>OX578143.1:4192500-6947500 GCA_951213105.1 Amaurobius ferox
CACTATTTGTAAGCTCTTCAATGCAATACTGAAAGAAGATGACGGGCTGTGCTTCCGGTTGTTCTTGTTCAAATTCATCGGCGGACGAAAAGTCCATCAGGTCGTCTACAGATGGAGCAGTAGCTCTTTTAGCTTCGCATGTTTCAAAGTTTTCCGGGATGTAATCGCCGAAGTCATAGATAAGTGTTTCGTTGTCCTCCTCCGAGTCCACCGCAGCTGATTCTTCATCTGTTCCCGGTTCATTAGACGCTACGATTCCGCTTTCTTCAAAACAATGAGAAATGCACTGTTGTGTAACGTTTCTCCACGACGCAGAAATAAAATGCATAGCCTCTAGAACACTTAACTTTAGTTTGCAGGCGTCATTTAGGATTCCATTTTCTAGTTCAGCTACAGCTTTCCGGACAAGTTGCTTTATGTAATAAACTTTGAAAGATCGAATAATGCCGAGATCACAAGGCTGCAATTTGCTTGTATAATTTGCAGGAAAAAATACGACACGCACATTAGACAGCTGCAACTCCGGATGTGCAGTGCATTGATCAATGAACAAAATTATTTTACGATTTTGCAACTTCATTTGTTTGTTTAGTTTGCGCAAAAAGTCTTCGAAAAGGGCTTGGGTTATCCACGCTTTTTTGTTTGTTTCGTACTTCGTCGGAAAACTTCTAACGTTTTTGAAGCATCGTGGTTTGCGCGACTTTCCAACAACAAGAGGCGTCAGCTTCTCACTTCCATCAGAATTACAGCACAGTAAAACCGTAAGGCGCAATTTAGACATTTTTCCTCCATGGCAGGAGTCTCCTTTAGCAACATAACTTTTATCCGGTAGGAGGTTAAAGAAAAGTCCGGTCTCGGCCGCATTGAATACGTCCTTTGGCTTGTATCCTTTGGTCAAATTTGGTAGATTTTTCTTCCATTCTTCTATTGTAGCTTCATCTACACTTGATGATTCTCCCGAAAGCGATCTATACACAAGATTATGTCTTTTTTCATGCTGTCAATCCAGCCATTTGAAGCTGTGAAGTCTTTCAAACCACCAAGCCTATCGGCGCTTTCTAGAGCTTTTTCTCTTATTATCGTGCCATTTATAGGTACATTCGCGGCACGAGCTTCTTTCAAACACTTTACTAAGATACCCTCCAGCTCGTCGTACGGCGATTTTTTCAATGTTTTCCGTTTCTTGGAATTTTTTTCACCCACTCTCTCGATGTTTTTTTCAATGCATTCATTTTTCTGTAGTATGGATTGCAGGGTTGTCACGGGAATTCCTTGCAATTAAGCGAACGCTAAATTGGTTCCGTTAAATTCATCAAATTGTTTAACAATTTCGGCTTTCTCAGCAACAGAAAAGTTTTTGCGTTTTTTACTCGTCATTTTGGCACAAAAAGTTTAGAAATGCGACCACCGCGTGCTAAACAGCAACAGAAAGGCTTATCTGAAAACGTGGAGAAGGGTAAGGCCAGCCCCCCCCCCTCCCCGACTAAAGAAAAGGAGCCACCCCATCTGATTGGTTAACTGGAGTGTTCTGATTGGTTAACTGGAGTGTGCCCCTCAGAAATTGAACCCTCAAAATCTAGCCCACCTCCAGGGTGGGGTTGGGCTAAATTTTGAGGGGTTCAATTTCCCCCTCGAAAATATGATGACTTTGTAAAAACACATTTTTTGTATGATGCGTATTTCGCGAAATATTTCGATGTCTCAATTTCAATGGTGCACGCTGTATACATAATGTATAAGGAAAGTATTGGGGTTGAAAATTCGAATTCGAGTTTTCGACGGGAAAGCACGTTTCAAGCATCCCTGATCACGAATCAAACATTTTTGAAGTGATGTCTGTGTGTGTGTATGTGAAAGTATGTGTGTGTGTGTGTGTGTGTGTGTGTGTGTGTCAGTGAGCCTTTAGAGACGATAACTGACGAACGAATGGACCGATTCGAACCAAATTTGGTACAATAATCACAATCCGTAAACACTGGAAGCCTATTGTTTTTATACGCAATCGTATGATCAGAATCCCCTAAATTTTCGAGTGAAATTTAAAAAAATCGTCAAAAAATCAAAACCGCTAATAAAGTTACGCAAATAGACATTTGTTATGTAATTTTTCATTAGAAAAGGATTGACATAAATTTCAGAACGCTAACAAGAACCGTTCTCGAGATAATGCACATTTTTCAAAAAAATTATCAAAAAGTCATATAAAATAAAAAAGCTAAAATAAAAGCTCGGTCCATTCATGGAAAAAGATACTTTGTGTAATACTTTTGTATTTGAACGCCAATTGTCATTTATCTGATGTTAGAATACCTTATTTCTAGTCCATAACGCTTGGCGAGATTTTGGCGACGAATTTGGTGGAATGTTGCCAACTTGGCGACTTTTTAAATGTTGCTAAATTAACGAAAAATTCGCCAAATGGATAAAAATGACGCTAAATCAATGACGACTTACTGATGATGACGACACTGGAAAATGACGACTCATTGACGAAAATACAATATCCTGGAAAGAATATAAATAACTACTATAAAAATAATCTATTTTTTTTTACTGTAAATGTAGTAAATTCATTGCATTGTATAAGGCAAACCATGTGCTGCCCACATCAGATTTTTTTTCTTTAGACACGATTTCTTTATACTACATTTTGTTTGTGTAATTCCTTATGCACAATCCGCATCAAATCAAAGAAATACTTTATTGCTTTTATCGTGATACATTGGATATAAATAACTACTGTACAACAGAGTATAGATGTTCCTTTGAAGTAAGTGCTTTCCATTTTTTGTTTCTTTTCATGTCATTTAAAATACATATTTTTACTTTCCTTATATACATAATGTATAAAGTATTGTGACAGGGTCGAGAATTCGACTTCGAGTTTTCGACGGGAGAGTACGTTTCAAGCATCCCTGATCACGAATCAACCATTTTTGAAGTGATGCCTGTGTGTGTGTGTGTGTGTGTCAGTGAATCTGTGGAGACGATATCTCACGAACGAATGGAACGATTCGAATGAAATTTGATACAAAAATCACAATCCATGAATACTGAAAGCCTATTGTTTTTAAACGCAATCGAATGTCTAGAACCCACTAAATTTTCCAATGAAATTTTGTAAAAATCATCAAAATATCAAGACCTTTAATAAAATTACGCAAATAGACATTTCTTATGTAATTTTTCCTTAGAAAAAGGACATAAACTTTAGAACGGTAACATGAACCGCTCTCGAGATATTGCACGTTTTTTCAAATATATTTATCAAAAAATCCCATAAATTAAAAAAAAATATATTAACTGTTGAGAAACATGTTCACTTTTCATATGTAATATCATGTGATAAATTTGGTGACATCATTCTCGTAGATCTAGCTCATTCCATTCATAAGAAAAGATACTTTGAGTAATACTTTTGTATTTGAACGCCAATAGTCATTTATCTGCTGTAAGAATACCTTATTTGTAGTCCATAACACTTAGCGATATCGTGGCGATGGATTTAGCGGAGTGTCGCGAACTTGGAGACATTTTTAAATGTTGCCAAATTAAAGAAATTCTCGCTAAATGGATAAATATGACGCTAAATTAATGAAAATGGCGACTAATTGAAGAAAATTCAATATCTTGGAAAGATTATAAGTATCTACTATAAGAATAACATTTATTTTTAACTGTAAAAGTAGTATATTCGTTGCATTATCTAAGGAAAATCATATGTTGCCCACATCAGAATTTTTAAATATATGCCATTGAAAATATTTAAATTATATTATTCCTTCTTGTCTTCTCTTTTTAATTAAAGCTAAATGGAATCTAAATTGTTTTGTTGCTAATTATAGCGTCAGCAAACGTTTTACAGTTTTCTAGTCTAGTTTTAAAATTGCATTGTCACATTAATTAAAAGAACTAGCTAGACACTTGTAAAATTAAGCTTTGTTGAATAATTGTTAAGTATTTAAAATCATTTAATGTTTAAATGTATATTTTGTCAGGTTAACGTGTGTCATTTATTGCATTTGCCTAGTGTACTTAGTTTGTTGTCATAAATTATTCAGTTTCCTGCAAATATATTAAAATAATTTTAAGAATGTTGTTAGATCAGTGATATTTTATAAAAGACTAGCACTGTGTCCGTTCTTTGTACTGATTATATAACACAGAAAACTTAAAATTCAGAATTTGCAGTGGAATTTTAAAATTTGGAGGTTTTTTTGAAATTTTATAATAATTCTAACACAAAGAAAATAGGTGAGTTCTACCGTGCTAAGATAATAAACAGAATGATGGATGCAAAACTTACAATTTTATGTATACAGTTAACAGCAGATATACTCGCCATTGATCATCATTTAAAATGTGTGCAAATTCCGGCAGTATTCTAAATGACATTGTTACTCAAACATTCTATTAAAATATCCCACTTAATTCTCCTTTCACTTAATTCTACCAAATTTAGTTATCCATTTTGTGTTTTCTACGGAAAATTATCTTCACAAGCATATCTGAAGAATAAAACATTCTGATCCCGTTTGAAAGAAAATTATAAAATATACAGGGTGGTCATAAAAAAACTTCCCCGATATGTGAACACCTAGCTGACTATCCGCTCAACGAATCGAAAGGAAATTCCAGATATTGTTATTTGAAGGTATGCGCTCGATATATTGTGAAGATTTCAAACAATAGAACTATCACAGTTACGGTTATAGTGAAAAAATTTCGAAATTTTCGAATGGCAACACCCACGTATTCCCTACACAAATTGATTAGCGCATTGAAAAACCATAAATGGCGTTGGAACGATACACGCATGACGAAAATTGGCTGCGTAAGACATTTGCAAAGAAGAGCATTGTAAAGGACCAATGACAACACAAGAGAGGAGAGGGAGGGGAAACCTTTTATTGGAATTACAAGTTTTCAACGTGCCCACCTTCGCAGACGATAACGCATTGCATGCAGGAGATTGTTGACAACAATAACGAATGTAACATCGCAGGAGGAATCTGTATAACTTCATGTTTTATGACATATTTCAATTCTGACAAATCTCGTGGCTTTGATGTGTACACCTTAGATTTCAGATAACCCCAGAACCAGAAATCCATCGGAGTAAGGTCGAGGGATCGTGGTGGCCACGAAACTGCAAAGTTACGGGAGATGACTCTATCACCAAAGTTCTGTTGCAGCACTTGTCGAACACATGTAGCGACGTGTGGAGGAGCACCATCTTGCATCCATACAATGTCGACATTTCGCTGCTGCAAGTCTGGAATTACGTAATTCTGCAACATTGTTTTATACCGAGGACCTGTGATGGAGTACGTTTGCACACAATTAGAAGTGACCTCTACGGAGAAGTACTGACCGAGAACGAATGTGCTTGAGATGCCGCACCACACAGGTACTTTAGCTTCATGTAAAAGCACTGGTACCACATCGTGAGGATTTTCGTCAACCTAGTGAACGCAGTTCTTGGAGTCTACGTTCCCAGTTAAGGAGAAATGTGCCTCATCAGTCCATAATATCCGCAGCGGCCACCTACTATCTTCATCATATCTGATGAGGAAAAAATTCGCAAAGTCGACACGCTGTTGCTCGTCTCCAGGTTGCAACATCTGGACGCGCTGGAATCAATAAGGAAACATTCGCAGAACAGAGCGCATAAGCTTGAGGACTGTGGTTTGCGGTGCATCTAATTTGCGGTCAACACTTCTTGCAGTACGCAATAGACCTGCAGTAATCGTATTATGTACTTCTGCAACAACTTCAACAGGAACAGATAGATGGTCGTCCGAATCGCGGTCTATCACATGTGCATCTTGTTTCTTCAAATTTTGTTACCAAAGCACGTACAGTTCGTACGGAACATGGGCCTCGTCTTAGCTTATGATTTCGCTAATAAACTCGCACTGCTTCGGCAGCATTTTCCCCGTTCAGTTAAAACAGCTTTATCAATTCACCTTAGTAGTTCCTTGTAAGTGTCATCTTGTTGGCACGTTCGAGCACCTGATTGAAGAAACAATCTTCCCACACTGCTTATTAAAGGTTTTCCACAAGCAATGCTTTGCACATAGTGTTCTGTGATTGGTGTTTCTACTGTCTATCCCTGTGAATTATGCAAAGTGCGTCAATGCACTTCCTCTCTATGTTGTCATTGGTTTTTTACAATGCTCTTCTTTGCAAATGTTTTACGCCGCCTATTTTCGTCATACGCGTATCGTTCCAACGCCATTTATGGTTTTTCTATGCGCTGATTAATTAGCGACGAAAAAAAGGGGGTGTTGCCATTCGAAAATTTCGAAATTTTTTCACTGTAACCGTAACAGTGAGAGCTCTATTGTTTGAAATCATCACAATCTCGAGCGCATACCTTCAAATAACAATATCTGAAATACCCTTTCCGCTAGGGGGCCGCTAGGGGTTCTTATATCGGGGAAATTTTTTTATGACCACCTTGTATATGAAATTGAATCAATATATACTAAAATGAAAGGGCTAAAATGGTATTATCACTTTTATTCTGTTTCAACATTTGGCTAAGCACAATATATTAGTTAATTAACGAAACACAATATATGAATTAATTGACTAAACACATGAGTTTTTGCCAAAATAAAGCATATGAGGTATTAAATTAAAAATGCTATTAAATCCCCCAATATTGAAACCCGAAAGCTGTAATTGGTGTAATTTAGCTAAAAAGGAAATTCAGATCATTTTCAAAATATTCTTTTATATAAATTCCTTCATTATTTAAATCAGAAAGAATTTAATAATAATTACTTGTCTGCCTAATAAAACATTTGATTTAAGTGCGCTTCTAAGGATCATGATATAATTTTCTTAACCTTTTGCTTAAGGGTGGGACGGCGTGCATCCCAAACGAAGAACCTCTCAAAAAGACAGGTATTTGACGTACCCAATTCCAAACAGTTCGATCCCCCTTTGCAGGCATTGGTGTCCATGGACGCCAATGCCTTCAAAGGGGGCCAACCAAATTACAGTTTCAAGTTATCATTGCATATTCTATAGTATTGGTTAATGCTATTTTAATAATACAAAGCTAATTTTATCCCTCTTACATTTTCAATTCAATGAAATTATAAATGAAATTTTATAGCCAAAAAGTTCTATTATGCAGCTTTATTAAAATTGAAAAGCCCTTGAAGTATTTAAAACTTTATAATTAAGTAAACTTCTTTATTATTTGTTAATGTATGGTATTAAAAAAGGACTATTAGATGTTAGAAAACCTGAACATTTACAGATTATACTGCGTAGGTTAGTGAATTACATTCAACTAGTATTTTATCTTAATTCTAAATCATTTTACAATTTACCACAACAACAAAAATAAAATAAAAAATAAATAAATAAATAAGCATATTGAAAGTTAAATTCTGAGTTTATTTTTTATGATTATCTTATGATATTCAAAGAAAAAATTAGTTTTCAGTACTCATTTTAGTTTCAGCATAATTTAGCTGTAAGTGAATGTACGGAAAAATTATTTAAATAAAATGACTGATTAAGCAATACCCAGGGTTTTGTTTTAAACTTTTATTAAAACATTACTGACTGAAAGGAATCCATCATTGCTCCCAGAGTGAATTTGAGAAATTATAAATTTTATTTTAAGGAAATTTACAGCAATATTAATCCTTTAAATCACCCATTTTAATGTAAATCATCGAATTGTGAACAAACATAAATGCATCATTTCTTTACGTTTCTCTTCGTTCTGCGATTTGTAAGTATTGAAAATTTTAAACTTTCAATTTAATGAATATTATTCCTTTACTGACAAAATATTATTCCTTTATTCCTTTACAATGAGCAGAGAAACAAAATGGAAGCAAATAGCTCAAGCTTCGGTCGCGATCTGGAAAACATACTCGCATTGAGCCTACAAGAAGAGACGCCAAAAGTTAGTGCTCCGGCTTTAACTAAGTAAATCGGTTTTTCGCTGTCGTTTGCCCTTGTAGGTTAAAGAACGAATATCTTTGAACTAAGGAAGTTGACTAAGGATTTCGTATTCTCCTGACTACAGGTAAGAAATCATTGCAATATGTATAAATATATATGTATATGTGTGTGTGTATATATATATAATTATATATATATATATATATAATACATATATATATAATACATATATATATATATATATACATATATATATATATATATATATATATATATATATATATATATATATCGTATCTCTTTTAGATCTGTAACTATAGGACATAAATCATATGCCACTGTTGCTAGTAAATCTCAATTGGTCATCTATATAAATAAAATTGAAAATCTGTCTGTCTGTCTGTCTGTTTGTCCCGTCATCACTGGAGAACGGCTGAACCGAATTTCATGAAATTTTGTGGGTAGCCTGAAAATCGTCCCACTTAAAATTTAGGCCATGTTTGGAGTTTCTACAAACAATGGTTCTCGAGATATTAGTAAAAAACAAAATTTTCGTTTGTTTCATCATCACAAGAGAACGGCCTAAGAGAATTTGATGAAATATTGTGGATAACCTTGAAATAGCCCCTCATAAATGTAGCCCAAGTTTCAAGTATCTAAGACCAGGCGTTGTCGAGATATTAATGAAAAACGAAACTTTTTCCTAGAAGTTTTACTCTCTAACTCTGTGGTTTATCCAAACTAAAAGCTTAAAAATCGTTTGAAAGTGAATTAAAACTTTATCTCTGAGTTTGATGGGAGATTTTTTGCGCTAATTAGTCACTTTCTGGAAACATGAATTGTTTGAAACATGATTTAAATGGGAAATCTATCTCCATGGTTTATTTTGCACAAGCTTTTACTGTACAATGAAAAGTATAAAGAAATCAAAATGGCTGTTTAATTTCGCAGTTTATGAGGAAGATTCTATCTTATATCATACTAGCAGCATACCCGTTCTTCGTACGGAGTATATAATATAAAGAAACTTGAAATTCATAATCATGCCCAAATTCTTATAGTATACTAAATGACATGTTAATTCAAAATATTCTGTTAAAATATTTAATATAATGCTCCTAAAAAGAAGTTTAAGAATCTCTGTTCTCGCTATATAAAATTATCTTCATGGACATATCTGAAGAATAAAACATCTTGGACCCCTTATGTAAGCAAATAATAAAAAAATATGGAATTGAATCAATATATGCAAAATAAAAGCGTTAAAATTGTATGGGACCCGTACTAATTATATGCGCAAATATTAGAAAATATAACCTGTATTAGTAGATTACATGTATAAATTGAAAATAACAATAAACCCGTAATCTTTAAATTTGAAGACAGTCATTTATTCCAATATATGTCAAAATTAAAGTGCTAAAATTATATGGGAAGATATACACGTACTACTTATAATGTCCGATTATTAGTAGAAGATTACCCGTTTTGCAATATGAGTCACAAATGTTTTTTGGTAAAATACAACAGACGACGTAATAAATTGAATATATAATTAATCCCCTTAATCTTCATACCAGAAGACTGTACTTGATTCCAATATATATGCCAATATATGTCAAAATATATGCCAATATACCTGTGCTACTTATATTCTCGTAGGTTAGAAGATATACCCGTGCATTTCTAGAAGATTACTCGTACAACGTACAATATGCGTGTGTCAGCAATTTTTGCCGCAATAAAACAATGGCGTAATAACTTAAAAATATCAATAATCCCTGAATCAATAATTCCGGAAAATATCAATAATAATAATGTTTAAACCTGAAGAGTATAATTGATATTATCCAGTCCAAAATGAAATGGCAATGAAATTTATTTTATATACATATCTTCATTATTCAAATCGGAAAGGATTTAATAAAAATCGCCTGCCGCATAAACACATTGGATTTAAATCCGTTGCTAAGCGACATGATATCATTTGCTTCAAATAAATTGGTAGAAAAAATATCGTCTAAATAGTTATATTTCCATGGAACATTTGGCGACAGTTTCGTCAAATTAGCGACATTTTAAAAAATCGCCAAATTTATCGCCAAGTGGGACTGTAGAACTGACAGTTCCACTTTGCGACAAATTGACGAAATATCATCACAATACTATCTCCTAACAAAAAACAATTAATATCATTTATGTAGCGCAATTTTATCAATTTCAAGATATTTTTATAGATTTGAAAACATTTTTATCAACTTGGTGACATTTTAAAAATTCGCTAAATGTATTACTAAGTAGGATGGTTGGTCTGACAGATAAATGCTAACCAAACATCATTTCAGTACTCTCTTCTAACAAAACAAAAAAAAATTTCATTGATATGTAGAAGACCCAAGCCACACGACCAACCCGAAGGTTTATTGCAGCTGTTTGTGTGTCGTTTATATCAATTTGGCGACATTTCCGTCAATTTGGCAAAGTTTAAGAAAAGTTGTCAAATTAGCGATATCCCTCCAAATTCGTAGCTTTGAATTTGCAGATCTGAATGAAACATTCTTATCCCGTTTCAATATACTAAATGAAAACACTACAATTGTATTAGAAGATATACCCGCTCTACTCTTTTCCTGTTTCAACAATCGGCTATATGAATTTATTGGCTAAACACAATATATGAGTTTAGTAGCTAAATAAGATATAAGCTTGAAAACTCTTTGCCAAAATAAATGAAATTGATGTACGCAGTCAGCAATTAATATAATTAAAAGAAAAATCAAACCGTCCATTCATAAGATATACTTTTATATCCATTTATCCATTTATTTATTATTTAAATCGAAAAAAAATAATAAAAACATTAACAAACACATTTAATTTAATTGCGATGCCGAGCAACATGATATATCTTCCTAAAATGTTAAAATTTATTAACCACTAACAGCACACCCGTTATTCGTACGGAGTGTATAATTTAAAGAAATTTAAAGTTCGCAATCATGTGCAAATTCTGCTAAAATATTAAATTTATTGCTCCTAAAGAGAAGTTTAAGAATATATGTTCTCACTATGCAAAATTATCTTCACGATCAGATCTGAAGAATAAAACATCCTGCCCCCTTTTGTAAGCAAATTTACAGAAGAAAAAATAGGAATTGAATGAATATATGCAACCCCGTACTAATTATATTGTCGCAGATCAGAAAATATGCCAATGTGTTAGTAGAAGATTACCCGTATTACAATATGCGTCTCAAAAATATTTGCCAAAATAAAAGAGATGACGTAATAAATTGAAAACATCAATAATATCCGTCCTCTTTATACAAGAAGGTCGTAATTGATTCCAATATATGCCAATATATATCAAAACATATGTCAATATACCTGTACTACTTATATTCTCGTAGATTAAAAGATATACACGTGTATTTGTAGAAGATTCGTACAACATACAATATATGAGTTTAAACAATTTTTGTCATAATAAAATAACTGCATAATAACTTGAAAATATCAATAATCCTTGAATCAATAATCCCCGAAAATATAAATAATAATAATTTTTAAACCTGAAGACCGTAATTGATATTATCCAGTCAAAAATGCTATAAGAAAAATCAAATCGTTCTTTTCTAAAATATATTTTTATATCCATTTATTTATTATTCAAATCGAAAAAATAATTATTAAAATTAACAGACAGATTTTATTTAATTGCGTTTCTGAGTAACATAAGATAGAATCTTATAACATGGTAAATATGTCATGTCTTATAACATAAACTGCGAAATTAAATAACGATTTTGATTTCTCTATACTTCTCATTGTTCCGTAAAAGCTTGTTTTAAATAAACCATGAACCATGGAGATAGATTTCCCCTTTAAATCATGTTTCAAACAATTCATGTTTTCAGAAAGTGACTAATTAACGCAAAAAACCTCCCATCAAACTCAGAGATTAAATTTTAATTTACTTTCAAACGATTTTCAAGCTTTTCGTTTGGATAAACCACGGAGTTAGGGAGTAGAACTCCTAGGAAAAAGTTCCGTTTTTCATTAATATCTCGACAACCCCAGGTCTTAGAAACTCGAAACTTGGACAAAATTTATGGGGGGATATTTCAAGGCTATTCACCAAATTTCATTAAATTCGGTTCAGCCGTTTTTCCGGGACGATGAGACAAACGAAAATTTCGTTTTTTACTAATATCTCGAGAACCACTGGTCGTAGAAACTCCAAACACGGATATAATTTTAAGTGGGGCTATTTCTGGGCTGCCCACAAAATTTCATCAAATTCGGTTCAGCCGTTCTCCCGTGATGGTGTGACAAACAGACAGACAGACAGACAGACAGACAGACAGACAGACAGACAGATTTTCATTTTTATTTATATAGATTGCTCAGAAACGCAATTAAATTAAATCTGTCTGTTAATTTTAATTATTATTTTTTCGATTTGAATAATAAATAAATGGATATAAAAATATATTTTAGAAAGAACGATTTGATTTTTCTTATAGCATTTTTGACTGGATAATATCAATTACGGTCTTCAGGTTTAAACGTTAATATTATTGATATTTTCGGGGATTATTGATATTTTCAAGTTATTATGCAATTGTTTTATTATGACAAAAATTGTTTAAACTCATATATTGTACGTTGTACGAGTAATCTTCTACAAATACACTGGTTTATCTTCTAATCTACGAGAATATAGGTAGTACAGGTATATTGGCATATGTTTTGATATATATTAGCATATATTGGAATCAATTACGACCTTCTGGTATAAAGAGTACCGGGATTATTGATATTTTCAATTTATTACGTCATCTCTTTTATTTTGGCAGAGATTTTTGAGACTCATATTGTAATACGGGTAATCTTCTAAAACACTGGCATATTTTCTATTCTGCGACAATATAAGTAGTACGGGATTGCATATATTGATTCAATTTCCTTTTTTTGTGAATTTGCTTACAGAAGGGGCCAGGATGTTTTATTCTTCAGATCTGCCTGTGAAGATAATTTTGCATAGTGAGAACAGATACTCTTAAACTTCTCCTTAGGAACAATAAACTTAATATTTTAACAGAATTTGCACATGATTGCGAATTATAAGTTTCTTTATATTATATACTCCGTACGAAGCACTGGTATGCTGCTAGTTCTTAGAAAAATAATTTCTAATATAATTGATAATTCAACTTCTCATATTATTAATAACAGTTATCAATTAATTCAAAAGTTGGATACGATTAATATTTTGGGATTTAAGACTTATGACTTTAAGGACCTTTTCAACAATATTGACATAAAAGATCTATATAAAGTAATTTGGGATATAATTAAATTTTTCTATAATAGACAAAATTTGGATATAGTTCATTCTTACGTGCACCACCTTCTCAAGTGTGTCATTTTTAATAATTACTTGATGCAAGGCAATAAAATTTATATGCAAATTAAGGGTGTTCCACAGGGTGGCTCTGCCAGTTCAGCTCTTGCAAATCTTTATCTACACTTCGACGAGTCAAATTTTATAAACTCTGCATATACCTTTTACAGATATATTGATGATGTAATTCTCAATAAAATTGCTCCCTCATCAAATGATATAGATTTTGATTTTTATCCTCCAAATTTATCCCTTTTACCAAACGAAAGCAATACCTCATCTAGTGTTAATTTCTTAGATTTAACTCTCTCTCTTGATAATGAATATTCTTTTTTGTCAAACATTTATGACAAACGAAAAGGTTTCCCATTTAAAATTCACAAGATAATCAATTTTAACTCATGTATGAGTAAACAGGTATACAAAAATATTTTAATAAATCAATTCTATAGGATTTTTAGGTTATGTGAAAATACACAATATAATAACATCTAGCAAATTTATTTCGATACTGTAAGGCTGAATCATATCGTATTAATTTTGTTAAATATCGCTTTAAAAATTCTGAATTCTATTTATAATATGTTATTTATTGCTTTAGTCAAATTTATAATTGTTATTGTATACTTTAAACATTAAAATATTCTTTGAGCTTGCATTGTCTTTGTGACAAGTTTTGGATACATATTATATAATTGTTAATTATTAATTATTATTTAGTATAATTTGTAAACATATTTTTCTTTATATCTCTAATTTTTGGGTTTGAAACATGTCTATTTGTTTATCTATTGTCCATTGGTTGAACACCTTATTCAGGAGTTTTTCCTATAATTCACAACAGATAGCGCGTTCTAGTATTCTTTCCTATTTCATACTAGGATAGAGCAACGAAATATTAGGCGTCCTTAATAATAATGAAGAAGTAAGGTGTGAGTTTTATTTCTATCTGAATCCTTGTGGATTGTTGGATAGATTACTTATTAGATTGTTTTTTGTTATTTCCATTTATGTTTCTGTCTGGAAATGTGTCGGATCTTTTGACGATGTTTCGGCCATGTGACTATACCGTTGAGCGAAACATATTTGGAACCTCTGTGGATGCAAAGATCCTTGAAAAGTTGGATCTACAGAGGTGTTCTATCCAATTTCATTTTTTCGGACTGCATCTTTTCTTTTATTTTCATTTTTTGTCATTTTAATATTTTGAGCCTCCAGATTTTGATAATCCTTTGATGTTTGAACTTGATTTTTATGTATCGCTCTTGAATGTTGATAAATTCGTGTGTGTTATTGATAATTTAAAATTAAGATCATTTTGCCATATTTGGTAGCATTGTTTTCCTTCTGTTAGATATTTCCTTTCATATCCTCTTTACTTAATTTTCCTCCGTATTGTTTTTGAACCAGGGTATGACACTGATTATGTTTTAAATTAGTCTTACTATTTTCATTTATTTATTTATTTTTAACTTTATAATTATATATATATATATATAAATTAAAATTAGAGGTGGAAAAAGGATAACGAATATAAAGGAAGAAATGTGTTTACGGGGTTGCAGAAATGTCAAGGGAGATTGTGACCCCTTTTCCTGGTTTAAGCATGCTTTTAATCCTAGGAAACACTCCCAGAAACCACTACATGCCCGAAACAACAATCAACAGTATGCAAGGGGAAAAAACGGAATCTCGAAAAGTCAGAACAAAAGTACCAAGAAAGCATGAATGATATGAAATTCAAACCTTTCCAGACGTGAAATGCTATAAGGTAATGATGAGTAGATAATAGGATCTGTGTGGAATACGATGTTAATAACCGAACTTAGAATGTCAATACAGAGCTACCGTACTGCGCCCAGATGCAGTATAATATGGGATCGTGGTTACAGTGTATCCAAAGAGTGAGTGGGGTTGTATTGTACTAATTCATGAAAATTAGCATATATTTCTTCACTGTATTTTTTACATGATGCAACATAATAATGTTTGATGAATCGTGCAGGATATGATTTCTTCACAGTCCACTTGATTAGATGTTGCAATCATATATTGATCTGTTCGCTAGTGGAGTTCAATTGTCGGTATTTGGTAAAGTGTCGTATTCCACACAGATCCTATCATCTACTCATCATCGCCTTTTTGCATTTCACGTCTGGAAAGGTTTGAATTTCATATCATTCATGCGTTCTTGGTACTTTTGTTCTGACTTTTCGGGATTCCGTTTTTTCCCCTTGCATACTGTTGTTTGTTGTTTCGGGCGTGTAGTAGTTTCTGGGAGTGTTTCCTAGGATTAAAAGCATGCTTAAACCAGGAAAAGGGGTCACAATCCCCCTTGATCTTTCTGCAACCCCGTAAACACAACTCTTCCTTTTTATTCATTATCCTTTTTCCATCTCTAATTCTAATTTATATATCAAGGCTTAGATAGAGAAGCTATTGCGCCTTACTTCTCCTTGGATCTTTATATTTCATATATTTCATTTATGATTGTATTTATAAGATATATATATATATATTTATATATTCTTTTCGAGTTTAAAACGTGCTCGATTTTAAAATTCTAAAATAGAGAAAATGACTGTCAACTAAACTAACTCGATCTTCGTAATTAATAGGAGCTAAATTTAATATTACACGCCACTCCGAAACACAATCATGATCCTGGAGTCATCTGTTTATTAACACTTTCCAACATAATTGAAAAGTGTTTATGACTTTGTTCATTCTGTCTATCTATCTGTCTGTCCGTTCACATGATAACTGTCGTAAAAATGACTTTATCAAAATGAATTTTTAATAAGTTATTTAGACGATCTGTGAGACATATGGGAATGTAAAAGAAAAATAACACCAAATTAGTTTTGGATTTAACACGTGTTGAATAAATGAAATACATTGCACACTATGGGACCAAATTTTTTCAACATTTGTTAAGCGAAGTTAAAATTCACAAATTGCTTTGAAAATTTTAGAAAATATTTAAATTATCACGTAAAATGTGTAGAAAAAATTTCATCAAAATATGTTAAGTAGTTTTAAATAAAAAATTGAAACAATAATTACACCCATATTGTATAAAGACATTGTGACTCATTGCAAAATAAAATATCGCATCCATTTTTTTATCGCTTAGTGAAAATCGGGATTTTTAAGCAACGCTTATATATATTTTTAGTGTTGCATCCGTCCTAAAACCGTTTTATTTTTGCATATTATCTGTGTATCTAAATTCTGTGCCTGCACAATTATAATATTTTTTATTTTAAATGACCTTTAAACGCTGATTATTTCTAAAACGAAGCCTAATTTTAACATATGTAGGTAGAATGCAAACAAATCAATTATAAGATGATTTGTATAAGAATTGCTAAATTTTTTAACAGAAAATTATTTAGCTTTGGAAACTGAAATATAAGTGATATAAATGAATTTTTTAATTTTTCATAGTGAAGCAGACGATTTTATAGCATTGCCTCTTTTGATGAAGTTTTAAACTTCCAAGTAAAATAAATTATTGTACTGTGATAATTTAAAAACTATCACCGCTGAAAGTATCGCCTTTTCGAGATGTTTAAATAAAATTGCGTTTCAGTTGGAAAGTGTTTCATAATCAATGCTTTATGCATGATTAATCTTTCTTGTGAATTATTGCATTCTTATATCGCTAATATTTAACAAAACTCAGTATTCAGCAGATGGTCGAAAATTCACTCCCGGTGCTCGCGTATTTGAAAACAAGTAAGATCAATCATGCATAAATCATTGATTATGAAACACTTTCTAACTGAAATGCAATTTTATTTATACATCTCTAAAATATTTTTTAAATTATTACAGTACTACAATAATTCATTTTACTTGGAAACATAAAACTTTCTCAAAAAAGGCAATACTCTAAAATCGTCTGCTTCTCTATGTAAAATCAATGAATATTTCATTCATATTACTTATATTACAGACTCCAGAGCTAAATTTTGAGTTAAAAAAATTCAACAATTCTTATACAACTCATCTTACAATCGCTTGATTTGTTTACATTCTGCATACGTTAACATTAAGCTTCGTTAAAAAAATAATCAAAGTTTAGTGTTCATTTAAATTAAAAAATATTGTAATTGCGTTGGCACAGAATTTAGATACACAGAAAATATGCAAAATTAAAGCAGTTTTATGATGGATGCAGCACTAAATTTAAATTCAAACGATCTTTAAACATCACGATTTTTACGCAGGGAAAAAAATGGATGCCATATTACTTTCCTTATATACATAATGTATAAGGAAAGTATTGTGACGGGGTCGAAAATTCGAATTCGAGTTTTTGACAGGCGAGCAAGTGTCAAGCATCCCTGATCACGAATCAAACATTTTTGAAGTGATGTCTGTGTGTGTGTGTGTTTGAAAGTATGTGTGTGTGTGTTTGAAAGTATGTGTGTGTGTGTGTGTGTGTGTGTGTGTGTGCGTGTGTGTCCGTGAGACTGTGGAGACGATAACTGACGAACGAATGGACCGATTCGAACAAAATTTGGTACAAAAATCACAATCCGTAAACACCTGAAGCCTATTGTTTTTATACGCAACCGAATGGTCAGAACCCCCCTAAATTTTCGAATGAAATTTTGAAAAAATCGTCAAAAAATCAAAACCGCTAATAAAGTTACGCAAGTAGACATTTTTTATGTAATTTTTCATTAGAAAACGATTGACATAAATTTTAGAACGTTAACATGAATCGTGCCTGAGATATTGCACATTTTTAAAAAAAATTATCAAAAAGTCATATAAAATAAAAATAAAAAATTCTATTGAGAAACATGTTCACTTTTCATATGTAATACCATTCGATAAATTGGGTGACATCATTCTCATGGATCTAGCTCGTTCCATTCACGAAAAAAGATACTTTAAGTAATATTTTTGTATTTAACCGCCAATAATCATTTATCTGCTGTAAGAATAACATATTTCTTCGTCCATAACGCTTGGCAAGATTTTGGCGACGAATTTAGCGGAATGCCGCCAATTTGGCGACTTTTTGAACTGTTGCTAAATTAACGAAAATCTCGCCAAATGGATAAAAATGACGCTACATCAATGAAAAGGACGACTAATTGTCGAAAATTCAATATCTTGGAAAGAACATTAGTATCTACTATAAGAAAAACCTATTTTTTTTACTGTAAAAGTAGTAAATTCATTACATTATATAAGGAAAGTCATGTGTTGCCCACATCAGATTTTTTTATTTTGAAATTGTTCATGTGATCTCTTCTTATAATATGGGTGAAATTATTATTTCAATTTTTATTTAAAAAATTACCTAACATATTTTGCTGAAATCTGTTTCCATATTTTACGTGATAATTGGAATATGTCCTTCAATTTCCAAATCAATTTGTGAAATAATCTTTATTTTTCGGCCGATGTATTGTGGAGCAATGGAGGTGGCGCAGTGAACCACTAAGCGATCGACAGCTATTACAAATTTAGAGATTTTTTAAAAGAGAAGAAACGGGGTACTATCTAAGGGGTGGGACAGCCCAGTAGTTAGTGAGCATGGACTACCCGTCCAAGTAACTGTTGCATTTAAATTTCTGCTACGTTATAAAATCAGTACCTTTAACTCTGTTTTTCATGTGGCGGACCAATCCAGTGGTTAAAGCATAAATATTGCATTCGGAGGACACGAGTTCTACTACCGGCTCTTCCCAAACTTTTCTCGTGTGCACGTGGAATACGGGCACGTTAAATATGTGATTCTGCAAGTCCTTTCAAGAGATTGGTGTAAGGGAAGGCGGGTACGGACCTGTGGATGCCGCCGCCCTCCCTGGGTTTCGGTGTAAAATGGGTGGCACTGTCCCTGACATCCAAGCAGATACCTTACACCTTCAGGTAGGTCGGACAGACTAGGTCGAAGAAGAGGATAGTACTATTTGTAGTAAGAAAAGTAATAAATCTTATACTATGTACGAGTAAAGAAAGCTAAATTTTGGCAATCTATACCTGCATTAGTGCGATCTAAGTTTAATAAAAACCACTTTAAAGAATTGGAAAAATATCGCTACATACTTACTATTCTGACGTCCACTTCCGCATCATCATGAACATCGTGCAATTGAAATTTCCCAAAATACAATGCGTATGACGTTTGCTCTGTAACGCAGTGAGCTGCTGTCAGAACGGCTCTATTGTTCAGCAGTGCTCCTCCACATATATGTTGACCTTCACGGGTAGCAATGCTAACCATCCAGGGCCATTCCCCGACAAATTGTATGGAGATTCTAGGAACAGGACCATTGGTCAGCAGGGAAGAACGGCCGCAGTCTGGAAACAAAAATATATTTAATGAAATGCGTTTACAAAGCTGGTGGTATAAGACTTTTAATACAACAAACATGTGAATGAAGCAAAAATTAATAAGTCGGTTTACTTCCTGTGACAAAGCAGGGTAATTAATAATTTTTAATTTGTTGTTTAATCGAGTGATCGTTGAATTAGTGTTTACATATTAAACTTAATTTGGCCTCGTAATAGTGTCGATAACACAGGCCACTCGACTCATCCTGAGGCATGAGCATGAATAAACATGATTCTTAAAAGATTATTAAAATGCAAAGACTACTAAATAACTGCTTTGTGAAACTTCAGTATTTATTGAAATTTTTGTTATTATTATTATTATTATTATTCCTTTTCATTAATAATTTCATTTTAAAATTCTACTCATTAAATTTACAATTACCAATTTATAGTTTATCAATCATTTACTTTTCAATTTTAATTTTGAAACGTATGTGATGAGAAATATTTTTTAATACCTGACGTTGGAGACAATTTATTAATTAACATGTTATGTATTCATGGACGCTAAAAGAGTACCTGTTGCTTTTCTTGTCACGTCATTTGGAAGAATCCTCTTTGGAAGAATTATTGTTGGCAAATTTATTAAGAGCTCACTTTGAACTCGTCACTGTCTATCAACTCGCACATCTTAATTCGATTTATTTAACTTCACTGACTTGAACTGTTCCTGTGTTTTTCCAACTGTCCTTTTTCTTCGACCCAGACCCTTCGACCTACCTGAAGGTGTAAGGTACCTATTTGGACGGCCGGAAGGTGCCACCCAATTTAGACCGAAACCCAGGGGGGGCAGCAACCACAGGGACCGTGTCCTCCTTCCCCTTCCAAAAACCTCTCGGATGGATTTACGGACCCACACATGTAACGTATACTGGTACACCGCTTGAACTAGGCTAGAGTTTGGACAAACCGGGAATCGAACTCGGGTCGTTCGAGTGCAATCCCCGTGCGTAACCGCTTAGCTGTCTCACCCCTCCAACTGCCCTCGCAGGTGCCGTCTTATTTTTTTCCTTATGCACACATTGACCCATCAACTGGCATCACCCCCGTAACTCCGTCTCCATTAGTTTGAGCTATCTGGTGCAAGAATAGAGTCATTGGCTGGAAATCACTGGAATTTACTGCCTACGGGCTCGATGGCCGCAAGAATCAGGTGCTTTACAAATATAAAATGCAACCTGTATTATTTCCCACCGTAAATTATTTATAATTTAATGTCATTTCTTGGCTTTTACCAGTCTCCCTGAATTGTTAGCTGGAATTTTCCTTATTTAATTAGACTTCGGCCTGACATTTAGAGCTCTTGGTACCCCACAGCATCCCAGTATTAAATATTCCTCAATCGCGTAAATTTGTCCAAATTTGTAATCACATATTCCATTTATAGAAAGTTTTGAAAAAGAATTTGAAATTCCTGCGAGTTATATGAGGAAAGTCTGCCTGAATTTTTAGCTGGACATTTTCCTTTTCTGGTTAGGCTTCGGCCTGACGTTTACAGCTCTTGGTACCCCACCGCATCCCAGTATTAAATATTCCACAATCGCGTAAATTTGTCCAAATTTGTAATCACAGATTCCATTTATAGAAAGTTTTGAAAAAGAACCTGAAATGCATGCGAGTTATATGAGGAAATTCTGCCTGAATTGTTACCTTGAATTTTCCGTTTTTGGTTAGGCTTCGGACTGACGTTTACAGCTCTTGGGAGCCCACAGCATCCCAGTATTAAATATTCCACAATCGCGTAAATTTGTCCAAATTTGTAATCACAGATTCCATTTATAGAAAGTCTTGAAAAAGAATTTGAAATGCATGCGAGTTATATGAGGAAAGTCCGCCAGAATTGTTAGCTGGACATTTTCCTTTTTTGGTTAGGCTTCGGCCTGACGTTTACAGCTCTTGGTACCCCACAGCATCCAAGTATTGAATATTGTGGTGTCGAAATTATAATAGTTTAGAATTTCCTTTTTTAATGCTTTATTTCATTTGTAGATATATAATTTCAATGTTTAAAGTTTTAAAAATAACTTTATTTGCTTATAATTAAAGAGTTATAACTATTTAAAAGTAAAGTTGGGAAGCAAAGACACATCAAAAACACTTAATGTTAAAAATACTATACTGGGAACTACAAGAGTTTAACTTAACTTATTTTAAACTTTATGAACAGAAGATTAAACTGCATTTTCAAGTTTTTAATCATAACCATTTAGGGTTAAAATATAATTTCAGAAGCTTTGATTGTTTTCTACATTTTTAGAAGCTAATTGGTTCTTAAGTTAAGGAGTAACTAGAAAGAGGTAGTAAATTATTTAGAATGCAGTTAATCTCATAAAGACTAATTATGCTTAATTGTAGGAAAATAACTAACTTACGTTAAAGCTAAACTTTTATTATTTAGTAAGAGAGTTGGTAAGAATGATGAATGAGGAAGATTAAGCAAGAATTTAATAATTAGGAGAGTAATTTTTACAGTGTTAGTAAGAAACCCTGAATGGTGCAAACTAACTGAATACGTGCATAATTGCCATACTGCTGTATAAAGAAACAATTATTTTATTAACAAGAATTTATTTTTGTAAATCATAATTTGGTAATTTGTCAACTAATATATTAAAGTGTTGAACCTAGCCTTTGTAAGAGACCACTGGTGCCCTGGGATTATTAATTGATTAAATTTAAATGTTTTGATGGTATAATGTTTTTTTGTACTTGAAAAATAATTTAACTTAGAATCTTTATTTTGTGGGTAAAAACCCTCTTTGAATGCAAAATATTCTACCAGGACAAAATGGCGTAGATTTTGCGATTTTCCAGGTGTTATCTAAGCGTCATGACGCCAGGACCGCTAATCCTCTTTATTCCAGGAAGACAGTTATGTTTTCTTCGAACTGGGGGATGTGATTTGCGAGATTGGCATCCAGGGATACTGGAATCTCTGAAGACATCGTCTTTACGGCAACCCTCCTGCTAGGGTCTCATGCACAAAAATATTATGTAGAGGCATGCGTAATGCACGCCAATTTTGTTAATATATTCCACCCCCGCATCGAAACTTTACACATTTGCTCGACAATTTTTCGTCACATCCTTTTGGAGACATGCTATCGTCATTTTTTCGAGATCATCATCCATCTCTGCTAGGAGGCATCATCCGAGGCCGCTGTTGACGGCTTGCGCGCTTCTTCTAGGACTTCTCCGGGACCTCCCCGCTGGGGTCGCTGACCTGAAGCCTCCAGCCCGTTGCGGCGCTCTCTCGACGGACGGAGCATTCGATGACGGCGAGGTATCACCCTCAGCCGGCTCTCACCTGTGGCCCCGTCGACCTAATGCACTAGGTGCACCCGGACCGGACCCAGACCGGAGTCCTCACCATCTTCCTGGACTCCCCATCAAAGTCACCGATCCAGATGACGCCCATGTCACCGCCTGTGCTCACGACCGGGCCGACGACGCCTCTCCGAGATGCGGAGCCCCGACTCCTCCGGCGCATAAAGTGATGATGTGAGGCCCCTTTTGCGGCCGAAGATTGGTGAGTTTTCACTTAAAAAACTCGTTCACGGACTTTGGCCATCTCCCAACATGTCTGGCTGTCATAGTATCAGATATTTGTCAGGCCTTTGGGGTATTCCCCAGTCATCATTTTATCATGCCTTTTAAGAGGGGCCTTTATTAGAGGTAGAGCTCAGAGGATCCTTTTAATTAGTTTTTTTTTAATTTGTGTAAATTCCCTGGGTAAGCTTTGGTCACAGAGACATCTAATGTTAATTCTAATTTCCTTTTTTCTGCCATGAGGCAAGGATTTATATTTAGGCTTGAATTGCCCGATTATGTAACTGTCAACTTTATTTAAAGTATTCAATAAAATTTCTGGTTTTGTTTCCCCATAATACTGTTACGTTTATTTAGTCCCCCTTTATTCCAACTATTCCTTCCAGTAGTGTCTTTAGTTTGGTTCTCAGAAGACAGGACCAGGTAACTTAATCATTTAATTTAAGTTAATTAAGTTTCAAATTTAGATGGGAAAATTTAACTTAAAATCTAAGCGTGACAAGAAGGGCACGACATAGAAACTGGTGCCTATGACCAGTCCTTTTCATAAGCTCTACCCTAATTTTAAGGTTTTATTTTTGCTTATTTACTTTGATAATTTATTATTTTCTATTGTATGATTATTTTATGTTTTTTGGGGGGAACTTGTTTAATGCATTGTCATTGTCTTGTGAGGTTTGCACCAGATCAGGGGGCCCTTTTGAATTTTAAATCAGAATTTTTATTTTCTTTGATATGACACCTCTGATTTTTCCCAAGGGTTGGAAGTTTTCCCAGGATGGGTGGTAACAAGAAGAAAAAGGGTAGAACTCCGATGAATTTGCCTAAAACACGTAGCTCTAGAACAAGGAACCAAATTTTAAACCCACCTCGTCAGGTTTGTGCAGAGTCAGGCTCAGATAGTGAAAGAGAAGTTGACCCTCCCATTTTGGAGCTGCAAACAGAGATAAGTCCTTTGCTAAATATACAGGACAGTAGGTTACAAACAAACATGGAAAGTGCCCAGGTCAGATTTTCTGCTCCTGTAGCATCTTTGGGGGGTATGTGAGATAGTGTTCCCTTCTTATCCGGAACTGACCAAGAATTTGCTCTGGTGGATTTTTGGAACACATTGAACTTATAGCAGCTTATTCAAACTGGACAGATGCTGACAAACCCATCACTATCAAACTCAAATTAGTGGGTGAGGTAGAAAGATTAGTTAGAGATAACCCAAACTTGAGGAGTTCTTCAGATTATTCAGAAATTGTAAAAGCTTTGAAAGACAGATTTGAGTCGCCAGAGTATGGACACAAAAATCTTGTGTCACATATGCATACATATCAGCGTCCACATGAGAGTGTCCGACAGTATGCTGCCCGCTTGGAAGCACTGTCTTTTAAAACAGTACCCCAGGGTCTTCTGAAAAACAAAGATTCAGATGACTACAGACAAAGCATTTTGCTTTCAGTTTTTTTTTTAGGGTCTGAAGTCAAATGTGAGGAGATTAGTTCTCCAACATAACCATAAAACATTTTCCTCAGCCAGGAAACATGCGGTATCGGAGGAAGAGATATTTGAAAGGCAAAATTCTCAAAATTTACCTATAGAAGAGGTAAAAGTAGTCTCAGAGGCACCAAACCAGGATTTAGTTAACCTAATTAGTGAGCAATAAAAAGCTATTGCTTCACTCACAGACTCTATTTCCGCATTGAAAGTGCAGGTAAAGGAAGTGTCCGCGCCAAAATTTAACAATGTCAGGCGACAAATGCAAGGAAACCAGGCCAGGAGAGAAGCACTTCGGTGCTTCTCATGTAACAAAATTGATCACATGGCCAAGGACTGCCTATCACGCTGGAAACGACAGGGTAGATACCAAAACAGAGTACAACATTTTTCGCAGGGATATCCTAGGCAATTTCAACAGTATCCTGTACCATACCAGCAATTTCAGGGAACTTACCAACAGTATACAAAAGCTTACCAGCAACCGATACAGGTCTTAGACACAAACCAGCCAGCCATTCAGGGAAATAATACATCCATCCAGGAAAACTAGGCTTGGGCGATGGGAGTAACCACCTTTGCTTTCCATCTGATGCCCTTTTGGAGGTGTCTTTTCTAGGGATGGCGGTTTCATCTGGTCGAACTCAAGCCCCTGTTGTGCCAGGAAATATACAAAATTCTGACTTTTCCTTTTTAATTGATTCCGGAGCCTCAATTAATGTCATTTATAAAGAAGCCCTAGATAGTTTAAATATTGATCCTGATATGCTAGAAAGGTGTAATTTTTTTAAGAGGGATTTCGGATCAAAAATTTCAAATTAAAGACAAAATTGAACTACCTGTTATTTTTGGCAAACAAACATTACATATTGAGTTTTGCAATTTACCTATTGCTACTAAACCTGCTGCATATTCAGCTATTTTAGGTACACAGTTTTTATCTCAACACAAATTCATTTTAAATTTTGCTGAAAGTATTTTAGAAAATGACCAGGTTATTATACCCTTGGCATTGCCACAAACCACTCCACTCTCCAATCTTCAGAAAAAGTCTGGTAATTTAAGAACTTTTATTCAAGCTAATAAGGCTGAGGATTCAGTTATATCTAATGCTGAGGTCTCAAATAATTCTGCTCAGGAGACACAAGATAAGCCAGTTAATTGTTATACTTATAATAAATATATTCTTAAACCCCATTCAGAATGTTTTATAAAAATTATATGTAAACCTCATAATCTGCAAACTGATCTTATTTTAATTGAGCCGGTATCCCTTAACAATAACATTTCAGTCTCACGTTCTGTGAATACTTATTCAAAAAACAATGTGTACACTGTCAAAATTGCTAATTGTTCTTCTACTAATGTACACTTAAACAAAAATACTAAAGTTGCTATGTTGTCAAAAATTATTTCGGTCCCATCTTACGCTGTTAATGTTGTCGAAAATGCAAATTCCCAAGATGGAGGTAATTTTGAAGTGTAGGGTTTTAAATTCGATTTTTCTCATTTACATGATACACATAAAATTCCATTACAAGAAATGCTTATTGAATATAAGAATATTTTTGCCAACTCTGTGACGGACTTAAAAGGTTGTGACGCTGTTTACCACAATGTTAATTTAAATGATCCTACCCCTGTTAGACTTAGACCTTATCGTGTACCCTTCCATCTAAGAGATGAACTTAATAAACAAATAAATGAATTATTGGAGTCTGATATTATACAGGAATCTGACTCACCATATCAAAGTCCAGTCCTTTTTGTTAAGAAGACTGATGGATCCTTTAGGCTCGTTTGTGATTTTCGGCATCTAAATGACATTTCTATTGCCGAAAGTTTTCCGATTCCAAATATCCAAGACATGGTTGATAATTTAAGTGGAGCAAATTTTTTTCTACCCTTGATCTAACCTCTGGCTTCTACCAGATGAAGCTACACACTGATGACACCTATAAGACAGGGTTTTCAACACCTTTGGGCCATTATGAGTGGAAACGAGTCCCTTTTTGTCTCAAAAATGCTCCATCCACCTTTCAGAGATTAATGCCCATTGTTCTGTCAGATCTTTCCCCCTTGCAAATTGGGATTTACATTGATGACATTGTCATTGCCTCCAAAACATTTGAAGAGCACTTACAGAAATTGAAATTTGTTTTCGATCTCTTAAAAGCTCATAATCTTAAACCAAGTAAGTGCGTATTTTTCAAGCCTTCTATCCCTTATTTAGGTTTTAATGTTTCGCAGGGAATAGTGCAACCTGATGCCAAAAATCTGGCAGTAGTTCAAAATTTTAAGATACCCACTTGCAGAAAACATGTCAGGCAGTTTTTAGGTCTAACGGGGTTTTATCGACGTTTTATTCTAAATTATGCACAAAAATCTATTCCATTAACTGAACTTACCAAAAACTCATCTAATTTTCTTTGGACAACCGAAGCACAAAATTCTTTTGACACTTTGATAGATGAACTTTTACAGAAACCAGTTTTACAGTTACCTGACTTATCGAAACTTTTGCCCTGTGCACTGATGCCTCGAAACACTCTTTAGGCGCAGTTCTATGTCAGGAAGATTCAAATAAATTTTTGCATCCTGTTGCTTATGCGAGAAGAAAATTAAAAGATGCAGAAGTTAACTACAGTACAGTAGAGAGGGAAACTTTAGGGGTAGTTTGGGCCACTTCATATTTTAAGCACTATTTATTAGGCAAACATTTTATTGTTTATTGTAATCAAGCTTCCTTGTCACATGTTCTCAAACTTAAGGATCCTACTTCAAGAATTGCTAGATGGATTATAAGCTTAGCTCAATTTGATCTTAAGATTGTACACAAACCTGGGAAATTAAATGTAACTGCTGATTTCTTAAGTAGATGCGTAAACACTATTGAAGTACAAGATGCTAAACCACAACAGTTAACTATTGATCCTACCCTTTATACCCGCATTGCTAATTCTCAGCAGTCTGATGCTAAATGCTTAAAATTTAAAAATTTGTTAGCTCAGAACAAGCCCATTTTTCTTAGTACTCTTTTATTTTTATTAAAAACTAGCAGCATACCCGTTCTTCGTACGGAGTATATAATATAAAGAAACTTGAAATTCATAATCATGCCCAAATTCTTATAGTATACTAAATGACATGTTTAATCAAAATATTCTGTTAAAATATTTATAATGCTCCTAAAAAGAAGTTTAAGAATCTCTGTTCTCGCTATATAAAATTATCTTTATGGACATATCTGAAGAATAAAACATCTTGAACCCCTTATGTAAGCAAATATAAAAAAAAATATGGAATTGAATCAATATATGCAAAATAAAAGCGTTAAAATTGTATGGGACCCGTACTAATTATATACGCGAATATTAGAAAATATAACCTGTATTAGTAGATTACATGTATAAATTGAAAATACCAATAAACCCGTAATCTTTAAATCTGAAGACAGTCATTTATTCCAATATATGTCAAAATTAAAGTGCTAAAATTATATGGGAAGATATACACGTACTACTTATAATGTCCGATTATTAGTAGAAGATTACCCGTTTTGCAATATGAGTCACAAATGTTTTTTGGTAAAATACAACAGACGACGTAATAAATTGAATATATAATTAATCCCCTTAATCTTCATACCAGAAGACTGTACTTGATTTCAATATATATGCCAATATATGTTAAAATATATGCCAATATACCTGTACTACTTATATTCTCGTAGGTTAGAAGATATACCCGTGCATTCCTAGAAGATTACTCGTACAACGTACAATATGCGTGTATCAGCAATTTTTGCCGCAATAAAACAATGGCGTAATAACTTAAAAATATCAATAATCCCTGAATCAATAATTCCGGAAAATATCAATAATAATAATGTTTAAACCTGAGGAGTATAAATGATATTATCCAGTCCAAAATGAAATGGCAATGAAATTTATTTTATATACATATCTTCATTATTCAAATCGGAAAGGATTTAATAAAAATCGTCTGCCGCATAAACACATTGGATTTAAATCCGTTGCTAAGCGACATGATATCATTTGCTTCAAATAAATTGGTAGAAAAAATATCGTCTAAATAGTTATATTTCTATGGAACATTCGTCGACAGTTTCGTCAAATTAGCGACATTTTAAATAATCGCCAAATTTATCGCCAAGTGGGACTGTAGAACTGACAGTTCCACTTTGCGACAAATTGACGAAATATCATCACAATACTATCCCCTAACAAAAAACAATTAATATCATTTATGTAGCGCAATTTTATCAATTTCAAGATATTTTTATAGATTTGAAAACATTTTTATCAATTTGGTGACATTTTAAAAATTTGCTAAATGTATTACTAAGTAGGATGGTTGGTCTGACAGATGAATGCTAACCAAACATCATTTCAGTACTCTCTTCTAACAAAAAAAAAAATTCCATTGATATGTAGAAGACCCAAGCCACACGACCAACCCGAAGGTTTATGGCAGCTGTTTGTGTGTCGTTTATATCAATTTGGCGACATTTCCGTCAATTTGGCAAAGTTTAAGAAAAGTTGTCAAATTAGCGATATCCCTCCAAATTCGTAGCTTTGAATTTGCAGATCTGAATGAAACATTCTTATCCCGTTTCAATATACTAAATGAAAACACTACAATTGTATTAGAAGATATACCCGCTCTACTCTTTTTCTGTTTCAACAATCGGCTATATGAATTTATTGGCTAAACACAATATATGAGTTTAGTAGCTAAATACGATATAAGCTTGAAAACTCTTTGCCAAAATAAATGAAATTGATGTACGCAGTCAGCAATTAATATAATTAAAAGAAAAATCAAACCGTCCATTCATAAGATATACTTTTATATCCATTTATCCATTTATTTATTATTTAAATCGAAAAAAAATAATAAAAACATTAACAAACACATTTAATTTAATTGCGATGCCGAGCAACATGATATATCCTCCTAAAATGTTAAAATTTATTAACCACTAACAGCACACCCGTTATTCGTACGGAGTGTATAATTTAAAGAAACTTAAAGTTCGCAATCATGTGCAAATTCTGTTAAAATATTAAATTTATTGCTCCTAAAGAGAAGTTTAAGAATATATGTTCTCACTATGCAAAATTATCTTCACGATCAGACCTGAAGAATAAAACATCCTGCCCCCTTTTGTAAGCAAATTTACAGAAGAAAAAATAGGAATTGAATGAATATATGCAACCCCGTACTAATTATATTGTCGCAGATCAGAAAATATGCCAATGTGTTAGTAGAAGATTACCCGTATTACAATATGCGTCTCAAAAATATTTGCCAAAATAAAATAGATGACGTAATAAATTGAAAACATCAATAATATCCGTACTCTTTATACCAGAAAGTCGTAATTGATTCCAATATATGCCAATATATATCAAAACACATGTCAATATACCTATACTACTTATATTCTCGTAGATTAAAAGATATACACGTGTATTTGTAGAAGATTCGTACAACATACAATATATGAGTTTAAACAATTTTTGTCATAATAAAATAATTGCATAATAACTTGAAAATATCAATAATCCTTGAATCAATAATCCCCGAAAATATAAATAATAATATGTTTTAAACCTGAAGACCGTAATTGATATTATCCAGTCAAAAATGCTATAAGAAAAATCAAATCGTTCTTTTCTAAAATATATTTTTATATCCATTTATTTATTATTCAAATCGAAAAAATAATTATTAAAATAACAGACAGATTTAATTTAATTGCGTTTCTGAGTAACATGATATAAGATAGAATCTTATAACATGTTAAATATGTCATGTCTTATAACATAAACTGCGAAATTAAATAACGATTTTGATTTCTCTATACTTCTCATTGTTCCGTAAAAGCTTGTTTTAAATAAACCATGAACCATGGAGATAGATTTCCCCTTTAAATCATGTTTCAAACAATTCATGTTTTCAGAAAGTGACTAATTAACGCAAAAAATCTCCCATCAAACTCAGAGATTAAATTTTAATTCACTTTCAAACGATTTTCAAGCTTTTCGTTTGGATAAACCACGGAGTTAGGGAGTAGAACTCCTAGGAAAAAGTTCCGTTTTTCATTAATATCTCGACAACCCCAGGTCTTAAAAACTCGAAACTTGGACAAAATTTATGGGGGCATATTTCAAGGCTATTCACCAAATTTCATTAAATTCGGTTCAGCCGTTTTTCCGTGATGATGAGACAAACGAAAATTTCGTTTTTTACTAATATATCGAGAACCACTGGTCGTAGAAACTCAAAACACAGATATAATTTTAAGTGGGGCTATTTCTGGGCTACCCACAAAATTTCATCAAATTCGGTTCAGCCGTTCTCCCGTGATGGTGTGACAAACAGACAGACAGACAGACAGACAGACAGACAGACAGATTTTCATTTTTATTTATATAGATGATGCTTTGTTTGTTGTTAAGAGAAAACCAGAGCATAGATCTCAAGCATCAGGCAGAAATTTTGTCCCTTTAAATTTAGTTCCTGAAGTTTTAAGCTTGTGCCATGATTCTCCTATTGCTGCCCATGGAGGCTTTAAAAGAACTCTTTTCCGGCTACAAAAGCACTTTTAGTGGCCCAGAATGTATGCTCATGTTCTAAATTACATTAAATCATGTCACACTTTTCTGCAGAGACGTGGGTACAAGTCCAAGCAAAAGGCACCAATTCAACGCATGCCTGTGACTTTATATCCCATGGAAAGAATAGCAACTGACATTGTTGGTCCTTTACCTCAAATAATTAATGGCAATAAGTATATTTTAGTTGTGACTGACTATTTTACAAGGTGGCTAGAGGCATATCCCATTAGTAATACAAAATCAGAAACCATTTTGGCTTGTTTAGAAAGTTGGGTTTCCACTCACGGTGTTCCTAAGCACCTAGTAACAGATCGAGGCTCAAATTTCCTTTCAAAGGGTGCAAAAAAATTTTATAAAAAGCTGGGCATTATGAAACATAATACTACGAGTTATCACCCAGAATCAGATGGGGTTACAGAGCGTCTTAACGCAACGATCATAAAGTCTCTCAGCACCCTGGTGTCTAAAACACAGGACGACTGGAACAGACACCTGAACTTTGCATTGTTGGCACATAGAATTTCGAAACATAGTGCCACGGGGAAGTCTCCTGCTTTTCTACTGTTTGGTCGTGACATTACATTACCTGAAGATCTACTGTGTAAGTCTAGTAATCTAAATTATGTTTCTGTTCAGGACTATTCGGATGACTTAACCATCTGTCTAAAAAATACCTTCCAAATTACTAACCAAAACTTAACTAAAGCAGCTGAACGACAGGAGACTTACCAGCATAAGCATGCAGTCACTAAGGACATTAAGGTGGGTGATATGGTCTTTTTATACACTCCTGTGCTACGGAAAGGACAATCTAAAAGGTTTACAAACTTTAATAAGGGACCTTACAAGGTGATTTCACAGAAAACAAAAGTAAATTTCGTGATCACAAATACTATGGCTCCCTTCGATATACAGATTGTCAATGTCAACAGGCTTACTCGAATCACTGATAGGAATCAGGCACTCATACAGCCACATTCTACGAGTCAAGTTAGTCATGACGTGCCAGGTACAAATGCCAATGAATCAGCTTGCAGATTACCTAACGGCTCAGGTTATCCTGAGCAGGGATACATTTGAGGTCTAGAAATATTTTATTTTGATTTTAATGTACATTTTCATTTTGATTTATATACACATTTTTCTTTCGTATTGAGTATACTTACATTGTTTGGTCTTAGTTTATACACTCTTGACTTTTTTAAGGCATGTAGCTTCTAATTTTTTTTATTGTTTTCATTTTTCACTAATATCATTTTTATTCAATGGATTTATTTCTATCATGATGGTTTTGTCATGATAAGGTTGGGAAAATTTTTAAGGTTTTTCTTAGGTAATGATGTGTACTAGTTTGTCGTGCATTTCATTTTTACGCAGCGCATTTGCACACATTTGTTTTATTTTGGTTTGTTGTTCCCTTGCAGGGGACATTATTGTTTGATGCTTGTTAATTTTGCCTTTAATAACAAGGTAAAAATTTGATTTTTAAAGATATGCTTATTTTTATTTCTTCGGAAGTTAATTATACTGCATGTCAGTGAGACATTTAGATAATTTTGGAGCAGTGCAGAGAACTGAGAATTATTATTATTACTTTTTGGAATTCACTACTGACAACTAAGATGTTGGGTTATTTACAGATACTGCAGATAAAGGAAGTTTATTGATTTTTTGTTTATTTACACATATTGCAGAAGTGAGATTATGTTATGAAGTTTATTTTTTTGGATATATTGAGAATTAGGTTACTGAAGATAGCTAGATTGAGTATTTTAAGTTTGCAGAAATTATTATTCTGTGGTAACAGTTTTTTATAGTTGAGTAATGTGAGAGAGACAGGGCTGAAGTACACTGAAATCCAATGTGATACGCTGACATTCTTGATGCACATTTGTATAGAAATTTTCTTATGAACTTTTCTTCCACTATTGTTTACTTTTTCCAACGGCCAAAATTTTTATTTTCGAGACCTTTAATAGTTTCATGTGGGGAGGTGTACTGCAACAGCACTACAATAGTTCTATTAGGATTTCGCTGGATCGAATCCTTCACCTTTTATAAGTTAATTTTCCTCATTTATTTGCTTGTTGGGTACCTCACCTTATTTGTTCTATTTGCTAAATTTTGAACTCTTTTACGTTTATTTCGGAACTGCCAGTTTGGATTTAGAGCGCGATGGTGGTCCATGTGTTCTTTAACATAAATTCTTGTGCATTCGACCAGGTATACAATGCGATTCAAGTGCAGTACCATATAGTTGTGGTAAGAAAATTTTTCCCCTCTCTTTCTTCGTTGAAAAGTTGTTTGGTTTTTGAGATTTAAAGAATAATTTGAACAGTTGTTTGGTTTTGAGATTTAAAAGATAGTTTGAACAGTTGTTTGGTTTTGAGATTTTAAGAAGATTATCATCGGCAGTCAGTACCCATGGTAGTTAGTAGTGAAATCAGTATAATTTTTTTTATGTGCTTACTTTTGATAGGTTATATACACAACCTACATATTTATACACCTAGCACTGATTTTGATAGAAACTTACATTTTATATATCATTTTTTTTTGTTTTGTGTTGTCAAGTAGAAACACCCTGTCTGAAAGTAGACTGTTCATTACCTCTGCCTGATCCTCAGATGCAAATTCTTGACAAGGTTGGGCGTCCCTTTTGAAAAATTGTCTTCTTCGAACAAATTTTTCTTTTTTGAACGGTGGGGTAATTATATGGTGTCGAAATTCTAATTGTTTAGAATTTTCTTTTTTAATGCTTTTATTTCATTTGTTGAGATATAATTTCAATGTTTAAAGTTTTAAAAATAACTTTATTTGCTTATAATTAAATAGTTATAACTATTTAAATGTAAAGGTGGGATGCAAAGAGACATCATAAACACTTAACGTTAAAAATACTATACTGGTAACTACAAGAGTTTAACTTATTTTAACCTTTATTAAAAGAAGATTAAACAGTATTTTCAAGTTTTAAATCATAAACACTTAGGGTTAAAATATAATTTCAGAAGCTTTCAATGTTTTCTACATTTTTAGAAGCTAATTGGTTCTTATGTTAAGGAGTAACTAGAAAGAGGTAGTATTTTATTTAGAATGCAGGTAATCTCATAAAGACTAATTATGCTTAATTGTAGGAAAATAACTAATGTTAATGCTAAACTTTTATTATTTATTAAGAGAGTTGGTAAGAATGATAAATGAGGAATATTAAGCAAGGATTTAATAATCAGGAGAGTAATTTTTACAGTTTTAGTAAGGAACCCTGAATGGTGCAAACTAACTGAATACGTGCGTAATTGCCGTACTGCTGTATAAAGAAAAAATTATTTTATTAACAAGAATTTATTTTTGTAAAACATAATTTGGTAATTTGTCAACTAATATATTAAAGTGTTGAACCTAGCCTTTGAAAGAGACCACTGCTGCCCTGGGAATATTAATTGGTTAAATTTAAATGTTTTGATGGTATAATTTTTTTTTGTACTTGAAAAATAATTTAATTTAGAATCTTTATTTTGTGAATCAAAACCCTCTTTGAATGCAAAATATCCTACCAGGCCAAAATGACGTCGATTTTGCGATTTTCTAGGTGTTATCTAAGCGTCATGACGCCAGGACCGCTAATCCCCTTTAATCCAGGAAGACAGTTTTGTTTTCTTCGAACTGGGGGATGTGATTTGCGAGATTGGCATCCAGGGATACTGGAATCTCGGAAGACATCGTCTTTACGGCAACCCTCCTGCTAGGGTCTCATGCACAAAAATATTATGTAGAGACGAGCGTAATGCACGCCAATTTTGTTAATGTATTCCACCCCCGCATCGAAACTTTACACATTTACTCGACAATTTTTCGTCACACCCTTTTGGAGACATGCTATTGGCATCTTTTCGAGATCTTCATCACCCAGCTCTGCTAAGAGGCATATTCCGAGGCCGCTGTTGACGGCTTGCGCGCTTCTCCTAGGACTTCTCCGGGACCACCCCGCTGGGGTCGCTGACCTGAAGCCTCCAGTCCGTTGAGGCGCTCTCTCGACGGAAGGAGCTGTAGAAGACGGCGAAGTATCACCATCACCCTCGGCCGGCTCTCATCTATGGCCCTGTCGACCTAATGCACTGGGTGCACCCGGACCGGATCCGGACCGGAGTCCTCACCATCTTTCTGAACTCCCCATTAAAGTCACCGATCCAGATGACGCCCATGTCACCGCCTGTGCCCACGACCGGGCCGACGACGCCTCTCCGAGATGCGGAGCCCCGACTCCTCCGGCGCATAAAGTGATGAGGTGAGGCCCCTTTTGCGGCCGAAGATTGGTGAGTTTTCACTTAAAAAAACTCTTTCACGGACTTTGGCCATCTCCCAACATGTCTAGCTGTCTTAGTATCAGAGATTTGTCTGGCCTTTGCGGAATTCCCCAGTCATCATTTTATCATGCCTTTTAAGAGGGGCCTTTATTAGAGGTAGAGTTCAGAGGATCATTTTAATTAGTTTTTTTTTTAATTTGTGTAAATTCCCTGGGTAAGCTTTGGTCACAGAGACATCTAATGTTAATTCTAATTCCTTTTTTCCTGCCATGAGGCAAGGATTTATATTTAGGCTTGAATTACCCGATTATGTAATTGTCAACTGTATTTAAAGTATTAAATAAAACTTCTAGTTTTGTTTCCCCCTAATACTGTTGTGTTTATTTTAGTCCCCTTTTATTCCAACTTTTCCTTCCAGTAGTTGGTTCTCAGAAGACAGGACCAGGTAATTTAAACATTTAATTTAAGTTTTTAATTTTGTAAGTTTCCTTTATTAGCATTTAATAAAAATACTATACTATACGATCACGTCTTTCAAATTTAGATGGGAAATTTTAACTTAAAATCTGTGCGTGACAAGAAGGGCACAGCAATATGCCACAATCGAGTAAATTTGTCCAAATTTGTCATCACAAATTCCATTTATAGAAAGTTTTGAAAAAAAAATCTGAAATGCATGCGAGTTATATGAGGAAAGTCTGCCTCAATTGTTAGCTGGAATTTTCATTTTTTGGTTAGGCTTAAGCCTAACGTTTACAGATCTTGATATCCCACAGCATCCTAGTATTAAATATTCCACAATCGCGTAAATTTGTTCAAATTTGTCATCACAGATTCCATTTATAGAAAGTTTTGAAAAAGAATCTGAAATGCATTCGAGTTATATGAGTTAAATGTTTCTATAATGCTAACTTTTATTTGTATTCAGGATTTGTACATAAAATTTTTAATTTTTATTTTACCTTATTGTTAATTAATTGTTATTTTTATTTAATACCTCTCAAACTGCCAGGTATTTGACTTACCCTATTCCCAACATTTCGATTCCCCTTTGCAGACATTGGCGTCCAATGTCTGCAAAGGGGGATCGAACTGTTCGGGATAGGGTATGTCAAATACCTGTCTTTTTGAGAGGTTCTGCGTTTGGGATGGACGTTGTCCCACCCGCAAGCAAAAGGCTAATGATTATATTTGAGTATACACCGTCTTTAATTTTGATTTTGACGATTTTTCTGGACCATTTCAAAAAAAGAGGCAGGTTCTTTTTTCCCGAATTATACAATATTCTAATCTGCATCGGGATATCTCACAAGTGACTAAATTTACAAATTTAGGGAAATTTGGTCAATTACTGTTTTGGGATATATACTGATATATTTGAGTGGATATATACTGATTTTTGCAGGCCATTTCGCAAAAAAAGGCAGGTTCTATTATCCCGAATCCAACCAAAATCTAAGCCACAACAGGATAATCTACAGGTGACTTATCTATAAAATTTTGTAAAATTTGGTCTATTAGTTTAAAGTTAGTTTTGATACTTGCATTGCACAGACACACACATACACAGACATAGAAACACACACACAGGCGTCAGGCTAAAAATAGCTTTTTCGTATTCTATAGGTCCCAAAACGTGTTGATCCGTCAAATATTCGAGTGGATTCCAATACTTTCCCTACACATTACCGTGTATTGTAGGGAAAGTAAAAATAAAAAATGAAATTGAGTCTGTAAGAAAAGCCATGTGCTGGCCATATCAGGTTCTTCTTAACAGTACCTATTTCACAGGAGGGTGGATCAGAGGTCCAGATCCCTGTGGACATGCAATACAGTTCGGGAGACCGTTCTATTAGATACCCATCTCGACACGAGTACTTCAAGACTGTTCCTTGCGGGTACCCTTCTTTCTTATACTTATCACGAGGTCGAGAGCATACTCCAGGGAGGTTGGGTGGGAAAGAAAACTTGACCCTTCCATTCGAGATGGAACCAGGATCCGCACAACATGCAATATCTTCACTTGACACTAAAAAATAGAAAACAAGCATTTAGAATGGAAAACAGTAGCAAGTCTGACTTACTATTAAAGCATTTCAATTTGAAATTAGAGCATTAATTCTTGAGGGAATGGAGAATATGGGTCATTCTTTTGAAAAAGTACACTTTACTGTTAAAGCAAATTATTTCCTTCAAATATTTGTAAATACTATATTTTTTGCAATTAAAATCAATGCATATTTCTTTAAGAATATAGTAATAGCACCAATGCTGCAAATGAATTTTAAATACTATTAGGAAAAGCGACCACACAGTGTAATAATTTACGTCAGTGGACTATCACAATTCTAAACTTGTACGAGGAAGTGAACTAGACTGTATATCCAAATAGAAAATATATTAACAATCTGGGAATTGAAAAGCTTTTACCCACAAGAACATTACAGGAAAAGTGTACATTTATAACAAAAATTTCAAATTTCATTTCATTTATAGATAAATTTTTAAACGAAACAAAAATACTCACGAAGTCAATCAAATCATAAAACTGTTTGTTGAAGCATTCCTGCAAATAAATTTGATCACCTATTGTATGTAGCTCCCTTGCGTAGCTACATACAAATAGTGATTTTTCCATTAGTATTTCTTCCCACTTATAGTATTTCTTTTAGTATTTCTTCTAGTATTTCTTAAAAAGATGTAGAATTTTATAAAATCGATTAAAATTTTCAAGGGAATTAAATTTTAAGAAATACAAAATTTAGATTCTTATACAGGCTCCGTACACAAACATTTCCAATGAGTGAAATGTGCCCCATACACTAATAAGGTGATGTACAAAATTTCAGCATTTTATTATAAAAATTCTCAGAGATATGAAAAGACAAAAATACAGACTTAAATCACTTTTCGCTGCATCCATACGGGCTATCAGAGGGGAAAAATCACACGTCGCCATATCGCATTTCAGGGATCATTCACAAATTACGAAAGAAAACAATGATTACATAAATAAATAATAATTTTGCTATTTATTGGTACAAAAGTATCTACACTGTGCGGAAATAATAACTTTACACAAAGATTACAAAGCTTGTTCAAAATATTTGCCATCCATGCCAAAGATCCATGAAAGATAAGAGGTAGATATTATTTGCCTATGATGTATTTCTGCGTTGCGTCATTTGCACTCTTGCTGTAAACATTTACATTTTAATTTCTGATTAATCCCGCACCAAATTTGTTTAAACATATCTCTGGGACTTTTTGTAATAAAATGCTGAAATTTTGTGCATCACCTTATTAGTGTATGGGGCACACTTTACTCATTGGAAATGTTTTTGTACAGAGGCCGTACGCGAAGACAGCATGTGCCCCATGTCGTCATCAGATTCCCCTCCGCCATAAATGTAAATGCAATTTGTACTTGTGAAAAACTATGCTGACTGCATTGATATTTACTGACAGCAGGTCGATGATCAGGAGCTCGGCCGAACTATATCTGTTCCAAGTGTCATATAATAGAGGGGATTATGGTAACGTGAAATGTCTCTGTCCTGGACTACTGTAGCCTGTATTACAGAAGTCCACAGCGATTGTACCATGCAGTGGAAAAAATATTAAAAAATAGATTTTGACCCATGTATGAATCTATGTTGGAATGAAAATAACTCTTAGTACGATAATGTGTTGTGGCCATCTTAAAATAGATTCGAAAGGAAAAAACGCTGTGAGTGCTGAGTTAGTAAAAGGCCCGGTCGGCGTTGACCTACTTCCGCGTTTCTAAGAGTTGGATCCAGAGCAGTTGAAAGACAGTACGGATGCTTTCAGAAATTGGACGGAACAACATCGAAGATTTGGAATTAAGAACTGCAAATGACAGAAAAATCAACAATAACGGGAGACACAAATATTCCCGTATTGCAAAAGTGTGAAAATATCGAGCAAAAATATCTTGCTCAAATTTCAAACTAGAGGGGAAAATGTAAATCAAGACTTGGATAAAAAATTTTAATTTGCAATGTTGTAAACAGATGATTACTGAATGAGAAAAACTAGAAATGTTGCCTGAATACCTGGACGAAGAGACCTTAATCTTTTTTATAAATCAGTGTACAGAAGTATAACGGACTGGACGCAATTAGAAGAAATGCTGATAGAACATTTACAGAAGGAAAATAATCAATATTTCGCGGACATTATAGGAATTAAATTACAAAAAGAAGAAAACTTAGAAAATTATTATAAAGCAAAAGTGGATACGGGGCGAAAACTTGGACTTACAGAAAAAATTATTACAGAGGCTTTGACAACTGGGCTGCTCACAGAATGGCAAAAACTATTCGTTATCAATGATTTGGAGTCACCACAAGAAAGGAAACGTTTAGCCAATAAATTACAAAGAATAATGAAGGAAGAATACAGAACTTTGTCACCAGCCACAGATATCCCCGATCCCAGCATACCCACAACGAAGAGTATGAAATCCAGAAGAAATGAACCACCGACACAAATGTATCGACCATTGAGACCTACCTACCTAGTGCTCCAAATTGGCATCAACAGCCTATCCGACAATCGACATTCTGACCAAGGTGGACCCATCGGAAACAGTTGCTTCCATCTCATCCACAGTATGGACCCAACACAACTTGTCAATGATACTTGAATTAAACATTGACCTATGAAGAATGCGTTTTGCAAAGAAAAAGTCGTAGGTGGTTCTAGTCTGATGGAGCCAAAATAGTTTTCCGTGAATACAAGTTTCTAAAATATAACTCAACTTCTGTAATATCGAAAAGTAAAAGGACTCTAACCAGAATCTGAATATAACTACTTATAGAGCTTTCATAAAGCTAAAAATTCTTGCTTATTGTTTATAGCTATTTCTCTTAGTTTTTAAGATATATATAAGCTAAGCATGTATAAGCATTGCAAACTTGAAACACGTAACATTTTCATACTTCTTCAACTTGACGAATACTCGAAAACTATGAGAGCTTTTTTTAAAAAATAATTATATATTTAAAAACTAAATTTGCTTATAAATGTTTTTGTCACCGCCTCCTACTATTTATATCTATATTTTATAGTTTCGAAGATAATTTCGAGAAAATGTATGAAACATTAAAAAGAACTCTTTCGTGCAGATACTTTTCGAAGTTTAACAAAAATATATTGGATCAAAATGCAAATTATATACACTTATAGGGCTTTCAATAAGCTACAAATTCTTGCTTATTGTTCATGGTTATTAGTTTTTGAGATATAAACATTACAAACTTGAAAATGGAAAATTTTCAATCTTCTCTAACTTTTGAAGACGATTACTCCAAAACAATAAGAGCTTCTTCAAATGAATCTAATATTGATTATTTTAAATGAATCTTGTTTTAATACTAACTTTTTTGGTACACAATTTTGTCGATTACTATTTATATCAATCTTTTATAGTTTACTGCATATTTCGAGTGATAATTAGAAATATGAAAGAAAAAAAAATACTCGTACGGAGAGCTACTTTTCAAGACTTTTTGAAAAAAAAAATCAAAATATTAAAATATTGAAATCACTTTTATATATTCGCAATGTGGACCCTATTTCTGACAAAACAAGAAAATTATTTTCATTTTCATCTAGTAGGTTCGGGGGATATAGGCGTCCTAAGTGTTTCCATCTTACTTAACGCTCCGTTTTTCCGTCAGATAAACACCAACCATAGATGATATTCACATCAAAATGCATTAGACGATGGTGTTTAAAATTTTACATTCAAGCTAAAAAATAATTATCATTAAATGACATTGACAGGATTGATAAAATACAGGGTGTTAATAAAGACATTTTCATCTCTACCTATTTCACAAAATGGTGGATCAGAAGTCCAGCTCCCTGTGGACGTGCAATATAACTCAAGAGATCCTTCCATACGATATCCATCTTCACACGAATACTTCAAGACAGTTCCTTGAGGATACTCTTCGTAATCTGCGTTCTTTGCAGGAGGTCCAGGGCACGATCTCGGGAAACTGGGTGGTAAAGAAAGCGTAACTCTTCCATTTGAGATGGGGCCAGGATCATCACAACACAAAACAACTTCCCTCAACACTAGAAAATAATATAAACAATAAAAATGAATGAAAACAGTAACAAATCTGCCTTAGTATTCATGAATTTCAGTTTGAAATTTGCATGCGAGAATTTCGTATAGAGTAAAATGAGATTATGGGACATTCTCGTGGAAACGTACACCTTGCTTTTATTGTCACAAAATATACTTCAAAGAGAATCTTATGACAAAGCAGCTGCAAGTTACTTATATTTTCCAATGGGAAAAGTGGTCACAGAATTTGGTAACTCAGACCTGTGGAATGCCAAAAACTTCATATTGCATGTTAATCCAATTGTAAATCTGAATTAAAACTCAATTAGGAATTTGAAAATTGCACAGCTCTAGCTAACAAGAACATCCGACAAGAGTGACTTTTTGTAAAAACTTTTTTTTTCTATTTGTACATAATTTTGAAAAATAAAATAAAATACATACAGGATCTGGGAAAGTGGTGAAACACGAAATGTTTATTAAATCATTACAACAACAATAAAAATTTAATTGTCTTTGAAATAGGTATACTCTTGCGTTTTTACACACTGACGGGAAATCTTTTTCCCGCTTAAGGAAGCAGCACTGGAAGAGTCTATATCCATAATGAGACCCAAGTCCTATAAATTTAATTCCAATTATTTCTACTATATGATTACTTTTTTTCAACTACATGCCTATATAAACTGTATAAAAAGTGAAAAAATGACAGTTAATCGCTCATCCGAGGAATGATCGAAATAACTTCTTGACACTCAAACTATCCCCGAATCAAACCAAAAATATATGCATGTAAAAAACAACTACCAATATTATGATTCCATAAGTTTATATTACATGATAATCAAATGTTTCACTCAAGCGACAAAATTTTCTGCTAATCATATACCTTTCCTTTCAAGATTTGCCCTTCCATTTAAGACAGACCGCAATTTTTCTATTAAGATTCTTATTGAAAGCATCCGCAACGCGGGTAAGATACTAAGCGAAAATAGAGACCTAACAAGACCAAGGCCGTACGGTTCACCAAAAAGTTTGGAACAACCAGTTGGATGGGAAAAGAGGTCTATCTTAACGTTCTTTCTACCCAAACCATCCAAATCTAATTAACAAAAGGATAATCCACAAGTGACTTACATATAAAATTTTATAAAGTTGGTCGATTAGTTTTAGAGTTAGTGTGGATGCATACCTTTCCACGGATAGACACATACACAGACATAAAGACACACACACACATGCGTCAGGCTAAAAATAGTTTTTTCGTATTCTATAGGCTCCAAAACGTGTAGATCAGTAAACCCAAATTGAGTTTATGTTACAGGATGGGGAAACAGAGAGAAAGATCATTTGTCTTTAGTAATGGAAAGTTTACATAAAACTTTGAAGAATGTATTTGGCAATACAAAGTGAATTTGGTGATGTTCCAGACGAAAAAGATTCAGAATCCCTGAAATTTTATATTCAGGATAAAAAGAATGATAATTATATTCATTGGATGATTAGAATGATATTGATAAAAACCTTTGTTTTCTCCACAGTACCTGTTTCACAAGATGGTGGGTCAGACGTCCAGTTTCCTGTAGACATGCAATACAGCTCAGGAGATCCTTCTATGTGATATCCATCTTCACACGAGTACTTCAAGACTGTTCCTTCCGGATACACTTCGGTCTCTTCAAGAGGTTGTGAGCACGATTTCCGGAGGTTTGATTGAAAAGAAGACTTTACCGTTCCATTCGAGATGGGGTCAGGACCATCGCAACATATGACTTCTTCACTCCACATTAAAATTTAAAATAATCATTTAAAATGCTTGAAAACTGTAACAAATCTGCCTTAGTATTCATGAATTTCAGTTTGAAATTTGTATACGAGAATTTGATAGAGAATAAAAGAAAACTATGGGACATTCTCGTGAAAATGTACGCTTTAAGTTTACTGCCATAACCATTTCCTTTAAATTAAATCAAAATATACTTGAAAGAGAATCTAGTGTCAACTCCAAAGCTGCAAAATTACTTTCATTTTAAAATGGAAACAGAATGGATCACAGAATCCGATAAGTCAATACTATGGATTATCAGATGCTTTATACTGCTTGCTAATCCGATTGTAAATCTACATAAAAAATTGAATTTGAAAACTGGAAATGTCAAAGCTTTGACTGACGAGAACACCCAGCAAGAGTCACTTTTTATAAATTCAAAAGAAAAACAATTCTAAAATTTTATTCCATTTATAGATATTTTAGCAAAATAAACTAAAATGCGTACGAGGTCTGGGAAAGTGGTAAAACACGAAATGTTTATCAAATCGTTATAAAAAAAAAATTGGATCGTCTTTGAAACAGGTGCGTTTCTACACACTGGTGGAGATGTTCCAGTTAAGAATTTTTAATCACTAACAGATATGACTAAATATTGAAGAATTGTAACTTAAAATTGGCAAACGGCTTCTTAGTGAATAAAATAAAGAACTGGCAAATGAATAAAATGTGCATTTGTGTGTACTGTATTACTTTACAAATCTGATGTGATCATAATTTCTGTTTTGTGGGGAAAACATAACACAAGTTAGATTTACAAGAATAATTTAATCAGTTTGACGTTGTTTTGTACTACATAGCCCATAAAAGAATCCAATTTGAATTTATATTTCAACGCCAAGCTCGGTGCTCTGTAGATCTCACACTGTATATAGGATAAGTCACTATATATAGGATAAGTACACTCTGGATCTCACACTGTATATAGGATAAGTCACGTGCTTACCACATCTCGACCATACGTAGCTCGACCATACGTGTAGGGACAAAATTTAGAATCGACAGAAAATTGGAATGTTTTACGCGTTATTTTTAAAGGCATGTCTACGTGTATTTGTCTGTTCAGTATATGTAGTTTCTATATCTCAAAAAACAGCCGCCAATAAAAGTAGTGATATCTGTATTGGCCGCCAAGAAAACGGTCATGTCAAAACCATTTGTATGAGAAACTTTTAAAATTTGGGTTTGCAGATTTTGCAAGAAATATTGGCGGCCCACTTAATAAGGCATATCCTTCCATTAACCATTTCCGTAAACATTTTCCCTCATTTGAGACTTTGCTTTAGCAATTCATATATTTATGAACCGCCTTCTGGAATACATGCAGGCCTTCAAAATTTCCACTAAACTCTGCGAACCGAATTTTGAAAATTGTCAACATGCATGAAAAAATTGATTTGACGATTCATTGTCCTTATTCGCCTGATTTAGCACCGAATGATTTTATTTCTGGTTCCCAAAAATGAAAATTAAAATACGTGGTCAATGATTTAACAGCCCAGAAGAAGCAGTTGAAGCTTAGTCACACGTTCAATACCAACCAACTTCTGAATGGCACAACTGTTTTGAAAATTGGTTTATTCGAATAAAAAAATGTATGGATGCTAAAGTGGAATATTTTGAAAAGCAATAAAACGAATAATTTGAATACAAAAATATCTTGCGTTTTATTTTCAATAACCTTAAATACTAGCCTACGTAATTCACGAGTGAAAGGGATCACGAAATTTAAGAAATTTTTAATTTCTCTTCGTTAAGAATGGAGAATAGGAGGCTTCGTTTCGTTCATCCATATTAAAACTTGATTTGAAGTATTTAGTCACAAAACTCGCTTTTAAGGGTTTTTTCCCCAGAATTTCGAATATACTCCCATTGCAGGCTGTAGCGTCCGTGGACAGGCTTCTCGCATGTTATACACTCGTCAGCGTAGAATAGGTCTGTATCTGCAATCGCAGCAAGCAAATTTGTTATATGCACAAAATCTCACCTAAGGAACTGGAGAGTGCCACACATTTAGGAATAGAAGATGACCACTGGCCAGATACCTCGCAAACTATACTTTCTTCACCCTCAAGCTCAAAGTCCTCGTTGCAGAAGAATTCCAGTTGAGTTCCTGGGCGAAATTCGCGTCGATTTGGGGAAAAGTCAGGATTGCGTTCACCGTTGGGGTCGACTCCTGGATCTGAGCAGCTTACAGAGACGTCTGCTGAAAATAATCGAAAACATTAGAATGAATCAAAAGTATTGAAAAGTGAAATTAATTATAATAATATCTAGTTATAACGAGCATCTTGGAAGAGGTGGGACAGCCCTTAAAGCACGGGAATTGAACTCGGACCGGTTCTGCTTAATAGTTTCTGTGTTCAAACGGAGTACGGTCACGTTAATGTGTGAGTCCGTAAGTTCTTCCGAGAGGTTGGTGGTAGAGGAAGGAAGGTACGGTCCATGTGGATGCTGCCTCCACTAGGTTTCGATTTAAATTAGGGATTCTGTCCCCGCCGCCCAAACTGATACTTTACATCTTCTGATAGGTCGGATGGTCTGGGTCGAACAAATGAGAGTCCAGATTTGTTGCAGTTACACAATGGCGTTGTCTTGGGGTTTTCATCGCAAAATACTTATCGTAAAGACTATTTCAGGTTAGTACTGGCACAATGGCGATTCCAGAAGACATTGGGCTGATATTTGCAATAATTAAATGATGCATAAACAGGCGAGTATACTTTATAGTCAAAGAAATCTTCTATAATGGGCTTTCCCAAAATTTGTATCAGATTTTCATTGCAAATAAACTTACCCATGTAATAGCCGATATTTGCAATGATAGTAATGTTATGAACCCCTTGCTACCATTTATTCCAATTTATTAATTAATTTAATCTAAATTTCATTTTCAGAAACGCTATTTCAAATTCCTAATTTATTCTATTACATTCGGCAAATTCTAATTTCGTTTCGATTCTTATATCTGTTCTTAAATGTTATTCCAAATTGATGAAGCGCCAATTGTGTTATTTCGACTTGTTGGAGTCTCCCGGTTTGTATCGGTAACCCTGCTTTATGATACAGTTCAGACGCTTCGTTCGTTTACCCGGATGCACATTTCATATTGAAATGTATTGGAACTATTTTCTATGTCGTCACGAGCGCGCTCACTCACATTAAGGCGCTTACTTATGGAAATTGTTCTTAGTTTAGATGGCGATGTAATTTCAAAGCAGGAGGACGTGTTCTTGCCCTCGGAGCATTGAACAGAATGTTATTCTTAAAAGAATATATATTTAATATTAAATTAATGATGAAATAAATTGTTAAGCCGAGTTTTTAATGAACCTTCGAAAAGTCGTGAAGTTTTTCATATATTGATTATTCTGAGATATCAGACCGACGCACACTACTTCCGGTTCCGTTGATGCACTCAAAGAATCTCGCTCTATATGTTCAAAACCCGTGTTCATCTTTCAAGTAATTAGTTTCTTTCGTTAATAATTTTGGTGTCCAAAACTCCTTGTGTATTATTTGAAGCATGATAATTCCGTATCTAATAAAGAAGAAAGTTAATTTAAATTATCTGAGTTTCATCATTCGTCTGTTCTGCCAACACGCCACTCATCTCTCGCCATCCCAGCATGGATCTCCCAGATTCGACGATTCCAGTCAGGAACCACCTGCAGTGATAGCTCTCCATCACACTCCCTTTTCAACCACTATGCCTTCGCAGTCATATAGCGTACCACGCCATGCGTTATAACGGTAAGAAAATTTGCAATGTGCTAAAAGGTTGCAAATCTCGATAATACGAATAAACTACAAGTTGAGACCTCCTCCGTATAGGGTCCTTCAAATTTCTTCAAAAGTAAAATCGGACTAAACGAGGCTTCAGCAGTTAAGTTCGTAACGGCAATTTAATTCCACGTTTGATTCTGTAACGACCAACAACCTAACTTTACAAACGCCCCATATAAGCGGATTAAGTGACTATGAACGTAGATGTTACAATTTCGTATTATCTGAGTTTCGAAAAAATTTAAAGCTGGCTACGTGGTAGGGCTGAACTTATCAGAGTCCATATAGAGATTCGCGAAATTGCGGCACATAGCATGTTTCCCTACTTACTTTCCAGAGATCAATTATTACATGCTAATGAGTAAATAATATTAATTAATTACCTTCCTAGGTATTTTTGTGTTTGCTTTAATATCTAATTAATACAAATATGCAATTTGTATTTGTTATATCATGTGCTGTCTTCTCTATACTTGATTCACTTCGATTATAAACAAAATAGAAGTTTTAAATTTTGGTAACAATCATTTTTATCTCAAATTTTCTTTTGTACAACTTTTATATCTACTGATAAATTTCAAAGAAAAATTTAGAATTCAATTCTACTAAACATTCTATATTAACTTTAAAAGAATCATACAGAATTGATCCAATCCCACAGAATTTATTCTCGGCCAAAGAAAGGATACATGTAGTACTTCTAAAAGTATTCTCCAAAAATGGGTAGAAAAGAAAAATAAATGCCTTAAAGGGATGAAAGATGGGAAAATAATTGGGAAACACTATAAATGGACTTGTGTCGTATTTGAGATACGTGAAAGGAAAACATTGTACATGCAGCATTATTAATACTGCGCAGCTGTGGATAGAAATCTCGGCAAGCTGTACATATTTGTCATCACCTTCAAATCCTAAGCAGATGAAATGGAAGTACCCATGATATAGGTTTTCAGTAAGGGGAACTTAGTGGGATTGTACCCCTGGGTTAATAGGATATAGAAAACATCAAACCGTACCAAGATTACATGATGGTGGCGCGCCCGACCAGTATCCTGTGGACTCACAAGTCAACAATTTTACTCCATTCATGGTGTAACCATTGTCACAGTCGTATTGCAGGGTAGAACCCTGAGGAAGTTCTTCTTCATCCAGAACTGGTATGGCCTTGTCTATGCTTTTGTTTTCACTGGAGGCCGGATAATAGAAAGCCTGTCCGTTGGAGATAGGTATCGGAATGCCGCACGTAATTTGATTCACTGTAAAAATAGAGAAGAATTTATTTAGCTATACCTTTTTACTTTCCTTATATACATAGTATAATGTATACGGAAAGTATTGCGACGGTCTCGAAAATTCGAATTCGAGTTTTTGACGGTAGAGCACGTTTCAAGCAACCCTGAATAAGAATCAAATGTTGAGGTGATGCCTCTATGTGTGTTTATGTTTGTGTGTGTGTGTGGGGGGGGGGGGGTATGTCAGTGAGTCTGTGGAGACGATATCTCACGAACAAATGGAGCGATTCGAAAGAAATACGGTACAAAAATTACAATTAGTGAATACCGGAAGCCTCTTATTTTTAAACGTAGTCGAATGTTCAATCCCCCTAAATTTTCGAATGAAATTTTGAAAAAATCATTAAGAAATCCAAATTTTTAATAAAATTACGCAAATTGTCATTTTTTATATAATTTTTTTTATTAGAAAACGATTGACATAAACTTTAGAACGCTAGCATGAATCATTCTCGATGTATTGCGCATTTTTCAAATAAATTTATCAAAAAATCACATAAATAAAAAAAAAATATTAACTATTACAAAATATGTTCACTTTTCATATGCAATACCATGCGATAGATTTGGTGACATCCTTTCCATGGATTTAGCACGTTCCATTCATGAGAAAAGTTACTTTGGGTAATAGTTTTTATTTAAACGTCAATAGTCATTTATCTGGTATAAGAATAACTTTTTTCTCTGTTCATAACGCTTGGCGAAAATCCAGCGACGAAGTTGGAGGAATGTTACCAACTTGGCGATTTTGCTAAATGCTGCCAAATTAACGAAAATGTCGCCAAATTGATAAAAATGACGGAAAATTGACGAAAATTTAATATCTTGGAAATAATATAAGAACCTACTATAAAAAGAACCTATTTCTTCCTTTCGAAACGTTTTACAACATTCTGGTGACGAATTCGTCCGAATATCTCCAACTTGCTGACTTTTTAAATGTTGCCAAATTGAAAAAAAATATCATCAAAATTGCAAAAATGGCGATATATAATTGAAGATGACGAATAATTTATGCATTAATTGTTAAAATATTTTAATATATGGACTATATCACCTATTTAGAATATTATCAATATTGATAATTGTTAATATAAAGTTGAGCGAAATATAAATTTATTGGATACTTTGAAATAGTTTTACATGCTGTCATTCGGAAAATTGTCAAATGTATAATTCAACGTTAAAAACACAGTACCGTGGATCATATACATTATTTTTTGACTGTAAAAGAAGTACATTCATTGTATTATACACTGACATCCAAAAGTTAAGCGCGCAATGCAAATTTTCATTTTTCGAAAGCGTATTTGAATTTGAGTGGCTGAAAATCGCTGCGGATGTAGGTGGCAGTATGCAAATATCGCATGTTACACCCAATTACGATTGACTGTCCGGATATATGCTAATTAGGCAGTCGTTGAAGACGCCAGCATACTGAAGGATTTGAGGAGGTGCATTTAAATGCTGATACGAAGTGTTTATAATTTTTGTAGGATTATATTTGCTGATATTCGTGTTTCTATGGCTAAAAGAAGATGAATGACAGATAGTGAGCGCTATCGTGCTGCTGGACGCATTGAAGCAGGACAGTCAATCGAAGATGTCGCTATTTTCTTTGGCGTTGATCATTTGGTAATTTCTCAATTATGGAAACAATCTCAAACAAGCCAAACAGTTGTCCGGAGACCTGTGCCCGGTCGTCTAAGGATTACCACCCCCTCTGATGATCTGTATATTGCTGTAGTAGCCAAGCGGAATCGACGAGCTACCTCCACAACTGTTATATCCATGGTTACAGCGGCATTTGGTAAGACAATATCTGACAGTATTGTGCGCCGAAGATTCCACGTGAAGGGACTGTACACCCGAGTACCAGGTTTTTGTGTTCAACTAACCATCCAAGCCAAATGGGCAAGTTTAAAGTGGTGTCGTCACCATGTCAATTGCACTGTCTCAGATTGGTGCAACGTCCTGTTCACGGACAAATCCAGATTTGCCCTGGAATTAGATGATAAGCGTATAAAGGTCTGGAGAGAACGAGGCATACGCAATCAGGCCAAGAACATCATCGAACATCACGCATTCAGAGGTGGTAACGTCATGGTGTGGGCTGGAATTTCAATGGGATATCGCACAAAGCTGCTTTAAAGGCGGTTCTGTGACGACTGCACGGTGTCAGGATGAAGTCCTAGACCCCATTTCGAGACCCTGCGCTGCAGCAGTTGGTCCTGAATTCCTCCTTATGGACGATAATGCCCATCCCCATAGGGCTAACATCGTCGACGGATACCTTTAAAGTGAGGGCATTTCTCGTATGGAGTAGCCGGCGTATTTCCCCGACTTTATTCCCATTGAAAACATTTAGGATGCCCTCGGGCGTGCTGTCTCTGCACGTTTACTTCCTCCAACCTGTCTCAGAGAGTTGATAACTGCCCTTTTGGTGGAATGGTCATTGATCGCATCTGCGATTGTTTATCCCCTCATTGAAAGCATGGAAAATCATTTTAAAGTTTATGTGAAGGTCCGGGGTGGTCACATACCATATTAATGTAAGTTTTGTTTGCTTTTAAACATCATTATGTTAATGACACAAATGTGACGTCATCATATAACTTACGAATAGAAAATATTTTCTTTTCATCTTTGCACATAATCCTTGTTTTCTTTAATGCATAAACACATTTGCTACCTTTATGTGCATTTTTAAGTTTATCAAAGTTTTACTTTTCCATTTTTGTTGATTTTACTGTCCGTGCTTAACTTTTCGAGGCCAGTGTATAAGAAGTGCTGCAACATCATATTTGTTTGAATTTATTTAGTTATCAGTTTCTAACTCTAATTTTCTTTTGTATACATTTATTTCGACTGATACATTTTAAAGACTAGTTCAGAATTCATTTCTACTAATCATTCCATATTAACTTTAAAATGATCATATAAAACTGATTTAGTCCCACAAATCTTTTCATCGGCCAAAGAAAGTATATATGTAATTTTAAACATTTAGTACTTTTAAAAGTACTATTAAAAAGTAAAAACTTTTAAAAGGAAACTTAACTTTAAAATAAACTATAACTCTAAAATTTTATAATTTTATTCTACAATTTTATTTTTTGAGGTATAGCTAAACTTTAACTTAACTTTTAAAAGTATTCTCTAAAAATGGGTACATGAAAAAGATAAATGCCTTAAAATGAAGAAAGAATAGGAAATAATTGGGAAATAGTTTTTTCTATGAATGCACTTGGTGTCGTACTTAATTTACGTGCCAGGAATACATTGTACATGCAACATTTTAAATACTGTTCAGCTGTGGATAAAAACCACATCAAGCTGTATATATATTTGGTGTATATACACTGTATTTGGTGTATATACACAAGCTGTATATACACTTTCAATTCTTAAGTAGCGGAAATGCAAGCATAAGATAGATATTCTGTTGAAAGAACTCTCTGGAATTTCACTCCTGGGTTAAATGGGATATAGAAAACATCAAACCATACCACGATTACATGATGGTGGAATGCCCGACCAGAATCCTGTGGACTCACAAGTCAACCACTCTACTCCATCCATGGTGTAACCATTGTCACAGGTGTAATGCAGGGTAGATCCCTGCGGAAGATCTTCTTCGTCAGGAATTGGCATGGCCTCTTCTATACCTTTGCTTTTACTAGAAGCAGAATAATAGAAAACCTGCCCGTTGGAGATAGGCCAAGGAGTACCACACATAGGATGACTCTCTGTAAAAACACAGAAGAAACTATTTACTTTTATAAATATTTTAAAAATCTAATGGAGAGAGTGTCCCCCCACCCATAAGAGCGACCATCATTTTATATTTAAGGGTGAGCGTCAGTAAATTTTCTGCCCTATCCGCGCTTTGTTAACTTTCGCGGCACACATATTTCGCCGAAATTCTGCTCAAACAGTTGCGAAATATTTTCTGGAAGATAAAATGCAATGCTTAGATTATATTAAAACTAAATTTAATGCCCCAAAAAACATAGAATATATTTTTTATTTTAATCCAAAATATTTTTGGTGCTGCCATCTGTTGTCGTTATTTAATTCGGGTCAGGGTCGTAATCCCGACAGCCGAAATCCCGACAAGCCAGAATCCCGACAGCCGAAATCCCGACATGCCAAAATCCCGACAGGGTCGAAATCCCGACAAGTCAGAATCCCGACAAGGTCGAAATCCCGACAAGCCAAAATCCCGACAAGGTCGAAATCCCGACAAGCCAAAATCCCGACAGCCGAAACCCACTCCTGCACAGACTAATACAACACTAAGGCGGTCATCGCAGTGACGTCACAAGGGTTAGAATTTACTAATCAGCACCCCCCCCCTACACACACACACACACATGCGCTGGACTCACGCTCCTTCTTGTCTCCATCCGCTTGCTACGACAATGACCATATGCTATTTGAATATGCTATTTGAACGTATGCAGAATGTGTAAGTGTTTTTTTTCTTTTTTAATAAAATGAATTTCCTAAATCTTATACCGACCTGTTATATCATTTTAATCTTTGTCATTTCAATTCGCCAAAATTTATTTCAGTAATGGCATAATTGTTATGATTTAGTGCTTAAAACTATTAATTTGTAAAATGTAGAGATGTAAAAGGCCGATAATTTTGATCAAGCTATACATATAGGCGTAGAGAGCCATGTGCGTGGGCCCAGCGTGAGTCCAGCGCATGTGCGTGTGTGGGGGGGGGGGGGGGGGGGTGATTAGTAAATTCTAACCCTAGTGACGTCATTGCGATGACCGCCTTAGTGTTGTATTAGTCTGTGCAAGAGTGGGTTTCAGCTTTCGGGATTTAGGCTTGTCGGGATTTCGACCTTGTCGGGATTTTGGCTTGTCGGGATTTCGACCTTGTCGGGATTTTGACTTGTCGGGATTTCGACCCTGTCGGGATTCTGGCTTGTCGGGATTTCGGCTGTCGGGATTCTGGCTTGTCGGGATTTCGGCTGTCGGGATTATGTCCGGAACCGATTTAATTCATACCTATTATTTTTATTTTTTAATGAACATTTTAAAATATCTATTCCTTCTAATACAGTGTTAAATACAACAACAGATCATATATAATAATGCCACAATCACGGAAAGGTAATTTATCATTCTATAAATTTGATAAGGGATTTGAATGTTCATCACTGAGGTCTGCAGTTTTGTCTTCAAGTTCCTTTGTCTTCAAGTCCAAGTTCAATTACGTTTCCGTGATTATGGCATTATATATGATCTGTTGTTGTATTTAATAGCGTATTAGAAGGAATAGACATTTTAAAATGTCCATTAAAAAATAAAAATAGTCGGTATGAATTAAATTACGACAATAGATGGCAGCACCAAAAATATTTTAAATTAAAATAAAACATATATTTTATGTTTTATTGGGTATTAAATTTAGTTTTAATATAATTTAAGCATAGCATTTTATCTATAAGAAAATATTTCGCAACTGTTTGAGGAGAATTTCGGCGAAATATGTGTGCGGCGAAAGTTAACAAAGCGCGGATAGGGCAGAAAATTTACTGACGCTCACCCTTAACAAGGAAGATCAATCACGCATAAAGTATTGACTATGAAACGGTTTCCAACTGCAATGCAATTTTATTTAGACATATCTAAAATGCGATACATTCAGCGGCAATATTTTTAAAAATATCACAATACTACAATAATTTATTATATTTGAAAATTTAAAACTTCATCGACAAAAATGAACTTCATTCAAATGACGTCATTGAAATATAAATCTCCCGGCTCTGTATGAAAAAGCAGTAAATATTTTATTCATACACTTTTTTCCATTCCTTTCATTCATCACAATACTACAGTAATTTATTTAACTTAAAAACTTAAAACCATGGCGGTAAAAGTAATTTAATGCTATGCTTAAAACTGAATCGAAAAAGTCTACTATAAAACCATCTGCGTTTCTGTGTAAAATCAATAAATGTTTCATATCAATTATGTTGCAGACTCTAGAGCTAAATAATTTTGCATTAAAGAAATTCATCAATTCTTATACAACTCATCTTACAACTTGATGTTTTTACATTTCCCATATGTGAAAATTAAGCTTCGTTGTAGAAATAATCAAAGTTTGATGATCATTTAAACTCAAATATATTCTAATTACGTTGTTTCAAAATACAGAAGCACAGAAAATAACTAAAATGCGATAAATTCGAATTCGAGTTTTCGACAGGAGAGCACGTTTCAAGCATCCCTGAAAACGAATCGAACATTTTTGAAGTGATGTCTGTGTGTGTGTCAGTGAGTCCGTGAAGACGATAACTGACGAACGAATGGACCGATTCGAACGAAATTTGGTACAAAAATTACAATCCGTAAATATTGGAAGCCTATTGTTTTTATACGCAATCGAATGTTTAGAACCCCCTAAATTTCCGAGAGAAATTTTGAAAAAATTGTCAAAAAATCAAAACCTCTAATAAAGTTACGCAAATAGACATTTCTTATGTAATTTTTCATTAGATAACGGTTGACATAAATTTTAGAACGCTAACATGAACCGTTTTCGAGATATGGCACATTTTATAAAAAAATATCAAAAAATCATATAAAATAAAAAAAATATATTTGCTATTGAGAAACATGTTCACTTTTCATATGTAATGCCATGCGATAAATTGGGTGACATCATTCTCGTGGATCTAGCTCGTTCCATTCAGGAAAAAAGATACTTTGAGTAATACTTTAGGTATTTGAACGCCAATAGTCATTTATCTGCTGTAAGAATAACTTATTTCTGCGTCCATATCGCTTGGCGAGATTTTGGCGACGAATTTGGTGCAATGCCGCCAACTTCGCGACTCTTTTAAATGTTGCTAAATTAACGAAAAACTCGCCAAATTGATAAAAATAACGCTAAATCAATGAAAATAAGGACTCATTGACGAAAATTCAATATCTCGGGAAGAATTTGAATATCTACTATAAAAATAATCTATTTTTTTTACTGTAAAAGTAGTAAATTCATTGCATTATATAAGGAAAGTCATGTGCTGCCCACATCAGATTTTATTTTGTATGTATTTATCTTATACAGGCAACATTTTAAAATATTGTGCATTTCATTTATGCTTATTATTTTTGGTTAAATTATTTTATTTTACTTACAATAACTTACTTATTAACTTACTTATTAATAAGCAGTTTCATTTATTGTGATTCTATAAAACCTCTGCTGAGGGCTACGTCATATCGATGTCTCAACCATCGAATCGTCAATTTATTGCCTCCGATGTTTGGGAATAGTAAAAGTGAATGCTCATAGAACAACTTTTATACAAGCGGCACAAAATGTTTTATTATTTTATTTTTCAGTTATTAATATTCTAATATTTATTCAATAGAATTAATCTGACATTTGTGTTTTGTTTTTTATATTTGATTCAATCTCTTATTCGAATCGTCAATTTATTGCCTCCGATGTTTGGGAATAGTAAAAGTGAATGCTCATAGAACAACTTTTATACAAACGGCACAAAATGATTTATTATTTTATTTTTCAGTTATTAATATTCTAATATTTATTCAATAGAATTAATCTGACATTTGAGTTTTGTTTTTTATATTTGATTCAATCTCTTATTCGAATCGTCAATTTATTGCCTCCGATGTTTGGGAATAGTAAAAGTGAATGCTCATAGAACAACTTTTATACAAACGGCACAAAATGTTTTATTATTTTATTTTTCAGTTATTAATATTCTAATATTTATTCAATAGAATTAATCTGACATTTGTGTTTTGTTTTTTATATTTGATTCAATCTCTTATTCGAATCATCAATTTATTGCCTCCGATGTTTGGGAATAGTAAAAGTGAATGCTCATAGAACAACTTTTATACAAACGGCACAAAATGTTTTATTATTTTATTTTTCAGTTATTAATATTCTAATATTTATTCAATAGAATTAATCTGACATTTGTGTTTTGTTTATTATATTTGATTCAATCTCTTATTCGAATCGTCAATTTATTGCCTCCGATGTTTGGGAATAGTAAAAGTGAATGCTCATAGAACAACTTTTATACAAACGGCACAAAAGGTTTTATTATTTTATTTTCAGTTATTAATATTCTAATATTTATTCAATAGAATTAATCTGACATTTGTGTTTTGCTTTTTATATTTGATTCAATCTCTTATTCGAATCGTCAATTTATTGCCTCCGATGTTTGGGAATAGTAAAAGTGAATGCTCATAGAACAACTTTTATACAAACGGCACAAAATGATTTATTATTTTATTTTTCAGTTATTAATATTCTAATATTTATTCAATAGAATTAATCTGACATTTGAGTTTTGTTTTTTATATTTGATTCAATCTCTTATTCGAATCGTCAATTTATTGCCTCCGATGTTTGGGAATAGTAAAAGTGAATGCTCATAGAACAACTTTTATACAAACGGCACAAAAGGTTTTATTATTTTATTTTCAGTTATTAATATTCTAATATTTATTCAATAGAATTAATCTGACATTTGTGTTTTGTTTTTTATATTTGATTCAATCTCTTATTCGAATCATCAATTTATTGCCTCCGATGTTTGGGAATAGTAAAAGTGAATTCTCATAGAACAACTTTTATACAAACGGCACAAAATGATTTATTATTTTATTTTTCAGTTATTAATATTCTAATATTTATTCAATAGAATTAATCTGACATTTGAGTTTTGTTTTTTATATTTGATTCAATCTCTTATTCGAATCGTCAATTTATTGCCTCCGATGTTTGGGAATAGTAAAAGTGAATGCTCATAGAACAACTTTTATACAAACGGCACAAAAGGTTTTATTATTTTATTTTCAGTTATTAATATTCTAATATTTATTCAATAGAATTAATCTGACATTTGTGTTTTGTTTTTTATATTTGATTCAATCTCTTATTCGAATCATCAATTTATTGCCTCCGATGTTTGGGAATAGTAAAAGTGAATGCTCATAGAACAACTTTTATACAAACGGCACAAAATGTTTTATTATTTTATTTTTCAGTTATTAATATTCTAATATTTATTCAATAGAATTAATCTGACATTTGTGTTTTGTTTATTATATTTGATTCAATCTCTTATTCGAATCGTCAATTTATTGCCTCCGATGTTTGGGAATAGTAAAAGTGAATGCTCATAGAACAACTTTTATACAAACGGCACAAAAGGTTTTATTATTTTATTTTCAGTTATTAATATTCTAATATTTATTCAATAGAATTAATCTGACATTTGTGTTTTGCTTTTTATATTTGATTCAATCTCTTATTCGAATCGTCAATTTATTGCCTCCGATGTTTGGGAATAGTAAAAGTGAATGCTCATAGAACAACTTTTATACAAACGGCACAAAATGTTTTATTATTTTATTTTTCAATTATTAATATTCTAATATTTATTTAATAGAATTAATCTGACATTTGTGTTTTGTTTTTTATATTTGATTCAATCTCTTATTCGAATCGTCAATTTATTGCCTCCGATGTTTGGGAATAGTAAAAGTGAATGCTCATAGAACAACTTTTATACAAACGGCACAAAAGGTTTTATTATTTTATTTTCAGTTATTAATATTCTAATATTTATTCAATAGAATTAATCTGACATTTGTGTTTTGCTTTTTATATTTGATTCAATCTCTTATTCGAATCGTCAATTTATTGCCTCCGATGTTTGGGAATAGTAAAAGTGAATGCTCATAGAACAACTTTTATACAAACGGCACAAAATGTTTTATTATTTTATTTTCAGTTATTAATATTCTAATATTTATTCAATAGAATTAATCTGACATTTGTGTTTTGCTTTTTATATTTGATTCAATCTCTTATTCGAATCGTCAATTTATTGCCTCCGATGTTTGGGAATAGTAAAAGTGAATGCTCATAGAACAACTTTTATACAAACGGCACAAAATGTTTTATTATTTCATTTTTCAATTATTAATATTCTAATATTTATTTAATAGAATTAATCTGACATTTGTGTTTTGTTTTTTATATTTGATTCAATCTCTTATTTCACCTACTTTCGGAGCCACGGATGACCCTTGAAAACATCCATGGTCTTTCAAATACGTATTAGTTGGTTTTCAATCTGAAATGTGATTTTATCACAATTTTATTTCGGTGCTGATAAAGGCTTAACTCCAATCGTTTCTTTTTTCTTGACCATCCACCATGTATGTTAATACAGGATACAAGGGGTGTAGTACCTGTATTTCATACAACCGGCTTTTTCGTGTGATTTTGTCCTAATTTTACTTGGGTGCTGCTAAAGGCTTAATTCCAATTGTTTCTATTTCTGCTTGAAGTAATACAACTCTTTACATTCTTTTGACCATTCACCATGTATATAAAACAGGGAATAAGGTGTCTATTAACTGTTTTATGTATAGCCGCTTTTACTCATGCACGTCACTGAGTTACACTATTTTCCAAAGGCTCTTCGTACACCATCATAATTTCGCCGGAGTACCCCCACCTGTTCGACACGTGACAGCTGAAACCCCCCTTTCCGCTACCTGTTCGACCGGTTCGAGCTTTCAACCTACAGAGGATGTTGGTTCGACCGGCTTCAGACGTCATTTGAGCTGCCTACTGTCAGTGTGTCTGTAGTTTTGTGAGAGTTTCGCTAGTGAGCATTCACGATGTCTTTGAGTAAATCACGCGTTCAATACAAGAATTTAACGTTTGCTGAAAAGGTTGTCGTCATTCGCGATGTGGAAAAGGGTGTGAAGAGGAAATGCCAACGAGTACGGGATAGCGCCGAAAACTTTGTCTACTTTTTTGAAAAATAAGGACAAAATTCAGAGTAACGCTGCTGCTATGCGTGGAAATGAAAAAGATCGCAAAAGAGCTAGAGAACCGGACAATCCTGAAGTCGACGAGTGCGTGTTGAAGTAGTTTAAACAAGCACGGGACAAAACCATCCCTCTGAGTGGCCCCTTATTCGAGCAAAAGCGGAAGAATTTTCTGCCGGTTTCGGAAAAAGTGATTTCAAGGCTAGTACTGGTTGGTTGGATGGATTTAAGGAAAGAAATGGAATCTCCTTTAGGCGTATGTGTGGTGAAAGTAGAAATGTGAATCAAGAAGCAGTAACTGTTTGGAAAGACGATGTTTTACAAATGATTGAGAGAATACCGGCTAAAGACATTTTCAACTTGACGAAATTGGGTTGTTTTCAAATGTGCTCCAGACAAGACATTAGCGTTTAAGGGAGAGCGTTGCAGTGGGGGAAAGAACAGTAAAGAACGAGTCACTTTATTGGTTGGGGCTAACATGGATGGCAGTGAAAAGTTGCTTTTGCTCATGATAGGTAAATCTGCTAATCCAAAAATGTCAAATCAAAACCAATAGAGTATAGATAAAAAAGGTTGGATTGGATGACTGTAGAAATTTTTAAAGATTGGCTGCTGAAACTTGATAAAACGTATCGACAAAAGAACAGAAAAATTATCTTGTTTATTGACAATTGCACGGCGCATAACTCTATTCCACACATGGACAATGTAAAGGTTACTTTTTTCCCACCAAACATGACTTCAGCTGTGCAACCGATGGACCAGGGCATCATAAAAAATCTCAAGCATTTTTACAGATGCCTTTTCGTTCGAAACTTCTTGGCAGATTCTTTCAAGGATAAAAACAATAAAACAGTAATAAGTGTCCTTGATGCAGCACGATTGTGTCACAATGCATGGTCTCAAGTAACGGAAACAACAATAGCAAATTGTTTTTGAAAGGCAGGATTTACCAATAAAACTGGCCCAGCTGAGTTCATAGAAGAAAATGTTCCCCCACCGGACGCATGGGATAACAATATAGATATGACATTCGAAGAATACGTCAATTTGGACGAAAAAGTGGAAGTTTGTGGAGAACTGTCAAATCAAGACATTTTATCAAAAGTGTTAAATAAGACGAGTGCAGCGGAGTACGATATCGAGGATGATATACAGGAGGAAGAAAAAGAGAGGCCAATCCCTACATCGTCGGAGGCGCTTTTTCATCTAGGCGAATTTCGTCGGTACATTGAAAGACAAACAAACGTTAGTGAAGCTGTTTTCCGTTCACTAAACATGCCTGATGATTTTGCTAACCTTAAACGACTGAACTCTACAAAACAATCAGACATTGAACAATTTTTTCTAAAATTATAATTTTCTGTACTGAATGTAATACGTACATGTATGTAGCTTACTTAAATCTTATTTTGTTTACATACATATAGTGTTTAAGTCCTTCATACCATGATATTTCTCAATAAATATTTACTTATTGACATAATAACCTTTTCAAGCATTCAGTGGACCTGAAACTAAAGTTAAAAGATGTAACTTTTTTAAATCGAAATTTTGGATAATTCGAATTTTTTTAGTGGTCCCTTCAGCTTCGAATTATCCAAGTTGCTCTGTAAATATATATATATATATATATATATATATATATATTTATTTATTTATTATTGCCATTTACAAAATAGATAAAAATTTCCAAAACATTACCTTCAGATTTTATGCACTGAGGTAAGTTGTCGGACCACGATCCTTTATCACAAATCAGAAAGGGTGATCCCTGTAGACAGAAATCTTCGGATTTGCAACTGAATATTACAAACTCATCGTCTTGAAACGTCCGACGAACATTGCTAAATCTTCCTTTCATATTTCTGCGATAACCATCAGTTATGAAGCCAGGATCATCACATGTTACTTTCGCTGAAGCACCTGCATTATTCAAATGAAGAGATCATAAATTACTTTCAAATGCATAGATGCAGCTGTCACATTCATTTCTGAGTACTTTGACTATATGGCTTGATTTTGACTTTCATTAATTTCAAGATATGATAAAAAATAATTATTTCTAACGCGATATATCTTGTGGGGCTAAAAACGTTCGTAATCAATATTTTATCCCGTTTAAAATCAAGATCACGTCACAATTCGATCACAATATTCGATCATGTTTAAAATTAAGATCACATCAAAATCACTTATAAAATTTCAGTATTTACAGATTGTGATAATCCTATCAAATTTCATTCGAAACGGTCCATATGTTTCAGTTCAACGGTTCAAGTGCTTCAACAGAATTTGTAAAACGGCAGGGTTTTGTAGCATAGAACTTCGCCATTGCAGCCTCTGACCTCAATCAGCAATCTCCTTTGCATTTGAAACGGCCTAATTGACATTACCAACTTTGTTGGTTAAAACAGAGCTTGAAATATAACGGCACATAGCAAATTTTCTTGCCACAAAAGTTATCCATTATTCGATGCTAATAAGTTTTAAAAAATGCCTAACTTGTCGACCGATGTTGCTCATTGTACTGGGAGCATGATTTAAAGATTTATCTACAAGCAATATTCTTCACCATATCCATAAATCAGTAATTACTAATTTCGAATTTAAAAAGCTCAAATTTTCAACTCTCTTATTATTTCGAAAAATATATATTTCCAACTCGGCGTATTTACGATGAAAGCTGCCTGAACCAAACTACACTTAAAAGGATTGTACAAAGTAATGGAAACAACTGAAAAAAGGGGGTATTACGTACTTAGTATGGTGTAGGATCACCGCTGGCATTTGGAATTGCTTGAATTATCTATAAATGGACGTATACACATCCTGGATGGTGGTAAGTGGCATGTTATACCATTCTTCATGCAGACACTGCTCCAATTCCTTGAGTGATGCTGGTAACGATATCTCCCTTTGTTTGCCAACACAGACTACATTGACCTGGTGATATTTAAGACTGATCATTGTGAAGGCCAAACAAAGTATGCAACTTCATCGTCATGTTCCTCAAATCATGATTGGTCATTTCCAGCTATATGAATTGAAGCGTTATCATCTTGAATGGTGCAATCAATCCCTTACGGAAAATAATGTTTGCGTCATTGAGCAGGCGCGGTCGCCCAAGATGGTCACATAGTCACTGCTAATTATCGTTCCTTTCAAAGTGATAATGGGACCTGCTGTAAACCTCGATACAAATGTCCGAAGCTTGACAGAACATCCAGCATGCTTTATTATAGGAAGGAGACAGTTTGCTTTGCAAGATTCTCCACGCGTAAACAGCTCCTGAGGTGGAGAATGGAGTGAATGTTGATTCATCGGAGTACAACACATATTTCCATAGATCAACATTTCACGTTTATGTTCCTGGCAGCACTGCAGTCTCCGTTTTGCATTCATCTGTGACAAAAGGGGTTTTGTAATAGCAACTCTGCCGTAAATATTTTGCTTAGTGAGGCCACATACTGAAGATTCAGGACACACTGTTCATCCTGCACTGCATCTCGTATGTTGCTTAAATATGCACAAGAAACCGGTTTTACTATTGTTGTTTTGCGTCTCCACTGCAGCATGTAGCGATATGTCTTCAATGTGTGGACAATAAGTGGCAACCATTGTTCAAAACGAACCGCATTTTGTAAGATACAGCATCATATATCTTCAATGTGTGCCCCCCCCCCCCTTTATGCAGTTTTTTTCGTACTTTTTGCGTTGAAACTATTTCTGTAGATGTATATTAAACTCAGTTACATTTCTCGCAGTGGTCTTCCTCCTTGAGTTAATAATTCTCTTTGACTCTCTCTTGTTTCTATGTCAGTGCGTGTTAATTTCCTTAAAGAATTGTGTCTCGCAGACGATGCTTCAGCATGAACTTTGTATGCTGTCATAACTTTAGCCGCAATACCTTTTGATACCCCCAATAGTTTTGCAACTGAGATTACCTACACACTAACTAGAACACCTGCAGTTTGCCCTCTTTGGAACTTTGTTCATTTCGTCTTCATTTTGAGCTGTTTTAGGGAAACCAGAACTTCAAATGCAATCAACTTCAACCTTCAGAATATAAAAAAACGATTGCATAAAAAAGTGGCAGCTATATTTACAATTTCTCTGTAATAATCAAGAACAAAATTGAAAACCGTTTCTTTTATTTTGTTAAACCCCTGTATGTATTTGTCGGAATACATAATTTTTTTCCTGATTTATAATAAATTTAGTATATAAACGCAATTTTATACGAGTAATTTGGAAACACGTTTTAATTCATGCTTTTTAGGTGAAAATTTTGAAGTCGTAAAATTAAACTTTCAGCCGTGATCAATATTAAAACGTAGAAGAAGTTCTGAAACCGACAGAGCACCGCCAACACAACTAATAATATAAAACATTTTGTGAAAAGGATAAGGAAAACTTGAGCAACGTATTTAAGCACAAATATGTTGCTCAAGTTTTAAACACTTGCTGCATTACTTTTGTGTTTAAATATGTAGCTCAAATTTCTTTTGATAAGACTATTTTCAATGTTCTCTCAAAATATTTGATTTAACAGTATGTTAATATTGTTAAAGGTTAACATGTATGAGTTATTTTCTACATACTTGGGAGCATGGGATTTCTGGAAAATAAAGGATTTTGTAGAAAAGGATTCGTTCCAAACGTCAAATTCATTGAAAGTCTCTTCTGCCGGGATTGTGTTCTGTACACTGTAGCTGTCATAAAAAGAAATATATCAAATTCATCAAAAATACAATTCATTCCATTTATGCTAGAGAGTCCGGGAAATAATATTTTAATTTTTTTTTTTACTTATGGGTCTTTTGAAATGAAATTTTTTTCTGAAATGTGTGTTTATATAAAGATTACTTTATATATATAAAATTCTAGAACAATTTAAAATGCTTTTTTTTTTAAATATTTAATTTTTTTAATTTTAAACAAGTTTAATTTTTTTAATTTTAAGCAAGTTTAATTTTTAATATAACTGCTCAACCAATTACTCATTTTACATAAATTTTTAGTTTATTTTCTGCACAGAAAAGGTTTTATAATCATTTTTCTTCAGGATTTCAAAATATATAATTTCTGAAAATTTTAATAAATTTAAAAGTAAAAAACATGTATTTAATAATCTTTTTAAGAGAGATATTTGTTTTGAGGAAAATATTTTTACTTAAAATCAAAATTTTTACTTTAAATCATAAATCATGAAGACAATTTATTTTAAAAGGAACAGACGAACTTTGTACAAAACTTCATATATATACATTATAACAGCAGTCTCCAAACTATCTCTTGCGCGGGCCAGATTAGAAACAAACTTTCTGATGCCACATTAGAAGTTTTCAAACATTTAGTGGGCCAAAACAATCTTTAAACTGAATTCCCAAATGTTACTTGTAAAATAATGTGCACGAAATAACAAATTGAATAATAAAAAAATGTATTTTTTTTAAAATAAATAATATGATAAATATAGTCCAATTAAATTATTTTCGAACACCATTAATGGGGGACATGAGACTGTTATCTCTTGCCTCGAACATACAGTTGGATAAATAAATAAATAAATTGGCATCACGTCTGATTTCAATTAGCAGAAACAACAAGCACACAACTATAATAGAAGATCTTTATTTCACTTTTTATAAGACGTACAAAATTTAAAAAGGCCAGAGCGCTTTCGAGCATAAATACGTTCTTCATCAGTGGCTACATGGAAATAGAAATGATCGTTCATATATGGACCAGAAAAGGTGACAAATTATCAATAAACTTACGTTTATCTAAGGAGAATCCAAAATTACAAAACATTTTGCACAGATTCAAAAAATCGAGCATAAATCACGAAAAGTACAGTAAAAAAATTTTACTATTTTATTACAGAATTTTCAAATTCAAACAATTTTAAAAAAGTGGGGCTGTCAGGCCCAATCCCCGAGAGGATGACGTCAAAGATAACTCTGAAGAGACTTGAATTGCTTGGAGTCGAGAATAAGTCGCCAAGCATAACTTAAAATCTGAACGGGGCCAAATTACAAATCGACTCGCGGTAAATATAAATAAAAAGGGATTCAAAAAGGAGAATATTACGAGGGTTATTACAACGCATAAGAAGGAAAGTTCTTTCAAAAATGGGCCGGAAATTTTCTTTAACAACAAAATGAGCAAGTGCCATAGAAAATTTACCAATCAGGTAAATAAGTTTTAAAGTTTACCAATCGGAAAATCAGGATTTTCCGTCCCTTTATTCAGCTTTGCTCTGAGTTTGGTTTCAGGCCTGCTCACTCTAATATTTCTTCTTTATTTAACCGGATTCGGTCTGATAAGCTGGGTGATAAGGATGACTTTAAAAGCTTTGCTGGGGTGTATGTGGTTCCCCTGTTGTCCATAGATGGTAACATTAAATTTTATATTGGCAGTACAAAACGTACTATTGGTATCCGTTTGGCAGAACATGCTAGAGATGTCAAAGATGGTAAACTTTCTACGGCCCTTGCTCATTTTGTTGTTAAAGAAAATTTCCGGCCCATTTTTGAAAGAACTTTCCTTCTCATGCGTTGTAATAACCCTCGTAATATTCTCCTTTTTAAATCCCTCTTTATTTATATTTACAGCGAGTCGATTTGTAATTTTGACCCCGTTCAGATTTTAAGTTATGCTTGGCGACTCATTCTCGACTCCAAGTCTCTTCATAGTTATCTTTGACGTCATCCTCTCGGGGATTGGGCCTGACTGCCCACCTATTTAAAAATTGTTTGAATTTGAAAGTTCTGTAATAAAATTGCAAAAAAATTTTACTGTACTTTTCGTGATTTATGCTCGGTCTTTTTGAATCTGTGCAAAATGTTTTGTAATTTTGGATTCTCCTTAGATAAACTAAGTTTATTGATAATTGTATTTATGCAAATTTGTCACCTTTTCTGGTCTATATATGAACGATCATTTCTATTTCCATGTAGCCACTGATGAAGAGCGTTTTTACGCTCGAAAGCGCTCTGGCCTTTTTAAATTTTGTACGTCTTATAAGAAGTGAAATAAAGACCTTCTATTAAAGTTGTGTGCTTGTTGGTTCTGCTAATATAGTTGGATCTCCAAATTTGCGATATCAATTATTAAAATAGTTTGCAAGTTTGCAAGTTTTCGAGAGAGTAAAAATGAGAAGGTAAATATATATATGAAGCGGTATGCTTTTAAATTATGATAAATGGAATTAATTTCATTTTCGCTTTCTACCTCAATAATGCATTGGCCAGCGGGCCGGAGTGGAGCGACTTGAAGACCACATTTGGCCCACTTACCGTAGTTTGGAGACATATGTCTCCAAAAGAATTTTAGATATGTCCTTCTAAAGTTGGCACATTTCAAAAATAGCCATTTCAAGATAAATGGACTTACAGTTTAGTACTCGTCTTTCAACAACATAGATAGAACAATATGCTATATCAACTAAAGTACTCAACATAAAAACATGCAGCTTTGCGTCATTTGATTTTAAAATCTCTGTAGTATTTTTTCATCTAAGAACTATCACTCACTACATCTATCACTCATATAATAAGTAGTTGTTTTTTCACTCATGCTGTTAAAACTAAGCATTGCAAACAAGTGTATCTATGCTTTTCAATAGAACTTGAGATTTGAATTACTTATTTCACCTTAAATAAGATTTTTGATTGCTTAATGCCAATGGAACCTGCTCTTAAATCGAGATATTTGTTGCTGTTTGTATTAAAACATAAACCGATTTAAATTTTGAATGAAAACAGGGATTTAAACGAATGATGGATACCTTGACCGTCATAGGATTCAGTTAACCCAAGTGGTGTGTTCATTTCTTCGCTTTTCCACAAAAACTAAACTAAAAACATGCACATTTATAATTTATTGACGCTTGCATTATTTTTATCTGCACAGTGCTTTTTTATAGAGAGCCTTCATCCTTTTGATAAAAATTGAACTTCCATTTAAACAAAAAAAAAGTTGTTTTTAGTACATAAATAATAAGTTATATACACTCAAACAGTCCAAATGTTGAAGGTCGGTCGAACATTTAGAATATTTTATAGTCTGATGACTTAGAAAACTTGAAAACTTTTAACTGTTTTAATGTTTAATAGCTTAATATTATACTTAACTATAATCAGAGATCTACAACAGCTTAAGTCTGGACCTGGGGCTTAGGCCCGAGCCTTATTATCATCGTGTTTTCTCTGAAATAGTTTCAAGCTAGACCGGGCTCGGGCTTAGAATTTAAATATTTAGACCGGTTCGGGCAGGATCAAATACATAATGATAGAAAATGTTTGCACGAAATTCATGAGTACTTATATTTTTTAATAATTACAGCTATCTGAAAATGAATGAAACCAACTCATAAATGAAACAAACTGTATAAAATCCTTGCTCATATTCTACATTTTAAAATGTCTCAGGACCGGTGTCATGTTTGTGAACTGATAATAGCCGGTCATGGAGGAAATCAACATTTCGTCCCATGCAAACCTGTAACTGCATATTTTAATAATTTGAAATACAAAATAGATTTGAACTAGTAGCATGTGTCCGGGAATATTAGAAGCCTGCGGGAGTTCTGCAGGCAATCGGATGGAAAATAAATATTTTACATAACTGTATACCCTCCGTCATATAACAGGCTAACATCTAGCAAATATATAAAAAATGTGAGGAGTTGTCAATTATGTACTCAACTGGCATTTAAAGCAAGTAAACTAACACTCTTAAATAATTGAAAGCAACTAGTTTAAGTTTTATTTTTCGACCTAGTAAAAAAATTAACTGAGTTAGGTTCTGTCTCCTGGTGGGTGCTGATATCAGTATGAAAAATGTTCAGCTTTCTAGGTCACTTTGAGCTTTTGGGGAGTCTGAAAAAACTTTCAGACTCTTCCCCATTTGTCTGCGCTATAGAAACAATCGAAACGCAGGCCCAATTAGATTCTGTCCAGTGATCAATATTATAAGTGTGCAAAGATTTAGTTTTAGGGGACACAGTTTGGAAGGAGGCAGAGGTCTGAAAAGACAGAAAAGTGTTACCCAATTATTAATATATAGGCTGTGCTCCTAAAATTTAGGGAAAAATTACTTTACAACATAATAGTATGATAAAGGGAAAATATAAAATATATACAGCATGAAAGAAGTGTGACTTATATTTAAGTCTATCAGATCCTGAGTTGAATTTACAAGATACCAGCAATCAATTCATTTAACTTACCTTGGCTACACCAGTCGCCTTCGAAACCTTCAGGGCATTCCAGACATCCTTCCAGCCAGTTTTGACATTTCCTGCAACCGATCCATTTGCTGCAAAGATTTTCTGTGTTGACCTCATCTGCACAAACTCTGGATAACAAATATACATCTCTATTAAAATGATTATATACTATATTTAACATATAGTATGATGATGGGGAATTTGCAGTTACGTACGGTATTCCTTCCAATCTACATGCCTGCAGCACTTGCTCTCCCAACTTCCAAAAGCAGACGCGGACCCCGTACCGCTACTTCTATCATTACTATTAATTACAATATGATCGCCCAATAAAACGCATCTACTTTACGACCACCTATACCTACCCTAACAAAACATACCTGTTCCAAAAAAATTGAAACTCGCTTTTGAATCAAGAATATTAAACTAAAAATTCCCACAAAGTGACAGGAATTATCAAAGAATTCATGGTTAATTTTTTTGGAAAATTAAAGGATCATAAAATCTTTAAAAAAAAAAATTAACAGTTTAACGCTAAAAATTTTCAGTTTAAAAATTTTAAAAATTTACAGTTTAACGCTAGATAATTCGAAAGTTAAGTAACTGTTCGAATTATCGAGCGAAAATTTAAATATAATTTCTGAATGAGATATATTTTTAATATATATATAGAGTATAATCAGGTCAAAATAACAGTAAGATATGGAGCACCTATTCTTCTGAAAAGGTGCTGTGGAACAAAAACATTCGAATTCTGGAATAAATTCGAAACGCACATGACGATAAGAATGAAATTTTATTCAAAAGCAGATAAATATATAAGATAATTTTTTATGATATAGTACATTAGTATAGTATATCAGTATAGTACAATGGTATAGTAAATTGGTATTCCCTTAATTTTATTATTTAGGGGTAGATACCAATAATCTAAAACATTTTAAATATTGAGGTTACGAAATATTTTCTGAAAAATAAAATGCAATGCTTAGATTATATTAAAACTAAATTTAATATTTTTAGTGCTGCCATCTGTTGTCGTAATTTAATTCATACCAACTATTTATATTTTTAATGAACATTTTTAAATGTTTATTCCTTCTAATACGGTATTAAATACAACATATCATATATAATAATGCCACAATCATGAAAAGGTAATTGAACTTGGACTTGAAGACAAAGAAACTTGAAGAACAAGACTGCAGTCCTCATTGATGTACCTTCAGATCCCGTTATCAAATTTATAGAATAAAAAATTACCTTTCCTTGATTGTGGCATTATTATATATAATCGGTTATCGTATTTAATACTGTATTAAAATGAATAAACATTTAAAAATATTCATTAAAAAATAAAAATAGTCGGTATGAATTAAATTACGACAACAGATGGCAGCATCAAAAATATTTTGGATTAAAATAAAAAATATATTCTATATTTTATTGAGTATGAAATTTAGTTTTAATATAATCTAAGCATTGCATTTTATTTTTCAGAAAATATTTCGCAACTGTTGGAGCAGAATTTAGGCGAAAAATGTGTTTGGCGAAAGTTAACAAAGCACAGATGGGACAGAAGATTTACTGACGCTCACCCTTAAACAATCCTAACGATACAATGAGTATTCTAATATTTGCATATGAAAATGTGCTTAAGAAAAGATCATTCGAAGTAATGAATTGTTAAAGTATTTACACTTCTCACAGCTGAAATCGCAACACCATGAAGAAATTGATGTATCCTTATGAAATTTACAGAATGTAATTGTAACATGAAGATGTGTAAATAATCAAAAAATCATACCTTGAAAATGAAAGCATGGAACTTTATTGACATTAGATTAGATCAATATGGAATAGACCCACCGCGAGCGGCTATGCAAGATTGAATACGACGAGGCATCCCGTCAATGAGATGGACAATGGTGTGCTGAGGGATGGCATTCCATACAGCATGCATTTGGGCTTGTAACTGAACATGGCTTGCTGGAATTGGGAGTTCTCTCATCGACCCATGATGTTCCAGATATGCTCAATTGGCAACAAATCCGGAGAATATGCTGACCAAGGCAGGATATCAAAACCTTGTAGACTATTCATAGTTACCCATGCAGTATGTGGCCTGGCATTATCCTGCAGAAAAAGCAGTCCATGCCTGGTTGACAGATATGGCTGTACCACAGGTCTCACAATGTTAGAGACGTATAGTTGTGCCGTGATACTGCCAGAAACATAGACCAAAGGTTTTCGTCTACCAAATGTTATACCACTCCAAACCAGTAACACTTAGGGGGTCTGTGTGACGACTGATAGAAAAAGCTTCCTTGTGGCGTTATTGAAAGTGCCTCCATACGCGAGTATGGCCATCTGGCATTTTAAAACAGAATCGTGATGCATCCGTGAACAGAATGTTTCGCCATTCTGTGGACCAATTCCGTCTCATTTAACACTACTGGAGGCGACGCACAGTGGTGCCGTGGCGGAAAAAATCCCGAAACCCGAAAATAATATTTTTCGATACCAACTACCATTTTTTGATAGGCAATGAACCGAAGTATTTTGCCATGTAAATAAATGTATTTTATTCAGTATAACTAAAAGGAAAAACTGATCTTAAACAAGACTTCCACATTCTAATTGAAATCTGGTTTTTTCTAACTAAAATTTCAATATTTTTTCCAAAATTTTTGTGGATATTTATAATTATATGTCTCACGTATTTTCAATATATGTAACCTCAGCTTATTTCTGATATAAATACATTTCGTAGAAACATAGCCAAAATCATACTATAAAGCGTAAAATATAGATATATAAATTTTTTTGTTTTCCTTCATTTCTTTAAGCCTATAAAAAAAGCTACACGTTCCTACACTCTCTGGATGAGTTATTTCGAAAGCAGATACTATTATGCAACTGTTCAGCTGCAACTTTTTGCAACCTTCGCTGTTTCGACATATTTCATTCTTTTTCTGAAGGTCCTGCTTAGCCCTGCATAAGTATCGTTCGTACTTCCAATTGATCCAGCGACATTGATTTTCATGATAAACATTTCATTACTACTTTTAAAACATCAAAGACATATTTTACAACTTTTAAACTTTTCCCATAACAAGACATATTGAATTCTAGAAGGAATTGAATTCTATACTATTGAATTCTATACTTCTAAAAGGTTTTGGGGGAGCCCCACTATAACGGCCGAAATAACGAGAGTTGACGAAACATTTATAAAAAGATTGGCTGTTATCTTAGAAACGATTTGCAATAATTTTCAGATTGATGGGGATAAATTTGGAATATATGCTTGAGAAACAGCTAATTTAGCGATTTCGTTGTATACCCCTGGTATAACATGTGAGCAACTGTCCATAAAATTCTTATGCACGGAAAGGAAATAATAGAGTGTGCTACTTTGCCTATAGGTTCACTCTCAGAAGAAGCACAGGAGAGTAGAAATAAAGATTAAAAGTATTCTCGGATTTATCACAGCAGGAAATGCTCTCGTTTGGCAAGAAATGAAGATGTGTTTCATATGATTTTACCATCATCAGATCTATACATCAGTCCCATAAGGCCAGAACCGAAAACTGAATCACTGCCACTTAGCGAAGAATCAAAAAAATTATTAAAATAGTATGTATATTCATGTTGCCAACTTGGCGACATTTTCAATTGTTGCCAAATTACCAAAAATCTCGCCAAATTGAGAAAAATGACTCTAAATCAATGAAAATGACAACTAATTGAAGAAAATTCAATATCATGGAAAGAATATAAGTATCTACCATAAGAATAACTTTTTCTTAGCTGTAAAAGTAGTAAATTCATTGCATTATATAAGGAAAGTCATGTGTTGCCCACATCAGATTTTTTTTATACGCAATCGAATGTTCAAAACCCCCTAAATTTTCGAGTGAAATTTTGAAAAAATCGTCAAAAAATCAAAACCGCTAATAAAGTTACGAAAATAGACATTTCTTATGTAATTTTTCATTAGAAAACGATTGACATAAATATTAGAACACTAACATGGACCTTTCTCGAGATATTGCACATTTTTCTTAATTATCAAAAAGTTATATGAAATTAAAAAAATATATATTTCCTATTGCGAAACATGTTCACTTTTCATATGTAAAAATACTATGCAATAAATTGGGTGACATCATTCTCGTGGATCTAACTCGTTCCATTCATGAAAAAAGATACTTAGTAATACTTTTGTATTTGAACGCTAATAGTTATTTATCTGCCGTAAGAATAACTTATTTCTCCGTCCATAACGCTTGGCGAGATTTTTGCGACGAATTTGGCGGAATGTCGCCAACTGGGCGACATTTTAAATTGTTGCCAAATTAACAAAAATCTCGTCAAATGGATAAAAATGACGCTAAATCAAGAAAAATGACGACTAATTGAAGAAAATTCAACATCTTGGAAAGAATATAAGTATCTACAATAAGAATAACACTTTTTTAACTGCAAAAGTAGTAAATTCATTGCATTATATAAGGAAAGTCATGTGTTGCCCACATCAGATTTTTTTTGTTTCTATTTATTTATTTTATTTTATTTATTTATTTATTTATATTTTATTTGATTACAGCTCTATTATGTTTTCCCGACGTAAAGTGTTATAGTGTAAAATGCAACGTAAAATATGGCGAAGGTCATGTATTTGGATTAATTAAATTCCGAGTATAGTTTCAAATTTTTAATAAAACTGCAATAAAAAAATTGCTTTTGTCTTACATGAAATCTATACGAAAACAAAGTAACAACAAATATACATAAATATATATATATATATATATATATATATATATATATATATAATATAGATTTCTATCCTGAGCATTTGGAATTAATTCCAAATGAAGCTACTGTAAGTAAAAATATTTATTTTTTGGATTTAAATATTTTTGTTGAACCTTCTAATAGAATTGTTACTAATTTATATGATAAAAAAGACTCTTTTATTTTTAAAATTAATAAAATCTTACCATTTAATTCCTGTGACTCGTTTCTATTGTTTAGATATATAATTCTTAATCAGCTTTTTAGAATATATAGATTATCTCATAAAAAATTCCATGCATTATATATTGATAATCTAAAAATTACCAGCAATTTATATAAATATCCCTCTTATTTTGTAAATGGTATAGTTAAAAAATTTAGAATAACTGGATTTTCTTGAATTTTCTTAATATTGCTTTATATTTTAGCCTGACATCTCCCTTCTCTTGTTTTAATTATATTTTATTTATACATCCACTTATACATTAGCCTTTCTTTTACTGCCCCTCTTGATGGTATATTATCTCTTGTACATGTCTTTTCGTATTACTGTTATTTATTTCTTACCAATGGCAACAGTATATCTTATTCCTTTGTGAATGGCAACACTTGTCACTTCTTTCTGTGTTCCTGTGCTTACTAGGTTAGTGTGTATTTTCAGTCAGTTTTTTAGTATCCATTTTTCCTTTATATTTTTCTTATTTATGTATGTCGTCCAAGTAGAAATAGTTTATAGATATATTCTATCTATTTCTTCAGAAACATACATTTTTGTGTTTGCTTTTACAAAAAACTTGGACATAATTAGATTTTTGTAGAGGTGAACAATTCATGATTTAGGCTTAGAGCCTCGTCCACGTGTATAGCGATTGTGCTTGATTTCGTGTGTTATACTTTTTTCGTTTCCATACCTTTGTGTTTCGATACTTTTCATTGACTTGTTGATTCGATATTTATTTTATTTATTTATTTTTCCATTTGCTTGAGAATTTGTTGATTTTTACTTTTGTTTTGTATGCCTGTTAGATAGTTGAATTTTTGTGTTTCAGCTTCTCACTTTTCTTTCATTGGATCTTCAAAAACCATTTTTTCTTATTGAAAATTTCTTATTATTTTATTTATTAGCTGCATTTGCGCAATAAATTAAATGAATTTTGTTTTGTCGTTCTTATTTATGCAATTTTTATATTTGAATAATTGCACAGTTTCCATGATTTTTAAAGTTTGCTACGGTATTTTTTAAAACATTTTTTGCAATCTATTCAAATTTATGCTGCATTTGCGCTAAATCTAGTAATAGAAATTGTTATATTTTAATTTTACTTTCGTCCAATGTTATTTGCGAGATCTGCGGTACGCAAAATTCTGTTATTTTTCTCGGCTTTTCTGTTTTATTTTTTACTTTCTTATATAATAATAATTTGTAGGGTAATCTGTACTTCTTCTTTCTGTTACTTTTAGTTAATTACTGTTGTTTTTATTAGTATATTCTTAAAATTAATATTTTGGATATATCTTGTGACGCCATCTATTGCTTATTCTTACATCTTATTGCTTGTTCTTATTAATGCTTTTACTTGTAATTTATGGGGGGTTATTTATTTATATGTTTATAGTATTTGCTATTATTCGAATTATTGAAGTGCTTAAACTGTACTTATCAGTACAATCTTTATATTATATGAAATGGATTTTAAGTGAATTCAGATTTTGCACTTTTGTATTAATTAATACACTGTGTTGTTATATATTCTAGTTTAAAACTAATGTATCTTACATTGTGTTTTCTATTTTTTGTAATATCCTCTTGTTATTCATTCGATTTAACTTGGACTTAGTTGATTATAATTAAATATAAGCAATTATTTTATGTATTTCTTTTATTCTCTCTGTGTATTATTGTCTTTCTTATTTTATGAATTACACTTATTTGATTTAGTGACTGGCAACTTATTTATACTTTTTTTATAATTAGATAGATATATTAGATGGACAGGGCGTCCCTCAGGGTTCTGTCCTCAGTCCAATGCTTTTCTCTCTTTATTTAGCAGGCATAGAGAAATTGCCTCCCATTGGGGTGTAAATTGGTTTGTTTGCAGACGACATCATTCTCTGGTGCTCCAGCAACAATTTAATTGAAATGGATAAGAATCTTAATAACACTCTTTCTGTAATGTCGAACTTTGCTTTGGAATCTGAACTCTTCTTCAACCCTGCCAAGTCCATTGCCACTTTTTTACCAGTAACAAAAGATTATACAATTATCAACCAAAACTAAAAATGGATAATCAGGATCTTGCTTATGAGATGCATTCTAAATATCTGGGATTTATTTTAGATCCCGAATGGACAAGCAACAAGCACATTGAACATATTGTCTTAAAGGGCAGAAAAAGATTAAATATTCTTAAATACATTGCAGGCAAAGACTGGGGAGCCAATGCTGTCACTCTGAGAAATACATATATGACATTCATTAGGCCCATCTTAGAGTATGGTTTCCCTGTTTATTGCTGTGCTTCAGCCACCAACTTGGATAAATTGGAGAGGGTTCAACTCAGTGCTGCTAGAATTATCACTGGACTGAGACGTAGCTGCCCTAGAGAGGTAGTTCTCTATGAGGCCAATTTGCAACCTCTTCAAACTAGAAGAAGGGCCAACCTTGCCAAATATTTTAAGAAACTTGCTAGCTATAGTCAGCATAATAAAACCTCCCTTTACCTGAACAACTGGAGCAACAATCAACGACTTAAGAAAAATAGTCCTTTTAGTCATGCTGAACATCTGCGTCTGCCTTTTGATGGGATCGAGCCCCACTCCTTAAAATCTTGTCTGAGTCCCTCAGAGGGACTCCCCAGAGTTCATTTCCACTTTGACTTTTTTACCCCGGTCACCAAGAGGGATTTTATCCCAGCTCATCTTAGACAGTTGGCCTTAGAGATCATTAATAAGATCCCCGATAATGCCATTAAAATCTATACGGACGGCAGCAAACTGGAGGACCACGCTGGTAGTGGCATCTACATCGAGAAACCAAGGGATAAATTGTCCATCAGCCTCCGCAACCCCGATTCCTCATCAGTCTTCAAAAGCGAACTAATTGCAATTGAAAAAGGTCTTGAAGTTGCTCTCAACGAAAACGACATTGGGGACCTCTGGATCCTTTCGGACAGCCGCAGCTCTCTTCAGCACCTCCATAATTGGATTGAAATTGGAGATCAAACTAGTATTTCCTTCCTTCTCAAACTCAAGCTCATTTCAGAGTCCCATGATGTTCATTTTCAGTGGATTCCATCCCACGTTGACACTTACGGCAATGAGTAAGCGGATGGACTGGCCAGGGAGGGTTGTGGCCACTCCGGTCCTTCCTCTTCGGCCCTTACTTTTTCTGAACATCAATCCATAGTCAACTCTGAAATTTCGAGGGCGTGGAGGGTTCCTCCCAGCCATCACAGGTATGCGGGCAGAGAGCCGGGCTCTTCGTTCGTTCTCAATTGTGACAGAGCCTCTCGAACTGCAATATCCAGATTAGCAAGCGGCCACACAAAAGGTCTCTCGTTTTTTGAAGGCAGGAGGATTTTTGCAGTCTGCTCTAAATGTCAAGCTCAGCAGGCTTCTCCTGAACACATCCTGGACTGTCTGGGACTTTCCAGAGAGGACATATACTCTTCCCCCCTTCTGGTCCTCGACTTCCTTAAGTTCAACGGTCTAATGGATCTTGTCTGACTTCGTCAGACAGCCGGAGGATAAGCCACAACAACAACAACAACAACACTTCTTATTTGATTTAGTGACTGGCAACTTATTTATACTTTTTTATATAATTAGATATATATTGCCCGGTATTTTCAATTTATGTTGGGAATTGTTTAGACCGATATCAAATTACCAAGATTGTGTAATGGATAGTTTTGAATATATATATCACCCCTCTAAAAATTATAATTTTAGTGTATGTAAGAATAAAAATTGCAAAACTTGCCCTTCTGCTTCCAAAACACAAATTGCGAACATTAATAGCCATATAACTTTCTGTAAAGTTTTTAATTGCATATATCGTCTTTCTTGTAGTATTTGTAATCTATCGTATATAGGACAAACTAGTAATCCCATTCATCTACGTATGAAAGTTCATAGAGATCACGTCAAAAAATATATCCTCAATAATAATTTTCTTCCTATTTCTAATAAAATTGAATATAAACACTTTGCTAAACACGGTTTTGAAAATATCACAATACATATATTGGATATCAAAACAAATACTGCAGATAGGATTTATTTTGAAAACTATTATATAAAATCAAATTGTACTCTTTTTCCATATGGATTAAATCAACTATATCTTAATGGTAATATTGTTAAGAATAATTTTGTAGATAATAAATACTCTATTTTTAATCATCTATTTTTGAAACATCCTTTATATAATAGTAAACCTGTTAAATTTAAAAGATTTAAACGTGGAAATGGAAGTACCTCAATTTTTAATCATAAAGCTGATATAATAAGTTTAAATAATAAATTTAATAGCACATTTCAGTGGAAATCAATTAAATCCTTGATTTTTGCGGTAAAGAAAAAACATTTAAATTGAGTTTATGCAATTTTTTTAAAATTAAATCTTGCTAATGAACACTTTAAACATATTTTCAATGATTTACTTATTACAAGATCACTGTATTTAAATTTAAAACTTAATCAAAATCATCTCAATAATATATCCACTAACTCATATTGTGTTATTTCTTTCAAGCATCCCATTTATAATTCTACAAATTTTGGTCATCTTTTTAACAAGTTCAAGCATTTATTGCCTATTGGAGATTTGAGTGTATCAAAGACTTTTAAATACAACCGGCCTTTTGGTAGATCCATATTTAATTATAATGAAATTTCACGATCTCTCTCTTTAGATCAGTATTCTAAGTCAATTTTACAAAATAAATGTTATTGTACAGTAAAAGATTATACTAAATTTGTCAATCCTGACCTGGGGCATATTGTTACAGGAGTCTTAGTTATAGACATTTATACAGGAGACTTGGTTATAACTATTGTTATAGACATTTCGTTAAGAACCATTATGTCTTTTGGCACTAAATTCAGGTTACCCTCTTGTCATAATTCTATTAAAGTGTTAAAATCCATTAATCTTGATCTTGATAAATATATATATAAATTAGCTTTTACATATGATATGCCTTTAGAGGCATTTAATATGTTGTTGTTGTTGAGACCCAGACCGTCCGACCTACCAGAAAGGTGTAAGGTAACTGTATGGACGGCCGGGAAGTGCCACCCAATTTAGACCGGAACCCAGTGGGGGAGGCATCCACAGGGACCGTACCCTCCTTCCCCTACCACCAACCTCTCGGAAGGACTTACGGACCCACATGTTTAACGTGATCGTACTCCGCATGAACACGGCGGCATTTGTGGCAGCGTGCAAATCTAGCGCGCAAACCACGGGGATACCGCACCCCAGATGGCCAACAGCACGCGGCGTTCCGAGGTGGTCACCCACCAAGTACTAACCGCGCCCGATGCTGCTTGACTTCGGTGATCTAACGAGAACCGGTGTTTTCAGCACGGTACGGCCGTTGGCCAGGCATTTAATATGTTGTTGTTGTTGAGACCCAGACCGTCCGACCTACCAGAAAGGTGTAAGGCAACTGTTTGGACGGCCGGGAAGTGCCACCCAATTTAGACCGGAACCCAGTGGGGGAGGCATCCACAGGGACCGTACCCTCCTTCCCCTACCACCAACCTCTCGGAAGGACTTACGGACCCACATGTTTAACGTGATCGTACTCCGCGTGAACACGGCGGCAGTTTTGGCAGTGGCTGGAATCGAACCCGGGCCTACCGAGTGCAACTCCAGCGCGCTAACCAATGGGCTACCGCGCCCCAGGCATTTAATATGTGGAAATTTACTTTATTAGAATCTATTAAAAATGCTATTAGTACTATTAAATTGTCTAGATCCTTATATAATTTTGATAATATTAAATCCTCCATTATTGATTTACAAAAATCCTTTGTTATCACCTATGTTGATAAAGCCTCTAATAATTATGCTATTATCTGTAAAAAATTTTATATACAATTTCTGTTAGATTATTTAAAAAATAATAGTCTTTTTAAACTTGATTTACATTCCATTAATAGTATTAAATTAAAAATTATCAATATATATAGTGACTTAAATATTAAATATAAATTTCTTAAATTTCCATATATTGTGCTTATTCCAAAATTTCATAAAAATCCCATTTAATTTCGAACAGTAACTAGTGGGCATAATACTTACTCTACTACTGCGAGTAAATTACTTCTAAATTCTTTAAATCATATAAATGATAGTTTACGTCAGTCTAGCAATTACCTTATTCTTAATAATAGTAAAGAATTAAGAAATAAATTAACATCTCTTAGAAATATAATAGGATTTCAAACTTTTGATTTTAAAGATCTTTTCAATAATATCAAGATCTCTGACCTGTATGATGTTATTTTGGCCCTATACAATGATTATATTACTTATCTTGCTTTTAAAGCCAGTTTTGTTAATTTTCCTAAACTTCTTCACTTTGTTATTTTCAATAATTATATTTTTCAATGAAATAAATTATACCTACAAATCTCAGGAGTTCCACAGGGTGGTTGCAGTAGCAGTATGTTAGCTAATTTATATCTTTATCATTTTGAACAGTCTCTTACCTCTATAGATTATAAAATATACAGATATGTTGATGATCTGATTTGCTTAGTACATACTGAAAATTATGTCATTAATATAGATTTCTATCCTGAGAATTTGGAATTAATTCCTAATGAATCTACTATATGTAAAAATATTAGTTTTTTGGATTTAAATATTTTTGTTGAACCTTCTAATAGAATTGTTACTAATTTATATGATAAAAAAAGACTCTTTTAATTTTATAATTAATAAAATCTTGCCATTTAATTCCTACAACTCGTTTCTATTGTTTAGAAATATAATTCTTAATCAGCTTTTTAGAATATATAGATTATCTGATAAAAAATTCCATGCATTACACATTGATAATCTAAAAATTACCAGCAAATTATATAAATATCCCTCTTATTTTGTAAATGGTATTGTTAAAAAATTTAGAATAGCTGGATTTTCTTGAATTTTCTTAATATTGCCTTATATTTTAGCCTGACATCTCCCTTCTCTTGTTTTAATTATATTTCATTTATACATCCACTTATACATTAGCCTTTCTTTTATTGCCCCTCTTGATGCTATATTATCTCATGTACATGTCTTTTCGTATTACTGTTATTTATTTCTTACGAATGGCAACAGTATATCCTATTCCTTTGTGAATGGCAACACTTGTCACTTCTTTCTGTGTTCCTGTGCTTACTAGGTTAGTGTGTATTTTCAGTCAGTTTTTTGGTATCCATTTTTCCTTTATATTTTTCTTATTTATGTATGTCGTCCAAGTAGAAATATTTTATAGATATACTCTATCTATTTCTTCAGAAACATACATTTTTGTGTTTGCTTTTACAAAAAACTTGGACATGATTAGATTTTTGTAAAGGTGAACTATTCATGATTTAGGCTTAGAGCCTCGTCCACGTGTATAGCGTTTGTGCTTGATTTCGTTTGCTATTCTTTTTTCGATTCCATACCTTTGCATTTTGATACTTTTCATTGACTTGTTGATTTAATATTTATTTTATTTATTTATTTTTCCATTTGCTTGAGAATTTGTTGATTTTTACTTTTGTTTTGTAAGCCTGTTAGATAGTTGAATTTTTGTGTTACAGCTTCTCACTTTTCTTTCATTGGATCTTCAAAAACCTTTTTTTCTTATATATATATATATCAATAATTATATTTTTCAAGGAAATAAATTATACTTATAAGTCTCAGGAGTTCTTCAAGGTGGCTGCCGTAGTAATATGTTAGCTAATTTATACCTTTATCATTATGAAAAGTTTTTTACTTCAATAGATTATACATTTTACAGATATGTTGATGATCTAATTTGCTTAGTACATACTGAAAATTACCTCATAGATGTAGATTTCCATCCAGACAATTTAGAATTAATTCCTAATGAAGCTACTATTAGTAAAAATATTAATTTTTGGGATTTAAATCTTTTTATTGAACCTTCTAATAGAATTGTTACTAATTTATATGATAAAAATGACTTTTTTAATTTCAGCATTAATAAAATCTTACCATTTAATTCCTGCAACTCTATTCAATTGTTTAGAAATATTATACTTAATTAGCTTTTTAGAATTTATAGATTATCTGATAAAAAATTTCATGCTATGCATATAAATAATTTCAAAATTACCAGCAATTTATATAAATATTCCTCTTATTTAGTAAATGGTATAGTTAAAAAGTTTAGATTAGCTGGATTTTCATGAATTCTATTCATAGTATCTTATATTAGCCAGACATCTCCTTTTTCTTGTATTATTAATACTTTTATTTTTACTTCCTCTTCAACATCAGCCTTACTATTATTAGCCCCACTTTTTTGTGGCTCTTTTTGTATATTTTTACTTTTTCTTACCTTTTCGCATTACTGTTTTTCATTTCTTACGAATGGCAACAGTAGATCATTTATTTTTCTTTGCGAATGGAAACATTGGTCTCTTCATTCAGGGTTCCAGGGTTCGACTGGTTCGGGCATATGCTGTGCATTTTCCATGTATTCATGTTTTCCTTTATTTTTCCTTCTTTATTTATGTTGTTCAAGTAGAAATAGTTTATAGATATAATCTATCTATTTCTTCAGTAACAAACATTTTTGTGTTTGGTTCGTCAAAATACCTGGACCAGAAGAAGAGTTTTGCGAAGTGAATGAACATTTTCATTTTTAAGGCCTAACCCTTGTCCACGTGTATAGCAATAATGCATGATTTTTTATATTTTTCTATATTCGTTTCCATACCATTGAAATTTGTTGATTTTCTTTAACTTGATGACTCGTAATTTGTATTTTTTTTTTCCATTTGATTAAAGATTTGCTGCTTTATACTTTTATTTCGTGGGTGTTTTAGATGTGGGAGTTGCAGCTTCTCACTTTTCATTCATTGGACTTTCAAACTATTATTATTATTATTATAAGTATTTGGAAATAATATTATTAATAATTTCATGAATTATTAATAATAAATTTCATAATTTCATTCAACGTAATAATTTTACAAATGCATTATTTATCCTTGATTGGATAACTCATTTTTGTGAATTTTACCCATTCTTGTCATCTAACTTACCACTTGGCCTGAGTCTAATACTGTTTACTATTTTCGAAAGACTAATTTCAACTTGTCCTGAGTCCTATAATTATTACTATTTTTGAAAATATCCATACAAATTATGTTTCGTTCAAATGTATTCATTCCAGTGCCCACTTGCATTGACGAAGTGAGGTGAAATTCTCAGTCGAATGTTCTCCAGTGAGCATGTTCGACTTACACGTGGTAGCAGTGCCTGTGAGTTAATATTTCTGTTTTTATATTTCTGATTTATAATTTATTTGATTTATATTATTTCTCCTTCTACTAGCCAATAGCCAGTTCCAATGATGTCTATAGTTAAATACTATCGCCATTGTCAAAAACTGGATATTTTATCTGTGTTAATTCGAATTGTATGGCTGTCCTGACGAAAATGCAATTTCCGCCATTTTTTGTGTAGTTTCAATTGATTGTTCTCAATGTCTTAATTTTTTATCTTGAGCTAATTATTACTGCCTTTTCTCATTTTTGCCGAGTTTTGTTTCTCATTTTTATATATATATTTATATATACCTGTTTAATTGTGATTTTTGTATACTTATATTCTTCTCATCCCCCTTTTCATTGTAGTGATTAGTTACGTTCTATTTTTATCCTCAGTCTTGGTCTATAGTTATTTATTTGTAACAGATATGCTGGAGATGGGGTTTTTTGTACATACCGTAGTTTATGCATAGTTTTCGATTAAAATCTTTCAATTTTTATTTATATATATAAATAAATAAATAAAAATAATATATATATATATATGAAAAAAATATCTAAAAAATACGATACATAAAATACATCCTCATAATAACACTGCCAAATTAAGGCCTAATGCTGCACTTTCAGTTTCAGCAGATATATTATAGTAAATACAAACACAGATTGAAAAAAAAAGGGGGGGGGCAAAAAAGAAGAGGGAAAAAGAATGGAGGGTGTTTGCAGAAACGACAATAAAAAGGCCGGGGGGGATTGTGACCCCCCGTTCCCGGTTAAATTGTATATCGGTTGATTGTATATCGGTGCAGTATCTTTACTTGGCGTTTCCCTTGGTCTTCGAGCATTCTACTGTAGGATCAGGTTTGGTTTATTTTCATATTTTGGGCCCTTTTGTACTTCATGGTCTTTTTACTTAGGGATCTTTCATTGATTTTATCGGAAGGAGGGATGCTTCGGGAAGACAGAGGCACCGGGAGTGTTTCCTGGGAGTGAAAGCGCTTTAACCGGAAACGGGGGTCACAACCCCCCGGTCTTTTTACTGTCGTTCCTGTAAACGCCCTCCATTATTTTCCCCCCTTCCTTTTTGCCTTCCCCCCTTTTTCAATCTGTTTCTGTATTTACTATTATATATATATATATATATATATATATATAATATATATATATGTAATATATATATATATATATACATATATATATAATATATATACATATACACAGTGAAAACCCGATTTTACATCCCCCAAATTTACGTTTTTCCCGCATTTTACGTTTTTTTCATCAGGTCCCATTTCTCCGTATACCAATACATGTTAATTTAACCCGGATTGTAAGTTTGTTATTTATGGACTTTCCCGCATTTTACGTTTTTTCCCTGGACTGGAAAGTAAAAAAAAAATTAAAATTTGCAATAATTTACAAAAAAATTTGCAAAAAAAAAAAGCAATACTACTATTTTTTCCTTTTGTGCTTTTTTAAAGCTAATCCACGTTGTTGAAAGTTAATCATGAAACAGAAACGCATTCCACAGACTCCTGTCTTCCTGTCTTTTTGGATTCAACCCCCCCCCCCCCCACTTCCTTCCTTTGTTGAACACCCGCTGACGCGGACTGCTCCCTTCCCGGGGAAGAACACTCCAGTTAACCAATCAGATGGGGTGGCTCCTTTTCTTTCGTCGGGGAGGGGGGGGGGCAGGCTTTACCCTTTTCCACGTTTTCAGATAAGCCTTTCAGTTGCTGTTTAGCACGCGGTGGTCGCATTTCTAACCTTTTTGTGCCAAAATGACGAGTAAAAAACGCAAAAACTTTTCTGTTGCTGAGAAAGCCGAAATTGTTAAACAATTTGATGAATTTCACTGAACCAAATTAGCGTTCGCTCAATCGCAAGGAATTCCCGTGACAACCCTGCAATCCATACTACAGAAAAAAGAATGTATTGAAAAAAACATCGAGAAAGTGGGTGAAAAAAATTCCAAGAAACGGAAAACATTAAAAAAATCGCCGTACGACGAGCTGGAAGGTATCTTAGTAAAGCGGTTGAAAGAAGCTCGTGCCGCGAATGTACCTATAAATGGCACGATAATAAGAGAAAACGCTCTAGAAATCGCCGATAGGCTTGGTGGTTCGAAAGACTTCACAGCTTCAAATGGCTGGATTGACAGAATGAAAAAAAGACATAATCTTGTGTATAGATCGCTTTCGGGAGAATCATCAAGTGTAGATGAAGCTACAATAGAAGAAAGGAAGAAAAACCTACCAAATTTGACCAAAGGATACAAGCCAAAGGACGTATTCAATGCGGACGAGACCGGAATTTCCTTTAACCTCCTACCGGAGAAAAGTTACGTTGCTAAAGGAGACTCCTGACATGGAGGGAAAATGTCTAAATTGCGCCTTACGGTTTTACTGTGCTGTAATTCTGATGGAAGTGAGAAGCTGACGCCTCTTGTTGTTGGAAAGTCGCGTAAACCACGATGCTTCAAAAACGTTAGAAGTTTTCCGACAAAGTACGAAGCAAACAAAAAAGCGTGGATAACCCAAGCCCTTTTCGAAGACTTTTTGCGCAAACTAAACAAACAAATGAAGTTGCAAAATCGTAAAATAATGTTGTTCATTGATCAATGCTCTGCACATCCGGATTTGCAGCTGTCTAATGTGCGTGTCGTATTTTTTCCTGCAAATTGTACAAGCAAATTGCAGCCTTGTGATCTCGGCATTATTCGATCTTTCAAGGTTTATTACAGAAAGCAATTTGTCCGAAAAGCTGTAGCTGAACTAGAAAATGGAAACCTAAACGACGCCTGCAAACAAAAGTTAAGTGTTCTAGAGGCAATGCATTTTATTTCTGCGTCGTGGAGAAACGTTACACAACAGTGCATTTCTCATTGTTTTGAAGAAAGCGGAATCGTAGCGTCTAATGAACCGGGAACAGATGAAGAATCAGCTGCGGTGGACTCGGAGGAGGACAACGAAACACTTATCTATGACTTCGGCGATTACATCCCGAAAAACTTAGCAACATGCGAAGCGAAAGAGCTACTGCTCCATCCGTAGCCGACCTGATGGACTTTTCGTCCGCCGATGAATATGAACAAGAACAACCGGAAACACAGCCCGTCCCTTCTTTCAGTATTGCATTGAAGAGCTTACAAATAGTGAAAGACTATTTTCTTTCTTATAAAGACCAGGAAAAAACTTGCAAAGTATTTCAATCCTAGAAGGTGCTGCATTCACTTTGAACTCAATGACTGAAAAACAATGGACTATTTTCAACCTAAACGCCAGGATTCGTAACTAAATGTGTTAAAATGATTTTAAAATGGTATGTATAATAATGTTCTTTTCGTAAAATATACATATTATACCTTTTGAAAGAGTCATGTTTACTACCTTTAGTTTTTTTTCTATTTGATTTTTGCATTCAATGTATTTCCCGTATTTACGTTTTTCCCGCATTTTACGTTTTTTTCACCCAGTCCCTTGAGACACGTAAAATCGGGGTTTCACTGTATATATATATATATATATATATATATATATATATATATATATATATATATATATATATATATATATATATATACATATATACATATTACCTGTAGTCAAGAGAATACGAAATCCTTAATCAACTTCTTTATTTCAAACATATTCGTTCTTTAACCTACAAGGGCAAGCGACAGTGAAAAACTGAGTTACTTAACGAAAGCCAGAGCACTAACTTTTGACGTCTCTGCTTGTAGACTCAATGCAAATATGTTTTCCAGATCGCGACCGGAGCTTGAAGCATTTGCTTCCATTTTGATTCTCTGTTTATTACAAAGGAATAAAGGAATAGTATTTTGTCATTAAAGCAACAATATTCATTAAATTTAGAATTTCATTAAGTTTAAAATTTTCAGTACTTACAAATCATAGAACAAACAATGTGAAACATAAAGAAATAATGTATTTATGTTTATTCACAATTCGATAATTTACATTAAAATGGGTGATTTAAAAGATTAATATTGCTGTAAATTTCCTTAAAATAAAATTTATGATTTCTCAAATTCACTATGGGAGCAAAGATAGATTCCTTTCAGTTAGTAATGTTTTAATAAAAGTTTAAAACAGAACCCTGGGTATTGCTTAATCAGTCATTTTATTTAAATAATTATTCAGTACATTCACTTACAGCTAAATTATGCTGAAAATTATGCATAGTTTTCGATTAAAATCTTTCGACTTTTATTTATATATATATATATATATATATATATAACAGATACATGATCCCCACAATCATGTTTGTCGGAAAGAAAGAGTATTTTAAGGAGATGTACCACAGAAAAAGACTATTTCCAGTAAAAGTAGTTGCAGCCCAAGGATCTATGTGAAGTATTAGGGTCATTCTATGCGAAAGTACAAATAAAGAACGAATTTATAAACATCTTATTCTATGCAGTAGAAAAATTTGAATGCCTAGTAATACTTTTTGGAGGCAACGCAAGCAGATATAAAATTTTCGACAAGTTCCGTAACAATATCAATGGAACCGGAGCTCAAGCGACAAAAAAATCAGGAGATTTGGAGAAATCGAGATTAAATGAGAACGAAAGAGGAAGATTGGAGGAAATTATTCAAAATTTCCCTGCACTGTTTTCTGAGAAATCCCATGGCTCACGCATGTCGCAACGCATTCAATTAACACGTAAAATGAATTACCGGTGAAGGCTCTGCCATTTAGATATGATAAGAATAAAAATAATATTATTAAAGCACACATTGATGAAATGTTAATGGAAAACAGTTTTAAACCGATCATAAATTCGTACGCAAGTGACTTAGTGTTATGCCGGAAGAAGGAATTTCAGATATGGGCAATTATAAAAGGCAGATAAGCCATCCAAAGGGGTAATAAACACAATAAAATTGGAAAATGTTAAACTGCCATACTTAATAGTAAAAATAGACAACGTACCGGTAGAGACGCTAACAGACACAGGATCCCACAGTCATGCTTGTCGGAAAAGTATTTCAAGGAAATAAATGTACCACAGAAAAAGACTATTTCCAGTAAAAGACGTAAAAGGAGTTGCAGTTCAAAGAGGTGTATGTAAAGTAGTAGGGTCATTTTATGCGAAAGTATAAATAAAAAACGAATTTAGATATATTTTATTCTAAACCAGATCTACCAGTAACAAATCCAAGAACGTGGAGATTCGTGGTAGATTACAGAAAGCTAAAGGCCAATAAGGCATATCCAGCTTTTAGCAGGTCAGTGAGTGAGGAAGTCCTGCATAATTTGAAGCTGGTCAGATTCATGACAACATTAGATCTTACGGCAGAATACTGACCGGGGGTAAAAATAACAGGAGGTGATCAGTCAGATTGTCAGTTGCCCTCCAATCTGACATTAGAGGGTGAATAATGAAGAATCCACTTTGACGATAAGAGCTTGCAATGTCATCCCAGTAGCCCAATAGTAGAACGTCAGCTGGCCAGTTCAGAGATCCAGGGTTCGATTCCTGGTTGGGGTTGCAGTGTTCTTTGCAATGGTGTTCGAATAAAGCAACCCTTTAGATTAGTACAAAAATGTCTGAGGTCTGAAGACCCCAGACCGTGCGACTCACATAGTAGGTTTAGAGTAGCTAGCTGCACGGCCGGGAAAGGATACCTCCTGCACTCAGAAGGCACCCAAGGTCAACCATCCCGCCAAACGAACATTTATTTAGATCTAAAAAGATAACAATTGATGAAAAATATTGTGGTTAAACAGAGAGTTTTACATTATATTTGAACTTGACAAGTACGTCCATTTTACAAAAATGGGAAAAAGGTTATTGCGAATATAGTTAAAAAGATCATTGAAAAATAAAATTTAGAGTGATGTATATCATAGCTGCCAACTTATTTGGAGTAAAAATCAGAAGATTTTTGAAAAAAAATCAGAATAGCGCGTAAAATGAGTTTTACAGAACAAATCGACATAAATCTGATTTTCAAAGGACACAATGTAAATAACGCACAAATATGTGAAACACACAACTGTTTTGAGATCTCTTTGGAAACAGTTGTATGCATGTTCATTTGTACATTATTTACATTGTATCCTTCATCTCTCAAAATATTTTGACAGAAAGTTACGTTATGTAATGATGATATAATTCGTTATGTAATGATGAAAAATGATATAATTCTATTATATTTAGAAAATGCAAGTTTGACAATTGCGTTTAAGAACAGGGTTGTTTAAATACATGGGCAAATTTAATTTTAACACATTCCTTTATATTAATTGTAAACTATGATTTTGTTATCTATAATAACTCATGCTTTTATTTTGTCAGTTTTGTTGAAATTAAATCATTACAATAGTCAGGATTTATGAACTTAATTTCACAAAAAAAATTTTTTTTACAATTGGGAAGACACAATTTTTTTGTTCTTAAACTGCAGTATATTTTTAAACACATTCATAAAATTATCATGTAATTATCATATCATGTAATTATATTATGAATTATCATATTCATCAAAATGTGCATTGTCAAGTGTCTACACATAAATAAAAATTGGTGGCAGTATATTTTAAAGAAAATGTTTATTTTGTTCAAAAATATCTTTTCATAAAAATGTGGCAGAAAGGGCTTCAGATAGAAAAAGATTGAATTTCATGATCGTACTATTTATATGAAAATAATTAAAAAATTAAATTTTTATAATCAACCAAACTATGAAAATAAGCTACTTTAGTCCAGTTAATGTGCAACAATAAGGAGAAGGAGATCGATGGAAAAGGATAATTGCGTAATCTCGGAAACGCCCGCGAAAAAAAACTGAATTTCACGATCGTACTATTTATGTGAAAATAATAAAAAAAAATTGCCTTTATAATCAACCAAAATATGAAAATAAGTTAATTTAATCAAGTTAATGTGCAACAATAGGGAGATGGAGATCGATGGAAAAGGATAATAGCGTTCTCTCGGCAACCGCTGCAGAGATGAAAAAAAAAAAAATTACTATTTAAATGAAAATAATTAAAAAGGTGACCTTTATAATCAACTGAAATATAAAAATAAGCTAGTTTAGTAAAGTTAATGTGTAATAATCAGGGGATGGAGATGGATGGAAAAAGGCAATTATGTACTCTCAGTAAAGCCTGAAAAGAAAAGACTGAATTGCTCATCTTAAAATTTAAGCGAAATATAATTTGTTTAGTAAAATAATTCTTTATTTTTATTCGCACTATAAAAATAAATTAGGTCTATTGTTCTGATATGAAATCATTAGAAGAAGAAAATGGATGCAAACTGGTAATTTTGGACTCTCAACAAAAAGGGGTAAAAGTAAAACAAATATTTTCAAATGCTGTGCGAAGTTTTTTCTTCTGTTTCCCCTTTGAGTCCAATGACAACATATGTATTAATGATATATATGATAACATACATCACGGTGATTACGGAGACAAAAATCTACAACTTATTTTTGATTCCTTTCTGTGGGGGCTTTTATGCCTACACTTCCGGGTTAGAAAGACGAGCATTGTCTGCCGTCCGTTTCTTGAACGCTGCGTGCTGGAAGTACCAGAATAAATAGAGCTTGTCACACGAGAACGTCTGCGTTCATTGCCGCGTTCATTGCCTGCGTTCATTTGGATTGCTTGTCACACGAGATTGCTTGTTCTCGTGTGACAAGCAATCCAAATGCTTGGCGACATTTTGGTGTAAAAATATAAATTTGGCGATAAATCGGCAAATTGGCGCGATTTTTAGGCGTAATTAGTAAAAAATATTAAAAATCGTAAAGAAATCGATTACGCGCGTAAAATCGTAAAATAAGAGAATTTTCGTAAAAATTACGAAAAATTCGTAAAAGTTGGCAGGTATGGGTATATTAACATAATGAAAAATAGATTAAAATTAAAGAAAATAATAAAATTTTAAAAGTAAAATTTAGAAAATATGTAAAAAGAAAATATATGAAAAGTAAAAAAATTGGGCATATGAAAAACAAAAACAGAAATTTAGAATAAAATTTAGAAAAAATACAAATAAAAAGGGTCAAAAGAAAAAGAAAGAACCGAGAAAATAAGAACAGTTAACATAGTTTTTTTTTTTTTTTTTAAATCTTTTTTTTAAGAAAAAATGGAGGGAACACAATAAGTTCATATAAGTTAATAAGAATGAAATAAAGAGATTCATCAAAATTAATTGAGAGCAGAATCTACTCATAAGCTTAGGTCACTTTATTGGAAATTTCCATGGCAACAAGAATACAGTTTTTAATTTTATTTACTGAAGAGGGATTTGAACGAACTTTAGAGAACCAAATTGGTTTATTAGAGGGGGGGGGCAGAGATGAACATTTTTAGAAAACGGACAATCGAAAATGTAATGGTCAACGTCACCGAATGTATTGCAAATACAGTTAGATACAGATGTCTGAGATCTGAAGCCCCGCCCACAAGTGACTTACTTACAAAATTTAGTGAAATTCGGTCCATTAGTTTTTTAGTTAGAGTGGATACAAAATCTGCACAGACAGACAGATACACAGACAGACACACAGACACACAGACACACACGTCACGCTAAAAATGGTTTTTTCATATTCTAGAGGTCTCGAAACGTGTAGATCCGTCGAAAACTCGAGTTGCGATTTTCGACATGATTCCAATACCTTCCCTATACATTACCATGTATTGCAGAGAAAGTAAAAATCTGATGTGGGCAGCACATGACTTTCCCTGCAGACTTATATCCACGTTCTCTTTATTTTAATTAAATTTAATTCCCTTTTAATTCAATTTTCGTTCTAATTTGGTAACTGGACTTATTTTCAAAGGTGGCGTAGAGAAAATATGAAAAAACTTAAATATCTCGAGAACGGCTAGTCCTGGTGTAATAAGGTTGGTCTTATTATTTTTTTTCGTTAAAAATTCCGTACAAAACAAGCATTTAATGGATATATTTGAGCATATGTATTTTATTATTTTAGATTCTGACGATTTTTACTGGCCAATTTGGAAAGAAAGGCAGGTTATTTTTTTTTCGAATCGTACCAAAATCTAATCAGCACCAGGGTAACCCACAAGCGATTTATTTACTGAATTTTATGAAATTCGGTCCATTAGTTTTTCAGTTAGAGTGAATACATGCTTTTGCGGGCCATTTCGCTAAAACAGGCGGGTTCTTTTATCTCGAATCATACTCAAAAATAATCAATACCAGATTCGCTCACAAGTGACTTACCTACCAAATTTTATGAAATTCGGTCAATTAGTTTTTTAGTTAGAGTGGATACAATATCTGCACAGACAGATAGACACACAGACGTCAAGCTAAAAATAGTTTTTTTCGTATTCTAGAGGTCTCGAAATGCATAGATCCGTCGAAAACTCGCGTTGCTATTTTCGGCATGATTCCAATACTTTCCCTATACATTACCATATATTGCAGGGAAAGTAAAAAAAGAAAATAAACAAGTTTGAAAATGAATGAGTTGTGATTTTTACAAGCCCTTCAGTCTTTCAGTGGCCACCCTTTATTAAACAAACTGATAAATATGAAAGATAAGGGATTGTATCGCTTCGATTTAGAAATCGCAGTGTCTAATATCAGGCCTGGCCTGCCCGAGTAGCGGACGGATTTGTGCAGAAGCGTAGCTGTCTATTGGCTCACGGAGCGAATGACCGCATCCTTGATGCAGCGAGACATAATCAATTACATTAATTTTAGTAATCATGGCGCTTAACATAATCTATGACCTGCTCCTGTGAAATATGGGTTGGAAATTTACCGGGAAGGACGCGGCGTCCTTTGCGCTAGTATCTATTTTTATAGTTTTGTCGATTCAGTTTCAGCAGTCTAGGTAAATGATAAGCTGTGACTGCTAACAGTTATCCCCTGTTGAGGGCATCGCAGCTAGTTAATTCGAGTATGTGAATTCGAGTACAGACGTAAAAAAAAAATAATTCAGGCATATTGTGATGTACAGAATGAAAGGACATAAAATTAGAAAAAAAAATAGTAATAATAATAATTAAAATATATATTTCAAAAACTTGCGTTTAAAAGTCAAACTATGATAAGCCTTGACTGCTAAGAGTTGTCAGTTATTCAGGGCATCGCAGCTAGTTATTTCGAGTATATATATACGGGTACAGATGTAAAAAGTATTTTATGGTGTAAAGAATGAAAAAATATAAAATTTAAAAATAGTAATAATAATTAAATTAAAAATAATAATAATTAAAAAATATATTTCAAAAATTTGCGTTTGAAAGTCAATGATATTTTATATTTAAATGTTTAAAAAGGGGGGTTGATTACGATTCGGTAAAATGTGATATCTTACAATTCACTTTTTTCATCCTATTTTTTTTGTCGAATTAATAAACTGAGTTATAAACAGTTTCAATGAAGTAGTTCTTCTTGTTCATTAAACTACGGTAATTAAAACAAAATACTATTTCAAACACTTTTACGACCACTCCATTCATGTAGAGAAAATCTCTTTTATTACCTTACACTCTCCCCCTTCGAAATAAAATGTGTGTGTGTGTGGGGGGGGGGGGGGCTCAACACTCTGTGATTTCAACCACACCGTATTTTAGGACTCCAATTAGATCATTGGGATTAGAGCATTAGATTAAATTTGAATTGAAAACAGATTTAACTTGAATTGAAAACTAAAGTCATCAGGAACCGGGCATCGAACCCGTGTGTCTTGGATTGCGTACTTGCTACCAGCTATGCATTATCTAACAATATCCGTGCCGTATAAATGCGCATACCTTTGACGAGTTTGAAATAAACGTAAACATGTCACGGGAGAAGAAAATAGAACTTAATTGTACAAAAGGATTTATAGAAACTTACGTGACTGTTCTGCTTGTATTTCCACAAGGACAATGTATAAAATGTCTACATGCTGATTGAACGGTGAATGCTGAGGTTGCAGCTACAACAACGATGAGAACAGCTAAGGGAATAAATAGAAAATATCATGTACGGTATTGAATCACTTGCATATACGGAAATTATTGGTTATATTTTTAACAATTTACAACATAGTTGAAAAGTGTTTAAGGCTTAGTTCATTCTGTCTGTCTGTCTGTCCGTTAGCACGATAACTGCCGTAAAAATGACTTTATCAAAATGAAATTTTAGTATGTTTTTCAGACGGCCTGTGGGACCTATGGGAATATAAATAAATAATATCACCCAATTAGTTTTTTATTGAACCCGGGTTGAAAAAATGAAATACATTGAACCCTATGGGACCTTATTTTTCAAACATTTTTTAAGCAAATTTAAAATTCACAAATTGCTTCGAAATTTTTAGAAAATATTCACATTATCCCATAAAATATATAAAAAAAATTTCAGTAAAATATGTTAAGTAGTTTTTTAATTAAAAATTATTTAATATAGGGAAAAAAACAAATTCAATTAAATTTTGATTTTTGGGATATCCTCCAGAAAGAAAAAAGAGATATAGTATATAATAAATATCTTTCCAGGAGTTTAATCATTAACATTTTACAACATAGTTGAAAATTGCTTATGACTTCGTTCATTCTGTCTGTCTGTCTGTCTGTCCGTTAGCACGATAACTGCCGTAAAAATGACTTTATCAAAATTAAATTTTAGTATGCTTTTCAGACGGTCTGTGGGACCTATGGGAATAAAAATAAATGATATCACCCAATTAGAAAAAATAGATATATTATATAATTAATATCTTTCCAAGAGTTTAATTAATTTGTATATGAGAGAAGCTTCACATTTTAAAATAAATTTGGTAGATAATAATTTTTCAAATTTTTTTTTAATTTTGCATAACTTTTCATGATATACTTATTTGATGGCGTTTTTAATGCACTTTTCTACTCCCTAGAGAGTTAAAATTTGGTATACAGCTTAAATTTGTAGAACATTTTATTCTACAATTTGGTGGATCTTTAAATATAGATCCTACATTTTTTTCGAAATGGCCTGCAAATAATGCCCGTTCACTTCTATAAATCATTGCTGCAATATTGTTAAAAATTCTGATGTGGACAGCACATGTCTTTCTCTGCAGACTCATATTCACGTTCCCTTTATTTCTTCAATGATAATTTGAGTTTATCTGCACAAAATAACATCCATAAATATTTTAAATGACATTGAATTTGCACCTTAAATTTGGTTCTCATTTGATATATCAAATAGATGGACTTATTGTCAAAAGTGGCGTAGCGAAAACTCAAAAAGACTTAAATATCTCAAGAACGGTTAGTCCTAGAGTAATGGGGTTAGTCTTATTCTTTTTGTTGTCAAAAATCACGTATAAAATAGGAATTTAATTGATATAATTGAGCACATGAAGTCTTTTATTTTTATATTTAACGATTTTTGCTGACCATTTCGCAAAAACAGCCCGTTCCTTTTTCCCGAATCGTACTAGAATAACCTACAAGTGATTTATGTAACAATTTTTTTTTAATTTGGTATATAAATCACTTGTAGGTTATTGAAATATTATACACCAAATTGTGTTAAATTTGATCCATTAGTTTTTAGCTAGAGTGGATAAAGGCAATTTCTGCCGGCCATTTAGCAAAGAAGGCAGAATATTTTATGTCGAATCGTACTATAATCAAATGAACTAACATCAGGGTTTCCCACAAAAAACTTACCAAATTTTATTAAATTCGGACCATTAGTTTTTCAGTTAGAGTGGATGCAATATCCTCACAGACACACAGAAACACACACAGATACACCCTTACACACACGGACGTCTTCCTAAAGATAGTTTTTTCGTGTTCTGGAAGTCCCAAAACGTGTAGATCCTTCAAAAATTCGAGTTCCGATCTTCGACACGATTCCAATACTTTGAATACATACACACACACACATATATCATCTGTGTATTATCTGTGTATCTAAATTCCGTGCCTATGCAATTGGTATAGTTGTGATTTTAAATGATCCCTAAACTTTTATTATTTCTTCAACGAAGCCTAATTTTAACTTATGAAGAATGGAAATATCTCAAGCGATTGTAGGGTGAGTTACATAAGAATTGCTGAATTTTTTTCACACAAAATTAGTTAGATCTGGAGTCTGTAATACAAGTTATATGAATGAAATATTCATTGATTTTGCATAGAGAATAAGATGATTTATATTTCGATACAGTTTTAAATATTTAAGTATAATAAATTATTGTAGTACTGTGATAATGTAAAAGATATCACCACTGAATGTATCACATTTTAGAAATTTTTAAATGAAATTGCATTTCAGTTGGAAAGTATTTCATAATCAATGCTTATGCATGATTGATCTTTCTTGTTAGATGAATTCTCTAGTTAATTTTATAAATGTAACTTCCTCACCAAGCCCAAAGGCTTGGTGAGAAAATCGGCAATTCATCATTAAGCGCCAAAGAAAGTTACAGAAAATGAATTATGCAACTTGATGTTGTTTGAACGTATCTTCTGTTCTCATGTGTGCTTTTACATTAAAATCATTATTTTTAATTATAATTAGCTTACTTTCAATTATAAAAAAAAAAAAAATTCCAAAACTGTAGTCCATTTCCCTGCTGCAATTTCTCTAGAAATCATATTTTTCTTACGTTGACTAACCCAAATAATCGTAACCCCCAATTTCATTCAAACTGCTCAATTCTTTATCCATTTGTTACAGACAGTCGGACCACATACAAACATCGAGAAAAGCGTTGATTTATATTCATGTATCATTCCCTCTGAATCTAAAAGTAAAATATCTGCAATCACTTCCCCTTACATATACTACACATAGATTGTTTTCATCTACGTCACAATCGTCAGCTATGCTGTAAAGTCATCCAATAGATATGACAGAAAGCATGATCAAACAATCTGCTTTTGTAGGTCTATATCTATTCATTAATATATTAGTTACGTCAGACGTGACGACAAATGAAATTATTGTAAGAGTAACCCATTAAATAGGACAGAAAGTAGGATCAAACAATTTTCATTTGCACGTATATTCCTATCCATTAATGCACTGTGCATAGAGCTCCTACAATGCAGGCTAACCCTATACAGACCTGCCACTCTCGATAGTTTCGTTTTCGCGGCGGCCATTAGAGATAGACCAAAACGAGGGTTGGCGCGCTCTTGGCGATGGTCTGGTTTGGTCTGAGCGCTTGGCGATGGTCTGGTTTGAGTCCAAGACGATTTTCAATGTTATAACCCTATTTCGCTGGACGAAAACTTAGAACAACAGACTAGCTTGGTTTGAATAACGTGAAAAGTGTGATTATTTGTTAAGTGTTTAGATCATTTCATAGAAATGGATTGATAAAAGAAAACTGGTTGCGTTACAGGGTATATAATTTATTTTTATTAAAATTGAAATAATTTTAGTTATCACCATCCTACATACGTGTTCATTATAAGTATACACATGTTCATAAGTATACACGTGTTCATATAAGTATACATGTGTTCATCATACGAAATTAGTGCTGTGTTATTACTGCCGGATTAGACTAAATTTTAAGAGGTAGTGGTATAATTAGTTAATAAATCTTTTCCGTATTTTTATAAAATGTGAAATAATTGATATTTGAATAGCTTTTTCTTAGTTGAATGTGATATTGTATGTGTATATATTTATGTAACATTTTTATTAAGTGCCTTATGGTGGAAAATTCACTCCCCCCCTCTCGGGTAATTAATGATTGAGTTCCACAACTTCGATAGTGCATTTATGTAAGTTTTATATTTACTATATGAATATTGTTATATTTAAAAAAAAAAGTCTATTATCAGTATCCCAGAACAAATTAAGGATCAAGTAATTAACTATCAACACGCTAGTATACTTTTTAGACTGAAAATATTATATAGTATTTCAGTCTTTTGAGTATGTTAGCTTGTAATTTTTTGTGCATTATGTTTTATAGTGAGACAATGCAATGTGTCCATTTTTTAATCTATTTTATGATTATTTGAATTAAATATATAACTATGTTTATTTAAATTTACTTAAACTAATGAATATATTTATGTTGCAGATTAATGTATTTTTAAATCCTGATCATTTTTATAGTTTCAAAAATTATAAAAGTACACTCCTCAGCATTTTGTTCCCCTCCCGTTTTAAAAAAAAAATCGCCAAGCGAGCGATAACGCGCCAAATCTGGCAGACGCATCGTAGTTCAGTTGGTCCAACTCACGAGCTCTAGTGTCTATGCGACATCCCATGTTAAAAATGTTGCCATAGGGTCCTATGGGAGTGAATCTTTCTGGGAGCTCCTTCGTTTGGGATGGACGCTGTCCCACCCGTAAGCAAAAGGTTAAGAGAAAATTGTGTGACCATGTGGTTAAATGTATATTCCTATTCATTAGTACGGTTGCTACGTTAGGAGTGAATTCACTCAGAAACCATATTTATCGAATGGTAAAACAACATTTAATGAATTTCTTATGATATGAAACATTTACCTGCTCGCATCCTCGTTGTCTTAACGGCGAATTTTAATACAATGTTTCCTACTCGCCTACAGACACTGAAAAATATTCAATGGTTCTTATCATAGGAAACATCGGATAAAGGTGTAACATCCGCCATTCAGAAAGGAAGCTTCCCCAGAAATTCTTCGAAAGCATTCCCGTGCTGATCGAAACTGTATTTTTTCGAACACGACCAGAAACAGGCCTGGCTCGCCGTACATAATAAAAATATGTGTTAGTGGAATATTTAATCTGCGAACAGCCGCGAAATTCCCAATATGAATGACTTACCTGGTCTTTTTTTTTTTTTTTTTTTATCATTTGAATTAGTTTAAAAGACTTTTCGAACTTGAAAGATTTCATCCATATTTTTTTTATTATTATTTGGTATTATATTATCATTATGAATGTTGTGCTAAAATTGGATTCCTATTGGATAAAAATTCAGTGAGATAGGATTTTTTTTTTACTTTCCTTATATACATAATGTATTTACTTTCCTTATATACATAACGTATAAGGAAAGTATTGTGACGGGGTCAAAAATTCGAATTCGAGTTTTCGACAGGAGAGCACGTTTCAAGCATGCCTGATCACGAATCAAACATTTTTGAAGTGATGTCTGTGTGTGTGTGTCTGTGAAAGTGTTTGTGTGTGCGTGTGTGTGTCAGTGAGACTGTGGAGAGGATAACTGACGAACGAATGGATCGATTCGAACGAAATTTGGTACAAAAATCACAATCCGTAAACACAGGAAGCCTATTGTTTTTATACACAATCGAATGTTCAGAACCCCCCTAAATTTTCGAGTGAAATTTTAAAAAAATGGTCAAAAAATCGAAACCACAAATAAAGTTACGCAAATAGACATTTCTTATGTAATTTTTCATTAGAAAACGATTGACAGAAATTTTAGAACGCTAACATGAACCGTTCTCGAGATGTTGCACATTTTTCAAAAAAATTATCAAAAAGTCATAAAACAAAAAATATATATTTCCTATTGAGAAACATGTTGTTCACTCTTCATATGTAATACCATGTGATAAATTTGGTGACATCATTCTCGTGGACATAGCTCGTTCCATTCATGAAAAAAGATACTTTGAGTAATACTTTTGAATTTGAACGCCAATAGTCATTTATCTGCTGTAAGAATAACTTATTTCTTCGTCCATAACGCTTGGTGATATTTTGGCGACGAATTTGGCGGAATGTCGCGAACATGGCGATTTTTTAATTGTTGCTAAATTAACGAAAAACTCGCCAAATGAATAAAAATGACGCTAAATCAATGACAACTTATTGATGATGATGATGACATGGAAAATGGCGACTCATTGACAAAAATTCAATATCTTGGAAAGAATATAAGTATCTACTATAAGAATAACCTATTATTTTACTCTAAAAGTAGTAAATTCATTGCATTATATAAGGAAAGTCATGTGCTACCCACATCAGATTTTTTACCTTGGGATAAAGGTTCTTCCTTTTTTCTTTCCTTATATACATAATGTATAAGGAAAGTATTGTGACGGAGTCGAAAATTCGAATTCGAGTTTTCAACGGGAGAGAACGTTTCAAGCATCCCTGATCACGAATCAAACATTTTTGAAGGGATGTCTGTGTGTGTGTGTGTGTGTGTGTGTCAGTGAGCCTATGGAGAAGATAACTGACGAACGAATGGACCGATTCGAATGAAATTTGGTACAAAAATCACAATCCATAAACACTGGAAGCCTATTGTTTTTATACGCAATCGAATGTTCAGAACCCCCTAAATTTTCGAGTGAAACTTTTAAAAAAATCGTCAAAAAATCGAAACCGCTAATAAAGTTACGCAAATAGACATTTCTTGTGTACTTTTTCATTAGAAAACGATTGACATAAATTTTAGAGCGCTAACATGAACCGTTCTCGAGATATTGCACATTTTTCAAAAAAAAAATTTCAAAAAGTCATATGAAATAAAATAAAAATTTTTACTATTGAGAAACATGTTCACTTTTCATATGTAATACCATGCGATAAATTTGGTGGCATCATTCTCGTGGATCTAGCTCGTTCCATTCATACAAAGAGATACTTTGAGTAATACTTTTGTATTTGAACGCCAATAGTCATTTATCTGCTGTAAGAATAACTTATTTCTTCGTCCATAAAGCTTGGCGAGATTTTGGCGACGAAATTAGTGGAATGTCGCCAACTTAGCGACATTTTAATTGTTGCTAAATTAACGAAAAACTCGCCAAATGGATAAAAATGAAGCTAAATCAATGACGACTTATTGATGATGATGACATGGAAAATAACAACTCATTGACAAAAATTCAATATCTTGGAAAGAATATAAATAACTACTATAAAAATAATCAATTTTTTTTACTGTAAAAGTAGTAAATTCATTGCATTATGTAAGGAAAGTCATGTGCTGCCCGCATCAGATTTTTTTTTGCGACTTCAAACACTTTCTTTGTGTCGTTCTGCCAACGATCGGTGATCGAGCACTTATTTAGGGCGTATCAAAGCAGCTCATTTAGGCCAAATCAAATCAGCATAAGTAGAGAGCATCAATCGACCTTGTTTAGGATGTATCAAAGGAGATTATGTAGAATATATTACGCCCGTGTTGCATAGTCAGCATGCTTGCGCATGGAAAAAATGATTTTGGTTTAGGACAGTCTATTTAAAAATTGAGTGATATCATCGGCATTATGTGGTAAAACTTCGTGGTGTTAAAAAAGATCCGTGAATCTGTCGGTCCCCTCAAGTAGACTTCGCCCTGGGCGAATTTTTTAAATAGGCAAAAATTGACATCTACTTACCCCATCGAAGTCAAATTATATGCTTTTACTACTCTTTAACGGATGTATGAGTTTGGCAGTTGTTCTAAGTTGCAGGTTGCATGCCAGACTTTTCAAAAGTCGCAATATTGGAAATTTAAACATCCGTACCTCAGAAGATTAAGCTTAGAATTCAACAAAATTTTATATTTAGAGGTTTAAAAATATGTACATTACGTTTGTGTAAAAAAAAAATATGTTACAATGCGCTTTTTTGGAGACCAATTCTTTTTTTTTTTTTTTTTTTAATTCAAAATATCAAGATACAAAACTTTTCACTACGATATTTCTTTTGGGTTATCCTCCTACATATCCTACTACATACCTATTACAAAAGCAACATCAATAAGTAATCATTTTAGCGAGATATAACTAAATATATTTTGGAACAAATTAACATTAAAACGTTAATTCGTCCCAAGCACAGTGTTGTGCACTCTTCTCAGCTAAAAATTCATTTAAAGACAACGTCACCTCGATTGGAATATCGTTCTAAGCAAACAATTTTACAAATGATTAAAATTTTACAACTGCCTAGTAAATCTAGTACCTAGCACAGTACCTAGTAAACAGTTTTACTACTGTTTACTAAATACGTCCAATACGCTGTATTGAGAAAAGATAAATGTTTAAAATATTGTAAAAATATTTTAATATTTTTTTTTGTCTTTTCAACCTTGTTCTCGAGTTTATTGTCTTTACTTTTTTTAATTATTAGCAAGGAATGCTACAATCGCTTTTATTCGACCGAGACGGTCCTTTACTAGAAACAGACTTTACGTGTACGGTGTACATGCGCACTCATGGATATTTCCTTACAAAGTTACGAGGGTGATTAAGGACTATCCTAGAATCCTGTATATATTAAGTTACATCAATGACTTCAGTATTACGTATGTATTAATTTTGTTATATTTTATGTTGCATACGAAAACGCTAACGAAAACGGAATATTTTCATCGCCGTTACAATGCAAAACTGTATCATCCTATTTAAAAACAAAATTGTGCAATAGATGGCAGCACTAAAATCCCTCCCTCTTGTGTCCTATAATTATAGAATTTGAATTTTTGTATTTAACAAATCACTTAAAGACAAATATACACGACAGATGGCAGCACTATAAATTCTTTTAAAAAATAACATGCAGTCCAATGGGAACAAAATCCCAAGTTGTTTGTTCCCCTCCTCATTTCCTAGAAAAGATTTTTTTTTTCTTTTTTAAGTTCGCGTCCCCTCTGTGCCAGGTGTAATAGAAAAAGGAGGGGAAAGTCCTGCAGGTACTATTTATTGTAGATTTCAGGGAACACGGCGGATATAGTAACAAGAGGACAGACAGGTGTTGTGGTGGGGAAGATGTAAATAGGGACTAGGGAGCTCAGAAGGTACGACGTTCTATAAATAAGGAGTACCCAGTCTTATTCCTATAAGGTAAAGGGTCGGAACTTACATCATTGAATGCAGTTCTTGTCATCTGACACGTTATCTAGTTTTATTTTGTGAAATACAGTTTTCATGGCAAAAAACCTGCTGTGTAGCATATGAGTTTCTTAAAAAACTTAATTTTATATTTTCGTTATTTTTACTCATTACACTGAACAAAATAAAACGTGAAATCAGTATGATAAACCGGTGGTGCCATGCCCATTTTTTAGAAACCGGTTTCAGTCCATGTTGAACGCTACGTTTTTTGTATTATTTTTAGAAAATTTAACGAAATCGCAAAAAAATTATAAAAAAAATTTAACTGGACAATGACCAAAATATATATTTCAGACGTTGTATAAACGATTGAGAAACGTTGCATAGACGACAAAATATGTATTTAAACTAGTTTCTTAGTCAATTTAAATTCAAAAAACAAATTTCCGGGAACCGGCTCAATAACACTACTTTGAACTACATCATATTTGGCATTTTAATAAAAAAATTAATTTTATTCGTCGATTTTGCGCATTTTTATTAAATGACAACAAGATACCAATACACGGAATTGTCGAGAGAACGGTTTAATTTAGCGCAGTGGGTGTGGTTTTATTCGATTTGTCAGCGAAAATTACATAAATGTTTTTTTTAATTTTTTAAGACATTAAACGTATTTCTTCTTTTATATCATTTTCGTATTTTTGAATTTTTTGAGTCACTTAGAAAAGAGCCAGTTGATTTTTTTTTATTTGTATCAAAATCAAATTAGCACCAAGGATAAATCAAATTAGCACCAAGGATAAATCAAATTAGTAGCAAGGATAAATCAAATTAGCACCAAGGAAAAAGCAAATTATCACTAAGGATAAATCAAATTAGTAGCACGGATAAATCAACTTCCACCAAGGATAAATCACATTAGTACGAAGGATAAATCAAATTTGCACCAAGGATGCTAAAGAGCATTAAATATGAATTGTGCTTAAAACTTCAGATATTTTACTTTAAATCTTCTAACGCGCGTATGCCTAGCCTATTCAGCTTTTGATAGAGAATTCACAAAGTTTCGTTTAAATAGGGAGTTAGTTTCTTTGAATTTAAGTTTGCGCTGTGTATGAAATAATGATAGGAAGTTTAATGCTCATTTCAGGGGCTGAAGCAAGCCTATGGATGTATTGGACTATAGTTAAACTAAAGTTTCGTCTAGGATAATTAATTCTGTGCTATATTACAGGGTGCATAAAATTATGTAACACATTCCTTTCCATTTGCCCACCTGCAGCACTTGTGCTTTTAATATTTCCGAACACATGCGGACTTTATGCGCACTTCTCCAAACCAAAATTTCTATTTATATGGCACTGCTCATCCACAAAAGAACGACTAATTACTATACCACTCCCTGACAAAACGCAGTTCATTCAAGACATTATAGGTCCCCCTGAGGAAACGCACCTTTCACACGAACATTGAAACTCACTCTAGATTGAATCAAGAATATTAAATTATTTAATTCCCACACAGCAACAAATATTGTAAAAAAAAAAAAACCTTAGTTTTTCGCTATGTTAAATGATCATCAATGTGGCTACATTCCCCATTAGTCGCCAAGTAAACGGCAGGGCTGATAGTTACTAAAACTTACTCTAGCTTGAATGAAGAATATTAAATTATTAATTCCCACAAAGCGAAAAATATTGTAAAAAAAATAAAGAAAGAAAGAAAACCTTAATTTTGCGCTATGTTGAATGATCATCAATGTGACTATATTTCCCATTAGACGCCAAGTAGGCGGCAGGGCTGATAGTAGGTGGTATTCCGTCAAATTTGCTGCTAGAGTCGAAAAATTGAGAGGAGACATACAATATTAAAAACTGTATTATCCTGACTAATGAAATAGTAGAAAAATTGACTAAGCAACATTTTTATTTTTATTTGTATTTATTCTGGGTGGGGGGCCCTTCCTTTTTTATTTTTATTTCTCTTTTTTTTTTTTTTTTTTGCGTACTTTTGACATATTTCTTAATCTTTATTTTGTAAAATTAAGAGCTAGTATTCATAATGTATTACCTATAGTATATCTTTTAGTATATGGTATTACTAAAAAAGAGCAGTCGATAACTCTTATATTAAATTAAACTTAATTTTTCAATGGAAGATTTTACAAACGAGAATCGAATAATGCTAAATATAATCTTTTCAACGCTTCATTCTATTTCATTCATATTTTTAGTTTTTAGATTTTATGATATAGAGCTACTCGCGAAAGACACTTGGGAAACAGTGGTGTAATAACGAGGTCCTTCGCACTTTATGGAAACGATTTTGTATTTATGTTCCTCGTTAGTACACTGCTGGCCATTCAAAATGCAACACCATGAAGGAAGCATCCAATAAGCATGAAATTTGCACCATACGTAGACCTCGATAGGAAATACAAATGATTAGAATGTTTAGTTCATATGCAAATCATGTGCGCCAGTAGCGCCACCTGCAAGCGCTATAGAAGGGGAGAAGAGAAGGCTGTTTTTAAGTACATGAATGTTGTTTTACTCCCCCCCCCCCTAAAACGCATTGCCGGTACACTCAACAGCCACCGCTACATTTCTGAAGTTTTGGAGCCTGTTATCTTACTTTACCTTCAAGGCTTGCCTGCGGCTAAGTTTCAACAGGACAATGCAAGACCACACGTGGCACATATCGTTCAGCATTTCTTCATTGCCCACCAAGTTACACTGCTCCCTTGGCCGTTCTCCAGATCTGTCGCACATTGAACACGTCTGGTCGATGATTGGCAAACGACTGGCCCAGCAAACACCACCAGCTGCTACGACAGATGAAGTTTGGCAACGTGTGGAAGCAGTATGGACTGGCATACCCCAAGAACACATCCAAAGTCTCTTTCTTTTAATGCCGAGGCGTGTAGCAGCAGTTATTGTCAGCCATGGCGGCTGCACAAAATACTGATTTCTTCGTGTTCCGCATGTCGAAAAGGGCTGTATTTTCAATCAATTCATCCTTGTACTTTATGTTCTTTGTCCAATAAATTTGGCTTTGATATCTCTTGTCTTTCATGGTGTTGCATTTTGGATGGCCAGCAGCATATTTTGAGATAAAGATTTGGTATTTTCAATATAATTGTATGCTACTGTTTTGTTTTGATTGGAATGTAGAATAAAATATTTATTTTGAAAATGACTCTTAAAATTGATAGATGGCTCGAAGGTTACATAAATGCGCTTTCCGAGGAAAAATATTCGTATCAACAAATTGTAAAGCAGTGTAAAAATCGAGGTTAATACATTTCAAAGAAAGGTAGTTTTAATATATTAAATTTGAAAGGAAAAAAGCATCTAGCTGAAAGTAAAAATGAAAAAATAGCCGCTAAATCGCGTCCTAAGACTGTTCGAACGCTGGTAAATATCAAGAAAATGAAACCTCTGATCCTAAAAGAAAATCCACCGACTCAAATATCCATTGCATCGAAACTGGAAATGTCACTGTGAGTAAAATCATTCATAAAGATTTGAGGTTAAAAAAGATGTTTGAAAAAATCTAAAGTTCATTTGCTTTTACCAAAGCATATTGCGGAAAGGAAAACAAATTGTATAAAATTATATAAAAAAACACCTAGCTGCTGATAAATGAAATTTTGTGGTAACACTCGATGAGGCATGGATGTATTTAAGTGACTGAAATAAAAAAAGAACAATTTCTATTGCTCAACTTACGAAAATGACCGTACGAAATGGCTTCGTCAATGTACAGAAAAGTTCCCAAAGGGATTCAGATCGTTGCAGGATTTTGTTACAACAATTAAAACTCAAAAAAGTCTCAAGTAAAGCTAAAATTAATTCACTCTACTATCAGTAGAATATTTTAGACCCAATTTTTGAAGAAGAAATTCCAGCCTTATATGGAAAGGAGATCAATAAAGTTGAGCTCCATATGGACAAAGCCTCTAATCACACGTCTAAGTCAACTGCCGCATATTTAGCAAAGAAAAGATCAGAAACAGGAATGAAATGTATCCCATTTAATGAAATACCTGTAAAATCACCTGAGGCTTCTCCTATGGACTTTTGCGCTTTCGGTTTGTTAAAACGAGCCTTAGGAAATCAGCATCCAAGAACACTGAAAGGATTCTGCAAAACGACCCAAAAGGAGTGGGATAAAATTGACATGACGGTGCTAAGAAAAATTTTATTTTCATGGAAAATTCGAGGTAGAGCAATAATCAAGAATCAATACTATCAGATAAAAGCAAAGCGCCGCAAGAAATACTACCTTTATGCATAAAAAATAATTATCAAAATCGTTTCCATAAAGTGCAAACGACTTTCTGTATTACTTAATTGCCTTTAGAGTTGTACAAATACAAGTACCCAACGATCCTTAGATGTACCCGTCCATGCCACCCAACCCACAGGTGAGCGTTGACCACATCATAAAAGTGAAAGTAACAGTGCTTATCAAAGGTTCAATCGATTTTTACCTATTTTCCTCAAACACGAAATGAGGAAGTTGTTTGAAGAAGGGCGTTGGCGTCAATGGTCAAGATGGTGCTCAAGATAGCATATTTGTTTAACCGAATTATTTCATAATCGACAATCCGAAATGGCTTCCGAACACACATTACAATGTCTTACAAGAACTGAGCAATCACACTGCGTTGACCCCAGCGGCAGAATTAGCAGTTCCTTAAGCTCTGTCTCCTAAATATTTTCTATTTGTTTATTTATAATATTATATTCGTATATTTAGGAGCCTTAAGTCTCCACACTAAACTTCAGGTCTCTATAGAGACCTGAAACTGGACTAATGATCTTAATTTTGTAAAACAACATTTACTTATTATAATATGTAAATGTTGTTTGACAAAATTAGGATCGTTAGTTTAAATAAACATTAATTGTAATGAAAACTGGGGGAAATAATAATCGAAAGGTTTAGACCACACAACATCACTCAATTTTTAAATAATCTGTTTTAAACCAAAATCGTTTTTTGCTTGCGCAAGTATGCTGACAATACAACACGGGCGTAAAATGCTCTAAATAATCTCCTTTGATACATCCTAAATAAGTGAATTGATACTCTTTAATTATGCTGCTTTGGTTTGGCCAAAATGAGCTACTTTGATACGCCCTAAATAAGCTCTCGATCACCGATCGTTGGCAGAAGGACATAAAGAAAGTGAGTAAAAAAAAAATATTTCTCTCTCAACGAATTTTTATCCAATAAGCATCAAATGTTAGCACAATATTCATAATGATAATATAATACCAAATAAAAGAAATTGATGAAATTTTTAAGTTCGCAAAGTTAGAAAACGCTTAAAATAAATGCACTTAGTGTGCGATCAGCTGATATTTTTTTTTTTCCCCCATGTCAAAATTGTATTCAGTAGCTTTGATATGTGGTTCATAGTAATTTGTGAGAGGATAAAAGATCGAGAGAGGACGTTCGTGCTGCACTATTAATTTCTTTCAAACTTCGACCATTCTTAGAAAAGTTATGTCAGGCTCAAAGTTTTATAGTTGTGGCACAAGCTGGAAGAGAATTAAAACAACATTTAAAGAATACACATTTTATTTCATTACTTTCTCTACATACATGGTATAAATGTACAGGGGAAGTAGTGTTAAGGGTCGAGAATTCGAATGCGCGTTTTCGACGAAAAAACACGTTTAAAGCATCCCTGAACTCAGATCGAGCGTTGTTGAGGTAATGTCTATGTACGTGTTTATATGTTAGTATATGTGTATATATGTTAGTGTATGTATGTGTATATGTGTGTGTTAATGTGTATTCTCGTGAGTTTGTAGAAGCAATATCCTTCGAAAGAATGGGGCGTTTTGAAATAAACATTGGGTACGATTATTTCAACCATTGAATACTGGAACCTTATTGATTTTAAACGCAATCGAATGTTTCAAAGAATCCTCAATTATCGAATAAATCTTTGAAAATATCCTTGAAAATCAGAACCTTCAACATCGGCAAATAAATAATTATTTTATATGCCATTTTTCATCACGAAACGCTATCCCGAACCGTTCAGTAGATATTTCAAATAAATATATAAAAAAAAAATCCAAAAACTTCAAAAAAGTATCAAGTATCCTCCAACAGGCTCACTTTCTATATACAATATTATGCGACAAATTTGGAAGCATCATACACATCATCAACTGTCCGGCTACTCAAATTGCTGCTCATGCTTTGGAGCGAGTCGAGTGGTCTGGGTTTTCGACATCATCAACTGTCGTTCGTTCCATTCATAAGAAGTTACTTTTTATAAAAGTTTTGAAGTTGCTTTTTGTAATACACTGTAAAATATTTCCAAGCATGTTACTGAAGGGAGAGGATATATTATATATATATATATATATATATATATATATATATAATAATAGAAGTTTGAAAATCCAATGAACGAAAAGTAAGAAGATATATATATATATATATCATGTGGGTTTTTGCTGTTCGGTAGTTGATGGTATTAAGGCCATTCCATGTATAAGTATCGGCTTCCGGGAGTGTCGCCATGGCATAAAGCATTGCTTAACCGGAGAGTGGGGGTCACAACTCTCCCCAGCCACTTGTGATACTTTTCGTTTTTCACATTCATCTTTTGCTTTTCTGTACTTAGGTATTCTCTTTGGAGTTTATATATATATATATATATATATATATATATATATGTATATATTAGAAAAATGTAATAATAAAAAATTCAAGTAATATTAACATCACCATAGAAGCAAAACTACGGCCATAATGCCGATAAGAGAAAAGAACAGCACCGGCCCAAATTCGATCATTAATCAGAATTAAATTCATCTTCAGGTCTGAGTATTTAATTCTAATTAACCCAAACAAATGCCTGTTTCAGATTGAGCAATAGTACATCACTATAAATGTTCAAACTCAGACTACAGACATCAAAAGATGAAAAAATGAAGACAAGAAATATTAAGGAAATTTGTATTACCATGTGGCAGGAACCCTTCTTCTTTCACCACGTGTATATGCGATCAACCTCAGCAGAATGAATTATCTAAAAGCACCGGAATGAGCATGTCGAAATACAACCAGGAAGGCAGTACGAAAGTCCACAGCGACACTCCCAGACCCGTCCAGTGAGTCAGAGCAGGAGACAGGACTATTACGCGTATAAGCAAAAAGGAATATGAACATGAAGCAAAGTTGAAAATTCTTACTAAACAAGAGATTCATTGAAGAAATAGATAATCGAGGATGCCACTATACACCATTATAAGGGCTCTCAAACTGGCTTAAGTTACAATTTTCAATCTTCAAACTAGCTTAAGTTACAATCTTTTTAGCAAAAATAAAATTGAAAACATTAATATTAACGTGTCTTATTTTCCGATTTTTTAATTTTTCTAATATATTTTTTTTTAGCTTACTTTATTATTTTTTATTTTTATTTATTTATATAATTAATAAATAATTTTATATATATATATATATCCATAGCGATATAGCTTGATTTATTAAGTTTTTCTTTATTCGTTTCCATACCTTTGAATTTTGTTGATTTTCTGTAACTTGATAACTCGTGTTTTGTATTTTTTCCCATTTGACTGATGATTTGCTGTTTTACATTTTATTCTGTGGGTGTTTTAGAAAGTTAGGTTTATCGTGTTGCATCTTCTTACTTTTCGTTCATTGGATTTTCAAACTACTATTATTATATATATATATATATATATATATATATATATAAATTGAAAGATTTTAATCTAAAACTATGCATAAACGCATAAACTTCAGTATGTATAAAAAAACCCATCTCTAGCATATCTGTTACAAATGAGTAACTATAGACCAAGGCTAAGGATAAAGATAGAAGGTAACATATCACTACAATGGAAAGGGGGATGAGAAGAATATTAGGATACAAAAATCACAATTAAAAAGTATATATGAAAATAAATAAAATAAAAATGAAAAAGAAAACACGGCAAAAATGAGAAAAGGCAATAATAATTAGCTCAAGATAAAAGAATAATAATTAGCTCAAGGAAATAATAATTAGCTCAAGACGTAGAGAACAACAATTGAAATTACATAAAAAATGGCGGTTAGTTCGAAATTGCATTCTCATCAGGACAGCCATACAATTCGAATTAAAACCGATAGAATAGCCAGTTTTTGACAATGGCGATAGTATTTAACTATAGACACCATTGGAACTGTCTACTGGCTAGTGGAAGGAGAAAAATAAATCAATTGAATTACAAATCAGAAAAATAATACCTCCTCGAACAGAAATATTAACTCACAAGCATTGCTACCACGTGTAGGTTGAACAAGCGACTGAGCATTTCACCTCACTTCGTCAATGCGAGTGGGCACCGGAATGAATACATTTGAACGATACATATTATGCAATAATAGTAATCAATATAGGACTCAGGACAAGTGGAAAATAGTCATTCGAATATAGTAAACAGTATTAGACTCAGGCCAAGTAGTAAGTTAGGTGATAGGAATGGGTGATAGGAATTCTCAAAAATGAGTTATCCAATCAAAGATAAATAATGCATGTATAAAATTATTACGTGGTATATTTGAAATTATTAATAATATTATTTACAAATACTTCCGGATATTGGTAATTTTGACAAATGCGTTTAAGATTATTGATTTGGAGAAAGTGAAACCGAGGATCAAGTCGATGTATTCGAAATAGCTGGTTTAAAATGATGTTTCTAAACAATTGAATAGAATTACAAGATTGATATGATAGCAGCTTTATGATAGTGAAGTTGTAAGAATATTTTTTATCATATAGATTGGAGATTACATGATTATTGAGGGTATCTAAATTTAGGTCTAAAAAATTTACAGTTTGACTAACGCTAGGCTCATTAGGAATTAATTCTAGGTTAGATGGGTAAAAATCAATATTAATGGGATAGGAATCATCAATGATAATACAAATTAAGTCGTCAACATATCTAGATATAATATATGAACTAGAGTTAAAATGACATTCATAATAATAAATATATAAGTTAGCGAGAATACTACTACTACAGCCACCTTGTGGTACACCAGATGTTTGTAAATAAATGTTATCACCTTGGATAATATAATTGTTGTATAACACAAAGTGCAAGAGTATAGGAAAGTTTTTGACATTAAATGCAACATGATTGGAAGATATATAGTCATGACAAAGAGAGATAAAAACTTTATATAAATCTTTAATGACAATATTATTAAATAGGTCTTTAAAATCAAAGGTTTGGACACCAAGAATTTGTGGAAGCTTGCTAAGGTGATTAACTAAATCAAAACTGTTGTTCAAAATGAAATATCCTGAATTCCTAAATTTAAGAGATTCATTAATTCTATTTAAGCAGTTAAGCAAATAATTACTAGCTGTAGTGGTAAAGGTATTATGTCCACAAGTGACCGTTCTAAAACTGAGAGGTGATTTGTGGAATTTAGGAACCAAAGTAACATAAGGAAATTTAAAAAACTTGCAATTAATATTTAATTGTGTATATAATTTTAGCATTTTAGTTTTGATTTTGATAGACTGATTATTAATGGGTTTAAAAATTTGATTATTTTTTAAGTAATTCTGTAACAGAGAAACATAATATTTTTTACAAATGATGGCATAATTATTAGAAGCTTTATCTAAATAAGTTATGACAAAATGTTGTTGTAGTTCTTTAATGGCAGATAGGAGTTGTTTGTAAGGATACCTAGGCTTCTTTAATTTAATGTTTATAATAACACTTTTAAGTAGATGTAAGGTAGTACTGTATACTTCCATAGATGGAATGCTTCAATAGGAATGGAATGTGAACAAGCAAGTTGATATATGAATTTATCAAAATCAAATGATATAGACTGAAGAAGTTGTTTAGGGTGATAGCAGAATGGAATGCGAAATTTAGACCCTTTATTCATAATTTCCCTAAGTATATCATCCTGAACTATACTGAGATCTCTCGTAATAATGTGTCCATGAGAGGAGTTGACATAAAGGGTTAGATTTCTATCGCTGCATACACATGATGTAAGGTCCTCGGAGTTTAATGTCCTGGAAACTTCATTGTAATTGTAAATAGTTCTACCAATTGGTAAATTATATTTGAATGATTTTTGTATTTTGATATCATTTACGGGTAACAAGTGCTGATGTTTTGCAAATAAATTATTGAAGTTAAGAGAATTAAGAATAGGGTGTTTTAAAGAAATTACACAGTAAGCTATTTTAGTATGTAGATTTGGTGAATGGAGTAGGTGGTAATTTGAGAAATTTGTACGTGAAAGAAGCAAATCATAAAATAAATGTTTAAAATGCTCATGAGTTAATTTAAATTTTAAAAAATTAGTATAAACAATACTTAATTTGCATTTTCTGACTTTATATAACCAAGTTCTAACAGGTGGAAAATAGAAAGTTTGAGAATAATTATATTGTAATTTCAAAATGTCTGCATTGTAATCAATAATTATATATATATATATATATATATATATATATATATATATAAATATATATATATATATGTATATATATTATATATATATAATTGAAGAATTTTTATTTCACTCGTATTATATATACCTGAGAATGATTGTTAATAGAAAGTGTTCTGTACAGCAAAAGTGAAAGGAAGATGGATTGAAATGTAAATGTGACATCAAAAAGACTATATGACAAGCCGTTGAATATTTAAAAAAAACATGATAAGTAACATTATAAATAAAACAGGTACTAAACTGGTATAAAATACCCCTTTTTCCCTGTTCCATATATAAGTTAAGAAATGGAATAAGAATTATATTTGGTAAAGAGGGGTGAATAAATTTTTGTACAACACATTAAGATGAAAGTATTGATATAAATCATATATGTAATGCAAGTACTTAAGGTACTAATCCCCTTGTTCCCTGCATAAGCATATATGGTGTAAATGCAAAAAATGTGTTTAAGATCAAAAGTTGCAAAACAGAAACATTGTTTTGCACGATGAGCTAGGTCTTTTCTAGCTCCCCAATATTTTTTTTTTTTTTTTTTTTTTAAATTGAATAAATTGAATAAAGTAAAAAGCATTTCCGAAACCATGTACATTATCAACGGCCCTACATGTTTCGTTAATGCGGATTCTACGTTTCTGTGTGCATTACTGTAAATTGTATTACAGAAATAATACACACGGTCCGACGTAGAAAAAAATATAAATTGGATCAGGTATATAAGAAATCTAATATAAAAATTAAATATAATCAAATATACCAACGTGTGGCTAAGTATTTATAAGAGAATACAATGAAATGAAATGGTATAAGAATATATAATAATATAAATGCATTTATCCCTTGTGCTGCTTAACAGTGTAAATTACGTGATACTGACTAAGCATTTTAACTCAAAACCGGTTACAGTTATTTATATATACTAAGATTTCAACTGCTGGAAGTGAAACAAGGAGATGAAAAAGTATTTAAAATTGTCTGAAAATGATCTGTCAATATGTTGCTGCAATTGCAGCAAGGTGTTGAATTTAAAATTAAAATGTGTTTTAATAAATGAAAAAATAAGGTTTGACGGGTAGGTATTTCGGATAGTGGTGTTTATGAATTTAGAAAGAAGTTCTTTGTAGTAACATGATGTACTTAACATTTTTATTCTTAATAACTGGTTATTAATAATATTTTTAATACTGATTTTGAAAGATTGGATGAATAATGTTGAAGTTTATTTACTTTGAAGTTATAAGTTTCTGTTTTGTTGTATATTTTAAATTTTAATGTGTCTGCATTTTGAATTTTTAAACTACCGCCTAGATAATTGGTCCAGTTTGATGTATATACATTTTCAATTAGTTGTAGATTAAGTGGATAAAAATTAAAGTTTAATATAGGTGCTGCATTGGTAATTCCAATGATCATCAATAAATCTGTACATGATATAACTGTTGAAAGGGTACTGAATTTCGTAAAAATTTAGATAAAGGTTGGCCAGTATTGTAGATGAGATTCCTCCTAGTTGATATTCCCTTATTTGATTTGTATATGCAATTTCCTTGAGATATATACTGTTTGAACAGAATGAATTTTAATAATGTTTAGAATTTTGGAAAAGAGATGTTTTTTAATTTATTAAATTGTTCATATAAATTTAGTATAACTTTATATAATTCATTAACATCAATGTTATTAAAGAGATCTTTGAAATCAAAAGTTTTACTATCAGGTATATGAGATCGTTGTTTTAGGTTATTAATCCGTTCTAAACTATTTTTGATTATATGTGTTTGTTGCTTAATAAAATTATCATATATTTGATTCAGTATAATTAGAAGTTGTTTGTCAGCAGCATTTGTGTATGAATTAAATCCTATAGTAACAGTTCTAAAAGAAATGGGTGATTTATGGAATTTAGGTATGAGTATCAGGTAAGGAAAATTAAGATTGTGTTTTTGTTTAAGAAGTTTGTAGTAAGCAATAATTTGTTTACTTATAATAGTGACATTAGAGTTCATACAAGTTAAAGAAATTGAGGTATGGAGTTGCAGTTTGAGTTCGTCCAAATAAAATTTTTGCAATTAAACGCATAATTACTTGATGCCTTATCAACATAAGTGATTACAAATTTGACTTGTAGTAACTTGATCTCTTTAAAGATGTCTTGGTAATTATGTGTATATAATTTTTATAGGAAATTGCTGAATCAATAGTTTTACATGCCAGATGACTTGTACTTGCCAGCTCAAAAGGGCAGTGGTATTTACCTGATATTATATATATATATATATATATATTTATCTCGATCAATGTCAAAAGCATGTATTATTTTACTTTCCTTATATACATAATGTATAAGGAAAGTGTTGTGACGGGGTCGAAAATTCGAATTCGAGTTTTCGACGGGAGAGCACGTTTCAAGCATCCCTGATCACGAATCAAACATTTTTGAAGCGATGTCTGTGTGTGTGTGTGAAAGTATGTGTGTGTGTGAAAGTATGCGTGTGTGTGAAAGTATGTGTGTGTGTGAAAGTATGTGTGTGTGTGTGTGTGTGTGTGTGTGTGTGTGCGTCAGTGAGCCTGTGGAGACGATAACTGACGAACGAATGGACCGATTGAAACGAAATTTGGTACAAAAATCACAATTCGTAAACACTGGAAGCCTATTGTTTTTATACGCAATCAAATGTTCAGAACCCCCTAAATTTTCGAGTAAAATTTTGAAAAAATCGTCAAAAAATCAAAACCGCTAATAAAGCTACTCAAATAGACATTTCTTATGTAATTTTTCATTAGAAAACGATTGACATAAATTTTAGAACGCTAGCATGAACCGTGCTCGAGATATTGTACATTTTTCAAAAAAATTATCAAAAAATCATATAAAATTAAAAGAAATATTACCTATTATTGAAATATGTTCAATTTTCATAAGTAATATCATTCGATAAATTGAGTGACATCATTCTGGTGGATCTAGCTAGTTCCATTCAGGAAAAAAGATACTTTGAGTAATACTTTTGTATTTGAACGCCAATAGTCATTTATCTGCTGTAAGAAGAACTTATTTCTCCCTCCATAACGCTTGGTGAGATTTTGGCGACGAATTTGGCGGAATGTCGCCAACTTGGCGATATTTTTAATTGTTGCCAAATTAACAAAAATCTCGCCAAATGGATAAAAATGACATTAAATCAATGAAAATGACTACTAATTGAAGAAAATTCAATATCTTGGAAAGAATATAAGTATCTACTATAAGAATAACATTTTTTTTAACTGTAAAAGTAGTAAATTCACTGCATTATATAAGGAAAGTCATGTGTTGCCCACATCAGATTTTCTCTTTATTATATAGTAGTAGTCTGTATTTGGATCCATAGCTGAGAAATATATATATTGCACTTCGGCAAACAATAATTAGTTAAATATTTCAGAAATTAAGCTAAAATTTTCATGAACGCTTGAAATTGTGACTTTTCTTATCAGCTTGCAGAAATGATCAACAAAGTAGCTGAAGAAAATGAGCAAAGGTTGAAGAATATTTTACAATGATAGTATGTTAACGTCAAAAAATTCGCCAGTAATCGTTCATATCAGTGTCAGAAAGAGAGAGAGAGAGGGGGGAGGGAAGAAACTCCCATTTTAGGGATTTGTGGGGGGCATCACGCTTTCGATTGCATAGACAGGGGAAGAAGTCAATTACAAAGTTGTAGACCGACGCAAAATGAGTACTAAGTATTTTCGTTCCACTGTGGGAACCGCAAATAAACTCTCTAAATAACAATTTTAAAAGAGCCAATCTCATAAATCTGCATGTAACAGTGTAAATGCAGAGACATTGGAAGATACGCTGAGACATCTTACGGCACGTATACAAGCAGGCACCGTTGATGAAGGTAAACATTTTGTAACGTGCGTAATGAAGTCAATTTTATTCCGCTGCATTGATTGAATGTTCATTTTTGGGGAAGAGGGAGTTAGATTCTATACACTTTCGAGATTCATTTTCATGTTTTGTAAGGAAATAAAAATCTTTTGCACTCATTTTGAAACGATCTACAACTTTGTAATTGATTTTTCTCCTGTACCTCTCTAAGAAAGTGGGGCCGGCTCTATAAAGTGGTTTCATCATGTAGCGCCACTGGGGTTTCCTATACACCTGCATAAGAAAATACACGATAACTCTGATTTTCACGAGTGATGGGTCTTGTCTGCCCCATGACTTCCATTAGCAATATTAAATATAGTTTTGACTTCATAAAAATGCAATTTTGTCATTTCTTTCGCTGTCTCCCATAATGAGGAGTCGAGTTTTCATCTCCTAATTACACCAGTAAAAAAATCTGATGTGGGCAGCACATGACTTTCCTTATATAATGCAATGGATTTGCTACTTTTACAGTTTAAAAAAATGTTATTCTTATAGTAGATACTTATATTCTTTCCAAGATATTGAATTTTCTTCAATGAGTCGTCATTTTCATTGATTTAGCGTCATTTTTATCCATTTGGCGGAGATTTTCGTTAATTTGGCAACATTTAAAAAAGTCGCCAAAATCTCGCCAAGCGTTATGGACCGAGAAATAAGTTATTCTTATAGCAGATAAATGACTATTGAAGTTCAAATACAAACGTATTACTCAAAATATCTTTTCTCGTGAATGGAATGAGTTAGATCCACGAGAATGATGTCACCCAATTTATCGCATGATATTACATATGAAAAGTGAACATGTTTCTCAACAGTAATTATTTTTTTTTAAATTATGGGATTTTTTCAAAAATTTATTTGAAACATGTGCAATATCTCGAGCACGGTTCATGTTAGCGTTCTAAAGTTTATGTCAGTCGTTTTCTAAGGGAAAATTACATAAGTAATGTCTATTTGCGTAACTTTATTATAGGTTTTGATTTTTTGATGATTTTTTTCAAAAATTCACTCGAAAATTTAGGGGGGTTCTGAGCATTTGATTGTGTTTTAAAACAATAAGCTTCCAGTATTTACGGATTGTGATTTTTGTACCAAATTTCATTCGAATCACTCCATTCGTTCGTGAGATATCGTCTCCACAGACTCACTAACAAACACGCACACACACACGCACACACACACACACGCATACATTTTAACACGCACACGCATACACTTTAACACGCACACGCATACACTTTAACACACACACGCATACACTTTCACACACACACGCATACACTTTCACACACACACACACACATGCAGACATCACCTCAAAAATGCTCGATTCGTGATCAGAGATGCTTGAAACGTGTTCTCCCATCGAAAACTCAAATTCGAATTTTCGACCCCGTCACAATACTTCCCTTATACATTATGTTGTTGTTGAGACCCAGACCGCCCGACCTACCAGAAAGGTGTAGGGTAACTGTTTGGACGGCCGGGAAGTGCCACCCAATTTAGACCGGAACCCAGTGGGGGAGGCATCCACAGGGATCGTACCCTCCTTCCCCTACCACCAACCTCTCGGAAGGACTTACGGACCCACATGTTTACCGTGATCGTACTCTGCATGAACACGGCGTCAGAGGTAGCAGCGTACAAATCCAGCGCGCAAGCCACCGGGCTCCCGCACCCGAAAACTGCCAACAGCACGCGGTGTTCCCAGGTGGTCACCCACTCAAGTACTAACCGCGCCCGATGCTGCCTGACTGCGGTAATCTAACGAGAACCGGTGTTTTCAGCACGGTAGGGCCCTTGGCCCTTATACATTATGTATATAAGAAAAGCAAAAGCATTAATAATATAAATAAATAAGTAATGCTTAAGAAATTACGATTATAACTTTTAAAAAAGAAACATATTTTTTAAAATTTAACGATATGATTTTGCTAAGTGATCGATACACGTTTATCTCTGAGAATCTGTGACTATGACTAAAATCGTCTTTTTCATTCAATCATTAGATGGTGACAACAGTCCGTTCAAGAACACTAGTTGTTGTTGAGACCCAGACCGTCCGACAGTTAAAGTTTTGTTCCACATCTGTTCAAAGTTTTGGGAGATTGCTATTAACAGGTAAAGGAAAAACATCATTTTATGACTCATTTTTGATGAATATATTTTTACCTGTTATTTCTGAGACGTATTTAGTTATTATTAATAGGAATGAAAATCTAAAAACTTTATGTCCCCTGTTAGGGTATAAAAGCGAGTTATGCATAGTATGCATGTGTGTTTTTCGATGTTAATTTCGATTGCCGTGCTGAACAAATACGAACTGACACACTCCTATTTCTATCACGGTAACATAATAAATATACTTTGATATTTCATTAATCGTACTAAACAGTTCTATCATCAATTAGAACTCATTCCCAGCAAAAATTTGCGAGAAATTATACAGTTAAAAAAATTTATTTTAAACATAAAAATCTGATGTGGGCAGCACATAACTTTCCCTGCAGACTTATATTCACGTTCTCTTTATTTTGATTAAATTTAATTCACTTTTAATTCAATTTTCGTTCTCATTTGGTAACTGGACTTATTTTCAAAGGTGGCGTAGAGAAAATACGAAAAAAACTAAAATAGCTCGAGAACGGCTAGCCTTAGTGTAATGGGGTTGGTCTTATTCTTTTCTTCGTTTAAAAGTACGTATAAAACAAGCATTTAACGGATATATTTGAGCATACGTAGTTTTTTATTTTAGATTTTGGCGATTTTTGCGGGCCATTTTGCAGAAAAAGGCAGGTTATTTTTTTCCGAATCGTACCAAAATCTAGTCAGCACCAGAGTATCGTACAAGTAACTTGTCTACCAAATTTTGTGAAATGTGGTCAATTAGTATTTTAGCTAGAGTGGATACATGGAATTTATAAGGGCCATTTCGCAAAAAAGGCAGGTTCTGTTTTTACGAATCGTACCAAAAACTAATCAGCACCAGGTTCATACCCAAGTGATCTTACCTACCAAATTTTATGAAATTCAGGTCATAAGTTTTTGAGTTAGAGTTGATACATACATTGCACAGACACACAAACAGGCAGACAGACACACACACAGACGTCATGCTAAAAATAGTTTTTTCGCATTCTAGAGGTCTCGAAACGTGTAGATCCGTCGAAAACTCGGGTTGTGATTTTCGGCATGATTCCAATACTTTCCCTATACATTACCATGTATTGCAGGGAAAGTAAAAATTGACAATTATCAGATATTTATACTTTCAAAATACTAACAAATGACATACATTAGAAGTGAGAAAAAAAAAAAAACGATTTCGGAAATCAGATGTGGTAGCTTCATTATAACACTACGAGCTACTGAAAAGCTTATCAGTGGATGAAAGAAAGACTGTGCAGAATTAATATTACTTCTTTTATGTGTCAGTAAGAGAAAACTGCTCGTCTCAGTACAAACGGATTCCTGTTGTTTCTCAACTAAACACTGATTTCCTGCAAATCATGTATCTCCGCCCTCTTCAGAACTAGAAATAGTAAATAAAAAGTAAAACGTCGCTGTTACTTATGGGGATCTTCTACTCTTTCATTTTTTTCCAACTTGGAAACAGCTGCTGTATGTACCCCGAATCTCGGGGCCAAGGATGAATAATAAGGGGACTCTGGCGGGATTAGGAAGTCGAAAGGGGGTCGCACAAGGGGGCCGTGGGAATCGTGTTTTCTGGTGCATGAGGAGGCGAGTGGTGTAGTCTCATAGGGTTTCTCGAAGGAGATAGGGTTTCATATCTTAAAAAGAATAATTTCATGTTAAATGTTAGTCGACAACAGCATTTCTAGATGTTACTGCTCGTAATGGAATCGCATCCCATCTCAGTGTAGCTCAAAACATTGGTAGTCCGGTTTCGTTCTTGCTGGCGTTCATCAGTGCCGCATTAGTAAACAAAATTGTTAATCATACCGAGAGATTGATTAAACTTGTATGTGTTTAAATTTTGCGAGTGATGTCGTACTTGTTTAAGTTCATTTCATGTAGAAGGGGGGGGGGGCATAAAATATTATTTGTTATTAATCTATATATAAAGAGTCATATTCTGGAATTCTACTTTGCGTATGACATCAGATAATGGAAGCAAGAATTAATATTGAGATCATTTTCAATTCATTTGCAACAAAGGGGAATTCTGGTGCTTTATCTTGAGTATGACATCAGATACTGAAAGCAAAGCTGGATACTGGACTCGTTTTTAATTTATTTACAACAATGGATATTGTAATACCCCCCTTTTGCGTTCTGGATACACAGACAGTGATTAAGTGTTGTCTTTTATTATGGTATATCCCATGAATAAACTGTTTCTTTTTTTATTTTTTCTTAATCTTTTCTTTTCTTTTTTTCTTCTTTAATCCCGCCAGGCCTCACTAGTAGTAGTGATGACTCGTTGTGATTAAAATATTAATAGCTAATAATATTTTAACATTTTGAGTAAAAATTAATACTACTGAAGGACCGTAAAGCTTCTCCAAATCAGGGTCGGGATCTTAAGAGTACTATAAACCTGAAAATACAATTAAGGTCCTACGGTGATTTGGAGCAAATCATTTTGAGATTTCATAACTTTTAGGAGCAGGGCTTTTCTGCTTCTTGTACTCGGCGAGGAGTTTTGTTACCATGCAATGGTGCTTTGTGTGAGATTTAAATACATTTTTTAGAAATAATGTTTATCAAAATGATTATGTAGCATGTTTTACTTTACCGCCGAACATCATTTATTAATATATTTTTTTCAATTTTTGAAATGTTAAAAAGCATTTATTTTCAAGTTTTAAAGGAAAAGTACGTACCTCTCGCCAGAACACACAAAATGAACCATCATTGATTTAAATCGGTTCAGTAGTTTAGGCTGTTGGTCGGATCAACGCTGAAGGAAAAGGCCGGAAAAATCAATCATTTTCGAAATTCTAAATCAAATCTATTTTCTAGTTTTGAAAAAATAAAAAAAGTATGTGCCGTCGGCCAAATAAAAATGGAGACAGACGACAGAACATAGAAGACTTTATTCCGAGTCTACATATGTTATCGCTAAAGTATGAAATCCGTTATTTCATAGAATACTTAGTTATTTCATGAAATAACTGATCAAGTCAGTTAGTGTAAAACTCACTTGTATTCTATGGTTTAAGTAGTTATTTCATGGAATAACGATCGACAACAAGTTAAAGTTTAAAATAACCGAGTAAATAAAGTTCCGAATTCAAAAGGCTGTAAAGTGAAAAGTGCAGGATATGTATAGAGAAATCGCGCTCCCGTCGGTTGCCACAGCTCAAAGTTTAGGTACCGGTCAACAAAAAATGTATTTGTTTTAGAAATAATATTCTATGCAATTCCAAATGCCATTTTAGTAATCCCTGTTGTAAAAAATAATTTTAATGTGTCTTCGTATTAATAACATTTTGTATGCTGTATAATTCAGTCAAATTGTTTATTTTACACTTTAACTGTCTATCATTAGTTAATTTATAGAATAACTAGTTATTCCATAGAATAACTGGTAAAAGTGTGGAATTACTTATTTATTGCACACTTTAACTGACTTGATCAGTTATTTCATGAAATAACTAGGTATTCTATGAAATAACTGAATTATACACTTTAACAGTAACATATACGCATATGGTTACACTGTACTTCCCCAAAGAGTCGGAATAACGAGCAGCATTCGAATTTTTGTACCTACCAACAGAACACAAAATGCCCCACGATCCATTCAAATCGGTTTATTTGTTAAGGATGTAATTTTCTTTTAGATTCGGGCGATTTTGGGAGAGAAAAGCTTACAATTTAAAACTAGAATTTATATCATTTTGTTTAAACTAAATTTCGAATTAAATGAAAATCATTACAGTTTTCAATCAGCAAGTTACACAAGTATTAGTCAGCAAAAAGGAAAAAATAAATGATAAATAAGCAAAATTATGAATTTAAAATATTCATTCTTTGCATATTTTTCAATCAATTACAAAATATTCATTCACATTCATTGGAATAATATTATCTACTATGTCCGAATCACTTGAAATGTTTTTACTCGAAGAAGAGTCTGAATCGCTATCCGACAGATTTATCATTAATTTATCCACAATATCTTCTATCAGTCCTTCTTTCTTCCAATAAATATTCTCTATTTTTTCAATGGGTGTTCACAGTGTTTTTTCCATTCATTTTGTGTTACTTTTAAAATAGCTTCTTTAAGCAATACTTTTAAAATGTTCAATTAGATAAAATACTAATCTCAGTGTCATTAAGCGATTCCCTTCACGTTTTATCTTTTTAATTGATGACGCTGAAACCCCTGTCGCTTCCTCAGTTCTCTTCATTGCATTTGAAATTGGTATTTTTAGAGAATTTGCGGTTTTTTCTCTTCAAAAAATGCCGTAACATTGTGGACTATTTCACATGCTTGCGAATGCAAAGTCCTTCCACTTTTATATATAGTTATTTTTCAACTAGACAAAATCCACAAAGTGTGCAATACAGTACAAGTTACTTCACAGCTTTAAAAATCACAGAATGCGAGCTTCTAGCATTGACCCCAGTGCAAAACGAAATGCGACTTTCGTCGGTTCTATTTGCGCCAAATCGAAAAAAAGCGCTTTCCATCACACCTAAAATGCAGTGGAATAACCTGTTTCCATAGCGACCGCCACCAAAACGTCTACTGTCTGGGGACTTTCTCGTGGCGGTAGGACAGTAGGTTCGTCAACGCTTAAGCAAAAGGACGAATTTACTTCTTTGATTCAAGGCAGTTTCCTGCTGCAATGAACTTAGATGAACTAAAAGGTGATGATAAAACTCGAACTGTATCTAATGGCGATATGCAGTTTTAAATGCATTTTTTCTTGTGTATTCTTGTAATTTTCTTGTGTAATCAACTCGTGCGCCCCTTCCATACTGGCCTAAATCCTGGCTACGCCATTTGCGTTGACAGACCCCCCTCTTCTTTCTACAACCGTCTTGCCTAAAACACACACAGAGATCTGCACGGGCCGAAATTTCAGACTTCTACCCGGTCCGACAGAACCAGTGTTCAAGCCCGGCCTAAGTCCAAAAAAATTTACGGATATCTTGAATCCAGAGCAACCACAGTGTCGATCCGATCCTGTGCGGAATGATTTATATTCATATGTGTTAAGAAACCCGAATTTGGGAATTTTGTCCAAAAAATTAAGATAAAAGTTATTTTCAAACATGTATCTTTATAAAGTTCAAATCAACACAATAATTTCATGTCCTCTATTAATATTCATTTAAAAATAATTCAAAATTAAATATGTTCTGGCCGGCCCGATCCGACATTTTTTAAAACTAAGCCTAATACTGATTTGGCCCGCTTAATGCTAAATGCATCGCTTTATATCGTTATTGGATAAATTTGCCAAGTTTATTAGGAAATACATACAATAACCTTTCCTCTATGTTATCGCTTTACTCATGAAGTTTGATAAACTTGGCGATAATTCTTCCTCTTATTCATTTTGTACACTTTAGATGTGAATTATATCTATTCTTGGGGTTTCTATGGCGGAAAATGGAGCATTACGAAATATGTAAACACTTTGAGCGCTTGTACCCCGAACCTAATTCATAAAAATGCAAATATTTTTTCTTGTTTTGTCGGAAATAGGGTCCACACTATATATAAAAATAATCTCAAAATTTAAATTTTTTAGCTTGTTTTCCCAAAAACTTATCTAATATCTTCGAAAATATAAAAGATAAATATTAACAATAAGCGAAAAGAATATATACCTGGAAATTTAGTATCTAAATCTATATTTATTTCCGCTGTCCACTTTGACAATAAGAGCTTGCAATCTCGTCCTAGTAGTTCAACGGTAGAGCGTCGGCTGGCCAGTTCGGAGATCCAGGGTTCGACTCCCTGTTGGGGCAGAAAGACTCTTTACACATTTATCTCTTTCAATTATTTCATTTTCATAATGTGCCAGTTCGGAGATCCAGGGCAGTTGAGGCAGCAAGGTTCTTTACATATATTTAAAAAAAACTCTTACAGGTTTCGAGTAATCATCTGTAGAGTAATCGAGTTGAAGAAGATTGGAATTTTACCATTTATCAAGTTTGTAATGATTATATCTCAAAAACTAAAAATTCTAGCACTAAACAATAAGCAAAAATTTGTAGTTCTTTGAAAACTCTACAAGTGTATATAATTAAATTTTGGATCAAGCTCTTAGCTTTCGAAATATAGTAGTTAAAATTTCGATATTTTAGCATTTTAACCTGGGTTTTCCAATGGGTGAGAAAGCTATAATATTAAAGAAAGCTGTAAGAAAAAGCTGTAGTATATTGCTATTGTTGCAGCTCAATCTATTTACTTACTCCTTAGTAAAATATTGGTGTACAAAGTTGGACAGTATACACGGGATATTCTGTTTGTTTTTTTAAATTAGGTTTCGTTTTTCAGAAAGAAATTAGAATTTAAAAAGTCTTGGGGATTCTAAAGATGTTTAATGATTGTTAAGGTTTAAACAGAATAAATGTGGAAATATACGTTTCAAATACGTATTTAAGTGCCGCCAGGCAAATTTATTGATTAACTTAATGTAAATATTGATTAATTAATGTAAAATCTCGTCAGATACATTGTATAAGTTTAATTCATAGATCACAAAGTAAGTGAGTAAAATAATTGGATATTTTGAGATGAAGTGTCTTGTCGGAGTTTCCAGATGAAAAGGGGGGGGGGGGGGCGACAACTAAAAATACTATCTAGCTATACACAGTTAGCGAGCAATTTTTAGTACTTTAAAATCCTCTAAACAAAACAAAGGAGTCTGAAAAAAATCAAATAAATTTATTAAACTTTAATGGAATTTTATTTTACAAAATGTTATTCGGCCACCAAAAACCATTTCGGCTCCGTCAAATTGGAACCACTGCCGAAGCTTTTTTTTATATCTTACTTTCCCTGCCATACATGCTGAAAATCCCAACTTGAGTTTTCGACGGATCTGAGCGTTTCAAGACGTCTAGAATACGAAAAAACTATTTTTAGCGTGACGTCTGTGTGTATGTCTGTCTGTGTGTCATCTGTCTGTGTGTCGGTGCAGATTTTGTATCCACTCTAACTAAAAAACTAATTGACCGAATTTTATAAAATTTGGTAGATAAGTCACGTGTGGGCGAATCTGGTGCTGATTAGTTTTGGGTACGATTCGGGATAAAAGAACCCGCCTTTTTTTTTGCGAAATGGTCCGCAAAAGCCTGTATCCACTCTAATTATAAAACTAATGGACCGAATTTCACAAAATTCAGTAGCTGAGTCGCTTGTGGGTTACCCTGGTGCTGATTAGATTTTGGTATGCTTCGGAAAAATAACCTGCTTTTTTTTGCAAATTGGTTAGCAAAAATCGTCAAAATCTAAAATAAAAAACTACGTATGCTCAAATATATTCATTACATGCTTGTTTTATACGTAATTTTTAACGAAGTAAAAAATAAGACCCACCCATTACACTAGGACTAGCCATTCTCGAGATATTTAAGTTTTTTCATATTTTCTCTACGCCACCTTTGAAAATAAGTCCAGTTACCAAACGAGAACAAAAATTGAATTAAAAGTGGATTAAATTTAATTAAAATAGAAAGAATGTGGATATAAATAAGTCTGCAGGGAAAGTCATGCGTTGCCCACATCAGATTTTTTTGTAAGGCTGACACTTTTTGTAAAGCTGAAGAACTTGACTTTATTTTACAAGTTTGTTTTTGATGAGATAATTTCTACAAGGATCAAAAATATTTTGATCCTTGATATTTTGATTATTCTTATTTTCACTAGTTCAGCAAGTACATCGCAGAAGCGAATATTCGTGGCCCACTCAGAAATCTCCGTGGCCCCATAGAATTCTATGTTTTATTCTTATTCATGGCTAATCTCTCCCCCCCCCCCCCCCCTCACGTTGAGAACCGCTGCCTAAGAAGACTGACAGTTGATATCGCGGAAAAACTAATCCAATCTATCTTTCTTAATATAGAAAGCCGTATCTCACTCCAATAAATCATTTCGAACATGCACAGAAGGTCAAAAGAGGGACTAAATCCCACTCAGCACTGCCACGAATTTTGACTCTTTTCCTCCCGATTTCGTGATATCGAATCCTCGATAAAAAATAAAAGTCAATCAAAAACCAATTTTCGAACCCAAGGACTTACTTAAATAGAAACGTGAGCTTTGTTGATAAAAAAAGACTGTAACCGGCTCAGACAGCACTTGTGAACAGGGGCGGCTTGATTGTGTTTGTTTAACGTGCAGTAATGCACAGACTGTGTAGTCCAAAAAAATGTGCGGGTTTTATTGTCGTTTTGTGCGGATCTAAGTTTTTGTGAAAAACATAAGAGCATTTTCTTAGCGAGTGAAAATGTTCACGGAAAGAACCTGCAATGAAAAACAAATAACTTCAGAGTGAACAAGAAAGCTGACTGCTGAAAACGAACTGTGTCCCAAACGAACTGTGGATGAAAATATCCGCAAACAAAATTAAACAAAATGAATTATAAAGGCACCGGTTTCGGTGAGCTTTCTTTACCACTGCACATAGTAGCCGAATAATAATTTTGAGAGGCCCTAAGCAGTGGAAAAGCGTGATAAAATGATTTGGGAAAACATAAAATCAAAGACTATTTTAACATCACAATATATAATTGTCTAACGCATTTTTGTCTTTCCAGACCCTTTAGAAGCCCCCCCCCCCCCCCCTGTGACATAGAGGATTGAATGTCTGCATATCGACCAACGGACAGTACCTAACTTCCCCTGCCCATCGGGAGGGGGAGTCAGAATTCCGACCCTCCCCTCCGGAGAGGAGATTATGGGTTTATTTTTTTAAAGTATTTCGAGACCCTCAAACAGCCTTGCAATGGCTTAAAAGATTGAACATTTGCATACTTATAGTATCCCGGGCCAACGGCCGTACCGTGCTGAAAACACCGGTTCTCGTTAGATCACCGAAGTCAAGCAGCATCGGCCGCGGTTAGTACTTGGTGGGTGACCACCTCGGAACACCGCGTGCTGTTGGCCATCTCGGGTGCGGTATCCCCGTGGTTTGCGCGCTAGATTTGCACGCTACCACAAATGCCGCCGTGTTCATGCGGAGTACGATCACGTTAAACATGTGGGTCCGTAAGTCCTTCCGAGAGGTTGGTGGTAGGGGAAGGAGGGTACGGTCCCTGTGGATGCCTCCCCCACTGGGTTCCGGTCTCAATTGGGTGGCACTTCCCGGCCGTCCATACAGTTACCTTACACCTTTCTGGTAGGTCGGACGGTCTGGGTCTCAACAACAACACTTATAGTATCCCGGCCACTCATCTAGCTGCTCATACCCTAGGGTGAGTCGGGTAGCCTGGGTCTTCCACACTTATAGTATCGACCGTAAGGACCGAATCTAACAGAGGCAAATTTCTGATTGTTCTTCGGAAGTGGTTAAAATGGGGTGGGGGTAAAATCTTTCATAACCCACCAGAAGCTTCTCCCTCCGGAGACATAAAAGGCTGAAACTCGACCACGGGACAGAACCTAATTGTGCCAATTTTTATTTCAAACAACTATTTTCGACACAAAGTATCAAATATTATTAAACAAAATAAAACTTAAAAAAAAGTGACTGGAGTTAGGCTCTGCTCGACTTTTTCATACCAGAATTCATTTTAAATAGCTTGTAATTTTATTTATTTATTTATTTTATATTATTTATTTATTTTTATTTTTCGCATATTTTGCAGGGAAAAAAATCTTCAAGTGATCCTAATTACAGCATGTCACCCTTCATTTTAAAATGCTTGAAAAAATCTATCGTTTAATACCAAAGTTTACAATGCATACCCTCGGGGTGTAACTTGCATCCCCACCCCCAAGGGAGCTAAAGATGTCACGAACCAAAAATTGTATCACTGTAATTTGTCACTATAATGATTGAAACTGTTAATATTTGGGATCATTGAGCCATAAATAACAACTTTTATGCATAATTATGTCAAATTTTGCCCTATGTTGCCCTGTTAAGAAAACATCAAATTTCGAATAAATTTAGAAGTTTTCGCTCGAATTTCAAAACATTCTATCAAATTCTGTATTTGTGGTAACCAAAGTGTACACAAGAAGTCGACCATAGACAGATAGACAGACATCACTCTAAAAATAGTCAAAACGTGTTCAGGAGATCGTAAAATATAAATTGGCATCAAAATCTCGAAATTGGAAAATTTTCATAAAAATAATACTTTCTGTATACTGATATATCCCACAGTATGAGAAAGTAAAAATGTTCTGCAACTTTTCTTTATGAGTGCTAGTTTCACTGTCTACTAGTACTAAATACTAATTCTGTGTATTTTAACAAGGTTACAAATAAAAAATCTGATGTGGGCAACACATGACTTTCCTTATATAATGTAATGAATTTACTACTTTTACAGTAAACAGATAGGTTTTTCTTATAGTAGATACTAATATTCTTTCCAAGATATTGAATTTTCGACAATTAGTCGTTATTTTCATTGATTTAGCATCATTTTTATCCATTTGGCGAGATTTTCGTTAATTTGGCAACATTTCAAAAAGCCGCCAAGTTGGCTACGTTCTGACAAATTTGTCGCCAAAATATCGCCAAGCGTTATGGATGAAGAAATAAGTTATTCTTACAGCAGACAAATGACTATTGGCGTTCAAATACAAAAGTATTACTCAAAGTATCTTTTTCCATGAATGGAACGAGCTAGATCCACGAGAATGATGTCACCCAATTTATCGTATGGTATTACATATGAAAAGTGAACATGTTACTCAATAGGAAATATTTTTTTTTTATTTTATATGACTTTTTGATAATTTTTTTGAAAAATGTGCAATATCTCGTGAACGGTTTGTGTTAGCGTTCCAAAATTTATGCCAATCGTTTTCTAATAAAAAATTACATAAGAAATGTCTATTTGCTTAACTTTATTAGTGGTTTTGATTTTTCGACGATTTTTTCAAAATTTTATTCGAATATTTAGGGGGGTTCTGAACATAGGATTGCGCATAAAAACAATATTTTTCCAGTGTTTACGGATTGTGATTTTTGTACCAAATTTGGTTCGAATCGGGCCATTCGTTCGTTAGTTATCGTCTCCACAGACTCACTGACACACACACACATACACACACACATACTTTCACACACACACACACACACTTTTACACACACATACAGACATCACTTCAAAAATGTTTGATTCGTGATCAGGGATGCTTGAAACGTGCTCTCCCGTCGAAAACTGGAATTCGAATTTTCGACCCCGTCACAACACTTTCCTTATACATTATGTATATAAGGAAAGTAATAAAAGATAAAAATGAACTACAACCAAAATAAAAGATAATAGTTGAATTACAAATAAAATAAAATATTGCAATCACAATAAAAATGTAATTACAGTATACTGTTATTACAGTGTAAATTCATGTTTCGCATTTTACTGCGAAACAAATTCAATAGCGTTATATGCGGGAAAACTGTTTTAACTGCCATATAAAAATGAATGAAAACAAGTAAATCTACTATTTCCCAAGTTTTTTATTTTTTTATTTTCACTTGTTAAAGGTTTAATTCACTTAGAAAAATTTCAATAATGAAAATATCAAAACCCCTATAATTTAGCGTTTATATAAAACAAAATGGCTATTACCTTTTAAAATGACTTTTCAGAATTCTCAGACAATAAACACTATATCTGCTGAAACGCGACGATTCGGACAAGAGGGAACAAGAAAGATCAATCATGCTTAAAGCATTGATTATGAAACACTTTCCAACTTCAATGCAATTTTATTTAAACAAGTCTAAAATGCAATACATTCCTCGGTAATATTTTGAAACTTATCACGATACTGCATTAATTTATTATATTTGAAAACTTAAACCTTCATCGAAAAAAATGAACTTCATTCAAATGACGGCATTGAAATATAAATTGCCTGGTTTAAACATCTCTAAAATGTTATACATTCCTCGGTAATAGTTTTAGAATTATCATAATACTACGATAATTTATTATATTTGAAAACTTCATCGAAAACAACTGAAATTCATTCAAATGACGTCATAGAAAAAATAACACGCCTGGATCTCTCTATAAAAACAGGATTTCATTCATAACTTTCTCCCATTCATTTCATTCATCACAATACTATAATAATTTATTTTATTTAAACATTTTGTTTAAGACCATAGAGCTACAAAAAATTAATCTCTATGCTTGAAACTTCAGCGAAAAAAATCGTCCTTCTCTTTATGAAATCAATTAATATTTCATTCATATCAGCCATGCAGACTCCATGGACTAAATTATTTTGTGTTAAAAAAATACAGGAATTCTAATACAACTCATTCTATATATTTTGCTGTTTACAGTTTACATATGTGAAAAATAGGCTTAGTTGTAGAAATAATCAAATTTAGATGAGCATTTAAACTCAAATATATTGTCATTGCGTTGTTTCAGTATGTAGATGCACAGAATTTAAGCAAAAATAAAGTAGTTTTAGGACGGATACAACACTCAATATGAATTAAAAAGAACTTAAAAAGATCACGATTTTGAAACAGGATGGATGCCATATATCATTTTGAAATAGGTCATGTGATCGTTTCATATCATGGTCACGTGATCGTTTCATATAAGAGATGTAATTATTATTTTAATTTTTATTTAAAAAACTACTGAATATATTTCACTGAATTTTTTTTTATATATTTTATGGAACAATTTGAATATTACCTAAAATTTTCGAAGCAATTTGTGAATTCTAAATCCGATTAAAAAATGTTTGAAAAATTAGGTCCCAAAGGGCTCAATGTATTTCATTTTTTCGACCCGTCTTCAATCCAAAACTAATTGGGTGATATTACTCATTTATATTCCCATAGGTTCTACAGACCGTCTGAACAACATACTAAAATTTCATTTTGATTAAGTCATTTTTACGGCAGTTATCGTGCTAACAGACAGACAGACAGACAGAATGAACAAAGTCATAAACACTTTTCAACTTTGTTGTAAAGTGTTAAAAACGAGATCTTGTGGAGGGAGAAATTAAATCTTCACTTCTCTCGTACTACAACTTAGACGTCTACTTTGATTTATACGGCAATTAAACGACAGAAACTGCGCGCGCATTTTTATTTAGTTCCATTCCCAGTGCAATATCACATAACAGGGGAGACAGTTTAAGATATGTCTTTCCTAAACAATAAACCGGCTTATTCCTTTGTTCGATTACTCAGAAACTAATTTACACATTTATTTTAAATAAGATATCATTTAAATAAATGAAAATTAAATAATTAAAAATAATCGTAATTATTTGAGTAGACACAGTATAACCTTGTCATCCCTGCCGCTTTGCCACTGATCTTATGCTAAATAACATTTAGGCCTCATCTCTGCTGTTTCGTACTGGCCAATTATAGAAAAATTGTGCAATACAGACATCGCATAATGTAGTGATCGGCAATATCAAGGCTTAACTGCATCCCACCTTGGCGTATTCAACAGTTTAAAAATATTTATAATACAGAGTAAAAAATCTGATGTGGGCAGCACATGACTTTCCCTGCAGACTCAAATTCATATTTTCTTTATTTCTTTAATAATTCATTAGATTGAGTATAATTGAACCAAATAACACTAAATTTGCATGTTTAATTCAATTTTTGTTTTTATTTGGTAATTGGACATTTTTCCGAAATCGGCGTAACAAAAATGCAAGAAATCTCAAATATCTTGAGAACGGTCAGTCCTAAAGTAGAATGGAGTGTGTTATATTATTTTTCTCTTCAAAAATTGCGTATAAAACAAGAATTTTATTGATGCATTTCAGCATACTCTACTTAGTCTTTCTTTTTAGATATTGGCGATTTTGGCGGGCCATTTCATAAAAAAGGGCAGGATGTTCTTTTCCGAATCGTACCAAATTCTAATCAGCACCAGAGTATCCAACAAGTAACTTATCTACCAAATTTTGTGAAATTTGGTTAATTAGTATTTTAGCTAGAGCGAATAAATGCAATTTTTACGGGCCATTTCGCAAAAAAAGGCGGGTTCTGTTTTTACGAATCATACTAAAAACTAATCAGCACCAGGGTCACATCCAAGTGACTTACCTACCAAATTTTATGAAATTCGGTCCATTAGTTTTTGCGTTAGAGTGGATACATACATTGCACAAACACACAGACAGACAGATACACAGACAGACATACACACAGATGTCACGCTAAAAATAGTTTTTTCGTATTCTTGTTTTTCGCGGTAATGTTAGAGCCTGATTATCGAACGAGGAGCTCGGGGATACAGTTAAGCCTTGACATCAAATTAGGAGATTACGTCATCAGGTTACGACATCGTTTTCCCCGGGCCTGTGCTTATCGCCCAAAATCTCAAATTTAAAAAGTTTTTCTTCTTCAAATTTAAGAAATCTCAAATGTAAAAACAAGTTCAAAGGAAAAATTTTAACGTAACACAAGAGGAAACGCGGCGCTCAATCAGAAGTTAATTAATTTTACGAGGGAAAAAAAAGAAAATATGAAACCGAATGACCGAACGTCGGAATAATACAAAAAGATCGCTCAAGCGGCAGAAAAAACAAATGCTCATAAACAAAACTACGGTACATTAAGTAGCTTATGTAGACACGGAAGAACTACATCCTAAATTAAGGAACATTAAGGAACAAATTAAGGAACACACAATGCTCTTAAAATACGAAAATGTCGAAAAATCAACAGAAGTTTAAATTTTTACTTTTCTTATATACATAATGTATAAGGAAAGTATTATGACGGGGTCGAAAATTCGAATTCGAGTTTACGACGGGAGAGCACGTTTCAAGCATCCCTGATCACGAATCAAACATTTTTGAAGTGATGTCTCTGTGTGTGTGTGAGTGTGTGTGTGTGTGAAAGTATGTGTGTGGTGTGTGTGTGTCAGTGAGACTGTGGAGTCGATAACTGACGAACGGATGGACCGATTCGAACAAAATTTGGTACAAAAATCACAATCCGTAAACACTGGAAGCTTATTATTTTTATACGCAATCAAATGTACAGAACCCTCCTAAATTTTCGAGTGAAATTTTGAAAAAATCGTGAAAAATCGAAACCGCTAATAAAGTTACGCAAATAGACATTTATTATGTAATTTTTCATTAGAAAACGATTGACATAAATTTTAGAAAGCTAACATGAACCGTTCTCGAGATATTACACATTTTGAAAAAATTATCAAAAAAGTCATATAAAATAAAAAAGATATTTCCTATTGAGAAACATGTTCACTTTTCATATGTAATACCATGCGATAAATTTGGTGACATAATTCTCGTGGATCTAGCAAGTTCCATTCATGAGAAAAGATACTTTGAGTAATACTTTTGTATTTGAACACTAATAATCATTTATATGCTATAAGAATAACTTATTTCCCCGTCCATAACGCTTGGCGAGATTTTGGCGACGAATTTGGCGGCATGTCGCCAACTTGGTGACATTTTTAATTGTTGCCAAATAAACAAAAATCTCGCCAAATGGATAAAAATGAAGATAAATCAATGAAAATGACGACTAATTGAAGAAAATTCAATATCTTGGAAAGAATATAAGTATCTACTATAAGAATAACATTTTTTTAACTGTAAAAATAGTAAACTCATTGCATTATATAAAAAAAGTCATGTATTGTCCACATCAGATTTTTTTTTTTCATTGGAGACATATTATGCATTTTAGTAAATACTTACCAAACACCTGAAGACCATAAATACGTATTTTATAAGAACGTAAAATCCAAATTCTAATTTCTCAAATATTACAATTTGCAATGAATTTTTTAAAAATGTTTATTCTATGCGCATTCCATATTATAATAATACTACGAGTATTATATTTTTTTACGTTTTATAGCAAGAAATAACAGTTTTCGTTAAATTCAATATGTTGCAAACCACATCGAAGGAAAAATATTTTCAAGATTATATTAATATATTTTCAAATATCACAACAGATTTTTTAAAAATAAAATCGATTAAAGTTATTGAAATGAAATTTTTAAGGTATAAAGAGAAATAATAATCTTCTTTAAGGTGAAAATATAAAGCAATTGAAAATTGAGAAATATTATATAAAAAATTTGATGTGGGTAACACATGACTCTCCTTGTATAATGCAATGAATTTACTACTTTTACAGTTAAAAAATATGTTATTCTTATAGTAGATAATTATATTCTTTCCAAGACATTGAATTTTCTTCAATTAGACGTCATTTTCATTGATTTAGCCTCATTTTTATCCATTTGACAAGATTTTTGTTAATTTGGCAACATTTTAAAAAGGGCGCCAAGTTGGCGACATTCCGCCAAATTCGTCGCCAAAATCTCACCAAGCGTTATGGACGGAGAAATAAGTTATCCTTACAGCAGATAAATGACTATTGACGTTCAAATACAAAAGTATTACTAAAAGTATCTTTTTTCCTGAATGGAACGAGCTAGTTCCACGAGAATGATGTCACCAAATTTATCGCATGGTATTACATATGAAAAGTGAACATGTTTCTCAATAGGAAATATCTTTTTTTATTTTATATGACTGTTTGATAATTTTTCAAAATGTGTAATATCTCGAGAACGGTTCATGTTAGCTTTCTAAAATTTATGTCAATCGTTTTCTAATGAAAAATTACATAAGAAATATCTATTTGCGTAACTTTATTAGCGATTTTGATTTTTTGACGATTTTTTCAAAATTTCACTGGAAAATTTAGGGGGATTCTGAAGATTCGATTGCGTATAAAAACAATAGGCTTCCAGTATTTACGGATTGCGATTTTTGTACCAAATTTCGTTTGAATCGGTCCATTGGTTCGTCAGTTATCGTCTCCACAGTCTCTCTGACACACACACACACACACACACACACACAGACATCAGTTCAAAAATGTTTTATTCGTGATCAGGGATGCTTGAAACGTGCTCTCCCGTCGAAAACTCGAATTCGAATTTTCGACCCCTTCACAATACTTTCCTTATACATTATGTTATATAAGGAAAGTAAAAATAATTATAATTTACATATGTTCCTTTTTTTGTCGATAAAATCATAAGATGTTGTTTCTGCGAATGATATCTTGAATTTTTATGGATATAATCAAACTAGTTCGGTGTTTTATTAATATGAGAACGTTTATAATATATCTGCATACTAGGATTGTTTAATTATTACTTTCCTTATATACATAATGTATAAGGAAATTATTGTGACGGAGTCGGAAATTCGAATTCGAGTTTTCGACGTGAGAGCAAGTTTCAAGCATCCCTGATCACGAATCAAACATTTTTGAGGTGATGTCTGTGTGTGTGTGTGTGTGTGTCAGTGAGTCTGTGGAGGCGATATCTCACGAACGAATGAAGCGACTCGAATGAAATTTGGTACAAAAATTACAATCCGTGAATACTGAGAGCCTATTGTTTTTAAACGCAATCGAGCTTTCAGAACCCCCCCCCCCCCCAAATATTCGAGGGAAATTTTGAAAAAATCATCAAAAAATCGAAACCTTTAATATAGTTACGCAAGTAGACATTTCTTATGTAATGTTCCCATAGAAAACGATTGACATAAACTTTAGAACGCTAACATGAACCGTTCTTGAGATATTGCGCATTTTTTAAATACATTTATCAAAGAAACCCCATAAATTAAATAAAATCTATTAACTGTTGAGAAACATGTTCACTTTTTATATGTAATATGCGATATATTGAGTGACATCATTCTCGTGGATCTAACTCGTTTCATTGATGAGAAAAGGTACTTTAAGTAATACTTTTGCATTTGAACGCCAATAGTCATTTATCTGCTATAAGAACAACTTATTTCTCCGTCCATAACGCTTGGAGAGATTTTAGCGACTTATTTGGCGGAATGTCGCCAGCTTGGCGACTTTTTAAAATGTTGCCAAATTAACGAAAATCTCGCCAAATGGATAAAAATGACGCTAAATCAATGAAAATGACGGCTAATTGACGAAAATTCAATATCTTGGAAAGAATAAAGTATCTACTATAAGAATAACCTATTTTTTTACTGTAAAAGTAGTAAATTAATTGCATTATTTAAGGAAAGTCATGTGCTGCCCACATCAGATATTTTTAATTTTAATAATGGGGCAAATATTATAATATTAAAAATATTATTTTTATTTATTTATTCATAATTTTTTACAACTTTTTTGCTTTTAAAATTGTTATTTTATAAGTTACACATATAAATCCAGTAAAACTATTAGACAATGATGCTGTTACCAAGCATACAAAATTACATAAGGATTCACCAAACAGATTTTGAAACAACAAGTTGAAAAATCATCGTTTTGAGAAAAATGCGGTCAAAGTACATATTTATGTAACTTTGTATATTAACAGTTGTATAATACTGTATTTTGTAGTACGTTATAATGATGATCATTTGGACCAAAGATATATATTTTTCAAAAAAATTTTTATAAAATGTGGCAAAAAAATAAAATAAATAAAAACCCACAAGTTACCAAAAATGGATTCTAACGTAAGAAAATCGAGTAGACCACACTGAAATTACTTCTGGAGGGGCGAGGATAAATGCACTAAAATATTATATTTTAATCGTTAAATAAATTGTTGTGTTGAAAATTATTTCAACTAATTACAACTGAATAATAGTGCTTTTTACTTTCCCTGCAATACATGGTAATGTATAGGGAAAGTATTGGAATCATACCAAATATCACAACTCGAGTTTTCGACGGATCTACACGTTTCGAGACCTCTAGAATACGAAAAAACTATTTTTAGCGGGATGTCTGTGTGTCTGTGTGTCTGTGTGTCTGTGTGTCTGTCTGTGCAATGTAAGTATCCACTCTAACTAAAAAACTAATGAACCGAATTTCATAAAAATTGGTAGGTAAGTCATTTGGATGTGACCCTTGGTGCTGATTAGTTTCTGGTACGATTCGTAAAACCAGAACCCTCCTTTTTTTTGCAAAATGGCCAGTAAAAATTTCATTTATCCGCTCTAGTTAAAATACTAATTGACCAAATTTCACAAAATTTCGTAGATAAGTTACTTGTTGGATACTCTGGTGCTGATTAGAATTTGGTACGATTCGGAAAAAAAGAACCCGCATTTTTTTACGGAATGGCCCACAAAAATTTCATGTATCCACCCTATAGCTAAAATACTAATTGACCAAATTTCACAATATTTGGTAGATAAGTTACTTGTGGGACACTCTGGTGCCGATTAGATTTTGGTACGTTTCGGAAAATAACAACTTACCTTTTTTTATGAAATGGCCCTCAAAAATCGCAAAAATCTAAAAAAAAAAAAACAAAGACTACGTATGCTGAAATATATCAATTTAATTCTTGTTTTATACGCAATTTTTGGCGAGGAAAAGCATATAACACACTCTATTATACTTTAGGACTAACCGTTCTCAAGATATTTGAGATTTCTTGCATTTTTGTTACGCCGCTATCGAAAAAAGTCCAATTACCAAATAAAAACAAAAATTGAATTAAAAATGCAAATTTTGTGTTATTTGTTGCAATTAAACTCAATCTAATGAATTATTAAAGAAATAAAGAAAATATGAATTTGAGTCTGCAGGGAAAGTCATGTGCTGCCCACATCAGATTTTTATAATTGGGAATCATTATGTGTTGTTGATTCAAATTTGTATACTATTAAACCTTAATTATTAGCATCTGTAAACTATAATAGTTATTATATATTTCAATCCGTATAAACTACAATATAAATTGTTATGAAATAATTAATTGTATAAGTATATTTGTGAGCTTATAGCTAACAGTTTATTGTGAAAATACATATAGCTATTAAATATCAGTACTAATATATCATAATTACAATTGGTTCTAATATAAGCATCAACATAACTTCATACATTACATGAAGCTCTGTTTTGGAAGTCTAAAAGGAAAACTAGTTGGAAACTAAAAAATCTTATTTATACCCAAGCATTTTAATGACTGGGAGTTATAGTATTTCACAAAATAATTTCACTCCTATATCATGTTACTGATAAATGAAGCCGTTAAAGGCGGGGGGGAGGGGGGGGCAAGAGTGAGGGCCGAATTATGTTGTCGCATGTAATGTGTGCGCCTTCCATTACTTAACCCAACCACTGACCCGAGACATAGAGTTGCAGGGATGGGGAAATATTCGGGAACAGGCCCGGTTGTCTTATTTTCCAGAAAGATCTCATAGGGGTCGTGGAACGCATTTTCTACATACCTAACTCCATATTTGACGGTTATAACGTACTGTTCTACTTCAACCCAAGATCGTGACTCTTGTATGAACCATTACAATTTACTTCACTCTAAATTAAACTTCCAATAACCTAATGACTAGAGTTCCAGGAAGGAATCATGACATCTAACAAATGAACGAATTTATTTACAACGAGCTTCGCTGGGAACTCAAAACACACACATATATATATCTATATTAAAAATATATCTACAAATTATTTACAACACTAGCATTTCAAATTCTACCCGAGACGTAGTAGTTAGTCTGCAGTGGAGTTCAAACCAAACCTATTTTAAACTGACTTCAATCTGAAACTACGACACAATGTATATACACAATGTATATACTGTACGGACAGACAGACAGACAGAATGAACAAAGTTATAAACACTTTTCAACTTTGTTGTAAAGTGTTAACAAAGTCATAAACACTTTTCAACTATGTTGTAAAGTGTTAAAAAAGGGGCTCCGTCCTGCAAAAATTCACTCATGTAGGTACCTGCTTGCAAAAATTCGTGGTCTTGCTATTGTTAGTCTATGCAAGACGCGAACTCGCAGCTAAAATATTTTGTCTTTGAATTTTACATTAAATATTTCTTAAACTACAGTATATATCAAGAAACGGTTTATTTCGGAATATTCGTCGAAGTTTTTCTTCAAGTCTACCAAATTTTATATTTTTATGTGCAATAGTTTTTGCGGTACGAAGCAAAGAATCTCGAGAAACGAGAAATTTGTCAAACGGCGACGTCAGCCCCTTTTTCAACACTTTACAATATAGTTGAAAAGTGTTTATGACTTTGTTCATTCTGTCTGTCTGTATGTCTGTCCGTTAGCACGATAACTGCTGTAAAAATGACTTTATCAAAAATGAAACTTTAATATGTTGTTCAGACGGTCTGTGGGACCTATGGGAATATAAATTAATAATGTCACCCAATTAGTTTTGGATTGAACCCGGGTTCAAAAAATGAAATACATTGAACCCTATGGGACCTAATTTTTCAAACATTTTTTAAGCGGATTTAAAATTCACAAATTGCTTCGAAAGGTTTAGGAAATAGTCAAGTCATCCCGAAAAATATATAAAAAAAATTTCAGCAAAATATATTCAGTAGATTTTTAAATAAAAATTAAAATAATAATTATACCTTTTATATGAGGAGATCACGTGACCTTATATGAAGAGATCACGTGACCCACTTCAAAATAAAATATGGCATCCATCTTGTATCAAAATTGGGATTTTTAAAATTCTTTTTAATTTATATTTAATGTTGTATTCGTCCTAAAACCTCTTTATTTTTGCTTAAATTCTGGGCATCTACATACTGAAGCAACGCAATTACAATATATTTGAGTTTAAATGATTATCCAACTTTGATTATTTCTATAACGAAGCCTAATTTTTACTTATGGAGAATGTAAATTCCAAAAGATGTAGAATGAGTTGTATAAGAATTGCTGCATTTCTTTAACGCAAAATTATTTAGCTCATGGAGTCTGCAATATAGCTGATATGAATGAAACATTCATTGACACAGAGATGCAAAACGATTTTTTCGATGAAGTTTTAAGCATAGAGTTAAATTACTTGTACCACCATGGTTTTAAGTTTTTGAATAAAATAAATTATTATAGTATTGTGATGAATGAAATGAATGGAAAAAAAATTTATGAATGAAATGCTGCTTTTATATAGAGAGCCAGGCGTGTCGATGACTTAATAATTTCGATGACGCACCCTAATAACTTCGTAAGAAAATTCTATGAGTGTACACGTTAGAACTAGTAAAGCGACCCTGCCGGAACGAATAAAAGCTATTGCAGCGCCCCCTAGCGGATAATTTAAAAAGTTTAACAAACTTGGCAGCAAAGCGAGATAGTAGAAAAAAATTAATTACAGTTGTAGAGTTTTTTGAGTAGAAATCTATATCAGGAACGCGTATATGGACGGCAATAAATGTCTGTCAAAATATCGTATCATCAGAGACTGCAACACGTGACACCTGCAATGATTACCAAAATACGCTGTCCTATTCTTTCTCAATTTCAAATATACATTGTTGCTCACGGGCTGTGCATCGCGGCCAACTGCATCTATTCCGTGTGGAGAAGTGCAAAATAAAAGCGGTCAGTAAATGGATAATGGTATCTGCAATGAGATTGTCTTCCAAGTAAAAGGTAATCTGACAATTTTCTCAAACATTCGATCTACAGCCTCATCTTTAACATCTTGAACCCTCGCTTCTAACACACTGAAGTATCCTTGGGGAACTCTACTCACTTAGCCCACTGATGCATCATCTACCATAGGACTTACCTCATGGACTTAGCCACCTAACGCACAGGCTGGCGCAACAGTGGCCATCTTGACTCTCAGTTGAAGCGATGGCTGTACATGCAAAAAGTGCGTCACTTCTTCGTTCTTTTCTCGGGATCTCTTGAGACTACTTTCTTGACTACTTTCAGACTACTTTCAGACTACTTTCTTGAATGATCTATGCAATATTTTGAAAACAGAAGCACCTGTTTTACAGTTAAATTATTTATCAAATACAAGCCACGTAACATGAGTACGCCATTCATTGAAATAACACAGGCAGACGATAACTGATTGGACCGGTGGTGTCAAAATGGCGGTTGCGTCAGCTTGTATATTTAAGAGTCTTAGGGCTACCTATACCGGCTTTAGGGAACATACACCTGTAGAACTTCTCTCACATTAATTGAATTGAGCTACTATAAACCAGTTTCATCCAGCGTGTCGAAAAGATGAATACAAATCTGTGGTATCTTACTTGCGGAAAGTTATTCCTACACATAAGGCAGAATCCAATTCTGCGCATAAAATCCTATATCCGTATACGTATACAATGCTGATACAAATCAGAAACATTGTTGTTTTCAATAAACAGCATGGTAAACACATCAACCAATGAGTTCTAAAATCAAAGACAACCAAATAAGTGGTTGAAAAGTCGGTCGTAAGTCAATTATTTGTAATTTTGATCCCGTTCTGACCTTTAGTTATGCTTGGCGACTTGTTTGGCTCAAGCCTTTACATGATTTTCTAAAAATTCAATATCAGTTGCTTTTCAATTTTGTCGACATTCATGTTGGCTATTAAACTCTATTTCTTATTGTAATATGCATTTTTATGATTACTTATTTTATCTCGTTTTTTAAAAGATTAAAAATATATAAATTGGTGTATGTAATTTTGTATGTAGTTGATATATGTAAATTTTGCCTGTCGGGTATATATGGCCTATATTTAGGCACTTGTTCGCACTTTACTTAGCCACTGATGAAGGGCATGATATAATGTTCGAAAGCGTTTCGGCTATATGATTGTGTACGTCACACTAAGGCGATTTTAATAAATGACTTTTTATCCACTTATTTGGTTGTCTTTGATTTTAGAGACATTATTGTTTTTGTTTTTTACATTTCTTTTCAGACTAGCATAAGACTCGTATATATTTATGCTACAAATTATTTATTAAGCAAATTTGGTATTATATAATATTTTCCAGTTCTGTAGTGATTAAAAGTTATTACTTTCCCTACATGCATCTACAGGAAATGTATTGAGATGGGTCACAATCAGCGAGATACTTGAACACTGTTGATTATAAAGGCGGTCGATATTATGCAACATGTTCATGAACTGTATTTTCGTTCACGAGAAAAGATACCGTTCACGTTTCCGTTCACCATTCCTTTCATCAGAAAATATACCCGTTCGTTGTATTTCCGTACAAGCTCATTCACCCAGTTTTGCGGATTTCATTTGATATTAATTTAACGCCAATGCCATTGGATTTGGAAATTTTGCATGTTCGACAAAATAATTCGAAATATCTTTTAGGGTCGTCCAACAAGACAATGGAGCTGTAGAGAAATTTCCCGACCAGCGATCAAGATCAAGTAATAGTCTGTACATTAGTCAGCAATAGTCATTCAAGCAACAGTCAGCAATAGTCGGTTAAGCAATAGTCAACAATAGTCAGCAATAGTCAGTTTCTATCCGATAGTCTGCGTGTTCGGGATTCTACAAAGCAAAATTTACTTCAATGGATTCATCCATTAACAAGAAAGATCAATCATATATAAAACATTGATTGTGAAACACTTTCCAACTGAAATACAATTTTATTTAAACATCTCTAAAATGCGATTCATTCAGCGCTAATATATTTTTAATTATCACAGTACTACAATAATTTATTATACTTGAAAACTTAAAACTTCATCGAAAAAAATGAACTCTATTCAAATGACGTCACCGAATTATAAATCGTCTGTATCTCTGTGTAAAGCGCAGTGAATATTTCATTCATACACTTTTATTTCAGACTCCAGAGTTAAATAATTTTGCGTGAAAAAAATTCAGCAATTTTACACAACTCATCTTGCAATCACTTGTTCACATTCTGCATCCATTAAAATTAGTCTTTGTTGCAGAAATAATTAAAGTTTGATGATCATTTAAACTCAAAAATATTGTGAGTTGGCACAGAATAGGGATGCACAGAAAATATGAAAAAATAAAGCTGTTTTAGGACGGATGCAATACTAAATATAAATTTAAAAGAACTTTAAAAATCGCGATTTTGACATTGGTAAAAAATATGGATGCCATATTTTATTTAAAGTGGGCCACGTGATCGCTTCATATTATATGGTTGTAATTATTATTTTAATTTTTATTTAAGAAATTACATAACATATTTTGCTGAAATTTCTTTTATCTATTTTGTGGGATATTTTAAATATTTCTTAAAATTTTCGAAGCAATTTGTGAATTTTAACTTCGCTTAAATATGTTTGGAAAATTAGGTCCCGTAGGGTTCAATGTATTTCATGTTTTCGACCCGGGTTCAATCCGAAACTAATTGGGTGATATTATTCATTTACATTCCCATATGTTTCTACGACAGTTTCAACAACATACTAAAATTTTATTTTGATAAAGTCATTTTTACGGCAGTTATCGTGGTAACGTACAGACAGACAGAATGAACAAAGTCATAAACAATTTTCAACTCTGTTGTAAAGTGTTAAAAGTGAATGAATGAAAATTCTTTAGAAACAAATGCCGTTCGATATTCAAGCTTCCGTAACCGTCTATATGTAAAAATTGTTTCAGTCGCAAAACATAGAGATTAATTTCTACAACTTTTCCGATACGACTGAGAACAAAAACACCCTGTTTGAGCACAGCTTGTTAATTTTTTTGTCCCAATACTGGTAACTGGACATAATAGGACAAGTACGCTAGAGCCAATTAAGTATATCTCAGTTAAAGGCAATGAAGTTGAATAATGTGGATCGGATAATTAGAACGCGAGACATTCAAGAAGTAATTTTTATTAATGTTAAGGTATACATTGTATGCAGGTAAAGTAAGATTGAACGAATACAGCGACACGTGTGATATTGAAATTAACATATCAAGGACTGTGTAAGTCCATCACAATTGAAAGGTCTTGTCGTATGCATGCAGGCGAATAATTGAATGAAATTATAGTTTGCGGGATATTTCCATTTAATTTTTGAGACAGGAAGTTAATGATGATGGAGATAATAGAAATTTTCTAACGGAGGGGCTGCACAAAGGAAGAGAAAACCTTCGAATCAAACCCACGCATTTCCAACAAAAAACATTAAATTAATTTTATTTTCGGAAGAAACATACGCGCAGACAAATAATCTCTTCGGTGGCTTTACAAATGACGAATCGTGGTATAAAATCAGATTTTCATAGTAAAAATGCATAGTATGAAATACAAAAATATGAAAAGTAATTGAAGTAAGACACATACCACCTTCCCTATAGCGATGCCGAATTTTGATTTCAGGTTAAAATAATAACAAATTAGTAGGACGCGGATTTTTATGCACTAAAAATCCCAAAATATGTCACATATATGAACATGAAGCATAGATGTGCATGAACATGTGTATGAACATGAAGCAAAGATGAAAATTCTTACTAAACAAGTGATTCATAGAAGAAATGAATAAACTAGAATGCCACTATACACCATTATAAGGGCTCTCAAATCGTACTGGCTAAAGTTACAATTTTTTAGCAAAAATAAAATTCAAAACATTAATATTAATGTATCTTATTTTCCGATTTTTTTATTTTTCTAATTTTTTTTTAGCTTATTTTATTATTTTTTATTTTTATTTATGCATATAATTAATAAATAATCATTATTATTTTTTTCTTTTTTTTTTGTTAGCAACTATAATTGGGCAAGTTGTCTTGGATGTTATCGAGTGGAAGTTGGTACACTGAGTTGATAATTTTAATAACGAATTTGGGAGGATATGCATTCTTAGTCGCTGTACTCAATAATTCCATAAAATGCGCTCATTTATAATTTTCACCACAAATTTTATTGATTCTAAGAACCTGGTTTATTATAATATTTCTAAAAACTGATATATGCAAACAAGAGTCAAAATGTTGAATTTTAGAAGTATTAAATTTAAAATCCTGTCTTTTATCATACAAGTTTATAACCATATTACAATTTTGCAAATTTAAATTTAAATCCAAAAAGTTTGCAACATTAGAGTCATTATTACTTGCATTAAATTGTAAATTATTAGGATAAAAGTTAAATACTATAGGGATATTATTAAGGGATACACATAATATGTCATCTAAATATCTAAACATGTGCATATTATGCAAGCTAGGTTTAATGTTCTTTTCATAGAAGAATAAATACAGATTAGATAACAATGATGAAGCACATACACCCTTGTGGGATACCAAACTGGTGTTTAAAAAAAGTACCACCATGTTGAATATAATTCTCATAAAGAGTGAATTTAAGTAATATTTTAAAGAAAATTTAAGAAAATTTGAATATTTTAAGTTGATACTATATGTTTCAAAAATTCCTAAAATAATTCTATACAGATCATCTATATCAATATTATTAAACAAACCTTTGAAATCATAAGTATAAATACTATGAATATTAGTAAGAGTTTTTAATTTCTTAACTAATTCAAAACTGTTTCTCACAATATGACAATTATTAGAGATCTCATCAGACAAGGATACTTCATTTAATATTTTTAATAATGATTTGCCAGCATTAGTAATGTAAGAATTATGCCCACTAGTAATAGTTCGAAAAGCAACTAGGGGATTTATAAAACTTGGATACTAAAACAATATATGGAATGTTATTACAACTATTTTTAGGTAGATTTGCTTATATTTGGCAGATATTCTATTTGATAAGATTTTAAAGTTAGTATTATGTGAATTATAAATTTGATTATTAAGTAAGTGTGACTGGAGGGTACTTATATAGTAATATTTACATATGATTCAGTAGTTACTACTTGCCTTATCGACATATGTAATGACAATATATATATATATATATATATATATATATATATATATATATATATATATATATATATATATATATATATATATATATATATATATTGTCATTACATATGTCGATAAGGCAAGTAGTAACTACTCAATCATGTGTAAATATTACTACATAAGTACCCTTACATAGTAATTACAATATATATATATATATATATATATATATATATTTCCCACCTGTCCTGAGTCCTATACTGATTACTATTTTTGAAAGTCTCCATACATATTATGTATCGTTCAAATGTATTCATTCCGGTGCCCACTCGCATTGACGAAGTGAGGTGAAATGCTCAGTCACTAGTTTATCTTACACGTGGTGCTATGCTTGTGATTTCATATTTCTGTTCGAGGAGATATTGTTTTTCAGATTTGTATAATTCAATTGATTTATTTTTCTCCTTCCACTAGCCAGTAGACAGTTCCAATGGTGTCTATAGTTAAATACTATCGCCATTGTTAGAAACTGGCTATTCTATCGGTTTTAATTCGAATTGTATGGCTGTCCTGATGAGAATGCAATTTCGAACTAACCGCCATTTTTTGTGTAGTTTCAATTGATTGTTCTCTATTCTTAATCTCTTATCTTGAGCTGATTATTATTGCCAATTCACATTTTTGCCGAGTTTTATTTTTATTTACTTTTATATACTTTTAATTGTGATTTTTGAATCCTAATATTCTTCTCATCCCCCTTTCCATTGTAGTGATATGTTACCTTCTATCTTTATCCTTAGTCTTGGCCTATAGTTACTCATTTGTAACAGATATGCTAGAGATGGGTTTTTTTGTACATACAGTAGTTTATGCATAATTTTCGATTAAAATCCTTCAATTTTTATTTATATATATATATATATATATATATATATATATATATATATATTGTCATTACATATGTCGATAAGGCAAGTAGTAACTACTCAATCATATGTAAATATTACTATATAAGTACCCTTACATAATAATTGCAATATATATATATTTATATATATACAATATATATATATATATATATATATAATAGAAGTTTGAAAATCCAATGAACGAAAAGTAAGAAGATGTAACCCGATTATAGTATCTATATATATATATATATATATATATATATATATATATATATATAATAAATAAGATAAAATTAAAAATAAAAATAAAATAGTTATACTAATTTAAAACATGATAAGTGTCATACCCTGGTTCAAAAACAATACGGAGGAAAATTAATTAAATATGATATGATAGGAAATATCAGACAAAAGGAAAACAATGCTACCATAAAAGACAAAATGATCTTAATTTCAAATATGAATAATACACATGAATTTCTCAGCATTCAAGAGCGAAGGATACTAATCAAGTTCAAACAACAAAGGATTATCAAAATCTGGAGGCTCAAAATATTAAAATGACAAAGTAAGGGAAAAGATACAATCCGAAAATATGAAATAGGATAGAAGCTCTGTGAATCCAGCTTATCAAGGATCTTTGCATCCACAGAGGTTCCAAATGTGTTTCGCTCAACGATACAGCCACATGGCCGAAATAACGTCAAAAGATCCGACACATTTCCAGACAATAACATTAACGAAAATAACAAAAATAAGCAAAAGGAAATTGGAAGGAATATAATGAAAGTGCATTAAGCAAACATATAAGCAATCTAACCAACAATCCACAATGATTCAGATAGAATTAAAGTCTTACCTTTCTTCACCATTATACAAGACACATTTTCGTTGCACTAAACAAAGTATTAGGAAAGAGTACAAGAGAGCGCCATCTGATGTGAATTATAGGAAATACTTCTGCATGTTTAACCAAAGGACTATACAAATTTATAAGTTTCAAACCCAAAAATTAGAGATATAAAGATAAAATAAAAATATATATATATATATATATATATATATATATATATATTGTCATTACATATGTCGATAAGGCAAGTAGTAACTACTCAATTATATGCAAATATTACTATATAAGTACCCTCCAGTCACACTTAATAATCATATTTATAAATGTATATATATATATATTTATTAACTTAACTCATTTACTTAATGAGGGGAACTTTAAGGGGAAATCTAATTCTAGTTCGCGTAAAACACACTGCAAAACTCATCTTCCTTCCTCCAAAAGAAAAAGCATTCAAAGTCATAACAAGCCATAACAATCGGTTTGTTGATCCAACATCCCTGAGAGTTGAGAACACCATCTACGTGGTTGAACCCCACCCGGCTATTCCGTACTGATGAGCGCATAATAAGCTCGAAACCTGCTCATGTCCGCTTTCATCTGCAATGGGAGCGAAATCCTAACTTTAGGAATGCCTCCTACAAGCGGTTAATCTAACTACACACTTGGCCTCTGCAGTTTCGCGTATTCTCAGCTGAATTTTGAAGAAATTTGATGCGGGTTGCGCATGACTGAATGTTGTTGTTAAGACCCAGACCGTCCGACCTACCAGAAAGGTGTAAAGTAACCGTTTGGACGGCTGGGAAGTGCCACCCAATTTAGACCGGAATCCAGTGGGGGAGGCATCCACAGGGACCTTACCCTCCTTCCCCTACCACCATCCTCGCGGAAGGACTTACGGACCCATATGTTTAACGTGATCGTACTCCGCATGAACACGGCGGCAGCTGTGGCAGCGTGCAAATCCAGCGCGCAAACCACCGGGGTACCGCGCCCGAAATGTGCCAACAGCACGCGGTGTTCCCAGGTGGTCACCCACCCAAGTACTAACCGCGTCCGATGCTGCTTGACTTCGGTGATCTAACGAGAACCGGTAGGGCCGTTGGCAGTTGGCTGATTTTGTCGATTTTCATATGAAAATTCACAAAATTGTAGCACATAGCAAGTTATTTTTGCTGTTGTTGTAGATATCGGCTATTATACCAAGCTATAGCTGGTAAGCGCATAATAATCACGAAATCAGTCCACGGATACTATTCCGAGTAATCTCCCCATCCCCTTATAAGCAGGTTCTATATATAGTAAATGGACAAGTAAAATGGAAAGAAGCGGAGTTAATATCCAGTCTCACGCCACTGTTCTTTGAAAGTGTCAAACGATTAGTATCATGTAGACGTTTGACAAAACAGCGTTTAGGAAAGCAAAATCACATGAACGTGATCTGAACCATAACATGGAGGTGTCGGACAGGATGTCGGTGATTAGATCAGCACTCGTTAAGACAATAGGAGGGGCTCAAAGGGAAGTCGATGGACGGTGGCCGAGGACAGGAAACGGACAATGCGTCCGTCCCCCTTCACTCGGCAAGGCAACGCGTGTTGAAACAAAACATGGGTATAAACCAACGAGTTAGAATATATTCTAACTCGTTGGTATAAACGGGGCGGGATAAAATAGAAAATGCAACTTCGTGAAACAGATGTCCCGGTTTGAATAGAGTTATGTCAAATTAAGGAAAAGATAGCGGACCTGAAGGAACATAACAGAATGGGAAATTTATTGTTTCAAATTCGCTTGCATTCTTTCTCCTCCTCTAAGTATGCTCGAGGAGACAAAGATTTTTCATGGTTTAGGAAAATTAAGCAAAATGACTGCGTGCTATTTAATGCACAATACCTTTATGATTGTCTCTATCTATCACCTCGTGTGATTATGGGGGTAAATGCCAGCGGAGTTTTGCCGTCCAATTTACACATGCACCCTTTTTAATCTATATAAAGAAAATTGAAAATCTGTCTGTCTCATCATCACGGGAGAACGACTGAACCGAATTTGATGAAATTTTATGGGCAGGCTTGGAATAGCCCACGTAAAATTGAGTCCATGTTTCGAGTTTCTATGACCAAGGGTTGGCTAGATATTAATTAAAAACGCACAGTTAAACCTTCCATAGACATAGCATTATGCAGACGATAAATCTTCCCGTAAATTTATTTGAAAAACATGATATCATGTCGCTTAACAACGGGTTTAAATCCAATGTGTTCATACAGTAGACGATTTTTATTAAATCTTTTCCAGTTTAAATAATAAAGAAATGTATTATGAAATAAATTTTAACGAAATTGCATTATTGACTGGATTATATCAATTACGGCTTCCAGACTTAAAGATAACTTAATGGTTATAGATATTTTCTATTTATTATGTCATCTGTTAAACAGTATACGGGTATATCTTCCCATACGACTTTAGCGCTTTCAGTTTGGCTTATATTGATTTAATTTCATATTTTTTGTAAATTTGTTTACAAGCGGAACCAGGATATTTTATTTATCAAATCTTCCTGGGAAGATAATTTTGTAAAGTAAGAATAGATATTCTTAAATTTCTTTTTAGGAGCATTAATTTAAATATTTTAATAGAGTGCTTTGAATAACAATGGTATTTAGAATATTATAGGAATTTGCACATGATTGTGAAATTTAAGTTTTTTTATATTATATACTTCGTACGTAGAACGGTTATGCTGCTAGTCAAATATATAAGCAACCCCAACAACAATTGCGTCTTACCTGGAAGATAACACACCTATTTATGTATACTTTTTTTTTCTGTTTCATTAAGAAAACTCTCTATGGGTTAAAATTTTAATAGCCTCTGTGAACACCAACAGAGTCATATCACACCGAGATGCCGGCTGACTTTATTGTGCCAGTCTCCATACAGTGAGTTTCGCACATTTGCAGAACATGGAAAATTTCCTCGTTGCCACTGAAGTTATTAACTATTCTATGCTGACGAGGACGCGAAGTAGGTCCATGGACGAAGTTGTCTGCACCTTTTTGCTTTTACTACCTTAACCTTTTGTTTACGGGTGGGACAGCGTCCATCCCAAACGAAAAACCTGTCAAAAAGACAGGTATTTGACATACACTATCCCAAACAGTTCTATCCCCCTTTGCAAACATTGGCGTCCATCGCCGGCAGAAATATTGCACCTTCTGCAAGTTCTCGAAGAACTTGCAGCAGGTGCAATGTTTCTGTCGACGATGGACGCCAATGTCTGCAAAGGGGGTGAGGTTGAACTGTTTGGGATAGTATATGTCAAATACCTGTCTTTTTGCGAGGTTTTTCGTTTGGGAGAGACGCTGTCCCACCCGTAAGCAAAAAGCAAATTTACCGCAAGTTCTAAATAAGAATATTGCTCCAATCATCACTTATCCACGCAAAACAGAAACACCCAGCTGTTTCTCGGAGTCTCTGCCCTCAGAGATGGATGTCTGTCAGTCAGATGTCAGATAACATCCAGAAGGACGAAGAAGAAGAAGAAGAAGAAAAATCGTTCCGGAGGGTGGGGTGGGGGATTCATATCCGATTCCGAACGGAAATGAATCGGAAAGACGGGAGGAAGTGTGCTGGGGCTGTTCGAGTAGCTAATATATGTTCACGACGAGCTGTAGGAGAAAATTATATGTCGGAGTATATTGTTACAGCGTATTCTCTGGAATCGTGGGTGTACTCTCAGGATACAAGAATATGTCCAAATTTCTGGATAACTAACACTTTTATTTAAAGGCACTAATAAACATACATGGGAACAATATGCAGATCGATAACTATCTTGCAAGATCACTATACAACTGTCAGTTACAATAAAACAGGAATTAAATGTTCAGTTAATTCACAAAATAACCAATAACATCCTCAAACAAGAAAGATCAATTATGCATAAAGCATTGATTATGAAACACTTTCCAACTTCAATGCAATGTTATTTAAACATCTCTAAAATGCGGTACATTCCTCGGTAATATTTAAAAAATTATCACAATACTACATTAATTTATTATAGTTGAAAACTTAAAAGTTCATCGAAAAAAATGAACTTCATTCAAATGACGTCAATTAAATATAATTCGCCTGGCTACTCGGTAATGTTATTAACATTATCATAAAACTATAATAATTTATTATATTTGAAAACTTCATCAAAAACAACTGAAATTTATTCAAATGACTTCATCGAAATGTAACACGCCTGGCTCTCTCTAGAAAAGCAGCATTTCATTCATAAACATTTTCCCATTCATCACAATGCTATAATAATTTATGTTATTCAAAAAATTAAAACCATGTAGATACAAGTAATTTAACGCTATGCTTAAAACTTCACCGAAAAAATCGTCCTTTGTAAAATCAATGAATATTTTATTCATATCAGCTATGCAGACTCCATGAGCTAAATAATTTTGCGTTAAAGAAATGCAGCAATTCTTATACAACTCATTCTACATATTCAGTATGTAGATGCACAGAATTTAAGCAAAAATAAAGCGGTTTTAGGACGGATACAACACTAAATATGAATTAAAAAGAACTTTAAAAATCACGATTTTGACACAAGATGAATGACATATTTTATTTTGAAGTCGGTCACGTGATCGCTTCATATAAGAGGTGTAATTATTATTTTAATTTTTATTTAAAAATCTACTGAATCTATTTTGCTGAAATTTTTTTTTATATATTTCATGGGATAATTTGAATATTTTCTAAAATTTTCGAAGCAATTTGTGAACTTTAAATTCGCTTAAAAAATGTTTGAAGAATTAGGTCCCATAGGATTCAATGTATTTCATTTTTTCAACCCGGGTTCAATCCAAAACTGATTGGGCGATATTATTCATTTATATTCCCATAGGTCCCAAAGACCATCTGAACAACATACTAAAATTTAATTTTGATTAAGTCATTTTTACGGCAGTTATAGTGCTAATGGACAGACAGACAGACAGAAAGAACAAAGTCATAAACACTTTTCAACTAAGTAAGTTGTAAAGTGTTAAAAAACACTGATGTATCTCACAATTCAATTTAGCTCGTATCACGCTCACTACTCTCCAACTGAGCGATGATTACTTTTATATACTATCCGTCGAAATTCTTTAAAGGGTTCGTAACTCCAAGAATATTCGATATTTCGGGAAAGATCTAATACAGTCGAAAAGTCTGCGATAAATCGCCAAATCTCACAACCTTGCACCGAAAAGTCAATATATGGCAACCCTAATTTTACGTAATAGGAATGGCTACTTGCAAAAGTATCACTTATCCACGCAAAACAGAAACACCCAGCTGTTTCTCGGTGTCTCTGCCCTCAAAGATGGATGTCTGTCAGTTAGAGCATCACTTAGCATCACAGCCGTGAAAGCATTTTATGAGTTCGTAACAATATTCAAAATTCGGAAGTGTAATTTCAGAATACAAGGATGATTCCGATGATTTGAATAACTATAGCTTTATTCGAAACACCAACCGGAGTAAACAGAAACACTACCTACATACAATAAATAACTCATTGGCTATCTAGAAATGTCTCCTAAAAGGAATTAGATACACAAAAACAGCAAATAAATGTTCAAATCGTTCACAAGTCATGTAAGCAAATCAAGCGATTGTGAGTTGAGTTGTTGAATTATTGAATCTTTTTTACGCAAAATTATTTAGCTCTGGAGTCTGGAATATAAGTGATATGAATGAAATATTCATTAATTTTTTGTAGAGAGGCAGACGATTTATAAAATGAAATGGTTTGTCATAGTTATAACAATTTTGAAGAAGTAATTTAACATAAGAAAAGCAAACGTTATAGTTTCTATAATGATGAAATATTATATTTGTGACGCTATATCAACTGCAAAAGCATTTTAAAGCTTCGCAAATTATACCTTCGATGACGTTGTTGGAATAAAGTTAATTTTATACAAGTAGCATTGTCTTTTTCGATGGTATTTTAGGATTAATTTTGTGGATGGTAATTTTTAAAGCAGTTTAAAATGTAAATAAAATTGCATTTCAGTTGGAAAGTGTTTAATAATCAATGCTTTATGCATGATTGATCTTTCTTGCTAGCATTATGACTAAGGAAATATGTTGAAAATAACGTAACGCGTATAAATACGTATTTATACGCTTATCAGCTATGTCAAGAGTATTTTTTACATCTTTGTTAAATAAATATCTAATTTATTTAACAAAAATTTGTAACATGTTTGAATAGTTTGATTAAGTTCTCTTGAATGGATCTCCATCACTTACTCCTTGCTGGAAAAAGAAGGAAAATATATCTCAAGGGGGAAGGTAGCAAACAGTCAAAAAGTAAACACTAGCTTATTAGGAAAATTAGAATTCCAATAACAGAGTATATTTATTTATTGGACAGAAATACCTCTAAAATTTGCGCTTTTAGTTTTTTTTTTATAGATTTACTGAAATATAGGGACCTTTAATCATTTTTTAGACAAAATTTAGAATGCCACCACCATTGTGTCGAAGCCGAGAAGATCCCATTGTGTATCTCAGAATTATCCATATTGTATCTCAGAATTATCCCTATTGTTTATCTCAGAATACAAGGATGATCTCCAAGGTCTGGATAACTATAGCTTTATTCGAATCACCAATCAGCGTAAACAGAAGCACTACTTATATACAATAAATAGTGTTTCTAACAAAGGCTATCTAACAAAGTCACCTAACAAAAATTGCTTACACAAAAACCGCAAATAAATACTCAAATCGTTCATAAGCACCAAAAATATGATGTGAGCAATACATGGCATTCCTTATAAAATGCAATGAATTTAATTTCTTCACAGTGTAAAAATAATGTACAAGATCCACGGCACAGTGTTTGAACGTTAAATTGTACATTTGGGCGACAACATCTAAAACTATTTCGTACCCAATTAACTTATATTTTCCCTAACTCTAAATTTACAATTATCAATATGGATAGCATCCTCAGTAAGTAATATAGTCCATATAATAAAAAATTATTCTATCCCATTGTGTATCTGTGAGATAAACATGGATCACATTGTGTTTTTCCAAGATAATTCTTCATTTTATTAAATACAGAAAGGTGTTTTACTATAAAAAATAATTAAAGTGTGGGTTTTCGCATTTTTGCTTAAAATTGAGATCTCAGTTCCTTTTAGGAAATAAAATGGATATTTAGCCTGTTCGACTATTTGGTTTGCCCTTGCTCTCATTTTGAACTTTTACCATCACATTTTCTTCTATGCTGTATATACATTTTCACTGTATATGTATATACAATCAAACACGTATCGGCGACCATTAGTTTTCAAACACTGATTTTTGAAGACTAAATAATCAGGCATAGAATCATCTTCCAGTACCTCCAGTTTAAGTGGTCACCTACCGAGATAGTTTCACCCAGAACTGTAATGTGTTGTCTACATTTTGCGATTTCGAATCAAATGTGCCTGCGGTTTCTTTGCCGTCTTTCGGGGTGGAATCGGAGTTGTACAACTTGACATTTTAAACACTTACGATTCGAGATGTTGAGAATTAAATGATTTAATGTGTAGAAGGAGTTTTGACTACTTGAATCTTTCATCGGACATTTGTTATCCATTCATTTACATTCACGTGACTCAAAGTTCTCGTTTTCGCGTCCCCGATTTCACCCAAACCTGTCCAGGAAAACACTGGGGTGGGGTGGGGGTGTAAGCAAAGTAAAAATTATATATTTCACACCTTCTATTTCATCTACAACTTATTTGTATCAATTTTATATGTATATATCAAGATCTATGGAGAAAAACTACCTATCGCCTCCCTGTACATATGAGTCCCTGACGGTCAACTTGAGTGATTAATTTATATATGCAAAAAAGTACAATCTAATGAAAACGGTCAGCTTAAAATAACATATGTTGAAGCTGTTTGTGTGGTATATCATTAATGACAGATTTTAATATAAATAAATATTTTAACCACAAATTATTTATTACAAGCTGCGGTGTCCGCAGTTAGCGAGCACTGATTTATTACGGTCACTTTCTAGCAATTAGTTTTTATTTTAAAGAAATTAAATAAAATTAAACTAAAATTTAAGCCGCTACTCATCCAATACGCAGCCTATGCGAAATAAAAGTACCCCCTCCCCTCTCCTTGAGCACGAACTGTCTTCGGATTCGAATTTAAATGTACTGATGAATTTGTAATTTAATTGCTGAAATTCAAATGAAAGTAGGAACATGACTTCTTTTTTTCTATTGAGAGTTTAAATAATGCATTTTTATTCTGACACATTTGGAAGATCGGATTGGTATAAGTTTCGGTGATGTGGGAATTTTAAGATGAATTATGTGTTCAACGTGGAATTATTCCCTATTCTTTATAAAATCAAGAAATACCAGGATATTATTTTATGGATTCGGTTAGCAGTTCGCTAAAAAGCAAGTACTTCAATGTTTGAGATGGTTGAAGACCCAGACCGTCCGACTCATCCTGAGGACTTGAGCAACTATTTGGATGGCCGGAATGTTTCAGATGGTGTTAAGATCGCAGATGGTGTTAAGATTAAAACCATGCGATAATCTTTAATCACCAAAGAACCTATTGGTGTTAAAATCGAGTAACATTCCATTTCAATATAATTCTATTTCAATATAATTCTATTTCAATATAATTCTATTTTTCAATATAATTCCATTTATTAAAAAAATTCCATTTCATAAGGAAATTAGACATTTAATTATTTATAAGTAAATGTCTATTAATTTTTCTTTAATTTTTTGATATTTTAAAATTCAAGAGGGGGAGGTCTTAATATCAAATCATTACCTCCCATTTAAGAAACAGCAAATAATTAGCTTTTCAAATTGTTTTACATACAACAAATATGTAGGGTCTGACGAAAATTAATATACGGTTGATATTAATACAACCCAGAGGTTGACGAAATTCTACTTGTTTGAAGAAGAAAAAAAGTTGTGTAAATCTGATTTATCTCTGAATCTCTATCCGATAAGGCCAGACTTCTGTCTGTCAGCTGATGATTTATCTTTTCATAATGACCACAGAACTTTAAAACAACTTTTCAATGCTATCCATTCAAAAACTAAAAAAAAAGGTTTAAAAAACAGGCGAGAATCTTTCGTGTCAGCCTGTCATCACCTGTCGCATTATTTTTAGATGTTTTTTTGTTTCTGCTCCAGTATCTTCTGGTATCTCCTCACGAGACATCTCATGTGTGATGCCCGAACAAATTTTCTAGTTCCGTTTGATCCGATGCTGTGTATATCCTCAGATCATCGGAGTGTGACTCCCGCATGCTTTCTCAATTTGCCCACGAAAACTTCCTGCCATTGTTTGTTCCAAATTTGATTTCCGTTTAATTGCTTGTTTCTGTAGCTCTCTATCAGATGCTCCATTTCGAGAGGGTTGACCGGGGTTTTGTTTTCCGATGGTCGTTCTGCGTGCATAATGTGTTCACTCAACCAACAGAGTGGCAGTCCAGACCCCCACTGAGTGGTCGCTCAGGCTGAAACAAAGTAATCCGTGCACGGATTTTCACACTGTAATTTCGCAAGACCTTTTGAGCATGATACAATGTCCATAAGCTCCCCCTTCTCCCAAAGTTTATTATATAGATCTTTTAATATACTAAGATCAGCTTTTCATTTTCACATACAAAGAAAAGTTTTTAATATACAAAGATACTTCTAATACACCTTAGAATACAAGTGGTATTAAGAGCAGGTTCGGCTTGCTGGCAGTGGAATGACACCGAGTCTAGAGCTGAAGAATATCCCACACCACTCATCTTAGAAAAAACACGACAAGACATGTTGCATCAGCAAATACTTCATTTTGCGATATTTCGAGTCTTTCCATCCATATTTACATTTGTCGAGCAAATTTTAGTACACTCCTATAGATAAAATTAGGAGTCGATATTTAGTTTGTATAAATCACCCATATAAATTTTCAGTCTCCAGCTATTTTAAACCTCTTTTAAATATATTAACTTGTTTTAATTGCCCGTTTAGGTTAGGGGGCATCTATCTGTTCTAGAGCACGAAGACAAGAATTTATTCACAGAACAAGATGAATTTTTACCTGTTTGGACAATTTTGCGTTTGGGTTTAATTATGTTAGATTTGGCGACAGAATTTGTGAAACACAACAGCCAACCGCACGGAGGTAACTGTTGATTTTGTCTATTGATCGCTGAGCAAACCCAAAAAGCGAAACTTTTCCAATTTGTTTTTCCCATCTCATCCATCGTTGTTCGCGGGTAATTTCGACGACTTTAAATATTCGACTATTATCATTCAGATAAGAGTAAAAAACAGCAGCAGTATTGCACCACTGTTGCCTCTGACACAATGAACTTTATTCAAAAGCAATTTAACCTTGGTGCGATGGCGGGCGGCACAACTCCATTACGCCAGCTGACTCTTGTTGCCGTGTTCATGACATTCCCTTTGTTTCGCGTCTGATTTTTGTTTTGTAGCTTATGTAAGCCGAGTTGGTCCCTACAGGAAAGAACATTGGGCAACAACTACGAATTGAATCTTTCCAACAAAGAGGTGAAGCAATGAAGCTTGGATGAAATTACTGGAGGAATAAAAAAATAGAATTGGTATTTAATGGGCAATTTTGCAGGATAATGCCCAGCTATGAAGTTTCAATTGTCAATATTTCGTTGTATATGTAAGATTATTTTTTTTTCTTTATATGTGTGGGTGTGTGTGCGCGTCTGAAAATGTTTTTCATTTCAGCAAAGATGATGCATTCAGTATAGATTTGTCCGAGCTCGCACAACTATATAGCTTTGAAGAAAATATCGTTTCATCTCATGACTGCAAATTTTACTTTTTACTGTCACTACCATACATTCTAATGTAAACAGAACATATTTTGATGGGATCAAAAATCTTGATAGTATTTTGATAAATCTAACACTTTTGAGCAGCTGTGAGTCTGTGGGCACGATCTTTTTCGAACAACGAGTTGATGGCCTTTTCCTGTGGATCCTTTACGGATTAACGAACCAAAAGAAGAGCCTCGAGTATTTTTATATTAAAAAATCTTAAAAAACATTATAAAAATATAAAAAATAATGACATTCACAAATTTTACGAAAATAGATATTTCATATGTCACTTTTCATTTAAAAGCGAATTCTACCATTTAAAAGAGGTTAACATGAATTGTACTTGAGAGAAATTATGCGTATGTTTCTGATTCAAAAAGAAAAATTTAGTGAAAAGAAATGAAAAGGATTTGTGGAAATATTGGAGATTTTATTTTATTTTTTACTTAAAAAGTTATATATTTCGAACTGATTGAGGGAAATTGAATAAAAGTGCACTGTATTTCCAATAAATAAATGCCAGAAGCCTATTTATTAACCTATTTATTAACGGGGAGCTCAAACCATGGAAACATCTTCAATTTTTCGAACAGTTTTCTTTACCCGAAAATAGAAACATATATATAAAATGCAAATTGTGTTAAAATTTGGCTCGCAAAATAGCCATTCCACATATAATTTTTACTTTCTCATAAATAGTATTGAGAAAGTATTGTTTTCCCGAAAATTTTCGATTTCGAGATTTTGATGCCAATATATGTTTTAAGATACAATACTATTTTTGGAGTGATGCTCGTCTGTTTGTCTGTCTGTATGTCTGATGTTGATTTCTTTCAATTGCAACCACAAACATTAATGAATTTTCACGAAACTTTATATCTAGCTTTGTTACAAAAAAAACTAGAACTAGATAGAATTATTTTTAATTCGAGTGAAAACTTTGAATTTATTCTACAGTTCATATTTTTTTAACATGGCAGCATAGAACAGAATTTGACATAATTATGCATAAAAGGATTTATTTGCAGCTCAATAATCATGATACTTAATAGTTTCAATCATTGTTGTTAAAAATAGCTATGATAAAATTTTTGTGCTCGTGACGTCATTAGCCTCTTCGCTCGTGACGTCATTATCAATCGAAATATTTTTTCAAGCCTTTTAAAATGAATAGTAACACACTATAGTTGTAATCATTTGAACCCACAAAACCGATTTTTTTAATTTGTTTCTTGCAAAATTCGAATAAAAATGAATTTTGGAATGTGAAAGTCTAATTGAGCAACACACCAATTAATTTATTTAGTTAGTGTACGACACAATATACAGAGCGAAACCTTTTCTGAGATATTGCGCATTTTTAATCTAAAACAATGAAAATCACAAAAATGTTAAATATTTTCAGTATTACCACGTGACTAATTATTACTTTCATTGCAATACATGGTAATGTATAGGGAAAGTACTGGAATCATGCCGAAAATCGCAACTCGAGTTTTCGACGGATCTACACGTTTCGAGACCTCTAGAATACGAAAAACCTATTTTTAACGTAACGTCTGTGTGTGTGTCTGTTTGTCTGTGTGTGCAGATTTTATATCCACTCTAACTAAAAAACTAATTGATCGAATTTCATAAAATTTGCTAAGTCACTTGTGAGCGAATCTGGTGCTGATTAGTTTTGGGTACGATTTGCGATAAAAGAACCCGTGAATTTCATAAAATTTGGTAAGTAAGTCACTTGTGAGCGAATCTGGTGCTGATTAGTTTTGGGTACGATTTGCGTAAAAGAACCAGTTTCTTTTTTTTTTTGCGAAATGGCCCGCAAAAGCTTGTATCCACTTTAGCTGAAAATCTAATGCACTGAATTTCACAAAATTCGGTAGATAAGTCGCTTATGGATCACCCTGGTGCTGATTAGATTTTGGTAAGATTCGAAAAAAAATAACCTGCCTTTTTTTTGCAAAATGGCCCGCAAAAATCGACAAAATCTAAAATAAAAAACTACGTATGCTGAAATATATCCATTAAATGCTTGTTTTATACGTAATTTTTAACCATGAAAAGAATAAGATCAACCTCATTACAGTAGAACTAGCCGTTCTCGAGATATTTTCGTTTTTCTCTACGCCACCTTTGAAAATGAGTCCCGTTTTCAAATGAGAACGAATATTGAATTAATAATGAATTAAATTTAATTAAAATAAAGAGAATGTGTTTAAAGTCTGCAGGGAAAGTCATGTGCTGCCCACATCAGATTTTCTTAATTCGTAACAACAATTAGTTTGATTTTCAGCCAGATATGGAAGAGGAAGCTGGGAGATTTAGATACGATTTTAGGGACGGGAGAAGGAGTGTTGAAATCCCAGACCGTCCGGCTCATCCGAGAACATAGAGTAGCAAGATGGGTGGTCGGGAAAAGGGGGAAGGAGTGTGAAAGCCCCAGGCCGTCCGGCTCGTCCAGAGGACTTAGAGCAACAGGATGGACGAGGGATGGAAGGGGGGGACAGGATGGAAGGGGGGGAAGGAGTGTGTTGTAATTTTTGTATTTACTTTGAAAAAAAAGCAAGACTTTTAATTTTCCGTTTTATTCTCTATCGATTATGCCACATAAAATATAACCTTGGAATTAGAAACTCATTAGAGACTGCTTAGTTACCCATGTGGAAGTCTATCAATTTGCCCCACTATGGCAAGTTGATATTGAAAAGGAAAACGTTATTATAATGTCCAAAAACGTGAGCAGTGTTTTATGTGTCATAAATTATTATTTCGATCATTCGAATCATGCAAAATTCACAGACTTCCGATTTTTCAGAAACATCATCACCATTCTTCCTATATATAAAATGCCAGTTGTGTCTGACTTTATTTGAAAATTTCATTCGCTGAATATTGCTGTTGTTGTTGTTGCTTATGACCCCTGTTTCTGCAATTCGCTGAATATGGCAACGGTTATTGACATGGGTGATTGACTGGAAAATATATCGCGTCGTTCGCTTAGAGAGGCCAATAAGGTGTAAATATTACCATTTCTCAATTTTCTGAACCTATATATACAGCGGGACTTTATAGCACCTTTTCTCCCATGCAAAACGGTATCCGTTGAAACAAAAATATTTTATTTTATTGTGGAACAATAGAACAATAGGGGAAAGGCAAATAGTTTTTTATTCTGTGTTCTGACGATGGAATTCTTCGAACGGTCTTTTGTTTCTAGATGCTTGTTAAAACGCTGTCCTCTCTAGACGAAACGAAAAGACGAGTGAAAAATCTATTTATACTTTCTTAATATGATAGAAAAATATTAAAAATGCAATAAACCAATATAAGTATAATTTATTACTGTTTATGTAGGTTAACACTGAATATTATTCCAAGAAAGAAGATTCCCCTTATTGGGTTTAAACTTCCGTCCATCCAATTCACAAGAACCATATAATAGCGAACAAATTTCCTCGAAAAAGCTTATAATAATTTGTCCCATCTCTCTTGATCAATATTATAAACTGTAACAGATACCCTAACGAAGCATTACTACTATGCAACGCCCTGAAAAGAAGAAAATATTTTACGACCCCTTATCAGACTCTTAACAGAACGCAAATTCTATACGACCCCTTATCAGACTCTTGACAGAACGCAAATTCTATACGACCCCTTATCAGACTCTTGACAGAACGCAAATTCTATACGACCCCTTATCAGACTCTTGACAGAACGCAAATTCTATACGACCCCTTATCAGACTCTTGACAGAACGCAAATTCTATACGACCCCTAACTATGACAGAAACGTTAACGAATCTATCGCTACCATGAGCATTGAAACTCACTACATTTTAAATACGAAACAATAAATTAATAATTCCCACATCACAGGAATTATCTCAAAGAAATGAAAAGTATTTTCAGATATATTGGATTATCGTTTATTTGGCTACATTTCCAAAAAGCCGCTCAGTTAGGAAATCTGCGCCAAATTTCTCGCCAAGCATGATAGACAGACAAAAGATGATGGGTTTTTTTCGTTCTGGCTTTCGTTCCGGCTAACATCGTTCTGGCTTTCAACATCGTTCTGGCATATCTGGGTTTTTATTTGTTTCATTACTAGGGAGCTCTGGCCCTTTGCTCCCTCGGCTCGTGCAACACCCTTCGGGAGGCTTCGCCTCCTACTCGCTGTAATGTGACAGTCAAATGTAAATTTTCATATTCGGACTTCATTAGAGTGTAACGCCGTCCACTGGAGTCTCATATTTTGTGTACGAATGTTATTACTTTCTTTACACACATATAATGTATAAGGAAAGTATTGTGACGGGGTTGAAAATTCGAATTCGAGTTTTCGACGGGAGAGCACGTTTCAAGCATCCCTGAATACGAATCAGACGTTTTTGAGATGATGTCTGTGCGTGTGTGTGTGTGTGAAAGTATGTATGTGTGTGTGTGCGTGGAAGTATGTGTATGTGTGTGTGTGTGTGTGTATGTATGTGTGTTGGTACAAAAATTGTATTGGTACAAAAATTACAATCCATGAATACTGGAAGCTTATTGTTTTTATACGCAATCGCATGTTCAGAGCCCCCTAAATTTTCGAGTGAAATTTTGAAAAAATCTTCAAAAAATCAAAACCATTAATAAAGTTACGGGAATAGTCATTTCTTATGTAATTTTTCATTAGAAAACGATTAAAATAAATTTTAGAAGGCTAGCATGAACCGTTTTCGAGATATTGTACATTTTCCAAAAAAATTATCAAACAATCATATAAAATTAAAAAAAATATTAACTATTGTTGAAATATGTTCACTTTTCATAAGTAATATCATGCGATAAATTGGGTGACATCATTCTCGTGGATCTAGCTAGTTCCATTCATGAGAAAATATACTTTACGTAATACTTTTGTATTTGGACGCCAATAGTCAGTTATCTGCTACATGAATAACTTATTTCTCCGTCCATAACGCTTGGCGAGATTTTGGCGGAATGTCACCAACTTGGCGACTTTTTTAAATGTTGCCAAATTAACGGAAATGTCACCAAATTGATAAAAATGACGATAAATCAATGAAAATGACGACTAGATGAAGTAATTATTAAAGTATTTTAATATATGGACTATATCGCTTATTGAGAATGCTATCAATATTGGTGATTGTTTAGAGTTCAAAGTATAAGTTCATTGAGTATTTTGAAATAGTTTTACATGTTGTCATCCTGAAAATCGCCCAATGTACAATTGAATGATAAAAACACAGCGCCGTGGATCTTATACATTATATTTTTATTGTAAAACTAGTAAATCCATTGCATTATATAAGGAATGTCATGTGCTGGCCAAGTCAGATTTTTTTTTACTTTCTCATACGTAGTATTGGGAAAGTATTGTTTACATAAATATTTTCGATTTTGAGATTTTGATGACACTGCATGTTTTAAGACCTCCTGAACACGTTTTGACTCATTTTGGAGTGACATCTATCTGTCTGTGATCGATGTCTTGTGAACACAGTAGCGGTCACAAATATTTATGAGTTTTCACGAAACTTTATATGCGGCTTTGTTATCAAAAAATCTAAAACTAGATAGAACTTTTACTTTCCCTGCAATACATGGTAATGTATAGGAAAAGTATTAGAGTCATACCGAAAATCGCAACTCGAGTTTTTGACGGATCTACACGTTTCGGGACCTCTAAAATACGAAAAAACTATTTTTAGCGTGACGTTTGTGTATGTGTGTCTATCTGTGTGCCTGTGTGTCAGTCTGTCTGTGCAGATTTTGTATCCACTCAAACTAAAAAACTAATTGACCGAATTTCATAAAATTTAGTAGGTAAGTCACTTGTGGGCGAATCTGGTGCAGATTAGTTTTGGGTACTACTCGGGATAAAAGAACCCGCCTATTTTTGCGAAATGGCCTGCAAAAATCGTCAAAATCTAAACTAAAGAACTAGGTATACTCAAATATACCCATTAAATGCTCGTTTAATACGTAAATTTTAACGATGAAAAGAATAAGATCAACGCCATTACACTAGGACTAGCCGTTCTCGAGATATTTTAGTTTTTTCGTATTTTCTCTACGTCACCTTTGAAAATAAGTCCAGTTTCCAAATGAGAACGAAAATTGAACTAAAAGTGAATTAAATTTAATGAAAATGAAGCGAACGTGGATATAAGTCTGCAGGGAAAGTCATGTGCTGCCCACATCACATTTTTATTAATTCGAATGAAATCTTCGAAAAGGATTCGAAATTTTATCTTTTTATTTTCCTTATATACATAATGTATAAGGAAAGTATTGTGACAGGGTCGAAAATTCGAATTCAAGTTTTCGACGAGAGAGCACGTTTCAAGCATACCTAATCACGAATCAAACATTTTGAAGTGATGTCTGTGTGTGTGTGTGTGTGTGTGTGTGTGTGTGTGTGTGTGTGTGTGTGTGTGTGTGTGTGTGTGTCAGTGAGTCTTTGTAGACAATAACTGACAAAACGAATGAACCGATTCGAACGAAATTTGGTACAAAAAACACAATCCGTAAACACTGGAAGCTTATTGTTTTTATACGCAATCGAATGTTTAAACCCTAAATTTTCAAGTGAAATTTTGAAAAAATCGTCAAAAAATCAAAACCGCTTGTAAAATTAGGCAAATAGACATTTCTTATGTAATTTTTCATTAGGAAACGATTGACATAAATTTTAGAACGCTAACATGAACCGTTCTCGAGATATTGCACATTTTTCAAAAAAATTATCAAAAAGCTATATAAGATAAAAAAATATATTTCTTATTGAGAAATATGTTCACTTTTTATATGTAATACCATGCGATAAATTTGGTGACATCACTCTCGTGGATCTAGCTCGTTCCATTCATGAAAAAATATACTTTGAGTAATACTTTTGTATTTGAACGCCAATAGTCATTTATCTGCTGTAAGAATAACTTATCTCTACGTTCATAATGCTTGGCGAGATTTTGGCGACGAATTTGGCGGAATGTCGCCAACTTGGCGATATTTTTAATTGTTGCCAAATTAACAAAAATCTCGCCAAATGGATAAAAATGACGCTAAATCAATGAAAATGACGCCTAATTGAAGAAAATTCAATATTTTGGAAGAATATATAAGTATCTACTATAAGAATAACATTTTTTTAACTGTAAAAGTAGTAAATTCATTTGCATTATATAAGGAAAGTCATGTGTTGCCCACATCAGATTTTTTTTTAACATTGCAGCATAGGACACAATTGAACATAATCATGCATAAAAGGATTTATTTATGGCTCAATGATCACGAGACCTAATAGTTTCAATCATTGTGAAAAATGGCCGCGATACAATTATTTTTTTTAATTGTGACGTCATTAGTCCCTTTGTGGAACAATCGAAGATTTTTTCAAGCCCTTTAAAGTGAAAGGTAGCACGCTATAGTTGTAATCATTTGGACCCATGATATCGATTTGATTTTATAATTTTGCCTTGTAAAATTTGAAAAAAAAAAAAAAAAAATGAGTTCTGGAATTAGAAACTTGAGTTAAGTTACGCTCCATTTAATTTAATACTATTGACGCCATGGAAAGTAAACAAATATTATAACATTTAAAAATACACTCGAACTGCTGTTTAAAATAATGTGAAATTAAAATACTTCGTAAGTAGGAGCAATAGCAGTTCTTGCCAACAAGTATTAACTGGTTTCAAAAGAAAAAAAAATCTGATGTGGGCAGCACATGACTTTCCTTATATAATGCAATGAATTTACTGCTTTTACAGTAAAAAATATAGATTATTTTTATAATAATTATTTATATTCTTTCCAAGATATTGAATTTTCGTCAATGAGTTGTCATTTTCCATATCGTCATTATCAATCAGTCGTCATTGATTTAGCGTCATTTTTATCCATTTGGCGAGTTTTTCGTTAATTTAGCAACATTTAAAAAAGTCGCCAAGTTGGCGGTATTCCACCAGATTCGTTGCTAAAATCTCGCCAAACTTTATGGACGAAGAAATAAGTTATTTTTACTGCAAATAAATGACTATAGGCGTTCAAATACAAAAGTATTACTCAAAGTATCTTTTTCATGAATGGAACGAGCTAGATCCACGAGAATGAGTCACCAAATTTATCGCATGGTATTACATATGAGAAGTGAACATGTTTCTCAATAGGAAATATTTTTTTTTAATTTTATATAACTTTTTGATAATTTTTTTAAAAATGTGCAATATCTCGAGAACGGTTCATGTTAGCGTTCTAAAATTTACGTCAATCGTTTTCTAATTAAAAATTACATGAGAAATCGCTATATCCGTAACTTTATTAGCGGTTTTGATTTTTTGACGATTTTTTCAAAATTTCACTCGAGCATTTAGGAGGGTTCTGAACATTCGATTGCATGTAAAAACAATGGGCTTCCAGTGTTTACGGATTGTGATTTTTGTACCAAATTTTGTTCGAATCGGTCCATTCGTTCGTCAGTTAGCGTCTCCACAGACTCACTGACACACACACACACACAGACATCACTTCAAAAATGTTTGATTCGTAATCAGGGATGCATGAAACGTGCTCTCCCGTCGAAAACTCGAATTCGAATTTTCGACCCCGTCACAATACTTTCCTTATACATTATGTATATAAGGAAAGTAAAAACAGCTTCCACTTATTAATTGACTAGTGGGTGCACAATAACACATGAAAAAACTTTCATGTGTTGTATCCTTCTATCTTTCATGTGTTGTATCCTTATATCTTTCATACGTTGTAAGAGTTTAAATATACTGAGATCGTACCTCAGAAAGCATTCAAGAGAGATTAGATTATTATAAGTACCTGGTTGCTAATTTGACTTTAATGGTTTCTTCCTCTCAGAGCGGGAGAATTTTATGTACCACTTGTTCTTGTATCTGTATTATTGTATTTATATCTATGTTTTTATATTTGTATTATTGGCTTTTTATGTATAATTTTCCTATTGTCATTCCTGCCTCAAGGCAATGTAATGAAATATTTGCTGTAAACTGCCACCTGTTTATTTGCGCCTTCAGGTAATTTTGCAAGAACTGTCAGAATATAAAATGTGGACTTGATACGTACATTCCTTCTAGAGTTATGCAAATATTTCTACTTTGCGCATCATTTCTAACTTTTGAAAAAAATTTCATGAATTCAAAAGATCTTAAAACACGTGTACTTTCGATGAATTCTCCAATTCCGAAGAACAATATTTTCTTTATATTGTATGAGAAAAAAAAAATATTTGTTTCAAGTTAAAGCTTCCAACTTTCATGCCTGCCAATAGAAGCTTAAAGTGCTCTGCAAATTGTTCCGCTGTTCAGCTTTTTTACGGCCCTCTCTTGCTGCCTCCAAACAATGAAGCAGTCAAAAGCAATGAAGAAAATTGAGCTAAACGCTCGATTTCTGGGAACAAGGGACTTTAAGAACGCGTTTTCTTTTTAAGCTGGCTTCGGGCCAGAAAGTGATTGAGAAGGCGATCACTCGACGGGAAAGTTTGAAGATTTTTATGAGCACGCTTCGAGACAACAATGAAAAAGTGGGATGTACGGTACGGGAGGAATGTAAAGGTGTCCACCGGCGAAATTTCAGACTTCTCTCTGACCCAACGAGTTAGTATATATAGAAGAGTGAGTATATGCAAGTATGTTGTTGTTAAGACCCAGACCGTCCGACCTACCAGAAAGGTGTAAGGTAACCGTTTAGACGGTCGGGAAGTGCCACCCAATTCAGACCGGAACCCAGTGGGGGAGGCATCCACAGGGACCGTACCCTCCTTCACCTACCACCAACCTCTCGGAAGGACTTACGGATCCACATGTTTAACGTTATCGTACTCCGCATGAACACAGCAGTAGTTGTGGCAGCGTGCATATCCAGCGCGCAAACCACTGGGCTACCGCACCCGAAATGTGCCAACAGCACGCGGTGTTCTCAGGTGGTCACCCACCCAAGTACTAACCGCGCCCGATGCTGCCTGACTTCGGTGATCTAACGAGAACCGGTGTTTTCAGCACGGTAGGGCCGTTGGCTATATACAAGTATATGACCTTCCTCACCCGTGTCCATAGACATTTGATCCTGATCCCGAAAAACACTTGATTCTCATTTTAGTCTGACTTCAGATGATGATTTTCCAAATATGACAATTTGTGTGTAATATTTATGCTCAGGATAAAGTTATTTTTTTGAATAGATATTTTTTGCTGATGTTAAAAATAATGCTGATGTTAACGCATAATTTTTTAAACAGATATTTTTTTTGTTGATGTTAACAGATAAACTGAAAGCGTTCAAACCAGGAGGATTTCAGTACAGATAGCAATCTTTGATATTCTAGGAAAATAGTAACCCAAATTAAAGATCACTTTTAAATTGATTTCACTGAAAATCAATTGGCTTTTTATTATTATCGATTAAAAAAATCTGATGTGAGCAGCATGTAACTTTCCTTATGTAATGTATATGATTTCCTTATGCAATGAATTTACTACTTTTACAGTAAAAAAAAAAAAAGATTATTCTTATAGTAGATACTTATTTTGTTTCCAAGATATTGAATTTTCTTCAATTAGTAGCTATTTTTATTGATTTAGTGACATTTTTATCCATTTGGCGAGATTTTAATTTAATTTGACAACATTAAAAAAGTCGCCAAGTTGGCGACATTCCGCCAAATTCGTCGCCAAAATCTCGCTAAGCGTTATGAAGGGAGAAATAAGTTATTCTTATAGCATATAATTGACTATTGGCGTTCAAATACAAAAGTATTACTCAAAGTAACTTTTCTCATGAATGAAACGAGCTAGATCCACGAGATAGATGTCACCAAATTTATCGCATGGTATTACACATGAAAAGTGAACATGTTTCTCAACAGTTAATATTTTTTTTAATTTATGGGATTTTTTGATAAATTTATTTGAAAAATGTGCAATATCTCAAGAACGGTTCATGCTAGCGCTAGGTTTATATCAATCGTTTTCTAAGTAAAAATTGCATAAGAAATGTCTATTTGCGTAACTCTTTTAAAGGTTTTGATTTTTTGATGATTTTTTTCAAAATTTCATTCAAAAATATAGGGGGGGGGGCTGTTCTGAACATTCGATTGTGTTTAAAAACAATAGGCTTCAATATTTACGGATTGTAATTTGTGTACCAAATTTCATTCGAATCGCTCCATTCGTTCGTGAAATATCGTCTCAACAGTTTCATTGACAGACACGCACACACACACACACACACACACACACACACACTCAGACATCACCTCAAAAACGTCTGATTCGTGATCAGGGATGCTTGAAACGTGCTCTCCTGTCGAAATTCGAATTTTCAACCCCGTCACAATACTTTCCTTATTCCCAATACTTTCCTTCTATGTATATAAGGAAAGTAATAAGCATATAGAGAATTTCATGGAAATCATATACGTATATACAAATACACTCTGTTTCAAAAAGATATATGCACACATAAAAGATTGAGTTACGGCCGCGAAACTCGACATGCAAATGTCGTTTTAAGAGCTATGCAAATGATCAAACTATCAACGTCAATGATATTATTTTATAGGACTCATGCAACGCGCATGAGAACGACGCATTTAAAACGACCGGTATTCTCACTCCAATTGGAACCGGATTTTCTACTTAGATAACCGCACGTTGTGAATAAAGATGGCTTTTAGACTTACTCGACGGCGCTATGAACAATTGTCGGATTTAGAAAGAGATCTCATCATGGCAAGCGCGGATACAAAAATAAAAATGTAAGAAATAAATAAAAAAAAATCTGATGTAGGAAACACATGTCTTTCCTTATATAATACAATGAATTTACTACATTTACAGTTTAAAAAAATGTTATTCTTATAGTAGATACTTATATTCTTTCCAAGGTATTGAATTTTCTTTAATTAGTCGTCATTTCCAGTGATGTAGCGTCATTTTTATCCATTTGGCGAGATTTTCGTTAATTTGGCAACATTGAAAAAAGTCGCCAAGTTGGCGAAATTCCTCCAAATTCGTCGCCAAAATCTCGCCAAGCGTAATGGACGGAGAAATAAGTTATTCTTATAGCAGATAAATGACTATTGGCTTTCAAATACAAAAGTATTACTCAAAGTATCCTTTTCATGAATGGTACGAGCTAGACCCACGAGAATGATGTCACCCAATTTATCGATTGGTATTACATATGAAAAGTGAACCTGTTTCTCAGTAAGAAATTTTTTATTTTCTATTTTATATGACTTTTTGATAATTTTTTGAAAAATGTGCAATATCTCGAGAACGGTTTCCAGTGCTTACGGATTGGGATTTTTGTACCAAGTTTCGTTCGAATCGGTTCATTCATTCGTCAGTTATCGTCTCCACAGACTCAGTGACAAACACACACACACACACACACACACATACTTTCATACACACACACACATACATACACACAGGCATCACTTCAAAAATGTTCGATTCGTGATCAGGGATGCTTGAAACGTGCTCTCCCGTCGAAAACTCGAATTCGAATTTTCGACCCCGTCACAATACTTTCCTTATACATTATGTATATAAGGAAAGTAATATGTACAGGAATAAAATATGCTTTAAAAATATCTAGAGTAGGAACTATAAGCTGATCTTAACTCAAGGAAGCATCTAGATATTAAAGAGGGGGTCGTGGCTTGGTTACAATAGAAGTTACTTATTCTCACAAATGAAATATATTTGGTTGGATAATGACAAAATTCAGAAACATTCGATGACAGCCTAACGAAGATCGCCTAACACTCATACAGAAGACAAATCTTTTCTCGAATCTTCTAATATACTAGTATAACTAGGTGTGCTGTTAGAGCGGTAACAGTTAATTGAGCTGTACGAGGTATTAAAAAACTAAAACTTTATTGAATTATGCTTGATTTTTCAGGGTTTTACAACCAGAAAGAACTTTGTGCCAAAAGTTAAATATAGTAGGAAAGGTAAATAATAAATATGCAGACCAAACCCAAATAGTGCATAGTAAGAAACGTCAGTAAATAAGCAAAACTGAATAACAAGTAATAATTAAAAATAAATTTGTAACTGATAGGTGGAAAGGATATTTTCTAAAAGGATTCATTTATCTAAGCCTAAAAATTTGATGTGGTTAGCGCATGTCTTACCTTAGAGTCTCAAATTCATTTTTTGTTTATTTCTTTAATAATTCAATAAATTGAGTTTAATTGCGCAGAAACAAAACACGCATCATTATTTGAACTGACACTGAATTTGCTCTTTTAATTCAATCTTCGTTTTCATTGAGAAACTGGACGCATTTACAAAAGCGACGTAGCAAAACTGCGAAATAACTAAATTATCTCGAGAACGGCTAGTCCTAGAGTAATGGGGTGGATCATGTTCTTTTCACCGTCAAGAATTACGTATGAAGCAAGCATTTATTTGACATATTTCAGCATATATAGTGTTTATTTAAGATTTTAACGATTTTTGCAGTCCATTTCACACACTCACAAAGAAAGGCAGGTTTTTGTTTTCCGAATTGTATTAAAATTTAATCAGCACCAGGGTAACCCACAAGTAACTTATCTACCAAATTTTGTGAAATTGGGTCAATTAATTTTTTTTTAATTAGAGTGGATACATACGTTTCAGTGGGTCATTAAAAAAAATCTGATGTGGGCAATACATGACTTTCCTTATATAATGCAATGAATTTACTACTTTTACAGTAAAAAAATAGGTTTTTCGTCTAATAGATACTTATATTCTATCCAAGATATTGAATTTTCGTCAATCAGTTGTCATTTTCATTGATTTAGTCTCATTTTTATCCATTTGGCGAGATTTTCGTTAATTTGGCAGCATTTTCAAAAGTCGTTAAGTTGGCGATATTCCGCCAAATTCATCGCCAAAATCTCGCCAAGCGTTATGGACGGAGAAATAAGTTATTTTTATAGCATATAAATGATTATTGGCGTTCAAATGCAAAAGTATTTCTTAAAGTACCTTTTCTCATCAATGGAACGAGCTAGATCCACGAGAATGATGTCACCCAATATATCGCATATTACATATAAAAAGTGAACATGTTTCTCAACAGTTAATAGATTTTATTTAATTTATGGGATTTTTTGATAAATTTATTTTTAAAATGTGCAATATCTAGAGAACTGTTCATGCTAGCTATCTAAAGTTTATGTCAATAGTTTTCTACGGAAAAATTACATAAGAAATGTCTATCTGCGTAACTGTATTAAAGGTTTTGATTTTTTGACGATTTTTTCAATATTTCACTCGAAAATTTAGGAAGATTCTGAACATTCGATTGCGATTGAAAACAATAGGCTTCCAATATTCACGGATTGTGATTTTTGTACTAAATTTCATTCGAATCGCTCCATTCGTTCATGAGATATCGTCTCCACAGACTCACTGACACACACACACACAGACATCACCTCAAAAATGTTTGATTCGTGATCAGAGATGCTTGAAACGTGCTCTCCCGTCGAAAACTCGAATTCGAATTTTCGACCCCGTCACAATACTTTCCTTATACATTATGTATATAAGGAAAGTAACAAACTGGTTCTTATATCCCAAATCGTACTAAAATGTAATCAGCACCAGGGTAGCCCACAAGTGACTTATCTACCAAATCATGTGAGATTTGGTTAATTAGTTTTGAGTTAGAGTGAATACATACAGTGACCAGACAGATATACACACCCAAACGTCACGCTAAAAATTGTGTTTTCGTATTCTGAGGTCCCAAAACGTATAGATCCGTCTAAACTCGAGTTGCGATTTTCAACACAATTCCAATACTTTCCCTATACATTACCATGTATTGTAGGGAAAGTAAAAATGTATTAAATAAATATTTTTTGCTACTACTCCCCCTTATCAGTTACATATAGAACAAATCCATGAGACAGAAGTTAGTAATGTAAGGTGAAATATCGCATCTTCTGTATATCCAAAGACACCAAGCACACCATAATGAGTCTAATTTTGCGTAGTGTCACCCAATTTAGAACAGAACACAGTGAGTGCACCACAGGGATCGAATCCTCCTTCACCTGCCACCAACCTCTCGTAAAAACTTTCGAACCCACAAATTTAACGTCCCCGTACTCCGAGTAGGCACGAGTAATAACTTGGGACATCTCCGAAAATCAAACTCGGATCTTCCGAGTGCGATACTTGTGCCTTAACCACTGGGCATCCCATGCCCAAAATAAATAATTAAAACAATTTAATAAATTAAATGGAATAGAAACAATTTAATTTTTAAAAGCTCCAAAAGTTGTTTATTGGAGTTGTATTTTAAATGTTCGTTTTTAACAGCAATTTATATTGATTTAGAAAGGGGTTTCTGCACTCTTTTCACCACCTCTGGGTACGGCACTTCTACGGGAGGTAAATGTAGAAGGCGTTCTGCGTAGGGGCGACAAATGTAGGAGTCCGTCTCTGATTCCCACGATTTCGCAGCAAAACTGCTGTTATCCGGTTAAATCCTCAGCTCAAATCCTTCTTCGAGCGCAGACCATTAACAAGCATCAGGATTTCTGAGGAAGCTAAACCGTAAAAAGTTCTCCGTCGGCCAGGAATTCGAACCTATTATATTAGCAGCCTCTTCGAAAGCATATGTAGCGGAACCGGCAGATGAGTTTGATGACTTTGAAAGGGGAATGGGAAGCAACAACTAAAATCCAAAAGAAAAAGAAAATACCCGGAGGAGGCGTTCGTAGACAACTTTTGGTGCATTTCCTGATTTTTCTTCGCCGGTAAGCTGGCGTTTCGGAATCGGTTTGCTGAGTCCATGACGTCACTCGGAAGTTGGGAGCAACTCAGTGGCGGTCGCCGAGAAGAAAGGATAGAAAAATAAATAACAACAAAGGGAAGAAGAAAAGAATCGCTTGGCCCGAAAATGATTTCGTGCAAAAATGCTCGGCCATTTTTCTGATAATGATGTTAAAATCATTCAAATTTGCACGGTTCCTTCTTGAGCATGACTTGGGTCACAACGCGCCGACAGAATTCAATGAATTTTACTCTGAGAAGTAAACGTTACTATAACAGCATAAAAAGTTAATTAAAAATATTAACCAATTTAGGAGCAAACAACAATGTCGATTAGAGGGGCAAAGCAACCGCATCAATAAAAGCAAAAATGCTTTTACCACGAAGTAGCTTACGTGACTCAAACTGCATATTTTGTTATACTTTTATATGATATACTTTTTATTTACTAGTTTAGTTTTTATCTTTTGTTATTGACGACTTACACTTTTTTGAATTTGCAGGTACGGTTGCTTTGCTTTTTTATCCTGAAGAAGAAGGATGTCTTTCTCGCCAATTTTTTATGTTGCTTTTAACAACGCATTTTATTTAATTTGAACAGTGTTAGCGAAGTTCTATATAATGAATCTTGCATTTCATCAGGGCATAGTACAGCTGCTCATAAAAGATATATTGTGACAAACACATGGCAAAATTTACTAATAAAAAACAATAAAAAGTGCATAATATAAAAAATTAAAATATACACATAATAATATGACGATGTAAAATGCAAAGCCAGATGAGATACAGTAAAAGGATGATACATTGTGAGAGGGTAAATGTTATACGTGATAAAAAAAAATCCTATATCTGAGGAAAATGACAAAAGGCTAGGATGAGGATTTTCTCCTATCAAGTCCGTTAGAGTAATATCATAAGTCGTGAAGTGTTTAAAACGATGATGACTGAAATCTGTGCACTCTGTTAAAAAGTGTTTTACACTCACTGACACCAGTTACAAGAAGGTTCATCTTCACCTACAAGCAAATGTCTGTGGGTAAAACGTGTGTGACTAATTCGCAAGCGAGTCTAGATAAAATTAAGTTTCCTACACTGAAAAGTCCATTTTTGAGCCACTGAGTCGGAAGGCATTGTTCTGAGTTAACATTTTAATGATTTAATACATCAATGATAAAAATCACGAATATATATAACGACGGTTTTCATTTATCGTTCACAGATCCGAATCAATGAGCATCAGGGGACTGATTTCGCACTTGGTATTTATCAGCATAAAAGAGACTATAATTGCACTGGAAGTAAGAACATTTGGCATGCATTGCAATTTTCTAAACTTCTGTAGTATTCGACGTAGTCGACCCGGGAACTCATCCTGTATGTAGTTCTGTGACTAGGAACTCCAAGTTCCTAGTCACACTGCACCCTGAGGATCGCAATCTGCTTTAAATTTGACGTCGACTATGTGGTTATGATTGACTACGTCGTTTACTAAATATTTGCCAAATTGTAGAGCATGCCAAGTTTTCTGGCTGTCAGTGAAGTTATCGGCTCTCCAGGACTCCTCAATTTATAATGTACTAAGGAAAACTAGAGCGACGCAAATAAGCACAAATAACAAAATAATACAGCATATAGCTATTTCGTGGATACGTTGGATCGTCTTCGTCAGTGCAAGTCCCAAAGAGGAATGTGCGCGGAAGGAAGAAACAATTATTTTGTTATTTGTGCTTATTTAAGTTGCTCCAGCTTTCCTTATCTTTAGCACAAAGTGTATTTTACTTATTGATTATAATGTACTAGCTGTGATGCTCAGCGATCTAACGTCTGAAATATATGCGGGACTGGATGAAGATGACCTGGTGGTTCTAATAATTATGCTACTCGGCATATAACGAATCTATGGTTCTGACGAACTTTTGCCCAGCTCCTTGTGACTTTGTTATATAGCGAGTTCAAATCATTCATTTTGTTATATAGTAGATAGATTTTTTTTATATAGTGAGTTCAAATCATTCATTTTATTATATAGTAGATAGATTTTGTTATATAGTGAGTTCAAATCATTCATTCTGTGATACAGCAGATAGATTTTGTTATATAGTGAATTCTATTAAATTGATTTGATGGAAGTTTTGCGGGAATATAATATTCTAGTTTCGAAAGATATACACGTTTTGGGCGTTATTGAACGCGATTCATATAGAAAAGGCTCAATCAATGGAAAAGGGCGCATTTCATCCCAATCGGAATTTTTTTCCCAAACGAATGTATTATAGAATAAGTTTGAATTTGAACAGACGATAGTTTCACCACACATTCAAATACATGAAGTGGATAACAGCGACGCGTGTCGTTATTTGCAAAACGGCTGAACTAACAACGTGGAATAAACTTGTCAAATATTGGTTCAAAGTTTCACAATATGCAATAAAGGACTGACGTGAGAAAACCGAGATCTACGTGCATCCAACGTCTTCCATTAATCGTTACAGAAAATTTGGATGCGCGCCCATGGTTTTCCCTAGAGATCAACAAGATGGGATAAAGCAGTAACACATATTACGAATTTCTTATACATAGATTTTTCTGAATATAAATGGACTTATTTAGGAAGCCGATTAAAATAATCCAACAAATTTGGTCGTTTGATTTTTTCGAGATATCGGAGTCCCTGTGGGAAAAGTAAAATTTATAAAATCTCTAGAACGGATCGGAATATCTTCTAAACAAGGCTGTTCATTTATGTTGGGATAATTACTTACAAAGCATTCATTCATTGGATAACAGTGAACGTATTTCATTTTTTTTTTCTGTTCATCATAATAGTTAAAGAAGAATGTGCCCTACCATGAGAATAGGCGTACGTGTGGCATCCAAAGTGGGGTCTAGAGCTCGGTATCCAAAGTGGGGTACGCGTACCTGGGGAAGAACGTGAGTCGATACTTGGGGGTACGAAAACAATTTTGCAGTTTTATCGTCCGACAAATTTTATACTGGCAGAAAACAAATTGATTGAATAATAATAAATATTGACTTGTGTTTTTAAATGACACCATCATGAACACAATACTACATTATATTTATACAAGGTAGGATATAGAGTTCGGAGACTGTGCTGATATCTCCAACCTTGATTGGAGGGGAGGTGAACTATTTTACTGTGGCTTAGAGGAACATGTGACGCGAGATGTGAAAAGGAAGAAGCAGGTCCGCAGTGCGGGGTTTTTGAAGACAATGCGTGTCAGTGAACTGTAGTCATTCGCGTTCATCGAAATCGGAAATGGCGTTTAAATAACAACGTGCGAATATCAAATTCTGCCAGCGGTTGGGGAAATCGCCGACAGAAACATTGCACCTGCTACTACAGTTCACTGACACGCAATGTCTGGAACAACACCTGCTTCTTCATTTTCACATCTCGCGTCACATGTGCCTCTACGCCACGGTAAAATAGTTACCCTCTCCTCCAATCAGGGTTGGAGATATCAGCACAGTCTCCGAACTTTTTGATCCTACCTTGTATAAATATTACGTTACTTGAAAGCCTGTTTGGGATAAAAACCATACTTATTCTGCTCTAATAAGGAGAATCGGTATCAGAACCAACCCCCGTTTAGAACAAAATATTAAAAAAAAATAATAATAAAGTAAAGACAAAAATATCGCGCATCTGTATTTAATATAGGAGTACGCGATTAGGTCTTAAGAGTACGTGATCAAAAAAGTTTGCAGACCACCTATTTAAAGAACGATTTCTTTTATACTAAATTACTAAAAAGTTATATAAAACCAAAAAACTAAAAGCTAAAACAACTAGTGCTATTCATTTTCTAAAGAAAAATTACATATAAAATGATTATTTAAAATTATTTACTGTTATTTCGCTATCCTTCCCCTCCCCCCCTCATATCTGTGAGAAAATTCAAGGCCATTAAGCATATCTTAATTTTTAATCTCGTGTGAAGTTTATGGGATTCAAATGCTCACAGATTGGCAATAATCTCTCAACCTACATTCAAATCTCCCCATTCGCTCCAGAGATATCATATCTCCGTACACAGAGGTACTAGCTTAAAAGAAAAAATCACCGTTTGTTATTCTGGGATGCTCAAAACGTGTCAATTTGCCAAAAACAGGAATTCAAATTTTCGAACCCGTTACTTTAGTTTCTGCCTACAAAATAAAATGAATTCAGGTGAGGGGGGGGGGGGTAAAATTTGGAAATAATAGACGGGAACATTTATAGTTGAGTGAAAAACATTTCGTATTTACTTCTTAGGGTAGGTCAAATGTTCTAGGTCGAAAGAAAGGCTATCGACTGGATTGAATTTGAAACTTTACTCAAATCTCGCAAGAATTTATTAGATAATCTTTGAAAGCTGGGCCTAATTACAGAAAAAGCACAGTAAGCACATGCTTCCCTACAAAAGATTCAAAGGGGCTCTCAAATTACATCCCCGATTTACAGTTATTATTATTTTTTAATGTAAGTTATTTGTCAGATAGTTTGGTTAGATAGTATCTTGCTATCTTGCCCGTACAGGCAAACACAGAAATATTTTGGTTGTCTGAGCCCAAATTTGTATTACCCATTTTTTTTTTTTTTTACATTTAAATATTAAACTGTTAACGATAAAAGGATGACAATTAATATTTAAATGAAAACTAATTGCAAAAGTAAACATAGACCACCCGTGATTAAATAATGAAGTAGACTATGGTTTAGGAATTTTGATACAGGCAAACAGTTTAAAAAAATCATTTTGTTGAGGAGAATTGTTAGTTGACCAGGGGAATGGGGTAATAGAATCTTTCGATTACTGATTAGTGCATGGAGAATTTCTTGGGCTATGCTCACAAAATCAAAATGGGGCCTCCAAATGGAGTTGTGCTTTCCCTAAATTTATTGGTAAATTTATTGGCCCTGTTTAAAAGTGCCTAATTTTTAGATTACTTTAAGAATGGAAGATTTAGATTACTTTAAGAACTAGGCAAGTGGATCATTTGAAGTTTCGACCGCGGTTCCCCACCCTTAGGAACCAACCGCACATGGCACGTAATGAATGGACATGAAGTGAGATTTGTATAACAGCAATTTATTATACATGGACAGACGGCTATTTCTAGCTAAAAGAGGTTTAGGGAAAGCCATTGCAACCTTCGTTTTCCGACAGATTTCGTAAATATAAAGTACTCCCAAGTTAATGTAAAGTAAATTCTAAGGAACCAGGGAAGAGCCTCGTTGTTAAGTTTAAAATTAGTGCATGTGTGTGTGGGGGGGGGGGGGGGGGGGGGAGGGGGGAGGAGGAGGTCCCCAACCCGGGAACAATACGACGACACATTTTTAACACTTTACAACAAAGTTGAAAAGTGTTTATGACTTTGTTCATTCTGTCTGTCTGTCTGTCTGTCCGTTAGCACGATAACTGCCGTAAAAATGACTTAATCAAAATGAAATTTTAGTATGTTGTTCAGACGGTCTGTAGGACCTATGGGAATATAAATGAATAATATCACACAATTAGTTTTGGATTGAACCCGGGTTGAAAAAATGAAATACATGGAGCCCTATGGGACCTAATTTTTCTAACATTTTTTAAGCGGATTTAAAATTCACAAATTGCTTCGAAAATTTTAGGTAATAGTCAAATTGTTCCATAAAATATATAAAAAAAATTCAGCTAAATGTATCCAGTAGTTTTTTAAATAAAAATTAAAATAATAATTACACATCTTATATGAAACGATCACGTGACCATGATATGAAACGATCACATGACCCACTTCAAAATGATATATGGCATCCATCTTGTTTCAAATTCGTGATTTTTTAAAGTTCTTTTTAATTCATATTGAATGTTGTATCCATCCTAAAACTACTTTATTTCTGCTTAAATTCTGTGCATCTACATACTAAAACAACACAATGACAATATATTTGAGTTTAAATTCTCATTCAAATTTGATTATTTCTACAATTAAGCCTATTTTTCACCTATGTAAAATGTAAACAGCAAAATATGTAGAATGAGTTGTATTAGAATTACTGTATTTCTTTAACACAAAATAATTCAGTCCATGGAGTCTGCATGGCTGATATGAATGAAATATTAATTGATTTTATAAACAGAAGGACGATTTTTTTCGATGAAGTTTTAAGCATAAAGTTTATGAATTGTAGCTCCATGGTCTTAATTTTTAATAAAATAAATAATAATAAAATAAAATAAATTATTATAGTATTGTGACGAATGAAATGGAGAAAGTTATGAATGAAATCCTGCTTTTATAGAGAGATCCAAGCGTGTTATTTTTTCTATGACGTCATTTGAATTAATTTCAGTTGTTTTCAATGAAGTTTTCAAATATAATAAATTATCGTAGTATTATGATAGATTTAAAAATATTACCGTGGAATGTATTGCATTTTAGAGATATTTAAACCACGCAATCTATATTTCAATGCCGTCATTTGAATGAAGTTCATTTTTTTCAATGAAGGTTTAAGTTTTCAAATATAATAAATCAATGTAGTATTGTGATAAGTTTTAAAATATTACCGAGGAATGTATTGCATTTTCCACTTTTTTAAATAAAATTGCATTGAAGTTGGAAAGTGTTTCATAATCAATGCTTTAAGCATGATTGATCTTTCTTGTTTGTTATTTACTCTCATACACCAATTATTGAGCCAGGTGGAAAGGTAGTCCAAATATTTTTTAAATAATTCGAGAATGACGTGGGTATGTGAATATTGTGCTACCAAGGCGGTGTCGTCCGCATATAAACAAATATGGAAGAGGGAATCCTTAGGAATATCATCAATATCTATGCCAGGGATTCAAAACCAACTCCTATGGATGGGACGGCTATTGGACGAAACGTGCGGTCACAAATGGGCTTGCAGTTCGAAGAAAGCAACTTTATAGGTAAAATATCAACGTTTGCGACTCTACAAGATATCTGAGGCTTTTAAAGCTTGGAGTGCTTTATGTTTTGCAAAACTTCCGCCTTTCTCTAACTATTCCTTTTACAATACAACATAATCTTAAGGAAATTATTTACAGTGTAAGCCAGTCACAATAGAGCTTTTTTCTGTTCTCTCAATTTCAATGAGAGATTAAAATTCTATAAAAATCGAACTATTTTCCGTCGAAAAAAAAACAAAAACGGCACAAGCCCTTTCCGCTCTGAATATTATATAAAAAATGTGTAGCTGAAGTCTTCGAACTAGCCTGTGTATAAGTGTTTGTGGAACGGTCAAAATATGTGTTATTCGAATTAAAGATGTATAACCGACATTAACGCAGAAATCTCAAAAAAAGATTGAGTTTTCGTCACAAAAGCTATTTTCTGCAGCTTCGAAAAGAAACAGCTGTGAACAAGTGAATACATCTGCCGTGCTCAATTGAAGGACCGACTTTTCGTTAAAAAATGCATGTTTCATCCAAAAGTTTCAGGTTTTCCATTACCACGCGGTATAAGAAAAAACTCGATAATAGTTAGAATTAAATGTTATTAGAGAAAATAAAATTTAAGAGAAATATATATATATATATATATATATATATATATATATATATATATATATATATATATATATAACATTAATCCAAGCTTGCATAATATGCACATGTTTAGATATTTAGATGACATTTTATGTGTATCCCCAAATAATAATATCCCTATAGTATTAAACTTTTATCCAAAAAATTTACAATTAAATGCAAGTAATAATGACACAAATGTTGCAAACTTTTTAGATTTAAATTTAAATTTACAAAATTGTAATATGGTTATAAACTTGTATGATAAAAGACAGGATTTTAAATTTAATACATCAAAAATTCAACATTTTGACTCTTGTTTGCATATATCTGTATTTCTGTATTTAGAAATATTATAATAAACCAGGCTCTTAGAATCAATAAAATTTGTGATGAATATTATAAATTAGCGCACTTTATGGAATTATTGAGTACAGCGACTAATAATGCATATCCCCCCAAGTTTGTTATTAAAATTATCAACTCAGTGTATCAAATTTCACTCGATAACATCCTAGAAAACATTCCCAATTATAGTGACTAAAAAAAAGAAAAAAAAAAAAATATATATATATATATATATATTATATATATATATATATATTATATATAATTATTTATTAATTATATAAATAAATAAAAATGAAAAATAATAAACTAAGTCAAAAACATTAGAAAAATCAAAAAATCGGAAAATAAAATGCATTAACATTAATGTTTTGAATTTTATTTTCGCAAAAAATGTAACTTTTGTCAGTATTGAAACTACGATTTGAGCGCCCTTATAATGGTGTATAGTGGCATTCTCGTTTATCCAGTTTTCCTATGAATTACTTGTTTAGTAAGAATTTTCATCTTTGATTCATATTCATATTCAGGATTGCATATTTGGGAAGTTGTATTCTGAATTGTCCAGTCTCCAGCTTAGACTCACTGGACGGGTCTGGGAGTATTACCGTGAACGTTCGTACTGCCTCCCTGGTAGAATTTCGACTTGTTCATTCCGGTGCTTCTAGATTAAGCTGTTGAGGTTGATCGTGTATACACGTGGTGGAAGAAGAAGGGTTCATGCCGCATGGTAATACAAATTTTCTTAATGTATCCTTTTTTCATTTTTTTCGTTTTTTGTTGCCTGTAGTCTGAGTTTAAGCATTTACGGTAATGTACTATTGCTTAATCTGAAACAGGCATTTGTTTGGGTTAATTAGAATTAAATACTCAGACCTGAAGATGAATTTAATTCTGATTAATCATCGAATTTGGGACGGTGCTGTTCTTTTCTCTTATCGGCATTATGGCCGTGAATTTGCTTCTATGGTGATGTTAATATTACTTGAATTATGCCGTGTATCACATCTGATTTTGGTTACAAACGGATAAAAATTTCTATTTTCTTTATACAATTTTGAAGTGAATATATTTTTACACTACTTTTATATGAAAAGTTCATTCCCTATCATTTATTTTCAAAATCTAATATTTCATTGTTGAAAACGCTGTTGCCATTTTAAAAGAAATAATACTTAAATTGATGATTTAAACAAATAAAAGCGATATTTTGTCACTGTATAAAGAAAACATATAGTTCACAAAGCGGGTTGGTGTGTTCTGGCGAACAAGAGATGACCCCCAATGGACATATTACGTCTGCATAGCAGACGGAAAGAAAGAGCTCGCGAAGCTATCTCTGCGAGCGCCAGCGAGTAAGAGACGAAGCTTCTCGACTCACGAAGCCAGTTACGGGGGGTGATGAGCGTTAACGAAAAGGGAGCGGAGTCCCCTAGTAATTATAAAAAAATAACTTAATTTGTTTCTTATTTCTTTTGAACTTTCTCGCAGGGATAGACTTAGGATACGAGAGGTCCTATAGGAAGAATTATTTGTGGGGCCCTAGTTTCTATATAGTGAAGAGTTTTGCGCCCCATTCAATTGTGAAGCAGAAATTTTGTATTTATATCCTTCCATGGTAGAATGTGTCGTCTTGGTCTGACGAGAAATCATTGTTTGGCAAAGACCAGAATGGAGTTTTTTTGTTTGACATTTTTGTTTTTAATTTCCAATCATATTTTTAAAACTATTAACGATATTGAAGCAAAATTTTAACGGATTTAAAATTTTCAGAATATTTCACTCCCAAATACGTACCCGCCGTGACAATAATATATTTGGAATATAAATATATTAAGTAATAAACATTTATTTTCGCCTCATTACAATTGGCAAGTTTGCTTAAAAAATAAACAGCCATTTCAAAGCTGCCGAAAACTGATCTTTCTCAAATATTTATTAACGCAATTTGGGTTGAGTCTGTAACAAAAATCAATTACCAAACCCCCAGGTAGGTTATTCATAGTTCAGCTGATTACATTTGTGTTTTGTGGAATTATATATTTTAAATTTCGCCGCGCGGAAATTCTATAAAAGAAAGTCTTATTGCTGCATTAAATGGTTTCTAACACTCTACAACATAGTTGAAAAGTGCTTATGATTTTGTTCATTATGTCTGTCTGTCCGTTAACACGATAACTGCCGTAAAAATGACTTTATAAAAATGAAATTTTAGTATGTTGTTCAGACGGTCTGTGGTACCTATGGGAATATAAATGAATGATATCACCCAATTAGTTTTGGATTGAACCCTGGTTGAAAAAATGAAATACATTGAACCCTATGGGACCTAATTTTTCAAACATTTTTTAAACGGATTTAAAATTCACACATTGTTTCGAGAGTTTTAGAAAATATTCAAATTATCCCGTAAAATATATAAAAATAATTTCAGCAAAATATATTCAGTAGTTTTATAAATAAAAATTAAAATATTAATTACGCCCTTTATATGAAGAGATCAAGTGACCATTATATGAAGAGATCACGTTGTTGTTGTTGAAACCCAGACCGTCCGACCTACCAGAAAGGTGTAAGGTAACTGTTTGGACGGTCGGGAAGTGCCACCCAATTTAGACCGGAACCCAGTGGGGGAGGCATCCACAGGGACCGTACCCTCCTTCCCCTACCACCAACCTCTCGGAAGGACTTTCGGACCCACATGTTTAACGTGATCGTACTCCGCATGAACACGGCGGCAGTTTTGGCAGTGGCTGGAATCGAACCCGGGCCTACCGAGTGCAACTCCAGCGCGCTAACCAATGGGCTACCGCGCCCCATGAAGAGATCACGTGACCAACTTCAAAATAAAATATGGCATCCATCTTGTGTCGAAATCGTGATTTTTAAAGTTCTTTTTAATTCATATTTAGTGTTGTATCCGTTCTAAAACCGCTTTATTTTTGCCTAAATTCTGTGAATCTACATACTGAAACAACGCAATTACAATATAATTGAGTTTAAATGATCATCCAACTTTGATTATTTCTACAATGAAGCCTAATTTTCACTTATGGAGAATGTAAATACCAAAAGACCATGAGTTGTATAAAAATTGCTGCATTTCTTTAAAGCAAAATTATTTAGCTCATGGGGTCTGAAATATAGCTGATATGAATGAAATATTAATTAATTTTACACAGAGAAGCAGACGATTTTTTCGATGAAGTTTCAAGCATAGAGTTTAATTACATGTACCTCCATGGTCTTAAGTTTTTAAATAAAATAAATTATTTATTGTGATGAATGAAATGATTGGAAAAAAGTTTATGAATGAAATAAATGGAAAAAGTTAATGAATGAAATGAAGGGAAAAAGTTTATGAATGAAATGCTGCTTTTATAGAGAGAGCCAGGCGTGTTATATTTCGATGGCGTCATTTGAATAAATTTCATTTGTTTTCGATGAAGTTGTCAAATATAATAAATTATTGTAATATTATGATAATTTTAAAAATATTTCCGAGGAATGTATCGCATTTTAGAAATGTTTAAACCAGGCAATTTATATTTCAATGCCATCATTTGAATGAAGTTCATTTTTTTCGGTGAAGTTTTAAGTTTTCAAATATAATAAATTAATGTAGTATTGTGATAATTTTAAAAATATTACCGAGGAATGTATCGCATTTTAGAGATGTTTAAATAAAATTGCATTGAAGTTGGAAAGTGTTTCATAATCAATGCTTTACGCATGATTGATCTTTTTTATTTTGTTTTTGTTTTGTTTTTTCCCAGAAATTTTGGGAAAAGTCCTATTTTGATTTTGAAATTTTGTAACATTTCGATTTTAGAATCTCGAATTTCGGGAATGGAATTCTGTGAAAAATCCTATTTTGCTTTTGTAACATTTCGATATTAAAATCTCGAATTTCGGGAATGGAATTTTGTGAAAAGTCCTATATTGATTTTGTTATTTTGTAACATTTCGATTTTAAAATCTCGAATTTAGTCCAATTTGTGTGGTTGTAAAATTTATTTGTAAGATACCCGAACGTTTGTACGAGGAAGTGTTTTGTAATATCCTGAAGGGGGGAAAAAACTCTCTCCATTCACGTGCACCCTATACACCGAAGGCTGGCCGGAACAACGCCTTCGTTCCGAAAATAAAATCTCTCATTTCGTCTCAGCTCACTCGTTCCAAGTTCGCGGAAAATAATAAATAAAAAACAATGGAACACAAGGTGGGGAAGAGAAGGGAAGGAGAGCGAGAAAAGAGAATAAAAAAAGGTAGAACACTGGGTTCTGGAAAGCATTGCCTTGAAACGTCCACCGCTTTCACTTTCGTGCAAAACGCCCATTCGTCTGCGAGGGCCGTGCCTTTTATACGCCCTCGTAGTAAGAGTTCGATGGATTTGTCTGTCGGAATAATACGAGATTTTAAATGCAATAGAACTTGGACCTATCTCTTCGGGGATCTCAGTATATTTTTTTCTTCAGTCTGCCGTATTTTATGCTGGATTTCAGGAATACGAGTTTCCATTTAGACTTACTCACACACTCATATTGCCTGTTTTTTTCACAACCATCAGCACCAAAATCAGTATTAGAGTAAAAAAAATCTTTATTTAGATCTTGAGAAGCATTTCAGGTTCGGTGGGCCCCCCAACTCAATTAGTCAGCGAAAAGGATAATTCATCAAATTTAAACATCACAGCCAGTTTACTGCGTGTAATTGGAACTGATAAGTTATATATATAGGGGTTGGGATAGCCCAGTAGTTAGCGCGCGGGAATTGCACTCGAACGACCCTAGTTCGATTCCTGCCTCTGACCAAACTGTCCCCGTTTTCACGCGGAGTACGAACACGATCTAAATTGGGTAGCACTTTCCGGCCGTCCAAACAGATACCTTACACCTTCGGGTAGGTCGGACGGTCTGGATCAAAAAAGAAGAAGTTATACATAGAAAGTTATACACTCACGGACAATGAAACTTGCGCACCAAGAAAGAAGCATAGGATGGACCTGATATTTTATTGATGGAAGGATGCAAATAAATGATGTATGATCACAAAAACAGCGGAGCAGAACACGTGCAGATGGAACTGTGGTACACAATCCAGTCATCCTCAATAGCGCGTCGCACCGCCTCGTGCTGCGATACAAGCAGCATTACGGCCCGGCATGGTGTCGAACAGACGCCTGATGTTGTCCTGTGGCAGACGAGTTCACATCTGTTGGACGGTACGTTCCAAATCCCGAAGAAAGCGGCAACGAGGTAGTTGGAGTTTCAACTGGTCCCACACATGCTCGATAGGGGACAGGTCAGGGGAGCGGGCAGGCCATGGAACTGTCTGGACATAACTCAGACAGGCCTGGGCGATCCGAGCCGTGTGCGGTCGGCCATTATCCTGCTGGAATTGCGCACCTGGAATCCCAGCAACGAATGGAAGCACATGGGGCCGTAGAATCTCATCCACGTACCACTGGCCCGTCAATGTTCCAGGTACCACTACTAGAGCGGACCGGTTGTCGTACGCTATGGCCCCACAGCCCGTGATACCTGCAGCAGGGTCGGTGTGGCGCTCGATAACGAGGTTGGGATTATGGCGTTGTGCAGGGGACCAAAACGAAGCGGCACTCATCGCTAAACACCACACATCGCCAATCTGTGGCATTCCACGTTGCTCTGGTCGGGTACCACTGCAACTGGAGCCGCCGATGTTCCCGTGTTAACGGCAGCACACGTAAGAGACGCTGGGATCGCAGATTCGCCTCTTTCAGGAGTCTAGATATGGTTCATGGGCACACAGGAGCCTCTACGTGTGTGGAGCCTCTACATCCTTAAAGAAATGGGATTTCTTATAATATTTCGTTTTGAGTTGATATTTGAAAAAAAATTATATTATTTTATTATATTTATTTATTTATTATTTATTTAGTTGTGCTATGTATACTTATTTAATACACCAAAAATTTCAATGTCAGTTTTCGTCAACTAACTGTTCAAAAAATGGTCGGTGCTCTCCATAGAATATAAAAATCTTGAATTTTGAACAATGCGTGTTCTAATTTTGCGAATTGCAAACTATGAACAGAAGTATTCGATGAATTTAGACGTTTTATGCCGTCCCTTTATTACCTCTGTGAGTGTGTCTATGTGTATAATGAATGCTTCCACTTTTGCTTCAAAACTAACCGACCCAAAATTTAATGAGTTTCGGTAGTTCAATTACGTATGCATAATTTTGGTGCTCATTAAATTTGGGTACAAATGGGGAAAATTCAACTAACCTGTGTAAAGAGTGCCCCAACCGGTAATCGAACCCTGGATCTCCGAACTGACCAGCTGATACTCTACCGTTGAGCTACTGGGACGAAATTGCAAGTTCTTATTGTCGAAGTAGGCCTGCACCTAATTTTAAATAACCCGCAAAAAGTCGAAAACAACTCAAATGAAATAATGCTTCAACGAATTGGGCAAATGTTCGTTTTACGCGAAATTTTTAGAACGAAAATAATAAAAATCTCGCCAATTGCGGCGAGATAAGCTATTCATCGGTCACCATTCATCCATTTGTACATCTCAAAATTCTGCTAAGTAATAAAACTTCATAAAAAGCAGCATACGAATGTCAATCGGTTTCAAAAGCAACCCTCCTTCGTCAGGACAAGCAGAAAGTGCTACACTCCCCAAAGCAAGATCGGTAACTGCCTGTAGAACAGCAAACGGGGCTGAAGCAGGAAAAGGGGTTTCCCACTGTGAGAGCAGCTGTATTTTTATATGTTATTTCTACAGCTAGTTTGAACTTATCATGTGACTTCCGGGACCGGTTAGTTTGTATTTTAAGTTTATAATAAGACACTCATGTTAGTAGTTTTACTTTTTGAATGCTTTGAATGCTGAACTTTCATATTCTCTGGATTTTTGTCATTAATTCGTACTATCCCGTTCTGCTGATTGTTCCTTCCTCCGTGATTTTTATCTCACTTTTCACCTTCTGCTGTTGTTAATTCCGTTCCTTGTTTCAGCCGTGTTTGCAATTCCAACGTGGTTTTTGCCTAATTCATCTCTTCTCGCTGTTGACAATCCTTTTGCTAGCTTCAGCCATGTTTCCAATTCTGCCATGGTTTTTATTTTATTTTCTCTTTTCTCGCTGTTGGCAATCACTTTCTTTGCTTCAGCCCTGTTTGCAATTTCGCCGTTGTTTTTACCTTCTTTTTCTCCTCTCTCTGTTGACAATCTCTTTCTTTGCTTCAGCCATGTTTTCAAGTCCGCCGTTGTTTTTACCTTCTTTTTCGCCTCACCCTGCTGACAATCCCTTTCTTTGTTTGAGCCATGTTTGCAATTCAGCCGTTGTTTTTACCTTCCTTTCCTCTCCCTGTTGACAATCCCTTTCTTTGCTTCAGCCATGTTTACAATTCCGACGTTGTTTTCACCTACTTTTTCTCCTCTCCCTGTTGACAGTCACTTTCTTTGCTTGAGCCATGTTTGCAATTCCGCCGTTGTTTTTACCAACTTTTTCTCCTCTTCCTGTTGACAATCCCTTTCTTTGCCTCAGCCATGTTTGCAATTGCGACGTTGTTTTTACCTTCTTTTTCTCCTCTCCCTGTTAACAATCCTTTGCTTTGCTTCAGCCATGTTTGTAATTCCGCCGGTTGTTTTCACCTGCTTTTTCTCCTCTCCCTGTTGACAGTCACTTTCTTTGCTTCAGCCATGTTTGCAATTCCGCCGTTGTTTTTACCTACTTTTTCGCCTCTCCCAGTTGATAATCCCTTTCTTTGCCTCAGCCATGTTTGCAATTCCGCCGTTGTTTTTACCTTCTTTTTCTACTCCCCCTGTTGACAATCCATTTTTTTGCTTTAGCCATGTTTGCAATTCCGCCGTTGTTTTTACCTTCTTTTCTCTTCTCGCTGATGGCAGTCAGTCCCTTTCCTTGCTTCTACCATGTATGCAATTCCTACGTGGTTTTTATCTCTTTCATCTCCTCTCGCTGTCGATAATCACTTTCCTTGTTTCATCCATGTTTGCAATTCTACCTTGGTATGGCACGTGTAGGTCGTGCTTTCTGTTAGTCCCAGTGAAGAAGGCTGTTTTTTTCTCTTTTAGAACCGGTTAACACCATGAATTTTGTATTATATGCTAATTTATGCGAAGTTTATATTATTATATATACAGGGTGTCCAAAAAGGTTGAAACTCGCTTTAATTCTTTACCTTTTGGAGATAAGAGGGCAATGTAAATTGCAAAAATGTTGAAAGTAAGGTAGAAAATAAGACTACGTTAATGAAATCGTCCTCCCATTAATTTTCAAAATGTTACACTTTTTACATTTTTATACGACTCCCTTAGACATATTTGGTCAATCGGAAAATTTTTATTTTTAATGCAACAAGATCATTACAAAAACCGCATATCTATATCATTAAAATTGAGCGAGTTATATTTAATTGAAAATTGAACATTGTGAATGGGGACCCTATATCAAATTAGAAATGTAAATTTGTGAAATATCACAAAAAAGAAAAAACTGGATGATAATACATAGGATACCCAACCGCGTAGTGAATACCACTGCTTTATATGATCTCTGTCTGTGTAATGCTTTATTTAGATGCATTTGTGATAAAAAAATAATGACACATATTAACGTATTTTTGATCTAAACAATTTCCATCGTCAATTTATGATCCCTATTTTCACTGATGAAACAGTCTTTCACATGGTACGGAAATGTGGCATAAGTCAGATTTTTCCTTTATCATAATTCAGTTGATTTTAAAGATATAGATATGCGGGTTTTTTAATGATCTTGTTGCATTAAAAATAAAAAATTTCTGATTGACCCAATTTGTCTAAGGGAGTCGTATGAAAATTAAAAAAGTGTAACTTTTTAAAAATGAATGGGAGGACTATTTCATTAACGTAGTCTTATTTTCTACCTTACTTTCAATATTTTTGCAATTTACATTGCCCACTTATCTCCAACAGGTAAAGAATTAAAGCTCGTTTCAATCTTTTTGGGACACTCTGTATATATATATATAATCAATATGACCGAAACGAACTGATGAAGAGGAGGAGAGAAGGGGGAGGGGACTAAACAGCATTTAAAATTTTGGACGGTTAAATAAATTTTAACTTTTACAAAAATGCTTCACATACACAACACGCATATACGCATCGCTCATGCGTGTGACATCTTTCATATTCATTCCCATGCCCATATATTAAAACAGAAGACATAACAATAGTTCCATATTTTTATTTGGGGGTTTCCATCAGCTCCCATGGAACAACAAACAAACCATGGAGCGTATTTATAGTCACTTCAATTAATGGGTCGCAAACAAGGCAGTGGTCTACTGGTCATGCTCTTATCCGGAGAATTCCGTGGAGCGAGACAAGAAGAAACGGTTTCTCTCAACTCCAGACAAAGAGTTCTAAATTTAACACTGCAAATGGTTTGATAGGAACAACACACGCAATCTTTCACTTCAAGTTGAAATTAGAAACAAGACAGATTAGTCATAGTTAACGTCTCCATAACAACCATCTTACTTTTCTGGAGTGCCATAAGACTTTTATTCATAGACTAATATTTAGTTTGTCAAAATCAGAGAAATTAACATTCTTAAAAATTAAGTTGAAATTATTTTTTAATCGGTTTTATTTTGTTAAATATGTGTTGAAGTTAGCGTCGCAAATAGTCGTCTAAATCGAGAATTAGATCAGTTAGATTCTATCCCGTGCTGGACGCTTATTTATTGTCCAGGCTCTCCAGCTTACCCAAAGAGTGTAAAACAATTACAACACGAACATCAAATCGATAATAAAACTGCTAGAAAGCCAAAGATAAAAATAAAAAATAATTAAATAATGAAAAGAAGTAAAATCAATGGATAGTGCTGCCACAAATGCCACTCTTCAAGGATATTTATATCCATGATAAAACTCATAATATGTTTCGTAGCATAAAGCAACACGCGTGGTTGAAACATTATACAAAGATCCGACACATTATCAAAACGAAATTATTAAAAAAGATAAATAGAAATGGCAGGAATAAAGAAATAAAAGGCAAAACTCAACATGTTTTACTAAATTAAACATAGAAGATAATATGAGAGAAAATAAGAGAAAATAAAGATTTATCTTTCCATGCTGATCGCAAAAATAATTTTGGAAATGGCACATTTAAAAGTGAAGATTCGATAGAAAAGAGAAAATAGCGCTATCTGATGAGAATTATAGGAGATAACAAAACATGTATGAGACTGATTGGGGAAAAAGTGTGTGAATAATTTATTAACACTTTACAACAAAGTTGAAAAGTGTTTATGACTTTGTTCATTCTGTTTATCTGTCTGTCTGTCTGTCTGTCTGTCTGTCCGTTAGCACGATAACTGCCGTATAAATGACTTAATCAAAATGAAATTTTAGTATGTTGTTCAGACGGTCTGCAGAACCTATGGGAATATAAATGAATAATATTACCCAATTAGTTTTGGATTGAACCCGGGTCGAAAAAATGAAATACATTGAGTCCTATGGGACCTAATTTTTCAAACATTTTGTAAGCGGATTTAAAATTCACAAATTGCTTCGAAAATTTTAGGTAATATTCAAATTGTTCCATAAAATATATAAAAAAAATTCAGCGAAATATATTTAATAGTTTTTTAAATAAAAATTAAAATAATAATTACACACACCTCTTATATGAAACGATCACGTGCCCATGATATGAAACGATCACATGACCCATTTCAAAATGATATATGGCATCCATCTTGTTTCAAAATCGTGATTTTTTTAAGTTCTTTTTAATTCATATTGAGTGTTGTATCCGTCCTAAAACTACTTTATTTTTGCTTAAATTCTGTGCATCTACATACTGAAACAACGCAATGACAATATATTTGAGTTTAACTGCTCATCTAAATTTGATTATTTCTACAACTAAGCCTATTTTTCACCTATGTAAAATGTAAACAGCAAAATATATAGAATGAGTTGTATTAGAATTCCTGTATTTTTTTAACACAAAATCATTTAGTCCATGGAGTCTGCATGGCTGATATGAATGAAATATTAATTGATTTCATAAAGAGAAGGACGATTTTTTTTCGATGAAGTTTCAAGCATAGAGTTTAATTTTTTGTAGCTCCATGGTCTTAAACAAAATGTTTAAATAAAATAAATTATTATAGTATTGTGATGAATGAAATGAATGGGAGAAAGCTATGAATGAAATTCTGTTTTTATAGAGAGAACCAGGCGTGTTATTTTTTCTATGACGTCATTTGATTAATTTCAGTTGTTTTCGATGAAGTTTTCAAATATAATAAATTATCGTATTATTATGATAATTCTAAAACTATTACCGAGGAATGTATAACATTTTAGAGATGTTTAAACCAGGCAATTTATATTTCAATGCCGTCATTTGAATGAAGTTCATTTTTTTCGATGAAGGTTTAAGTTTTCAAATATAATAAATTAATGCAGTATTGTGATAAGTTTCTAAATATTACCGAGGAATGTATTGCATTTTAGACTTGTTTAAATAAAATTGCATTGAAGTTGGAAAGTGTTTCATAATCAATGCTTTAAGCATGATTGATCTTTCTTGTTTATACATAACTAGACCAGAAATTAAAGAAAAGAAATTTATAAATATATAAATGGGAATGGAGAAATATATATATTATAAAATAATATTAATCGAATCCTTAGCACAATGATTATTCAAATAGAATAAGAATTATATTTATATAAAAAGTCTATGTGCACAAAGGTTATTATCTAAAGCAAAAATAAAAATTATTTAAAAATCGAAGTTTCTAATGTGATAATGTACACATTTAGCAGAATAAGATTCAACCTTACAATTTTGTAATAAATCGGTTAGACGGCGACCAATGTGTGTTTAGTCACATAGAGATAAAGACACTGTGCGATGGACACAGCTGAGATTATAGTGCATCGAATGGCTGATGTTTCAGTCCATTTTTTTTTCTAACTACTATTTTCATTCAATTAAAATCTATTTACATCTCAACGAAAGCAATATCTCAAATGAGCCACTTATTTATATAGCTTGAATAGATAGATATCTGATAGCTAGCAACGCAATAATAATAAAAAAAAATTACCTTTCCAGTTTATCAATCAAATCACATTTTCACGAAGCATACAGCCTTTTGTCGAATGGAACCTTTTTAAAACGATTTTGGTACTGAAAAGATAATGAAAAAAAGATTTTAAATTACATTTCTCATATCTGAAGAGTGAATGATACGAATACAATGACGGTCGTTATAATTTTATTTTTCCTTACGTCTTTTCTCAAATTAAATTGTGATTAATTCTTTATATAAACCACTTGTGGCAAAAGTCAGGAAAAAGAATCAAAAGTTCCACTTAAAGACATATTTTGTACTTTTGGCGTCCAATTACTTGGCTAGTTAGAAATAGCATAGTCTATTAAAAAAAAGATCTGAAACGACTGCTTATTTTTCACACGAGTTATGTATTATTATAGCTTTATTGCTTTAAGGCACAAATTCACAAACTCCGTGGTCTATTCAGGACTGTTCTAAGACTTAGACCATGTTGCTCCATAAGGTCGAATTAGAATTTCATTCCATGCTATTATTTACTTAGCCTGGATCTCGGAAGATAGCGGTATTACAGGTACAATAACAAGTTCCATTTTAAAATTAAAGAGAACAAGAAATATACGGGCAATTTTTGCATAACTAAATTGGCGATATGTCTGTCCACGATTAAATAAATTAAAAGAACTCATAAATTTTTATTTCGCTATTAAGGAGGTAAATTAAATATAGATGGTCTTAGCGGTCTAGGACGTGAAACGCTCTTTATCAGAGACATATGGTATACCTTAAGAATGTTAGAGATTTATAAATACGTGGCCAAGATAAGCCCTCTTTATAATATTATTATTTTTATTTTATTTATCATTATTTATTATTATTTATTTATCATTATTTATTATTATTTATATATCACCATTTTTACTTTCCCTGCAATACATTGTAATGTATAGGGAAAGTATTGGAATCATACCGAAAATCGCAACTCGAGTTTTCGACGGATCTACACGTTTCAAGACCCCTAGAATACGAAAAAACCATTTTTAGCGTGACGTCTGTGTGTGTGTCTGTGTGTCTGTCTGTCTGTGTGTCTGTCTGTGCAGATATCCACTCTAACTAAAAAACTAATGGATCGAATTTCACAAAATTTGGTAGATAAGTCACTTGTAAGCGAGTCTGATGCTGATTAGTTTTGGGTACGATTCGGAATAAAAGAACCCGCCTTTTTTTGCGAAATGGCCCGCAAAAGCTTGTATCCACTCTAACTGAGAAACTACTGGACCGAATTTCACAAAATTCGGTAGATGAGTGACCTGCGAGTTACCCTGGTGCTGATTAGATTTCGGTACGATTCGAAAAAAAATAACCTGCCTTTTTTTGCAAAATGGCCCGCAAAAATCGTCAAAATCAAAACTAAAGAACTAGGTATACTCAAATATATCCATTAAATGCTCGTTTAATACGTAATTTTTAACGACGAGAATAATAAGACCAACCCCATTACACTAGAACTAGCCGTTCTCGAGATATTTTAGTTTTTCGTATTTTCTCTACGCCACCTTTGAAAATAAGTCCGGTTACCGAATGAGAAAGAAAATTGAATTAAAAGTGAAATAAATTGAATTAAAATAAGGAGAACGTGGATATAAGTCTGCAGGGAAAGTCATGTGCTGCCCACATCAGATTTTTATGCTTCTTTACATCTTATTGAAACTATTTTTACATTTCAGCTTATTTTAATATGCAAATAAATTCAGTTCGTATTTACCTGTGTACAAAGTCTCAGTCTGCTAGTGCTATATCATATGCCTTTGATGAAGGGTGTTTCACGCTCGAGAGCGCTAAAGCCCCCTATATGTAATTAAGTCCTTAATTATAAAATGAAACTTTTACAAGTTATTTTAATTAATTTTTACATATTTAAATTATAATCCTCAATTCTTTAATAAAAATTAAAATTGGATATAAAACATATGAATATATTTATCCATTTCAAACTTCCCCTACATGCATAGTATATAATGTATAAGGCAAGTATTGTAACGGGGTGGTTGAACATTCGAATTTGTGTTTGCGACGTAAGAGCAGGGCTGTCCCGAAAGCGTACCCGCTGTATGCGCCGCGTATTCTCAAGAAATGTTGAAAAATACCGAGGGACTACTTTGGGACAACTTTCAACAAAGTTCAGCCTTTTTTTATTATTGCTAGTCATTTACAAACTTGAAACAAATGAGGAAATGAGGAAAAAACCCTGAATCCCCCCCCCCCCCCCCCCAAGCCTCAAAATAATATCCTGCGTACGGCCAGGAGAAGGAATAAAAAACTGATAAAAGTGGCAACTGCCACCTTGGGCTTGGATAGATGATAGACGACCAGTCCGCGCAGCGCGGTGACGTCACAAATCCAGTAACCCCCTTTTTCGTAAAAAGTAAGTGCAGGGAAAAAAATAGAAAGCGTTCCAAGATACAAAATGATCCATACCTGTTAAGATATATATATATATATATATATATATATATATATATATATATATATATATATATATATATAATATATATATATATATTAAGCTATATACTTAATATATATATATATATATATATTAAGCTATTAATATAGTGAAAAAAGTGATTTATGGGCTTAAAAATGGCAATTATGTGGCCAAAATAATTCAAAAATTTTCAAGGGGGCAGCGTACTCCTTTTACACCCTCCACCAGGGGCTCTGCGCCTTGGAAACCTGAAATTTCAATACTCTTTAGATGAGACAGCACCGAATACTCTCTAATAATTTTCTTCCGGACATCCCTGCGTAAGAGTACGTTTCCTGAACACAAATCGAACATTTTTGAGGTAATGTCCATGTGTGTGAAAGTGTGTGTGTGTGAACGAGATATCTCATGAACGGAAAATTTCGAGTGTAATTTGGTGCGGTTATTGTAATTAGTAAATACTAGAACCCAATTGATTTTAACCTTTTGCTTACGGGTGGGACAACGTCAATCTCAAATGCAGGGCCTTCCAAAAAGACAGGTATTTGACACACTCTATCCCAAACAGTTCGATCCCCCTTTGCAAGAATGCCTGCAAAGGGGGATAGAACTGTTTGGGATAGGGTGTGTCAAATACATGTCTTTTTGAGAGGTTCTCCACTTGGGATTGACACTCTCCCACCCGTAAGCAATTTTTTTAAACATAATCGAATGTTTGACCCCTCCCCCTTTCCCAAATTTCCGAATGAAATTCTGAAAAATCATTGAAAACCAGACTCTTTAATAACACTACATAAATAATTATTTATTTTAATTTTACATTATAAAAAGAATGACACAAACTTTAGAACGCTAGCATGATTCGTTCTAAAGATATTGTTCTTTTTCCAAATAAATTTATAAAAAAAAATTTACATAAAATTAAAAAAGTATTAACTATCATGGACACATGCACGTGATAACAGAAAGACATTTAGTATTGTACCGGAAAGATATAAAATCAGATTATGAAAGATAAATTGTTAATAAACTTATTTTGACTTAAAATTTAATAAACACAGCCACGGTTCCGTTTCAAACTACAAAAAGTTATATGTATAGAATTGAAGACAAGTACATATATTTTAAAAGCCGTGCTTGGTAAAAGTAAAAATTAGCTCTATTTTAGAATCACTTGAGAAGTTGTTAAATTGCATTTGATCGGACTCCGTTGATATAATTATATTTGTTTATTTCCTAAATCTTAAAACATATTTGCCCCCAGTTACAAGACTGGTGCAGTTAATAGAAATGATTAAATACCTTATATGATTGGTTTGTGGCGCTAGGATCAACTTATTGCTCATCGGGTGGACACCTGGTTCTACAGTTTAAGGTGGATTCCAAGCTACTACAAACACCCAACCATGATCAGGTATCACCAAAGCAGCATACGGGAATCGAATTCGCAACCCCCTTTTTTTACTTTCCCTGCAATACATGGTAATGTATAGGGAAAGTATTGGAATCATGCCGAAAATCGCAACTCGAGTTTTCGACGGATCTACACGTTTCGAGACCTCTAGAATGCGAAAAAACCATTTTTAGCGTGACGTCTGTGTGTGTCTGTCTGTCTGTCTGTGTGTCTGTGTGTCTGTCTGTGTGTCTGTGTGTCTGTCTGTGTGTCTGTCTGTGTGTCCGTCTGTGCAGAGTTTGTATCCAATCTAACTAAAAAACTAATGGACCGAATTTCACAAAATTTTGTAGGTAAGTCACTTGTGGCCGGGGCTGGTGCTGATTAGTTTTGGGTACGATTCGGAATAAAAGAACCCACCTTTTTTGTGAAATGGCTCGCAAAAGTTTGTATCCACTGCAGCTGAAAAACTAATGGACCGAATTTCACAAAATTCGGTAGATAAGTCACGTATAGGTCACCCTGGTGCTGATTAGATTTTGGTATGAATCAGAAAAAAATAACCTGCCTTTTTTTGCAAAATGGCCCGCAAAAATTGCCAAAATCTAAAATAAAAAACTGGGTATACTCAAATATATCCATTAAATGCTGATTTAATACGTAATTTTTAACGACGAAAAGAATAAGACCAACCCCATTACACTAGTAGACTAGCCGTTCTCGAGATATTTTAGTTTTTCGTACTTTCCCACGCCACCTATGAAAATAAGTCCCGTTATCGAATGAGAACGAAAATTGAATTAAAAGTGAAATAAATTTTATTAAAATAAAGAGAACGTTAATATAAGTCTGCAGGGAAAGTCATGTGCTGCTCACATCAGATTTTTACTTTCCCTGCAATGCATGAAAATGTATAGGGACAGTATTGGAATCATGCCGAAAATAGCAAATCGAGTTTTCTGCAGATCTACACGTTTCGAGACCTCTAGAATACGAAAAAACTATTTTTAGCTTGACGTCTGTATGTGTGTGTATCTGTGTGTCTGTACAATGTATGTATCCACTGTAACTCAAAAGCTAATGACCGAATTTAATAAAATTTGGTAGGTAAGTCACTTGGGTGTGACCCTGATGCTGATTAGTTTTTGGTACGACTTGGGATTAAAAAAAACCCGCCTATTTTGCAAAATGGCCTTCAAAATTTGTTTGTACTCACTCTAGCTAAAAACTAATGGACCGAATTTCACAAAATTCGGTAGATAAGTCACTTGTGGATTACCCTGGTGCTGATTAGATTTTGGTACGATTCGAAAAAAAATAACCTGCCTTTTTTGCAAAGTGGCCCGAAAATCGTCAAAATCTAAAATAAAAAACTACGTATGCTGAAATATATCCATTAAATGCTCGTTTCATACGTAATTTTTAAGAAAGGAAAGAATAAGACCAACCCCATTACACTCGGACTAGCCGTTCTCGAGATATTTTAGTTTTTTCGTATTTTCTCTACGCCATCTTTGAAAATATGTCCAGTTACCAAATGAGAACGAAAATTAAATTAAAGTGAATTAAATTTAATTAAAATAAAGAGAACGTAGATATAAATTTGCAGGGAAAGTCATGTGCTGTCCACATCAGATTTTTATACCTAACATGTAAAAGTAGAAACATGGCATATTTGAAATCTAAATGTGACAGCTAAAGCAGTTATCTTCCACTACCCCCCCCCCCCCCCGCAACCGCCCCCTCCCAGAAAATAAAAATTACATTTATTTAATCAGATGAAGTAAGTAAATTTATTCAAGGGCTTATGGAAAGTTTTTCTTCTATGGTGTTCACACTCTTTCTAACATCAATGATATCCATTGTTTTAAATCACTTGTCAAATACATTATTGAGTAGAGAAGATCTTGCCCAGAAGCATAAATGTTTCGCATAGAGAAAGGTAGCTGATGATGAAGATGATGAAGATGATGAACTTTTACTGTCAATGGGCATATTATATTGACCGAGATTAATTGCTGATTGAAAAGCAGGGAATGTCAATATGACCTTATGTTGAGCAAGTGCTTAAATGCTGATGATAAAAGGTACAGAGGTTAATTTGTTTAAGAAAAGAAAGCTATGAAAGATTTATTTTTGATTATCAGAAAAGGAAATACGCAATAAGTTGATTCTACATTTGTACAACAAATTATTATAAGAATTAAAAACAATAATTTCCGCCTGGCTTCGTTGTATATTTAGGTTTTCTTATTTCATAATTACAAAATAGTCACGCAACCATCTTTCATTTTTAATATTGTTTAACAATGCTTGAAATAAGATGCAGAAATATTTGCAATCTATACTTCAACGGCATTTAATTTGTATGATGAATTGATTTCTTCAATTTGAGAATTTTAGTCCTTCCGTTAAAATGATAGATTTAAACACTTTTACCACTTTAAGAATTTTTACAAATTAGGTTGAAAACAGTTAATAGTCTCTTCCTCCTTTATGCATTCTATTTTTAGAAGAATTTTTATTTTTATGATTTAGCTAAATTTGTCAGTAGTATGTCATCACCAAAAATGTCCTTCCGTTACCGTATTTAAAATTGAAATATTTAATGAGGTTACCATTAAACATTTTTAATTATTGATGTTTGAGAGTTTTATCACAAAGACGAAGTCCTACTTGTAATGTGCCTTTCTAATTTATGAACTGACTTCAGTCTAATATAAACTTCCAATAATTTAATGACTAGAGTTCGACGAAAGAATCACGACATTTAACAAATAAACAAATTTATTTACAGCTAACTTTGCTGGGAACTCAAAACACATCTCATAAAATACAATTCTATTTACAAATTATTTACAATACACGCATTACAAATTTTACCCGAGACATACCTACAATGAAATTCAACCCTAAACTGACTTCAATCTGAACCTATGACGATCAAACTACGACACAAAAATCTGATGTGGGCAACACATGACTTTCCTTATATAATGCAATGAATTAACTACTTTTACAGTTAAAAAAAAAATGCTATTCTTATAGTAAATACTTATATTCTTTCAAAGATATTGAATTTTCTTGAATTTGTCGTCACTTTCATTGATTTAGCGTCATTTTTATCCATTTGGCGAAATTTTCGTTAATTTGGCAACATTTTAAAATGTCGCCAAGTTGGCGACATTCCGCTACATCCGTCACCAAAATCTCGCCAAGCGTTATGGACAGAGAAATAAGTTTTTCTTACAGCAGATAAATGACTATTGGCGTTCAAATACAAAAGTATTACTCAAAGTATCTTTTCTCGTGAATGGAACGAGTTAGATCCACGAGAATGCTGTCACCCAATTTATCGCATGATATTACATATGAAAAGTGAACATGTTTCTTAACAGTTAATATTTTTTTTAATTTATGGGACTTTTTGATAAATTTATTTGAAAAATGTGCAATATCTCGAGAACGGTTCACGCTAGCGTTCTAAAATTTATGTCAATCGTTTTCTAAGGAAAAATTGCAGAAGAAATGTGTAGTTGCGTAACTTTAATAAAGATTTTGATTTTTTGAAGATTTTTTCAGAATTTCACTCGAAAATTTAAGAGTGTTCTGAACATTCAATTGTGTTTTAAAACAGTAAGCTTCCAGTACTCATGGATTGTGATGTTTGTGCCAAATTTCATTCGAATCGCTCCATTCGTTCGTGAGATATCGTCTCCACAAGCTCACTGACACACACACACACACATACTTTCACACACACACACATACTTTCACACACACACAAATACTTTCACACACACACACACATTCTTGCACACACACACACATACTTGCACACATACTTTCAAACACACACGCACACACACACAGACATCATCTCTAAAATGTTTGATTCGTGATCAGGGATGCTTGAAACGTGCTCTCCCGTCGAAAACTCGAATTCGAATTTTCGACCCCGTCACAATACTTTTCTTATATATTATGCATATAAGGAAAGTAATATATACTATACTCACAAGATTGTAAGCTATTACTTCTCGTTGCTACTACCTTCCATGAACGATCAGAACACACACACGCGCGAACTCGGCGGAATGACAAAACCGTCATTCGAAATCCTGCTCTTCTTATAGATCTGGCCAATCATGAATATGCGATTTTTCGATATAAAAGTTGAGAATTTTAGGACATAAATTTAAATTGGGAAGAAGTAGAATTAGAATAAAATGATAATAAATAATAGAATCCTCACATGCTTTTAAGTTGAATACCCATTCATTTTACTAGTCAGAGTTTAGATTCTGATTTTGTTTTACAAATTATCCTTCCGAGTTATACCGTCGGAATCAACCTTTTATGTATAACATTTTTACTTTCCTTATATACAATAACGTATAAGGAAAGTATTGTGATGGGGTCGAAAATTCGAATTCGAGTTTTCGACGGGAGAGCACGTTTCAAGCATCCCTGATCACGAATCAAACATTTTTGAAGTGATGTATGTGTGTGTGTGTCAGTGAGTCTGTGGAGATGATAACTGACGAACGAATTGACCGATTCGAACGAAATTTGGTATAAAAATCACAATCCGTAAACACTGGAAGCTTATTGTTGTTATACGCAATCGAATGTTCAGACCCCCCCCCCCCCTAAATTTTCGAGTGAAATTTTGAAAAAATCGTCAAAAAACCAAAACTTCTAATTAAGTTACGCAAATAGATATTTCTTATGAAATTTTTCATTAGAAAACGATTGACATAAATTTTAGAACGCTAACATGAACCGTTCTCGAGATATTGCACATTTTTCAAAAAATTATAAAAAAGTCATATAAAATAAAAATAAAAATATTTGCTATTGAGAAACAAGTTCACTTTTCATATGTAATACCATGGGATAAATTGGGTGACATCATTCTATTGGATCTAGCTCGTTCCATTCATGAAAAAAGATACTTTGAGTAATACTTTTGTATTTGAACGCCAATAGTCATTTATCTGCTATAAGAATAACTTATCTCTCCGTCCATAACGCTTGGCGAGATTTTGGCGACGAATTTGGTGGAATGTCGCCAACTTGGTGACTTTTTAAATGTTGCAAAATTAACAAAAAACTCGCCAAATGGATAAAAATGACGCTAAATCAATGAAAATGACGACTAATTTAAGAAAATTCAATATCTTGGAAAGAATATAAATATCTACTATAAAAATAATCTTTTTTTTTTACTGTAAAAGTAGTAAATTCATCGCATTATATAAGGAAAGTCATGTGCTGCTCACATCAGATTTTTTCATTTGTTCCCTTTCTTAGGCGTTGTTGTAAGGAAGACATTTGTTCCAGGGAGGCGTCTTTGGCTTATGGCACAATGGAAGGAACTAGACAATCCTGCTTTAAAATACTTGAATGCAGCAAGTTTGGTATTTTAGCGGCGTATCCACTGGAATTGTGGGTGTACTCTCAGAATACAAGAATGAGTCCAAATTTCTGGATAACTAACACGTTTATTTACAAGCATGGCGTAAACAGGAACAATATACAGCTCGATAACTATCTCACCACATCATTAAACAATTGGTAAGCAAGGGTAAAACAGCAAATAAAATGCTCCTCTCATTTCACAAAACAGCAGGTACTATTCTCAAACCGCTGTATGTCACAATTCAATGTAGCTCGTATCACGTACATTCGAGAAATCGCCAAAACGCGCTAAATTTGGGATAAATCGTCAAATCTGGAAACCCTGTGTTGATTGGCCAGATGTGGCAACCCTAAATTCAAGTCATAATAGGAAGGACTACCTGTAAAGGTATTTTCTCTTTCTAGTTCTTAAAAGAGCCTCAAATGAAAGAGTTTTACATGTTCGTAACCATATCAAAAAGAAAAATTCACTTCAACGTCGGCTTCTACCAACTTCAATGACATTTTCAATAAAATTTTTCTTGTACTTCTTAACCGGATCTGTTTTTATTCCCTACCTCCAGGCTTGAAATTTATTTGATTGTACTAAATATCTTACATCGTTTTTTTTCCTTAAAATACGTCTTCGTTTCCGCGTTGTATGAATATATACATTAGAAAGTCAATTACGTGTATCATTTCCTCGGAACGATCTTTATTTCAGAGAATGCAGTAAACAAAAAAACCATAGATTTAAACTCACAGAAACTTTCTCGATTCATGAACACCTTCTATGTTCATCCTTTATTATGTTCACTATATATGTAACTGGAAAATAAAAGACTTTAGAATAAACTTGAATTGGATGAACTTTGAACAGATGAAATCAATAATGTAACAAACACTGAATTTTACAGAAAATTTCAAAATCTGTATATTTTACCTTTAAAAAGCTCCCATTTAAAAAAAATCTGATGTGGGCAACACGTGACTTTCCTTATATAATGTAAAGAATTTACTATTTTTACAATAAAAAAAAAAAAATCAGATGTGGGCGGCACATGACTTTTCTTATATAATGAAATGAATTTACTACTTTTACAGTAAAAAAAATAGGTTTTTCTTTTAGTAGATACTAATATTCTTTCAATGATATTGAATTTTCGACAATTAATCGTCATTTTCATCGATTTAGCGTCGTTTTTATCCATTTGGCGAGATTTTCGTTAATTTGGCAACATTTCAAAAATTCGCCAAATTGGCCATATTCCGCCAAATTCGTCGCCAAAATTTCGCCAAGCGTTATGGACGGAGAAATAGATTATTCTTATAGCAGATAAATGACTATTGGCGTTCAAATACAAAAGTATTACTCAAAGTATCTTTTCTTATGAATGGGACGAGCTAGATCCACGAGAATAATGTCACCCAATTTATCGCATGGTATTACATATAAAAAGTGAACATGTTTCTCAATAGGAAATATTTTTATTTTTTATTTTATATGACTTTTTGATAATTTTTTTGAAAAATGTACAATATCTCGGGAACGGTTCATGTTAGCGTTCTAAAATTTATGTCAATCGTTTTCTAATGAAATATTACATAATAAATGTCTATTTGCATAACTTTATTAGCGGTTTTGATTTTTTGACGATTTCTTCAAAATTTCATTCGAAAATTTAGGAGAGTTCTGAACATTCGATTGCGTATAAAAACAATAGGCTTCCAATGTTTACAGATTATGATATTTGTACCAAATTTTGTTCGAATCGGTCCATTCGTTCGTCAGTTATCGCCTCCACAAACTCACACACACACACACACACACACAGACATCACTTCAAAAATGTTTGATTCGTGATCAGGGATACTTGAAACGTGCTCTCCCGTCGGAAACTCGAATTCGAATTTTCGACTCCGTCACAATACTTTCCTTATACATTATGTATATAAGGAAAGTAATAAAAAGTGAAAATTTGCAGAATTTGGGAATACCCGCCCCCCTACGCAAGAACACACTTTATGTTTGTATCGTAAATATGCAACCGAAGTCCTTGCTCTCACGTAGTTGAGTATTAAAATATGATGCCCTACGAGACAAGACAATCGTTTCATAGACTGCATCCCAAGCTAACTGACACCAGCAACATTAAAATGCGATGAAAAATCTCTTGTATTACTTAACTCATTCCATTTGTATATATATATATATAAATAACATTACTACAGACATCAGGTTATTCAAAAGATTGAAATAGCGAGATTTCAACACGTCTTTTTTCATTTACAGCATAGAATACATGAAAAGAGCTCATTCAGAATTGCATTGAAATGCACGCCCATGTGCCCTTCGCCGTTTTTTTCGCGGTGAGTTGTAAATCGCATCAGGAAATGTAAAAAAAAAAAATTTCACCCAATTCGCCACTTTCACCCAAGGACACTCGAGACATCGGAATAGAGCGTATTCATTTTCAAAAAAACAATACTCAGATGGTAATGGCAGCATATTTCTGAATAACTCAAAAAACACAATTCGACTTCACATCTGAATGTCGCGGCTCCCAAAATTATGCTTTGCTCTCATACATATTTAATTCATTCCAACTCACCAGCGATCGCTGGTGTGTTGGATTTGATGATCATTTTAATCCCTACATCATAAGTTTCTAAGTAAACTAGAATAAGTTACCCAGCGTTACCCGAGTTCTAAATAAGCGTTCACTACGTATAAATAATTAAACACCCGCTGCTGAACCTTTTGCTTACAGGTGGGACAGCGTCCATCCCGTAAAAAAAGTTTAAATAATACATTTGAACACTCACAATTTAAAATAGTTTCGATCCGGAAATTGCACTAATCAAATCTCACCCATTCTCCGCCAAAACAAAAAATATGAGACTCGCAATTGACAGTATATTCAATCGCTCATGAAACAGACGATTCCTCTGAAATCCACATAAGCCCTAATAAATCATCCCTCTCGCGACCGAGGAGCTTGTTTATGATCTTGCTACAGCGCCCCGAATGAAATTCGAGCCACGCTTTTTTCGTCACGTTTTATTAAGTTTTTGGTGGTCGCAAATGAAATTCGAACCTATAAAATAAATAAAAAACTAATTCGAAATAATAAAAAATATATAAATAACGGCGAGGTGAACCTATTCAAGTCCTGAAGTACTTGTGTACCAAATTTCATGGTCGTACGATGCTTTGATTTGATTTCCCGCTAGAGACTGCATAGATAGACAGATACACACACACACAGATATCTTCCTTTATTAAGTAAGATTCATAAATAGGGTAGTAATAAATAAAATTGTATGGAAATACGTCAATTTCGCAAAAATTTTAAAATGAAATAAAAACAACCGAAATTGGTTAATTAAAATGTCGTTCGTGAACCTATTCAAGTCCTGAAGTACTTGTGTACCAAATTTCATGGTCGTACGATGCTTTGATTTGATTTCCCGCTAGAGACTGCATAGATAGACAGATACACACACACACAGATATCTTCCTTTATTAAGTAAGATTCATAAATAGGGTAGTAATAAATAAAATTGTATGGAAATACGTCAATTTCGCAAAAATTTTAAAATGAAATAAAAACAACCGAAATTGGTTAATTAAAATGTCGTTCATAAAATCATCATTAATGATGTACATAAAAATTACACAACCAGAGCGCTTTCAGACATTATTACGTCCTTCATCAGTTCCAAAGTAAATACTTGCTACTAATAACTTTGCCACTGATTACACTGATTACTTTGCCACTAATTACTCTGATTACTTTGCCTCTGATGAAGGGCGCAATAATGTCCGAAAGCACTCTGGTTGCGTAATTTTTACTTTCCTTATATACATAATGTATAAGGAAAGTATAGTGACGGGGTCGAAAATTCGAATTCGAGTTTTCGACGGGAGAGCACGTTTCAAGCATCCCTGATCCCGAATCAAATATTTCTGAAGTGATGTCTGTGTATGTGTGTATGTATGAAAGTATGTGTGTGTATGAAAGTATGTGTGTGTATGAAAGTATGTGTGTGTATGAAAGTATGTGTGTGTATGAAAGTATGTGTGTGTGTGTATGCAAGTATGTGTGTATGTGAAAGTATGTGTGTATGTGAAAGTATGTGTGTGTGTGTGTGTATAAAAGTAGGTGTGTGTGTGTGAAACTATGTGTGTGTGTGTGTGTGTGTGTGTGTGTGTGCCAGTGAGTCTGTGGAGACGAGAACTGACGAACAAATGGACCGATTTGAACGAAATTTTTTACAAAAATCACAATCCGTAAATACTGGAAGCCTATTGTTTTTATACGCAATCGAATATTCAGACCTCCCCCCTAAATTTTCGAGTGAAATTTTGGAAACATCGTCAAAAAATCAAAACTGCTAATAAAGTTATGCAAATAGATATTTCTTATGTAATTTTATTAGAAAACGATTGACATAAATTTTAGAACGCTAACATGAACCGTTCTCGAGATATTACACATTTTTCAAAAAAATTATCAAAAAGTCATATAAAATAAAGAAAAAGTATTTCCTATTGAGAAACATGTTCACTTTTCATATGTAATACCATGCGATAAATTTGGTGACATCATTCTCGTGGATCTAGCTTGTCCCATTCATGAAAAAAGATATTTTGAGTAATACTTTTGTATTTGAACGCCAATAGTCATTTATCTGCTGTAAGAATAACTTATTTCTCCGTCCATACGCTTGCTGAGATTTTGACGACGAATTTGGTAGAATGTCGCCAATTTGGCGACTTTTTTAAATGTTGCTAAATTAGCGAAAAACTCGCCAAATGGATAAAAATGACGACATGGGAAATGACGACTCATTGACGAACATTCAATATCTTAGAAAGAATGTAAATAACTACTATAAAAACAATCTATTTTTTTTACTGTAAAAGTAGTAAATTCATTGCATAATATAAGGAAAGTCATGTGCTGCCCACGTCAGATTTTTAACACTTTACAACAAAGTTGAAAAGTGTTTATGACTTTGTTCATTCTGTCTGTCTGTCTGTCTGTCTGTCTGTCTGTCTGTCTGTCTGTCTGTCCGTTAGCACGATAACTGCCGTAAAAATGAGTTTATCAAAATGAAATTTTAGTATGTTGTTCAGACGGTCTGTAGGACCTATGGGAATATAAATAAATAATATCACCCAATTAGTTTTTTATTGAACCCGGGTTGAAAAAATGAAATACATTGAACCCTATGGGACCTAATTTTTCAAACATTTTTTAAGTAAATTTAAAATTCACGAATTGCTTCGAAATTTTTAGGAAATATTCACATTATCCCATAGAATATATAAAAAAAAATTCAGTAAAATATGTTAAGTAGTTTTTTAATTAAAAAAATTATTTAATATAGGGAAAAAAACAAATTCAATTAAATTCTGACTTTGGGATATCTTCCAGAAAGAAAAGAGAGAGATATTATATAATAAATATCTCTCCATTTGTTTAAACGTTTTGCATGTGGGAGTGGCTTCATATTTTAAAATAATTTGGTAGATAACAATTTTTCATTTTTTTTAAATTTTATATAACTCTTCATGATAAATTTAATTGATGGCATTTTAAATGCACTTTCCTACGTCCTAGAGAGTTAAAATTTGGTACACAGCTTAAATTTGTTGAACATTTTATTCGACAAAAATTTGATGGATCTTTAAATATAGATCATACATTTTTTTCGAAATGGCCTGAAAATAATCCCCGTTCACTTTTATAAATCATTGGTGTAATATTGTTAAAAATTCTGATGTGGACAGCACATGTCTTTCCCTGCAGACTCATATTCGTTCTCTTTATTTATTCAATGATAATTTGAGTTTATCTGCACAACATAAGTATTTTAAATGACATTGAATTTACACGTTAAACTTAAATTTGGTTCTCATTTGATAGCTGGACTTATTGTCAAAGGTGGCGTAGCGAAAACGCGAAAAAACTAGAATATCTCAAGAACGGCTAGTCCTAGAGTAATGGGGTTAGTCTTATTCTTTTTGTTGTCAAAAATCACATATAAAATAGGAATTTAATTGATATAATTGAGCACACGTAGTCTTTTATTTTTATATATAACGATTTTTGCTGGCCATTTCGCAAAAATAGCCCGTTCCTTTTTCCCGAATCGTAGTAGAATAACCTACAAATTATTTATATACAAAATTTTGTTAAATTTGGTATATAAATCACTTGTAAGTTATTGAAATATTATACTCCAAATTTTGTTAAATTTGGTTCATTAGTTTTTAGCTAGAGTGGGTAAAGGCAATTTCTGCGGCCATTTCGCAAAGAAGGCAGATTCTTTTATTACGAATCGTACTATAATCTTTTGAACATCAGGATTTCCCACAAAAAACATACCTACCAAATTGTATGAAATTCGGTCCATTAGTTTTTCAATTAGAGTGGATGTAATATCCACACAGACACACAGAAACATACACAGATACACCCTTACACACACAGACGTCTTCCTAAAAGTAGTTTTTTCGTGTTCTAGGAGTCCCAAAACGTGTAGATACTTTGAAAATTCGAGTTCCGATCTTCGGCACGATTCCAATACTTTGAGTACATACACATACACATATATATTATCTGTGTATTATCTGTGTATCTAAATTCCGTGCCTATGCAATTACAATAGTTGTGATTTTAAATGATCCCTAAACTTTTATTATTTCTTCAAGGAAGCCTAATTTTAACATATGCAGAATGCAAATATCTCAAGCGATTGTAAGATGAATTACATAAGAATTGCTGAATTTTTTTCACACAAAATTATTTAGCTCTGGAGTCTGGAATACAAGTTATATGAATGAAATATTCATTGATTTTGCATAAAGAATCAGATGATTTATATTTCGATACAGTTTTAAATATTTAAGTATAATAAATTACTGTAGTACTGTGATAATGTAAAAGATATTACCACTGAATGAATCACATTTTAGAAATTTTTAAATGAAATTACATTTCAGTTGGAAAGTGTTTCATAATCAATGCTTATGCATGATTGATCTTTCTTGTTTTATATTAACGTTTTAGTAATAAATATTTAACACTTTATATCATATCTCAAAAAATAACGTTCACTCAATCGTCGACAAAAAAGGTAATTAATTCACTATCTTGGAAAATTATTTTAAAATTCTAATAATTTGTGAAGCATGATAATTATTAAAAATTATATTTTGTTCTAGTTTTCCCCCATATTCATAAAATTGTATAGCGATACACAAATTCTTTCTTGACTTATCAGATCTCACACAACTACATCTTTTTAAAAGTGTTTGAAATAAATTGAAAAGTTCTTGAAACGTAATTATAAGTCAAAATCTTGAATTCGAAACAATTATACAACAAAATGTAAATAATAATTTCGCTATGCATTAGTAAAAGGAATTAAAAATGAGGCGGTTATTATCGGGGGCATAAGGTCTATAAATTCGTAGATCCGTCTCTGCTTCGAGAAGTAAAAGTCCGCAACGGCTACGTAACCCATATAAATGGCCTGTGCGTAATTACTTTCCTCTATGCAGGTTAACCCGAACACAAACGAACCATTAACCACGGTCAGCCATTATCATCGGAAGCATATTATCAACAAATACCTCCGAGAACTTTTAGGAACCGCCGACTTCCTCATGTTTATGTATCAATTGTTAACAAAATTCCTTTCAGAAAGAAAACAAGAAAACAAAGCTCCGAAAAACATGTTATTTCTCTTGCTTCGGGCAGTAGTGGCAACACTAGCGGTGATGCCAAATTACGAAGAGCAAAAGAAAACAAAGAGAAATTCAGAAAATGGGCTTTATTACCGTGGCCCATGGAAACCGGTTGAGGATATTCTGCACTGCCTCTAGGTTAAGGTAGCTTCTTTTCAATCTAGGAACGTTTGGCTTTGAACGCGCTGGGAGAATCCTCAAAATGGAGACAAGATAGCCAGCCGTGCCAAAGCATTCTGTAAAAGAAGGTTTTGACTGGAGTGCCTTGATAAACTATCTAGGCACTCTAGTTTAGTTGTGATAGTTCTTTGTAGAAGGCCAGATACATGCATCTCAATAGGCTCACTAGGTCGCAGTTCTGGGCAGTAGATTTCAACGGACGACACATTTTATAAAAGCAAGAAAGTGCTTAATGGATTACCGCTTATCACCCATACAGCATGGTTTTGCGGTTATTGTAGCTGGGAGCAGGCGAGATGATCAGCGAGCACAAAAACTCTTAGAGCAAAGATTTTGCATTGTTTTTCTGGTAAACGTATTTACTTCAACTCAGTAACCATGCACATTAACGATTGTAACAGTGGGTATTTTTACTTTCCCTGCAATACATGGTAATGTATAGGGAAAGTATTGAAATCATGCCGAAAATCGCAACTCGAGTTTTCGACGGATCTACACGTTCCGAGACATCTAGAATACGAAAAACTATTTTTAGCGGGATGTCTGTCTGTGTGTTTGTGTGTGTGTCTGTCTGTCTGTGCAATGTATGTATCCACTCTAACTAAAACACTACTGGACCGAATTTCATATAATTTGGTAAGCAAGTGACTTGGATGAGACCCTGGTGCTGATTAGTTTTTGGTAGGATTCGTAAAGACAGAACCCGCGTTCTTTTTTTGCGAAATGGCCGGCAAAAATCGTCAAAATCTGAAATAAAAAAAACTACGTATGCTCAAATATATCCATTAAATATCCGTACCAAAGATATTATAAAGTCATTTTTTTTAAGGAGTTTTGTGCCCATTGATAATCTCATTGCTTGCTCCGTTCTGACGAACGGAAATGGCCGCTGAACTAGGGCCTGCATGTGGCGAGGTATGATTAGTAGGACACCTCTTTTGCTTTTATGCAGCACTCTGCTGCAGAGTAAATTTTGTGACGAACGAAATGTTGAAGACATAAACTAGAATGCAGCTACAAATAATAATAATATAATTATTAATATTATTATAGTAATAATAACAATTATTATCTCTTTATAATAATAATAATAATTATTATTATTATAAAGAAAAATCATACAAAATAATGTATCAAAGAAATACTGGTAACACTGCATTTGACATGAACTAGTGCCAAATACAATGAAACTTGTATAAGGCAAAAAAAATGGGTCTTTTAAGCAGTCACTGATATAAATATGAGAGGCAGAGCATATAACAAAATAAGCGCTTTTCATTGCTACATCTACTTGCCACATTTACATCTCGTCTCAATGTATGAAGAATATTTCAATTCATTCGACAATCTACTTACAAAACGGGTCGGTGAGACTTCTCTAATAGAACGAACGCTTCTTAAAAATAGACTTTATTTTACCTTCTTGAAAATATCGATATGTAAAGCTTAATTGCGTAATTCTATGTAGATATAAATAATTTATTTGTTTATAATATGATAATATAAGATAGCGCATTATTTTTTACACTTTTATTTAGGTTTGTTTGTTTGGGTCAATTTTCGAGTCACTTTTACCGAGTCAATTTTCTTCAGATTTTACACGCAGACGTACTTGCGATAACATTATAGCATGTGATACAATTTGAATTCATCCTCTCCCTAGATTCAGACACCATCCCCCAAAATCATGCCCAGAATGGCCCGTAAAAATCCCATTGTTGTAAGATAGTTTTAAAAACTTTATAATTATAAATTTTTGAAATTTCCATATATAGTGCTTATTCCTAAATTTCATAAAAATCCTATTAAATTTTGAACTGTTACTAGTGATGATAATTCATACGCTATCACTGCGAGTAAATTACTACCAAATTATTTAATTCTACTAAATGATAGTTTACTTTATTCTAGTAATAATTACCTTACTGTAAAAAATAGTAAAGAATAAAAGAATAAATTAACATCACTAGGTAAACTAATTGGATTTCAAACTTATAATTTTAAAGATCTTTTTAATAATATTACGATCTCTGATCTTTATGTTGTAATTTTAGCTCTATGCTTATATTACTAATCAATCTACTCATACTATATTTACCAAATTTTCTAAACTTCTCCACTTCGTTCTTTTCAATAATTATATATTTCAAGGTGATAAATTATATTTACAAGTCTCAAGGGTTCCACAAGGTAGCTGTAGTACCAGTACGTTAGCTAATTTATACCTCCATCATTACGAAAAATCTTTTACTTCATCAGATTATAAAATTTACAAATATGTTAATGATCTGATTTGTTTAGTATTTACTGATAACTATGTCAAAGGTATAGATTTCTATCCGGATAATTTGGAATTAATTCCTAATGAAGCCACTATTAGTAATGATATTAATTTTTTGGATTTAAATCTAATTATTGAACCTACTAATGGGATAGTTACTAATTTATATGATAAAAAAGACTATTTTAAATTTAACATTAATAAAATATTACCATTTAATTCCTCCAGCTCGATTCAATTGTTTAGAAATATTATACTTAATCAACTTTTTAGATTTGTTTAGATCAGAATTTGTAGATTATCAGACAAAAAATGTCGTGCTATGCACATTAATAACCTAAAAATTACCAATAAATTATATAAATATCCAGCATATTTAGGAAATGGTATAGTTAAAAAGTTTGGATTAGTTGAATATTCTTAAATTCTCTCCTTAGTACGTAGTATCTTATATTAGCCAAACATCAACATTCTCTTGAATAAGCATTACAATGTATTTACATTCCCTTATACTTTAGCCTCTATGTTTTGGAACTACCATGTAGTAGACTTCAAATTACATCAAAATTTAAATCGAACTATATGAAACTGTAACGGCCAATTTTATAGTATCAGAATTTGCCTGCAGGCGGCACTGTCTGCCATTGCAGATATCGGCTATTCCATGCAGACGACCCATAAGCACGAAACCGCTCCGTGGATACTATTATCTGCAATGGGGACGTAATCTTTGATAAGAATGTGTTAACCGTCAGAGCTCAGATACGGCCATACTGCATGGTCAGATCTGACCCTAGCTTAGTATAATCTCCATCTCGACCATCGCTTTTCAGACGTTTAGTAAGACAAGAAGCATTTTTCAAAAAGAATAAAAACTCCAAGAAGAACACTCTAGTGTCTGTGCGGTCAGCAGCGACTTAATTAGTTCTGAAGCTAATTGACTGCGGAGAGAGGATTTTTTTAAATTATTCCTTTGTGTAAGAGCAGCTCGCTGTATTGAGTTTCCTTCCTGTTCTTAAATCGTTCAATAAGAAGGGCATTAACGATGTAACAAGGCGATAAAACTGCAAATGACGAGATCTTTTTCTTCTCCTTTTTTTATAGATCTTTGTAATCATTAAATTACACGGACTCGGGTCGTTTTGAAATCATGATCGATCAAGGCCGTTTTTGATCACAGGCAAAGTAGGCAAATGTCTTCGAAGCTCTGGCGGTTCATCTTCATTAATCAATATATTTTTCTTTACTATAAAACATTAAAAGAGCCCCCTAGAATTTGCTTTTGCCTGGGGTCACTGCTATTCCTGAGCTTATGATTTTATTAACGATGGGCACCCCCCCCCCCCCCCCAATTGTTACTGGAATTAAAGCTGCAATAATTGTACCCCAAAAAAATTCTAAATTCCTTGGAGTTTTGAGTTTACTGATCGTTTCATCGCCTGCACTGTGTTGATGACGAGCGGGAAAAACTACGAAAATGTGATCGACGAGAGATGATGGATGAGCGGTTGAACACCTTCTTAATTTTATGCCACGACAATCTAAAAGAACCATCGATTTTTTAAAAAATTGGGTTTTTAAAGTCTTTAATCTCTCTTCCGTTCAAACAAACAAAAAAAAAGATGCAGAGACAAACTGTATTTCTGTAGGCGCTACCTTTTTTTTGCTTTCACCCATTGTTTTTAACATCTAAAAGAAGTTTGTTTGTTTGTTTTTTTACAAATATTAAAAAAAAAATATTGAATTGTTTGAATTTTTGAAAATTTTGTGAGGGGAAAAAATGAAAGCTTCTAGGCTTCGGAACAAGAGGAGACAGATATACGCGTTAGATGCTGCAAGCAGCTGTTTAATTTTTCGCTTTTAATACAATAAATCTCCGAAGTTGAATGCTACGAAGGCAGCCCAGATGCAATCTATAATTACTTTCTTTTCTCGGGGCCTGGTTGTACGTAAATCAACATTCAAAGAGATCAAGCGTCAAAGTCCTGATAGGAATCCATCTGTGATGTACATCAATGAATCTTTCAGAAAAAATAAAATCTGATGTGGAGAGCACGTGACTTTCCCTACAGACTCGAATTCATTCTCTCTTTATTTCTTTAATAATTCGTTAAATTGAGTTTAATTGCACAAAATATTATGCATAATTATTTGAAATGACACCGAATTGGCACATTTAAATTCGATTTTCGTTTCCAGTTTGTAACTGGACGTATTTTCAAAGGTGGCGTAACAAAAATGAGAAAATTTTAAAATATCTCGACAACAGCTAGACCAAGAGTACTGGAATTGGTCTTATTGTTTTTCATCGTCAAAAATTTTGTGTAAAACAAGAATTTAATTTATACATTTGAGCATGCGTCTTTTATTTTAGATTTTGACGATTTTCGCGGGCCATTTTGCAAAAAAAAAAAAAAAAGAACCCAAAAAACGGTATTTTTTTTCCAGTATCGCACCAAAATTTTCTCAGCACAAGGTTAACCTACAAGTGAGTCTACCAATTTTTGTTAAATTGAGTCAAATAGTTTTTTAGCTGGCAAGAATACATATGATTTTTGCGGCCCATTTCGCAAAAAAGGCAAGTAGATAAGGAAAGCCGGTTCTGCGCCAGTGGTGGTATGCGGTAGGGCCGCCATCTTGAATTCTGTAATCCTGGACGGGGGTGTAAAATGGGGGAGGGAGAATGAAAAAAATGGGGGTAAAAATTTTGGAGAAACTTTTTTTCGGGTGGCAACGATGCCGTAGTCTTGTACGAGGGGTTGAGGGGGAAATAAATTTTTGGAACGAGATTTTTTCTAAGTAGGGAAGAAACTATTTTCGGGGTGGCAACGCTTGGGGTTCTGCGACAGTGGCGGTATGGAACTATCAGCGCCCCCTAGCGGCGGAAAGTGGAACTATCGGGGATAGAACTTAGATATATTTTTTGTTTTGGTTGCCATAGCAACACCTGTAGGAAAGAAACTATTTTCGGGGTGGCAACGCTTGGGATTCTGCGACAGTGGCGGTATGGAACCATAAGCGCCCCCTAGCGGCAGAAAGGAGAATTAAAACTGGGAATTTTTCTGATAGTTGAGATTTTTTTTTTCTTTTTTCTAAATGAAGTGATTAAGTATGAAATATTCGTATTTCTTTCTTTTTTTTAAATGAATGAAGATAATTAAATAAAGTGATTAAGTAATCAAGGCCATTGTTATCCCTCCGCATGCTAGGAGCGTGCCAATATCCCTCCGCCAAGGACATGTTATTACATGTCGAGGACATACCAGCGGTATACTAAGGGTGTGCTAAGGTCTACAATATCCCTCCGCCTTCTAAGAAAAGAGTGCTTGCCCTATTTGTAGGTTAAGGGGTGTACCAAGGTCATGTCAATATCCCTCCGTCTTCTAAGAAAAGAGTGCTTTTTCTATATCGGGGTTACGAAGTGAACTGCGAGAATTTTGTTGGGTGAGATACTTGAAAATATCGTATGACGCAGGGTATGCCAAGAGGATCGAACATGAATTTTAAGAATGTGCCGCTTTTTGCGTTTTTTTCACAAAAAGTTTTCAAAACGTTAAAAAAACAACAAAAATGTGTGTTTTTTCAACAAGTTGAAGTTTTGGAGTTGTTGGATTTCTCTATGGGAATTAACATGGGTTTTCACACTTTTGCGAATTTTTTAGAAAAAAAATGTGGTTTTTTGCAAAAATGCGGCCAAAAATGTGTTTTTTGCAAAACGCGGAATCGGCCGATTTTTTTCAAACTGTCGGATTTCTCTATGGGAATTAACATAGGTTTTCACACTTTTGCAATTTTTTGAAAGAAAATGTGCGTTTTTGCAAAAATGCGGCCAAAAAAGCGTGTTTTTAGAGTAGCAGAATCGCGTGAATTGGGTGTATAGGAGGAGTGTGTTTCCCCAACCAGTCTTGTAGTTTAAAAAATTTTAATATTTGTAAAAATAAATATTTTAAATAATCGTGAAAATGTATACTACCATAGAAGTTTCTTTAAACCAACATGGTTTAATATGGGTGTTATTTTATGCATGTGTATACTACCATAGGAGTTTCTTTAAACCAACATAGTTTAATACGTGTGCTATTTTACAAGTGTACTACTAGCATAGGCTGCCATAGGGGTATCTTTCAATCTTAACCTGTTTTAAAAATAAATATTTAAAAAACCCCACATACTAATTTCTTTATAGGAGTGTGCTATTTTATACGTGTGTGAGAGTATCTTTAAATCCCATCATGTTTTAAAAAGAGAGTGCAATGTTTTAAAAACCGCACGACAGACCCGAAGGCCTAGTGTAGCCAAGTGTGTGACTGGTTAGTGTAATGTATGTAAGTGAATTATTTTAATTTTTAATTGTGGTCCCACCTCCACCCGTCAATTTAAACTGAATAAAAAACAACAAGTGTTTAATATCTAATGTAAATCGACGCCACAATTTAACTGTGATTCTCAAATGAATACCGCATAGTGCATTAAATCACGATGACAGATCTACCCCTCCCCACCTCTCGTGAATGTGGATAGTTACATCGTATGGCCAGTGCGGGAAAGATGAGGATACTGCTAACAGAGCGTGGTTCTGTATCTGGACATAGCTTTAGGCTATATGTCGCGTTGGGCTTGGGTTTGGCCAACTGTTTAGAACTGCTCTCGCTGCTATTGTTAACATCTGTGGTGGGGGACAGTTTTTACGAGCTCATAGAATGCTTGTGTTGTTAGATTAAAAAGACGCCACTAAATATCATTGTATTCTCAGCTGGGAGAGGCTCTTTTAAAGAAGTTCTTATTAAATTTTAACATGTTTTAAAAAGAATCTTTCATTCATTAGTGTTATGAATCTCACAAGTTAATTAAAGGATGTTAATTAAATTAATTGATTAAGTATTGAATGCCTGTATACCAGGAGCATGTCAAAGACATGTCAAGGGGTATGTCAAAGCGTACCAAGGGTGTACCAAAGGAGTATGCTGAAGACATGACAAGGTCTACACTATCCCTCTGCTATATCACGGTTACGAAGTGAACTGCGAGAATCTTGTAGGGTGGGATACTTGAGAATCTCGTATGATGAGGGGTATGCCAAGAGGATCGAACATAAATTTTAAGAATGTGCCGATTTTAGCGTTTTTTTCACAAAAAGTTTTCAAAACGTTAAAAAAACAACAAAAATGTGTGTTTTTTCAACAAGTTGAAGTTTTGGAGTTGTTGGATTTCTCTATGGGAATTAACATGGGTTTTCACACTTTTGCGAATTTTTTAGAAAAAAAATGTGGTTTTTCGCAAAAAAGCGGCCAAAAATGTGTTTTTTGAAAAACGCGGAATCGGCCGATTTTTTTCAAACTGTCGGATTTCTCTATGGGAATTAACATAGGTTTTCGCACTTTTGTAATTTTTTGAAAAAAAATGTGCGTTTTTGCAAAAATGCGGCCAAAAAAGCGTGTTTTTAGAGTAGCAGAATCGCATGAATTGGGTGTATGGGAGGGGGTGTGTTTTCCCAACCATTACGGTCTTGGAGTTCAAATTTTTTAAAAATAAATATTTTCAATAAATATTCCCAAAAATAAATATTTTAAATAATCGTGAAAGTGCGCTTATGTCTAAAATACTTGAGTGTTATGAATCTTGCAAGTTAATGAAAGGAAGCGATAAAATCTTAAATTTATAATTAAACATGATTTCTACTAACTACAGCAAAGGGAGAAATGCATAGTAAAAGGGGTTATGTATATATATATATATATATATATATATATATATATAATGCATATAACCAACACCCACCGGTGGAATGCAGATCTAAGATAGTATTTTTAGGAGAAGACATGAGATTCTTAAGTAAATGGAGTATTTAGAGGCATTTAAAGAGATATAGACATATGATAAGGTAGCATCCATAATACACACAACTAATATAGGACAGCGAAGGGAAAACTTTAGTATTGTTTAGAGACCGAACTTCAAATTTTTAAGTAAATGCAGGTGTTTGGAAATTTTTAATGGGCTACGTGCAATACACATGTCTCCGATCACAGTAGTGGAAAAGTGATATCGGAGCAGTTTTTAATGATGTGACTTTAACTTTTTTTTTTAATTAATTGGGGAACCAACTAAATATTAGAGGGTGCTAGCGCTTACCGAGGGTTTTATGTATAATACACATAAGCAGCATATAACATTAGGAAGGGGATATTCGAAAAATTTTTAAAGATAGGACCTTATATTTTGGAACTAAATGAGATATCAAGAAACATTTAAAGGGGATGAAAACATCTAATGAGGCGGAATGGGGGTGTACTTACCCAGGATACCCAGCACTGAAATTATTCACTAAGATAATTTTTTTTTTTTTTTTAAAGTAAAGACTTTAGAAGTTTCACATAAAAGGCAATTTATACTAGTTTTTAAAGAAATGAAAACCCCCAGCGAGATGACTTAGAATGAATACAACGCCGATATATATAACAGTGAAAAAAAAAAAAAAAAAAACTTAAATATTGTTTAAAGACTGCAAACAGTTAAATGACGAACTAAGAATAATTTATAAGTATGTAACTTTGGATTTTTTTAGTTAAATAGGGATTTCAGCTAATTTTTAGAGGGATAGAAAGGTATACTAAAGGGTGTACAACAAATTTTTAGAAGGGACTTAGGGAATTTGCTAGCTAAATAGGGATTTCCACTACTTTTTAAAGGGATATAAAGACATACTAAAGGGTATACAGCAAATTTTTAGAGGGGACTTTGAGAATTTTTCAGCTAAATAGGGATTTCTACTAACTTTTAAGGAATAGAAACACGTACTGAAGAGTATAGAGCGTAATCATTACTAACACCTAGTGCTAAAATGAGGAATTAGAGTAATATTTTGGGGATGGGACTTTAGATTTTTAAGTAAATGTTATGTTTAAAAACTTTTAAAGTAGTGTAAATACCTACTAAGATGACATATACGATACACATAGCCAATACATAGTTATTAAATAGGGAAAAGCTAAGATAGCTTTTTAGAATAACACCTAAAATTTTTTCTAATTAAGCGCAATATATCAGCACTTAAAGCGGACAAATACGAAGATTCAGACGGCATGTGTGATATACATCACGGACACATAATAGTTAAATGTTAATTTAAGTAAGTTTTTAAGGATAGAACTCCGAATTTTTTGGGTAAATGAGATGTTTAAGAACATTTAAAGAGTCAAAAACACCTAATAAGTTGGTATGAGATGATTTCATCATCATCAGATAACAGCGAAATGGGGATACTACAAATATTTTAAAGGGGAATCCTTAACATTTCTAAGTAAATAACCTTTAAAGGGGCTAAAAATATGTAGTGAAGTTGTGTAGATAATACAGATCTGCGACATTCTAAAACAGACAAGACATGTCTATACAAGATAAAAAAATGTTGTACGTTAATATAAACATACATTATTCTATGTAGCAATGTAATACATACCCCAAGATTTTTATAAAGTAATCGTGAATCTATTATACTATTCCCATCAGAAATCAGCTAAAATAATAAAATTACCAAGTCGAATAATATATCTAGATACTAAAACACCAACAAACTACATTAAATTGATAAAAATCTTAACTAAATAAAATAATGAAGCTGTAACATACTATAAAAATACTAAGTTTAATAAAAATTATTGAATAAAATCATATTAAAGCAAGTACTTACATGTTTAATCCAACTCAAAAATGCTGCATTGGGCGTACGCCAATGAATAATGACAGATATAACATCTTCAGCTTTACCAACTAAAACCGACATATTCGCAGAACAACTTTAAACGCGTCTTAATAGCACGAAATCCACAGCAGAAATGACAAAATCCATACTTGAACGTCACCGACACCCCCTACACGACAAGGTCACATCAAGGTCATATCATGGTTACTGTTAAACTATGGTATATAAAATAGAATCACATGTTAAAAAATAATGGATTTTAATAAAATGATTAAAGAAAATCCCTTTGTGATTATGAATGGTCTATCTATTGAAAAATTCTCAAAGTCCCCTCTAAAAATTTGCTGTATACCCTTTAGTATGTCTTTATATCCCTTTAAAAAGTAGTGGAAATCCCTATTTAGCTAGCAAATTCCCTAAGTCCCTTCTAAAAATTTGTTGTACACCCTTTAGTATACCTTTCTATCCCTCTAAAAATTAGCTGAAATCCCTATTTAACTAAAAAAATCCAAAGTTACATACTTATAAATTATTCTTAGTTCGTCATTTAACTGTTATATCGAGTATGTGTATTATACTAGTCCATTAAAAGTTTCTGTGTATGTACATTTACTTTGAAATTTGAAGTGCAGTCTTTAAACAATATTTAAGTTTTTTTTTTTTTTTTTTTTCACTGTTATATATATCGGCGTTGTATTCATTCTAAGTCATCTCGCTGGGGGTTTTCATTTCTTTAAAAACTAGTATAAATTGCCTTTTATGTGAAACTTCTAAAGTCTTTACTTTAAAAAAAAAAAAAAATTTATCTTAGTGAATAATTTCAGTGCTGGGTATCTTGGGTAAGTACACCCCCATTCCGCCTCAAAAAACCGCCCCGTAAAAACATATGCATACACCCATTGGTATCTGCTATTATTTAAATTTAAGATTTTATCGCTTCCTTTCATTAACTTGCAAGATTCATAACACTCAAGTATTTTAGACATAAGCGCACTTTCACGATTATTTAAAATATTTATTTTTGGGAATATTTATTGAAAATATTTATTTTTAAAAAATTTGAACTCCAAGACCGTAATGGTTGGGAAAACACACCCCCTCCCATACACCCAATTCATGCGATTCTGCTACTCTAAAAACACGCTTTTTTGGCCGCATTTTTGCAAAAACGCACATTTTTTTTCAAAAAATTACAAAAGTGCGAAAACCTATGTTAATTCCCATAGAGAAATCCGACAGTTTGAAAAAAATCGGCCGATTCCGCGTTTTTCAAAAAACACATTTTTGGCCGCTTTTTTGCGAAAAACCACATTTTTTTTCTAAAAAATTCGCAAAAGTGTGAAAACCCATGTTAATTCCTATAGAGAAATCCAACAACTCCAAAACTTCAACTTGTTGAAAAAACACACATTTTTGTTGTTTTTTTAACGTTTTGAAAACTTTTTGTGAAAAAAACGCTAAAATCGGCACATTCTTAAAATTTATGTTCGATCCTCTTGGCATACCCCTCATCATACGAGATTCTCAAGTATCCCACCCTACAAGATTCTCGCAGTTCACTTCGTAACCGTGATATAGCAGAGGGATAGTGTAGACCTTGTCATGTCTTCAGCATACTCCTTTGGTACACCCTTGGTACGCTTTGACATACCCCTTGACATGTCTTTGACATGCTCCTGGTATACAGGCATTCAATACTTAATCAATTAATTTAATTAACATCCTTTAATTAACTTGTGAGATTCATAACACTAATGAATGAAAGATTCTTTTTAAAACATGTTAAAATTTAATAAGAACTTCTTTAAAAGAGCCTCTCCCAGCTGAGAATACAATGATATTTAGTGGCGTCTTTTTAATCTAACAACACAAGCATTCTATGAGCTCGTAAAAACTGTCCCCCACCACAGATGTTAACAATAGCAGCGAGAGCAGTTCTAAACAGTTGGCCAAACCCAAGCCCAACGCGACATATAGCCTAAAGCTATGTCCAGATACAGAACCACGCTCTGTTAGCAGTATCCTCATCTTTCCCGCACTGGCCATACGATGTAACTATCCACATTCACGAGAGGTGGGGAGGGGTAGATCTGTCATCGTGATTTAATGCACTATGCGGTATTCATTTGAGAATCACAGTTAAATTGTGGCGTCGATTTACATTAGATATTAAACACTTGTTGTTTTTTATTCAGTTTAAATTGACGGGTGGAGGTGGGACCACAATTAAAAATTAAAATAATTCACTTACATACATTACACTAACCAGTCACACACTTGGCTACACTAGGCCTTCGGGTCTGTCGTGCGGTTTTTAAAACATTGCACTCTCTTTTTAAAACATGATGGGATTTAAAGATACTCTCACACACGTATAAAATAGCACACTCCTATAAAGAAATTAGTATGTGGGGTTTTTTAAATATTTATTTTTAAAACAGGTTAAGATTGAAAGATACCCCTATGGCAGCCTATGCTAGTAGTACACTTGTAAAATAGCACACGTATTAAACTATGTTGGTTTAAAGAAACTCCTATGGTAGTATACACATGCATAAAATAACACCCATATTAAACCATGTTGGTTTAAAGAAACTTCTATGGTAGTATACATTTTCACGATTATTTAAAATATTTATTTTTACAAATATTAAAATTTTTTAAACTACAAGACTGGTTGGGGAAACACACCCCTCCTATACACCCAATTCACGCGATTCTGCTACTCTAAAAACACGCTTTTTTGGCCGCATTTTTGCAAAAACGCACATTTTCTTTCAAAAAATTGCAAAAGTGTGAAAACCTATGTTAATTCCCATAGAGAAATCCGACAGTTTGAAAAAAATCGGCCGATTCCGCGTTTTGCAAAAAACACATTTTTGGCCGCATTTTTGCAAAAAACCACATTTTTTTTCTAAAAAATTCGCAAAAGTGTGAAAACCCATGTTAATTCCCATAGAGAAATCCAACAACTCCAAAACTTCAACTTGTTGAAAAAACACACATTTTTGTTGTTTTTTTAACGTTTTGAAAACTTTTTGTGAAAAAAACGCAAAAAGCGGCACATTCTTAAAATTCATGTTCGATCCTCTTGGCATACCCTGCGTCATACGATATTTTCAAGTATCTCACCCTACAAAATTCTCGCAGTTCACTTCGTAACCCCGATATAGAAAAAGCACTCTTTTCTTAGAAGACGGAGGGATATTGACATGACCTTGGTACACCCCTTAACCTACAAATAGGGCAAGCACTCTTTTCTTAGAAGGCGGAGGGATATTGTAGACCTTAGCACACCCTTAGTATACCGCTGGTATGTCCTCGACATGTAATAACATGTCCTTGGCGGAGGGATATTGGCACGCTCCTAGCATGCGGAGGGATAACAATGGCCTTGATTACTTAATCACTTTATTTAATTATCTTCATTCATTTAAAAAAAAGAAAGAAATACGAATATTTCATACTTAATCACTTCATTTAGAAAAAAGAAAAAAAAATCTCAACTATCAGAAAAATTCCCAGTTTTAATTCTCCTTTCTGCCGCTAGGGGGCGCTTATGGTTCCATACCGCCACTGTCGCAGAACCCCAAGCGTTGCCACCCCGAAAATAGTTTCTTTCCTACAGGTGTTGCTATGGCAACCAAAACAAAAAATATATCTAAGTTCTATCCCCGATAGTTCCACTTTCCGCCGCTAGGGGGCGCTGATAGTTCCATACCGCCACTGTCGCAGAACCCCAAGCGTTGCCACCCCGAAAATAGTTTCTTCCCTACTTAGAAAAAATCTCGTTCCAAAAATTTATTTCCCCCTCAACCCCTCGTACAAGACTACGGCATCGTTGCCACCCGAAAAAAAGTTTCTCCAAAATTTTTACCCCCACCTTTTTCATTCTCCCCCCCCTTTTACACCCCCGTCCAGGATTACAGAATTCAAGATGGCGGCCCTACCGCATACCGCATACCGCACATACCGCCACTGGCGCAGAACCGGCTTTCCTTATGTACTAAGGCAGGTTTTTTTTTTTATCCTGAATCGTATTAAAATCAAATCAGCATCGGAGTAACTTACAAGTAACTTACCTATACAATTTTATGAAATTGGGTGAATTAGTTTTTGAGTTAGATTGGATACATACATTGCACAACACAGACAAACACACAGACAGACAGACACTCGCACGCACACACCACACACACACACACACAGACGTCACGTTAAAAATAGATTTTTCATCTTCTAGAGGTCCCAAAACGTGCAGACACGTCGAAAACTCGTTTTTTCGATTTTCGACACGACTCCAATACTTTTCCTATACATGATTATGTATTGTAGGGAAAGTAAAATAGTCTATGTATACATCAGTCAAGTCCTTCTTAGATTTCTGGCAGATGACTCCCGAGAGAATTCATAATTTACTTTGAAACGGGTTAGAATACACAAGAGATTTACACTGCTCGTTCAAACAGTTTTATCACGGAGTATTGGACATGACGAATTAGAACAGTTATGAAGCAAAAGATTAATTCGTCAACACCTCATGCTTTCTTAAAATCGCATGAATTATTTTCTTTCTCGTCCGTTATGAACATCCAGAACAGTAGTGGACCATACAAGCCATTTTATGGCACGTGTCACAGTTCAGGGTCTTGCACCTTGGGCGCGCCACACAAGCCATACCTATATTAGGTTAAAATGAAAACGCTATTATCTTCACAAACATAAGGCTTATTATCATTATATCGTTCTTAGAGTTCTTGGAGCTTTTGAACGATGTTATCTTTTTCAGTCGTAAACATTACTAAAAATAAATGTTAGCACAAACGTAGGTTGAGCCAAAAATATAGCAAAACTGCAAAAAATTTCCAGAATTTAACACAATAAAAAAACAAGTAGAAATGGCAATTTCTTTTATATATATATATATATATATATAATTCAATTTTAATTAATTTATTTATTTATTTTTCGTATTTGGCTTTAAGTGCTGGACTATGCGAAAAATCCACAATTTCTATCTTTATGTCTAAACCTAGAGAATTGTTGTTTACGTTTTCATTATCAATGGAAAAGGGGTTTGTAAAATGTTGGCATTTCTCTTATTATTCTCGAACCCAAAAAATCGTGTTGCACAGGAATCATACTATATTGTACTTCTCATATTTAGAAAATTTACAGACATTACTTTCCTTAATTGCATAGTATAATGTATATGGAAAGTATTGTCACGGAGTCGAAAATTCGAATTCGAGTTTTCGACGGAAAAACGAGTTTCAAGTATCTCTGAACTCGAATCGATCGTTTTGGGGGTGATGGTTGTGTCAGTGTGTGTGTGTGTGTGTGTGTGTGTGAGTGTGTGTGTGTCCACGAGTCTGTGGAGACGATATTTCACAAACGAGTGGAGCATTTCGAACGAAATTGAGTGCAAAAATTGCAATCAGTAAGTACTGGAAGCCTACTGATTTTAAACGCAATCGAATGTTGGGTAAACCCCTAAATGTTTGAATAAATGTTGAAAATATCATCAAGAAATTAGAATCGTCAAAAAATGTTAAGTAAATAATCATATTTATGTAATTTTATTAGAAAATGATTGGCATAATGTATATGGAAATGAATGCTAGTATGAACCGTTCCCGAGATATTGCACTTTTTTCAAATACATTTCTTAAATAAATCTTATAAAATTAAAAAAGTATTAACCCTTGTGAAATAGGTTCACTTTTCATACATAATATTATCATTTAAAGAAATATCGCCAAGCTTGCGATACTTCGCCCCAGATTGGCGAAAATATCCTTAAATTTGCAAAATTGACTTTCAGTTAACAAAAATAACGCCAAATTGATAAATTAATCGTTAAAATATTTTAATATATTGACTCTATTGTTTGTTACGTATTTCATCAATATTGATAATTGTCCATTTAGAATTGCAAAAAATATAAGTTAATTTGGGTACTTCGAAATATTTTACATGCTGTCATCCGGAGAGGCGCTTAATGTACAATTCAGCATTAAAAATATTGTGCCATAGACCTTATTCATCATTTTTTCACTATTCATTGCATTATATAGGGAAAGTCATGTGCTGCCCACATCATATTTTTGTTTGTTTGTTTGCTTGTCCTTGCATTTAAGCGAATAAAGATAATTCATTTTGGAAAAAAACATCATTAGGAAAACGCAAAAGTTTAGGCATGAGAGATAATGCAAAATACACCAATGTCTGAAATGGCAGTTTTGTCCTTGCAAACGTAAATTTTGCCAGTTCAGACGCACCATTATATCTCAAAGTGCGATATTCCACAATCAATCTTCATCTATAAAAATGAAACACTTGTGATTCTACTATTATTTTTCAAATACTTTAAAACACTTTGTCCCTGGCTCTAAAATTTCTATTCAGAGCCGAAGAACATTTACAGTGAATAAACAATTCACGATGTTTTGTGATGTTACATTACATGCATAATCTCGCTTATTAAAGAATCTGATGTGGACAACACATGACTTTCCATACAGAAGCAAATTCATTTTCTCTTCATTTCTTTAATAATTCATTAAATTGAATTTAATTGTACAAAATAACACGATAATTATTTGAAGTGACACTAATTTTGCACTTTTAATTCAATTTTCGTTTCCATTTGATAACTGGACGTTTCTTAAAGGCGGCATAGCAAAAAATCGAAAAAGCCTAAAATATCTCCAGAAAGTCTAGCCCTAGAGTAATGGGGTTGGTCTTTTTACTTTCCTTGAAATACATGGTAATGTAAAAGGAAAGTATTGGAATCATGCTGAAAATCATAACTCGAGTTTTTGACAGATCTACACGTTTTAAGACCTCTAGAATACGAAAAAACTATTTTTAACGTAATGTCTGTGCATGTGTCTGTCTGCCTGCCTGTCTGTGCAATGTATGTATTCACTCTAACTCAAAAACTAATGGACCGAATTTTATAATATTTGGTAGGTACTTCACTTGGGTGTGACCTTGGTGCAGATTAGTTTTTGGTACGATTCGGGTAAATAGAACCCGCCTTTTTTTTTACGAAATAGCCCTCAAGAATCTCTTCTATCCACTCTAGCTGGAAAACTAATGGACCAAATTTCACAAAATTTGGTAGATAAGTCACTTGTAGGATACCCTGGTGTTGATTAGATTTTGGTATGATTCCGAACAGAACAGCCTGCCTTTTTTACGAAATGGCCCGCAAAAATCATTAAAATCTAAAAAAGAAAAAATACTACGTATGCTCAAATGTATCAATATTAAATGCTTATTTTACACGTAATTTTTGACGAGGAAAATAATAAGATCACTCTATTACTCTAGGACTAACCGTTCTCGAGATATTTGAGATTTTTCGCATTTTTGTCATGCCGCCATTGGGAGAATGTCCAATTACTAAATAAAAACAAAAATTGAATTAAAAATGCAAATTTAGTGTTATTTTGTGCAATTAAAAACTCAATTTAATCCAATTATTAAGGAAATAAAGTAAAAATAGATTTAAGTCTGCAGACAAAGTCATGTGCTGCTCACATGAGATTTTTCATTTCATCGCTAAAAATTACTTATAAAGCAAGCATTTAATTAATACATTTGAGCATAAACAGTCTTTTATTTTAGATTTTGGTTTCTCTAATTGTACTAAAATCTAATCAGCATCAAAATAACACACAAATGATTTATCTACCACAATTTGGGAAATTGGGTCAGTCAGATTTTTAACTCGAGTGGATGCATATGATTTTTGCGGACCTTTTCGCAAAAGAGGGACAGACTCCTTTTTGTCGAATCATACCAAAATCTGATCAGCATCTGGGTTACCCACAAGTGACCCACCTATAAAATTTTTTGAAATTCGGTCAATTAGTTTTTGAGTGAGAGTGGATACAAACATTGCACAGAAAGACACAAACATTGCACAGAAAGACACACACACACACAGAGACGTCACTCTAAAAATACACTGCTGGCTATTAAAATTGCTACACCAGGAAAGAAAGCAAATAGCAGAATCTTATTTATTGTATATATACAGCATAATGGGAGGAAGATATGATTAAATTTGCAGGTGGTTTGGGGTACACAGCATGCAGAATTCGGTACACATAGCTGCCACCTCTGGCAGCAACAACGGCTGTAATCCGGCTAGGCATCGAGTCGAATTGAGCTTGGATTACATATACGGGTACGTCATTTCATATGGTTTCAACTCTATGCCAGAGTTCATCAATCTTAGTGGCTGGCGAGTGGTGGCGTGCCAGTCTCTCGGCAACCCATGACCAGACGTTCTCAATGGGTGACTGATCTGGAGACGTGCTGGCCAGGGCAACAGTCGAACACCCTCTGTATTGGAGAACGTCAGGATAGCACGGGCAACATGCAGTCGTGCATTATCTTGTTGAAAGATGGCGTCACGCAGGTCTTGAAGATAGGACACAGCCACGGGCCTTAATACGCCAGAAATGTAACGACGGCTGTCCACATTACCGGCTATGCGCACAAGAGGTGACTGGGATGTGTACCCAATTGCACCCCATAACATCACTCCAGATGCTGGGCCCGTATGACGATGGCGAATGCAAGCTGGCAACGTCCGTTCTCCTCGGTGCCTCCACACACGGATACGTCCATCATGATGATATACGCAGAACCGGGATTCGTCTGAAAAGACTGCCACTCCTGTGTCCAGCGTCGTCGTTCGTCGCACCACTGTAGGCGCGCCTGTCTCTGCTGCAGCGTCAAGGGAAGCCGTAACAATGGTCGCCGTGCTGACAGTCTGTGGTACTGAAGATGTCTTAGCATTGTCCGTGCGGACACTTGTCCTGCAAGCCACCCAAGTTCCTGACTCAGGGCATATGTATATTCTTTGTAGCACAGAACGATAAACCGCAGTCCCGATAGGCCACGATCTTGCCGCGGTCGAATTTCGACATGTGCTGGTAGGAGTTTCGCCTTCTTACATGAGGCATAACACGACCTTCACACAAACAACCAACATTCAAATGCGATTTCCTAATGAGAAACCAGCTGTGCAATCTTGCCTTTTATACAGAATATTAGATGGCATTACTCATACCTGCTTTGTGTACATGCGCTGCAATGCTAATCATTTGCATATCTCAGCATGTAGCACCTTTCATACAAATTGCATTTGTTGCATGCCATCTTCATGGTGTAGCAATTTTACTGGCCAGCAGTATAGATTTTTCGCGTTCTAGACGTTTCTAAACACATAGATCCGTCGAAAACTCGAGTTGGACTGAATATAAATTTGCACAGACAGACAGACACAGACATCCGGCTAAAAATGTTTTTTTCGTATTCTAGTGGTCTTAAAACGTGTAGAATTCGAAAATTCGATTTTCGACACGATTCCAATACTTTCCTTGTACATTACATGTATTATAAGGAAGTAAAAGATGTAGCTGACGCTGCCGCTGTTTGACAAATTTCGAGTCGCTCGAGATTCCCTGTCTCTTACCGAAAAAACTATAGTATACAAAAATATGAAAAGTAATAGATCTGTGTAGAGGAACATTAGAGGAATACGCAGAAATAAATCGTGATTTGATTTAATCTTGAGTTTTAGAAATATTTAATGTTTAAATGGAAGGAAGAATAGAGCTGCGAATTCGCATCCTGCACAGACTAGCTATAGCAGGATCACGAATTTTTGCAGACATGTACTTACATAGTTGAATTTTTGAAGGATGGAGCCCTTTTATTTTAATTTCGATGTAGTTTACGAGATATTTTACATTTTTATGCACTTCTGAAGTGAAAAATGTTCTTTCGTATCGGCACGTCCATCGATTTTCTCTGTCATGTACCTCAAAAACTATAGCATGCAAAAATATGAAATTTGGTACATTTATAGAGTTATTTATATTCTTATACATTTATACAATTATATAGATTTTATTTATTTATTTATCCATTTATTTATTTTAATTTACTTTATGAGTTATTGTATTTTTCATGCGGGAATTATTAGAAATTCGAGTAGGAACTATGATACACCAGTTATATTTTTACTCATTTTCGTTCTAAAATATTCGATTTATATACGCTGCCCTATGCAGTATATATCTGGTTACAAACGAATAACTTGAGTTCACGCAAATATAAGTTTTAAGAGCTCTGCCGGGAATGATGCAGCGAAACGCCCCAGTCGGGTCTATGCGAAGTCTTCCGTTTTTGGAACGCTCATCTAGGTAATGTTTGGAAACGCGTAAATGCGGGGGCAGAGCGTTAATGGCACAACGACCGTGCTGGAATGTTCTTGGATCTTGAAGATGCATTCGCGAAGTATCCACACCAGAAGTCTGTTCGGATCACGGGGATGGGGCCTGCCCGACCCGTGGACCGGGTCGGATTTCTCTTAGGCTGTTTCGAGCTGAACCGAGCTCGGACTTGGTTTTTAAACATGCGGGTTGTATGCATTCAGTGTTGGAAAAATGTACAAATTAAATTGATTATAGGACACGAAAGTATTTTGTTGGTTTCAGTTATGTAACAATGTGTGTTTACAACACGAATTCTTGCCTTAACCCTGAACACAAAAATTGTGATAATTTTGACACAATTGGTAAATATCATTTTAAGATGGATCGGGCCGAGACACTAAGATCTGCGTGTTAGGCCAAGTTCGAGTTTTGTATTCGAAATCTCTTTAGGATCGCTACGCAGTCGGGCAGCACTGACCTGGTATATCACTGACCTGGTATATCCTCTAAAAACCCTCTCAAATTGCCAACCTTATACTTTTTACTTTCCCTGCAATACATGGTAATGCATAGGGAAAGTATTGGAATCGTGCCGAAAATCGCAACTCGAGTTTTCGACGGATCTACACGTCCTGGGACCTCTAGAACACGAAAAAATATTTTTTTAGCGTGACGTCTGTGTGTGTGTCAGTGTGTCTGTATGTCTGTCTATCTGTTTGTCTGTGCAGATATTGTATCCACTCCAACTGAAAAACAAATTGACCGAATTTCATAAATTTAATAGGTAAGTCCCTTGTGGGTGACCTTGGTGCTGATTAGATTTTGGTACAATTCGGGATAAAAGAACCTGCCTTTTCTGCGAAATAGCCGGCAAAAATTGTCTATATTCACTTTAGCTGTAAAACTAATTGACCAAATTTCACAAAATTTGGTACATAAATCCCTTATAAGTTAACATGGTGCTGATTAGATTTTGATCCGATTCGGAAAACGCCCTGTCTTTTTTTCTTCGAAATAACCCGCAAAAATCATTAAATCTAAAAATAAGACTCATATGCTCAAATATATCAAGTAAATGTGTATTTTATACGTAATTTTTTGACGACGAAAATAATAAGACCAACTCCTTTGCTCTAGGATTAGCCGTTCTCGAGATATTATAGTTTTTTCGCATTTTTGCTATGCCACCTTTGAAAATAAGTCCAGTTACCAAACGAAAACGAAAATGAATTAAAAGTGAAAATTCAGTGTAATTTAAAATAATTATAGCTGTTATTTTGTGCAATTTAACTCAATTTAATCAATTTTTGCAAACATGAAGAGAACGTGAATGTGAGTCTGCAGGGAAAGTCATGTGCTGCTCACATCAGATTTTTTAATTCTGATACTTAATTAGTTAGCATTTCGTAATAATTCATCTTTCACATATGTAAATAAATTGGATAACATGTTAATTATAACCATTTTCCCTATGAATACATTATAGTGTGCTTCTGAAAATTATTACATTTATACACTCGCGGTTGACGACCACCTTTTCATATTTTAAATAAATTTATTATGTCTGTACTATAAAATGTTACATATAATTTCATTTTTTCTACTTTTTCTGCAATACATAGTAATGTATAGGGAAAGCATGGGAATCGTGTCGAAAATCGCTCGAGTTTTCGAACTTTACACGTTTTAAGACCTCTAGAACACAAAAAACAATTTTTAGTGGGTCGTCTGTATATGTGTCTGTGTGTCTGTCGGTGCAAATTTTGTATCCAGTCTAACTGAAAACTATTTGACCGAATTTTATAAGATTTGTAGGTAGTCCCTTGTGGGTGATCCTAGTGCTGATTAAATATTGATACGAATCGGGATAAAATAATCTGAGTAATTTTTTAGAAATGGCCCGCAAAAATTATCTGTATCCACTGCAGCTAAAAAATTAATTGACCAAAGTTCACAAAATTTGGTAGATCAGTCACGTGTAGGTTAATCTGCTGTTTATTAGATTTTGGTACGATTCGGGGGGGAGGGGGACCTGCCTGTTTTCGCGAAATGGCCCGCAAAGATCGTTAAATCTAAAAATAAAATGTTATGTATGCTCAAATATATCAATTAAATGCTTATTTTACATGTAATTTTTTACAATGAAAAGAATAAGACTAACTCTTTTACTCTATGACTAGCCATTTCTGGAGATATTTTAGTTTTTTCGCATTTTCGCTACACCATCTTACCAAATGAAATTATCAAATGAAAACGAAAATTGAATTAAAAGTGCAAATTCAGTGTTCTTTTAAATAATTATGGGTGTTATTTTGTGCAGTTAAAATGAATTTAATGAATTATTGCAGAAATAAAGAGAAAGTGAATATGAGTCCATGTAAAGTCATGTGTTGTCCACATCAGATATTATTTTTTCATCTTTTTAGCTTATGGTTGCTGACCGTTCGCCGTGTACATTTCTTTCGCATTCTTATACTGCTACAGGAGCAAGTGTATGTATCTAAGCAATATGGCATATGGATATCGTGTGGAGTCCCGCTTTCCAAATACTTTAATGATCTTGATGAAATCCATTTAAATGAATTGAAAATCTCTCTTTATTTCTATCTATCTATCTTATCTATCTATCTCTGTATGTGTGTGTGTGTGTGTTTGTGTGTGTCATCATCACGGGAGAATGGTTGCACTGAATTTCATGAAATTTTGTGTATAGACTTAGTATAGCCCCACTTAAAATTTAATCTATGTTTCGAGTTTCTCGGACCAGGGGATATCGAGACATTAATAAACAAGAAAGATTAATCATGCTAAAAGCATTGATTATAAAACACTTTCCAACTTCAATGCAATTTTATTTAAACATGTCTAAAATGCAATACATTCCTCGGTAATATTTTAAAACTTATCACAATACTACATTAATTTATTATATTTGAAACCTTAAACCTTCATAAAAAAAATTAACTTCATTCAAATGACGGCATTAAAGTATAAATTGCCTGGTTTAAATATCTCTAAAATGTGATACATTCCTCGGTAATAATTTTAGAATTGTCATAATACTACGATAATTTATCATATTTGAAAACTTCATCGAAAACAACTGAAATCCATTCAAATGACGTCATAGAAAAAATAACACGCCTGGCTCTCTCTATAAAAGCAACATTTCATTCATAAATAATTCCCCCATTCATGTCATTCATAACAATACTATAATAATTTATTTTACTTAAAAATTAAGACCATGGAGCTACAAGTAATTAAACTATATGCGTAAAACTTCATCGAAAAATATCGTCCTTCTCTTTCTAAAATCAATGAATATTTCATTCATATCAGCTAAGCAGACTCCATGGACTAAATGATTTTGTGTTAAAGAATTACAGCAATTCTAATACAACTCATTCTACATATTTTGCTGTTTACATTTTACATAGGTGAAAAATGGGCTTAGTTGTAGAAATAATCAAATTTGGGATGAGCATTTAAACACAAATATATTGTCATTGCGTTGTTTCAGTATGTAGATGCACAGAATTTAGGCAAAAATAAAGTAGTTTTAGGACGGATACAACACTCAATATCAATTAAAAAGAACTTTAAAAATCATGATTTGGAGACAAGATGGATGCCATATATCATTTTGAAGTATGTCACGTGATCGTTTCATATCATGGTCACGTGATCGCTTCATATACGAGGTGCTATTATTATTTTAATTTTTATTTAAAAAACTACTGAATATATTTCGTTGAATTTTTTTTTATATATTTTATGGAACAATTTGAATATTGCCTAAAATTTTCGAAGCAATTTGTGAATTTTAAATCCGCTTAAAAAATGCTTGAAAAATTAGGTCCCATAGGGTTCAATGTATTTCATTTTTTCAACCCGGGTTCAATCCAAAACTAATTGGGTGATATTATTCATTTATATTTCCATAGGTCCTACAGACCGTCTGAACAACATACTAAAATTTCATTTTGATTAAGTCATTTTTACGGCAGTTATCGTGCTAACGGACAGAGAGACAGACAGACAGACAGACAGAATGAACAAAGTCATAAACACTTTTCAACTTTGTTGTAAAGTGTTAAAAACGAATCTTCCATAGATATAGCATCATGTAGAAGATATTTTCACCCAAACTTATTTAAAGAAAAATGTATCATATTACTTAGTAACGGAATTAAATCTGTCGCGAACGTTTTGGTATACTCGACAGAGAAGACAAAGTTTTGAAATCAAACACATTTATTAAACATGAAATAACAAGGCAGTTGATCGAAAACAGTGGAGTACAAGCATTTCTCGCAATAACTCAGAGTTACACTCGGTAGGGTGACCATTAAGAACACCCCTGGAGGAAGAGGAACCAAGAGAATACACATATTTTCTGATACATAAAATAAACACAATATTCCTCATATTATACTTGACATTTATATACGACATTTGTATACTTTGAACATATACGACATTTTCATATAACATCATCAATGATTCGATACTCACGAGGATTTGACAATTAACACTCTATTCGTTAGGTGGAAGACTAAATATATATAAAACTTTACCTCGTCTCTTTTAAATATAACATTTACAATTCTGTACCATGGGAAAGGATATCAGGATGGACTCTCGGCATAAACTCATCGAGATTCTTGCGCAGAACAAAATCCATAATGGTCGGGAAACTTGACTACACAACATCATGCTGGCGGAATTCGACATCTTGGTTGGTTACGGAGATTGGTTGATTCGTACCTTAGGACACAAGGCGGAGTCAGGCAAATACAAATCGCTGTAAAATGAGCTTTCCCTCTAGCCCTATTAGCGATTCAAGCCGACCAGTGAAAGAACCATTTTCTCTTTTCACAAGATTCATTATTCCATTACTACCAGGCTGATTCATTTAAAAACACGAGTGACTCATCTCTGAACCGAGCCAAACGACTCTACGCACAACTTGTCGAACTATGTTACATATTTTAATCACATCCTTCCACTTTCAAAATTAATCCACCTTTTCTTAAAATTCGCGATCATACGCGAATCAAACACACATGTCTACATTTCTCCACGACTCCTTCCACACTGCTTCCAAAATCCTTTTTCAAACGCGCGCGTGCGCAAAACCTGCAAGTTCCCAACTAGCGACTGAGAAGCGAAAATACAAAACTATTACTATTTTTCTGGAACATAAACACTTTTGCGATTTTAGAGTTCACTTCCCTTAAAAGTCAATGTAATTGAAAACATGTAGAAAAGACATTTACATTTCGAAATTGACACTTTCAATCACACAGAAATAAAACAATACTTTAATATACAATTTTAACACAGAGGTGTGAAAGCCTTATCACAAATCCATATGTGTTTATACGACAGACGAATATTCTTAATTTTTGTTCTGATTTAAATAATAAAGAAATGGGTATAAAATAAATTTTATCGGAATTGCATTAATAAAAACGAATCTTCCATAGATATAGCATTATGTAGAAGATATTTTCCCCCAAACTTATATAAAGAAAAATGTATCATATTACTTAGCAACGGAATTAAATCCATATGTGTTTATATGACAGACGAATATTATTTTTTTTTCTGATTTAAATAATAAAGAAATGGACATAAAATAAATTTTACCGGAATTTTTTTGACTAGACATCAATTCAATTACGATCTTCGGGTGCCAAAACTACAGGAATTATTATTGATATTTTCAATTTCTTACTTCATATGTTTTATTTTAGCAAAGGTTTTCTAACTCATAAAATGCGTTTAGCCAATTGTTATAAAATAATAAAAATGGTACGGGTATATCTTTTGATTCTATTTTAGTGCTTTCGTTTTGGCATATATTAGTCCAATTTCAAATTTTTTGTAATATTGTATACAAACGGGACCGAGGTGCATTATTCTACAGATCTGCGTGTGAAGATAATATTGCCCAGCGAGAACAGATATTCTTAATTTCCTTTTTAGGAGATATAAATTTAATATTTTAGTAGAATGTTTTGTATAACAATGTCATTTTCAATACTGCAGGAATTTTGCACATATTTTAAATCACGAGCAACACCGCGTATATATACTATATAAATAAAATTGTACCCTGTGCAATTGTCTGTCTATTTATTATCTCAGCACGCTAAAACTCAACTTTTTTCTTTTTGTTAGAATTATCACAAAATTTCAAAAAAAAAAAAAAAAAAAAAAACTGAAAATTGAGAGTATACCTCAAATTCTGAATTTTAAGTTTCTATGTATGATATACGAGGGTCACACTAAAGTTTATAATAATATTAGAATAAAAACTTCTAATAATATTAGATTTAATTTTTTAAGATACGGCTAAGTGGTACAAGTTAAACATACCAACTTTTTGGAGTGTTCAAAGTACTCTCCTCCAACATCAATACACTTTTGTAGGCGAATTTTCCAAAGATTAAATGCCCCTAGTCCATTTCTTGGAATCGATGAACAATATGCTTTTATAGCCTCATCAACCTCACCTTCGGAATGAAAACGACGTTCACGTAATTTTTTTTAGATTAAAAAATACCAAAAGGTCAGACATAGCAAGATCAGGAGAATATGGTGGATGTTCTATCACTTTGATGTTTTTTGTTCAAGAAATTCGACTATCATACTTGCTGAATGAGAAGATGCATTGTCATGGTGAAGCATGAGTCCCCTAACATTCACTTCCTGAAGAATTCCTGGAAGACACTTAGTGGTGTACCAATTAGCTGTAACTGTCTTCTGTCCCTCTAGCTTTATGGCTTTGACCAGACCTGTACTTCTGAAGAACACTGCACACATTACTTTTATCATTGTCGTTGTCTTTTTCACCATTGTTGGTTTAGAGTCATCTTCAAAGATCCATACTTTACTTTCTTGACATGTTGGAACATCAAAAAACGGTATGTACGTTTCATCACCAGTTTTGATTTTAGAAATATTGCGTTTCACCATCATTAAGTAATTTTAGGGTTTCTTTACTGATTCTGACACGCTCCGCTTTTTAGTGTTCAGTTAAATTATGGGGAACCTAATCACAAACTGATTTTTTCATATGCAGTTCTTCATGAATAATTTTATGTATAGCTGCAGATCCAATGTTAAGTTCTTTCTGTATCATTTGGTAGGTATCTCGATTAACATTTTCGAATGGCCGACACATTTTCTGGGACTACAGCTGACAAAGGTCTTCCTGTGTGTTCTTCATCCAGGAGAGAATATCGACCTCTTCTAAACTCTGTAGTAAACTATCTGAATACAGTGGCACGAGATGGAGCATTATGTGAATATGCTAATTGTAGAAGTTGAAGACATTCTTCTTGATTTAGCCCAACTTTAAAATCAAAGAAAATCATAGCTCGATAATGCGCTTGCGTCAACTCCATTTTCTTTCAAAATTTATTCTACGATAACTATATTGTAATTACTGCCACAAATTATCGTCTGCAGACATAAAAGAGTTCAAATTTAAATGTCCGACCAATAATTTATTTTTTTAGCGCATATCGTCTGTCCATGTCTCAAAATTTTCATTGTGACCCTCGTATTTCGTATGAAAAAGGGATAGTCTGTTAATATAAAATAAAATTTTATTTTTACATTTAGACCTAACCTGGACTTTTTACTTTCCTTATATACATAATGTATAAGGAAAGTATTACTTTCCTTATATACATAATGTATAAGGAAAGTATTGTGACGGGGTCGAAAATTCGAATTCGAGTTTTCGACGGGAGAGCACGTTTCAAGCATCCCTGATCACGAATCAAACATTTTTGAAGTGATGTCTGTGTGTGTGTGTGTGTGTGTGTGTGTCAGTGAGTCTGTGGAGACGATAACTGACGAACGAATGGACCGATTCGAACCAAATTTGGTACAAAAATCACAATCCGTAAACACTGGAAGCCTATTGTTTTTATACGTAATCGAATGTTCAGAACCCCCTTAAATTTTCGAATGAAATTTTGAAAAAATTGTCAAAAAATCAAAACCACTAATAAAATTACGCAAATAGACATTTCTTATGTAATTTTTCATTAGAAAACGATTGGCTTAAATTTTAAAACGCTAACATGAACCGTTCTCGAGATATTGTGCATTTTTAAAAAAAATTATGAAAAAGTCGCATAAAAAAAAATTCCTATTGAGAAACATGTTCACTTTTCATATGTAATACCATGCGATAAATTGAGTGACATCATTCTCGTGGATCTAGCTCGTTTCATTCATGAAAAAATTTACTTTGAATAATACTTTTGTATTTGAACGCAAATAGTCATTTATCTGCTGTAAGAATAATTTTTTTCTTAGTGCATAACGCTTGGAGAGATTTTGGCGACGAATTTGGCAGAATGTCGCCAACTTGGCGACTTTTTTGAAATGTTGCCAAAATAATGAAAATCTCGCCAAATGGATGAAAATGATGCTAAATCAATGAAAATGACGACTAATTGTCGAAAATTCAATATCTTGGAAAGAATATTAGTATCTACTATAAGAAAAACCTATTTTTTTAATGTAAAAGTAGTAAATCCATTACATTATATAAGGAAAGTCATGTGTTGCCCACATCAGATTTTTTGAAAAATGCTTTCACGCCACTCACCAGGGTCCGAGATTCGAAGAGCAATTTAATTTTTATTTTTATTAATTTATAATAGCTCTTGCCGGAACTCCGTCCCTTTTCACCTCTCAACATGGGTCAGATCTCATTTCTACTGCAATATGAGAGACATTATAACAAGGCAGCATTGAAAATAAACAACATCCCGTGTGAAAGGTCGATGCCCTGATAAGTATTGCCCCAATGTTTACCAATCCCCGATATGGGCTCCTCCATTACGTGTATGGACTCCTCCGAAGGGGGCTGTTCACGTGAGAACCCTAGAGATAAAAATTTCTCGCATCGTACTTCCCGGTATATGGAAACACTGAAAACGTTCTAAAAGAATATCTAGCAGCCGTTTTTCGCGTGGAATATGTAATACAAAGTAACTTAAAATTCCCAATTATGTGCAAATTCCTATAATATTTTAAATGGAATTGTTATTCAAAACATTCTATTAAAACATTAAATTTAATGATCCTAAAAATAAGTACATGAATATGTCTTCTCGCTGTGTAAAATTATCCTCACTGGTAGATTTGAAGATCATATGTTGTTGTTGTGGTTGCTAAGCCCCTTGACCTAGATAATGATAGGACAAGTCCAAAGAATTACGCCGTCCATAAAACAATGAGGCTGCCTTCTTCTGGTCCTCTAATAGAAGATTTAAAGAGCCCCCCCTCCCCCCCCATGCAGTCTAGAATATGAAACTCGTATTGGTCCCGTTTGTAAACTAATTTACAAAAGATATGAATTTGGATCAATATATGCCAAAATGAAAACGCTATGAAATTGGATCAACATATGCCAAAATAAAAGCATCAAGGTATAAGAATATATATACCCGTACTAATTTCATTCTGTTTCAACAATTGGCTAAACACAATAGATGAACTGAGAAAATTTTGCCCAAATAAAACAGATGGCGTAAGAAATGGAATATTATCAACAATTCCTGTAATCTTTAAAACTGAAGGACGTAATGGATATAATCCAGTGGAAAATGGATTTTTGATCAAATTTATTTTATATACATTTCTTATTTAAATTGAAAAAAAAATATTAAAATCGTCTGCTGCACAAGCAAATTGGTTTTAATTATGTTGCTTCTTTTTCTTTTCAAATGAATTTGCAATAAAATACCGTCTACATAATACTATTTCTATGGAAGGTTTAATTGTGTGTTTTTATTGATCGATAATCTGTAGTTCAAAAAACTCAAAACATAGACTAAATTTTAAGTGAAGCTATTTCAATGCCACACACAAAATTTCATGAAATTTAGTGCCACCGTTCTCCCGATGATGAGACAAATACACAAACAGCAATTTTATGTATATAGTTATGTATATGTATAGTAATTTTTTGTATATATTTTAATTTTATGTATATAGATTTGCAGCAATATTTCTGTTTATTTCTTTTTTTTTTAATTTGATGTGGCACACGATCTGCTACAAGCTGAAATTAATTTTTTAGTTCTTCCATTGCATATTTTCATTAAGATCTATAGCTCACAATAATACATAAAAATATCTGATGTGGGCAGCACATGACTTTCCTTATTTAATGCAAAAATTTTACTACTTTTACAGCAAAAAATAGCTTATTCTTATAGTAGATACTTATATTCTTTTCAAGATATTGAATTTTCGTTAATTAGTCGTCATTTTCATTGATTTAGCGTCATTTTTAACCATTTGGCGAGAATTTCGTTAATTTGGCAACATTTAAAAAGTCGCCAAGATGGCGACATTCCGCCAAATTCGTCGCCAAAATCTCGCCAAATGTTATGGAAGGGGAAATAAGTTATTCTTATAGCAGATAAATGACTATTGACGTTCAAATACAAAAGTATTACTCAAAGTATCTTTTCTCATGAATGGAACGAGCTAGATCCACGAAAATGATGTCACCAAACTTATCGCATGATATCACGTATAAAAAGTGAACATGTTTCTCAACAGTTCATATATTATTTTTAATTTATGAGATTTTTTGATAAATATATTTGAAAAATGTGCAATATCTCGAGAACGGTTCACGCTAGCGTTTTAAAGTTTATGTCAATCGTTTTATAAGGAAACATTACATAAAAAATGTCTATTTTCGTAACTGTATTAAAGGTTTTGTTTCTTGATGATTTTTTCAATATTTTACTCGAAAATTTAGGGGGGTTCTGAACATTCGATTCCGTTTAAAAACAATAAGCTTCCAGTATTCACGGATTGTGATCTTTGTACCAATTTTCATTCGAATCGCTCCATTCGTTCGTGAGATATCGTCTCCACAGACTCACTGACACACACACACACACACACACAGACATCACCTCAAAAATGTTTGAACCGTGATCAGGGATGCTTGAAACGTGCTCTCCCGTCGAAAACTCGAATTCGAATTTTCGACCCCGTCACAATACTTTCCTTATACATTATGTATATAAGGAAAGTAATAAAAGATTGAATGGCACTTTATAAGCCTACAGGGTTTCGGTGAAAGAACTGTAATAGTGAAAGAAACAATGAAAATGCACGAAGTAAAAAAAAGATAAAGAAAGTAATAATGCAAATATGCAATTCAGTGAAAGAACTGCAATAGTAAAAAAACAATGAAAATGCACGAAGTAAAAAAAAATAAAGCAAGTAATAATGCAAATATGCAATTCGGAAGACACAACGGGACAGCTCAAAAATTCTAAGAACTAAACCAAGAAGCAAGGCAAGATGAAGAAAAAACATTAATATATAACTCAGCAAAAACACATAACACGCCATTAAAAAAGGAATGCGCAGTAAAATAACCCAATATTAATCGAAGTCATTGCAAGCAAAGCATTATTAGGAATATCTTAAGTGTCTTCAAGGCATATTATCTCTCCCCTAGGAAAAACAACATTTACAGGTAAATAATCATTATTTAAAGGTCCAGGCAGCTGGACGTTGGCGACAAATTGGGTTACGTTGGTTGTATACCCACGATTCTAAAGGATATGTAGTAATAATGCTATAAACTACAAAAATGTTCTGAAATTAATTCCACACAAGGCTCAGACAAAGAAAAAAGAAAAGAAAATGGCAAGGATCAAAATACGATAACAATACAATAAGCACAAAAGGGCGAAGATATAAAAGACTAAAACTGCAAACAAACAACAACTCATGCATTAATGTCTATTTTTTTGCATTTCTGCTTAACTTAAACTAGAAATGCAAAAGAATAGACATTAATGCATGAAATTTATTTACTTATTACTTCTACCGTTGCGCTAATACATGAAATAAATATTTATTTCAAATTATTCGAATTCGTAGTTTTGAAATTATTTCCTTTATTACTTAGCGACTTAGCGTATTTTTAAAAGACGGCAACTCATCAAAACTTTAAAAAAAGAAAACATCTCAAGAATCTTGATAGAAGTGGCACTTTTTTATTACTTTCCTTATATACATAACTTATAAGGAAAGTATTGTGACTGGGTCGGAAATTCGAATTCGAGTTTTCGACGGGAGAGCACGTTTCAAGCATCCCTGATCACGAATCAAACATTTTTGAAGTGATGTCTGTGTGTGTGTGTGAAAGTATGTGTGTGTGTGTGTGTCAGTGAGTCTATGGAGACGATAACTGACGAAGTAATGGACCGATTTGGACGAAATTAGGTACAAAAATCACAATCTGTAAACACTGGAAACCTATTGTTTTTATTCGCAATCGAATGTTCAGAACCCCCCTAAATCTCCGAGTGAAATTTTGAAAAAATCGCCAAAAAATCAAAACTGCTAATAAAGTTACGCAAATAGACATTTCTTATGTAATTTTTCATTAGAAAATGATTGGCATAAATTTTAGAACTCTAACATGAACCGTTCTCGAGATATTGCACATTTTTTAAAAAAATTATCAAAAAGTTATATAAAATAAAAAAAATATTTCCTATTGAGAAACATGTTCACTTTTCATATGTAATCCCATGCGATAAATTGGGTGACATAATTCTCGTGAATCTAGCAAGTTCCATTCATGAGAAAAGATACTTTGAGTAATACTTTTGTATTTGAACACTAATAATCATTTATCTGCTATAAGAATAACTTATTTCCCCGTCCATAACGCTTGGCGAGATTTTGGCGACGAATTTGGCGGCATGTCGCCAACTTGGCGACTTTTTAAAAATGTTGCCAAATTAACGAAAATCTCGCCAAATGGATAAAAATGAAGCTAAATCAATGAAAATGACGACTAATCGTCGAAAATTCAATATCTTGGAAAGACTATAAGTATCTACTATAAGAAAAACCTATTTTTTTACTGTAAAAGTAGTAAATTCATTGCATTATATAAGGAAAGTCATGTGTTGCCCACATCAGATTTTTTCCTTTGTTGTTAAAAATTACGTATGAAGCTATCATTTTTGAATATATTTAAAGAATATGTTTATTAAACTTTCAGTTTTCTTTCTTTGACACCATTTCGAAAAGTGTAGCTTGTTCTATAAAAAATAATAATCAGCAATTTTATTATAGGAAAAAGGCAAAAGAGTAGAACTTCGTGTAAGACGTATTATTCAAAAAATAAATAATCCAAATCATGAAATAGTACACGTCTATATAATGAAATAGGCCAAATCTAAATAATAAATAAATACACTCTCCAAGCCATACATCAGCCAATTTGGAACAACATAAATTGGATAATAAGGTCAATTCTTGTAGTCGTATATAAAATTTCTCAAAATTATAAATAGCGAATATGAAGTAAAAACTAATGCAAGATCTGTAAAAAAATCATTTTTTTGGGTAAATTTAACATTTTATTATTCTCCCTTTTTTTATTATTGGAGAGCCATTTCCAATTTTTGAAATCATGGAATAACCGTTAACTGCAATGGCAGCAAGTGTTCTTGCTGTTATTGCAGTTAACAGTTATTACACACTGATGAGCACATATTAAGCACGAAACCGGTCCATGGATGCTGTTATATAGAAAAGGAGTGCTTTCCTCATATTTGGAAACGCCTCTCTCCGGTGAGTTCATAGATTTTCAATAGAGAGTGCTTAAATTAAATAACTCAACAATAAAATTTAACATAAAACAAATTGGCAACAGTATCAGCTGGTTTTGCAGGCAAGTATCGGTCTCATTTAGAAAAAATAGACAGAGCAATAAACACCCCTAAAAGCATTAAAAGTGTCTGTTGCCTTTTTTAGCTGGTGCCCCTGTCCCCTTTTCCTGAAGAAGAGGGGTATTTTTTGTCTTCGAAACCGCTTGATACCGTTATTAATTTATTTTATGCTATATGTTTTTAATGAAGTTTATAGTTTTCAACTTTTATAAACTGGTTATCGATTAAAATAAGCATACCCAATTTCTTGAAAGTCAGCCCATTCTTTCCCGATATCTCGCTCTCTTTAACTAAAAAAATCTGATGTGGGCAACACATGACTTTCCTTATATAATGCAATGAATTTACTATTTTTACAATAAAAAATAGGTTTTTCTTACAATAGCTATTTATATTCTTTCCAAGAAATTGAATTTTCGTCAATTAGTCGTCATTTTCACTGATTTAGTATCATTTTTATCCGTTATTTTAACGCTTGGCGAGATTTACGTTAATTTGGCAACGTTTAAAAAAAATTGCCAAGTTGGCGACATTCCGCCAAATTTGGCGCCAAAATATTGCCAAGCGTTATGGACGGAGAAATAAGTTATTCTTATAGCAGATAAATAACTATTGGCGTTCAAATACAAAAGTATTACTCAAAGTATCTTTTATCATGAATGGAACGAGCTAGATCCACGAGAATGATGTCACCCAATTTATCGCATGATATTACATATGAAAAGTGAACATGTTTCTCAAGAGTTAATATATATATTTTTTAATTTATGGGACTTTTTGATAAATTTATTTTAAAAATGTGCCATATCTCGAGAACGGTTCAGGTTAACGTTCTAAAGTTTATGTCAATCGTTTTCTACGGAAAAATTACATCAGAAATGTCTATTAGCATAACTTTATTAAAGGTTTTGATTTTTTGATGATTTTTTCAAAATTTCACTCGACAATTTTGGGGGGTTCTGAACATTCGATTACGTTTCAAAACAATAGGCTTCCAGTATTCATGGATTATGATTTTTGTACCAAATTTCGTATACAGTTATCGTCTCCACAGACTCACTGTTTTGAAAAATGTACAATATCTCGAGAACGGTTCATGTTAGCTTTCTAAATTTATGTCAATCGTTTTCTAATGAAAAATTACATAAGAAATGTCTATTTGCGTAACTTTATTAGCGGTTTTGATTTTTTGACGATTTTTTCAAAATTTCATTCGAAAATTTAGGGGGGTTCTGAACATTCGATTGCGTATAAAAACAATAGGCTTCCAGTGTTTACGGATTGTGATTGTTGTACCAAATTTTGTTCGAATCGGTCCATTCGTTCGTCAGTTATCGTCTCCACAGACTCACACACACACACACATACTTTCACACACACACACACACACACACACACACACACACACAGACATCACTTCAAAAATGTTTGATTCGTGATCAGGTATGCTTGAAACGTGCTCTCCCGTCGAAAACTCGAATTCGAATTTTCGACCCCGTCACAATACTTTCCTTAGACATTATGTATATAAGGAAAGTAATAAAAATTATGATATCTCGAACGCGGCACGTGATAACTACTAAATATGGGATTTTGGGTTAAAAGTTTATCAAATCGTCGACTCATTAGATTAGATTTCAGTAAGAATTTTGAAGTGTTTTTAAAGTTTTTTCTGATTTTCTTTTGTTATTTAATTTAATGATTTGATCAAAGAAGAGCTATATATATGCAGTTAACAAATTTAGATATTGTCAGGAAATCAGAATACAAATTAGAGTTACCTTATATCACCGGTTTCGGAAAAATCGATTTTTTTTATACCGGTTTCTTGTAAAAATCGATCTCTCAAAATGGACAGGATGTTACCGATCAGAAACTAATTATGAGAAAAGCAAGTTTTTCAATTTTCTCCCTTACGCTACAGTGACGCGTAGAAAAGTGGAAAACAAATCGTTATCATACACAAAATCGTGATTACACACGTGATCACACACGTGATCACATAGCAAATGGATGGAGTTGGCAGATTCAATTCAGATTAATAATATACGAATTTTAACATTATCCAAAATGAATATCACGCAAAAAATGGTCGAAAAGACAATGAGGGTATAGAAAGATTAAATAGTTTATCGATTTTAGGTAAGAATAAGGTTTATATAGTATTGTTTTGGTTTGAATCTGCTTATACCATCATTTCCCTTCAGCCATTATGCAATATATTAATTTTAGATAATGATAAGATAGTACTAGCAGTATAGCCGTTCTTATACGGAATATGCAATATGAAGATACTTAAAATTCACAATCATTAAGTAAAATACGCTTTGTGCAAAGGATAAGGGAAACTTGAACAATGTACATTAAGAAGACAATAATGCAGTATACAGCTGTTTCGAGGATACGCTGAATCCCTGAAATCACAATCATGTGCAAATTCCTATAGTATTCTAAATGGCATTGTTATTCAAAATAATCTATTCAAATATTTAAATCAATGCTCCTACAAAAGGTTTAAGAATCACTATTCTCGCTATATAAAATTCTTTTGACTAGCAGATTTAAGGAATAAAACATCCTAATCCCATTTCTAAACAAATATACAAAAAATATAAAATTGAATCAATATATGCCAAAATAGAAGCTCTAAAATTCTGTTAGAAAATATACCCGTACTACTTACATTTTTCTAGATTGGAAGGTTTATATAACCGTGTATTAGAAGATATCCTACAATGCATGGTTTTGAAAAATATTTCACCCAAATCAAACAAATGACGGAAGAATTTGAAAATATCAGTTAAGTTGTACAAAAAGCGGCAGTTAAGTTGTATAAAAAGCAAGTAATGAAAAAGCCTTTTAACATTTGCTTCTGTCATTATGAAATTTCGAAGCCATTTGAAAATGGAATTTACGTCGTTATAATGAGTGGTTGCGTATGAATAGGCAATACGCTTAGAAGCGCAAACTTTAACCGCACTACATATTCAAATCCAAAATAAATGTTGCGCCGCCGGCCGCAAAACATTGAAGAAACGTGGTTTTCCTCATGGTCAATTATTACTGCTTCGTAAATGAAGGAGAACTTGTTTATATTGATGGACTAGCAGCATACCCGTTTTTCGTGCGGAAATAGTTGGTGTAAGAAAACTTAAAATTCACAATTTGCGGCGAATTTTTAATATTTAGAGTCTCTTTTTATGAAGTATTATAATTATTCTCACGAAAAGGAAATAAGTGTTTTTCCCGTGCTAACGTAAATTGCCAGATAGAAGCGCAATGTGCAATTTCATTTATATTAGTGAGGTCCGCCGACATTCTGTCCATTAGTAATTTAAAAACCTTTTTATTCATGAAATACGCTATAGAAAAAATATGGAATATACTGTAAAAGAAAACACCCTATCACTGTCTCCGTAGCCACAACACTAAAGGAGGTATTGTAATATCTATTGTTGTAAATAAATTAAAAATGAGTCCAATACCCAGCTTGATTTTCAGAATCTGATGTAAAACGCAATGTAAAGCCCCAGAATTCTCCATTGTTGTAAATAAGTTCGTGCGTTCATTATCCATCTTCGTTTTCAGTACCTGATATCATACGCAACGTAGAATTCCAGAATACTGCTTTTTATATACCATTGATAGATAATAAAAATTTTACAATTAAACAATAGCATCTTTGTAGACTACGTATATTCTACTTACTTCTTATTAGGGGCAAAAAAATGGAGTTAAAGGTTTAATAGAGGTTAAAAGGTTTCTTTTAAATTTCGTTAATTTATAGAGCTTCCATAATTATAAATATATAGAGGTTCAAGCAACGATAGGGATCACACTATGAGATTTTGAATTAAATTTATTGTAGAGGGGCTGAAAAATCGATTAGGTTGCGTTAGACTGGAGACTCAAATAACTATTGGATCCTGTTTATTTAGAGACTCCTATAACGATTGAATTACGCTCAAAGCGAGTACATAGTCAGAAGGACATGAAGACTGATACACAAAACAGAAGACGCACGTCTAAATTTGAAGTGAAACAATACCATGGCTACGCATAAAATTTCATGAAATACAGTACAGTCGTTCTCATATAACGATTAGGTCAAGCTTATAGTGAGGAAAAAGTCAGGACATGAAGACAAACAGAAAGTCAGATGGACGACTCAATTTTAAGTGGGACCCTACCAAAAACTACCGACAAGATTTCATGAAATTCGGTACAGCCGCTCTCCCGTGACAAGCAAGCAAATAAACAGACAGATTTAAAATGTACTTATATAGATTTAATTGAATACTATCACATCTGTTACAAGCTTCGCCACTAAATTTAGAATTCTTCAACGTAAAATATCACGTGTTATATAGTTAAAAATACTTGAAAAAATCGGATGTGGGCAACACATGACTTTCTTTAGACTCAAAATTTGTTTTTTTTCACTTACTTTGAACTTCCTCACATTAAATTCCGTTCCATCGCACAAAATAACACATAAAATAGATACTTATTTTAAATTACAAATGTTTTGAAAAAAAAATAACTATTTTTCATTGAACAACTTTTAAAACATTGCCAGCTCGTCCAATTCCAAAAAAATTTTGAAATGTCTCAAGAAAGGTTCATCCTACAAAAACGGAGTTGGTTTTATTTGCTTTGTCATCAAACTTTGACATATGAAACAAGCAATTAATCCATACATTTAAACATATTTCGTTTTTAATTTTTGTCGATTAAGCGTCTGTATGGCATGCAAAATAAATGTTGCGTGCCATGTCAAATGAAAGCCAAATTTCACCCAATCGGATCAAAATCTAATCAGCCCTAGTTGAACGCATAACACATCACAGGAACACAATCTAGTTTCAAATCTAAATAAAAATTATTTATTACGGTTTAGGGGTCAGCTACGGTTGACGTTATGAGTTTTAAATATTCAAATATTTAACTTATGTATTTTAAATAACGAAACAAACAGAGTACAAACCGTTTTTATGAAACAAAAAGGAATCAAAGGGCTAACGCCTTAAAATAAAGAAATATGCTTCACAGCAAACGACGTATGGTCACCGAGGTCGTATGGTCACCGACGTATGGTCGACGAATGGTACCGTCGACGTATGGTCATCGACCTCATTCTTTTGGATATCTCTGTAAAGTAGTCCGTCATTTCAGAGCAATAATATTTGAAAAGCATGAATTTTAATCATATATTTCAGCAAATGTTTAAAAGTGAAAAATCCAGTTTTTATTGCATTCGAGGTCACGCACCTCACCAAACCTCAACAGCATTTTCCATCCCTCTTTTTAACCACTTTCATTCATTGGAGTGTTTATTTACATATCAGAAACCTAAACGAGGAAAAAAAGACGGCATGAAGAAAGCCTTTCAAGTTCTTCTTCAACGCAGTATATGCTCATTAAAAAAATAATATTAAATGAATTATATATATATATATATATGATACATAAAGTTTAAGTCCTTCCCAATAACGCGCCCTTTTCTTTTACAGTTATCTTATTATTCCAAATTCCCATCTCATGTCCAGCACCTATTGCAACTACATTAAATTCTATCCCACGCCACTAATATTAACAAGTCTACAGACGCTTCCTCGATCATACCATATATGGTCACTAAACTTAACGTTATGTAACGTTCTCATTGAAATTGCATTCCCAATCACATTTTTAAAGCCAAAACCGCTAAGATAGCCGTCATATGCCTCATATCCTCCCTCCCCCCTCTGATGAAAATGCATTTTGCACTTGTGAAGAACTACGCAGACGGCATAGAGATTTGGTGAGAGCTGGTCGAAGATCAGAAATCGTACAGAACATGTAATTATATTTATTCCTAGTGGCATCGAATAAAATAGACTTTTATAACTTAAATTGTATCTTCTTTGGACTATTCAAGTCAAATATTACACATATATATATATATGTGTGTGTCTGTGTATTATATATATATATATATATATATATATATATATATATATATATATATATATATATATATATATATCTGTAATATAGGCTACAATAATCCAGGGAAGAAGCATTTAACGTTATCACAAATCTCCTTTATTATATGACACTGGAAACAGATATAGTTACATAGAGAGATCGAGGTCCTCGTAAGCTACAAATTCTCAAGACATCACTGCACTCTGCGGTTGTTCACATAATGTACAGTTATATCGAAGGAAAAGGGATATGGTGGTGTGGGAAAGATGCTGCCTTCGCGTTCTTTATGCTTTAAAAATGTGATGGGGAAGCAGTTTCATATGAGAAAGTTTACACAGAGGTTAAGCTTAGTGACCATATATGGTATGGTCGAAGAAAAGAGAAGTGCTGGCAGACTTTGTTAATATTAGTGGCGTGGTATAGAATTTAATACGTGCTGGACATGAAATAGGAATTTAGAATAATAATTATGAAAGAAAATGGAGCGTTATTGGGAAATGCTTAAAATTTCTGTATCATATCCACCTCCCCTCCAAAAACAAAAGGCATGAGCACAGACACACTTCATGCCCAAGGCTTTTCAAAGTATAACATTTCAATATAAAAGCAAAAGTAAAAAATCAAAAGGAAATTTTATAATATAAAAAACAGTAAAAATGTAAATATTTACCAGAGAACTGTAAATAATTCGTATATTTACAATAATAATATGAAGATTCTTTCACTAATTACAAATAATTCTCACAACCAAATGATACAGTATAATAATAGTTCAATAAATTGTTTTTTTATTCTATGTTATGTGATGAATTAGTTTATATTTTATAAAAAAAATATAGAGTTTCTTGATCAGGGGAACTCGCACACACCATTCACTCTTAGGGCGCGGTAGCCCATTGGTTAGCGCGCTGGAGTTGCACTCGGTAGGCCCGGGTTCGATTCCAGCCACTGCCAAAACTGCCGCCGTGTTCATGCGGAGTACGATCACGTTAAACATGTGGGTCCGAAAGTCCTTCCGAGAGGTTGGTGGTAGGGGAAGGAGGGTACGGTCCCTGTAGATGCCTCCCCCACTGGGTTCCGGTCTAAATTGGGTGGAACTTCCCGACCGTCCAAACAGTTACCTTACACCTTTCTGGTAGGTCGGACGGTCTGGGTTTCAACAACAACAACACCATTCACTCTTCTCACAGTGTAATGAAGTTTGGGTTTATGTTTGTATTGCTGAGCTTGATAGGATTCCATAAATTTATAAAATACCTAATAATAAAACAATTTTCAACAAATTCAAAAATTAAATATTAATTTCAAGGTTATACGTGATTAAAGATTATTTTTAAATACTTAAATGAAATTACATGTACTTCATACAATATCCTACTATGTGTTTAAATATAAGTTCAAATCTCATTAAAATACATATAGTTACTTAAAATTCCATTATTTAAACTCATTATAATACATTTATACAATGTTGAGTGTATTGATTCTGAGTTTAGTGCATCCTGACAATAACTCCAAATGGTTTCGTTATTGCCATTCATTTGATAAACCCACAAGACCAATAGACTTCTCGTTCCAATTATAATAAATTACAATTCAAATATAACACTTTAAAATAATATTTAGATTTTTTACTAAACATAAAATAAGTATTTGTTGTTACTCTTTATTTACATAACTGTATTTTCAATTTCATATTATCAAGTATGTACACTGTAATATTTATCTATATGAAAATTATCATTATTTACATTTTAAATCTCGCTCAAATCTTCAACTCACCCGGCCCCCCTCCCTCGAAAAAAAAATAAAGAAAGTCTTTATTTTCACATGTTTATTCATTACTTCTCAATAACTCTATATTTTCAACTGTCTTATTTCTTTACTTATTCTTCATTTATTCTTTCACAACTCTATTTTCTTCAATTATTTCCTATCCAAGTTTATATTCCTACATTGATCCAATAACACTGGCAGTTTAAAAGGGCTTAGCCTCACTTGTGATTGGTATATCCTTATCCCAGTACCAGTGACAAGGGGTAAATAAAAGTATTTACACAAGAAAAAGTTTACTTTCAACACAGAATCAGTTACTTTTCATTAGCTCTACCAGGGTCATTGATCCTCTTACATGTGTTTTCATCATTTCCCCTATCTTAATTTACGCAACACAATATTTATTTCATACTACATAATATTCTTCTTTAAAATTTATAAAATCAAAATCATTATCATAATATACTTCTTATTTATATTGTATAATGTGGAAGAGGCAAAATTAAAACCAAAAAAATTATGCTTAGAACCAAGGAGTTTGGGTTTCCTTAGCTCCAACAAAAAATATGATTTATATAGCAAAGGTGGCTTGGTTGGATTAAAAGTTCCTAATTTTTGTAATAAGTAATGTAATATAAAAAAAAAGTTAGATAAATTTCAAAATATTCTTAATTTAGTTAAATTATTAAAGGCATTAAAATTGTACTAAAGTCATTAAACATTATTATAGAATTTTGAACATTATAAAATAAAATAAAATATTAATTAGATCATTAACACGTTATTGAACATATTGAAAATAGCATTAAAGAATTAAAATTGTTTATATTTAGAAGATGTTATAAGAATATCAAAATTAATAAATATTGACTTTTTTTTATTCTTGAAGCTTAAATGTTTCTTCAGGATAAAAATGTCTTAATCTAGTAGAAGGAGTTTGGTTTGTCTACTTCATAATTAACACCTGAAAGTTAATTTAATATAGTGTGGGGACCAGTATAAGAAGAAGTTAATTTTTTGGTATTGGAATATTTGAATTCTTCCAGCATAACTAAGTCACCGGGTCAATTCTTCCAGCATAACTAAATCAGCTTTTTGAAAGTGTGAGTCATACCTAACCTTATTTTTCAAATGATACTCTTCAGTTCTTTCTTTAGCAATTTTTGTAGGTTCTTCTATTGGTGGGTATATGTCAGTGCTATTAAGTGGAGAAGTATAAGGGAATTTCCCATACATCAAATAAGCAGAAGTGTACCTGATTACAGAGTGAGGGGCATTATTGTATTCAGAATTTACTTGCTCCAATAATTTTGTTCATGCAATTTTACCAGAAAAAGAATTGATTTTGAAAATTAGTCTTGTAATAATTGTTTGATTTACTCTTTCATTTTTTCCATTGGTCTGTAGTCTGTATGAAGATGTTAATAACTGAGTAACATTATAGCTTTTTAGAAAATGTTTAAATTTAGAAGCAGTGAAAGCAGCATTTCTGTCAGTTAAAATTTTTTGTGTAGTCTGAATTTGGAATATTTGTCTTAAACAATTTATATAAGTATCAGTGGTGACACTTTTTGAAGGAAAAGTCCAAGCATATCTGGTGGCATGATTTATAACAACATGTAAATACTTTTTAGCAGAATTATAATAACTTAACCCATCCACAGTATCAATAGAAATTATATCAAATGATTCTAGAGCAGGAAGTAAACATCCAAGTAGTCCCAATTTTTTCTGTCTGGATTTTTTGTTTAATTGGCATACTTCACAGTGTTTTACATAATTTCTGGTATCATCAATGATTTCTGGCCAATAGTATTGAAGGGAAATTAAATTTAACATAGAATTTACTTCAGGATGACCCAAATCTGAATGTGCTTTTTCTAATAATTTATTTCTTAGAGAATATGGGACAATAATTTTAGTGAAACCTTTCTTTTTGACAGTGAGTACATTATTAACTTTCTTAAATTTTGAATTTGTGGTATTATCCAATTGTTGATGTTCTTCAATTTCATCTAGTGTACGTAAATGGACACATAAATTAAAATGATGAGATATGGGATTTCTAGTTAACATATCTGTCTTATAACTTGTAGAGCCATTTTTGTATTTGATTTCAAAATCATATATAGAAAGTTTATATGACCACCTAAATAATCTACCAGTTGGGTGTTTAATACTTTTCAGCCAGACTAATGCAGCATGATCGATATGTACAGTAAAATGGTTTCCATGCAGATAGCAATAGTATTTATCAATGGAATCAACAATGGGAAGACACTCCAATTCTCTTATTGCATATTTTTTGTTCATATGGTCTCAATTGTCTGGAATGGTAAGCAACAGGATTTAAAGAACCACCTGGGTGTTCTTGTTTAATAATACTGGCGATACTATCAGATGATGCATCACAGAAAATATGGCAGGTGTAATTGGGATTCAATAAGGTTAGAACAGGTTTTGAAATTAAAATATCCTTAAGATGTTGAAAGGACGTTTGACATTCTGGTGTCCAATTCCATGCTTCATTTTTTTTCTAAGTAATTTATTCAAAGGGGTTCTAATTTTATCATAGTTATTAATGAATTTATTATATACATTAACACTTCCTAAGAATATTTGTAGGTCTTTTACATTTCTGGGAGGTTGCAATTTTTTTATTACTTCAATATTTACATTATTAAGTTAATACTTTCCATTCTCAATTTCATATCCACGAAAATTAATTTTTTGTTGTGCAAATTGGCATTTAGAATATTTTAATTCAATGTTTCCTTTTTTACAAATTGAGAAAACAATTTTTAGATGTTCTAGATGCTCATTAAAATTTTGAGAAAATACAATTATGTCAAGAAAATAATTTAGTGCAAATCTAATTTGATATTTGTCTAAAATTTGTCTCAAAGTTCTTTGAAAAATAACAGGAGAACTTTTCCATCCAAAGGGAAGACGTGTCCATTTATACAAACCAAAATTTTTATTGAAGGCAAATTTTTCCGAGTCATTTTCATTAAAAGATATGTGGCATTATCCTGAAGTTAAGTCAATTGTTGAAAAAAATTTCATATTGGTTAATTGGTCTAATACAGCATGAATTCTAGGAATGGGTTCTTTATTAGTCTTACTAATATCGATTATTTTCAATAGTCACAACAGAATCTCGTTCTGGAATTTTCATCTCGTTTATATGCCAAAATTATTGGTGATGAATAAGCACTATGGAAAGGTTTTATAAATCCAGCTTTAAGTAATTCTTCTAATTATTTTCTTTATGTCTGCAGTATCTTTGGGAGATTCACGATATGGTCGCAGCGACACCGGAAGTTCAGAAGTCAAATTAACCTTTTGAGGTTAAAATCGGATGCATCCCACATCATACTTATCTTTTGAAAAAATATTATTTACACTGGTTAGTAATTTTTGTAAATTTTCATTTCTTTTATTATTTAATCCTATTGAATTATTTACTTTGTTTTTTACATATTTTTTTCATTACTAGTTTCTATATTAATATGATAGGAAGAGTTATTTTCGGGGAACGAGTCTCCATACGAGATGTCCCTAAAAAATTGATAAACTTTAAAATTGTGGAAGTTCAAATACAATTTAAAGAGCTTACAATGGGCTCTTGGTAATAAAATATATTTAATATTAGTGTCAATTTAAAAAAAATTAGATTATGTGTTATTTTTTCTATAGTCGTAGGAATTTCCACAATTGTTTTAACACTCGCCTTGCCTCCTGTTTGTTGAACATTTATGTTGGGGTTTTTATCCAGTATCCGAAACTCTAGGTGTATTAATTGATTGGTGGAGATCACCAAAATGTTAGTGCCGGTGTCCACCAATCCGGAGTACCTTTTTCTATTCCCCAGGTTCAGGGTGATCTTGAACAAGGATCATTGACTAGTTGTGTTGGATCCATAATGTCGATGAGATCCAGGCAACTGTTCCCGAGGCGTCGTCCACCGTGGTCGGAACGTCGATTGTCGGATATGCTGTTGATGCCAATTTGGAGCGCTATGTCTGAATGGTCGATACAATTGTGTGGGTGGTTCATTTCCTTCTAGATTCCAAACTCTTCGTTGTGGGTTGGCTGGGTTCGGGGATCTCTGTGGCTGGTGACGAATTTCTGTATCCTTCATTATTCTTTGTAATTTATTGACTAAACGTTTCCATTCCTTTGGTGACGTCATATCATTTCTTAAAAATAATTGTTGAAACTCTGTGGGTAGTCCAGTTGTCAAAACCTCTGTAATAATTTTTTCTGTAAGTCCAAGTTTGGTCCCATATCCACTTTTGTTTTATAATAATTTCCTAACTTTTCTGCTTTTTGTAATTTATTTCCAATAAAGTCCTAAAAATATTCATTATTTTCTTTCTGAAAGTGTTCTATGAGTATTCTTTCTAATTGCGTCCAGTCCGTTACGTCTGTACACTGGTTTATAAAAAAAATTAAGGTCTCTTCGTCCAGGTATTCAGGCAATATTTCTAGTTTTTTCCTTCAGTAATCCTCTGTTTACTACATTGCAAATTAAAAATTTTTATCCAAGTCTTAATTTCCATTTTTCCCTCTAGTTTAAATTTTGGGAAAGATATTTTTATTTTTCCTTCGAAATGTCGATCCCCTATATTTTCAAATGTTTACAATACGGGCATATTTATGTCTTCCGTCATTGTTGATTTTTCTGTCATTTTCAGTCCTTAATTCCAAACAAAATCACAGGTCTTTTTCGATTTTCTTTCGTCCTTACATTCTTTCAACTGTGCTCGATCCAGCTCTTAGAAACGTGGAAGTAAGTCACCGCCGATCTTTTTGCTGACTCAGCACGAAAAAGGCTCACAGCGTTTCTCCTTTTCAAATCCCTTCTACGACATCCGCAAACCGCAACACATCATCGTAATAAGAGTTTTTTTCATTCCAACATAAATTCATCCATAGTTCAAAATCAATTTTTTAATACTTTTCCTACTGAACGGTACAATCGTTGTCGACTTCTGTAATATAGGCTGCAATAATCCAGGGAAGTGGCATTTCACGTTATCACAACTCTCATTTATTATATGACACTGGAAACAGATATAGTTACATAGGGAGGTCGAGCTCCTCGTAAGCGACCAGTTCTCAAGACATCTCTGCAGCCTGCGATTGTTCACATAATGTACAATTACATCAAAGGGAAAGGGATATAGTGGTATGGGATGCTGCCTTCGCGTTCTTTATGCTTTAAAAATGTGATGGGCAAGCAGTTTCATATGAGAAAGTTTACGCAGAGGTTAAGCTTAGTGACCATATATGGTACGGTCGAGGAAAAGTGGAAGTTCTGGCAGATTTTGTTAATATTAGAGGCGTGGTATAGAATTTATTACGTGCTGGACATGAAATAGGAATTTGGAATAATAATTATGAAAGAAAATGACGCGTTATTGGGAAATGCTTAAAATTTCTGTATCATATTCCCCTCCCCTCCAAAAACAAAAGGCATGGGCACAGACACACTTCATGCCCAAGGCTTTTCAAAGTATAACATTTCAATATAAAAGCAAAAGTAAAAAATCAAAAGGAAGTTTTATAATATAAAAAACAGTAAAAATGTAAATATTTACCAGAGAATTGTAAATAATTCGTATATTTACAATAATAATATGAAGATTCTTTCACTAATTACAAATAATTCTCACAAACAAATGATACAGTATATGAAGTAGGAATTTGGAGTAACAATTATGATAGGAAAGGGGTGCATTATTGGGAAAGACTTAAAATTTCTGTGTCATATATATATATATTAATGACCAATCTCAGGTATATATTATACAAGTAAAATAAAAATTCTTCAATTATATATAAATATATATATATATATATATATATATGTAACATATATATATAATTGAAGAATTTTTATTTTACTTGTATTATATATACCTGAGAATGATTGTTAATAGAAAATGTTCTGTACAGCAAAAGTGAAAGGAAGATGGACTGAAATGTAAATGTGACATCAAAAAGACTATATGACAAGCTGTTGAATATTTTAAAAAGAACATGATAAGTAAACATTATAAATAAAACAGGCACTAAACTGGTATAAAATACCCCTTTTTCCCTGTTCCATATATAAGTTAAGAAATGGAATAAGAATTGCATGTGGTAAAGATGGGTGAAAATGTTTTCTAACTACACATTAAGATGAAAGTATTTTTATATAAATCATATATATATATATATATATAGTATATAATAATCAAAGAGTTTAAATATGAAATACTACTTTAAAACAGATATTAAGACCCTACATCATAATTTCAAATTTACTTATAAATGGAAAATTATAAAATCATATGTATTTTCCGCTAAAAAAAATTTAATTATCATCATGCCACCTTCTTAATAAACCTGTCCAATGATCACTTGAAACATATATTTTATGATCTGATTATCACTAGTGCTAAACATTAAATATTCACCTCAAAAAATCTTACAATAATAATATCTCGTCAAATTCTTATTATGTTATTTTATTTAAACATACAATTTATAATTCCATTAATTTTAATGAATTATTTAATACACATCAGCATTTACTGCCTATCAAAAATTTAAAAGTTGTAAAAATATTCAGATATAACCAACCATTAGGTAGGTTAATTTTTAATTATGAACGCTAATAGTCATATATCTGCTATAAAAATAACTTATTTCTCCGTTCCTAACGCTCGGCGTGATTTTCGCGACGAATTGGGCGGAATGTCGCCTACTTGGCGACTTCTTTAAATATTGCCAAATTAACGAAAATCTCGCCAAATGGATAAAAATAACGCTAAATCGATGAAAATGACCACTAATTAGCGAACATCCAATATCTTGGAAAGAATATAAGTATCTACTATAAGAATAACCTATATTTTTTGTTGTAAAAGTAGAAAATTCTTTGCATTATATAAGGAAAGTCATGTGCTGCCTACATCAGATTTTTTTCTATTATTACGCATTTCGTTTTGCTTGCAGCATCGAACAGTGCATTTTGCAAGAAGATAGATGCAAGGAATCAGTGGAAGGCCTTGTTTAATTTCTATAATCGATTTAATATTCGATTGTCTATTCGATACATATTTTATTAATTATTTAATTTATTTTATAGGGTTAATAGAGATTATCATATTTATCTATAAGTATTAATAGGCACGCGTTGTATTTTGAATGCAGTTTATTTAGATTTTATACCTACTAATACTTTATACATATATATATATATATATATATATATATATATATATTTTCCGGTGAAGAATGCGCCCATTTCAATTTTATTGAAAGATATTTTGTATTACAGAGTTGCGATATTGAAGCCTTTTCGCTGCTAAACGACAGCATTTAATGGATACGAAATACCGAACGGCCATAAATCCTTACTGTAGAGACTCGAGATGACAGCAAACCAAGCATTAAAAGATCTTTCAAAAATTCTCAAAACTCACGATATCGTGAGCTTTACATTTAGAGGTTTAAGTATAGTTAGCCACAGCGGATTTTCAATATTATTAAGTGTCTTTCTATGTATTACTGACTGCTGTCATGAAATGCACACTGGGGGCAAAAAACCAATAACCATTTAATAAGTGTCTCTTCATATCCTTGCTGATAAGAAAGATAATGCGAGGGCCATGCTGTTCACGTAGAATTTAATGACACTTTCAAGTGCACCAAGCAACAGATTGATAGTACCATGGCGCGTGACATTGGTGCTGCACGTTTAGTTTAGCATATGCATCCTGTAGCGACTGACACTTAAATGGGCTCAGTAGTGTTTTAAGGTATATATAGTATGCGCAAAGTTCACTTGAGAACACTGTGGAAGCTACAAGTGCATTTTTTTTTTTGTCATTTTTGTCTTAATACGCAAATTATTCTTACATTAACTAGATAGTTACCGTAGTAACTTCATAGTTTATTTGGTGGGGTTCTTGACACCTCTTCAAATGTTGATTTGAAAGAGTGTAAAGCATCCCTTCAAATGAACATTTTTCAAAATTTGGATTTTTTTTAAGGTTTTTTTACTGATTGGCTCGTATACAAATTTTAAAATCTCTACCCTCTATTTCTCAGTGGCGGCTTGTGGGGTTACGGAGGATAAGCGTTGCTTCACTTAAAGATATAGGTTGAATGAGGTATTATTATTATTATTTGGCTATTTTTTATAACATTTGACAACACTTGCGCCATTTCCCGGCCGTCCAAATAGTTGCTCAAGTCCTCAGGATGAGTCGGACGGTCTGGGCCTTCAACACTTGCGCCAGTAGCTTGATGTGTTTTCATGATGTTCGTTGTCGAGGACGAAGGTAAATTCTGCCACTGAATCTGCTTCACCCAATCCTGAAATCACGAGCCGTCACTCCTATCTATATCTAAATAAGCGTGACAGACAAACCGACAGCAGGACACTTGGAAATTAGTATATATAGATATCAAGATTCGTTTATATTTTTTTCTTGTTGAAATATATCTGGTATTTATTCAAGTTGCCAACTAGAAAAGTAACCTTAATATCCGAAGAGACTCTCACAATGCATTATTTGCAACAGTTCATCGTCTATCTAACAAAATAACACAGGATCCTTCAATTACTTCGTATAGCATTGCGTATACTTCATATTTCACTTTTCCGGAAATGCAGTCGGTAGAAAAATTAGTCAGTCGTAATATATGCATATACAATATATGCAGGGTGTCCCAAAAACATTGGCCTCGACTTTTATTCCTTAAATATTGATCTTAGACATATATAATAAATTACAAAGTTGCGTAAAGAAAGGTACATAATTTTATGAAATCGATTAAAATTTTCAAGGGAATTAAATTTTAAGAAATACAAAATTTAAATTTTTATACGGCCCCCTTTCAAAAACAATCCCAATGAGTAAAATGTGCCCCATACACTAATAAGGTGATGTACAAAATTTCAGCATTTTATCATAAAAAGTCCAAGAGATATGAAAAGACAAAAATGCTGACTTAAACCACTTTTCGATGCACTTTTCGTATATAAATTTTTATAAACTTGAGATTCATTTTCGTCTCGACTAGCCTCAATGGGTGTCATTTTAATAGATCTATGATATGAATTGTTATAATTTTTAAGTAATTTGGGTAATACATCAATATATCTTTTAGTATTGTTAGCGTGCATATATTTTATAATTTTTTCTCTTATACTTTTATTAAATCTCTCAGCTATTGCAGATTTTATTTCTTTATTATAAGTCGTAAACCAATGTATATTATTATCTTTGAATAATTTTTGTGTAACTTTTCCTGTAAATTCAATACCTTCATCTGTCAAAAAGAAATTTTGGCTTTCTTTCTTTAAAAACTTGTTTAAAACCTTGTACTACTTCTTCAGATGTTTTTTTTTTTATAGGGAAAGCCCAAGCATATTTATTAAAAGCATCTATAACTGTTAACAAATAATTAGTTCCATCATTATATTTGCTATAATTTTTTATAAATAACAAATCTGCGTCAAATCGATTATTACCGTTTGGAACATAAACTCTCCTTCTTTTAAATTTACGAATGACAGGTTTATATCTAGTATATACATCTTGTTCATGTAAAAATTCTTCAACAATAGATAATCCTGTTTTTCTTTTCAATTCTTGAATACCACAATAACCTGTTTCTGGATTATAATATGTCTCTTTTAAAATTTTCTCTTTGATCCTAAAAAAGTATTCTTATTACTTCCACAAATTGAGCAAATACCTTTACCCATTGGTTTATTATTTTAAGTTTCATGATAATTTTTAGTTTCGGTTTTCTTTTTACACTTGACACAATATATAGAAGGAGAAATTCCTAACCCAAAAGTTTTTTTAACTTTAATAATAGGTTTAATAATTCCTCTATCTAATCTTTCTCGAAATGTTGGATCTTTTATTACATTTAAATCATATATTAATTCTTGATCAGCAACATGTCTCTGTTTTGTATCTTTTGTTTTACTATAAAAAATATCATGTTTTTACATGCTTTATCAACTTTATTTATTCCAGGATCACCTCCTTTTAATATTTTTTCTAATTTTGTAAATGGACCACAATATTGATATCCTGGTAAATGCATTTCTGGAGGATTTATTTTATCTTGTAACCATCCAACAATATCACCACCTTTCATTTATTTAGGATGAATAAATTTATATCCATTCAATTGCATTTGTTTTACATATTTTTCAACTGGATTAAATTTTAAACTTTTTATGAAATCCTTTTCTCGCATATAAATTTCTTCTTCTGTCATTTCCTTAGCTTTAAACGTATTAATGAGTTCTTTATAAAAATTATAACTATGTCTTTATTCTTCTTTTCGTTCAACTATTTTTAATGCAAGATCAATAGCCTCTACTATACCAACCGATAAACTTAAAAAAGCAAGCGGAAGAAAGGCTATTGCTGATAAACCCGTTCCACTTAGAATGACCTTACTTACTGATAATGAAATACTAATCTTTTGATACAAATTTCTACTCTTTCTGTAAACATACAATCTTTTTTCTAAATATTCTTCCATTTCATTTATATAGGATCCAATTTTTTTCTATATCTCCTTTTTGGATTCACTAAATCTAACATTAAAAAATCGTATTGATTTTTAACACTTTTATTATATATTTGTTTGAATTCCTCAGTACTTAATTTACCATCTATCTCTCTTGTAATCTGTTGAACTTCTTTTGGTTGTAGATTAAAAAATATAAAGTAATTACAGTTCTTTCTTATATTGATAGGAATTGAATAATAAGACTGTGATAAATAAATAATGGATGCGTTTTTCCTTCTACCTCTGATAAATAATTCCTGAATGGTTTTTTGATCTTTCTCGGTCAGACAATCATCAAAAATAACTAAATTCTTTAATGTAGGATTTAAATCATCTACAGTAATAAAATCATCTGAAGAAAAGAACACTTCTTTTTTGTATTTATCATATAATTCTAATAATGTTTTCTTATTCTTTATATTCTTGCATTTCAACATATCTTCTCTTTCTATATCTTCAAACATTGTATATTTTTCTTGTAATTCGGAATTTTTAGGTTCGTATAAATCTTTTGAGCATATATATAGTGCATCAAAATTTAAAAAATCATAAATCATATTTAACAGTAAATTTGTTTTACCTGAACCTGAAGGTCCTGTTATAAGCAATCTAAATGGATGTTTAGGTAACAAAGGATGTTGTTTAGGATCAGGTAACTCATCTGGTTCCGTGTAATCTTTAATTTTTATCATTTATATAACAGTGAAAAATAAAATTAGCTGCAGTAAAAAAAATTAATATTATATAAATGAACAAATTAGAAAAAGAACGAAAACACAAGCTTATAAAGCAAATAAAAGATTTAATTAAATTTGTAAAATTAGAAAAAGAAATAAGAAAGAACATTGAAGATCAACTGAAAGAAAAATTAGGTATTCAAAAAACCTTAGAGGAATTTCATAAACCAGTCACTCAAGAAATTGAAAAATATGAAAAATCAAATGAAGAAGTTGTAAAAAGTATTCAAAATGCTGTAGAAAATATTTCATTTCCATCTATAGAAGAGTCTGAACCTATTGAAGCTGTGAAAGAATTAGTAGAACGATCTATTACTTACGATATCGATCAAAATTTAAATTTAAAATATTTAAAAGAGGGGAAATTATACAGACTTTCAGTATTTTTAAACGATCAAGAGAAATTAGAGGATATGTATGCAAAAGCTAAACAGATAAAAGAAGGATTATCGAAAAAAAGAGGCAACTTAAAAAGTACAATTTCTAGGGCTAAAAATTTTTCAGAGGAGGAATTAAATCAGAAAAAGAACGAAATAGAAGAAATTAAAAATAAAGAAAATTTGTTGCAAAATTATATGAATAGATTAAATATGATTCGAAGTAGTAAAGAAATGAAGGTAGGTAAAGGATTGAATGTATTATCAAATTTAACAGAAAAAATATGTAATGGTAGTAAATCAAAGAAATTGGGTGATCAAGTAGTTTTATTGTTAGATATGTTATTAAAAAATGGAGAAATGACTTATAATGATGTACAACGATATCATAAAAAATTTCTCTGTTAATAAATGATAAAAAAGAAAGTTTATTTGAGTGAAGGTCAGAAAAATAAACTTAAATCAGCTTTTAGAAATAAAGAGGAACTAACATTACAAATAGATAAATCTAAAACTCCTAATCATGAGATGTATTTAACTAAAACTCAAATTAATCATATTAATGATGGAAAAAGAATTGCTATCAGTAAAACGCAATTAGATAAAATGAAGGATTTTTGCCATTTCTAGCAGCACTTATACCCTCTTTAATAACCGCTGCTAAATTTGCAGTTCCTGCATTAGCAACAGGTGCTTTATCTAGATTAGCTAGTTCAGCTGTACAAAAAAATAAAAGGATCTGGGAAAAAAAAAATCCCGTGGAAAGGGTATATATCAACCTTGGGAATTAGTAACAAAATGATTGGGAATTAGTAACAAAATGTAACATAATGATCCTAAATATAATTATGTGGAATATTTTGATCCGTTTGGTGAATATAACAAGAAAGAGTATATTCCTGAAAATATTAAAACATTTCTTGTTACATCCAATAAAAAAACAAAAATAGGTCATAATGATAGTTTTTTACAGAAACCTACATCTGTGAAATGTGGTTTATTTTGTATGAAATATATAAGAGAAAGGAATAAAGGTAAATCACCTAAAAATGTTCTCAAATCATTTCCTACACAAAAACCCAGTGACTTTAATGAAAATTTTGTTCTGTATAAATGATAATATTAAAATCTGAAGGTCATGAGAAATCAGAGGAATTCACTGTAAATTTTATTACACCTCTTAAATTAAAAAAATTAGCTTTATAGTCGTTTTCTATGGAAGTTTCCTGGTTTAATATAAGTGAGAATTATGGAAATAACATATTTAGAATGTATACATTAGGCACAGATAGAACAATTGTTATCTCAAATGTGGTAATTATACTGTAAGAGGTTTAAATGAGTATTTGATGAAAAGGATCCACCTGTAAAATTTGGTATTATTGAAGCAAGACAAAGAATAGCTATTAAACGGAAAAAAGGTTGGGTAATTGATTTTACAAAAAATAACTTTCATAAAAATATAGACTTTTTAAAACCGACATATGGAAGTTATGATGAAGAAACAGAGGTAGAAGGTGAACATATAGCTGATATATCCAATGGAAATGATAATATTTATATTCATTGTGATGTTGTAAAAGGATCTTTAATCATGAATCATGCTTTAAGATTAACTCATTATACTCCTGATTATACAACATCACAAGCTCAAGATGAATTTTTTTATCTAGATACAGTTGATTCAGCTGACCGAAAAGAGTTAAAATATAGGGGTACTTTAGTAGATACTACTAAAATAACTGAATTTTTTAATAATTTGAAAATGAATAAAGATTATAACGAAGGATTCACAAAGAGATGGGAACTAACGAAAGATAGCAATGTCATTAAAATATGGACACCTTTAAAAGATATAATCGATTTCTTTAGAGAATATGAAAAGGTAATTTCTGGTTTTTGAAGTGAAAATAGAAATTTAAAGAAATGAAAATAAGAATATGATATATACTGATATCGAAAATGTTAATTATAAAGTAGTAGTTGAAGGTTTAACCTTACATTTACCTTATATAGAATTTAAAAATTCTGCAGAAAGCGTATTTATGGAATCATTTGTGAATCATTGTGAGTCATTAAAAGTGATAGTGGATTTGTCACAGCAACAACAGCCTCTGATGAAGTTTTAAGTGTCTATGTTATTCCTCAGTACGTTGAAAGAGATGGTGATTATGAAAAAAATAATATGTTATTTGATAATATAGATATGACTGAATGCTGGTTGATGATTAATAATAAACAAATTCCTCTTATGCGTTACAAAACGAATTTTACCAATAAAGATTATAATAGAGTGTATGAGGCTCTTTTACATGCAGGATTAAATGATATTAATACAGAAACAGGATGTTTGATAAATAAGAAGAATTTTGGAAAATTGTATACTATTATTTTTTATTTTGACTTATCAAATCATGAAAACTATACCGATTTAAATAAGTTAGATATTGAATTTAATTGGGAGAGTTTAATGAATACTCAAAAAGAATATAAGTTTTATTTTATTATTAAAGAAAGAAAGAGATGTTTTATAAATTTGAAAAATAAAACTATAACAATAGTTAAGAGTTTAAAAACATAATGCTATAATAAATGAGTGCTTATTATTCACCTTATGATGATCAAATGAAAGAAGGGCCTATTGGACCTCCTGGTATAGGTTTTAAATTAATGGATGATGGAAATTATGATATGAAAAATGGAATTTTAAAAAATTGTGAAAATCCTATAGATGATTTAGATTTAACCACTAAAAGTTTCGTTTTGAATAAAATAGAGAATAATCATTTTGAATTGAGAGATCTTATAGAAACTAAATATGATGAGGGGTTTTTATCCTTTACTGAAGAAACGGGTAAGAGAATAAAAGAATTAAATGAAACAACTTTACATTCTTTAGAAGGAAAAGCTTACGATGCAAAAGGAAAAGGAATAGGAAATGTAGCAGATCCTAAAGATGATAAAAATGTTGTAAATAAAAGATATTTTGAAAAAAATTCATTAATATTACAGAATGATAAATTTGATGCAAAAAATAAAATAATTACGATTGTTTCAGAACCTGAAAATGGTAATGATGCTGTCAATAAAATATGTTTAGACAATAGAGATATCTGGGTTACCATAGAAGATGATTTTCATACTTTTACAATTGGGTGATTTAAAAAAGTAAATTTCGACATGATGAGTTCTAAATTACTGGATCAAGATATGCGATTATCTACAGATATGTATATGAAAATTTCTATATATATAGTTATATATGATACAGTAGAAAGTAAATATACATATGCTAAAAGTCAAGATCCACTGATAACACTAGAAATCAATGGTAAAGCAATTTTAAAAGTAGGAATGAGTCATAAAGATTCAGTAACTTGTTTTGCCTATGGAAAAACGCGACGATATTATTACATTATTGATATTACCTGAGGGTTTTTCAAACACTTTAAAACCTTATATGCATATTGAAAAAATCCCTTTCTAAAATACGTTCACCATTAAATGGATATCGATTGGAATGCATTTTCCAGAAATAATTTATCTGAAGATGTAATTAGAAATCTTAAAGATCATGTAAATTGGGATTTAATTTTTCAATATTCATCACTATCTGAATCTTTCATTGAGGAATTTGCTCAACCTGATGACTGACCTAAAATTTCTAGATATCAAAAATTATCAGAAGATTTTATAGAAAAATGTAAAGATAAAGTAGATTGGGTAAACATTTCTCAATATCAAACTTTAAGTAACGAATTTATCATAAAATGTTCTGATTATTTAGATTTATATAAAGTATCAATGTTTCAAAATCTTTCAGAAGAGACCACGAGAGAATTAAAAAATGATTTAAATTGGATATATATAGCTAGATATCAGACATTTAGTGAAACATTTATAGAAGAATTTATAGATAAATTAGATTTTTGTTATCTGATTAAATACAAATTTGATCTATTACCTGATCACTTTTTTAATGTTCATTGGAAAAAAATACAAGCGATACAGATGAGTGAATTAAATAAAAAGTTTGGTCATTATGAAGAAGAACCTTATAGAGAAAAAATTATTGAAGAGATATGTGAAGTTAAAAAAGTCTTGAAAGAATATGTTTATCTTTTGAGAAAAGATGAAAAATAAATATTTTATAAAAATGTTTCTAAATAAATGTATGCTATATATAATAATGGTATAAGAAAAACATTTATATCTTTCTTAAATATAGAGAATCCTACTGAAGTGATATCTATTTCTTTATTATATTATAATTCACTTGATGGAATAGAAAATTTAGAAAAATTAACTTCACTTGCAGGAATAGAAAATTTAACTAATTTAAAAGAATTATATTGTAAGGGAAATAAATTAACTTCACTTGAAGGAATAGAAAATTTAATAAATTTAGAAAAATTATCTTGTGTAGGAAATAAATTAACTTCACTTGAAGATATAGAGAATTTAACTAATTTAAAAGAATTACATTGTGGAAAAAATAAATTAACTTTACTTGAAGGGATAGAAAATTTAACTAATTTAGAAGTATTATATTGTGGTGTAAATAAATTAACGTCAGTTGAAGGAATAGAAAATTTAACTAATTTAAAAGAATTATATTATAGAGAAAATGATATTACATCCCTAAATGAATTAATATTTTTGTCTAGAATAAATGAAGTATGGTATGATGTAGATAAAATAAATTTATCTCCGATTTTAAGAAGACGATTATTTCATAATAATGTATATAATGACTCTCAAAATGTGCATAATACATATATTCAAAAATCTTTGAGAGAGACCATCATAAAATTAATAAATATAGAAATTAAATATGATTTACATGAATGCATTAAAGAATTAGGTATAGAAATTATAAAACACTTACTAGAGGAAGAATTCCGTAATATTAAATTTAGAGAGATATTAGTTGTTGTGTTTAATAGAATTTTGAAAAATGAGGAAAAAAACGAAATAATAAAAGTGTTAAAAGATGAACTAAAAGAGGGTGATGATAAGTGTTTTGTTGGGAAAGTAACTAGAATAATTAATGTACTAAATGGATTTGATCCTGATGTTTCTATTACAATTTCTGATAATGAACAAAAAAATATTATATCTAAAAAAGTATTTAGAGAGTCAAAGTCTGATGAAGAATACAGAGAAAAACTCATAAAAGAGATGGAAGAAAGAGGTTTTACAGATTATGAAGAATGGATAAATTTATACTTATAAAAAAATGTTTACTAATAAATGGAAGAGTTCAATAGACTCAGAGGTTATCCCAAAACGTTTAAATTATATGATTTAAATCCTGGGAAATATGATCTGATATCATTGAGTAAAATTATTACTAACTATGGAGATTCATTAATCGTAAAGTTAGATGTGGAAAATGAAGAAAAAGAGTATTACCTAGCGAAAAAACATGGAAAACTTTCTGATCAATCATTATATAATATCAATAAAGGAAGATATATATTTAAGTATTCAGTTATGATTGATGATAAATACGAATATGAATTAGAGAAAGCTTAATCATCCTCTTTTTTTAAATTATGAGTTTTTAAAGATTATGAAGAATGGATGTATTTATAAAAATTTTCTTAAGATCTTTCTTTAATTGTATCATATTTAGGTGGGGAAATGTTTCCCCACCTGAAAATTTATTATTATATATAAAATTCAATATATTAGAAGCTCAGGTCCTCTTTTTTCATGCATTTTCATATTTTTATAATTCTTTTTAATTTTATAAAAAAATGTTTAGATGATTTAAAAGGGGGGGGTCTCAACCCATTCTTCATTTCCTCTTTTTCACGCATTTATTTTAAAATCATGTTTTTTAATATCAATCTCTAATATATTTGATATTATTTTCTTTCATATATTCAAAGATTTCGATAGATTTGGTCTCAAAAACTCATTTTTTTTAAGTCAAAATGAATGAAATTTTAGAGTCCTAAAACACTCTTGATTTTTGATTTTTTTAAAAATACGCATTTTTGAATGATTTTTTGCATTTTTGAATGATTTTATGCATTTTTGATCTTAAGAGATTGTCCTGGTTTTTAAAAAATGGAGGAAAGTAGTAGTATATTGGGTGGACTCTTGAACAAAATGACTATGTCATTTTGTCCCAGAGTCCACCCCATATACTACTTACGGGTTCCGTATGAAAATTTAAATTTTGTATTTCTTCAAATTTAATCCCCTGAAAATTTTTATCGATCTCATAAAATTCTGTACCTTTTTTTATACAACTTTGTAATTTATTATATATGTCTAAGATCAATATTTACAAAATAAAAGCCGAGGTCAATGTTTTTGGGACACGCTATATATGTATATATTATAAATTTTACTGCTAAATCAAACTTATTTCAAAAAACAGAATGGAATTAAAATCGTGACTATTCTTCGAGTTATTTAAAGTCAAAAAAGATTCCAGGGTGAAGGGTAGAGTAACACGGGGGAGAACCCGGTTTATTCCCTTGAAAAAAACGGGTTTTTTGGGAAGGGAATTTTCAAAAATTTGTGAAAAGTTGGAATTTTTAGTCATTATATTTTGCAATGTAAAAGAAATGTATATAACCCAAAACTAATATTTATTTTTTGCATTCGGAATTGTAAATAGGTGAAGCATGGAAAATTGAGAGAGATTTGGTAGGTCCAAGAAAAATATTGAAATTATGTGACTTTTTTATTACTTATATAAGTGAAAAGTAATTCCACAAATAAATTGCAATTTAATCTGTAAATATTTTAAAAGTAAAAAATTTCCAAACAATTAAATACTTATTACAAAGTGATTGATTTATTTATATTCGTTTAATATTGAACGACAATAATAAATTTGTATTAATCCCAATAATATTTTAATAATTTTGTGACTCATATAATGCGCACATTTTATAATTTCGAATTCTCAAGAATTGTACAGGGTTAGCAAGAAATAAGTTTCCCACCTCAGAGGGCTCTAGAATGCGTTCTATTGGTCCAAATAAGATAAAATTTGAAATACAGATAATTCAAATGATGAGCTTGATATGTATTAAATCAAAAATTTTAGTACAAAAACCCGCCGATAGGTGGAAATGTAATACACATAACACCATTTAATAAGCTTTATAAATGTTAAATAATATTAAAAAAGTAGCATTAAAACTGCTCAATATGTCCCCCTTCAAGTTCAACAATGTGCTCTAATCGCAGAACCATATTTTTTACAGCTGACCGGAGTGAGTCTGCCGGAATATCAAGAACATGGCGCCGAATGCTGTCCTTCAGATCTGGCACAAATGCTGGCCTTTTACGGTAGATATTGTCCTTGAGGAAACCCCACAACCAAAAGTCGCAGTGGATGATATCCAGCGAACGAGGAGGCCATGCTATTAGAAAATGCCGGCTGATCACCCGTCAGCTGTGAAATGCTGTGTTAGCAACTGCTTTACACTACGCTCAATGTGTGGAGGTGCGCCATCCTGCATGAAAATGATGTCCTGAAGGTATCCACGCTGTTGAAGTTATGGGATTACAAAATCCCTCAGCATGTCACGGTACCGTAGTCCTGTGACGGAACAGGTTTTGATTTCAGTTGCAGTTACTTCTTAAAAAAAAATACAGTCCAATGATAAAGGTAGCCATAAAACCACTCCATACTGTCACTTTTACAGGATACAAGGGTTGTTCCTGGATAGTGTGAAGGTTTTCCGCTGCCCAAATTCGGCAATTGTGGATGTTAACTTGCCCATTGAGGCAAAAGTGGGCTTCGTCAGTCCACAGGGTGTTCCATGGCCAACTAACGTTAACCACCATTCGAGCAAGGAACTGAAGTGCAAAATTTTTACGAACCTCTGAGTCTCCTTCAATAGGTGCACAGGCTTGATTTTGTAGGGATAAAAATTCAAAATCCGCCTTAAGATTTTTCGTACAGTGGAATACGGCATATCCAATACACGGGAAACAACTGGCACACTCACACTACCATGCGGCGAATGACTGCTGGCTTCAACGACCGCAGTAGCCACATTTTCGACGCTAAAAGACTGGATTGGCTTTCGTCCTCTACCAGGAAGAATGCCAAGTTGCCCAGTTGTTTCAAATTTCTTTATCATCTTGCGTATGGCACATGGAGACATTGGACCTCTTCGTAGTATCTGCTTACGGAATTCTTTTACGGAGTTCTGCTGGTTCTGCTAGAACAATTTCACCATTAGCGCTTTTTCTTGCAACGTTGGCATGATGTGCTGAGAAGTAACTAATGCTCGTGCAGAATCCAGCGTCTTTTTATCCAAAGATTAATGCTACTAGGCATGCGCTGTAACGCAAATAATGTTTCACATTTTCAATATATGCAAATAAATACCATTTATGTTATAGCGTCATCTATAGGTGAATGTTGATACTAAAATTTTTGATTTAATAAATGTCAAGCGCATCATTTGAATTACCTGTATTTCAAATTTTATCTCATGTGGACCAATAGAACGCATTCTAGAGCCCTCTGAAGTGGGGAACTTATTTCTTGCTAACCCTGTACTTAAATAGACTTCACGTTTAATACAAAAGCTTAGTAAATTTATCTAAATGACGATTCATCATTGAGGTTTAAACTGCGACATGTGCTGGATCAGCCAGAGCATATAAGAAAAGCATCAATTAGTTTCTTCCCATCAAAATTTCCAATGCTTCAAAAATTCCCGGGTTTATTCCCTCCTCATAAAATTTCCAGGCTTTTTGCAATTCTAGAGAAAGATGGCAAGAAAATTAAATTAGGGTCATAAACTAGAGTAGCTTGACTCCACAAGCCTTATGCTTTTTCTCTTCTTATTATTTTTTTTAAAGTCCATTACGGCATGGTAAAACCTTGGCTACATTCAAGGTACTTTAAACATAAGGTAGGTCAGAGAAGGAGGGTTGCTTTTCGACCGGGAGAGCGTGACGTCACTGATTTACAAGTCAAGAATAAGGGACATAGAGATACGTGTATAAAGTTGAGAAAGTTCGCGTTTATAATTCGAAAAGGAGATAAGATCATTCGTAATAAAATCTTAGAAAAAGGAAATTAAATGATTCCACTCATACATGCATATTGCTATCATTAAAATATTATAATACATATATTATTTATAATAAAAGCTGAAATATATCGTGAAAAGTGTAGTAAATATAAAAATTATATTTCAAGTGTTTTAATATAGATATGAATAAATATCTAATCATCGGATTTTTAAAAATATAGTATCCATTATCTTAAATATTGATAATACTTTCTACATGTAATATAAATATGCATTTCAAAAATATATAATTGCGTAAAATGTCCCACATACATATAACATATATTGATGACTATGAAATATCACCAATCTATTAGTTACATAACTATATATCATATTAAAAAGCGTAGATCGGATCTTGAGAAAAGGGGGGAGTTGACGGTCGAATGGATGGTCAATGGCAGTATATTTATTTTATTTTTCCAACAAAGAGACGATGCATTTTGTGGGCTAGTGGAATATTATGACTCTTGGCTAAGCCACTGGATAAGTCAGTTTTCACAAAGATATGTTAAGAATGCAATCCCATTGACTGCAGATCCCATTGACTTCTTATAATAATTTGAACACAAAGCAACCGCGCAGCAACCAGACATTTTTGCGCTCACAAAACACAATTTATATACAACAATTAATCAAAATTATACATTATATACGTGAAAATACTAATATATATACATCTATAATACACAAATTTGCACTTAAACTTCACTTTTACGATGGAATTACAAATTATATTAAAACAACGACTGACACAGTCTATGTTTTCCCATAGAAATGAATGCAACGCGGAGAACCTGCACTTCTCCCTCTAATTCAGTGACGTCACGAACGGCGAGAACGTCCGCTTTCTAGAATTCTGTCAACGGCGGCATTCTGGTCTTTTGATCTCTGACCCTCCCTGGGCTACATTAGGAAATATATAGTAGAGCTTCCTCTAAGGCCACTTATTTCTCTTTGAACCATTTATTTCCTCAAGCCCCTGAAAGTGCTTAGAAAGCACACCAAACTTGAATACATAAAAACAAAGCCAAATATTTCATTATTCCAGATGAATGATAATCCAGCATAAAGTAAAAATAAAACACAACAGTGTCCTTAAAAGCCACTTAATCCCGACCCAGACGTCCCTGAACTCCAAGGAACTCTCTCCTTCTCTGCATAATCCCTACAAAATGTTTTAGACCTTCAGATAAGCCCTACTCTACTTCGTTGAGAATCAGATCGCGTTCCGGGACGACCGTCATTCGCGTCCGTCCCATTGTGTTTAGCAACAGGTGTCGAAAAGGCGACGACCACCAACAGACGGACAAAAGTCCGCTTCTTAATCCGCACCTAATCCTCGGGTGATGAACAATTGAGGGCAATGTTTAAAAATTAACTTCACGAACTTTGCAAAAGCGTAACACGCTGAATAAGGCATTGTGGCGTGGAGTGGTCGCGTGATGCGGATGGGGGGGGAGGGGGGAGGCTCACGCGACGGAAGCCATCCTTATTCACGCACGAGATGATTCGCTGAAAAAAGGCCATTATTTATATATATTTATATGTATATCCATATTTAGATGCATTTATAGATATAGAGGTCGAGGCTTGCATGCTATTGACACCGGTGGATTTGCAAATGGCATTGGAATGAAAACGCTCACCTGTTCCGGTGTTGTAGTTCAGTGTTCTGTATCTAACATCAATGACAATATAGAGATTGAGCATGCAAGTGAAATTAGGTGATTCTTTATTGGAGGGGGGAGGGATTATGGGAGCAGCATACGACTTTCTCTAGATTCACTCTTTCTTTCTTAATATTTAATATACAATTAATAAAAATAAAATTGCAACACGTAAAACCGTTTTTTTTTTTTCATAAAAGAACGTCATAGTGATATATGCAAATCATTAAGTTTCGTAGTATTCCCACAAAATATACTGATATACCTGTCGAGTATACTCCTGTACTAATATACCTGACCGCAGCTGATATACCTGTCGAGTTGTGATTTAGACATTTTATGCATTTCTGTAGAACAACTAACTTTGGATGAACGAATCTTAATCTTCTTGAAGGACAATTGTGTTGTTCAAAATACTTTCGCTCGCATTGATTACAACCTCCTAACGGACATAAAGAGAGGATGAACAGCTGTCTTTCACAAGGCTGAATGGTCAATTCGGTATATAACATGCAACACCACAATTGACACATCGATAACGCTCGTCCACATACGATAAAATTTTCACGAAGATGTTTAGGATACCAAGCTACTCATGCCAGATCCTTAGATTAATCTCCAATAGAAAATGCCTGGGATGGCATGGGATTTATTCACAATTTTACTGCTCTGCAAATTGATTTTGTAATGCAAGGGGGTATAGAACAAAACAACAAGTTTTCCTATAAAAAGACAATAACCTACTCTTAAAGCGTAGTGTGAAAACAACTTCTGAAGTTACCAAAAATCAGGATACAGTGATAGAGATAAAAATTTCTTTTTCAGGAACGTACCATTCTCACATTTCTCTTTTGCAGTAATTTCAAAATGATAAAAGTTCATACAGGATGGTTATTACGTATTTAAAATGTGCCTCGTGGAGATCCCTAACAAGAGAGATTACACGCGAGATTAGTCACAGAATTTCACGCAAGATTTATTACAAGAAATAAATCCTGCGTGGAATTATGCCAGAGGTGTAACTCGACTAGATTGCACGAGAAAATTGTGAAGCACAGAAGGGAAAATGGAAGAATACTTTTGCACCATTCTTCTGGGTAACTCAAAATTTGACTTTTGCACTCTGTAAAACTATTACATGAAAAATACTCAGAATGGTGAAAGTGGTATCTTTAAATAGGAATTTAAGTTCCCAAGTTACATACATTTTTAAAACTACATTAAACTTAAATCTCTATATGAATTGTGCATAAATTATTGAAACATTAATTAATCGCTTACAGAGTCATTAAAACAGACCGATAATGTATTAAGAAAGTTAGAAAAATGCCACTGACAATGATTGTTGAGTTTGGAATAGTGTAATGGTGACCTCCCACAAATAATGAAATTTCATTACTTTTAAAATTTGAATCTATTCTAATTAGTCTGTGGTTAATTAATTAAATACACTAAGGCACTTAAGGTAACATTAAATACCCAGGAATAGATCCAAAATAAAGTCCTCTGTGATAACAAAACAGCAGTAGCTGAGAGATCGTAAATTTCTGTTCTCCAATTTATCATTATTTTGACGTTGAATCATTCTGTCAGAAGTTATATAATCTTATTAAATTTTTAATTTGAGTTACAGAGAACGAATAAAATAAGGCACATGCCTGCAACTTTTCCTTGTGGCTAGTTTTGCCCCGTGTCAGCCATGTCCAGGGGCGTGCTGGCCCACCGGGACACCGGGACATGTCCCGATGAGCCCTCTTCTCACGGCGCCTCTCGCCTCCCTGGATGCAAAATTTTCGTTCGAATTGCTTATGTAAAAAAAAACAAAAAAAAACCCAAAATGTATCTAAATAATACGTCAGTGCGAGACTGATTACTCCGAGAAATATGGCGCAGAAGACGGTACCAGTACTCACTGCCTTTTGTATTGCGGAGGTGGTGACTCTGCGACTAACCGCTCTGCCCGATGCCGCTGTTGAAACGCGAAACGAAGGAATGAACTTGTGCTAAGTTCTAACTCCGCGGCGTATTATGAAGTGTTTTATTGTAATTTTAGTTTATTCAAGAAAATTGAAAGACAAGGGGACGCCCTGAAAAAGAAGAAATCTCCCTTAGGCTGTCCATCTCGTTTCATTCACGTCCTTCAGCCGTAGCATTGATGCGTATGGTAAGTTTGTGTTTTATAAATGTGTTATATTTAGTTTAATTGCTCTGTTTATAGCAAATTTTGATACCCACATGTAAAAGATAAGATCACTAATTGTTTTTCGGAATTATATTTCAACAAAAAATGTGTAAATTTGCTTTTTTTCACGCTAATTTTTTTTTCCCAAGATGAGGCCGCCTCTAAAACGAGACTCCCAGGTTCACCAACATGCTAATTTGGCCCTGGTGAGACTAGGGTACTTTATTTCAACTGTATTTATTTTAATGCCTAAAATTAAAGGATACTTATTAACAATCAGTATGCACCAAAATTTTGTTTTTAAATGTCAGGTTTTTTTTTATTTGAAGGTCATTTTGCCTTGCTGTATCCTTCTGCTTACTTATTTTTTAATTTTTAATTACTTATTTTTTTATTTTTAATTACTTATTATTTCATTGTTTTCAGAATTCCAACAGTAATGAAATGGAAGAAAAAAAAAGAAAGAAAAGCGGCCATGAATGTAAGAAAGATAAAAGAAATAAAATGTTGCATGAATATGCTAAAACATGCCCCAAAGTAACAGCTTTTTTATCAAAATCCTCAGATTGTGAACAACGCCATCCCTCTTAGAAAATGAAGTATCGAGCCAAGGAACGCAATTGAACGATTCTGTTGATGAACAAAGTCTTGTAAAAGAATTCCCTGGAACGTTCTCGAATTCAGACAATGTAGAAACAACACACGAACAATTACAAGAACCAGGACTATCAACATCAAATACAAAACTGCACTCAAGCCAAAGAACTTCATTTAATGCACCAACAGTAGATATTGATTACTTTAAGAAACTGGGAGCAAATGACTTGCAATTATACTTGACGTTCCAACCAGTTCAGCCTGATGAAAAAGAAGTGCCTTTTACAGATAGAAAATCAATTTCTAAAATCGAAGAAAGTAACAGTGGTAACCAAATTTTCCGAAGGCAGTGCCTATCCTACAACGGAAAAACACAACAACCGTTCTGTTTTATTTGTGTTGCATTTAGCAAATCCACTTCAGTATTTTGCTCTATATTCAGCGATTGGAAACATGTCCATTAGAGACTACAGGAGCATGAAAACTCGAAAACTCACACACAATCTGTGAATTGTTTCATGCTAATAAAAGATAAGAAAAGTTTGCCCGATCTTCTGTTTGGAAACCAAATGGACAACAGGAAACAGGAAGTAAAAGAAAGAAGACATATAGTAGAAACAGTAGTCGATGTTTTGAAACTGATAGGTAAACAAGGTTTCCTTTTTCGGGGAAAAGTAGAATCTGCTCATACTTTGGATGACGACGTAGTGAACCATGGAACTTTTTTACAGATGATTCTCATGCTAAGAAAATATGATGTGATTCTAGAGAAGCATGTGAGCAGTGTAATTTCAAAAAGTAAAACCAACCTCCTCTAGAACAGAAAACCCGACGAAATTAATAAAAGGAAGAAAATGCCAGTAGAAAGAGGAGATCAAGTTACATTTTTAAGAAACAACATGATTGTGAAAATCTTACAATACATGAACGCAGAAATAAAAAGAAAAATATGTGAAGAAGTGAAATTGGCAGGGAATTTTCCATCCTAATGGATACTACACTAGATGTTTCAAGTTACGACCAATGTGCATATGTCTTATGCTACGTTAAGGGTTCTGAAGTCGTAGAAAGACTGCTATCTATAAAATGTGTGGTTTACACCACAGGCGAGGATCTGTTTCAGTCACTCAGAACAGTTTTGGAAGATGCCGACATACAGATCAAGAACTGCGTTACTAACGCTTTTGGTGGAGCTTCTAACATGAATGGTCATTTTAAAGGATTGACAGCAAGATTATCTGAAGTAATTCCACACTACATTCACACTTGGTACTATGACCATGTACTGAACTTAGTTCTCACTGACACTGCCCAATGTCTCTTTGTAACTATATCATTTTCTAATGTACTGCAAGAAGAAGCAAGTGTTTATGAAGGAGTCACTTTAAAGATTGCAAAAACCCTTCTTTTAAGGTGGAAGCTATTGGCATGACCAGGTGGCGGAGCCGCAGTAATGCTACGGTCAAGATACGATATTGAAAAATCTCACCCTACCAAGGTCATCTACTTATAATTGTTCAGTGCCTTGTTTAAGATATCTAGTTCTCCAGAGTTTAACTCTAAAGCTGAAGGTCTTCTCATAAAGTTTACAAGTTTTGATACAATATTGGTAGCTATGTTGTTTATGAAAATTTTTAAGATAATCACTCTTTTGTCTGTGGGCCAACGGCCGTACCGTGCTGAAAACACCGGTTCTCGTTAGATCACCGAAGTCAAGCAGCATCGGGCGCGGTTAGTACTTGGTGGGTGACCACCTCGGAACACCGCGTGCTGTTGGCCATCTTGGGTGCGGTATCCCCGTGGTTTGCGCGCTAGATTTGCACGCTACCACAAAATGCCGCCGTGTTCATGCGGAGTACGATCACGTTAAACATGTGGGTCCGTAAGTCCTTCCGAAAGGTTGGTGGTAGGGGAAGGAGGGTACGGTCCCTGTGGATGCCTCCCCCACTGGGTTCCGGTCTAAATTGGGCGGCACTTCCCGGCCGTCCATACAGTTACCTTACACCTTTCTGGTAGGTCGGACGGTCTGGGTCTCAACAACAACAACTCTTTTGTCTGATTACTTACAGACTAATAATCTCGATTTCGTTCAAGCATGGAAACTCATCGAAACTTCTCACTTAAAACTTAAAGAATTACGTCAAAAGTTTGAAACTTTACAAGCTGCAAGAACATTCGTATAGATAATGACTCGCAGTTTAGATGAAAGAGTAAAAAAAGATGAACCTTTGAAAAGTATTTGCATTGAAACTGAATTGAAAGAGAAACGAAAGAGAAAGGGGAAAAAGCTTCACGGAGAAGATGCTGGTCATACCTCAGAAGTAGATGGTTTTAAAATTTCAACATTTTACAGTGTCATAGATACTCTCATCAATACTATAGAAAACAGACTTCTCCAACACAAAAACTTACCTAGATCTTGCCTGGTTTGATCCTAAGCGGTTTGGCAATAAAGAGCCCTTACCTCCCAAAGCCCTGGACAAAATAGTAGAGATTCTCCCAAGACTTGACAATGGAAAGCTTGTTGAAGAACTTACTTCATTTGCTGATGTATGTCTCCAAATAAGCAAAAAAACAATCAGTGAAGAGTATCAAGAAGATTCCACAGAACGTGATTTGTCTGCTGATGACTTTGACGAATAAGAGACCTCAACATTTCAACCTTGCAATTACAATAAGTGAAATTCTTGCTTAAAGTGTGCTTACGAAGTGCTTCTTAACTATAGCATGTATTCTTTTCAGTATAATGAACTGTTCAAAGTATATAAGCTGCTCTTGACAATCCCGATGACTCAAGTAACATGTGAAAGGGTTTTTTCCAAGTTGGAGATTATTAAAACAAGATTGAGATCTACCTTAAGCAGTGACAACTTGGAGACATTATTATTAATGCAATCTGAATCAGACTTATTGAACATTATAGACAGTGACACTATAATTGATAAGTTGTGTCAATTGATCTCTGAAATGAGGCGATTGCTCAGTGTTTAACCACTTAGTATGATATAGGTATCCTTTACTTTTATATTTACCATTTGTTAAATATTGACAAGTATCTTATATATGTTCAGTACATCAAATGAATCATGTTTATTTCAGGCGATATTAAATAAATATGCATATTGTAATATATATTATATCAACGGAAATCTTGCTCTCAATTATTTTGTTTACCTTTATTTTTATTTAAAGCTATTTTTTTTAAATACATAATTTTAGGTTCTATTACTTAATGATGTTTTAAGCACTCCCAGACCCTCTCGGTAGTTGGCGCCCCCGTACCGGTCTATCCACCGCCTTCTTGGGGAACCCAGCACGCCCCTGGCCATGTCTGGACACTCTTTATTTTGCTCTCTAATACACACAGTCTAAAAATAAGGTACATACCTGACCTGCAACTTTTCCTTGTGTCTAGTTTAGTCCCGTGTCGGTTATGGCTGGACACTCTTTATTTTGTTCTCTAACACTCACACGCACAGTCAAAAAAATCAATCTAAACTCCTACCAAAGTTAATGCTCTACAATTGAAGTCAAAAATAAAGTAACTTATATCTCCTTTCTAATATCTTCTCTACTTTCAAGTTTCGAGGTGTGTACTTTCCACATTTTTTCTCAACCACTCGTATACTCTTGTACACTCAAAGACAAAAAATTGATGCAGCAAGAAAGAATTATACAAATGAGACAAAATTTGGTACGTGTAATGTGGATGTACAGAAAAAGAAATGATTAGAATTTCAGAACAATTGGATCATTTATTGCACTGAAAAATCTACACAAAGTGAGCACGTCAATATGGAGTTGGTCCATTGATACAAGCTGTTACCCGACGTGGCATTGATGCAGAAAGTTGCCGGATGGTGTTCTGAAGGATGTCGTTCCAAATGGCCTCCAATTGACGAGCTAATTCGTCAACATTCTGGAATGGTCGCAGGAGATGCCCCATCTCAGACAAAATGTGCTCAGTAGGCGAGAGACCTAGGGATCTGGCTGGCCACGGAAGTGTGTCGTAAGCACGCTGACAATCAATAGAGAGGCGTGCCGTAGGTGGCCTGGCATTATCCTGCTGAAAAATTAGCCCGGGGTGTCGCGAAAGGAATGGCATTATAACGGGTCGTAGAATGTCGGTAACGTATCATTGTACTGTGATGGTGCCACGGAGAACCATCAAAGGGGTCCGGCTATTAAACGAAATGGCACCCCTGGCCATACCTCCCTGTTGTTGAAACCCAGACCGTCCGACCTACCAGAAAGGTGTAAGGTAACTGTTTGGACGGTCGGGAAGTGCCACCCAATTTAGACCGGAACCCAGTGGGTGAGGCATCCACAGGGACCGTACCCTCCTTTCCCTACCACCAACCTATCGGAAGGACTTTCGGACCCACATGTTTAACGTGATCGTACTCCGCATGAACACGGCGGCAGTTTTGGCAGTGGCTGGAATCGAACCCGGGCCTACCGAGTGCAACTCCAGCGCGCTAACCAATGGGCTACCGAGCCCCCATACCTCCCTGTTGTCGAGACTTGTGGCGTGTGAAAGTAAGAGCAGGATCCTAAGGATGTCCGGGCTGTCTCCAGACTCGTCTGCGCTGGTCGTCGGGACTCAGTTCGAAACGGGACTCATCACTGAAGATAATTCGTTCTCAATTCGAACAATTCACATTGATCGGGCCCGGCACCATTGCAGTCGCTGTTGACGGTGCATACTGGTCAATGGTGGGCTGCGTAATGAGCGCCGCGAGTATAGATTTCGCTCCTGTAGTCTTCTATTAATAGTCCGGGTGTTCACTTCCGCGTTTGTCACACGTTGGATGGTTGATAACGACGATTCTAATGCTGTCACAGCTACTCTAACAATCGCTCTATCTTCCCATTCTATCGTCGCTCTAAACCGTCGGCTGCCCGCTTGCCGCTGAAATCTGCCGTTCCGGACCCATTCCTGCCAACATCGTCTAATTGCTGCATCGCTCCTACCCAAATGCCGAGCGATTGGCCAGTATACCCATCGAGCCTCATGCAGTCCGGTCGCACGCTTTCTTTCAAACTCCTTCATATGCTCGTAGTGATCGCGAATTCGCCGGCGAGGCATTGTTACAAACAAGGTACGTAAACACAATCGAAATCCACTGCACGCTTTGTTCCTGAAAGTTGTTTCCTCCTTATATACACCACCATGTTGCTCAGTTTCAATGCGCTGTAGTTCCGGCCATTCATTCATTGGCTGCGAATTTTCGATCATTTGCATATTTCGTCGACAGGTGTTTGCATGTACAGTTTCATTACTATAGGTTTATTTTGCGGGGTGTAGAGTGTATTATATTTTCCTAAACTATAACCAATATGAAATATTCTCTAGCTCCTCCTTATACTTTTCTAAATGGCTGGTAGCCGAAATGGGTCCCTTACTCGCAGCCCCTGCAATTTGCTTTCCTCCCTGAAATGCACGTGTGATCAAGGCGTATTCTGACCGTTAGGTACTCTTCCATTTTTATGAGCCAAGTTTATGTCCACTGCTTTCTTTCCTATAAGGGCAGTCTACGCAAATTTCAGTTTATTTGACGTGTTTTCCACATTCTTTCCGAAAATACCTATTGGTCTGTTAAAAGAGAAAACTTTCTAAACATTTGTGTCCAAACTAAAGGCTTTTTTGCCTTTAGTATGTGCCTTAGAGCAATTTAAACAGGAAAGATCAATCATGCATAAAGCATTGATTATGAAACACTTTCCAACGTCAATGCAATTTTATTTAAACATCTCTAAAAGGCGACACATTCAGCGTAAATATATTTTAAATTATCACAGTACTACAATAATTTATTATATTTGAAAACTTAAAACTTCATCGAAAAAAATGAACTTTATTCAAATGACGTCACCGAAATATAAACCGCCTGGCTCTCTATGTAAAAGCAATGAATATTTAGTTCATATCACTTTTATTCTAGACTCCAGAGCTAAATAATTTTGCGTGAAAAAATGCAGCAATTCTTATACAACTCATCTTACAATCAGTTCTTTACATTCTGCATCCATTAAAATTAGGCTTCGTAGCAGAAATAATTAAAGTTTGAGGATCATTTAAACTAAAAAATATTGTAATTGCGTTGGCACAGAATACAGATGCACAGAAAATACGCAAAAATAAAGCGGTTTTAGGACGGATGCAACACTGAATATGAATTTAAAATAACTTTAAATATCACAATTTTTACATTTATTTAAAATATATGTATTGTTGGTCGAAGTAATCGCAATAATAGCATGTTACCCTTCATTTTAAAGGTCTTAAAAAATCTTTCGATTCATACCAAGTTTCACTATGTACCCCCTCGGGGGGGGCGGAGTAACTTACTCACCCGAAGGGATAATTACGTCATTAACACAAGAATTGCATAGCGGCAATTTTTTACTACAATGAATGAAACGGTTATGTTTCGTGATTAGTGAGCTGTAAATAATCCCTTTTATGTATAATTAAGTCAAATTTTGTCCTAAGCTGCCATGTTCAAAAAAAAAAAAGAAATTCGAAGACATTTCGAAGTTTTCGTTCAAAATTCAAAAAATTTTATCCAGTTATAGATTTTTCGTTAACAAAGGCGGTTATAAAGGTCCGTGAAAATCCATTAATTATTGTGGCAGCTATAGTGTACACAAGAAATCGACTATATACAGACGACAGACAAACAGACAGACGGACACCACTAAAAATGGTCTATGACTATCCAGGAAGTTCTAAAACATATATTGGCATTTGGTTATACTATAGTATGAGTTAGTACTAATCAGTAATATACCGATTATACTATAGTATGAGATAGTATGAGTATAGTACTCATATATGTAAATAAAATTAAAGGCATAACGTCGTTAGACGAAAAGTCATTTATTAAAATATCTTATAAGACGTACAAAGTATTTAAAATTGCCAGAGCGCTTTCGAGCGTTAATACGCTCTTCATCAGTGGTTACATGAAAAGTAAACACGGAATGTTCATATATAGACAAGTTACACAACAAATTTGCATAAAAATATAAAATTGGTAAATGAACAGACTATTAATGAATACAAAATTAACCCAAGAAAAATCTGATGTGGGCAGCACATGACTTTCCTTATATAATGCAATGAATTTACTACTTTTACAGTTAAAAAATGCCATTCTTATAGTAGATACTTATTTTCTTTCCAAGATATTGAATTTTCCTCAATTAGTCGTCATTTTCATTGATTTAGCGTCATTTTCATTAATTTGGCGAGATGTTCGTTCATTTGGCAACGTTTAAAAAAGCCACCAAGTTGGCGACATTCCGCCAAATTCGTCGCCAAAGTCTCCACAAGCGTTATGGACGTAGAAATAAGTTATTCTTACAACAGGTAAATAACTATTGGCGCTCAAATACAAAAGTATTACTCAAAGTACCTTTTCTCGTGAATGGAATGAGTTAGATCCACAAGAATGATGTCACCAAATTTATCGCATGATATTACATATGGAAATTGAACATATTTCTTAACAGTTAATATTTTGTTTATTTTACATATTTTTTTGATAAGTTTATTTGAAAAATGTGCAATATCTCGAGAACGGTTAATGCTAACGTTCTACAGTTTATGTCAATCATTTTCTATTACATAAGAAATGTCTATTTGTGTAACTTTATTAAAGGTTTTGATTTTTTGATGATTTTTCAAAATTTCACTCGAAAATTTAGAGGGGTTCTGAACATTCGATTGTGTTTAAAAACAATAGACATCCAGTATACATGGATTGGGATTTTTGTACCAAATTTCATTTGAATCACTCTATTCGTTCGTGAGATATCGTCTCCACAGACTAACTGACACAAACACACACACACACAAACATACTTTCACGCACGCACACACATACACACACACACACACACACACACACACACATCACCTCAAAAATATTCGATTCGTGATCAGGGATGCTTGAAACGTGCTCTCCCGTCGAAAACTCGAATGCGAATTTTCGCCCCGTCATAATACTTTCCTTATACATTATGTATATAAGGAAAATAATAAACACGGGAAATACAGAATTTTTGCTTTAAACGGATTCAAATTGTAAGAATATTACAATAAAATTACTATCAAAAATATATTATTTTATTACAGGAAAGGCACGGATACAAATTTTAAGAACATTACTATCATAACAGTACTATCATAAATATATTATTACTTTCCTTATATACATAATGTATAAGGATAATATTGTGACGGGGTCGAAAATTCGAATTCGAGTTTTTGACGGGAGAGCACGTTTCAAGCATCCCTGATCATGAATTGAACATTTTTGAGGTGATGTCTGTGTGTGTGTGTGTGTGTGTGTGTGTGGAGACGATATCTCACGAACGAATGGAGCGATTCGACTGAAATTTGGTACAAAAACCACAATCCGTGAATACTGGAAGCCTATTGTTTTAAACATAATAGAATGTTCAGAACCCCCCCTAAATTTTCGAGTGAAAAAAAAAAATCATTAAAAAATTAAATCCATTAATGTTACGCAAATAGACATTTCTTATGTGATTTTTCCTTAGAAAACGATTGACACAAACTGTAGGATGCTAGCATTAACCGTTCTCGAGATATTGAACATTTTTCAAATAAATGTATCAAAAAATTAAGTAAAATAAAAAAAAATATTAACTCTTAAGAAATATGTTCACTTTTCATATGCAATATCAGGCGATAAATTTGGTGATATCATTCTTGTGGATCTAACTCGTTCCATTTACGAAAAAAGATACTTTGTGTAATACTTTTGTATTTGAACGCCAATAGGTATTTATCTGTTATAAAAATAACTTATTTCTCCGTCCATAACGCTTGGCAAGATTTTGGCGACGAATTTGACGAAATGTCGCCAACTTGGCGACTTTTTAAATGTTGCCAAATTAACGAAATTTCGCCAAATGGATAAAAATGACACTGCATCTATGAAAATGATGACTAATTGAAGAAAATTCAATATCTTGGAGAGAATGTAAGTATCTACTATAAGAATAACATCTTTTTAACTGTAAAAGTAGTAAATTCATTGCATTATATTATATAAGGAAAGTCATGTGCTGCCCACATCAGATTTTGTAATTACAGGAAAAGCCCAATTTTCATAAGAATGACGTCATAAATAACTATGAAGAGACTTGAATTACATAGAGTCGAGAATGAGTCCCCAAGCATAACTTAAAATTTAAACGGGGTCAAAATTACAAATCGACTCACTGTAAATATAAATAAAAAGGGATGCAAAAAGGAGAATATTACGTGGGTTATTACAACGAATTAAATAAAAGTTTTTTCAAAAATGGGCAGGAATTTATCATTAACCACGCATTGAGCAAGAGCCGTAGAATGTTTGGGGCGTGTTTCCGCATGAACGGATGCCAACATTGCGTTTTGTACTACCAATGTAAGATTTATAGTCACCACCAGGAAACAACAGGGAACTACATATACCCCGGCATAGTTTTTAAAGTCATCAATATCCCCAAGTTTATCAGAACGAATTTGATTAAATAAAGTGGTAATATTAGAGTGAGCAGGTTTGAAACCAAATTCATGACAGAATTGAATAAAAGGACGGAAAATCTTAGGATGGTAAGGAAAATTAGATTTATAAATTAACCGATCTTTAATACCAACAAGTTTAGTATCGAACTGAGTAAATTTACGGCAAACATGGGCGAAAATCTTATAAATAAACTCAAAAGAATAATCAGCCTCATGGCCAAGATTAAAAATAAAATATATTTCGTCAGTCAAAGCAGGGATAGAAGAGCAAACATTAAATACGCGATTAAAAAAAGCTTTAAAAGAGGCTTTCTTAGAGGATACAGGTTGAAAAGAATTAGCGGGGATACAAGATATAGTAAAAGTATGTTTACGGAAAACGGAAGTTTATGAAAACCAAAATCTGGACGGGTGACCAGAACATCAAGAAAGGGCAGAGAACAATTGGATTCATGTTCAACATTAAAATTAATCGAAGGATAAAAATCATTAACCTTATTCAAAAGATAAAGGAGATCCTTTAAATCACGATCCCAAATAATAAAAACATCACCCACGGAACGGCACCAAAGAATAGATTTAATCGTTAAAAAAGGCAAAACCTCATTCTCGAGCTCCTGCAAAACCACCTCTGCCAAAATACCAGATAATGGGCTACCCATAGGGGCGCCAGAAGTTTGCTAGTAAATAGCATCGCGGAAGGCGAAGTACTTTGTCTCTGCAACAATATTAAGCAGAAATGATTGCGTCGATAGTGGAGATTTTAAATTTGTGATTTTGAAGTTTTTTGGCAATAATTTTAATAGCAATGTCAACGAGGATACTAGGAAATAAAGAAACGACATCAAAACTATGGAGAGTACTATCAGAATCAAATTTAGTTTTAAATAATATATTAATGAAATTTTCAGTAGAGCTAATGGAAAAACTATGTTTATTAAAAAACGGTTTCAATAAATAGGCAATATTGTAATATTCTTACAATTTGAATCCGTTTAAAGTATATTTTTTGTATTTTTCGTGTATATTTCTTGAGTTAATTTTGCATTAATTAATAGTCTGTTTATTTACCAATTTTATATTTTTATGCAAATTTGCTCTGTAACTGGTCTATATATGAACATTCCATGTTTACTTTTCATGTAGCCACTGATGAAGAGCGAATTAATGCTTGAAAGCGCTCTGGCAATTTTAAATACTTTGCATGTCTTATAAGATGTTTTAATAAATGACTTTTCGTTTAACGACGTTATGTCCTTAATTTTATTTAGTTGAATTCAGACGTGATACCAATTTTTGATTACTCATATATGTATATACTATAGTATGAGGAAGTAAAAATAACCGGTAAATCAATAATCAAATCCATTTTCTCTTCTTCTTTTTTTTTTAACTTTCTCATACTACGCTATACAGAAAAAGTATAATTTTCTGCAACAAATATGTGGCAAATATGAATCACAAAAAATTTATTTTTAGAAAAAATATTTTAGTATCTCAATTTTTGCAAGTTGACAGATAAAACATAAAAAAGTATTTCTTTGAAAAGCTGACACTTTTACATGAAACATTTTTAAATGAATCACAGCTTTTCTCAACATTTGCTCAACATACTTATCCACTAAATGAACTTATCGGGGCCTAGGATAGAGCAGTGTCATGTTACAGTGACAAGGGTAAAACGTACCGTGCTGAAGCCTATTTCTTTCTCTCTCCTTTTTTGTGGAGATAATTTTTTTCTAATATCAAAAGTCCTCCAAAAGATTTCTCACTATCGCATAATAGTGTCAGTTTGTCAAGACCTTGCTCTGGCAAGGCTCTGATAAGTTAAAGTGCTACCACCGGCTAAAAGGACTAGGGGCCATTCCATGTCAAGTCATCGGCCTGATATTTTGTTCTTTCCCTTTAATTTTTGCACAAGTATTTCTACATGTTTTGGCAGTTCAATGTGACCCCTTTCATATTTTTTTTCATTCGTTTTTAACACTTTACAACAAAGTTGAAAAGTGTTTATGACTTTGTTCATTCTGTCTGTCTGTCTGTCTGTCTGTCTGTCTGTCCGTTAGCACGATAACTGCCGTAAAAATGAGTTTATCAAAATGAAATTTTAGTATGTTGTTCAGACGGTCTGTAGGACCTATGGGAATATAAATAAACAATATCACCCAATTAGTTTTTTATTGAACCCGGGTTGAAAAAATGAAATACATTGAACCCTATGGGACCTAATTTTTCAAACATTTTTTAAGTAAATTTAAAATTCACGAATTGCTTCGAAATTTTTAGGAAATATTCACATTATCCCATAGAATATATAAAAAAAAATTCAGTAAAATATGTTAAGTAGTTTTTTAATTAAAAAAATTATTTAATATAGGGAAAAAAACAAATTCAATTAAATTCTGACTTTGGGATATCTTCCAGAAAGAAAAGAGAGAGATATTATATAATAGATATCTCTCCATTTGTTTAAACGTTTTGCATATGGGAGTGGCTTCATATTTTAAAATAATTTGGTAGATAACAATTTTTTATTTTTTTAAAATTTTATATAACTCTTCATGATAAATTTAATTGATGGCATTTTAAATGCACTTTCCTACGTCCTAGAGAGTTAAAATTTGGTACACAGCTTAAATTTGTTGAACATTTTATTCGACAAAAATTTGATGGATCTTTAAATATAGATCATACATTTTTTTCGAAATGGCCTGAAAATAATCCCCGTTCACTTCTATAAATCATTGTTGTAATATTGTTAAAAATTCTGATGTGGACAGCACATGTCTTTCTCTGCAGACTCATATTCCTTCTCTTTATTTATTCAATGATAATTTGAGTTTATCTGCACAACATAAGTATTTTAAATGACATTGAATTTACACGTTAAACTTAAATTTGGTTCTCATTTGATAGCTGGACTTATTGTCAAAGGTGGCGTAGCGAAAACGCGAAAAAACTAGAATATCTCAAGAACGGCTAGTCCTAGAGTAATGGGGTTAGTCTTATTCTTTTTGTTGTCAAAAATCACATACAAAATAGGAATTTAATTGATATAATTGAGCACACGTAGTCTTTTATTTTTATATATAACGATTTTTGCTGGCCATTTCGCAAAAATAGCCCGTTCCTTTTTCCCGAATCGTAGTAGAATAACCTACAAATGATTTATATACAAAATTTTGTTAAATTTGGTATATAAATCACTTGTAGGTCATTGAAATATTATACACCAACTTTTGTTAAATTTGTTCCATTAGTTTTTAGCTAGAGTGGATAAAGGCAATTTCTGCCGGCCATTTCGCAAAGAAGGCAGATTCTTTAATTACGAATCGTACTATAATCTAATGAACATCAGGATTTCCCACAAAAAACATACCTACCAAATTGTATGAAATTCGGTCCATTAGTTTTTCAATTAGAGTGGATGTAATATCCACACAGACACACAGAAACATACACAGATACACCCTTACACACACAGACGTCTTTCTAAAACTAGTTTTTTCGTGTTCTAGAAGTCCCAAAACGTGTAGATCCTTTGAAAATTCGAGTTCCGATCTTCGGCACGATTCCAATACTTTGAGTACATACACATACACATATATATTATCTGTGTATCTAAATTCCGTGCCTATGTAATTACAATAGTTGTGATTTTAAATGATCCCTAAACTTTTATTATTTCTTCAAGGAAGCCTAATTTTAACATATGCAGAATGCAAATATCTCAAGCGATTGTAAGATGAATTACATAAGAATTGCTGAATTTTTTTCACACAAAATTATTTAGCTCTGGAGTCTGGAATACAAGTTATATGAATGAAATATTCATTGATTTTGCATAAAGAATCAGATGATTTATATTTCGATACAGTTTTAAATATTTAAGTATAATAAATTACTGTAGTACTGTGATAATGTAAAAGATATTACCACTGAATGAATCACATTTTAGAAATTTTTAAATGAAATTACATTTCAGTTGGAAAGTGTTTCATAATCAATGCTTATGCATGATTGATCTTTCTTGTTTTTTTTGCGGCGGCCATTTTTACAAGATGAAGTACACTAGTTTGACCAAATTTGAACGTTTAGGGTTAATTCCACTAAATTTTAAACTCCCATAAATTGATCCCTGGCAAAATGGAGGCGCAAACACCTAGGTCGTCCTTGCCAGTGGAAATTAATATGTCCCCATATATTGAAATAAAGAAAACCCCTTTGAAACTGGAAAATTCAACATTCAAATTTAAATTGATTTCAGAGTTTATTGGTTGACGTGTTTATCGTGCTGTTTATTCAAATTTAAAATTTAAATTTATTAATACAACAAACAAGGCAATACAGGTGAGTACAACAGACTTAAAATCACAACATAAAAACAGAACATAAAATTATGTTACATTGCGGCCTAGGGACTAGCAAGTCCATTCAGATCGGTAAGATAAACTAGAATAAGGACAGATTTACAACAGGTGCAATACAATTATTTACAAAAATTGTACTTGAAATAATTACTTAGATTAATGAAAAATACTTCCGTGTCGGTACATGAACATATATATAAACTTTCAGTTTTTACTTCGAACTGTTAGATGACTTTGCAGACTTCAGTCCATTAAAAAAACATTAAAATTTTTAGGGGCTAACCACAAGAAGTTTTTATGTAAAATGTCATGATCGGAGTTAAGAATAACATAGTTGTAATTGTAAAAATGAGTGAAACTGATATTGTGATTGATTTTTGATCAGTTGGAGTTGTTAAATAAAAAGTAAATATATTTGAAAATATAAAGTGGATGAATAGTTCACATGTTAAAAGGTTTCTTTAACTTAGTTTAGTAAGAGCGTTATCATTACAATTAAACAAAATCAATTGATGCAGCTTCAGCTGAATTTTAAAGGATACAGATTAGAAAAAGAATCACCACCCCAAATAAGGATACCGTATAAGATCTTCAAGAGATTAAAAAAGCCATTAGATAAAATTGGATTCAATTTCTTGATATATTTCAATGTCTTATATTTTTCTTACCAGTCGAATGTCAAACTCCAAGTTTTAACTGAACATACCACTCTAGTACTCTATGCATCATGTTTTAGACTTTTAGGACACGTCCCTTCGAATGCGTTTGATTTCAAAAATAATCCTTCATGAGAAAAATGCCATATATCGGTTTCTAAAAAATGGATTTTGAAGTATGAAATTGTGTATAGGTCTCGTCTTTGAATGGACACTAATAAAGTTAAAAAAAAAAATTAGTTTCATACTTTCTTTCTTCATACCATAAATTTAGCTGAGAAAGAGCTTTTCGTGGAAATGCTTTTATGAATTTCAAATTCAGTTTTAGATATGAAATTTTAACATTTATGATATTTTGCAACAGATACATTTTTATACCTTTTCGTAATAAACTACTATAAATGGTTGTTGTTCCAAGTGTTTTGGATAAACTGTTTCTGTGATAAAAAAAATTGCCGTAAACGTCGAAATTTGACAAAAATCTTGTAAAAGTGTTTTTAAAAATTTGATAGAGGTAAGCGTTATCGTTTTCGAGTTATATGCTCTATCTCTCTTTCTCTCTCACTCACTCTCTCTCACTCACTCTCTCTCACTCACTCTCTCTCACACTCTCTCACACTCTCTCTTTCTCGCTCTTTCACACACATACAGTGGTGTCAGCAATGGGTGTCATAAGCAACACTTCCACCAAAGCAACCCATTGAAATTTGGAGAAATTATACTTCGCAAAATGGGAAGCAAAATATTCGATTAACAACCGAATTTCACCGTTCAGCTTTTTTTCTGTCGACGCAACTGCCTACGCACACGCACACACGAAATAGGTTCAGAAAGTCTTAAAGCTCGCTTAACCGTGAAGATCTCGTATTAAAAAAAATTTGAAAAAAATAATTTCTCTATATGCAATAGCATCAGAATGTAATAAATTGTAATTTATATCTGATGGTTCCTGTGGCGATAAGATTTATAAGTTACACTTTTAATTATTAAATTCATTATTTTTAATCACATTAACATTGCCGGAAATTCATATATAGTGGAATTAACATTAAACGTACATTGCTCGTTGTTGTGCCGCAATAAACCCTCCAATTATTTTTACCTTTTGTGTAAGCCCTGAAAGAAATTATTAATTAATATAAAAATATTAGACTATTTAAACTTAAACAATATCATTTGTTAACAACATCAATTTATCAATAACATCAATTTTCATTAATTATTTTAGCGAGGGGACATATGCGACCAGAATTATTAGATTTACGAGTGTCTAGGACCTGTGATAATCTGAGCACATACCTTCCAGTTTAGTCTTGGGCTTATCTTCTCTCAAAGACTTGCGTCAGTCTTAGTGCTGAAGTACGGCCATAACTCTGTGGTGTGTGGCTCCTACTCGTACTTTTAATGCACTCGCACATAGATAGATCTCTTTCCATTACTTTGGAACCTCTACGGGACACTCTACAAATCTGTTAGGTTTTTCATTTTTTTTCTACTCGTGCTCTAGTCAAAATTGGATCATCTTCTCGTCATGTCTGATCTCCATCCCTTCTTCTCGTTGTCTCATCTGATTTCGTCTACAACTGAACTCTTTTTCTTTCGTCTGCTGTGGTTTCCTTGGCGGGGGGGGGGGGGGGGGGGGGTAGCTCCGCCCTTCTTCCCCTTGGCGCTCATTGGTTCTTCTCAACCCAATGGCATCATTTCGCATATAGCAAGGCCCCTCTCAGCCCCTCTGGTCTGGCACCCCTAAATTTATAGTATTATAACCTTAAAGTTCACACTGTCATAAACCCCGGTGCCAGCCAAACTACCGCTTTGTTAGCCGTTCTGGGCACCATAAATACTCAAATAAAAGTGTCTCATGTGAGAACAATTTCTGGTCTCGCAGTTCCGTTCAAAAATTTAAATCCCAATATAATCTTTAGCTCAAGCGTCGACGAAGAATCATTCTGCAATCCCTTTTTCATCTCATCGATCCTGGATAAACAGCCAATCCTCTCTGGTGATCCTAATGAGCCAAGATAAGTAAAGGAAAAGCGGGGGAGAGATAAGTCGAGCACTCACCTTCACTCAAAGCGGAACTGAAAAGATAGTCACTGAATTCTGGTAGAATGGAAATCTATTTAAATAGCCAATGAGATATAAATATCTGCTCTTAAAAAGAACAAGCTAGATTTCAGTCCTTAGAGAAGAAGTTTATTGATTCTTTATGTTATATATAAATTATTAAGTATTTTTTACTTTCCCTATATACATAGTATAATGCAATGTTTTCCAAACCCTTTTTGGTACAGAACTCTTTCGAAATTCAATTTGATGGCTGAACTCCCCAAATGGGAAAATATCTATGGTCAAATTATGGATTTAAAATTAAAAAAAAAATTTACACGAAATTATTACGTCGCGGAACACACTTTGAAAATCATTCGTATAATGTATAGGGAAAGTATTGTGTCGGGATCGAAAATTCGAATTCGAGTTTTCGACGAAAGAACACATTTCAAGCATCCTTGAACTGAAATAAATCGCTTTTATCACTTTGTAACATAGTTGAAAAGTGTTTATGCCTTTGTTTATTCTGTCTGTCTGTCCGTTCGCACGATAACTGCCGTAAAAAAGACTTTATCAAAATGAAATTTTAGTTTGTTGTTCATACTGTCTGCGGGATCTATGGGAATATAAATGAATAATATCACCCAATTAGTTTCGGACTGAACCCGGGTTGAAAAAATGAAATACATTGAACGCTATCGAACCTAATTTTTCAAACACTTTTAGGCGAATTTAAAATTCAAACATTGTTTCGAAAATTTTAAGAAATATTCGCATTATCTCATGAAATATATAAAAAAAATTCAGCAAAATATGTTCTGTAGTTTATAAAATAAAAATTAAAATAATAATTGCACCCATGTTACATGGAGAGATCACGTGATCCACTTTAAAATAAAATATGGCATCCATCTTATGTCAAAATCGTGATTTTTAAAGTCCTTTTTAATTTATATTTAGTGTTGCATCCGTCCTAAACTGCTTCATTTTTTTTTCTGTTCATCTATATACTGCGCCATCGCAATTACAATATTTTTGAGTTTAAATGATCATCAAACTTAGATTATTTCAACGACGAAGCCTAATTTTCAGCTATGGAGAATGTAAACACTGAATGTAAACAAGCTGTAAGATGAGTTGTATAAGAATTGCTGAATTCCTTTAACGCAAAATTATTTAGCTCTGAAATCTGAAATGTAGCTGATATGAATGAAACATTCATCGATTTTACTTTTCGATTTACCACATCCGATATTTACTTTCCCATACATAGTCTTGGAAAAATATTGTTTTCACGAAATTTTCAATTTCGATATTATTATTCCCGATATATCATTTAAGACCTCCTGAACACGTCTGTCGGATGTCTGTGGTTAATTAATTTCTTGTGTATACCGCATAGCAGCCACAAATATTAATGTATTTTCACGAAACTTTATACCCGGATTTATTATAAAAAATCCTGAACTAGACAGAATTTTTTTTTAATTTTAGAGAAAACTTCAAAATTTTTTGAATTTTATTTCTTTGAATTTTATTCGAAATGTTATATTTTTACTTTCCCTGCAATACATGGTAATGCATAGGGAAAGTATTGGAATCATGCCGAAAATCGCAACTCCAGTTTTCGACGGATCTACATGTTTCGAGACCTCTAAAATACGAAAAAACTATTTTTAGCGTGACGTCTGTGTGTGTGTCTGTCTGTCTGTATGTCTATGTATGTGTCTGTCTGTCTGTCTGTCTGTCTGTCTGTGTGTCTGTGCAATGAATGTATCCGCTCTAACTCAAAAACTAATGAACCGAATTTCATAAAATTTGGTAGGTAAGTCACTTGGGTATGACCCTGGTGCTGATTAGTTTTTAGTACGATTCAAGATAAAAGAACCCGCCTTCTTTTGTGAAATGGTCAGCAGAAATTGCCTGTATCCACTTTAGGTGAAAATCTAGCGGACCGAATTTTACAAAATACGGTAGATAAGTCGCTTGTGGGTTACCCTGGTGCTGATTAGATTTTGGTACGATTCGGAAAAAAATGACCTGCCTTTTCTGCAAAATGGCCCACAAAAATCAACTGTGTATGTTCAAATATATTTATTAAATGCTTGTTTCATACGTAATTTTTAACGAAGAAAGAAATAAGACCAACCCCATTACACTAGGACTAGCGGTTCTCGGGATATTTTAGTTTTTTCGTATTTTCTCTACGCCACCTTTAAAAATAAGTCCAGTTACCAAATATGAACGAAAATTGAATTAAAAGCGAATTACATTTAAATTTTTTTTGCGAATTGGCCCTCAAAAGCTTTTATCCACTCTAGCTGAAAATCTAATGGACCGAACTTCACAAAATTTGGTAGATAAGTCGCTTGTGGGTCACCCTGGTGCTGATTAGATTTTGGTACGATTTGCAAAATTTTCCACAAAAATCGACAAAATATAAAACTACGTATGCTGAAATATATCCATTAAATGCCTGTTTTATACGTAATTTTTAACGGAGAAAAAAATAAGACTAACCCCATTACACTAGAACTAGCCGTTCTGGAGATATTTTCGTGTTTTCGTTTTTTCTCTACGCCACCTTTGAAATGGAGTGCAGTTACCAAATGAGAACGAAAATTATATTAAAAGTAAATTAAATTTAATTAAAATAAAGAGAACGTGTGTATAAGTCTGCAGGGAAAGTCATGTGCTGTCCACATCAGATTTTTTTAACATGGCAACATAGGGCGAAATTCGGCATAATGATGCATAAAAGGGTTTACTCTTTTATGGCTAAATGATCACGAGACCTAATATTTTAATCATTGTTGTGAAAAATAGCCACGATACAACTTTTACTTTCCTTATACACATAATGTACAAGGAAAGTATTGTGACGGTGTCGAAAATTCGAATTCGAGTTTTCGACGGGAGAGCACGTTTCAAGCATTCCTGATCACGAATCAAACATTTTTGAGGTGATGTCTGTGTGTGTGTGTGTGTGTCAGTGAGTCTCTGGGGACGATATCTCACGAACGAATAGAGCGATTCGAATGAAATTTGATACAAAATCCACAATCCATGAATACTGGACGCCTATTGTTTTCAAACGCAATCGAATGTTCAGAACTCCCCTAAATTTTCGAGTGAATTATTGAAAAAATCGTCAAAAAATCAGAACCTTTAATATAGTTACTCAGATGACATTTCTTATTTTATTTTCCTTAGAAAAGATTGACATAAACTTTAGAACGTTAGCATGAACCGTTCTCGAGATATTGCTCATTTTTCAAATAAATTTATCAAAAATTCTCATAAATTAAAAAATATATATAATAACTGTTGAGAAACATGTTCACTTTTCATATGTAATATCATACGATAAATTTGGTGATATCAGTTTCGTGAATCTAGCTCGTTCCATTCATTAGAAAAGATACTTTAAGTAATACTTTTGTATTTGAACGCCAATAGTCATTCATCTGCTATCAGAATAACTTCTTTCTCCTTCCATAACGCTTAGCGAGATTTTGGCGATGAATTTTGCGGAATGTCGCCCACTTGGCGACTTTTTGAAATGATACCAAATTTACGAAAATATCGCCAAATGGTTAAAAGTGACGCTAAGTCAATGAATATGACGACTCATTGACGAAAATTCAATATCTTGAAAATAATATAAATATCTACTATAAGAATAAGCTGTTTTTTTTTTGCTGTAAAAGTAGTAAATTCCTTGCATTATATAAGGAAAGTCATGTTCTGGCCACACCAGATTTCATTTGTGTGTGACGTCACTAGTCTTCCCAGGGGTGTATTGTCAAGTATGGTATTAATCGAAAGATTTTTTTCAAGTCCTTTAAAGTGCTCTATTGTTGAGCTTTTATCACGTTATGGTTGTAATCATTTGAACCCACAATACCGATTTTTTAAATTTTTTCTTGTAAAGTCTGAAAAAAAAAATGAATTTTGGTATAAGAAATTCGAATTGAGTCATACTCTGCGTGAAGAATTTCAGCTAATCCATTACCTATATAACAAATACCTAACAGGTTTTCGTCTTTCCAGACGCTCTTACAAGCCCTCTGGTTAAGGCTCTTATAAAAGGTATATATAGGAATTCTACCTACTGTGGTCTGAACTTTTGCATAGTATCGATTATTGGGCTGGACCTAATGGATCGAATTTTCGATCGATGAATATTTTAATCGAAAATTAAAATCGCTAAATGAGTATGTATTTTTAAGACGAAATAACTATACGAACTATCGAATGGAACACCCACAGTGATATCACACAGTAATAAATATCTCGTCAAAGTACGTCCAGGATCAGGGGCCCTACCACCAACACATCGTAATAGTTTTCTCACCGGTCTGATTCCGATGTAATTCCGGTCCATCGTTTACGAAGATATGCAGTTTCCGTACCACAAACACTTCGTAAAGTGAATTCGTAAATATTTTCTGCACGAAGCTATACTGTGATCGAGGCTTTAAGGCGGAGCTTATTTAGACCAATCAAATGCGGACATTGTACTGCTAGAATCGTCTGCTTTAAGTTTACATTTTATTTCAACTTGTTGTTATACCTCGTGTTGCTTCTCTTCGTTTATATTTAGTTTTATCATTGTGAATTAACATGGCTTCAAAAAGAACTAAAGTTAGCAAAGGCCAACTTGAAACTCTAATTTCATATATGGAAAGTAATCCTGAATTAAATAAAGGTTTACTTTCCAATTCTTCTACACATAGCCAGAGAAATCACATGTGGAAAGATTTATGTGACTTGCTTAATTCTCATGGTGGAGCTAATAAAACTCTGGATAAATAGCAAAAGGTAAGTTAACTTTAATTATTTTTTAATTTATAAAATATATATAGTACGATGATTCATTTCACTTTATAAATTTGTTATATTTCATCGTTTCTGATATTCCACTAAATTTTGATTGTAATGCATTAGTTGTACTGAGGCTTGTGTAGTCGGTATTACTTTCGCTTGTAATATTGTTTATTGCAAATAAAACTACTTTAAGTAAAAATTATTTTTTAGTTTATGCAATTATTAAGGAATGTATCGTTATTTCAATAGATATATTACTAATATGGTGTTCAAATCACATGGTTTTAAACCAAATTTTCCCGTTCAGGGATGTTTATAAACTTTAGAGATATTCAGTGTATAATATAGCATATTTATTTTTTTCAATCATCAAATTTTTATGGGCTTTTATACAAAGTTAATATAAGTGATAGGAATTCTGCAAATAAATGGAACTTAATGTTACTTACGTTTCAAGTAATAGCCACTCTTTTTTGTGAATTTGTCCTCTTTATGCAGTAAAATTACCTTATTGTAAATCTAAATTTAATGAATTTTATAGACAATTTTTGCTGTTCCACCCATATCTTAAATTTAATATTTCTATATTTATAAATGTCATACTTTCATTTAATATTTTATAGATGTTTTTCATTTAATATTTGTATATATGTTTGCTTATGTAAAACCATGCAAAATATTATTCAAAAGATTTAAACATGACGTTATATTTTCAGTGTTGGAGTGACTACAAGTCAGAAACGAAAAAAAGGTACAATGCTTTTAAAAGAGAAGCAAACATGACTGGTGGAGGAGCTTCAAAAGCAAAACCACTCAGCGATTTAGACGAGCGAACATTAGCCTTAATTGGAATGGATGCCATAGAAGGCATAATTGGAATAAAAGAAAGCATGGTAAATATTTTGCAGTTTATAGATATATAAATGCTTTAATTCATTTAAATATAATATGTATTTTATTGTTTTTATTTGTAGAACACTATTATATACAGGGCTATAAAGTTGATACGTTCTTTTTTCCTACAGCCCGACTCATCAAAAGCAAATAAATAGCAAATTGATTAATTATTTATTACAATTCGCATAAATAGCAAATAATATATAAAATTGCCATAATAATAAATTTATTAATTAATAATTTTTGTTGAATCTGGTAGGACTGGAAAAACTTCTCCCCAATGTTGGAGCCAGTTTTTATGATTTTACATTTTGTCAACATTTGTTCAAAAAACAAAATTCAGAAGAAATGTTGAATTCTGCAGCATAATTTACCATTGCACTACCGCTAAGCTGATTTGACGAGGTTGACTCGTCAGGCACTTTTAAAGCCGAGACTCCTGTGTGTTTAACGGAAATAACACGCCATATGATTTTATGAGATATTAACTGTGTTTACAATCTTTTACATTTGATGGCAGTAACAGTCCTACAAACTACATTTTATCAGATGTAGTATTTCGTAAATGTGCGTAAAATAAATGCAATTTTCTTGGGATTTTACATTCTAAGCCATGGCGGCCTCAAATGCTTTGAATCTTATTTCAGCAAAGCGTAAGTTATCTCACCCTGCCAAAAAGAACCAACTAGTCCTTAAAATTTATCACACCAAGAGGAACTATTAAAAATTGGAGTTGTATGTTTTTTTATTTACTTATCTGTTATTATACATGTTTACTTAATACTTATTTCAGCAAAATACCACCTCATTCAACGTGCAATCAATGGGGAAAAGGGTATGGGTAAAAAAAAACTCGCCACTGCAGTGCACGTGAAGGGAAATAAACGACACTCTTAAAAAATTAATAAATTATGAATGAGACAAAATGTCGCACATTTCTCGATGTTTTGAAAATTTGATAATATATGTACAAGTGTTATTTTTAAAAGAAGGGCAGCATTTTTTGATGTCGGGGCTCAAAATTATAGTACTGGGGCGTGCAGGATGGGTTTTCTAATTTCTGAGGGTAGCAGAGCGAGTTTTCTAATTTCTAAGGGCAGCAGGGCGGGCCGCCCTGCGAAAAACACCTAGGATGAACCCTGTTAATAATATTGTGACTTAGGTTTTTCAGTCTTTAATATCTAATGATAATGAAATTTAAAAGAATTTTAACAGTTCAATTTCATATTTTAATGTAGAACGTGCTTTATTATCTTTTTTGAATTACATTGGCTTAAAATATATTTGGACATTTTATTTTAGACAGCTGATAATTATTTTTATAAATAATAGAAATGTAATGTGAGTTTCTAGTCTGTTAAAAGACAGTCGCAGCATTTTATACACTATATAATAAAATGAAATAATTTTTTTTATCAAATGGCCAGGCACTTGACTTCCATCATTCGCCTATACATCGGCCAGGAATTTGAACCATTTAGCCATCCTAGGACGTTGCCCCAGGCGCACCAAAGGGAGGTGGAACACACTGCGCTCAACAACACAACATCCATGCCTTACGTGGGACTCGAACCCACAACATGGCGGTCGAACAATCGCTTGAAAAAGCTCGCCTTGACTGCTCGACCACCGCATCACCATAAAATGAAATATATAATGTCTATAAATATATCTTGTGTGTGTATAAATAATATATTATATAAATATATTTTTAACAATCAAATTATTACATGCCCTATTTCAGAAAAATTAAAAGCTGAAGTTGTGTTTAGTCTAAATTTTTGTAAGATAATCTGGCATATTTGTTAATATCGATGTTAGTTTGCATTCTAAAATTAAATTATTAAATTAAACAGAACTTTTCTTCTTAATGTATTTACATATATACTTTGCCAGATTAGAAATGATTGCTCAATGTGCACTTTAATAAATTTAAGGTATTTTTATGAATTTAACAATGTAAAATGATTCTTTAATTTATATTTTTAGGTGACAGTTTATGATATTCACCCATGTCTTATAATAATTTTGTTGATGAATATTTTGTATAATATACATCATTGTTATTTTTTTAATGAAACTTTATATATGTTGCCTCATTTTAAAGACATAATTTTTTTTTTCTTTTTCAGCTTCAGCCAACAATTGTCTATGACATGACAAGCATTCCAGAGTCAATTCAAACATTCCAAACAACACAAGAAGTAGAGCACATTTCACAAGACACTGAATACATAGATTCACAAATATACATAGACTCACAAATATACACAGACTCACAGACATGCATTTCACATATACAACCAGTCACTCCAGATGTACAACCAAGCACTTCACACACACAAACAGGCACTCCACACATACAAATAGGCACTCCAGATGTACAACCAAGCACTTCACACACACAAACAGGCACTCCAGATGTACAACCAAGCACTTCACACACACAAATAGGCACTCCACACAATACAAAAAACACACTGAAAAATGGAAAACGAAGACGAAACAGGCCATTAGTGCTTCCTGCCGAAAAAACACAAAGCCTTGTTGATTCCCAACAAGTGACAGCTCAAGCACTAGCTGATATTGCCTTGCAATTAGATTTATCTAACAAAATAGCAGAAGGCCAACTGAAGGCCAAACGACTTAAATTGGACTTGATTGAAAGAGATGTTGTAGCTAAAGAGAGAAGCGCAGCAGCTATGGAAAAAATAGCTAATTATTTGGCAAATTTAAAATAAAATATGTATTATAAAATAAATTGTCACATATTGTCTTTTCATGAATGCAGTATTATTTTTTATAGAGTTAGAGCATGAGCAAAGTTAAGCTCTAAGTAATTTATATTTTCTTGCATATATTATTGTGTGTGTGTGTGAAATTGAGACAGGATGCATTGGCTTTAATCGGAAATTTTTTAAAATAATGTTTCAATATTAATCAAATAATGTTACTTGTGTGTTCTATTAGTAATTCACTATTTTATGGTTTTAAAAACTTCATGATGTGCAAATTTTCTTTGGAGTTGATATGTGATTGTTCTGATTAATTACTAAAAATTTATCCATTTTGAACATGGAATAGGTTTAGTGGTTTTGTATTGGTACTGATTATGTTTCAATTTATATATACTAATTGTTAAGTGTCTGTCTGTTATGGTTTTTTAGGCACTTTCTGAATAGACTTGCAATTTAGTACACGGGTCAATTGTTCGATAAAAACCCCTGAAAAAATAACATTTTCTAAAAATGTTTTGTAGAGGATCTCGACATCAAAAAGTGAAATGATAAAAAAGCATGCTTTGCAATGAAATAGATTATTTAGTTGAAGTAATAAACTTCAACGTTTTTCCCGATAGGTTCCACTTAGTGAGCGGAGGTGGTTCCAACTGCGGATTCTGAGCTGTCCAATAGAATTTCAGGAGACTAGCACTTGCCCACACATTTGACGCCAGCGCAGTACTTGCAAATTATATCATTGCTGACCGCGGACATCATCACATCTGTTATGTACTTACAAATCTCTGTCTTTATCTCTTAACTTAATTCTTTTAATTGTTTAAATTCTTGACATCATAAACTTAAATCTAAAACTAAACTTAAATGTAAATGTAAATACTTGTATTAAATCTTTAATCTTAATTTTTATATATTCTTAACTTGTAGACTTGAGTTTGTTATAGTTGTAGAAATAGATTTCTGCGCCTATTAATTTTTTAATGTGGCTCGCTCTCGAGAATTTCTTGCCCTTTCTTTTACAGCCGAGCAAGCATGTACCATTGCCAAGACAACATCATCACCAGACCAATCTCCAAATATTCAACTGACCAAATACTTCACGCCCACAGGAGTGGAGCGCACATGCTGACCATGCATATTGCTATTGCTAAAACTAACACCATACAGTCTGACATCCATATTTTCGATGTGGGGATGAGTCTCCTAGAGGCAGGCACCCCGTAGCCTAATGTCTTGGTCTTGGAGATAGAAACCTCAAATTAAATTTGGTGTATGGGTAAATCGTTCGAAAGAAAAAATGTGTGCAATTTCAGATTTCCAATATTTGCTAGTTTAAGGGGGTGCAGCTTACTAAAATATTCGATTTGCCGAACAAATGAGATCCACCTCCTTCAAAATTTGATACAGGATTGAAATTTGGTATATGGGCTAATCATTTCATGAAATCACACAAGACGAAGCATTTCACAAAAGCTCTAAGAAAAAACGCTCGAAAAGTGAAATTATAATTACTTTAATTATAAATTACTTTAATTATACTTATTATTACTTTAATTGTTGAAAAGCGGTTGCCATTAAGAAGTAATATTTATATGATTTAGCTTCCATTGTTAAAATACTGTTGCTATTTAAAAAATATTTAAATTTTTTATTTAAACAACTAAAATAGTATTAATTATTCAGCGCTTCTTTTAAATATTTTTGAAATGGCAACAGCATTTACAACAAGGAATCTTATCCGGCTATCCAAATAGCTGTTTAAGTCCCCAGGACGAGTCGGAAGACATGGGTCTTCAACAAGGAATCCTAATTTTTCATAATAACGATTAATGAGTGGCAAGGGGAGACTATGAGCCATAATACTAGGGAAGTTTATATAAATAAGTCCCTAAAAAAGGAAATACCAAATACATTATAATTTTTTAATGCTAACACTTAACAGAAATATCAACTAATGTTTATTAGACAGAAGAAATTTTACTTTACGAACTACAAGAAAATTAATTTTAAGGCAAAACATCCTCTGCCATAATAGATAATGTAATTTCCATCTGTGGTTGATACTTAAGAATTTTTTCAAATTGATATCAAAATAAATTTATATAAAAAAGGAAGCTTAATAATTTGCTTAAGTTAGGTAATTTGTTGATAAAACTTCAGATTTTTAAACAGAAAATTCTGTAGATTATTAGAAAATAATTTGCTTGAGTATTTTGGCACGAGATGGCAGTACAAGTTGCAAAACTTAGATATCCGCTTTGATTCGAACCGAAGACATTACATTTGCATAGCGTCTCTTCTACCGTCAAGCCAGAAGTATTATACCATTTCCTGTGAACTAAGAAATTACATGCTCTCAAACTTATAGTGCTATTTCAGGGTGTTATTTTAAAAGCAGAATATATTTTTAAGTTGTTTTAATATTGTTTCAGAAAAGCAAAGGAAATGTAGAGAAAATATAGGGGATTTTATTTTCTAAATTGTATCGGACGTTTATTTAACAATTCTAGAGAGAGATAGTTATGTAATGTTCATTAACATAGCCGAATCATAATAAAACACTTACAAAAATTATACGAACATTAAAAAAAAAAGAAATATTTTGAAAATTGGTTGGGCAGATCCTCAATATAATGATCCTCAGATAATTTTTCAGATCCTTTGAAATTACAAAGGAGCTTGTATTTCAGGTAATATGGGGAATAAAATGTTCAGATTTGATGAAAAATTGATGTTGGTAGTCTTACATTTTTCAAAGAAATTATTATCTAAGCATTTGCCATTAATTCAGTCAACAACTTGGTGTTTATTTAACCTGAACAATGAAACAAATTCATTGTCAGTTAGCATAATAAACTTATCCTCTATGGCTGAATTATTCTTCTTTTCAAAAATAGTCTCGCACTCGCTCTTTTATAAGTGTGTCAGCCATCTTGTACACTGGTGTTCTGTAGCTTCTTTTAGATTTCACGATCTCCTCAGTTGTTGAAATTATCAAGAGGTTTTTATGAACCCTCGTATAACTTTAGAACACTCACAGCAACTCTCTTATGCACTTCGTAGTACCACATTTCGTAAAATTTGATTGATGTACGGAATAACAGGTTATTTCAAAACCGGGTACATTTATGATGTATTGGTGGTAGGGCCCCTGAGCTCGAATCAATAGTTTGCGACAGTTTTTAAACTGTGTTTGAGTTATAAATAAATATTAATGCAAAATATATGAAAATTTCTGCAGTTAAGTTGGGAAAAGCTTTTAGTATATTTCATATTCATACTAAAATAAAACTCACCTGTAGGGAACATCCAATCCATGGAAGCTGTTACCTGTAATAGAAGTGCAATCCTACATTCTTTGATGTAGGAATTTAGATATAGAGTGGAACCTCCATAATGTTGAAATTATCTTTATATTGAAGTTTCTATTAATTCCCGTCATCATTACGTAGGAAACTGTTTCTGTATACCGAAAAAAATTTCTATATGTCGAATTTCTTAAAAGACATCCAGAATTTTTCTTTCTCCCTGCACTGACGAATGTTATAAGAAAAAAAAAAACGTAAAAGCCTCGACTCGAGAGGAAGAAAGAAGGGTGAGTCAAGGTCACTGCGAATTGGGTGCCAACTGGTCACTATTACTGTGCGCCCTCACCCTCATCAGCTCATCCAATCAATATCAAGGCACCCACTGTTTTCCGTTCTTACAAATGGGACATTTGAACGGGGGCATGGGATACAGTTATATGACGACAGTGCATGTTCAATTTTTTTTGCCTTCTAAACAAGAAATGTTGGTTGCGTTTGATACAATATATCATGGTTTTCAATTTGACAAAAATATTCCTGATGATGTATTTCATGGACTTAATAAATGTGAACACTTTTCTGATGAACTATCATCGAAACCTGTTGTGCAACCAGATATTAGAACCTTTATATTGAATTTTTTTTTTCGTCGAACCATCGACTTCGATATCTGGAGGTTCTGCTGTATATCGTTTGGTGATGTGATAAATAATTAACAGTTTTGAACGGCCTGAACTTGGGCTTCAGATTGCAAAATGCTTTTGAGCTTTGACAGAGTTCGGTATCCATTATTGTTAATACTTGTGTTATTGTTAGTACTGTTAGTAAATTTCGGTAAGATCATATATTTCTGTTAGGATGGTACTTGTGGATTTACTCTCAAGTAATGAATGGTTGTATTTCTTAACACATTCTTGCTATCCATCTTAAAATTAAAAATTTGGATTGCACATTGAAATATTTTTGCTAGAAGAACAAAAATTAAAAAAAATATTCGATTTTAAATTATTTTTTAGCATTTAGAAAGTCAGATTCATTGTTGTCAGCCAAAGCGTCTTTCAAAGTGATAACGCTGGAGTATATTAATAAGGAAGATAAATCATGCATAAAGCATTGATTATGAAACACTTTCCAACTGAAATGCAATCAGCTGAATGTATCGCATCTCTAAAATACGAAAAAAAATTTAATTATCACAAAACTATAACAATTTATTTTATTTGAAAACTTCAAACTTCATTGAAAAAAATGAACTTTCAAATGACATCGAAATATAAATCAAATCGTCTGGCTCTGCATGTATTGAAAAAGGTAATGCTTTAAAATCGTCTGCTTTTCTATGTAAAATTAATGGCTATTTCAGTCATATCACCTATATTCCAAAGTCCAGAGCTAAATAATTCTGAGTTAAAAAAAAAATCATCAATTCTTATACAACTTATCTTACATCTTGATGTGTTTACATTCTCCATATGTGAAAGTTAGGCTTCGTTGTAGAAATGATCAAAGTTTAATGATTATTTAAACTAAAAAATATTGTAATTGTGTTGGTGCAGAATATAGATGCACAGAAAATAATAAAAAAATAAAGCTGATTTAGGATGGATGCACACTAAATCAAAATTTAATAGAACTTTAAAAATCACAATTTTTACTCTGGGAAAAAAGATGGCCATATTTTACTTTGATATGGGTTACTTGATCTCTTCATAGTATATGAATGGACAGACAGAATAACCAAAGTCATAAACACTTTTAAACTACGTTGCTGTTGGCACATTTGGGGCACGGCAGCCCAGTGGTTTGCACGCTGTTATATATTGTGGTGAAAATTTATATAGTGTTTAGATTAAATAAATTGGGTTTGGGAGCTAGTGCAACAAAATCATGCATCCAACAAATAACTTACTTGTCGGATGCATGATTTTGTACACACTATCTCTCGAACAAAAATTATTTAATTTAATCTAAATACTATAAATTTCACCACATCTGTAAGTAATTATAACAGTACAGTTTATATACTTAAATACTAATGCTTCAAAATTTGGTAATACCGTTTTTATAAATAATTTTCATGAAAGATTATAAATAAACGTCAAAAAAGAACTTGGCACACAATGTTAAAGGTTTTTATTAAAAATAATTTCTTAAAATTATATCCCGAGCTCCTCTATCTTTTTGCCTGTGCGGTGGTTCAGGTGCACCTGTATTAAACAGGATATCATCATCATCATCATCCATCTCTGTACCTGTGATGATAATATTCGACTTTACACACATATTATGTAAAACAGCACAGGCATTTATAATTCTAGCTGCCACAGGAGGTGTGTAATGCAGTGTCCTGTGGCGCAACAAACATCGAAAACGTGATTTTAATGTTCCATTAGTCCTTTCAACTACAGATCTGCCACGGGAATGCGATTTATTAAAGCGGTCTTCTGCAGATCCTTCCACTGCTTCAGGATATTGGGTTATCAGGTTATACTGTAACGGGTAACCAGAATCCCCTGTTGAAAAAAATGAAAAATATTTGTCAAAATACATATTAAACAGCAAATTACAATTTCACATTTTCCCAAGGTACTCATTTAAAATTTAGCTAATATAAAATCTATTGTTAAAGCCGGTTTTTAGGCCATTAAGTTTTTAACAGATTTACACATTTTGATCATCTCTAAACTTGAATCAAACATTGTTAATGTTATTTTAAAATCAAAGGCTAAAATATAACGTTAATAACATACTGGGCAAGAGCCGTAGACAGTTTACCATTTTTAACATCTCGAGCATGTTCAGCTAAACAAATACAGACGGTACATTTAGTACTGCCAATATAGAATTTAAAGTTATTATCAGGCGATAAAAGGAAGACAACATACACCCCAGCCTGGCACTTAAAGTTCTTTTTATCCTTATATTTATCCGAATGGATATGATTAAATAACATACTAACAGTTGCATGAGCTGGATTAAACTTAAAACTCATGGTAATGTGATATCTGTGAATGCAATATCTCACAAACAAATGAATTAATTTGATTCAAATTAGGTATACTTGACATAGTTAGTAAATACTGGAACTCTATTGATTATAAGCACAGTCAAAGCCACCTTGAATTATTATTTTTAAAAATATGATCAAGTTAGTTCATCACGTTAAATAAACCATCACTTTATACATAATTCATTATAAGAAAACTAATAATATATATTTTAGAGTGATGATATGAACCATTCTTTTGATTACACATTTTATAATACATTTACAAAAGACAGTCACGTAAAAATGAAGTATTATAAAAAAAAGTTAGCATTTCATATGCTACATTATACTAAAAGTTTCTTAATATAATTAATTTTTGTGGATTTAGTATGTTCTATTAATACAGAAAAAGTCCAATTTTATGTTTTAAAACTGATTTGCCAAATGTTAATTATTTTGCTTAATATTAATTAAATACCAATGTTATTTTTATTTGGACTTTGTATGTATGAATATATTTTATTTAGACAATAGTCTAAATTTTAATTTTATTGTATAAGTTTTTTATTGTGGGCATAAATGAGAGTGAACATAAATATTTTTGGAATATATTTTTGGCAGACGAGCAAAGCAACACAGCTTACAATCGAGTACTGGATTTAATTAACAAATTAAAAAAGCAAATGAAGATGGAAAAGTTTAAGAACCGCTTCTGTAAAGTATATGTATTATTAGTACTAGATTCAACAAAATTTATCGTGTTAAATCATCAAAAGTTAGTGTTTGTTTATATTTTCTACCCATATGCAACCAACCAATCACAGCACAGCTTAAATCCAAGTTCCCAATTTAATCTGAATCAACTAATTTCAAACATCTAGATCAACTATCTCAAAATCGATGATCTGAGGTGAACTCCGCTGACTAACTTTGATCAAGCTCAGTTGATCCGTGTTTAGTCTAATGTTGGTGAAACCAGAGCTAAATGATGTAAAACAGATCAGAAAATTCGATACAATAATGGTGAAATAGATAAATAAAAAAATAATCCAATTGAAAAAACCTTACTAGACAGTTACAGAAACCAGCCCAGTTATTTTTAAAAACAGTAGACCTTCCTACTTGTTTGCATATTAAGCAAATACTGCAAGTCACAACTAACGATACACAGTTTGATAATAGGATAGAAATTAAGTGGCACAGACTGCGGCACTCTATTCAGTCCCCCCCCCCCCCTCCAATACATGCCTTCGAATGTCCCTCCATAGAATTGTCTATTATAAACCTGCCCTATATGCTCTCTAAATATAAAAATACTCATCAGTAAATAATCAGTAATTCATAAGCAGAGTGGTATAAAATTTAAAACTGTCTATAAACAAAAGTATTTGCCTAAAAATTTTCTGCAAAAATCTGCAGAGTCATATACGGTATATGCGCACACATGTCACACAAAAATATTGATTGTCTGGTTACCTAATTTATTTAGGTAACATTTTCAGGGTACTAGTAAATGGAAAAAAAAAAAGGGGGGGGGGGAGGAACATGATTTACCAGAGTTAGATATATAATATAGTTTTTGAAAATGAAAGTAACAGTGCATATGCATTGCTCATAATAACAAAAAAAAATTTTAATAATTCTTAAAAATTTCTGCAATTCGAAAAACTTTCTGTGAAAGGTGTTCACATGTTCGTCTATATTCTGACTCTGTTCATAAGTAAGAATAACATAATTGATCAGCAAAGCCAGTATATATTCAATTTGAAGCACTAACTGTTAAGATTTAAAAAGTTAGAATAGTTAATTTTGTATTTTTAATTCTTAGTCAATTTATTACATTTGGTACTTGCCCCTAAATGTCGTGTCAGTTAGTCTGCGATAAATGGGATATCATAATGTTTATCATGTGTGTACAATCTTTAGAGTCAAAAGAAATTTTAAGCAAATGGTTAGGAGTTGAAAAAAGTTGCTGGTTAATTGTAAATATATATAATTTTTTTAAATTCAAATATCTGTGCCTCTTATTGAAGAGAAAGCGCAACTTTTTACACCCATTTGCATTTTAAATCCCTGGATCAATACATGTTAATAGTGCAGATTTAATATACTTCTCAATTCTTCAAGAAAGTCAATTTTAAAAGTACTTAAAGTGAAAGATACTTTTATTTGGCATTTACACACATTTAAAAAAAAATAATATAATATTTATAAAACAATTAATATCTACCTAATAGCCAACCATTACAGTTCGCTAAGCATCCATATTCGAATGCATCATGTAGATTTGATGCTCGCCATATATAACTATCGTGCACACTGCCTGGAAATCGTGCTGATATGTTCATAATAACTTGTTTCATATCACACACCTAGATGTAAATGATAACATGTTTTTAAATTTTTTTACTCTAATAAAATGACTTGAAACAAATTGTCTAATAATAAGAAATTTTCTTACTAATTGAACATTAAGTGAATGGAAATTTTTTCTATTCAAATAATTTTTCTCCTTCTGGCTGTTGTTATCACTAGGAGCTATGATTGCAACATGTGTGCAATCAATAGCTCCTATAACACCTGGGAAACCACTATACACCATAAACTCCTGTTTCAGCATATCATGTTCTCTAAAAGTAAAAATATAATAATTCAGATTAACTTGAAAACATGTTATGGCTAAGAATTGGAAATGTCTAATTCTGGTTTTGATAAAAAATGAGTATACCTGCTTCGGCAATTACATATTTTGTGTGCAGTTAGTAAACATGAAATGTATTCTCATATGTGAATGAATGAATCTTGCAAGAATATGTTCTGCAAATGTTTCAATTATACAGCATAAAAAAAAAATTGCTAAAACAATTGCTTTAGAATTTTAAGTATCATATATGAGAAAATAGCATAGTATTATTATGTACGGCACTATGAAATGCCTTAAATTTGTATTTCTTTGTAAAGTATCAGCAAACTTAACTGAAATTTTGAAAGTATAAGCATCTACATGATATGCATGTACATCTAAATTCTACAGTATTTTTAAAAAGTAAAATATGTTTACATAAATGGATTCAATGATAAAAATTAATAAAACTAACTAGAAATTTTAACAATTTAAATACAATAACAAAATTAATTACAAGTATCTACATGTTAAGTATACTTTATAATACAAGGTAAAAACCTCTTTCCCATATATAAAATAATGAATAAATCAAATAAGCATTTACTTATTTGATTTCGGTTTTTGTAATATCTACTGATACTGTTTACTAAGTTTTTCTACATAAGTGATCAGAGTAAGAAAATATTGATAACTTCAAAATATTTCATTTCAACAAAATATCGATCTATAATGAAAATAATTTATGAATTACTTACTTTTTATCTACAGGAAATTTTATACACTGTTCCAACAAAGTGTTGTTTATAGCCTCTGATACTTTTATGACACAGTTGCTAACACTCTGTTGGCTTACACTTAAATTTATGTCATTTCCGACACATTTTTGATAGGATCCAGTGGCAAAAAATCGAAGAGCACAAAGAACCTGAAATTTTTAAAATTGGTCAGCAATAAAAAGATTTTTACACGTTTACAAGTAAACAAACTTTCAAGCATGCGGTAACCTTCCGAAAACATACGTTTATTAAGACTTTTTAAAAAAAAGTAAAGATAAATGAACACAGCATTATTCTTAAATTAATATATTACTTAAATTAAATTATTACTTACTTTTGTCTCCACTGAGAGGACATTTCTTCTTGAAGTTCTTGGCTCAAGTTCCGGGCGTAGTACTTCCATTAGTTCTGCCACTAAATGTTTATTTAGTCGGAACAGAGAAATAAATTCATTGTCAGGCAATAGGAAAGATTTTATTCGTTCTGGCCGAATAATTCGATTTATTAGAGTTTGTCTGGATTCCTCTTCTAAAAGAGCAAGTGTTATGATAGGCACGATAGCAGACATCTTGAATTTGTGACTTTTTTCCTACGTAATTCAGATTTCACCGTCTCCTTAGATGGTGGAATTATCCAGGGGTTTTTACGTACCTTTCGTATAACTTTACGTACCTTCATAAGACTTCGTGGTACCACATTTCGTAAAATTTGATTCACGTGCGGAATAACCGGTTATTACGTACCCGGGTTGATTTACGATGTGTTGGTGGTAGGGCCCCAGGTCCCCTCTTGAGAATCAGAAATAGGATATCCGTGATGGATTTGAGTCAGGAATACCATGCACATCCCGTGGGAGAGAGCACACTGTGATACGTCTTATCGAATGATAAACTTCTTCTTATCATGAAAGATAAATTAGGCGATGACGAAGCCGATGGGTGGATGAGGCCCGGCTGTGTTGCGATATTGACGTGCGAAATTCAAATTTAAAATTTCCCAGGCATATTAAAAAAAAAATGTTATTTACAAAATACCCTTGCAGTTTTGTTTGCACGTAATGTCGCCTCTAATGTAGCCGCTATAGTAATGACAGGAGAATACCTAAAGGCAAATCGTATAATCATGCATTCTGTAAAAATATCTATTGAAGGACTTCTATCTTCTTCTATAATAATAAATAAGGAGATCTGTTTGTCGGTCTGTTCGTTGGTTCTCATGATGAAAATCTCATAAACCTACCGCTATGAAATTCGATACAGTTATAGTTCAGCTCAGTCGGCGCGGTGATTGAACGATCAAGACAAGCGTTTCTTCCATCGAGGGTCGAAGGTTTCTTCATGCTCGCTGGGCAGCTGGGTTTTGGGTTCGAGCCCCACTTGTGGCATGGTTGTTGGGTTGTTGGGTGTAGTGTGTTCGGCCCCCACTGGCGCTCCAGTGCAACGTCATGTGACGGCTACATGGTTCACGATGCTGGCCGATGTATAGGCGAATGATAGAATGCATCAAGTGCCTGGCCATTTATAATAAATAAATAGTTCAGCCCAGATACCGAAAAACCTCGACGCGATTTTATATTCATATTAGCTTTTGAGTTAATTAATATTGTGTCAGGATTTTGAACGATTTTCACTCAAATCGGTTCCTTATCGATCAAAAATGTATCACAAAGTTTCAATATTAACACCAGCAGAAAGGCCGAAGAAAGCTCTTTCCAACGGGCTCTGAACGAAATCCATAAGATGACAATTTCATATTTAAAATAGTTTATTAATCACCTCATAAAATAGCACTTTTTTTATATTTTAATTTGTTTTTAAATTCGAGTCTTTACAAATTAAAGAATCATTCAATTTAATTTTTTTACGGGAGATATACAGAGTGATATATTCGCATTGGTTTAATTTTATTTTAATTACACTATTTGCACATTTTCAATGAATATTTTAGTGGGGCTATGTAACCTTTCTAACCATACTATCTCAAGGTACTGCTGTTTTGAGAATAGAAGTGGACTTGTCATTTCAAAATCAAGTCTCCAAATGAGACATCCTCATCTCTCATTGACTGAAAAAACAATAATCAGATATGAGTAGAGCTTAACTGGCTAAAAAACGTGATGAATATTACTTATTTAAAAAAAAAAGGTTTGGTGTTGTAGCATAAAATAAAGTTTAATAGCTTTGTCGGGTAGTGAAATTGTAAAATCGTCAGAACGTGTATACAAAATATGTCTTTTAAATAATAGGCTTAAATAATTTAAACCAACTACTTTCATGTGCATAGATGGAATGTAAAATCTACAGTACTGCTGCCACACATTGAGCTAAAATACAGTAAGGCTAAAATATAAAACCAATTTTGCTAATCAAGAAAATATCTTAAACAGAACAACCAATCAAAAGTAAAAGCAGAAATTTGTTAATATATATAATGTACTAAATGATAATTTACGTTATTCTAGTAATATATATATATATAACTACCTTATTCTAAATAATAGTAAAGAATTAAAGAATAAATTAACATCAATAGGTAAAATAATAGGATTTCAAACTTTTGATTTTAAAGATATTTCTAATAATATTAAGTTCTCTGATCTTTAGGATGTAATTTTAGCTCTATATAATGCTTATATTACTAATCAATCTACTCATACTATATTTACCAATTTTCCAAAACTTCTTCACTTTGTTCTTTTCAATAATTATATATTTCAAGGGAATAAATTATACTTACAAGTCTCAGTTCCTCAAGATGGCTGTAGTAGCAGTATGTTAGCTAATTTATACCTTTATCATTACGAAAAATCCTTTACTTCAACAGATTATAAAATTTACAGATATGTTGATGTGATTTTTTTAGTATTTACTGATAGATAACTATGTCATAGATATAGATTTCTATCTGGATAATTTGGAATTAATTCCTAATGAAGCCACTATTAGTAATAATATTAATTATTTGAATTTAAATCTAATTATAGAACCGACTAATGAGATAGTTACTAATTTATATGATAAAAAAGACTATTTTAAATTTAACATTAATAAAATATTACCATTGAATTCCTTTAACTCGATTCAATTGTTTAGAAATATTATACTTAATCTATAAATTCTAAAAAGTTAATTATCAGATAAAAAATGTCATGCATTGCACATTAATAACCTAAAAATTAGTAGTAAATTATATAAATATCCACCATATTTAGTAAATGGTATAGTTAAAAATTTTGGATTAGCTTAATATTCTTAAAATTCTCTCCTTAGTATCTTATATTAGCCAAATATCTACATTCTCTTGAATAAGCATTACAATGTATTTACATCTTCTTATACTTTAGCAGCTATATTTTCTATTATGTTACCTGCCCCTTTATTTTGAAGCTTTTACTGTAGAATATATAACATTTTATACTATTTTCGCAACACTGTTATTTATTTCTCACGATTGGCAACAGTAGATCTCTACTTTTATCTTTTGCGATTGGCAACATTGGTCTCGTCATTTAATGCTCGAATGGATAAGATATTTTCAGTGTATTTCAGGTATTTGTGTTTCTTATATAATTTTTTCATCTTTATGCTAGTCGTCCAAATAGCATTAGTTTATACATAAAATATATCTCTTCCTTCAGAAATTAGCATATTTTGTGTTCATTTTGAATAAATATTTGGACTTGAAAAAGAATATTTTCGATATGAATAATTTTAGGCCTAATGCTTTTCGACGTGTATGGCTTTTATGCTTGGTTATTTTTTGTTTTTTTATTTTCGGATCCTCACCATGGATATTTGTAGATTATCTTAAGCTTTATGACTAGAAATAAGCTTTTAATTTTCCTGATGATGGTTGAATCTCTATTTAATACTTCTTTTTAATTTTTTGGCATATATTAAGCTAGGGTTTTTGAGTTACAACTTCTCTCTATTCAATCATTGGATTTTCATATTATATATATATATATATATATATATATATATATTAGAAAAATATAATAATAATAATAACCAATTCCAAGTAATCATGAAATATATATATATATATATATATATATATATATATATAAAATAAATTAGAATATTTGAAGAGAAATAGTAATGCATCCATGACAAACAGTAGAATTCAATTACTAACCAGAAAAAACTAAAGAGAATGCCAGTCATAAACAAGAAAATCAGGAAAACACACATAAAATAATAATCAAAAGAAAAACTGTTATGACAATTAATGGAATAAAGCTGATATAATAGTAAAAATTTCAGGGGGCAGCTACCATACCCCAGCCTCATAGTAGTACATTTCATTTAATGGCCTGTCAATGTACCCCTATGTGCCACAAATTGAAACATATTGAGAAAATTGAAAAACTAAAAAGCAGAAAAAAATAATTTGAAAAATAATTGACTTACTCATGTAGAAGTTGATAGTCCAACGCCTAAGCCAACACGACATATGATGTAAAGATGTTGTTGCCAATCCATGAGTGTAAAGTGTAAAGTTTATGTTGCCATACTCAAATATAGTAAAAAGTAATAACATGATAAAGAAAGAAAGAATGAAGGATTCAAAATTGAATTTAACTGCTATTTTACTCTACCTGACAGTTGTTTAGTGATTCTGTTAGGTAGTTATCGAGCTGATGGCTGTATATTGTTCCTATTATGCTGTGCTTGCAAATAAACGTGTTAGTTATCCAGAAATTTGGACTCATTCTTGTATCCTGCGTGTACACCCCCGATTCTAGGGGATACGTTATGTAGGGAAGGTAAAGGAAGAAAAACAAGAGAAAATCTGAATCAGTATGAAAGCCATATGTGTGCTGCCTATATCAGATTTTTGCCTCTAATTACATCTGTGCTCTCGCAATGTTCTGCCTTCTTGAACTAACCGCACCCACTGCTCCATTTCAGGTTCAGAGAGAACACTGCCCTTCATCTTAAATTTTTCCTTTTCTTCGAAAGACATTTACTAGATTTGAGAAAAGGAAAGGTTCTAGTGGAGTTGTGGGTTTACCGTGTGCTAATAAAGAGGAGAGTTCGGAAATAATTGCGAACTGAATGTATCGAAAGAGGGTCTCTGTATAAAGATATGCTCTGATAAAATGAACAAAGAAATTTGAAGAGACTACATATTGCATTTGTTATTCTTAAATATTAGCTTATTACTTTCCTTATATACATAATGTATAAGGAAAGTATTGTGACGGGGTCGAAAATTCGAATTCGAGTTTTCGACGGGAGAGAAGGTTTCAAGCATCCCTGATCACAAATCGAAGATTTTTGCAGTGATGTCTCTGTGTGTGTGTGTAAGTATGTGCCAATGAGTCTGTAGAGACGATATCTCACGAATGAATGGAGCAATTCGAATGAAATTTGGTACAAAAATCGCAATCCATGAATACTGGAAGCCTATTGTTTTTATACACAATCGAATGTTCAGAACTCCCCTAAATTTTCGAATGAAATTTTGAAAAAATCGTTAAAAAATCAAAACCTTTAATATAGTTACGCAAATAGACATTTTTTATGTAATTTTTCCTTAGAAAACTATTGACATAAATTTAGAACGCTAGCATGAACCGTTCTCGAGATATTGCACATTTTTCAAATAAATTTATCAAAAAGTCCCTTAAATTAAATAAATATTAACTGTTGAGAAACCTGTTTACTTCTCATATGTAATATCATGCGATAAATTGGGTGACATCATTCTCGTAGATCTATCTAATTCCATTCATGAGAAAAGATACTTTGAGTAATACTTTTGTATTTGAACGCCAATAGTCATTTATCCGCTGTAAGAACAACTTATATCTCCGTCCATAACGCTTGGCGTGATTTTGGCGACAAATTTAGCGGAATGCCTCCAACTGGGCGACATTTTTAAATGTTGCCAAATTAACGAAAATCTCGCCAAATGGATAAAAACGACGCTAAATCAATGAAAATGACGACTAATCGTCAAAAATTCAATATCTTGAAAATAATATAAGTATCTACTATAAGAATAACATTTTTTTTAACTGTAAAAGTAGTAAATTCACTGCATTATATACGAAAAGTCATGTGTTGCCCACATCAGATTTTTTGTTATATTTTAAAGGGAACAAAAGACATTTTTTTATCAAATTCATTACAATGAGAAATGAGTTTCAGAGAAAGCATATAGAATATTTTAGCCTATTTTTTAACACTTTCCAATTTAGTTGAAAAGTGTTTATGACTTTGCGTATTCTGTCTGTCTGTCCGTTCGCACGATAATTGCCGCAAAAATGACTTTATCAAAATGAAATTTTAGTATGGGTTTCAAACGGTCTGTATGGGATCTATGGGAATATAAATGCATAATATCACCCAATTAGTTTCGGATTGAACCCGAGTTGAAAAAGTGAAATAATTGAACCCTATGGGACATAATTTTTCAAACATTTTTAACCGAAATTAAAATTCACAAATTGCTTTGAAAATTTTAGGGAATATTCAAATTATCCCATAATATATTTAAAAAAAAATTCAGCAAAATATATTCGGTAATTTTTTAAATAAAAATTAAAATAATAATTACACCCATATTATATGAAGAGGTCACGTGACCCACTGCAAAATAACATATGGCATCCACCTTTTTTTCCTAGTGTAAAAATCGTGATTTTTAAAGTTCTTTTAAATTTATATTTAGTGTTGCATCCGTCCTAAAACCGCTTTATTTTTGTACATTTTCTGTGCATATATATTCTGTGCCAACGCAATTATGAGGTTGAGTTTAAATTATCATCAAACTTTGATTCTTTCTGCACCGAAGCCTAATTTTAATGGATGCAGAATGTAAACAAGTGACTCTAAGATGAGTTGTATAAGAATTGTTGATTTTTTTTTCATTCAAACTTATTTGCCCTGGAGTCTGGAATAAAAGTGATATGAATGAAATATTTGTTGCATTTACATAGAGAGCCAGAGGATTTATATTTCGATGACGTCATTTGAATAAAGTTCATTTTTGTATGAAGTTTTAAGTTTTCATATTCAATAAATTACTGTAGTTGTCTGGTAATTTAAAAAATATCAGAGCTGAATGTGTCGCATTTTAGAGATGTTTGAATAAAATTGCATTTCAATTGCATTTCAATTGGAAAGTGTTTCATAATCAATGCTCTATGCATGATTGATCTAGCTTGTTTTCCAGTATATTCTTTTATTAGTTTTCCCTATAGCTCATGTCCTTATTTGCAGCATTACTGATCTCGAATCAACCGTTTTTAAACTTATGTTCATCTCATATTCAATATATATTCTCATATTCTGTCATCATTCAATATGTCTCTGCCAGTGCATCAGATCAACCTCTGCGGCGGAGCACCAGCCTGAAAAATCCAGTACTTTGTGTCTTATTTACACCAATTTTAATATAATTGTTATTATAACCGAATATACATGCTACAAGCAGTGTTTCTTCCAGAACCTTTTGACCAGGGAGTAGGGGGGGGGGGGCGAATGAAACTTCAGGGAGGCAAGATTTCTATTTGCTCTATATAAATACTATATACATATATACACATAATTTTTAATTATTATATATATATATATATATATATATATATATATATATATTGCAATTTGGACTACATACAGCCATAAAATTTTATTCTGAAAATAATCAGTCGCGAAATAAAAATGATTTAGATGCTATCACATAGAAGCAAAACTTTTACTTTTTCATTATAGCATGAATGTATTACTATTTAACCTGGTAACATAAAATGTCTCCGGGGAGACGACATTTTATGACCCCCCCCCAAAAAAAAAAAAAAAAACACAGGTTACACGTCGGAACGTACCCATTGCGGAGCAAAAAAATTACATTATTTCAACTTTTAAGTAACTTTGTAACTTTTAGGTAACTTTTAAGTAACTTTCAACTTTATAAGTTTAGCGTCCAGTCTCTTCCTACTCGCTGCACTAACACTTTAGTCTTCAACGAGGGAGTTACATAGAAACACACAATGAGTCTTCGTTGGATCTCGCGCCTTACAGACAGCCTGACGCTTCACAATTCAGGAGTCAACTTTGAAAACTCCTTGATGAGAAGCGAAATAAATAAAAAAAGAAAGCATGCGTGAATCTATATTTAATAAGAACCTGTTTTATGTACGCAGTTCTCAGTGACAAAACAAAGCAGAAAATTTATGAAGGAGCCTTCATAGGGTGGGAAATGCTGTGCACCATAAACATGGGTGCGCATAGAACTTTCAGGACAGGGCAATGTACAACATCGACTAGCTTGATACCTACTTTTGTGACTTTGAACGTTCAGGGAGGAACAAGTGCCCTCTCGTATGGGTTCCCATGGATTCATGTAAAGACTCCTTCCTCTTCCTTTTTGATGGAACTATTAAGCATTTTTATTCTATTTTGCATACTTATTTCGTACAGTCATACGAATTTTTAGAAAAACCGGAAGTGACTCACCTCTCCAGAACCGGAAATGGAAATCGTTAGTGAATCCCACCAATTCTAGAATTCGAAGTTAAATCTATATCAGTTATCATCCAAACAGTGGAAAAGCAAACACAAAGGGAAGGTATTTAGGGACCCTCCTCCCTATCTTCACTAGAATTTAATGCTGAATTCATATCGGTCTTAAAAAAGACATAGATGTTTCAGAAAAAAATTAATATTTTTGAACAGAACGGGCAAAGGAACCGGAAGTGAACATCCTTAATGAACCCCAAATCTCCTCCGGCAATGGATGCTGAATCCAAATCGGCCATTGCATGAGCTCTATCTGTAGTAGCTTATGAGAAATAAATGTTTCAAGGAAAGAAAAATTGTGAAAATAATAATATGGTAAAAGTTTTGCCACCAATAACTTCCACTCCCTTACTCTCAGAAAAAGCGTTTGAAATATTAAAGTTTTCGTTTTCTTTCTTTTGAGCTTTGGTTATTAGCTATGACGACTTGGCGTCATTTTAAATTGCGCCAAAGGAAAAGGAAATGATTTAAAGCCGCGTTTAATGTCATTTCAAATAAGACTCTATCCCACGTACGATCAAATTCAAATTTACTTATTACGAAAAAGAAAAAAGAAAATGATTTCGAGTGCATAAGGAAAGTCGCGTCAAATTTTTAAAGTTTACAAATTGTTACGGATTCAATTGATTCTAACGCCGTAATGCCGGGGGGTGGGGAGAAAACGCAATTTACAACTTGCAAACGATACTTGTAGTGCCGAAGTTCTCTCGAGTTTCATTCAAATGACTTCCGTCTGCAGCGATGCGGAGTGATCGAAACTGGATTCAATTTTCAGACGCGACGATGGAGACATCGCTCTACTCCAAGTGTCATTTAAGTTTCGAAAATATGAACGAGGGATGAAACACGTAGCCGTAGGGGCAAAACAAATTATTTGGAATATTGAGGTTGGAATTTCGTGAAGAGTTATACAAGCGTTATTCGAAATACGCATAAAAATAGGCTTACCATAATATTTTTTTCCCTTAACCGGGATACTTTTATGCAGTGTACGGACTCTTGACATTCTTATTCTGGGTGCTATGGAATGCCCAATTCGTCTGGGACTAGAAAATGTACCCAGCATTCTCCGGAATTTAAAGCAGGAATTAATTGAATTAATTTATTCGATCTTTTAAAAGGCGTAGTCGTCGGTCGTGTGGACACACGTGAGACTGCCCACCCTTGCCCTCTCGCTACGTAGGCGTAGTACGCCTTAAATAAGCGCCTGAACACGCTTTCGCTGGTTAACAATGGGCAAGAAGTTTCAGCGAAAGGATTATTTTTTTTTAAAAGAATAAAGAAAACTTTATGCAACCCTGGGCCTGAAGGGCGGGAAAATTCTTTCACGATACTTTATTTTTAGGACTACTGGTTTAGAACACAAAGCAACGCGGCTTTGCTGTTTTTCTTTCAACCGGGACAAAACGAGAAACCGGCCGGTCTTTAATGCTTTAAATAAGCAATGCTGTGCACCAAATAGCAATACTACCTCGATGGTGGCAACCTTATGCAAAAAGAGTTTGAAGTGATTGATCATAACTTTCTTGTAATCTAGTATTATTTTGTGTGATAAAGCATTAGAGACAAATGAGTTAGCGATGAATTGTTGTATCTGTAGCATTCATTACACTTTTTTGTCTAAATTGACTACATTCTTTTCGCCACTAACCACACATAATAATGCATGACGGTCATTTTAGAATAAGGGGTGGGGTCGAAAATTTGAATTCAAATTTCCGATTGCTTTACTCATTTTGGATCACTCGGGAAGAAAACGACGTATGTGTCTATGTGTGTAATGTATGTGCCCACTCTAATTCAAAACCTTCCAGCGAAATGCCATGATATTGAGTAGTTAAATCACAAATATGTAATTTCTGTGCTGATTAGATTTTGGCACAAGGGAAAAGTATGGAATTGGTCCATTCTTTTTCTTCAATCAATATGACCCCGCAAAATTAGCAAAAATTGAAATAAAAATAGTTATGCTTAAAAAATTTTAATGAAGGATTTTATATACGTAACTTTTATAACATGACGAATAAAGTTACTCGTATAACGCTAGTATAATCCATCCTCGAGATATTGCAGTTTTACAATTTTGGAGATTGTGAGCTATTTTATAAGCTCCAAGTAGACTAATAAAAACAATAATGAAACTGACATTTCCATATAATTAAAAAAATAATTATAATAATGTGATATGTTGTGCAATTAAACTCAAATTTGTGCACTATATACATAAATAAGGAACTGGAAATGAGTTTAAACCTATTGGAAAAGTCATAGGGTAGCAACTTAATTTTTTTTTTCTGTAGCATAGCCATTTTTTTCTAAATCCGACAAATACTCATATTTTCTTAATTGGGTAATAACAGAATGGATGGTTGGAGTGCATAATTTCATTTCACCTTCGTGGACCCTATACAAAACCAATGTAATAGTTTAACCAATGAGAGAGGGCTATAACCTAAAGCTCCTAAATATAAAGGCTGGAACAACAACGGCCATCTTGACTCCCAGTCGAAGCGATGTCTGTACTCGGCGAAAAGAGGGTTACTCTCTCGTCCTTTTCTCGAGATTTCGAGAAAATAAAAGCATTCTAGATTACTTTCTTAAATGATTGGTACAATTTTTTGAAAGCAGAAGCACCTATTTTATAACTAAATAACGTATCAAATATCAGTCATGTAACATACGCGCGCCATTGAAATAGCACAGGCAGACGATAGCTGACTGGGCTAGTTTGAATCAAAATGCCGGTTGCGTCAGCCTGTATATTTAGGAGTCTTATTGTAACCGCAAACTCTTTTACCTACGCCACTGATTCAACAAAATGTGAAACTGCTTACTCGACAAGCGTAATTTACTATATTTTCGGCCTTCTGATTGTTTTCTGCTATAATGTTGGAGCTTCATCTCCTATGTGCTCGCGCTTGCGCCGTTAGGATGAAGCTCTAGCAACTGGGCTATCTGGGTAATGAGCGACCTCATAAGTCTAACATTAAAATACTTCCTTAACAGCACAAATAGTTAATTAAAAAGTATCAACCGATATAGAGGACAAAAAACAGCTCTTCTTTTGGGATAATGACAACATCACTAACAAAACGCCCTCTTGTTTCTGTTGATGATGTTGCTCTGTTTCAAAGTCTATACTTTGAATCAACTGTTTACAATGTCGCTCTGTTTCAAAGTCTATACTTTGAATCAACTGTTTACAATGTTACTAAAGAAGTACTTTAATTTCAGGTAATTTTGGACAACAGTTTGCATGAATTTTTATATTGATCCTCATTAGTTTATTTACTTAAGCGAGTTATTCGAACTATAAAATTGGTTCCTAAGCTGCAGTGCCTATTTGGCGGCATCCTTTAACTATTTCTAGTTCATTGAAGCATAGAATACTCGATTCCTCAAGTGTACCAAGGTAGATAAGACTAAAAACTACTCAACAATAGCCCAATGCTAGCTAGATACGTCGAAGCGGAAACTAAACAGGCAAATCATTTCCTTGGCGGATGTTGACTCTTACAGAACTTGTTAACAAGCATTAGAAAGGTTAAACGGGATTGAGCTGATCTTGAGATTCGATTCGAGTTGAATCGTTCGTGGGTTCTGATTTACGTTTCTATTAGGACGATCAGGGGGGGGTGTCCCGAAGGCCAAGCAATTGATCTCTTGGGGGCCTTGTTCTGTATTTGTAAAAGGCCTCAAAATTTTGTACATTATTATTATTCGACGTCTCTTACACCTTTTTAAAGACTCATTAATGTATTATAACCAATCCAATGTTTTATTGCATTTAATGTAGCGTGAATGCGAAATAACCAGCTTGGCAGTTCCGCGGTTTGATCCCAGGGCAAATGAGTGGTAGGCCAGTATCATAACGTTGAGCTAAAGACGTCTCCAGCTCAAGTCATTTATTACTGCCTTATGAGCGGTCGCTACATATAATTCTGCATTTCATCATATCATTTGTGTATCACTTTATAGTTGTTTTTACAACACTTTGGCTACTGACATTGGATTGTAATTGAGCATGATGAGATCAGGATACTATAATCTCCACATGCAACGCTCCATATGATTTTGCAGTATTAATGCAGGTTCTGTAGCATTTTATATTTGTTTTGGTCACCTCGAAGTTCGATATATGATTTCAGGAGAGCTTAATGGAACACGGCCTAAAAAGCATTTGAATAATCAATACATTTTCCTTCTTCTTGTTTGAGCTATAACTATGGATCTTTTATGGCATTAGCTATAAAAATCATTGTTATATAACCAGCGCCGAATTATTCATTGGGACAAGGTAGCTTCGGATCCGGGAATATTTTTAAAACATAAACAAAGTCCCTCCCCCTTAAATTTTGTTGTCCTAGGACCCCAAAAATTCTATACCAGAAACTAGAGTGAAAAGTGGAAAGATGAATAATGAATCCGTATTTATTTTTGAACTTGTATAAAAACAGCATAAATAAATCGTTAGGTAATTGATTTTTTGGATTACCAATTTTTGGATTTGTGTCGTTTTACTGTATTTATTGTTGATATGGGGTTTTTTCACGAAAGTTCGCTTGGACCTCAAGAAACCTTTATAATCTACTGAGGACGCTCATGTCCAGAAAATGAACATCATTAAAGGGTCCGATGACATTAGAAGTTCAAATCTGCAAATTTCTGGGGAATTCGTCGTGAATTGGTGCAAGTTATGAAATTAAAATACGTGTTGCCATTTAAAACAATCCCAAAAGATTTAAATGTGCTAAAGCCCTTCGCCATATTCTCAAGATCTCAATGACGGGATTAGAGAAGTGCGCAGGAGAAGATATGATCCTCCCTTTAAACTTCTAGCGAAGAGAAAAAAAATATAAGAGAAAGGTGTTTCATAAAATGGATAAAACTTAAACCTAAGTTGTCTGCGCCATATTGCACATCTCCAGAATCAAGGTCTGCAAGATCGAGTGCAAGGAAAGTCCCAGGAAAGATAGTCTGCATGAAAAGGTATAACCGAGTCGAAATTTCCAGAAAGTAATACGTACATGTATTTAAGTGTACGTATTGAAATTCTTCTTTCTCGAATTTGCATGTGTAGGGAATCTTAGAACACAAATGGACTATTTATAGCGACTAATTCACACACACACGTGGGCGCAGAGAGAAGAAAGAACTGAATGCAATCAAATCCTGCAAATGTATTACCGATTTTTTCCTCTACTACTGAAAATTGAAAACAGACAAATAATTCGCCACATGTGGGTCCGTAAGTCCTTTCAAGAAGTTGGTGGTAGGGTAAAAGCAGGGTACGATTCCTGTAGATGCCGTCCCCACTGACTTTCGGTCTAAGTTGTTTGGCACTTCCGAGTCGTCCAAACAGATACCTTAAACCTTCGGGTAGGTCGGATGGTCTGAGTCGTAGAAAAAATATATTTTAGGGGTGCCGCATGCCACAATGTTAGAATACGGTGAAATACCTAAAAACGACAAATCGGTGAAATACCTAAAAACGAAAAACTGGTGAAATACCTAAAAACGAAAAACCGGTGAAGTACATAAAAACGAAATAAATTCAAATGAAAGTGTTGCATATGATTAACCATCACAAAGCTACTAGTCTGACCAGAAAGTTCATTAGAGCAGTACATAAATTAAGATGAATTAGACAGATGAATGTAAGATAAAAATTTTAGTAATGTTAAAGGAAGTTGTGCATTTAATTGCTTTAACTTTTTTTTTAACTTAGATCATGGTTCTATTTTTTATTTTGCTAATATGGTTTATAAATGCTGCCCACGAATTGAAATAACTCTCCAAAAGAGAGTGATTCTTATCGTTCCTGCTCCTGGGTTTTTTCAATATGATATTACACCCAATTTCACGTTTAAAACATTTTTTTTTTTCGTTTGGCGACTTGACGCATTTTAAATCGTCAACAGATTGCCAAATTTCAAGAAACGGGAAAAACGAATATTCCCAAAATAGCTCATTCTAGATTAATTAGATTAGTCTTATTCAATTTGTCATTACATATTAGGTATAAACCAAACATTTGATTAACATATATAAGAATATTTAGTGTTGTACTACGTTGGTCGGTAGTTGTTGAGAGCACCAGACAAGTACTCGTCTCAAATCTCGGGTATGCGGTCTTTGAACAACCATCTGAGTGCAAACATCTCATTTGAGTAAACCCAATCAGGGAAGTTAAAGTAGTCGCTCCTTGAGCGAGCAACAAAAAAAAAGTGAAAGTTTAAAATTTAAGAGTTAAAAATATAGCGTTTTCAACTTAAGTTCATTTGCGGGCCAATTCGGAAAAAAAAATAGGCTCTTTTTTTTCAAAATCGTACGAAAATTGAATCAGCATCAAGGTAATTTACGAATGGCTTTTACTATCAAATGTTAAGAAACTCAATTCATTAATTGCACAGGCAGACACATGAATAGACAACACGCTAAAAAGAAAAAAAATTGATGTGAGCAGCACATGACTTTTCTTATATAATGCAATGAATTTACTTTACAGTAAAAAAGTACAGTAAAAAAAATGAAAATTCTTACAGTAGATACTTCCAAGATATTGAATTTTCGTCAATTAGTCGTCATTTTCATTGATTTTGCGCCATTTTTATCCACTTGGCGAGATTTTAGTTAATTTGGCAACATTTAAAAAGTCGCCAAGTTGCCGATATTCCGCCAAATTAGTCGCTAAAATTTCGCCAAGCGTTATGGACGGAGAAATAAGTTATTCTTATAGCAGATAAGTGACTATTGGCTTTCAAATACAAAAGTATTACACAAAGTATCTTTTCTCATGAATAAAACGAGCTAGATCCACGAGATTGATGTCACCCAATTTATCACATATTACATATGAAAAGTGAACATGTTTCTCAACAGTTAATATTTTCTTTTAATTTATAGTATTTTTTGATAAATTTATTTGAAAAATGTGCAATAGCTCGAGAACGGTTCATGCTAGAGTTCTAAATGTTATGTAAATCGTTTTCTAAGGAAAAACTGCATAAGAAATGCCTATTTGATTAACTTCTTTAAAGGTTTTGATTTTTTGATGATTTTTTCAAAATTTCACTCAAAAATTTAGGAAGATTCTGAACATTCGATTGTTTTTAAAAACAATAGGCTTCCAGTATTCACGGATTGTGATTTTTGTACCAAATTCCATTCGAATCGCTCCATTCGTTCGTGAGATATCGTCTCCACAGGCTCACTGACACACACACGCACACACAGACATCACCTCAAAAATGTTCGATTCGCGGTCAGGAATAATTGAAACGTGCTCTCCCGTCGAAAACTCGAATTCGATTTTTCGACCCCGTCACAATACTTTCCTTATACATTATACTATGTATATAGGGAAAGTAAAAATGGTCAGTTTGTATTGTAGAGTAGCCAAAATGTTGTTGTTGTTGAAACCCAGACCGTCCGACCTACCAGAAAGGTGTAAGGTAACTGTTTGGACGGTCGGGAAGTGCCACCCAATTTAGACCGGAACCCAGTGGGGGAGGCATCCACAGGGACCGTACCCTCCTTCCCCTACCACCAACCTCTCGGAAGGACTTTCGGACCCACATGTTTAACGTGATCGTACTCCGCATGAACACGGCGGCAGTTTTGGCAGTGGCTGGAATCGAACCCGGGCCTACCGAGTGCAACTCCAGCGCGCTAACCAATGGGCTACCGCGCCCCCGAGTAGCCAAAATGTGTAAATCCTTCGGAAACTAGAGTTTAACTTTGTCAATACTAGAGAGAAAGAAAAAAATCTGATGTTAGCAGCACATATTTAACCCTACAGGTTCAGATAATCCATTAAATTAAGAATCCAAAATGGCACCGGTACTTATTATAAATTAAATCCAATTTTCAAATTTAATGTTTTTTTTTACTTTTCCTGCAATACATGGTAATATATACATGGGGGTATACATGGGAATACATGGTAAAGTATTAAAATCGTATTGAAAATCGCAACTCGAGTTGCGAAAATCGCAACTGATCTACGCGTTTTGGGATGTGTATGGCTGTATGTGTCTATGTGTTTGTATGTGCAATGTATTTCAGAATTCATAAAAATTTATAGGTAAGTTACTTGTGAGTTACCCTGGTGCTAATTAGATTTTGATACGATTTTAAAGGAAAAAAAACAGGGTTTTTTTTTCGAAATTGTCCTTAAATAGTCAAAATCTAAAATAAAAGACTACGTATTTTCAAATGTACCAATTAAATACCTATTTAATACGTAATTTTTTACTATAAAAAGAATAAGAACATCCCTATTGCTCTAGGACAAGCCCTTCTGGAAATACTTTGATTTTTGGTATTTTTGCTACGCCACCTAATACGCCCAGTTGCCCAATGGAAACGAAAATTGAATTAAAAAAGCCAATTCAGTGTCATTTCAAATAATTATGAGTGTTATTTTGTGCAATTAAACTAGATTTAATGAATTATTAAATAATTAGATAGACAACGAATTTAAGTCTGTAGGGAAAGTCGTATGCTGCCCACAACAGATTTTTCCTTTTCATTTGACAACTTTACGCATTTTAAAACGTCTCCAGTTTTTCAAAAAAAAAAGAAATCTTTAACTCGAGAACGGTTCTCTATGGTAATGGGGTTCATGTTAATCTTCGTCAAAAGTTACGCTTTAAACCAGGGGTGGCCAACCCAAATGACCTTGCGGGCCACTTCAGTAAAACATTATAATCCCGCGGGTCGCATATATATATATATATTAATGCCAATGGCCAGGCACTTGACTCATCGTCATTCGCCCATAATTCGGCCTTATATGTGATCCATTTAGCCGTCCTAGGGACGTTGCCCCAGGTGCACCAGAGGGGGGGGGGGGCGGAACACACTGCGCCCACAACACAGCAACATCCATGCCTTACGTGGGGCTCGAACCCACAACATGGCGGTCGAGCGATTGCTTTGGAAACGCATGCCTTGACCACTCGACCACCTCGTCGGCCCGAGGGCCGCATATAAAAATATATATCTTTATATTAGATTTGGACCCATTACAAACATTTATTGGAGTGAAAATTTAAAACAGAATGAATTATTATTATTGTTTTCATTATTTTTCATGTATACAAACATAGATAATATAATAATAATAATGCAATGATCGAATAATGTTTAATTTATTTAATTAGTGAGATATTTGTTTCTCAACTCTTTCACTTAGTTTTTGCAAGTCGATCTCGATAAATTTCATTTTCGAAAAAAACGATTCACAAGTGTAAGTTGATCCAAAAGCGCTCACAACTTTTTGCGCCAAATCTCTCAAATTGGAAAATTTTTCTTTTGTGACATAAGTGTTATAAAAATCTATTTTTGATTCTGATGTTTCAAAAATGTGTTTTAATTCATTATTGCATTGTAAGTCAATCAGTTCCATTTGGAGATATTCTGGGGCCGACTCGACATCGACATGAAAGGGAGATGAATATATTTCAAATAATTTTTTGTATTTTTCTAAAATGCAATACTGCCCACTTCTAAGTATGTAAAAATAGAAGCAACGTGTGAAATAGAAACAGTTAGGGGATTTATTTGTTACAAAACACTACACTAAAAACAAAAATATTGCACAAAATAATCGTATTTTGTAAAGTTGTAATGAATCTCGCGGGCCGCGGGTTGGCCACCCCTGCTTTAAACAAACGTTTGTTTAATACGTCTAAGCACGAGAGTAGCCAAGATTTAATTTCGGGGAGGGGGGGGGGGGGGGCATTTTTTGGTTGTCTGAAAATTAAAATTTTCAGCAGTAAAAATTAATTAAATGCATTTTTGCAGCCCAGTAGCTGAATAAAATATATATAAAAAAAATTATTATTTGTTGCAGTTTAATTGGGAAAAATTGATTGGGATTGATTTCGTGGGGGGGGGAGTCCCTAAGATCCCCCCTCTGCCTACGCCCTTGCATCTAAGGATATTTAGTCTTTTCATTTCAGAATTTGGCGGTTTTCTGGACGATTTCACACAAACAGAAGAAAAGCCTATTGTATTTTTCCCAATCGTACCAAAATCTCGTTAGCACCAGGGCACCTCACGACTTAACTACCCAAGTTTGTGAAATTTCGTTGAATGATTCTTAAGAAAGAATGGATCCATATATTGCACGGATAGATAATACACACACAGACGTCATACCGTGCTGAAAACACCGGTTCTCGTTAGATCACCGAAGTCAAGCAACATCGGGCGCGGTTAGTACTTGGGTGGGTGACCACCTGGGAACACCGCGTGCTGTTGACACATTTGGGGCGCGGTCCCGGTGGTTTGCGCGCTGGATTTGCACGCTGGATTTGCACGCTGCCACAACTGCCGCCGTGTTCATGCGGAGTACGATCACGTTAAACATGTGGGTCCGTAAATCCTTCCGAGAGGTTGGTGGTAGGGGAAGGAGGGTACGGTCCTTGTGGATGCCTCCCCCACATTGTTCCGGTCTAAATTGAGTGGCACTTCCCAGCCGTCCAAACAGTTACCTTACACCTTTCTGGTAGGTCGGACGGTCTGGCTCTCAACAACAACAACACACAGACGTCACGCTAAAGTGGCGTATTCCCGTCTAACTAAAGTGCCTCAAACGTGCAGATCCTAAACTCAACCCGATTCCAATACTTTCCCTGTACATTACCTTGTATTGCAGAGAAAGTCAAATGTCGAAATAAAATCTCCTCTAAACTTGACTCGGAGGCCCTTTTTCGGCTGGATCATCCACGGTCACCGCTATCTCGAAACTTAATTTCCGGGATCGAGAGTATTTACGAGTGAGGGAAATATTTATCATTTCTGCTTCCAAGATAAAACAGAAATTAATTTCATTTTATGACGTATGGGAAGAGCTCTTTTATCGCGAGACAAACATCGACTTTTCTGGTTTTCTCCACCTACGTACTTTTTGCATCATCGAACAAAGTTCATGCGATTAGAACGCCCTTTCGTTTTATTTTATCGAGATAGCGCGAAAATGCAAACAGAACTAACTGCGATAGAATGCGAAATATAGCGTCTTCTATTTACAAGAAGCTAGAAGGGTACGAGATAAAGTTACCCGAAAACGCATGTGACAGCTGAATGTAAAATTTCCAGATAGTAAATTACCACTATAAGAAATTCCTTATAATCTATTTATCACGAAGGACATTGGGAGGATAACACAAGGACACGAGTGAAATGTAAACAACTTCTCTTCAATTCAGAAATAAATTGCATGATATTGCAAGTTTTTGTTTTACCTTTTCACTTAATAACATTGATGATAATGAAGTATTGGAACTTCAAATAATAAGAAATGCAGGTGCGCATAATAGAGAATGACATAGTTGAGAAAACATATTAACCTTTTGCTTACGGGTAGGACAGCGTCAATCCCGTGGAGTCCTTGGACGCCAATGCCTGCAAAGGGGGATAGAACTGTTTGGGATAGGGTATGTCAAATACCTCTCTTTTTGAGAGGTTCTTCGTTTGGGATGGACGCTGTCCAACCGGCAAGCAAGAGGTTAAAAGAAAATAAAGAGTTTTACAATAATCAGGGAAATAATAAATTAAATTAAAAATCTGATGTGAGCAGCACATGACTGTCCCTACAGATTGAAATTTATTTTCTCTTTATTTCTTTACATGGCATTCTTTACATTCTTAACTCATTACATTGTGTTTAATTGTACAAAATAACACGATAATTATTTGAAATGACACTGAATTTATACTTTTAGCCTTCATTTGATAACAGGACGAATTTTCAAAATCAGCTTTGCAAGAATTTAAAAACAGTCTTAAATATCTCGAGAACGACTACTTCTAGAGCAGGGATGCACAGACTTGCTAAGACCAACGACCACATAGATCCATTGTGACATATGGGAGGGCAGACAAAAAACCCTTGAAAGTTATCTACCATATATTGTTTATTTTATTTATACCTATCATAATTGTTACAATACAAAAAATCTGATGTGGGCAGCACATGACTTTCCCTGCATACTTGTATCCACGTTCTCTTTATTTTAATTGAATTTAATTCACTATTAATTCAATTGTCATTCTCATTTGGTAACTGCACTCCATTTCAAAGGTGGCGTAGAGAAAAAACGAAAACACGAAAATATCTCCAGAATGGCTAGTCCTAGTGTAATGGGGTTGGTCTTATTCTTTTCTCCGTTAAAAATTACGTATAAAACAAGCATTTAATTGATATATTTCAGCATACGCAGTTTTCTATTTTATATATTGTCGATTTTTGTGGACCATTTTGCAAAAAAAAGCAGGTTAATTTTCCGAATCGTACCAAAATCTAATCAGCACCAGGGTGACCCACAAGCGACTTATCTACCAAATTTTGTGACGTTCGGTCCATTAGATTTTCAGCTAGAGTGGATACAAACTTTTGCGGGACAATTCGCAAAAAAAGGCGAGTTATTTTTTTCCGAATCGTACCAGAAACTAATCAGCACCAGGGTCACACTCAAGTGACTCACCTACCACCAAATTTTATGAAATTTGGTTAATTAGTTTTTTAGTTAGAGTGGATACAAAATCTGCACAGACACACACACAGACATCATGCTAAAAATAGTTTTTCTTATTCTAGAGGTCTCGAAACGCGTAGATCCGTCGAAAACTTGAGTTGCGATTTTCGACATGATTCCAATATTTTCCCTATGCATTACCATGCATTACAGGGAAAGTGAAAAAGGTACTAAAAAGGAAGTGAATTTAATTGGATGCGTGGCATTGCATTGATTTGACAATTGTCTTGATATTTGGTTCGAGTTTTGTAGTATCCAACCGCAAAATTGGTTTTAAATTTTTATCAGTCAAGCGGCTCCTATTTTTCGATTTGTTAGTATTCATGACTGAAAAAAGTTTGTTCACAAATATAGGTTGACCCAAAGAAGCATGCGCATTTCAATGCATTATCTAGCAACGATTTATAATTGTTTTTTTATCGACACAGAGATAAAAGTTTAATAAATTGCCTTCATTAAATGTATTTCGCAGATACACATCATTTTCATGTCGATGAGTTCAAGCTGTACTGATTCGGGTGCATTTTCGGGCAAAATAGAAGAATGGTTGCTAAATGAATCTAGCAACGGTTTTACTTTTTGAAAATCATAAAAACAATTCTTGAAGGTTGATATCAGGTTATCAATCTTTTCAACATATACAGTTTTGAAGTTGACATTGAACTTTTCAGAAACTTTCTTGTAATTAGGAAAATGGACGTAATTCCCTGATTTCAGTTGGGTTTGAAATAGATATAACTTGCACTGAAAAGACAAAATGTGGCCGTAAAGTTGAGTACTGATCTTTGACCTGAAGTCACGTATTTAACGTATTTAAATGATTAGAAACGTCAACCAGAAAAGCGAAGTCACATAACCAATCCGGACTTTTTATGTCAGTGACGTTTTTGTTTTTTTCTGTCATGAAAATTTCAATTTCATCAATTAAATTTAGGAACCGCTCCAATGTTTAACCGCGACTTAGACACTTCACTTCTGAGAAAAAAAAATCTGATGTAGGCAACACATGACTTTCCTTATATAATGCAATGAATTTACTACTTTTACAATAAAAAAATAGGTTTTTCTTATAGTAGATATTTATATTCTTTCCAAGATATTGAATTTTCGTCAATGAGTCGTCATTTTCATTAATTTAGTGTCATTTTTATCCATTTCGCGAGATTTTCGTTAATTTGACAACATTTAAAAAAGTCGCCAAGTTGGCGACATTCCGCCAAATTCGGCGACAAAATCTCGCTAACCGTAATGGACAGAGAAATAAGTTATTCTTATAGCAGATAAATAACTATTAACGTTCAAATACAAAAGTATTACTCAAAGTATCTTTTCTCATGAATGGAACGAGCTAGATCCACGAGAATGATGTCACCCAATTTATCGCATGATATTACATATGAAAAATGAACATGTTTCTCAACAGTTAATATTAATACAATATAACAATTAATATAATTTAGTGGGTTCTGAACATTCGATTACGTTTAAAAACAATAGGCTTCCAGTATTCACGGATTGTGATTTTTGTACCAAATTTCATTTGAATCGCTCTATTTGTTCGTGAGATATCGTCTCCACAGTCTCACTGACAAACACGCACACACACATACTTTCACACACACACACACAGACATCACCTCCAGAATGTTTGATTCGTGATCAGGGATGCTTGAAACGTGCTCCCCCGTCAAAAACTCGAATTTTCGACACCGTCACAATACTTTCCTTTTACATTATGTATTATAAGGAAAGTAATAAGTCACCATATTCGCTTTCAATGTCTTCAAGAAACTTTTTAAACTGTCGGTGATTAAGACCACGGGATTTTATAAAATTAATTGTTTAAGCCACAACTTCCCTGGCATGTACAAATCCAAGTTTCTTAGGGCACAAACTTTCCTGGTGGATTATACAGAGGAATTGTAAAAACCAAAATTGCGTCCAAAATGTTGTTTCAATAACGTTGCCAATCCAGAATTAGCTCATATCATAGAAGGAGCTCCAGCAGTCGTAATACCTGATAACTTTGTCGGATCTAAATCAATTTTAGAACACTGTTCCAAAAGCCCAGTGAACAAGTCACAATTTTTCGTTTAATCTGACAATGAACTCATTCCAATCAGCTTTTCACTCACCTCAAACTCGTGCGTTATTCCACGTGCAAATATTAACAACTGGGCTGTGGAAGTAATAGCAGTTGATTCATCAATAGCCAATTTCAATAGATAGAAACATTGCACCTGCTGCAGCAGGTACAATGTTTCTGTCGGCGATTTCCATGGAAGCCAATGCCTGCAAAAGGGGATCGAACTGTTTGGGATAGGGTATGTCAAATTCCTGTCTTTCTGGGAGGTTCTTCGTTTGGGATGGACGCCCTCCCACCCGTAAGCAAATGTTAAATGTGTAAAATAATGTTATATATTGAAACTTTTTTTAGTCGATTTTTGCTCATTTCAACTTCCACCGTCCCCTTAACTGACAATAATCAATACTGGTAGCATCCGCAATAAGCAATATGTAGTCCATATATTGAAATATTTTAATAATTAATTCATCAATTTGACATCATTTTCGTTTAATTTGCGACATTTTTGCAATTTTGATGATATTTTTGTTAATCTGAGGTGAAGTTTCGTCAAATTGGCAATATTTCGCTGAATGCTTCGCTAAAGTTGGCGATATTCGCGATATTTCGCCAAACGAATCACTAAACGTTACAAACGGTTCCTATATAAGTTACTATTGGCGAATGGTTAGCCGTCAAAATATAAAACTATTACACAACGTATCTTCTCTCGTGAATGGAACGAACTAAACCCACAAAGATAATGTTAACACACTTTTCGCATAATATTATATATGAAAAGTGAACCTATTTCACAGTAGTTAATACCGGCCCTACCGTGCTGAAAACACCGGTTCTCGTTAGATTACCGAAGTCAAGCAGCATCGGGCGCGGTTAGTACTTGGGTGGATGACTACCTGGGAACACTGCGTACTGTTGGCACATTTCGGGCGCGGTAGCCCGGTGGTTTGCGCGCTGTATTTGTACGCTGCCACAACCGCCGCAGCGTTCATGCGGAGTACGATCACGTTAAGCATGTGGATCTGTAAGACCTTCGGAGAGGTTGGTGGTAGGGGAAGGAAGGTACGGTCCTGTGGATGCCTCCCCCCCCCCCCACACACACACACTGGGTTCCGGTCTAAATTGGGTGGCATTTCCCGGCCGTCAAAATAGTTACCTTGCACCTTGCTGGTAGGTCGGACGGTCTGGGTCTCAACAACAACAACAGTAGTTAATACTCTTATGTGATTTTCTTGACATATTTTTTTAAAGTGTATTATCTCGAGAACGGTTCATGCTAACATTTTAAAGTTTGCGTCAATCGTTTTCTAATAAAAAATTACAGAAGCATTTATAATTTACGTAACATAATTGAAAGTTATGATTTTTTGATGCATTTTTTCAACAATTCATTCGAAAATTTGGGGATCTTCCAAAAATTCGTCTGCATTTAAAATCAACAGGTTTCCAGTATTCACTCATTATAATTTCTGTACCCAATTTCGTTCGAAACGCTCCATTCGTCGGTGAGATATTGTTTCCAAAAACTAACGAACACGCAGGACACACACATCACGCTAAAAAGGTTTGATTCGAGTTAAGGGATGCTCGAAACGTGCTCTTCCGTCGAAAACTCTAATTCAAATTTTCGACTCCGTCGCAATACTTTTCCTATTATTATACATTACACTATGTATATAGGAAAGTAAAAATCGCCCTGAACGTAAATACATAAATACACTACTTTATTTCCAAATTTATGGCATTCGATACTGTTTTGATAAGATAGTTTAAAGCTCTACAAAGAAAGCAAAAATTATGCTCGCAAAAATCCTATTATTTCTACTTTTCTAAGCTCAGGATTCCCGATTTTTATCTTTCCGGGGTGATTGTTATTCTTAGACGCAAGGTAGCCTTCGGGCAACGTAAACAGCAAAGAATGGGAAGATAAGAACTAAATGGACGAAAATTCCAAAACAAATATTTTGGATCGCCTTTCGGAAGCTTTTGCTTGCCGTAGATAAATAAACGTTATTTTTCTTTTTCAAAAGTAGAGCAAGTATGGAAAATGTTTGTTTTCCTCTAGATGTAACAGTGATATGCACTCAGATATTAAGGGAGTAAAAAAAAATCTGAATCCATTCACAGACCCACTCTGTTCGAATATTAAAGTCGAATTTCTCAATTTTTTCTTTCCCTGCAATACATTGTAATGTATAGGGAAAGTATCGGAATCGTGCTGAAAATCGCAACTCGAGTTTTTGACGGATGAACACGTTTCGAGACCTCGAGATTACAAAAAAACTATTTTTAGCGTGACGTCTGTGTGTGTGTCTGTCTGTCTGTCTGTCTGTCTGTGCAGATTTTGCATCCACTCAAACTAAAAAAGTAATTGACCGAATTTCATAAAATTTGGTAGGTAAGTCACTTGTGGGCGAATCTGAGGCTGATTAGTTTTGGGTACGATTCGGGATAAAAGAACCCACCTTTTTTGCGAAATGGCCCGCAAAAACTTGTATCCACTCTAGCTGTAAAACTAAAGGACTAAATTAAACAAAATTTGGTAGGTAAGTCATTTGTGGGACACTCTGGTACTGATTAGATTTTGGTATGATTCGGAAAAAATAACCTGCCATTCTTTGCAAAATGGCCCTCAAAAATCGCCAAAATCTAGAATAAAAATCTACGTATGCTCAAATATATCCAGAAAATGTTTGTTTAATACGTAATTTTTAACGAAGAAAAGAATAAGACCAACCTCAATACACTAAGAGTAGCCGTTTTCGAGATATTTTAGTTTTTTCGTATTTTCTCTACTTCACCTTTGAAAAGAAGTCCAGTTATCAAATGAGAACGAAAATTGAATTAAAAGTTAATTAAATGTAATTAAAATAAAGAGAACGTGAATATAAGTCTGCAGGGAAAGTCATGTGCTGCCCACATCAGATTTTTACTTTCCCTGCAATACATGACAATGTACAGAGAAACTATTGGAATCATACCGAAAATCGCAACTCGAGTTTTCGATGGATCTACACGTTTTGAGACCTCTAGAATACAAAAAACTATTTTTAGCGTGACGTCTGTGTGTGTGTGTGTGTGTGTGTGTGTGTGTGTGTGTGTGTGTGTGTGTGTGTGTGTGTGTATGTGTGTGTGTGTGTGTGTGTGTGTGTGTGTGTGTGTGTATGTGTGTGTGTGTGTGTGTGTGTGTGTGTCTGTATGTCTGTCTGTCTGTGTGTCTGTCTGTGCAATGTATGTATCCACTCTAGCTAAAAAACTAATGGACCGAATTTCATAAAATTTGGTAGGTAAGTTACTTGTGGGCGAGTCTGGTGCTGATTAGTTTTGAGTATGATACGAGATAAAAGAGCTAGCCTTTTTTTTGCGAAGTGGCCCGCAAACGACTGTATCCACTCTAGCTGAAAAACTAATAGACCGAATTTTACAAAATTCGGTAAATAAGTCGCTGTTGGGTTACCCTGGTGCTGATTGGATTTTGGTACGATTCGGAAGATAATAACCTGCCTTTTGTTGCGAAATAGCCCTCAAAAATCTTCAAAATCTAAAATAAAAAACTACCTACGCTCAAATATATCCATTAAATGATTGTTTTATACGTAATTTTTAACGATAAAAAGAATAAGACTAACCCCATTACACTAGGGCTAGCTGTTCTCGAGATATTTTAGTTTTTTCGTATTTTCTCTACGCCACTTTTGAAAATAATTCCAGTTACCAAATGAGAACGAAAATTGAATTAAAAGTGAATTAAATTTAATTAAAATAAAGAGAACGTGGATGTAAGTCTGCAGGGAAAGTCATGTGCTGCCCACATCAGATTTTTTACTTTCCATGCAGTACATGGCAGTGTGTAGGGAAAGTATTGGAATCATATCGAAAATCGCAACTCGGGTTTTAAGCGGATCTACACGTTTTGGGACCTTTCGAACACGAAAAAACTATTTTTAGCGTGACATCTGTGTGTGTGTGTGCAATGTATTTATCCACTCTATCTCTAAACCTAATGGACCAAATTCCATAAAAATTTTAAAGGTAAATCACTTGTAGGTTACCCTGGTGCTGATTAGATTTTGATACGATTCGGGAAAAAAGAGCCTGCTTTTTTTGTGAAATGTCCCACAAGAATAGTCTAAATCTGAAAAGACTACGTATGCTGAAATATATCATTTAAATGCTTGTCCTACACACGTAATTTTTGACGATGAAGAAATAAGTCCAACCCCATTACTCTAGCACCAGCCGTTCTCGCGATTTTTTTTCTCCTTTCATTTTTGCATTTTTACTACGGCACCTTTGTCCAGTTACTAAATGAAAACGAATTAAAAGTATCGAATTAAAAGTGCAAATTAAGTGGCATTTAAAATAATTAGGCGTGTTATTTTGTGCTATTAAACTCAATTTAATGGATTATTGAAGATTTTTTTTCCCAATGGCCAGGCACTAGACTCTAGAACTAGACTCTACGTCGACTTACGCCGTTTGCCCTATGTACGGCCGAAATCGTGAACCATTTTGCCGTCCTAGGACGCTGCCCCAGGCGCACTAGAGGGGGGGGGGGCGGAACACACTGCGAACACACAACATCCATGCCTTACGTGGGAATCAAACCCACAACGTGGCGGCCGATCGATCGCTGGAAACGCTCGCCTTGACCGTTCGGCCACCACGTCGACTTAAATGAGCCAACAGCACACGGTGTTCCCAGGTAGTCACCCACCCAAGTACTATCCGCGCCCGATGCTGCTTAACTTCGGTGATCTAACGGGAACCGGTGTTTTCAGCACGGTAGAGCCGTTGGCTCTATTGAAGAAATAAAGAGAGAATGAATTTGAGTCTGCAGGGAAAGTCATGTACTGTCCACATCAGACATTTTATATTTCACTGTGAAACTTTCTTAATGGACACTCCAGAATAGTGCCGTCTCAAAAATATGCTGTTCTGCATATTTGTCTTAAGAGATGGCAAACCACCCAAATACGGAGGGTCACAATGGTACGGAGGGCTCGTAACAATGATTTGGGTCGTTGACAAGGTATTAAAAGCTAAAAATCCAATTTACACAACAAATGATCTTTCTGCACAGACTTAATTTGCATATTATATGTAGTGTGGGAAAACAATAACATATACAAGAAATTTCTGAAGCGCCTACATACAGTGCCAAGTGGTGTGTCAGTCCACTTCATTTCCGAAGGAACGATCGGATATTTTTATAATTTTTCGTATACTTATTTCATACAATCATACAAATTTTCGGAAACACTGAAAGTGACTTTTCTGGAACCGGAAATGGATATCTTTAATGAACCTCTTTATACCCTTTCCAAAATTCAACCCTCAATCCATATAAGTCATCATCTAAGATCTATCTATATAACCAATCATGAGAAATATATGTTGTGAAGAAATTGTTTGAACCGGAACAGAAAGAGGAACCGGGAGCAAAAATCTTTAGTGAACCATCCTGTACCTCCTCCAGAAGTGGAATCCATATCACTTATCATATAAGCTCTATCTATAACCAATGTTGAGAAATAAAGGCTTCAAGTAAAATGAAAATATTTGAACAGGAAATGGAAAAAGAACGGAAGTTATGTCAAGTGATTTACTTAACTTAATCTATTCTAAAGGAAATTGTACAATTACAGATATTATTAGATATAAGCTACTCATATGAGTTCTATGATATAAGCACTCGCTCTTCCAATATCCCCAGACACATGCTGATTATGCACACACTCCTGATCGATATTACACTGTCCACAACTGAAATCGCAATCCCATAAAGTTGTAGGTGTAGTTTTAAGCAAATTAGGCAATGGAAACAGCAAGGCAAGATATACAAATGATCACAGTTTTGTTACGCATAGTGACGTAACACCTTGCCAAGCAGCATAAAAACGCCAGGTCAAGGAGGAGCGATATCACAGCTAAATTGTAGTGTCATTGGTTTCAGGCTGTAAAAGTCATCACAGTATGCCAAGAGTACATAGACGTACCGCATACGTTCAGTTGTCTTCAACGGAACGGCAGCAAATAATTGTTTTACGTGAGGATGGAATGAGCCTTAGAAAGATCGCTAAACTATTGGGTCGTGGTGTGAAATGGCACGAAGATCAGGTAGTGGAGCTTCAAGGTCTACCACAGTTCAACGGTGTGTGTTACGGTTCGAAACCGACAACGAAATGACACGAAGATCAGGTAGTGGAGCTTCAAGGTCTACCACATCACATGAAGATCGTATGCTTCTGAGAAGCTTTGCGCGGAAGCCGTTTACCATAGCAACCTTGTTACAACGACATTTATCCCATACTACAGGTAACGTGGTTTCGACGCTAACAATTCGAAACCGTTTGTATGACGCAGGACTCTGAGGAAGACGACCTTTTCAACACCTACCGTTTCAACATCAACACCGGTTACGTCGCCGCCAGTGGTGTCAAATGAGACGCAATTGGTCGACAGAATGGCGAAACATTCTGTTCACGGATGAATCACGATTCTGTTTCTGCATGCCAGATAGCCGTACTCGTATATGGCGGCGCTTTCAACAATGTCACCAGGAAGCTTTTTCTATCAGTCGCCACAGCCCCCTAAGTGGTACCATGGTTTGAGGTGGTATAACATTTGGTGGACGAACACATTTGGTTCACGTTTCTGGCAGTATCACGGCACAACGATACGTCTCTAACATTGTAAGACCTGTGGTACAGCCATATCTGTCAACCAGACCTTGACTTCTTTTCAGTAGGGTAATGCCAGACCACATACTGCACGGGTAACTATAAATACTCTACAAAGTTTTGATATCCTGCCTTGACCAACATATTTTCTGGATTTGTCACCAATTGAGTATGTCTGGGACATCATGGGTCGCCGATTAAGAGAACTCCCAATTCCAGCAAACCATGTTCAGTTACAAGCCCAATTGCATGCTGTGTGGAATACCATCCCTCAGCACACCATTGACCATCTCATTGGCGGGATGCCTCGTCGTATTCAATCCTGCATAGCCGCTCGCAGTTGGTCTATCCTATTCCATATTGATCTAACGTCAATAATGTTCCATGCTTTCATTTTCCAGATATGATTTTTTGATAATTTGCACCTCTCTGTTGCAATTATATTCTGTAAATTTCATGATACATCAATTTCTTCACGGTGTTGCGATTTCAGTTGTGTGAGCAGTGTATTTATTATTATACAGACTTCTATCGAAACACAATTATTGTTCCACTCCCTATCAAAACGTACCTGCCCCACAAACAATGAAACTCGCTGCATTTTGAATCAAGAATACTAAATTAATAATTTCCATAAAGCGAAAGCAGATGTTAAAGAATTTAAACTTAATTTTCAGAGATATTAATGAATTTTCGACTATTTGGCTTTATTTTCGTCCATTCAGCGACATTTTCGCCGAAATTGTGATATTTCGTCAAGTGTGTCGCCAAGTGGGAAAGACAGACAAACAGAGAGAAGAATTTCTCTTATAGAGTATGCAAAATAAATTATATTTTAATGTGTCAATTATTTTTTTATTGAAATTAGAAGTCTAAATAGACGTATTTTAATCTAAATAAAAACTGCAATTGTATATTGAATAAACATATAGATAAATCAAACAGACACGATTCATTAATTACACAAGACACAATACATCGGAAAATATCGATACTTTCTGTCGTCGAAATGTTCTCCGTGCCCTTTAAAACTTTTAATAAATCGTCTGCCAGTGCGTAGGAAAAATCAGCGACTCCGAAACACCTCACCTCGAGGCAGGCATGCGCTCTAAATAGTTTCATCCACCTCTTTCCGAAAAAACGCGGACTCCACCACGAGTCCGACAACAAACAACCCAACCGGCAAGAAAAAAAGAAACTTCGGAAGTAGGGCTCAAGGGTCAGGTGTTGGGACGAAAAAAGGCCGTGGGGATAGGTATGTAAACGAACGCGAATCCCCTCTCGGACACGAAAAGAAGAGAAGGCAGCCGTTCCGAAACTACTGAAGATTAACATAAACGGGTCATGATCACCTACCTCATCCTCACTCGACGTTTTTTAAATGAGAGATGGGCGAATAACACTTTTCTCGGATTCGAATATTAATCAGATCTCGAATATTCGAAAACCCCGAATAGTTATTGCAAATTGTTAACAAATAATATTTACATTTATTAAATATTATTAATAAAATGAAATAAAAAGGGTAAAAAATGTAATAAATCTACAAAAATTTAAAAATGAAATATTTCATTTTAAATGTTAATTATTTTATCATAGTTTTTTTTTTTAAGTACTCGTAATAACGATAATTAAATAATTACAAATGTTTCTTTGCCAGCTGTTCTGTTTGTACTGCCAGTCTATGCTCTGTTTGTACTGCCAGTCACAAAAAGCTTGGTTACAAAGAGCAATTAGTGAATGTGAAACTGAAGTACAACCCCTTTCGGAGTTCTCAAAAATTGCACCCAAAGGATTTAATTCAGGAAAACAAGCATTCTATCAGATTCAGGATCTAGTCTTTCTTTTTTTTTTTTCTTGTTATCGCAAATTATACCGGAAGTGCCGAAGAGTTGCTTTTAAAAAACTGTTGACGGCAAAGCGATAAAATACTTCAAATATAATTCCCTTTAGCGAAGGTACAGACTGTTTGTTCTTTTTATGTAGTCGAAAATGTTTTGATTAGGTGGAAACAAACTTTCTTCTAGATACTTTCGAATTTCTTCTTCTGGAATATCCTAACATTTTTATTCCAGAACCTGTAGTTAATCATGGAGCGTTATTGGAGGTATTCGACTTTTTTTCTAGAACGTTGTATTTGAGATCTCGAATACTTTACGAGTATTCGGGAATAACATTCGCCCATTTCTACTTTTCATCTACATGGTGAAACTTCTTAATATTAGACACCTACAGGAACCAAGAATTGTTCAATTTAAAGCGTCAGGGAAAATTTTTTATTTCTTAATTTAATTTTAGGATTTTTTTTTTTTCATTGGAGACATATTATGTATTTTAGCAAATACTTACCAATCCTGACGACCATAAATACGTATTTTATGAAAACGTAAAATCCAAATTCTAATTTCTCGAGCATTACAATTTGCAATGAATTTTTTAAAAGTGTTTATTCTATGCGCATTCCATATTATAATAATACTACGAGTATTATATTTTTTTTTACGTTTTATAGCAAGAAATAATATTTTTCATTAAATTCAATCTGTCGCAAACCACATCGAAGGAAAAATATTTTCAACATTTCCGACACTTTTCGATCGTATTACTTTAGGCAGAGCTCAAATTTCACAAAATACTACAATTTTACAAAATTGTGCCCACTTTTATTGGTAAGTGGGCTATAAATTTGAATTCAAACGTGATAAATTTAAAACCAATTTGATGAAAAGAAATCTGATGTGGGCAACACATGATTTTCCTTATATAATGCAATGAATTTACTACTTTTACAGTAAAAAAAATCTGATGTGGGCAACACATGACTTTCCTTATATAATGCAATGAATTTACTACTTTTACAGTAAAAAAATAGGTTTTTCTTGTAGTAGATACTTATTTGATGAAAAGAAATCTGATGTGGGCAACACATGATTTTCCTTATATAATGCAATGAATTTACTACTTTTACAGTAAAAAAAATCTGATGTGGGCAACACATGACTTTCCTTATATAATGCAATGAATTTACTACTTTTACAGTAAAAAAATAGGTTTTTCTTGTAGTAGATACTTATTTGATGAAAAGAAATCTGATGTGGGCAACACATGATTTTCCTTATATAATGCAATGAATTTACTACTTTTACAGTAAAAAAAATCTGATGTGGGCAACACATGACTTTCCTTATATAATGCAATGAATTTACTACTTTTACAGTAAAAAAATAGGTTTTTCTTGTAGTAGATACTTATTTGATGAAAAGAAATCTGATGTGGGCAACACATGATTTTCCTTATATAATGCAATGAATTTACTACTTTTACAGTAAAAAAAATCTGATGTGGGCAATACATGACTTTCCTTATATAATGCAATGAATTTACTACTTTTACAGTAAAAAAATAGGTTTTTCTTGTAGTAGATACTTATTGTCGCATGGTAAACCCATGAGCCAATATTTTCGGGAATGCGACCTAGAGTCTTCTTATTTATTTTGGGGGTCAGCCTTTTCGTTCGGCCATCTGCACTCGAAATAGAAAACCAGGATGCCGAAGTTGCTTTGGATCTCGGATTCGTACCGAAAGATTTAACGTCCTTTTCGGAAGGGTCATAGGGTCCTCGGCGACTTTGAATTATTGGCCGAAGGAATATCAGTTTCGCAGGGGCTTGAGAAGGGGCTTTTTGTTTTTGGAAGGCCTAAAGCCAATGGCGGTGCTTTGGGGTCAAGGGGTTAAGACCCTGAATCCAATGGGATGTTTGTATGCGCCTCAGGGGCGTGTTTTAAAATCTTGGAGAGAGAGAGTTTTTGATAATTGAAAAAAGGGAGCGAGGAGAAGGAACTGAGTTTGGAGTGAGTAAAGAAGTGTTCATAACAAGGTCCTCTGAAAAATGCTGTTCAGAGAGATGTCGTTTATTCGGCGATTGTTCGGTGAGTTCCACATTTAAGGGCCTGTGCCTGATTTGTAACTTTTGTCTCTCTCTCCCTCTCCATTTAATTTAACAAATTAACGCTAATTAAAGTATCTACTTGTTTAACTCCAAATTAATTAGTTAATAGAAAAAGTCAGTTGTTTTTCATTTTAGATTACCATCTTTCAATGTTAGTCTATGAGACTATATACACTTTCGTTTGGTTTATCTGAATTCGATATACTTCCAATTTTTTGAATATGAGAAGAGGTCTTTCAAATACTTTGAATAAATAATGTTGTAAATATTTATATAGTGTAAATAAATTAATGTTTGTTATACTCACGGCCTTTTTCTTTTTCGCGCTCTTACCGGGCGTGTCCTAAAAAGGAAGTTACCTTAGGACACTTATATTCTTTCCAAGTTATTGATTTTTCGACAATTAGTCGTCATTTTCATTGATTTAGCCTCATTTTAATCCATTTGGCGAGATTTTCTTTAATTTGACAACATTTCAAAAAGTCACCAAGTTGGCGACACTCCGCCAAATTCGTCGCCAAAATCTCGCCAAGCTTTACTGACGGAGAAATAAGTTATTCTTATAGCAGATAAATGAATATTGGTGTTCAAATACAAAAGTATTACTCGAAGTATCTTTTCTCATGAATGGAACGAGCTAGATCCCCGAGAATGATGTCGCCCAATTTATCGCATGGTATTACATATGAAAAGTGAACATGTTTCATAATAGGAAATATATATTTTTTATTTTATATGACTTTTTGATAATTTTCTGAAAAATGTGCAATATCTCGAGAACGGTTCATGTTAGCGTTCTAAAATTTATGTTAATCGTTTTCTAATGAAATATTACATAAGAAATGTCTATTTGCGTAACTTTATTAGCGGTTTTGATTTTTTGACGATTTTTTCAAAATTTCACTCGAAAATTTAGGGGGGGTTCTGAACATTCGATTACGTTTAAAAACAATAGACTTCCAGTGTGTACGGATTGTGATTTTTGTACCAAATTTTGTTCGAATCGGTCCATTCATTCGTCAGTTATCGTCTGCACAGACTCACTGACACACACACTTTCATACACTTTCATACACTTTCACACACTTTCACACACACACACACACACACAGACATCACTTCAAAAATGTTTGATTCGTGATAAGGGATGCTTGAAACGTGCTCTCCCGTCGTAAACTCGAATTCGAATTTTCGACTCCGTCACAATACTTTCCTTATACATTATGTATATAAGGAAAGTAATAAAAGGCAAGGAACATTTGAATCACTTTAAAACCTCAAGAGAAAAAAAGCTTATAAAGTTTCAATATCTTTATTTAAAGTGCCAATTTCACTTAGTGAAAGTGGCAACAAGCAGCCCTAGCAAACTAACTTTTAAAACTAAAATCGGACATAAGATCGTCTCAGCTGGACACCAGACACAACGTTCGAAACGGGTCAGATAAAGCGTTGCCATATATCTATTTTCAAAAAAATAAAGAGAACAGACAGCTATAAGATTTTCTAATTCATAAAGACTATCCAAAAATCCGAAAATCTTTGAAATTTATTTTTCTGTACAACAACCGTAGCACCATAAAATATTTTACAATCTCATATTGTTTTTAAACGCTGAATAGAAGTAAGGAGCTGAACTTACTCCAACATATGGAATTTTTCTTGGAATGGTTGAAAACATTCAAATTTCATATTTTGCATTTCTGATCAGGAGGTAAACGTCTAAGTAAACGTATCATCACTTATTAATGCCCTATACAGGGATGTAGCCGGGAAAGAGGGCTAGGGATCCTTACCCCTCTCCCCCCCCCCCCGCCGAAATTTAGGTTCTTTATATATGTTTACAGGTCATCTCCAAAAATATAATGTTTTTCTAACTTTTGCCATTTAATATATTTCTAAATGTATTGTGAGATTTAAAGTATACGTATTTAAAATAACTTATTGTTGATCAATTATGCATATGTTTTTTTTTAAACATATTGTTATGTTTTCTTTAGAAAGTATGCCCTTCTGGTCCCATCCCCGAATTTTTTTTTTCTGGCTACATGCCTGACTCTGTGGGCAAACGAAATGGAAAAATCTGATGTGAGCAGCACATGACTTTCCCTGCAGACTTATATTAACGTTCTCTTTATTTTAATTAAATTCATTTCACTTTTAATTCAATGTTCGTTCTCATTCGATAACCGGACATATTTTCAAAGGTGGCGTAGGGAAAGTACGAAAAACTAAAATATGTCGAGAACGGCTAGTCCTAGTGTAATGGGGTTGGTCTTATTCTTTTCGTCGTTAAAAATTACTCATTAAATCAGCATTTAATGGATATATTTGAGTATACCCAGTTTTTTATTTTAGATTTTGGCAATTTTTGCGGGCCATTTTGCAAAAAAAGGCAGGTTATTTTTTTCTGAATCGTACCAAAATCTAATCAGCACCAGGGTGACCTATACGTGACTCATCTACCGAATTTTGTGACATTCGGTCCATTAGTTTTTCAGCTACAGTGGATACAAGCTTTTGCGGGCCATTTCACAAAAAAAGGCGGGTTCTTTTATTCCGAATCGTACCCAAAACTAATCAGCACCAGCCCCGCCCGCAAGTGACTTACCTACAAAATTTTGTGAAATTCGGTATATTAGTTTTTTAGTTTGAGTGGATACAAAATCTGCACAGACAGACAGACACACAGACACACAGACAGACACACAGACACACAGACATACACACAGACACACACACAGACGTCACGCTAGAAATGATTTTTTTCGTATTCTAGAGGTCTCGAAACGTGTAGATCCGTTGAAAACTTGAGTTGTGATTTTCGGCATGATTTCAATACTTTCCCTATACATGACCATGTATTGCAGGGAAAGTAAAAATTCGGTTAACTGTGGACGATGTGAAAGGCATATATTTACACAATAAATGTTTAAATATGACATGTGTTGAGTTCTACTCCTACATATTAAGAAAAACGAAAGATTTCTGTCAAAATCAAATACATCTTAAAAGTACTATGGTGAATCTTTTTTACAACAGAAGAATCAATTTTATGAATCTTACTTAATAAATGGAGAAGTCTGTCTGTGTTTATGCGTGTGTGTGTGTGTGCATGTGTGTGCAATTTGTAGCGAGAAATCTAAGCGTCGTACGACTATGAAATTTGGTACACGGGTACCTCAGGACCCGATAAATACACCTTGGCGTTATATTTTTTTAAATTGCGAATTAGTTATTTTAGTTATTTAATGTTTTAACTCGATTTAGAACGATTTTGGCTGATATATGCACACATTGATTCTTCAGCGACCTAAAATATTATCACAGAGTTTCTATCTTCACACCATCGGAAAGATCGAAAACTTATCTTTTAAACAAACTGTGAATGGAATCTATGCGATTATTAGACGACTTTTAGTGAATATTTAAAGTATATATATACTTTTCGTGCATTTTAAACCTCTTCAATTATTATATTACACTATACAAAAATTGACTTTCAAACCAACGCTTATTTATTTTCAGCATTCGTCTAATATATCACAGATCACAAATATATATATATATATATATATATATAAACCCATCCGTTGATTAATTATACATTTTTTATTCGAAGCATGTCTTTAATTTTTTTGTCGAATCAGACAGGCTTTCGGACCTCTCGAACATCGAAACGGAGGAACCATTCATTTTGTCGTAGTGGAATGGATATTTTGGGATGGGCTGAGAGAGGGGTGCATGAAAATAAATCGCTTGTACAGGGATTGTAAGATTTCGCGTTTCCATGAGCGAGCGGTATGTTGAATTGTGAGCGGTGTTGTTGTACATACAATTGGGATTCTCACATTTTTTATTTTTGCGGATAACGCGTACCATTTCCTTCGTGCAATTTTCGGATCAAAGCCAAAGTCATAAAGTGTGTTCAAATGTATTATTTCAGAATCGAGTGCCTATTTAATTAGTTATACGTAGTGGACCCTTATTTAGAACCTGGGCAACGGCGTGTATTTCGTTCTAGCAAATAATAATAATAATGATAGTAATAAGAACAATGGCCTTTCCAACCCGTTTGTGCATATTTATATTTTAACTGGTAACTCTAGACAGGTGGCAACACTAATTCCTGAGAACTGTAACACCAGCTGTCACAGGAATTCATAAAATCACCACTTAATTTAGCATTAAGCACACACTAGTGGCAAAATTAAAAAAAAAAGTAATTAGAAACGTGTTCGGCATAAAAGAGAGAGTGATAAGTGAAATCTCCTTGGGTGAAAAGGTATCAAAATTCTGGTTTTTTAACTGAAAGTCAACAATCTAACCTTCTAGAGTTCTTTGCTCTTCTTTCTCTCAATTTCCATCTGTGTGGTAAAAAAAATTTAGACACTTTACGGCAAAATCTTAACACGTTGCTGACTGGCTGTTTCAAACCAAGAATATTCCTTGCAACAGGCTATTTCTCCGCAGTTCAATATAAAATGAAAACTCTTAAATAAGCTTCAATAAACTTGATTTACACAGCATGCCTTAAAAGGAAACTTTATACACGTATTTAATAATTTTGTCGGGTATGGTATACTGTAAAGCAATTAATTATCTACGTGCAATGGTACACAACAAGTTTTACAAACATGTCAAGTTTTGCTGTGCTTTCCTTTGGGAAAACATACTCATATACTCTAGTGGGATTTTTTTTCTCTCGCTAGTAACAATTTTTACTAAAATATAATCTTGCATAACACAAGGCTGTTTTACCAGTTACGTGTTGATCCAGTAAACCTTAATTGAATGTCCTAAAATCGGATAAAATAATGACATTTTTATTAGCTTTAATTATAACTGCTTACAGAAAACTTTCCGAGAGGTGCACAACCCACCTTTGGACAAACTGTTGTTTTCAGACCCATAGCAACCGTTTGAATTCCGGGTACGGCTGGAGAGCTTTGATTATACACGTAGATCGATGTTCAGAATAGATCGAAATCTACTTTAAATGTTAAGTTCCGATCAAAGTTGTCCTAGTGCGCCTATGAAAAACATTAGAATAGCCAAGATAATTCGATCACCGAGGGCTGCAAGTATTACAGAAGAAAGTTTTGTTTTAAATATTTTATGCAACAAGAAAATTTCTACTTCCTACCGGATATCTACATTTTCAATGCCTACAATATGGATATATATTTTTTGCAGTGCAATCTATTTGGAACTGAAATCTTATCACTATCATACAGCTGAGTCACTAAGGGATGAATTATGCAGCCTAAGCCAATGAAGGTAGAAACTTGAAACTTTGCATACATAAGTAACGAGAAAAATATAATTATTAGAATTTCGTTGGAAAAATTTAAATATTGAAATTTTTTTCGAAAATTTTATAAATATTGAAATTTTTTGTTCCCCCATTCTTCCAACCTATCACTCGAGAAAGACCAAACACACAAAATCCGACTTTATACGACCCCACGCAGAAAAAAAAAAATCCTAAATTTCGTTAATTTGATTTGTGTACAATCAAATATTATTGAAATATTTTAATTTATAATTATTGCAGAAGATTTTTTTTTTATATTTTGTAATTTAATTTTTTATGCACTGTTTTATTTCATTTGTAACCATAGTAAAAAATCTGATGTGGGCAACACATGACTTTCCTTATATAATGTAATTAATTTACTACTTTTACAGTAAAAAAAAGTAGGTTTTTCTTATAGTAGATACTAATATTCTTTCCAAGATATTAAATTTTCGACAATTAGTCGTCATTTTTATCCATTTGGCGAGATTTTCGTTAATTTGGCAACATTTCAAAAAGTCGCCAAGTTGGCGACATTCCGCCAAATTCGTCGCCAAAATCTCGCCAAGCGTTATGCACTAAGAAATAAGTTATTCTTACAGCAGATAAATGACTATTGGCGTTCAAACACAAAAGTATTACTAAAAGTATATTTTTTCATGAATGGAATGAGCTAGTTCCACGAGAATGGTGTAACCCAATTTATCGCATGGTATTACATATGAAAAGTGAACATGTTTCTCAATAGAAATTTTTTTTTATATGACTTTTTGATAATTTTTTTTTAAAAAATGAACAATATCTCGAGAACGGTTCATGTTAGCGTTCTAAAATTTATGTCAATCGTTTTCTAATGAAAAATTACATAAGAAATGTCCATTTGCGTAACTTTATTAGTGGTTTTGATTTTTTGACGATTTTTTCAAAATTTCATTCGAAAATTTAGGGGGGTTCTTAACATTCGATTGCATATGAAAGCAATAGGCTTCCAGTGTTTACGGATTGTGATTTTTGTACCAAATTTGGTTCGAATCGGTCCATTCGTTCGTCAGTTATCGTCTCCACAGACTCACTGACACACACACACACACACATACTTTCACACACACACACACACACACACACACACACACACACATACACACACACAGACATCACTTCAAAAATGTTTGATTCGTGATCAGGGATGCTTGAAACGTGCTCTCCCGTCGAAAACTCGAATTCGAATTTTCGACCCCGTCACAATACTTTCCTTATACATTATGTATATAAGGAAAGTAATGAGTTACGCTTCAAATACTAAAATCGTCTGCTGGCAATTCGTCTGATCAAACTATTGAAAATATATTTTTTTTTTTTATGAATTATTGATTTTTAGATTCAAATCAGGAAAACATTCAAAATAAGGCGACATACAGTGATCGGAGAAGAAATGGTGTTTTAATGACCGCCCTTTTCATGTTAACAGAATTATAAAATGGGCAACACTTTTATATATTCCGTTGAAACGTTTTTTAATATTCAGAACTTTTATTAAACATTTAGTGATCACTAACCATTCCAATCGAGCTAAGCGTATAGGTGGAAATGGCTGGATTTTACTCGTTTCTAACTTAAGAAAATCTCCTTTGCTTATTACTTTCCTTATATACATAGTATAATGTATAAGGAAAGTATTGTGACGGGGATCGAAAATTCTAATTCACGTTTTCGACGGGAGAGCACGTTTCAAGCATCCCTGAACACGAATTTGACGTTTTTGAGGTGATGTTTGTGTGTGTGTGTCAGTGAGTCTGTGAAGACGATATCTGACGAATGAATGGAGCGATTCAAATAGAATTTGGTACAAAAATTACAATCCATGAGTACGGGAAGCCTATCGTTTTGAAACGCAATCGAATGTTCAGAACCCCACTAAAGTTTCGAGTGAAATTTGGAAAAAATCCTCAAAAAATCAAAATCTTTAATAAAGTTAAACAAATAGTCAATCAGTATTGATAATTGTTAATTTAGAGTTGTGTGAAATATAAATTATTAGGGTACTTTGAAATAGTATTACATGTTGTCATCTGGAAAATCGCCAAATGTGCAATTCAACATTAAAACACAGTACCGTGGATCTTATACATTATTTTTTTACTGCAAAAGGAGTAATTCATTGTATTACATAAGGAAAGTCATGTGCTACCCACATAAGATTTTTTCACATGTAGCCACAGCAATTAGCTAAAAGGATTTGTGAAGACCCCATAAAATCTAACTTTTATCACATGCACCAGAGTTTAAGTTACCAGGGTAATAAATTTCTCTACATTTACATCCATTTTTATACCTTTCGGTATAGATTGTATTACTATCTACATAAGATACGCAAAATATTGAGTTGATATGTCAATATATACTTTCTCATATTATTGAATATAGTATAAGAGAAATATCACTTTCATGACGTTTTGGATGCCAATGTTTTAGGGTCCTCTGAACACGTTTTAACAATTTTTGGAGTGATGTCCGTGTGTCTATCCATCTGTGGTCAATTTCTTGCATACACGATAGCTGCCACAAATATTAATGGGTTCTCACTAAACTTTATATCTGATTTTGATCGGCGAAAAATCTAGAACTAGATAAAAAATTTTTAAAATTCAAGTGAAAACTTGAAAATTTATTCGAAATTTTATATTAATTAACATAGCGGCATTGGGCGAAGTTTCACATAATTATGCATAAAAAGAGTTATTTATGAAGCAATGATCACGAAACTTCATAGTTTCAATCAATGTAGTGAAAAGAAGCCGCGATACAATTTTTGTGTTTGTAACGTCATTAGTCCCTCCCACTAGGGGGTACATTGTCAAACTTGCTGATCCCCCTGATCCCCCCCCCTGCCGCAGAACAGTCATATCTATACTACTCACAAGTTACTTAAAAGTGGATTCTAGTATGAGAAAGTCGAGTTGAGAATATATGCTACATATTTTCAATTTTATACCGTTTTATCGAAAATTGCAAATGCAATTCCGGCGCATTGTATTTGTGTATATTGCCATTACTTTTGAATAGAATTATAGCATCAGGATAAATATGAATCAGTATGGATCAGTAACGAGTGGAGAAAGTTTACCTTTCTATATGTTATCAACTCTTTCAATATCATCACTGTTATCTTTCAACACTTTCAATATCATCAGTGTTATCACTCTTTCAATAACGAATCAACTCTAGTTCATGCAATTTAAGACTGACATTCTACATTAGGAGATAAAAACACATTGAAACTCTAGTCTCTTAAAATGTGAGCAATCTTATATTCTTTTGCAATATCCTAACCTATTCATTTACAATATTCTATTTCATAGGAACGCACGAAGTCAAGTGAGACGTAGAAGGAAGAAAATTCACTTAAAGTGCAACGCAGTGGCGGCTCGTAGCTAAAATATAATGGGGGTGCTGCACCAGAAAATTTTTAGCCTTTGTTTAAAAATTGTGTAAAAGGAAACAAACATGTATAAAAAGAAAATTTATTCAGAAATTTGATAAAATCCTAAAAGAACAAAATCAAACATTTTTTACTTACTTTAACCTAAATTGTTACAGTTCAAGTTCGATCTATTCATTTAAAAATGAAATCCATTCTAGTTTTAATTTGCGCGAAAAGATCAATAATTTTCTCCTTGATCCCTGGATGACAACTGAGGAAATTTTTCTCCATTGAAAGACACGCGGAGTAAAAAAAAAACTACCACCAGCACGCCAGGGTCGGCACTACAGGAGCGACAGTGTTCTCTCTCCCCGCAGACTCGCGTGCAGTTTCCTATGTGTGCATTAGCACAACAGTCAAACACCACGCCGCTGGAACTGTGATGCTCACAGTTCCATAAAAAGATTTTTGTATCTTTTTCGTAAACTGAGGGATGGCTACTGACTATTAAGCTTAAGGATTATATATTGTACAAGTATAAAGAAAAAATTAAAGAGAAAAGGACTCATTATTTAAATGTTATCGATAATATCAAGCGGAAATAGGGGGTGCTGCAGTTCCACAGTGCCTATACGCAAGCCACCATTGAAAGGCATCGTGAAATAGGTCAGATGCGTGGAATTTGTGAATTCAGTTTCAAATTATGGCATTTATATTAGTAACAATGTATAACTTGTGATGGTTTCATAAAAAATATTCGGCACTTATTTATTATAGAACGCATTAATTGGTCCATATGCATTGGTATATATATGCCGCCACTGAGTGTAAGTATCTTCGAGCCACGTGTGCATAAGTGATAACTGCCCAATGAAGGAACCCGTTAGTCAAAATACATCCGCGTTCTAACAAATCACTTTACTATAATTAAACCCCTCACGCCCTCTAAATTGCCTTATATTCAGAATTCCACAAAGGACCTAAAACCTCAAAAGGCGATAAACCACTATTTCAGAAAGAAACCGAAGACGACTTCTCTTGAAAAATCGCCTAATGCAGACAGGGCATCGGACTCTGAAATTTGTAGACCCGGCTGTAAATGACGGGAAATTCCTCACTATTGGGATATTCTAAAGAACGAAACAATGAATTCTAAAAATTGCTTTTATATCTACTTTTCTCCCTCGGGTCAATAAAACGGTATATAACTTTCTCTTTCTCTAAGCCTCTCTTTACTGCTATTTTCATCATTTTTTTTTTTACATATATATCAGTAATACATATCGATTTTGTGGCGTGCGTTGTGGCCGGTGGTGTTCTATTTTAGCCATCGATCAGAAACTCAGACAACATTGTTGGTTTGAGGATTACAGGGGAAAGGGATTAAAAACTTCGATATCATCTCACGTACAGTATGATTCCGCTCTATGCTTATTTTAAACTGCGCAGTTATATATATAGAAAGAATGAACTAATAGACAATAGAACACGTGATGTAAACAGCACACGACAGTAATGAACTTATTTCTAATAAAATAAGAAAAACATATATTCCACTCATGTAGGGAAAACTAGGGCATAGAGAAGAAAAACACACATATATTTCAAATACAAACAGCAGTAAAAATAAAAATCCGTAGCACATGACTTGGGCCTGACTAAAGTATAGAGCATAGACCTTATATACTTGTAAGATCTATGAACAGGAGCATGCGGGGCAGCTGCCCCCCCCCCCCCCCCACGCTAGAAGAGCCCCAAATTAAACAAATACAAGATTGAAAAATTAACAACTGCTTTCTGGAAAAGAATTATGACATTGGAATAGGTTTGGTCAGTCAAAAGTTTCATTTTAAGGATATACCTATTAAAATTTAGAGTATGTTGGCAACTTGATTATGATGAAAAAATTGCCTGTAATTTCCATTAAAATGTGTAAGAGAATGCAATTATGTTTCTGAAAAAAATATTTCTGTTTATTGTCGAGAGGTGAAGGGGACCCCGAAGGAATGTCTGCCCCGGGCCCCAGTTAGGTTAAGTCAACTTTCTCTTCATAATGCAATGACTTTATCCATGAGACACTTATTTTAGCGTTAGATTAACACGAAACGGTGCGCTTTAGCAACTTATGAGTTCAAACACAATGACTTATTCATACTCACCTGCAAAATACTCATCAAAAGGCAATTGACATTAATAAATATCGCATAAAATAAATTACTATTGGCGACTTCTTTGGGCTTAAAATATAACACTATTACTAAAAGTAGCTTCTTTCGTGAATGGAACGAACTAGATCCACGATAATGTTGCTAACAGATGGGTCACATAATATTGCAAACGGAAAATGAACCTACTGGTGATACTGACTACTTGTTTTTTAATTTTATGCAAATAATTTGCTAAATTTACTTGAAAAACGTGCAATATCTGTAGAACGGTTCTTGATAGCGTTCTAAAGTGTGTACCATTCGTTTCATAATGAATATATACCATTCGTTTCATAATAAATGTGTACCATTCGTTTCATTGCACATGAAATTATTTTTTATTTAACAGTAATGAAGGTCCCTATTTTTTAATGACTTTGCAACAATTCATTCGCAAATAGTGCAATACCTCAAGAACGGTTTATGATAACACCCTGAAGTTTGTATCATTCGTTTTCTAAAGAAAGACTACGAATGAAATAATTATTTATATAAAATTACTAAAGGTTTTCATTTATTAATGATATTTCTTTCAAAAATTCATTTAAAAATTGGAGGGGGGGGGGCGGTCTCCGTACATTCGATTGCATTTAAAATCAATTGGGTTCTAGTATTTACTTATTGTACTAATTGCACCAAATTATTTTCGAATCGATTAATTTATTCGCGAGATATCGCGCCCACAGACCTACTGACACACACACTAATATACATACATATACACTAACATACATACACCACACGTTAACATATATACACAAACATCACCTCGGGTCGCTGTAGCCCAGTGGTTAGCGCGCTTGAATTGCACTCGGTAGGCCCGGGTTCGATTCCCTCCGCTGCCAAAACTGCAATCGTGTTCACGCGGAGTACGATCACATTAAACATGTGGGTCCGTAACTCCTTCCGAGAGGTTGGTGGTAGGGGAAGGAGGGTACGGTCCCTGTGGATGCCTCCCCCACTGGGATCCGGTCTATATTGAGTGGCTCTTCCCGGCCGTCCAAGCAGTTACCTTATACCTTTCTGGTAGGTCGGACAGTCTGGGTCTCAACAACAGCACAATCATCATCTCAAAGATGATAAATTGAAGTTCAAAGGTTTAAAACGTGTTCTTCTATCGAAAACTCAAATTTGAATTTTTGATCCCGAGGCAATGCTTTTCCTTTATATTATATGTAGATAAAGAAATAAAGCTACAATTACAATACTTCGTTATGTTGCCTTTACTATGGAATTAATCATTTTGATGATTTCCTTTTATTTCTCTCCTAAACAAATAAAGTAAATGGCTCTATCTATCCCATAAAGGAAAGCACTGGATGTTGAGGTGTGTTTTTTTTTCGTCGCATTTGTATGAACTTTTTATCAATATGCGCTTTTCATCTTTCTCAGTTTCTTTTCATCTTTTGCGAGTTTGAATGGAGAACTTGTCAATTCTGTTCTCTGTGTTTTTCTTTTAGAAACTAAAGATTTTGGACTTTCCTTATCTTTTAGAAAGGGATCGGTAAGAAATTTTATTAGAACTCGCGGTTTGAAGATATTGCCATTTCTCCTTCAGCGATAAAACACCCTGCACTCAAGAGGTATCTTTAGAGAGCTCTATCACCATCAGATCTAACAGCCCGGACTGGCTAATTACTTTCCTTACATACATAATGTATAAGGAAAGTATTGTGACGGGGTCAAAAATTCGAATTCGAGTTTTCGACTGGAAAGCACGTTTCAAGCATCTCTGATCACGAATCAAACATTTTTGAAGTGTCTGTGTGTGTGTGTGTGTGTGTGTGTGTGTGTGTGTGTGTGTGTGTGTGTGTGTGTATGTGTGTATGTGTGTGTGTGTGTGTGTGTGTGTGTGTGTGAAAGTATGTGTTTATGTATGTGTGAGTGTCAGTGAGTCTGTGGAAACGATAACTGACGAACGAATGGACCGATTCGAACGAAATTTGGAACAAAAATCACAATCCATAATCCCTGGCAGCCTATTGCTTTTATACGCAATCAAATGTTCAGACCCCCCCCCCCCCCCCCAAATTTTGAAAAAATAGTCAAAAGTGAAATTTTGAAAAAAACGTCAAAAAATCAAAACCGCTAATAAAGTTACGCAAATAGACATTTCTTATGTAATTTTTCATTAGAAAACGATTGACATAAAGTTTAGAACGCTAACATGAACCGTTCTCGAGATATTGTACATTTTTCAAAAAAATTATCAAAAAGTCATATAAAATAAAAAAAAGTATTTCCTATTGAGAAGCATGTTTACTTTTCATATGTAATACCATGCGATAAATTAGGTGACAGCATTCTCGCGGATCTACTTAGTTCCATTCATGAAAAAAGATACTTTGAGTAATACTTTTGTATTTGAACACCAATAGTCAGTTATCTGCTGTAAGAATAACTTATTTCTTCGTCCATAACGCTTGGCGAGATTTTGGCGACGAATTTGGTGGAATGTCGCCAACTTAGCGACTTTTTAATTGTTGCTAAATTAACGAAAAACTCGCCAAATGGATAAAAATGATGCTAAATCAATGATGACTCATTGATGATGACGACATGGAAATGACGATTCATTGACGAAAATTCAATATCTTGGAAAGAATATAAATAACAACTATAAAAATAATATTTTTTTTTTTTAAATGTAAAAGTAGTAAATTCATTGCATTATATAAGGAAAGTCATGTGCTGCCCACATTAGATTTTTTTTTTTATAAAGCTCGCTGCTGTTTTAATTTCATTTCTACTAAAAACAAATTGTAATGCGTGAAAAAAAAATATCCACGCATTCAATATGAGTTACAGTTTACTTAATAAAATACATTACTATTCAAAAATATATGTACCATAAAACTCGAATTTCAACCGAAAGCACACGTTCACAGTCGATTTAATAAATGCATGAATTTTTTACCGCTAACTGTGGGATCCGCAGCTTGTCATAGTTTATTTTCAATGTAATTCCTTCCTGATCCTAATGGCATGACAATTTTTATTTTCTCATACTTAGTATTGAGAAAGTATTGTTTTAAAGAAAATTTTCGATTTCGAGATTTTGATGCCAATATATATTTTAAAACCTCCTGAACACGTTTTTACTATTTTCGGAGCGATATCCGTCTGTCTGCGATCCGTCTGTGCACACGATAGCGGCCACAAATGTTGATGGATTTTTACGAAACTTTTTATCCGGCTTTTTTTATCAAAAAATTTAAATCTAGATAGAATTTTTTTAATTCGAACGAAAACTTCGAAATTTATTTGAAATTTTATATTTTTTTAACATGGCAGCATAGGACAAGATTTGGCATAATTATGCATGAAAGGGGTTATTTATGGTTCAATGATCACGGAATTTATAGTTTCAATCATTGTTGTGAAATATAGCTGTGATGCAATCGTGATACAATAATTGTGATACAATAGCTGTGATACAATAGCTGTGATAGCAATAGCTATGATATAAAATAGCTGTGATACAATAGCTGTGATAGCAATAGCTATGATATAAAATAGCTGTGATACAATAGCTGTGATAGCAATAGCTATGATATAAAATAGCTGTGATACAATAGCTGTGATAGCAATAGCTGTGATACCAATAGCTGTAATATACGATAGCCGTGATGCAATAGCTCTGATACAATAGCTGTATGACAATTTCTATGTCCGTGACGCTATTAGCCCCCCCCCCCCCGCCCCCTGCGAGCAAGCTACTCCCTGGGGAACTTTGCCAAGTGTGATATCAATCGAAAGATTTTTTCAAGCTCTTTAAAGTTAAGGGTAACACGCTATAATTATAATCATTTGAACCCATGATACCGATTTTACAAAATTTTTCTTGTAAAATTTGAAAGAAAAAAACTACTAAAAATGGATTGTGGTCGAGATAAGCCACAGCCCAAATAATTTTAGTTACATTTTATCAATGAATATATTTGTAATTTTTACTTTCCTTATATACAATAATGTATAAGGAAAATATTGTGATGAGGTCGAAAATTTGAATTCGAGTTTTCGACGGGAGAGCACGTTTCAAGCATCCCCGATCACGAATCAAACATTTTTGAAGTAATGTCTGTGTGTGTGTGTGTGTGTGTGTGTGTGTGTGTGTGAGTCTGTGGAGACGATAGTTGAAGAACGAATGAACTCATTCGAACGAAATTTGGTACAAAAATTACAATCCGTAAACACTGGAAACCTATTGTCTTTATACGCAATCGAATGTTCAGAACTAGTCTAAAGGCAGTGTCTAAAGGCGTTAGAAATTGGGCAACATACAGTGATCAGGGATGAAATAATGTTTTACAAAGCTGCTATTTTCATATTAACAGAACTGTAAAATGTGTGCCATTTTGATGTTTCGATTTGAAACGGTTTCTGATATTTAAAATCTTAATTAAGTGTGCAGGTGTCGTATTGAATCAGCACTAACCATTTCGTCCGTACAAAGCGTGGGTAAAAATGGTCAACCTCCTCTGCACTGGACGACATTTTGCATAGAAAATAAAAAATGGACTTTTTGTCCCGCTCATTCGGATGACTCAGAGTCGAAATAAATAAAAAAGAAAGAGACAGATACAAGTGGCATAATGATAAACATACACCTGTCATTAGTTGTCCTTCGTGGCCAGTGATACTTGTCATTTCCTAAAGGCATTAAAAGACGAATTTTTTTTCTTTCTGTTTTCTAGAACGGACGATATCGCCTTAATCTCGGTCGATAGACTTCTAAGCATTTCACGGTCAGCTTGGTGTAAAGGCCGCAGCCAAGGCGAAATTTTAAAACTACAGTCTTTGATGGAGAAGGAAGAATTTGCCCTCACGAGTTGTGGGGTCTTAATAACCTTTCGATTATTAGTTCCCTCAGTTTCCATTATAATTTATATTTTTTTTTAAACTAATCATTCTGACTGATTCGGTTTGATAGACCAATCGCCGAGCTAATTAACTTTTCTGCGTTCCTGATGAAAACAGGATAAAGTTTCAGAGAAAGGGAATTCAGTAGAAATTCTAGTAAGATTTCAGTGTGATTGAGAAGTGACAAAGAATTCAAGAGGATAGATATGGCGGAGGGTGGAAGTTAAATGGCCGCCTAGTCAAATAAAACCTACTGGGATACGACTATGACTAAAAGAATCTAGTATCTTGGGTTTAAGCCGCAATATAATGCGCGGTAAAAGGAAATGCCGTTGGGTAAGCATCATAAAGTCTACGGGGTAAGGGTTATCACCAGGTCCGTAAGTGTATTATATTATATATGTCTGTATCTATATGGGCGTGTGCAATATCAATATGGTTGGTCTATGTCACCCGTTTCTTTAAACAGCTAGCTGCTGTAATTATGTGTAGTACACAATAAATAGTTTGATTTAATCAGTGCATTCGTATGTTAATGCCTTGGACCGAAAGATTCTTGATATCTAGTAACTTTAGGTTAGAGTTAGGTTACTTTTGACAGATCTAAGTTAAATCCTCTATAATGGCATCTAAGGATGATACGAAGACGAACGTGGTCTTTACAAAGTTAGACATTAAATTTAGGAAAGGTGTAGTATAGGCAAGAAGCAGTATGGATAATATGATTCTTTTCAGCTGAAGCCAGCCAAGCTCTACAGTCAAATAATTTATTCAATACATATTGAAAAATCCGGAATTAAGTGATAATTTTCCAAGTTGAACGTTAACTAGTTTGTACGATAGAGGTATTCAATTATAAATTTATATTTTCTTAAATTGGCGAAACATTAAATTGCGTCATACCTCAATTCAAAAATGTACATGAATTGTAATTTTTCTCTCGCATGTCTGCGTTGAACGGATTGTTAAAATAAACCCTTTTTGACGTTTTAAGCTTTAAATAGCGCAGTATAAGTGTATTGTACATTTTTTTACTTATACTGTATTTCAAAATTTAATGACATGATTTTGATGTGATTAACATCTATGGTTGGGGGTTTCTCTGGCGGAAAAACGGTTACAAAAAATGAAAACAATTTGGACGCTTATACCTCCGAACTTAATGCATAAAAATGTAAATATTTTTTCTTGCTTTGTCGAAAATAGGGTCCAGATTATGAATATATAAAAATAATTTCAATATTTTAATATTTTGAACGATTTTTTTTTTTTTTTTTAAACTTAAAATAGTATCTCTCCGAGCAAGTGTTTTTCCATTTTTCTAACTTTCGCTCGAAATATGTAACAATAATCTATAAAAGATAGATGTAAATACTAAACGGCAAAATTGCGTACAAAAGCATTTAGTATTAAGATCTATATTTATTATTAAAAGACGCTTTTATAGTTTTCGAATCATCGTCTTGTCAAGTTGAAGAAGATTGAAAATTTTCCATTTTTAAAGTTTGTAATGCTTATGTCTCAAAAAATAGACAAGGATTTGTAGCTCTTTGAAAGCCCTACAAGTCTAAATTATTAGATTTTGAATCGAGCGATATTTGTTTTAAAAAAGAAAAACATTAAAAATATCTGTTTTAACGAGTTTCTTTTTTTTCTTTTATTCATTTTTCATAGTTTTACTCGAAATATCTTCGAAACTATAAAAAATAGATATAAATAGGAAGCGACAAAAATATGTATAAAGAAATTTAGTTGCTAAATCTATTATTTTTAAAAAATGCTGTTATAGTTTTCGAGTCATCGTCTTGTGAAGTTGAAGAAGTATGAAAATTTTCCGTTTTTCAAATTTGTAATGCTTCCATCTTAAAAACTAGAAGCGATAGCTATAAACAATATGCAAGCATTTGTAGCTCTTTGAAATCCCTATAATTATATATAATCTGATTTTGGATAGAGTTATTTCTTTTTATATTACAAAAGTTGTCTGTTATTTTACAAAATGTTATTCACGCTACACCATTTTGGCTCCATCGGACTAGAGCCACAGCCGATTACTATTATTTTTATTTTAATGTATCTTAGTCATCTATAAGGCGTTTAAGGGGACGCACGGTGGAAGTTGAAATGAGCAAAAATCGACTAAAAAAAGGTTTTTTTTTAAATATATAACATTGTTTTACACATTTTAACCTTTTGCTTACGGGTGGGACAGCGTCCATCCCAAACGAAGAACACCCCCTAAAAGACAGGTATTTGTCTGCACCCGGCAGACAGGTATTTGTCAGACAGTAAAAGACCCAAAAAGACAGGTATTTGTCTGCCAACAGAAGCATTGCACTTGCCGGCGATTTCCATGGACGCCAATGTCTGCAAAGGGGGGGGGGGGGCTCGAACTGTTTGCGATAGAGTATGTCAAATACCTGTCTTTTTGGGAGGTTCTTCGCTTGAGATGGACGCTGTCCCACCCGTAAGCAAAAGGTTAAATGCATTTTTTTCGAAACGGAATTTTCAAAGGTTTTACATTTTAAAATGCTCCATGCATCTTAATTTTTGTTTGAGATGCATGAAATTTGGTAAGACACCTTTCATACTTTTTAATGAAACTGGGTATGCATTTTATAATTGAATTTTATTGAGGTAAATAAAAATGAATAATAACCCAATTAAATGATGAGAATTAAGTTTTAATGCAGAAAAATACTTTTAAAAAATTAACTTTCTAAAGGAATTAAAAATGAATACCCAAATTGGTTCATAATGTGTTTTTGAGTGATCATAATGTAAAATTAATCAAAAATGTGAACAAATGACACGCAAGGAGCATTTTCAAATTTTCGTTAAAAAAATTAAATTTAGAAAAAAATACAAAATTATAACAAAATTGAAAAAAATTGAATGGTATTTTATATAGTAATGTTAAGAAGAATATTTATACAAATTTTCATGTTTCTAAGTCAATAAATAAATAAAAACAATTTCAACGTCCACCGTCCCCTTAATTGTATCGAGATTTGGGTTCTCTCTAAAGTGCGCTTTATTCCTACACTGTAAAACATTTGCAAGCATGTTACTGAAAGTTTCAGGGGATTAGCTGTCCGTGATGAGGGAGTAAGGTTCCTGATAGTTATGATAATATATATGTATATATAAATACAAAAAAAAAACCACTTCGGCAGAACATCATTTGCTAAATATCTCAGAAATGAAGCTGTAATTTTTATGAGCCCTTGCAATTACTGTTTTTCTGATAGTTTGCCGAAATGATCAACAAAAATACAAAAAAAAAACCACTTCGGCAGACGATCATTTGCTAAATATCTCAGAAATGAAGCTGTAATTTTTATGAACGTTTGTAAATACTGCTTTTCTGATAGTTTACCGAAATGATCAACAAAAATACAAAAAAAAAAAACACTTCGGCAGACGATCATTAGCTAAATATCTCAGAAATGAAGCTGTAATTTTTATGAACGCTTGTAAATACTGCTTTTCTGATAGTTTGCCGAAATGATCAACAAAAATAAAAAATAAAAACTTCGGCAGACGATCATTTACTAAATATCCCAGAAATGAAGCTGTAATTTTTATGAACGCTTGTAATTACTGCTTTTCTGATAGTTTGCCGAAATGATCAACAAAAATACAAAAAAAAAACCTCTTCCGCAGACGATCATTTGCTAAATATCTCAGAAATGAAGCTGTAATTTTTATGAACGTTTGTAAATACTGCTTTTCTGATAGTTTGCCGAAATGATCAACAAATATACAAACAAGAAAGATCAATCATGCATAAAGCATTGATTATGTGAAACACTTTCCAACTTCAATGCAATTTCATTTAAACATCTCTAAAATGTGATACATTCCTCGTTAATATTTTAAAAATTATCACGACACTACATTAATTTATTATATTTAAAAACTTAAAACTTCATCGAAAAATATGAACTTCATTCAAATGACGCCATTGAAATGTAAATTGCCTGGTTGAAACATCTCTAAAATGCGATACATTCTTTGGTAATGTTTTTAAAATTATCATAATACTACAATAATTTATTATATTTGAAAACGTCATCGAAAACAACTGAAATTTATTCAAATGACGCCATCGTAATATAACACGCCTGGCTCTCTTTATAAAAGCAGCATATCATTCATAAACATTTTTCCATTCATTTCACTCATCACGATACTATTACAATTTATTTTATTTAAAAACTTAAGACCATAGCGATACAAGTAATAAAACTTTAATGCTTAAAACTTCATCGAAAATAACCGTCCTTCTCTCTGCAAAATCAATGAATATTTCATTCATATTAGCTATGTAGACTCTATGAGTTAAATAATTTTGCGTTAAAGAAATGCAGCAATTCTTATAAAACTCATTCTACATATTTTGCTGTTCACATTTTCCATCTGTGAAAAATAGGTTTCGCTGTAGAAATATTCAAATTTGGATGATCATTTAAACTCAAATATACTGTAATTGCGTTGTTTCAGTACGTAGATGCACAGAATTTAAGCAAAAATAAAGCTGTTTTAGGACGGATACAACACTAAATATAAACAAAAAAGAACTTTAAAAATCCCGATTTTGACACAAGATGGACGCCATATTTTATTTTGAAGTGGGTCACGTGATCTCTTCATATAATATTCACGTGATCGCTTCATATAAGAGGTGTAATTATTATTTTAATTTTTATTTAAAAAACTACTGAATATATTTTGCTGACATTTTTTTTATATATTTTATGGGATAATTTGAATATTTCCTAAAATTTTCGAAGCAATTTGTGAATTTTAAATTCGTTTAAAAAATGTTTGAAAAATTAGGTCCCATAGAGTTCAATGTATTTCATTTTTTCAACCCGGGTTCAATCCAAAACTAATTGGGTGATATTATTCATTTATATTCCCATAGGGCTCATAGACCGTCTGAACAACATACTAAAATTTCATTTTGATTAAGTCATTTTTACGGCAGTTATCGTGCTAACGGACAGACAGGCAGACCGAATGAACAAAGTCATAAACACTTTTCAACTTTGTTGTAAAGTGTTAAAAACACCAATTGAAATTTGCTATTATTTAATTTTGCATTCTTTATGCATCGCGGGTGCCTTTCAATTGATCGAAAAATGATTAATAACAAGAATTTGAACACCTCAGCGAATTTCTCATGAAATGGCAGAAGGTAAATTATTTTTGCCATGATTCAGAAATATCAATAATACCAAAATTTTAGTAGTTGATATTTTTTCGATTGGGGCTGTATAAAAAATTAAATTTGCATTTTTACTTTCTCGTATTATGTAATATACTATGTAATATAATTTCTCTACAAAATGTATTGTTTTACGAAAATATTAGAATTCGAGATTTTGATGCCAATATATGTCTTAGGATTTCCTTAACGTGTTTTGACTATTTTTGGAGTGATGCCCATCTGTCTGTCTCTATGTCTGTAGTCGATTTTTTTTTGTGCACACGATATCGGCCACAGATATTATTGGATAAATGTTTTCAAATACCACAAGTATTTTCAGGGAACTATATATCCGGCTTTGTTATCGAAAGATCTAGAACTAGATAGAATTTTTTTTTAATTCGTGTGAAATGTATTCGAAATTATATATTTTCTTAACATGACAGCATAGGACAAAATTTGACATTACCATATATAAAAAGAGCTCTAGGATTACGATACTTAATAGTTTTAATCATTGTTGTGACAAATAGCTACGGTACAATATTTGTGTTCGTGATGTCATTAGCCCCCTCAGGGGGGGGGGGAAGAGCACCCCCCAGGAGTACATTGTCAAGTATGATATCAATCGAAACCATTTGTCAAGCCTTTTAAACTGAAGGGTAACATACTATCGCAATTTTCGGAGCAATATGTTGTTGTTGAGACCCAGACCGTCCGACCTACCAGAAAGGTGTAAGGTAACTGTATGGACGGCCGGGAAGTGCCACCCAATTTAGACCGGAACCCAGTGGGGGAGGCATCCACAGGGACCGTACCCTCCTTCCCCTACCACCAACCTCTCGGAAGGACTTACGGACCCACATGTTTAACGTGATCGTACTCCGCATGAACACGGCGGAATTTATGGCAGCGTGCAAATCTAGCGCGCAAACCACGGGGATACCGCACCCGAGATGGCCAACAGCACGCGTCGTTCCGAGGTGGTCACCCACCAAGTACTAACCGCGCCCGATGCTGCTTGACTTCGGTGATCTAACGAGAACCGGTGTTTTCAGCACGGTACGGCCGTTGGCCTTCGGAGCAATATGTGAAAAAGGACATTGGAGGAGTAGAACAAATAAAGAGGTTTATGAAAGATATAAAGAGATAGATATTGTTACAACTATAAGAAACAAGAAAGATCAATCATGCATAAGCATTGATTATGAAACACTTTCCAACTGAAATGTAATTTCATTTAAAAATTTCTAAAATGTGATTCATTCAGTGGTAATGTCTTTTACATTATCACAGTACTACAGTAATTTTTTATACTTAAATATTTAAAACTGTATCGAAATATAAATCATCTGATTCTTTATGCAAAATCAATGAATATTTCATTCATATAACTTGTATTTCAGACTCCAGAGCTAAATAATTTTGTGTGAAAAAAATTCAGCAATTCTTATGTAATTCATCTTACAATGGCTTGAGATATTTGCATTCTGCATATGTTAAAATTAGGCTTCCTTGAAGAAATAATAAAAGTTTAGGGATCATTTAAAATCACAACTATTGTAATTGCATAGGCACGGAATTTAGATACACAGATAATATATATGTGTATGTGTATGTACTCAAAGTATTGGAATCGTGCCGAAGATCGGAACTCGAATTTTCAAAGGATCAACACGTTTTGGGACTTCTAGAACACGAAAAAACTACTTTTAGGAAGACGTCTGTGTGTGTAAGGGTGTATCTGTGTATGTTTCTGTGTGTCTGTGTGGATATTACATCCACTCTAATTGAAAAACTAATGGACCGAATTTCATACAATTTGGTAGGTATGTTTTTTGTGGGAAATCCTGATGTTCATTAGATCGATTCGCAATAAAAGAATCTGCCTTCTTTGTGAAATGGCCGTAGAAATTGCCTTTATCCACTCTAGCTAAAAACTAATGAACCAAATTTAACAAAATTTGGAGTATAATATTTCAATAACCTACAAGTGATTTATATACCAAATTTAACACAATTTTGTATATAAATCATTTGTAGGTTATTCTACTACGATTCGGGAAAAAGGAACGGGCTATTTTTGCGAAATGGCCAGCAAAAATCGTTATATATAAAAATAAAAGACTACGTGTGCTCAATTATATCAATTAAATTCCTATTTTATATGTGATTTTTGACAACAAAAAGAATAAGACTAACCCCATTACTCTAGGACTAGCCGTTCTTGAGATATTCTAGTTTTTTCGCGTTTTCGCTACGCCACCTTTGACAATAAGTCCAGCTATCAAATGAGAACCAAATTTAAGTTTAACGTGTAAATTCAATGTCATTTAAAATACTTATGTTGTGCAGATAGACTCAAATTATCCTTGAATAAATAAAGAGAACGAATATGAGTCTGCAGAGAAAGACATGTGCTGTCCACATCAGAATTTTTAACAATATTACACCAATGATTTATAGAAGTGAACGGGGATTATTTTCAGGCCATTTCGAAAAAAATGTATGATCTATATTTAAAGATCCATCAAATTTTTGTCGAATAAAATGTTCAACAAATTTAAGCTGTGTACCAAATTTTAACTCTCTAGGACGTAGGAAAGTGCATTTAAAATGCCATCAATTAAATTTATCAAGAAGAGTTATATAAAATTTAAAAAAAATGAAAAATTGTTATCTACCAAATTTATTTTAAAATAAGAAGCCACTCCCATATGCAAAACGTTTAAACAAATGGAGAGATATTTATTATATAATATCTCTCTCTTTTCTTTCTGGAAGATATCCCAAAGTCAGAATTTAATTGAATTTGTTTTTTTCCCTATATTAAATAATTTTTTTAATTAAAAAACTACTTAACATATTTTACTGAATTTTTTTTTATATATTCTATGGGATAATGTGAATATTTCCTAAAAATTTCGAAGCAATTCGTTAATTTTAAATTTACTTAAAAAATGTTTGAAAAATTATGTCCCATAGGGTTCAATGTATTTCATTTTTTCAACCCGGGTTCAATAAAAAACTAATTGGGTGATATTATTTATTTATATTCCCATAGGTCCTACAGACCGTCTGAACAACATACTAAAATTTCATTTTGATAAACTCATTTTTACGGCAGTTATCGTGCTAACGGACAGACAGACAGACAGACAGACAGACAGAATGAACAAAATCATAAACACTTTTCAACTTTGTTGTAAAGTGTTAAAAACTAATTGGGTGATATTATTTATTTATATTCCCATAGGTCCTACAGACCGTCTGAACAACATACTAAAATTTCATTTTGATAAACTCATTTTTACGGCAGTTATCGTGCTAACGGACAGACAGACAGACAGACAGACAGACAGACAGACAGAATGAACAAAGTCATAAACACTTTTCAACTTTGTTGTAAAGTGTTAAAAAAACACTTCGGCAGACGATCATTAGCTAAATAATATCTCAGAAATGAAGCTGTAATTTTTGTGAACGCTTGTAATTACTGCTTTTCTGATAGTTTGCCGAAATGATCAACAAAAATACAAAAAAAAAAACACTTCCGCAGACGATCATTTGCTAAATATCTCAGAAATGAAGCTGTAATTTTTATGAACGTTTGTAAATACTGCTTTTCTGATAGTTTGCCGAAATGATCAACAAATATACAAAAAAAACACTTCGGCAGACGATCATTAGCTAAATAATATCTCAGAAATGAAGCTGTAATTTTTGTGAACGCTTGTAATTACTGCTTTTCTGATAGTTTGCCGAAATGATCAACAAAAATACAAAAAAAAAAACACTTCCGCAGACGATCATTTGCTAAATATCTCAGAAATGAAGCTATAATTTTTATGAACGTTTGTAAATACTGCTTTTCTGATAGTTTGCCGAAATGATCAACAAATATACAAAAAAAACACTTCGGCAGACGATCATTAGCTAAATATCTCAGAAATGAAGCTGTAATTTTTATGAACGCTTGTAATTACTGCTTTTCTGATAGTTTGCCGAAATGATCAACAAAAATTAAAAAAAAACCACTTCGACAGACGATCATTTGCTAAATATCTCAGAAATTAAGCTGTAATTTTTATGAACGCTTGTAATTACTGCTTTTCTGATAGTTTGCCGAAATGATCAACAAAAATGCAAAAAAAAAAACCACTTCCGCAGACGATCATTTGCTAAATATCTCAGAAATGGAAGCTGTAATTTTTATGAACGCTTGTAAATACTGCTTTTCTGATAGTTTGCCGAAATGATCAACAAAAATACAAAAAAAAAAAAACCCACTTCGGCAGACGATCATTAGCTAAATATCTCAGAAATGAAGCTGTAATTTTTATGAACGCTTGTAATTACTGCTTTTCTGATAGTTTGCCGAAATGATCAACAAAGTGGTTGAAAAAAATGAACAAAGGTTGCAGAATGTTTTACAGTGTATGCGCAAGACAGCATTTCTTGAGAGCATTTGTCCGTGAGCAATCAAAGCACAAACCATATTAGTTTAACAAATATTTGTACTGAATATCTTTAGTTTCGAAATATGCAAGTATTTCAACCTGCAGTTATTGTGATTTTGTCCCAACGCTATCCCATAGTCAAAACTATTAACACAGAATTACTCATCATCGAGAAAAGCCAGTGAATATTTAAATTGTAGAGCAAAAGCTTGAATGAAAGCGGGCTTCATGATGAGGAAATGGCACAGACCCTCTTGCCAGCATTTCACAGATATTACGAAACTGACCATAGAAAACGAGAATTCGGTCTGCCTAGGGTCTGTTGAAGAACCAGACCGTCCGACTCATCCAAAGAACTCAAGTAACTGCTCGGACGGCCGGACCGGGCTAGGCTCTGTCTCTGTGTAACACTTCGTGACTAACATGTAATGTAAATATGCGAAGCTTATGCAAAAGCCTCCATAAAAGCATTTCTATCGACAGAGTATGATACTATTTGGTTTTACAGAATAAATCTCCTTTAATCCCTTAGTGATTTTATCGAATTTTCCCAAGTACCTTTCCAGTTTTGGAACCACGTTTGAAATTTTAGACGAGTGTCGTGATAACATTTTTACTTCGTTCCACACCCTTGACACAGAAAGAGCATCTGGTGATGCTACGATTTAGCGGAAGAAAGTAAAAAAAAATAAAATAAATATAAAGTGAGAAAAAAAAAATGGAGAAAAGAGAAGATAGATATATATTAAAAAAAAAAAAGCAAAGGTACACGTCAGTCTTCTTTCAAAGAGGCCTGCAACTCTCGTTTCAGTAAGTGTGTGGGTCCCCTTGATGTTCACATTCGAAATATGAGTCATGACGATATCAATGGGAGGACATCACAAATGTAAAGAGAAAAAAAAAATAGAGAAAGGGGACAGAACGTGACGTGTAGGGACGAGATGAGATTCTGACAGCAAATGATGACACTTATATGGTTTCGAACGTCGGCGTTGCTTTAATCATACAAGGTGGCCAGACTATCATTTAAATATCCATATTCAGTGCCTTCTGCAGACTTTTCAAGCAGCCAAAACGCTAGCAAACTTGGTAGGAACACCCTTCGAAATGGACGAAAGCGATTTTCTCCAAATTGCATTGCTTTCAAATACCCCCACCAGGGGCCAATTGAGCGCTGCAAGTGGTGAAAATGCTAAAAAAACAATTTATGAATTTATAGATCCCTTAGTCTTATTGAATAACACATATATTATTTTTGCTTGCAGGAAATATACGATGACTCTCGCATTGTCGAAAACACTTTTCTTGAGAAATGCTGTTCAATAAAAGAACAATAACAGGTTGCGCCGGCCCGGTGGCTGATATACCCAAGGCACGTGTTTCTTTGTGCTCTCTCGGTTACAGGGTTGTGGGTTCGAGTCCCACTTGCGGCCATGGATGCTATCAAGGACGTAGTGTATCCCGATCCCTCTGGTGCTTCAGGACAACGTCATATGACGATAAAATAGCCACTCAAAATGGGACGATCAAGAAGTGTCCGACCATTAAGAAAATGGCAGTATGTCGTGATTGGATAATTGCAGCAATACAATAATATTTGTAAGGAATCTCAGAAAAACATTAAAATTTATGGATCATATTTCAGGATCTAAATTTCTGGTTGTTTTACTTCGAGATCAGATTTCAGCACCTAATTTCTACTTGTAGTGGCTATTTAAACCATTTTTTTTTCTTTCATAAAATCGTGATTTGACGGATGTTTTTACTCATTTTGGCTGACTTTCGGTTTAACGATGAAATGAAAGTATGGGGAAGTTACACACGGTGGGCTGATATAATTTAATTTTGAATTGAAATTAAAATTTAGAATAATTCAGAATCAAGGTTAAGTAAGAAAACAAGGTATGAAATGCCTAAGCATTTTAACAATCACCACAAGTTACACATGGATCAAATGTATTTTCATTTCTGATAATACTTAGATGAGGAAACGCGTAAATTATGTTATACGCCAGAGATGGACATATTGGCAATGAGGTATAGTTTCTTATTCCAGGAGGAAGTAAGATTTTATAAGACAAGAACGCAACCCTACTATCATGAAGGGTTCTTGTCTCTTTCAGAAAGATTTTCGAAAAGAATGTGTACCTTATTTTGCACGCTAGGAAAATTATCCCATCTGAGTAGCACAGCGTGATAAAATAATTTGAGAAGACATAGGAACCAAAATCAAAAGAAAAGGGGGTTCATGGTGTCTATTTTTAACATGGTAAAATGTAATAACAATTACAATGAAATATAATTAATGGCAATTTACAATTCTGTTATTGCAACGAAATCCTGGTTTTGTAGTTCTTTGTGGAATCGATTAAGCAATACACGAAAAACTCAATTTTAACCTAATCTATAAAATTCAAGGAAATCGAGTAGAAAACAAATATAACAATTACAAAGCTTTATTTTTGCACTTGTTAAAAGTTTAATTCATAGGATTTACGCAAAAAAAATTCCAAGTGTATCAAAAATATAAAAATCTCTATAATCTAGCGATTCTGCTAATCAAATTTTCTATAAACTTTTAAAACGACGCTCTAGAATCTCAGATAATAACTCCACATTTGCGGAAGTCGACCCAGGCTACGTATATACTAGAGATATACGTATATACTAGCGATAAGTCGACCAGGACTACGGCAGTTAAAGGATAGAAAATGCGCGCGCATTCTCTTTCAGTTCCATTTCCAGTACAACATACCCTATTGGGATTCGAGATATGTCTCTCTTGAACAATACCCTGGTGCTTAGAGGGTCAAGTGCCAGTCTGGACAAAAATCTGTCTGTCCATTTGTTTATTTACACAAAAATATTACATACATTTATTTCGAATAATATATAATTAAAATAAAAAATAAATTATTTGATTAGACACTGTCTACCTTATCTCCTCTATCTCTTCGCTACTGTCCCATGCATTCCCGAATTATTTGATTTTCTAATGGAAAACTGAGGCTATTATATGCTGAGAAAACTACATGAATCTCGCTATCCTTCCATTTTGATTCTGAAACAAACGTCTTCACTATCTTTATCTGGAGCAGTCATTTTCAACCACCGGTCCACGGACCGGCATTCGTTCTCAAAGGACCCCGACAGCACGAATCACCCAAGGGTTTCAAGTATTTTAATATACGGCCGGCGGCATTCAGGTATTTTTATCATTTCGCGGAAACTCCAATCCAAAGAAAGATGAAGAAAATATAACTATTTTATTAAAACAGACCTTTCAACGGGGTCGACATCATCGAGAATCATCCAAAGATATATGTGAATGTTTATATATATATTACTAAACCGTTTTGAGAATTTCAAAGTGAGAGTAATAGACTCTTAAAGGAAAATTTGAATGTACCCATATATTTCGTTTCATTAGAAATTAAATTGTACAAAAATACGTAGTCACTGAAATATATTTCTTATTCTGGACGTATTTTAATTTCCCTAGTCGAAAATTGCAACTCGACTTTTCGACGGATCCACATGTTTTGGTACCTCTAGAACACGTAAAAACTATTTTTAGCGTGACGTGTCTGTGTGTATGTGTATCTGTATATGTGCGTGTCTCTGTGTGTGTCTGTATATGTGCGTGTCTGTGTGATTGTGTATGTACGTGTGTGGCTGTGTGTGTGCGTGTGTGTTTTTGTGCCTGCGAATGCCCACTCTAACTCAAGAAGTAATTCACCAAATTTAATTAAATTTTATCAGTCACTTGTGGGTGAATCTGGTGCTGATTAGATTTTGGTACGATTTGGGAAAAAATAACTTTCCTTTTTTGCGAAATGGTCCGTAAAAATCGGTAAAATCTAAAATAAAAGACTACGTATGCTGAAATGTATACATTAAATCCTTGTTTTATATTTAAACTATGAGTACAAAAAAATAAGACCAACCTCATTACTCTATAATTAGAAACTCTCGAGATATTTTTTTTTCTTTTTTGCATTTTTGCTAAGTCGCCTTTGAAAATACACTACTAAAGAAAACGAAAATTGAATTAAAAGTGCAAAATTCAGTGTCATTTCAAATAATTATGCGTGTCATTTTGTGCAATTAGGCTCAATTTAATAAATTATTAAAGAAATAAAGAGAAAATGAGTAGGGAAAGTCGTATGCTGCCCACATCAGATTTTTAAAAAAATTTCCAAGAAATCTTTTGACAAGAGCTTTCTGAGCTGAATAAAACTTTTCCTACAAGTAAAGATTTTTTTTTTTAGTGTACAACTTCGACATACGTTTGTTAAATTGTATGGGGAAGAAAAAGGTTCATAACAAAATGAAACGCAATCTGCAAATACTAAAATGGCGGTTTTCAAACTTGTCAACATTTTCACAATAGTGAAAAGTAAGGTTTTCTCAGGATTTATGAATTGAAAAAGAAATGATCTAAAATTCTACTATTGTTCGATTTCAGACATAAAACGATTATAGAAACGATTGCTTTCAATCGTGTGACAAGTTACTTTTGTTGTGAGGAGTGGATCAGTTCAATTCAGTTCTTTTCATTTTAACAAACGGGCTTTGTGCTGTCGCAGCAAATGCAATTGGATATACACTGCTGAATACCGGACAATTTTGGCACACGTCCATGTTTTTCAAACTACTAACGAATCATTTACATAACAGATGGAATGCTTGAATAACTCGAGTACGGACGGACATTTCTTCGATCATGGTTTGAACCTTTTGCTTACGGGTGGGACAGCGTTAATCCTAAACGAAGAATCTGGCGTTCATGGACGTCAATGTCTGCAAAGGGGGATCGAACTGTTTGGAATAGGATATGTCAAATGCCTGTCTTTTTGAGAGGTTCTTCGTTTGGGATACGGTTTGCAAACGGTTTTGCAAACGGTTAATACTTATTTGTCCGACATTGTAGCGTACTCGAATACACGTGACAAAAGACATGGCCAGACGATAGAGAGTTTTCATCTACGTCAAAATCCACCAGACTTATTATAGGGTCATTCAACAGATATAATGACTGAAAGCATGCCTCACAATTTGCTTGCATATTTTCCTTCGGCCCAGACCGTCTGACCTACCCGAAAGTGTAAAGTATCTGTTTAGACAGGCCGGGAAGGTGCCACCCAATTCAGACCTGAACCTAGTTGGGTCGACATTCATAGGGAGCGTAGTCTCCTTCCCCTACCACCAACTTCTCGGAAGGGCTTTTAAACCCACACATTTAACGTGCTTGTAACGAGTCCGTACTCGGGAACAGTTTGAGTAGAGCAGGGAATAGAACTCGAGTCCTCGAGTCCCGCACTCTAACCACTGGGCTGTCCCGCCCCATATACATACAGCTGCATGAGGCCATACACACACAGCTGATTGACTAAAGAAGTGATCTCCAAAATGTGGTATGCGTACCCCAGGGTTTACGCTAAAAAATTTAATATTTTCTTTTTATACTTTTCCTAGGACAATTTTGATATTTACATGAGAAGATATAATTAATTTAAAAAAACAAATATTAGCTTGTATTTTTTATATTACACGATCATATTTTATATTGACATAAAAAATATAATTAATCAAAAAAAAAACAAATAACAACTTGTACTGACTTGTATTGATATTAACTTGTATTGTCTCATAGACACTTAAACAGCCCAAACGACTAAAGTTAGAAACTTGAAACAATGGGGGGACTTGCAAAGTTCCATACGTATGCAAGTGGATGTATATTAGGTACTGCTATAAATAATGAGAAAATCTAAAATCTTGAAATTTTATTGGAAAAATATTATAAATCGAGGAGGTTTTTTTTATATATATATTGTTGCGAACGCGCAATATTCCCTCATTGGTGCCTCTTCTTTCGTCTGTCTCGAAAGCCAGACGCAGAAAACGCAGTCCAAGACATCAGCGTGACGTGAGCAAGACGTCATTCTAGGGTTGCCAGAATTCCCTCGTTCGAAGGAGTGTCAGATTTAGTGATTTATCGCCAAATTGGCGATTTCTCGAACCTTCGAGAAATTCCTAAGAACAATTTGTCTAGGAGATATGAAGAGATTTCCAGAAGTTTGTACAGAGAGAGGCCATACAAGGACTCATCGCTCCGTTGCAGTTTAGTTGGCAAGTTGACAAGATACGAGCAACATTGAACTGTGATTTTTGTCAGTGTTTCGAGAATAGTAGCAGCTGTTTTGTGAAATGACTTTTGTCAATGTTTAGAGATTAATATCAGTTTTGTGAAATGAGTGGAGCATTTAAGTGCTGTTTGACTGTATATTGTTCCTGTTTACTTTGCGCTTGAAAATAAACGTGTTTAGTTATCCAGAAATGTGGACACATTCTTGTATCCTGCTTGCACACCCACGATTCCTGAGGATGTGTTCGTAATAATATGTAACAGCAGACTGACTGACAGACCGAACTGCTGAAGGTCTTGAAAATTTACATACATAATGGACTTGTCCTATAAGTTTTGAGAAAAATATAAAATCTTGGATGATTGTTCAATAAATTCATAAATCGCAGAATTTTGTGTTCTAACATTTTTTCCGATATCACTCGAGAACGACAATACCCACAAAATTTAGTTTTATATCATCCTGCGCAGGAAAAGAATCTGATGTGGGCAACACATGACTTTCCTTATATAATGCAATAAATTTACTACTTTTACAGTTAAAAAAGATGCTATTCTTATAGCAGATACTTATATTCTTTCCAAGATATTGAATTTTCGACAATGAGTCGTCATTTTCATTGATTTAGCGTCATTTTTATCCATTTGGCGAGATTTTCGTTAATTTGGCAACATTTCAAAATGTCGCCACGTTGGCGACATTCCGCCAAATTCGTTGCCAAAATTTCGCCAATCGTCGCCAAAATATCGCCACTTTGATGTGTCACATAACGCCCCATAAGGGACCATTTATTAGCTGTTATATTTTTCTATCAATATAGAAGTTTTCATAAGAATTGCGATCAATTAGCAAGTAGCCATCAATTAGCAAGCAATATGTTAAGTTTGTGTATACTTGAGAGAAAGCAAAGCTAATACAACCATTTTTACTTTGTTAGTCTCACTACATACATAGTATAATGCATGGTAAAATATTGTGAGAATAATGTTATACATGGTAAAATATTGTGAGAATAATGTTATGCATGGTAAAATATTGTGAAAATAATGTTATGCATTGTAAAATATTGTGAGAATGTTAAAATATTTATCACATAATTTTACTTACGTAAAGTACACCTATTTCACACTAGTTTATGTTGCTGTTGGCACATTTCGGGCGCGGTAGCCCGGTGGTTTGCGCGCTGGATTTGCACGCTGCCACAATTATCGCCGTGTTCATGCGGAGTACGATCACGTTAAACATGTGGGTCCGTAAGTCCTTCCGAGAGGTTGGTGGTAGGGGAAGGAGGGTACGGTCCCTGTGGATGCCTCCCCCACTGGGTTCCAGTCTAAATTGGGTAAAACTTCCCGGCCGTCCAAACGGTTACCTTACACCTTTCTGGTAGGTCGGACAGTCTGGGTCTCAACAACAATAACACTAATTTATGTAAAATTATTGTTATGGGATATTTTTACAAATTTATTTGAAAAAGTACAATATCTTGAGAACAGTTTATGCTAAGTTCTAAAGTTTATGTCAATCATTTTCTAATGAAAAATTACATAGGAAACGATTATTTACGTAACATTATTGAAGATTCTGAATTTTTGATGATTCTTTGAAAATTTCATTAAAACATTTCGGGGATGTTTCGAACACCCCCAAATTGATTGCGTTCAAAATCAGAAAGCTTCCAGCATTCACCAATTGTAATTTTTATACCAAATTTCGTTTGAAACGCTGCAATCGTTCGTGAAATATCGTCTCAGCGGACACACACACAGACATCACCTCAAAACTTTCTATTCGAGTTCAGGGATGCTTAAAACGTGTTCCTCCATTGAAAACTCGAAATCAAATTTTCAAACCTGTCACAATACTTTCCCTATACATTAAACTATGTATATAGGGAAAGTAAAAACATCACTCAGAAATATTTTTTCGCAAATATTTCACTTGTGCAGCATGCCTGATTATTTCAAACGCGTATAATACAAAGTTTTTCCCTCTGCCAAAATGTGCAATGTTTACAAAATTCCATGACCATTATCAAAGTTCCAGGGTATTTTTCAACTGTACGTACAGCGTTCATAAAAAGTTCGATTAACCAACCACTCAACGGATCAACATCGTTACAAATCTAAAATTAACGATTTTTAAACGCCGGATAAACTTGTATAAGCAAAGAAGAAGTTTTGAAAATACATATTTTTTAAAAGTAGAACACTCTTCACTTTCTCATTATTTAATTGAAATTTATCCAGGTTTCACACTTGACGTGATGACAATAGAATTCGTAAAGACTCCAAATGAAATGGTTAGCCTGTTTCTGCACTTTAATTGCAGCAGCAAGAGAAGCGCAAACGATGACCTATTTTTACACTACTGCTGGCAAGGAAAATCAAATTTCTCGTTAAACGAATTGATTCTTTAGCACCAAAAATTCCGATGCTCTTAGAAAATCAAAGACTGGGGAAAGTTAATTACATAGATTGTATAGGAGCCAACGGCCGTACCGTGCTGAAAAACACCGGTTCTCGTTAGATCACCGAAGTCAAGCAGCATCGGGCGTGGTTAGTACTGGGTGGGTGACCACCTGGGAACAGCGCGTGCTGTTGGCACATTTCGGGCGCGGTATCCCGGTGGTTTGCGGGCTGGATTTGCACGCTGCCACAACTGCCCCCGTCTTCATGCGGAGTACGATCACATTAAACATGTGGGTCCGTAAGTCCTTCCGAGAGGTTGGTGGTAGGAGAAGGAGGGTACGGTCCCTGTGGATGCCTCCCCCACTGGGTTCCGGTCAAAATTGGGTGGCACTTCCCGGCCGTCCAAACAGTTACCTTACACCTTTCTGGTAGGTCGGACGGTCTGGGTCTCAACAACAACAACATAGCTTGTATAGGAAACGAAGTGAATAGGAACATTTTCATCCTGTATTACTACTTTAAAAGAAAAAAATCTGATGAGGGCAACACATGACTTTCCTTATATAATGTAATGAATTTAGTACATTTACAATAAAAAAATGGTATTTTCTTATTGTAGATACTTATATTCTTTCAAAGATATTGAATTTTCGACAATTAGTCGTCATTTTCATTGATTTAGCGTCATTTTTATTCATTTGGCGAGATTTTCGCTAATTTGGCAACATTTCATAACGTCGCCAAGTTGGCGACATACCGCCAAATTCGTCGCCAAAATCTCGCCAAGCGTTATGGACGAAGAAATCAGTTATTCTTACAGCAGATAAATGACTATTGGTGCTCAAATACAAAAGTATTACTCAAAGTATATTTTTTTATGAATGGAACGAGCTAGATCTACGAGAATGATGCCACCCAATTTATCGCATGGTATTGCATATGAAAAGTGAATATGTTTCTCAATAGGAAATATATTTTTTTTTATTTTATATGACTTTTTGATAATTTTTTGAAAAATGTGCAATATCTCGAGAACGGTTCATGTTAGCGTTCTAAAATTTATGTCAATCGTTTTCTAATGAAAAATCACATAAGAAATGTCTATTTGCGTAACTTTATTAGCGGTTTTGATTTTTTGACGATTTTTTCAAAATTTCACTCGAAAATTTATGTGGGTTCTGAACATTCGATTGCGTATAAAAACAATAGGCTTCCAGTGTTTACGGATTGTGATTTTTGTACCAAATTTCGTTCGAATCGGTCCATTCGTTCGTCAGTTATCGTCTCCACAGACTCATTGACACACACACACACACATACACACACACTTTCACACACACACACACACACACAGACATCACTTCAAAAATGTTTTATTCGTGATCAGGGATGCTTGAAACGTGCTCTCCCGTCGAAAACTCGAATTCGAATTTTCGACCCCGTCACAATACTTTCCTTATACATTATGTATATAAGGAAAGTAAAAATCTGATGTGAGCAGCACATGACTTTCCCAGCAGACTCAATACATTTTCTCTTTATTTCATTAATAACTCATTAAATTGAGTTTAATTGCACTATATAACACGCATAATTAAATGAAATTGCACTGAATGTACACTTTTAATTCAGTTTTCGATTTCATTTGGTAACCGGGCTTATTGTCGAAACCGGTATAGCAAAAATGGGAAAAAACTAAAATATCTCGAGAACGGCTAGTCCTAGTGTAATGGGGTTGATCTTATTCTTTTTATCGTTAAAAATTACACAATAATACAACAAGCATTTAATTGATATATTTGAGCATGCGTAGTTTTTTTATTTTAAATTTTGCCGATTTTTGCGGACCTTTTCACAAAAAAAAGACAGGTAATTTTTTTTCGAATCGTGCCAAAATCTAATCAGCAGTTACTTATTTACCAAATTTTGCAAAAGTTAAAAAAAGGCGGGTTAACCAGGGTCACCCACAAGTGACTTACATACCAGATTCTATGAAATTTGGTCCATAAGTTTTTGTGCTAGAGTGGATGCATACATTGCACAATCAGACACAGAGACAGACAGACAGACACACACACACACACACACAGAGAGAGAGAGAGAGAGAGAGAGAGAGACATCATGCTAAAAACGGGTTTTTCGTATTCTAGAGGTCTCAAAACGTGTATATCCGTCGAAACTTCGAGTTGTGATTTTCGGTATGATTCCAATACTTTCCCTATACATTACCATATGTATTGCAGGGAAAGTGAAAAGAGAAGAAATAGTACAGGATACACTTACTCATATTTCCAAGAAACATATAATCAACATTATTCCAATTTCGGCTCCATTACAAACGCCGAGACAAAAATTACATGTTTTAGTAATCTTTATGCGGTTTTCATGTTTATTAATCCTATAATGTTGCCTCAAGCTAAGTTTTCCCCCAGTCTTCTGTCATGTTTGTATGCATATTGTTGCTATTGGTAACACTCTGGTTTACCGATTTCATTCCATTTATTGGATTCTTGGGGAAAACATGTTAGGTACTTCTGTTACTGTGATTTTGTTTTTCTTCTTTGTTATTGCAATAGTCTACATAGACCGTAAGCTGATGCATTGTTATATGCCGGCTGGTTTTTATGTTTGTTTTCTCTTTCAAGAACAATACCCAGTATATGTAAAGAGAAAGTATTATGAAGAGATATAAAATCTGGCTCTCGGGATTTTTAAATAAATCCATAAGATTTAAGCATTTTCAGTATCACTGAATAAGTATAAATTCCTTTTCTTTCCCCCAATGATGACTGTGGGTGCGACATCTTGAACAAATGGAGCAGTTTCCATGAAATTCGGTACGATACTTTGCATCGAAAAACATGAAAGACCCAATGATTTTCATGCAGACTCACCGGGGAATGTCCCTCAATTTTTCGAACATTTTATTCCAGGTCCAGACCGAGAAAATCGCTCTAGAGCGTGATCACTTTAATCCCCGGTCGGTCGAACAATTAATAAACAAAAAAATAATGATTATATTTAAAATATGTTTATATTTATATTTAAATATACAATAATTACATTTTAAAATATGCCTGGGCCGGGTTCCCCTAAGCAGGCAATGCCCCCCACTACGATCTCCCACACCACTTTCTAAGGCTTCTAAATATACTTAAAAGTAGTATATTTATAAATAAAGTTTATTTAGAGGTTTTACCCCTTTCTGTTCGGCCATAAGTACGTAAAATCGGTAATTTTGTTTATGGCTGGGGACTCATACCCCCCCCCCCCTCAATACCTCAACTCCCTCATACTGTAGAGTCTCCACTCCACAGAATTTACAATTCTCAAATTATAATGTTGAAAGTTTAAAATACGGGTGTCCCTAAATTTGGAACAATGTTGTTAGAAGTCAAGACATTTAAAAGACACAGCATTAACCAGGACCTAAGATTTAAAGCAGACCTCGAACAACGACGAGCATGTATGTATACATAATACAAAGAGCTCTCCACCCATACCAGAAATTCACATCCGGGTCCTAAAGATATTTAAGCTAGAAAGTGAACCGCTTGACCACAGGTGACCTATTTCGCTGAAAGTCCCCATTAGTAGAAGAGAAAAAAAAACAGTTGACATTTCCGAATCTTTCTTTATGGATGGATTTAAAAAGGGGGGAAAAAATGAATATTTTACAGTGCATATTTGCAACTCTAGGAAATGTATTGTAGAGTGCTTTCTTGACTTGGAAAGATTTGCGCTTCCTTAAAGGAAACAACTGGCTTTCCTAACTTTTCCTTTTCCGTTAAGAAATCGTAAAGAACGTTTATACGCACCATGCAGGACTAAAAACGTAAGCATACATTTTGTATATCTTTTAGTAATGCCAGTTATGTTGATATGAGAGGGGGGGGGGGGATTACGCATTTTTATGCAAATTCATTTCAATTATTTACCTCTTAAATGTATATTCATGTTTCACTAAAACTGATGAATAAAAAAATTTAAAAAAAAAATCCATTTTCCTTCCGAATACATAAGGAGTTATAAAAATAAAGGGGGGGGGGGCAGTTGCAGCCCTGTGAAAACCTCTATTTCCCATAAACGCTCTCTTAGTCACCCTTTCCAATTCTATGCCATTTAAGCTGGAAAGCTAACACCACGTTACCAACAAAGACGACAATCAATTTAAAATTTAAGTACCTCTCATGCCTTGTGGGCGTCGCCGTAAGGGTTAGGGAGAAACGTCACTAAATCAGACCATAAGCTCTCTCTAACCGAGTACAGCGCGTCCCACGGTATATATCAAACACCCCCATGCTGCAGAAGACATTTTTGACCCCAAAATGAAAATCCCCGGGGTTCCATGATTGAATCTCTATAAAAACATATGACAAATTGAGGGGAAGTTTTTAACACGGTGGAGGGAATTACAAAGGAAAATTAATATAGAAAGTGCGAGAACTCAGAATGGTCTTTTAACGGCACGTGCTGGGAAATGTCAAAAAAAAAAAAAAAATCGGGAGAATAAAATGGGGGTATGAGGACATTTGGAAAAGAAATATATTTAAAAATACGCACTCTACAGTGGAAGTACACGTCATGTTCGTTTATACTTATTCCATATTTTTTTATGGCCATTCGTATCACTATCAGTAAAAATATGATATGGGCAGCACATGACTTTTCTTATCAATGAATTTAGTACTTTTACAGTAAAAAAGAAATAGGTTATTCTTATAGTAGATACTTATACTATTTCCAAGATGTTGAATATTCTTCAATGAGTCGACATTTTCATTGATTTAGCGTTATTTTTATCCATTTGGCGATATTTTCGTTAATATGGTAACATTAAAAAAGTCGCCAAGTTGGCGACATTCCGCCAAATTCCACGTTAAAATCTCGCCAAGCGTTATGGACGGAAAAATAAGTTATTCTTAAAGCAGATAAATGACTATTTTCGTTCAAATATAAATGTATTAGACAAAGTATCTTTTCTCATGAATGGAACGAGCTAGATCCACGAAAATGATCTCACCCAATTTATTGCATAATATTACTTATGAAAACTGAACATGTTTCTCAACAGTTAATATTTTTTTTTTAATTTATGGGATTTTTTGATACATTTATTTGAAGAATGTGCAATATCTCAAGAACGGTGCATGCTAGCGTTCTAGAGCTTATGTCAATCGTTTTCTAAGGAAAAATTACATCAGAAATGTATATTTGCATAACTTTATTAAAGGTTTTGATTTTTCGATGATTTTTTTCAAAATTCCACTGAAAAATTTAGGGGGTTCTGAACATTCGAGTGTGCTTAAAAACAATAGGCTTTTAGTATTCACGGATTATAATTTTTGCACCAAATTTCATTCGAATCGCCCCATTCGTTCGTGAGATATCGTCTCCACAGATTCACTGACACACACATACTTTCACACACACACAGACATCACCTCAAAAATGTTCGATTCATGATCAAGGATGCTTGAAACGTGCTCTCCCGTCGAAAACTTGAATTCGAATTTCTGACTCCGTTACAATACTTTCTTTATACATTATACTATGTATATAAGGAGAGTAATAAAGTGAAAACCATGTATCTTTCTACGCATCGGCGAATCCAAGATCTCGTAAAGGGGTGGTATGGTCGCAGTATGATATTATAGTGCTGAACTTCAATATGAATCCAATGGAGAACTAATGTAATTTTAAATCCAATTGAATATTACCCCACACACACGCACACACACACACACACACACACACACACACACACACACACACACACACACACACAACGCCATACTATAAGGTAGAAGTCGCTTTACTGTATTCCTAAGATTAGTCTGTGTTACCCTCGACACCGCAGTGGGAGGGTACCCACTGGAAAGACACCTTGCGTTGTATTTTCCCGAGAAGAGATCTACACTGCTGGGCGCAAGGGCTTTTCCTCTCTTGATTAGATGATAGAGCCTGAAGGGCAGATGTTGAATCGGAGAGGATCACAGCCCTCTCAAAAGAATTCTGCCGAATGGAAAGCTGTTAAAGTGCAACAAATATTGATTCCAGTTCTCCCTCAAAATGGGTTGAGAAGTTTCCAACTGGCAGAAGAAAGTAAAACAGTTCACAGAAAATGCTAGCACCAGCTCCTTGAGAAAAGTCCAAAAAGGAGCCATCCGTGTAGATATGCAGCCATTCACAAGGAGGATAGCGATTATGGATAGTATCAATCGTATCCTAAAACATGTAACCATCAAAAACGCGTTTCAATTTTTGACACTATCAACAATACCTTTCTTGTACGATAAATTGTGGAGAAAGTGGAAACAAATTGTAAAAAAACTGAAGTGAGCAGCACATGACTTTCCCTATATAATGCAATGGATTTACCAGCTTTACAGTAAAAAAATAATGTTAAGATCCACGACGCTGTGTTTTTATCGTTGAATTATACATTTGGCGATTTTTCGAATAACAACATGTAATACTATTTCAAAATACTCAATAAACTTATACTTCGCGCAACTCTAAATAAACAATCATCAATATTGATAGCATCCTCAATAAGCAATATAGTCCATATATTAAAATATTTTAATAATTGCTTCATCAGTTAGCCGTCATTTTCATTAATTTAACATTTTTACAATTTTGATGATACTTTTGTCATTCTGGGGCGAAATACTTGGCTAAATTTCTCGCTTTGCCAAATGCATCACCAAGTGTTTCAGACAAACAGAGAAAAGAGTATTTCATAAATATTAGAAGGTATGTCCTTCATATGACGGAAATCAGAATTTGCCAGACATTACTTCCCATTTGGCGCTATTTTTATCAATTTGACCAGATTTTTGTAATTTTAGCAACACTTAAATTAGTCGCCAAGTTGGCGACGTCCCGCTACATTTCTCGCTAAGCGTTATGGACGGAGAAATGCGTTATTCTTATAATCTACTTTTATGTTCTTTCAAAGATATTGAACTTTCATCACCTAGTCGTCGTTTTCATTGATTTAGCTGCATTTTCATCAATTTGGCGACATTTCGTTAATTTGGCAACATTTAAAAAAGTCGCTACGTTGGCGACATTCTGCCAAAATCTCGCTAAGCGTTATGGAGAGAAATAAGTTATTCTTGTAGCAGATAAATGACTATTGGTGTCCAAGTACAAAAGTATTACCTAAAGTATCTTTTCTCATGAATGGAACGAGCTAGATCCACGAGAATGATGGCACCCAATTTATCGCATGGTATTACTCATGAAAAGTGAACATATTTCACAATAGGTAATATTTTATTTTTATTTTATATGATTTTTCGATAATTTTTTTTTTTAAATGTGCAATATCTCAAGAACGGTTCATGCTAGCGTTCGATTGCGTAAAAAAACAATAGGCTTCCAGTATTCATGGATTGTAATTTTTGTACCAAATTTTGCTCGAATCGGTCGATTAGTTCGTCTGTTATCGTCTCCACACACACACACACACACGCAGACATCATCTCAAAAACGTCTAATTCGTGTTCAGGGATGCTTGAAACGTGATCTGTCGTCGAAAACTCGAACTCGAGTTTTCGACACCGTCGCAACACTTTCTTTATACATTATATGTATATAAGGAAAGTAATAAGACTTCTCAAAAGGTTAATTTTTAAATGTTAGGTTCCCAGCAGGTTAGATGAATGCTGGTCGCCAATCGCTAAATGGCGACTGACATTTTGGAAATAGTATGCAAAATTTTAAAACCACAATATTATGGCGAATAGATTTTTCGTGGAACCTTGGTTTTCTTTTTTTCAAAACCATAGGGGTGGAATAGCCCAGTGGTTAAGACACGGGGATTGCACTCGGTGGACCTGCGTTCTCTGCCCAAAATTATACCCTTGTTCACGCAGAGTACGAGAACGCTAAATCTATGGTTTCGAAAGTCCCTCCGAGAGTTTGGTGGTAGGGGAAGGCGGATACCCGGTCTAAATATAGGAGCATTGCCCCGGCGTCCAAACAGATACCTTACGCCACAGTTTGTGCCTTACGCCTTCGGGTAGGTCAGACGGTCTGGGTCGAAACGGAAGAAAACCATAGATATTGAAGAATTCGTTGTCATTGAAAAACATGTGATGTGAATGATATTTCTGACGAAAAAGGCAGACGCTTCACCAACGGTGGAATTTGGTTTGGTGACGCCCACTCGGCCCACAGATTAAAACGTTGCGTCCCCTTAACCACAGACTACTATACAGACCTGTCACTCTGGATAGTTTCGTTTTCGCGGCGGCCATTAGAGATAGACCAAACATTGGGTTGGTGCGCTCTTGGCGATGGTCTGGTTTGATCCGAGCGCTTGGCGATGATCTGGTTTGGGTCCAAGTCGATTTTCAATGTTATAACCCTATTTCGCTCGGCGAAAACTTAGAACAACAGACTAGCGTGGTTTGAGTAACGTGAAAATGGATTATTTGTTAAGTGTTTAGATCATTTTATAGAAATGGATTGATAAAAGAAAACTGGTTGCGTTACAGGGTATGTAATTTATGTTTATTAAAATTGAAATAATTTTAGTTATCACCATCCTACATACGTGTTCATTATAAGTATACACGTGTTCATAAGTATACACGTGTTCATATAAGTATACATGTGTTCATCATACGAAATTAGTGCTGTGTTGTTATTACTGCCGGATTAGACTAAATTTTAAGAGGTAGTGGTATAATTAGTTAAATATTTTCCGTATTTTTATAAAATGTGAAATAATTGATATTTGGATAGCTTTTTCTTAGTTGAATGTGATATAGTATGTGTATATATTTATGTAAAATTTTTATTAAGTGCCTTATGGTGAAAAATCCCCCCCCCCCCCCTCTGGTAATTAATGATTGAGTTCCACAACTTCGATAGTGCATTTATGTAAATTTGATATTTATTATATGAATATTTTTATATTAAAAAAAAAAAGTCTATTATCAGTATCCCAGAATAAATTAAGAACGATCAACACGCTAGTATACTTTTTAGACTGAAAGTATTATATAATATTTCAGTCTTTTGAGTATGTTAGCTTGTAATTTTTTGTGCATTATGTTTTATAGTGAGACAATGCAATGTGTGTATTTTTTAATCTATTTTATGATTATTTGAATTAAATATATAACTATGTTTATTTAAATATTCTTAAACTAATGAATATATTTATGTTGCAGATTAATGTATTTTTAAATCCTGATCCTTTCTATAGTTTCAAAAATTATAAAAGTACAGTCCTCAACATTTTGTTCCCCTCCCGTTTAAAAAAAAATCGCCAAGCGAGCGATAACGCGCCAAATCTGGCAGACGCATCGCACTTCAGTTGGTCCATCTGACTAGCGCTAGTGTCTATGGGACATCCCATGTTAGAAATGTTGCCATAGGATCCTATGGGAGTGAGCCTTCTGAATATAGTATTCTGTGCCCTTAACCTCCCCCTTCCACTTAGCCCTTATTTTATCATGCATTACTACTACGCCCACCAAATCCTCCTCAACCTAATGCGCCTCTGCAATCGCGGAGGCTGTGGGTTCGTATCCCCGCCACTGTATTCATAAAGGTTAGCTGTATAACTTTTGCTATACCATACATAGGTATGAAAAAATTGAAGCATCCAAGCTGAACTTCGCAATGCAATTTTTAAAGCGAGGCAAGGCTGGGGAACAGGTGGGGAAGATTGATTTTGAGCAGTGGGAATAATATCGAACACGCCATATGTGTGCTTTATATTTACTCTTTTACCAGTTAAATGCACACTAAATTATAATCTTATCATTTTTCTTTTTAGCTGATAAGTTTTAGTAAATGGCCAGTAAAAATTTAGCTTTGCCTGACAAGTTGGCTGGTAGAAATTTGAAGGGGCATCAATATACATTGATGTCCGCCTAGGCAACACTTAAGAGGCAACACTGGTCCCGGGGGCGATTACAGTGCTTCTCCCAACTCGTAGTTTTCGTAGTATTTCAGAGAAGATCGTGACTATAGAATAGAACAACCTGGAAACCGAACAGGTTTTACCTGAGAACTCCCCACTTTTTGGAACCGCATTTCACGGAGGACTGGACACCTACCTGAGTTCTCAGAAGTTTCTTTGTCCAATTGCCAATACCGCCAATACCTGGTTGTAAATTCAGTTATAGATGACCCCCCCCCCCTTCGCGGGGGATAGCATGAGGGTACCTTCGAGTAGCTCTTTGGATGGTACCAGGTACTGGATAACGTACAGATTTTGGCGTCGCAACGACGACGTACACTTAGTAGAAATCCGATTACATCTACCTCAGATATACGTATCTTCATCAGCAGGCTTCGAAGATGAGCAAATTTACATAGATATTTGTTGATCGCAAATGTTCTTCTCGAGTTTCTCATACATTCAGATTGCTTAGATCCATTTGTGTCTCAATCAGTATCAGAATTAGAGTCTAACTGGGGCGGGTGACAGATATTCCTCGATATATATGAAATGAACAAAATAATTTTTCAAAAACGTAATTGCATTCTAGAAAAAAGGCATACAAAACGTGGTTCTTGCATATTTTAATGGAATTTAAATTATTGAAAATTCTCTTAGATGCCAACATGCTAAATTAGTGCGGTTAATCTCCATATAGCATAAAATGATTCTATCCGCTGGGCAAACCTAGGAAGATGGAATACATTTTTTAGGAAGCAACCGTTGATTTTTTTATGTTGCAATTACTTAATTTGGGGCCCCTCTAATGTAGGGGCCAGAGGCAACTGCCCCCTAATCTGACTAACGTCTGTGGATCTGACTAACGACCTCTACGTTAGTCAGATCCACAGACTAATATAGTAATCTGTGGTCAGACCTGATCAGAATGAAATAAATCTTTTTTATGAACTTTTTATCATGTTAAGTTATTCTTTTAAAATGTTCTTAAATTATATAAAAATTTATTTTTCAAATTAGCAATAGGCCCGTTACGATGCATCCGGCTTATTTGTATTAAAATATATCCCTTTTACACCATTTACATTACATCCCATAACGAATATCAAACTACCTATTTTATATTGATCAAAACTTGCTACATTTACTCAATGGAAATAATTAATCTTAACTATAAATTTGCGAAATAATATACATTCCAATTATGAAAATGATAAAAAATTATATCTAGTTTTAGATTTCTGCAAAATGTATTTATACACATAACTTTATAGCTGCAAGTGCATTCTATCTTGAGCCATCCCAATCAAATCCAAGCCTCACATTTACCCTTACGTGAAGTTACGAGAAGCCCCGAGTGTATGTCTATGAAGTAGTGTGGACACGATAACTCAAGAACAAATACCGCAATGCAATATTTCCTTTGAAGCAAATGGTTTAGCCGGTCGAATTTTAGAGGTAAAATTATAATAGTCATCGGATCATCAAAGCTGAAATCAGACTAGTGGTATATAGAAAATAAAACCTATTTTTTTTTTTAGTCGTTCTCCTATTACAACGACCAGCATCCGTGAACCGATTTTCCCGCTTGTGGGCGTTCTACAGCACCGAATAACCGATAATTGAATTAGCAGGGGAAAGGGAAAACACCCCATTGCAGATACCAGTATTCATGGACCGGTCTCACGCTGATATAAGCAGTGTTTCTTTCAGGATTTTTGGTTGGGGAGGGGGGGGGGGGGGCGAATGAAATTTTAAGGGGGGGGGGCAAGTTTTCTATTTTCCCTATATAAATTTATCACATAAATAGAAACTAGGTTAATATAAAATATCTCCGGGGAGGGGCCGAATTCTCGTCTTCCGAGAAGCATCGCCCCCCCCCCTCCTCCCCCTGGAGGTATGCCTGAAAGAAACACTGGATATAAGTCAAAATATATATATCTATCAGTCCAGGACCCAGAGCAACGCCACTCCTGAGGGGAAAGCCGAAAACGGTCAACCCATGAAACATTGCCATGACCTGGTTCTTTGAAACCTATTTGAAAATCTTTATAAATGGTGTACACTATACTTTGAATATTGTTTTTATAGCATACACTTATCTACAACTTTTACCTGTTTTTAGAACCACTCTGTATATATATGTTTTTATAGAAGACACCGCCAAATATGTCAACTATTTTAATTACTGATTTTAATTAGCAGTTGATTTAACTAATGTTTTTATATTTGACTTCTCAGTGAGTTTTCTGAGATATTAGCAAAAAATCTGATGTGGGCAGCACATGACTTTCCTTATATAATACAATGAGTTTACTCCTTTTACAATAAAAAAAATAATGTATAAGATCCACGGTACTGTGTTTTTAACGTTAAATTGTACATTTAGAGAAGTAAATTGTACATCCAGATGACAACATCTAAATCTATTCCGTATCCAATTAACTTATGTTTTACTCAACTCTAAAAATTAACAATTATCAAAATTGATAGAATCGTCAATAAGCAATATAGTCCATATATTTAAATATTTTAATAATAAATTCATGAATTAGGCGTCATTTTCATTAACTTGGGAGTCATTTTTGCAATTTTAATGATATCCAAATATCGCCAAGTGGGCGATATTTAGAAGAGCATTTCTTATATAATAAAAGGTATGCCTATCATATGACGGAATTTGCAAAATATTGCATCTTATTTGGCGTCATTTTTATCAATTCGACAACAGTTCCGTCAATTTGGCAACATTTCCGTCATTTTGGCAACATTTAACAGAATTTTGCCATGCGTTACAGAGAAGATACTTTGGGTAATATTTTCCAAAATATTGAATTTTAATCAATTAGTTGTCATTTTCATTGATTTATCGTCATTCTTATCACTTTGCCGACATTTTTATCAATTTGGTGGCATTTAAAAAACTCGCCGAGTTGACAATATTCCGCCAAATTCGTCTTTAAAATTTCGTGTAGCATTATGGTCGGAGAAATAGATTATTCTTATAGCAGATAAACGACTAATGGCGTCCAAATACAAAACTATACCCAAAGTATCTTCTCTTACAGTAGTAACATTTAAAAAAATCGCCAAGTTGGCAATATTGCGCTAAATTCTCAACCAAAATATCGCCAAGTATTATTTATAGAGAAATAGGTTAGTCTTATGATAGAAAAACGACTAATGACGTCAAACTACAGAGCTATTATCCAATGTGTCTTCTCTCGCGAATAGAACGATCTAAATCTACTAGAATGATGATAAATTTATCGCATAATATTACATATAAAAAGTGAACAGATTTCACACAGTTAATATCACAATAGTTAATATTTTTTTTTTAATTTTATGGGATTTTTTGATAAATTTATTTGAAAAATGTGCAATATGTCGAAAACTGTTCATGCTAACGTTCTAAAGTTTATGTCACTCGTTTTCTAAAACAAAAAGAAAAAAAAAAAAAATAAGAAATGATTATTTACTACATCTCTTTATTGAATGTTTTAATTTTTTAATGATTGTTTTAAAATTTCATTTCAAAAGTTAGGAAGCTTCTGAACATTCGATTGCGTGTAATATTGTTGTTTTGTCAAATACATATATACACCAGATTTCCACATTTTATATAGATTACAGAGTGGCAAAACTTAAGCTAAATGCTTGACCTACGCTGTCCTCGTCAGCATGGAATAACCATGCTTGTTAACCGAACTCTGTGGTCGTCAGCATAGAATAACAGATATCTGTAAAGACAGCAAGGAACTTTAGGAACGCTTCTTATAAGCGAGTTTTGTGTTTATAGCAGCAAGAAAACTTTCTAAACCGTATCGTCATTTTACGAACATCTGTGATTTATCGACGAAAGCAGTCGATATAGAGGTTCACAAAATTACAATTAGTGTTCTTACTGCCAGTATTGTTATAAGCTGATAAAGAGCGCGAAAATGTTGAACAGATGTTGGGCCCTCCACATGCAGCGTGAGGCATGATTCCTTGCTTTAGAAACACATCCTGTCGTGGTTAGGTTTGTAATAAAAATCCAATATATTACAATTACAGAAGATATCTATATAAAATCATTGAAACGCACGTGCAAATAGAAGATAAAATAAATTAAACTGAAACGAATTTTATTCCATTAAATTAACTTTACGGACGATAAAATTCCACGCGCTTTCAGCGGCAGGCAATATTATAAAATCCTACTCTGAAACTATATATACTCAGCAAACGATATTACCATAGGGCACATGCCTAGGGTCTCTCGTAATTTTTTTTTTATCTAAAAATTAACCCTCAATATATTTATTTAATTGTAATTCAAAAAAGTATTAATAATTGAAATGCATTGAACACAAATTTATCAAGATATTTACTAATTAATTTTTCAAAATTAATTAGTAAAGTTGCTGCTTCTAAAATCTGCTAAGTATTGTACATGCATTGTATTATTTATGTAACGTTATATTATAAACGTTGTAACATTGCTGAAAATGTTTTCTACATAAACTGTACTGAAAATGTTTTCTACATAAACTCTACTGTTTTCCACATAAACTGTACTGAAAATGTTCACTTAACTCCTTTAAAAAATCATTAAAAATGTATAGAAGGCCCGAAGTTGCAATATGCCTTGGGCCTTGGAATGTCTTAATCAGCCACCGTATGTACTGCTTCGAAATGGTATGTGTGTTAATACACTTTGCAAAAGCTAGAACTTGACTATTATTTTATTTTTTATTTTACTGCAATTCTCGTAATTTAAACTCAAATTATTCGAAATTTACAACTTTCATAGTATCATTTTCCTTTCCTGTAGTCTCATCTGAAGAAACGGTGATTATCACCGCAGCGATAATGTAGTTTAATAAAAAAAAAAAGTGACAGCACATGGCTTTCCCTACAGACTCAAATTCATTCTTTATTTCTTTCTTTCCTTATTTTCGTTCTTCTACTTTTCTATTTATTCATTAAATTGCACAAAATTGCACGCATAATTATTTGGAATGACACTGAATTTAAACTTTTAATTCAATTTTCGTTTTCATTTGGAAACTGGTCGTATTTCCAAAGGCGGCGTAGTAAAAATGCAAAGAAAAAAAAATATCTCGAGAACGGCTAGTTCTAACGTAATTGAGTTGGTTTTATTCTTACATGGTTAAACATTACGTATAAAACAAGCATTCAATCGAAGCATTTGAGCATATGTAGTTATAATTGATTTTTTGACGATTTTTTCAAAATTTCACTCGAAAATTTAGGGGGAGGTTCTGAACATTCGATTGCGTATAAAAACAATAGGTTTCCAGCGTTTACGGATTGTAATTTTTGTACCAAATTTCGTTCGATTCGGTCCATTCGTTCGTCAGTTATCGTCTCCACAGTCTCACTGACAGACACACACACACACACAGACATCACTTCAAAAATGTTCGATTCGTAATCAAGGATGCTTGAAACGTGCTCTCCCGTCGAAAACTCGAATTCGAATTTTTGACCCCGTTACAATACTTTTATTATACATTATTGTATAGAAGGAAAGTAAAAAAAACTCCTTGTTACACAATATTTTAATCGTTTCAGAATTAGCTTTGTATCGTATACACTCGTATTCGATTTTTATTTTCTCATACGTAATATTGAGATAGTATTTTTTCACAAGATTTTGATGCCAATATATGTTTTAAGACCTTCTGAAGACGTTCTGACTATTTTTGGTGTGATGTTCGTCTGTCTGTGGTCGATTTCTTGTGTACACGATAGCGGCCATAAATATGAATTTTCACGGATTGTATATCCAGCTTTGTTATGTAAAAATCTAGAACTAGATAGAATTTTTTTAAATTCGAGCAAAAATTTCCAAATTTATTTGAAATTTTATTTTTTTTTAACATGGCAGCATAATTATGCATAAAAGGGTTTATTGATGGCTCAATGATCATACATATATCATCAATAACGATATATATTTTGAAAAATTCAATGACCTTTATAGTTTCAATCACTATTGGAAAAAATAGCCACGATACAATTTTTACTTTTCTTATATACATAATGTATAAGGAAAGTATTGTGACGGGATTGAAAATTCGAATTCGAGTTTTCGACGGGAGAGCACGTTTCAAGCATCCCTGATCACGAATCAAACATATTTGAGGTGATGTCTCTGTGTGTGCGTGTGTATGTGTGTGTGTGTGTGTCAGTGAGTCTGTGGAGACGATATCTCACGAACGAATGGAGCGATTCGAATGAAATTCGGTGCAAAAATCACAATCCGTGAATACTGGGAGCCTATTGTTTTTAAACGTAATCGAATGTTCAGAACCCCCCTAAATTGTCGAGTGAAATTTTGAAAAAATCATCAAAAAATCAAAACCTTTAATAAAGTTACGCAAATAGACATTTCTAATGTAATTATTCCTTAGAAACGATTGGCATAAACTTTAGAACGCTAGCATGAACCGTTCTCGAGATATTGTCCATTTTCTTAAATAAATTTATCAAAAAATCCCATAAATTAAAAAAAATATATTAACTGTTGAGAAACATGTTCATTTTTCATATGTAATATAATGCGATAAATTGGGTGACATTATTCTCGTGGATCTAGCTCGTTCCATTCATGAGAAAAAATACTTTGAGTAATACTTTTGTATTTAAACGCCAATAGTTATTTATCTGCTATAAGAATAACTCATTTCTCCGCCCATAACGCTAGGCGAAATTTTGGCGCCGAATTTGGCGGAATGTCGTCAACTTTGCGACTTTTTTAAACGTTGCCAAATTAACTGAAATCTCGCCAAATACATAAAAATGACACTAAATCAGTGAAATATGACGACTCATTGACGAAAATTCAATTTTTTGGAAAGAATATAAATAGCTACTATAAGGAAAATCTATTTTTTTATTGTAAAACTAATAAATTCATTGCATTGTATAAGGAAAGTCATGTGTTGCCCACATCAGATTTTTTGTTTCGTGAAGTTATTAGTCGCCTTCTGGGGGGGGGGGGGGAGGCAAGTTAGCCGCCCCGGGGGTATGGATTGTTAAGTATATTATCAATCGAAAGATTTTATCAATCCTTTTAAAGTGAAGGGTAACACGCTGTAATTGCAATCATTTAGACCCATGATACCAATTTTTCAAAATTTTTCTTGTAACATTTGAAAAAAAAAAATAAACTCAAAATGGATCATAAATGAGAAAGTCAAGTTGAGCCACGCTTCAGTTAATTCAGTTTGTATATATATGTTACGCTGCTATGCAATCACCCCGAAAATGCATTCAATTATATTGAACCCAGTTGTTGAGAAATGGATGGTATTACGCATGTATAAAAGGGAATTTTAACATTATATTCTTTGCGCGCACATTGGAATCATTGTATTGTGTACATTGGACGAAGCTGAAAATGCATCTCATATCAATTTCGCATTTTTACTTTCCTTATATACATAATGTATAAGGAAAGTATTGTGACGGGGTCAAAAATTCGAATTCGAGTTTTCGACGGGAGAGCACGTTTCAAGCAACCCTGATCACGAATCGAACATTTTTGAGGTGATGTCTGTGTGTGAGTCTGTGGAGACGATATCTCACGAGCGAACACGAGCGAATGGAGCGATTTGAATGAAATCTGGTACAAAAATCACAATCCATGAATACTGAAAGCCTATTGTTTTAAAACACAATGGAATGTTCAGAACCCCCCTAAAATTACCAGTGAAATTTTGAAAAATCATCAAAAAATCAAAACCTTTGATAAAGTTACGCAAATAGACATTTCTTATGTAATTTTTTCCTTAGAAAACGATTGACATAAACTTTAGAACGCTAACATGAACCGTTCTTGAGATATTGCGCATTTTTCAAATAAATTTATCAAAAAGTCCTATAAAATAAAAAATATATATTTCCTATTGAGAAACATGTTCACTTTTCATATGTAATACCATGCGATAAATTGGGTGACATCATTCTCATGGAACTAACCGGTTCCATTCACGAGAAAAGATACTTTGAGTAATACTTTTGTATTTGAACGCCAATAATCATTTATCTGCTGTAAGAATAACTTATTTTTCCATCCATAACTCTTGGCAAGATTTTGGCGACGAATTTAGCGGAATGTCGCCACATTAACGAAAATCTCGCCAAATGTATAAAAATGACGCTAAATCAATGAAAATGAAGACTCATTGAAGAAAATTCAATATCTTGGAAATAATATAATATCTACTATAAGAATAACATTTTTTTTAATTGTAAAAGTAGTAAATTCACTGCATTATATAAGGAAAGTCATGTGTTGCCCACATCAGATTTTTAAATGTAGAACACTGAAGTAACATTTGTTTGAATCGTGTAATACTTGTAAAAGAGGCCTTAGTTAAAAAGTTGATCTCACGCGGAGTAGGGCCTGAGGCAGCACCGAGTTAGCACTGCCCTAATAAGCGTTTCCTCAATACAAAAGATATTCGTAAAATAATTTCCGTATTGGAAATTAATCTGACAAACATTCATATCGACATGATCTCCGAATATAATCGCTCACTAACAAATCATTTATAAAAAAAAAAGAAAAAAAACTTTCTAGAATACTGTACCCACCATTGAAGATAGTATCTCAATGAGCATTATAATCCAATTCTAAACTAAAGCCTGTTTAGCATACAAAAGGCGCGAAAGATCTGCGAGGTACACAAGCGACAATCGAAGAGATTAAGCAGTAGTAACCTATAAATGTTATCTCGCCTGTCAGAAAATGTAATTCGCCTGTTTTCACTTCTGTTTTTATAATATGTCTACAGTAACAGTTGAAAAACGCATGGGCTTGCAAATTTTCTGCTGCAAATTGTGTTCTGAAGATATAGTATCTGAAGAATCAAACTATCACAAAAATTAACGCTCCACTAGACTTTCTCATACCAGATTCCATTTTTAAATAGCTTGTTTGTTTTTTACAAGAAAAATTTTGGAAAATGGGTATCGTTGGTTCAAATTATTAAAGTTACAGTTTAAAGAACTTGAAAACATCTTTCAATTGATACCATACTTGACAGTGTACTGCTAGTGTACTGACAGTGTACAGCTAATATCACTTAGCTTACTCCTCGAAGAGTGTACCTTCGACCAGAGATATAGATAGACTGTGCATTGCTATTCAGAAGAGATTGAAAAAGTGACCACTGCATGTATCATATGACTCAGGGTCGAACACTCCCAGACTTGGCGACTTATTGCCGCTATAAAATAATTTTTTTGTACTGGAGTAAAACAGTGCTGAATACTTCTGATGTATTTCAAAATACATATTGTTTAGGTCCTAACTAATCAAGTTCCATTAATCACAGTAACATGAAATTTGGCATGTCGTTGTCTTTTGTGATATATTTTAATTTTCTAGCTAGAAGGTCCAAATTTAGTATTTCCTTGTCTTTTGCGGTATATATTGATTATCCGAGCCCGTACAGGAACTGTTAGAATAATGCACTTAATGTTATTCTAAGGAAAATAACAACTAATAAAAGGGTGTATTTGAAAAGAAAATACGTTTTTTGTTTGTTTTTATTTGTTTTCAATTCATTTAATAAAATCATTAGTGAAATTGTCCTTAATTTCGAAAAATGCATTAATTATATTATTTAAAGTTGTTGATGTTTAATATTAATGCATCAACATTTTAATAATGAATATAAATCCTGTATAAACTTTGAGACTTTAAAAGTATACATTTACAGAACTACCATACCATTTAGTATTATAAAAAAGCCACTAAAATTATTGTTTTACTTTAGTAAACGTGTATTTTTAATAAAATACTTTCATTTTTAGTTTTTGTATAAACCGAAGTGCAAAATTGCCTCAATGCCAATTTTCAAATTGAGAAATATAGCTGAGCAATATACAATTCTTTATAACTATTCAAAATCTTGAATATTATTACCAGATTATGCAACAGTTACTTTATATTGTTTACCCCCTACATCAAATTTCGATCTCCTTTGAGACAAGATATTCAGACAAACCATTATTTTGATGTGCGCCACCCTTGAAATACTAAATATTGCAACAGACTAATTTTCTTCCAATTTACTATCATACGATCCATACCTGTTACCAAAATAAAAGTTTCTATCCCACTACTAAATGCTTTATTAGTATGTTTGGATGTTGAGTACCGCCTTCAAATTTAAATTTTAGAATATTTTATTTTTCCAGTGTGTTATCGAATTGTTTACCCGTGCCCAAAATTTGTATTTCATCGGCAAATCGAACATTTTGATATGAGGCACCCCTAAAGTGACAAAGATTGAAAACGAGATAATGTTCATCTTTCAATCGAACGATCACTTGCGTCAAATTTCTACTCTATAACGAAATGTGTTCTTTTATCATTTCGCATTTCGAACGTTTTGGTGTGGAGCACCTTTCAACTGAACATTTATGAAAAATTTGATTTTTTTAGGGTTTATATCGAACTATTGACCCGTGTACCAAATTTTAAATGCGAATTTCACTTAAAAAGAAGGCGTGTCTCATTTCTTCAGTAAATCGGACATTTTAGTATGCGACACTCAAAGTGGCAAACATTGGAAAACTGAAAGTTGTAATTTCGCGGGGGAGGGGTTATCAGACGAATGACACGTACTAAATTTGAAGTCTGTGTCACACTTATCTCATTTCTTCGGCAAATCGCAAGTTCCGTATATTATATATATTCTATTAACCTTGGGTACATTGAACATTTTGGTGTGCGGCACTTTCAAAGTGACAAATTTTGGGAAAATATTTTTGAAAAATTCGATTTTTCCCGGGGAGTTTTATCGAACCACTAACCTGTGTACTGAATTTGAAGTCTCTTCTTATTTCTTCGTTAAATCGAACATTTTGGTGTGTAGCATTCCTAGAGTAATAGATAATGGAAAAATGAAATTGTACCAACGAGTAATGGTAAATAAAGTGGCCATGCCCGATCGAATAAAAGGGATTGCAGCTAGCGCCTGTAGCGGAGAATTAGAAAGTTAGAAAAATAAACTCGGCAACAAAGTGGGGTAAACGTAAAACGCCAATTACAAAGTTAAAGAGCATTGTCTAAAGAGAAGAAGACATCGACACTAAAGCTGTTACAGAACGCATTTATTCCACACAATAGGGTTATTAGTGATGGATTATTGACGTATTCAGATATTATTGGTTTATTCAGGAATGCTAAACGACACGTACCATGCTCAGGAATCTAATGTACAGTCTGTTCAAAATGCTCTCTGTCAGCAACCAGCATGCATATTCGAATTTGAGGAATAATTTACAATGCTCCCCAACTTTGTAATTGGCTTTTTTTCTCTATCTCGCTTTACTGCCGAGTTTTGTTATCCTTACCTTTTAAATTCTCCACTAACTGCAACTACTTTTATATATGTTTCCTTGGAACCCTGTTTATAATAACAGATTACAGTTGGACCTGGTTATAACTAGCAGTGTGGGACCCACTAATTTGTTCGTTAAATTCGGGCGCTCGTTAAATCCGCTTTGCGCAGCAGAACTATATAATTTAAGGAATTGTCAGTAAAGGCGTGGTTGGGTGATATGATGATCATACCCATAAAAAAACATGGGCGTCCATAGAACTTTTCCCAGGGGCAAACTCAAGGATAAAACATACAATATCGACTAGTCTAATATTTACCTTTGTCACCTTGAAAGTCTAAGGGAAGACAAATTCCCCCCCCCCCTCCCCATGGGTGACCATGTCCAGAGGGCAGTAAAAGTAATTCGGAAGGACAGATAAGGAAAAAGATTTAAATCTGTTTTATCCAATCTAAATAATAACAAAATGGATTAAAAAATATACTTACTACTAGATTTTGAATTTGTTTTATACGCGACAAAGGCTGTTTTAGTCAGGAGACAAAGGATGGTTACATGAATTATTCATATTATAATTAATTTCATGTCATTTGTCTTATTTTGACACAAGTTTTTCAAATTCATGTAATTTCAATTGTGTTCAACTGATTGTTGCAATGAAATAAATGGTGTGGAATTTTTTCAACTGCTTTTTCAGATTCTTTTTCGAATGTTGGTCAAACTTCATACTTTTTTTCATATTGGTTTGCATACTGGATCAAGATGTTTTATTTAGATCTGACTAGCAGTAATTTTATACAGTAACATGAATTTGTATATATTTTTAAACACAAGTAACCCATTATCTCCCATCTCCAAATTTTATACCACATATCTTTGCACCTTAGAAGATTTATTACACTGTCTTGTGTAATTTACACAAGACGTTTTAATGTTTCGTTGCGTATATCTTGCATATATTTTTGAACCTAATTGGAAATCTTGTAGATGTAGAATTTATGTGTAAAAGATGTAGTATAACCACTCTCATAGAAGAATGTTCTGAAACCAATATAGATATTACAGTACAATTTAGAAAGATACTATTCGTGATCGAATACACAGTTTTTGCTTTTCGATATCAGCAAGAGATACATTATGAGAAAAATATTTCTACAGGCAAATACTAAAGGAACAATGACGGATGAGCAGATTCAGGAACCATACACTAAATCAGAGCCCAATGAAATTCATATATGTAGAAGACATAAAATATCATCTTGGCACATTATCTGTGTCCGAAGTAAAACATTTAAAGGCAGCTATTGTTATTATTTGAAGGTCCATATTGCTTGACCTTGGCGACACATTTTGTGACCATGGTTAGAAATTTAGCGGAACTTTTGAAAATTTATCGAATTTTGTAGATTGGCATTGGTTAAGGATTCTTCGAGTTACATGCTTTTTTTTCCCCTCAAAATGTTCGATAGCTGGCTATCATTTAGTTGCTTGATATCTTGATGTGAGTTAAAGGGAATTGTGAATCCGTGAATGTCCCGAGAAGATAATTTTCGGTTTTATAAATTAGATGAGCATTTAATTGTTATTTTATTATACCTAAAGGTTGTTTTGTGATCTTGTAAGATAGCTAGTGAATTATTAATTGTACTTGAAGGATAAGCCCGTCATAAGATGGCATAAATTTGCAACAGATTATCTCAGATTTATTATTCATAAGTTACAATATATTTTACGATATGTTTACAGGTGAATTAGGAATTTAGGGAAAGGAAAGCTCTTAAGTAAAAATAATACATTGTTTTATAGTGAGAAGTTGGGAAGATATATAATGAGACCCCCCTCCCCCCACTCAATTAGAAGGTGGTATGATGACACCAGTGGTCCCTAGTGAATTTCCATGACATAATATTAGTAGTCTTTAAACTTTCAACCCAGACGAAACATATTTAAAAGAACATTCTTTCTATGGTACACTTTTCAAAAAATATTTTTTCTGCAAAATCCTATCTGTATATTTAGTTAGTATTTTTATGTAACAAAATTTGTAACATTTTTAGAATAATTCTTAAATTGAGTCAAATACATTTTTAAACATCCATTCATTATTAGCAATTTATAGATTCTCATGTTTGTATAAGTATTGTTTAATAAGTTTTAAAATGTTGAACTTCAATAAAACTCTCATAAAATATTATTCACTAGAAACTGCAAGATGTACATACCACTATGAGTACACAACTTGTTTCGATTTGTAGTTTAAAACTTTGTATATATAGTATAAATTTACAAAATTGCAATAATTTATATTTTTACAATTAAATTAGTATTGTGTATGTGTCAAATAATCATTTACAAATATACTAAGTTTGTTATCAAAATATTGTTCCATCTAAATAATTATAACATTTTATGAAGAGGTTCTCTATTCAAGAAGTATGACGATCTAATTCTCGAAAATATTCCAAATTTCCACTTTATTCACCTTTTACATTTAACGCAAGTGTTCAAACCTTATTTCTTCAAACACAAAAATATTAGGTTCACCCATAAAACTATTGCATTTTTGGTTAATGACATCTAAATTTCAGAAACCAGTTAACCAGACAAATGTTCAATCACAGCTATAAAGAAAAGCAAAATTCTCTTTGGACATAATTTTACACAAAAAGATGCAAAATTAATAAATTGCTTTTATTTTCTCGTCATTTGGCAAACAGATACACAAAACACTACAATACAAACTGAGCAACTCAAATAAATTTGAACAAAGTGTGATCCATTCATCAACACTTCTCTCGAATATTTGACAACTTTCTGAAATTCAAATAAATCTATTTCTATACAAAGGAACTACACATTTTTCATAAATAAATTTGTCCAATTGCTCTTGATATCAGTAGCATACCCAGACGGAGTAAAGGGGAGGAGGGAGCAAATGCACCTTAGAATATTTTAAAATTAGTACTTTTTATAAAGTTCAAACATTCTAAATAAAGTACAAATCCATGAAACATTTTTAATTTAATTCAATTTTAAGTTCATTCAGTCATATATTTATTTTTGAAGGAAAGACCAATGGAGCCTTAAGAAAAAAAAAAAAAACACCTTTTTAGTCAATCACTTAAAAACACCATTCTTAAATTTATCTATATTCACAGGCATTTTTGTCATTTTTCATAAATGGGTTTTATCTGAATATTTACCATATATTAATTTGATGAGTTTTTGATTAGAAAATGCAGAATTTTCTTTCAAAGTAAAAGAAGTAAAACATTTTTTATTATCATTGCTATGACAAATTCTATTAATTAAAGTTCAAAATTAATGTCAACTCAAACAAAAAATTTGAATTACTAGTTTAGTAATTCATCATCATTAATGATAATATATTTAGCTATTATTATAAATTTATCATTTTAACTATTCCAAATTAATCAGCATGACTAATTAGTTTTTTTATATTAATAACATATTTTGCCTCACCAAAACTTTTTCTGAGTATGCTACTCTTGACATAACAAGTTGCAAAATTTGTAAGCGAACACTTAATTACCTAAAAAATATATGCACTGTAAAAATATATGAAAAATTAACTTTGTTTAAATAAGTAATAAATAATTTCAATACACATTCAAAATTTTGAAATGTCTGATCTGCAATGAATGACTAAAATAATTGGATTTCAAATAACATAAATTTACAATTAAATATTAATCATAAAAAAAAATTAGAAATCTAGTATAATTTGTTCATGAGATGAATAACCCTTACCAATATTGTAAATATTCAATTATTTTATTGAAATTATTATTGTTTAACTTCCATATGCATTTACAATTTAAAGTGCCTATAAATAAATCTTTTAGGAAAAATAGTCTGATAAAATTTTAAAAAGTACACCTTTGGTTTTTCGTGCTCTAAATCATCACCATTTAATTATTTTTGATGTAGAAGAATGGATTCCGATAATGGAAAATATTTTTTATGGCAAGGTGATCATGAAACTACTTTTTTAAGCATAATCTGCTTACTAATATGCCAAAAATCACAATTAAGTTACTTAAAATTTATGGTTTTGTAGTTAAAATAAAAATTTTATACTGTAATATTTGCCATATGAGTTTTATCTAATATGGGTTTTATAGTTCAATACCAAAAACCTAACTTTAATTTCTATAAAAAGAGATTTTGAGTCATCTATTAATTTAATGTATATTTTTTTACATTTCAAAATTGTTAAATGTCCCTTTTCTTATTCATAGTATATTTTTATAGTTTCCCATCCAAATCTAAAAAAATTTTGAGCTTAGATTTTAAATAGTACTTAGATATGTGTGCACACACACAAAAAATGTTTTAAAGAACTATCTGAGTCAACCAACTAAGTTCAGATTTTCATAAAAAATACATTTTATTTTTATAAAGTTAAAAAATCAATGCAAAAATTATGCTTTCATAAATTAGCATAAGAATAATAAAAAGTAAAAACTTTATGCAAGGTATAAAGAAAAATTAACCAAATTATGTAAATTATTATACGCTGCTGTATCCAGCTATTTCAGAGGTACATTTGATCGGATTCATCAGTATTAAAAAATGCCTATGAAATCACAGGCAGACCAATAAACCAGAAGTTAAAAAGAGCCCAATTTGTCATAATCTGGTTTATTGGTCTGCTTAGGACTGACAAAGAGAAAGAGGATATAACGCAGGGTTGTCCAACATTTGGCCCGCCCATGGTTTTGATCCAGCCACCTACTACTGTTTGAAAATATAAAAATTCCAGGATTTAAAAGAAAAAATTCACAAAATATTGTTTGGGCGCGGTAGCCCATTGGTTAGCGCACTGGAGTTGCACTCGGTAGGCCCGGGTTCGATTCCAGCCACTGCCAAAACTGCCGCTGTGTTCATGCGGAGTACGATCACGTTAAACATGTGGGTCCGAAAGTCCTTCCGAGAGGTTGGTGGTTAGGGGAAGGAGGGTACGGTCCCTGTGGATGCCTCCCTCACTGGGTTCCGGTCTAAATTGGGTGGCACTTCCCGACCGTCTAAACAGTTACCTTACACCTTTCTGGTAGGTCGGACGGTCTGGGTTTCAACAACAACAAAATATTGTTTTGTGTAATTACATTGCTTCATTTTTTTTAACATAAAATTAGTCAACTTTGGTTATTAGTCACTTTCAACTATTATATTTATTCTAAAATTATGAAACTATGCAGCACATTGTTATATTAAATAACAAAGACATTGACTTTTTGTGTAAGCAAAAGCAGTGCCTGACCTCGCATTAATTTAGCATTTTGTCTACTAGAAAATAAGGTAATATAACATTACTGTTGAATTTCTTTCTGTCTAATTTTACAGTCCAATTCTAATGCATTTGCTTTTTATTATTATTATTTATTTATTTACTTATTTTTTTTTTTATTTTTTTTTTTCAGAATTTGCATACAAACATACTTGGTTCTCAAGTTTCATGAGAAAATTTTAAGTGGTCCTTTACCCAATAAGGTTGGACAAACCTGATCTAATATAGGATCCTTGAAATAGCTGCAAGCTGCATCACAAAATATTACTTTGTGTAATTACATTGCTTGATTAATTTTTTAACATAAAATTATTCAACTGTGGTTATTAGTCACTATCAACTATTATATTTATTCTAAAATTATGAAACTATGCTATAAATCAATTTATGCCACAAGAGTCCAATGCTGTCACTCGCACATTCGGAAATATCATCTTTTTCTTACTTAATAAAACTTGTTCTTAAAAAAAAAAATAGAGAAAAATTAAAATATCTCATCAATCAATCAAGCCAGTCACATGTTTGAAAGGAAGGAAATGTACAAAGTGAATGATGTTATCAGGATATAATCAATATAGAAAATTAAAGTTCTTTGTTATACTAATTATGTGTGGAAATATAAGCAAATTATGTGATATGAACAAATTCTTAATTTATAATCAAAATTGATGAAAATGATCAAAATGAATTTATAAGTTTTGTTCTCAAATTAGTCCAATAATTAAATTCACAAAAGTAATAAATAGTAGCTTTGCTTTTCGGCCTGTAAGTGACTAGCCCACAGAGGGATAAAGTGAAACATCCATTAAATTAAAATGATAAATAAACACTCATTTAATTAGTCTGCAAAATAATACATATGTGAAACTCTAAAAACAGATGTTTCAAATCACTTGACATTCTTTTTTCTTTTTACTATCTATCTCATACTACTATATAGAAATGCATTGTTTTTCAGAAAAATTTCGAACTCTGATGGGAAAAAAGTGCTTTTAAATCTCCTGAACACATTTTAAACCTTTATGAAAAGATATGTCTCTCTCTCTCTCTATGTTTATTTCTGTAGTATGAACACGATAATGCAAGAATGAATGCACATACACTATACATTTTATGTGCTGATAAGGTGCTACATTATGAAAAAACTGCATAGAATTTTTTTTTTTAAATTAGTATGATTAGATCACTAATTATTTGAAATTTAAGATTTTCATCTAGTATTATTTCCCTCTCCCAATGCAGCAACAATGAAAATCGACAGTACAATGGTAGTAATAATCGAAATGAAAAAATGATAGTCCAAACAATGCTATTAACATTTCTGGTTTTAAAATATGAACACAAATCAACTACTTGCATTCCATTTATCTGTGTAACTGACCTATTGCTAACTTGAAATGAGAGGTTTTAAAATAATTTTTGAGAAAATTCTTATACATACAAATGGAAGCTCTTAAGAGGTGGGGGTCATAACACTCTAGAAACCCAATAAATTTTGAAGAAATTATATTTGGAGAAATGGGGCAAATAAAATATTTAGTTAACAAATCTTCCCAGAAATTTTTTCTGGCGATGCTATTGTGAATATGCATGAGAAAGTCGAGGGGAAACTCACACTTCTGATTTGTTTGACTAAGAGATCCAGCTATTCGGCAAGGCTGGCTAACAATGGAAACTAATTAAGCCAAGACTGGATAAGAGGATTCTACAATAACATATATAGAACAACAAAATGCATATAAGTTCGAATTCACCACACAATCAAAACAAATGATGTACCTGAAAAAACTAGCAAACACTGATATTTTTATTGAAAAATGGCAAAATATGCAAAGACAAAATGTTTACTTTTTAAAAAATAAAGTGTCACCAAAAAATAAGAAAAATGATCACAAAGAACAAGTTTCACTGTGAGACTGAAAATGGAAGATTCCAATATGGTAACAAGAGACCAACAAATAAAAAATATATTCGCATTAAATTAAATGAAAGGATTTGAAAAATCTATTTTTCAATTGCTTAGAAACAGGATCTCTCTTTGCTATAGAAATTCCATTCAGAATTTATTTTCTGATGCAAATGATAAACATTAAAAAATTGTTGCATAAAACATTTAAAAATTATGTAATCAATTTTGTAAATAATTATGTAATCAGAGCAGTTTGTTACTTAAAAAAAAAAATATTATCAAACAAATTGCATATTTTACACACAATTCTTGCATTGACAAAGTAATAAAATACCATGCTTAATGGTCTTAGTTGATATAAAGCAATATAAATTTAAAGTTAATTGAAATATCTATAAAATGAGTATATTCTTATAGCTATAGAAATTTCACTTGACCAAGTCATCTGGTTACCGGACTAGAGTACAATGTTGTGTTTTAAATAAAAACTGAACTGAATGACACACAAATCAAACGAATATTGAAAATATCCATGTCTTTAAACGCTCACTTAAATATTTCAAAATTCAACAAATATATAAATGTAAAATCCATATATATATATATAACTAATAAGCAAGTTCATTAAAAACTACAAGTGATATACATAATGTAATAAATCACTAATTTTAAATTTTTAAAAAAATTATTAAATAATAAATGCAATTGAAAACAGTAAAAGAATTTGACCATTTATCCGGAAAAAAAAAAAGTAAAGTTGATCTTATGTACTAGAAAACATTGAAATAAGTTAAAAAAAAAAAAGAAAAAAAGCAGAAAAAATACTAAAAAATATCATTAGAAAATTTTTACATATTAAATAAATTTTGATCAATAAATTCATATAAATGAATTTTACAAGTTGAAAATTTTCGAAATTTATCATTATCAAAACATCTTTTCAATACCTGAATGAAACAACTATTTACAAGCGCGCATTCAAAAATAAGTGTACCTAAAATTAGTTAATTTCTACCTCCCTTTCTTCTTGGCGAGTTTTGCCAACCTTTTGCGCTTAAGTATCATTTCGTAAAGCGCCTCTATGCCTTCGTCAAGTCCTTCTCCGATAATTGCGCAAGCGGGCTGCACATGCCATAAAACATTGGGTCCCAATTCGTGCAAGCCTAATATTTTTTCCACTTCTTGCGGATCTTTAGCATTTGGCAAATCCTGTTTATTCGCTAAGACTAGAATGGGTACCCCAGAATTGTCAGGACACCGCACAGTTTTCATAAGTTCCATACGTGCTTCGTCCATACGTTCTTGATCAACACTGTCCAAGACAAACACAATACCGTCCGTGCACCTCGTGTACGACCGCCACAAAGGTCTTAATTTGTCTTGACCTCCAACGTCCCACACTAGAAAACTGGTGCCCTTGGCTTTACCCGTTGTCCCTTTAATTTTTTCACAGTTAAATCCTATTGTAGGGACTGTGTTCATGTACTGATCAAATTTCAGCCTGTAGAGAGCTGTTGTTTTACCGGCCGAGTCCAGCCCGATCATAACTACGTGAAGGGGTTGGTTGGGTGGTAGATTATCAAGGATGGAGCCCCCTCTAACCATGCCAGCACCCATATCCTGAAAAGCACATTCAATTACACGAGAAAGAACGCATATACTTCTTTGGGGCTTGATAACATCATCTTCCGATTCTCAGTCACTGTCAACTTAAAGTATCCATAGCTAAGATATTGCGAGATGAATGGAAAAATCCAATACAAAGTAATCACAGGAATAAACACACAGCTGGATGATGCGTGCTATTAACAGTCGATGCTATCTACCACATCCGTCAAATAAATGACGTGAGGGAGAAGACAAAAAAATAAATGAATGTCAGCACTTAAGAACACCGACGATCAGAACTTAAGAACACCATCTATCCGTTGTAAGATCTGAACTCGTTTCTAGAGACAACTTCTTTCAGAGGTCAACAGTGTAAATTGAGATTTTCCAAACACAAATAATGATAAGGATATCTCTTATCACATCAACGCACACGATAGTGAAAAATCTTGAGAATTTATGAACATTCCCTGCGTAACGTCATTTCGGAATTCCTCAGTTTATTATTATTATTCTTTTTATCTCTTGTATTAAACTTATATGATTTTGTAAAAATTTCACAAACCTAAAACTTTATGCACAGTATTTAACATCGATTTCCAAGAAGCACAAATGCAGAGCACGCCTGCGTAAAGTCGTTCGGTAGATACCTATCACCGAAGACCTGTTTGATATTTTTGCCACCGGCACAGTTCAGGTAAAAAATAAAGCAAAATAAACCACAAAAAAAAAAGCACACGCCGCAAAGATGACCGAAGTGTTTTCACAAATCTCGAATCCAAAATTGATTTCCGATTTTCATTTTATCTAGTTTCGGCATTAAAGATAATTCTCAGACAAGGAGAGAAATAGCGTAAGTTGTCGTATATCCACTAGCGATTTAAAAGGCTCTGTCGCTCCAGAGACGATGTTTTCGTTTGACATAAACGGTATAGAGAATGGTGATCCCAGCGTGCTGGCAAGGGTTGCCGTGTTTACTTACTTTGGCGGCGGGAGGTATGGCGCGATTACGATTTCGCCAAATACGTAGGCGTGTTTTAAGGAAACATTTATTTCATTGATATTAAAAGCAAAAATACTCAAAGGCATCTAACATAAACCCGCACTCATATTTATGATCTGCTGTTTGAGATTCTGACATGCATAATAAGTACATTCAAGTAAATTTTTTTTAATATGTTTTCTAAAGAAATTTTTCAACTTTTGTGGGCACATTTGGTGTTTGGTAAAATGTTTATGCATCTTTTAAGTTTTAAAACTGTTGATCATTTTATTTTTCAAACAAATTATGACATGAAAAAATAAAAAGATATGTCAATTAATTCAAAGGCAAGCTTATAGAAAAAATAATAACTGGCATTAAAACAAATTAAATTAACTTTGTTTGAAAGTTTGCCTCTCGTATTGCTTAGTGTATGAGGAAATGATCTATGTTAACTCGGATGGGTGGGGGTGGGGGGGGAGAGACTTTGCATTTTTAATATGTGGCAGATTGCAAATAAATATAAAGTAAAAGATGTATTAAAAGATAATCATTGAAGAGAAGTTGTAAAGCATCCATAACAAGCAAAACAATTCAAATACTAACCAGAAAAAGTCAAGAGAATGCCAGTCATAAACATGAAAAATCAGGAAATCACCCATTTATTTTAAAACAAATATATTAAAGAAAAATAGAATATCTATCAATGGAATGAAGGTAAAATATCCAACAACTACATAAATATCCCACGAATATGCCATTTTACCCACATGTCTGCCACAGGATATTTTCTGCAAATAATAATAATAAGCTTTTGTGTGATCATAAAAGCAATGTTTCTGAACCGCCGAGCCACGTACCAGGTCCTATGGTGCATCAATGATGCCGGGCAGCGAGAAGAGATTCTCTTGGAATTTATCATTTTAATTTTCTAATCACTTTTTATGAATAAATATTACAGCCGCACTTAAATTTTAATTTGAGTAAGAGACTGCTCAGCAGTGGTGAATTACAATGGACACATATTTTCCCCTTTCAATACCCTTTCTCTTTTTATTTCCAACTAACATCAGTAAAATCAATTTAATAATACAATAATCCATTTTATACTGAATACAATACTATTATAAATTTTTAGCGATCAAAATCGGATATGTCAATGAAAATCCGCACATATTAATTGAATTATATTGGACAATATGCTGCATGATTTCATTAGGCCAGTGATTGATAACTTATTGAAATACAATTTTACATTTGTCAACATGCCTCATCGTATACATAAATGTACATCGTATATAAAAATGCATGAACATAAAAAAAAAAAAATAGAAATATATCTAGAAGTAAATTTGTTATGACCGGGCCCTCGTCTTATAAAAAGATAATTTACAGGGCCGCGGTCTTACAAAGGTTGAGAAGCACTACATTAGAGTACGTAACTATTTTAACAAATAAAATTAAAAACATTTTTCTATTTGCTAATACAATTCAGGTACTCATTTTATTTGAATTACAAATTACTTAAAATCATTTTAATAATATTTTGAGAGGTATTGAAAAGAAAAATAGGCTTAATTTAAACATATGAAAATGCTAAACTGATCATCCATCGAGTTTAGGGACTTCATAAAGCCTGCCCCTCTTTCTCGACCTTTTTCCATGTCATCTGCGACGTCCTAGAATAAGAATAAAAACTGGGAAAATGAGTTATTTGTATATCTAAAATTACTTGAACCCAGAAGTTAACGAGTGTTATTTATCAAAATATATCAAGTATAAAAAATGATTTGGGTGAACTTTTGAATAGATATTAAATTTTTGCAAATTGACTATCCCGTAAAAGAGCATAATTATAATATTGATACTATAGTATAAACAGTACATTAAAGAGTTTGTTTTCATTAGAGATTTTTATGGTTTCTATAAAAATATTAAATTTTAACAAAAACCAGAAAAATATTGGAATTACCATCTAAACAATACACTTATGGTATATGCCACACTTATGGTATATGCCACACTGCCCACACTGATAGTATGCATGTATAATGCCTAAATTTAAACAATTCTAAAAGAATTTAAAATCTTTCTCTTTCAAACATGTTTGCGCTTGTTACTCACCTTTTTGAACACATATTTATTTATTTATTTATTTTTTTTTTTTTTTCATTTATTCATTGAGGTTCAAGAAATTTTGAAATTTGGCTCACTGACTACAATTCCTTCACGCTCGTTTATAACCGCACAAACGAAATTCCCTTAAAGAGCGATAGACGCCTAAATCTGGCAACCTCATTCGTTGCTAAGTTACTACCTACCTGCCACCTCCGCTAAAGTGGAAGTGCCCAATCTACTCTCTGGAGTACTTGAGTTTCAGCGGTTCCCCATCAAAGCGTGAAAAGAAAGTTTTTGAGTTGGGTCTCTCACCCCCCCCCCCCCCCATTTCTGTCTATTTTTTACTAAGGTTTTTTGTTCTCTTGTAATGAAAAAATATTAACTTCTTTATGCGGAGAATTATTACTTAAAACAGGGATGGGGGAATTTTTTTTATTCCATGAGTCATTATAAAAGAAGTGGAACAAGTCGATGGCTCTATTAAATATCTGAAGGTTGGGACTTGCCTTAAAATATTATAGTTGATCACTGTGCACATTTCAAAGAAAATGTGTTATTGTTTACAGTTGCATAAAATTCCATGATTGTTAATTAAAAATGCATTTCTAGTATTTTGCTATTAATTAAATTACAATACAAGTTCATCTAAATAATATATGAAACAAGAATCATATACATACAGACAGACTAACTGACGAAAACATGAACTATACTGCCGCAACTGCAATAGGTAGAAATTTGAAACTCTGCATACTCGTGGGACTTGACGAAAAATTTTAAAATCTTTGAATTTTATTAAAAAAAATTATAAATCTTGGAATTTTTTGTTCCAGCATCCTTCCCGTTATTACTCGAGAACAACTAAACACATAGAATTTGTTACTATCATTGGTAGAAAAAAAAATATCCTTAAATTTCTTTATGAACTCTATTTGCATAAAATAAACCGTTCTCGATATATTTAAATTTATATTTGTAGTAGATGACTGTTTTATACTTTATAATTCAATATTTCCAGTTTCTGCAGCGCCTGGCTAACGCAGGGGAATGCGGGGCATTAGCCCCTCCGAGTTAGAGGGGCCCCAAATTAGACAACATCGAAAAACGTTAACATCGAAAAATTAACGACTGCTTCTTTGAAACAAATATATATATATATATAAATATATACAGGGTATCCAGTGCTATCGGTATTATGTCTATTTCCTCAACCGTTAGTCACAGAGATACACTTCCAATTAAAAAAATGTTTTGAATTTTAAAATATATTTTCTTAGAAAGTTTGAATCAATAAATGCATTTCTGAAAGAAATACGAAATATAAATTTTTATACAGTCCCCCAGTCCTACCAATTATATTTAGGAAAATCATCCTCATACAATTTTATGCAAAATAATAATTAAAAAAAAATCATCCTTTTACGACTAAAATTGACCGACTTATAGCTGTTTAAAGTTGGAGCATTTTTTGCTGAGAAATGGTCAATACGGTCCCTGATTGGTTGTTTGCCTGAAACGAGAAATTTTTATGCGTGGGAAAGCAACTTAAGTTATAAAGTTTAATGCTTCATAACTCGGTGAATTTTGGTCGCAAAAGGAAGATTTTTTTTGATTTTTTTTTTGCATGAAATTGTATAAGGATGATTTTCCTAAATGTAATTGGTAGGACCGGGGAACGTATAAAAATTTATAATTCGTATTTCTTTCAGAAATGTATTTATTGATTTAAACTATTTCTAAGATAATAGATTTTAAAATTTAAAACATGTTTGCAATTGGAAGTACGTCTCTGTGACTATCGGTTGAGGAAATAGCCATTGGGCAACGATAGCACTGGACACCCTGTATATAAATTTGTCCAACGAAAAGATTCATTCTGGGGATATACAAGGATTACCGCACTAATTTAGCATGTTGGCTATGGTATGGAAGTTACCATTCCATAAAAATATGTAAAACTTTGTTTTGCATAACTTTATTTTAATGCAATTATGCTTTTGAAAAAATATTTTATGTTCATTTCATATAAGTGGAGAGGTGAAGAGGGGGCCTCGGAGGAATGTCCGACCCGGGCCCCAGTTAGACCCAGTCGGAACCTAAGCTTTTGATTCTATTTGTAACCATAGTATCAAAGTTACTCTTACAATATCGAAATCTTTCGCTGGCTATTCTCATCAAACTATTGAAAATATTTTTATTAGTTAGTTTTATTAGTTTTATTTTTATTAGTTAGATTTTTGGATTAAAATGTATATGCATGCATTACAAATAAAGGCAACATGTAGTGATTGCAGATAGAATGTGCATTTGTTATCAGAACTATAAAATATGCGCCTTTTTTACGCATTCATTTGTAACGACTTTCGATATTCAGAACTTTTATATAGTGTATATGTCTCATATTTAGTGGCACAGCCCATTTTGTGTGAGTGGAAACGGCCGTGTATCATCGAGTTGAGAAAATCTCTCTAAAATTAAACAAGAAAGATCAATCATGCATAAAGCATTGATTATGAAACACTTTCCAACCGAAATGCAATTTTATTTAAACATCTCTAAAATGCGATACATTCAGCGGTGATATTTTTTTAATTATCACAATACTACAATAATTTATTTTACTTGGAAACTTAAAACTTCATCAAAAAAAGGCAATGCTATAAAATCATCTGCTTCTCTATTTAACGTCAATGAATATTTCATTCATATCACTTATATTCCAGACTCTAGAGCTAAATGATTTTAAGTTAAAAAAAATTCAGCAATTCTTATACAACTCATCTTACAGCTTGATTTGTTTACATTCTGCATACTTTAAAATTAGGCATCGTCGTAAAAATACTCAAAGTTGGATGATCATTTAAACTCAAAAATATTATAATAACGTTGGCACAGAATATGGATACACAGAAAATACGCAAAAATAAAGCGGTTTCAGGATGAATGCAACATTAAATATAAATTTAAAAGAACTTTTAAAATCACGATTTTGACACTGGGAAAAAAGATGGATGCCATATTTTATTTTGAAGTAGCTCATGTGATCTCTGCATATAATATGGGTGTAAATAATATTTTAATTTTTATTTAAAAAACTACCGAACATATTTTGCTCAAATCTTTTTTTATATATTTTATGGCATAATTTGAATATTTCCTAAAATTTTCAAAGCAATTTGCGAATTTTAACTTTGCTTACAAGATGTTTGAAAAATTAGATCATTTCATTTTTTCAATCCGGATTCAATCCAAAACTAATAGAGTAATATTATTCCTTTACATTCCCATATGTCCTACAGACCGTCTGAATAACATACTAAAATTTCATTTTGATAGTAATTTTTACGGCAGTTATCGTGCGAACGGACAGACAGAGCGGACGTCCAAAGTCATAAACACTTTTCAACTATGTTGGAAAGCGTTAGAAAGTATAGCTAAAATAAAGCATATAAAAGCCCTTCGGATATAATAACCACTGTTGTACAAAGGAGTCAAATATTAAGCTTTACAACCCAATTTTTTTCACATGGTTAGCAATCGTGCTTCCCGACCGTCCAAACAGTTACCTTACACCTTTCTGGTAGGTCGGACGGTCTGGGTTTCAACAACAACAACATGGTTAGCAATCGTGTAAAAATGAATAACGAAACAAAATATCGAAACGAAACAAAATGCATACCATGGAGATGGAGTTACAGAGTTACCTTTTCTTTTGTCTCCATGATACATACAATAATAAAACGCAAATCTATATAGAAATACGTTTTGTATTTGGATTCTCTAATATAGAAATTGATTTTTTGTTCTTCTAATTTCATAATTATTTGTGAAGTTCTAATTCGAAATCTTTCACAGCTCGCATACTTCATACGCACCATTTAAAGTCCATTTAAAGCTCGGCTTCTTGCTATTTGCAAATGCTTTAAAATCTGTCTAGCACTTTAAATGCATTAAGTACGAAATGTTTAGAAATGCTATTTAAGATTCCGGTTTCTGAAAGAGATTTCGATTGGAGTGGGGGCTTTGATATTTCTAACAAGAATGAAATGCTGATTTAAATAAATAAAAAAAAGACTTTCTAAATCCCTCCCCGACATCGTATTTAATGTTTCGAACAAGCCTATAAGGATTCTTCGCGGCAGACCGGCGACATTCCTTTTCAAGCATGGAAATCGCGAAAATATCGATTTTTACGTTTTCGTTTGAGTACCGTTTTCAGAGATTTTCGAATTTTAAATTGTGACGTAAAAGGATATTTTAATGCTTGCCGTGAATACCCGTTGAATACCAGTGCAATGCTGTGTATATGCAGGTTTGAGAAGGTGCGAACACAAACTCCCATCAGTGGGGTCGACAGCAAAATATTTTAGGGGGAAGGAGAAAAATGTAAAATTCTCAACTTGGTCAAACACTAGTTTTCTTATGATGAACTTTTTTCCCCAGACCAATTTATTTTTGTATTTATGCTACGTTTACAAAGGTTTTATTCTTATTATTTTTGTGGAAGTTCTTGAGCAACTTTTTGAACATCTTACGCCTTTATGTATTAGAACACCCAGATTATTTTCAATACTTAAAAGTACTTCCGTTGCCATTCTCAAAATCATTATATTTCTTTTCGTTTCATTAGCAATAGATTCGTCATTTTTAAAGGAATATGATTTATACATTAAAAACATGACCGGCCACACACTTTGCTACCGAAAACCCTTGGGTTGGTCGTGTGGTCTGGGCCTTCAACATTAAAAACATGTTTTAGTAAATGCGTTTTTAACGACCAAATCCATGGTTCATTATTCAGAGAACACGCTATTTGTAGCGAAAAGCATAGAACATTCTTTTGAGGAATGGAAATTAAAAATAATGTCCATTAAAGGGAGGTTTTACTGAAAACAATTTGAAAATGAACACTGCACACCAGTGTACAATTACCTATATACAATTTCAATACTGGAACAGAATGCGTCTCTGGGGGGAGGGGGGAGTATGACCCTAAAACCACCCCCTTGACGACATCACTGCCATCATGAACGAATACAGTATGTCTATTGTAACGGCATATCCTCTGGAATTATGTGTGTACTCGCAGTATGCAAAAATGAATCCACATTTCAGGATACTAGCGCTTTTATTTAAAAGCACTAAGTATTGTAAATAGGATCAGTATACAGCGAATAGCTCGATACATATTTTACAAGAGCACTAAACAAATGTCAAGTACACTAAAACAGCAATCAAATACTCAACTCATTCGCAAAATAGCGAATACTATTCTCAAAACACTGACTAATCTCGCAATTCAATTTGACTCGTATTGCATCAGCTCTCTCCAACTGAGCGATGTCTTCCTTTTTTCTCTCCATAGAAATGTTTAGAATGTTCCCGTATCTTTGAAATCAGTCAATCGTTTGAAAAAGTTCGAAAATTCACTAAAATTCTCCAATTTGGCGATATTCGCCAAATATAGCACCCACGACCCGAAAAGCCACTAAAAGTACGACAACTCCACTTTCACGTAATTGCCTATAAAAAGTTTTCTCCTTGCCAGGAAGCAAAGCTTAGTGAAACGTTTTACAGATTCGTAACAATATATTGCGTAAAAAAACTTAAAATGAATCGAGAGTTAAAATTTCGAATTGTTCTGTATTCGAAATTTAAGACGCTTAGGGGGATAATGCTGCTTTAAAATTTGAAATACTATTTTTGAATTTTTACATAATTTTATAGTCTGATAAATTATATTTATTTGGCGGCCTTGGTGCCTGATTTGGAAAAATATTGCCAAACTTGCAACTTTTTTAATAGGGTATCAAATTGGCAAAAATGACACTAAAATTACAAAAATGGATGAATTAATTATTAACATATTTTAACATAATGGCGTATATTGTTTAAAATATGTTAGCAATATTTCCAATAGACAAATTATATTTGCGCGAAATATAAGTGACTTTGGTAATAAAAGAATTTTACATGTTGTCATCCAGAAAATCGTCCAATGTCAGTGTACTTTTCAACGTTAAAAATATTGTGATAAGGATTTTCTACATTATTATTTCGCTTTAAAAGATGTAAAGGCATTGCATTATGTAGGGAAAGTCGGGTGCTGTCCACATATGAGTTTTATACAAGGTTCCCTTAAAAATCTCTATGTATCCTTGAACTTTTAACTGGCTTCTGGCGCTGCAGAGATAATAAACTTATATGAAACTGACACCGCGATATCGATTGTTGTTGTTGAGACCCAGACCGTCCGACCTACCAGAAAGGTGTAAGGTAACAGTTTGGACGGCCGGGAAGTGCCACCCAATTTATACCGGAACCCAGTGGGGGAGGCATCTACAGGGACCGTACCCTCCTTCCCCTACCACCAACCTCTCGGAAGGCCTTACGGGTCCACATGTTTAACGTGATCGTACTCCGCGTGAACACGGCGGCAGTTTTGGCAGTGGCTGGAATCGAACCCGGGCCTACCGAGTGCAACTCCAGCGCGCTAACCAATGGGCTACCGCGCCCCGCGATATCGATTGTGAAAAATTGCCGATTGTGAAAAATTGCAGCACTTCTAGCGGTAAATGGAAGAAGTTAGAAATCTTACCTCGAAAATGAAGCAATACAGAGAAAATTTTTAATTACAAAGTAGCAGAGCAGTGTCTAAATAATATAAACAGCACACATGGAAGTGAATACATACCAGTTACACTTCATTGGTCGCTAAATGTACAGACAAGAATTAAAAGTAATTATAGTGTAAAGTCTTTCTTCAAATTCTAATGTGCATTGTCGCTGATGGGCTCAAGGCACAAGGCAGGGTGGGATTAGGAGAGGATAGTAATCCCCCCTTTAAACTTCAGGCGAAAAGGAAGATCAAGAAAAAGAAGTTCATAAGAGGAAAGTAGAAACTATAAGGGGCTCGGGTGGAAGACAACATCATGCCGATACCCGAGACTTCATAAAGAAAAGGACTGAAGCCCAAGTAGACGTTCAGTAGAGAAGAGGAAGAAAAGGGTGATAGGGTTGCACCAAGAGAGGTGCAGGACCTTGAGCAATGAGAGACCGACATACTAATAAATTTACAAGTTTATAAAAATTTAGTAAAGCTTGTGAAGTACGCGAAGTTTCCCAAAAGCGAGGGATATGCACAGAAAAAGCCAGAAGGTTGCACCATAAAACAAAGAGAAGAATAAAACTATGTTAGACGAATCCACTTTTTAGGGCGGAAATAAATATCTCGTACCGGTCTTCCAGGTAACGACCGAGGGCGCTTTCGCACCTTTGGGTTACGAGGATGGTAACGGTGGATACTGTCTAACGTAGGGTTATTGACACTTCTCAGACCTCTATGAAATTTGATAGATAACTTTTTGACGTGTGCCAAAACGGGCCTAATTTGGAGGTCTTTATGCAAAATTTCTAACCGGACATAGTGTTACGCCGCTGCCCTCCACTCTGTAGGCTAACATACTGCCACAGTCCCTATACCCACTTGGAGGACACATCAATCGGCGAAGTAAAGGTTTCGCGGATTGGCGGCTCTTTTCTGATTTTCAATGACATGGCGTAAAGCGTGAATGGTTAAATAAAAAGAGATGATATAATTAAAAATAACAATTTATTCCTACACTTCGTTCATATTATACATTGTTTTTACTTAGACAGCGATCGGGCCTTTCCTTACACTAGGAAAGAGGATGGCGGAGTAGAGAGAGAGAGAGAGAGAAAAAAACCGTGGTTTAAATACATCGCGTCACGAATCTTAGCCCCTGATTATTCCTAACAAACTAGTGCGTTTTAAAACCCATTATGGATGAGAATTCTTACCTTCACTAAGGCGGGGGTCTCTGCTCTTGGCTGCACCTGGGATGTCACTTGTCGGCAGGGGCTCCGGGGACTCTGCACAGATTCACATCTAACTTTCTACTCTGCACACCACAAGTATGTGAGTCTAGTCTACGTATGATAAGTCTGATGATGATACTGATGTGTGATATCCTCTCGGGCCAATATATATAGTACCCGACTTGTTGTTTACATTTTCCCGTTCCCACGACCTCTAGAACCCTTGACCATCTGGCGGGTCCGTCAGCTGCTGGCGATCTCAAATGGTCGTGGGAGATTTCGCTCCCTCAGACCATTAAAGTATTCCCCTTATTGTGCGTTCACACTGACCCCTTTGCGGACAGATTTCTAAGCCCTATTCTATTAAAGTTGCGCAAGGCATATTTATAGGCAGTGGAATCAATTCCCTTTTCTTGCGTTATATTTTATAGCACTGGGACTCTTCCATCCCGAAGCCGCCCCGCGTTAAGTGCTTTCTTATTGAAAGGGGTGTTTATATCAAAATATCGCACCTGGCCCTGCCTTAAGCAAAAACACATTCCACTATTTGCCATCTGCCTCTGCTGTTAGAATAACAAGTCTTAGGTACGCGATATCTAGTTACGCGTTCAAGATTTTAATTTTGACCGCTGTAACAATAGTCCACCGTTCCCCTTTAAAAAAATAACGATCGACGAAGCCATTCGTCGATAAAAGTTCTCTCTCTCTCGACCATCGCTCACCACCATCCCCTTACCTGCTTACAATTAATCTTCATCTGTCACTCTTCATTTCCAGTCTGGGGAAGAACCTCTTTCTATTCGTCTTTCCTCCTGGTCCCGCAAAGGGAGGTCCGTATTCTGCTGAACCGATGACGGGTGACTGCTTCTTTGTGTCCACCCTTTCTCCACCTTTTACCCGGGGTGAGGAGCTCAAGATTCTACTAAAAAGAGTGATAGAAATATATATACAGGTTTTATATACAATATATTGGACAGTTTTGATTACGGTGAGAGTTTATATTGTCTTTTCATCGTGATTTCATCACATTCTCCGGCAACATCCGGAAATCACAGTCGAAACTACGAAGATGAGGATGAATAGTCCGGTGATTAATGAAGCACTGATTTTGGCTAGCACCGTCCATCCGACAGTCCCAGCGAATGCTTGGAAGTTCCACCACCCTTTCACTTCTTTTAACGCTGTATTCTGGTATCCTGATCCCGAATAGTTTTGAGGAGCCAAGTCAATTGCTCCTTCATCAAGGCAAAACTTTATAACTTTGCATGAGGACACTGTTCGTGCTTGCAAACAGATTTTATCTTGAATGCACCTCTTTTCACTATGGAAGTGTACTGTCATTACTTGTGCTTTTGTGTCTAACGTAATTGCGCGGGTTGACACTTTAATCACTTCGAAGTGCACCGTTACGCGCCCCGGCCGACAGGTTGAGTAGGCTTTGAACTGTAGTCTAGCCAGGGGGGCACAGGCGTAACATCCAATCACTGACACAGGCTCATCTAAAAATTTGGGACATACCGTCACTATTCCAGAATACATCCGATAGTTCTGAAAATTGAGAGCTACTACCACCGGGCTGGTGCGTAGTAATGATGAACACCGTTGTCTTTGAACAGGCGTAGCCTCTAGCTCCCTCGTGACAGGTATTTGATAGCATCCAAGCACTTCTTCTTCCCGTGATCATGAAAATCGTAACTGATTGCACTCACCCCTTCCTCGGGTGCCGCAGTATAGAGTCTGATCATTGTTCAACACCATGATCATTGATCCTGTGCACATTTATAAGCAAAATAGTCAAGAGTCATTTCAGTACTTATATAATTTAACATATGAACAAAGATAAGGATTATGACCACATAACGGGTCTGATCCTTTGTTATACACACTTAAAGTAAGAAATCTCATCCATTTACCATTCAACAATAACTCTTTTTTTTTCTTTTCTGACCCGGTATTCCCCATTTTAATTTTTTAAAATTTAGGATTACTTATACCTAGGAGCATTCAGTAGCATACTCCTAAATCCGTGGACGGATCTCTCTCTCTATCTCTCTGATTATTACATTATATTACACAATTCCATTTGATAAAATCATAAAATCACAAACATCTCTTTACATATACATAATTAACATCATAACCTCACACACGTAGCTTTACATATACATAATTATATATTTTTTCTACTCCTAATTCAATAATACCTTAACTTAAATCTATACAATTCACATTTCAATATTCTTAACTTAAATCTATCCACTTCATATTTCAATATTCTTAACTTAAATCTATCCATTTCATATTTGACAAAAACATACTTGAAATTACAATCATATATATAGTTCATACTTATTATTAACAATCTAATACTTGTCCTTACCAAGTCAAATTATCTATGCTCATTAACTTTACATATACTCATATATCTATATATTCACGTACATTCTTTACTTTCTTAATTCTTAGTCTTAATAGCTTTGTTACTATCAATATCTAATTGTATCCACAATTATCTATATATGTTTATATAATTAAATATAAACGTATATAATTCACTCTCCTCTTTCCTAATCTTAAATTAAACTTCTATAACTCGCGTTATCAATTTAAATATTAATTTAATTTTCCTCAAGTTACATAAGGCAAACCTTTAATATTAATTCTTAGCTCATAATAATTTTCCGATTAGCCTTACCTACAATTACTATTTACACATTCCGGTAATCATTTATTTACACTCCTCTCAATGCTTGGCCACCATTCATTACTAATATCCCGATTCTACGCCAAGAATTCCTCGTTAATTAACATTTAGGTATCCTAGTACTAACAGAAATGTTTTTACTGATATAACTCAGTGTCCTACAGTCGTAATCCAGCCATCATTTTAATATTAACATTTTGACTAGTTAGTATTAATCTTGATCATTCATTTCAACTTAAACTTACACTCAAATATTGTTAGTGCTCATAATGAATTATATTTATAGCTTCCTTATCATTTATCTCTTTCATAATTTTAACAAACATGACCCCACATTTTCTCAGGGTCAATACTCAAATACCTCTTAAAAAATTCTGGTACATTCTTATTAATCTCCATTATTATGTTAATTAGCCACGATTTTCTCCCGTTACAGTTTCCGTTACTCGCTCGTTCCTCTCTGTTCATTGCGTTGTGTTTAATAATAAAAAAAAACATTTCAACAATTTTAAGATTACAATTTGTCAACCTTAATCAATTGTTTTCCCATCCCTTTTCCCTTTTATTTAACCATTCATTAGCCATCATTAACATTTGGTCATGTCATCTCTTAATTACACTTTTCGCTCATCATCACGTACTTTGCATTACTTAAAAAAATCTTGTCTTCCTATCACTACTCTTCATACTCTTAATACCTTCTAAACTCAATCCCTTCCAATTTGCATTCCTATAACCATCTTCTCTTCCTCTCGCTTAATACCCATAAGCTAAATATTTTCTAAGATCCAATACCTTCTATTCCGGTTCTCACTAACCTCCATTCGTAACCCTGCACTCTTTGACTCCAAAATATCCCTTTTATTTACTCGTTAACCATCTCAACTTACCGTCCCGAATCATTCGATACCAACATAAATAACTCAAATCCCACATTCACCCTTCTTAGGTCTGTTCATATAACACACACTTTACTTAACACACAAAAAAAACGAATAATACCTCTTCCTAGGTTGCCGTGAACTACCCCTTATGTTTTATTCTTCATAAGTTTTCCTTTCCGTTTATGCTAAACGATACATTTCCAAAATTCCCATTCATCCCTTTCCTTTATCACCATTCTCACTTTATACTAGTGCGCTTATACTACCGCTAACCCCTTTTGGCCTTTTAAACATAAGTTTCCCACCTCTCTTGGGGCTGGTGTAAGACGGAAGGTTCCCGAGCCTTTCCGTTATAACTCAACGCGTTCACGAATGATTGTGCCAATTTATCTGCCAGTTTGTCTAGAAACCCTTTCTCCGCGTCACCCTTCGTGTCCGGTTTGACCAAATCCATCATCTTGCGATACACCCATGTGTCATTTTCGTCTTCCTGAATTTCACTTACTTTCGGAACTGAGGGCGCTTCGGGTACCTGCACGGAAATCCCTAAAACTCTCTGTGGGGGGGCGGGTCGTAAATTAGCCGCTGGTCCCCCGCTTGTTATGGCATCGCCTCGTTTCCCAGTAGGTTGTTGCGTTCGGGACGCTCCAGTTGAAGTACTGGGTATATTTCCTGAAGTGACAGGAGGCACTATGACTTGATCCCCACTCGGTTCAATTCTTGCGTCAGGTAAGTATACCGGAAAGTCATAAAATACCGTTTCTTCGTCGGATTCGACAGACTCTGGGGGAGGAGAGTAAGATTTGGGGAGTTCATTGTCCCCGCTTACTTCTACGTTGGGTGCAATCGCCTCCTTTTCAATGGGTCTATATTCCAAATATGGCTTCCTATCCAAAGCAAGCGTTAAACGATCGATGTGTACTCTTTGTGTATCTCGCGGCCTTGCTATATTTTGGATTTCGAAGTTGACCTCGGAAAGTTGTTTAATGACTCTATAGGGTCCTACCGAAAATTTTGCTAATTTCCGCGACCGCCCTTTCCTAACAGTGGGTGTGTACAAATACACTCTTGACCCGACTTGGATATTTTTATTAACGGCTCGATCAGCCCGGTATTTCTCTTGTAATTCACATGCTTTTAAATTATTTTCGCGCACTACCCGATATGCATGGTGTAATCTATTACATAAAGCTTGAACATGGTCGTCATATGGGAAGTATGAGTATTTTGGTTCGGTTTGAATTATATCATGCGGTAACCGCGGATCTCTTCCATAAATTAGGAAATACGGCGTATCTCCCGTGGCTGTGTGGGTGGCACTTCGGTAAGCTATCAGAACGTGTGGTAGAAAGACGTCCCAACTGTCTTGACTATCGTCTACTAATTTTGCTAGTGCATCTTCGAGGGTTCTGTGAAAGCGTTCTACTTTTGCATTCCCAGCTGGATGAAAACTTGTAGTTTTAAGATGTTCAATCCCAAATTTTGATAGCATTCCCTCAAAATCGCGAGATAACAGATTCGCGCCACGATCGCTCAGCACCTTATTTGGAAATCCGTGGACCGAAAATACATGTGTCATTAGCATATTTATAAGTGTTTCTGATTTTGTGTCGACAAGAGGTATTGCTTCTGCATATCTGGTGAAATGGTCGACCACTGTTAAAATATATTTATTACCCCTTTCCGTTCTTGGTAGAGGGCCCACGATATCGACACCAATAGTTTCAAATGGGACTTCGCATAGTGGTACACGTCCCAATTTTGCCTTGGCCCGAGGTTTAAAACCGCTTCTCCGTAAACATTCGTGACACGTCTGAACAAAGTTTTTACTGTCTGCATACATATTAGGCCAGAAATAACCCCTTCTCACTTTATCATAGGTTTTCTCAAACCTTAGGTGTCCGCCTGAGATTCCTGCATGGCATTTTTCTAGAACTTCTGCTCTCCTATTCTCTGGAACCACCACTTGTTCCAAGTATTCTCCCCTAGTACCATTGTTTTTAGGTCTTGAGTAATGTCTTAGAATTCCGAACTCATCTACATAATAAGAGTCGTCTGACTTTCGCAATCGGGAAATTCCGTTTTTTAGCTCTTCTATGATCGGTTTTAACCTAGGGTCATTTTCTTGGTCTGTCTTTAAATCGGCCACTACTTTGTCAGTCACCTCCAGTGAATTAACATCCCGAGAAAGAAAATCTGGGACAAAATTTTGGCTTCCCTTTACATACTGGATTTCAAAGTCAAATTCTGCTAAGCTGCATGACCATCTTGCTAATCTTGAATTCGGATTTTTGATATTGAGAATATAAGTAAGGGGTCTGTGGTCACTGGTAATCACGAATCTCTTCCCATAGAGATATACCCGGAAATAGTTCACTCCCTCTACGATGGCTAATAATTCTTTCTCTATGGTGGAGTATCCCAACTCATTACTTTTCAATTTACGGGACATGAACATTATGGGGAGTAAGGTACCGTCTGCGCCTTCTTGATGGATAGCCGCCGAAATACATGAATTCGAGGCATCGCAACCTAAGAAAAAGGTCTTTTCCGGATCCGGGAAATTTAATCTGGGCATCTCTAATAGCGCTGCTTTCAGAGTATCAAAAGCCTTTTGTTCTGCCCTTCCCCATTTAAATCTTATCCCTGTTTTAGTCAAATCGGTCAGAGGTTTAGTCAATTCCGCGTAATCCTTAATATGTCTCCTGTAAAACCCACACATCCCCAGATATCGTCTGACTGCTTTTACGTTTTTGGGAATTACAAAATCCTGAACTGCGTACACATTTCGTGGGTCAGGTGAAATGCCGTCCGCGCTAATTGTGTGTCCCAAATAGGATAATGATTTGCTCATGAATACACACTTACTCGGAGCAAACTTTATATTATGACTCCTAAATCTTTCAAGTACAATTTTAATTTTTTCGAGATGTTCGTCTGCGTTATTTGAAGCAATTAGGACATCGTCAATAAAACAGAAAATCTTTTGCTCCCTCAACCCACATAGAATAGCATCTGCAATTCGTTGGAAACATCCCGGAGCTGCCTTGAGGCCAAATGGGATGGTGTTATATTCAAATAGTCCGTCCTCGCAAATGAACGCAGTCCTTTCACGGTGATCTTCTCTGACCTTTACCTGGTGGTATGATGCCCGAAGGTCAAGCGTACTAAATAGTTGGCAACCTGCTAATTCACTAAATATATCCTCGACCCGTGGTGTCTGATAATTATCCATGATACAGCGTTCGTTTAGCCTTCGGTAGTCAACTACTAAACGACTATCGCCGGATTTCTTTTTCACGAAATGGCAGGGGCTACTGAATGCAGATTTTGACGGACTGATAACACCCGCCTGCATTAGATCTTGAATTTGTTTGGATAACTCTTTTCTTAATGCTAAGGGGGTTCGATACGGCCTGCTTTTAATTGGGGTGGTATCTGCCATATTAATTTCGAATGGAATCAGTTCACAATAGCCAATGTCTGATAAATTTCGCGCAAACGCAGTTCTAAATTCCTTAAGGACCTTCCACAATTTTTGTCTGTATTCCGGTTCAACCCCGGTCAAGTTAAAGTCGGTTTCCTTTAAAGGGCCCTGATCTGACTGATCGCTTTTAATATAATCTTCGGGAACTAAATCATATGGTACGATATTTGCTACTACCATCCCTTTATTTAGAATCATTGATTCATTCGTCCGGTTTTGAATTTCTACCTGCAACGATCCGGTCTTATTTACAATGGTAGGTTTTGATGTGACCTCAATTTTATCTCTTTTATGTGTTCCTTTCGAGGGGAGGGCATTTATCATAACTTTCCCTTTTACTTCAACTTTTGGCGACGAGCTGCGAACCGACACTAGCTTCCTCTCTCTTCCCGCTAAATGTACCTTCTGACACAATCGCCCCCTTTTCCCCCCTTCTGCCATACCAGGAGTTGACCGCGAGAAAGCGCCTATTGTGTGGCCACGAGGGGATGAGAAGTCAATGTTTACTTTTTCTCCCGTCTGTGTGTTGACCAACTGATCCTCCTTCAAGTCAATCACAAATCCTGCTCTTTTGAGGTAATCTACCCCTATTATGCCGTCGTAGACGGCGCTCAATTTATTTGTGGTGATTACAATGGGGTGCGATATGATGCCTGTTCCCACTTGTAGAGGCATTACATAAAACCCATCTTGTGGGACCTCCCCTCCATTCACCGCTGTCAGTCTGATTCCAAATCTTCGCATGGGGTAACTCGTTTTAATGCGAGCAAAGGCTTCCTTATCCAGTAGCGTTAGAACTGCTCCCGTGTCTAAGAGTAGCCGAAACTGGGCTCCGGAAATCTTTGCGGAAATGACTGGGAGACTAAAATCCTCGTGCCCTTTCTCCGTCATTATCTTTGATATGCGGGCGCCCTGTTGTCCCCCCTTATTCCAGGACGCCCTTGCGTGTTTAACGTTTCGCTCCTGGGATTGTACTGGTAACGGTCCCTTTGCGAACCCCTCTGCGCCCCATTATTTCGAGAACCCCTCTCTTGTCCACCCCTATTCTGATCGTAACGTGGAGCTGTCGTTCTTGCTGCCCCTAGGGGCGGTCTGGCTGTGCAATTGCGCATCAGATGTCCGACCTTTGCACAGACAAAACACCTTCGGTCTTCTACTCGCCCCCCTAAATTTCGTTCCTGGGGCCTATTGGTTTGATTCCGGATTTCTCTATCCTGGGTTCGACGACTAACCTCTAAATCATTAATTTTTTTCTGAAGGTTGTTTATCAGCGCTTCGTTCGCTTGTTCTTTCGCTAGTAACACTTCGAGTAAGCCCTCGCTATCTGTTTCTGTCGCATTTATGAGGGACCCCCTGCTACATATCCTTTCGTTTGCCTCCTCGAGGATTGCGACCTCAATTGCCTTATCCAGTGTCGTGGGATTTTGTGATAGCACAGCCCTCTGCAATTTCACATTTAAGCCGGACAAAAATTGGGACAGCCTAGTTTTGTCCGCAATACTTTCCACTTCCGGGATCTCAAAATTTGCCCCCTGTAAATAATCAAACGCAAGATTTTTCACGCGTCCTGCATACTGTTTGACGGACTCCCCCGGCTTTTGTTTACATGATGTAAACTGCTGCAGTTTGACTGCAAGAGGGAGCTGTTTTTCAAAATATTCCAAGAAATATTTTTTGAATGTTTCGAACGCTCGTACCTGCCTTACATCGTGATGATTTGACAAAAATTCAGATGCACCCCCCTTAATCTTTGTTTTTGCTATTAGCAATTTTTCGGCATCAGTCCAACCCGCTAATTGCGCCACCTCCTCAATTGATTCGATAAACTGGGCAGGTGTTAAAAATTCTTCACTTCCCGTAAATGAAGGGATTAATCCTAAAAATCCCGCTATTGTGTTTGTTACCGGGGCACGGCCGACCCCTGTGCTCCTGTCTCCACTCTCCCCCTGCATTCTTAATGTCTACACACAAGTGTCATATACAAAATCACAAATAAACAACCATAAATTTCAATAACAGATAAATTATAAATAATAAACAATTGTTTACCCCTTACCCAAACTAAATTTCACACTTAAATTTCAATAACAGATAAATTATAAATAATAGACAATTGTTTACCCCTTACTCAAACTAAATTTCACACTTAAATTTCAATAACAGATAAATTATAAATAATAAACAATTGTTTACCCCTTTACCCACTCTAAATTTCACACTTCTATCATCCTAATCCACATTATCATCTCATAACCCCTTAATTCATCAGATCATCCCCCTATTTTTGTAATCCAAGGTAAAATCCCCTTTCTCATGTTCCTTCTTAATACCCCTATCAATCACTTAATTTTCCTATCTTTCCTTTCCATCCTTACTCCCTCATTTTTACCCCGACAACCTGGTACAGTAAATACATACAGTACATACATGAATCGCACATTACCATAAAATAATAAAATTACACAATATACATATAATGAATAAACATCCGTTGCATGCAATTATATATCAATAGCTATTCATTTGATTTCAACCCTTTTTCCCCTGCCTTATTTTAACCTCAGTCTATCCTTTTCCTAACCTAAAGTTTCCTTTCCATTCTCATTTACAATTTCTCCCAGGTTTGAATTAAAAAATATCCTGGTCGCGGCACCAGTGTTACGCCGCTGCCCTCCACTCTGTAGGCTAACATACTGCCACAGTCCCTATACCCACTTGGAGGACACATCAATCGGCGAAGTAAAGGTTTCGCGGATTGGCGGCTCTTTTCTGATTTTCAATGACATGGCGTAAAGCGTGAATGGTTAAATAAAAAGAGATGATATAATTAAAAATAACAATTTATTCCTACACTTCGTTCATATTATACATTGTTTTTACTTAGACAGCGATCGGGCCTTTCCTTACACTAGGAAAGAGGATGGCGGAGTAGAGAGAGAGAGAGAGAGAAAAAAACCGTGGTTTAAATACATCGCGTCACGAATCTTAGCCCCTGATTATTCCTAACAAACTAGTGCGTTTTAAAACCCATTATGGATGAGAATTCTTACCTTCACTAAGGCGGGGGTCTCTGCTCTTGGCTGCACCTGGGATGTCACTTGTCGGCAGGGGCTCCGGGGACTCTGCACAGATTCACATCTAACTTTCTACTCTGCACACCACAAGTATGTGAGTCTAGTCTACGTATGATAAGTCTGATGATGATACTGATGTGTGATATCCTCTCGGGCCAATATATATAGTACCCGACTTGTTGTTTACATTTTCCCGTTCCCACGACCTCTAGAACCCTTGACCATCTGGCGGGTCCGTCAGCTGCTGGCGATCTCAAATGGTCGTGGGAGATTTCGCTCCCTCAGACCATTAAAGTATTCCCCTTATTGTGCGTTCACACTGACCCCTTTGCGGACAGATTTCTAAGCCCTATTCTATTAAAGTTGCGCAAGGCATATTTATAGGCAGTGGAATCAATTCCCTTTTCTTGCGTTATATTTTATAGCACTGGGACTCTTCCATCCCGAAGCCGCCCCGCGTTAAGTGCTTTCTTATTGAAAGGGGTGTTTATATCAAAATATCGCACCTGGCCCTGCCTTAAGCAAAAACACATTCCACTATTTGCCATCTGCCTCTGCTGTTAGAATAACAAGTCTTAGGTACGCGATATCTAGTTACGCGTTCAAGATTTTAATTTTGACCGCTGTAACAATAGTTCGGAAGATTTACAAACGAACGCAAAGCGTTATTTTGAATAACTTGAAGCTTCCTAAGGTCAATCTCGGCTGCAGTACCCCATATAGAGGAACCGTACGTCATAATTGGGCGTATATAGGACTTGTATAGTAATAACTTATTACGGATTGACAGGCGGCTATTTCTAGCCAATAAGGGACGAAGCTGGATGAATGAAAGCTTCAATTTCTTGCATGTTTCAGAAATGTGTAGCTTCCATGATAATTTAGAATCTAAGTACACTCCAAGGTACTTATACGAAGATTGCCAGGGAATGGGCTGATTATTAAGTACTAAGTTAGTGTTTGGGGTTTCCCTAGGGGGTGGGAAGGTAACTGCTGCACATTTACTAACGTTGACTTTAATTCTCCACTTAGTAAGCCAGTGCGTCATGTCTTGAAGATAATTTTGAAGAAGTTATGCACGATGTGTGTCTGTTTATGTTGTGCGATCAGGGCCGTGTCATCAGCATACAGGCTAAGTGAGACACCGGGGGAACGTGGAATATCATTAATGTACAGGTTGAACAATCTGGGCCCAACAAGAGAACCTTGAGGGACCCCGCTGAGAATATTCCTGGGAGAGGAGAGAAAGTTAGAGACTCGTACCACAAAGCTACGCTCTGTAAGGTACGAGTGAAGAATTTTGATTAAGTCAGGAGGAAAAGAGCGCTTGATAAGCTTGAACAACAGACCATTTATCCAAACCTTATCAAGCGCCTTTTGAATGTCAATAAAAACTATAGAGGTGCTTTCTTGTATGCTACGAGCTTCATGAATAAGTTCAACGACTCGAAGAAGCTGGTGTTCAGTAGAGTGTTTCGTTCTGAACCCATACTGTTCAGGAATCATGATGTTGTTCGAGTCACAAAACTCATCCAAACGCCGCAATATCACATAGTCGAAAAGCTTAGAGAGACAGGAAAGAAGAGAGATAGGTCTATAGTTAACAGGAAGAGTAAGATTTAGACCAGGTTTGGGAATGGGTGCAACAATTGCAACCTTCCAAGCCTTCGGAAAGTAGTTAACATGCAAGAGAAGAGTAAAGAGTTTTGCAAGATAGCTTTTAAGTAGGTTAGGTAGATTTTTTAACATGTTAGGAAAGAGGAGATCCTTCCCAGGAGCTTTATTCTTTTTCAATTTTTGAATACGGGGAAGCAGTTCTGCATAAGTCACGTCAGCCATAGTATTAGGTGTAGGTGAAGTAAGAAATTGTTCAACCTTGGGATCAACAATCGATACCGTTCTGGCATCGATTACATCATGATGTGGTTCAAACTGATTTCTAAGACTGTCTGCAAGCAGTTCAGCCTTTTGTGTGGTGGAGATGGCCCTTCCATTAGGACCCTCAAGGGTCGGAATGTGTGCTTTGTGCCTACGATAATGTGAGGCAGCCCTCCAAATGGTGTTGTCTTTAGTCGTTAAGGACTCAACATATGTGTTCCACCGTGCATTAGAAAAAGCCTTAAGACGTGATCTCACCTGGGCTCGTGAGAAATTAAGTTCACGCTTAAGGCAGGGGTCTCTACTGGCCTGCCAAGCTCTGCGAATCCTGTTTCTTTCTCTGATCATCTCCCGGAGGTCCTGAGGTAACTTATAATAGTCAACTTTAGTTTCCTTGGGCCGAGAGGACGCTGAATAGGCATTACGAAGCATAGCTTCAAATTTTTCCACTTCCTCGTCCAATTGGTCCGTGGAGCTAGCAACAGGAAGGGGCGGAGTTTCGTTGGCAAGAATGCTTTTAAACTTCATCCAATTTGTTTTGAGCTTAGCAGATTTCCTAAGATCATACTTATTTAGTTCAAGAGTATAGATAATTGGGAGATGATCCGAAGCAAGTTCATTAAATGCCTCCATGCAATAGGTATATGGAATGTTGCTGGTGATGGCAAAATCAATTATATTATTAAGATGGGTGGGTTCACCTGGAGCAACAATCTCATAGTTGTGCTCGTCGGCCCAGCGCTTAAGCTTGGAACCTCGAACATCAACTCGAGGACAACCCCAGGCTTGGCTTTTAGCGTTAAAGTCACCAGCAACTATTACATGGGGCGAAATTTTGAAGAGGGTATTTAAATCAGCAAGGACAGGACCAGCTTTTGCATTAGGATGAAAGTAGACAGACGCAATGGTCAGGGTCGGATTGCTAGAAAGGTTGAGTTCCACAACAGTAGCTTCACCAGCTTGAAGAGGAGGAGTAGGAATGCGAGTATGGTTGATTTTACGACTAATATAAATAGCAGTACCTCCCGCAGGGCGATTGCTAATTAGACTCCTGTCATCATTGTAAAGTTCATAATTAGCAATTTTGCAGTTTTCCCTGGACTGTAGTGGGTCTCTTGGACCAAGAACAGATCTAAGTTATTATTTATACAGAAGTCCCTAGTTTCCTGGATTTTACCTCTAAGTCCATTGGCATTCCATATGCCAATGGTAAGATCCTTCAAGATTCTTAAGGGCACAACCATAGCCGAAACAAGGGGGGCTAACCTTGGCTGATGAGAGCAAAAACGCTCTCATATATTATATTAACCCTATCTATCTCGGTAGGAGCTGACCGTAAAGCAGGTAGGGCATTTTTAAATGCCCTGCTAGTAACATCCATCCCATATCTATCCTCAAATCTAAATAAATAATTTAGAAAATCATCTGCAGCTTGATTATCGTTTGCTCCTTTGGGTGCTGCTAATTTAGGTTTGACGTTGAACGTCTTTTGAGTGTCCTCACTACGTCCTTCTGTGACAGCGGCATATGACCTCTGAGGGTTCACAAGCTTTTTAGTAAAGGTAGAGTTCACAGGGGTAGTAGCTTTGAGCTTCGGGAATCTGGGACAGTTACGATAAGAGGCTGGATGGTTGCCTCCCCAATTTACAAGGGGTTTCATAAGCTTTTGTGCATTCCTTAGTGAAGTGGGGGAGGGCACATTTGACACAATTAGGAGGAAGGTGGCAAGCATTGCTTGTGTGAAAAAAGGATTGACAACGATAACATTGAGTGATTTGCTTAGGGCCTCTGTATTTTTCTATTTTGACAATAACACTGAACAGACTAGTAATTTTATAAATTTGTTCATTTATGGGAGTTTTGGCAATTTGCACGTAAAACAACGGCATATTGACTCTGGCAGTTTTTGGGCCTCTAGCCAACTGTGTAACACTTATGGTTTTGAGACCCAAGCACTCTAATTCACGAGTAATAGCCGTTGTTTCCGTGCAAATTGGGAGACCTCTTATTACAATTTTAAGGGGCTTTTGATCATCAAGGAGGTAAGATTTGAACTCTACCTTATTGATAAGTAAAAATCTTTGTATTTTTAAGTAATCCTCTCTTATGTTGACATGAACTTTTAGGAAGTCACCCGATCCTGTGAGCTTGCTGCTAAGATTTGGTACAATCTTCTTTAAATCAGCGATTAATTGTGACCAATTTGTAGTCAAACTAATAAAGAAAGGAGGAGGACGTCGTTCTTTTTTGGGTGCTTCTTTTTCATTTTCACTAAACTCTTCAGCTTCAGGAGCTGGGAAGGGTGTTTTAGAAGTACTAGCAACATTATAGATACTGGGGTTATCTATTAGGGTGGCAGAACGTAAGCTGGCAGTATGCCTTTTTTGAGGCTTTTGAAAGCCGTCCTCATCAGTACCTCTAGGATGTTTTTTGGAGCTATTTAATTTCACATTATCTACATTAGCATTTTTAACAATATTAACATTATTTACATTATTTACAGATAATTTCCCTATGTCTGGCAAATTGGAGGCAGGTAACTGATTAGGGGGGCAAGAAGGCAAAGAATAACTGCCGGAGGAAAGCCTCCGACAGGACTCACCATACTTGGGTAGGTTGTTGGCTTCAACAAGCTTGTCAAGTGTCATTTCGCACTTGTCGATGATGTCCTTCAGTCTAGCTTTATCAAAGTCGTCTTCAGCTTTTCTCCAGAGAAACGTCTTTTCGTTGATGACTTCCCGAAGTCTAGCTGCTTCAGTTCTGGGGTCAGAATTATTTGCTACTTTAGAAAGATACTCGGCCTCTTCAATTGACCAGTCTGTCATTTCTATGCTTTCTTCAGTATTCTTCATTAATACAATAGGTATTCCTCCTTCAACAGGATCCGGAGGCTTAACTAGGTCAGGTGGAGGTGTCTCATGGACCAGCACATTGGTTCTCGAGGTTCTCATTGCAAAAAGACAGAGCTAAGAAAAAACACGTCCTCTTCGCTCGGCGTCACAAATGAAAGTCGTTGGTTAATATGAGTTGGTTAATATTTTGTCGCTGATGGGTTCGATAAAAAAAAAAAAAAAAAAAAAAAAAAATCTGATGTAAACAGCACATGACTTTCTCTGCAGAAATTCATATTTACGTTATTTCTTTAATAATTCATTAGATTGAGCTTAATTGAACCAAATAACACCAAATTTGCATTTTTCATTCAATTTTTGTTTTTATTTGGTAATTGGACTTTTTTCCGAAATCACCGTAACAGAAATGTAAGAAATCTCATATATCTTGAGAACAGTTAGTCCTAAAGTATAATGGCGTGTGTTATATTACTTTTCTCTTCAAAAATTGCGTATAAAACAAGAATTTAATTGATACATTTGAGCATACACTAGTTGGTCTTTTTTTTTTTAGATTTTGGCGGGCCATTTCATAAAAAAAGGCAGGTTGTTCTTTTCCGAATCGTACCAAAATCTAATCAGTAGCAGAGTATCCAACAATTAACTTATCAACCAAATTTTGTGAAATTTGGTCAATTAGTATTTTAGCTAAAGCGGATGAATGAAATTTTTACTGGCCATTTCGTAAAAAAAGGGAAGTTTTGTTTTTACGAATCGTACCCAAAACTAATCAGCACCAGGGTCACATCTAAGTGACTTACCTACCAAATTTTATGAAATTCGGTCCATTAGTTTTTGAATTAGAGTGGATACATACATTGCACAAACACACAGACAGACACATAGACAGACACACACACAGACGTCACGCTAAAAATGTTTTTTTCGTATTCTAGAGGTCTTGAAACGTGTAGATCCGCCGAAAACTCGAGTTGCGATTTTCGACATAATTCCAATACTTTCCCTAAACATTACCATGTATTGCAGGGAAAGTAAAAATTATGAATAATAAAAAAAAAGCATTTTTAGTGTTTTGATATCGTAAAACATGAATAGCATTATTGATTATTACTTTCCTTATATACATAATGTATAAGGAAAGTATTGTGACGGGGTCGAAAATTCGAATTCGAGTTTTCGACGGGAGAGCACGTTTCAAGCATCCCTGATCACGAATCAAACATTTTTGAAGTGATGTCTGTGTGTGTGTGTGTGTGTGTGTGTGTGTGTGTCAGTGGGTCTGTGGAGACGATAACTGACGAACGAATGGACCGATTCGAACCAAATTTGGTACAAAAATCACAATCTGTAAACACTGGAAGCCTATTGTTTTTATACGCAATCGAATGTTCAGAACCCCCCTAAATTTTCGAATGAAATTTTAAAAAAATCGTCAAAAAATCAAAACCAATAATAAAGTTACGTAAATAGACATTCCTTATGTAATTTTTCATTAGAAAACGATTGACATAAATTTTAGAACGCTAACATGAACCGTTCTCGAGATATTGCACATTTTTCAAAAAAATTATCAAAAAGTCAAATAAAATAGAAAAAAAATATTTCCTATTGAGAAACATGTTCACTTTTCATATATAATATCATGCGATAAATTGGGTGACATCATTCTCGTGGATCTAGCTCGTTCCATTCATGAAAAAAGATACTTTGAGTAATACTTTTGCATTTGAACGCCAATTTATCTGCTGTAAGAATAACTTATTTCTTCGTTCATAACGCTTGGCGAGATTTTGGCGACGAAATTGGCGGAATGTCGCCAACTTGGCGACTTTTTGAAATGTTGCCAAATTAACGAAAATCTCGCCAAATGGATAAAAATGACGCTAAATCAATGAAAATGACGACTAATTGTGGAAAATTCAATATCTAATAAGTTATATAATATATAAATATATAATAATAGTTATATAATATATGTCGAAAATTCAATATCTAATATATTATATATATATATATATATATATAACTTATTTCTTTGTCCATAACGCTTGGCGAGATTTTAGCGACAAAATCGGCGGAATGTCGCCAACTTGGCGACTTTTTGAAATGTTGCCAAATTAACGAAAATCTCGCCAAATGGATAAAAATGACGATAATCAATGACAATGACGACTAATTGTAGAAAAGTCAATATCTTGGAAAGGATTAGTATCTACTAGAAGAAAAACCTATTTATTTTACTGTAAAAGTAGTAAATTCATTTCATTATATAAGGAAAGTCATGTGTTGCCCACATCAGATTTTTTTGATATTGTAACACATAAATAGCATTTATGATTATTTTGACATTGTAAAACATAAATAGCATTTATGATTATTTAGATATTGTAAAACATAAATAGCATTTGTGATTATTTTGATAATGTAAAACATAAATAGCATTTATGATAATTTTGACATTGTAAAACATAAATAGCATTTATGATTATTTAAAGGAAAAGTAGAATATTATGTCACTCTGGCGTTCTATTTACGCGCCACACCACCATTCACAGGACGAGAATCAGTACCTGACATCTTTAAGATCTAATTCTCATGGAAATCATTCCACGTCGCGCGACAAAATTTCGTTGCTTGCACGAGTAAACGTCAGAACATCTCTAAAATTCCCAGCTTCTGTTTAAAATTGCCATACACGCACACAGTTCCCGGAAGCGACTATTTTCGGTCGGAACTTTGAGTTGTGCATCACGCATGGTGTCGCTTCAGTCATTTTTAATTCCAGTGACGTAAACAATCGTGCTATGGAGGAGCGCAGAAGAAACGTTTTTATCTTCACTAGAAACGTGCGCATAATAAATGGTTTTCCACCTACGTCACAATCGCCAGATATATTGTAGGACAATCCAATAGATATAAATGATAGAAACCAGGATCACACAATTCGCCTTTTCAGGTATATTTCTGTCAGCCATTTTTACTTGCGCTTCGAGCGTTCCAAATGGCCAATAGTTTAAATAGGACAGCTACACTCTTAATACAAGTTGTTGAGAACTTTTCTGAATGTCAAAAAACCTTTCAAATTTAAACATAAAAAGTGCGTATATTTTATAATTCTGTTAACATGTTAAATGGGAAAATATATTGAATCTTATTTCCGCGTATATCAAATTGTGTTAATTACTTCTGAGAGGCAAAGTGGTGCACGTTTCCTTACAATTATTTTGTATCTTCACCACCTCATTCGAATTTTCGAAATTCCCGATTTTCCTGTTGACCTAGATGATGAGACGGACTTAAATGAAACTGAAACCGAGATTATAGATAGAATGAAAGCACTCAATAATTAAGTAAAGTTATTAATATTATTTTTTTTAATTTCTCTTTGCATATACCCCCTAATTCGAATTTTCAAAATCTTGGATTTTTCTCTTGGTCTCGAAGCTGAGACCGATCGAATAACACCAAAACCAAGATTCTAGCCATAGTGAATGTGCTCGATAAGTTTGATATGCTATCCAATCATCCAATCAGTTAGTTCATAGTGCATTTTATTATGTTATGGTTTACGTGCGATGTGTGTCACAATCATCAGACATTTGCAGGGACATTCATTTGATATAAAGTACCTTTGTAAGTATTTTCTTATAGATGGTCTTCATGTGCGTCACAATCACCAAACATAATACAAGATCCTTTCGTAAATATGACAGAAATCATGATCACACAACTTGTCTTTGTAAGCACATTAGTATGGTGGCTATACCTGGTGGAACGCCACAATCTATAAAGACTACAAACGTCACACCACGGTTTATGTACTTTAAAGAACCCTGTTACACATTTTCGCCAAAGTACCGAAGATAGTACACATAACATGCAACTTTAACAAAGCTGAAATTAAAAAATCTGATGTTGGCAGCACATGACATTCCTTACAGACACATATTTGTTTGTTTTTCTTTCTTTCACAATTCATTAAATTGAGTTCAAATCTCCAAAATATCAAGGACAGTTATTTGAAATGCCCCTAAATTCGCAGTTTTAATTCTATTTACATTTCTTTGTCGACTGGGTGTAGTTTCAAAGGCTGAGTGTTAAAAATTCAAAAAACTAAAATATCTCGAGAACGGTTTATCCTTGAGTCATGGGATCAGTTTTATTCGCTATGCTGTAATTACATGAAGAACAAGTATACTTTAATGAAATACTTCAACAATTTTAGTCATTCATTTCACATTTTCACGATCTTTGTGTACCTTTTCTGCGCCAGGGAGAACGAAGTTCAACGCCCTCTGGTGGCATTACGCAATGCGCAATCAAGCTGTATTTCTAATCATTTGCATATCTGTCTGACACATATCTTTATGCTAAGTTTCTTTACGATTCCAAAATTACTTCTTAGTGCGCAAATTTTTATGGCAATGAGTGCATATAGCTTTGATTTCGTTTATACAAATTGTGGTTTTATGTTTCCTGAAATTATTTCATCACTGCGTTTCTTAAAATGACGCTAGATGAACTTCTTATCCATTAATTTGACTAATATGCAATATAAAGTAACATAATGTATCGGATTGGTATTTGTATTTCACCCATAATCACAAATATCTGAAATGGGTAGCACAAGATTTTTCCTACAGGCTCAAACTCATTTTCCGTTCACTTCTTTTGATCATTCACTAATTTGAGTTTAATGGCTCAAAATGCCAAGGATATTTATTTGAAATTTTATTCTGGTTTACAGTTTTAACATATTGCTTTCATCTGTCGACTTATCGCTTTATGAAACGTCGCCAGCTTACAAAAATTACCAAAGCAAAATTAAATCTTGAAAGCGGTTGGTCCTAAGGAAAAGGTCTTATTCTTTTTGCCGTCAGAAATTATGTACGAAATAACAATTAAATTAAAACAATTAAGAATGATTATTTTTGAATTGCAGATTCTGATGATTTATTGCTGGCCATTCTACAAAAAGAAGCAGGTTATTATTTTCTGAATCGTACCAAAATCTAATCAACACCGAACAATAAGTGACCTACCCAGTGTTGTTGTTTTTTTTCAGAACTGTTTGGCCGGGGGAGAAGGATAAAACTTTAGGGGGGCAAGTTTTGTATTTTCCATATATATATATATATATATATATATATATATATATATATATAAATGCTGTCACATAAATATAAACTAGGTTAACATGCATAGAATGTCTCCGGGGTGAGGGGGCTTTGCCCCCCCCCCCCCAAGGATGTATGCCTGAAAGAAACACTGGACCTATCCAATTTCTTTCTCTTTATTTATTTCCCTTGCTTCTGTCTTTTCTCCCTCTCTTTCTTTTATAATTCATTAAATTGAGTTAATTGCACAAAATAACATGCATAATCATTGAAATGACACTTCATTTGCAGTTTTCATTCAATTTTTGTTTTCAAAAGTAAATTTGCAAAAATGCTAAAAAAAACTAACATATCTCGAGAACGGCTAGTCCCAGAGGTATGGGTTAGTCGTATTCTTTTCGACGTCAAACATCACACATAAAGCAAGTATTTAATGGGTACATTTGAGCATACGTTGTCTTTTATTTTAGATTTTTGATGACTTTTGCCGGTCATTTCTCAAAAAAGACAGGATTTTTTGTTTGTTTGTTTGTTTTTCTCCGAATTGTATCAAATATAATCAGCACCAGGGTTACCCACAAGTAACTTATCTACCAAATTTAGCGAATTTTGATCAATTAGTATTGGAGGTAGAGTGGATACATACTTTTCACAGACAAGACACACAATCAGAGTCATCAAGCTAAAAATATTTTTTTATTTGGCTTTAAGAGATCTCGAAACGTTTCGATCCGTCGAAAACTCGAGTTACGATTTTTAACACGATTTCAATATTCGGCTTCAAGAGTTCTCGAAACGTGTCGATCCGTCGAAAACTCGAGTTGCGATTTTTAACGCGATTTCAATATTCGTCTTCAAGAGTTCTCGAAAAGTGTCGATCCGTCGAAAACTTGAGTTGCGATTTTTAACACGATTTCAATATTCGTCTTCAAGAGTTCTCGAAAAGTGTCGATCCGTCGAAAACTCAATTTTTAACACGTTTTCAATATTCGGCTTCAAGAGTTCTCGAAACGTGTCGATCCGTTCCAAAACTCGAGTTACGATTCTCAATCCGCCTTTATAATGAAATCGATTCCAAGGCTCGTTTCGATGTTTAGAAAATGCAAAATCCATGCCGTTCCATAAATAAATCTAAAACGAATTAGCGAATCGGCGAGCCAGGCAAATGGCCCGAATGGTAACATTATATGAGATGCAGTTTTGCGCCCTGCTGCGGAACCATTTACTCACAGAAGCGATTCGAAGTGGAATAATTTGATAAATGGAGACTTATTAAAGAGTAATAATGGCAACGTCTGGATGATTCGGGGCATTACGAGGTCGTTAATGTTTGACAAATAGAGGAAAGTTCCAAGGAAGAAGTGTACATTTAAAATTGAAACTAGATTGTCAGAAGAGCTAGAACTTTTAAGGTGACGGTGGACGTTGGAAGGAGCAAAAATCGATTAAAAAAAGCTTTTTTTTTTAATATATAACATTGTTTTACACATTTAATCTTTTGGTTAGGGGTGGGACAGCGTCTATCTCAAACGAAGAACCTCCCAAAAAGACATGTTATGTTAAAAATGTTTGAAAAATCAAGTCCCATAGGATTCAATGTATTTCATTTTTTCAACCAAAACTCAATCCAAACTAATCCAAAACTCCAAAACTAATCAATCCCAAAACTAATTGGGTGATATTATTCATTTATGTTCCCATAGGTCCCACACAGAGATCGTCTAAACAACATACTAAAATTTCATTTTGATAAAGTCATTTTTACGGTAGTTATCGTGTTAACTGATAGACAGACAGGCTGACAGAATGAACAAAGTCATAAACACTTTTCAACTATGTTGTAAAAATTGTTAAAAAATCAATATAGCAATAAATTTGATATTACGCCTGACATGAGTATCATTGAAATGTCCAGTACTATTACAAACAATGTGCAAATTTAAGATTAAAAAATCGACAACATAAATTCCAAAAAAATGAAACTTGATATTTTATTTCTGAACTGCCTTATAAATACTTATTTATTGGTTTACGCGTATGAAAATTTTAATATGAACACTTCTATAAAAATTCTCCCAATCTTCTGTCTAAAAATAATCTGAAAGTGAATGTACCGTATTAGTAACTGCATAAAAAGGGAAATTGAAGTATCACCTAGTTTTAAAAGATAAAAATATATCCTTCTTCGTCAGAATAAATAAAACAGATCAACCCCCACGGCGAAGTTAGGGATAGCCTCTCGATAGTTAGGGATAGCCTCTTTATATTTCCCTACCTCTACTATTTCATAAAGCTACAGGGCTGAATGCCGAAGCAGCTAGTTTCAAATAAATATAAAGTTATTATTATTTTTTACTGCTAGAATAGACTCGTTACAATTAAAAATGCTTAGCTTTCATAAGTCAAAGTTCAAAACATTATCGAGATTTACTCTTTAATAATTAACCAAAAATCTGTTTTTAATAATTTTTAATTAAAATTTGCACCTCCCGTTTAAGACAAAACGCGACTTTTTACGTCAAAATTTATTATTTATTCCGTATATAGATAGCCGGAATTGCATACTTACAGGGTTGGACAAATTTTAATAATGTAGAATTGCAATAATTAGTGTGTTACTGTTTTCCAGCAATATCGGAATTCTTTAACCTGCAACCATGTGCTGGAAGATCACCGATTATGATACAACCGGAATGTATCCTAATGTAATTGAAGGCATGAAAAAGTTAACTTGCTATCACGTGCTGAAAGAATTATGATACAAATGGAATATCATAATGTAATTGAAGGTACGAAAAAGTCAAATGCAGCCCTGCTCTACTCCAGATATTTTTAGATTGACCCAGTGGTATATTTTGAGCATCCATTTGGAGGGCTATTTCTTTCCTTTTTACTTTTCTTATATACATAATGTATAAGGAAAGTATTGTTGTTGTTGAGACCCAGACCGTCCGACCTACCAGAAAGGTGTAAGGTAACTGTATGGACGGCCGGGAAGTGCCACCCAATTTAGACCGGAACCCAGTGGGGGAGGCATCCACAGGGACCGTACCCTCCTTCCCCTACCACCAACCTCTCGGAAGGACTTACGGACCCACATGTTTAACGTGATCGTACTCCGCATGAACACGGCGGCATTTGTGGTAGCGTGCAAATCTAGCGCGCAAACCACGGGGATACCGCACCCGAGATGGCCAACAGCACGCGGTGTTCCGAGGTGGTCACCCACCAAGTACTAACCGCGCCCGATGCTGCTTGACTTCGGTGATCTAACGAGAACCGGTGTTTTCAGCACGGTACGGCCGTTGGCAAGGAAAGTATTGTGACGGGGTTGAAAATTCGAATTCGAGTTTTCGACGGGAGGGGGATAGCATTTCAAGCATCCCTGATCACGAATCGAAAATTATTGAGGTGATATCTGTGTGTGTGTGTGTGTGTGAAAGTATGTGTGTGTGTGAAAGTATGTGTGTGTGTGTGTTGTGTGTGTGTCAGTGAGTCTGTGGAGACGATATCTCACGAACGAATGGAACGATTCGACTAAAATTCGGTACAAAAATTACAATCCGTGAATATTGGAAGTCTATAGTTCTTAAATGTAATCGAATGTTCAGAACCCCCTATTTCAAGTGAAATTTTGAAAAAATCATCAAAAAATCAAAACATTTAATAAGTTATGCAAATAGCCATTTCTGATGTAATTTTTCCTTAGAAAACGATTGACATAAACTTTAGAACGCTAGCACGAACCGTTCTTGAGATATGGCACATTTTTCAAATAAATTTAACAAAAAATCCCATGAATTAAAAAATATATATATTAACTGGTGAAAAACATGTTTACTTTTCATATGTAATATCATGCGATAAATTGGGTGACATCATTCTCGTGGATCGAGCTCGTTCCATTCATGAGAAAAGATACTTTGAGTAATACTTTTGTATTTGAGCACAAATAGTCATTTATCTGCTATAAGAATAACTTATTTCTTCTTTTATAACGCTTGGCGAGATTTTGGCGACAAATTTGGCAGAATTTCGCCAACTTAGCGACTTTTTTAAATGTTGTCATATTAACGAAAATCTCGCCAAATAGATAAATGTGACGCTAAATCAATGAAAAGGACGACTAATTGACGAAAATTCAATATCTTCGAAAGAATATAAGTATCCACTATAAGAAAAACCTATTTTTTTACTGTATAAGTAGTAAATTCATTGCATTATATAAGGTAAGTCATGTGTTGCCCACATCAAATTTTTTTGAGTATGTTTTTTGTGTGTATGATCTGGGGGTGATAGAGGGGTTGGAAGGATTTTCCTCTATTCTCCCAATTCAGCATGACTGATAAATTCAGTGAATGCAAAAGTAAGTTTCTTCTGGAATTTAATGTATAATCGATAATCATTCTATTAATCACGAAAACGAAACATATAAAAATAAATTGGATGTGGGCAGCGCATTATTTTTTCTACGCAAAGCAATCAATCACATTACTTTTTTCACAGAGAAATTATGATGTTCATTCAATGCACAGTACAATTTTTTTGACATTCACTTAAGGGGACGGAGGACGTTGACATTTTTTTAATTTATTTATTGACTTAGAAACATGAAAATTTGTATAAATATTCCTTTTAACATTACTATATAAAATATCATTAATTTTTTTCCACTTTTGTTTTAATTTTGTATTTTTTTTAAATTAAATTGGTTTAATGAAATTTTGAAAATGCTCCTTGCGTGCCATTTGTTCACATTTTTGATTAATTTTACGTTATAATCACTCAAAAACACCTTATGAATAAATTTGGGTAATTTTTAAATTCCTTAGAAAGTTAATTTTTTAAAAATATTTTTCTGCATTAAAACTTAATTTTCATCATTTAATTAGGTTCTTATTCACTTTTAATTACCTTAACAAAGTCCAATTATAAAATGCATACCCAGTTTCATTAAAAAAAGTATGAAAGGTGTCTTCTTGCCAAATTGCATGCATCTGCATCAAAAATTAAGACGCATGGAGCATTTTAAAAATATAAAACCTTTGAAAATTCCGTTTCGAAAAAAATGCATTTAACCTTTTGCTTACGGGTGGGACAGCGTCCATACCACACGAAGAACCTCCCAAAAAGACAGGTATTTGACATACCCTATCCCAAACAATTAGACCCCCCCTCTTTTTGCAGGCATTGGCGTCCATGGAAATCGCCGACAGAAACATTGCACCTGCTGCAGCAGGTGAAATGTAGAGATATAGAGATTTTCAGAATTTTTATGGAGAGACTATAACAGGACTCATTTCTCCATTGCAGTGGAGTTGTCGAATTGTCGTGACATGGGCTACATTGAACTGTGATTTTTGTCAATGTTTTAAGAATACTAGCTGATGTTTTGTGAAAGTATTTTGAAAATAATATCTTTTATTCTGTGAAATTAGTGGAGCATTTACGTGATATTTGATTGTATACTGTTTCTGTTTACTTTGTACTTAAGGAATATGTACGTAGGGAAAGAAAAACAAAGCTGCGAACAAAAGTCGCATTGACAAAACATCAATATTACGTGACTCGTCTCATCCGTCTTTTGAATCCAAGCGCATTTTATTATCCGTCCGTATTTCCTTTTCATTCAGCTACGCGGAGATGTTGCCAACCTCTAAGAACAAATAATAGAAGAACCCTTTTTTCTGCATTCCCTGTTTTACCTACGCCCTACTCTATTCCTCTGCGACCCGATTTCATTGTTTGATAGACACACTTTCCAACGGATTGTCTCTTCGATGGACAAATATTTAGTATATTCCTATATTCCACGGCCGCAGATGACAATGTAGAGAGAAACTCCACAATAGGGAACTTCAAAGGAGCCGATAAGATTGGATCATTCTATTCATATTGGACGGAAATATTTTTGATTGTTGTATACCGAAAACTCCGATGTGGGGCGGCAAAATGGCTTTCCTTACACACCATGCGATGAATTTACTTATTAATTGATGTCGCAGAAAAAAAAGAGGCGTAAAACAATTCATTTATACTAGATAGTGAAATTCATAAAGAGCGTCATAAATTTGGAAATAAAGATACTTCGTCAGAAACAGTCAACTAAATATATCACCCGATTTCAAAAGCATAAAGAGAGCCTTCTTCGTCAGGATAAATGAAAGAGAAAAGTCGCCATAGCAAAATTTCGATAAAATGTGACTTATCAATATAAAAAGTTTTTATAAGCTATTGTTACGACGTATCCGCGGAAAACGCTGGTGTGTGCTCAGGTTAAGAGAAAGACTCCAAATTTCTGGATAACTAACACGTTTATTCACGAGCTAAACAGAAACAATATACCAAATTGGCTATAAACCGCCAAATCTGGCAACCCTCCTCCTAGCTTAAGCTTCTGACAACCCTATACTCACGTTATGGGAAAAGATACCTGTACAGATGTTTTCTCCGTCAGACGAAAATAATGAGAGGGGGGGGGGGGGGGCCGAGAGCCTCCGAAGCGGATTACAAGTTCGCAACACTATGCAGAAATATTTATAAAATTCTGTCTATCAGTTTGTTCGTCTGTTCCATATACAATTCTAGTCTTTAATGGATTTCTTTTTTTACTTTCCTTATATACATAATGTATAAGGAAAGTGATGTCTGTGTGTGTGTGTGTGTGTGTGTGTGTGTGTCAGTGAGTCTGTGGAGACAATATCTCACGAACGAATGGAGCGATTCGAATGAAATTTGATACAAAAATCACAATCCATGAATTCTGGAAGCCTATTATTTTTAAACGTAATCGAATGTTCAGAACCCCCTAAATTTTCAAGTGAAATTTTGAAAAAATCATCAAAAAATCAAAACCTTTAATAAAGTTACACAAATAAGCATTTCTTATGTAATTTTTCATTAAAAAACAATTGACATAAACTTTAGAATGCTAGCATGAACCGTTCTCGAGATATTGTACATTTTTCAAATATATTTATCAAAAAATTCCTTAAATTAAAAAAAATATTAACTGTCGAGAAACATGTTCACTTTTTATATGTAATATCATGCGATAAATTGGGTATCATCATTCTCGGGGATCTAGCTCGTTCCATTCATGAGAAAAGTAACTTTGAATAATACTTTTGTATTTGAACACAAATAGTCATTTATCTGCTATACGAATAACTTATTTCTCCGTCCATAACGCTTGGCGAGATTTTGGCGACAAATTTGGCGGAATGTCGCCAACTTGGCGACATTTTTAGTTGCCAAAATAACAAAAATCTCTCCAAATGGATAAAAATGAAGCTAAATCAATGAAAACAAGAAAGATCAATCATGATTAAAGCATTGATTATGAAACACTTTCCAACTTCAATGCAATTTTATTTAAACATGTCTAAAATGCAATACATTCCTCGGTAATATTTTAAAACTTATCACAATGCTACATTAATTTATTAAACCTTCATCGAAAAAAATTAACTTCATTCAAATGACGGCATTAAAATATAAATTGCCTGGTTTAAACATCTTTAAAATGTGATACATTCCTCGGTAATAATTTTAGAATTATCATAAAACTACGATAATTTATTATATTTGAAAACAACTGAAATTCATTCAAATGACGTCATAAAAAAATAACACGCCTGGCTCTCTCTATAAAAGCAACATTTCATTCATAAATAATTCCCCCATTCATGTCATTCATCACAATACAATTATTATAATAATTTATATTATTTAAAAATTAAGACCATGGAGCTACAAGTAAGTAAAACTCTATGCGTAAAACTTCATCGAAAATTATCGTCCTTCTCTTTCTAAAATCAATGAATATTTCATTCATATCAGCCATGAAGACTCCATGGACTAAATGATTTTATGTTAAAGAATTACAGCGATTCTAATACAACTCATTCTACATATTTTGCTGTTTACATTTTACATAGGTGAAAAATAGGCTTAATAGTAGAAATAATCAAATTTGGATGAGCATTTAAACTGAAATATATTGTCATTGCGTTGTTAAAGTATGTAGATGCACAGAATTTAGGCAAAAATAAAGTAGTTTTAGGACGGATACAACACTCAATATGAATTAAAAAGAACTTTAAAAATCACGATTTTGAGACAAGATGGATGCCATATATCATTTTGAAGTGGGTCATGTGATCGTTTCATATCATGGACACGTGATTGCTTCATATAAGAGGTGTTATTATTATTTTAATTTTTATTTTAAAAACTACTGAATATATTTCGCTGAATTTTTTTTTTATATATTTTATGGAACAATTTGAATATTGCCTAAAATTTTCAAAGCAATTTGTGAATTTTAAATCCGCTTAAAAAATGCTTGAAAAATTAGGTCCCATAGGGCTCAATTTATTCCATTTTTTCAACCCGATTTCAATCCAAAGCTAATTGGGTGATATTATTCATTTATATTCCCATAGGTCCTATAGACCGTCTGAACAACATACTAAAATTTCATTTTGATTAAGTCATTTTTACGGAAGTTATCGTGCTAACGGACAGACAGACAGACAGACAGACAGAATAAACAAAGTCATAAACACTTTTCAACTTTGTTGTAGAGTGTTAAAAACGAGATCTTGTGGAGGGAGAAATTAAATCTTCACTTCTCTCGTACTACAACTTAGACGTCTACTTTGATTTATACGGCAATTAATGATGGAATTAATGGTGTTAATGATGACTAATTGAAGAAAATTCAATATCTTGGAAAGAATATAAGTATCTACTATAAGAAAAACCTATTTTTTTTTACTGTAAAAGTTGTAAATTCATTGCATTATATAAGGAATGTCATGTGTTGCCCACATCAGATTTTTTTTTCAATTTTGGTATTAGTATTCTTATCATCATTGAGGTTGTAATTCCCCTTCCATATTTCTTCATCGATATTTCTATGTTGTCGATATATTCATTTCAACGCACACATTTTACTTTCTATGGAAATAGCATAGTACAGAAGATTTACTCTGAAATCTTATTTTAATAAACTTATATCCTGACGTTTATCAACGGAATCAAATTAGTTTCAACGTGTGAATCAGTTCCATGTTTTTCAATTATTTTTCAATTTCCATTCAATTTATCCGATTTGCAAATGGATAAGAAACCATTTTTTATAATCTATGTTATTATATTTAATATATTTTTTGATAATCCTTAATATATTTTTATGTCAGTTACGGCCATGGGATATAAAGTGACGCTAATGATTGATATTTTCAATTTTTAAATCCATCTATTCTACTTTGGGAAACGGATTTTCAATTCCTATCTTTCCGAATGTGTTTGAATGATTGTTGAAAGGGGATAAAAATTAATATTTACTTAACATTCTGGCGTTAGAGATTTTCACACTTCTTTATTTTTTTACAGAAGAGATTAAATATGTAAACGATTTAAAAAAAAAGTAAAATGATTGCTTTTAGAATTTGCGCATATTCTAAATAACGAGCAACGTTGGGTATACCCGCTAGTCCTTAAAAATGCTGGGACAAAATATACAACAGTTTCCGCTTTATTTCTGCAACGAATGCCGACATTTTTTTTACTAACAGCATTCTAGAAAATGCTGCTAATAAAAAAAATGCTTAGTCATGTGCTGCTCACAACAAAAATCTGATGTGTGCAGCACATGACTTTCCCTGTAGGCAATTCCACGTTCTCTTTATTTAATTAAATTTAATTCACTTTTAATTCAATTTTTGTTCGCATTTGCTAACTGGACTTATTTTCAAAGGTGGCGTAGATAAAATACTAATATATATCAAGAACGGCTAGTCCTATTGTAACGGGGCTGGTCTTATTCTTTTCTTTGTTAAAATTTACGTATAAAATAAGCATTTAATGGATACAGAGTATGCGTACTTTTTTATTTTAGATTTTGACGATTTTTGTGGCCATTTTGCAAAAAAAAAAAATGCAGGTTATTTTTTTCCAAATCGTACCAAAATCTAATCAGCACCAGGTCACCCACAAGGAACTTCTCTACCGAATTTTGTGAAATTGGGTGCATTAGTTTTTCAGTTAGAGTGGATACAAGCTTTTGCGGGCCATTTCGCAAAAAAAAAAGGCGGGTTCTTTTATCACGAACCATACCCAAAACTAATCAGCACCAGATTCGCCCACAAGTGACTTACCTACCAAACTTTATTAAATTCGGACCATAAGTTTTTTAGTTAGAGTGAATACAAAATCTGCACAGACAGACAGACACACACACAGACACACACACAGATGTCACGCTAAAAATGGTTTTTTCGTATTCTAGAGGTCTCGAAACGTGTAGATCCGTCGAAAACTCGAGTTGTGATTTTTGATATGATTCCAATATTTTACCTGTACTTTACCATATATTGCAGGGAAAGTAAAAATATGTAAGAAAATAATAAAACTTTCGATGTAAATATTTCCAGCGCGACAAAATCTCGAAATCTTGGAAATTCACGAAAAATTTCGCAATTCCATGGCTCTAAAATGTCTTGTCCTTTCAGCCGTTTTGCCCTGAAGTCAGTAATTTATATCTTTTCGCATTACAGAAACAATGGCTGTTAAAGAGAAAGATATGGGGAAAAGTCCGCTATCGCAATCGTGACATTCGCCCAAGCTCTGCCAGAATGAAGAAATGTGTGGTAAAAGGCAAACGTGAAATAAAATATTTTCGCTGATGTACTGTATGTTTTTGTTTTTTTTTCTTCTGGCAAATGAATTATGGAACAGAGTGAATGTGTCTTTTTCGCCAATGTACATGTGAAAAAAGTTTCTACGCATAATATCAAGTGTTCTTATCATCCGGTTATTAAATCGCATTCAATGAGACTTTTACATTCTCCTACTATGTAATGCAGTATAGAGAAAATATTCTTTTCACAAAAATTTTCAAATTCGAGATTTTGGTGCCAATAAATGTTTTAAGACCTCCTGAACATGTTTTGACTATTTTCGGAGTGATGTCCATCTGTCTGTTTGCCTGCCTGTCTGTCGCAGATTTCTTGTGCCACAAATATTAATGAATTTTCACGAAACTTTATTATCTATAGCCGGTTTCGTTATCAAAGCATCTGGAACTAGATAAAAAATTTTAAAATTCGAACGCAAACTTCGAAATTATATATTTTCTTAGCACGGCAGCATAGGATAAAATTTGATATAATCATGCATAAAAGGGTTTATTTGTGCCTCAATCATCACGAGACTTAATAGTTTCAATCATTGTTGCGAAAAATAGCATCGATACAATTTTTGTGTTTGTAATGTCATTAGCCCCCCTCGGTAGCAAGTCACTGCCCCTGGGGGGGGAGGGGGTACATTGTCAAGTATGGTATCCATCGAATGATGTTTTCAAGCCCTTTAGAGTATTGAGTAACGCACGCTATAATTGTAATCATTTGGACCCAAGATACCGACTTTTAAAAATTTGTCTTGTAAAACTTGAAAAAAAAAAAAAAAGAAAAGCTACTAAAAATGGATTCTGGTAGGAGAAAGTCGAGATGCCACATTCCAGATAATTTTATATTAAGCCTTCATATCAGCACTGTTTTAAGTCAAGTATCAAACTTTGGAACGCGCCGGTTGTTGTGATTAAGTTGTTTCTACGTACAGATAAGCTATTAAGTCTTGTTTGAACGGACGAGCAGAAAGCACATTATGAAAGGTCGACGTAATAATTCTTTCTCAAATAAAAAAGAAATGCACGTACAATTCATTATTCTTGCCTTCTAAATGCATAATTTTAAAGTTTAAATTTGCTTTTGCCATTTACAAGGTAAGATCAAAAAGTTCGGAGACTGTGCTGATATCTCCAACCCTGATTGGAGGAGAAGGGAAATAATTTACCGTGGCGTGGAAGCACATGTGACGCTAGATGTGGAAAGGAAGAAGCAGGTGTTTTTCCAGACAATGCGTGTCAGTGAACTGCAGTCGTTCGCATTTGTCAAAAACGGAAATGGTGTTTGAAGAACGACGTGATAATATCAAATTCTGCCAGCGTTTGGAGAAATCGCCGACAGAAGCATTGCACCTGATGCAGCAGGTGCAATGTTTCTGTCTATGTATGTAATATGTAGTCTTTTAATTTAGATTTTGGTGATTTTTGTGGGCCATTTTGTAAAAAAAGCGGGTTCTTCTTTACCGAATCGTACCAAAATCTAATCAGTTCCAGGATATCCCGCAGGTGACTTATCTGCCAAATTTTGTTAAATTTGGTCCAGAGTGGCTACATACATTGTACAGACACACAAGCAGACAGACGTCACGCTAAAAATAGTTTTTTCGTATTCTAGAGATCTCAAAATGTGCAAATCCGTCGAAAACTCGAGTTGCGATTTTCGGCATGATTCCAATACTTTCCCTATGCATTAGCATGTATTGCAGGGAAAGTAAAATTATAATGAAAGACATTTAAAGCTGCCTAGAATACATTTTCCGTAACTCTGACCACAAACTATCAAGGGGGGACATCTAAAAAAAAAAAAAATTACACTTTTACTTATTTACTTTTTTATTTACACTTTCTAACACAGTTGAAAAGTTTTTATGAATTTAGTGATTCTGCCTGTCTGTCTGTCCGTTCGCCCAATAACTGTCGTAGAAAATGATTTTACCGAAACGAAATTTTAGTGTATTGTTGAGACGGTCAGTGAGACGTCTGGGAATGAAAATGAATATCACCCAATTAGTTTCGGATTGAACTCAGGTTGAAAAAATGAATATCACCCAATTAGTTTCGGATTGAACTCAGGTTGAAAAAATGAATATCACACAATTAGTTTCGGATTGAACTCAGGTTGAAAAAATGAATATCACCCAATTAGTTTCGGATTGAACTCAGGTTGAAAAAATGAATATCACACAATTAGTTTCGGATTGAACTCAGGTTGAAAAAATGAATATCACCCAATTAGTTTCGGATTGAACTCAGGTTGAAAAAATGAATATCACACAATTAGTTTCGGATTGAACTCAGGTTGAAAAAATGAATATCACACAATTAGTTTCGGATTGAACTCAGGTTGAAAAAATGAATATCACACAATTAGTTTCGGATTGAACTCAGGTTGAAAAAATGAATATCACACAATTAGTTTCGGATTGAACTCAGGTTGAAAAAATGAATATCACAAAATTAGTTTCGGATTGAACTCAGGTTGAAAAAATGAATATCACCCAATTAGTTTCGGATTGAACTCAGGTTGAAAAAATGAATATCACACAATTAGTTTCGGATTGAACTCAGGTTGAAAAAATGAATATCACCCAATTAGTTTCGGATTGAACTCAGGTTGAAAAAATGAATATCACACAATTAGTTTCGGATTGAACTCAGGTTGAAAAAATGAATATCACACAATTAGTTTCGGATTGAACTCAGGTTGAAAAAATGAATATCACACAATTAGTTTCGGATTGAACTCAGGTTGAAAAAATGAATATCACACAATTAGTTTCGGATTGAACTCAGGTTGAAAAAATGAATATCACACAATTAGTTTCGGATTGAACTCAGGTTGAAAAAATGAATATCACACAATTAGTTTCGGATTGAACTCAGGTTGAAAAAATGAATATCACACAATTAGTTTCGGATTGAACTCAGGTTGAAAAAATGAATATCACCCAATTAGTTTCGGATTGAACTCAGGTTGAAAAAATGAATATCACACAATTAGTTTCGGATTGAACTCAGGTTGAAAAAATGAATATCACACAATTAGTTTCGGATTGAACTCAGGTTGAAAAAATGAATATCACCCAATTAGTTTCGGATTGAACTCAGGTTGAAAAAATGAATATCACACAATTAGTTTCGGATTGAACTCAGGTTGAAAAAATGAATATCACACAATTAGTTTCGGATTGAACTCAGGTTGAAAAAATGAATATCACACAATTAGTTTCGGATTGAACTCAGGTTGAAAAAATGAATATCACCCAATTAGTTTCGGATTGAACTCAGGTTGAAAAAATGAAATACATTGAACCCTATGGGACCGAATTTTTCAAACATTTTCTAAGCGGAGTTAAAATTCACAAATTGCTTCAAACATTTTAGAAAATATTCAAATTACCACATAAAATGTGCAAAAAAAATTCAACAAAATATGTTCGGTAGTTTTTTAAATAATAATTACCCCATATCATGTGAAGAGATCACGTGACTCATTTCAAAATAAAATATGGCACCCATTTTCCCCCCTGTGTAAAAATTGTGATGTTTGAAGATCTATTACATTTATATTTAGTGTTGCATTTGTCCTGAACCCGCTTTATTTTTGCCTGCTATCTGTGTATTTAAATTATGTGCCCACGCAATTGAAATATTTTTGATTTTAAATGATCATTAACCTTTTGCTTACGGGTGGGACAGCGTGCATCCCAAGCAAAGAACCTCTCAAAAAGACAGGTATTTGACATACCTTATCCCAAACAGTTCGATCCCCCTTTGCAGGCATTGGCGTCCATGGACGTCAATGCCTGCAAAGGGGGTTTGGGATAGGATATGTCAAATACCTGTCTTTTTGAGAGGTTCTTCGTTTGGGATGGACTCTGTCCCACCCGTAAGCAAAAGTTTAAACTTTCTTTATTTCTGCAATGAAGCCTAATTTTAACTCTAAACTGTAGCTTCAAGCGATTATAAGGTGAGTTGTTTAAGAATTGTTGAATTTTTTTAATACAAAATTAATTAGCTCTGGAGTCTGGAATATAAAAAATTAATTAGCAAAATTTATTAGTCAAAATTAATTAGCTCTGGAGTCTGGTTATGAATGGAATATTCATTGATTTTACATAAAGCAGCAGGTGATTTTATAACACTGCCTTTTTAAATGAAGTTTTAAGTTTCCAATTAAAATAAATTATTGTAGTACTGTGATAATTTATAAAATATAACCGCTGGATGTATCGCATTTTAAAGATGTTTAAATAAAATTGCATTTCAATTGGAAAGTGTTTTATAATCAATGATTCCTGCAGAGATTGATATTTCTTGTTTATTTTGATGAATTAGAAAAATATTTTAAAAACAAATTTACATTTTATTTACAACTTAAGGAGGGAATTGTGTCTCCCAATAAAATTTAATGAGTATCTACATAGGGGCCCCCTAATGGTTGTGGGAACCGGGCCCTTCCAATAAGATAGAGCTGGTTGTAAAGATTTTATTATATAGTCGAAAATAAAATTTTCCTGATTCGGTCGATGCTATTCTTTCAAATGACCGCGGGAAGTTTTGTTCTAAGATAAGTCATTTTGACTTTGCGCTAAAACTTTGCACAGATTCATCAAAGCAAAATGAAGACATATATTCGGTGCAGAAAACCAGTTTTAGTACGAAATGTAAGGTCTAGAAAAAACATTTAAAATCTATAGACTCCATTTTTTATCCACTCATATTTCATATTGCTCATGTTCAATTATGTTAGTGATTCAAATATAGCATTTAATTGAAGTTGCCAGTCTCCACGATTGCAAATGCCAACATAAGTTTATGTTTTAAGGGTGTTGCCATGGAGGTAAAAGTAAGGAGTTAAAACTTCATATTAAGAAAACACCAATATCGTTTGAGGCAGTCATTCAGGTGGCGCTGGGATAAGTTAAGGAGTCCTGCATTGCATGCATTTCTATGGCGAAAGGCCTAAAATATTTATTTAAAATCTCAATTTTGTGAAAATAAATTATTAGCGGAATGCAAAGTAGAATTGAAACAATAAAGAATATTCCAGTTCGATCCCTCTTTGCAGGCATTGGCGTCCATGGACCTGTCTTTTTGAGAGGTTCTTCGTTTGGGGATTGACGTTGTCCCACCCGTAAGCAAAAGATTAAAAATGTTTGAAAAATTAAGTTCCATAGGGTTCAATGTATTTCATTTCGTCAACCTGGGCTAAATCCGAAACTAATTGGGTGATATTATTCATTTTTATTCCCAAACATCCCACAGACCGTTTCATTTCGATCATGTCATTTTTACGGCAGTTATAGTGCAAACGGACAGACAGACAGAATAAACACTTTTCAACTATGTTGGAAAGTGCTAAAAACGAACTTCCAACAGAGATAGCAAGATATTTTTACTAAGAAAAATATAGCATATTGCTTCGCAACGGATTTAATTCCAATGTATCTATACAGCAAATGATTTTATTAAATTTTTTTCGATTTAAATAATAAAAACATGTATATAAAAATAAATATTCTCAGAATTCCATTTTTGACTGAATTAGATATCGTTTAAGGCCTTTGGGTTTAAAAATTACTGGAAAATTACTGGTATTTTCAATTTCTTACATCATCTGTTTCATTTTGGCAAAGACTTTTCAAACTCATGTATCGTATTTAACTCATATATTGTGTTTGGCCTATTGTTGAAACAATATAAAAGTAGTACTGGTATATCTTTTAATACCATTTTAGCGCTTTCATTTTCGCATATATTGATGTAATTTCATATTGTTTTATAAATTTGTTTTCAAGCACAGTCTATATTCCATTGGTGCCTGTGCTAGTGTGTTCATATAGTTTTCAAATTTGTTTTTATTTAGTATTTCTTACGAATTAAGACCATATCATGCAGAAATCGGTGGGCAAAATATAATGAATTAAAGTTCCACAAGTAAACTATTTGTTAGTTTTAAACATATATATGCTTCGCACGAGCACATCCAATTGTGAAAGCCTGGAGCGGCCTATGGCCCACAATACAGATATTTTGTATCGAAATGGCACACATTCAACGTGCCAGTCCGAAATCAATTTTATTTACCTCTGATCGAACCTTCTACCTGTTAATTTCGAAATAAAAGCCGTTCCAAACCGGTCCCGACACAGGCGGTTTCGCCCCACAAGCAGGCCAAAGTCAAGGTTGCGCTTTGTGGGCCGAGCTGATGTAAAAAGGTAGCCGAGAAGGAAAGGTCATCAGGAGAGGGCATGGTTATCGAGCTCTGCAACATTTTTTATAGGCCATTCTGTTTGCTGCTAGGGGATATTTTGCCGCCAGCGCTCCCACGTGGGTGGGATGAAAACAGTTTTTTTTCCATACGTGTTTACTGCCGCAACCTGGACCGTTTTCGCTCTTGTTTGAGCTCATCAGCACGGAATATACGTTAAAGATGTGGCTGTAAAAAAACCGCTATGTTCCACGATTTTGCAAATATTTGTGGGGACTAACGCCAGACTAATGTTGCCTATATCAAATTCTCCGAGCTCCAAAGACAAGTCTGACTGTAAAGTTCACAGTTCCGAAAGATTTGGATGGCAGAGCCGGATTTAATGATCTTACTGCCGGAAGCACAGGAATTCTGTGGCCCCAAATGCTTTTTCATTTCATTTATTAAAATTTTATCTTGTTAATTTCAATTTTATTTATTTTATTTTCGTGCAGTCGCAAAACAATGTTACACAGTCTGATAAAAACCTTAAAAGCACTAAAAACTTTCTAGAGCAAGAGTTAAAATATGTTTCTCGTCATTATCCGTATATTATAATGGTTATCTTAAATTTAAAAGTCACACAAATGAAGAGTGATTCATTTCATTTTCCGTTTCCAACTCGGTTGATATGAACTTTGAAGGGCGGTTTAGCGACTGAACTTTATTTAAAATATTATAAGGGGTTTTATTGAAAGTGAGATGCTCACTGATGGGCACCCATTCTGAAAGCATTGCACCTCGTAAAAATGACAGATTTTTTTTTTTTTATGAAGCATTCCATTGCAGGGTGCCGATCGAAAACCTGGACGTTTTTGTTGGTCCAAAACATCTGCCAAAAATCCGCTAAAAATCCGCCGTCATTGATGTGTAGATGCCCAAGCATGTGCTGCTTGGGCATCTACACATCAATGACTCGAGACTTTAAACAACAAGAGCATCCATTCATTCATGCATCCGATAAAAAACCTACGAATCAGTTATTCCTCTATATAAAAATTGTTTAACGTGTCGTGCTTTTGTCTTTACAGACCCTTAAAATGTCCCCTCCCCCGTTGACCTAGAAAGCCAAATCTTTGTACACTTTTAGTATCGAGTATGGGGCAGAATCTGACGGAGATAAAAAAAATATCCCCCCCCCCCCCCGAAAAGTCTTATTAGACCCTTTAGAGACCCACGGGGGTCGAGAAATTCGAATCTTTGCACACTTATAGTTACACCACAGTACATAAGCGGATTTTCGGCTTAGTGGGCTCGAAAAGTTTTATCAGACATTCTACAAGCCCCCTTTGGTGACCTAGAATGCTGAAAACTTTCACCCTTATATTATCGGCCATAAATCAGAATCTATAATTGAACCAAATTTCAATTAAGACGAATATTTTCAAAGTTAGGATCCCTACATTATTATGCGAACTTTAACTTATTAAAAAGCTTGCAACTTAATTTTTTGATAATGCTAGTTTCCCATATGTGAAATGCTTAATAACTACACAAACCGGCCAGTGAATTAGAATCCAAAGTTTCATATTTTATTTAATCGCCTTTAACCCGAATTACGGCACGTATGCGATTAGGCATAGATACTACAATGTGCTGAAAAGCATTCAAGTCAGGGTCGTAGTCAGGTAGGAGCCAGAGTGGGTAACCCCCCCCCCCCCCCATGAGGCATACTCAGCTCCCCTGATAAAATATTAAATGGTTAATAGTGATATGAAATTTCATATAAAATGTTATTAAAATTTTGCATAAAAAAATTTCTTTGAGATTTTTTTATAAATTACTTCGTTTTAAAGTTGTTTTTTTTTCATTTATCTGAATGTGTGATTATACTAATGATCCATTTATTTACATATTTAATTTAAAAATATTTAAAAATTATGACAATAGTATTTAGGATACTTTTGTATTATTGTGGGGTTCACTGTTATACATTATAAAGTCAAAATCAACTGTTAAGTAGGTAAGAGTTAATATTAAGCATTAACTTGTATTAATTTTTCGAATGTTTCTACAAATTATTAACAGCTTTTTTACTAGTTAATGCTTTCATTAGAATCAATTGTAATTATTATATAAAAATATTGATGTATAGTAGCTATATGGATATTAACTTAGCTTGCAAATATAAATTTGCAATTATTTGCTAATAATTTATATGAATTGAAATACACTCACGGAAAATGAAAGTTGCGCACCGGAAAGGAAGCATAGGATGGACATGAAATTTCATTGATGGAAGGATACAGATGAATGATATACGTGATCACAAAAACAGCGCAGCTGAACATGTACAGAGGGAGCCGTGGTACACAGTCCGATCGTCCTCAATAGCGCGTCGCACCGCTTCGTGCTGCAATACAAGCAGCAATACGGTCCGGCATGGTGTCGAACAGACGCCTGATGTTGTCCTGCGGCAGACGAGTCCACACCTGTTGGACGTTACGTATCAAATCCCGAAGATTGCGGCAACGAGGCAGCTGGCTTTTTAACTGGTCCCACACATACTGGATAGGGAACAGGTCTGGGGAGCGGGCAGGCCATGGAAGTGTCTAGACATGACCCAGGTAGGCCTGGGCGACCCGAGCCGTGTGCGGCCGAGCATTATCCTGCTGGAATTGCGCACCTAGAATCCCAGAAACGAATAGGAGCACATGGGGCCGTAGAATCTCATCCACGTATCGCCAGCCCATCAATGTTCCAGGTACCACTACTAGAGCGGATCGGCTGTCGTAGGCTATGGCTCCCCAGCCCATGATGCCTGCAGTGGGGCTGGTGTGGCGCTCAATAACGAAGTTGGGATTGTGGCGTTGTACAGGGGACCTCCACACCCGGACACGCTGATTATCGGTCCCCTAAACGAAGCGGCACTCATGGCTAAATACCACACATCCCCAATCTGTGGCGTTCCACGTTGCTCTGGCTCGGCACCACTGCAACCGGAGTCGCCGATGTTCCCGTGTTAACAGCAGCACCCGTTAGGGACGCTGGGATCGTAGATTCGCTTCCTTCAGACGTCTAGATATGGTTCGTGGGCATACAGGAGCCTCTACATGTGCCTGTATCGCGGATCGGGTCACCGTGGACGCTATACGTGCCTGCGGCGCGATCATTTGATCATCTCTACTCGTGGTATGCCTGATCCGCCCAGAGCCGGTCATCTGCGTCTGGGTGGCGTCCTGTGACTAGTGCTCCTAACACAGTCGGACGGTATAGTCCGAACGATCCACGTTGCGGGCTATCCGGCGAGCTGACCACCCTGCGGTTTTCTGCCCGATAATCAGGCCTCTCTCGAAGTCCTTCAGTTGTGTATATCGACGTTTCTGACATCTACTCACCATTCTTTTCACGCCGTACTCGTGTTTGCGTCGATAGCTTTCCGCATTGATGGGTCGTCCACTACACGCCGGTTTATAAGGCCGCTGGCTCAGGCTTGCAGCGCCACTCACGGGTGTACGGTCATGCGCAATCACACTAGACTGGGATTATTTGCATACCAGCCCGCCCTCTAGCTATTTACATTATTTCGCGGTTGTACCATGCTTTTTTCTTGGTGCACAACTTTCATTGTCCGTGAGTGTATACATATAATAGTAACTATTATGGTTTATAAATGGTAATGGTGAATTGTGTTTTTGGTGAGTCCCTCCTTAAAATCTGTTGAACTCCCTTGAATTTCCCTCCAGCCCCTCTTCAATTTCGTCTCTGGCTATGGCTCTAATTTAAGTCTAGAGAATATCAGGTGTTGGACAAGCAGATCGTAAGCGCCTGTACAGTTGATGGCAGAGGAGATTGTTGTAGGATGTGTCTTTCCAACTAGTCCCAAATGTTTTCGATAGGGTTTAAATCAGAACTTTGCGGTGACTAGGGTATATGGAAGTCAGAGTCGTGTTCCGTGAACCACTGGTTGCACAGTTCTTGCGTGGTGGATGGTAGCATTATCGTCCATAATAGACCCATTGTCTGTGGGGTAAAAATGCATCATTGCAAGGTGGACGTGATCGGTAAGAATGTTCAAGTATTCCATGGATGACACCCGACCTTTCGGAAATATCAGGGAACCAGTATCAAACCAGCAGTACATGCCCCACACCATGAAACCCCCGCCACAACCTTGAACTGTATGAACAAAGCAAAATGAATTCATGGCTTGATGGGGCTCTCGCCACACTCTCCGTCTTTCGTTGGTACAAAACAAGGTGTAGCGTGAATCGTTCGACTAGTAACCTTCTGCCAATCATCGGATGTCCAGTGACGCCGAACCCAGCACCACAGTAAATTTATTTTCAGGTTCTTCGCTTAAATAAGATGTTTCCGCACAGACATGCAACTAGCTGCTATTCGCTGCAATTCCCTGCGCATCGTTCGAGTCGAGATTGATTAAGACGAGCCTGCATTGACGTCTTCCGTCAGTTGCTGTAGAGTAAATTCCCTTTTCTGCCGTACAAGCCGTCTGAGATGCCGCCGATCACAGGCTTGACTGATACTTTTCGATCCACAGTTTCTCTTTTTAGACAACACCGAGAGGTTCTGTTTCCAACCGTTGTACACTTTGAATATCTCACCTTTCGAAAAGCCAGTGAGTTGTTCCGTTTTGGAAATCGTGGCTCCTGCCAAACGTCCCCCACAAAAAACCTCTTTCAAACAAAGACCTTTTTCCTTCTTTCGGAACACACAGATAGTATTCTTATATCGGTGTTGCGATCACGTGTATCTCCCATGACCAATGTGTTATTTACAAATGCCGGTCGTTTGGCAGCTAGGCGAGCTCTCCAGTATTTCTCAATGATTGAATTAAAAATCACTAGTGCAGGGTACTCGTCCAAATGTTTTTCAAACATCGGCTGCCCTAGGTAACATAAAATACAATCCTGGGAAGCCGCAAGTCCAATACGATGGAGATGAGCCCTGAGACAGTCATGACCCATGACCAATGTAGTTTGCATACAGTCGCTGTGACCTACATTTATATGCATGTTCCCAGATTTCTAATTCACTGAACAGTGTGTGCAGTTTGATAATAAAAAGCCTATTTAAACTTTTATGCTGTTTTCTTATTTTAGATCGTACATTTAAGACGTACATTTATCAAGGATGACTCATTTTACTTTTCCTACAATACATCGTAATGTATAAGGAAAGTATTGGAATCGTGTCGAAAACAGCAAGTTTTTAACGGATTTACACGTTTAGGGACATCTGGAACACGAACTATCTTCTATCTATCTCATCTTCTATCTTCTATCTAGAATCTATTTTTAGCGTGATATGTGCGTTTGTGTTTCTGTGTGTCTGTCTGTGCAATGTATGTACCTACTCTAACTGAAATACTAATTGTAGAAATTTCATAACAATTTATAGGAAAGTCACTTGTTGGTTATCCTTGTGCTGATTAGATTTTGGTATGATTCGGAAAAATAAGAACCTGCCTTTTTTACAAAATGTCCCTCAAAAATCGTCAAAATCTAAAATAAAAACTACGTATGCTCAAATATATCCATTCAATGCTTGTTTTATACGTAATTCTTAACGATGAAAAGAATAAGACCAACCCCATTACACTAAGACTAGCCGTTCTCGAAATATTTTAGTTTTTTCGTATTTTCTCTACGCCACCTTTGAAAATAAGTCCAGTTAGCAAATGAGAACGAAAATTGAAAGACAAAATAATGTGCTCAAATATATCCATTAAATGCATGTTCTATACATAATTTTTGACTATGAAAAGAATAAGACCAATAACATAACTCTAAGACTAACCTTTCTCCAGATATTTTTTTTCCACATTTTTTGCTACGCCGCCTTTGAAAATACGTCCAGTTACCAAATGGAACCGAAAATTGAATTAAAAGAACAAATTCAAAGTAATTTCAAATAATTATGCGCGCGTTATTTTGTGCAATTTAAAGCAATTTAATGAAATATTAAAGAAATAAAGAGAAAATGAATTTGAGTCTGTAGGAAAAGTCATGTGTTGCCCACATCAGATGTTTTGTCTTTAGTATTTAAATTAAAAAAATATCGATAGATTGGCTATTTGCTTCATAATGCTAACTTTTTTTTTCCCTTTTAATGTTCGAAAAATGAAGGCATTCATTCCCTATGCTCGAGCTTCCTGAAAATTAATGGGTATCGGAAATTTACCGATTAAAATAATTGTACCCAATTTAATGTAACTAATTCAATGGGTTCAAGAGATAGGATACCTATACAAACACACAACAATTATTCATAAAATGGTTTATTCGGATTCAGGGATGCTCGCAATGTGTAAACATCCAAATTCGAGAGTCGGATTTCCACTTTCCCTTTATAAATAGTAAGGGAAGGTATTGTGGCAGAGTTAAAAATTCGAAATAGTGTTTCCGACAGTAGAGCTCGTTTCAAGCATCCCTGAACTCGAATCGAATTTTTTTTAACTGGTGTCTATGTGAATGTATGTATGTTACTCTTTCTATATGTATGTTTATCAGTATGTGTGTGTATGTATGTTAGTTTGCGTGCGTGTGTGTGTGTGTTACTGTGTGTTTGTCTCTGTGTGTGTGTGTGCATCCATGAGTCTGGGGATACGATATCACAAGAACGAATGATACATTGCGTACGTACTTTGGTACAATTACAATTCATGAATACTGGAATCGTATTCATTTTAAATGCAATCAAATGTTCGGAAACTAGCAATTTTCAAATGAAATTTAATAAAAATCACAAAAATATTAGAGCTTTTTATACCGTCGCATAAATTATCATTTCTCGCGTGATTTTTCATTAGAAAAAGAATGACAAACTTTAGAACACTTGCAAGTACCTTTTTCGTGTTTCACAGTTAAATTTATAAAAAAATTAACTAAAATTAAGGTGTTAACTATTGTGAAATATGCCACCTTTCCAAATGCAATATTATGCGACAAATTTGTTTGACTTCCAATAATTCGCCAAATATCCTTTCGTTGCTTGTCTGTACGGCTGTAATGCTTGGCGATAATTGATAAAATATCGCCAACTTGACGACCTTTGAAAATGTTGTAAAATTGACAAAATTGTTTCCAAATTGGCAGAAATAACTCTGTATTAACGAAAATGACGCCACATTGATAAATATTCAATATCTTGGGAAATGGAATTCCTTTTGTTTTATAATTCCCGTTGCTTTGGGGATATTAATTTTCTTGATTCAAAATAAAGCGAGTTTCACGGTTTGTGGGACAGGTGCGTTTCATTAGGTCTAGGGTGTAACAAATTACTTATATTTTTTAAGGGGGGGTAGTAATTAGCTTTCGATAGGGAGTCGTATAAGAATTAATCCATAGGACAGGCTTCTAGTTTTTTTATACGCCCATTTATCGATGATTAGATGGTTTTCATAGTAACGAGATTCGCAGTTTCCAAATTAAATAATGAAATGTTAAATAAAATATTGACATATGAAAAGCATTTTAATAATTGTAATTTTAAATTTAAGAAATCTATTAATTGGATTGCAAACCCTCGATTTTACATAATAAAATATTAGTTTCTAATGATAATTACCATTAACTGTATTGCTTAGCAGAGGCTAACTATATATTTCTAATTGTCAAGTTGGATTTACACTTAATAAAAGTTAATCGGGTACTTCGAAGCAGTTTTACATGTTGTTACCCAGAAAAGCGTCCAATATTAATTTACAATTATTACTTTCCCTGCTATACATGGTAATATTAAGAGAAAGTTGTAAAGTTTAAATGTCTCTTTATCTTCTTTACATGCCTTTGTAGAGGATTTTTGTTTTAATCTGTTGAAAGTGACTTAACTCAAACTTAGAGTACTTGATATTTCGACCTTTTGGTCCAAGGGCAATAACACAGAACGGTATTAAATTAAATTATTATTTGGGCATTAAATCAAAGTTTATTGGGGACTCAACAGAAATTATTACTTTCCCTGCTATACATGGTAATATTAAGAGAAAGTTGTAAAGTTTAAATGTCTCTTTATCTTCTTTACATGCCTTTGTAGAGGATTTTTGTTTTAATCTGTTGAAAGTGACTTAACTCAAACTTAGAGTACTTGATATTTCGACCTTTTGGTCCAAGGGCAATAACACAGAACGGTATTAAATTAAATTATTATTTGGGCATTAAATCAAAGTTTATTGGGGACTCAACAGAAATTATTACTTTCCCTGCTATACATGGTAATATTAAGAGAAAGTTGTAAAGTTTAAATGTCTCTTTATCTTCTTTACATGCCTTTGTAGAGGATTTTTGTTTTAATCTGTTGAAAGTGACTTAACTCAAACTTAGAGTACTTGATATTTCGACCTTTTGGTCCAAGGGCAATAACACAGAACGGTATTAAATTAAATTATTATTTGGGCATTAAATCAAAGTTTATTGGGGACTCAACAGAAATTATTACTTTCCCTGCTATACATGGTAATATTAAGAGAAAGTTGTAAAGTTTAAATGTCTCTTTATCTTCTTTACATGCCTTTGTAGAGGATTTTTGTTTTAATCTGTTGAAAGTGACTTAACTCAAACTTAGAGTACTTGATATTTCGACCTTTTGGTCCAAGGGCAATAACACAGAACGGTATTAAATTAAATTATTATTTGGGCATTAAATCAAAGTTTATTGGGGACTCAACAGAAATTATTACTTTCCCTGCTATACATGGTAATATTAAGAGAAAGTTGTAAAGTTTAAATGTCTCTTTATCTTCTTTACATGCCTTTGTAGAGGATTTTTGTTTTAATCTGTTGAAAGTGACTTAACTCAAACTTAGAGTACTTGATATTTCGACCTTTTGGTCCAAGGGCAATAACACAGAACGGTATTAAATTAAATTATTATTTGGGCATTAAATCAAAGTTTATTGGGGACTCAACAGAAATTATTACTTTCCCTGCTATACATGGTAATATTAAGAGAAAGTTGTAAAGTTTAAATGTCTCTTTATCTTCTTTACATGCCTTTGTAGAGGATTTTTGTTTTAATCTGTTGAAAGTGACTTAACTCAAACTTAGAGTACTTGATATTTCGACCTTTTGGTCCAAGGGCAATAACACAGAACGGTATTAAATTAAATTATTATTTGGGCATTAAATCAAAGTTTATTGGGGACTCAACAGAAATTATTACTTGCCCTGCTATACATGGTAATATTAAGAGAAAGTTGTAAAGTTTAAATGTCTCTTTATCTTCTTTACATGCCTTTGTAGAGGATTTTTGTTTTAATCTGTTGAAAGTGACTTAACTCAAACTTAGAGTACTTGATATTTCGACCTTTTGGTCCAAGGGCAATAACACAGAACGGTATTAAATTAAATTATTATTTGGGCATTAAATCAAAGTTTATTGGGGACTCAACAGAAATTATTACTTTCCCTGCTATACATGGTAATATTAAGAGAAAGTTGTAAAGTTTAAATGTCTCTTTATCTTCTTTACATGCCTTTGTAGAGGATTTTTGTTTTAATCTGTTGAAAGTGACTTAACTCAAACTTAGAGTACTTGATATTTCGACCTTTTGGTCCAAGGGCAATAACACAGAACGGTATTAAATTAAATTATTATTTGGGCATTAAATCAAAGTTTATTGGGGACTCAACAGAAATTATTACTTTCCCTGCTATACATGGTAATATTAAGAGAAAGTTGTAAAGTTTAAATGTCTCTTTATCTTCTTTACATGCCTTTGTAGAGGATTTTTGTTTTAATCTGTTGAAAGTGACTTAACTCAAACTTAGAGTACTTGATATTTCGACCTTTTGGTCCAAGGGCAATAACACAGAACGGTATTAAATTAAATTATTATTTGGGCATTAAATCAAAGTTTATTGGGGACTCAACAGAAATTATTACTTTCCCTGCTATACATGGTAATATTAAGAGAAAGTTGTAAAGTTTAAATGTCTCTTTATCTTCTTTACATGCCTTTGTAGAGGATTTTTGTTTTAATCTGTTGAAAGTGACTTAACTCAAACTTAGAGTACTTGATATTTCGACCTTTTGGTCCAAGGGCAATAACACAGAACGGTATTAAATTAAATTATTATTTGGGCATTAAATCAAAGTTTATTGGGGACTCAACAGAAATTACGAGGGTAATATTAAGAGGAGTAAATTATCGAGTGTAAAATAGAGGAGTAAATTACGAGGGTAATATAAGAGGAGTATTAAGAGGAGTAAAGTGTTGTATCCGTTCACAGAGGAGTATTAAGAGGAGTAAATTATCGAGTGTAAAATAGAGGAGTAAATTACGAGGGTAATATAAGAGGGGTATTAAGAGGAGTAAAGTGTTGTATCCGTTCACAGAGGAGTATTAAGAGGAGTATTAAGAGAAGTAAATTATCGAGTGTAAAATAGAGGAGTAAATTACGAGGGTAATATAAGAGGAGTATTAAGAGGAGTAAAGTGTTGTATCTGTTCACAGAGGAGTATTAAGAGGAGTAAATTATCGAGTGTAAAATAGAGGAGTAAATTACGAGGATAATATAAGAGGAGTATTAAGAGGAGTAAAGTGTTGTATCCGTTCACAGAGGAGTATTAAGAGGAGTAAATTATCGAGTGTAAAATAGAGGAGTAAATTACGAGGATAATATAAGAGGAGTATTAAGAGGAGTAAAGTGTTGTATCCGTTCACAGAGGAGTATTAAGAGGAGTATTAAGAGGAGTAAATTATCGAGTGTAAAATAGAGGAGTAAATTACGAGGGTAATATAAGAGGAGTAAATTATTATTTGGGTATTAAATCAAAGTTTATTGGGGACTCAACAGAATTCACAGAAGCTTGCTGCTTAAAGCAACGGACAACATATATATTAATTGTTATTGCTCACGCCCAGATTAAATGACAAATACTAAGCTATTACAATATACTAGGCTGGCGATAACGCATTTACAAAGCTTATATGCTTACCCCGGCATTCTGTTGCTTCGCCCCGTATTGTGGCCACACCTCGAATACTAAACTCTTCCTAGTCATCGTTGTATCAAATGGGGTTTCTTTTCCACTCACTATTCGAATCTTTCATCGTTTACTCAAGAACCCTTCTTTCATTCCAAGGCCCTCTACTCAAGAACACTCTACTCAAAATCCCACTACTCACGCAACCACCCCTAACAGCATTTTTTTTCACAGTGACGTAAGATTTAAGTCACACTGTGACTTTGGGACGTCGCAGTACGTCTCGGCAATGTCACATTGAGGTCACTGAGAAGTCATTTTGGTCATTTTCATGGTCGTTTGTGACGTCGCATATTAACTTGTTTGTGACGTCACATTGTAATTGCCATTGTAATGTCGTCACATAGTTACGTGTTAATTAAACTGTGGAAACGTCACAGAATATAGCCACAATGAAGTTACAAAGTTACTAATATGTAACGTCGCATAGAAGTCACAAATATGATGTCACATTATGACCCAGGTGTCACGTGACTACAACGTCACTGTCACACATGTGACGATCTTTGATGTGAGGGACTACTCAAGAAAACATCTGAAACTCTTACGATCCGAAACACATTCCTATTCTACCGTAGGGACGCAGAAAATGCTGATTAGGTCGGTGTAATTGTTCTATCAGCCGAACCAATTAGACTTCCTAGTTTAAGTAAACATAAATTATAATGCAAACTGAGAGAAATAATTGCCGAAAGGTTTGTTAGACCTCACAAAAGGTTAGAAAAGAATCATGTCGAAAGTCGTAACTCGAGTTTTTGACAGATCTTCACGTTTCAAGCATCCTAGAACACGGAAACACTATTTGGAGCGTGAGATCTGTGTGTGTGTCTGTCTGTGCAATGTATGTATGAGGTCTATATATCCTTTGGTTATTATTTCCCTCAGTTTTGTTATAATTTATGTTGACTTTATATTAACAACTTCTGACTGGTTCGGTTACGTAGACCAATCACCGAGACAAGTAACAACTGCCGTCCTGCATGACGACAGGATACGCTTCGGATCACGAGTGAGAGAGGAGAAGCTGCGTTCAGTCCTGGTAGTAATTTGGTTGATAGTTCTGCTGAAGTCCGATTGGAAGTGGAAAGTAGCCAGGAGTCGAGTCGATGTGTGAGTGAGCTGGGTGGAAAGTGCACGTCTGTGGAGCAGGTGCTAGGATGGATACAGCCATGATCATAAGCATCTAGTATCACTGGTTGGCCAAGGTTTAGATGTCCTAAGAAGAAGTTGTAAGCATTGACGATGTATAGCTCTTCCACTGATTGCTTAAAGATAGTATAATCACTAGGCTCGTCAAAATTAATTAAGAATCTGTTGTGTTAAATAATGGGCATGAGCAATACTGGCTATTTAGTATCTGTCTGTATTTAATTACTCAGCCAGCTGCTGTATTTTGAGCGAGTGTACAATAAATATGTTTAATTTAACTGTCTGAATCAATGTGGTATTACCCAAAGTTTAGAGTTATGTCACTTTTACTTGACATATATATTTAATCACGCAACTTAAGTCAATAAGTGCTCGATTATGGATTCGAAAAAGGTACAGAACTTTACAATGGAGCCCAAATATACCCTTTACATATGTACCCACTGTAACTCAACTAATTGACCAAATTTAATAAAATTTGGTAGGTAAGTCACTTGCGGGTTACCCTGGTGATGATTAGATTTTGGTACCATTCGGAAAAAGGAACCTACTTTTTTTTTTACGAAATGGTCCACAAAAAAGCTTATGTATCCACTCTAGCTGAAAACCTAATTGACCACATTTTACAAAATATGGTAGATAAGTCCATTGTGAGTTGCCCTTGAGCCGATTAAATTTTGGTACGATTCAGGAAAAGAAAAAGCTGCCTATTTTGCGAAATGGACCGCAAAAATCGTATGTATATACTCTAGCCGAAAAACTAATTGACCAAATTTCACAAAATTTGGTGAATTAGTCATTTGTGTGTTACCGTAATGTTGGTTAAAATGTAGTACGATTCCAAGAAGCAGAATCTGCCTTTTTTGCCAAACGGCCTGCAAAAATCTCTCAAGATCTAAAATAAAATATATTACAAATGTATTAATTAAATGCTTGTTTTATACGTAATATTGAGGACGGAAAGAATAAGCCCAACCCCATTACTCTGAGATGGATTATTCTTGACATATTTAAGTTTCTTAATTTTGAGGAATTGAAGACGTTTTTCACTGTAGTTCAGAAAAATATTTAATGACATTTCTTAAAATTTGGTAATGACGTCCCTTGAGGTTTGATAGTTACCCTGATAGGAATTAGATTTTGGCATGATCCGGAAAAATATAATCGACCTTATTTTGCTAAATGGCCCGCAAAGATCGTGAAAATCTGAAACAAATGGCATAAATTAATTATGTACTTTTTCATGTAATTTTTCACAGCAAAGCAAATATGACTGATCCTATGAGTCTAGAGTTATTTTAGATTTCTGGAATTATGAAGACCTGAAGACTGGATCAAGTTGCCAAATGACTGGATAAAGTTGCCAAAATGGATCAAGTTGCCAAATGAATTAAAATGCATTAAAATGAATTTCAACGCAAATTGGATATAATATCAGAAAAGTATCTATGTTATTTTCTGAAATTAAGTTCCATTTAACGCATCATGAAATACAAAATCTGATGTGGGCAGCACATGCAGATTCGTTCCCTGCAGATTCATTTTCATGTTCTCTTTATTTCTTCAATAATTCATTATATTGAGTTTAATTGCGTAAAATAACACCCAGAATTATTTAAAATAACACTAAATTTGCATTTTTAATTCAATTTTCGTTTTTATTTGGTAATTGGACATTTTTCCGAAAGCGGCGTAACAAAAATGCAAGAAATCTCATATATCTTAAACGAACGGTTAGACCTAAAGTAATGGAGTCGGTCTTATTCTTTTCCTCGTCAAAAATTCCGTATAAAACAAGGATTTAATTGACACATTTGAGCATATATAGTCTTTTTTTTTAGATTTTGGCGATTTTTGCGGGCCATTTAGTAAAAAAGGTAGGTTGTTCTTTTCCAAACCGTATCAAAATCTAATCAGCACGAGAGTATCCTACAAGTAACTTATCTACCAAAATTTGTGAAATTTGGTCAATTAGTATTTTAGCTAGAGTGAATACATGAAATTTTTACGGGCCATTTCGCAAAAAAAAGGCGGGTTCTGTTTTTACGAATCATACAAAAAAATAATCAGCACCAGGGTCTCACCCAAGTGACTTACCTACCAAATTTTATGAGATTCGGTCCATTAGTTTTTAGTGTGGATACATGCAAGTAGTAAAGAAAGGGGCGTTCTGCTGCGATGGCGGAGCAAGATGGCCGCCATCTTGATTTCTGTAATCCTGGACGGGGGTGTAAAAGGGGGGGAAAATGAAAAAAGGTGGGGGTAAAAATTTTGGATAAACTTTTTTTGGGTGGCAACGATGTCGTAGTCTTGTACGAGGGGTTGAGGGGGAAATAAATTTTTGGAATGGGATTTTTTCTAAGTATGGGAGAAACTTTTTTGGGGATGGCAACACCTCCGCCTCTGCGGCGATGGCGGAGCAATGCCATCAGCGCCCCCTAGCGGCGAAAATTGGAACTATCAAGGTGGAACTTAGAAATATTGTGTTGTTTGGGTTGCCATAGCAACACCTGTGGGGGAGAAACTTTTTTCGGGTTGGCAACACCAACGGTGGCGGAGCAATGCCATCAGCGCTCCCTAGCGGCGGAAAGTGGAATTAAAACTGGTAATTTTTCTAATAGTTGAGATTTTTTTTTCTTTTTTCTTTTTTCTAAATGAATTAAAGGTGTTAATGAGGATAATTAAATAAAGTGATTAAGTATATCAAGGTCTATGTTATTGCATGCTAGAAGCGTGTCAAGAACATGTTATTACATGCTAGGAGCGTGATAAGAGCATGTTAAGGGTATACCAAGGGTGTACCAAAGGGATATGCTGAAGACATGCCAAGGCCATGTCGATATCCCTCCGCTATATCGCGGTTACGAAGTGAACTGCGAGAATCTTGTAGGGTGTAGGTGTATGTCAAGAGCATCGAACATGAATTTTAAGAATGTGCCGCTTTTTGCGTTTTTTTCACAAAAAGTTTTCAAAACGTTAAAAAAACAACAAAAATGTGTGTTTTTTCAACAAGTTGAAGTTTTGGAGTTGTTGGATTTCTCTATGGGAATTAACATGGGTTTTCACACTTTTGCGAATTTTTTAGAAAAAAAATGTGGTTTTTTGCAAAAATGCGGCCAAAAATGTGTTTTTTGCAAAACGCGGAATCGGCCGATTTTTTTCAAACTGTCGGATTTCTCTATGGGAATTAACATAGGTTTTCACACTTTTGCAATTTTTTAAAAGAAAATGTGCGTTTTTGCAAAAATGCGGCCAAAAAAGCGTGTTTTTAGAGTAGCAGAATCGTGTGAATTGGGTGTATAGGAGGGGTGTGTTTCCCCAACCATTTCGATCTTGGAGTTCAAATATTTTAAAAATAAATATTTTCAATAAATATTCCCAAAATTAAATATTTTTAATAAATATGGGGGTATCTTTGAATCTTAACATGTTTTAAAGAATCGTGAAAGTGTATACTACAATAGGGGGTTTCTTCATACCAACATAGTTTAATACGTGTGTTATTTTACAAGTGTGTACTACCATAGGAGTTTCTTTATACCAACATGGTTTAATATGGGTGTTATTTTATGCATGTGTATACTACCGTAGGAGTTTCTTTAAACCAACATGTTTTAAAAACCGCATAGTGCATTAAATCACGATGACAGATCTACCCCTCCCCACCTCGCGTGAATGTGGATAGTTACATCGTATGGTTAGTGCGAGAAAGATGAGGATACTGCTAACAGAGTGGTACCAGGCTATAACTTGAGGCTATTTGCCGCGTTGGGCTGGGTCGACTGAACCGCTCTCGCTGCTATTGTTAACATCTGTGGTGGGGGACAGTTTTTCCGGACTGATAGAATGCTTGTGTTGGACCATCGCGAAATGCTATTCTCAGCTGGGAGAGGCTCTTTTAAAGAAGTTCTTATTAAATTTTAACATGTTTTAAAAAGAATCTTTCATTCATTAGTGTTATGAATCACGCAAGTTAATTAAAGGATGTTAATTAAATTAATTGATTAAGTATTGAATGCCTGTATACCAGGAGCATGTTAAAGACATGTCAAGGGGTATGTCAAAGCGTACCAAGGGTGTACCAAAGGAGTATGCTAAAGACATGACAAAGTCTACACTATCCCTCTGCTATATCACGGTTACGAAGTGAACTGCGAGAATCTTGTAGGGTGGGATACTTGAAAATATCGTATGATGAGGGGTATGCCAAGAGGATCGAACATGAATTTTAAGAATGTGCCGCTTTTTGCGTTTTTTTCACAAAAAGTTTTCAAAACGTTAAAAAAACAACAAAAATGTGTGTTTTTTCAACAAGTTGAAGTTTTGGAGTTGTTGGATTTCTCTATGGGAATTAACATGGGTTTTCACACTTTTGCGAATTTTTTAGAAAAAAAATGTGGTTTTTTGCAAAAATGCGGCCAAAAATGTGTTTTTTGCAAAACGCGGAATCGGCCGATTTTTTTCAAACTGTTGGATTTCTCTATGGAAATTAACATAGGTTTTCACACTTTTGCAATTTTTTGAAAGAAAATGTGCGTTTTTGCAAAAATGCGGCCAAAAAAGCGTGTTTTTAAAGTAGCAGAATCGCGTGAATTGGGTGTATGGGAGGGGGGTGTGTTTCCCCAACCACTACGGTCTTGGGGGTTTAAAAAATTTTAAAAATAAATATTTTCAATAAATATTCCCAAAAATAAATATTTTTAATAAATATTTCCAAAAATAAATATTTTTAAATAATCGTGAAAGTGTCTAAAATACTTGAGTGTTATGAATCTCACAAGTTAATGAAAGGATGATAATTAAATAAAGTCTTAGAGTTTAAATAATAGCAGATACCAATGGCTGTATGCATATGTTTTTACAAGTGTACTACTACTACCATAGGGGGTTTCTTTAAACCAACATGTTTTAATACGTGTGTTATTCTAAGAGGGAGAAACACCTAATATGGTGATACATATGACACACGCGCTCAGCACAAATCGATAGAAATAAATGGTGAGATAGTTTTTAAAGACGAGACTTTTAAATTTTTTTTCGATAAATAAGGTATTTGAGGTTATTTAACGTGTGAATGAACGATACATACCAATAAAATGAGGAACTAGGCTAAGTTTACAAGTATGGGACTTTAAAGTTTTGATGTTTTAGGGGTAGAACTTGAATTTATAATTAAACATGATTTATACTAACTACTGCAAAGGGAGAAATGCATAGCGAAAGGGGTTATGTGTGTATATATATATATATATAATACATATAACCAACACCCACCGGTGGAATGCAGATCTAAGATAGTATGTTTAGGAGAAGACATGAGATTCTTAAGTAAATGGAGTATTGAGAGGCATTTAAAGAGATATAAACATATGATAAGGTAACATCCATAATACACACAACTAATATAGGACAGCGAAAGGAAAACTTTAGTATTGTTTAGAGACCGAACTTCAAATATGTAAGTAAATGTAGGTGTTTGGAAATTTTTAATGGGCTATGTGCAACACACATGTCCCCGATCACAGTGGTGGAAAAGTGATACCGGAGCAGTTTTTAAAGATGTGACTTTAACTTTTTTCAATTAAGTGAAGAATCTAATAAATATTAGAGGGTGCTAGCGCTTACCGAGGGTTTTATGTATAATACACATAAGCAGCATATAACATTAGGAAGGGGATATTAGAAAATTTTTTAAAGATAGGACTCTAGATTTTGGAACTAAATGAGATATCAAGAAACATTTAAAGGGGATGAAAATATCTAATGAGGCGGAATGGGGGTGTACTTACCCAAGATACCCAGCACTGAAATTATTCACTAAGATAAATTTTTTTAAAGTAAAGACTTTAGAAGTTTCACATAAAAGGCAATTTATACTAGTTTTTAAAGAAATGAAAACGCCCAGCGAGATGACTTAGAATGAATACAACGCCGATATATATAACAGTGAAAAGAAAACTTAAATATTGTTTAAAGACTGCACTTCAAATTTCAAAGTAAATGTACATACCCGGAAACTTTTAATGGACTAGTATAATACACATACTCGATATAACAGTTAAATGACGAACTAAGAATAATTTATAAGTATGTAACTTTGGATTTTTTTAGTTAAATAGGGATTTCAGCTAATTTTTAGAGGTATAGAAAGGTATACTAAAGGGTGTACAACAAATTTTTAGAAGGGACTTAGGGAATTTGCTAGCTAAATAGGGATTTCCACTACTTTTTAAAGGGATATAAAGGCATACTAAAGGGTATATAGCAAATTTTTAGAGGGGACTTTGAGAATTTTTTAGCTAAATAGGGATTTCTACTAACTTTTAAGGAATAGAAACACGTACTGAAGAGTATAGAGCGTAATCATTACTAACACCTAGTGCTAAAATGAGGAATTAGAGTAATATTTTGGGGATGGGACTTTAGATTTTTAAGTAAATGTTATGTTTAAAAACTTTTAAAGTAGCGTAAATACCTACTAAGATGACATATGCGATACACATAGCCAATACATAGTTATTAAATAGGGAAAAGCTAAGATGGCTTTTTAGAATAACACCTAAAATTTTTTCTAACTAAGCGCAATATATCAACACTTAAAGCGGACGAATACGAAGATTCAGACGGCATGTGTGATACACATCGCGGGCACATAATAGTTAAATCTTAATTTAAGTAAGTTTTTAAGGATAGAACTCTGAATTTTTTGGGTAAATGAGATGTTTAAGAACATTTAAAGAGTCAAAAACACCTAATAAGGCGGTATGAGATGATTTCATCATCATCAGATAACAGCGAAATGGGGATACTACAAATATTTTAAAGGGGAATCCTTAAAATTTCTAAGTAAATAACCTTTAAAGGGGTGAAAAATATATAGTGAAGTTGTGTAGATAATACAGATCATCGACATTCTAAAACAGACAAGACATGTCTATACAAGATAAAAAAATGTTGTACGTTAATATAAACATACATTATTCTATGTAGCAATGTAATACATACCCCAAGATTTATATAAAGTAATTGCGAATACATTATACCAATCCCATCAGAAATCAGCTAAAATAATAAAATTATCAAGCTGAATAATATATCTAGGTACTAAAACCCCAACAAACTACATCAAATTGATAAAAATCTTAACTAAATAAAATAATAAAGCTGTAACATACTATAAAAATACTAAGTTTAATAAAATAATAGAATAAAATCATATTAAAGCAAGTACTTACATGTTCAATCCGACTCAAAATGCTACATTAGGTGTAGGCCGATGAATAATGACAGATATAACATCTCCAGCTTTACCAACTTAAACCGACATATTCCCAGAGCAACTTGAAACGCGTCTTGACAGCACGAAATCCACAGCAGAAGTGATAAAATCGATACTTCAACGACACCCCCTACACGACAAGGTCACATCAAGGTCATATCATGGTTACAGTTAAACTATAGTATAAAATAGAATCACATGTTAAAAAATAATAGATTTTAGTAAAATAATTAAAGAAAATCCCTCTGTGATTATGAATGACCTGTCTATATTTACCGTGTGTGTGTGTGTGTGTGTACGTGTGTGTGTGTGTGTGTGTGTGTGTGCGTGTGTGTGTGTGCGTGTGTGTGTGTGTGTGTGTATGTGTGTGTGTGTGTGTGTGTGTGTATGTGTGTGTGTGTGTGTGTGTGTAATTATACCTTAAAAAGCTATATATCTGTAGTATCCCAACGGATACTAATATTTGTCTTACACATTTAGTTAAAACTTTTTTTTAATTACACTTAAAATAAGTGCAACTGAAATAAAGTTTTTCTAAGTTTGAAAAACAAATATTAGTATCCGTTGGGATACTACAGATATATAGCTTTTTAAGGTATAATTACACACACACACACACACACACATACACACACACACACACACACATACACACACACACACACACACACGCACACACACACGCACACACACACACACACACACACACGTACACACACACACACACACGGTAAATATAGACAGGTCATTCATAATCACAGAGGGATTTTCTTTAATTATTTTACTAAAATCTATTATTTTTTAACATGTGATTCTATTTTATACCATAGTTTAACTGTAACCATGATATGACCTTGATGTGACCTTGTCGTGTAGGGGGTGTCGTTGAAGTATCGATTTTATCACTTCTGCTGTGGATTTCGTGCTGTCAAGACGCGTTTCAAGTTGCTCTGGGAATATGTCGGTTTAAGTTGGTAAAGCTGGAGATGTTATATCTGTCATTATTCATCGGCCTACACCTAATGTAGCATTTTGAGTCGGATTGAACATGTAAGTACTTGCTTTAATATGATTTTATTCTATTATTTTATTAAACTTAGTATTTTTATAGTATGTTACAGCTTTATTATTTTATTTAGTTAAGATTTTTATCAATTTGATGTAGTTTGTTGGGGTTTTAGTACCTAGATATATTATTCAGCTTGATAATTTTATTATTTTAGCTGATTTCTGATGGGATTGGTATAATGTATTCGCAATTACTTTATATAAATCTTGGGGTATGTATTACATTGCTACATAGAATAATGTATGTTTATATTAACGTACAACATTTTTTTATCTTGTATAGACATGTCTTGTCTGTTTTAGAATGTCGATGATCTGTATTATCTACACAACTTCACTATATATTTTTCACCCCTTTAAAGGTTATTTACTTAGAAATTTTAAGGATTCCCCTTTAAAATATTTGTAGTATCCCCATTTCGCTGTTATCTGATGATGATGAAATCATCTCATACCGCCTTATTAGGTGTTTTTGACTCTTTAAATGTTCTTAAACATCTCATTTACCCAAAAAATTCAGAGTTCTATCCTTAAAAACTTACTTAAATTAAGATTTAACTATTATGTGCCCGCGATGTGTATCACACATGCCGTCTGAATCTTCGTATTCGTCCGCTTTAAGTGTTGATATATTGCGCTTAGTTAGAAAAAATTTTAGGTGTTATTCTAAAAAGCCATCTTAGCTTTTCCCTATTTAATAACTATGTATTGGCTATGTGTATCGCATATGTCATCTTAGTAGGTATTTACGCTACTTTAAAAGTTTTTAAACATAACATTTACTTAAAAATCTAAAGTCCCATCCCCAAAATATTACTCTAATTCCTCATTTTAGCACTAGGTGTTAGTAATGATTACGCTCTATACTCTTCAGTACGTGTTTCTATTCCTTAAAAGTTAGTAGAAATCCCTATTTAGCTAAAAAATTCTCAAAGTCCCCTCTAAAAATTTGCTATATACCCTTTAGTATGCCTTTATATCCCTTTAAAAAGTAGTGGAAATCCCTATTTAGCTAGCAAATTCCCTAAGTCCCTTCTAAAAATTTGTTGTACACCCTTTAGTATACCTTTCTATACCTCTAAAAATTAGCTGAAATCCCTATTTAACTAAAAAAATCCAAAGTTACATACTTATAAATTATTCTTAGTTCGTCATTTAACTGTTATATCGAGTATGTGTATTATACTAGTCCATTAAAAGTTTCCGGGTATGTACATTTACTTTGAAATTTGAAGTGCAGTCTTTAAACAATATTTAAGTTTTCTTTTCACTGTTATATATATCGGCGTTGTATTCATTCTAAGTCATCTCGCTGGGCGTTTTCATTTCTTTAAAAACTAGTATAAATTGCCTTTTATGTGAAACTTCTAAAGTCTTTACTTTAAAAAAATTTATCTTAGTGAATAATTTCAGTGCTGGGTATCTTGGGTAAGTACACCCCCATTCCGCCTCATTAGATATTTTCATCCCCTTTAAATGTTTCTTGATATCTCATTTAGTTCCAAAATCTAGAGTCCTATCTTTAAAAAATTTTCTAATATCCCCTTCCTAATGTTATATGCTGCTTATGTGTATTATACATAAAACCCTCGGTAAGCGCTAGCACCCTCTAATATTTATTAGATTCTTCACTTAATTGAAAAAAGTTAAAGTCACATCTTTAAAAACTGCTCCGGTATCACTTTTCCACCACTGTGATCGGGGACATGTGTGTTGCACATAGCCCATTAAAAATTTCCAAACACCTACATTTACTTACATATTTGAAGTTCGGTCTCTAAACAATACTAAAGTTTTCCTTTCGCTGTCCTATATTAGTTGTGTGTATTATGGATGTTACCTTATCATATGTTTATATCTCTTTAAATGCCTCTCAATACTCCATTTACTTAAGAATCTCATGTCTTCTCCTAAACATACTATCTTAGATCTGCATTCCACCGGTGGGTGTTGGTTATATGTATTATATATATATATATATACACACATAACCCCTTTCGCTATGCATTTCTCCCTTTGCAGTAGTTAGTATAAATCATGTTTAATTATAAATTCAAGTTCTACCCCTAAAACATCAAAACTTTAAAGTCCCATACTTGTAAACTTAGCCTAGTTCCTCATTTTATTGGTATGTATCGTTCATTCACACGTTAAATAACCTCAAATACCTTATTTATCGAAAAAAAATTTAAAAGTCTCGTCTTTAAAAACTATCTCACCATTTATTTCTATCGATTTGTGCTGAGCGCGTGTGTCATATGTATCACCATATTAGGTGTTTCTCCCTCTTAGAATAACACACGTATTAAAACATGTTGGTTTAAAGAAACCCCCTATGGTAGTAGTAGTACACTTGTAAAAACATATGCATACAGCCATTGGTATCTGCTATTATTTAAACTCTAAGACTTTATTTAATTATCATCCTTTCATTAACTTGTGAGATTCATAACACTCAAGTATTTTAGACACTTTCACGATTATTTAAAAATATTTATTTTTGGAAATATTTATTAAAAATATTTATTTTTGGGAATATTTATTGAAAATATTTATTTTTAAAATTTTTTAAACCCCCAAGACCGTAGTGGTTGGGGAAACACACCCCCCTCCCATACACCCAATTCACGCGATTCTGCTACTTTAAAAACACGCTTTTTTGGCCGCATTTTTGCAAAAACGCACATTTTCTTTCAAAAAATTGCAAAAGTGTGAAAACCTATGTTAATTTCCATAGAGAAATCCAACAGTTTGAAAAAAATCGGCCGATTCCGCGTTTTGCAAAAAACACATTTTTGGCCGCATTTTTGCAAAAAACCACATTTTTTTTCTAAAAAATTCGCAAAAGTGTGAAAACCCATGTTAATTCCCATAGAGAAATCCAACAACTCCAAAACTTCAACTTGTTGAAAAAACACACATTTTTGTTGTTTTTTTAACGTTTTGAAAACTTTTTGTGAAAAAAACGCAAAAAGCGGCACATTCTTAAAATTCATGTTCGATCCTCTTGGCATACCCCTCATCATACGATATTTTCAAGTATCCCACCCTACAAGATTCTCGCAGTTCACTTCGTAACCGTGATATAGCAGAGGGATAGTGTAGACTTTGTCATGTCTTTAGCATACTCCTTTGGTACACCCTTGGTACGCTTTGACATACCCCTTGACATGTCTTTAACATGCTCCTGGTATACAGGCATTCAATACTTAATCAATTAATTTAATTAACATCCTTTAATTAACTTGCGTGATTCATAACACTAATGAATGAAAGATTCTTTTTAAAACATGTTAAAATTTAATAAGAACTTCTTTAAAAGAGCCTCTCCCAGCTGAGAATAGCATTTCGCGATGGTCCAACACAAGCATTCTATCAGTCCGGAAAAACTGTCCCCCACCACAGATGTTAACAATAGCAGCGAGAGCGGTTCAGTCGACCCAGCCCAACGCGGCAAATAGCCTCAAGTTATAGCCTGGTACCACTCTGTTAGCAGTATCCTCATCTTTCTCGCACTAACCATACGATGTAACTATCCACATTCACGCGAGGTGGGGAGGGGTAGATCTGTCATCGTGATTTAATGCACTATGCGGTTTTTAAAACATGTTGGTTTAAAGAAACTCCTACGGTAGTATACACATGCATAAAATAACACCCATATTAAACCATGTTGGTATAAAGAAACTCCTATGGTAGTACACACTTGTAAAATAACACACGTATTAAACTATGTTGGTATGAAGAAACCCCCTATTGTAGTATACACTTTCACGATTCTTTAAAACATGTTAAGATTCAAAGATACCCCCATATTTATTAAAAATATTTAATTTTGGGAATATTTATTGAAAATATTTATTTTTAAAATATTTGAACTCCAAGATCGAAATGGTTGGGGAAACACACCCCTCCTATACACCCAATTCACACGATTCTGCTACTCTAAAAACACGCTTTTTTGGCCGCATTTTTGCAAAAACGCACATTTTCTTTTAAAAAATTGCAAAAGTGTGAAAACCTATGTTAATTCCCATAGAGAAATCCGACAGTTTGAAAAAAATCGGCCGATTCCGCGTTTTGCAAAAAACACATTTTTGGCCGCATTTTTGCAAAAAACCACATTTTTTTTCTAAAAAATTCGCAAAAGTGTGAAAACCCATGTTAATTCCCATAGAGAAATCCAACAACTCCAAAACTTCAACTTGTTGAAAAAACACACATTTTTGTTGTTTTTTTAACGTTTTGAAAACTTTTTGTGAAAAAAACGCAAAAAGCGGCACATTCTTAAAATTCATGTTCGATGCTCTTGACATACACCTACACCCTACAAGATTCTCGCAGTTCACTTCGTAACCGCGATATAGCGGAGGGATATCGACATGGCCTTGGCATGTCTTCAGCATATCCCTTTGGTACACCCTTGGTATACCCTTAACATGCTCTTATCACGCTCCTAGCATGTAATAACATGTTCTTGACACGCTTCTAGCATGCAATAACATAGACCTTGATATACTTAATCACTTTATTTAATTATCCTCATTAACACCTTTAATTCATTTAGAAAAAAGAAAAAAGAAAAAAAAATCTCAACTATTAGAAAAATTACCAGTTTTAATTCCACTTTCCGCCGCTAGGGAGCGCTGATGGCATTGCTCCGCCACCGTTGGTGTTGCCAACCCGAAAAAAGTTTCTCCCCCACAGGTGTTGCTATGGCAACCCAAACAACACAATATTTCTAAGTTCCACCTTGATAGTTCCAATTTTCGCCGCTAGGGGGCGCTGATGGCATTGCTCCGCCATCGCCGCAGAGGCGGAGGTGTTGCCATCCCCAAAAAAGTTTCTCCCATACTTAGAAAAAATCCCATTCCAAAAATTTATTTCCCCCTCAACCCCTCGTACAAGACTACGACATCGTTGCCACCCAAAAAAAGTTTATCCAAAATTTTTACCCCCACCTTTTTTCATTTTCCCCCCCTTTTACACCCCCGTCCAGGATTACAGAAATCAAGATGGCGGCCATCTTGCTCCGCGCTCCGCATTGCTCCGCCATCGCAGCAGAACGCCCCTTTCTTTACTACTCATGCATTGCATAGACAGACACACAAACAGACACACACACACAGACGTCACGCTTATAATAGCTTTTTCGTATTCTAGAGGGCTCGAAACGTGTAGATCCATCGAAAACTCGAGTTGTGATTTTCGGCATGATTCCAATACTTTCCATATACATTACCATGTATTGCAGGGAAAGTCAAAAATCTGATGTGGTCAGCACATGACTTTCCCTGCAGACTTATATCCACGTTATCTTCATTTTAATTAAATTTAATTCACTTTTAATTCATATTTTCGTTCTCATTTGGTAAAAGGACTTATTTTCAAAGGTGGCGTAGAGAAAAATATGAAAAAACTAAAATATCTCGAGAACGGCTAGTCCTAGTGCAATGTGGTTGATCTTATTCTTTTCTTCGTTAAAAATTACGTATTAAACAAGCATTCAATGAATATATTTGAGCATACGTAGTTTTTTATTATAGATTTTGAAGATTTTGCGGGCCATTTCACAAAAAAAGGCAGGATGTTCTTTTCCGAATCGTACCAAAATCTAATCAGCACCAGGAAACCCACAGGCGAGGCGACTTACCTACCGAATTTTATGAAATTCGATCCATTAGCTTTTCAGCTAGAGTGAATGCAGGCAATTTTTGCGGGTCATTTCGCAAAAAAATGCGGGTTCTTTTATCCCGAATCGTACCCAAACTAATCAGCTCCAGATTCGCCCCCAAGTGACTAACCTACCAAATGTTATGAAATTTGGTCAATTTGTTTTTTGGTTAGATTGGATACAAAAATCTGCACAGACAGACAGACACACACACAGCCGCCACGCTAAAAATAGTTTTTTCGTGTTCTAGCTGTCTCGAAACGTGCAGATCCGTCGAAAACTCGAATCGAAATTTTCGACTTGATTCCAATACTTTCCCTATACATTACCATTTATTGCAGGAAAAGTAAAATGAGAAAACGAATTTGAGTTTATAAGGAAAGTCAGGTGCTGACCCTCATCAGATTTTTGACTCGATCACAGTACTTTCCCTTTAAATGTACTATGTATTGTAAGTAAAGTAAAAGGGAAATACAAACTATATAATTCCTCGTGTCACGGAACTCCTGAATTTGTCAGGACCCGCTCAGCAACTATATCTTTCTTCTCTGTTCGAATTCAATTCAAGTGTCCCTTCCACGTAGAATCAATAAAGTTTGCTATTCATTGCAATAAATGTGCGTAGGGGTTTTTCACAGCCAACACACTCATGAGACTGAGTCACCGCGAACGTTATCAGAATATCGAGGGCTCCCCCCAAAAATAAATGCTTGTGTCTGCCAGACGAGAACACTTATTTTTTGCGAGGGCCACGCCCAACAGCGCTCCAGATAAACGAAAGTAGATTGCCGTTAACCTCTCTCGGTTGCCGTTATTAGTTTTCTCGCACTGGTGATGCATGAAGGAACCACGACTGACTATTATTCAAATATTGAGTTTGACCCATTCAACATTTTACTTTCCTTTTAGACTAGAAAAAATGTACACTTTCCTTTTGTTGATTGTTTAAAAGCTGTTGTCTTAGACGGTGGAATCCATATTAATAAAAGGAAGGACCTATCTGTCTGACTTACAGATCTAAGGTTGGCACAGTAGCATCTATATCTGACCTAATGCATCTCAAAAGCCTTTTCCCAAAATTTTAATTAGATTTTTGCTTTCCTTATATACATAATGTATAAGGAAAGTATTGTGACGGGGTCGAAAATTCGAATTCGAGATTTCGACGGGAGAGCACGTTTCAAGCATCCCTGATCACGAATCAAACTATTTTGAAGTGATGTCTGTGTGTGTGTGTGTGTGTGAAAGTATGTGTGTGTGTGTGTGTGTGTGTGTGTGTGTGTCACTGAGTCTGTGGAGACGATAACTGACGAACCAATGGACCGATTCGAATAAAATTTGGTGCAAAAATCACAATCCGTAAACACCGGAAGCCTATTGTTTTTATACGCAATCGAATGTTCAGAACCCCCCTAAATTTTCGAATGATTTTGAAAAAATCGTCAAAAAATCAAAACCGCTAATAAAGTTACACAAATTGGCATTTCATATACAGTTCTTTATTAGAAAACGATTGACATAAATTTTAGAACGCTAACATGAACCGTTCTCGAGATATTGTACATTTTTCAAAAAAATTATCAAAACGTCATATGAAATAAAAAATATATATTTCCTATTGAGAAACATATTCACTTTTCATATGTAATACCATGCGATAAATTGGGTGACATCATTCTCGTGGATCTAGCTCGTTCCATTCATGAAAAAAGATACTTTAAGTAATACTTTTGTATTTGAACGCCAATAGTCATTTATCTGCTGTAAGAATAACTTATTTCTTCGTCCATAACGCTTGGCGAGACTTTGGCGACGAATTTGGCGGAATGTCGCCAACTTGGCGACTTTTGAAATGTTCCCAAATTAACGAAAATCTCGCCAAATGGATAAAAATGACGCTAAATCAATGAAAATGGCGACTAAATGTCGAAAATTCAATATCTTGGAAAGAATATTAGTATCTACTATAAGAAAAACCTATTTTTTTTTACTGTAAAAGTAGTAAATTCATTACATTATTTAAGGAAAATCATGTGTTGCCCACATCAGATTTTTTTTAAATAAATTAAAAGAAAAATTTCAAAGTGTTCAAACTTTCTGTTTCATCGGATATTAACAACCGTTGTTGTACGAAAGTTAAAAAAAATACAAGACTTATTTTATACTTTCGCTCTGTGAATTGTTTTTAAAAAAAAGCTGTTATCTTAGATGGTGGAATCTATATAATAATTATCTATAATACTTTTGTTTATCCGACCTTACAGATTACAAATATCTTTCCATAGACTGCCATTTACTACATATAAAACAATATTATCAAAATCTTTATTTTTAAATAATTTGGTTTAATATTGCGGATCATTGAAAATTAAAAGTTTTATTTATTTTTTATTATAATATATCTAAACAAAAAAAGTTCATTGTAGTGCGAGTTTTTGTATCTTGGTGTCACCATCTTCATCATATAACACACACATACACTCAGACGTCACTGCCAGTGTTTCTTTCAGGGATACCTCCCCCCCCCCCCCCCGGAGACATTTTATGTTAAAATAGTTTCTATTTATGAGTCAGCATTTAGATATATTTATATAGGGCAAAGAGAAAATTAGCCTCGCCCCCCCCCTGGCTAAACAGTCCTGAAAGAAACACTGCGCGCCGATAAGGTGGAGAGGTCAATAAGGGTTATATCAAGCATAAGTGTCCTTTTGCACAAACTGAACACGATTCAGCTAAAGATATATGATACTAGTCATATATAATACAGTTTATTATACTGCGCTTCCCGCGCTCTCAATGGATGGTGGTCATTAAATACGTTCATCAAAGTTGCTGATAAACAGTTTTAATTGTTGGCAGCAAAAGGATATTAAAATTCCGCATTTGTTATTTTTGAAAGGCAAAGTGGTGTAAGTGTTTTGAAAATCCCTTTACATCGTCACTCATAATTCGAATTTAGAAAATTTTCATTTTGTCCCCCCGTTGATCTGGAATCGTTGGCAGAGGCGAATCGAATAAACCCAAACCCGAGATTCTAGCTGAATCATTTTGAAAAGTGGTTTTCAATTTTTTTAAAATTATTCCGTTTCATTATCACTCCTCATTCGAATATTCGAAATAATAAATGTTTTTTCTTTGATCTGAAAGCTGAGACGGATCGATTAAGACCAAAAGCTAGCTAAGTGGAAGTGCTCGATCATGAAGCAAACGGGTTTTAAGTTTTTGGATCATTTCCTTCTAGCCGACCCCCTAATGTGAATTTTTGGAATTTGGTTTTGAAACTGAGACGGATCGACGATAATTTTGATACCCTCCCCCCCTCCACACACACACTCAGTTCAGTGTATATATAATTGTATGAAAACAGTTTTTCGTGGTAGTAATATACACAAATGGGCAATAATAAACCCTACTTAACAATGCCTAGGATCATTAATAAGTAACACTTAGGTCGGTCGCTGTTGCCGAAATTCTTCACTTGTCTGATTTTATAATTTTCTAGATCCGTTACCAAAATGAAGCATTCTCATTGCATGATTAAATGTTTATACAACCGCTGCTCTTGAGATGCTTTAAGTGTTGTTTATAGAATAAATGTTCGCCATGCTTTTTACTTTCCCTTCAATGCATGGTAATGTATAGGGAAAGTATTGGAATCATGCCGAAAATTGCAACTCGAGTTTTCGGCAGATCTACACGTTTTGAGACCTCTAGAACACAAAATAACTATTTTCAACGTGACGGCTGTGTGTGTGTGTCTGTCAGTCTGTGTAATGTATATATCCACTCTAACTTAAAAACTAATGGCCTAAATTACATAAAATTTGGTAGGTAAGTCACTTGTGTAGGACCCTGGTGCTGATTAATTTTTGGTACGATTCGGGATAAAATAACCCACCCTTTTTTGCGAAATGTCCCGAAAAAATTGGCTGTATCCACTCTAGCTGAAAACTTATAGATCATATTTTGCAAAATTTGGTAGATAAGTTACTTGTGGGTTACCCTGGTGTTTATTAGATTTTGGTACGATTCGGAAAAGAATAATTTGCTTTTTTTGCGAAATGTCCCTCAAAAATTATATGTATCAACTCTAGCTGAAAAACGAATATATCAAATTTTCAAAATTTGATAAATAAGTCACTTATGGGTTATCCTTGTACTTATTGGATTTTGGTAGGATTGGGTAGAAAGGAATCTATCTTTTTTTACGATATGACCCGCAAAAGTTGTAGGTATAAAGTCTATCTACCAATTACACAATATTTGGTAAATAAGTCGCTTGTAAGATAATAACTGTGGTGCTGATTAGATTTTGATACGATTCGGAAAGAAAGTATCTGCTTTTATTTTTTTTTTTTTTTTTTTTACGAAATGGCTAGCAAATTTAAAATATTCGATCTAAAATAAAATATTATATATCCTCAAATGTATCAATTAAATGCTTGTTTCGTGCGTAATTTTAATGACAAAATCCATCCCTTTACTCTAAGATGGACCATTCTCGAGATATTTACATTTTTAATTTTGAGGAAATGAAGACGATTTTCACAGTAGTTATAAAACTATTTAACAAAATTTCTTACAACTTAGTAGTTAAGTCCCCTGATGGTTATTCTGATGCTGATTTTATTTTGATATGAGTAGGAAATGTACAATCGACCCTTTTTGGCGAAATGACCTACAAAGGTAGTGGAACTCTGAATTAATGACTAAAATTGTTGAAATATATTAATTAAGTACTTGCTCTACAGGTGAAATTTGACAACTAAAGGATTAAGTCTGACCACATGGCTGTAGGTTCTCGAGATATTGCAGTTTTCTGGAATTTTTAGGACCTGAAGAATTTAAAGGGAATTAAGTTGCCAAGCGAAACGAAGTTGCAATAAAAAGATAAATTGTATATAATATCAGAAAATTATCTATATTATCTTCTACAATTAAACTCAATATAATTCATAAAGAAATAAAAATTACAAAATGAATGTGAATCTGCAGGGAAAGTCATGTGAGTAGAAGAGAAATGACAGTTGAAGGGTCCCTCTTTTGGGAGGATCCTCTTTGGGAGGATGCCTCTCAGAGGGTTCCTCTGAGAGGATCCTCTCTTGAGACCCCCCTCTTTGGAGTGAATCCTCTTAGAAGGTCTTTAGACCCCCAGGAGGATGCCTCTCGGTGCCCCCCCTCCCCCTTTTGGAAGTTTGGTGAGGCGGTGCAGTACCCAATGCCTCTGTTGGGAGGATACCTCTTTCCTAGTATTGCGAAAGTCTTTCACAGAGGCGTGATGACTCATACGGAGTGAGAGGGGATGAGGAAGTGGTTTCAATGGATGTCGCAATCGCTGACTGACCCTTGACCTGAGGAAGTGGCTTCAAGGGATGTCGCAATCACACAATCTGGAAATGACGTGTCGCAATCAGCGACCTTAGAAGTGACCTTTGACAAGAGCTCTGAGCACACGTCCTCCCTCTCTGCTGTCTGGAAATAAAGTGAACGATCTTATCAGCGTGACGTAGTTAAAGCGCCCTCTGGCGAATTTTGATGAAGTGCTGCCATCTATCGGCATTTTTTTCCCCAAAAGAATTTAATGTCTCACTTGTCAGGAGCTGGATTCGAACTTGGAACCAACCGATTACAGTGCCTGCGTCTTACCGCCATGCCACAGCACCCGTGCTACATAGATTATTTTCTTCGAAGTGTACCTTATCAGAGGAAGCAGAAGATAGAATATTTTTCGAGGTTCCTTCGAATCGCTCGGTGAATAGCGATGCATTTTATAAAGGGTGTGTTTTAAAACAGAATGTTACGGACTGAATATAAAATTGGTGATTTTATATTGTGTATTATAACACTATGATTTTTTAAAAACAAATTGAATACGTATTTCCAATGAACACAAAAATTGTGTTCAGTGGACACAAAAATTGTATTCAGTGGACACAAAAATTGTATTCAGTGGATACTACAATTTTTTTTTTTAAATGAATGGAATAAACTCAAGTATAGTTACACATTTCGAATGGGTTTGAAACTTTCATTTTAAGCAAAAATGTATAATTTTCTGTAACTTGCAATTAATGAGATATTTTAATGTGTTGGATGAGTTTGAATTTTTTTTCTTTGGATAGAAAATTTTTAGTTTAGATCATGTAAATTAATTATGAAAATTTGTGTGATATTTTATGGTTTTGAATTTTTGAATTTCATGGTATATGAAACATGTTATTTAACGTAAAGTTGCCTTTCGCAGTAAAGTTTTTTATATGTAAAGGAGTAAAGTTTTATATGTAAGGGAGTAAAATTTTATACATTTTTACTTTCATGTTCATGCATTTAGAAATTTTGCATTTTGTTTTAAAATATTTTGTTCTCGGAGGGAGAGAAGAATAAAGTGCATATTGGCTAGGTCTCTTGGTGGTAACTTTGCCGTCACTAAGGCCAGTCTCTCTCTCTATATATTTTGTATTTTGCATAAAAATTATTCATAATACTGTTGAAGCAGTTTGCACAGCACGAAAACTCCAAGGTGATGCGCACGGAAGGTGCTATATGACATGTACAGTTGAACAATTAGCATCTCGGGTCAGCAGGTGACCGGATGTTGGCACATGCCAACATTATATAAACAATGTTTGATGACTGAATACGGCATTGTAATATGTCGATATGTCTTTCAGATCAGCACAGAGTCAATTACTATGTTGGTTTTCCCCTAAGGACGGGGTGCAGAAGATTCCACCAGTGTTTGTTTTTTCCTCTACGGACGGGGTGCAGAAAGTGCACAATACCACACGAAAGAACTGTGTCCTGCACTGTGCGGGGTGACTGCGTTTTTCTTCAGTACTGATGTTAAAACTGTCACAATACGCACACTCGTCATAAAAATATCTAGAAAGTGTTACACAATGAGTTACAGTCCTTGCGGTTATAGAGCGTTTTTTTTCATCAGCCATGGTTCAGTCAATGCCAAGTACAGGACGTGTAAACATTTCTGGGCACAGACATTCCTTACGTTACAAGCAATTTGCATGTTCCAGTTATATATACTGGGAAAATTTACCCACGTTCCTAGCAATTTACATGTATCAGACATTGTATACAGAACAGACAATTGCAAGTTCCTGTGATTTCTACCGTCTGATTTCTACTGTTTCCGTACAGTTCTACCTTTTTTACAAAGCATACATTTCACGTTTCCAGTTTTCTACGGGACAGTTTTCTATAGTTGTCCACGTTCCACTTTTCTACAGTTCCAGATTCCAGTCAATTTATACTGTCAGACAGCGGACTTGATGTTTCATGTGTGGTTTTTCTGTTTACGAAGAGGTAAACCAAAGACACTCTCATCTATACCTTGTAAACAGCTACTGTGGTGATAAACTTGCAAATTTGGTGGACAATTTGCAAAACTTTTTGGTGGACAATTTGCAAAAACTTTTGGAATACAAAAAAAAAAAAAAAAAAAAAAAAAAAAAAAAACCATTATCAGTGAGAAAAGTATTTTGGTTTGAGGGACTTTTACAGCCTACGGCAACATAAGCAACAGACTCTCTGTTTTGTTGAAGTCACCATTTTGTTTTATATTTTTATTCACCATGATTGTTTTATATTTTTATTTTATTTTATTGTGTCTATATGGACAATTGTGTTTTTTATATGCAATATAATGTTTTTCTATGTGTTTGATTATACTATAGGAGGAAACTTCTGTTTTCAGAGGTTGGTTCTTAGGGGCTGGAAGAAAAGCAGAGTGCACTCCAGCACATTTTGTTTTTCCTTTATGATTTTGATTGTAAAATTTTTTTGAATTTTGATTTTAAATTTTTAAATTTTTGGGTTTTTGATGTTTTAGTGGGGAAATGGAGGTATTTTTGGAAAGGCGTTTTGCGCCCTAGCATATTTTAATTTGCTTAATGTTTTTGATGGTAAAATTTTAAAAATATTTAAAATTTTTGAAATTTTGAAATTTTAATTTTAGGATTTTGGAATTTTAATGGGGAAATGGAGGTATATTGTCGCATGGTAAACCCATGAGCCAATATTTTAGGGAATGCGACCTAGAGTCTTCTTATTTATTTTTGGGGGTCAGCCTTTTCGTTCGGCCATCTGCACTCGAAATAGAAAACCAGGATGTCGAAGTTTCTTTAGATCTCGTATTCGAACCGAAAGGGTGTAATGTGCGTCCTTTTCGGATGGGTCATAGGGATTGCGGCCTGCTTTGAATTAGTGCCCGAAAGAAGATCAGTTTCGCAGGGGCTGGAGAAGGGGCTTTTTGTTTCTGGAAGGCCTAAAGCCAATGGCGATGCTTTGGGGTCAAGGGGTTAAGACCCTGAATCCAATGGGATGTTTGTATGCGCCTCAGGGGCGTGTTTTAAAATCTTGGAGAGAGAGAGTTTTTCAGAATTTAAAAATGGAGAAAAGGGAAGGTTTTGTGTTGTGAGTGAGAAAAGTCATACTCCTCAGCATTGTCCTCAACCATGAGAGGCTGTTCATTCAGCGAATGCTCGGTGAGTTACTCATTTAAGGGCCTGTGCCTGATTTGTATTTTTTATCTCTCTCTCCGGGTTAAGGATATTTAAATATTTCATAGGGATTTTGTTGCATTTAATTTTTATTTACCATCTTTCAACTTTAGTCTATGAGACTATATACACTTTCGTTTTGTTTATCTTAAGTTGATATATTTTCCATTTTTTGAATATGAGAAGTGGTCTTTTAAATACTTTGAATCAATAATGTTGTAAATATTTATATAGTGTAAATAAATTAATGTTTGTTATACTCACGGCCTCATTCTTTTTCGCGCTCTTACCGGGCGTGTCCTAAAAAGGAAGTTACCTTAGGACACTCCTCTCATTTTCATCATCCGGCTATATATAAACAGTTTCATTAGAGAAATAATTTATTAATAATAATTATTACTATAATAAATAATTAATAATAATTAATAATAAATAAAAAATAATTAAAAAATCCATTAGAGAAATAATGCTCGGTTAGCGACCAAACCTTGGTTATATTTTTAACGTACCTAGTTATAAAGGTGTGTGTTACAATCCAGAATGGAGCGGTGGCCAAAACAAATATGAGTCTTTGGCCGCCACACGCGCTGGAAGTGAAACTTTTTAAGGGGATATAAGGAAAATGGAGTTATCAATGAAAGAGTGTAACAATCATCCGGCGGTAAATGTACTGATATATTATATTTTAGCTAATTAATATGAAAGTTCTTTAAATATTTTATATGCACAATATAATACATAAAAAAACAATTCAGATAATATGATATATGAAACAAATAAAAAGCATAAATACGACAGAAAATTAATATTAAAAAAATCTGATGTGGGCAGCACATGACTTTCCCTGCAGACTTATATACACATTCTCTTTATTTTAATTAAATTTAATTCACTATTAATTCAATTTTCGTTCTCATTTGGTAACTGGACTCATTTTCAAAGGAGGAATAGAGAAAAAACGAAGAAACAAAAATATCTCGAGAACGGCTAGTCCTAGTGTAATGGGGTTGGTCTTATTCTTTTCGTCGTTAAAATTACGTATAAAACAAGCATTTAATGGATATATTTCAGCATACGCAGTTTTTTATTTTAGAATTTGTCGATTTTTGAAGGCCATTTTGCAAAAAAAGGCAGGTTATTTTTTTCCAAAACGTACCAAAATCTAATCAGCACCAGGATGACCCACAAGCGACTCATCTACCAAATTTTGTGAAATTCGGTCCATTAGATTTTTAGCTAGAGTGGATACAAGCTTTTGCGGGCCATTTCGCAAAAAAAGGCAGTTTTTTTTTTATCCCGAATCGTACCCAAAACTAATCAGCACCAGATTCGCCCACAAGTGACTTACCTACCAAATTTTATGAAATTCGGTCAATTACTTTTTTAGTTAGAGTGGATACAAAATATGCACAGACAGACAGACACACAGACAGACACACACACAGACGTCACTCTAAAAATAGTTTTTTCGTATTCTAGAGGTCTCGAAATGTATAGATCCGTCGAAAACTCGAGTTGCGATTTTCGACATGATTCCAATACTTTCCCTATACATTACCATGTATTGCAGGGAAAGTAATAATAATTAATTATGGATGAATGAAGCAAAATCCATTCTCCATTCTTCCGAATCAACATTTGACTGAATTTTGTGATCCCTTTTACTCGAAAACTACAGTGGGTAGAAAAATGACATTTTGCATACATACTGGAAATTACACGCAGATTTGCAGAAAGACAATTACAATTATTAAAGCGAACTGTAACAAGGCGAAGCGCCCATTTTTAAATTGCGCATGCTCACTACGCTTCGTGTACATAACAAGTAAACAACAACTTTTTAACCTCATCAAAACGTGTGCACGTGCAGACATTGTGATTTAAACGTGCTCTTGCATATCAAATACGTTTTTACGATTTAAAGCTGTTACATTGATTTCATGGTGTTTCTATATTCTAATTTGTTTCATTTAACCTTCAAATTTTAAAAACTTATAGGCTCTTTTGTATTAGGATTCTCAAATATTGGAATTCATTTTTTATACTCTAATTTCATAATTATATACTAAATTAAGTTTTAATTCGAAATCTTTTACAGATCGCATACTTTTTATGCACTAACCCATGCAAAGTACAACATTTTGCTAGTACTGTTTAAAATAAAACGTAAACGTAAATTAAGAAGTATAATTTGCTCACAATTTAAAAAATCTGATGTGGGCAGCACACGACTTTCCCTGCAGACTTATATACACATTCTCTTTATTTTAATTAAATTTAATTCACTATTAGTTCAATTTTTGTCCTCATTTGATAACTGGACTTATTTTCAAAGGTGGCGTGGAGAAAATACGAAAAAACTAATATATCTCGAGAACGGCTAGTCATAGTGTAATGGGGTTGGTTTTATTCTTTTCTTCGTTAAAAATTACGTATTAAACAAGCATTTAATGGATATATTTGAGCATACGTACCTTTTTAGTTTAGATTTTGACAATTTTTGAGGCATTTTGCAAAAACAGGCAGGTTATTTTTTTCCGAATCATACCAAAATCTGATCAGCACCAGGGTAACCCACAAGCGACTTATCTACCAAATTTTGCGAAATTCGGTCCATTAGATTTTCAGTTAGAGTGGATACAAACTTTTGCGGGCCATTTTGCAAAAAAAGACGGGTTCTTTTATCCCGAATTGTACCAAAAACTAATCAGCACCAGATTCGCCCACAAGTGACTTATCTACCAAATTTTATGAAATTCGGTTAATTAGTTTTTTAGTTAGAGTGGATACAAAATCTGTACAGACAGACAGACACACAGACAGACAGACACACAGACACACACACAGACGTTACGTTAAAAATAGTTTTTTCATATTCTAGAGGTCTCAAAACGTGTCGACCCGTCGAAAACTCGAGTTTCGATTTTCGGCATGATTCCAATACTTTCCCTATACATTACCATGTATTGCAGGGAAAGTAAAAATCTGATGTGGGCAGCACATGACTTTCCTTGCAGACTTATATTAACGTTCTCTTTATTTTAATCAAATTTATTTCACTTTTAATTCAATTTTCGTTCTCATTCGGTAACCGGACTTATTTTCAAAGGTGGCGTAGAGAAAATGCGGAAAACTGAAATATCTCGAGAACGACTAGTCCTAGTGTAATGGGGTTGGTCTTATTATTTTCGTCGTTAAAAATTACGTATTAAACGAGCATTTAATGGATATATTTGAGTATACCTAGTTCTTTAGTTTAGATTTTGACGATTTTTGCGGGCCATTTTGCAAAAAAAGGCAGGTTATTTTTTCCGAATCATACCAAAATCTAATCAGCACCAGGGTTACCCACAAGTGACTCATGTACCGAATTTTGTGAAATTTGGTCCAGTAGTTTTTCAGTTAGCGTGGATACAAACTTTTGCGGGCCATTTCGCAAAAAAAGGCGGGTTCTTTTATTCCGAATCATACCCAAAACTAATTAGCACCAGACTCGCTCACAAGTGACTTACCTACCAAATTTTGTGAAATTTGGTCCATAAATTTTTTAGTTAGAGTGGATACAAAATATGCACAGACAGACAGACACACAGACACACAGACAGACACACAGACGTCACGCTAAAAATGGCTTTTTCGTATTCTGGAGGTCTTGAAACGTGTAGATCCGTCGAAAACTCGAGTTGCGATTTTCGGCATGATTCCAATACTTTCCCTATACATTACAATGTATTGCAGGGAAAGTAAAAATCTGATGTGGGCAGTACATGAATTTCCCTGCAGACTCATCCCTAATTCAAAAATGACTAATTTAAAGTTTAAGTTAAATAAACCTACAAACCACATATAATACCCCACACCACATTTGTTCACTACCCTTGTTAGCATTCGGAGATTTCTTAGGACACTGAAATAGCGCTTATTTCTAATAAATACAAAAGAGTATTGAGGGGGGGGGGGGGTTAAGCCGATGGTCCCATTCTATATCATTATTTCCGCAGGTGATAAAATGACCAAGGAAAAATATGGAAATTGAAATGACTTTTCAATGTGAACTTAATATTAGTATTAAATCTGCTATTTCAAGTCAAAATTTTATTTTATAATATTTATACCCCGATTAATCATATAAGTAAATATTTTCGACTGTAGCCATTTGGTTTTCATATTAGTACGATTGTGGCACTTTTCGTAGCATAGAAGAGGATTTCATATTGGCATTTGGAGCTTATTTTGTATTTCAAGTCTAAATTTCATTTTATTTTATTTATAGCCCATCAGGTCATAAGTCGATGTTAGTCACAGCCCTTAGTTTAAAGGATAAGAATATTATATTCTATGTCTCAAAACAGTATGAATTGAAAAAAAAAATTTTTTTTTCGCATATGTCCTTATATACCAATAAAATTATAAAACTATAATTTATATAAAAAATTATTTCGTTTAATCACAGAGATGGAAAGCTCCCCAGCCGTGTGCTATATCCAGAAAGCTGCACTAAACGAAAGTAGCAGCAGAACTAAAAATCTGATGAAGGCAGCACACGACTTTCCCTGCAAACTCATATTTACGTTGTCTTTACTTCAATAATTCATTAAATTGAGTTTAATTGCACAAAATAACAACCATGATAAGTAGTGGTGTTTGATCACTTCTGGAATAATTTCTTATACTTTATACCCGTTAACTTCAGATGAGTGTTATATGACCGTATGAGAGTTAACGGGTATAAAGTATAAGAATTTATACCAGAAGTGATCAAACACCACTAATGAATTTATAACCCCTTACCTAATAGGAGATGAAGTACTTAAACCTACTATAAGTATTAATAAATTTTATACTTACTCAGACTGAAGATCTTCTGACGATGTTATTATCAAACAACCGATATCTTCATCCTCTTATACTTGCGATAAAGATACGTCACATCCTCAATGTGGAGAAATGTTTTTCTAATCTATTTTTGAAAAGCGGGAGGCAGACTGGCGATATCCGATCTCTTTTTAAAACTGATTAAATACTATTACTAGCGAATATATATTTTAAAAAGATACTAGATCTCGAGATGTGAGGGTGCTCCTCTCATTTTATTATTATTATTAATATTTGAACAATGTTTAAACTAAAACATCCGAGTTCGTGTTTGATCGTAGGACCTTCTCAATCGGGAAAAACCTCTCTCGTTCTAAAAATGATTAAAAACAAAATTTACGAGTCTGAAATTCAGAGAATCAAATGGTGTTATTTATATACAGCTCCATGGTTTTTGGATGAACCAAACATTGAATTCATTCGAGGTGTACCAGAAACATTTGAAAATGGAGATTTGATAATCATTGATGATCTGATGCATGATTTGAATGAAAGAATTGCTATCATGTTCACAGCCGCATCACATCATTGTAATATGAGCATTATTTTAATATTACAAAATTTATTTCCGCGAATAAAAGTTATGAGAGATATTAGCTTAAATGCTCATTACATAATATTATTTAAAAATGCTAGAGACACCGGTCAGATTAATTGTTTGGATCGACAACTATATCCGCAAAAGACCAAATATTTTCTGGATGCTTATATAAAAGCCACAAGAGAGTTGTACAAATATTTAGTTATCGATTTGCATCCTCAGACAACAGAGGAATATCGTTTACGTGAAAATCTTTTTCCCAGTTCTGAGGGGATCTATTGGATATATCAACCACAATGAAAAATTTGAAAAAGAACTATCATTTTCTGCATGTGTTGGCAAAATCTACACCTTTACAGAAACGTGCATTATTGAAAACGGCGAATCATTCACAAGTGTCAGCAGTGTGTGAAATTTGTTTAAATATTTTAGCTGGAAATCTTCCTATAAATATAACAAGATTGGAAAAGTATAAACATATTATGCGAAAACTTGCAAAGCGGTCACTTGGTGTTCAGAGTAAAAAAAAAATTCTGTTAACGAACCAGGTTGGTGGATTTTTACCGGCGATAGCTCCAATCATATTGTCAGCATTAGCAGGGGTTGTCGGTCGTGTTATAGGGAACAAAATTGTTAAAGAATAAAAACACAGATGATAAGAAATACCAACGATAACATTATAATTGTATATAAATTATATTAAAATTACTGTGATATATTTTGATTAAGTGATAAAAATATTGAAAAAATTGTGGGGGGTTAATTTTTGTTGATATCATGGCTAGGAAAATGGCTCTCATTCCAGAAGAATTAATGTCTTCCCATCATTCTCAGAGACCTGAATTACGGGTAGAAGATGAAATAACTGCTTTGTTAGAACGTGAAAAGCTGCCTAATGATATGAAAGTAAAACTCTTGGGTCAGCTTGTTATGAGATATCAAAAAATGATGCATATCCCTCCAGACCCTATATCCGTCCGCATCGCAAATGATCAGTTTTCTCAGGTTAACCATCCGATTGAAATACAGGACCATGAAATAAAACCCAAAGAGGAAAAAGAAGATATGGTTTTGAAAGATATCTTGATATCTGCACCAAAGAAATATGTCAAATTTGTCCCCCTGATTATGGAGAAACTGAAAACTAGACAATATACCTGGAACAATCTTGGTGAAATAACACGTGACAATGTTCCTATAAAAGGATCGAGAATGGTAGATTTTTTTGGATATATCTTTCGAAATACAAAATCACAAATAGAACCAACACATTTTAACGTGTTTTTAAAAGCATTGCGAGAAATCAATATCCCAAATTCATGGATTGAAAATAAGACTGTATTAGAACAAATAAAAAAGAAGGCGTCAAGTGATCGAGACGATGACAACGTATTTTTAAGCGAAGATCGGTATATATCACCTGCAAATGAGAGAATAGTAACTAGGAAAAAGGATCAACGGATCGCTAGAGAACGACAATTATCCAAGAAACGAGGATTGAGGAGTCAAGCCGTTTTTCCGACTGCTTCCAGAGAAACTCCATGGAGATCGAGAAGCCAATCACCACGAAAAAAGTGGCTAGAATATTAGAAAAATATTATTACAACATTGAAAATCCTGCATCATTTGGAGGAATATTAAAATTGTCTAAAGCAACTGGAATACCACCCAAAAAAATAAGAAATTGGTTAATAACGCAAGATGTGTATACTCTGCATAAACCAGTGAGATATAAATTTAAACGTCGAAAGGTTTTATCATATGGTATTGGAGAACTCATCCAATGCGACTTGGTGGAAATGATGAAGTTTTCCAAATACAACAAAGGAATCAAATATCTACTTGTTGCAATAGATGTGTTCTCTAAGTATGGGTATGTAATTCCAATTAAAAGAAAAAATGCTGAGTGTTTGGTTGATGGTTTTAAAAAACTATTTAAACAGATGAAAACCCATCCTCATCTTATTCAAACAGACAGGGGTAAAGAGTTCTATAATAAACAGGTACAGCAGTTGTTTCAGAAAAATAATATCCATCATTATTCTTCTCACAGCGAGTATAAAGCTAGTGTGGTCGAACGCTTCAACCGAACGTTAAAATCGAAGTTATATAGAATATTCACATATCGGAATTCCTATAAATATCTAGATGTTTTAAAGGATGTCTTAAAAAGCTACAACACCACCAAACACAATAGTATCGGATTAGCACCCGTTGAAGTTAGACCAGAATTAGAACCGTTAATTTTTCAAAAGCTATATGGTTATAGAATAGAGTCAAAATATAAATTTAATATTGGTGAGCAAGTGAGAATATCGAAAACGAGAAAAGTATTTCAAAGAGGGTATTTACCTAATTGGACTGATGAGATCTTCATTGTGCATAAACAGTATCCCACAACTCCTCCTACCTATGTCTTAAAAGATTTGAAAGATATGATTTTAAAAGGAAGGTTCTATGAAGAGGAAATTCAAACAGTTGTGAAAACCACACATGATTTTTGGAGAGTGGAAAAAATTTTGAAAACGAAAGGAACAGGTGAAAATAGAGAGTTTTACATAAAGTGGAAAGGATTTGACAATCGCTTCAACTCTTGGGTCAAAGCATCATGGATGAAATCCTAACAGACTTCTATGTGACATTACCCAGCAATTCTAGCATGGGTTACTTTCCTCAAAACACGCAGGCATCATATAGAACAAAATTATCATCGGCGTTAGTGTTATCAGGTCGATGGGAGGTAGGATTATCAGAAATTTTCATACCAAGAAACTGGTTTAATATAGCAGGCCATAACAATAGTTATAAAATTGAAATGATAAAAGAAGAAAATTTACCGTCTAACATAATGCAATATGACATAGAATTACCTCATGAGATAGGAGTAAATATCAATGATTTTTGGGTGAACATCAATCGCGAAATTGAAAAAATCGTGAATATTCAACCAAGTATACGATTCGCAACGGATGAAATCAATACAAATATTATCGTTGAAATATCTAAGGGGTTTGAAATATTGATAGGAAAAATTAACGGATCGAAATTATTGTATATGTTGCATTTACCGGAGGAAGATATTGTTATAACAAAATCAAGTGTGTTTAAGTTTAGACGGTCGACACAATCTCTTAATGGTCAATCATTTGCAATTATTAACAGAAATCCCAAACATATATCGACACACATTATCCCATTAACTCGTATAAAAAAAAATAATAATAATAATAATAACGATAAATTTGATGAGAGGGTTTTTAATATAATAAATGACAATATAGCAATATTAGAACTACAAAATTATTTAAAATTTATTTATGAACCTATAAGAAATGAACTGGAAATTGTGGTATCTGATTATGCTGAATTATGTATGACAAAAGAGTTTGCTAGATCGTTTTTACAAAAAATAAATTTAAGAGAGGATACCGTAGTAAAAGGAACAGCAAAATATGTTGTAAACCCTCTAATTGATACAATAGCAGGAGAGTTAATCAAATTAGAAATTAAAGAATATTATAAAACAAAAACACATACCACACATTCAGAATATTTAACTTTAAACGAAGGGATGTACAAGAATGCTGATCATTTGTTTCAAGAATTTAAATATGTGAAACTCAGACAATTACCAAATTTAAAAGTACATTTGCACATACCGCCAAAATGTGAAATGATGTTTGACAAAGGATTAGCAGATCTATTGGGTTTTACTAGAAATATCAGTTTTAAAACCGGGGATTATGTCAGTGATTATCCTATAGAATTAGATGCTGGAATAACCGAAATATTTGTGTATACTGATCTAATAGCTCCACACCATGTAGGTGATTCATTTTCACCAGTCCTTCGTGCTATTCCTTGTGTAAACGAGAAAGGAGATCAGATTGTGAATCACTATGATGTACCTGTTTATTTTCCCGTGCGCAAAAATTTTGTTGAAACTATTGAAATAGAACTTAAAACAAGTTCGGGCAACAACATTGTATTTATGGGAGGGAAAACTTTTGTGATGCTTTCCTTCAGACGCAAAAAGCTATAAATTCATCGTCATAAATTTTGGTTCATCATTCTGTATGTAACCATGCACTTAAACATCAAAGATTGTGAAGCGTATTATTGTAATCAAGTGGGAGGTGGAGGACCTTATTTTCAGGGTATCCCACACCAACGAGGTTATGGATTTTTCGGTGATTTGGGTCGATACCTCACACCGTTGGCTATTAAAGCCTCACGATATTTAGGAGGACGATTATTAGATACTGGAAAAAATGTCTTAGCAGATGTGGCATCTGGAAGCTCGTTTAGAGATGCAACCCGCAATAGATTTGGTGAAACTTCTACAAAAATTAAAAAGGATATTTTTAATAAATTGCAACAACATGGTCGAGGAAAAAAAAGGGGTATAAAAAGAAAATACAGCGGAAAATCATCACACTCAACAACAAAACGTTGTAAAACACAACGCGATATTTTTTCATGATGGATACCAACAACGTTATATGTCTCAAAAGCGAACTAGATTTGTTCAATAATGTTGCAATTCAACTAGGGATTGATTCGTCTACGTTTTTAGAAATCCATCCAGTGGCTTCCCTAACAGATACAACACCTCTAGAGTTTTATATTAGCGGAAATGGAGAACACTATTTGGATTTATCTCACATAATTTTACATCTCCAAGTAAAAGTTATAAAGAAAAACGGATCGAATCTGGTTGATGCAGATGATGTTGCTCCTATTAATTATTTTTTAAATACTATGTTTTCAGAATGTGCTGTGTTTTTAAATGATAAACAAATAGCTTCACAAGCAAATTATGGTTATCGTGCTTTGTTAGAAAGTTTGCTGTTTTCATCAAAATCATCACAAGAGACTATGTATAGAGCTGGTTTGTTTCATAAGGATACCTCTTCGAAACATGATGATGTGAAGAAAAGCGGAGCAAACGAAGGATATAAGAACAGACAATTAGCATGCGAAAAAAGCGATGTTATGGATCTTATAGGAACGTTGCATTTCGATTTAGCAACACAACCGAAATTATTAATAAACGGTGTTAATGTCCGCATAAAATTGCAACGAAACAAAGACATATTTTCTTTAATGTCTGAAAATGATTCATTTAAAGTTGTAATTCAGTCAGCGAGTCTGTATGTAAGAAAAGTCTGTGTTGCTTCATCTATCATGCTAGCTCATGAAAAAGCGTTGGAAAAAGGGGTAGTGAAATTAGCTATCCGACGAATTGAAGTAAAAGCTTTTGCATTATCAAGTGGTTTACAATCATCCACAATAGCTAATGCTTTCATTGGCCAGTTACCCACACGGTTAATTCTAGGATTTGTATCCAATGATGGTTATAACGGAAACATAAAAAAAAAACCCTTCAATTTCTTGCATTATAACTTAAATTATTTGACAGTCTTAAATGGTGGTTTGATGATACCAGCAAAACCATTTCAACCTAATTTTAATAATAATACCTATGCAAGGTGTTATCTAAGTTTGTTTACGGATTTAAATCGATATCATAATTCTCAAAACATAAATATTAATTATTTGGAATATAAAGACGGTTATACGCTATATTGTGTGGATTTGACTCCTGATCTCGCTGCAAATGACACACATACCAGTGTCAATAAAACCGGAAATATTGCTCTAGATATGAAATTTGCAACACCCCTTCCTGAAACTGTTACGTTGATTGTTTTTGCAGAATATCGCAATACTATCGAACTAGATAAATCAAGAAGCGTGTTCACCGATTATTAAACAGCTGTTATTATATATAAAAAAAAAACATTTTTCGCACGTAACTCAATACAAAAATGAACACAATTTCACTGTGTAGATTGGCATGTAGTGATTACAGGTTAAAGAATGGATTTGCAGGGGTTTATGCATCTGATAGTTTACCACATGGAAAAACTCATTTTAAATCATTTATTGTAAACTTAGATCCAAGAACATTATCAGGTAGTCATTGGATTGCTATATATTTTCATAATAATATAGCATACTACTTTGATAGTTATGGAATACCACCACGAAATAAACACATGGTTTCTTTTATGAAAAAAAATTCTAACGTTATTAAATACAACCATATATGTTTTCAAGATGTTCGGACAACAACTTGCGGGTTGTTTTGTTTATACTTCCTTTTTCAAAGTTCACGTCAATTACAAATGTATCATCTGCATATTAGACACAGAGACAAAAACGAAAAGTTTATCAAGATGTTTGTGAAAAATAATTTTTTCCTATCAACATGTTGTCACACCTTCCATGCAAAGGAACAGACCTGTGTACCACTTTTAAACATGATATCTAGATAATCACATCAATTACTTCACTAGATCTACAATGGAGCGGTATGGATTCTTGCTCTCTGATTCAGAACTAGGAAATTTTATATATGTGCACCCATCACTTTTCAAAAATTTATATAACTGTATGCAATCAGCAATAGAATGGAAATCTAGCGAACAACGATTTTATTTCAAAATCTTAAATAACTGTGATATAATAAATTGTATTCATAAAAGACAGCATGATAAGAAATTTGGATATGTATTTCTATGTGAAGATTGTTTAACTAACCAGTATTTAATATGTTCATGGTCACAAAACTTTTATAATGATCTGTTGGAGTGTGTTGCTGGTGAAAAGAATCGACATATCGATGGAATTGATGTAACTGATTTCAGAAATAATAAGAAAAAAATTGGATATTTTTTTATATTGAATAATGATGAACTTGTTGCTGAATTACATGCATACACCAATATACCATAATATTTTGTCTTCTATCAATAGTTTGGAAACATGTTTAGAAACAATATTGATGTAATTTCACACATCCTATGCGATGTGATATGTTTTTCGCTGTAATATTGTGTTTATTAAAATAATAAATATATTTTAACATATGTATGTTTCATTTTTTAAAATCTATATAATTTCACATACTAATAACACACAAAATATATATATATATATATATATATATATATTCATTTTAAAGAAACAACTTTAATCAACTATTAATTATTTTGTTTAAAAATAAACCAGAACAGACAACGATGTTAAGAAATGGTAAAAACGATATTATTAGTAATTATATATATATATATATATATATATATATTTTGTGGAAATATAGAGCCTTCTTAAAGAAACACTTCCAAGAAAGGAGAATATTATTGAAAAAGGATGTTTTCACTGCAAGTTCTTCAGAAGTTTATTATTAGTATGAGAGAAAGTATATAACCTCAGTGCTAGAGATCAGTTCTAACATACAACATGGTTGTATTAGAAAAAGTGGTGTTCATCTCATCAGGAATATCCCTAATTTTCGGAGGGATTTTCATCATTTACTCGGTTGCTATAGAGTAAAATATCGGTAAGTTAATTTTTTATTTTTACAATCAGTTCAAAAGTTTAATAGAGAGAGAGAAGAAGATCTTGATCAGATAAAGGTAAGATGAAAGTTGTAGGGTCATAAGGCAGAATAGGAGATGAAGTTCTCGCACCGGTACCTCAAGTGGTTAGACTCTCGTCTGGTTAGTCAAAGATCTATGGTTCAATTCCGGTTGGATGTATGAAGGTTAAAACTTTAAATTATCTGTTATTGGATTATGCTGTGAATTTTTTTATTTTTACAATCACTTCAAAAGTTTGAGAAAGAGAGAGAGAGGAAGATCTCGATCAGATAAAGGTAAGATGATAGTTGTGACTATAAAGCAGAATAGGAGATGAAGTTCTCACACCACTACCTCAAGTGGTTAGAGCGTTGTCTGGCTAGTCGGAGATCCCTGGTTCGATTCCCGGTTGGGAAAGTGAGTCCTTTACATAGCAGTCTAATTGTTCTTTTTATCAAATTGTATGTTTAACAAAGATGTATCAAATCCTATAATATAGATATATGAAGATTAAAATTTTAAATTATCTTTTATTGTGAATGGAAAAATTTATAATGAAAGATTATTTATATTTATATTTGCAGGAATAGGAATAGGACAATATTAAAAAACTAAAGAAAATCGGTAAGTGGAAATCAGATTGTTAAGATTTGAAATACAATCTCTTCTTTAACTTTAGAAAAAAACCGCTAAATGGTTTTTTTTTTCATTATGCCTTGTTTTTTTTTCTTGTGTTTCTATTGTGAGAAATATGTTGGTTTTCATTGTAAACAAACTTACATCTGATTTTCACTTACAGGTAGTTATTTGTTAATATTGAATGATAAAGAACACGAAAAAAAAATGAATTCATTTACAAGTAAGTATCCTAAAACTAGTAATCATAATGTTTACATGTGAACGTAAAAATAATTTTCTGATAGTTTCCAGCTTCTTTTTTAGATTTTGATCATATTATTGGCGAAGAACATGAAAAAACATTGAAGAGAAAAAGAAACGATGGTATCTTCAAGAAAGAAAAGAACCCGAGAAAGAATTTACCTGAACCATCTGACTGTTATAATGAGACAGATTCTGTTTTATCAAACGGTATAATAACGTATTTTTATTTTTTTTTCCGAGATTTAAAAGACAATTCATGTAGAATTAAAAAAATTATTTCATTATTTTTCAAATTATCTACTATTTTTTAGATGTAACTGGAACACAACAACCACCAATAAAGGAAATGAAAATAAAGAAAAGGAAACACTCCGTAAAAGAATTCGAAATTACACCTTCAATTTCAAGTCATCCATCTCATGATCCAGAACCTCAACCTGCATCCAAATATGATGTGGTGTTGAGTCACGATAGCGAAGGTAAAAAATTGATTCCTGATTATTCCGTTTACTTAGGTAACGGTCTCAGTATTCAAATAAAAGAATTTAGGAAATCGAATTACATATGTCTAACCCGCGAATATGAAAATGTAGTGAAAAATCGGTTTAATATTCCTATAACTGCATTAGACAATCTTATAAAAGGAATGCAATTTATTATTTCATTTATAAAATCTTGTGATAAATAACCTTATTATTACTGTTATTTCTCATCTTTTGATTTATATGTTTTATTTGAAGGAATACTCATTTCAGAATTATGTTCAAACATTTCGTACCGATTTGGAAAATTATTCTGATCCATTAACTGCGTTAATAGATAATAAAAATGAAATTTTTAACTTATTAAATAATAGCGTATCTTTAAGAATACGTTTTATTATATGTGAATGTGTTGAATTCATTAAATATGAAAATATAGAAAAAAATGAATATATAAAACAAGAATTTTATTTTTCATCATTTTGCGAAAGATTATTATCACAATATCAAATAGATGAAAAAATAGATAACGCTATCAAAAAAATAATATCTTCAATTGAAAACTTTTTACGATTAGGTAGTGGGTGGATCATTAATGATATTAAATATATTGAGGTGCATTTAGGGTTATATAGTGAACCAAACGGAGGGTGTGGGTTTGTAATACTACCAAAAATATTGAAAGCTAAAAAATGTGTCATCCATGTTAAAAATTCTGATCTAAAGTGTTTTTTATATTCTGTTTTAGCTGGAATATTTCCTATGATAAATAATAAATCCAACCCTACTTCATTTAAAAAATATTTAAAATATTTAGATTTCAATTTTCTTAATTACCCTGTTAAAATAACTCAAATACCCGAATTTGAAAGAAAGAATAATCTTAAAATTAACGTCTATGGGTATGAAAATAATCTATTCCCGATATATATTAGTAAAATTAAAAATAAGAAAGAAATAGATTTGATGTTATATAAAAATCATTATTTTTTTATTTCTAATTTCAACAGATTGTTATGTGTGAAAAATGGATTACATTTTCATTGTAAAAATTGCCTTTCATCATTTCAAAGAAAAGATACTTTAAACACCCATCAATTATTTTGTTTAGAGAACAAACCCGAACGCATAAGAATGCCAAAAGACGGTGAAAACTTTATGAGATTTAAATCATTTCAAAAATTATTGAAAACAAATTTTGTGATTTATGCAGATTTTGAAAGTTTGATCATACCTCTCGAAACAGTATTCCCTTCACAAAAACAAAGTTATACAGTTAAAACTCAAGTCCATGAACCTATCTGCTATGCATTGTTTATTATAACTGATGATAAAAAAATTGTTTATCATAAATATTATAGAGGTGGTGATTGTGTGGAAAATTTTCTTACAACTTTGCAAAAAATAGAGAATACTTTATCTAACTATCTGCAAAGAAATGTTCCAATGATCGATTCTGATTTTTCAAAAAGTTCGAAATGTTATATTTGCGGTAAACAGTTTAAAACAGGAGATATAATTTCTAGAGACCATAACCATATAACGGGACGATTTAACGGATTATGTCACTCCTCCCCATGCAATTTAAATTTACAAATATCGCCTTTTATACCTGTTGTTATTCATAATTTAACTGGATATGATTCTCATTTGATTTTTAAAAAAATTTCAAACAGATTTGCCAAAAATATTCGTGTTATACCAATAAACAATGAAAAATTTACTACCTTCACAATTGACCGATTAAAATTTTTAGATAGTTATAATTTTTTAAGTTCACCTCTATCAAAGCTGGTTGATACTTTAAATATATCAGATTATAATTTCCCTATTTTTAATGAATTCTTCCCCTCAAAAAAGAAATATCAGTTATTAAGAAGAAAAGGTGTTTTTCCTTATTCATATTTAAATAGTGAAATAAAATTAAATGGTGTTGAACTCCCCTCTAAAAAATGTTTTTTCAATGATCTCACAAACGAGCACATAACTGAAGAAGAATATATGTTTGCGAAAAAAATTTGGAAAAAATTTAAATGTAAAACTTTTGAAGATTATCTTAAATTATATTTATTTTGTGATTGTATACTATTAGCAGAAGTGTTTGAAAGTTTTAGAGATATCACTATGAAAATCTATAATTTAGAAGCATTGGAATTCATATCAGCAGCCGATTTAACTTGGAGTGCAGGACTTAAAATGACAGATTGCACCCTTGAACTCATTAAAGATGTAGATATGTATCTGTTACTTGAACATGGAATACGAGGAGGGGTGTGTATGGTTGGTAAAAGATTCAGCGAAGCAAATAATATTTATATTCCAAAAAAATATAACCCTGATTTAGAAGAAAAATACATAATATCTTTAGATGTGACTAACCTTTACGGATATGTTATGTCGAGTTATTTACCAATAGGGGATTTTAAATGGTTGAGTTCTAAGGAAATAGAACAATTTAATATATTTAAAGTTACACCCGATTCAGATATCGGATATATATTAGAAGTAGACTTATCCTATCCAGAATCCTTACACGATGAACATGAATCTTTTCCTTTGGCAGCGGAACACGTTGAAGTTACTTATGATGATTTATCACCATATCAAAAACATTTATTACATCAGTTTAATTTAAAGTTTAATAAAACAAAAAAGCTTATTCCAAATTTAAACGATAAAAAAAGTTATGTAGTTCATTATTTAAACTTACAATTTTATTTAAAACAGGGAATGATTTTAAAACAAATTCATAGAATAGTTTCCTTTCGCCAAACACCATGGTTGAAACCCTATATCGAATTGAATAATAACGAACGCAAGAAGGCGAAAGGAAACTTTTTTAAAAAATTTTTCAAATTAATGAATAACGCATTTTTTGGTCGTACGTTATTAAATGTTAGAAAACTAAGAAACGTTTCAATCGGTATTACCGAAAAAGAATGCAAAAAACACTTACAAAGTTCGTGTTTAGATTATTTTCAACCGATTAACGAACATTGTGTTTTATTTAAAAAAAAACGTAGTACTTTATGTTTAAATAAACCGATTTATATTGGATTTACTGTATTGGAATTAAGCAAACTTCACATGCATCGAATTTACTATGAAGTTTTTAAAAAATATTACAATGATAAAGTCACATTATTATATACAGACACTGATAGTCTGTGTTTAGAAATAAAAACTCATGATATTTATGAAGATATGGCAACAGAACTCCCTAATATCTTCGATTTTTCGAATTATGAACAAGATCATTTCTTGTATAATACTGGGAACTATATGCGGTTAGGGTTTTTAAAAGATGAAACAAGAGGTTTACCTATTAAAGAGTTTTGTGGTTTGAAACCAAAAATGTATTCATATATTTTTGGAACGGAATGTAAAAAAACAGCAAAAGGAATAAAAGCTAGTGTTTTGAAAACTCTTCAACATGATAATTTTATCAAAACATTACGAAATGATGATTTATTACGAAATAAACAATCTCAAATTATTAGTAAAAATCATGAGTTGTGTACTGTTAACCTAAATAAAATTTCGTTAAGTAGTTTCTATGATAAGAAATATATATTAGATGATAAAATTACATGTTTGTCTTACGGACATTATATGATAAAAAGTATAAAACAGGAAGAATAATTTTCAATTAAACTACACGGAATTAAAATACTTGATCTCACACTACATGAGAGAAATACACAAATCATGATTTTTAATTTTAGTGATAATTTTTATAAATAATTTTTTTTTATCTTTTTAAAGTATATGTTTTTAACTATATATCTTTTTAAAGTATATCTTTTTAACTATATATCTTATAAACATTTTAATAAGATAGAATATGTGACTGTTTCTACTCAGATGAAAGAAGTCAGAATGTGATGAACTCTTCTAGTCAAATGGAATGACTATATTTTGTATGTTATAAATAATGTGTTAACAAAAAATAAATGGTGTTTTTATTTTATATGGTGTGTAGTGTATATTATTCAAATAATTAAAAGGTTAAAAACTTTCCAATTTGAAATGATGTGGTGATAACTTAGACGTCAAAATAGAAACACGAATTCATAATCATGGGTGGTGTGCCTCCTAACAGTGGGGCTTGGTCGACGAGTTCTTTCGTTCTAAAATAATCATTTTTTTTTCAGATAACTCGCAGGAAGTTTATGCATACTAACAGGAAATTCCTAATCGTATTTCTTCTGGGATAAGAATATATCTAAAATTGTATCAAGGTTGTTGAATAGAGCTGGACTGAAACACGAGATTATTTCTGTATTATCAAAAAACACAACTATTTATAAAATGGAAATACATTTCTCTAGAAAACGAGTTATCAAAATACATTATCGTTCTGTATATAAGAATTCACTCTTAGTTACCATTTAATCATCATGAGTCGACATGGTCCTACTTGTAGGGGGTGTCGATATAATGGTGTTAATTGTAGAACGTCTGCTTCAAACTTACATCAGCCAACATTCTGGAACGATAGTATCTGTGCTATTTGTTTGGAAGGCCAGGCAGATTGGACGATATTCTGCGGGCATACATTTCACCAAAGTTGTATTAGTGAATGGTTCAGAATAAAATTCAGCTGTCCTGTCTGCAGACGCACACTAATTAATATGAGGAGAGGGAGGAGATAGATATATGATTTAAGATGTATGACGATGTATTCAACGAATACATCTAAAAACACAATCATGAGATGTACATTCAGAACATTAAAGGTTAGGGGTTATAAATTCTTATACTTTATACCCGTTAACTCTCATACGGTCATATAACACTCATCTGAAGTTAACGGGTATAAAGTATAAGAAATTATTCCAGAAGTGATCAAACACCACTACTATGATAATTTAAAATTACACTGGATTTGCACTTTTAATTTAATTTCCATTCTCGTTTAGTAGCTGGGATTATTTTCTAAATTGGTGTAGCGAAAATGCAAAATAACTAAAATACCTCATGAACGGCTAGTCCTAGTGTAATGGAGATCATCTTATTCTTTTGATCGTTAAAAATTACGTATAAAACAAGCATTTATTTGAGCATACGTAGTTTTTATTTTAGATTTTGACGATTTTTGCTGGCCATGTCGCAAAAAAAAGCAGGTTTCTTTTTTCCGAATCGTACCAAAATATAATCAGCACCAGGGCAAATCCACTACAAATGACTTATCTACCAAATTTTGTAAAATTTGATCTATTAGTTTTTCAGGTAGATTGGATACAGGCAATTTTTGCGGGCCATTTCGCAAAAAACAGGCAGGTTCTTTTATCCCGAATCATACCAAAAACTAAGCTGCACCAAGGTCACATACAAGTAACTGACCAAATTTTATGAAATTTGGTAAATTAGTTTTTGAGTTAGAGTGGATATATGCTTGTTTAATACAATTTTAGTTTTTATTGGGTAACTCGAGTTATTTTCAAAAATGCTGTGGCGAAAATGCGAAAAAACTAAAATATAAAGTATTGGGGTTGGTATTATTCTTTTCATCGTCAAGAATTGTGTATAAGACAAGCATTTAATTGATACAATTTATCATACGTAGTCTTTTATAGTGGGTTTTTGGCGATTTTTGTGTTCTTTTCCACAAAAAAGTCAGGTTTGTACCAAATCTATTCAGTAACGCACGGAATCTAATCGTACCAAAATCTAATTAGCGCACCAGGGTAACCCACAAGTGACTTATCTATTAAATTTTGTGAAATTTTGTTTATTAATTTTTCAGCTAGAGTGGATATACAGCAATTTTTGTTGATCATTTCGCAAAAAAAGGCAAGTTCTGTTATTTCCGAATCTTACCAAAGTCTAATCAGCATCAAGGTTACCCATAAGAGACTTACCTATAAAATTTTATAAAATTTGGTCAATTAGTTTTTGAGGTAGAGTGGATATAAACTCTGCACAGACAGACATACAGATACACACACAGACGTCACGCTAAAAATAGAGTTTTCGTGTTCTAGAGGTCCCGAAACATGTAGATCCGTCAAACACCCGTTGCGAATTTCGCCATTGTAGTCCAATATTTTCCTTATGCATTACCATGTATTGCAGGGAAAGTAAAATGATATTATTGGTTTATGATAACCGAAATAAGATATATAATTCATCAATTGTAACTGTTCAAAATATCTAGATAATACTGCGTTAATTGTAGTTCCCGATTTCTTGATTGATATACTGTTGCTTCTTCGACCCAGACCGTCCGACCCACCAGAAATGTATAAGGCATTTGTTTGGACGGCCGGGAAGTGCCACCCAATTTAGACCGGAACCCCGTGGGGGAGGCATCCGCAGGGACCGTACCCTCCTTCCCCTACCACCAACCTCTCGGAAGGACTTACGGACCCACATGTTTAACGTGATCGTACTCCGCGTGAACACGATAGCCGTTTAGGCAGTGGTGGGGATTGAACCCAGGCCGTCAGAGTGGAATTCCCGGATCAATTAGATTTTCAAATTCAGTTTTCTGTTTAAACATTCAATCAGTGACTGTGCATCTGGAGAAACAAAATTGACATTGAAATCGCCACATAAAATCTTTGGTATGTTATCTAAATCCGCTCCGAGTAAAACTACACCCTTGACAAAGTAGACAAGCAAAATCTCATACGCATTCGGTACCAGCTTTCGGCATAATTAATACATTTAATAATTAATACAGTAATCGAATATCACAATAACACATGACACCTGTATACAAAGTAACAAAAATATGTAACACGATCGATTCGTTAAATAATCAGCAAGTAACTGAAAGCATAACGAAAATGTGTCACTAGCCAGTCTCCCTCACTTGTCTTCCAAAGGGTGAGGCTATCTATTGCGGGTCCATCGTGATAGCAGGCAGTTTGCTTTTCCAGGTTACGACCAGGTTTCGTGACGTCATCCTAGTAATCTACGTCCTAGCAAACTTCCTGCTATCACTAAGGCTCCTATATAGACAGAAGCCTTAGCTATCACGATGGCCGCAGCTGTAGTCACTCTTCCACTGGCTCACTGGCTGTTATCTGGCCGGCGTAGCAGAAAGTATTTATTCTAGCTATGGCGTTTGGCGAGTAAACAGTTTCCCGTTTTGTTGGATAAATGCATTACCACCTCACGAGTGGAGATGGTAACGCACACACACACATCCGCACATGAACACATATATACACCCGCACATGTACACACTTATACACCCGCACATTACACACTTATACACCCGCACATGTACACACATGCATGCGCACACAAACGCATTTCCAAAAAAAATTTAAATGTCTTCAAGGAATTTACGATCGTAAAAAAGTTTCTGGTCAAAATCTCAAATTTTTTTTTTTTTTATTATCACATGTATGCAAACGGGTTTATGTATTTTAAACGGGGAAGTTTAATGATATAAAAATAAATATATGTGAATAGAAAATTTTAATATTAATCTTAATATTAGTGTTAGATTATTCTAAACTAAAGCCTTGCACAAAAGACTTTTGTACCAGCATATTTAATTTCGGAACAGGATAAAACAGCAATTCCTTCGAATTTTTAAACCATATATGTTTGCTGGATTTATGACGTTTAAATCATCTTGAACAAAAGAGGAATCAAAAGCAAGAAAAAAAAATTCTGAATAGTAGGCTGAAGAATTTACTGCTAATTCTGGGTACAAAATAAGAATGCCCTGGGGGTCAACCTACATCCTCACAACTCAAGAACAAACCTGTGCCCTTCCAGTGACACGACATACTTGGAAATAAAGCTTTTATTCGCATGAAAAATATAGTTGTGCATTATGATTACATAACTGCTTTTCATTCACGGTTTTATAAAAAGGTTTTGGTGTCCAGATTTGAGTCTCTGTAAACAGGAACAGAACGTTTTACGTTGCTCTGGTGAAAACGCATGGATTCCCCACGCCAATTGGATGTAATATTTACATATTTTGTCATGTTTCCTCACAATGAGTTTTTATGCCATGAAAATTTCTTCGCCGTGAAACTACTACATATATGACACATGTAGAGGAACGCATAAACGAGACTTTGTAGATGATGTAAAATTCGGCGAAATATCGCCAACTTGACGGATTCAGGTCATTATCAGAAAATGCTAGAGAAGTCGGGAGTGATATAAACAGAAATTTATTGGAAACTTAGGGTAACATATAAATGGACTGCATTGTAAAGAACCTTGCTGTCTCAACCGGGAATCGAATCACGGATCTTCGTGTTTGCTAGCCGACACTCTACCATTGAGCCACTAGGACGGAATTGCAAGCTCTTATTGTCAAAGTGAACTCTGTATTCTCCACTATAATGTCAGAATGACGTAGAACTGACAATTTGTCCAACCACCTCCTGCAATTTTCATTTCAGGTTAGCCTCCTACTGCTACTTTTTATCCTCCAGATAAGCTTCCTGCGTTGTTTTTACCTCCCGATTTTTTAATCGGCGTTCACTGTCAATCTGACATTAGAGAGTGGAGAATGTAGAGTTCACCTTTGACAATAAGAGTTTGGAATTCCGTCCCAGTAGCTCAACGGTAGGGCATCGGCTAGTTAATAAGAAGATTTATGGTCCATCGTTGAATCCGTGCTAGTCGTACTAGGGTCACTTTCAGGCCACCGACATTAGTGCAATGACCTTCAGAGTTGATTTGTTCAGGCGCCATTGCAAAACACCTTGCTGCCCCAAACGGGGATCGAACCAAGGAACTTCGAATTTGAAGCTATTATTGTCGAAATGAACTCTAAAATATTACCTGACAGTCAGATTAGTGAATGCCAACAAACAATTCGGTAACCTGCCCTTTTGGGCATCAAATGCTACCTTCTCAAAAAACCTCGAAGAAAACTATCTTTCGTTCGATTGTACGGGACCAATAACAAACAAATTGTATAAAATTATATGGTAGCAAGTTTCAATGGGCAGTTTTCCTGTTTTAAACAGATTTGTAGACGTTCCCCAAATCTATTTAGAACTGTAAACTTTAGAGGACGCTAAATATTCACACTTGCAGTTTAGGTAAAATGAAATAAATCAAGAGTTTCATTGATATTTCAACGAATTTTCCATCAAAGGTTGCCGGAAAAATTTCTTTAGCCCTAAATTAGCGCGGCATAAATTTTACTAATTAGAGTTCTTGTTTTATTTATTTTTTATTAAAGATCCATAAAAAAATAAATTCTGCATTTTTATGAAATTATCAGTTTCGGAGGAGGGTGTTATTATTATAGCTAAGTTTTCTCCTGTTTGCTGATTATTTTTAACACTTTACAACATAGTTGAAAGTGTTTATGACTTTGTTCATTCTGTCTGTCTATCTATCTGTCTGTCTGTCTGTCTGTCTGTCTCTCCGTTAGCACGATAACTGCCGTAAAAATGGCTTTATCAAAATGAAATTTTAGCATGTTTTTCAGATGGTCTGTGGGACCTATGGGAATATAAATGAATAATGTCACCCAATTAGTTTTTTTTTTAACCAGGGTTGAAAAAATGAAATACATTGAACCCTATGGAACCTAATGTTTCAAACATTTTTTAAGCGAATTTAAAATTCACAAATTGCTTCGAAAATTTTAGGAAATATCCAAATTATCCCATAAAATATATAAAAAAAAATTTCAGTAAACTATGTTAGGTAGTTTTTTAAATAAAAATTATTTAATATAGGGAGAAAAACAAATTCAATTAAATTCTGACTCTCGTTATATCCTCCAGAAAGGAAAAATAGATATATTATATAATAAATATCTTTTCAAGAGTTTAATTATTTTATATATGAGAAATGTTTCATATTTTAAAACAAATATGGTAGATAACAATTTTTCAAATTTTTAAATTAAATAAATTATTATAGTATTGTGATGAATGAAACGATTGGAAAAATGTTTATGAATGAAATGCTGCTTTTATATAGAGGCGATTTATATTTCGATGACGTCATTTGAATAAGTTCATTTGTTTTCGATGAAGTTTTCAAATATAATAAATTATTGTAGTGTTATGATAATTTTAAAAATAATACCGAGGAATGTATCGCATTTTAGAGATGTTTAAACCAGGCAATTTATATTTCACTGCTGTCATTTGAATGAAGTTCATTTTCTTCGATGGAGTTTTCAAATATAATAAATTAATGTAGTATTGTGATAATATTAAAAGTATTACCGAGGAATGTATCGCATTTTAAAGATGTTTGTATAAAATTGCATTGAAGTTGGAAAGTGTTTCATAATCAATTCTTTCTGCATGATGGATCTTTCTTGTTCATATTTCACTTTACTTTTACGATCCACCGTTGATGTTTAATTCCTTTCGGAACATTTTTCGTGAAATAGACGACGGTATATTAAACAAGAAAGATCAATCATGCATAAGCATTGATTATGAAACACTTTCCAACTGAAATGTAATTTCATTTAAAAATTTCTAAAATGTGATTCATTCAGTGGTAATATCTTTTACATTATCACAGTACTACAGTAATTTTTATACTTAAATATTTAAAACTGTATCGAAATATAAATCATCTGATTCTTTATGCAAAATCAATGAATATTTCATTCATATAACTTGTATTCCAGACTCCAGAGCTAAATAATTTTGTGTGAAAAAAATTCAGCAATTCTTATGTAATTCATCTTACAATCGCTTGAGATATTTGCATTCTGCATATGTTAAAATTAGGCTTCCTCGAAGAAATAATAAAAGTTTAGGGATCATTTAAAATCACAACTATTGTAATTGCATAGGCACGGAATTTAGAAACACAGATAATACACAGATAATGTGTATGTGTATGTACTCAAAGTATTGGAATCGTGCCGAAGATCGGAACTCGAATTTTCAAAGGATCTACACGTTTTGGGACTTCTAGAACACGAAAAAACTACTTTTAGGAAGACGTCTGTGTGTGTAAGGGTGTATCTGTGTATGTTTCTGTGTGTCTGTGTGGATATTACATCCACTCTAATTGAAAAACTAATGGACCGAATTTCCTACAATTTGGTAGGTATGTTTTTTGTGGGAAATCCTGATGTTCATTAGATTATAGAACGATTCGTAATAAAAGAATCTGCCTTCTTTGCGAAATGGCCGCAGAAATTGCCTTTATCCACTCTAGCTAAAAACTAATGAACCAAATTTAACAAAATTTGGAATATAATATTTCAATAACCTACAAGTGATTTATATACCAAATTTAACAAAATTTTGTATATAAATCATTTGTAGGTTATTCTACTACGATTCGGGAAAAAGGAACGGGCTATTTTTGCGAAATGGCCAGCAAAAATCGTTATATATAAAAATAAAAGACTACGTGTGCTCAATTATATCAATTAAATTCCTATTTTATATGTGATTTTTGACAACAAAAAGAATAAGACTAACCCCATTACTCTAGGACTAGCCGTTCTTGAGATATTCTAGTTTTTTCGCGTTTTCGCTACGCCACCTTTGACAATAAGTCCAGCTATCAAATGAGAACCAAATTTAAGTTTAACGTGTAAATTCAATGTCATTTAAAATGCTTATGTTGTGCAGATAAACTCAAATTATCATTGAATAAATAAAGAGAACGAATATGAGTCTGCAGAGAAAGACATGTGCTGTCCACATCAGAATTTTTAACAATATTACACCAATGATTTATAGAAGTGAACGGGGATTATTTTCAGGCCATTTCGAAAAAAATGTATGATCTATATTTAAAGATCCATCAAATTTTTGTCGAATAAAATGTTCAACAAATTTAAGCTGTGTACCAAATTTTAACTCTCTAGGACGTAGGAAAGTGCATTTAAAATGCCATCAATTAAATTTATCATGAAGAGTTATATAAAATTTAAAAAAAATGAAAAATTGTTATCTACCAAATTTATTTTAAAATATGAAGCCACTCCCATATGCAAAACGTTTAAACCGGTCGTAGTGTCGTACAAGACAGAGCACCAGGCGCGAAGCGCCTTTAATCTCCAGTTTCAATATGTGGTTCTTATCGTCAAACTGTGACATTAATTCAGTGACCCTAATTGGAGGTTCAAGGTTTTTATTTACTACTTTATTATTTGTCCTAGCTCCTAGTGTGGCAGTTTGTTGCACATTTAGAGTTTAAGCAGTTTGGGAGGTTGATGCAGATCTAAGGGTTACCTAGCGTTTTGGCAGTTTAGAGTTTAGAATTTTTTTTTTTTTTTTTTTTTTTTTTTTAATAAAATAATAGTCGCGAGTTTTATTTAAAAATCAGATGTTTGAGGTGGGATCTTTTAATTCCGATTATCGATGTTTAGAACAGCGCGGGGTCTCTTACGAGATTTGGCCTTGCGATGATCATAGTCATGCAGATTGAATAACAGTTCGTTTGGAACGGATGGCAAATTTCTGTAAAATTTAAGCGCTAGCTTTTTAATTTGGGCTCTAGCAAAACGTTTAAACAAATGGAGAGATATTTATTATATAATATCTCTCTCTTTTCTTTCTGGAAGATATCCCAAAGTCAGAATTTAAATGAATTTGTTTTTTTCCCTATATTAAATAATTTTTTTAATTAAAAAACTACTTAACATATTTTAATGAATTTTTTTTTATATATTCTATGGGATAATGTGAATATTTCCTAAAAATTTCGAAGCAATTCGTGAATTTTAAATTTACTTAAAAAATGTTTGAAAAATTAGGTCCCATAGGGTTCAATGTATTTCATTTTTTCAACCCGGGTTCAATAAAAAACTAATTGGGTGATATTATTTATTTATATTCCCATAGGTCCTACAGACCGTCTGAACAACATACTAAAATTTCATTTTGATAAACTCATTTTTACGGCAGTTATCGTGCTAACGGACAGACAGACAGACAGACAGACAGACAGACAGACAGACAGACAGACAGACAGACAGAATGAACAAAGTCATAAACACTTTTCAACTTTGTTGTAAAGTGTTAAAAAAGAATTATTTTATCAGACATAAAAAAAATCCCACATGGCCCGGTAGTAATACCACAGTCTCAACTCAGGTGTAAATAAATAATTTGAAAACAGTGAGGACAATTCAAACACAGTCCGGGGCATCTTATCAGGCTCTCACTAGCCTTGGCACGTGAATTTGAATATTGAGGTCAAAGGGCCGAAGAGGGCTTTTCGAACAATAAAGTTTGCATTTTGGAAATGGTTCATGACGATTTACAACCGCCTTCAGGCAGCTTCAAATAAAAAATAAGTGTGCAAAAATATGCGAATTTGTAAGGCTTAGTTTATTCTCGCATTTTAACCCACAACCATGAGCAATGTAGGTACATTAACTTAATGTACTTATTAAACCGTCTTGTTGAGTTTGCACAGGTTCGGCCCTTTTCAGACCATGCGCTGGATTGACTATATTTTCAATGGTTTGGGTAGAACTCCGGTTGGTCTAAAAAAATATGGGCAACGAACTTTCCTGGCAAATTCATATGTGTGTATTTCACTTTTATTTAAAATCATTGAAATGATATATATCCATGCTACTGCGCAAAACAACATATAAAATAAGTATTTGTTTGAAATTACGTTAAAAAAAATTCGAAACTTTTTTATAAAACTCCATTCTTCGTATGGCAACTTCGAGCATTTTAAAATTATATCATCTGGCTCTAGTCAAACAAAAGAACATAAATAAACAAATAAATAACCCCGAAATTATCTAAACAATTTGTCGTAGTTTAGTGGAAATGATTTTATTTGTTTCGTTATTGAAAGTTACGCATAAAACCTGCATTTAATTAAATAAATAACAATAAAACTAAAAGTGAAAATAAAGGCAAATGTTAAATATGCTTAAGTAATATAGTGGCTAAACCAATAGTAAACTAATATAGCTAAGCATATTTATTATTTTCCCCGATTTTTATGGGCCATTCAAAAATGAAAGGGAACATATATATTTTTCGGATTTGCATACTACCCATTGAATACCTCTCTAAGTCATATTATATGATAATCAAATTTAATGAAAATGAAACATATATTTATTGAGCTAAAAGATACATATATAACTTAGACACACACATTCCGCCAACTTCTTGGCCGTCCAAACAGTTACCTTACACCTTTCTGATAAGTCAGACTGTCTGGGTCTCAACAACAACAACATACATTCCGCCAAGCAGTAAATTCCTGTTTTATAATGTCCAAATCATATAAATCTGCATACAGTTCTTCTTGACCCAGATCGTCCGACCTACCCGAAGGTATAAGGAATCTGTTTGAACAGCTGGGAAGTACCACCCAATTCAGACCGGAACCTAGTGGGGAGTAGCATCCACAGAAACCGTACCCTCCTTCTCCTACCATCAACTTCTCGGAAGGACTTACGGACCCACATGTTTAACATGATCGTACTCCGCATGAATACGGCAACAGTTTTGGGCAGTGGCGGGAATCGAACTCGGATCGTCCAAGTTCAATCCCCGCGCGCTAACCACTGAGCTGTTGCGCCCTCACAGAATTAGAAAATACTTTTTAATGCTCTTTTTCCCCCAAACCTAATCAGTACATGCGTAAATTCAGGTTTCTTAGGAAAGTCCTTAGACAGACAAATAATTTTATAAGGAAAGGTCGATTGGCGATGAATATAGCTTTCTTTATGTAATAAAGTGACCCTGTCACTATCACGTCGAATAAAGCCCCTAGTGATAATAGTAGTAGTATTAATATAGTAATATAATAGTAATAGTATTACAATAATAAAATTCAAATATTTAGATATTTACAATTAGAATGTGTATATATTTAATTCAGATATATTGTACAAAAATCTGATGTGGGCAGCACATGGCTTTCCTTATACAATGCAATGGATTTACAACTTTTACAGAAAAAACAAAATAGGTTATTCTTATAGTAGATACTTATATTCTTTCAAGATATTGAATTTTCGTCAATGAGTCGTCATTTTCATTGATTTAGTCTTATTTTTATCCATTTGGCGAGTTTTTCGTTAATTTAGCAACATTTAAAAAAATCACCAAGTTGGCGACATTTCGCCAAATTCGTCGTTAAAATCTCGACCAGCGTTATGGACGGAGAAATAAGTTATTTTTATAGCAGATAAATGATTATTGGCGTTTAAATACAAAAGTATTACTCAAAGTAGCTAAAGTATGTATTACTCAATGGAACGAGCTAGATCCACGAGAATAATGTCACCAAATTTATCGCATGATATTACATACGAAAAGTGAACATGTTTCTTAATAGTTAATATTTTTTTTTCAATTTATGGTATTTTTTGATAAATTTATTTGAAAAATGTGCAATATCTCGAGAGCGGTTCATGCTAGCGTTCTAAAATTCATGTCAGTCGTTTTCTCAGGAAAAATTATATAATAAATGTCTATTTACGTAACTTTAATAAAGGTTTTGATATTTTGATGATTTTTTCAAAATTTCACTCGAAAATTTAGGGGGGGGGGAGTTCTGAACATTCGATTGCATTTAAAAACAATAGGCTTCCAGTATTCACGGTTTGTAATTTTTCTACCAAATTTCATTCGAATCGCTCCATTCATTCGTGAGATATCGTCTTCACAGGCTCCCTGACACACACACACACACACACACACACAGACATCACCTTAAAAATGTTCGATTCGTGATCAGGGATGGTTGAAACGTGCTCTCCCGTCGAAAACTCGAATTCGAATTTTTGACCCCGTCACAATACTTTCTTTATACATTATACTATGTATATGAGGAAAGTAAAAATGTCACCCTTTCATTAACTCAGCTTTTAGTGTTCCGTCAAGCTTCAGTTTCGTCACGTGCACCGGCCACCATTGATTCGGAAACAAAGATCAAGGAGAATAAGTCCGACTGTCCGAGTCAGCCAAAAAAAAAAAAAAAAAAAAAAAAAAATTCTTTAAATGTAATTCAAATTCAGACAAGGAGAGCCATAAATTCCAGGGGAGCTCCTACCGGTGTTTTGTTTTCGGTTTCAGCTACTCGGCTCTTTGACCTGGATCTTTAGAGCACCCCATTTTCAGACGTGCCAAGGTTAATCCAAAGCCCCTAGACAAGCTATTATTTTGATCGTATTCAGTTGTCATGGCGACGGGGAGATATTTGTTTGCTTGTTGCTTCGTCGCTATGGGTTGGATTCTCCACAAAAGTAGGTCTATTTTAATGACTTATTTTGGGGTGAACGGGAAAACAAATCAGAAGACTTTTTTTACAGATTACGTGTATGCCAAAGCTCTGCTAAGCCTGGCTTTCCAGGATGTTTTGAACACTGTCCAAGTTTTAAATGAGTTGACAAGGTACGTACGTGTGCACCTTATTTCTAACCAGGCTGTTATAAAAGAAGTCTTTGTTCCGCAACACACAAGTGTTGTCCTTCTATTTAAATGTCGCGTTTGCCTTTGAATATCGGTTTTATGTTCGTTTCGCTTTATAGTTCCAGAAATGGTATGAGCTTCTATATTCCGAACTAGTGGCGGATTAACAATACATTGTTTACATGTGACATCACGCCTAACTATTAGTAACACCAATGACCGCTCCAATTGTAAAACCATACTAAAATATCCAAAATCACAAGAACCCGCCAAAAGGGGCGTTCTCCAAAATAAGGAAGATCATTGCAGACAGCAGTATCCATGGGCCGGTTTCGCGCATATTATGCTCTCATCAGCGTGAAATAATCATTAACTGCAATAGTAGCAAGAAAACGTACTACTTGCCGCCATTTTGCAAACTTCAGTGCTGAAAGTGTCTTCCTTATTTTTAGGAAAGTCCTCTGACTGGCGGGATTCATATGATTTTGAACTTGACCTTTGCAACTTCGTATAGCCAGAGCTAAATTATGAACGAATTTTATGTCGGCTATGTGAAAGGACTGCAATTATCACTTTCCATTCAAGTTCGCAAAACTGCGGCAAATAGTTTTTTGTGCCATTGCAGTTAACGCTTTTTCCATGCTGATGATTAAGCGATAAACCGGTTCATGGATATTGTTATCTGCAATAGAAGTGTCTTCCTCGTACTAAAATATATCTGGTATAGGATTTGCTACGTATAAATAAAATCCGTTATGGGGGCTTCGCTAAATCTCATCCAAGCGGTCCTAAGACATCATTCTTCTCTTAGCGCTTAAGAATATAATTTTTTTGCAATAGGACGTCAGTAGATCTACATAAAGGACAGATCTATATTAATATTACTTTCCTTATATACATAATGTATAAGGAAAGAATTGTGACTGGGTCGAAAATTCGAAGTCGAGTTTTCGACGGGAAAGCACGTTTCAAGTATCCCTGATAACGAATCGAACATTTTTGAAGTGATGTCCGTGTGTGTGTGTCTGTGTGTGTGTGTGTGTGTGTGTGTGTGTGTGTGTGTGTGTGTGTGTGTGTGTGTGTGTGTGTGTGTGTGTGTGTCAGTGAGTCTGTGGAGACGATAACTGACGAACGAATGGACCGATTCAAACGAATTTTGGTACAAAAATCACAATCCATAAACACTGAAAGCCTATTGTTTTTATACTTAATCGAATGTTCAGAATCCCCCCTAAATTTTCGAATGAAATTTTGAAAAAATCGTCAAAAAAGAAAAACCGCTAATAAAGTTACTCAAATAGACATTTCTTATGTAATGTTTCTTTAGAAAACGATTGACATAAATTTTAGAACGCTAACATGAACCGTTCTCGAGATATTGCACATTTTTCAAAAAAATTATCAAAAAGTAATATAAAATAAAAAAAAATATTTCCTATTGAGAGACATGTTCACTTTTCATATGCAATACCATGCAATAAATTAGGTGACATCATTCTCGTGGAACTAGCTCGTTCCATTCAGAAAAAAAGATACTTTGAATAATAATTTTGTATTTGAACGCCAATAGTCATTTAATTGCTGTAAGAATTAGTTATTTCTCCGCCCATAAGGCTTGGCGAGATTTTGGCGATGAATCGGCCGGAATGTCGCCAACTTGGCGACATTTTTAATTGTTGCCAAATTAACAAACATCTCGCCAAATGGATAAAAATGACGCTAAATCAATGAATATGACGACTCATTGAAGAAAATTCAATATCTTGGAAAGAATATAAGTATCTACTATAAGAATAATATTTTTTTTAACTGTAAAAGTAGTACATTCATTGATTATATAAGGAAAGTCGCGTGCTGCCCACTTCAGATTTTTTTTTATTTTGAAACTAAGCATTCTAAGGTCGTAAAAAGTCAGTGCGGACTCAGCTTCGCTCCCATATATTTTACATAAACCTTCATATGTCTAGCTTTGCTACTCTCAGGTGGTGGCGGTGACATACCTATCAATTTTTCAAGCGGAATAGAAAATATTCTCATATGCATTATTTTATTTATATAAAGATAATTAATGTATTATAATAATTAAAGGGAAATAGAGAATGTGTAATATGAATTAATTGTCATTAATGAATGTTGTCTTATCACTGATGACAATTGTCTGACGTGTCTTTATCTTTACAGTTTATCCAAATGCCTTCTCTCCTGAATCTATGCAGATGATAAGCCAAACGGAGCAATGCTCGACCGAACCTAACGGAGTTGGATTTTTAATTGTTCTTCCGGAGTGAGCAAAATCATAATCAACAGACAAAATGGGAGCGGAGTGAAAATGTCTCTCAGAAAGAAATATGAAAAGTGTAAGATTTTGCTTAATACGCATAAGAATAACCACAAATAAATATAGAAAAGGGGCGAAAAATAATGTTTGCAGAAATGGTGGATGCTCAACCTGCTTCACCACGAAAGTTGAAAAGGATGCAATGCAAGTTTGCCTTTGCATTGAATATCCGCACTTTACTGCTAATGTATGAGGAAATTATTAAAATGGGGCCGACGTTTCGTATTCTACTTTTCGACGGATTTACACGTTTCGAACACTCTAAAATGCAAATCATTTTATAAAAAAAGTCTTTATAGGGGCAAACGGTGAGTAAACTTCATTTTCGATGTCACTATTAAGCATTTTTATTCTCATTTGCACACTCCTTCCGAAGAGCCAAACGACTTTGGAAAATCCGAAAGTGACATCTCCAAGATCAGAAGCAAAATTCCTTAACTACACCCTCCAGAATTGGATACTAAATCCATATCACTCATCATCTAAGCTCTATCTATAGCCGATTCTGATAAATAACTGTTTCAAAGAAGTTTTTTGGGAAAAAATCTAGCAGCTCTTAAGGTCGTAAGAAGTTTTGGAAAAAAAACTTAAGATAGACCTAACTTCACACTGATGCACATTTCCTTACAAAGTTATTGGGATGTTTAATGACTTGCTTAAGACCCCCCCCCCCTCCCACACACACACACACACCTTCTCATCTATTTCTAACTATTCACAAACAACGATTTTTCTTTTGAATGTTTTTATTTTTAGTTTATTCAGTTTTACAATCTCGAGTGCTCGTTAAATTAAACATTTTGCTGTTTAAAAGCGAGTAAATTAGGCTTCAGTTAGTATTATACCTATTGAAAATTCATAATTTCCTTGTTAAATCGGAAATATCGCTTAATGGGGGTTCGTTATAAGCGGGCTATATTGTACATTTGATTCTTTCTGCTCTTGTAAACAAGATTTCATCCAGAAAATCCATCCACATATATTTTCACTTCGATGAATCTTGATGACCTTGGCGTCTTCATCTCTGGGGAAAAGGCCCCACAACTTTTCCCGAAGTGATTAAGACGATCGTGCGAAATTCCAGATGGACTGCGGGGGTGGCCCAAGCTAGATCACCCGAGAGAGATCACCTTGCCAGGGATCGTGGAGCGATAAGATAAACATTCTGGAGAACATTCTGGATCGGTGGGTGGTCAAGCCGAGGTGAAATTCAACTACAGTGATTAAATACTTTATTTTCCAGGAAGAGTATTTGCGGCTTTTAGAAACTGCCTTTTGTTACGGAACGATATAGAATCCATCATATAGGCATATAGCCTGGATCTTTAAAAGGGAGGAAGTCAACAATCGTAGGCAGATAATTTTAACTTTGTGCACCCCATCATTTGACGGGTTCGATTTTTTTTTTGTTTTCTACGTATGTTGAAAGCGTATATAATTTAGCATATCTTTACAGAAATTAATTTATTATTTCTAATTTAAATATAGTAAGTTTCACTGTTTAGGGATAGCACAGGCTGTAACTACACAGTGTCCCTAAAAACATAACAGTGCGACATAATAAAAAGCCAAAATGACTTTTTTTTTATATTATTATACCTAAAGTTGATTTTGATTAAGCGTATCAAAGTGTGGAACTATATTCTACTGTTTTGTTTTTGCAGGTATTCTAGCCATTATGTCGAGTGTTAGTGAGCCGATGTCGAGTGTTAGTGCCTACCGACTACGATTATAATGAAATAAAACTTTTGGGCAAATGACATTATCTAATTGCTTATCTGCGGCAATATGTTGCTGAAAGTCGTGTTCTTCGGGACACATCTCTACCCTTTAATTATTTCCTTTATTTCCGAAGAGAATTTACTCTTCTTTTTCAAATTAAGAGACTCGAGGACTTTTAGTATGAGACTTGTCCCAAATCATTCCCGAGAGTAATGTTCCTATTATCTAAACTATCTTATGTTAAAATCTTTTATGTTATTATTTCCCAACCTCTTTTACATGGAGCTTAAAGGCAGTATTACACTGACCTGGGTTCCCGGCCACACATTAAGCTCCCACAAGCCTTAGGGTTGGTCGTGTGGTCTGGGCCTTCAACTGACCTGGGTTCTCCCATAAGAGTCTTGAGATCCTTGAGATCCAATATGTTACTGACAAATTTTTGGAGCCTTTGTGCGGGTCTTAATGAATGTTCCTCGATTTTGGAAGAATGTCTCTCCCGAATTGAGAACATTCCATCAGAGACTTTGAAAGAAAGCCCTTTCTATTAAATGTGTATAGATTCCACATGGAGTTGGAGCATTCAAAAACTAGGAGGATCGAATACCATCTTCCTAGGTTGCACTAGGAGGATTGAATCCCATATTCCATCATGTGCAACAATAGCATTGATGGACCGCTGTTACTTTGCAGTATTTAAAGTTTATCAGTGTTGAAAAAGAAAAATTCCCTCTTTTTTTCACTGAAAGAATACCTTCTTTTTAAAGCTCCTCAATATTCTAGAGATTGAGCCCATCAACGCCAAACTTAAAGAGCTAGCAGCCCTAATTAGCACCATTTCAGGAACCATCACTCAGAAATCTTCATCTCTAAATAGAGCAAAACTATTCTACAGTTGCTGCACTGGTATCACGATTCCAATCTTTTGAACGCCCTCTGTCGGTGGGTTTTGCAATTACGATTACATTTTTATTTTTCCTTTAGAAACCGCCTACCTGATGAAATTTTCTATTCAGTAAAATACTCATTATACAAAGTAATTCCCACATGTGTTTAGGAGACATTTTTACAGTAATCCCCTTTTTAAGGATTGAAGAAACGAGCAATGTGCTCATATAAAAGTTTCTGAACACATGTCGTTTTCCACATGTGCACATTGCTTTTTTCATGATTTCGACAAAAGATAACTGTACGAAAGACGTTGCATCTGTGTGACCCGAAACAGTAATTATCTTCTCTGTTCTGAGAAAGAAAAAAACCGTCATTTACTATATCACAACCCCTGTGTCTTGACCCAAATTTGAGTCTCGAGGAATTTTTATGAGTCGTGTAAAAAGAATCATACTATGGGTCGCCATAAAAGCAAATGTGTTTCTACAATTTGGCCTGGGAAAAATAAGATTGGACACCCCAATGTTGGATGTAATTGAGTTAGCAGTATACCCGTTTCTCGTACAGAATATACAGTATAAAGAAACTTAAAATACACAATCATGTACAAATTCCTATAGCATTCTAAATGACATTGTTATTCAAAACATTCTATTAAAATATTTAAATTAATGTTCTTAAAAAGAAGTTTAAGAATCTCTGTTCTCGCTATACAAAATTATCTTCACAGGCAGATCTAAATAAAACATAATGGTCCCGTTTGTAAACAAATTTACAAAAAGTATGAAATTTAGAATATATTTGCTAAAATGAAAGAACTAAAATTGTTTTAGAAGATATACCCGTACTACTTATATTGAATTTGAAGATATACCCGTACTATTTTTTCGTAAATTAGAAGATTATACCCGTATATTGGAATATATGCCTCTACTACAATATATGGGTTTAAAAAGTTTTCACTAAAATAAAACAGATGACATAAGAAATTGAAAATATCTATAATTCACGTAATCTTTAAACACAAAGACCGTAATGATTTGAATCCAGTCAAAAATGCAGTTACTATCAAATTGATTTACATGCATTTCTTTATTATTTAAATGGAAAAAGATTTAATAAAAATCGTTTGCTATATTTTTCTTCATATAAATTTGCGGGAAAAATATCATCTGCATAATACTATTTCTATGGGAGGTTTAATTGTATGTTTTTTATTAATATCTCACTAACCCCCATGCCTAGAAACTCGAAACATGGACTCAATTTTAAGTGGGACTATTCCAAGTCTATCCCGAAATTTTCATCCAATTCAGTGCAACCGTTCTCCCGAGATGATGAAACATACATACACATATACAGGCAAATTTTCAATTTTATTTATATACATTTATTTCTAATAACACATATTAATGAAGAACACCATTTTGAGGAACACGAATTCCCTATGTGAAAGCCCCAGGCCGTCCGGCTCGTCCAGAGGACTTGGAGCAACAGGATGGACGACCGGGACGAATTCCCTATGTTGTGTCTCTGAAAGCTATTTTAATCTCAGACTTTCTCAAAGAAACTTCATCCATATGGGAAGCACGGAGAGGAACCGAACTTCCCCGGTTATCTATGCTCAAAATCCCTACGAAGTCATTAGGATCCGTGTGAAATTCGAGCGGGGACAGCGGAGGTGGTCCAATCAAAGGGGTGAGTAAAGTGATCAAGGAGGGAAGTGATAAGCATCCCAGAAACATGGGTGGTCAAGCGTGTCATGGAGCATCGATCGTCTCCTCGCAATTTTCAATTTCTGGCTTCGATTATATAAAGACACGGATGAAGTGGCGATGCTACTTAAATTAACCAAAGGGGAAATTAAAGGACACGCGTATATGTAGTAACGAATTGTTTTAATTCTGTATCAAGTTTGTCGCAAACTCGACAATAATGAGCTAGTAGATATTTTTCAGAGAAACTATTTGCTTAGCGGGGAGGAGATCTCTGGTTGGTTTCATAACTCTACGGTCGTCTTTAGCTACGAATGCCAGTCTAAAGTGAAATCCGAACCACGCTAAACATTTATGCGTTACTCGCAACAGCTCTGCCCATGATTTCGATACACGTTAATCGAAGGTTAAAGCGTTAATCGAAGGTTAAAGCGCTAATCGAAGGTTAAAGCGTTAATCGGTCGGTAACTGAAAGACCCCCCAAGAGATCCGAGACTTTTGACCAATTATCATAACTAGGAGATTCTCTCTTTATGCATGTCCTAATTAACATCCCAGGCTGACGGATTCGATTTTACCACTCCACAATAAATTGCCCGTCCCCACAATTACCCAAAGGTCCCCAAATTGTGAGTGCCCAAATCTCACTCTCTCCGAAAGGCAGCAAATGACCATTTTAGGAGATAAGAAAGACTCGGGAAACTTTGATTTGATTCGCAAAAAACTTCGAGTTTTCAGATTCAATTATGTAAGTGGAACTAAAAAATTTTTTAAACATAGCTACTGCTTTGAAACGAACCAAGAATTCTGGAAATCTGCAAAAATTCGCACGAAAGTGGGATTTCGAAGACAAAGTATAATGTCATCAATGGAGCGAAACACGCCAGCATGATCATGAATTATCGAGCCGCACACACACTAAAACAGTATCTCTATTGGGCAACCACGTAAAGAGAGATACTTTTGGAATTTAATCATTTTACTGTCTTTTGAGGTACGTTATATGACCATCACAGTGTTACAACTTGCAAGTGCAGAATTTCCTGCTTTGAGTCTCTGGAGTCATAGACTAATCCTGAGGTTTGGGAGAAAAAATAGATTGTCAGAGGTGATTTTTATGCTATATGGGGTCTTCATTTTGATAGCAGTTATGTGTGTGGTTTTGCATGGGGTTTGTTGAGATGTTTTCAGAAGATTATAGTATTACTCCGTCTATACCTTAGCCGAATCTCATCAACCCAGTTTTGATGTGACTTTACTTTGGTGACAGTTTAGTTTGGATGATTGTCTGCGGTATTACTGCAAGAGGATATCTGCAGTGGGGACAGTCAGCTTTAAATTGCACGCATACGCGCTACTTTATGAATACAAAGCTTTAAAAACAACAACGCTGGACTGTCAGACACAAAATGGAGTCGTTATTGTGTATAGGATCTATAATTATGAATAAAAAAAAACTGAAGGTACAAGCTGGAAATACTTCACATGATCCATTTTTGTCTAACAACTTTCAATGACTCCATTGCAGTACAGGGCAGATGTTACAATTTTTGAGGATAAATAACCTCAAAAATAACCTTTTGGGCAGGTTGGCGCCACGTAAATTTGAAATGTCATATTTTTTATTGTCTTAGACATAGAAGAAATAACAATCCAATTAAAATAACGTTCAAGCTGCTGCAAAAATAACTAAAAATGATCATTTTCATTAAGAATTCAGCCCAAAACAGATTTGTAATGGTTTAAAATCGGTTTTGAAGAGTTAAAATTAGTCTCTTTCTTCAGGATATAAAGACAGAGAAACCCCACCCACAAACGTATCGATAGATGCCTTTTTCCCTTTGTTGACTTATTTACTCTGGTCTTTATATCCTGAAGGAGTCTGTTTTTTGTCCTCAAAAATCGATTATTTACTGTTACTAATTCGCTAATTTACTTAATTAATTTTTTTTTCACAGCTGCATTTCCTACTTGTAGCTTTCAGAAATTTATTTTGCTTTTTGAATATAATTAATATTCATATAAAATGATTAAAAATAAAAATATATTTATTTTTTTATTATTCATAAATATGCCCTGACATCTTGCTGAAATAAAATAAAACATATTCTATATTCTTTTTCTAATCATAAACAGTTAAGTTACTTTTACCAGAACAAATATTTATTTAATACCCTCTCTCATTTCTCCAAAATTCTCCTCCGGGCTCATATTTGTTCGCCTCCGTCTATTCCCAGCTGTTCGAACCTGAAAGACCTTGAATAGACTCACTTTCGAATTAGATTCCCAGGTAGACTTGTCTATAAATAGAACAATATTGATCTAGCGGCGCATATGTACGAATTCAACGAATGGAAAATGGCTTATGTACGGTAATGGTTTCTTTAAGAGATAACTCTTATTACTTTCCTTATATACATAATGCATAAGGAAAGAAAGTATTGTGACGGGGTCGAAAATTCGAATTCGAGTTTTCGACGGGAGAGCACGTTTCAAGCATCCCTGATCATGAATCAAACATTTTTGAAGTGATGTCTGTGTGTGTGTGAAAGTATGTGTGTGTGTATGTGTGTGTGTGTGTGTCAGTGAGTTTATGGAGACGATAACTAACGAACGAATGGACCGATTCGAATGAAATTTAGTACAAAAATTACAATCCGTAAACACTGGAAGCCTATTGTTTTTATACGCAATCGAATGTTCAGAACACCCCTAAATTTTCGAGGGAAATTTTGAAAAAATCGTCAAAAACTCAAAACCGCTAATAAAGTTACGCAAATAGATATTTCTTATGTAATTTTTTATTAGAAAACGATTGACATAAATTTTAAAATGCTAACATGAACCGTTCTCGAGATATTGTACATTTTTCAAAAAAAAATATCAAAAAGTCATATAAAATAAAAAAATATATTTCCTATTGAGAAACATGTTCACTTTTCATATGTAATACCATGCGATAAATTGGGTGACATTATTCTCGTGGATCTAGCTCGTTCCATTCATGAAAAAAGATACTTTGAGTAATATTTTTGTATTTGAACGCCAATAGTCATTTATCTGCTGTAAGAATAACTTATTTCTCTGTCCATAACGCTTGGCGAGATTTTGGCGACGAATTTGGTGGAATGTCGCCAACTTGGCGACATTTTTAATTGTTTCCAAATTAACAAAAATCTCGTCAAATTGATAAAAATAACGCTAAATCAATGAAAATGACGACTCATTGAGGAAAATTCAATATCTTGGAAAGAATATAAGTATCTACTATAAGAATAACATTTTTTTAACTGTAAAAGTAGTACATTCATTGCATTATATAAGGAATGTCATGTGTTGCCCACATCAGATTTTTTTAAATTTAAGACTTGGATTCTGGTGCCGGGTATTTTCGCACTCTCCGTTAAGAACTTAACGGTGCAACATTTTCTGCCATGGCAAAATCGTCGATGTTAAAACAATTTATATATCCCAATTTATATATCAGTAACAGATGCGCCCACAGTTACTCTTGATTTAGTCAATATAAGATTTTAGAATGCATTTGCCACCACTTCACTTTACAAAAATTTAAATGACGGTATACTTTATATATAAAAGTGATTTTTAAAATGAAGTACGCGTACCCCCCCCCCTCCCCGGGGGGGGGGGGGACGAAACGTTGAGAGAAACGTTGAGTCGAAACGTTGAGAGTACACAAAGAAAAACTTACTATTTTCTTTTTAAACATTATTTTTTCTAAGACAAGTTTCATACTCACAGGAAAAAAAAAATCTGATGTGGGGCAGCACATGACTTTCATGTGCTGCCCACATCATGTGTTGCATTCTATGTAATGCAATGCATCTACTGCTTTTACAGTGAAAGTATAAAATCTAAGGCACATTTTTTTAAATGTTGAATTGTTCGAATGGCAACATGTGAAACTATCTCGAAGTACCCAATTAACTTATATTTCACGCCACTCTAAATGGACAATTATCAACATTGATAGCATCCGCAATAAGCAATATAAAAATATTTTAATATATAAAAATATTTTAATAAATTATTCATCCATTTGGCGTTATTTTTGTAATTTTTAACGATATTTTCACCAATCTGGGTCGACATATCGCCCAGTTGGCGGTATTTCGCTAAATTACCTACCAAGTTTGTCAAAATTTTATTGCCAAGAGTTACAGACAAACGGATAGAAGATTATTTTTTTATATATAAATGACTGTTGGCGAAATGTTAGGCGTCAAAATACAAAACTGTTACACAAAGTATATTCTCTCGCACTGGATCCACGGGAAAGAATTGTGACAAATTAATAACATAATATTACATATGAAAAGTAAACCTATTTGACAATATTTAATATTTTTTTAATTTTATATGATATTTTTTTTGATAAATTTATTTGAAAAAATGTAATACCTCTAAATCGGTTAACTCTAGCTTTCTAATATTCATGCCAATCGTTTTATTTTCCTATGAAAAATTGCATAAGAAATAATTATTTAAACAACATTATTGAAGTTTTTGATTTTTGGATGATTTTTTTCAAAATTTCATTAGAAAATTAGGAGTCTTTGAACACTTGATTGCGTTTAAAATCAATTGGCTTCCAGTGTTCACTGATTATAATCTTTATACTCCATTTCGTTCGAAACGTTCCATTCGTTCGTGAGATATCGTGATCGTTTCTACAGATTTACGGACACTGACTTACTCACATACACACACGCACATACAGCACCTAAAAAACGTTCGATTCGAGTTCAGGGATGCTTGAAACGTACTCTTCAGCCGAAACTCGAATTCGAATTTTCGACCCCGTCACAATTCTTTTCCTATACATTATACTATATATATAGGAAAAGTAATAAGGAAATTAATTAACGAATAACAAATATCAATTTGTAATTTTAAAGTACACCATTACGAATACAATATTATTATGATTATATGAATTTTATTTTACTAGAACACCTGTTTAGAACAAATAACATTCTTACGCTTTTCAAGTGTAGATCCTCCGCATTTGAAACAACGCCCGTTTTGAACTAAAACAGAAGAAAAAAAAATCACAGGGGTACGCGAGTAAGTCTTAAAAGTACACGATATATATATATATATATATATATATATATATATATATATATATATATATATATACATAAATAGAAACTAGGTTAACATATTATTATATACATTTATATATATATAAAAGACTAGAGATCACTGCTATACAGCACTGGTTCTGAAACCATTTTGCATCGAACGCTTTTTACTTTTCCTCCAATACATGCTGTTATGTAAAGGGAGTTATTGTAAAAAAGCCGAAAATTAAAATTCGCGTTTTCGTTGTATTTACAAGTTTGGGCACTCCAGATTCGGAATTCACTATTTCTAACGCGAGTTCTTGTGTCCGTCTGTGCATTGTATGCTTCCACCTATTTGGTGGATAAAAAATAGTTACGCTATCTGTTGAAAATTTTCTAACAATCAAACTAACAATCATTTTCTAACAGCTTGCAAAAAATGTCTTTTAGCCTTCACAACATGTTTCAATAGCTACGAATTTTATGTACCACTGCGTGCTATCATAAAATCTGTTAACGGGTGCCTTTAAGTTTTAAATCAATTTTCACATTAAATTAACTTAAATGGCAGCTATTTTCCAATCGCACATACTTCGACTCGATTATCTTTTCCTTTTCCTTCAGTATATCAACCTACTCTTGTCCGGTTCGAGTCGAGTTAGCTGCATTTGAGAAACACTTGACACCGGGCTCCGAATTTTTTCAAATGGTCTACGCAGTCTGTGCTTTATTTTGATTGGCGGATTGAAAGACTATCAAGTTTTCAACCAAAGGATCTCATTGAGTTTTTTTTTTTTTTTTTTTCAAAACGCTATCTTAAAAAAATCTGATGTGGGCTGTGGGCAGCACATGACTTTCCCTGCAAACTTATATCTACGTTCTCTTTATTTTAATTAAATTTAATTCACTTTTAATTCAATTTCCATTCTTCATTTGATAACTGGACTTATTTTCAAAGGTGGCGTAGAGAAAATACAAAAAACTAAAATATCTCGAGAACGGCTAGTTCTAGTGTAATGAGGTTGTTTTTATTCTTTTCTTCATTAAAAATTACGTATTAAACAGGCATTTAATGGATATATTTGAGCATACGTAGTTTTTTATTTTAAATTTTGGCAATTTTTGCGGGCTATTTTGCAAAAAAAAGCAAGTTATTTTTTTCCAAATCGTATCAAAATCCAATCAGCACCAGAGTGACCCACAAGCAACTTATCTACAAAATTTTGTGAAATTCGGACCATTAGTTTTTCAGCTAGAGTGGATACAAGCTTTTGTGGGCCATTTCGCAAAAAAAATGCGGGTTCTTTTATCCCGAGTCGTACCCAAAGCTAATCAGCACCAGATTCACATATAAGTGACTTACCTACCAAATTTTATGAAATTCGGTCAATTAGTTTTTTAATTAGAATAGACACACAGACAGACAGACACACAGACGTCACGCTAAAAATAGTTTTTTTCGTATTCTAGAGGTCTCGAAACGTGTAGATCCGTCGAAAACTCGAGTTGCGATTATCGACATGATTCCAATACTTTCCCTATGCATTACCATGTATTGCAGGAAAAAGTAAAAATAACAGTTTTTGTACTTTTAGGTAATTTTATTACATCAAAAAGCATTAAATCACTCCCGTTACATTAAGATAAGCCATTTTCGGAATATTAAACTTGTTTTGGGACTTTTGAATATAATGCGCTGTAAGAAAATGGAAAGGATTAAAAAAAAAAAAAAATCGAAATTTTTTCGAATACGTATCCATTTTACGAGAAAATTTCTGCGATAAATTCCAATTAATGCACAGCTGCGGGGAGGGGACTCTCATTATTCTGCCATCGCTTAATAGAACTAATTTAAAGACATGATTCGATAGGAAATAACAATCTCCCATAAATTCATATGCAAAATTTGCATAAGAGTCCATCTTCATATAAAATTACGCACAAACTTTAAAATTTCCAATAGCAACACCCAATTTCGATGTCATAAACAAATTCTTCATCCCCAACTTACATATATATTTATATATTTGCATATAATTTTTTATAAACTTCCTGCCGTTCTGTCCGGAAATATTACAGTTTTAATTATGGAGATGATTCAAGAATCATCACTCTATTTAAACCCGCAACTTGAACTTGAGGAACGAGATTATTGTTGTTTGATGAGAATTGCTGTAATAAAGTGGGTCATTTAATACTTTACCAAAAAACGTTCTATTTCTAACTTTGTGTTTGAGAATGTTAAATCCTCTTTAATTCGTCTACTTATGGGATTCTAAAATTGGTCAAAGTACACAATGAGCTAAGATGGGCGTGGCCTAATTATAGGCGAAACCTGACTTTAAACTATCAAATCCTTTTCCTTTATATTAATCCGAATGTTATAAAATCCTGCCAATCTCTCTGATGCTTTTACCAGATTTCCACATTTCGATAATTCGTTCTTTAATTAACTCGCCAAGTAGGCGAACCATTTTGGTTTTAATCGAAGTTTCTGCACTTTATAAGATACCTAACATACAAAGATAGCTATCGCTCTTAAAACGTGATTAAGAATATTATTATCTGTCGTAGAATATTATTATCTGTTGAAAAAGAATTCGAGAAAATATGGATTTATTTCACCTTTGAATAAAAGGTTCTGAGGATATTGGAATTATTATCATACTAATATAAGTCGATTATCGTTATAAGTGCATTATTATGCATTATAATGCATTATAATGCACTTATAACACATTTTACATTATATGCATTATAATACATTATAATGCACATAATAATGCATTATATTATATGAGCATTATAATGCATTATAATGCACATATAATATTATATGCATAATAATGCATTATATTATATGTGCATTATAATGCATTATAATGCACATATAATATTATATGCATTATAATGCATTATAATGCACATAATAATGCACATAAGTGCTAAATAATGCGTAATAATGCACTTATGTGCATTATTATGCATTATTTAGCGTTATAAGTGCGTTATTATGCATATTTTGTCTTTTTAACACTTTCCAACATAGTTGTAAAGTGTTTATGACTTTGTTCATTCTGTCTATCTGTCAATCCGTTCGCACGATAACTGCCGTAAAAATGATTTTAACAAAATGAAATTTTAGTATGTTGTTGAGACGATTTGTGGGACATATGGGAATGTGAAAGAATAATATCACCCAATTACCTGGGTTGAAAAAATGAAATACATTGAACCCTATGGGACCTAATTTCTCAAACATTTTTTAAGCGGAGTTTAAATTCACAAATCATTTTGAAAATTTTAGGTGATAATTTGAATATTTTCAAAAATGTATAAAAAATTTCATTAAAATATGTTCGGTAGTTTTTTAGATAAAAATTAATATAATGATTACACCCACATAATATGAAGAGATCACGTGACTCATTGCAAAGTGAAATATGGCATCAATTTTTTTTTTCACTTAGTGAAAATCGTGATTTTTAAGGAACGCTTATATTTATATTTAGTGTTGCATCCGTCCTAAAACCTCTTTATTTTTCCGTATTATCTATGTATCAAAATTCTTTGCTTGCTCAATTACAATATTTTTTATTTTAAATGAACTTTGATTATTTCTATAACGAAGTCTAATTTTAACGTATGCAGAACGTATCAAGCAAGTGTAAGATGAGTTGTATAAGAATTGCTGAATTTTTTTCTCGCAAAATTATTTGGCTCTGGAGTCTGAAATATAAGTGATATGAATGAAATATTCAGTGATTTTACATAGAAGCTAACGATTTTGTAGCATTGCCTCTTTTGAGAAAGTTTTAACTTTCCAAGTAAAATAAATTATTGTAGTACTATGATAATTTTAAAAATATCACCGCTGAATGTATCGCATTTTCGAGATGTTTAATTAAAATTGCATTTCAGTTGGAGAGTGTTTTATAATCAATGCTTTATGCATAATTAATCTTTCTTGTTTTCGAGATACAGTAGCTGAAAAAAAAAATCTTCCCCCCACGTTGTTCCTGCATCATTCATAGTAAAGCGAATCTAAAGATATATAAAGAATTCTATTCAATAGGGAATAAAATTTATGCGCATAAAATTTATATGAATGGCCCTATTTAAAGCGGTCATCTCCAAAATTTAAAGAGACGACACTCAAGTTTGACTCAAATTTCGGTATTTTCGGTTCAATTTCCGGTTTGACTCAAATTTCAACTTGCTCTACTGTGAACGATGCCCAAACAACAAGGCGTGGTTCGTTTTTCTTTTTATTCCGCAGCTGTACATGTTAAAAAAAAACATGATGCGGGTAGGCAGCACATGATTTTCCCATCATCCATGGACCGGTTTCGCACTTATAATGCAGTCGTCAGTATGGAATAATAGATATCTGCAAGGACATCAAGAAACTTGCTAATTGCTATAAACCACAATTTTCGCGAGCTTCTAAGGGAACTTACAATGTCGGTCCCTCCTAGCTGGAAAAAAATTCGTTTACAATTTAACTGAAGTCACACGAAGCTGTAAAGTTCACAAAATGTAAAACCCGCCTATAAAGAGCGGCCTCCAAAATATGGAAGACATTCCCATTACAGGTATCAGCATGCCATTTCAGATATCGGCTATTCCATGAATTTTCGTGTTCTAGAATTCTGGAAACGCGTAGCTTTGTTGAAAACTTCTGTTCCAATGCGATTCCAATACTTTCACTGCAATACATGGTAATTTATATAGTAAGTAAAATGAACGAATCCATCATGCCCTGCCCACATTAAGATTTTCCCAGTCCCTTTGGATTTCGAATTATATCCGTTCACTGTATTTGTACATTAGAAAGAAAAAGAACAAATCCTCTTCATAGAAAGTTTAGAACGCAACCCACACTATCACACACACGCATGCTCCATACGACAAGATGATTCCTTTGAACAGTAGTATGGATTTTATCGTTCTGAGTATCACCAGCCCACGGAAGGTTGGCGTGTGGGAGTTAGCCGAGCCGGTTAGAGTGAGGAGTAATGGCCCTCTTAAACATCGGTCAAGTTATTGAATTGTGTCTGGCGTCCACGGGTCAAAAGCAGATGGGATATCTAACGGTCATGGTCAAATTTCATTCAATTGATCTACCTACACAGTTCAAGAAAGACACGTCCATACAGAAAGTTTAGGCATTTGTAATGAAAATGCCTGGACTCTACTCCACTTTCTCAGGTTTTTCATTTTCTCAGGTCAAATTTCATTTAATTGAACTATACGGTTCAAGAAAGACACACTAATATAGATAGTTTAGGAATTTGTAATGAAAATTTATGGACTCTACTCAACTTTCTCAGATTTTTCATTTTCTCAGGGTTTTCATTTTTCAGGTCAAATTTCATTTAATTGAACTATACGGTTCAAGAAAGACACACTAATATAGATAGTTTAGGAATTTGTAATGAAAATTTATGGACTCTACTCAACTTTCTCAGATTTTTCATTTTCTCAGGGTTTTCATTTTTCAGGTCAAATTTCATTTAATTGAACTATACGGTTCAAGAAAGACACACTAATATAGATAGTTTAGGAATTTGTAATGAAAATTTATGAACTCTACTCAACTCTCTCAGATTTTTCATTTTCTCAGGGTTTTCATTTTTCAGGTCAAATTTCATTTAATTGAACTATACGGTTCAAGAAAGACACACTAATATAGATAGTTTAGGAATTTGTAATGAAAATTTATGGACTCTACTCAACTCTCTCAGATTTTTCATTTTCTCAGGGTTTTCATTTTTCAGGTCAAATTTCATTTAATTGAACTATACGGTTCAAGAAAGACACACTAATATAGATCCTTCCCGGCCGTCCAACTAGTTACTCTAAGTCCTCTGGACGAGTCGGACGGTCTGGGTCTTCAACACTAATATAGATAGTTTAGGAATTTGTAATGAAAATTTATGGACTCTACTCAACTTTCTCAGATTTTTCATTTTCTCAGGGTTTTCATTTTTCAGGTCAAATTTCATTTAATTGAACTATACGGTTCAAGAAAGACACACTAATATAAATCCTTCCCGGCCGTCCAACTAGTTACTCTAAGTCCTCTGGACGAGTCGGACGGTCTGGGTCTTCAACACTAATATAAATAGTTTAGGAATTTGTAATGAAAATTTATGGACTCTACTCAACTTTCTCAGATTTTTCATTTTCTCAGGGTTTTCATTTTTCAGGTCAAATTTCATTTAATTGAACTATACGGTTCAAGAAAGACACACTAATATAGATAGTTTAGGCATTTGTAATGAAAATTTATGGACTCTACTCAACTCTCTCAGATTTTTCATTTTCTCAGGGTTTTCATTTTTCAGGTCAAATTTCATTTAATTGAACTATACGGTTCAAGAAAGACACACTAATATAGATAGTTTAGGAATTTGTAATGAAAATTTATGGACTCTACTCAACTTTCTCAGATTTTTCATTTTCTCAGGGTTTTCATTTTTCAGGTCAAATTTCATTTAATTGAACTATACGGTTCAAGAAAGACACACTAATATAGATAGTTTAGGAATTTGTAATGAAAATTTATGGACTCTACTCAGATTTTTCATTTTCTCAGGGTTTTCATTTTTCAGGTCAAATTTCATTTAATTGAACTATACGGTTCAAGAAAGACACACTAATATAGATAGTTTAGGAATTTGTAATGAAAATTTATGGACTCTACTCAACTTTCTCAGATTTTTCATTTTCTCAGGGTTTTCATTTTTCAGGTCAAATTTCATTTAATTGAGCTATACAGTTCAAGAAAGGCATGCCGATACAGAATGTTTAGGAATTTGTAATGAAAATGTCTGGATTCTACTCAACTTTCTCAGGTTTTTCATTTTCTCAGGGTTTTCATTTCCTCAGGTCAAATTTCATTTAATTGAGTTATACAGTTCAAGAAAGGCACGCCGATACAGAATGTTTAGGAATTTGTAATGGAAATGTCTGCACTCTACTCAACTTTCTCATGTTTCATGGCATATTGTTTTACGTATATTTATATCATAATCAGTGTCACCGTGAAATAAAATGTGCATAAACTTTAAAATTAAAGACAACCAAAAATAAGTTTAAAAGTCCTTTAGAAAACTACACTGTCAAAGCGCTTTCGGGCATCACTATGGCATTACTATGGAGTAACGTTCGCCACTGATGAAGGACATAGTGACGCCCAAAATAATATGCCAGTTAATATACGCCAACTGTAAGTTTTATTATATGAAAAATGAACATATATTTAATGAAACCAAATATTGCTTACGACTAGTATGAATGATTTAAAAAAATATTTTTATAGCATTCCAGTGCTATTTCACTCGCTATCGCAGTCGGCCACTTAACTACACCATTATGAAATGCAACACTATTCGGCGTTAACCATCATTAATACATTCAATAAGTCTCGGCAAAAACCATTGGAAAGAAAAATATATAGAATTGTGAACTACTTTTACAACTTAATTTTGCATGAGAATTAACTTGTTAAAACTACATCTAATTTGAATGGTATAACTGCATAGTGTATGATATCGGTCAATTTTTGAAGATTAATATATTCATTTTGGGGCAGTCTGGTTCCGTTAAATGGATGACATTATTTGTTCTCTATGACGATTTTGAGATTTTTTTCAGAACTGAGAAAATAATATTTGATATTTTAAAAGAAATAAGATAAATTTAGGGTTTTTAGCATTTCCATTCCTGACATTTTGGGATCCCGGATCACCATTTCCAGTTGATTTTCTCTTAAACTAGAGATCGGGAACATGCGACTTTAAGCAAGAGAAACTGTGGTTTTTCGAAAAACTTTTTCTTCTATCAAAATTTATCACTCTAAGTTTCTTTTAAAAATATTAATATTTTTCAAACAAAAATTATAGCAGAAAATACGAATGTTGTTTTCTTATATAATCCTAAAAGAATAAACATATATTTACTTTGAAATTTAAGTTTTGTAATTGCTTAGAAAAAAACAAGATCCTTTAAATATTACACAAGACAATCTTTTGGGCGGTAGTCCAGTGATCTTTGGGGCGGTAGTCCAGTGATCTTTGGGGCGGTAGTCCAGTGATCTTTGGGGTGCGGTAGCCCAATGGTTAGAGCTAGGGAATTGCACTCGGTAGGCCCGGGTTCGATACCCTCCGCTGCCAAAACTGCCGCCGTGTTCAGGCGGAGTACGATCACGTTAAACATGTGGGTCCGTAAGTCATTTCCAGAGGTTGGTGGAAGGGGAAAGAGGGTACGGTCCCTGCGGATGCCTCCCCCACTGGGTTCCGGTCTAAATTGGGTGGCTCTTCTCGGCCGTCCAAATTGTTACCTTACTGGTAGGTCGGACGATCTGGGTCTCGGTCTCAACAACAAGACAATCTTGTAAAAAATGAAGAAAGAAAAAGTTTTGAAAGGAAAGGTGCACATCAAAATCAATCAGAAGTCACTGTATACTTAGCAAAAGAAATAACAGAGAAAAGTAGAAGTACGTGCGAAGTCGTATATAAAGTTAATATTTCTCCCATGGAGGTAAAAGTAAGGAGTTGAAACTTCAAGAAAACACCAATATCGTTTGAAACAATCATTCAGGTGGCGCTGGGATAAGCTACGCAGTCCTGAATTGTATGCATTTCTACGACGAAAGGACTAAAATACTTATTTAAACTGTCAATTTTGTAGAAATATATTATTAGCGCAATGCAAAGTAGAACTGAAATAATAAAGAACATTCCTACCTATTCAAAATAATTTTACCTTTCAATTTATTTTTATCTCCCTATATTCTGTACTCTATCCTACAACAATGAAAAAATACTGATTAATTATACTCATCATTAGGGAACCCTTAATTTAAAAATAATCAAAAATACATATTCTAAATGCTACGCCTTTCTGTTATGTCAACTGACAATAGCAACTACTTTACTAACACTAGCGACACCTAGATATAATTCTCAAAGCATTATGGAATTATAAAGCATTTTATTCATGGGAGTTTTATCTCCTTTTTTCTAACTCCATGATTCATCGTGGAAAAGGTACAACAGCTAGATGAAATCTAATAGTTTATTTATTATCCAACCATTGAGTTTCTTTAAGGGACCCTTCACAAATCACACCAAATTAAAGCGAAAAATAATTATATTACTATAAAAAATATTATAAAGTAAATGTGCATAAATGGAATATCGAATTATAAACTTTTTCTTTTTTAACCCTAATTTTATCTTTTACAAACATCAGACCACATGAATATGTAAATATGTATCTTGTGGCTTCCAATTAAGTTCTAGCATTTAATAGTTTTTTGTTGATTTGGCTTAATTTGAAAAATGTCCCCGGTTCCTGCCTTAATCGTAGCCCACACCGTGTCATGAACCTCTTTCTTCTCCGTGGGCCGGCTACGAGAGTACTCTCATGAGAAACTTCTCCGCCGGTCGGCCGATGCTGGGATGTGGGCAGGCATGGGGTCAGGTTCAGCCCCATGGGCAAGGGCAACGTGTGAACAGAATGATTTAAGAACCTACTATTTTGTATACATCGACTAATAACGATAGAGCATTTTTCTTTTTCTTTTTAAACACGGGTTCACTTGAAGTATTCAATGGCCAACAATTTGAGTTTTAGTGTTCAACGGTCAACAATTTGAGTTTTAGTATTCAACGGCCAGCAATTTGAGGTTATGATGTTAAGCACTAAATCACAGATAATCGTCGCATGGGGAGGGATGAATTCTTGAATCAAAATGGTATTGATGGACTGCGTGTTAAAGTGGTTCAAAAATAAAAATTTTGATTAATGGATCAAGACACCTCTAACTTTTTTACATTGAACTAAAATACACTATGTGATATCAAAATCGACGTATCCACAAATAAACGGTACATCACTATAAAACTGCGTACATCCAATATTATATAAGGAGAAACAGAGGATGGTATTGCATTACAAAGCTTGCTATAGAGCAGTGGCAACATGAGGTCACGTGTTATACATCGTGATATATAACATGCTCTTCAGGTGGCGATATAGCCAGATACATGTCATGGCAAAGGAAATAACTGTAGAATGTAATCCTGTTGCAAATTCTGCTAAGTAATCTGCTATTGCTTATATAAGTCAAACAATTTCTATAATGGTAACAACTTCAGCCCCCCCCCCCCCCCAAAAAGTAACATAAACACATATACTATTTAACATTTTTCTCATTCTAGTTTTTACGTTTTATACAATGCTGTTCAACTTCTATAAAATATAGAGTAAAAGACAGTGGAATCTGGAAGACAATGTTTTTGGAAGACTGTTTATGCCAAAATAACTTTGCTGCCGTTGAAAATAATTTCAGTAATACGTCCCATTTTATTACAGATACCTATTTCTTTAACTATCAATATTTGTTCATTTTTCAAATAAATTTTAGTAGTTTAGTTAATTTTAAATAACTTATCTAAGTAGGATCCTTATTCGAAGGCTGCCACTTTGACAATTCTGTATTAGACCTTAGATTTTGTAGCCAAGTTATCTAAGGAAGGAAGGTGTTACTCCCTCCCCCTTTGAGATGCAAAGTTTATGATATTTTATAAAATTTCTAAAATAGCCCAATTTTGAACTTTGAAAATAAAAAATGAAAATATTATGGTAAATAACACTTCTGCCCTCCCTCCTTCATTCCGCCGAAATTCATATGTTTCTAATAATGCCTGTTCGTGCAGTACTAAATTTTCCTTAGAAATAACCATCTTACATTGAATATGCTTTGTACTCATTCAATTTTGAGTTAGAGTTTGCAAATCTTTTGTTGTAGAATTTATAGTACAGTTTAATAGAATAGAAAACAGTTGAAATAGGGTAAACGTACATTTCTATTGTCCCTTACCACTTTTTACTCCCTCTCCCTCATTTCTAGCGCTACTAGCTATCAGTGCTGTTTCTTTTATGAAAATTTGAAACAATGTTTGCAATTTATGAAACTCATGATATTATAGCACTTATAAAATCGTTTACTTAAATTTAATATCGTTTGAAATCTTTCTTCAACATTAATCTATACATTCTCATTCATTTCTCTAAACATAATTATGCAGATTCAATGATATGTGCATGAAATACGGAAAGATATAGATTCTAGTGCTGCCATCTTATATCAAAATTACGTAACTGAAACCCATTGTTTTAGTGCTGCCATCTGCTATTAATAAATTGAAGTATTTTAGTAACAGAAGCTTATTGCCATAAAATTATGAATGACATATTTTACGAATTTTACTAAAACACAAATTATGAATTAAATATTTTACGGATTTGTAAGTGGAACAGCTTCGATATAAAGAATCTTGACGCAATCTGCCATTTGTTTTGGCGCCAAAGAAAATGGTGTTTGAAAAGTCCTAATGAACGTCATGTTAGAATTTGTGTGTAACAAATATAAAAATATATAATTAAAAATCAAAATGCATAAAAACGTTATACATAAATAAGTATAAAATAATGTATATGTAGCAAAAAATTGTTACTCAGAAAAAAGATTGTACTTTAACAAAATTTAAAAAAAAAGACGAAGATTGTACTTTAATAAAATAAAACAAGAAAGATCAATCATGCTTAAAGCATTGATTATGAAACACTTTCCAACTTCAATGCAATTTTATTTAAACATGTCTAAAATGCAATACATTCCTCGGTAATATTTTAAAACTTATCACAATACTACATTAATTTATTATATTTGAAACCTTAAACCTTCATCGAAAAAAATTAACTTCATTCAAATGACGGCATTAAAATATAAATTGCCTGGTTTAAACATCTCTAAAATGTGATACATTCCTCGGTAATAATTTTAGAATTATCAAAATACTACGATAATTTATTATATTTGAAAACTTCATCGAAAACAACTGAAACCCATTCAAATGACGTCATAAAAAAATAACACGCCTGGCTCTCTCTATAAAAGCAGCATTTCATTCATAAATAATTCCCCCATTCATGTCATTCATCACAATACTATAATAATTTATTTTATTTAAAAATTAAGACCATTGAGCTGCAAGTAAGTAAACTCTATGCGTAAAACTTCATCGAAAAATATCGTCCTTCTCTTTCTAAAATCAATGAATTCATATTAGCTAAGCAGACTCCATGGACTAAAGGATTTTGTGTTAAAGAATTACAGCGATTCTAATACAACTCATTCTACATATTTTGCTGTTTACATTTTACATAGGTGAAAAATAGGCTTAATAGTAGAAATAATCAAATTTGGAAGAGCATTTAAACTGAAATATATTGTCATTGCGTTGTTTCAGTATGTAGATGCACAGAATTTAGGCGAAAATAAAGTAGTTTTAGGACGGATACAACACTCAATATGAATTAAAAAGAACTTTAAAAATCACGATTTTGACACAAGATGGATGCCATATATCATTTTGAAGTGGGTCATGTGATCGTTTCATATCATGGACACGTGATCGCTTCATATAAGAGGTGTTATTATTATTTTAATTTTTATTTAAAAAACAACTGAATATATTTCGCTGAATTTTTTTTTATATATTTTATGGAACAATTTGATTATTGTCTAAAATTTTCGAAGCAATTTGTGAATTTTAAATCCGCTTAAAAAATGCTTGAAAAATTAGGTCCCATAGGGCTCAATGTATTCCATTTTTTCAACCCGGGTTCAATCCAAAACTAATTGGGTGATATTATTCATTTATATTCCCATAGGTCCTATAGACCGTCTGAACAACATACTAAAATTTCATTTTGATTAAGTCATTTTTACGGCAGTTATCGTGCTAACGGACAGACAGACAGAATGAACAAAGTCATAAACACTTTTCAAATTTGTTCTAAAGTGTTAATAAAAACGATATTTAGAAAAAAATTGTATCTTAACGAAATTTAACTTTAACGAATCAATAAATAAATATAAAATAATGTATAAATAGCAAATATCATACAAAAACGAGGAAAAGCACTTGTCAACACTGTAAAAATAGAAATTTTCATCCTAAAGATTTTCACGTGACTTTCAGTTTTCCCAATCAATCTCTCAATTTAGTACACACCATATCAGACTTTATTATCCTCTCTCAATACAAAAAAATCAAAGATCAATGCAAAAAAAAATACAACCTGGCTTAATGATCAGAATACACCCACGTGTTAATCCAAGACTTTTCACAATCCAACCCCTTCACAACATAACCAAGAATAAAAGCCCGAAAGCTAGAAGGGGTTGATAAAACAGACCAATCATTCTTATTAAATGGGTGTAAAACAAACCATTTTCATTGGAAATAAAAACACGCGCGATTAAAAATAAATTGTGAAAAAAGCTTAACATGATCTTGAGAAATACTCGTTTGCATCAGCAAATCTATCTGCTCATATCTGTCACTTTAACAAATACGCCTATTATGCAATGCAAATGGGCTTAGTTTATTGCTTCGGTGATATGAATTAAATTTCAAGTGCTTTTCATCGAACGATTAGTATCTACAGTTGTGTTGTTCAACCAGTTTCAGCAGAATGAATTTGGAGAAATGTTGTTACATGACTGAAATACATATTTTGGTCATAATCAATTAGAATACGATAAATTTCTATGATCACCTAAATTGTGAAAAAAAGTAAAAGTAAAAACTTTTCTATTCACAAAGCTACAGCTTTATATTATTTGTTTGCAACTTTAATGTACGAAAGACAACAACATACCAAAAGTGGGCGTGCTCCGATTCTCTAGCTATTCCCACAAATGAGAATATTTCTTTAAGAGGAATCCTCAGTGTTTTAAGCTTTGATTCGCTATCACTAGATGGCGCAACGTATTTGGACATGAATCCGTTCAAAATTACAGAAGAGATGGTAAGATTCAAAATCGAAAGAATTAACATATACGTAAAATATAACGGCCTACCAAATTTGGACTTTCTAGCTGCTCCGGTTGAGTTATTCCCCAACAACGACGTATTCCTATGGCGGTCCCAGGACTGGCTGACCCGAGAAGGTTGAAAATCAAAAGAATTAAAATATACCACAAAAGATAGCGACATACCAAATTTCATACTGTTATCATTAACGGAACTTGATGAGTTAGTATCTCAAACATTTGAGGCACACTGACAAACAAACAAACAAATATCAGATCAAGTCAAATAAAGGTTGTAAATTCTTATCAAGTTAAGTATGCAAAGTGAACACTTTCATTTACAGGCACTCACAGAGAAAAGGATGTCTGATTTTATGAAATGTCTATTAAAGGGGAACATACACTTAGGTCGTACCCAAAGTCTAAGAAAATCAGTTGTCACAATATGGCGACTCATTTTCGACCGATTTATTTTAAATTTCGCACGGTTCTTTCATTTAACTCCGTGTCTACGCGGAGTATAGGCACGTTAAGGGTGAGCGTCAGTAAATCTTCTACCCTATCTGCGCTTTGTTAACTTTCGCGGCACACATTTTTCGCCTAAATTCTGCTCAAACAGTTGCGAAATATTTTCTGAAAGATAAAATGCAATGCTTAGATTATATTAAAGCTAAATTTAATACTCAATAAAACACAGAATATATTTTTTATTTTAATTCAAACTATTTTTGGTGCTGCCATCTGTTGTCGTAATTTAATTCATACCGATTATTTTTATTTTTTAATGAACATTTTTAAATATCTATTCCTTCTAATATAGTATTAAATGCAACAACAGATCATATATAATAACGCCACAATCACGGAAATCTAATTTCTCATTCTATAAATTTGATAAAGGGATCTGAATGTACATCACTGAGGACTGCAGTTTTGTGTTCAAGTTCCTTTGTCTTCAAGTTCAAGTTCAATTACGTTTCCGTGATTGTGGCATTACTATATATGATCTGTTGTTGTATTTAATAGCGTATTAGAAGGAATAGACATTTAAAAATGTTCAGTAAAAAATAAAAATAGTCGGTTTAAATTAAATTACGACAACAGATGGCAGCACCAAAAATATTTTGAATTAAAATAAAAAATATATTCTATGTTTTATTGGGTATTAAATTAAGTTTTAATATAATCTAAACATTGCATTTTATCTATCAGAAAATATTTCGCAACTGTTTGAGCAGAATTTCGACGAAAAATGTGTGCCACGAAAGTTAACAAAGCGCGGATAGGGCAGAAGATTTACTGACGCTCACCCTTAAATCTGTAAGACCGAAAGTCCTTCCGAGAGGTGATGGGTATATGGGAATGAGGATACGGTCTGTTATCCATTGGGTCCTCCATTGGGTTCCGAGCTAAATTAAGCGACACTTTCTCAGCCGTCCAAACAGTTACCTAAACATTTCGGGTAGGTCGATGGTTTGTGTAAAGAAAAAGAGCCTTGTTTTCAAAGGCGTCAAGCGACATACGAAAGATCAGCCAGCCAATAGGATAAAAGAAAGCGCTGGAAAACCATGAATTGCTTTTCCCCAACTCTAAATTCTCTAGTACGTGTTACCTTCTCATTGGTTAGTTGATTTCGCTTTTAGCACTCGTCTTTTCTATAGTGAAAAACCTAGCGTAACAAGTATTTATCTCTACGTAGCTGATTTGTGATTGAGGTTATTAAAATAATAATAATTTAACTCCCACACCCACAAAAACAGTTTATGAGCGAAAAATCATAAATTTTTTTGCTACATTTCTATGACCGCCAGTTTTGTTTTTAACACTTTACAACAAAGTTGAAAAGTGTTTATGACTTTGTTCATTCTGTCTGTCTGTCTGTCTGTCCGATAACACAATAACTGCCGTAAAAATGACTTAATCAAAATGAAATTTTAGTATGTTGTTCAGACGGTCTGTAGGACCTATGGGAATATAAATGAATAATATCACCCAATTAGTTTTGGATTGAACACGGATTGAATAATTGAAATACATTGATCCCTATGGGACCTAATTTTTCAATCATTTTTTAAGCGGATTTAAAATTCACAAATTGCTATGAAAATTTTAGATAATATTCAAATTGTTCCATAAAATATATAAAAAAAATTCCAGCGAAATATATTCAATACTTTTTTAAATAAAAATTAAAATAATAATTACATCTCTGATATGAAGCGATCACGTGAACATGATATGAAAAGATCACGTGATCCACTTCAAAATGGATGGTGATATATGGCATCCATCTTGTCTCAAAATCGTAATTTTCTTAAGTTCTTTTTAATTCATATTGAGTGTTGTATCCGTCCTAAAACCACTTTATTTTTGCTTAAGGGTGAGCGTCAGTAAATCTTCTGCCCTATCCGCGCTTTGTTAACTTTCGCGGCACACATTTTTCGTCGAAATTCTGCTCAAACAGTTGCGAAATATTTTCTGATAGATAAAATGCAATGTTTAGATTATATTAAACTAAATTTAATACCCAATAAAACATAGAATATATTTTTTATTTTAATTCAAAATATTTTTGGTGCTGCCATCTGTTGTCGTAATTTAATTTAAACCGACTATTTTTATTTTTTACTGAACATTTTTAAATGTCTATTCCTTCTAATACGCTATTAAATACAACAACAGATCATATATAGTAATGCCACAATCACGGAAACGTAATTGAACTTGGACTTGAACTTGAAGACAAAGGAACTTGAACACAAAACTGCAGTCCTCAGTGATGAACATTCAGATCCCTTTATCAAATTTATAGAATGAGAAATTATCTTTCCGTGATTGTGGCGTTATTATATATGATCTGTTGTTGCATTTAATACTATATTAGAAGGAATAGATATTTAAAAATGTTCATTAAAAAATAAAAATAATCGGTATGAATTAACTTACGACAACAGATGGCAGCACCAAAAATATTTTGAATTAAAATAAAAAATATATTCTATGTTTTATTGGGTATTAAATTTAGCTTTAATATAATCTAAGCATTGCATTTTATCTTTCAGAAAATATTTCGCAACTGTTTGAGCAGAATTTAGGCGAAAAATGTGTGCCGCGAAAGTTAACAAAGCGCGGATAGGGCAGAAGATTTACTGACGCTCACCCTTAAATTCTGTGCATCTACATACTGAAACAACGCAATTACAATATATTTGAGTTTAAATGATCATCCAAATTTGAGTATTTCTACAACGAAGCCTATTTTTCACTTATGTAAAATGTAAACAGCAAAATATGTAGAATGAGTTGTATTAGAATTGCTGTATTTCTTTAACAGAAAATTATTTAGCCCATGGAGTCTGCATAGCTGATATGGGCTAAAGTCATATAGTGACTAAAGTCATATAGCTGATCTATAGCTAAAGTGAGCTATAGGGCTAAAGTCGTATAGCTGATCTGTAGCTAAAGTCATATAGTGACCACATCAGATTTGTCTTCAATGGGTGACTGTCTGTATGTGAGCACAACATGGACAAATTGAGTGAATAGAATGAAACTGGATACGATTATTTCGATTGATAACCCCATAGGCCTACTGATTTTTGGCGTAAATAGAGCGGAGGACCCTTATAAGTTTTCCAAATATTTTGGTTGTTGAAGTCCTATAAATATTACACTGAAAACATTACTGTTCCCGGCCACTCAAATGGCTGCTTATGCCTTAGGGCGAGTCGAGTAGTCTGGGTTTTCGACTAAAAACATTACTGAAATAGCTAATGTATATAGGAATTTTATTTAAAAACGAAAGTTATTATTATTTATAGGGCGATAACCCGTACCTGATACCGATATAAATTCCGTATACATTTTAAAATCTAAAATGAAAAAAAAAAAAAAATATGTACGATTACTATTAAAAATAAATCTGATGAGGTCAGTACATGACTTTCATTATATAATGCACTGAATTTACTACTTTTACAGTAAAAAAAATAGGTTATTCTTATAGTAGATACTTATATTCTTGTCAAGATATTAAATTTTCGTCAATGAGCCGTCATTTTCATTAATTTAACGTCATTTTAATCCATTTGACGAGATTTTCGTTAATTTAGCAACGTTTAAAAAAGTCGCCAAGTTGCAACATTACGCCAAAATCTCGCCAAGTGTTATGGACGGAAAAATAAGTTATTCTTATAGCAGATAAATGACTATTGGCGTTCAAATACAAAAGTATTACACAAAGTATCTTCTCTTCCCTGCCGTCCAAATAGTTGCTCTAGTCCTCTGGACGAGTCGGACGGTCTGGGTCTTCAACAAAGTATCTTCTCATGCCAACGGCCCTACCGTGCTGAAAACACCGATTCTCGTTAGATCACCGAAGTCAAGCAGCATCGGGCGCGGTTAGTACTTGGATGGGTGACCACCTGGGAACACCACGTGCTGTTGGCACATTTCGGACACGGTAGCCCAGTGGTTTGCGTGCTGGATTTCACGCTGCCACAACTGCCGACGTGTTCATGCTGAGTACGATCACGTTAAACATGTGGGTCCGTAAGACCTTCCGAGAGGTTGGTGGTAGGGGAAGGAGGGTACGGTCCCTGTGGATGCCTCCCCCACTGGATTCTGGTCTAAATTGGGTGGCACTTCCCGGCCGTCTAAACAGTTACCATACACCTTTCTGGTAGGTCGGACGGTCTGGGTCTCAACAACAACAAAGTATCTTCTCAGTCGGCCGTCCAATCAGTTGCTCAAGTCCTCAGGATGAGTCGGACTGTCTGGGTCAAAGTATCTTCTTTCATGAATGGAGCGAGCTAGATCTACGAGAATGATGTCACCCAATTTATCGCATGATATTACATATAAAAGTTGAACATATTTCTCAACAGTTAATATTTTTTTTTAATTTATGGGATTTTTTGATAAATTTATTTGAAAAATGTTCAATATCTCGAGAACGGTTCATGCTAACATTCTAAAGTTTATGTCAATCGTTTTCTAAGGAAAAATTACATAAGAAATGTCTATTTGCGTAACTTTATTGAAGGTTTTAATTTTTTTTTAAATTTCACTCGAAAATTTGGTTTTCTGAACATTCGATTGTATTTAAAAACAATAGGCTTCCAGTATTCACGGATTGTAATTCGAATCGCTCCATTCATTCGTGAGATATCGTCTCTAAAGACTCACTGATAGACACACACACATACTTTCACACACACAGACATCACCTCAAAAATGTTCGATTCGTGATCAGGGATGCCTGAAACGTACTCTCCTGTCGAAAACTCAAATTTGGATTTTCGACCCCCCCTTCACAATACTTTCTTTATACATTATACTATGTATATAAGGAAAGTAAGAAAAATGAATGAAGGATTCATGAGTACTTTTAACTCAGAATGATTTAAAAAAATTTCTTACGACTTTATCACGAACCATTCTCGAAACATTGGAAATTTCATTTTTTTTTTTCAGAGGAGAGTAACATATTCGGGAAGAATGAAACGATTATAATAAAACTAGGTACAGTTACGGCAATTTATAGTATTAGGTCTATTTATGACCAGCCAAAGTGGACTATAAAAAACTCTACTATTTAATAAGGAACAACTTGAGCAACATAAATAAGCACAAATAGCAAAATAATGCAGTATACTTCTGTTTCGAGGGTACGTTAGATCCCCTTCGTCAGTGTAAGAGGACCAACAAACCCGAAGTCCAAAAGAGGAATAAAAACGGGGGGAAGAAGCAGGGAGATTATATACCCACGACCTGGATTAAGAGAGATCCAATCAGTAAGCAGCATGGAGAACTGTCCAACTAATCCGAAATGAGAAGTAACAATACAAGATTGGCATGCGCCAAAATACGACAGAAATATCCATACAAGACAAATCAATCCTGAACAAGAATAAATGAGACCTAAAAAGGTGAAAAATAGGTTAGAGCGAGCGACACATAAGAGCATCAAAGATGGAAAAAGAAAGTGGAATTATTTTTTTTTTTTTTTTATAGAGCACTTCGCCAGACCGTGGATAGAAATAAAGTACTGGACAAGTTATTAGCTAAATTACTAGAATTTTTCTGGCTTCAAAGAAGTCAAAATCATAGATCGACGTGCATTTTTGCAAGATCCTTGCTGAAGAAAACTCAAAACTAATCCATCTTACTTATTGATCTACTGTTTGATATTGTTTTCCAGCAATATTAAATTTATAGGAAAGTCTATATATTATAAACACACCATGATGTTTTTTTTTTGTGTGTGTGCGTGTGTAAAATATTGTTTTGCAAGATAGATCACCTAGATTATTTTAAAATCGTAAATGACCGTAGTACGATCATCTTATCCATAGATTAGCTTTATTTACAGAAGATTATCAAGATTGCATAAGAAGGCAAAAGACAAAAAATCACCATGATGCAGTTTATTAATGCTTATCATTACAATTACTTTGCATGGATTAACAGTTGTGCATGTTCACACCACAAATTTATACGCGGCACATTCTACGCAAGACTCATTTTTCTCGTAGTAAATCCTATGGGGGCCTATCTGAAACAAATCTCGCAGTTACAGAGGATGATTTCAAATTTTCTATTAACATGCCAAAGATATCAAATAAGATTCATCGGTAAAAATAATGAGCCGCGTAAAAGAATGTATTGCGTACAAATATGTAGTGCGATCACCATGGAAGTACAGTGGATAAATAAAGTTGCACACTCGTTTCAAGAACATGAGGATCCCGTTTTATCACGACTCTGCAGAGTTGATGCTCCCGGAGCAGATGCATTGGGTTCCAGCGCATTGACCACCTTGTCTGCCGCTCTCTTCGCATCTCTGGTTGCAACCGTATTGGTTCATGGGGCACATATCCTCGATCACGCCGATCACGTCAGCTGAAAAAGAACAGAAGACATTCAGCGTTTCGACTTTAATACGTTTTAAATTATTAAATACTACATGATTGAATACTACAAGCCCGTCAAGAGACGGGGGTGCATAAAGTTGCGTAAAAAATCCATGACTTTTTCTTCTTATCCAAAAGCCAGCAGCTCGTGCAATCCTAATATCTCCGGACCCATGTACCTCTTCCAATATTCACGCATGGAATGGTTGATACCATACCATATATGCCCGCTAGCATCAACGGATATTATTCTCTGCAATGGAAGAGCGATCATAGTGGTGCCATGAAATGCATAAGCTCAGCATAGCTCAGATAATCTCCTAGCTCAAATTTTTTATCACAAATGCATTTAAATAAAGTATTACACAGACAAGAGATCATATAAAGCAATGGTACTCACTACGCAGTTGGGTATCCTATCTATTATCATCCAGTTTTATCTTTTTTGTGATATGTCACAAACTTACATTTCTAATTTGATACGTGGTCCCCATTCACAATGTTCAATTTTCAATTAAATATAACTCGCTCCATTTTAAAGATACAGATATGCGGTTTTTTTTTTAAGATCTTGTTGCATTTAAAATAAAAATTTTCTGATTGACCCAATTTGTCTAAGGGGATCGTATAAAAATTTAAAAAGTGTAACGTTTTGAAAATGAATGGGAGGACTATTTCATTAACATAGTCTTATTTCCTACCTTACTTTCAACATTTTTGCAATTTACATTGCCCACTTATCTCCAACAGGTAAAGAATTAAAGCGTGTTTCAATCTTTTTGGGACACCCTGTATATTAGTATGGAAAGATAAAAATAAAAAATGTTTTATACATTTTTCATCCCACGGTTAAGGAGACAGCAGACTTAAATGAATAGAAACTGATATGAGCAGCACGAAGCTTTTTCTATATAATGAAATTAATTTACTTTTTTCACAGTAAAATTCTGATGTGTGCAGCACATGACTTTCCCTGCAGACTCAAATTCATTTTCTCTTTATTTCTTTAAGAACTCATTAAATTGAGTTTAATTGCACAAAATGACACTAAATTTGCATTTTTAATTAAATTTTTGCTTTTATTTGGTAATTGGACATTTTTCCAAAGGCGGCAAAAAAAATGCGAAAATTTTCAAATATCTCGAGAACGGTTAGTCCTAGAGTAATAGAGTTGTTCTTATTCTTTTCCTAGTTGAAAATTACATATAAAACAAGCATTTAATTGATACATTTGAACATATGTAGTCTTTTTTTCGATATTGGCGAATTTTACGGGCCATGTCGTAAAAAAAAGCAGGCTGTTTTTTTCCGAATCGTACCAAAATCATCTAATCAGCACCAGAGTACCCCACGTGTAATTTATCTACCAAATTTTATGCAATTTAGTCCATTTGTATTTCAACTAGAGTGAATACATGAGATTTTTGCGGACCATTTCGCAAAAACAGGGGTTTTTTTTTTTTCGAATTGTGCCAAAAACTAATCAGCACCAGGGTTACACCCAAGGATCTTACCTGCCAAATTTTATGAAATTTGGTCCATAAGTTTTTGAGTTAGAGTAGATACATACTGTAATGCCAGAAATGTAAAGTAATAAATATTTGGAAGGATTAAAAAATAATGGAACCAGGAATGCGGGCGGATTATCCCCACGCTAAGCAGATGGGCGATAATATACAGGTGGCCCCATATCTTACATACCACGCCCATGTTTACATACCACACTAAGCCGTTTGGCGGCAACCGAGACGGCGACGCCATGTCTACGGATTAGCTCTCAGCTCTACATTTCAGCACGTGGACCGCCGACCGAAAAAGGGATATAAGTGAGAGTTGCTCGAAGTGGGGGTCAGAATTGGTCAAGGCAGGCTGTTGGAGTTAGACTAGTCAAGAAGAAGCGACGGTAGCAGAGTTAAGAGTTGTGTGTGCGTCTCTGATATAGGAATTCGAAGGAGAGCTCATGTTCATCTGGTATTGCAAGTGTAAAGTGTGACAAAGCATCGGTGTTACCCAAGTTATATGAAAGAAGATCAGGTACCGTACAATTAAACTATATGAGGATAACCTATTTGTCTAAATTTGTGTTTTTAAGGAAAAGCTAATTAATGCATCCCACCACGTGCTCCAACCAAATATCAATTCATCTGGCATTACACCCCCCGAACTACCATTGAGATGTATTCCTCTGTGATATTTATTTAATTTGTAAAACTAAAGAGTGTAAATTGAGTATGTGATAAATAAATGTTTGTTCCTTTACTATTAACCTTAATTTTTAGTTTGTTAACTTAGTATCCCGTTAAACACAGAAATAGGTGGGTTTTGCGGCCACCAACGCAATGTACACAGCAGTAAGTTTTAGAACAGATTACATGTATAATTAATATACTAATAAATAATTAATTTAATGTAAAATGCATTTTTGACAATATTAATTTTAATCAACAAAATTAATAAATCGGCACATTTGGTGCTCGTGACTTTAGCAGTAACGGGAATAAAATAAGGATTTATGAAATTAATAAAAATAAAAGGAATAATAATAATAAAAAATAAATATTGATAAGGTTGGACAACTGGTGGCGACATAGATGATTGTGAAAATATTGTGCACAATTCTCATTTCTCCTTATGTTATATGTATGATTATGTAAAGTTTTATCAATGAAATGGAAAAAATGGTTCTTTTAAATGAGATCAAAGGTATAATTAGAAAAATGGGATATAGGAATGGGACCAGTTAAAAAAGTGGTGAAAAGTTCAATTATAACAAGGAGTTCAAGTTTGAAAGAAGATTCAAAAATATCAAATAAAAATTATAGTAAATTGGATAGAAAAAATAAAAATATGGATATTCCAGTAATGCAGATCCTGCCATTATTTAGTGGGAGTAAGGAGGAAGATATAAATTTCTTTATAAAACAATTTGATGAATTAGCGGAGTTAGCAAGTTGGAAGGAAGAGCATAAAGTGGCTATCATTAAAACCAGATTAAAAGATAAGGCTATGCAGTTTTTAATTCAAAACCCTGAATTACAAAACGAAAAGGAGTTTGATAAAATAAAAATATTACTAATAAATAAATTTTCAAACAGAATAACGATAACGCAAGAACAGGACGCTTTCAATAAAATAAAACAAAAGCCTGATATGTCAGTGGACGAGCTTGTGCTAAAAATAAAAAACGCAGCGCATAAATTTTTGAACCTTAAGGATAGAACAGATGGAGAGGTAGAGAAAATAACCAATAAAATAATGTTGGGAAAATTCATTAGCGCATTACGCCCTGATTTGGCAATTGAAGTGAAGAAAAAAGATCCGCAGCGGTTTGAAGATGCCATAAAAGATGCCGAACTGTTTGAAATAATTCTTAATGATAGGACTCCAGAAGAATCACATAACGAACTGAAAGAAATGTTACTTACAACACAGCTTCAAGATTTGACTTTAGAAATTAATAAATTAAAATTGCAAAATATACCAAATCAATCCATGGAACGAGCTGTTTTTTGCATAGGGTGCGGAAAAAATGGACATTATTTCTCAGATTGCTGGTACAATGAGTGTAATACTGCATTTGCAAGGAATCCCAAACGAATGAATTATCAGCAATATGGGTTGGAGCAAACAAATTATATCAGAGGAAACAGAAACGAAAATCGCAGAAATTTTGAACGAGGAGGATATAATAGAAATAATAGGGAATATCAAGGAAATAATAATGATCAAAGAAATTATTACGATCAATTAGAAACCAACGTAGAAAATAGAGAGAGGCAAAGTATAAGAGGAAATTTTAGGGGGCGCAACGGAAGAAATATAAGATCAAACACATATGAGAGAAACAATAATAATAGTAATTTAAACTAAGAGCTGGAATTTGGGACCAAGGAACGAATCGTACAAATTCCAGAGAAATAAATAAATTCGGTTCACAAACCTATAGAAATAACAAAAATGGAGATGACTGGCAAAACTATACAAATTTGGAGAGAGGACAATATTATGAAAATAATGATAAAGCAAAATATGATACCAAAAGTATCCTTTCAAGCGAATGTGAAAACGTATCTAGCCCACAATTACCGATGGTAGAAATAGATTGCAAAGGAATAAAAATAATAAGTGTAATTGATAGTGGGGCTCAAGTTAGTATTATAGATTTGGAAACATTTCAAAAACTAAAACAGAATAGAAATGTAAAAATAAAATACATAACCAGAAGAGTAATACTTCAGACGTTTACTAAAGAAAATATAGAATTTTTAAATTGCATTCAATTTTCATTTAGAATTGGGGAAAAGGCATGCAAAAATTATTTTTTCGTGACAAAACAGAACTTTCAGGAGCAATATAAAATGCTTTTAGGCTACGACTTTTTATCCTCACATAAAGCAATTTTAAATACAAAAGATAACGAAGTACAATTTGGGAATACTGCGATTAAATTGTATAAAAGTGAAAATACAAACCCAATACAGAATTCAAAACAAAAACCACAAAGCCAGGGAATTCGCGATGAAAATAGATATAATAGTAATTATGAAAAATATAATACTGATGACGACGAATATGAGGAAATAAATAGTTGTTATAATGAATCCAATAATGAGAATGAAGATAGAATAAGCGATGATAATGATGACGACGAATATGAGGAAATAAATAATTGTTGTAATGAATTCAATAATGAGAATGAAGGTAGAATAAGCGAGGATAATGAAAGCGATAACGATAGAAAAAACGCTAATATGCAAAATTGTAGCACTCGCGATAATGTAAATGATGAAAAATGGTTACCAAGTTCTAATGAAAGTAATAAGAATAAGAATGTTAAAAAGAAAGAGGAAAAGCAGATTTTCGCTAAATTGAAAAGAAAAATAACATTAAAGCCAGGGGAGTCAGAAATAGTCCAATTGATTTTGTCACAGGAATTAAATGAGGGACAGGATGTTTTATTTTCTCCAATAAAAATGGCAAGAACATTAATCACGGAGGAAGCGATCCAAAGTATAGAAAATAAAAATAAGATTAGAATGTTGTTATACAATGAAAAAAATTGCCAAATTACACTTAATAAAAATATGAACGTGGGTATAATAACAGAACAAATCGAAATTGTTGATACAAAAAATAAAAGCAGTAAACCCACGTTGGAAATTAATAATATTCAAAATTTAAATAAAACAGATTACCAACAAATTCGGGAATTAAGAAAGAAAGAAATATCTCCAGACGATTTTCAAGTACAGCACTTAAATAAGGAAGATAGAAATAAAGTTATTGCATTAATGATGACCAATACAGAGGTTTTTTCAAAGTCATATGCTACCCTAGGTAAAACATCAGCAATAGTACCGAAAATCGAACTTATGCACAATTATCCTATTCAGAGTCGACCATACCCAATTCCGAGAGCAGTACGAGAAATTGCGCAAAAAGAAATTAGGGAATTATTGGAAAATGACATTATTGAAAGTTCACAAAGCACGTACGCTAGTCCCATTATTCTTGTAAAGAAACCAAGTAAACCAAATGAAGAACCTAAATATAGACTTGCTATTGATTATAGGGCCATAAACGCGTATTTACCACTTTTGCCAATAAACTTACCAAAGGTGAAGGATATATTACAAAATATCGCTGGTAGTAAAATTTATACAGTTATGGATTTGAAGGCGGCGTTTTTTCAGATCGAACTAAGAAAACAAGATAGAAAGGCCTTAACGTTCACAACTTTTATGGGAAATTTTAATCCTAAAAGAATTCCGTTTGGTCTTAAAAACTCAGGAGCATATTTTCAACTTTTAATGAACAAAGTGTTAGGAGATCTATCAGAGTTAAAAATATACTTTTACTTAGATGACTTAGTCATATGCGCACAAAATAACGACGAAATGTTAGAGAAAATCAAAATTGTTTTCCAAAGATTGAAAGAAAATAATTTAACACTCGACCCGGCGAAATTACAGATATGCAAATCGCAAATTGAATTTTTAGGATATAAAGTAAATGCGAATGGTATAAGCCCATCAATAAAAAACTGTGCAAAAGTGCAAAATTTCAAACAACCCCAAACGGTTAAACAAGTAAAAAGCTTTCTTGGGACAACAAACTATTTTAGAGGTCTGATAAAAAATTATGCACAAATTGCAGAACCGTTGGTAAATTTGACAAAAAAGAATGTTAGGTTCGAGTGGAATAATGAATGTAGAAAAGCTTTTGAAAAATTAAAAAATGCAATTTTTAAAGAACCAGTTGTAAGACAGCCTGATGAAGTAAACCCGTTTGTCTTAACTACGGATGGCTCAGGTAAGGGAATTAGTAGTATTTTGATGCAAAGGGTAAATGGAGTCGATCATGTTATCGAATTTTATTCAAGACCTGTGAACCCGGCAGAGAAGCGTTATCCTGCAATAAAGCTAGAATTGCTAGCTATACACGCATCCTTACAACACTTCAGAGAATATCTGTTCGGAAGGAGTTTCACCTTGCTGAGTGACGCAAAATCCCTTATGTACCACATAAAATTAGATAAAATGCCAAATATCATATCGAGGTGGCTAATTGACATAAGTCAGTATGATTTTAAATTCAAATATCAAAAAGGTGAAAATAACGCAAGTGATTATTGCTCGAGATATGTATTTGACAATGATAACCAAATCAAATATGTAAATACTTTAATTAAAAATGATGAGATAAATGTGGAGAAAATATTAGAGCAACAAATGGTAGATGAAAAATTAAGTAAAATTAGAGAGGAATTACAAAAAGGAAGAAACCGATATCACAATAACAAGGTATACTATATTGATAGCCAAAATAAACTGTTAATGGTAAAGAAGGAAAATAAAAGACAAACGTATAGGAAAATAAATGAGAATAAGATTGTAATACCGCACTCGCTAAAGGGAAAGATAATAGAGATAGCACATTTCCCTCATTTCGGAGTAAAAAAGACATACCAATTACTTTCAAGAAAATATTTTTGGATAGGGGCTTTCCAAGACGTGGAAAATTTTTGTAAGTCTTGTAATCAATGCTTATTAGTAAAACACAAAAATATACCACCAGCCAGACTTCAGGCTATGCCAGAAATATTAAAACCAGGAATATATTTACAACTGGATTGCGTAGGAAAACTACCGCGCAGTAATGGAGGAAATAATTTTGTAATTACAATTGTAGACATGTTTTCACGATACTTTGAGGCCTATGCAGTCAGAGACATTACTGCTAAAACAATAGTGAATAAGCTAACAAACTTCGTGACAACTTATGGAGTTCCAATTATTATTCAAAGCGATAATGCTCAAATTTTTAAAAGTAAAGAATACATAGATTTTACAAATGCATTAAATATTGAAAGGCGATACAGTTCGGTTTATTTCCCAAGTTCTTTAGGTCGTTGTGAAAGAATACACAGAGACATGAAACAATGTATAATGTGTTTGTCAAAGACTACGTTTGAATGGGATGAATCTTTAAAATGGTTTAAGTTTTATGTGAATAACACTATTAACAGTAATACAGGATTTGAGCCTTCATTCCTGTTCTATCTTAGAGATTTATCATTGCCATTTGAAAATATTAAACAAACAAACATACCAAGTAAGGAAGAAATAGATATAATGTATAGTGATGTAAATAATTATAAAAATTATGTGGCACAGCATTTAAAAAATATAGATGAAGTCGTGAAAGACGCATCGGAACAACAAAAGCTGATAAATGACAAACAAATAAAGAAATATAAAATAGTGAGAAAAAACGATATATTTATAGGAGCGACAGTGTACCTAAAAAAGTTCCTAAAACCAAGGGTATTAGAGGATCGATATGATGGACCATTTAGAATTACGAAATTAGTCCGAAATAATAATGTTATAATATGTCTTAAAAGTGATGAAAATAAAACTTATAAAGTGCACATAAATAAACTATACATGGCAGCGGAGCGAAAACAATATTTGAAAGATAGTGACGAAAGCGAATCAAACCACACACACACACAGGACAAAGAAAAAAATCAAAATGAGAAAGTGATTAGAAATAATGATCAAAGTCAAATTAAGGAAGGGAAGGTCACTAAAGAAAAGCAATTAAACTGTGAAAATAATAGAAATGATGATGAGGTTTGTTATAATGCCAGAGGGTATAATTTTCGCCCTCGAATTGTTGTAAATAGTAATTTCATAAAACAAAGAATATGAAAAATATGTAAAAAGTTTGTAATTAATGTCATAAATAGAAAGTGATAAATGAGTGTATATGTATATGTTTTTATGTTTTAAATTGTGGATATAAGTATATTTCAAAAAGTATGTTATGTATTTCTGACATTACATATATATGGCAAGTTCAAAAAAAAAAAAAAAAAAAAAAAAAAGTGAAATAACAAAGTAATTTATAAATAATATGGTGGTATGGAATTCAACCATAACCAAGAATCGGAAGTTGATAGTTGCACTACTACAATATGTTACAAAATGAAATGATAACAAGAAAATGTATAATAATAATAAAGTAATGAATGCTGTTATGTAATGATATGTCGTATGTAAATAATTATGTAAAAGGAGAAATGAAAATTATGCATTGCAAATAATATATATCAAAATTTACAATTTAATAATAATGTGAATGTTGGTAATCCTCATGTAATTTATGGTACATTATGTCAATTATGAATAATGGACTAACTTGACAGGGAACTATCAAGAAACTACAAAGAACTATCAAAGCTATGAGTTGTACGAGGCTAAAAAGTGGAACTCAGCCTTTCTCACGATGGATGAACTTATGTGTTTACGAGGAACCATTGTGAACTTAATTTCTTACCACTGGGGTGAAACTGGGGGAGAGTAACTTTTGGACTTTTTTTTTCGCGGGGGGGGGGGGGGGGGGTGAGAATGTAATGCCAGAAATGTAAAGTAATAAATATTTGGAAGGATTAAAAAATAATGGAACCAGGAATGCGGGCGGATTATCCCCACGCTAAGCAGATGGGCGATAATATACAGGTGGCCCCATATCTTACATACCACGCCCATGTTTACATACCACACTAAGCCGTTTGGCGGCAACCGAGACGGCGACGCCATGTCTACGGATTAGCTCTCAGCTCTACATTTCAGCACGTGGACCGCCGACCGAAAAAGGGATATAAGTGAGAGTTGCTCGAAGTGGGGGTCAGAATTGGTCAAGGCAGGCTGTTGGAGTTAGACTAGTCAAGAAGAAGCGACGGTAGCAGAGTTAAGAGTTGTGTGTGCGTCTCTGATATAGGAATTCGAAGGAGAGCTCATGTTCATCTGGTATTGCAAGTGTAAAGTGTGACAAAGCATCGGTGTTACCCAAGTTATATGAAAGAAGATCAGGTACCGTACAATTAAACTATATGAGGATAACCTATTTGTCTAAATTTGTGTTTTTAAGGAAAAGCTAATTAATGCATCCCACCACGTGCTCCAACCAAATATCAATTCATCTGGCATTACACCCCCCGAACTACCATTGAGATGTATTCCTCTGTGATATTTATTTAATTTGTAAAACTAAAGAGTGTAAATTGAGTATGTGATAAATAAATGTTTGTTCCTTTACTATTAACCTTAATTTTTAGTTTGTTAACTTAGTATCCCGTTAAACACAGAAATAGGTGGGTTTTGCGGCCACCAACGCAATGTACACAGCAGTAAGTTTTAGAACAGATTACATGTATAATTAATATACTAATAAATAATTAATTTAATGTAAAATGCATTTTTGACAATATTAATTTTAATCAACAAAATTAATAAATCGGCACACATACATTGCACAGACACACACACAGACGTCACGCTGAAAATAGTTTTTTCGTATTCTAAAGGTCTCGAAACGTGTAGATCAATCGAAAACTCGAGTTGCGATTTTCGACATGATTCCAATACTTTCCCTATACATTACCATGTATTGCAGGGAAAGTAAAAAAAATCATGTATAATATCCACGGCACATTGTTTTTAACATTGAATTGCACATTCAGCGCTTTTCCGCATGATAGCATGTAAAATGATTTAAGTACCCAATTAAATTATATTTCGTGCAACTCTAAATTGACAATTATCTATATAAATAACATCCGTAATAAGCAATATAGTTAATATATAAATGTTTTAATGATCATATTTTAATGACTTTGACGATATTTTCGTCAGTCTGGGGAGGCATATCGCCAAGCTGGCGATACTTCCAAAATTTCGTCGACAAGTTTGCTAAACTGCACACAGACGAAAACAAGAGCTTTTCTTATATATGTTACCGGCAATGTATGAAATGCCGGCATTCTATAGAATACCTAGGCATTTTATAGAATACCGGCCGTTTTTAGAAGCAAAGTGTGAAATATGATAATTATTATATACTTTCCCTAGGCATTGTATATAATGCCTAGGCATTCTATAGAATGACAAATGCTATTTAGGCAAAGTATGAAAAAAGGAATGAATTGGAGATATATTTCATACTTTGCCGGTTTGTCATATTTCATTCTATAGAATGCCTAGGAAATGTGTGAAATGTTAATCGTTTCATAGATTGCCGACCAGTTTTCAGTATTTTATAAAATGCCTAGGTATTCTATAGAATGCCGGCTTTCATACATTGCCGGTAACATATATAAATGATTATTGGCGAATGTGCTACTGCTAGAAAGAAAAAAAAAATCTATTGGCGAATTGTTGATCGCAAAAATGCAAAACTATTTCTTAAATATCTTCTCTCGTGAATGGAATGAACTAAATCCACAGGAATGTCGAGAAATTTATCTCATAATATTGTATGAAAATCGAACAAATTTCATGAATTTTAATGATTTTTTCAAAATTTGGAGATCCTCCGAACACTTGATTGCGTTTAAAATAAATAGGCTTTCAATAGTCACCGACTGCAATATCTGTACCAAATTTCATTCAAAATGCTCCATTCGTTTGTGAGATATCGCTTCCAAACACACACACACACCAACAGACATCACCGCAAAACGTTCGATTTGAGTTCAGGGACGCTTGAAACGTGCTTTACCGTTGAAAACTCTAATCCGAATTTTCAACTCCCTCACAGTACTTTCCTTATACATTATACTTCTATTTTCGAGATTTTTACAGCTTTGAAACGTTTCATGCATTCTAAATTTTGTTATAATTGTGCATGAAATTTGCAGGGCATGTTCTCTCTGTATATATGTGTATTTGTATATATATATACATATATATATCCTCAAGATTGTATCCTCAAGAATCGTAGGTGTATACAAAGGCTACAAGAACGAGTCCAAGTTTCTGGATAACTTACGTTTATGCACAAAGTAAACAGAAACAATATACAAACAGCACTTAAATGCTCCACTAATTTCAAAGAATAAGCGATATTATTCTCAAAATACTGACGAAAATAATTTCACAATACAGCAGCTACAATTCTCAGAGCATGAACAAAAATCCCAGTCCACTGCAGCTCGTATCACGTCCATTCGTTAACTCCACTCTAACGGAGGGATGAGTCTTTTTATAGTCTGTCCATAGAAACTTCTGGAAATCGCTTCATATCTCCTGGACTAATCGTTATATTTCGTGAAGCTTCTGGAACATTCCGGAAGCCGCCAAATGTTACCAAATTGGCGATAAACCGCCAAATTTGGCATCCCTTCTTCTAACTGGGAAATCCTGAAAATCCTGGACTCACGTCATCGACTGTGTTTTCTTCGCCTGGCCTTCGAGAGAGACAAAAGAGGAGGCGCCAAAGGGAATATTGCGCTTTCGCAACACACACACACACACACACACACACATTTATATATATATATATATATATATATATTACACGTTCTTTATTACACGTTCATATCACATAAAGGATTCAGATTCAAAAATGCTTAATGCACAAACTTGTTATATATATATATAAATATATATATATATATATATATATATATATATATATATAGTAAAAATAAATATATATATATATATATAAAGTTTGAAAGTCCACTGAAAGAAAGGTGAGAAGCTGTAACTCGAAAAAACCCAACCTTCCAACAAGCCCACAAAAAAAGCATATTTGCGCAATACATTTAATTTATTGCGCAAATATACTTTTTTTGTGGGCTTGTTGGAAGGTTGGGGTTTTTCGAGTTACAGCTTCTCACCTTTCTTTCAGTGGACTTTCAAACTTTATATATACTTATATATTTATTTTTATTATATATATATATATATATATATATATATATATATATATATATATTTGAAATATGTAATAATAAGAATTATGTAAAAATAAAAAAATAAAAAATAAAAAAACAATTCAAGTAATATTAACATCACCATAGAAGCAAATTCACGGCCACAATGCCGATAAGAAAAAAGAACAGCACCGTCCCATATTCGATGATTAATCAGAACTAAATTCATCTTCAGGTCTGAGTATTTAATTCTAATTAACCCAAACAAATGCCTGTTTCAGATTAAGCAATAGCACATCACTATAAATGCTTAAACTCAGACTACAGGCAACAAAAATTGAAAAAAATGAAAATAGGATACATTAAGAAAATTTGTATTACCATGCGGCATGAGCCCTTCTTCTTCCACTACGTGTATACACGATCAACCTCAACAGCTTAATCTAGAAGCACTGGAATGAACAAGTCGAAATTCTACCAGGGAGGCAGTACGAACGTTCGCGGTAATACTCCCAGACCCGTCCAGTGAGTCTAAGCTGGAGACCGGACAAGCATTTCAGAATATTAACTTCCCAAATATGCAATCCTGAATATGAATATGAATCAAAGATGAAAATTCTTACTAAACAAGTAATTCATAGGAAAACTGGATAAACGAGAATGCCACTATACATATATATAACAAGTTTGGGCATTAAGCATATTTGAATCTGAATCCTTTATGTGATATGAACGTGTAATAAAGCTTCGCAGTAAGCAGAATTTTAATGAAAATAGATTTCAAATCCAGGAATATGTATAATTTTAAATAACTTGACTCACAAATTAAATCATTAATTTGTTCTTATTACACTGTTAAATCGATAGAATGTGAAATCGGGAGATAAGAAAATTTAAAAACCAATGCCCAAGGAACATTTTAAATCTTTTTTTTTTCATGTTAAAGAATTAAACTGCAGCGACATTTTGTATTATGTATATTTGATAAAAATATGATAAATTTATTGTATGCATAGAAAATTATGCCCATTTGATGAAATTTTAAAAGTTGTATTTCAAAGTCCACCGTGTCCCCTTAAAATTAAATTTGGACAGAGTTTCAAGTAGTTGATAACAGATATTTTTCATTTTGATTGGCCACAGTCTATTCACATAACAACATTAAGAAAAATATTTGTATTCACTTACTTATGAGTCCTCCAAATAAGACTGCTACAACTACGATGAGGCACAGCGATTTCATTTCCAAGTAGATGTCTTAAGAGATGCTGAAAATATGAAAAGAAACTTAGGTCTGACCGATAAGCACTAAAATGGCTCTGTAAGACCCAACGTTTTTTATTAACAAATAATGTGAATACTATACTGAGTGGCCAAATTATTGCAACCATTTGATATTTTATGCAAATAGCTGTCCTTCAGATATTTATACGACGTTAAATCGTGGAATCGCTAAAGAGGAGAAAACCGAAGACATGCAAAGACTAGCGAAGTGCATTCCTCAAGAAATAAGACGTAAAAGATGCGATCTGGCGGAATGTGAACGTATACTGTGATAGTGACAGCTCAAAGCAGTATGATGAACATTAGCGAAAACGGTCACACATATTAATTCTTCGAGGGCAGCAGGATTTCCTGTAGATATCCTAAAGAATATACATATATCGTTATATACAACGAAAAAGAGCTCAAATATTTATCGCTTCAGGCATAAATTCTCTAATTACACCTCACTGGGTATAAGAAAGAAAGTTTCTCCAAGCCATCAAGTCCTTTGCACGACGTAATCAAAATTTATTTTCGTATTAGCATTATATTATAAAACATTTTTCTTGTTTTTCTACCCTTGCAAATTTTCTATTTTACTACTTTTAGAAGCTTTTTCTCTGTTGCGAAATCTGCTTTAAATGTCCGACGCCCCTCTTATCAGTGCGGAAAGACGCCCAGGAGATTTCTAGCACACAGTTTTGGAACTCCCGTACTTAAGCAACACGACGAACATTAGCAAAAACGGCCGCACTTGTTAATTGTTCGAGGATAGCAGGATATATATATATATATATCGTTATATAGGATATCTACGGGATTTCCAGAGAGTGTATGACAGACAGAAAACAAACACATACACACATATACACGCAAAACAAAATAAAAACACAAAATGCGTGTAACCGTCAACGATATCTGGGTGTCCAAGTTGAGCAGAGAGTTGGCAAAATTGTTACATTAAGGTAATTTGTTGTCAACAAAGCAACCGTTCGACGAAGTACGAGCTTGTGAAGATTGAGAAGTCATTTGGCCACACAAGACAAATAGGGGCGCGATAGCCCAGTGGCTAAAGAGCGGGAATTGCACTCGGTAGGCCCGGGTTCGATTTCCTCCGCTGCCAAAACTGCCGCCGTGTTTACGTGGAGTACGGTCACGTTAAACACGTGGATCCGCAAGTCCTTCCGAGAAGTTGGTGGTAGGGGAAGGAGGATACGGTCCCTGTGGATGTCTTCCCCACTGGGTTCCGCTCTAAATTGGGTGGCTCTTCCCGGCCGTCCAAACAGTTACCGTACACCTTTCTGGTAGGTCGGACGGTCTGGGTCTCAACAACAACACAAGACAAATAGCATCTCAACGTACAGTGTGCCACACATTAGAGCGTGTGAGCTCTAAAATCAGAAGTTCTAACCAAATGGTCATAATAAGTCAGCCTCTCAGTACATTATTTTTGAATATTTATAAACACCGTGCGGTGAAAATGTCTTTGCATCTTAAAAAACCTTAGACAGGACTCATCACAGCTTCATTAAAAACGTCTTTGACAGGATTTTAAGCGTATTGATAGGCAAGTTCTGTTTCATTAATTGCATACATTTTGAAAATCAAATAAGACTATTAGACCACTTTCACTCCGACCTTACTTTACGCTGCTTAGTACAAACCTTACTTTACGCTGCTTAGTACAGACCTTACTTTACGCTGCTTAGTACAGACCTTACTTTACGCTGCTTAGTACAGACCTTACTTTACGCTGCTTAGTACAGACCTTACTTTACGCTGCTTAGTACAGACCTTACTTTACGCTGCTTAGTACAGACCTTACTTTGCGCTGCTTAGTACAGACCTTACTTTACGCTGCTTAGTACAGACCTTACTTTGCGCTGCTTAGTACAGACCTTACTTTACGCTGCTTAGTACAGACCTTACTTTACGCTGCTTAGTACAGACCTTACTTTACGCTGCTTAGTACAGACCTTACTTTACGCTGCTTAGTACAGACCTTACTTTGCGCTGCTTAGTACAGACCTTACTTTACGCTGCTTAGTACAGACCTTACTTTGCGCTGCTTAGTACAGACCTTACTTTACGCTGCTTAGTACAGACCTTACTTTACGCTGCTTAGTACAGACCTTACTTTACGCTGCTTAGTACAGACCTTACTTTACGCTGCTTAGTACAGACCTTACTTTGCGCTGCTTAGTACAGTTTTGTCTGTTTCTATATCAAAACTTTTCTTGACGTCGCACGAGCTTCAAAATATTTTAATTTCTGTAGTAACTGTGAACAGACTTACAAGGGACGTAGGAGACAAACGAGGGTAATGAAAGACAAACTTATGAGGAATTTAACTTCGGGTAAGCTAAAAGAAGAAAAAAAAATCACAGTCTCAATAAATTTATGAAGCCCCCAGCTCCGTTTATGAGAATAGTAGATTTTTTTTTTAAATGTTGATCCTTACAAAAAGATATAATCGAAGGTGGTATGGGTGATAGCACAAATCCATTGCTAGATAAAAAAAAAAGCAAAAACTCTGTATAAATAAAAAAAAAAATCTCCTTCTCAAAATTTTGAAATATTTTGAAGTACGAGAGCATCAAAAAGTCGCATCAAAATCAAAAATTAAAAGTAGGACTAATAACTTTGAATCGGTAGGACTAAAACAGTTTCGTAAATCATACGGAACTTGTGCTTATGCCTAACGGACTTTTAATTTTCATTTTGAAAGCTGTAACGGTTTGACTGCCCCATACATTTCGCGGGCATAAAGACCTCAGTATAATACCAATAAATTTTCTTTCTGTCGTTGGTTTTCTTTTTCATTTAACTCACAATCGTCATGTTGTAGAGTCATCTAACATATATAAATGGCAGAAAGCTTGATCATAAAATTTGCTTTGGTAGGTAGATTCGCTTTTAGGAATCAACTGAAAAGTAGAAGTAACCTAGAAGTGGCTACGCCAGGACTGGCATCAAGTGAAAATCGTCTTATGCCCGTTTTCACGGTCTTCGTTTTTACTTTCCTTATATACATAATGTATAAGGAAAGTATTGTGACGGGGTCGAAAATTCGAATTCGAGTTTTCGACGGGAGAGCACGTTTCAAGCATCCCTGATCACGAATCAAACATTTTTGAAGTGATGTCTGTGTGTGTGTATGTGTGTGTGTGTGTGTGTGTGTGTGTGTGTGTGTGTGTGAAAGTATGTGTGTGTGTGTGTGTGTGTGAAAGTATGTGTGTGTGTGTGTGTGTGTGTCAGTGAGTCTGTGGAGACGATAACTGACGAACAAATGGACCGATTCGAACCAAATTTAGTACAAAAATCACAATCCGTAAACACTGGAAGCCTATTGTTTTTATACATAATCGAATGTTCAGAACCCCCCTAAATTTTCGAATGAAATTTTCAAAAAATCGTCAAAAAATCAAAACCGCTAATAAAGTTACGCAAATAGACATTTCATATGTAATTTTTCATTAGAAAACGATTGGCATAAATTTTAGAACGCTAACATCAACCGTTCTTGAGATATTGTGCATTTTTCAAAAAAATTATGAAAAAGTCACATAAAAAAAAAATTCCTATTGAGAAACATGTTCACTTTTCATATGTAATACCATGCGATAAATTGAGTGACATCATTCTCGTGGATCTAGCTCGTTCCATTCATGAAAAAATATACTTTGAATAATACTTTTGTATTTGAACGCCAATAGTCATTTATCTGCTGTAAGAAAAACTTTTTTCTTAGTGCATAACGTTTGGCGAGATTTTGGCGACGAATTTGGCGAAATTTCGCCAACTTGGCGACTTTTTTGAAATGTTGCCAAATTAATGAAAATCTCGCCAAATGGATAAAAATGATGCTAAATCAATGAAAATGACGACTAATTGTCGAAAATTCAATATCTTGGAAAGAATATTAGTATCTACTATAAGAAAAACCTATTTTTTTACTGTAAAAGTAGTAAATTCATTACATTATATAAGGAAAGTCATGTGTTGCCCACATCAGATTTTTTACAAATGTCTTACTGCAAGGAAATTTGAGAAAGCCAAAGCGAACTGATGAACTACAAAATTGGAAGCTATTTTATTTATACTTAAGAGTATACACGGACTCTAAATGGAAAACAAATGCTCGTTTATGTTTTTTTTTGTTTTTTTTAAGAATGCAAGCTACAGGACAAAGTTCTAGTAACAGCTTGCAAGTTAAAATACAATACAAAATATACAGATTAAAATATAATAAAATGCATTAAACGATATTACGGTATGGAGTTGATTTAACAATATATATATATAAATTACCAAGTGTCCGTCTGTCTGCCACGCATTTTTAAGGCACTTCCCGAATAGATAGATCAATCTTGCATTCTGATACACGGGTCGATTGTTCGATAAACCCCCCTAGAAAAATCGAATTTTTCGAAGATGTTCTGTAGAGGGGGGGGGGGGGGGGGAGGGGGGCTCCACACCAAAACGTTCAAAAAGTTAAATAATAGAAAAGCATGCTTTGTGGTGAGCTCTCGAATTTGGTGTACGAGTAAATCGTGCGAAAGGGAGAAAGTCTACAATTTCAGATTTTCAATATTTGCTATTCTAGTGGGTGCCCCACACCAAAATGTCCGAGTTGCCGAGTAAATAAGAAACGCCTCCATTAAAATTTGACAAAGTCTAGAAAATTGGTAAATGGGCTAATCATCACTTGATAAAAAAAAGAAGAGTTTTCAAAAATTTTCATCTTTCAAAGCTGAAATGATAAAAAAAAAAAAACCGTGCTTCGGAATAGACTTCAAACTTGGCATGTGAGTAAATCGTTCAAAAGTAATAGAGTGTGCAATTGGCGTTTACCAATATTTGTAACTTTAGAGGGTTCCGCCCGCACATCAAAATGTTCAATTTGCTGAATAAAGAAGAAACTTCTCCTTTAAAATATGATATAGAGGCTTGAAATTTGTGCATTTGATAAAAAAGCCAATAAGGATAGATTTTTGAAAAAAAAAATTTTTTAAGGGAGTGGGTGCTCTACACAAAATTTTCGAAAGGTGAAATGATAGGAAAACATACTTCGCGATGAGATAGAGACTTTAAATTTAATATAATGTTAGATAGTTAGAAAAGAAAAAGGGTACAATTTCAGTTTTTCATAATTTTATACTTCAGGGGTGCTGTCCGCTAAAATGTTCGATTCGTCGAATAAATTAAGTACGCCTGTTTTAAATGAGATAGAGTCCTGCAACTTTAAACATTAAGCCACATTAAACCCCATTTAAAAATAAAACCACATTTAAACATTAAACCACATTAAACCACATTAAACCATTCGGAATGTAAAACGATAAATAAGTAGGACTTCATATTTGATGTATGGGTACATAGATCAAAAGAAAGAAAGTTCGCAATTTTATTTTTTCAATATTTGTTACTTTATACGTTATCCCACACGCCAAAATATTTGATTTGACGAATAAATGATAAACGATAATGCTTCTAAATAAATGATAATGGAATGGAGATAAATGAAATGGAGATTTGAAATTTTTTACACAAGGCAATTATTCAAGAAAATCCTCGGGAAAAAAACGAATTTTTTTCTAAAGGGGAGTGCTCTACATCAAAAAGCTCTAAAAGTGAAATGATGGACACATATACTTCACGAGATATAGATTATAAATTGTGTGAGAGTAAATAGTTCGAGAAGAAGAAAGTATACAATATCAGTTATCCAATATTTACGTTTTTGGGGGTGCCGCACACCAAAATGTTCTATTTTTGGAATAACAGATACACGCTTTATTTTAAGTGAGATATAGATTTGAAATTTTATACACGGATCAATCGTAAAGTTAAAGAAAAATCGAGTTTTTAAAATGTTCTGTGGAGGAGGAACGGTGCTCCACACCAAAACGTTCGAAAGGTGAAATAAGAAATAAAGACTTGAAATTTGACGTACGGATCAATGAATAATAATAAAAAAATTAAGAATAAAAGAACGGTTTTCTTTTTGTTTTAGATGTTTATTTAATGGGTGCTCTGCATCAAAACGTTCGACATGTGAAATGATAGCAAAATGGACTTTGCATTTTAATAGTGATGGTGAGATTTTATGATATAAAGAAAAATTGGTGAAAAGATCGTTAGATGGAGATAAAATGTATAATTTCAGCTTTCTAATATTTGATAATTTAGGGATGCCGCATACTTAATTGACTGAATAAATGAGAACTATGTTTTGGCTGAATGAATGAGTGAAACAGATATTTGAAATTTGATGCAAGGGCGAACAGTTTGAAAGGGGCCACTGGAAAAACCGAATTATTAAAAATTTCATCTCATTCGGAGGGTTGCTTATTACAAGACCGTTGATTTTCAACAGGCATTCAGCCAGTCTAACGTTATACTATTTCTATTAATTAAACCTTCGTAAAATACAGCATATAAGCAAAAATAAACGGGTAATAAGTTTTAAATGCAATATCTCCATTTTTGTATTTTTGTTAAGTTTGTGTTGAACATTTAACAAATACATAATTAACAAAAGATATCATAAAGGCTGTCATAATCTATTAACATATTAGAAAAGAAAATCACTCACCTCTTTCCCTAATCGTACTTTTGAATATACAGAATCCTTTTTCGGAACCGCTATTTATATCGTTTGTAGAAACTCACTTGTAACGTTTCAGGTGATAAAGAAGTCGCAGTATTCGCTAATAAGCGACAGAACATTCTGCATTAATATTTACATCTGTGCTTCGAAACATCTGCGGATTGTTTTCGATATTGAATCAGTAGGCGGAATGGACAATTTCGAAATATTTCATTAGCATCCAATTGCTTCATTGCGAGAAATTCGTAAGAAAAGGTAAACACATTTCAGAAACGAACGGATCATTAAGTTACATTCCCCCGATGCCTTTACGAATTCTATTCGAATGAACAATCGAATATCATACTAATAAATAAAGCATATTATTTTTCCAAGGAAGGTCGAATTCGAGATTATAGTCGGAAAACATGTTTTGAGACGTTCTGAACGCATCTCTCTCTCTCTCTCGCTCTCTCGTTCTCTCTCTATCTTTCTCTCTATCTTTCTTTCTATCTTTCTCTCTCTCTCTCTCTGTATCTCTTTCTGTATCTCTCTCTGTATCTCTCTCACTGTATCTCGGTATCTCTCTCCCTCTCTCTCACTGTATCTCTGTATCTCTGTATCTCTCTCTCTCTGTATCTCTGTATCTCTCTCCCTCTCACACTGGTCCTGTATATCTCTCCCTCACTTTCTTCCCCCCACTGTCTCTTTCTCTTATTCTCTCTTTTCCTTACACTCTTCCCCTTAAGGGTGAGCGTCAGTAAATCTTTTGCCCTATCCGCGCTTTGTTAACTTTCGCAGCACACATTTTTCGCCGAAATTCTGCTCAAACAGTTGCGAAATATTTTCTGAAAGATAAAATGCAATGCTTAGATTATATTAAAACTAAATTTAATACCCAATAAAACATATAATATATTTTTTATTTTAATTCAAAATATTTTTGGTTCTGCCATCTGTTGTCGTAATTTAATTTATACCGACTATTTTTATTTTTTAATGAACATTTTTAAATGTCTATTCCTTCTAATACGCTATTAAATACAACAACAGATTATATATAATGCCACAATCACGGAAACGTAATTGAACTTGGATTTGAAGACAAAGGAACTTGAAAACTTGAAGACAAATCTGCAGTCCTCAGTGATGTACCTTCAGATCCCCTTATCAAATTTATAGAATGAGAAATTACCTTAACGTGATTGTGGCATTACTATATATCATCTGTTGTTGTATTTAATAATGTATTAGAAGGAATAGATATTTAAAAATGTTCATTAAAAATAAAAATAATTGATATGAATTAAATTACGGCAACAGATGGCAGCACCAAAAATATTTCGGATTAAAATAAAAAATATATCCTATGTTTTATTGGGTATTAAATTTAATTTTAACATGATCTAAGCATTGCATTTTATCTATCAGAAAATATTTCGTAACTGTTTGAGCAGCATTTAGGCGAAAAATGTGTGCCGCGAAAGTTTGCAAAGCGCGGATAGGGCGGACGATTTACTGACCGTACTCTCTATCTCAATCCTTTTCTACATCTCACCCTCAGCTTACTCCCTCTTTTGTACTCTGTGTTTTGTCTTACTCTCTCTCCCTTACTGTCACTCACATAACACTTCTCACATAATACTCTCTCTTTCTTACTCGCTCTACTTTACCTCGCCCTCCCTCTCTTCCTTCCTTTCATTCTTCTACTTTTCTATACTGTTAACTACTCGTTCTCTCTAGTCCTCTCTCTCTAGCCCCCTACTCTCTTGTTAATCGATATTTATCAACCTCTCTTTACTATCCTCTCTCCGATCTCTGGTTTAATCTACGTTTTTTAACCTCTTTCCTTTACTCCTTATTTTTTCCTCATCCAGTCCCCTCAGTATGAGGTATTAAGTCAAGCAGGAATGCGCACATATTACAATTAAATATGCGTGCAACGACCTCATGATCTCCGGACAGGAACTGTTAATTAAAATATCGGAGCACACTATCACGAAGACATCACTATTAAATTTGTGTCGATAGATATATATTATGTTGTTGTTGTTGAAACCCAGACTGTCCGACCTACCAGAAAGGTGTAAGGTAACTGTTTGGACGGTCGGGAAGTGCCACCCAATTTAGACCGGAACCCAGTGGGGGAGGCATCCACAGGGACCGTACCCTCCTTCCCCTACCACCAACCTCTCGGAAGGACTTTCGGACCCACATGTTTAACGTGATCGTACTCCGCATGAACACGGCGGCAGTTTTGGCAGTGGCTGGAATCGAACCCGGGCCTACCGAGTGCAACTCCAGCGCGCTAACCAATGGGCTACCGCGCTCAGATATATATTATATAGAAAACTAGAACTGGATATAATATTTTGTAGTTTATATGGCTAGAATACAAATATTTCGAATTTATAAGATTTTCGTAGCGTTATATCCTAAGGAGAATAATGATTATTCCGGGCCAATGGCCTGTCATCTCGGGAAAATGAAAGTTTCAACTACGCTATGTATGTAAATTGAATAAAAGTTATATGTGTTAAGACAAATTTACCAAATGCACTGACCTGACTAATCGGCTAACTCGAAAAAATAATTTTAAAGATTTTTCAGATTTTATTATGATACAAATTCTGATGTCGAATGAAGCCCCAGACACAGAACTTTTACCATAGTAGAAGTCGAACCTACGACCTCGTGATCTATAGACAAGCACTATTAACCAACATATCAGAGCAATGAGAGAATCTCCAATTTCATACTAAGTTTCTGTGAATTAACAACTTTTTACACTTTTACTCATGCAAATGTCACTTTTTAAAGTATATATATACATATATATATACACAACACACACATATATTTACAAGGAGTCCCCAAAACATTGACCTCTGCTTTTATTCCTTAAATATTGATCGTTACAAAGTTGCCTAAAAAAAGGTACAGAATTTTATGAAATCGATAAAATTTTCAGAGGATTAAATTTGAAGAAATACAAGATATAAATTTTTATACGGTCCCCGTACAAAAACATTTACAATGAGTAAAATGTGCCCCATGCACTAATAAGGTGATGTACAAAATTTCAGTATTTTATCATAAAAAGTCCCAGAGATATGTTTAAGAAAAATTGGTGAGGGATTAATCACAAATTAAAATGTAAATGTTTACAGCAAGAGTGCAAATGACGCAGTGCAGAAATCATAGGCAAATAATATCTGCTCTTATCTTAAATAATAAAAGGCAATGTCTGTGTGTGTGTCTGTCTGTCTGTCTTATACACTATACGTTTCGCGACCGCGCGTCGGAGAGCTACGAAATTTGGCAATCGGAGACCCGGGGGGGAGGGAAGGGGACACGTGAAAACCGATTTTCAAAATTCTAATTATTTTTTTATTTATTTAATGTTTTATGCGATTTCGACCTTTTTTTGCCCTTTTTGCCCTTTTTTCTCCACGATCCAGACGTCGTAGAAAAAAACAACTCACACCATCGGAAAGAGCAGACAATTACGAGTAAAAATATATCAATTTCAAATCTGAATTTCGATTTCTAATATTTTTTAAAGATTTTAAAACAAAAGTCACTTTTTGCTCAAGAAAACGATTTTTGGTTTTTAAATTCTCGCATCGTGAAAAGTACTCATAATTTCGACTAATAATTTACATTTTCAGAAAGGTCAAACATCTGGCATTCTTACAAGTCCAATCTGGTCCAGAAATAATGAAAATTGCCTTCAGGATGGCAATTTTAAAGACGCCATGATTTTAAATTTGTCGGCTACCGGCTCAGTTCCTCAAGGCATTTTCCCCCCATCCGCATTAGTTTCTTCCCCGTCTCCATGGAGACCGCGCTTTCGGTTTTAACTGAATTACGAGCGTAAGTGTTGTATACATCGGGCGAAATTATTATATTTATATGATATTTTAAATGGATATTTTTAAATGGATATTTTAAATAATTTAAATGATTGAATTATGGTGGTTTGAATTGTGGTGATGTATTTGAAATTATTATATTTATGGATTGGTGGAACGATATGGTTGATTTTTTTATTTTAAATGGATATTTTAATTTATGGATATTTTAATTTATAGATATTTTAAATGGATATTTTAATTTTATGGCTATTTTAAATGATGGAACGATGGAACGAGGATGGTGGAATTAAGAGCCTAGCATATGGTCGTTATAAATTTAAATTAGCGCGCGGGAAGTTAGCGCGCGAGAATTGCACTCGGTAGGCCTGGGTTCGATTCCCGCCACTGATGCGGAGTACGATCACCTTAAACATATGGGTCGATAATTCCTTCCGAGAGGTTGGTGGCAGGGAAAGGAGGGTACGGTCTCTGTGGATGCCTCCCCCACTGGGTCCTGGTCTAAATTGGGTGAATAAAAAGAAAGTTATGGAGATTGTCGCGGAGGGCGCGGTAGCCCAGTGGTTAGCGTGCGGGAATTTCACTCGGTAGGCCCGGGTTCGATTCCCTCCACTGACAAAATTGCTGCCGTGTTCACGCGGAGTACGATCACGTTAAACATGTGGGTCCGTAAGTCCTTCCGAGAGGTTGGTGGTAGAGGAAGGAGGGTACGTTCCCTGTGGATGCCTCCCCCACTGGGTTCCGGTCTAAATTGGGTGGCACATCCTGGCCGTCCAACCAGTTAGAAGGCCCGGGTTCGATTCCCAAAATTGCCGCCGTGTTTACGCGGAGTACGAGCACGTTAAACATGTGGGTCCGTGAGTCCTTCCGAGAGGCTGGTGGTAGGGGAAGGAGGGTACGTTCCCTGTGGATGCCTCCCCCACTGGGTTCCGGTCTAAATTGGGTGGCACATCCTGGCCGTCCAACCAGTTAGAAGGCCCGGGTTCGATTCCCAAAATTGCCGCCGTGTTTACGCGGAGTACGAGCACGTTAAACATGTGGGTCCGTGAGTCCTTCCGAGAGGCTGGTGGTAGGGGAAGGAGGGTACGTTCCCTGTGGATGCCTCCCCCACTGGGTTCCGGTCTAAATTGGGTGGCACATCCTGGCCGTCCAACCAGTTAGAAGGCCCGGGTTCGATTCCCAAAATTGCCGCCGTGTTTACGTGGAGTACGAGCACGTTAAACATGTGGGTCCGTGAGTCCTTCCGAGAAGTTGGTGGTAGGGGAAGGAGGGTACGGTCTAAATTGGATGAATAAAAAGAAAGTTATGGAGATTGTCGCGTAGGGCAAAGTAGCCCAATGGTTAGCGCGCGGAAATTGCACTCGGTAGGCCCGGGTTCGATTCCCAAAATTGCCGCCGTGTTTACGCGGAGTACGATCACGTTAAACATGTGGGTCTGTAAGTCCTTCCGAGAGGTTGGTGGTAGGGGAAGAAGGGTACGGTCCCTGTGGATGCTTCTCTCACTTGGTTCCGGTCTAAATTGGGTGAATAAAAAGAAAGTTATGAAGAATATCGCGGAGGGTGAAGTACCCCAGTGGTTAGTGCGCGGGATTTGCACTTGGTAGGCCCGGGTTCGATTCCCAAAATTGCCGAATAAAAATAAAGTTATGGAGATTGTCGCAGATGGCACGGTAGCCCAGTGGTTAGCGCGCGGGAATTTCACTCGGTAGGCCCGGGTTCGATTCCCGCCATTGCCAAAACTGCAGCCGTGTTCACGCGGAGTACGATCACGTTAAACGTGTGGGACTGCAAGTCCTTCCGAGAGGTTTGTGGTAGGGGAAGGAGGGTACGGTCTCTTTGGATGTCTCCCCCATTGGGTTCCGGTCTAAATTGTGTGGCACTTCCTGGCCTTCCAAGCAGTTACCTTACACCTTTCTGGTAGTTACCTTACACCTTTATGGATATTTTAATTTATAGATATTTTAAATGGATATTTTAATTTTATGGCTATTTTAAATGATAGAACGATGGAACGAGGATGGTGGAATTAAGAGCCTAGCATATGGTCATTATAAATTTAAATTAGCGCGCGAGAATTGCACTCGGTAGGCCTGGGTTCGATTCCCGCCACTGATGCGGAGTACGATCACCTTAAACATATGGGTCGATAATTCCTTCCGAGAGGTTGGTGGCAGGGAAAGGAGGGTACGGTCTCTGTGGATGCCTCCCCCACTGGGTCCTGGTCCAAATTGGGTGAATAAAAAGAAAGTTATGGAGATTGTCGCGGAGGGCGCGGTAGCCCAGTGGTTAGCGTGCGGGAATTTCACTCGGTAGGCCCGGGTTCGATTCCCTCCACTGACAAAACTGCTGCCGTGTTCACGCGGAGTACGATCACGTTAAACATGTGGGTCCGTAAGTCCTTCCGAGAGGTTGGTGGTAGAGGAAGGAGGGTACGGACCCTGTGGATGACTTTCCCACTGGGTTCCGGTCTAAATTGGGTGAATAAAAAGAAGGTTATGGAGATTGTCGCGGAGGGCGCGGTAGCCCAGTGGTTGGCGCGCGGGAATTGCACTCGGTAGGCTCGGGTTCGATTGCCGCCACTGCCAAAACTGCTGCCATTTTCACGCGGAGTACGATCACGTTAAACATGTGGATCCGTAAGTCCTTCCGAGAGGTTGTTGGTAGAGGAAGGAGGGTACGGACCCTGTGGATGCCTCCCCTACTGGGTTCCGGTTTAAATTGGGTGAATAAAAAGAAGGTTATGGAGATTGTCGCGGAGGGCGCGGTAGCCCAGTGGTTAACGCGTGGGATTTGCACTAGGTAGGTCCGGGTTCGATTCCCGCCATTGCCAAAACTGCCGCCGTGTTCAGGCGGAGTACGATCACGTTAAACATGCGGGACCGTAAGTCCTTCCGAGAGGTTGGTGGTAGGGGAAGGAGGGTACGGTCCCTGTGGATGCCTCCCCCACTGAGTTTCTGTCTAAATTGGGTGGCACTTCCTGGCCCTCCAAACAGTTACCTTACACTTTACTGGTAGGTCGCGCCAGCGAGTGTGCCACGGTTAGAATTTGCCACGGTCAGAATTTTCAAGGGTAGCGAACAGGCTGGTCGCCAAAGGCGGCTAGTCTTTAATAAATCTTTGGCATGGATGGAAAACATTTTGAACAAGCATTGTAATCTTTGTGTAAAGTTATTATTTCTACGCAGTGTAGATACTTTTGTACCAATAAAAAGTAAAATTATTATTTATTTATGTAATCATTGTTTTCTTTCGTAATCTGTGCATGAGCCCTGAAATGCGATCTGCCCACATGATTTTTTTTCCTCTGAGAACCCATGTCGATGCATCGAAAAGTGGTTTAAGTTAGCATTTTTGTCTTTTCATATCTCTGGGACTCCTTATGATAAAATGCTGAAATTTTGTACATCACCTTACTAGTGTATGGGGCGCATTTTACTCATGGAAATGTTTTTGTACGGGGGCCGTATAAAAATTAAAATTTTGCATTTCTTAGAATTTAATTCCCTTGAAAATTCTAATCGACTTCATAAAATTCTGTACCTTTTTTTACGCAACTTTGTAATTTATTATATATGTCTAAGAACAATATTTAAGGAATAAAAGGCGGGGAATAAAAGGCGGTGTTTTGGGTATACCCTGTATACACACACACATATATATATATATTTAATATATATATATATATATATATATATATATATATATATATATATATATATATATTCCCTTAACAGCCAGGTTACAAGGAAACAGGTAGTTACATATGAGTACACTAGTTATAACGAAGCATACCTTAAATCCCGTTTTTGACCGCGGTTGTCCCGGTTTAAAGGTACATCCCAAAGTCCCGGCAAATTTGTCATTTTGTTCCGTTTAAAATTTATCTTTTGTAATAAAGTTTTTGTTGGAAATTGCAATTCCTGTACCTAAGGGATATTACAATAATTGCAATTGAAACAACTCCAGAAAAAATGAATGCAACACTTGAAAATGCTGTTATAAACACAAATAAATTATTTGATGAAGTGATTATTGTTAATAAATTCTAATATTCGAACTGCGGCACGTGAAAAATAATGAAAATGAACTGTAAAAAAAAAAGAAACTGTAAATATTTAAATTTTGAAGAATTTCAAAGATAAAAAATCTGATGTGGGCAGTACATGACTTTCCCTGCAGATTCAAATTCATGTTTTCTTTATTTCTTTAAGAACTCTTTAAATTGTGTTTAATTGCACAAAATGACACTAAATTTGTATTTTTAATTCAATTTCTGCTTTTATTTGGTAATTGAACATTTTTCTTAAGGCGGCATAAAAAATTTCAAAAAATCTCAAATATCTCGAGAACGGTTAGTCCTAGAGTAATAGAGTTGTTCTTATTCTTTTCCTCGTCAAAAATTAGGTATAAAACAAGCATTTAATTGATACATTTGAACATACGTAGTCTTTTTTCAGATATTGGCGATTTTTGCGGGCCATTTTGTAAGGAAAGACAGGTTGTTCTTTTCCGAATCGTAACAAAATCTATTCAGCACCAGAGTATCCCACATGTGATTTATCTACCAAATTTTGTGAAATTTAGTCAATTTGTATTTCAGCTAGAGTGAGTACATGAGATTTTTGCTGGCCATTTCGCAAAAAAGGCGGGTTCTTTTTTCCGAATTATACCAAAAACTAATCAGCAACAAGATCACACCCAAGGGTCTTACCTACCAAAGTTTAAGAAATTCGGTCTATTAGTTTTTGAGTTAGAGTGTATACATATATTGCACAGACACACAGACAGACACACACACAGTCGTCACGCTAAAAATAGTTTTTTCGTATTCTAGAGGTCTCGAAACGTGTAGATCCGTCGAAAACTCGAGTTGCGATTTCCGACATGATTCCGATACTCTCCCTATACATTACCATGTATTGCAGGTAAAGTAAAAAATGTTAATACGGAATTTCAGCTGAGTTTTGCAGTCTATTTTTTGTGTACCAGACAATTCCGCTCCTATTGAGAGGGTGTCCTTATCATGATCAATATTCGGTCTGAAGAATGAAGTAGAATTGCTGAATGAACTGGGTCTAATGCAGGTGTAATGATAAATCTAATGCTCTGTGAAATAAACATGGATCTGGAATGCTCTGTGGAAAGTTAAAAACGACAGGTATTCCGGTAATAAGTTCAGGCTAGCAACAAATACATGAATGGTCAAAATCGAATGATTAAAATCTTATGTTTCAAGTTTCAATTCTGCTTTCCTGTGAATCAATAAGAAATTGTATTTACTTATTGATTCATTTATTACTTATTGATTCATTATTTACTTATTGATTCATTATAGTTATTTTATTTCGTCCCGGTTTGGAAAACAATTTATGTGGCAAACTTAGTTATAAGAAATTTATGCAAGATTGCATACATTTAAAATGAGTGCCGAGTAGATTTATAATGTCGATAAAAAATTCGTTGAAAAGTGGTTTTGAGTCATTTGTTGACGACTTGCTAAACATTTTTGCTGAGTCAGGTACAAGTTCGACTCCAAAGGAAGCGTTGGCTTCTCCTGCTGCGTCACGTATTTACCGAAGAATCGTGTTTATTGACACCATTTTGTTCCACGTCAGATTGCTGTTTGATACGCAGAGAAATATGAATGAAACCGAATTCGTTTGAAATGTAATTCTGCATAATACGTACAATTTTACAGAAAATTCGTACACTAATACGTACTTATACATAATACGTACAATTTTACAGAAAATAGGAAATCAACATTAGACTACCACACGGATAGATTTGTTTAACCCAAAATCTAATTAACACGATGAGCCGGAGGCGTTTTTAGAAGGAAGAACTCAAAATTATTGTTTGAAAAGAAAATTTCTATGTAAATTTCAAAACTTGCAGAAAATTTTTATGAAGAAAAGTTAATATTAATATCAAATGATGTCCTGCAACTGGAAGAGTCACTATTCATTTAAAGAAGTGTAATTAGAATTTTATAATGAAATTCTAACGACTGATAGAATAAGTAAATGACTGATAGAATCTTAAAGAATCTCAAGGCCCACGGAATCGTAAAATAATCCGATATGGGCAGCGCATGACATTCCGAATAGAAGAAGATTCATCCTACTTTGGATGCATTACGTACACGCATGCACAAACGTCACGCGAAATATAAGTGTTTGGAGGTGCCCGAAATATGTAAATAACATTGCCAAATAAAATGCTTGACCCTTTTCAATACTTTCCCTGATACAATACTATATATTGTAGGGAAAGTAAAACTTCCAGTGAAAGCGTGAGACTGCTTTATTACACTCTCATACTAATGAATGTAATATAAAGAAAGTATTGTTTTCTCGAAAATTTTCATTTTCGAGATTTTGACGCAAATACAGGTTTTAGAAGAAAAGGTTCCTGATACGTTTTGACTATTTTTAGAGTGATGTCCGTCCATCTGTCTCTGGTCGATTTATTGCTCAAATGGTAGCTACAGCAAATACTAATGGAATTTCACAAAACATTATATCCGGTTTTGTTATCGAAAAACTTAGAACTAGATAGAATTTTTAAAAATTCCAGCGAAAACTTTGATATTTATTCAGATTTTTATATTTTCATTAATCTGTGAGAGATTTCCGGAATTTGTCTGGCATTTAAAAATCTGTCGAAGATAATCTATCGACTTTTTGTAAATTCTGGCTCTTTAGTACAAATCCTACAAATTCTCTCTCTCTCTCCTCTCTCTCTCCTTCTCTATCTTTCTTTCTCTCTCTCCTCTCTCTCCTCTCTCTCCTCTCTCTCTCTCCTCTCTCTTGAAAAAATTCGAAATCATAGATCGAGAGATTCTCCCTCTTTTCAGAGATATTTCGAAAATATTTTAAAATCTACTAAATTTTTTGAATTTTTTAAAGTTTCCTGCAACTCTTTGGATCAAATTAATATTAATTCGAAATTTTATCACTTCTTAAAATGGCAGAATAGAAAAAAAATTGACATAATGGATAAAAGGGATTATTTATAGCTTAATGACTACGAAACTCAATGGTTTCAATTATTGAAGTGAAAAGTACATCTTACAAAATATAATTTTTGTGTTTGTAACGTCATTAGCAGGAGAAGTTGCACCTTCGAAAAGGTAAATTATCAAACTTGGTATCAATTGACAGATTTTTTTCAAACCCTTTAAACTGAAAGGCAACATGCTATAATTAAGATCATTTGATCCAAGGATACATTTTTTTTTCTTGCAAAATTAGCAAAAGGAAAAACAAGAAAGATCAATCATGCATAAAGCATTGATTATGAAACACTTTCAAACTAAAACGCAATTTTATTTAAACATCTCTAAATCTCTAAAATGCGATACGACCAGCTGTGATATTTTTAAAATTATCACAATACTACAATAATTTATCACAATACAAATAAACCATGGGGGTAAAAGTACTTTCTAACTCCATGCTTAAAATTTCATCGGAAAAGGAAAAACTATAGAATAGTCAGCTTCTCTATGTAAAATCAATGAATGATTTATTTATATCAGCTATATTGCGAACTCCAGAGCTAAATAATTTTGCGTTGAAAAAATTCAGCAATTCTTATATAACTCATCTTACAGCTTGAGGAGTTTACATTCCCCATACGTGAAAATTAGGCTTCGTTGTAGAAATAATCAAAGTTTGATGATCATTTAAACTCAAAAATATTGTAATTGCGTTGGCGCAGTATATAGATGCACAGAAAAAAATAAAAAATAAAGCGGTTTTAGGACGGATGCAACACTAAATACAAATTAAAAACAACTTTAAAAATCACGATTTTGAGACAAGATGGATGCCATATTTCATTTTGAAATAGATCACGTGATCTCTTCATATAATATGGGTGCAATTATTATTTTAATTTTTATTTAAAAAACTACCGATCATATTTTGCTGAAATTCTGTTTATATATTTTATGGGTTAATTTCAATATTTTCTAAAATTTTTAAAGCAATTTGTGCAATTTAAATTCGTTTAAAAAATGTTTGAAAAATTAGGTCCCGTAGGGTTCAATATATTTCATTTTTTCAACCTGGGTTCAATTCAAAACTAATTGGGTGATGTTATTCATTTACCTTCCCATATGTCCAACAGACCGTCTGAACAACATACTAAAATTTCATTTTGATAAAGTCATTTTTACAGCAGTTATCCTGCGAACGGACCGGCAGGCAGGTGTTTATGACTTTGGTTATCAAAGTCATAAACACTTTTCAACTATGTTGTAAAGCGTAAAAAATCACAAGTCACTTAAAATTGAATTCTGGTATGAGATACTCAAGTTGAGCCACACTCCAGGTGATTTTTCGTCACTGAAGCTCAAAAAAATACTTTTACTGAAATGCTGTGGTGTACAATTTTAGAACTTTGCTGTAATTTATTAACCTTTTGCTTACGGGTGGGACAGCGTCCATCCCAAACGAAGAACCTCTCAAAACGGCAGGTATTTGACATACCCTATCCCAAACAGTTCGACCCCCCTCTGCAGGCATTGGCGTCCATTACTTGACAATATATTTTAATAATATATATTCCCCGAATATATATTATTAAAATATATTATTAAAATATATAGACAATATATTCCCCGAAAGGTAACTTGCCCCCGGGCAAGTTACCTTTCGGGGAATATATTGTCAAGTAATGGACGCCAATGCCTGCAGAGGGGGATCGAACTGTTTGGGATAGGGTATGTCAAATACCTGCCGTTTTGAGAGGTTCTTCGTTTGGGATGGACGCTGTCCCACCCGTAAGCAAAAGGTTAAATTTTAATTATTGCTTTTTGAAAGAAGCACATGTCGCCAACCAGTTTATTTACAGTTTCCGTTGAGAAAAATAAGTTTTAAAGTAATCCTCGAACGGCAAAATGTTGAGTTATACTATGGTTTAGAGAACCACTGCTTTGTCTAATTTCTGCCGAAGAAAATTTCTCCTAATTTTCGAAACCGGTCTATTCGAAATTTGAGTTTTTTGCTGCGCTTTTTATATTTCAAGTTAAACATAATCATGTCCTAAATAGGAAACAAAAATAGCAATGAGTGGCATTTGACCTCATTTATTTTTTTACGAATCCATACGTTCTCGGTAATCAGTCAAAGAATCATGCGCTTGTGTAGATTTTTAAAACCAGCTTTCAACACTAAAATTCGAAATAACTGAAATGGGTCTGTACGGATGTCGGGACAGATTTTGTAACCGTAACACTTTGGTTATCAGCTTCCGGAATCGGAATTAATAAGCAACCGATGTTTCCTTCCAATATCCTACAACAAAAGGATAATTTATTTCGTTTGGAAATGAATGGCAAAATCACATCCGAAGCAGGCTTTTTTAAAAAGGCCGAAAACCGATTTTTTTTTAAATCGGATTGTATCTTCACAACGGTAAGAATTATTCTCTTTCATTCTCACTCGTTTATGAAATATTTCATTTCCAAGCTATCTAATGAAAAATGTAATTTGTGTGGAGCTAATTTCAACAATTCCAAAATGCATTATAAAATCTAAAATATTAGGTATATGCTGAGCTATGCATCGCTCAGTGGACGAGTATATGTGTGATCGTTTTGTAATTTTTTTTGTTATTTTAAATATTAATAAGAAAAAAACAAACATTTATTATAATTTGATTAAACCGAAAAAATTATTTAAGAATCAGGACTTTGTCATTCAATACAGCTAAATTAAGCAATTTATAAAACCAAATTAAAGTACAAAACCCAACATAGGGATATGACGGTTAAAACTATAATTTTCAAATATTATTTCTTTTAAACTTAGAAATAAGCATTTTCTCTTTTTGAAACTAAATAATCTATCTACTATACTAGAATTATCCAGCATCACTCTCCTAAAGGAGTTTTGCCACGTGATAACCCAACATAGGATAGTCTAACTGCAAAAGTTTTGGTTCTAGTATCAACAACTGTTTTATCGAGTCTCCTTTCCTGCGACTTATATATGAATAGTTCCGGTCCAGGCAAGATATATGAGCAGTTGCTTTTTGGTGTATTTCGTTTCGTCATAATTCCATGGCCAGTGATTTGGTTTTATGGGTACAATTTCATGAAATTTTGGTCCACTTTTTCAAACCGAACCAATACAACGAGTGAGATTTCTGGAGGCTTTATACTAGGCTCATACAAAATATTATTTAATCACCATTGCAGCTTAAAAGCCTCTTTTTCGTTCATGAATGAGATCGTAGCTCAACCTTTGCTCAAACGTATAAGTAAAGATAGTTTTCAATAAAACTACATCTGCAGAATATTTTGGGATAGAATCAGGAACTAGCCGATATTCTGGCAACAGGTCCATTAATAATAATTAACTTCTCAATATTGAATTCGTGAACATTTTAATTCGTTGGATGAAGTCTATTAGCATTATTAAAACTTTATGTATCTGGTGTATACAAATGATTTACAAATCGGATGTTAAAGAGATCTACGTCTGATGTAATTCAATTTTCAATGATTTCTGCGTTATTACAGGTCACGTATAAAAATGGTTTGGAGGGTTTAAAATCTGCTGTGGACAGAACATGTCTTTCTCTGCAGACTCATATTCGCGTTCTTTTTATGTCTTCAATAATTCGTTAAATTGAGTTAATTGGCACAAAATGACATTCATAATTATTTTAAATGACGCTGGATTTGCACTTTTAATTCAATTTTCGTTTTCATTGGGTAACTGGACTTATTTTCAAAGGTGGAGTAGCGAAAAGGTGAAAAACTTAAAATATCTCGAGAACGGCTAGTCCTAGAGTAATGGGGTTGATCTTATTCTTTTCATCGTTAAGAATTACGTATAAAACAAACATTTACTGGATATATTTGAATATACGTAGATTTTGAGGATTTTTGCGGGCATTTCGTAAAAAAAGTTTTTTTTTATCCGAATAGTACCAAAATCTAATCAGCAAGAGGATAACACACAAGTGACTTATTTACTAAATTTTGTGAAATTTGGTCTTTTAGTTTTTCAGCTAGTGAGGATGCAGGCAATTTTGGGGGGCTATTTCAGAAAGGCAGTTTTTTTTTTATCCCGAATCGTACCAAAATCCAATCAGCACCAGGGTCACCTACAAGGGACTTACTAAATTTTATGAAATTCGGTCAATTAGTTTTTCAATTAGAGTGGATACATACATTGCACACACACACGTCAGCTAAAAATAGTTTTTTCGTGTTCTAGAGGTGGTCTCAAAATGTGTAGATCCGTCGAAAACTCGATTTGCTATTTTCGGCATGCTTCCTATACCTTCCCTATATATTACCATAAGTAAATTTGTTTCCAGCATAATGTATTTTAATCATATTCATTAATTAAACAGAAATTATTCAAAATAAAAAAAAAATAAAATGATAAATTTCGAACGAATAGATACATTTCATTTTTAAATACAGCATTATTTTATGTTTCAGAGGTTTTGAATAACAGATCAAAATGTCTTTCAAAATTTCTACCCTGCTTTGCCTGACAGCAGCCATTTTCCTGCTCCAAGTTTCTTCCGCTAGAAACTCCCGACAGTTCGAAGAAGATTTGTTCCTCGACAGCATTGACGAGGAAGACCTGAAGGATGTGGGTTTGGAAGATTTGGAATCGGATGGTAAGATCGAAGTTTGTCGATGACGGTGATGTGCTTAACGACGCATCCATTATACATTGAAATGCTAATTAACGCATTAAAACTCGACATTCATTACGGTGTGAACCAGAAAGCTTTTAAAGAAGAAAGTTCCATTAGAAATACGAAACGCTCATTTTTCTTCTTAAATGTATGAACATAAATACTTTACATATTTTTTAGAGGAGCTTAATATGCTTTTAAAGAAATTGTTCTTTTGCAGTTTTATAGAAAAGCATATTATCACTTTCCTTATATACATAATGTATAAGGAAAGTATTGTGACGGGGTCGAAAATTCGAATTCGAGTTTTCGACGGGAGAGCACGTTTCAAGCATCCCTGATCACGAATCAAACATTTTTGAAGTGATGTCTGTGTGTGTGTGTGTGTGTGTGTGTGTGTGTGTGAAAGTATGTGTGTGTGTGTGCGTGTGTCAGTGAGTCTGTGGAGACGATAACTGACGAACGAATGGACCGATTCGAACCACATTTGGTACAAAAATCACAATCCATAAACACTGGAAGCCTATTGTTTTTATACGTAATCGAATGTTCAGAACTCTCCTAAATTTTCGAATGAAATTTTGAAAAAATCGTCAAAAAATCAAAACCGCTAATAAAGTTACGCAAATAGACATTTCTTATGTAATTTTTCATTAGAAAACGATTGGCATAAATTTTAGAACGCTAACATGAACCGTTCTCGAGATATTGTACATTTTTCAAAAAAATTATGAAAAAGTCACATAAAAAAAAAATTCCTATTGAGAAACATGTTCACTTTTCATATGTAATACCATGCGATAAATTGAGTGACATCATTCTCGTGGATCTAGCTCGTTCCATTCATGAAAAAATATACTTTGAATAATACTTTTCTATTTGAACGCCAATAGTCATTTATCTGCTGTAAGAATAACTTTTTTCTTAGTGCATAACGCTTGGCGAGATTTTGGCGACGAATTTGGCGCAATGTCGCCAACTTGGCGAGTTTTTTGAAATGTTGCCAAATTAACGAAAATCTCGCCAAATGGATAAAAATGATGCAAAATCAATGAAAATGACGACTAATTGTCGAAAATTCAATATCTTGGAAAGAATATTAGTATCTACTATAAGAAAAACCTATTTTTTTACTGTAAAAGTAGTAAATTCATTCCTTATATAAGGAAAGTCATGTGTTGCCCACATCAGATTTTTTTTAACTGTAACAGTAGTAAATTCATTGCATTATATAAGGAAAGTGTTGCCCACATCATGTTGCCCATGTGTTGCCCACATCAGATTTTTAAATTTTGTAATTATTAAATTTTGAACAAAGGTATAAAAACGTTCTATTTGAAAATATTTATATTACCACTAAACTATGATAACTTTGGTAAGAATTCGGAACTAGAACTTAATTCGGAACTAGAACTTCCACAAGCGTGTTAAGCGGAAATCATTATTTATACACTAAAGAAGCTTAAAATATAATTTTTTATTCATTCGGTACTTAAAATAGCACATTAAAGCAGTACTCGACCTTTTGTTAGCGATGGAAGAAAATTTGTTATAAAAACTTTGAATCTAACTTAAATTTACTAAATTGAAATAATGTATAATCTTATAAATATATTAATATTGTTGTAAATGATTATTTAAAATTAACTGGATGTAGATTTGTTGTAGATTATCTCAAGCAGAAAGTTCATCAGATGTAAATGAAGAAAAATCTGATGTGAGCAACATATGACTTTCCTTATATAATGCAATGAATGTACTACTTTTACAGTAAAAAGAAAAATAGGTTTTTCTTATAGTAGATACTTATATTCCTTCCAAGATATTGAATTTTCGACAATTACTCTTCATTTTTATAGATTTAGCGTCATTTTTATCCAGATGGAGAGATTTTCGTTAATTTGGCAACATTTCAGAAAGTTGCCAAGTTGGCGACATTCCGCCAAATTCGTAGCCAAAATCGCCCCAAGCTTTATAGACGGAGAAATAATTTATTCTTATAGTAGATTCTTATAGACTATTGGCGTTCAAATACAAAAGTATTGCTCAAAGTATCTTTTCTCATGAATGGAACGAGTTAGATCCACGAGAATGATGTCACCCAATTTATCGCATGATATTACATATGAAAAGTGAACATGTTTCTCAATAGTTACTATTTTTTTTAATTTATGGCATTTTATTTAAAATTTATTCGAAAAATATGCAATATCTCGAGACCGGTTCATGTTAGCATTCTAAAGTTTATGTCAATCGTTTTCTAAGGAAAAATTACGTAAGAAATGTCTGTTCACTTAACTTTATTAAAGGTTTAATTTTTTGATGATTTCTTCAAAGTTTCACTTGAAAATTTAGGGAGTTTTGAACATTCGATTACGTTTGAAAACAGTAAGCTTCCAGAGTTTACGGATTGTGATTTTTGTACCAAATTTCATTCAAATCCCTCCATTCGTTCGTGAGATATCGTCTCTACAGATTCACTGACATACACACACACACCACCTCAAAAATGTTTGATTCGTGATCAGGAATGCTTGAAACGTGCTCTCCCGTCGAAAACTCGAATTCGAATTTTCGACCCCGTCACAATACTTTCCTTATACATTATGTATATAAGGAAAGTAATACCGGTAGAAATCAATAGTAATGTGGATTCCAAAAGATGGTGAAATTAAAAATGGATAAATGGCTTAAACATCTAAAAATGCAAAAAATAATAAAAGTACTCTCTAAATTGAGACGTATATCTTCAACATTTTTCTACCTCATAATGTACCGTGGGAAAGAATCTAGAGTGTTTATAAATCCAATCTCTATTTAAAATAAAACCCTTTTATTGTTCGTGTAATAAGCTACTTAGGAATTGCAGAAGTTTATCAGGACATAATTATGCGAAAGTATTCCAACATTTTTGCTCACTATCTAAACGGGGTGTTTCAAAAAGATTGCACAACTTAATATCTCTTCAACTATTAGTCGTAGACTTATGTTTTCAATTTAAAAGTGTTGTTGTTGTTGTTGAGACCCAGACCGTCCGACCTTCAATTTAAAAGTGTGACTCAACTCAACTTTCTTATACTAGAAATCACTTTTCTTTTTCCAAATTTTACAAGAACAAAATTGACAAATCAGTATCTTGGATCCAAATGATTACAACTCTAACGTGCTACCCTTCACTTTAAAAGGCTTGAAAAAAATATTTCATTTGATACCATACTTGGCAATGTACCCCCCCCCCCCCCCCCCGGATTTTACGGATTGTGATTTTTGTACCTAATTTGGATCGAATCGGTCCATTCGTTTGTCAGTTATCGTCTTCACAGACTCTCACACACACACACATACTTTCACACACACACACACACAGACATCACTTCAAAAATGTTTGATTCGTGATCAGGGATGCTTGAAACGTGCTCGTCGAAAGCTCGAATTCGAATTTTCGACCCCGTCACAATACTTTCCTTATACATTATTGTATATAAGGAAAGTAAAAATTGTGTCGCGACTAGTTTTCACAACAATGGTTGAAACTATTAAATCTCGTAATCACTGACCCATAAACAAACCCTTTTTGCATGTTTATGTCAAATTTTGTTCCATTCTGCCATCTTAAAAAAATATATAATTTCGAATAAAATTCAAAGTTTTCGCTATAAATTAAAAAAAATTCTATCTAGTTGTGAATGTTTTAATATCAAAGCTGGATATAAAGTTTCGTGAAAATCCATTCATATCTGTGGCTGTACACAAGAAAACGGCCACAGATATCAGACGGACATCCCTCCAATAATAGTCATAACGTGTTCAGGAGGTCCTAAAACATTTATTGGCATCAAAATCTCCAAATCGAGCATTTTCGAGAAAACAAAACTTTTTCGATACTACGTATGAGAAAGTAAAAATGTTACAAATAAGATAGACTTTCAGACTACGACAGTTCTGGTCACGTAACTTTTAGTAAAAATTATAAAATTTAGCTTTTTATACGGAAAACGGGCCTTCTATAAAAAGAGTTTCAATTAACAAATTGTTCATTATTTTTTTTATTTTTCTTTAAAAAAAAATGATTGTCCAACATGCAAAATTGGCCGCGAAAAAAGTGTCAAAATTACAGAAATTAAACGTCATTTACACGATCAAAAGAAACGGCAAAAACGCAGATTTCAAGCGTCGTACAGAAATTCAATTTCGTTAGATAAAATTTCCATTCGAAAATTTACATGTGTATATTTTTAGCAAAATTTATATTTTATGCAATCTCGAAGTCATTTTGATCGTATGGCAGTGGAACTTTTTTTATTTGACTGATTGGACAAAAGAAAATATATTTTTTATCGCAATTTTTTTTTCTAAAAATATTGCATTTTGGATATTTTGACTAAAAAATTTCACAAGTTCAAAATTTGTATACGATGATAGTCTACCTTAATTAAAACATTTCTTCAACTGGAACCATTGACCCATGATCTATCGTTCAAGAGACAGTGGTCGTACAATCTTTTTGAGAAGCTGCTTATTAAATTTAATGGAATAGAAAAATAAAATTACTTTCCTCTTCAAGCTATTTTATGAGCAAAATTTATGGATTCAACTAGAAAAGTACTACATTTCCGGTCAACTGAATATAGCGTTTAAAAACCGGTTAAGCTGAATGTATTCAGTACAATTGTGTGCTTCAAATTGTCTAAAAACAGACATTTTCGATGTTATTTTTGCAGGTTCCGGCGAAACGGAGAGTAAACCAGTAGCTACTGACTCCAGCAAGGGTGACTGCACGACTCCAGCAGCCAGGAGGAACACCGACGATTACGTTGACAAGATTCTGGCTGAGGTCCGACCCAAACTTCCCGAACCAGCATTCCTTCCAGAACGAGTTGGAAGATTCCGTCTGTTCAACGGTACCCTCGAAAATTTGGTGAGCATGAAGAGGACCGGACCCGCTCTGGTTCGCTGCTCAGACAGAACCTTCAACTTTTTGGTACCCATCGGCCTGACCAATTTGACTGGAAAATACTTTTGGGAAACAGATGCTGGTAAGTATAAATCCAAAGTATTGAAATTATGCAAATTTAGAATTTTAACATCTATTGAACAGCATATTTCTCAAACGGTTGATAAAGTAGCTTTTGCCGACGTGGTTGTCGAGTGGTCAAGGCAAGCGTTTCCGTAGCAATCGCTCGACCGCCACGTTGTGGGTTCGAGCCCCACGTAAGGCACGGATGTTTATGTTGTGGGCGCAATGTGATCCGCCCCCCTCTGGTGCGCCTGGGGCAACGTCAATGGACGGCTCAATGGTTCACACTCTGGCCGCTGTAATAAAGGCGAATGACGAAGGTCAAAGTGCCTGGCCATTTGAAAAATAAATAAATAAATAAATAAAAATAAAGTAGCTTCTTCGGGTAGGAAAATATTGCAAATGAATTTTCCACAACAGAAATTGTGAGTTTAACTTTGAGAAGTCCTTAATTTTAGTAAAATGGTGATACATACAGTGAAATTTAAGTAAAACCGAATCCACTTAAGAAATTCCATTCAAAATAGGAAAAATCAGCGATAGGAAAATAAAAAAGGGTTTTGCGTGAATAACGTATTCTTATGTGGGTGGTATATCTTCTTTAGACCTTTTCATAATCTCTCAAAATCTAAAAATATCGCTCTAGAACCACCTTTTCAAAATAGTTCTCAATGTATTAAAATATTGAAATTATAACCACCACTCTACTTAGAAAACTAAGAGCCTGATCCAAAATCCAATTATATATCCTTGTAGAGCTTCGAAAAGACTGAAAATTACTTCTTATAGTTCATAGCTAGTACCTCTAGTTTTTGAGATATAAGTGATACAAACTTGAAAAACGGAAAACATTTCTCAATCTTGAACTTGATAAGACTATTTCTCAGAAACTATAAGAGTTTTGTAAAAGAAAATTATTAATCTAGAAACTGAATTTCTTATTGATAGTTTTGTCTCATACTATTTAGATCTATCTTTATAGAAGATATTTTGAGTGAATGTAAGCAAAGTCAGGCAAAAACTCGATTGGACAAAAACTTTTTTCGTAAAAGGAATATAGTTCAAAATATTAAAATATGGAAATTATTTTATATATTCATAAATAGAATCCTATTTTCAACAAAACAAGTAAATATGGTTTACATTTTTATCTATTATGTTCGGAGATATAAGCGTCCAAAGTGCTTGCAGTTTATCGCTCCGATTTCAGTCAAAGATGCCCCAATCATATATGTTATTCACAACAAAAAATTTTTGACCCTGTAAATGACTACTGAATGAAATTGACTTTTTAAATATAACGCCGAATTAATATCAATTAAGACCGAAACTTATGTATTTTAAAGTTTGCAGATTTTTTTTTCCGAAGAAAAACAATAAGCTAACAATACCAAATGATCTTCAATTAGCAGTTGGAAGAGTTTTTATCATTCAAAGAAAGAGTTTCTATCCTTCAAAAGACAAGCAAACAGATGTTATAATGGATTTCTGTAAGCCACATGTTTAAAGAATCCTAAAAAATCTGATGTGGGCAGCACATGACTTTCCTTATATAATGCAATGAATTTACTACTTTTACAGCAAAAAAAATAAATAAATAAGTTATTCTTATAGTAGATACTTATATTCTTTCCAAGATATTGAATTTTCATCAATTTGTCTTTATTTTCATTGATTTAACGTCATTTTTATCCATTTGGGGAGATTTTTGTTTAATTTGGCAACATTTAAAAAGTCGCCAAGCTGGCGACATTCCTCCAAATTCGTCGCCAAAATCTCGCCAAGCGTTATGGACAGAGAAATAAGTTATTCTTATAGCAGATACATGACGGCATTCAAATACAAAAGTATTACTCAAAGTATTTTTTCTCATGAATGGAACGAGCTAGATCCACGAGAATGATGTCACCCAATTCATCTCACGATATCACATACGAAAAGTGAACATGTTTCTCAACAGTTAATATATTTTTTTTAATTTATGGGATTTTTTGATAAACTTATTTGAAAAATGTGCAATATCTCGAGAACGGTTCATGCTAGCGTTCTAAAATTTATGTCAAACGTTTTCTAAGGAAAAATTACATAAGAAAAGTCTATTTGCGTAATTTTATTAAAGGTTTTTATTTTATGATTTTTTCAAAGTTTCACTCGAAAATTTAGTAGGGTTCTGAACATTCGATTGAGTTTTAAAACAATAGGCTTCCAGTATTCACGAATTGCGATTTTTGTACTAAATTTCATTCGAATCGCTCCATTCGTTCGTGAGATATCGTCTCCACACACACACTGACATCATTTCAAAAATGTTTGATTCGTGATCAGGGATGCTTGAAATGTGCTCTCCCGTCGAAAACTCGAATTCGAATTTTCGACCCCGTCACAATACTCTCCTTATACATTATGTATATAAGGAAAGTAAAAATATATACAAATACTTTCGTTTCACCTAAAGGATCTAAAATATGTAGCTAGTATACAGGGTACCCACTTATATCCGTTACACCCCCATTAACTTCTAAACGGTGACAGTTTAGGCCATAAAGTTGTGTCTAGGTATAGTAAAAAGGTTATGCGCTACTCGATGAGACAACTTGCAACGCCATCTATCGGCAAATTTTGGAATTAGCGATCCTATCTCGTAAACGGTGAAAGATACGTGAAAAAAGTCAATTAGAAAGTTGTAGAGCACTCTCGATTTAGTACGAAAAGATACCTTGTGCACATTAATACTCAAAACAGAATGCAAAAAATGAGCAGCGAACAATGATTTCTCGCAGCACAATATGCAGCGAGAAATCCAGTCCAGAGTGCAAATGCGTATAGTGGCTAACAGAGAGCATTTTGAGCAATATACTATTGTAAATAAATGATCCTGAAGACAGGGAAGTGCCTCAGTTTTTTCTTCCACTCTTTATGACATGACAATTTTCGAAATCGTGATCAAACAAATGTTCATTTTTTGCATTCTATTTTGAGTATTATGTGCGCGAGGTATCTTTTCGTACTAAATCGAGAGTGCTCTATAACTTTCTAATTGACTTTTTTCACGTATCTTTCACTATTTACGAGATAGGACCATTAATTCCAAAATTTGCCGATAGATGGCGCTGTAAGTTGTCTCATCGAGTAGCGCAGTGGTTCCCAAACTTTCTAGTCCGCGGACTCCCTCAGAGAAAAAAAAATTCGCGGACCCCTTAAAACCATATTGCAAAGGGAGAGGCGGGAGACGTTCGCTATGCCCCCCCTCTATTCAAAGCTGACGTCATCCGGTCTAGAATTAATATCGTAGTATTAATAGTATTAATGCTCGAAGTTACAAGTGCTTTGACGTCCGAGCTATATCAGAGTATCGCCACCGGTAATCATGGCATTGTGCCAAAACGAAACTTCTCCCAAACAATTTAATTTTGTTTGAAGATATAACCTATCAGTTTGAAATTAATTTCATTAATGTATTTAATTCAAAGTTATTTTTTTAAAAAGTCAATTATTATTTTATTTAACAAAATAAAATTTAAAAAAATGTGGAGAAAAATAATGAATTTTATTTTTTTCTAAAATAACTATTGATTAGTTAAGTATTGCGTGTTGTTCGCGGACCCCCTAAAACCTCGTCGCGGACCCCCAGGGGTCCGGGGACCCCAGTTTGGGAACCACTGGAGTAGCGTATAACCTTTTTACTATACCTAGACACCAACTTTATGGCCTAAGCTGTCACCGTTTAGAAGTTAAGGGGGGTGTAACTGATATAAGTGGGCACCCTGTATATACACTACGTTTTTAGTGATAAACTTTTTCTGCTTTAATAAATTTTTATAGTGAAAAATTTTCAAATAAATATGGAATGTATTGAAAAACATTTTTTTTTTTTTAGGCCAGGCACTTGGTTATTTAATCGTTTGTGCCGAAACGTAAACAATTGCACCATTATAACATGTAGGCCTAGAAAGGCTTTTTCGGAAACCGTGTATATTGGAATATCCAATAACAATTTTATTTTCTTAGGTGTCCCCGTGTTCCGAGGTTTCATCGACTTGTTCATCACCAACGTAGAGGCTGACGTTCTGTACTCTAGAAGGCGAACTCCTGAAAGCGAGGAACCCAAGGCAAGAGTGGACAAGCTGACCATCACAAAGTTGCAAGGTGTCAAAGTGAATTTCGAAGGTTTGGGTCCACTGAACGTTGTCGCATCCCGATTCACCAATCTGGTTGTCCGATTCTTCAGCAGGGGCGTGTCTAGAGCCCTCGAAGGCCCCGTCAGAAACGCCATCAACAAGGAACTCCAAAATGTTGAGAAGTACGAGATGTATTATTATTAGTCGGCAAATTCCAGTTTTCGGAAAGCGAAAAATATTAAACTTTCTCTGTCTATAAAAATCTTGTTTTAAAGATATGATGTCAATAAAATGTCTCTTAATAAATGTTTGAGCTCATTTTTATTTTTCCTACAATAGGTAATGCATAGGGAAAGTATTGGAATCATGTCGGTCGAAAATTGCAACTCGAGTTTTCAACGGATCTACACGTTTTGAAACCTTTTGAACACGAAAAAACTACTTTTAGCGTGACGTCTGTGTGTGTGTGTCTATCTGTGCAATGTATCTATACTTTCTAACACAAAAACTATAATGTACCCAATTTCAAAAAAAAATTTAGATAAGTCACTTATGGGTGCCCCTGGTGCTGATTAGAATTTGCTTCTTTAGTTAGTTTTCTTATATACAATAATGTATAAGGAAAGTATTGTGATTGGGTCGAAAATTCGAATTCAAGTTTTCGACAGGAAAGTACGTTTCAAGCATCCCTGATTACGAATCGAACATTTTTTTAGGTGATGTCTCTGTGTATGTATGTGAAAGTATGTGTGTGCGTGTGTGTGGGTGAAAGTATCCGTGTGTGTGTGTCAGTGAGCCCATGGAGACGATAACTGACGAATGAATGGACCGATTCGAACAAAATTTGGTACAAAAATTACAATCCGTGAATACTGGAATACTATTGTTTTTATATGCAATCGAATGTTCAGAACCCCCCTAAATTTTCAAGTGAAATTTTGAAAAAATCATCAAAAAATGAAAACCTCTGATAAAGTTACGCAAATAGATATTTCTTATGTAATTCTTTATTAGAAAACGATTAACATAAATTTTAGAACACTAGCATGAACCGTTCTCGAGATATTGCACATTTTAAAAAAAATATAAAAAAATTATATAAAATAAAAAAAAAATTCCTATTGAGAAACATGTTCACTTTTCATATGTAATATCATGCGATGAATTTGGTGACATCATTCTCGTGGATCTAGATCGGCCCATTCATGAAAAAGATACTTTGAGTTATACTTTTGTATTTGAAGGCCAATAGTCATTTATCTGCTATAAGAATAAATTATTTCTCCGTCCATAACGGTTGGCGAGATTTAGGCGATGAATTTGGTGGCTTTTTTAAATATTACCAAATCAAAGAAAATCTCGCCAAATGGATAAAAAGGACGCTAAATCAATAGAAATAACAAATATTTAACAAAAATTCAATATCTTGGAAAAAATATAAGTATCTACTATAAGAATAACCTATTTTGTTTTTACTGTTAAAGTAGTAAATTCATTTCATTATATAAGGAAAGTCATATGCTGCCCACATCAGATATTTTTAAGAATACGTCTAGTTAATAAATGAAAACAAAAATTGATATGTAAAAGTGTAAATTCAGTGTCATTTCAAATAACTATACACAAACAGACATCTAGCTTTGAAATTAAAAATAAAATAATAATAATAATAATAATAATAATTCCATTTTTACTTTCCCTGCAATACATGGTAATGTATAGGGAAAGTACTGGAATCATACCGAAAATCACAACTCGAGTTTTCGGAGGATCTACACGTTTTGAGACCTCTAGAACACGAAAAATCTCTTTTTAGCATGACGTCTGTGTGTATCCACTCTAACTGAAAAACTAATGGTCCCAGTTTCGTACAAATTTTGTAAGTTACTTGTGGGTGACCCTGGTGCTGATTAGATCTTGGTACGATTCGGGAAAACTGAACCTGCTTGGTTTTGCAAAATGGCCCCCCAAAATCAATAAAATCTAAAATAAAAAACTACGTAATCCTCAAAAGTATTTATTAAATGCTTGTTTTGTACGTAATTTTTAACGATAAAAAGAATAAGATCAACCCCATTAATCTAGCATTAGTCGTCTTCGAGATGTTTATTTATTTATTTTTTATTTTTGCTACGCCGCCTTTGAATATACGCACTAAAAATAAAATCGAAAATTGGAACGAAAAACTTACCAAATAAAAACGAAAATCTGATGTGGGCAACACATGACTTTCCTTATATAATGTAATGAACTTACTACATTTACAGTAAAAAAATAGGTTTTTCTTATAGTATATACTAATATTCTTTCCATGATATTGAATTTTCGATAATTAGTCATCATTTTCATTGATTTAGCGTCATTTTTATCCATTTGGCGAGATTTTCGTTAATTTGGTAACATTTCAAAAAGCCGCTAAGTTGGCGACATTCCGCCAAATTCGTCGCCAAAAACTCGCCAAACGTTATGCACTAAGAAATAAGTTATTCTTACAGCAGATAAATGACTATTGGCGTTCAAATACAAAAGTATTACTCAAAGTATCTTTTTTCATGAATGGAACGAGCTCGATCCACGAGAATGATGTCACCCAATTTATCGCATCGTATTACATATGAAAAGTGAACAGGTTTCTCAATAGGATGTATTTGTTTTTTATTTTATATGACTTTTTGATAATTTTTTTAAAAAATGTACAATATCTCGAGAACGGTTCATGTTAGCGTTCTAAAATTTATGTCAAGCGTTTTCTAATGAAAAATTACCTAAGAATTGTCTATTTCCGTAACTTTATTAGTGGTTTTGATCTTTTGACGATTTTTTCAAAATTTCATTCGAAAATTTAGGGGATTCTGAACTTTCGATTGCGCATAAAAACAATAAACTTTCAGTGTTTATGGAATGTGATTTTTGTACCAAATTTGGTTCGAATCGGTCCATTCATTCGTCAGTTATCGTCTCCACAGACTCACTGACACACACACACACGCACACACACATACTTTCACACACGTCACACACACACGCACACACACATACTTTCACACACACACACACACACAGACATCACCTCAAAAATATTTGATTTGTGATCAGGGATGCTTGAAACGTGTTCTCCCGTCGAAAACTCGAATTCGAATTTTCGACCCCGTCACAATACTTTCCTTATACATTATGTATATAAGGAAAGTAAAAATAGGTTTTTCTTATAGTAGATACTAATATTATTTCCAAGATATTGAATTTTCGACAATTAGTCGTAATTTTCATTGATTTAGCGTCATTTTTATCCATTTGGCGAGATTTTCGTTAATTTGGCAACATTTAAAAAAAGTCGCCTAGTTGGCAACATACCGCCAAATTCGTCGCCAAAATCTCGCCAAGCGTTATGCACTAAGAAATAAGTTATTCTTACAGCAGATAAATGACTATTGGCGTTCAAATACAAAAGTATTAGTCAAAGTATATTTTTTCATGAATGGAACGAGCTAGATCCACGAGAAGGATGTCACTCAATTTATCGCATGGTATTACATATGAAAAGTGAACATGTTCCTCAATAGGAAATATTTTTTTATTTTATATGACTTTTTGATAATTTTTTTGAAAAATGTACAATATCTCGAGAACGGTTCATGTTAGCGTTCTAAAATTTATGTCAATCGTTTTCTAATGAAAAATTACATAAGAAATGTCTATTTGCGTAACTTTATTAGTGGTTTTGATTTTTTGACGATTTTTTCAAAATTTCATTCAAAAATATAGGGGGGTTCTGAACATTCGATTGCGTATAAAAACAATAGGCTTCCAGTGTTTACGGATTGTGATTTTTGTACCAAATTTGGTTTGAATCGGACCATTCGTTCGTCAGTTATCGTCTCCACAGACTCACTGACACACACACACACACACACACACACACACACACACACACACACACACACACACACACACACATACTTTCACACACACACACACACACACATACTTTCACTCACACACACAGACATCACTTCAAAAATGTTTGATTCGTGATCAGGGATGCTTGAAACGTGCCCTCCCGTCGAAAACTCGAATTCGAATTTTCGACCCCGTCACAATACTTTCCTTATACATTATGTATATAAGGAAAGTAAAAATTGGATTAAAAGTTCAAATTGAGTGTCTTTTTAAATAAGTGTGCGTGTTAATATATATATTTTTTGTGTGTGTGAAATAAAACCTAGTTTAATGAATTATTAAAGAAATAAAGAAAAAATGTATTTAAGGCTGTAGGGAAAGTCATGTGCTGCTCACATCATATTTTTACTTTCCTTATATACATAATGTATAAGGAAAGTATTGTGACGGGGTCGAAAATTCGAATTCGAGTTTTCGACGGGAGAGCACGTTTTAAGCATCCCTGATTACGAATCAAACATTTTTGAAGTGATGTCTGTGTGTGTGTGTGTGTGTGTGTGTGTGTGTGTCAGTGAGTCTGTGGAGACGATAACTGACGAACGAATGGTCCGATTCAAACCAAATTTGGTACAAAAATCACAATCCGTAAACACTGGAAGCCTATTGTTTTTATACGCAATCGAATGTTCAGAACCCCCCTAAATTTTCGAATGAAATTTTGAAAAAATCGTCAAAAAATCAAAACCACTAGTAAAGTTACGCAAATAGACATTTCTTATGTAATTTGTCATTAGAGAACGATTGACATAAATTTCAGAACGCTAACATCAACCGTTCTCGAGGTATTGTATATTTTTCAAAAAAATTATCAAAAAGTCATATAAAATAAAAAAAAATATTTCCTATTGAGGAACATGTTCAATTTTCATATGTAATACCATGCGATAAATTGAGTGATATCATTCTCGTGGATCTAGCTCGTTCCATTCATGAAAAAAGATACTTTGAATAATACTTTTGTATTTGAACGCCAATAGTCATTTATCTGCTATAAGAATAACTTATTTCTTAGTGCATAACGCTTGGCGAGATTTTGGTGACGAATTTGGCGGAATGTCGCCAACTTGGCGAGTGTTTTTAAATGTTGCCAAATTAACGAAAATCTCGCCAAATGGATAAAAATGACTCTAAATCAATGAAAATGACAACTAATTGTCGAAAATTCAATATCTTGGAAAGAATATTAGTATCTACTATAAGAAAAACCTATTTTTTTATTGTAAAAGTAGTAAATTCATCACATTATATAAGGAAAGTCATGTGTTGCCCACATCAGATTTTTACTTTCCTTATATACATAATGTATAAGGAAAGTATTGTGACGGGGTCGAAAATTCGAATTCGAGTTTTCGACGGGAGAGCACGTTTCAAGCATCCCTGATCACGAATCAAACATTTTTGAAGTGATGTCTGTGTGTGTGTGTGTGAAAGTATGTGTGTGTGTGTGTGTGTGCGTGTCAGTGAGTCTGTGGAGACGATAACTGACGAACGAATGGACCGATTCGAACCAAATTTGGTACAAAAATCACAATCCGTAAACACTGGAAGCCTATTGTTTTTATACGCAATCGAATGTTCAGAACCCCCCTAAATTTTCGAATGAAATTTTGAAAAAATCGTCAAAAAATCAAAACCACTAGTAAAGTTACGCAAATAGACATTTCTTATGTAATTTGTCATTAGAGAACGATTGACATAAATTTCAGAACGCTAACATCAACCGTTCTCGAGGTATTGTACATTTTTCAAAAAAATTATCAAAAAGTCATATAAAATAAAAAAAAATATTTCCTATTGAGGAACATGTTCAATTTTCATATGTAACACCATGCGATAAATTGAGTGATATCATTCTCGTGGATCTAGCTCGTTCCATTCATGAAAAAAGATACTTTGAATAATACTTTTGTATTTGAACGCCAATAGTCATTTATCTGCTATAAGAATAACTTATTTCTTAGTGCATAACGCTTGGCGAGATTTTGGTGACGAATTTGGCGGAATGTCGCCAACTTGGCGAGTGTTTTTAAATGTTGCCAAATTAACGAAAATCTCGCCAAATGGATAAAAATGACTCTAAATCAATGAAAATGACAACTAATTGTCGAAAATTCAATATCTTGGAAAGAATATTAGTATCTACTATAAGAAAAACCTATTTTTTTATTGTAAAAGTAGTAAATTCATCACATTATATAAGGAAAGTCATGTGTTGCCCACATCAGATTTTTACTTTCCTTATATACATAATGTATAAGGAAAGTATTGTGACGGGGTCGAAAATTCGAATTCGAGTTTTCGACGGGAGAGCACGTTTCAAGCATCCCTGATCACGAATCAAACATTTTTGAAGTGATGTCTGTGTGTGTGTGTGTGTGAAAGTATGTGTGTGTGTGTGTGTGTGTGTGTGTGTGTGTGTGTGTGTGTGTGTGTGTGTGTGTGTGTGTGTGCGTGTCAGTGAGTCTGTGGAGACGATAACTGACGAACGAATGGACCGATTCGAACCAAATTTGGTACAAAAATCACAATCCGTAAACACTGGAAGCCTATTGTTTTTATACGTAATCGAATGTTCAAAACCCCCCTAAATTTTCGAATGAAATTTTGAAAAAATCGTCAAAAAATCAAAACCACTAGTAAAGTTACGCAAATAGACATTTCTTATGTAATTTTTCATTAGAAAACGATTGGCATAAATTTTAGAACGCTAACATGAACCGTTCTCGAGATATTGTTCATTTTTAAAAAAAATTATGAAAAAGTCACATAAAAAAAATTCCTATTGAGAAACATGTTCACTTTTCATATGTAATACCATGCGATAAATTGAGTGACATCATTCTCGTAGATCTAGCTCGTTCCATTCATGAAAAAACATACTTTGAATAATACTTTTGTATTTGAACGCCAATAGTCATTTATCTGCTGTAAAAATAACTTTTTTCTTCGTGCATAACGCTTGGCGAGATTTTGGCGACGAATTTGGCGGAATGTCGCCAACTTGGCGCCTTTTTTTAAATGTTGCCAAATCAATGAAAATCTCGCCAAATGGATAACAAGAAAGATCAATCATGCTTAAAGCATTGATTATGAAACACTTTCCAACTTCAATGCAATTTTATTTAAACATGTCTAAAATGCAATACATTCCTCGGTAATATTTTAAAACTTATCCCAATACTACATTAATTTATTATATTTGAAACCTTAAACCTTCATCGAAAAAAATTAACTTCATTCAAATGACGGCATTAAAGTATAAATTGCCTGGTTTAAACATCTCTTAAATGTTATACATTCCTCGGTAATAATTTTAGAATTATCATAATACTACGATAATTTATTATATTTGAAAATTTCATCGAAAACAACTGAAATCCATTCAAATGTTGTCATAAAAAAATAACACGCCTGGCTCTCTCTATAAAAGCAACATTTCATTCATAAATAATTCCCCCATTCATGTCATTCATCACAATACTATAATAATTTATATTATTTAAAAATTAAGACCATTGAGCTACAAGTAAGTAAACTCAATGCGTAAAACTTCATCGAAAAATATCGTCCTTCTCTTTCTAAAATCAATGAATCAGCTAAGCAGACTCCATGGACTAAATGATTTTGTGTTAAAGAATTACAGCGATTCTAATACAACTCATTCTACATATTTTGCTGTTTACATTTTACATAGGTGAAAAATAGGCTTAATAGTAGAAATAATCAAATTTGGAAGAGCATTTAAACTGAAATATATTGTCATTGCGTTGTTTCAGTATGTAGATGCACAGAATTTAGGCAAAAATAAAGTAATTTTAGGACGGATACAACACTCAATATGAATTAAAAAGAACTTTAAAAATCACGATTTTGACACAAGATGGATGCCATATATCATTTTGAAGTGGGTCATGTGATCGTTTCATATCATGGACACGTGATCGCTTCATATAAGAGGTGTTATTATTATTTAAATTTTTATTTAAAAAACAACTGAATATATTTCGCTGAATTTTTTTTTATATATTTTATGGAACAATTTGAATATTGCCTAAAATTTTCGAAGCAATTTGTGAATTTTAAATCCGCTTAAAAAATGCTTGAAAAATTAGGTCCCATAGGGCTCAATGTATTCCATTTTTTCAACCCGGGTTCAATCCAAAACTAATTGGGTGATATTATTCATTTATATTCCCATAGATCCTATAGACCGTCTGAACAACATACTAAAATTTCATTTTGATTAAGTCATTTTTACTGCAGTTATCGTGCTAACGGACAGACAGACAGACAGACAGACAGACAGACAGACAGACAGACAGAATGAACAAAGTCATAAACACTTTTCAACTTTGTTGTAAAGTGTTAAAAATGATGCTAAATCAATGAAAATGACGACTAATTGTCGAAAATTCAATATCTTGGAAAGAATATTAGTATCTACTATAAGAAAAACCTATTTTTTTACTGTAAAAGTAGTAAATTCATTACATTATATAAGGAAAGTCGTCTGTTGCCCACATCAGATTATTTTGTCTGTGGTAATATCGTAGACCCACAGTTTTCCTCTTGTGAAATACATGGAGAATGGCAGCATATAGAGGGTTTAAAAAGGAAACATATGACAATGACGTTAATCCGTATGCAGCATGTTGCGTTCTTCTTTTTTAGCGTCAAAATTCCATATAAAAATTTTCATCCAGTTTTGGAGCTCCAGTTATTTAGAGGTCAACTTACTTTAATAATTTGTTGCATGGATATATTATAGTTGTGAAGTATGCTTATTTACCTTCCTCTCCACGACGTTATATTAGTTGACAGTGTTTAGGCGGGAAGTAAAAACAACATACTAAGGGTCACACTGAAATTTTTGAGACAGGGGCAGACGATATGCGATAGAAAAAAAATTATTGTTCGGATATTTAAATTTGAACTCTTATGTCCGCAGACGATAATTTGTGGCAACAATTACAATATAGCTATCGTAGAATAAATTTTGAAAGAAAAGAAAATGGTGTTGACGCGAGAGCATTACCGGGCTATGATTTTCTATGCTTTTAAAGTGGGGCTAAAGCAAGAAGAATATCTTCAACGTCTACAATTAGCATGTGGAAATGATGCTCCATCTCGTGACACTGTATTCAGATGGTTTGCAGAGTTTAGAAGAGATCGAAATTCTCTCCTGGGTGAAAAACACGCAGGAAGACCTTTGTGAGCTGTAGTCCAGAAAATGTGTCGGCCATTCGAAAAATGTTAATCGGTGATAATCGCTGTACCTACCAAATGATACAGAAGGAACTTAACATTAGATATGCAGCTATACATAAAATTATTCATGAAGAACTGCATAAAATAGTTTGTCGTTGGGTCCCCCATAATTTAACAAAGCACCAAAAAGCGGAGGGTGTCAGAATCAGTAAAGAAACCCTAAAAAAATTACTTAATGATGTAGAACACCACATTATTTCTAAAATCATAACTGGTGATGAAATGTATATACCGTGTTTAGACGTTTCAACATGTCAAGAAAGTAAAATATGGGTCTTTGAAGATGACCCCAAACCAACAATGGTGAAAAGATAACGAGCAATGAGAAGAAGTAATGTATGCCGTGTTCTTCAGAAGTACAGGTCTGGTCAAAGCCATAAAACTAGAGGGACAGGAAACAATTACAGTTAACCGGTACGCCACTAAATGTCTTCCAGAAATTCTTCAGGAAGTGAATGTTAGAGGACTCATGCTTCACCATGACAATGCATTTTCTCCTTCAGCAAGAATGACAATCGAATTTCTTGAACAAAAGAACATCAAAGTGGTAGAACATCCGCCATATTCTCCTGATCTTGCTATGTGTGACTTAATCTAAAATAAATAAAATTTACGTAGGCGTTGTTTTCATTCCGAAGAGATTGATGAGGCTGTAAAAGCATATTTTTCATCGATTCTAAGAAATGGATGGTTTGCCATTAATTATTTTGCTATTAAAATATACTAAAACCACCTCAATTGTATTTTCAAATGGAATGACCATGGAAAAGGGCTAAGTTGACGCTGGAAAATCCACAGTCGACTACAGAAGCTATCGAAAATGATAACTTAGCAAAATCTGCTCTATTATTGCTCGAACATCTTTACGTGACATACACCTCGTATCTATGAGAAAATCTTCATAAAGAAAAAAGGCAATGTTTACTCTTGAACAGGAAAATGTCATATGTGGACAGCAGGTAACTATCCCTAAGGACACTCATTCGTTTTCTCTTTCTTTCATTCAGAATTCATTACATTGAGTTCAATTGCACAAAATAACTTGGTTAGTTATTTAAATGACACTAAAGTCGCAGTTTTAAATTAATTTACTTTTACATTCCCTACAACACATGGCAATGTATAGGGAAAGTATTGGAAAGTATTGGCAACTCAAGTTTTCAACAAATCTACCCATTTAAAGCACCTTAGAACACTAAAACACTATTTTTAGCATGACGCGTGTGTGTGTGTTTGTGTGTGTGTGGGTAGGTGTGGGTGTAATGTATGCATCCATTCTAACTCAATAACTGACTGACCAAATTTCATACAATTTTATAAGTCACTTGTGGATTACCCTGGTGCTGATTAAATTTTGATACGATTTGGGATAAAATAACCTGCCTTTTTTTTAACGAAATAGCCCGCAAAATTTGTATGTATCCACTCTAGCAAAAAAAATAATCAACCAAATTTCACAAGAATTGGTACATAAGTCACTTGTGGGTTATTCTGGTGCTGATCAGATTTTGGTACGATTCGGAAAAAAAGAACCTGCCTTTTTTTGCAAAATGGTAAGCTAAAATTGTATGTTTCCACTTTATCCCAGAAACTAATTAACCAAATTTCACAGAATTTGGTAGATAAGTTGCTTGTGGGTTACCGTAATGTGGGTTAGATTTTAGAACGATTCAAAAAAAAATCTGCGCTTTTTTTTGCGAAATGGCCCGCCAAAATCGTCAATATCTTAGAATAAAATACCACAGATGTATCAATTAAATGCATGTTTTATATGTAATTTTTGACGATAAAAAGACCAACTCCATTACTCTAAAATGAACCATTATTGGGATATTTAAGAGTTTTAATTTGGGGGAACTGAAGACGTTTTCCACTGTAGTAAAAAAACTATTTAATGAAATTTCGTAAAATTTAGTAATTATCCCTATTTAGAGTTATTTTGATCACCTCATTGAATCAGTCTGGAACCAAGAAGTCTTGCCCGAAGATTGGAAATTGAGTATCATTTGTCCTATCCACAAAAAGGAAGACGTTTTGGAATGTGCCAACTACAGGGGAATCAGTCTTCTTTGCGTTTTTCATAAATTGTTTTCCAATATACTCTTTAGTAGACTAGTAACTTATGCAGAAGACATTGTGGGAGACTACCAATGTGGTTTCCGAAGAGATAGATCTACTACTGAACAGATTTTTAACATTAGGCAAGTGTTGGAAAAGGCTAATGAATATGGCATAGCAACTTACCATCTCTTCGTTGATTTCAAGACTGCCTATGATTCAGTAAACAGAAAACTATTAATTGAAGCTATGAGAGAATTTCTAATACCCGATAAACTTATAAATTTGGCTAATATTACTCTTACCGAAACAAAGCTAAAGTAAGAATAATAATAATAAGATAAAGTACCGAACTAAAGTAAGAATTTAGAATAATCTCTCCGAGCCTATTACTGTTTCAAATGGGCTCAGACAAGGCGATGCACTGGCCTGCTTGCTTTTCAATATTGCACTCCAAAAAATTGTGAAAGACTCTAATATCAATACCTGTGGAACAATCTTTAACAAGTCTGTCCAGATTTCTGCGTTTGCTGACGACATTGACATTGTAGCACGCACTCCCGAGTTACTTAAGGAAGCCTTCACATCCTTAGAGGCCGCAGCCAGTAAAATGCATCTAACTATTAATCAAAATAAAACTAAGTATATGCCCTGTGGTAATTATGACTGTCCTTATTTCGAAATTGGGGTTTACAAGTTTGAAACTGTAAGCAACTTCAGATATTTAGGATCTGAAGTTAATACTCTCAATGACATTATGCCCGAAATTCGTGGTAGAGTTACAGCTGCTAACCGATGTTTTTTCGGCCTTAAAAGGTACTTAAAGTCTGACTTCATCAGCAGAAAAACGAAGATTATAAACTACAAAAGTTTAATCAGACCCATTCTTACCTACTCTGCTGAGACTTGGGCAATGACAGAAAAAGTTAAAGATATCATTTCTGTTTTTGAGAGAAAAATCTTGAGAGGTATTTTTGGTGGCTTAAATTGTAACAACATCTGGAGAAGAAGAACTAACTCTGAACTTTATAAGTCTTTTAAAGAACCAGATATAGTCAACTACATCACGATTCAGAGAATTAAATGAACTTTGGTCACCTGTGCAGGATGACCAAAAGCCGTACAACAAAAAAGATCTTCTCGGCCAGACCTTTCGGCACCCGTAAAAGAGGAAGACCTAAACTCAGATGGCTCGACTGTGTGGAAAAGGACTTTAAAATTTTAAAAGTTTTGAACTGGAGGTCTTTAGCCAGGGATAGGGGAGCCTGGAGTTCTATACTGCGGAAGGCAAGGGCCCATCCTGGGCTGTCAGACCACTGAAGAAGAAGAGTTATTTTGATATTGAGTAGATTTTGGCATGATTCAGAAAAATTTAACCAACCCTTTATTGTAAAATGGCCCACAAAAATCGTTGAAAATCCAGGCCACTCGACTCACCCAGAGGTATGAGCAGCTGGTTTGAGTGGCCGATCGTGAAAATGTGAAACAAATGACTAAAATTGAACTATATGCAGTAATTGTTCTTCATGTAATTTTTAACGGCACAGAGAATAAGACTGACCCGAAGACTCTAGAATGAACCGTTTTCAAGATATTTTAGTTTTTTTTTTTTTCAAAAAACTAAAATATCTTCAGAACTTTAATGCACGTTAAGGTTTTGAAGAGCTGTAAACCTTAAAGTGCATTAAGTTACTAAATGAAACGAATATGCTTTAAAACTACAAATTAGATATATCAGAAAAGTATCGATGTTATTTTCTGCAATTAAACTCAGTTTAATGCATCCTGAAATGAAAAATAAGAAAATGAATTTGAGTTTGTAAAGTTAGTCATCTGCTGCCCACATTAGATTTATTCATTTGTCGACTGAACGTACATTCAAGGGTACATTCAACGTACATAAAAATTTGAAAACTAAAATATCTCGAGAACGGTGAGCCCTAAAGTTTTGAGGAAGGCAGTTATCGTGCTAACGGACAGGCAGATAGACAGATAGACACACAGACAGACAGACACACACACAGACGTCACGCTAAAAATAGATTTTTTTTATGTTTTAGTACTTGAAACGTGTAGATCCGTCGAAAACTCTAGTTGTGATTTTCGACAAGACTCCAATATTTTCCCCATACATGGTAGGGAAAGTAAAAATATACCCTAGTAGAGAAAACAACCATCTAAACTGAAAAAGAAAAATCTGATATGGGCAGCATATGACTCTTCTTGCAGACTCATATTCACATTCTCTTTATTTCTTCAATAATTTCTTAAATTGAGTTCAATTGCACAAAATAACATCCATAATTATTTTAAATGATACTGAATTTGCACTATTAATTCAATTTTCGTTCTCATTGGGTAACTGGACTTATTTTCAATTTTCAAAGGTGGCGTAGCTAACATGCGAAAAAACTAAAATATCTCGAGAAAGGCTAATCCTAGTGTGATGGGGTAGGTCTTATTCTTTTCATCGCCAAAAATTAAGCATGAAACACGCATTTAATTGATATATTTGAGCATACGCAGTCTTTTATTTTAGATTTTAACGGGCCATTTTGCAAAAAAGCAGTATCATTTCCGAATCGTACTAAAATCTAATCAGCACCAGGGTCACCCACAAGGAACTTACCTACTGAATTTCACGAAATTCGGTCTATTAGTTTTTGAGTTAGAGTAGATATATTCATTGCACGCACAGACAGACGGCGCGCTAATGGATTTTTCATATTCTGGAAGTGTCAAAACGTGTAAATCCGTCGAAAACTCGAGTTTCGATTTTTGACATGATTCCAATACTTTCCCTTATACATTACCATGTATTTCAGGGAAAGTAAAAAATATGTGATAAATGCCATAAAAACCTTGGACCTTGTACTAAATAATTCAAGTTAGCTGAATTTTTCTATTCCGATATTACGTTATGGGTACGGATAGCTTGAATGCTAAACGGAAACAACTTTCTTCACTTTGTTATTTTACCGGAAATTTTAAAGGAAGAAATGTTTTGTCAGTCTCGAAGCTTAGCAAATGCCGGATTACCGTGTGGCAATCCATCCAGCTATCCGAATTCCTATGACCCACTTTAATCGAACGCAGTTTTGACGCCCAACCCTTCAACACTATCCCAGAAAAAGGCAGTGATTAACCCAAACAACCTCTTCTTCCAAACTAAATGGTAAGTCGACATTTTTTCCCCCTCCTACTTTCTTAATATCTCGTAAGGTGAAAATATTAGTTCCCAAAAGTCTTCGATTTTAAAATTTAATCGGCATAGCGTGTTAAAAAAGGCCTTCAAAATACATTTATAGAACATTTTCAGAAAGGTGTGTGTGTGTGAGGGATGGTATCAAGAACAAATGCACGTATCGATGACATTTTATGAGTCACCCTGTATCAAATGTATCCAACGACAACAGAAAAAATCTGATATGGACAGCATATGACTTTTCCTGCAGATTCAAGTTCATTTTCTCTTAATTTCATTCATAATTCAATAAATTGAGCTTAATCGCACTAAATAACACGCATAATGAATTGAATTACACTGAATTTACACTTTTAATTCATCCAGATTTCATTTTCATTTGGTAACTAGACATACTTTCAAATGTGGCGTAACGAAAATGTAAATAACTAAAATATCTCGAGAAGGGTTAGTCCTAGAGTCTTATTCTTTGCGTCGTCAAAAATTATGTATAAAATAAGCATTTAATTGATATATTGGAGCATATGTAGTCATTTATTTTTAAATTTAACGATTTTTACGGGCCATTTCGCAAGAAAAAGAAAAAAAGAGACATGTTCTTTTTTTTTTCTTATCATACCAAACTCTAATCAGCACCAAGTTAACCTTTTGCTTACGGATGGTACAGCGCCAATCCCAAACGAAGAACCTCTCAAAAAGACAGGTATTTGACATACCCTATCCCAAACAAGCCTTTGCAGGCATTGGCGCCCGGTGTCCATGGACGCCGATGCCTGCAAAGGGGGATCGAACTGCTTGGTTAACCTACAAGTGATTGTAGGGTACAAGTGATTGTAGGTTAACCTACAAGTGATTTATCTACCAAATTTTGTGAAATTTGTTCTATTAGTTTTTCAGTTAAAGTGGATACAGGCAATTTTTGAAGGACAATTTTGCAAAAAAAAAAAAGAAAGGCAGGTTCTTTAATTCTGAATTGTACCAAAATCTAACCAGCATCAGGGTCTCCCACAAGGGACTTACCTAACATATTTTATGAAATTCGGTTCATTAGTTAAAGTGGATGCAAAATCTGCACAGAGACAGACAGAGAGACAGACACACACACCAGACATAGACAGACAGGCAGACACACACAGACAGATAGACACACACAGGCGTCACGCTAAATATTGTTTTTTCGCGTTCTAGAAGTCCCAAAAAATGTAGATCCGTCGAAAACTCAAATTGCTATTTTCGACACGATTCCAATACATCCTATACTTTGCCATGTATTGCAGGGAAAGTAAATAGAATATAATAAATAAATAAAATAATGAAAGTTAAAGTTTTCTTATGACTCGATCTCGCTGAAAATCTATAGGTTTATCATTTAAATTTAACATATTGCATAGAAATCGCTCAATTATATCAAGAGATATCGCGCTCTCCTGTGGAGAAAGCAAAAATATCTAATATCTCAAAAACGGCACGTAGGAATTTATTTCATAATAGTTTCAATTCATTTCTGGTTAAAAGTATTTTGTAAAACATTCATTGGATAATAGTGAGCATATATTTTTAATGATTTTGTATTTTTATTTTAAATCCGAAATGTGCAATATTTCGGGAATGACGCCTGTGCAACGACCCACTATAAATAATGTCCATTGTTTTGAAATAAAACAAAGGACGAATAAAATCGCTATTTTCATAACATTTTTCAGTATAAACAAACGTTCGAAAATTTAAACACGTCTCCTGCGCCGTTAACTATAGAAAACAATCCACCTCTAGCATTTCTTGGTTGAAATAATTATATATCCCACTCCATACGGAAAAGTAACATTTTTCAATATCTCGAGAACGGATAGTAGATTCAAACTTCAAAGATTTTCGTAGGACATTGCTTTCTAAGAATAAGGGTATTTCCCGCAACAATGATAGAATTGAATGTAAGAAACGGATACTAGTTTAAAAAATCGCGATGCACGTAATGGTTATGAAAATAATGTGTATCAACACCAATTCATTAGCTTTTAATCAACTTAAATGTTTCTTTTTACTTTCCCTACATACATAGTATAATGTATATGGAAAATATTGTGACGGGGTCGAAAATTTGAATTCGAGTTTTCAACATCTCTGAACTCGAATCGAACGTTTTTAAAGTGATATCTGTGTGAGCGTATGTGTGAATGAAATATCTCACACAAGCGGAGCGTTTCGAACGTAATTTGGTGCGATTCTTAACGATCCGACAGTACTGGAACCCTATCGATTTTAAATGCGGTCGAACGTTTAGAATCACAAATTTTCGAATAAATTTTTGAAAAAAATCATAAAAAATCAAGACTTTCAATAATGTTACATAAATAATAATTTTGTACGCATTTTTTTATAAGCTAGTTTGAACCGTTTTCGAGATATTGCAAGTTTTTCAAATAAAATATCTGAAAAATACATAAAAATGAACAGTGTTAAATATCATCACAGCCCATTGACTGGATGCGCTATGGCTTTACCTTTCTCACAGCGACATAATATGTGTACCAGATCCACGGTACAATATTTTTGGCATTGAATTAACACCATGTAAATTGAAATTGGGTGCATTTGGTAATGTATGAATCCAAATAGAATGACATTTCATATTCTGCAAATTCCTCATCAAAGTGCAATGGGCATTTTATTAATACCCCGTGAAATAAATTACTATTGGCGAATTCTGGGACAACAAAATACAAAATTATTATAAAAAGTATCTTCTCTCGTGAATGGAACGAACTAGATCCACGAGGATGATAACATATTTAACATACAATATTGCAGATGGAAAGTGAACATATTTAATTATATACTTACTACTGTAATGTTGTTTTATAAATTTATTTCAAAAATGGTCATTATAAAGAGTTTACGCTAGCTTTCTAAAGTTTATGTCATTCGTTCTCTAATGCAAAATTACATATAAAATGATTCTTTATTTAACAGTATTGAAAGTTCTGATTTTTTAATGATTTTTTCCAAAATTTATTCGAAAATTGTGGGGTCTTTCGAACAAACGATTGTGTTTAAAATCAATAGAGTTTCAGTATTCATACTGGCTGTAATAATCTTATCTAATTATTTTCGAAACATTCCATTCATTCGTGAGGTGTCGATCCCACAAACTCCCAAACACACACACACATACATACACACATACATAGACATCACTTCATAAACGTTCGATTCAAGTTCAGGGCCGCTTGAAACGTATTCTTCTGTAAAAAATGCTAATTAGAATTTTCGACAACATCACAATCATTATACATTTTACTGTGTATGTAGAAAGTAATGATTAGAAAGCTTCATATAAAACAGCATTTAACAACAACAAAAAAATCTGATGTGGGCTACACATGACTTTCCTTATATAATGTAATGAATTTACTACTTTTACAGTAAAAAAATAGGTGTTCCTTATAGTAGATGCTAATATTCTTTCCAAGATATTGAATTTTCGACAATTAGTCGTCATTTTCATTGATATAGCGTCATTTTTATCCATTTGGCGAGATTTTCTTTAATTTTGCAACATTTCAAAAAGTCGCCAAGTTGGCGACATTCCGCCAAATTCGTCGCCAAAATATCTCCAAGCGTTATGGACGGAGAAATAAGTTATTCTTACAGCAGATAAATGACTATTGGCGTTCAAATACAAAAGTATTACTTAAAGTATCTTTTTTCATGAATGGAACGAGCTAGATCCACGGGAATGATGTCACCCAAATTATCGCATGGTATTACATATGAAAAGCGAACATGTTTCTCAATAGGATATATATATTTTTTAATTTTATATGATTTTTTGATAATTTTTTTTTAAAATGTACAATATCTCGAGAACGGTTCCTGTTAGCGTCCTAAAATTTATGTCAATCGTTTTCTAATGAAATATTACATAAGAAATGTCTATTTGTGCAACTTTATTAGCGGTTTTGATTTTTTGACGATTTTTTCAAAATTTCATTCGAAAATTCAGGGGGGTTCTGAGCATTCGATTGCGTATAAAAACAATAGGCTTCCAGTGTTTACGGATTGTGATTTTTGTACCATATTTTGTTCGAATCAGTCCATTCATTCGTCAGTTATCGTCTCCACAGACTCACTGACACACACATACACACACACACACACACACACACACAGACACACACACATACTTTCACACACACACACACACACACATAGACATCACCTCAAAAATGTTTGATTCGTGATCAGGAATGCTTGAAACGTGCTCTCCCGTCGAAAACTCGAATTCGAATTTTCGACCCCGTCACAATACTTTCCTTATACATTATGTATATAAGGAAAGTAAAAAGGAATCAACTTGTTTCAGAAGTAAAAACTAATCCCTTTCGTTAGAGCAGCAAGACAGCATAACCGAGGAGGGAGGGGGGAGAGGGTTCACCCCAGGTAATGTCTGACTTTATTATTTTTACCTAGCTCTGCGCATATGACGACATTGGAATTAAGAATGCGCACATTTTGTTCTCGGGCTCTTAAGAGGATACTATATTATATTATTTTTCAGTACAATGAAATGGCAAAAATATAGATCAGGAATGACATCTTGAATAAACCCTATTCGAAAATGAAAATAAAACATATTCCACATTACTGTCAATATCCAGCCGAATATTGAAATAAAAATGTTATCGGAACACTTATAAAAGTTCAACAACACTCATTAAATATGGAATCGTTAATAATATTATATGCAGAACCATATAAATGTAACATACTTGTATTTCTTCCAATATCCAAGTTGATTGCGATGAGCGATCCAATTAGTCACTACCGTCGATGACCACGATAATTATCCGTATGAGCTGTCTATAATAAAACAAGTTGATCTACACCAAGACACATGGACACGTATATCAGATGCTAATTGAACTGGAACACGAAAAAACAAAGTTTGAGGAGAAAAAACAATAAAACCGTTTTGTGTTCGTTAGCCATTGATTCTATATATTTGATCATTTCGGTACAAATAATCAAATCAGTATTTTAAACTATGGAACAGGTTTCAAGACATGCTCATCAATCATATGATTTTCATATGATTTATATGATTTTCAATCATCAATCATATGATTTATATGATTTTCTTGCCGCTTCTCCCGTCCTTCGCCATTACAAACGACTTCTGACGAAAGGTGCTCGTGTTTTACTTTATTCGTGTCTTACTTTACTCTTGGTCTTACTTTACTCGTGTAAACAAGGTCCCAAAAAAAAGCTAGCTGCATCAAACTCGATACAGAAAATAACCGTCTTTGAAAATTAAATTAGCTATTTTTCTACCTGAAAGGGAAAACTTAGCAATAACACTAAGGAAACCACATCAGTAAAGGGTGTGGTTCTTTGCTGATGTGGTTGGCAAATTTTAAATTTTTATAAAAAAAAAAATGATATAAATATAAAAACAACATTTCGATATTTTAAAACTTGTCCATGCTCATTTATATTGTTATTCAATTTACACCAAAATTAATAAGATAACTTGATAGGAAGAGTAACAATTTTTTTAACACTTTCTAATATTTCCCTAAAAAAAGCAGACTTGTTAAGATTAGGTGAGAACAATATTTTCGAAGGAATTTTAAACTCCCTCTTCTCCTCAGGTGAAAACAGTGTCTTTTCTTAACAGCTGCTAAGAAAGAATGGTCAAAAACCGCTAAAAGGAACCGCTAAGAAAGACAAGTCTTGGCGGTTGTTAAATAAAAACACCTGAAGAAGTTGGGATCAAAACCCCTTCGAAACAATTGTTGTCACCCAATTTTCATATGCTTGCTTTCGTTAAGAAATCATTAAAGAATGTTATTATCACAAGCAACAGTTTATTTTTTTATTTTGATATGCAGAATTTAAAAAATGAAGTTATATTTAATGTAAAGTATCCGCCTCATGTTCAAACTGTGCATGTGCATTTTGAAAAATCTCATTTTCTGATTTGATTACATCAAATTTTGGGTATGAAGTTAATTTGAGATAAGAAACTGGAAAATAAAGTGAGATTTTGTTTCAAGCGACTAGCCGACTACATTTTACAAAACTTCATAAGCTCGTAAGTTACACCCTTCAGTTGCTCATAGTGACATATAGTGTATCGTCTAGGCATGCTCATTGCTCACTGATCCCTCCATCTAACAGTTACAGTATATGCACGGCATACAGTAACTGTCTGAGAACCTTACTTATGCACTACAGTGATTGTACTTTTAGCTCTCTCGAGTGACATGAATTCATGGGCAGTTGCACCAATTGCACTTATTTCATATATGCCCTGCCCTATACATAGCTATTTGCCAGCTTTCGTAGTTATCGGCTGGTTTTGTCTGGGTGCGTAACATTCTTTTGTTGTCAATGAGCGTATATTTTCTTATCAATTAAATGCGAAGCATATTTCTCCTGGAAAAGCAACACTCACTTGTTAATATTGCCATATCTGATCTTTGTCTAATATATCCTTTTCTCATCTTCAAATACAGTCGAATTTAGTTCTGAGAATTTGTGGAAATCTGATGTCAATTTTATAAAATTATAATGAGTGAATTTATATTTAAGTTTTCAAATTAAAACTGTTTTATTCATTATTATTTTAAAATTTCAGAATGAAATACATAATCATTTTGTGGTTTTTGTATTTCAGATTTCTGAGACTATGGGACAAAGACTAATCATTCTAATATGGGCTATAGCATCTTATTTTTTGGCGTATTTTGAGTCTGCGGAGACTACACCACTTTTTAAAGCATTGACAACTTCTGGTACGGACATCTCTCAATTAGATCCCAAGCATGTTGAGAACATGAATTCAGAAACTACACAAAACAGAAGTTTTGACATTACTTCATCCATTGGCGATCAATATATGGATATCAAAGAAAATGAAAGGGATATCGGCAATTTAAGCTTGGTGACCACATCATCGTCGCAAAAAGATTTATACGATAGTCATACTCAAACTACTGATTTTCTGATTAATAGTAAAACATCTGATGATATTAGTTTCAGTACTGAGCATTCTGTTACAGAATTCCAAAGTGTGGATAAAACTTTAAGTTGGCGAAATCATTACAGTAGCAAAGATTCATTTACATCAACTGAATATATAGCTGCATCAGAATCAAGTACTACGAATAGCAGTCAGAATGACGCTGAAAAAGTAGTTGGTGATACCAGTACAAGTTCAGCAGACGTCACTGTTAAAACAAGTGAAGAAAATTTTCGTACCTCTATTACTCAATCAATAGGTCACATGGGTAGTGAAGAAACAAATTTATACCCAAGCAGTAGTGAAGTTCATTTCGATCTTAGCAGTAGTGATGTTAATTTCGATCGCAGCAGCGAAAGCAGCTCTGAAACTGTGGCGGAAGACACAAATTCTTATTTAACAGACTCTACCAACATTACCACTTTCACTGTAATTTCAACCAATTCTTTTAGTACGAGTGGTTACTATGATCCAATAAATGCTTCTCCAAGTACTCAAGAATCTTCTAAAGACAATAATGTTTTTCCCACTGTACCTTCTAATCTGGATGATTCGAGTACAATGGAAAACCTTGTTACTTTAAACAACACTGACGCAATAGATTCTTCACCATCAACAATGAGCATTCCCTCTAATACCATCACTACAATTTTGACAGAATCAAGTGAGAAACCAGAATCCCTAACATCTACCACCAACCTATTACCAACTACCTATTCGGAACAGCAAGGGAGTTTCGATGAGGCAAATATTTCTACTACAAGTTATTTAGAAGATAATTCTATAACAACAAATAAATCTCTTGATATGGATGACATCGCCAGTACTGAAATTTCTGCATTCGAGGAATCAACTTTAATAGAAGTTAATGATTCTGGTAGTGAATCTAGCAGTTCAGATCCAAACAGTTTGGATAATATAAGCAGCAGTACAGTATCGATGAATGATTTACATTCAACCGTTTTCGATCGTTTCATGAGTTCTGAAAGTCCAGAAGAGACCCCAGTCACTCTACATGAAGACGATTTAAGTTCTTTATCTACACTTGGTGCAGTTACAGAGTCGCAGAGCACTGCTGAGCAAAATACTTATTCGACTTCAATTGAAACCGAAGATTTCTCAAATACAGTAATTTCCACTACTCTTTCCAACATTGAAATTATAACAGAGTTATCAAGTGTATTTAACAGTACATCAGGTATGGATATTTTTATACATCTTTGATTTTACATTTTAATGCTTAGAAGCATGGTGTAATATAAAGGAAATCGCCACTTTAAACTGTTTTATTCTCTAGTAGTATTATACGAGTATAACCCTATATTATGTGGACCCCACCTTACGTCCGGTAAGGATGCAAAAAATGTAAAACCGGCAATAATCCATCCCTTCCCGGTAAGTCCGAAACAAGGGTACGTTAATGATAATATTGAATAATAACAAGATCTAGAAATAAGAACTACGTATTTAACGCAACAAATAATTTTATCAACACACCGAGACATACTCAAAATACAGAAAGAATGACATGTAAAGAATTAGGTTTCCATCATATTCATCCAAAAAACTTATAATCATTAAAAACACTCATTCTAAAATAATATTGGTATATTTTCTTTTATAACTAATTTTCAGGGATTTTAATATAATCATTAATCTTATCTGAGTGATTAATCAAAAGGAAATAACATTAATTTAGGGGATAAATACGGAGTAGCTGAAGGAGAAGTCGAACTATACATGATAAAAAGAAAGGCACGCATCAGGAGTAGCGGACCTTCATCTCTGTCCGACTGTCGCAGTGTCCACTGTGATCCTCGTTCAATATTTTCGTGCTCGCACAACCTCTCAGATTCAAATTTTCCCTTCAAGTCTGCTTCATCTTTTTTTAAATTCAAATACTTCTCTCCTGTCGGTGCCGACTCCCATTGTAGATCCTGATCATAGGTTGACATGTGAATTAACGGCTCTGACTTGTTTTATTCTCTCAGCCTGACCATTGAAATGTATAGGTAAATCCTCTACTGCCTTTGAAAACCCTCGGTTTTCAGAAACATATGATGTCAGGCCGCAAAAGTGCTGACCACTTGGGTCAATTTCGCCCCTAACTTCCTGTTTGATCAAGCCCTTGAAATGCAATATGCTTTCACCTTTGCGTATCGCCGCTGTTTAGCATCCGTCCAGGTGTGTCTTGGGGGCACATAGCAAAAACTACGTCTTTACCTGCAACGGCTATCTCCATAATTATTGAGATAGATCTACGAAAGAGAATGTTACAATGGAATGGAAAAATTCCATGTAACACCCTAGTTTCGTTCTCTGTTCCTTTGTTCTATCACTAACTTATTCCATCTTCCAATGTTTCACATACAGCCTTGTTTGAAATTGGTAGGATTCTTCAGAGAAAGACTCCTCTGGGCGGAATTGGAGCTCGCGTTTCTCCACTTTCGGAAGTCGTGTGCATCAAGCTCTTTACCTCACATCCCAGGTCAACTTCAATTCTCACATTGAGACTAGCTCATACATATATGTTTGTAACAGATATATCACGAAATATATCCATCATAAAGAAAAAATATATCCCTCATTGATAATAAAAAATATTACACGTACTCGCGACTATCTAGTTTACACTTTTTTCTAAGATAATATTTGCTTTCCAATGTAAACCCCGAAATTGTCCAGGGTCGTTGACGATCCAATACTATCATGAATTGCCGGCCTAATACTATCATGAATTGCCGACCCAATACTATCATCAATTGCCGACCCAATACTATCATCAGTATTGGATCGTTGTCATTTCTTATTTATTTATTTTTCTGTATCATTTAATTAAAAAATTGATTTACAGAATTCTAAATATGTGAGAATGATGAAATACATTATTTTTCTGATTTGAAATATAGATTATTTCGAATTTCGTCACTCCACGGGATATTTTTAGTATCCAATAATCAACGAAGTAATTTAAAGGTTGAGAAACAGCACAAATAAGAAATCATGTTTATTTTGCAGGTGAACACAATGGAAATTCCGTATGTGCTGTGTGCAAAACTTGCACCAACGATTACATCGATCGCGTCATCTCAGATGTCACATCCAACCTGCCATCTTATCTAGAGTTACCAAATCGTCAAGGAAGGTTCCAGCTCTACCACGGCAAACTCTTCGGACTCGAGACTCTCAGACGCTCGGATGCAGCAGACGTGTCCTGTACCTCCGATGATGACTACACTGTGATGGTTCCATTGCAGTTGAAAAACGCGAAAGCCTTCTACAAGTGGCAGGTAGAGATGCCATTGAGAACATTCTACGGCGATGTTAACGTAACAACACGCAATGCCGAATCTCTTGTGTTCTATTCGCATTCCAAAAACATTTCCATAGTGGAGACTCTAAAAATAACGGCTCTTGATAACGTACAGACTGAATTTTCTGGATTGGGCCCCCTTAACGGTATTTTTGCAGGAATTACTCGTATCATCATTAATGTTTTCCGAAGATCATTTGCGAGAATCCTTGAGGACACTTTGGTAGAGGCTATCAACAAGGAACTCCAGGATGGACAAAAGTACGAGGAGTACTATGCAATCAATCAACAATGATGTCAAATGATCAATCCTGCATTTTTACTTTCACAATCACAATATGAGATTTCTGTGCCGTGCAAAAACATAAAACTCCAGAACTATGGTTCTCAGTGACATTAAAATGAACACGTTATGAGTTCGTACATTCGCAAAAGTTTTACATGTTATGAATTTGTAAGAATGCATTTTTATGTTCGCCGATAACTAAAAGAATGTACTTGATAAAAATCGACATGATTCGTTAAAATCTAATAATTAAGCACTTAGAATACATAAAAACTTGAGCTATGCAGAACAAATTTGACTTCTTAATTCACGTTATACTGTAAGATTCTAACTAAATATCAAATATATTCAACGTATGCATCTCGAAATGAATTCCACATCAAATAATATTCGCTGAGGAGACTGTGGACGATCAAAGCGAATTTCTCCAATTTTGCTTAATATTTTATACGTTTTATGTGGAGTGTCTATGTCTACATATGATATGTAAATTATTTAGCTGATATGTCAATTTGCTTTTAGAATATAAATTGTTTTGTTAATAATAATTTTGTCAATAATTTCAAATGTTTCATGTGCATTACTTTTATAAATATATGTAATAATTTAATTCTAAAACCATGGGTATATAAAAGTTATTATGGATTTTATTAAGGAGAAATGTATGCTGTGACAAAATCCACGTTAAAAATATCCAGGGTTTCAAGGAAAGTTATGGATCAGGCCAATTACTCGAAAAATATCGCATATTTTCTATGCAGGTATATAAAATTCCTATGTCGGTATACAGGATGAGGCATCTTTAGGGGGACTGACTCACTTTGTATTGGATAGAAAGGTTGACTCGCTGACTAACTTTGCAGGGGATAAAGAGGCTGACCAACTTTGTAGGGTATAGAGAGGCTGACTCCTTGATTCACTTTGTAGGGGATAGAGAGGCTGACTCACTTTGTAGGGGATAGAGATGGTATCTCGTTTTCTGTTAAGCCCCTATTACACGACAGTAATTTGGGACAACAAACCAGTCGCAAAACAGCTCAGACAGCAAATATAGCCACAACATTTTAAGTTTTACCCGAAAATGTTGTTGTTGAGGAATCAGCTGCACGAAAATCGGCCAATCAGAAGTGCGTAAATCCGAAACGTCACAGGTCACGTGCTTTCGAGTTATTTTATTTCTTACTTTAATGGCGACCAAGAGGGCCGATAGACTGTTTTGGAATGCAGAAATGGAAGCTGATCTTATTGAACTTATTCAATCCAAATGGAATCTTTGGGGTGTTAAGCGAACACTTTACAGTAAGAGAACTCCAAAGCTTACCCTTTGCTGCTTGGAGTGGCGTCACTTTCGTTCTGTGCTGCGTGGAGTGACGTCACAAACGTCCCAAAGCTGTTTTGCGAACGGTTTGTTGTCCCAAATTACTGTCGTGTAATAGGGGCTTTAGAGATAGGAGAAAATATTCAATTACAAAATTGTAAAACGTTGCAAAATGAGTATTGAGCATTTTTATTTTACAGCAAAAACCGCAAAATAACTCTTTTAACGATTTTTCCATTTGCATGTAACAGCTAATGCAGATACATTGGGAAAATAGGCTGAGACATCTTATTACATAGGTGCAAGGAAACATGTATCGTTGCAACATATGCACATTTTGTATCTATACTATTAACCCCTCAAAACCTATGCATGTTTGTCGGTATGTCCTCCTTGTTCCGAAACTAATAATTGGCCTAACAACTCGCGGTGTTTTCTAAAGTGTAGCATTTGATCCAAAGAGTTTTAAAAAAATCTGTACCTCAAATTCCCTTATAATGTCTTTTGATTATACTACATTTTCTCGAATTGCTCAATATGTTCTTGAGAAATTCGAGAAAAATTTAGACTCTTTAGATATGTTCTTGAGCAATTCGCGAAAAACTTCATACATATATATGCATTGTTTGCCCACGAGGGGGACCATTTCAAAAATTACTTATGGGAGAGTTGTTGAACTAATGTTCCAGTGATGGAAATGTGATTCAGCAAGAAAAATTGTAGAAGAGCCATAAAACTTAAAAAAAGTTATACAAAAACTCTTCCTTGATGTGTGTGTGTGGGGGGGGGGGGGGGGGAGGGGTGCAACCGTCTGTTGCATACACTAAGATAATTTAAAATATGTATAGCTGTATGCATCGTTCAGTGATGCTAAAAATGCATAAATAAGAAGAAAAGAATACGAATTTGTTTCCAGTCACAATACTTTCCTTATGTATAAAACTCAAGCTCAAGCTTTTAACTTTCAAATCTATTGTACAGCATATTTGCAGTAAACATAGGCGCCGACTACGGGGGGGCAGAGGGGCACGAGCCCCCGCTGAGCTTTTCCAGAGGGGGCTTTGCCCCCTCTGGGAAATTTCAAGAGTTTTCTCTAACTTAATATTTTACTAAATACTAAAAAATAAAATTTTTTAAACATAAAAATAATTGAAAGGAAATCCTATCAACGTAAATGTCACATTTCAGTTCAGTCTTGTTCACATCGTCCTTACCATAGCTCCCTAAACTATCTCGTGCACAAACGAAGCTCATCTTTACTCCCAGGAAACATGTTGACGCTAATGACAAAAACACCTGGTTACCAGAACTTTTTCGACTGACCACCTAATTTAAAGAGAAATGGAATATTTACAGCCATGTTATTGGCATTTCCAAAAAATAACTATTTCCCTCCAGTAATAACTATAAATGATTACCACGAAGTAGAGATTACTTATTTGGTCTACCTAAAGAGACCTTATCTGTAATTACTCCTGGATTCTATATATAAACAGTGCTGTCTTTACAGGAGGCATCCATTCCGTTTGAAGCTGCAAACCCCGCGGGTGGTATCCATTTTGTTTGAAGTTGCAAACCTCGCGGTACAGTGGCTAGAACTAGACACTGTGGCTAGTTCTACAGTGGCTAGTTCTAGACACTGTACCCGCGGGTAGCTTTATTCCTGGTAAGCACCGGAGGTTTGGCACAGCACCGTAGTTGTCAGGCAAGGACCAGAGGGAGCTAAGTCTCCCCCCCCTTCTCACACACACACACACTAGGTATATACTCAGCCCACCCCTCTGATAAAACTATTAAAGTTTTAGTTGTGATAAGAAATGTCAACCAACATGTCATCCAAATTTTGCATAAATATATGATTTATGAGATTTTTTTAATAAATTGCTTTGGTTTAAAGATTTTTTAATTTAGCTGAATGTGTGGTTATAGTGATGGTCAATTTATTTACATATTTAATTTATAAATATTTAAATATAGACAATAGTATTTGGATACTTTTGTATTATTACTGGGTTCATTGTTTTAATTTATTGTGTCAAAATCAACTGATAGGTAGTTAAGAGTTGATATTAAGCATTAACATGTATTAACTTTCAGATTTTTGTTGATTAATTAACAGCTTTGCTACTAGTTAATTCTTATATTAAAATCCATTGTAATTATTATATATTATAATATTGATGCATAGTAACTATATGGATTTTCCTAACCAACTCCTAGCTTACAAATATAAATAGGCATAAAAAGATTAAAAATATTTATTGCACAATAAATAAAAGTGCTGACATCTTTTTTTCGATCCAGCCCGTCCGACCTACCCGAAGGTGTAAGATATCTGTTTAAACCGCCAAGACAATGCCATCTAATTTAGACTGGAACCCAGGGGGGGCGACATCCACAAGGACCGACCCTCCTTCCTTTGCAGCCAACCGCTCGGAAGGACTTTCAAACCCACAAATTTAACGTGCCCGTACACGGGAACTGTTTAGGCAAAGCCGGAAATCGAACTCGGGTCCTCCGAGTACAATCCACGTGACTTAACCACTCGGTTATCGCATTCCAAAGCTGTTGCTTGTAAGACAATAACTTACAAAACTTCCTTGAGGAAAGCCTATATATGTCAGTTAGGTGACTACAGTTGCTTCGATGGCATTATAATTCCTCTTTTTCAGGTCAAAATAACAATATGCGCTCGTAACAACCACTACTGCCGTTCGTTGGGCAGTTCGTTCTTGGCGATTGTTAAGGGCGCATACTGTTCTTTTGGCCTGGAGAAGGGGCTTAAAATGACCTCGAACCAATTGTAGTCACCTAACTGACATATGCTTGCTTTCTTCAAGGCTGCCTTGTAACTTTTATATAACGTTATCGGATTGTGCCCCCCCTGAGATTTTGAAAACTCGGCGCCTATGGCAGTAAATGCAAAGTACTTGTGTTGAAGACCCAGACCGTCCGACTCGTCCAGAGGACTAAGAGCAGCTATTTGGACGGCCGGGGCAAAGTACTTGTGTGTACCATTTTGCACAACAAATATAAAAATTTACATATTACTTAGTTTCTTTTTTTTAATACAAAATATTTACTCATCAGAATTTATATATATTTTATATTTTAACAAATATTTAAAAAGATAAAAAAAAATAAAAGTCCTAGGATTATAAATGTATAATATATTTGACCAATTGTACTTAACAGTACAAAATACTCACCACAAGCAAGTTTCTTACTACATTCTAGTTTCGTAATCTATATCAAGATTCTTTAATATAGTGTTGGACTATGAGCCCGGCCAAAAGCTGTCAGCCTGACGTTCGCGAGAATAGCATTTCGTCATTCGTGACGCCACGCACCACGGCAAGTTTTCCCATTATTACAATTAAAAATTGTTTGTTAATTTTGTAATATCCAGATGTAAACAACCTGCGCAGAGCGCTTTAATTTTGTTGTGCACATCTTCCTCAGTCACGTCCAAAGAGATTCTCGATCTCTTCAGAGAGCACGAGAACAAAATGCGCGCATTTGCTATTCCCGAGACATCATCTGGGCAAAGTCAGAATAAAACAAGAACGATCAATCATGCATAAACCATTGATTGTGAAATACTTTCCAACTGAAATGAAAATTGTATTTAAACATCTCTAAAATGCAATGCATTCAGCGCTGATATATTTTAAATTATCACAGTACTACAACAATTTATTATATTTGAAAACTTAAAACTTCATACAAAAAAATGAAATTTATTTAAATGACGTCATCGAAATATAATATAAATCGTCTGGTTCTCTATGCAAAAGCAATGAATATTTCATTCATATCACTTTGATTCCAGACTCCAGAGCTAAATAATTTTGGGGGAAAATAATTCAGCAATTCTTATACAACTTATCTTACAATCACTTGTTTACATTCAGCATCCATTAAAATTAAGCTTCGTTATAGAAATAATCAAATTTTTATGATCATTTAAATTCAAAAATGTCGTAACTGCGTTGGCACAGAATATAAATGCATAGAAAATACGCAAAAATAAAGCTGTTTTAGGACGGATGCAACACTCAATATAAATTTTAAAAAACTTTAAAAATCACGATTTCTACACTGGGAAAAAAAGATGGATGCCATATTTTATTTTGAAATGGGTCACGTGGTCTCTTCATATAATATGGGTGTAATTATTATTTTAATTTTTATTTATAGAACTGAAGAACATATTTTGCTGAATTTTTTTCATATATTTTATGGGATAATTTGAATATTTACTAAATTTTTTGAAGCAATTTGTGAAGTTTAAAAAATGAAAAATTAGGTCTCATAGGGTTCAATGTTATTCACTTCTACAACCCGGGTTCAATCCGAAACTAATAGGGTGATATTATTAATTTACATTACTATGTGTCCCACAGACCGTCTCAACAACATACTAGAATTTCCTTTTAATAAAGTCATTTTTACGGTAATTATCGAGCGAACGGACAGACAACATGAATGAACAAAGTCATAAACACTTTTCAACTATGCTGGAAAGTGTTAAATAATGCAGTCATGCCCGGGATGCCTCCGATCTATATGCAGGGCAAGAAATTTCGCTATTGGTAGAGTGCAAGTGGACATTTCGTACTCTATAATATTTCATTTGTTGTATAAAAGCGGCATGCTACAAATTTGAATGGTAAACATCCTTTTAAAATTAAACTGTGTTAGCATCTTTTAATAGACGGTAGCGTGTGACATCACAACTGAACTGCATCATCTGTTCATATGATCTGGAGTACTAAAACTATACTTTCAATATGGTGTTCTGTGCTGTATTCGGTTGTTCTCGTACTGAATGGGATAAATAATTTTCATTTTATAGAATACCGTCTGTAAAAGCAACTTCATTAGAACTCAAAGCTTTACAAAAACAGAAGAGATTTGAGGATAGTGTTTCTTTCAGGCATATCTTCGGGGAGTCGAAGCCCCTCTCCCCCCCACTCCCTGGAAACATTTTATCTTAACCTAATTTCCATTTATGTGACACAGCTTTTAGATATAGTTATAAAGGTCAAATAGGAAACTTCTTAAAATTTCATTCCGGCCCCCCCCCCCCCCTGGCCAAAAAGTCCTGAGAGAAACACAGTTTGTGGATTCAGAGATTAAACCGGAAAGAATTCATACATCCGAGTAAAACATCCCCCCACCACCACCAATTTCATGATTAATAAAATTTGGTTTATAACATTCAAATAAGTACTGCAAGAGCATTATTTTCCTAAAGAAAGGGTTAGGAAATAACATAATTTTAAATTTAATAGTTATCATGAACTATGAATATTTATAATACACATGGATTTAAAACATACTACTACAACCAGCAGTTTTAGTTCAGAATGTGTGCCTTTTTAAACTAGGCCGTAGAAAAAAAAATTCGGGGAGGGAGGGGGAGCATAGGCGTCGACTTGAAAAATTATTGTGGGTTCCGGAAATTTTAATGCATTTTTCAAAGGATTTAAAGTCCAATTTAAATTTTATTCCTTCAGATTATCTGGCACAATAAGATGACTGAAATGGTAAAATGAAGCAAATTATTGTTAATTACAGAAAAATATATTCTTTCTCTAGAATCTAGATAATTATTTATTTCATTTATTTTGCTTTTGTGGTCGTTATTATATATTTATTAGATACCATTATTATATACCACAATATACAGATATTATATTAATTTCTAACTCAATTATCTTCATAAATGTAACAAAAAATGAAAAGAAAAATTTAGATGTTTTATCAATTTAAAAAATATCAACAAATTTTTTTCTTCAGATGATTTCTGAGTTGAAAGATTGTATTCAGTACTTTAAAGAATACAATGTGAATCTATGAATCCATCTTCGAATATGGTATTTATCCTGAAAATTAAAAGCTTTGTGTTGAGATTATATGAACATGGTAATTAACCTAACAGACTTAGCTGCTTAAATTATATTTTATTATTTTTTCAATGTCAAAAAAATATTTTTTTTCGTCAATCATTTAGTTGGATGAATTCATTTACAACTTCGTCTTCTATTATGCTTGAGGCGAGTTCATGGTATATGTGCAAAATGCCATTTTGCACACACACAATGGGTATACGATCTGGGTTTACGATTTAACACGAAGACTATAAAAATGATCTCTCCGCTGTACAGGTCTATATTTGATATAGCTAAAATTATACAAGTAAATTTCACAAACTCCTGTAGCATATCAACTAGTAATAAATCTTTTCTCAAGACATTCACAACGCTGTCAAAGTCAGTGAGGATCAGATTTTGAGATCGCATACTGTCTAAGAGCATAGATCTATGTAATAACAATCTTTCCCAATCTATGTCATCTGTATAAAATGTAATTACCTCTTTGTCTTCTTCATTTGTGGATTGTCCAATGACAAATTTATCTATTAATTGCAGAAGCTTGACTGAAGAGGTACCCGTTCAGGAAACTAAGCAGGATAAAATATTATCCAGCATTTCATAAAATACTTTTTTGTATTATTTTATCGGAGAATTAAACCAAAATCCACTGATTCCATCATCTATACTTCGCGGAACTCGTCGCTATCGAGGAAGCTGTTTCTCATTTAATTCCAATGCAATTGCTTTATCCAGTACTGTTTTAAAAAAATCTGAAAAATATTTTTTTGTCTTAAATTTTGCATTGTAGTATTTAAAGATTCAAGAATAGCAAGTGTTTTTTGAAATGAGAGCGACATTTTTTGAAGAATTGTGTTTGCAGCATCTACATGGACAAATATCTTAACAAGAACATTTAGATGAAAAAAAGAAGTCAAATGACATCATATGTAGAAAGAAGTCATTCGCTTTTGCTTCGGCATCATTGTTCTGCTTAACAGCATTTGTTTAATTAGAAACAATGGAGTTCATCGAAACAAATCTAATAGTCCATCTAGTTGGGTAGAATGGACAAAGGTTTCCTTCGTTTTCATTTTCCTTTTGGAAATGGGAGAAAAATATCAGTTTCTTTGGAGAATTTTTCACAAAATATATTGTCTCCCGAGTGACGTTCAATGCATTTCGGCAGCCTTCTTGAAGTTGAACACTTTCTTGCGCGACTAAATTTAAACTATGTGCCAAACAGTGAACATGAATTACTCGGTATTCCATTTCTAAAATCTTAGTACGAACTCCATTTATTGCTCCAGATATATTTGCCATTCTATCATAGCATTGACCGCAGCAAGCAAAACGTTAAAGATATTTTAAATCTTTGAATCACGCCGAGAATAATTTCCAGAATAGTGCTATATGAAGTTTTCGATATCTCATAAAAACCCAACTCCTCTATAGTAAAGTAATCAGATACTATGCAAATGCAAAAACGACACTTGCTCATGAACTACAATGTCGTTTGTTTCGTCGACAGTAATGGAAAAGTACTTTTCCAGATGCATTTCAGAAATAATCTGCCTTAGTATCATATGGTTCATAATTTTTAATATCTCCTTTCTAATTTCATGGGACAACCACATATAAGAATCTTTACTTAACCATCGATTTAAATCCAAAGAAGCAGCTACTCTCAATTTAAGCAAATTAATCACTATGACCGCGCATAGCCAAGTCTTGGATAGCTAAAAATTTTAATGAAGAGAATAATTTTTAGCAGAGCTGATCTTGCCATCTGCATCTTCTTTAACTACAAAAAGCTGAATAGAAACATTATTATGATCGTGCTCATGTAGGTTCCTAAATTCTTTTGCATATCGTTTTCTTACTATACTTTGGATAAGTGCGACACTCACACTTTCAACGTCATTTTTTCCAGTTCCGTTTGTGTATTGAGCAAAAGGAATAACCAATTGTCTCTTCGGTATTTCTGCTGCCTCTGTCTTTTTGTAGCTTGATTACAAATTTATCCATTATTAGATAAAATGTCAATATTGGGTAACCCCATAGATATCGACGATTTGTTCGAAAACGCATCAACGAAATTTACCTGAACAATACATGAAACTCGTAATACCCACGTGGAGACTTTCATAGGCGCTAACTTTTGAGAGTGGCCAGTGATGCTGATGGCAGAATTACTATGTCGCGTCCTGTAAACTTCTTCGACAATCAGAAGAATGGGGGAGGGAAGGTGACTCACTATCACTATGCCCTCGAAAGGGCTAGAGTCTAGATATTTGCATTTTCTGGGAAATCATACAAACCGAAGACTCAACGGTATTTGAGGTATCATTGCGTACTTGAGGTCTTGTCTGTCGCGTCAAATTTGATGAGCAAAAAAAAAAACACTAATGTCTCCTTAAAGCACAATAGGCAATCTGAGGAGAAATTTCTGCGTATACACACTTTATATGTAGTAAATGGGGAATGAATAATATAAACGAGTAAACTAGTTTCTTCCCATCAAAGTTTCCAAAATTCCCGGGTTTATTCTCGCTTGTCAAAATTTCTGGGATTTTTGCAACGCTATTGCGGGATGTAGAATCTGCGTCAGCCGCTGCTACAGCGACGTGGCGTCAATGTAATCTGTCTATAATTTAATATTGATAATTTATATAACCGGTTTAACAATAAAACAGCATATTTGATATAATAAACAGATCGGCTGAAATATTGCAGAACAAGTTTATTTCTTTTCAATGTGTTGCAACTCTGCATTTTAAACATAATTCTAGAAGTGTACATTGTAGTTAAAAATATGATGAATATGTCATAAGTCAGTTTATAATCTAAGAAGTTACAATACATGCAAGAGAATATAAATGAGAAATATGGAAAACATGCTTGTTTCATGTGTATAAAGCATGGGCACAAGTGCAAATAAACAACCTGCGTGGTAGAATGCGTAGAAACGTAAGGGCAAAAGGACATTATTTTTACCATAGCTTGTAATGAAAAAGGGACGATGATGGCAAATCTTTGTGATAAAAATAAGTTATTTTGAATACTTGAATAACAACATATATTTAAAGATTTAATTTGCTAAAGTGCACTTTAAGTGATTTTAAATGAATGTACACTTCTACTCATTTTTACTGTTGTCATTAACTAGCGTTCTAAAGGTGTATACATTTACTAACAAATTCTGCAATGTATATGAGAGCGTGAAGGGAAATATATGTAACGATTTTTCTTAAAAAAAACAAAAAAACTCGTGAATATATTTTAATTAAAGTCAATATTTTATTTTCCGGTTAATTAAAAATATCCATCAAACAAGATAAATTTAGTAAAATTAGAGGTAAAAAGGAGATTGTAAGTTTCTAAAGTAACAGTTTTTAATACAGAAATAATGAAAATTTCCATACTGCTAAGCAAACCAGTATTTTGTTTTGGGAACGTCACGAAACGTAAGGGCTAGATTGTCCGTGTGACGTCACGTGCCCATACCCTATTACAAAAGCTCCTAAACATTACAACCGTTTGATTACTTGAAATGTAACGAGGACACATTTCTTCCGTCGACAATTTGGGGCTGAATTTTCAATAATGATATAAAATATCTTTTACCCAATAAAGATTCCATTATTTCGGGAAATGATGCCTTTAAAGAACAATAGTATAAAATAATATTTATAAAATAAACTTAAATGATCGTAGGACTCACAATATGCAGTATCAGATATTTCTCATGCTAAGTTGCGTCCGATAGAGGGCGCATCAGAGCTCTAAGTCATTGAAATCGCCTTCAGTCACAACACGGGAGAGTTCTAAGGTTCTTAATTTATATTATTAACTGTAACATTAACTGTAAAGGCAGTTGTTTATATTTTGGTACTTTAAATGCATAAATTGTGAAAGATGTAAGTTTTAGTAATTCATATAATAGTTATTTATATAATAGTTAATTCATATAATAGTTATTTATATAATAGTTAATTCATATAATAGTTATTTTTTTGCCAATATCACTTCTTTAATCCGACATTAGGCATCTCTACAAATTGATACCGAACGCGATTAATAGGGTTTGCATGTATTTGTGGACCACTATTTATTACACAAAAATTCTGTTACATTTTGGGGCATCTATTGCATTTAAGCAGAATAATCGTTTGAAATTAAAACTTACAAATTAAGGGATTGAACTGAAGTTCGAATAAAAAAAATTTACGAGTTTTGCCAGTGATCAAATTTGCAGAGTTCAAATTATTACGCTGAAAGATGCTTATAAGAATTATGTAATTCCTTGCTTATATTGACTTTGTAATCAGTCATTTAAAAAATAAAAAAATCCTACAAATGTTTTGCGGCTTCTTTTCCAATTTTAAAAATGATTGATTCATTCTATTATTATCGTTGTAAGTAGTGGTATTGTTTCCTGAACTAGTTTCCCTTGGAACATATATATTATATGGGGTTGATCGATAGAATAGGGCACTTTTCCAATTTTAAAAATGATTGATTCATACTATTATTATCGTTGTAAGTAACGATATTGTTTCATGAACTAGTTTCCCCTGGAACAGTAACTATATATTAGTACAATATAGTTCTCTAAATAAAGTACAACCCAAATCAAAACATCATACAAGAGTTGACTGAACTCCTCAAAATTTGTTGCGAAGATGTTCACAATTTTACTTTGAAATATTTTTCATTACACTTCCAAATCTTACCTATTTAATGAAAAAAAGGTGACCTGGTTCTCAAGGAGTCATAATTCCTATTGGTGGAGCAATTATTAGTTCAAGATAGGGTGCATATTGGAAATTGAAATCCAGCACTGTAAACAACCCATTTGTGTGATCGGTGATCCCTTTCTTAAAACCTGATTATGCATATATTTTAGGGGTCTATTTCCCTCACCTCTAGTTATATTTTGTATAATTTTAAAAAAAATCACTTTTTCCCTTCCTCAACGACATTTTTAGACATAATAAATACATTTAAGGCCCCTCTGTGCAAAAAAGCATTTGGCAAGTACAATTTTGAATGAGTTTTAATGTTTTTCGATTTTGTTAAGAAACTCATGAGTCAAAAAGTGTTGGATATGGGCTTTAAATGTCCTGTATAAACTTGGCCTTAAGTATATTGATTATGTATATGCACATGCATTTAGTTTAGGGTAATATAATTATAAGAATATAACCTTCAATACTTCCTTGAAGAAAGCAGGCCTAGGTCAATTATTTCTTACAGTTAAAGCAGACATGGGTTGTTTTCTTCAAGGAAGTATTGAAAGTCATATTTTTACAAATATCAGTTTTATTTATTATGGTAATTATAAGAGCTAAGCAAGGTTCCCACAGGCCTTAAAAACTCTTTAAAATGCTTCCTTTTTCATTTCATTTTTAATGGCCTGATCTTTTATTGAAAAACCATTAAAATAGCTTTTTTTTAATCCAAAGAATTATACTATTAACCATCCTGAATCATTTTGTATAAATAAGATGCAGAATGTTTCCATCTGATAATGAATGATTTCATCTTTGCATTTCCTATAGCATCATTGGCCTTTGTTAATATAGTTGTATGCCACCTTGGCCTTTGTTAATATAGTTGTTTGATTTACTAATAAATGCAGAGATTGTTTCAGATATTGTAATTTTTTTTTTTTACTTTATGACATTGAATTAGATATGTTATTTTACATAAAATATTATTTTTTGATTCTACACATTTTATGTTTATTCTACGTCAGTGGTGTAGAATATTCTTTACTTATTACCTACCTGTTTATTTAAAAGGTAAATTGTGAAAAAATAATCATTTTTTCTTAAAACAAAAGTCAAATTATCAAACAAAATTTTTAATATCTCAAATTGCTGAATATTGCACTTATAAAACCGTAGGTGGAGCTTGTATTTTTAGTGTGGGGGTGCTGAAAAACTTTTTGGAGGTGTGTGTGCCTTTCCCTATTAGATTTTATCATTCCATTTGCATTGTATAATATCCATATATTTTTGAAAAAGTTCTGCTAATGCCTAAAACTAATATTAAGTATAAACAGTGATTTTGTTTTTCAGAAAAAAGTGGGTAAACGCATTGATAAAGGGAATTGTCTAAGAAAACGTGGGTAAACGCATTGATAAAGGGAATTGTCTAAGAAAACGTGGATAAGTTATAGTCAAACCAACCCTTGATTTTATTTAAGTTCTTAAACTGAAATTTAATTAACTTTTATTTAATTTAGTTTGTTCAGTTTTCTTAGAACAAACAGTTAAAAACTAGAATATAATTTAACTGAGAATGTACAATAAAGATAGTAGCAGTCCCATGACCGGAATGGTTGCTTTTGTTAAGTCTCTCCTAGATTTTTTTTAAATTCTAAATTATCCCATTACTGGGCAAAACTCAGTTATACGGCGAGTTATGAGAACATGATGGATTGAGGTTTGTGAAAAAATAAATAAATAAAATAAACATCATTAATTTTAATAACTTATAACCTAGTGAAATCCCCCCCCCCCCCAAATTAAAAAAATATATATACTTTAGTTACAATAATTACAAGGCTATTCTACTAACCAGTAACAGATCTGTTAAGTTTAGATAAACTGAATAAACTTGATAAACTGTTTATCATAATATTTTCCAGAGTATGGCCATTTCTCCTGCTTTTTTGCCATGCTCTTGGTGTCTTTGGCAGAGTAATGTCCATGAAGTAGCCATGTCTTCAAATAGTTTATGGATCAAAATGGTTAGAGGAGGGGTTTCAACAATCCTAATGAACATGAGGTTTTTTATCGTGCTTGTGAAAAGAGTAGTTCTGTCTAGTGTTATAATCATGTTTATTTATGAAAACCCCTCTTATTTTCACTTGATGGTACAAAAGTTATGTATATTGTGTCATTAGGTTGAAGGAGTCATTGAATCGGATGATTTTGAGAATTTCCTGAAATCATACATAAATCATTTTCCTCTCACTGAATTGGAACAGTTTTGATATTCAGACATTATCATGGATTTCTGTCTCACTGTTGTTGATTCACCTATAATAAGTCAAATCTTACTTTTGGAGTCAATAATTTACTTTATTAATATTTTCTTATTTTCTCTTCCATGTGGTTCCCAATTTTAATACATGCATTTTTTAATACAGTATTCTTCTCATGTCAATTCTGTTCAGTTCTTGCAAATTTATTCATCTTCAAAGTTGTTGGAACGACTGATTCTTTTTATTTGCCACCTTGTAAAGCTGTACGAAATACCTTGCTTGTCATTTTTTTTTCTCTGGTAACATGTAAACATACATTTTCCAGTTAATTCTTCTTTTTTCTCAATGTTCACAAAAGTTTTATGCACCATGCTATCTATCTTTGATTGAAAATTTCCTTTCTTAACGATGTTACTGCTGTTTTCTATTTTTTGTGCATAAAATTTCACAATTTACCCACTCTGCTTATTTTCATCCCTATTTTTTTTTCAACTCCTACACTTCCAACTTTTTTGCATGCTGTTGTAATTTCTCATTATCATAGAATAACCAGTCAGTTTTTGAGGTGATTTCATCTTTTTGAGACATCCTCCACAATCTAGGTTATGCCTACTCAGCTGTGAAATTGAGGCATGTCAGTTAAAGAATCAAAAGAGGAACTAGACTTAGGTCTACAAACAGATGCTGCAGGCTTCACAGCCAGTTGATTGTAGTGAAACATGAAATGAAACCTCCTTACCTTCATCTGATTTCTACATTTTATTGGAAGTCACACAAAAATAATGTTATTTTCTTTATTTTTTTCAGAAGAAATTCATGAAATTTCTTGAAAAATAAGATTTAGTCAGACTAGACTGTTTGTTCTTACTTCATCAAACATACTATGAATCTAAAATTACCATTGATCAAAACTACCACTGTACATCACACACTAAACTTTAAAGACAGAAAGAGTGAAACTAACTTTTTACATGATCTTAACTTTAAAAATTCATGAATCACAACATAAAAAAATGTACACAGAACCTAACTTCCAAACAGACATGAACCACACAGATTCTCATGTAATACAGTGCAACTAACTTCTACACAGTAATTTAACTCAATTATTTCCTTCTTCAACAGAAATATTAACCCTCTAAAGTACTATCGTGAGTTAACTTGGGGTAGTACATTTTGTTTCCTAAGCAGGCTTTTCTCAAGTTCTCTGCCTAGTATCGTACTTTATTTTCATATGATTTTGCTATCTTGAGAGAAATTTAGCTCGCCAAAAGAATTTGCAATAATTTCACATTGTTGTATATATAAATGCTCACTAGTATGTTTGTATTTAATAATGCTTAGTAAGAACATTATATTTTCAAGCATTGTTTGTAATTGTACCCCTTTTTTTATGCTGTGCTCGAATCAACTCAGGATAATAATACAGACCTGTTCCTACCTCAATAATCATAGTTTTTAAAATAATGGGGTAATTATTAATCAACCATCTTTCCAAATAAATCTAGAAGCAACTACAAAAAAAATATGTCCTTTTTGAACACATTTAAAAAAAAAGGTATAATAGGGTTAATCTGGTGGATCATTTCAATAATGTCAAAAGCTGTCACATTGTGTGCTAGTTATCATGGCACAAATTCATATTCGTTTATTTTCAAGAAATTTTTTTTCAAAATATTTATTTTATTTTTTAAACGTTGTTGGAATACTGTTCTGGTGCATTCCAGCAGAAAAGAAAAGCTCAGAGTATAAGGAATTAAACCATTGTTAGTTGTCAGTCAGACTCTACATAATAAGTAATAATAATCTTTTTTTTTAATTGAATGTTGTGGAGAAAATATTGTAATAGAGATTTCATTGTACACAATGCTTATTTTATATTCTGGAGACCTGTAAGAAACTTATGTAAACTTCTTTATGGTTTCCAATTAATTATGGAATTTTTGTATTTTGAAATTTGGCATTCATGATTTATTGTTAAAAAGGTTTTTCTTTTTTTAGGAACTTCTTGTTAAATGTCTCTTCAAGGCATTTTTCAAGAAATTTGTTCTTTTATCTCTTATTCCCCATAATATTTACTCTTGGATTCATCTTTGGAGCATTATACAATCCAAGTTTAAACAGTGAAATTTATATCAAATCAGATTCACTATCAGAAAATTTTCTACCACAAAATGTTGCTTACCTCGTCATTGTGATATTTAGTTCTCCTGACAACTTTGAAAGGCGGCAAGTTATCCGGGATACTTGGCTTTTAACAAAAGGGAACAATAGTATACATCATTACTTTGCTTTGAGTGTTGGATCTCTGAGCCATAAAAAATTGACTGCTTTAAAAGATGAATATAGTACCCATGAAGATTTACTCTTTCTGTATTCTTTTAGTGATTCATACCTTAGACTGTCAGAAAAACTTAGGGAAGTTTTTAAATGGGTAGATAAAAATGTCCAGTACAAATATTTATTAAAAGTGGATGATGATAGTTTTGTACGCTTAAATGCATTATTTGATGTATTGTTATCACTACCCCAAGAAAAACTCTACTGGGGATTTTTTGATGGCCAAGCAAGTGTGAAAACCAAAGGAAAATGGAAAGAAAAGAACTGGTTTCTTTGTGACAGATATCTTCCCTACGCAAAAGGAGGAGGCTATTTACTTTCTCAAGATTTAGTTCATTTAATTGTGTTAATGTCAGACTATTTATCACTGTACCAAAATGAAGACGTTAGTGTAGGGACTTGGTTAGCAGCATTTGAAATCAAGAGACTTCATGACCCTAACTTTGATACCGAATTTCATTCTAGGGGATGTTTTAATTCTTATCTAGTTACTCATAAGCAAACAACATCCATGATGGTTCAAAAACATAAAACATTGGTTGACACAGGGAACCTTTGTCTCTCTGAACATAGAATTAGAAACTCTTATTTTTACAACTGGAATGTACCTCCATCTCAATGCTGTGCCAGAAGTGATAAAGTGCCATAAAACTTGGTTGTGTAAAATCATCACACGACAAGAATCTTCATTGAAATTTTATACTTTTAGATTATATATCTTAATTTTATGTAGCATTTGTAGAAAATAGCTGTATTTTGCTTAAAAGTGACAGTTTTATATGATACTTATAAAACTGTGTGTGCCAAATAAATAAATATTTTTTGTGCAATTTCAAAGTATTCTAATTTTTACATATTATACATATATATTTCATAAATACTAATGGAATTACCATTAAACAGTAAGAGAAAGTTGGACACGTTAGGACAAATTTAATTCTAATATTTTTCTGTTTTTCCTATGATCTCAATTGTTACCGTTTTCTTAGTATATTGTTTTAACATTTTTCTATGAAATAACATAGTAAGCAGTTTTCATCATACAAATTAAAAAAAAGAAAATTTATTTCTAAATGCTCCAAGGTGTTCCACTTCTTGGATTACCTTGGTACAGTGAAAATATATGAAATTTCAGATTATTTTCTATAAGAATTTTTTTTTTAAATTACTATTTGTATAAATGCTTAAGTATTATATTTTCATCAAATGCACATAAATTAACTCTGTTAAAGAATAATTCACTCAAATCTGCTGCTTATTAATATTTTATATATAAAAAAAACCTACAGGTTTTTCACCATCCCTGATTGATATTTTAATGGAAACATCTGGGTTTAAAATAATAAATTTTAGTTTTGGCTATACAGATTTATGACTACAAGAAGATAGAATTACATCTCTATTTAGACACTAGTAGTATACAGGGTGTCCCAGAAACATTGACCTCAGCTTTTATTCCTTAAATATTGATCTTAGACATATAATAAATTACAAAGTTGTATAAAAAAAGGTACAGAATTTTATGAAATCGATAAAAATTTTCAGGGGATTAAATTTGAAGAAATACAAAATTAAAATTTTTATACGGCCCCCATACAAAATAATTTCCAATGAGGAAAATGTGCCCCATACACTAATAAGGTGATTTACAAAATTTCAGCATTTTATCATAAAAAGTCCCAGAGATATGTTTAAGTAAAGTTGGTGAGGGATTAATCACAAATTAAAATGTAAATGCTTACAGCAAGAGTGTAAATGACGCAATGTAGAAATGCATCATAGACAAATAATATCTGCCTCTTATCTTTAATGGATCTTTGGCATGAATGGAAAACATTTTGAACAAGCTTTGAAAGCTTTGTGTAAAGTTATTATTTCTACACAGTGTAGATACTTTTGTACCAATAAATAGCAAAATTATTTATTTATGTAATCATTGTTTTCTTTCGTAATTTGTGTATGGATACTGAAATGAGATCTGCCCACATGATTTTTCCCCTCTGAGAACCCATGTTGATGCATCGAAAAGTAATTTAAGTCAGCATTTTTGTCTTTTTATATCTCTGAGACTTTTTATAAAATGCTGAAATTTTTTACATCACTTTATTAGTGTATGGGGCACATTTTACTCATTGGAAAGGTTTTTGTATGGGGGCTGTATAAAAATTTAAATTTTGTATTTCTTAAAATTTAATTCTCTTGAAAATTTTAATCAATTTCATAAAATTCTGTACCTTTTTTTATGCAACTTTGTAATTTATTATATATGTCCAAGATCAATATTTAAGGAATAAAAAGCAAAGGTCAGTGTTTTTGGGACACCCTCTATATCTGTTCTTGTACAGAATATACAGGGTGTCCAGTGCTATTGGTGCCCAATGGCTATTTCCTCAACCGTTAGTCACAGAGATATACTTCCAATTGCAAAAATGTTTTAAATTTTAAAATCTATTATCTTAGAAAGTTTAAATCAATAAATACATTTCTGAAAGAAATACGAAATATAAATTTTTATATGGTCCCCCGGTCCTACCAATTATATTTAGGAAAATCATCCTCATACAATTTTATGCAAAATAAAAAAAAAATCTTTCTTTTATGACCAAAATTCACCGAATTATGAAGCATTAAATTTTATGACTTAAGTTGCTTTTCCATGCATAAAAATGTCCCGTTTGAGGCAACCAACCAATCAGGGACCATATTGACCATTTCTCAGCACAAAAAGTGCCCCAACTTTAAACAGCTATAAGTCGGTCAATTTTGGTCATGAAAAGATGATTTTTTTTTTTTTTTTTGCATAAAATTGTATAATGATTTTCCTAAATATAATTGGTAGGACCGGGGGACTGTATAAAAATTTATATTTCATATTTCTTGCAGAAATGCATTTATTGATTTAAACTGTTTCTAAGATAATAGATTTTAAAATTTAAAACATTTTTGTAATTGGAAGTGTATCTCTGTGACTAACGGTTGAGGAAATAGTCATTGGGCACCGATAGCACTGGACACCCTGTATAACATAAGGAAACTTAAAATTCATAAGTATATACAAATTCCTGTAGTATTTTAAATGACATTGCTATTCGAAACATTCTATTAAAATATTAAATTTAATTCTCCTAAAAAGAAGTATAAGAATCTGTCCTTGCTATACAAAATTATCTTCCCCGGTAAATCTGAAAAAATGAAATGTCATTGTCCTATTTGTAAACAAATTTACAAACAAGAAAGATCAATCATGCTTAAAGCATTGATTATGAAACACTTTCCAACTTCAATGCAATTTTATTTAAAAAAGTCGAAAATGCAATACATTCCTCGGTAATATTTTAAAACTTATCACAATACTACATTGATTTATTATATTTGAAAACTTAAACCTTCATTGAAAAAAATGAACTTCATTCAAATGACGGCATTGAAATATAAATTGTGTGGTTTAAATATCTCTAAAATGCAATACATTAATTTTAAATCTATCATAATACTACGATAATTTATTATATTTGAAAACTTCATCGAAAACAACTGAAATTAATTCAAATGACGTCATAGAAAAAATAACACGCCTGGATCTCTCTATAAAAGCAGGATTTCATTCATAACTTTCTCCATTTCATTCATCACAATACTATAATAATTTATTTTATTTAAAAATTAAGACCATGGAACTACAATTCATAAACTTTATGCTTAAAACTTCATCGAAAAAAATCGTCCTTCTGTTTATAAAATCAATTAATATTTCATTCATATCAGCCATGAAGACTCCATGGACTGAATTATTTTGTGTTAAAGAAATACAGTAATTCTAATACAACTCATTCTTCATATTTTTACATTTTACATAGGTGAAAAATAGGCTTAGTTGTAGAAATAATCAAATTTGAATGAGAATTTAAACTCAAATATATTGTCATTGTGTTGTTTTAGTATGTAGATGCACAGAATTTAGGTAAAAATAAAGTAATTTTAGGACGGATACAACACTCAATATGAATTAAAAAGAACTTTAAAAATCACGATTTTGACACAAGATGGATGCCATATATCATTTTGAAGTGGGTCATGTAATCGTTTCATATCATGGACACGTGATCGCTTAATATAAGAGGTGTTATTATTTTAATTTTTATTTAAAAAACAACTGAATATATTTCGCTGAATTTTTTTTTATATATTTTATGGAACAATTTGAATATTGCCTAAAATTTTCGAAGCAATTTGTGAATTTTAAATCCGCTTAAAAAATGCTTGAAAAATTAGGTCCCATAGGGCTCAATGTATTCCATTTTTTCAACCCGGGTTCAATCCAAAACTAATTGTGTGATATTATTCATTTATATTCCCATAGGTCCTACAGACCGTCTGAACAACATACTAAAATTTCATTTTGATTAAGTCATTTTTACGGCAGTTATCGTGCTAACGGACAGACAGACAGACAGAGACAGAATGAACAAAGTCATAAACACTTTTCAACTTTGTTGTAAAGTGTTAAAAAGTATGACATTGATCAATATATGCCAAAATGAAAGAGCTAAAATTGTATTAAAAGATATACCCATACCACTTTTATAACAATTGGCTGAACTAAATACATCACTTAATTGGCCAAACACAATGAGTTTGAAAAATCTTTGCTACAATAAAACAGATGATCTAAGAAATTGAAAATATCAATAATTCTTGTAATCTTTCAACCTAAAGGCCGTAATTGGTATAACCCAGTTAAAAATGTAATACAGTTCATTTATAAAATTTATTTTTATATTCATTTTTTTTTTAAATGTAACAAAAACCATTTGCCATATAAACACATTTGATTCAATCATGTTTATCTTTATGGAAAGTTTTTTTTTTATTAATATTTCAACAACCCCTGGACTTAGAAACTCAAAACATGGACAGTTTTATGTGGGGCTATGTTTTACAAGGCTACGTATAAAACTTTACAAAAACCAGTGCAGCTGTTCTCCTGTGATGATGGGACAAACACACAGGCAGATTTTCAATTTTATTTATATAGATTTAACTTCCAGTAATCAAATTATGTTGGACGTCCAGAATTAAGAAACTACCAAATATTAAAGATAAATTATTTTTTGAACTTATTTGCAAATATCTATGATACACACTTTCAATTGGTATTAAATATATCCACATTCAACAATTTTCTTTTTTTACACTAAGCTAAACTCATTTCATTTCAAAATTATTAAATTATTTCAAAAATTTCCATATTATAGGATATTTTAGATAGATATTTTTTTTGTTTATGTTTTCACTGTTTAAATGAGTATTTTTTAAACTGAGATATATATATATATATATATATATATATATACACTAAATGCTAAATCCAATTTGATGTTAATGTACATGTGTATTAAATTATTTTTTTTTTTGCTACTAAATTTGGTCTTGTATTAGAGGTTGTTGATTTTATTCACTAAATATATAAATGGTGTAAAGGATTTTGAGTTAAAGCTATCATAAACAAAAGAACTTATATCCTCTTAACCAGTATTTAAACCATAAAACCAATCTATTCCTTGAACTATGGCGATAAACTTTATTTTCTAGTCAAAATGAACACTCTACATTATTTATTGAATAACTTACATATAAAGGTATAAATAGGTATCTTTAAAATAGTTTTTTTTTTCTAATCTTAAAAAAAAAAAAATTTCAGATTAAACCTTTGAAGGTTTAATCTTGAATTTGAAATAAAGAGTATTCCAAAGCAAAGTTTTAATACGCTTCAACCAAAATTAATCATACCAATTTTATAAGAAATCCACAGTTGGAATGTAGAGGGCAAACCGTTATTGTAAGTAAAGATAAAAAATAATATTTTGTTTCAAAATAATAAGAGATTAATTATAGGTATGCAATAAATATTTTTTAAATACATGTCTATAGTAAACAGTCTTTAATATTTCAGTAGTTGGCATAATATGTATACATTTTATACATGAGCAACAGAAAATACTTAATTCATGGTGAAAAGATTTGGCTACTAAAATATTTTTTGGATGGTAACTTCTTGGGATTTGTGCTCGGGTCACTGGTCAGTATCCAAAATTTTAATCTGTAGCTTTATCAAACTCTAGCGTAAATTAAGATGTCATAACTTATTCTACCAGAGGTGGTAGAAGGAGTTATACATTTTTTTTTTCTAAATGTGATTTTTCAATATGTAGGTACATTTTTCAAAAAATTCTATCCATTACACAAATATGAAATTTTATAATATAACATTCCTTATTTAACTGCAATGAGTGAACCTATTTAAATGTATCCCTGAAAGTATTTTATTGTCATGGATTTTGTTGAAAAATATGTTGTTTTTCCCAGGTTTTCAAATTATATTGCATTCAAAATTTTCAAAAAGTTTTATGCTTATACACTTACTAAAAATAAGTTTACTTGAATTTTTGTATTTCTAAATATCTATGCAAATTTAAAGTGTTTCCATGGGGCAAAAAAATAAGTGCAGCTATGTATGAGCATGTATCATAATACTGTAAATTATATATCAATTTTTACTGTAATATAATAACAATAATGTGTAGTTTGTATAAATGTAATAGTTCAACTAAGCAATTTATTTTTTATACTTAGAAAATATTGAGGTTATTTAAAATGAAAATTTTCATGTTATTCATTGTTGAATATGTCTGTCTTCTTAAAATGTTTGGCAACTTCAATTATGGCAACAATAGTGGAAATGAATTTGGAAAAAAAATAACAACAATTCAGTGTAACAGTTTCTTTTATTCTGAAACATTTTTTAAATTTTTAATTTTTCTTATAATGCACTAAAATGTAGCAAACAAAAATATCACATCATTTTCAAATGAATCGCTTACAAAACTTTGAAAATAAATTATTTAGAATAAATTTTGAAGTCTGAAAGCAACTTAAAATTCTGTAGTTAAAAAAACAAACAAACAGGTATAAAGCATGCTTTACAGCATGTTTGAAATTTCAGTAGTGAGGAGGAGTGAAGATGTACAATATTTTTTTTTTCATAGGTGAGTTTAGAGAGAAATGCATTCATGAGTATTGAAAATTAATCAGAATTGTTTGAGAAGTTATAAAGCTGCATGATTACAATCAAACAATTCAGACACTAATATATGTTAAATAAACACGCCCTTCCTTAAGGCTTATTATATTGATATAAAACAAAATTGTTAAAATATAACAAGCCACTGTATTTAAGTCTTTTCCGAGAAATTTTGATTTTGGACATGACATAGCATTTTCCATTGACAGAAGTATTTGTGTCTAACAAAACTTTGTGAAACCTTTATCCAGCCCTATCATTTTAAAATGAAAATTTTATTTATTACTTTTTTATTTTTGTGATAAATTTGGTTGTGCAGTAGCATTGTTAAATGGTATTTATGAAGGAGCTTAATATAATGAATGCAGGTTTAGGAATTCCACGAACTTTAGATAAAAATATTAGAAACCTAATATCTTGAAAAAGGAGACCAAATAAGACATGGATGAAAAGTAGATATTAAAAATACTTAAGATAAAAATTAACCAAATTAAATTCCTTATTAATAATTAGCTTTCTCAATAAACTTATGCAGCCTTAAATGCAATACATAAACAAGAGAGACAGCATTAGATAAAGAATCTAGGGAAGAAATGTTTGGTTTAAAATTAAAAATGTTTTAAAATAACTTTTGTCTTATATTAATTTTTTATTTTTCTGATTTTTTCCACCTAGATTTTTTCCTCCTATGCAGCATCCTGCAGTACATAGAAATTAAACCCTAACTATTGATGAAAATTTGAAAGAAATGAAAATTTGAAGATACATTGCACTTTTAGAGGCATGCATCAAATGCATTCCGAGATCACATTATTTTACAATCAGTGCTGATAAGTAGGTTAGGTTAATATAAATTTACTAGCATAATTTTCAGTCACTGAGAAGTTGTAAATGCAAATAACTGTATATTCAGAAAAATCCAGGCCTATTTTTTTGGACCTTTAACAAAATGACACATTTACAGAATTCTGATTATTTCCAAAGAAAAACTAATGCCTCACAAAATTTTAATCCAATATCTACAACAAAACTTTTATAAAATATAAACATTAAAAAATCCAAACAGTTAATAAAATACAAAATTAGCATTCTAGCCTAGGCATTCTTTTAAGTGTTCAATGTCTCCTTTAAAAAGGGTAGGAGTTGCTGAGTATTAGTTTGGAAAAGTTAGATTCAGTTGATAAACTATAAAGAGAGTTGGTGTTTGGGATAGTGTTCACAACTGTGTGTCTGTAGGTTGACAGTTTCTTCGAGTTCTGAATGAATTTTTAAATTTTGACCTTTAATGAAAATATGATTCTACAAAATGAATAAATGCAATAAGTGAACAAACACAACAGATTACCCGAAACAGTTATTAACATATAAATGATTCCAGAAACACCAACAAACATAACTGTGCACCTGAAGATAAGTATAGACAGATGAAACGATGTTTAATATAATTGGATAACACAACGTTTATATTTGGGAAGCTGAAATGCATCTTTTTGAAAATATAAAACACTTTCTTCTCCAAAGATCAAATAATTATTTCAAAGTTTTGTCTGACATTGCATTGACTCTGCACTCAGGAAAAATACAATTGACATTATTGTACATATTTAAGAAATATAACACATGCAAAATTGGATTCATATTATTGATAAAATATGTTGTGATTGCAATATGTCAAAATACTCATAATATAAAATAAGTAGCTTACAGACAACAAAATGTTTTCATATATGCTATACACTTTAGAAACAAGTTAAATTAATATTTATAATAAAAAGTCAAATATGGCAATTTTTATAGTATCCTTCAAATTAAAAATAACATTTTTATGTAAAATAAACCTAAACACGAAACAGAAGAAAAATAGACTATACAAAAGATTTGGCTTAAGTTTAATGCTTGAGAACATCAGCTGATTTTTTTCACAAAAAATAAAGACTATGGAGACCATTCCACTAAAGCACATCTTGAAAAAGACAAAAGTTTATCTTAAACCACAAAAGTCACCAACTTATAGGATAATATTCTGCACATAACAAAAATGTATTGAAAGAACACAACTTTGTTGGTTTAAATGTCTTTAGTTTATATATAATGTATCACATTCATGGATCTTTCAGAAAAGTTATGGATCATCACCATTCTTCCAGTTATGCAATTTTTAGTGTAATGTGGGTAAGCTTACAAGTCCCCCCAGATCATTCAAATAAAAATGTAATTCTATTTCACATTCAACATTAAAAGAAAGATCATATCTGTAATTTTGCACACAAGTCCTTTATTTTCGCAAACTCACCAAAACATGATAAAAACACTTTATACAGCAGTTGACTGTAAAATGACAAAACTCTGAATGTACAAGCAAAGTTACATGCCTGCTACGAGCACAATGCAGTCTGGCTCTAAACAATCTCTCATAACCTTGTCTGTACAACATCACAGGCTAAGAGGCTGTGATATTGTATGGATGCAAGTTCTTTGGCATTGGGGGATGGAACCCCAGAAAGTCTGTACCAACATTACACCATATATGCAGGACAGAAAGTCAAGCTACTCCAAATTTAGAATTTCTTAGTTTGGAATGGTTGTAGCTTGAGATCACAGATACATAATATGCCACTCTGAGCTCATTAGCAATATGCAACAGTGAATTTTTTAATTCTACAAGCATGCTACTCTCAGCTGTTGCCCTGTAGAAGAGAAACTAGAGTTGTAGCAGATTTTCGAATGATTTCTGCCAAGCGAGTGGGTGATATCGATGAGATGGGTGGCATCATAAGGGAATCTCGATCATTCTCTTGAAATGTTTTCTTCTCCTCTAACAGTTTGGTTGGACTACTACTTGCACTGCGGAGTGGAGATGAATCCTCCTTGTCAGAGCTGAGACGCTGCCTCTTAGAGGGTTGACATTCAGTTGATGTGGTTGGTGAGGACTGGTCATTATCTAAAAACAAGAAATACATATTCAGTGGCAATAGGGCATAAATGAAAAGACAAGGTATAGAACAAGGTTTTATCTTACTTTTAATTTAAGCTATAGGGTGCTAAAAGTGTATACACAATCCTATTTACTGTTTAATTTAGCTCATAAGAGTACACGAAACTTGTTGCATTAGCTTATGTTCCAAGTGGACCATTCAGTCTATTCTAAAAATCCAAGTGGGATCAAGCTTGGTGAGAGAATATTCAACATATTTTTTATTATATGACCCACCAATTTATAAATATTTCTTTAACTATCATTATGGTAATATGAGGGTGCAGTAGCTTGTTACAAATAAGCCTCTTTATTTCTACACTTTTTTTTTTCTGTTATGTTTACATTACAGATACATGTTTATATTAAGTGCATATTTGAGCTAAGAACTTGCAATCATAAGGCTTTGAACATTGGAAATAAAAATATATCTACACAAACAATTAATTGTAGGTACAATTTCAGCTTGAAGTATTTTTAGGGATAGAGAACCAATAAGTATGTTAGAAAAAGGTCTATCTCAGTATCAAATGAAACAACATACTATTGTGTCCGGTAAATTTACATTTTGTTTTACATGAGCATAGGAATTATTGCACTTGTATGCCTGAATTAAGACAAAAATTATATTACATTATGTTTACACATTGAGACATCTTGTTGTTGTTGAGACCCAGGCCCGGTTTAAGGCGTGGGCGGCGTGGGCAATTGCCCACAGCGGACGAATTAGGGGCGGCCATTTGGAAGTGAAATAAGGTGTAGTAAGAATGACTTTTGTGGTCGTATTAAAAAATATTTTAAAAATGAACCAATTTTGTGCCACTTTAATATAAATGAATTTACTTTTTTAGATAGTATTAAAATATAAAAAGGATAAAATCGTTTTTCTCTCATAATTATATCTTTTTCGAAGCAATGTACAGTTCTGCTTGAAAGTACGTGCGCTCAAACACTTGGGAGATTACCAGATTTTAAACAATTTGCAGCTGGGTGCACCCTGCAATCCCTTGGGGGACTTTGTTTTCCTGGGAAAAACCCAAGGGCCGATTCTCAGAATTTTTTCCTGGTTTCAAATTCAAATTGCAAACACATGGATGCGGCCTCTATGATCACACTTCTAAAAGGACGGGAGGGAGGAGATTAGCCCAGATGGTCATTCTTTTGGTCGTCTACCGTTTTAGCTGATTTAGACATTGAGCCTAGCTGGAGACCATGTAGATAACTACACAATGACTACAAGTAAAAAGCTACTTCTTAGTGTTCAAAGTGTTGTGTTATGCTGCCGTGCGAGATTCACAAATCCATCGACAAATATGGCTGTCTTTTGAGTTCTAACTACTCGGGTAACTTTTTCTTTCAATTGTTTAAAATATTTTTGCAAAATTTCTTAATTGACTACATTTTTTGTCGATTTTTAATGTGTTTCAACAAATAAAATTAATTTGGTACTGAATTTAGTCTTTGGTATTAGCCCCAGAATAATATTGATAAAAGAATAATTTTTCATGTTTTTATCCAAAATAATATGCCCCGTGGCTGTTGTATGAGGAATTTCAGAGGCAAATAACTAAGCAATGGTGTAAAATGATCTTAATTTTGTATTTTTACCAGTTTCATTGCAAAACGAAAAAAAAAAAAAATGGTACAAAATATTTTTGCGAAGGAATTCCTTTATGAATATCTGCATAAAAGTGCAAAAGTTGTTTATACATTGTTAGAACTGTTTCATAAATTAATAAATTTATTCTATAGACTCAATATGGGAATTATATATATTCTTTTGCTCATGCATACAAATTTCTGTCTAGATATACGTTCGATAATCCGTAAATACTATTTTATTTTTTCATAATTACACTTTTAGTTATAATTATAATTTAATGCACTTTTAAGTAAAATGTTAATTAAACAACCTTAAAATTTGTTATATACATTTTGATATTGCGATTTTTTTTTATTTCTACTCAAACAATTCATTTAATATCCCTATGTTCTAGTCAACATTCGATTTATTATTATTCTTATATAAAGTTGTATTGTATGATATGTAGTATTTTTTTGTCCATTTTTTCTTTCAAAACCAAGAAAAAATTAAACATTGACGTTCCTCTTTTCCAACGAATGGAATTTAATTTTTTATTCTTAATACACCCTATTTTTATTACCCCCACTCGAAAGTTCATAATTTTTAATTTCTAAGTTTTTATCAGATGATTGGCCTATATACCACATATCAAGCCTCTATCACATTTAAAGGAAGCGTGTCTCATTTATTCGGAAAATCGAACATATTGGTGTGCTGCACCACTTAAAGTAACAAATATTGGGAATTTGAATTTGCACACTTTTTTCCTTTCAAATCAAACTATCTACCTGTACACCAAATTTGAAGTCTCTGTTCTGCCGCAAAGCATGTTTTTTCTATCACTTCACTTTGCGAATGCTTTTCTGTGTAGCACCTTTCTTAAAAAAACATTTTTTAAAAACCATATTGATCTTGAGTTTTTTTAATCAAATGATTAGCCCAATTGTTGGGGGGGGGGGGGGGGGGGGGGGGGAGGAATGCATTTATGATATACTAAAAAAAACATTCTAAAAATGTATTCCAAATTCTCAAAGTTCTTAAAACCTAAATGTCATTTGAAATTCATCTGAAAATGATCTGAAATACGTCTGAAAAAGTTCTAAAGTTCCTCAAACCTGAAAACATTCTAAAAATAAACTGAATTCTTAAATAAACTGAAAGGGGACCAATTGACCAGTTACCCTACGTGTACAAATATGTACTCCTGTAAAATATAAGAATTGACACTTTCCTTAAAATAAAAATGCTAAAGTAAAAGAGAGAGAACACAGATTTTAGGTTTTCAAAATCTAACGTTTATTAAAATTTAAACTTCCATTTTTAAAGAATTTTCAAAACATTTTACATCTCATTAACTAAACAAATCAAATAAACAACTTAAATAAATAAATAAAAGGAATGGCCGGTCGTATAGTGGTAAAAAAAAACAACGTTAGAATATTAAATTTTAAAGTTAATATTAAACTTATTCAATTATTTATCTAAACTAAAATTTGTGATAAAAGAACATAAGTTAGCCAAAAGGGAATTTAGAACAAAAGTTAAAGAAGATAACCACAGGATTCGCAACTTAAAATATATAAGTGAAAGGGGTCGTAGTCATGCTAATTTAACTTAACTTTAAATTTTGCAAAAGAATAAAATTACTGAAAAGATATCACCCATAAACGGGAAAACGCTGAACGGCAGTAATAAAGTCCCGAGGACGAAATTGATGTCAGTCATCATCAGCTTGGGTGCAGTCCCTTCCTGCTACAGAAGAAGCCAAACGGAGAAGTACCTCCCGTAGGGTATCGGTACATCAAGTGAGTCCAACCATTCAAGTGGAATATGGTGTTCCAAAACTCCGCGAAAAGAACACTCCCAAGGCCTGATCTGCACAAAAACGGGCAGCTCCTTCACATCATAAAATTCTCAGCCGAGAGTAGCAGAGCGCCAGTGGACATCGCTCGGAACAAAAGAACAGACAGCTCCATCATCAAAACCGTGAAGTAAACAAATTGGAGGTCCGGTCCTAAGACTCGGAAAATTTAAACTACTCAGTTCACTATGAAAGAACAAATCTGACCTCCGGAAGTAAACAACTATTCCAAAGGCGCCGACGATACTTCAGTAGACATCAATCACTTCGCTCGCAACGTCATTTCAAGTAAAAAAAACACTCTGCTATCAGGATTCCACACACATTTACAGGCAGGCCGGGAAATAAGACGTTCGTTCCTCGGAGCGCATTTCGCTCGGCTCGCGCCGAGGCGCTGAAAACAACAACTCTATAAGACTACATTTTAGTTCCAATCAAAAGAGCAAAGAGATCGAAAAAGTGCGCGATTTGCTTATATACTGCGAAACATCGCTGCCACAGATTGTAAACAAAATTATCGATGAACGATAAAATAATTAATGACAGACGATTTTAATATTACGATCAACCAATTAAAAACTCGAAATTTTAAAGAAGAGCAATGGAATTTTAGAGCAGACGAAAATTAAAAAGAAATGAAGTGAAACGATTTGGAAATATACGAATTCGGCAATAATTTAAATATGGACGATTCTGAAATATTTAAAAAGCTGAAAATAGAATAAAACTGAAAAATTGCAATGAATTAACCAATTTTTAACCGAGAGCAATAAATTTGGAATCAAATTAAAGGGAATAAAAAGGGCAATAAATGGAATCACAAATTAGCCAATTTAAATAAATTTAAATTGCTAAAATCTAAAAAGAACGAACTTTTGCCGTTTTTAACACAAAACCTATAGAATAGAATATATTTGAACAAAGAATATCAAAAACCTAAACAATTGGAAAATGGATAACTAAAAGAGAATGACTATGTAAATAAGACCCCTGAACACATTTAAACAAATAGCAAAACTCCTAAAATTGTTAAATATCCAAAAGTATAACCCAACAGTTTTACCGCGTTGTTCTCTAATGATTGCAAATATGATTTTCCCCTCTCTCTTAGTTTTGTTATGCACTTTATCTTTCGGCAGAAAATTAAAATATTTTTAATTTTTACCCCCTCCACCTTTCTTTCCTAATTGTTGTCCCCTTTTCTATTCTATATATATTTTCCTGCTTTTGGATTAGGTTTTGTATCTTCGAACATTTTTTTATATATTTTCATTCACTTGTCACAAACTCAGGGGCATTTTAAACATTACATTTCAATCGTCTTCACCCCCCAGTGAATCTATAATAATGAAAAGAAGAATCTATCTGTTTGTTTGTCCACAATGCCGGCCGATATCTGTCTCATTGAATTTTTTCACACAGTCTCATCTATACCTGAACTAATGCATCTCGAAGGCCTTTTACAAAAATTTACATTCGATTTTTAACGAATTTTTAAATTCCAGAATCAGATAATCTCCAGCTACTGATATGACCTAGCAGCTTTATTCTTGATTTAACAGTTACAGAACCTCCAGCCATCGATATGATCTAACAGCTATTAAATCAGCTAACAGCTGTTAAATCATACGATTTAACAGCTACCGTAACGATCTAATGCCACGTTCATCTCCTAGAGGTTATTAATATTTCATTCATTTATATTTTGCATCACGGAGCACGGAGAGTGTTTATTTTTTTTTTCGCTTTGCGGATAGCGTACTGGTAATTTGACGTCGGTTTAGGACTTGAAGAAAATTGAGTAGTGTTATTTGTAAATGTAGTAACGGGGTTTATTTGCATCCCAGTCAACACCGGGTAATTCATTCCAGTGATACAATAAAGCAAATGTTAAATTAGTCAAAGCGTAAAATTTTGTTGTAATTTGGGTAGTATTCCATTATTATGTATATTTCCGTGTTGAAGACCCAGACTGACCGACTCGTCAACAAGGACATGAGTAGCCATTTGGCCGGCCGGGTATATTTCCGTGTGTATATTTCCACCTATTCTGGTCAAACCTCACCAATCATTAAACATCTTTAGAATCCCCAAGTTTATTTAACTTTCTAATTTTTTTTTAAACAAGGCAAAATATCTCATACTTGTGCACTAATATTTCACAAAAGAATAAGTAACCAGACTGATGTGCAACAATCGTGCCATTTCAAATATTACAGCTTTCTCACCTATTAGAAAACTTGATTTTTGAAGTATAGTGGTTATATTCTATGTCCCTTCTGTATTTTAATCAGATTTTAGAGGGGCTACAATGGACAGTCACAAACTGCTTCGAAATAGAATCCCAGATTTTTCTCTGCAAAATCAAAAACCAACAAATTTAAATATTTTTGCATTTTAAATTTAATATTAAAGATTAGCTATTTAAATAAATTGCTGATAACAACCGGCAAAATTCTGAATTGTCCTGTTATATTATATCTTAGCTTCGTAGGGATTGAAATGCTTTTCCTTCATCTCTCCTCTTTCCTAATTTATTCATAAAATCATTTCTTTGATTTGCTTATAATGTTTTACTGCTAAAATATACAAATTATTCCTAAGATTTATGCAATTAAAAATTCAAATTTTATTAAAAAAATGATGAGGGTAACTTTCATGACACTACATAATGAGTAAGTTACTTTTGATTCCTGTTAAATTCAGAAAAATATAATCGGCGGAGACTGTAGTCCGATGGAGCCGAAATTGCTTTGCGTGAATAATATTTTGTAAGATAAAACTCCAGTAAAGTTCAATAAGTTTATTCGATTATTTCGGACTCATTTGTTTCGTTTATAGGCTTTCAAAGCAATACAAATTACTAGCAATACAAATTAACTATTTGTAACTAGCTAGCGTTTTTAATTTTCACCCCGATTTCATCTGAAAACTCCGACTATAGACTCCACTTTAATATATTCGATTATTTTACTAATTTGATTTGCAGTATAAAAATTAAACTTACTGAGAATATTTTACATTTGAGTTAATCTATAAACGTGTCTGGCGGCACATAAATACGTAATTGAATAAATATTTCTACCTATTTTGTTCAAACCTCACCAATCATTAAACATCTTTAGAATCCCCATATTCATTTAACTTCCTAATTCTTTTTAAACAAAGCAAAATATCTCGTGCTTGTGCACCAATATTTCACAAAAGAGTAAGTAACCAGACTGATCTGCAACAATCGTGGCATTTCAAATATTACAGCTTTCCCACCCATTGGAAAACTTGGTTTTTAAAGTATAGCTAAAATATCGAAATTATAACCACTGTACTTCAAAAACCAAGAAAGTGATTTAAAATCCAATTATATACACTTGTAGGATTCTTAAAGAGCGATAAATTCATGTTTATTGTTTATAGCTATCATTTTTAGTTTAAGATATAAGCATTACAAACTTAAAATACTTCAAATTTTCAAACTTCTTCCACTTGGCAAGATGATTACTCAAAAACTATAAAAGCTTTTTTAAATATACATATAAATTTAGAAACTAAATTTCCTCATACATATTTTTATCACTTAATATAATTCTATCGATCTTTTATTATTTCGAAGATATTTCGAGTGAAAGTATGAAACATGGAAAAAACTCATTTTTATGTTTCAAAGTTTAAGCCACCCCTCCCCCAAAAAATAGAGTTCAAACTAAAATCCAATTATATACACTTGTAGGGCTTTCACAGAGCTACAAATTTATGCTTATTGTTCAAAGCTAGTTCTTTTAGTTTTTGAGATGTTACTAACTTGAAAAATGGAAAAATTTCAATCTTCTTCAATTTGACAAGACGATTACTCGAGAACTATAAAAGCTTTTCTTAATAATAAATATAGATTTTGATACTAAATTCCCTAGTACGTATTTTTGTCGTTTACTATTTATATCTTTATTTTATAGTTTAAAATGAAAACAAGAATAATAAAAACACTCGCTGGGACAGACACTTTTTGTTTTCTAGAAAATAATTTTGAATATTAAAATATTGATATTATTATTATAAGTGTCCAAAAGGTTTACATTTTTCATAACGCTTCGTTTCCCCTACACAGAAACCCCAAACATAGATGTTATTCACGTCGACTTACATATAATATGATTGTTTATTTAATATTTTTGAATGCCGTTTTCTTTTTATGATTTAAAAGAAGTTAGAAAATTTGCGACCTTCCGAGTGTTCATTTCCCTTTAAAATCATAAATTTTGTTCACTTCACTTCATTTGTTCTAGCAATTTTGTCTCTCTAGACTCCTATGCACACCCATATATATATTACACTCACGCACAGACATCCATTTAAAAATAATTGATATGGGTTAAAGGATGTCCAAAACGTATATTAATCCGTCGAACATTCGAGTTTTCGACCCCATCATTATTTTCCAATACATCATTTGTGTGCATGGAAATTGCAAATAAAGTCCAAAATTCAGTTATGTATTATAAATTACTGCTGCATTATGCATGCATGTATGCATGTAGAAAGAAATGTAAGGCATTACATTTTCTAAACCGCTAATTAAAACTCTAAATTTAGATGAGAATAAAATTTGATAGTGTGAGACCAGAAATAGATCTCACACTGTGATGAGATAAGTTTATATGTGTAATTTATTGTGTACAAAACGGCAAACAATACTGTCAGTCTGGATGGCGCCGAGTTTTACAACACGGGTACCCAAAAGGTCATAAAATCATAAATTTAGGGGCGCCAAGACAAGGGGAGGGGGGGGGGGGCGAGCGGACCCTTACGAGGATGTGAATCATGCCATTGGATAAAGATTAACTAATGGAAAATGGGCTTGTTGCGTCACATTAAGAAGGAAGGTATAATTAAGGAAACATTAAGAAAATTTTTATTATATATTTGTATTTTATATATATATATATATATATATACATATATATATATAGGGCAGCCCCAAACTGTCTTGCCCACACACGAAAATATTCTTGAACCCTGTTGAGACCCAAATCGTCCGACCTACCAGAAAGGTGTAAAGTAACAGGTTGAGACCAGAAAGGTGTAAGGTAACAGTAAGGTAAAAGGTATAAGGTAACAGGTTGAGACCAGAAAGGTGTAAGGTAACAGTAAGGTAAAAGGTATAAGGTAACAGGTTGAGACATCTTGTAACAGAGTTATCCCTTTTGGGACGATTGGCACGCCCGCATGTCGGCTGCGAACTTGCATTCAAAGACGGACGGCACGCACTCGTGACGGAGGAAACTTTACCGTAAACAGAGAGTGGCACGCATGCGTGCCTTCATGTGGAACATTTTAATTTGTCTACTAGATGGCGTTAAATGTCCGTGGAGCTAACTTCAATGTATTTTGCAGATGCATAACCTTGGCATAAGGAGTATCCAATGAATTATTTCTTCATTTGGAGCTGTGAAACATGATTTTGTAATATAAACAGACAGAGCAATTCTCACAGCATCAACAATTTTATAATTGAGTTTCGGGTTTAGTTTTTATGTTTATGATTTCGTTGGTGAATCATAGGAATATAAGAGAGTATTTTTTTTTTGGGGTGGGGGTGGGGGTGTTTAGAGGCAGTGAAATTATTCGTTTATTTCGAATAAAAGAATGGGAGCAACTAACGAGTATTTTGTATTCAGATTTGTATGAAAAATATACATCAAATAAAAAATAAATATTTCTTTTTATTCCTGAAAAAAGTAGATATCTGTGTTAAATAGGTGATTTTTAGTGAATTTTTTCCGAGAGTTAGGCTTAGCACACAAAAAATTTGCCGTCCTTTGGGAACAGTTCGGAAGCGAAGCGCTCCGTCTTTTGGGCCGCGGCAGCTCCGGAATGCCGCCGTCGCAAAAGGGTTAAATAAAAATGAAAAGTATCTAGGAACATAAATCTTAAATAAAATTTGCTTCAAACTTACAAAGTGTATAATAAAAAAAGAATAATTAATAGAAAAAGTGACTAAAAAACTATTTTAGGTTTATCAGTTCCCAATATAATAAATTAGGCATGCTAATCTTAGAGATTGTTGAGATATACATTTAAAACATAAGATTGAAACACATAGAAATAATATTGATTTCTTCTAAAAGTTTATTTGAATAAAAAATAGATTATTTTATTCTGTAAGAAATGTGTATCAATAAAGGTGTTGGCATTATAAAGCAGAAAATTTTTATTTAATTTTTCAATTTACATAAAGAAACTGTTGAATGAATTAATTTAATAAGTTTTTATGACTGTATTATATTTTAGATCTTATTTTATTAGTTGCTGCAAGCTGAAATGGGATAAAATACAATTACAGATCATATGAACATCTTAAGCCATTTTCCCTATTTTGGGCAAATAATATTCAAACCGTAACACTTTACGGACAGTTGACGCACACGACTTTCATTCAGTTGACTTTCATTCATGGACGGTCGTCACACATTCGTGTCGGAGAAAACTTGACCCTAAAGAACGGCCATCATAGATGCACGTTTTCATATGGATCATTAATATTTGAATTTGTCTACTAAATGGCAATAAATGTCCATGTGAACAACTCCAATGTATTTTGCTGATACTTGACCTTGGCATAGGGGGATCCAATGAATTATTTCTCCATCTGGAGTGGTGAAACATGGTTTTGTAATATAAACAAATAGAGCAGTTCTCGTATCCTCTGCTATTTTATAATTGAGTTTCGGTTCTCGTTTTGTTTTTTGCTTAATGATTTCGTTGGTGAATCATAGGAATATGAGAGAGTATTTTTTTTTTTTTTAAGTTTGGGTATTAGAGGAATGTGCAGCAGTGAAATTATTAGGTTATTTCGGCTAAAAGAATGGTTGTGCCAGGATGTTTTCTTTCTGTGAAAGAATATACTTGTATGATAAATGAACCGGGCAGTAATGAAAGTGATGCAGATAGTTAAGATTCATGGAACTGTGGTATTTCTGAAGATGAATATGAAAATGCAAGTTATTCTTCAGATTCTGAGCGTACTATTATTACAATGCCACCAGCTTCAGTATCTGTTTCTGAGAATGATGTTTGGACAGGAGATTTGAAAGATCTGAATTCTTTTGAGTTTTTGAGCATACTTAGAATCAATCACAATATTATGCTGCCTAATTTAGATAAAGAAATTAATAATTTTAGCATATTTTTCAATGATGAATTGTAGAATTCATAGTAAAAGTGACTAAAGAGTATTTTGTATTGAGATTCATATGAAAAATATACATCAAATAGAAAATAAGTATTTCTTTTAATCCTGAAAAAAGTAGATTGCTGTGTTGAACAAGTGATTTTTAGTGAATTTTTTTTAGAGTCAGGCTTAGAGCAAAAAATTAGCCATCCTTTGGGAACAGTTCGGAGGCGAAGCACTCCGTCATTTGGGCCATGGCAGTTCCGGAATGTCGACGTCCGCAAGGTGTTAAATATTTCTAATTGTGTTTTATTCATTGGTACAATAGGTAATGTTACAGTAATATTTATTGCTATTTATTTCATCTGCATATGAAGACCAAGTTTTAAAGTTTTTGTACCTTAGTTCTCAAAAGGAATCAAAATGTTTTATTTTTTAGATTTATGTGTAAAAGGCTAATGTGCAAAAGAGAAATTAACTATTGTTATTTTGGAATTTCATCTTTTAATAAGATAAGAGAAATTTCTAAATAACAATAATATTTAAAAAGTTAAGAATCTGCACATATTTTAAATCATGAGCAATGCCAGATATATCTGCTAGTGATCGTATATGTTGAAAGAAAGGACTGGAATTTGTATTTGTCTAAAAAGTATCTGCAAAATTAGCTGAATTTAAAAAGTATCCCATATTTTGCATGCATGAATATAGCTACATTTATTCTATGTCTTAGCCTTGTACATTAAATTTAAGCATATTGACTACTTTAATTAAGCTTATTGAATAAAATTGCTAAAATCATGTCAAAATTTTAAGCATAAAAGTTGCAATAGGAGTTTCATTACTGTAAGCTACATTTAAAAACAATTAGGAACATGTTGAAAGAACAAAGTATCTGATGGGTAAAATAACTTCAAATAAAAATACACATTATTATTTTCCATAAAATAGCATTCTCTAATGCCCCAAGCTTTCTATTAGTATGTTATACAAGGGAGTAATATCTGTTTTCACAAAGAGATCACACAGGGCAATGACTACTGTGCAGTTAAGGTTGTCTGTCAATATTTCACTGTGAATTTGAAAACCAGTGAAAGTGCATGGTGAGTGCACTGTAATTGTTCTGTGAGTTGGTGGATTTTCTATTGAGGCAAGAGACTTTATTTTTGAAATAGTCATAGATGTGCATACCATCTTTGGCAGTGTTCGAAATTAGTAGTCGTTAGTTGTAATTTGCTACTATAAATTTCAATTTGATGACTGGATTCTTCAATCTGGTCGTCAAATTTAACACTTAACAATGCTATTGTTAAATATCAGTCTTCCCTTTCCCTAAATTACGATGCTTGGTAGAAGACTAGACAGCGGTCGAAAAAAAAAAGCGGCATTTTATACATGCCGGCAGTGATAAATCTGCAGGTGGTACACAGACAGCAAAATCCCCCTCTGTCTATTTAGGGAAGGAAATATTGGGATCTTTATTGTACTTCAACTCACCCCCACCCTTCAAGACCTGAAATTGCACTTCTGAAGAATTTATTTGTTTGCTTTATTCTCAAACATTCCAATGTCCGAGACTCCGGGTATTTAACGAGTTTCTATTGCTCCCCTCCCCTTTATTCCCTCGTAGATCTACGCACCCCACTTGGAAGAAAAGGGAGTGATCCCGTGATCCTGCAGTCTTTACATTCTAATTGTTTACTATCATAGAACACACTGCGTTCCAGATTAAAGTGTTCCAGCGTCTTGCAAATCTGGTTAGCTAATATTTTGTTATCAGACATTGAAATGACATTTTTATTGCTGCCAAGTGCTAGGATTTTTATGTACTTGTCCCCTTTTTTCAGTCTTGTTCCGGGAATCCGATTTGGATCCACAGTAGTCTGATTTTTCTTTTCCATAACATTTATATTTTATTGTATGCAAATCTGCATAAGAGTATCTATAAATCATGAAATCAAAAGTAGGTCATGAAATGAGGAACAAAGTCAGGAATTTTAAGATGGAGGTTTTCCAGTTTTTTTAATCTAAAAATCAGTTTCCATGTGATTGCGTCTGTTTCTAATTAATGTGAGAGTAACATTTGCATAGACTAAAATTTTTATGATTATTTCTTGTTATATACAAGAAAACTATTTTTCAGACGTATTATTAAAGAAATGAAGAGCTATATTGCACAAATACCAGGTACCACGATAAACGGCATTTGTCCGCGATCTTCCTTATATTTCGTTTTATTGTGAAAATACTTTTCCACTTCTGCAATCTGTTTGCATTGTCTAAAATGTTTGTAATTATTTCGTATATACTATATTATACAGAAAAACTATTTTTCAAGCGTATTTTTAATGACATGAAAGGTTATTTTGCAGCAGTATCATGATAAACGGCATTTGTGTGCGATCCTCTATATTTCGTTTTATTTTGAAAGTATTTTTCCACTGTTACAATTTGTTTGCATCATTTAAAATGTTTGTAATTATTTTGTATATTATATAAAAAAACTATTTTTCAAACGTATTATTAATGAAATAGAAGGCTATTTTGCAGCAGTATGGGGAAAAACGGTATTAGTGCATGATTTTTCCTCATGCAATATGTTCCTATCTTTCTTTCTGGTAAGTTGGTATCTATGTATTTTTTATATTAATCCCTGAAATTAATGCGATTCATACTTTTTTTATTATTACCCAGGCTGTCTAGCTCACCCAAAGGGTGTTCGAAAGCCCATGCCGACCAACTCATCCAAAGACTGAGAGCAGCAACATCCAAAGGGTGTAGGGTGTAGATGGGTTTCAAGGGTATGATTTATATTTTGTCAAAGCGACAAGAAAAAGAGTAGCAACTATTAAACAAAAACTTATTATTGACTTGCAAATACTGAACCCTAGCTGTCAACTCTACAGTTTTTCGTGAAGCTCCGATATTTGCATTGACTGCCGATCTCCGGACAAATATGTAAATCCCCCCTCCCTTTTTTAAACTTTTAAGATAAATATAGTAAACAGATTTTAAAATGAAATTCCAAACTCTGACAAAATTGGTCTCAAAAAGTGACTAAATTTCACTCAAGATTCCCTTATAATATTTTAATTTTAAATGTGTTTAATTCTTATATTTGTAAGTAATACGAGAGAGATTATATGGAAATGTCACTAAAATGTGCATTTATACGCGATTATCGGTTTATCCTGTTTTATTATCATGTATTTTCCATTTTTGCAATTTGTTTTCATTAACTAAAATTTTTATATTAATTGCTATTTTAACTCAGGAAAACTAATTTTCAAGCATGGAACGAAGGGGTATTGGGGCAATGACTGTACAAGATGACCATAATTGAAAATTGTTAAATAGAAGTTTTTTTTTTTAATGCGTTATTTTTTATGTCCCTTTTGCCAAGTAAAAACAAATTAGCAATTTTTTTTATTTATTTTCTCTTTGGTTTCTTTTTCAGTTTATTTTAAATTTTAAGAAAATTTAAAACAATTTTTAATACAAAAATCTGAATTATTCTTTTTTTTATATCTTTAACAAAAATGGGCATTTAAAAAATAGTTGTTATTGTTAGATATGTAAAAATGGCACCTAGCCGTGTCTATTTGGCACCTAGAGTCAGAAGTATAGGTGTCAAATGATGTCTAGCTCAAATTTTTAATTTCTAACACTGATCTTTGGGTATTAATTAGTTGTTATTTTTTGCATTAAAAGCAATACTTGATGCTTTTCCACTTTGTTATTAACAATATTGTTTATTTTGCATTAAGTAAAATGAATTCATGGTTTTCACAGCATTTTTAAATTTACAGAATAAGAATATCTCTCTTCGGAAAGAGCAAAAACACAGATTTCAATACAATATTTGTTTACATGTGCTATTTTTAAAATAGACAAAATTTAACTACAGCAAACAATAATTTAACTATTATAAAATGAGCAATTGCCAAAAATTTGTTTGAATTAATTTAGGTTTTGTTATTTTTTGTAGTAAAATCGTTCTAAAAATGTGTAAACAGCCTCTGTATATTGAAAAGTTACTGTACAAAATAAAGAAAAAGGGACATTTTCTTAAAAGGATATCTGTAAATTGTTCACATATTATATTATTTTAGTGACAAAATATACCATAGAATTCGTCGATCACCCCTATCCCAGATAAGACTAGGAAAAAGTACTAAAACTAATAATTAGTAAGAGCTTTTCCTGATCTTGAAGACTTGCTTATTGCATGTTTCAATAGATCACCAATTTGGTATGATCAAAATAGACATAATAAAATTTAATAAAATTCAATTGTAACTATTTACAATTTCACAATGTTTTTTAAAAAGACTAAAATTAATTAATTTTTGTAAATAACTCAAAATTTGCATTTGTATTTAAATGTGTCAAGATACATGACTTTTATTTAAAAGCACTAAAATTTGTGGTAATTTATTTAAAAAGGCTAAATACAAGAAGAACTGTCTAGACAAAAAGCAGTGAACATTATGATGATTAATCGCTATTTTTTAAAATAAAAATCATGAATTTACAATATTAAGTAAAATTGCAAATGTAAACTTTTAAGTTAAATCACAAATTTTAGTACTTTCTGAAAAATTCAGTGCTTTTTCTTTCGATTAGCAATTATTGTTCCCTTTCTGAAAATAAGTGAAATTGAATGCATTTTTAATGAAATTTTAGCACTCTTTCTCAAAAATAGCACCTTTTATTCTAGTACTCTTTCAAAGAATCTCTAAACTTTCTCAAAAATAGCAATTTTTTTTTTAATAAAAATCACCAATTTTAGTTCCTTTTTCTACAGTTCCATACGGCCTTGGAAAGAAATAGAACTTAATGCATACAGTAAGCAACAAAGTATTTTGATGAGCTGCAGTGTTTGTAAGTTTGGGAGAGATAAAGCCACTTTCACCTTGACGATTATAGAACATATGAAATTCAATTTTGTTCCAAGATAAAACAGACTGAACAGGAAAAATCTGTGTGAGTGGATCCCATGGCTCAAGTATATTTTGCGTTATCAATTCCATTTTATTGGGATGGGGGGGGGAGAGAAGATCGACATAACTCTATGGGAAGCAATTTGATTACATTATATTTACACCAGGTTTACACCTATATTTACCTTTGATGCTTTCCTCAGATTTTTCTTCACTCTCTCCATCTTTCATTTCCTGATCTTTACAGTTGCTAGATTTACAATTTTCTGTGCTCATCAACTGGTTGCAATGTTCAATCAGTCGATTCATAATTTTGATAAACTCTTTAGGAACTTCATGAGGTTGCTCAATAGAAAATATAAGGCATAAAGCTCTTAGGTCCTACAAAATTCAAAGGCCCCAGTTAGTGATTTTATGCACATTTTACAAACAAAATAAAAATAGAATACATACATATCCACAAATGATTTTTTAAATTTAGACCTTCAAAATTTTATTTTCAAATGCCATTTTCTTGTTTCATACAATCTGTTTAAATACCAAATTTTCTAAAACATCTTGGGATTTTAATCTGGTAGCCTCAACTGCACAAAATAGCCAAGTACACTAAAATTGGATGCAAATAAAATTTTTGTACCTTAGTCACTTATTAATACTTGCTCCCCCCCCCCCCCCTCCACCAACAACAACAAATTGTAAAATATTAGTCCTCAGAAATTCAGAAATTATTCAAATCTTTTGAAGCATCTTTTTTCAATCACATATTTGCTAAAATTAGAATAGACAGGTTATGAGAATTTTTCTTGACACTCAATAAGTGCAAGCATAAACTGTTCATTCTAACTTAGGTTAAAATAATAATCTTTTTAATCACACAAAAAAATTGTATGCTTTTTATTTAAAGTATGATAATTGACTGCATTACTGAACATACCTTCTGCAGGATATAAGAAAAATATATCTTATCTATACAGTAAGTACAGACAAAGAGGACTTTTGGAGGAGGCTAAGGTATTAAACTTTTAAATTAACACACCAGTTAGAATACTCTTCAATATGTTGTTACACAATATATATCTTTCTTTTCCCGGCCACACAACTTGTTACCATAAACCCCTGGGTTGGTCGTGTGGTCTGGGTCTTCAACAATATATATCTTCCGGCCGTCCAAATAGTTGCTCTTAGTCCCTTGGACGAGTCGGACGGTCTGGGTCTTCAACAATATATATCTTATTTTAATATCACAGATAACTTATAATGTACCTAGCTGATACCGTATGAAAATATATAATCACCAGTAGCTTGAAAATAAACAATTACTAGAAACTTTGTGCAAAACATCGTTGATATAAATTTTGTAAAAATGACATGATTTTTTTTTTTTAATTTGTAGGTGTAATCTCAGCAGACAATTGACTTAAATTAGATTGAAAATAAAATAAATTGTAACAGTATATATTAGCAAAGTAAAAAGAACAGCAGTAAGTTCCCTTTGATAAAGAATTTCTTAGTGAAAAATCCCTAACTTAAAAGAATTCTAAAACACTCTGTAAAAATCTGGAAGTCAGCATCAAAAATCAAAAGTCTCCTGAAAAATTTAATAGAGTGGCAAACATAGGTTTGCTTTTAAGTGAGTAATCTGGTCTATCCAGAAAAAAATTGGATAAATACAACAAATTGGATACAACAAATTGGATACAACAAGTACAACAAATTGGATAAATAAGTAAGTGTCAGGGTTGCCACTCAAAATGATATTAAATTGTCGGATTTTAACAAAATTAACTGAATAGCCTATAATATTATGCTTGTCGCTAAACAAACAAAGTGTGTAATAAATTGAGCAGCCCAATTTATGCAAGAAACATTATAAAATCTTTGAATTTTAGATGTTTTTAATTAAAATTTGACTTTTTGAGATCTATCTATATATACTAATTACCAAGTGTCTGTCTATCATGCTTTTTTTAGACACTTCCCGAATAGAGACTTGCATTCTGGTACATGGGTCAATCGTTCGATAAAAAAACCATAGAAAAATCGTATTTCCAAAAATGTTCCGAAGAGAGGGTGCTCCACACCAAAACATTAGAAAAGTGAAATGATAGAAAAGCATGCTTTGCGATAAAATAAGAGACTTCAAATTTGGTGTATGGGTACATTATTCGAAGGAAAGAAAGTGTGCATTTTCAGATTTCCTATATTTTCTACTTAAGGGGGTGCTGCACATCAAAATATTCGATTCGCCGAATATATGAGAAAAGGCTCCTTTAAAATTTGATAGAGGCTTGAAATTTGGTATATGGGCTTATCATTTGATAGAAAACCCAAGAAGAATGGAGTTAGTGTATATTTAATGACGTGGTTACTTCACACAAAACATTCGAAAGGTGAAATGATAGAAAAAACATGCTTCACAATGATATAGAGACTTCATATTTGGTGTATGGGTAAATAGTTGAAAAGGAAGAAAGTGTGCAATTTCAGTTTTTCAACATTTCCTATTGTAGGGGGGGGGGGGGGGAAGAGAGGTGCTGCTCACTAAAACATTCGATTTGACGAACAAATGAAAGATGCCTCCTTTGCAATGTGATAGAAGCTTGAAATTTAGTATATGTGTTGGGTTATACCTTTGGATATTTAATAATTTTAGGAGTTTTGTTTTTTGTCTAAACGTGTTCAGGGGTCTTATTTACATAGTCATTCTCTTTTAGTTATCCATTTTCCAATTGTTTAGGTTTTGATATTCTTCTGTTCCAAATAAGTTCTTTTCCATAGGTTTTGTGTTAAAAACGGCGAAAGTTCGTTCTTTTAGGTTTTAGCAATTTAAATTGGCTAATTTGGAATTCCATTTATTGCCCTTTTTATTCCCTTTAATTTGATTCCAAATTTATTGCTCTCGGTTAAAAATTCGTTAATTCATTGCAATTTTTCAGTTTTATTCTATTTTCAGCTTTTTAAACATTTCAGAATCGTCCATATTTAAATTATTGCCGAATTCATATATTCCAAATCGTTTCACTTCATTTCTTTTTAATTTTCGTCTGCTTTGAAATTCCATTTCTCTTCTTTAAAATTTCGAGTTTTTAATTGGTTGACCGTAATATTAAAATTGTCTGCCATTAATTATTTTATCGTTCATCTACAATTTTGTTTATAATCTGTGGCAGCGATGTTTCGCAGTATATAAGCAAAATCGCGCACTTTTTTCTCTTCTCTTTTGCTCTTTGCCCTGGATTGGAACCCAAGATGTGATGATCTACTAAGCTGTTGTTTTTAGCGCTTCGGCGCGAGCCGAACCGAAGTTCGGTTTCGAAATGGAACGTTTTTTTAATTCTCATCTAAGCCTGCGTAGAGTTTTTCTCCGAGATGAAGTCTTCTGAGTTTACTGTTTAACCAACATTCTTCTGCTGTTTTTTTTGTTTGATTCCTCCTTCCGTGCTCTCTGAAAATGTTTCGTCTGGATGATGTGGGAGCTGGACGTTTGTTATGTCTAGACGGACGGAACGATTGGAGGTGTTATTGGTTTTCCATCCTCTAAATAATGTTTCTGCGATGTCAGCGGAGATGATTTAACGCGTCAGCTAAGTTTTTGTTTCTCCCAAGTTATGCTGCCCTTATTATGAAGAACTGGAGCGTCATTTTTGGTGAAAAGCACCGGACATATGCTATGCATTCAGTTCTGATGTCAAAGATCCGGTGTAGCTGTGTGGAGAAATCATTACGTCGTTACTAAACGTCCTCTTTGGAATCCTTTTCGAATTCGGATCCGGCAGGAGATTTTCCTCACCTCTGATGGACATAACCCTCCTTTGCCGTGTTTGCCTTTCAAGAAGTGTTCTCTGGGAACTTTGGTGACATTTTTGCTGTTGGGTCCTTTCCTGCAGATCTCAGAAGCTTATCTTGGAGCCTTGGTGATATAATTCTTTTTCTTCAAATTTCAGACTAATTTACTTTTGCATTATTTAAAATTTAATTGAGCTGGCATAGAATAACATCCCTTAGACTTATATATTTTAAGTTACGAATCCTGGATTATTGTTAGGATGTTCTAAATTCCCTTTTGGCTAACTTATGTTCTTTTATCCTAAATTCTAGTTTTGATAAATAATTGAATAAGTTTAATATTGTTAACTTTAAAATTTAATATTCTAACGTTTTCCTACCACTATACGACCGGCCATTCCTTTTATTTATTTATTTAAGTTGTTTATTTGATTTGTTTAGTTAATGAGATGTAAAATGTTTTGAAAATTCTTTAAAAATGAAGTTTAAATTTTAATAAACGTTAGATTTTGAAAACCTAAAATCTGTGTTCTCTCTCTTTTACTTTAGCATTTTTATTTTAAGGAAAGTGTCAATTCTTATATTTTACAGGAGTACATATTTGTACACGTAGGGTAACTGGTCAATTGGTCCCCTTTCAGTTTATTTAAGAATTCAGTTTATTTTTAGAATGTTTTCAGGTTTGAGGAACTTTAGAACTTTTTCAGACGTATTTCAGATCATTTTCAGATGAATTTCAAATGACATTTAGGTTTTAAGAACTTTGAGAATTTGGAATACATTTTTAGAATGTTTTTTTTTAGTATATCATAAATGCATTCCTCCCCCCCAACAATTGGCACCGTTTTGACCAGTCTAGGGCAGGGGTCGGCAACCTGCGGCTCGCGAGCCGCATGCGGCTCTTTTGATGTAAAGTTGCGGCTCTCCAGTTCCATACGAAAAAATTAATAATTTATTATCAAAACCCGTAAAAAATAAGAAAATATATTTTTAAGTACCTAATTTCCCAATAGCTTCTATTTTCATAATCGTTAATTACAAATCGCTACGCTTAACATGACCGTAATGAGATAAATGTGAACTATTATTTTGTTCTTAGAGATGAGACTTCTTGACCATGTATATCTTTCAGCCAATTGCATTCCATTTCCGTCTCACCCAAACAGCCACCATCTAGAGTCCAGACAACACGTCTAGATTCTAGACGTGTTGTCAGTCAGTCGTCCTCGGATAGCGCGGTCGACGTTACGTTGCATGTGTGTTAATTTTATCGCTTGCGGTTTTTGCGTGTCTATTCGCTTGTTGTTTCAAGAAGAATACGATTTAGAAGCGAATTATCTTCTCAAAGGTATGTACGCGTATAATATAATAAAATCAGTAACACAATTGGATTACATATCTGAGGATCGTGTTAACGAAGTAATAATGGTAAATAAATTGTTTGCCGTTTTAGATAGCTAAGTAAAATTATAAAAAAATCATTTTTTCAGCTTCGCCGCCAGCATGGCATCTGGTAAAAAAAAGAGAAGAACTGAAGAAGAAAACCGCGAATTCAATCAGGATTGGACGGAGTCGTTTGCATTCATATGCAACACAGATGGCCTTCCGACTTGTCACATTTGCCAAGAAAAACTCGCACACAATAAGAAGTCAAATTTGGAGAGACACTTCACTACAAAACATACCCAATTTGCTGGTAAATATCCAACCGGTGACGCACAAAAAAAAAGCTGTTGAAGAGCTCAAAAAAAAAAAAAAAAAAACAGTCAAGTTCCATGCTAAGTAACTGGGCGCAATCTTCCAATAATGTAAATCTGGTAAGCTTTGCAGTATCATTAGAAATTGCAAAAAGAGGAAAACCATTCACAGATGGTGAGTATGTCAAAGATTGTTTTATACGTACATCTGAAGAACTGTTTCGTGATTTTAAAAACAAAGCAGAAATCATGAAAAAAATCAAAGATTTGCCATTATCTGCTAAAACAGTACAAGATAGAACTGCTAAAATGTCTTCAAATGTAACACATATGGAAGTGGAAGACATTCAACTGGCTTCTGCCTTATCACTTGCTATAGATGAGTCTTGCAACATAAAAGACACGACACAAGTTACCCTCTTCGTCAGGTATATGTCGTCCCAATGTCCAAAAGAAGAACTGCTAGGATTGCTACCGCTCTCAGGGCAAACTCGTGGAGAAAATATAGCAAATGCTGTGCAAAAATGCCTGGAAGACAATGGAATGGATATAAATAAAATCGTTTCTATAGCAACTGATGGAGCCAGAAGTATGGCAGGAATACATAGAGGGGTAGCATCAATTCTTCAGAAAAAAATAAACCACGAAATTCTAACGTTTCACTGCATAATTCATCAAGAAGCGCTTTGTGCCCAAACATTTCCGGCCGAAATAGTTGAGGTCATGAACTTGGTAATTAAGATTATTAACAGCATCTTGGCAAAAGTACTCTACCATCGCCAGTTTAAAGATTTCCTTGAAGAAATAGATAGCCAGTTTTCTGACCTACTTTTGCACAATAAAGTGCGATGGCTTTCCAGAGGTAACGTATTGCAACGTTTTGCTTTGTGCTTGAGTGAAATAAAAACATTCCTCAATGAAGAAAGCATTGACCATCCCGAATTGGAAGAAGACAAATGGCTGCAAAAATTCAACTTCATGGTAGATACCACAATGAAACTAAATGAACTAAATCTAAAACTGCAAGGAAAGGGCAACCCAGCACACGCCTTGCTTGAAGAAGTAGTTTGTTTCGAAAAAAAATTACTTCTTTTTGTTGAAGACATGGAGAGCGGTAAATTACTTCATTTTAAAAATCTGAATCAATATCGCGATGAGACCAATGCAACTATTGACACGAATTACTTCAGCATAGCTTTAAAAAACATGAAGGATGGATTCGCTGAGAGATTCGAGCAATTCAAAACAAACAAATGTACTCTCGCGTTCATAGTAAATCCTCTCAACACAAATACAAATGAGATCAACATTGAGCCATTTGGAATTGATGCTGGATCGCTCCAAATGCAATTGCTAGATTTGAAAACCAAAGACTTGTGGATTGGCAAGTTCACAGAACTCAAGAGCAAGTTGGAAGAGTTGGAGGTCCAGAAATGCATGCACATCGCGCAGCACAAGTGGACAGCTCTAAAAGAAATTCCGCGAGTTGAGGCCCTCATATTCGGCGCATGGAATAGTCTTCCAGAATGCTACAGTGAGGTGAAGAAGTTGGCATATGGAGTGCTGACGATCTTCGGTTCGACATATTCGTGCGAGCAAGCGTTCTCTTGCATGAATATAATAAAAAGTAAAGTTAGAAGTCAACTAACAAATAAAAATCTAGAGTCGTGTTTGAAACTTAAAACAACAAGTTATAAGCCAGATTTAATCAAACTTTCAAAAGGCATGCAAAGCCAATGCTCCCATTGATGTAACTATCTATATTTGTGTTTTTATATAAATAAATATTATTTCGTATTTAAAGCCGTTTATTTTAAATCAAAATCAAATATATATAAACAAATACTATAATATTGAAACGAAAAATTTTAGTGGCTCTTTAAAAACTGGGAAATTTTGTAAATTGTAACATTTGGCTCTTCCGTTTCAATAGGTTGCCGACCCCTGGTCTAGGGGCTTATTCATGCTAACTGTAATAATTGTTCTTAATAATTTTTGTTCTTAAAAATGAAATTTCAGTAAATTGATTCCATACCTGTTTATTCTAAAAGTGATTACTGTTGAGATTTTGATATGTTCTTAAACTGAGGATGGATATTATATAATGAGATGTAAAATGTTTTGAAAATTCTTTAAAAATGAAGTTTAAATTTTAATAAACGTTAGATTTTGAAAACCTAAAATCTGTGTTCTCTCTCTTTTACTTTAGCATTTTTATTTTAAGGAAAGTGTCAATTCTTATATTTTACAGGAGTACATATTTGTACACGTAGGGTAACTGGTCAATTGGTCCCCTTTCAGTTTATTTAAGAATTCAGTTTATTTTTAGAATGTTTTCAGGTTTGAGGAACTTTAGAACTTTTTCAGAAGTATTTCAGATCATTTTTAGATGAATTTCAGATGACATTTAGGTTTTAAGAACTTTGAGAATTTGGAATACATTTTTAGAATGTTTTTTTTAGTATATCATAAATGCATTCCTCCCACCCAACATATGGGCTAATCATTTGATTAAAAAAACTCAAGATCAATATGGTTTTTAAAAAATGTTTTTTTAAGAAAGGTGCTACACAGAAAAGCATTCGCAAAGTGAAGTGATAGAAAAAACATGCTTTGCGGCAGAACAGAGACTTCAAATTTGGTGTACAGGTAGATAGTTTGATTTGAAAGGAAAAAAGTGTGCAAATTCAAATTCCCAATATTTGTTACTTTAAGTGGTGCAGCACACCAATATGTTCGATTTTCCGAATAAATGAGACACGCTTCCTTTAAATGTGATAGAGGCTTGATATGTGGTATATAGGCCAATCATCTGATAAAAACTCAAGACGAACAGAGTTTTTTAAAATGTTCATTTATGAGTGTGCTCCACAGAAAAACGTTCGAAAAGGGAAAAGGATAAAACAGTATGTTTCGGGATATGATAGAGACTTTAATTTGGTGTACGAGTAGATAGTTCGAAAGGAAGAAGTGCACAATTTAAGTTTTCCAATATTTTCTTCTTTAAGGGATTTTGCACACCAAAATATTCGATTTGCCGAATAAATGTGAAACATGAATTATTAAAAAATTTACATTATTCAAGGGTTGCTTATTGCATGACCGATATTTTCAATGGGTATTCCGCTAGTATTCTTCTAATTCCATAACAATTCCAGGGTTTCTCCATAGTGTTGTAACCCCAAGTTTGCATCCAAAGTTCAAATCTTGCTCACAAATTCTATACTCACCCCATTCACTCTGTAAGCTTGTTTCGACAGATCTGTGTCTTCGTAGGTTTTAATAAAAGATGTCATGATTGAGGAAACAAGAGTTAACATTTGATCATTAACAACTTGGTTAGAAACCTAGAAAATAAGAAACAAATTTAAATTACATGTTTAAAAAAAATAAAGTTAGAATTATTTATAGAATCTGGTCATATGTGCAATAATTAATATCTACAACTGAGAAGATAAACTCATAAAAATTTTAACACTTCATAAATAAGTTAATATCCATGAAAAAAATATTTATAATCCCAATGAAATCAAAATGTCTTTAACACATAAATAATCCTAAAATGAAAAATGTACAATACATGCAACTGGATATATTGAAATACTAGCAGTATACCTGTTCTTCATAAGGAATATACATTATACAGAAACTTAAAATACACAATCGCATGCAATCCTATAGTATTTTAAATGACATAGTTATTCGAAACATTTTACTAAAATATTTAAATTAATGCTCCTAAAACAAATTAATGGTCCTAAAATAAAGTTTAAAAATTTGTTCTTGCTGTATAAAGTTATTTTCATAGGCAGATCTGAAGAATATAACATTCTGGTCCTGTTTAGAAACAAATTTACAAGAAATATGAAATTGAATCAATATATGCCAAAATGAAAGTGCTAAAATTGTATGGGAAGATCCACACTAGTTATATTTTCACAGATTAGAAGATATACCTGCGTATAAGTAGAAAATTACACATACTACAATATGAGGGGCGCGGTAACCCATTGGTTAGCACGCTGGAGTTGCACTCAGTAGGCCCGGGTTCGATTCCAGCCACTGCCAAAACTGCCGCCGTGTTCATGCGGAGTATGATCACGTTAAACATGTGGGTCCAAAAGTCCTTCCGAGAGGTTGGTGGTAGGGGAAGGAGGGTACGGTCTCTGTGGATGCCTCCCCCACTGGGTTCCGGTCTAAATTGGGTGGCACTTCCCGACCGTCCAAACAGTTACCTTACACCTTTCTGGTAGGTCGGACGGTCTGGGTTTCAACAACAACATACTACAATATGAGTTTCAAAAATCTTTGCCAAAATAAAACAGATGACATAATAAATCATGAATATCAATAATCCCAGTAATCTTTAAAGGCCATAATTGATATAATCCAGTCAAAAATAAAATTTCGATACAATTTATTTTATATATATTTCTTTATTATTTAAATCTGAAAAGATGCAATAAAGATCGTCTGCTGCATAAAAACATTGGATTTTTAAATCTGTTGCTAAGCGACATAATATAATTTTCTTCAAATAAATTGGCAGAAAAAATATTGTCTGCATCTCTATGGGAAGTTCACTTTTTATTAATATCTCAACAAGCTCGGTCCTAGAAACTCAAAGCATAGACTTTATTTCCAGTGGGGCTATTTCATGGCCATCCACAAAATTTTAAGAAATCTGGTGCAACCATTCTCCCATAATGATGAGACAAGCATACAAACAGATCTTTAATTTTATTTATATAGATACTTGTTTAAACTGATGTTGAAGTAAATCAAATATATTCACTATAAATTAAATATGATTATAACACTAATAAATTTGCTAATAATAGAAAGAAAAATTGCACACAGCTGCCACCAGATGTTACAATGAACTTCTGTTTTGATTTGTGATAAAAGAATGCTAGTTTTATTTATTTCAAAATATGACATATATTTTTATTCCATTGTTCCACTCTTCATATTTTATTATTATTATTCATTAAAACAGATTTTTCAGCCATGCACAAAAATCTGTGACATATGAGAGAAAAATCTTTAATATATTGTATTGCCTATCACAGGTAAGTGAAACAAAAAATCACATGACAAAGTCAATCTTTATATTTCACAACATTAAAATCCATGAACACAATCAAGAAAATTATACGCAGATTATAGCACATTCCATTCCTAAGAGCAATGAGTAAAAGAATAAATGGATATATAGGCATTCTCTGCATTACAACATGTTAAATTTCAAACTACTATTGTATCTTGAAAATCACAATGCTTGTATGTACATGTATTACACTCCAAATGTCATACAAATATAACTTACATATAAAATAATAAAATACATTTAAAACTAAAATAGAGCATACTAGGACTGTCAAAATGACCAATTCTTAAAAACTAATCACAAATTATGTAGGTATTGAATTTTCAAAATTTCTACTAAATGAGTTTACAATAATAATAATAATAATAAGGAAAACTTGAGCAATGTAAATAAGCATAAATAACAAAATAATGCAGCATATAGCTGTATTATTTTGTTATTTGTGCTAATTCAACTGTTTTATGCTGCATTATTTTGCTATTTGTGCCTATTTATGTTGTGCAAGTTTTCCTTATCCTTTGCACAAAGTGTTTTACTTACTAATAGTAAGTTTGCATTCATTTATTTTTTAATGCACTTATCTCAGATGTGTTCTTTGGGTTTATGTTTTTCCATATTGTATATGTTATGCTGTTCTGTTGAAAAAATGAAAGATTGGGGGTTCCATTCTAATTTAAATTTTAGCAGTGACCAGCAGATACATTAGCAGTTAATTCATAAAAAACATTTATAAATACATCACACACATCTTTAGACTATATCCTTCAATTTGATATGAGATTTATTTCTGTAATTAATACAAACCAAGGTTTCAGATGAACAGTAAAAAAAAGTTTAAAGAAATATCATAGATTAGTATCTCCTTTCCATCTGTAAAAATTTGTGTCAATCGCAGAAACTTTATTTTTACTGCTGTTAGAAAAACAGAAGCTTTTTGCTTCTAAATATAAACAAACCTGTCAGGCAATTGTAATTCAATTATATTAGTGGGTATGTTACCATTAATAATTAGCTATCATGACCACTTTTAAGATCCAATGTTCCTTTTTAGGCTAAAACTGACATTATGTACCTTCTTTGGAAGTCAAACAAGTCAAGAGATCCCAACATTTTAAACTTGCACTTACCCTAGGTAAAAGCAGAGAAAAAGCTTGAAAAATGATAGGATTATTTAAACAAGGTCTTTCATCTAATAAAACAGATTCTATATAATCAACAAAGTAACTACTGCTAGTCAACATGTCAACAAATTCTCGTCCGACCTGAAAGTATGAAAAGGAAAATTAGCAAAAACAGTAAGAAAGGGTCTTCAATTTATTAATTTTCATATACATATTTTTGCTTTGATGTTCACAATATTCTGAATCATACAATTGTAAATTGCTAGAATTTTTTAAATTAATCACTACTGTGAGAAATAAGATAGTTTTCAAAATACTGCACAATTAATACGTGTATTAATTTTAGAAAACAAACACAATAACAGATAAAACATCTGCACACTATACATTATCCCGGCCACACAGAAAGCTACCATTAGCCTATGGGTTGGTCGTGTGGTCTGGGCTTTCTACACTATACATTATGAAAAACAAAAAGAGGTTCACACAAAGCAGTCATACATATATGTAAATCTATTAAATAATTATAATTTTAGTCTATTTTCTTTGTTTGAAATACAGTCTTTAATACACACAACACCATGTTAGACCTGCCAACCCTAGAACTTTGCAATTAGGGATTTTTATATGAAAATAGGTACGAGATCGCAGTACATCATTTTCGATATGTTTTACCTAAAACGCTTTAGTGATTTTTTCCCTAAGAAGGGAATTTCAAAATCAAATAAATGCCCATAAAGCTTTTTCTTTTTTTAAAATAATTACTCAATGACAAGCATTTATTGTTTTAAATATAAACAGTAGTAAAAATAGAAAAATTTCAAAAGGTAGAAAAAAATAGGAATATTAAATTCAAAGAATATATGAAAAAAATTACCCCATAAAAGTCTTTGAATAATTAATTGTTCGATTGAGCTAAAAAAAAATGTAATAAACTAGACTTACTTTTTATTTCACATCTGTATATAAAAAATCTACTAAAACTTACTCGAAAACTTGATGAGATATATATTTTATTAGTTATTTTACAGAAGTGACCAAAACATTTTAATAATCTTTAAAGGGACCTTTAGAATGAAAGGAATTCTTAGAATGAATAGGAATTTTGCTGCTGTTGTGTATGTACAATTCTTCTTTCAGTTTTTTAATGTTTTTTGTACCCACTTTATTGTTAAAGCATTTTTCATATCATTAAAAACTTTTTTTTCCCCTTCATGGAGACTGCTAAATTAAGGTTAACCTGTCATTGCCATCTTCTACAGTTGTTTGCAGAAGCCAAATCTTCATGTAAAACAACAATTGTTTCAGTTTATTTTAAAGATCTTCTGTTCTTTCTTAAGCTTTGACTTTTGTTTTTTTTTCATTTTGAAAGAACATTAAAATTAGCAGTTTTTGAGAAAGAGTGTCAATATTTGCAGTTTTTGAGAAAGAGAGTGAAAAATTTCATGATTTTTGAGAAAAGATGCTTAATTTCAATTTTTTAAAATAGAGCTAATATTTGGTATTTGATCTAAAAGTGCTAAAATATGCTATTTTATTAAAAAGCACTAAAATTTTCAAATTTTTTTAAAAACTATAAAATTTATGATTTTATTCTAAAAAATTAGAGACAGTTTAGTAACACACATAAATTGGATGCATTTGACCAATTTGTGTTAATATATACTAATTTTGTTGAAAAGCGTAAACAAAACAATCACAATTCACGATTTCCCTGGATGATGTTCAAATCATAAATTCATGTGAACGACTAACTTCATTCTCAGGAGTTGTGGTATTTTCCAGCATGTGTATCATGCATATTGGGTGCTTGATGCGTATACATCAAATTTGTATATGCAAGGATATTTTCGGTAATTTGCATGTTCCAGGAAGGTCCCATCCTGGAATATTATAAGAACTCGACTTGATGCAGGAGACAGCAGATGAGAAAGAGACGAGACAGTATGTAGACTGATCAAATTATCAGTTAGCCATCTCATTAATTCAATTCTGCACAAGAAAGTACTTCGGTACAAGATGATATATTACGGATTGACGTGAAATGTTGTTTCATACGTATCTGGTGATAAGATGTGTACTCATGATACTGTGCAGTGAAAAGGTTTGCTTAAATGTGTAATTTATTATAAAGCCAATGTTTTTTGTCATGGTAGTCCAAATGGTTTTCCAAAAATTTTTCCATTCCTCATAAAGTTCATGTCACAATTTATAAGGAAGAGCATTAATATTCATAATTTTAGAGAAAGAATGCTGCAAACATTCATGATTTTTGAGAAAGAGTGCAAAATTTTATGAATTTTGAGAAAAGATGCTTCCTTAGATGCCCTTAATTTGGATTTTTCAAAATAGAGTTAATATTTGGAGCTTAGATTTAAAAGTGCTAAAATATGCTATTTTATTTAAAATCACTAAAATTTTCAGATGTATTTAGAAAAGACAAAATTTGTGATTTTATTCTAAAAAATTAGGGACAGTTTAGGGATACTCATAAATTGGATGCATTTGACAGATTTGTGTTAATATATACTCTTTTTGTTGAAAAACATAAACAAAAAACAATTTCAATTCAGAATATTCTTGGACGAAGTTAAAAGTGGTGTTTTTCTAGCATGTGAATCATGCAAATTGGGTGTTTGATGCACATAGTAAATGAAATATGCATATTTAAGTAATTCGCACATTCCAGGAAGGTCCCATCCTGAGATATTATAAGAAGTCGAATTGATGCAGGAGACAATAGATGAGAAAGAGACAAGACAGGATATAGACTGATCAAATTATTTCCTTTCATGAAATTAGTCATTTCACTAATTCAATTCCACACAGGAAAGTACTTCGGTATGAGATGATATCATATTATGGATCAACATGAAACACTGTTTCATCATATTAGTCTGGTGATAAGGTGTGTACTTGCGATATTGTGCAGTGAAAAGGCCTTGGCATTTGCTTAAATGTGTACTTTAGTACAAAGCTAGTGTTTCTTGCCGTGATAGTCCAAATGAAATTTTTTTCTAAACTGTGTCACCAAAGGATATCCGGAATAATGCACAAAAGAACACATTACTCTACAGTTATGCAAACTTATGCCTAATAAAACATTTTTGCATCATATTGAGTGATAAACATCGTTAAAATTTGCTTGAGAGCACTATTGTACATATCAAGCACTCAATTGCACATACTGTAAATAGCCTACTAACTTGAAAGTATGTATTTTTGGCAAAGATTCAGCAAATAAAATCAGTTTTTGTAATTGTTACTTCGAACATTGGATTCTTTATTGAAGCTGCATTCTTATTCTGCATTTTTCACTTATCTGTGTCACAGAATATTTCTAACTCTGGTAAATCCATACCGACAGTATATTACACTAATTGTAAACTAAATTTCTATAGTGTCTGACAATTCTGAGACATTATTTAGATCCATAGCATACAAGTCAAATGATTATTTTCTCCCATAGACTGCATACTACAATCAATGCTCTGGGAATTACCATCTTTCTCTACAGAAAATAATACTTAAAAACTGAAGGAGCAGAATTCTGTGCCTGAAATCTACTCAAATTCTATTTAGTTGTAGTTTCTTACATAAAGTATCTGCACATCAATTTTCATTGCGACATATATATGTGTTACAGTTATTATGTCTATTATGCCCACATCTCAGAAACATAGGTACAGTGTTCTATCCAAATGTGTTTGAAATGACTTCAAGGTCTCTAAGAGCAAGATCTTCTGTTAAGATCTCAAATTGAAAATATTTATTATACTGTTTCGGTATAATAGTATGAGAAAGAAAAAAATATGTATAAAGGAAACACAAATCTATACTTGACCTAAATTACATTGGAATGTTTGAGAAAAAAATAGTTAAACAACTGATAGAATAGCTAAAAATGATCTTACACATACCTCAGAAGGTAGAATATCCAACCAAAGCTTTGGAAACAAAGGTAAATGCAGAGGAATTCCTTCCATAGCAAGCATTGCACCTGTAAATCAAATAATTATATAAACATCTAGCAATCCCGCACTTTGAGTTAATATGTAATTTAACCATTTTTTTATATGTAAACAAAAGTGAAATAAGCAAAATAATAAAGTCTTGACAAATGTAGTCAAACCTACTTGTAACATATCTTTAAGGATAATATAATTTATCTGCTACATAAATACTTTGCTATAAACGATGAACACCCATTGAATACTGTTCCACTGCTCCATTAGGATGTAAAAAGATAGTTTACAAATTCATAACAGCCAATTATTCGATATATGCTCGTTTTAAGCTGCCCAGGTTACACTTACACTACAAAGTATGAACACTGATACTGTTGAGCTAGGTCAGGTAAAAGACTGAAATTTAGGTTTATGCAGACATCCAATTTTAAAGGAGCTCAAATCTGAGGGCCATGGGTCGAACACCAGGAGTTCTTTAATAAAGATGACTGTACAAGAAATTGCTTGCAAATTTATTGGCATTGATTGAGATTCCAGTTGTGAACTTTGCATATATTGATATTTTATTTGCAATATTGCTAGTATCAATTCAAAGAAATTTGCAGGGCAACAGATTAAGTTAAGAAGAACTCTGAAAGTAGTGGCATAGCTAGAGGACTAATACTGTAACTATGCCACTACTTGCTAAGACTCCTATAACTCCTAACATAACTCTTATTTGAATAATTACACTGATTCTAGAGCAAGTCTGCATTCATAGAGAAAGAAACTCTCCTTGAAACTTGATAGAATTCATTTTACATTAGTATAAATGTGAATACTAAATTTTAGTTTTGTGGATTAAATTGGCTGTAGTTCATTAAAGATTACAACTGAGATCTCGGGAGTTTTTACAGTGCTGAATATTTTCAGATATGGTGAAATAATGCAATTTTTCCAACAATGGCATGTTATGTCCTCTTTTGTTTATATCACTATGGTGAAAAAGGGACCCCCCATTGAAGTTTTCTAAAAATTTTATGAGCTAATTTTCATTATCTCTATTATTAGTACTGTTTAAGTACCTGTTTTGTATAAAAAAAAGTATAATTTATACATAGAACAAACATTGATGGAAGGAAGATTAATCTTTTGAACATATTTTCTATTCCCTTTTTTATATCAATGTCATGATATATATTTGTGTTCAAAAGTGTCTCATAGGGGAGGGGGGGGGGGGCAAATTTAAAATAACATTGAATACATTTGAACAAGTATGATTAAAAAAATAGTTATAACTTTTTATTTTTTTTAATTAAAGTTATATAATAAAAAGTTGAAATATGCTTTATTTGAAAATTGAAAAGTTACCAAAGGTATTTCTAACAAAATAAGGTAATAAAGACTGAAAAAAGTAATGTCATTTAATTTTTAAACTCAAAGGTGTTTTTTCTGTGCAACAGTGCAGTGAGCGAGGCTTTTCGGGGCAGCTAGGTGCATGCAGGAATATAAAGAGAGGGCGGGGAGACTGGGACAAATTCTTGAAGCTAGAGCAGCCTATAAGTCTTGGATCTGGATAACTGAACAATTTCTATCTGCACAGTTTTTTTTCCTTATCATTGGGCCCGCAGTTATCATTTTCCCCTGGCTCAGTCTTGGAGACTCTGGGTGCACGTGTACCAGCACAGTGAGCAAAGATGTGTTTAGGTACTTATTTAGGATGTATCATGCAAGCTCACACAGTGATAGACTGCACTATCAACAACTCTTTCAATCAGAACTTTTTAAATAGGCAACCAAATTGGCTGCTGGGGGAGGCTCGTATTAAACAAAAAATTCTGAAGAACATTAGATTAAAACACAGGAGTAAGCCAAAATGGATTAAAACAAGGGAGTGTGCCAAAATAGATTAAAACAAGGGAGGTTGCCAAAATAGATTAAAACAAGGGAGTGTGCCAAAATGGATTAAAACAAGGGAGTGTGCCAAAATGGATTAAAACAAGGGAGTGTGCCAAAATGGATTAAAACAAGAGAGAATGCCAAAATAAATTAAAATAGAATGCACCGTAATGAATTAATTATAAGTGAGTGTACCAAAATAAACTAAAACAAAACTAATCTAGTTGAAGAGTTTTATAAATAAATATCTAAAACAAATATTACATTGGAGCAATGTCACTGACATAATTATAAAATTTTAGAGGTCCTATACAGCAACTTCATGGTCTTCCTACCCTTTTCTTAATTTCACCCATAGACCTTTCTTTATAAACTGCTATTTGACCCGGGCGGCCTTTCTGCAATGCATCCTTTTGCCACCCTCTCCATCCTGTTCGCGGCAGCCGTAGATATCTTACAAAGGATATCTGCAGTGGCAGCAGCCTTGCATTGGGGTAAGAAAAAGGAGCATACTTGACTCCTTTATACCATCATACCTAATATCCTCAATGCCTCACATGCCTAGAGAGAGCAATAACCCTAGGCAAAACTCCCCCCCCCCCCCTCTTCTGTTTTGACAGACTCAACATAAACAAAACACTTGTAGTGAAATGATGATCAAATATCCCTCATATGAGGAATGTAAGAGAATTCTAGTCTGACTAACTATATTTGAAAAGATTTGTTTCTGACCAAAAATTCTTCAAGAATTCAAATTTTCAAAACTTTTTACCCCAAACTGACATTAAACAAAGAATTACAAGTGAGTGTACCAAAATAAACTAAAACAAAGCTAATCTAGTTCAAGAGTTTTACAAATAAATATCTTAAGAAACAAATATTACATTGGAGTAATGTCGCTGACATAATTATAAAATTTTAGAGGTCCTGTATAGCAACTTCATGGTCTTCCTACCCTTTTTTTAATTTTACCCATAGACTTTTCTTTATAAACTGCTATGTGACCTGGGCGGCCTTTCTGCAATGCATCCTTTTCCCACCCTCCCCATCCTGTTCGCGGCAGTCGTAGATATCTTACAAAGGATATCTGCAGTGGCAAGAGCCTTGCATTGGGGTAAGAAAAAGTAGCATACTTGACTCCTTTATATCATCGTACCTAATATCCTCAATGCCTCACATGCCTAGAGAGAGCAATAACTTTAGACAAAACTCCTCTCCCCCTCACTCTTCTGTTTTGATAGACTCAACATAAACAAAACACTTGTGGTGAAATGATGATCAAACATCATTCATATGAGGAATGTAAGAGAATTCTAGTCTGACTAACTATATTTGTAAAGATTTGTTTCTGACCAAAAATTCTTCAAGAATTCAAATTTTCAAAACTTTTTACCCCAAACTGACATTAAACAAAGAATAATTCAGCAAAATTTTAATTTTGTAAAGAAAATGAAACAAAGTAATTTATCGAGTAAATATGGAGGAGCACACTATTCAACAATCTTTTCAAGAGGGAAGGTTAAAGGTGGCATTTGGGTTCTATCTTTTGTAGTTTAGATTCGGCTAATGAAGGTTCATATGCTAGGGGAAAAGAGAATGAAATAATTACTAAAAAAATAGCTACCTAATATTTTTATCATATTAGACATTTTTATTCTTTTTGCAGTTTGCATTTAAACAAATAATGGCAAAAACACCAATTTTGTAAAATATGATAATTCATAAAATTTGTACCGCTAACACCGTATTGCTGTCGTATTTATATTGTTTTCATATTCCGTAGCAAGACATGTTAAACCATAGAAACTATGGATTTGACGTAATAGTTGCTTATGATATGTTTACATTATATTTAAGGTATATTGGACAAAGAAAAATATACATTGCTTTTCTTACAAAACTTTATAAAGTAAATTCATAAGTTTCAAAATAAAGAAACACTAAATATTATGAAATGAAATTGAAAAAAAAAATACTAAAAAAATATAAACCAAAACATATAGAATGAATACAATAAATGTAAGTGTATTAATATGACATGCAAATGATTCATAATTCTTAATGTAAACAAAGCATTAAGAAATTCGCTAACACAATAAGTTACTCTACAGTATCAACTAAAAATGCCTAAATTGATAAAAAATAAATATTTCAAAATAAAAATGATTAAGCATGAACATATATTGAGACACATACATTTTAGTTGTGAATTATTATATTTCTAAAAAAGACATATATAACAGTTTTAAATCAATATGTACTTTAAATATATAAGATATTTAATAATGATACTTACTTAAATTCACAATATCCGGCGTGATAACTTCATTGCTTAATGCAACTCTACATAACATATTAATTAATTTATGATAAGGTAGGAAAAAATCCATTAATTGGTTGTCATAATCTTCATCCACACCCTAGAAAAAGAGAAGCATAATTTTTATCATTTTCTATAATAAAGTATTGTACACAAATTAGGACATAATTGCTTAACAACAGTGTTTCTTCCAGTCAAAAATAGCATCATATAAATATATTGAAATCCAAGCAAAAAATGTTAACAAATGCTGTTGCATGGTATTATTATCCTCCACAGTAAAGTTAAAGCAAAAATAATGTTGCTGAATGCTTAAAAGTTTCTTTTAACCATTAGAAGAATTTGTATTTGTGCTTGTAAGAAAACACAGAACTGCCACTTTTCTCAAATAATTTTAGTATTGTTTGAAGAAATCAATGATACAAATTGAATTTCTATTTTTAAGATAAATGAAAATTAAAAGAAAAAAAATCTGATGTGAGCAACACATGATTTTCCTACAGACTCATTCATTCTTTTTCATATATTCTATAATGTATTATCACACAAATTAACACATAAAATGGATACATTTTTAAAATGATATTGCATTTGCAGTTTTAAAACATTTTCTTTGTCATTTGGCAACTCAGAAAATCCAAAAACGTCTTTTACTCACTAAAATTCTAAAAATACGAAATAGCTCGAGAACAGTTTTTTCTAGTATAATAGGGTTAGTTTGATTTGTTTTGTTATTAAAAAGTATGTATAAAACAAGCATTTAATTAAATACATTTAATCTTATTTAGCTTTTTATTTCAAGTATTTTTAAATTTTTACAGATCATTTTGGAAAAAAGACCAGTTTTTTTTCTTCCAAACCATACAAAAATCTAATCAGCACTAGGGTAAGTCATACGTGTACCTATCTATAGAATTTTATGAAATTTAGATTTACAGCTTTTGAGTTACAGTGGATACATATATTGCACGCTAAAAATAATTTTTTCTTAATTTAGAGAGCTAAAAATATGTAAATTCACCAGAAACTCAAATTCCAAATTTTCAACCGTATTATGTGCTGTAGGAAAAGAAAAAATAAGTTTTAAATTTACAATTTAAGAAAACAATGACAAAAGTAAAAGTATAAAAATTCTCAGTTAGGTTACAAGCAGATATAATTAGTATTTAATTAACAGGGTATGAAAACATTTTGTATCTGGTGCCAAAAATAAACAAAGGAAGGATACCTTTGCAGCATCTAACAGACTAGCATGAAGAAACATTTGAACAACTGGTCTAGGTGGGCGGATACTTGTTTTAGAAGGCAACAGTTTTTGACCTCTTCGAGGGAAGAAAGGACCTGTGGTACCTGCAAAAATAAAACAGATGCGTAAGTATTTAATGAGAAATAAAGTATGCTTGACAATGAACATTCATTCATTCAGCCAGTGTCCACCTGCTTCCTGAAACACTGTTACAATATGAATGAATTTGAATACCAGTTATTTGACTGGAATATATATAAGGATCATAATAATAATAAAAAAGCAAGCAATTGCCCGAATCACCTAGTGTTCATCTAGTAGACAACCTATACAAGTTTTATTGTTATACTGATTTATCACTTCTGACTGTCATTAGTTGTTTATTTTTTTTCCAACATGGGCTGAAGCACAGTTCATTTATATTTTTATCGAGGCATTTGCAACAACCTGACTAATTTCTGTTGGTTTAAAAGTAAATACTGGCTATAAAAAAAACCTGATAAAATATTTTATTTTTATTCCTATGATTTATTAATTGGGAACTAATGAGAAATTAATGCTATGAATTGTAAAGTGTTAATAATTAGTGATTTAACAACAAAGTTGAAAAGTGTTTAAGACTTTGTTCATTCATTCATTCTGTCTGTCTGTCAGCACGATAACTGCCGTAAAAATGACTTTATTAAAATGAAATTTTAGTATGTTTGTCAGATGGACTGTGGGACTTATGGGAATATAAATGAATAATATCACCCAATTAGTTTTGGATTGAACCCGGGTTGAAAAATGAAATACATTGAACCCAATGGGACCAATTTTTTAAATATTTTTTAAGCGAATTTAAAATTCACAAATTGCTTCGAAAGTTTTAGGAAATATTCAAATTATCCCATAATATATATAAAAAAATTTTCAGCAAAATATATTCAGTAGTCTTAAGTAAAAATTAAAATAATAATTAAAAATGCTTTAAAATGCTTCAGCCCAAAGACATTTTAAAATTTAAAGACTGAGTCTGGCTTAACCCAAAAATCTTTAGGCTGTACTGTTGTCCTTTCAGATATATCCAAATTCATAAATTGAAGCCATCTACATGCTCCTAATTATGTACAAATATGTTTAAATTTTTTTTCTTCACATTTATATAAATAAAATTAAAAAACTGTTCGTCTCGTCATGATGGGAAAACAGCTGTACCAAATTTCATGAAATTTGGATGGTACATAGTCTTGGTAGAGTTCCACTTAAAATTTAGGAATCTGCCTGTCTTCATGTCCTTCCGGATGTTCCCTCACTTTCTCAATCATTATATGAGCTTTCAAACAAATGGAATCCAATCATTATTTGATTTTCCAAACTAATGTAACTTAATCACTTTTGATTTTTTTAGCCTCTCTACAAGAAATCCAATTCAAAATCAATAACATTATCCAGTCATTGTGCTTCTATGGAAGCTTTATAAGTAAGGATAGATAGCAAAAGCAAGGGTAGATATTCAGCACTGTGGGGATAGACCTAAATACCCATCTCTTTTTGCATAGCCAACTGTATGCAGGGGCGATTGTGAGCTGAGCTGAAAAACCCTGAAAGTCAGAAGTCAGTAGCATAAATCTCCCCCTCCCCCTCTGTACAGAAAAACAAAATTTCAACATACAGATTCTATTTTACATGAACTTCTCAAAACTAATTTTTAAATAGTCACTGTTACATATGAAGGAAAAGCAGCTAAGTAAAAGTATATACTGCATGTAAATGTAATCTGTATATGTGAAATTGTACATTCAAAATTAATATTTTTCTAACATATCTACTAATAATTAAACATACTATGAAGAAATGAAGGTCTACTTATGTAAATTGAATTAGTTTGAAATAAAACACAGATGGAAATGGATACATTTGGCATCTATTTGTTGTTAAAAATAATTACACAATCTCAATTTTGAAGGAAATTTAATTTTTTTTTAAGAAAATACTTCAATTTTTTCACATACAGTGTAAAAATATAACAGTTCTGTTTCTCCAATTTTTGATTCTTCAAAAATTAGAATAGATGAAAAAGGATGCTTCACTAGTATTGTTGCACAGAAATGCAATCTTTGTGTACAAAATCGTACTGAAGAGGAAAAAAAAAATGTTTCACTAAAATAACTATATATAATAAAACATACTATGAAGAAATGTAAATTCTGCCTTTTTTTAATTTACATATTTTGATACAAAACATGGATAGCTTTTGGATAGCATGGATGCCTTTGGATTTGAAGCAATTGCTTCTAGAGGAAACAAACTTCGGATATGATTAACAAATGTTATACAACTGATTGCGATTGGAAATTAACCCAATATGATGTAATTTAGGCCAAAAATCAAACTTTTGTAGTTGTATGTACAAGTTGCAAAATGAAAATGGTGCAACTGCATTTGCTAAGAATTATTCGCTGTAATAAATCAAAATTTCAGACAGATTTTGATGAATTTTATGCCAAAAATCATTATTGAAAATTGCCACGGTATGGCACAATTTATGCCAAAAATCAAATTGTAGCAGTATTTATCAGCTGCTAAGTAAAAATGGCACAACTTCGTGTCTAGATCAGAATTTTTTGCAATGAAAAACTGGAATTTCTACTTAAGCTGTGATAAACTTTAATGAGGTCAGAAATATCCTGATTTTCAGGAATACCTGGACTTCCAGAATTAATCCATTGAAAAAGAAATCCCCTGAAAATCTGGGGTAGCTTTAGAAAACAATTACCCCTGAGTCAAAAGACCATGCATAAAAGATCTCTCTTTATATCTGCCCCAAATAAGAAGACCAGAAATATAGTCTACACAGAAGCTATTGTTTAATGGTAAACAATGGTAATGGTAAAATGGTTTAATGGTAAAATTCATTTATTAAGAATTTTCTAATAAATATTGTAATAAATACATTTCATAAAAGTTGGCATCACTATTTATTTAAATCCTATTAAATTACTAAAAAAGTCTACCCAGCATTGCCTGGGAGTTAAAGCATGGTAGTTATATAAAATAACAAAATAAATAAATTTTACTGATATAAATAACAATGAAAATTGAATGCAATCCACGTACATTGGTGCAACAGCCATGATAGCCCCCCTCCCCCCTCCAAACCACAAAAGTGAAATCTGTCACTTGCAAAGATGCTATATTAAAGTCTATAAAGATGGATACAAATTAAATCTTAATTGTAACAATCTCAGCACAATTAGACCAATTTACATATTCGTCACATCAAGGGTCAGATACTTTTCCCTTCAGGCTAAATATCTGCTGAACTGCTTAATTGTTTCAAGAATCTGTGGCAGCACTCCACAAAGGAAAAAAATATGATGGAAGGGGTGGCTAAAATACACTGGTAGAAGGTCGAATATCCGTTGAATATGCAGGGACTTCGAAAGATTTTTTTGCGATGACTGAATGCAATCACTTAAAAAATTAAAATTACTTATCAAATTTTTTTTTTCTTAGAATGTTGAGATATATGTGAAACTTTTAGCCAAATTATAGAATTGTGCTAATCTTAGTTTTCCAAATGTGACTATATATATATATATATATAAGATAATGTAAAAAATGTAAATTTTGATGTATTAAAAAAAAAAAAAATATGAAGGAATTATCCCACGGATTCGGTTCAAATATTGCTGGAAAGAACATTCTTTGATCTTTCCAATGCTGTCAATATAGAAACGTTGTGATAATATTTTCAGTAGCTAATGAACCAATTTGTGTGAAAATGCTACAACTGAAAATAACTAAAAAAACTAATTTGAAATAAAAAAAATAAATAAAATAACATCAAGGTGCACCTTCCTGAGTCCTGAAATACATGTGTATCAAGTTTTATGGCCATATGATGCTTAGATTTTCAACTACAGACAGTACACACAAACAGATATCTTCCTTTATCATATACTAGCTGCCTTCGGTGAGCAGCCTGTTCGCTACCCTTGAAAATTCTGACCATGGCAAACTCGCTGGGGCCATAACCCCATGGAGTTAACAAAGTTTGTTTTAGTTTAATGACGTTAAAACCATAATTCAATCATTTAAATTGTTTAATGACAATATGCTAACCTCTTAATTCCATCATTTAAAATATAACGTAATTTTTTAATAAATATAATAATTTCATATAGATATAATCATTTCACTCTGTATACATCACCATAATTCAATCATTTAAATTTTATAATGACCATATGCTAAGCTTTTAATTCTATCATTTAAAATATAACGTCTAACCCAATGCACAATCTCCATAACTTTCAATTCCATAATAGCTTAATTCCATCATTTAAAATATAACGGAATTTTCTAACCCGATCCACAATCTCCATAACTTTCTTTTTATTTATTTTTTTCTCCATGGAAACACTGTGCGTCAACGCACAGTGCGGGCATGTGGGTGAAAAACTTCTTTAGCAGTTTTGCTGAGAAATTGAAATTCGGAAATTCTTAAAATCCGGATCCTGCAGCTATTTTTTTTATTATTTCTTGACCAGATTGAGCTTGTAAGAATGCCTAATGTTTGAGCTTTCTAAAAATGTAAATTATTAGTCGAAATTGTCAGTACTTTTCCCGACGTGAGGATTTAAAAACGAAAGCATTTTTTTGAGCCAGCCTGATACCACGAAATTTAGTATGAGTCATGATGTTCCTTATAGTGAATGTTCATAAATCAAGAACTCTCTCTGTATTTCTAAAGGACATCAAATATAACAAGTGACTTTTGTTCAAAATCTTTAAAAAATATTAAAATTTGTCCCCGAGATTTGAAATTGATATATTTTTACTCACAATTGTCTGCTCTTTCCGGTCGTGTGATTTGTATTTTTCTACGACATTTGGATGGTGGAGAAATAAGGGGGAAAAACGATCGAAATCGTATAAAACATTAAATAAAAAAAAAATATATATATAAATAATTCTAATTTTAAAAATCGGTTTTTACGTGTCACCTCCCCCCCCCCCCCCCAGGTCTATGATTGCCAAATTTCATAGCTCTGCGATGCGTGGTTGCTGAGCCTATAGTGTATAAGACAGACACACAGACAGACATTGCCTTTTATTATTTAAGAAGATTATGTTCACTAAACATCTGATATTTTATTTTACAAGCAAGTATGTATTGGCGATATTAAGAAATTTAGTATGAGTCATGATGTTCCTTATAGTGAATGTTCATAAATCAAGAAGTCTCTCTGTATTTCTAAAGGATATCAAATATAACAAATAAAATACTGACCTGGTGAGTTATTTTCCTGAAATGAAGAGTGACAACTGTGAAGAAGAGGAACTAAAGTTGATAAACTCTCACTTGGATAAAGTAAAATGATTTCTTGTAAAACATCTGCCAAAAGCAAATTCAAAATGAATACTAAGCATGCAGAATATAACGAAATACACTTTTGAGTCACTTACTTTGGAATTTTGTACATAAAACACTTAACTATCCTGAAGAGAATGAAATATAAGGCAAAATTACGGAAATGGTGGTTATTCTGTCAATATTTTAAATACAGCAAATTACTACTTTTACATTGTCCATTTTATGGTTTTTTTTATTTCATGTATTGTTTTATTTAAATTTCAATAATTTCTGATAATGATAATATGATTTTTCCTATGTGCATTGCACATTTTAAACTTTTGGTGTCAAATCAGATTTTTCCGTATTTTGCTTATTGAGATGCAAACCAGTTGATGAAGATTTCCGTAGTGAAGAAGAGAAATATTAGTAGTTTTAAGGCTTAAGGTGTTAAGGTCAGTAGTTAGGCTAAGGAATGAAATATACAGGGTGTCCCAAAAAGATAGAAACACGCTTTAATTCTTTACCTGTTGGAGATAGGTGGGCAATGTAAAATTGCAAAAATGTTGAAAGTAAGGTAGGAAATAAGACTATGTTAATGAAATAGTCCTCCCATTAATTTTCAAAAAGTTACACTTTTTAAATTTTTATGCAACTTCCTTCGACAAATTTGGTCAATCAGAAATTTTTTATTTTTAATGCATCAAGATCTTTAAATTAAGCGAGTTATATTTAATTGAACATTGAACATTGAACATTGTGAATGGGGACCATATATCCAATTAGCAATGTAAATTTGTGACATATCACAAGAAAGATAAAACTGGATGATAATACATAGCATACCCAACTGCGTAGTGAGTACCACTGCTTTATATGATCTCTGTCTGTGTAATGCTTTATTAAGATGCATTTGTGATAAAAAATTTTGACACATATTAACGTATTTTCAATCTAAACAATTTTCATCGTCAATTTGTTTATGATCCCTATTTTCACTGATGAAACAGCGTTTCACATGGTACAGAAAAGTGGCATAAGTCAGATTTTTCCATTATCACAATTCAGTTGATTTTAAACATATAGATATGCAGGTTTTTTTAATAATATTGTTGTAATTACCAACTTAACAGGTAAAGAATTAAAGAGTGTTTCAATCTTTTTGGGAACACCCTGTATATGCCCCATAATACAAAAATGCATATACATAACATTATTCAAGCATGTGTATAATCATACATTAATATATATATATATATAATTTTTTTAATCAACTGAAAATTACTAATATTGAAAACAAACATTTATGTTTGGTAAAACACAAGTTTTCACTAAATAACAAATATTAATATTTAATAATAAATATTATAGAACAATGTATTTTTAGATGTGAATAAACCAAATTTTAATATATCCCTCTCAAAATGTCAAAATGGTTGCTTTTTTATGTGCCTAAATCAATTTTTTTGTAAAATATCCCTTTACACCACTCTTACCCATATTTCAAAATAGGGACTGTTTATGAGAAAATGATAAAAAATTTAACTTTAACAATTAACCAGAATTTGAAAAAAAAAACATTAGTTAATCTGATATGCAACATTTACAAGACGGAAACGGATGGGAAAATATACTAATGGACTCTTGTCAATTTACAAGAACATATATTGAATTGCATAATCACAATGTTTATAAGGAGAAAAAACAAAAACAAAAAATCTGATGTGGGCAACACATGACTTTCCTTATATAATGCAATGAATTTACTACTTTTACAGTATTTTTTTTTGTACCAAATTTCATTTGAATCGCTCCATTTGTTCGTGAGATATAGTCTCCACACACACACACAGACATCACCTCAAAAATGTTCGATTCGTGATCAGGGATGCTTGAAACAGGCTCTCCCGTCGGAAACTTGAATTCGAATTTTCGACCCCATCACAATACTTTCCTTATACATTATATGTATATAAGGAAAGTAACTAGTTTAGTCAATCTAATATACAATATTTAAAAAAGAGGGAGAAGGATTTAAAAATAAATTAATGGATTCTTGACAATTCACAAGAACATAAAGTGAATTGAGCAATCACACTGTTTATATGAAAATAAATAAAAAAATTAACAGTCTAATGATTTATGAACTTTTAAAAAAGCATATTTATAACTTCCATGAAAAGTAATCTTACATTACATGCAGTTGTGATTACTATTGCCATTTCGATTGGCATTACAGTGTATGCGGCTGTAAATTTACACTGGCCTCAATAGTAGGCAATTTTCCACAAAAAACTATGGAAAATCCATAGTAATAGAATAGACATTATATATATATATATATAAATTGAAAGATTTTAATCGAAAATTATGCATAAACTACCGTATGTACAAAAAACCCCATCTCTAGCATATCTGTTACAAATGAGTAACTATAGACCAAGACCAAGGACAAAGACAGAAGGCAACTTATCACTACAATGGAAAGGGGGATGAGAAGAATAATAGGATACAAAACTGACAATTAAAAGCATATAAATATAAATAAAAAGGAAACACGGCAAAAATGAGAAAAGGCAATAAAAATCAGCTCAAGATAAAAGATTAAGACATAGAGAACAATCAACCGAAACCACACAAAAAACGGCGGCCAGTTCGAAATTGCATTCTCATCAGGACAGCCATACAATTTGAATTAAAACCGATAGAATAGCCAGTTTCTAACAATGGCGATAGTATTTAACTATAGACACCATTGGAACTGTCTACTGGCTAGTGGAAGGAGAAAAATAAATCAATTGAATTACAAATCAGAAAAATAATACCTCCTCGAACAGAAATATGAACTCACAAGCATTGTTACCACTTGTAAGTTGAACAAGCGACTGAGCATTTCACCTCACTTCGTCAATGCGAGTGGGCACCGGAATGAATACATTTGAACGATACATATTATGTATGGAGACTTTCTAAAATAGTAATCAGTATAGGACTCGGGACAAGTGGAAAATAGTCATTCGAAAATAGTAAACAGTATTAGACTCAACCCAAGTGGTAAGTTAGGTGATAAGAATGGGTGAATTCTCAAAACTAAGTTATCCAATCAAAGATAAATAATGCATGTGTAAAATTATTACTTGGTATATTTGAAATTATTAATAATATTATTTACAAATACTTCCGGATATTGGTAATTTTGACAAATGCGTTTAAGATTATTGATGTGGAGAAAGTGAAACTGAGGATCAGAAAGTCGATGTATTCGAAATAGCTGGTTTAAAATGATGTTTCTAAACAATTGAATAGAATTACAAGATTGATATGATAGCAGCTTTATGATAGTGAAGTTGTAAGAATCTTTTTTATCATATAGATTGGTGATTACATGATTATTGAGGGTATCTAAATTTAGGTCTAAATAATTTACAGTTTGACTAACGCTAGGCTCATTAGAAATTAATTCTAGGTTAGATGGGTAAAAATCAATATTAATGGGATAGGAATCATCAATGATAATACAAATTAAGTCGTCAACATATCTATATATAATATATGAATTAGAGTTAAAATGACATTCATAATAATAAAGATATAAGTTAGCGAGTGTACTACTACTACAGCCACCTTGTGGTACACCAGATGTTTGTAAATAAATGTTATCACCTTGGATAATATAATTGTTGTATAACACAAAGTGCAAGAGCATAGGAAAGTTTTTGACATTAAATGCAACATTATTAGAAGATAGATAGTCATGATAAAGAGAGATAATAACTTTATATAAATCTTGAATGACAATATTATTAAATAGGTCTTTAAAATCAAAGGTATGGAAACCAAGAATTTGTGGAAGCTTGCTAAGGTGATTTACTAAATCAAAACTATTGTTCAAAATGAAATATCCTGTATTCCTAAATTTAAGAGATTCATTAATTCTATTTAAACAGTTAAGCAAGTACTTACTAGCTGTAGTGGTAAAGGTATTATGTCCACAAGTGACTGTTCTAAAACTGAGAGGTGATTTATGGAATTTAGGAACCAAAGTAACATAAGGAAATTTAAAAAACTTACAATTAATATTTAATTGTGTATATAATTTTAGCATTTAAGTTTTGATTTTGATAGACTGATTATTAATGGGTTTAAAAATTTGATTATTTTTTAAGTAATTCTGTAACAGAGAAACATAATATTTTTTACAAATGATGGCATAATTATCAGAAGCTTTATCTATATAAGTAATGACAAAATGTTGTTGTAGTTCTTTAATAGCAGACAGGAGTTGTTTATAAGGATACCTAGGCTTCGTTAATATTTAATGTTTATAATAACATTTTTAAGTAGATGTAAGGTAGTATACTTCCATAGATGGAATGCTTCAATAGGAATGGAATGTGAACAAGCAAGTTGATATATGAATTTATCAAAATCAAATGATATAGACTGAAGAAGTTGTTTAGGGTGATGGCAGAATGGAATGCGAAATTTAGATCCTTTATTCATAATATCCCTAAGTATATCATCCTGAACTATACTGTGATCCCCAGTAATAATGTGTCCATGAGAGGAGTTGACATAAGGGGCAAGATTTTTATTGTTGCATACACATGATGTAAGGTCATCGGAGTTTAATGTCCTGGAAACTTCATTGTAATTGTAAATAGTTCTACCAATTGGTAAATTATATTTGAAGGATTTTTGTATTTTGATTTCTTTTACGGGTAACAAGTGCTGATGTTTTGCAAATAAATTATTGAAGTTAAGAGAATTAAGAATAGGGTGTTTAAAAGAAATTACACGGTAAGCTATTTTAGTATGTGGATTTGGTGAATGGAGGAGGTGGTAATTTAAGAAATTTGTACGTGAAAGAAGCAAATCATAAAATAAATGTTTAAAATGCTCATGAGTTAATTTTAATTTTAAAAAATTAGTATAAACAATACTTAATTTGCATTTTCTGACTTTATATAACCAAGTTCTAACAGGTAGAAAATTAAAAGTTTGAGAATAATTATATTGGAATTTCAAAATGTCTGCATTGTAATCAATAGTTTTACTTAAGTTACTTTTTCCTTTGCCACGCTTATATCGCTTTTTACTAGACGTTGATGACTTTGAATATTGAAAAAGATGTTTATATACTGAAGATTTATTAGAATTGTATTCAAAACTATTGTTAACAACATTATTATTATTATAAATTTGATTTAAGCCATAGGGGAAGAGAGTTTGATATTTTTTAATGTAATAATTTTCAAATACTAATATATCAGTGAGTGAAATTTTAATATCTAAAATATGGGATACATTTTTAAATCCGTGTGTAGCAAAGTGCTGATATTCAAATTGATTTTTAGTAGGGAGATCATTAAAGACTTTATGGTCAAATTTTTTAATATGATCCCTGGGACATTCATTCTCAGATGTAAAGGGTTGCTGGTTTGGCCAATATAGGATAAGTTACAAATAGTACAATTTAGTTTGTATATGCAATTAAAAACTTTGCAGAATTTTTGTGAAGTGGAATTATTATTAATTTGTAATGGGTCAATGGGTCAGCATAAGGACAAGTTTTGCACCTAAGATTATTGCATCTATTGAAGGAATATGATTTAGATTGAGGGTAGGTATGGTATTCTTCCAAATCGTCTATAATGCAAAATTGGTCAATGTTTGTCGATCTATAATTATCCCAATTCATAATAATAATAGACCGGACACTAGGTAATGAATAAAATTTACACCACGAATTTTAATTAAAATTCCCAATATAAACCCCTTCAAAAACTATTTTGTCAGGTACGAATTTCAAATTATAACTAAAACCATAAAGAATTGAAACGAAATTTCGGAGAGTAACAAAACAAGCGTAGTAGATAAGATCTAAATGAGATTTTCATATGAAACATTCATAAATAAGCGAAGAGTGGACAAATAGTCATAATCATCTGGAATGGAAGATATACAAAGCCATTAATACGTATGTGTCTGACTGAATCCCTACAACTGCAGGCTAAAGAGTGCCACATATAGTGGAAATACATGTCTAGATTAAAATGCAAAAATAAGCAATAAAAGATATTGACGTCTGGGTTAACTAAGAGATACAGAAATAAATAACACAAAAAAACACAATAAACTCTAATGCCTGCCGAGAGATGTCAGCACTATACACACACATATAAAACGAGTTTGAAAATCGAGTGTGAAATCTACCAAAATGAGCAATAACCCGCAGAAAAAATCATAAAAGCGATGAGAGAACTCAAACCAAAATACTCCAAAATGTGAAATGTGAAGACATACCAAAATCAATAAATTGAAGGAATGAAAGGATTAGCTAAATAAAAACAATATCCAAAGAGGGCCATGTTAATACATAGATGGGCTTGTAGTTAAAGTATAGAAATGCGTTAGCGATAATAATAATCAAAATAAAATAAAATTAAAATTAAAAAGAGAATAAACTCTGTAATAAGCGCAAATGCAGCTTTACAACAGGTTTTACCTTTTTTAAAAAAGGTTTTGCAAATATAAAAATCAAAAGGTAGATGGCTGAATTCAGAAGTAAATAATAAATGTAAATGTACAATTATAAGATGTAATAGAAGTCAGTATAGAAAACTATATATATATTTCTTGCTGGCTTTAGCAGATTCTTTATCTTTCTTCTACATTTCGCAAAATCATCCTTTTACGACCAAAATTGACAGACTTATAGCTGTTTAAAGTTGGAGCACTTTTTGTGCTGAGAAATGATCAATACGGTCCCTGATTGGTTGGTTGCATGGAAACAGGACATTTTTATGCATGGAAAAGCGACTTAAGTCAAAGTTTAATGCTTCATAACTCGGTGAATTTTAGTTGTAAAAGGAAGAATTTTTTTTATTTTGCATGAAATTGTATGAGGATGATTTTCCTAAATATAATTGGTAGGACCTAGGGACCGTATAAAAATTTATATTTCGTATTTCTTTCAGAAATGTATTTATTGATTTAAACTGTTTCTAAGGTAATAGATTTTAAAATTTAAAACATTTTTGCAATTGGAAGTATATCTCTGTGACTTACGGTTGAGGAAATAGCCATTGGACATCAATAGCACTGGACACCCTGTATACAAAGAAGAAAAGTATGTATGATCCAACATCACGGGAGAATGGCTGAACCAAATTTGATGAAATTTGGTTGGTAGTCTTGAAATAGTCTCACTTAAAATTTAGTCCATGATTTGAGTTTCTAACACTAGGAGTTGTTGTGATATTAACGAAAAACAAAACTTTCGTTTGTCTCATTATCATGGGAGAACAGCTGCACTGAATTTAATGAAATTTTGTGGGTAAATTTGAAATAGCCCCCATAAATTTAGTTCAAATTTAGAGTTTCTAAGACCATGGGTTGTCAAGATATTAATGGAAATCAAAACTTTTCCCTAGGCGTTCTACTCTCTAACTCCATGATTCCCAATGAAAAAGGTTGGAAATCGTTGGTTTAAAACATGAAAGTCAATTAAATCTCACTTAAAGTTTTGTGGGAGTTTATTGAACGTATTAGTCACTTTTGAAAATCGCAGGTTTGAAATATGAATTTAAATGAAAACTATCACCATGATTTATTTTTCCCAGGCCTACTCAACAATGAAAAGTATTAAGAAAGCAAAATGGTTATATAATTATCAGCATTTCATGAGGAACATTCTTTCTTATATTATGACAAGTCATTTGACTCTGCAGTGACACTGATGATGACGTTAATTACCCGCTGGATTTTCTGAACTACCTTGAGCCACCTGGAATGCCTTCTCACATCTTGAAGTTAAAGAAAGGATCACCAATAATGCTTCTGTAGAATTTGGACCCGCCAAAACTATGCAATGGAACACGGCTCTGTGTCAAAAATATTTTACCAAATGTCATCGAAGTCACAGTATTAACGTGAAAGGCAAAAGAAGAGGACGTATTCATACCTCGCATACCATTGATACAAACCGACCTACCATTCAGTTTCAAACCAGTCCAGTTCCCAGTTAAGACAGGCATTTGCCATAACCATCAACAAAGCTCAAGGACAAATCCTTAAGTTTGCAGGCGTGAATTTAGAAAGTTCTTGATTCTCTCATCTCCAATTGTATGTGGCATACTCAAGAGTAGGAACTTCACAAAATTTGTATGTTTTAGCTCCGGGAGGAAACTAAAAAAATGTGGTTTATAAGCAATCATTGCAGTAAAACCTAACAAATTAGGATAATGTCATTTAATTTGTTAACATTTGCATTGTTGCCTAATGTTTAAGAGTAATTTTAGTTTTCCTTTCAAACTGTACATATTAACTGTAATATTTCAAACTATACATCAATTGTGGACACCTAATAATCATATTCCGAGGCACTGCTCACCAATGCCACCCGCTTGGAGGGCCTAGCTGTGAAGGGAGGGGCCGTAGGCATGCCGGAAGCAGCTATGACTTATATAATGCAATGAATTTACTTCTTTCACAGTGAAAAAACAATGTATAAGATTCATGGTTCTATATGTTCTGGAGTAATTTTTATCACAGTTTTGCAACGTAAATCCCGAGCAATGCCGGGTAATCGCTGCTAGTATTTTACAAAAAAATCGAGAGTCAACTATTCTGCAGGAACGGATACTGATGGTATCAATTAAGTTGAGGAACCTATGCTAACATTCAAAGGATATATAAATTGAATTAAAATGAGTGATGAGATTTTATTTTGTTACAACTTGCAAAGAAAATGCTTTTAAAGTCTTCCCATCCTTGAAAATGCTTTTTTTAAACTAAACACCACAAAAATTAAATAGAAAATTACTGACTTTTTTTTCAAACTGTACACTAATAATGTAGGTACTTTTTCTTTAATAAATGTGTTTATCGCTTACTTTATAAATGTGTTTGCATGCATTTATATTTATAGCATGTATTGCTGAGATGTTTTCTTTCACCCTCATACCCTTTAATATTTTCACTATTATAAAAAATTTTATGTTGGTACACTGAAAAACATAAAGTCGGGATTTCACTGTATGAATAAAGGCAGAATAATTCAGTTGCAAGCGAAACTTTTAAATCATTTGATAATTTAGTTACTTGCCATAAACAGATGTCACATGTAAATTGATTTGCATTTTTTAGAATAATTGATTTGTATTTTGAATAAATTTTGCTTAAATTGATTTGCATTTTGCAACATTTTAATTTATTTTTTGTTAAAGCATATTTTTAGCTAGCTTAAATCTTAATCAATTGTATTTCTATTCATACTAAATATACATTTTCATTAAGCAGTTTAAAAAAAAAAGGGGGTGGGGGAAGAAAAATTCTTAATACAAATCAAAAGATAAAATTTAAAAACTTCTAATAATGATCATTTGTGTTTAAATTTAAAGACAGTATAACCAAAGCATTATACAGCCATAATAAATAGCATATGGCAAATAGAAAATGGCAGATCAATGCTAGACCTTACCCATGCACATTTGGCGTAACTCAGGAGGAGTGAAGGAGTTGAGCAAAGTAAGAAGTTTCCGCATGATGTCTGGTTGGTCTTTCCATGCTGCCAGCCACTGGCGCAACTCCAGAGACTCTCTGTTTGAGCGGGCTGTTTTTAACAGCTCCTGTACAGTAGTTAATAAATCAACCATATCTGCAGTCACGTGACAAGCAGTTGCTTCATGGTACATCATGTGAAGAGTATAAAAAGCCTAAGAGTAAGAATTTAAATGTTATTATTGAGCAGAAAATAGAATTCAATCAATATAACTTCTAATCCCTAAGTATTAAATAAAATGTATATAAAGATATTTGGATCAAAAATAACTTTCACTTCATTTTTACAGCAGAGAAACACTGACATATTTCACCTACAATTAATAGGACTAATCAACATTGTTAAAAGATGTGCAGAGTTCTATCTCTGAAGATAAGTTTCATTGTTATGAAATATTGAATTAAAATTCAGGGATACAGACAGAGTTGGAGACAAGATCTCAAAAAAGTATTTTAATAGGATGTATCATTGCTAATTCAGTTAATATCATAATCATTTTATGTATAATTTATCATTGGGAAATGTATGACACTCGTTTTAGAATGCAGGCATGAACCCTTTTTAAAATATTGCAAGTTTTTAAAATAAATGTATACTGGTCCGATTTGAGCACTCGATGTCTATTGTTAGCCATGACTTGACTTTCCCATGCAATGAGTGTGAAACAGGCTTTTTATAATTATAATAATTAAAAAAAAAAAAAAAAAACAGCAAAAATGGTAACTATAGCTAGTTTGTTTTTAAAACTTCAATGCAGAAAAGAAAATCTTAATTCCTACAGTAATTTATAAGTAAAACAACACTGGAGAACCTGTTAAAATAGTAATATATGGAAGGGCAGTAAGACACACGGTTAGAGGAGAGATGCATTCATAATGGACAAAAAAAAAAATTGTACTATTAACACAGGGCTCGCAACAGATCATTGATTCATTTTAATAGACTTTATAGATTTAATCAACATCATTTTGTTAATGATCCAAATGTGACATCATATAACTTACAAAAAGTATATATTTTTCTCATCTTTGTACATAATTCTTGTTTTCTTTAATGCATAAACACATTTGATACCTTCATGTACAATTTTGAGTTAATCAAAGCTTTACTTTTCCATTTTTGTTGATCTTACCGTCCGTGCTTAACTTTTGGAAGTCAGTGTATTTAATTTGGCATTCTCTCCTTTTCTCTTTTACATATTTAATTTTTAATACATTTATTAACAATAAAAAAAATATTTTTTAAATACAAAGATACAGCATAATGTTATTCTGATTGGTCAGTTTGTGCTTACTCATTATTGCCATGCCAATTAGCACTTTAACTAAATTGTCTTGCTATTTAAAACTAAGTCAAATATGAAAAAAAAAAAATCTATTTTGCTTTCTCTCCTGCCAATTTATGTTGTTACAATGTTCCTATCCTTTTGGAGAAATGTTGCTGTTCACTGAATCCATTGTTATTCATTTCAAACATCTAAATTTATTGCAGTTTGTTCTCAGTTTACATGCGAGTGGCATATTTGTGTGAGGCACTAGATTCTTTTTTCCATTTTAAAATTAAAATTATACATATAAAAGTTAGCAAGAAACTACTCTCAAATTTGATAGTTTGACTCATGCTTTTGAGTTCTATGAGTCAATCTGACTTGCAATTTTACAAATCAAGATAAATTTCTATTGATTAAATTTTTTTCTTAATTTATATTTATAAATGAAAATAAGCAAAATGATAAAATGAATACAAAATTCTGATTATGATTGGATATAACAAAAGTAAAAAATGTAATGAAAAATATTTTGAAAATTGTGGATTAATTTCCTTTTTTAAAAATATAGAAGTAATAAGAAATGATTTTTTACTATCAACTCGTTTCTTCAGCATGCTCATTTCCTTTACTTTTTATTAGATTCCTCTTGAAGACAATGTACATCATCCAACATTGCCTTAGCTACAGTCACCTGACTTAAATCATTTTACTCAATGGCAAATTGAAATTTTTTGTTGGTCCACAAAGAAATGAGAAAAATTATATCTCATCAGGTGACAGTATAAGAAGAAAAAAGGCAAAATTAGCATCAGAAAGACTGCGGAAAACCTTCAATATAGAATATTAAAAGCTGACTGCACAAAATACAAATGTTTCACACGAAAAGTGCTATAATATAAACTTTATAGACTGACTGACTAAAAATATTGACTTAGACTACAGCTAAAATGTATAGACTCATATAGAGCTTTTAGATTAGTTTGGGAGCCCTTCTCATACACCTGGAAATCTCAAAATTGAAATATCAGTTTATCAAGCTTAATTTCAAGACTTATGGCAAAAATTCTATCATCTACATCATTTACATTCTATCATCAGGAATCATTATTTCAACTAGAATTGTGTACAAAGAAAAAAAAAAGATAAGATATGCATATACAAGTATTCAGATAATATCTTGCGGAACAAATTACTAAAAAAATTAAAATGGAACATATTTCACAGAAAAAAAAAATACATATACAGTGACCGCCGCTTATAAGAAACACGTTCGTTTCGCTCGTTTTGTTTCTTATAAGCAGTTGTTTCTTAAATCCGGAAATTTTTTAAATATCGTTCTTCCATTGTAAATACTAACTATTGAACACAATTTTACAGAATTTAAAAGATAAATGTATATAAGTAAAATATTAGTACATGCATAATACATTTGTAAATTGAGTTTTGCATTCAAAAATATTTCTTATTTTACGAATTAAGCCTTACAACTTAAAATATTATCTATATGTATGCATATACTAGTATGTAATTAAATAAGAATAAAAAGTAAAACTCATAGGTCGTTCATTTATGTATAAGAGCATAGTACATTTTCATACATACCGTAATCTATTACTGAGGAACAGCAAAAAATTTATCCAGTGTTGTTTGTGCTAATGAGTCTGTGATTAGTTTACGTACATCCATTTCTAAATCATAAAATAGTCCATAAACTTTTTCTGATGCCCCTCTATGTTCAAGAGTTTTTCTAATTATAGTTAGGGCTTCTCGCGACTGTTTGGCTGTAGGAAAATTTTCTTCTTGTGGAACGTCGTCTTCATTTTCTTCTTCATTGCAAACATTCTGAATTTCCGCCACTATGTCATCATCACTTTTTTCTTCAGATGTTTGTAAATTTTCATCGATGTGAATCCATTCTTCGAAATGTGCTTCTAATTCTTCTACATCTTCTGCTGGTATGTCAACATTATTTTTCAAAAATCCTGCTTTACGGAAGCAATTAAAAATGCATATGTCAGAAACATTTTTCCATGCGCCTGCGATCATATGGATAGCATCAAGCAAGGTTATTTTCTTGCTTATTTCGCAAGCCGATCCTTTCTCTTCATCAATTGCATCTACTATTTTCTGTCGCAAATTTGACCGATACAGGGTTTTAAATGCTTTAATAATTCCTTGGTCAAGAGGCTGTATGATGGAAGTTGTATTGGGTGGCAAAAAACAAAGTTCAATGTTTGTCAGCTGTACTACAGGATGAGCCGAACAGTTGTCAAGGATTAAAAGAATTTTTTCTCTTCCCATCAGTTCCCTGTCCCACTTTAACAAAAAGTCTTCAAAAATTCTACTTGTCATCCAGGCATTCTTTGAATTTTCGTAGATCACTGGCAATTTTTTTATTCCACTTAAACAGCGCGGACGTTTGCTTTTGCCAATAACTAAAGGGCTCTTTTTTACAGTTCCCGTCATATTTGTTGTTAACAGAACTGTAACTCGATCTTTTTGTTTTTTTCCAACGGAGGATAGATCATTTTTGAACATCATTGTATACTCGGGCATCGCTCTAAAATAGAGCCCAGTCTCGTCAGTGTTAAAAATTTGATGAGGAGCGTATTTTTCTAATAGAGGTGGTAAGCTTTGCGTAATCCATGAAGATGCCGACTCGGAGTCCGCGTCCTGCTTCTCTCCATAATTTTTTTTGTACACAATGTTATTTCGTTCTTTCCAGCGGCTTAACCAACCATCAGTCGCACGGAACTCTTTTTCTCCTAATTTTTCCGCAAAATTTTCTGCTTTTTTCAGTAAAATTGCCCTACTGATAGGAGCGTTCTTTAATCTGGCGTTAGAAAACCATTGTAAGAGTGCTTCCTCTATAGCAGCTGCCTTTCCTTCTCGTTTCCGTTTTCTTTGAAGATTACAATTTGGCGTCAAAATTTCATTTCTGCCTTTCAGGATTTTACATAATGTTGAGTGCGGAATTTCTAATGCAGAAGCAGCTTCTCTTTGACTACACAGAGGTAGAGAATCATACTTTTTAAGTAAACTTTGCTTTTCAAGCAAAGTAAGGGTTTTTCTCTTTTGCGACATGCTTCCACTAGCAAAACATAAAATGACTAACTAAAGCTGTACGAATCTTATTTGAGTGCATAAGCAGAGATGCCTTTCCTTATCAGTATGTTTCCTTAACTGCCAAAAGATTAAAACTCGTTTCTTACTGGTTTGGGGTTGTTCCCCCTAAGCCTTTCTACGGAGAAATTCTCTGTCATCCTTTGTTACATAGCAAACTCCCACCCCTTCCCCGTACGCCCAGAGACAAGAGATAACAACTCGTCCTTCAGTTAACCTTAAACAAATGGATTTTTTTCTTTTTTACACCCGCGTCGCAAGGAAATCAACAAATTTTCTGTAGAAAACTGTTTCTTATAAGCGGAATCGTGTTTCTTATAAGCGACACAATTTTAATGTTAAAATGAAGTTTGTATTTGTTTCTGTCGTTTTGGGTCTTATAAACGGCTGTTTCTTATAACCACTGAATCTTATAACCGGCGGTCACTGTATATACAAATATTTGTATTTTTCAATTTTATCTAGAAATAAGATTTTAAAATCAGCTAATAATTTAAAATCTATAAATGTAAGTAAAACATACAAAACAACAAGAATAGATTATCATCTTAAAACTGAAGTAGGAAAAACCCACATGAAATAACTTAGGATATAAAATTTAAAAAAATCATTATTGATTGTAAGTTACATAACCACAATTACATTGATAAAAAATAAAGAACTAAGTATTTTGCCATATACCTGAAACAACAACGGTAAACCATTGTTATAAATTACGAAAATTCTATCATCTGTTGTTTCTACTAGTATTCGTAAAACATTAATAAGAGTAGCCCAACAAGCTCTGGCATCTAGCACTGATAAATACAAACGAAGAGTAGTTCTTTTGAAGTGGTGTATTTCACGAAGCTCTTGCTCACTGGCATCACTATACTTGGTAACAAAAAGCCGCATCAGCTTAAAAAGTTCATTGATAGCCTAGAGAAAATAAAATATATTTAATACAAAGTAAGCAAAACAAAGAGAGTAATTTAATTATAACAATCTTTAGAAAGATTAAATGAGCCAGACAACATTTTATAAAAAATAGTCATTGGTATTTTTCTCCTGTGCCAATATCGATACTGATGGATGACAAACTCGTATGTGAACTTTCTGATCTGGATTTATTACTAAACTATATTGTATATCTTACTTTTTTGAAGTTTTCATTACTTAACTTTAAATGTTCTTTTATTTTAAAGTTTTTTCCAATTTAATTTTATTTACTTATAATTATTGAATTCTAGGGCAGAATGAGCAAAAATAAATTTTAGTTTGGGGATTTGATATTTGATGTTCATTTAAATTTTGATTACTGAATATGGTACAACAATGTGCAATTAAACTACTTTATAATTTTTAAATGCTTTTATTTTTATCAATACCCTGAAAAACTGGCTGAAACACATTGTAGCCTATTCTGATCTGTCTCCCTTCCATATTAAACTGCACATACCAAGACCTTTTTGACTTTTAAAGGCAGTTTCAAAATTGAGTGTGAAAAATCGATTGAATGTGTCAGTTAGTCCTGAATGTAACATTAGTTTTTTGGAATTATTCATGTGGCATAAATAATTAGTTTTCTGGAATTATCATGTAAATAATACAGTAAAACCTTTCATAATGGTTACTTCTGAATTCAAAACCTCTGAGGTATGGTTATGCTTAAGAATGGCCCACAGCCAGAAAAAATATTTCTACATGGTCACTGTTTACTATGAATTCCATGTTATTGCCAAGAAAAGCTGCAATTGAAGACAATTTTTTTTATAGTTTGCTACACATCCCATTGCTAGCATTATTAGCAAACTGCATTCTTTTTTAAGTAAGATAAAATGTTCAGAAAGATAAAATTCTTCAGGAAGAAGAGTTGAAAAAGTTTATCCAAGCATCGAGATTCAATGACATAAATTTGTATGAGTACAATAAAATTGATGAACATTTACAGAAGAAATATCTTTAATATTATTGAAGAAAGCCAGTGAACTGCAGAGTCAACCAGCTGAAATATAAAAAACTAGCTATAGTAACTATATATATAGCAAATAAAACTACTATATAGCAGAGCATCTGAAATCTTTTAATGTTCAGCATCAATTGGTAACTTACTACCCAATTTCTGGAGTGTGAGTCTCAATTTGACTTTTTCAAACATTAATATTCCACAATATTTAGTTCTGCTTGTCTTGCTATCATTATCAGAATGAAGGTACAGCTCTTGCACTCCTAATATTCACAAAGGCATATGGATTCACTATTATATGACCCTCTAATGAAATATAAACCATATGCTTATTAAAACTAAATTAACAACAGATTAAATAATGTATAATTTGTAGTGCAAAAAAAGTTACAGTAATTAAAACAAAATTTAGCTTATAAAATTATCATAATTAAATAACTAATTATTTTGAAGCCATTATATTTCTCACTGTTGAACAAAAGTTTGAAAAAAATTATCAATAAGTATTTGAGATATAACTATGGACGTAAAGGGGCTCCATTATATAAGTATTATATTAACTCTGTGATAAAGTTTTAAACCCATATAGTAAGAGTTTCTCTTTACCTTCATGTTCTAAATAATGTAATTTATGCTAAATTTGTTGTAGGACATTTTTTAGTGCAACATACCTAAGTGTATATATATATGTGTGTGTGTATATATCAGAGTAAGTACACTTTCCTTAAAACAAATTTCAAGCACTTTTCAAGGACTTTCAAGTATAATGCAATTATTTTTCAAGGACATCATTTCTTCCATATTATGAAGCTATATACATTTCTGGAAGTTAAAAATCAGAGCAAACTAACATTATTGTTTAATGTTGAAGTTGTTGACATTTATGGGAAAAACAATGTTTAGGAAAATTTCAGTGACAGAGTAATTGCTAGGGAAATTTCCAGACAAAGCAGAACTTCTCAGAAAAAACACGATACTGTGAATCTGCAGAACATTTTCAACCCTGCTCTTTTCAAGCACTTTCAAGGGCTTAAACCAAGAAAATGGGAATTTTCAAGTACTTTCAAGGCCTTGAAAATCTTAATCTAAGATTCATGTACTTTCCCAATTTTCAAGCACCTGTATGCACCCTACACTGATTATTATATATATATATATATATATATATATATATATATATTACACATATATATATATATATATATATATATATATATTACACATATATATATATATACAAATATGTATATATATTACACACACACACATATATATATATATACAAATATGTATATATATATTACACATACACACACACATATATATATATATATATATATATAATGGTGAACCATTAGGTAAGACAAGGCAGACAAGACAGTGCCTACCCAAATAATTTATGATCAAGAATCTTTTATTTTAACTACATATATATTATCCAAATTAAATGTATAAAATATTTTCTGTGTAAATAAATGAAGGATTTATGCTTTGTCTGGCCCTGACTTCAATGCTAATGTCCCTAGTTTTCTCAAAGTACAAGATTTTTAGATGAGATAAATCTCTGTCTACACACATCAGAAAATAGGAATTTTCAAGTACTTTCAAGGTCTTGAAAACAGTCATTTAAAATTCAAGTACTTTCTTGATTTTCAAGCACCTATATGCACCCTGATACGACCATGGAAATATTATGAAACATTTTAAGATTCAGATTGAAGTATAAAAATGCACAAATAAACAACAAGACACATTAGTATGAAAATTAATGCGGATGGCACCAGAACCTACAAATACTGTAGAAACTGCCCAGATGGAGAACTTACAGTGGAACACATATTTGACTGTCCAACAATACTTGCAGCTTTAAAAAGCATTGGGGAATTCCCTTTCCAGGGAAATCTTTATAATGAGAAGATTGTGGATCTCGCTAAGGCAGTAATTTCTGCACATGGTTCAGTTTGATCTCTTATGGACATGACACCAACCAACCAACCAGAAAGACACATTAGACACTGCTATGAAGATATAAAAGAAAATATTTATTAAGTGAGTAAAATAACATACTGCATTATATTGTGTAGTGTAAGGAGTGATATTCTTGAAGGCCCACTGTATATTCTGATGACCTGCAAGCTGCCGGGTAAATGTCCGAGATTGCTGACAGCACAGACGTAAGAGACCATAATAAGCAGGTAGCATACACCGATTGAACACAATAACTTCCTGATCATCATGATCAGCCCTAAATACAAAGATTAAAGAGTATAAATCATGCTGATACTATATCTAGAAAACAGATTAGATATGATCATACGCTGATTAAAATGCAATATTTGCACTGGCATTCTAATACTAATGCAGTGCTAGTAACAAATATTAACTAAATGACAACTAAGAGATGTTACATATAACTGAATTAACAATTTAGTTATGATAGCTCACATGCATAACTAAAGGATAGATAGCGTAAGTTCAAATTTTGCAGTCTTTATTCTTCATTAAGTGCTTATCAATTTTATCTAGAAACATAATTGTTCATCCTAAGGAATTTCGGCTAACACTAAAAATTATACTAATGACTTTCAAATCGGACTATGTCATTGACTAATAGTGTAAAATTTTTAGTGCAGTCTTGCTTCTAAATTAACTAATTGCACAACATCAAAAATCATTTATCAATTTAATTGAGAAGTACAAAATTAAAACTAATTCACCGCCTTTTAAAATTTGATGCTCTAACCTATAGCATATTCAGTTTTTTAGAAATTCTACTACTGGTTTCAGGTAAACAATACTTCTAAGTAACGAAATGTGGATAATAATAAATAGTAAAGGCACACACCACATTAATTACATCTTGAAAACAAATCATCACAAAATTTATGTAAATCAATAGTCTCCTTTTATTGTACCACTTGCGAATATTTGAACTAACAAATATAGAATTTACATATGTTAAAAAACATTAGAATTTTTGATATATTCAAAATAGTTACACTTAAATAAAAAAAGAAGTAAAGTACAAATGCAAAATGATGTAAACAAATTAAAGACATACTTACAATATATAATTAAACGCTATGTTTTTAGTAACATGAGGATTTTGAATTATAAGCTTAACATTTTCTGGACATTCTGTACAAACATGATACCAAAACAACAACAGAGCCTAAAAAGTAATAAAATTAAAGTTGAAAAAGAGCAGAAGCTTTTTACATGGAGCACAGTATAATTTAAATTGAAATAACTTTAATGTGTAAAAATTAATTGCAAGTCTCTCCAAGTGTCAGAACAATGAGTCATCATAAAAAGGATATATGAAAAATTCATTGAGATAACTAAATACAGTTTTATCCCTTTCTACCACGATCCTGAGATAAGACAAGAGCTAAACCATATACAAAACAATAATATTTAAGGTATCGAAGTTCAGAGTTTCTGCAAACTTCAATGCAAATCTAGAACAATTTCATTAAAATATCTTAAAAGTTTTCCTTACATCAGCTTGCAATATAAAAAAATTTTGTGTATAAAAAAAGACATTAAAAAAAGAAGAAAAAAATAGTCAATTCATTCAATTTTGTATTAATTATTGAGTAATCAAATTACAGATAAAAGCAATAAATTTCCCTTTATAATTACAAACTATATGAATAAAATTGAAAATGTATCTGTTTGTCTCATCATGAAAGAATGGTTGCACCGAATTTCATGAAATTTTTATGGGTAGCCTTGGTACTGTGCTAATTATCAAAGGTATATTATTTTCAAAATAACAAAATTATCCCTCTTCTGCTCAAAATTCCAAATTATTTAATATTATCATTTTATTTTCAGTAATTTAATTCATGGTAATTTTATTCTACAATCCAATTTTAGCATTTCATTAGCATTTCACTATATACTTAATTACTATCAAGTGTTAATTCTTTACATTAATCATTCAGCAGTATAGCTGACATCTCCTGTATGTTTTTTTTTTCTGGATAATGAATATGAAAAAAGTACATTTTTCTAAGCTCCAAACCTGCTTTGATTGTTCTAACATATGTTTAGGGTTCCAAAAAGTACCTTCACCCTCACGATTGACAGTTTACTGTAACAGCCACATAACGATGACAACCCAGCATGTCTCTGAAGCCCCTTCTCACAGACGGTCGAAGGCGAAGAAATTTAACTAATCAGGCAAAGAACAGAAAATTTCTCTACTTTGCGGTGGCAATTTAAAAAATTTCATATACATAAATTATTATAATATAAATTAAAAAAATTATTACTAATATAATCTATGATTCAATCTGATATTTACCACTGGCTCGCAAGTTCACAGTATTGAAGTGTTTCAGAAATTTTGCCTTTCTGTGAATTTAAACAAGAGCGTACTTTGGTGATATATGTATGTTTTATCAGTTTCTAAAATAAGCTAACTAAAGTGATTCCATCACAAAACACAAAGGGTCTTAATTAAAATTACTTTACAATGTTTACTATAATTTAGCAATCTCCTTTCCTTAACAACGCACGTATCTTCTTTTTCTTGAATCATTAAATAATAATCTGACAGAATTTAGAAAATTAATTTTGATGCATGTTCTGCATGCATTTTTTTTGTCTTTCTCCAGCAATGCTAAAACAACTTAATATATTTTGCTAACTCTTTAAAATAGTACTCTGAAATTGTACTAAAAGTTTTGCATCATATGATTTGTTAGTTCTTTTCAAATGTGAAGCTTTGGTTTGGGCGATAGAGAGTAAATGAGCATTCTATGGTTTGAATCCAAGCAGACAACTCATGTTGCAAACAGCTACTAAAATACTTAAGTAAAACATTTCTTTAAAAATCTGCAGAATTTTTTTTTTAATTATTTCAAGTTTTATATACAAATTACTAACATCTGAAAAATTTATTTCTATTTTAAATGTACATAGACAATTAGAAATTTATTATACACTTGAAAACCATTTATGTTGAATAGAAAAAAAGTTTACATGTAAATACAAATCTATTTTAAAACATAATTACCAAATAAATCTAAATATAAGTTTACGATATTTTAATAACGTTCTTGAATTTCAATACTTTTATTACATTATATTTTGTTTCATTACAGTTAACATCAGCAGTATCACTTTTTAACACTTTCCAACATAGTTGAAAAGTGTTTATGACTTTGTTCATTCATTCTGACTATCTGTCTGCACGATAAGTACCGTAAAAATGACTTTATCAAAATGAAATTTTAGTATGTTGTTGAGACGGTCTGTGGGACATATGGGAATGTAAATGAATAATATCACCCAATTAGTTTTAGATTGAACTTGGGTTGAAAAAATGAAATACACTGAACCCTATGGGACCTAATTTTTCAAACATTTTTTAAACGAAGTTAAAAATTCACATATTGCTTCGAAAATTTTAAGAAATATTCAAATTACCCATGAAATATATAAAAAAAATTCCAGCAAAATATGTTCAGTAGTTTTTTATATAAAAATTGAAATAATAATTTCACCCAAATTATATGAAGAGATCATGTGACCCACTTCAAAATAAAATATGGCATCAATCTTTTTTTCCCAGTGTAAAAATCGTGATTTTTAAAGTTCTTTTTAAATTTATATTTAGCATTGCATCCATCCTAAAATCACTTTATTTTTGTGCATTTTCTGTGCCAACTCAGTTACAATATTTTTAAGTTTAAATAATCATCAAACTTTTCTAAAACTTTTTTCTAAAACGAAGCCTACTTTTAATGGATGCAGAATATAAACAAGAGATTGTAAGATGAGCCGTATAAGAATTGCTGAATTTTTTTCATGCAAAATTATTTAGTTCAGGAGTCTGGAATAAAAGCGATATGAATGAAACATTCATTAATTTTACATAGAGTGCCAGACGATTTATATTTTGATGACGTCATTTGAATAAAGTTCATTTTTTTCAATGAAGAGTTAAGTTTTCAAATATATTAAAATATTGTAGTACTGTAATAATTTAAAATATATCGGCGCTAAATGTATCGCATTTTAGAGATGTTTAAATAAAATTGCATTTCAGTTGAAAAGTGTTTCAAACAATGCTTTATGCATGATTGATCATTCTTGTTTAAACTAATTCTGTATCTTAAAATAAAGTGAATATTTTTTCAACATTTCATTATTTGATTTGTTATACAGATGTGTGACAAATCAAAATACTTTTTAATGTTCATTCATCTGTGTAAGCTCTATTAGCCTGAAATAATCAATATAAAAATTTCAAATGAAAAATTACTATACAAAATATTAATTCAACAGGTGTAAAATGAGAAGTCAGATCCAGAAGCAAGCTATGAAATACAGGATACAATTTATGACATTATATACTATGCTTTCTATTGGTTGCTGTAATGCCATTATCAACTGTGCAGTACATGCTCAATTTGGTTTCATTTCGAATTTAGCATTGCGGTCCGAGTTCTCTGCTGAAGAGGATGTTCCCCAATTTTTTTAACATATTGTACATGCATGAACTCAAACTTCAACCATCCACTGAGGCAGTGCCATTAAGTGGGAAGGTATCTTAACATATGTTTAGGATTCTAATACATGCTTGGGGTTCCTAATAGAGGTGTGGGGTTGCATGCCAGGTTGAACGCTAATGATGCAACTTTGCTGTTGTTGGTGATAGTGCCTGATTTTTGTGCTTGGAGTTTGTCTGATCGCACATCGCTATGCACAAGAGGGTCACGTCAGTCCGGATGCTTCCAGGAAAGACAAATCTCGTTATCAGGTATTCTATATTGTGTAGCAAGAGGTTGAAAATGTACATTTTTTGGTGGGTGGTTGGAAACGATGCCTATCTTCTGGTAGGTCAGATAGCCTGGGTCGAATGAATGAAAAGATCTCCAGGCCAACCAGCGGTATCTATTTAAATATCCTGAATAACTTGGATTGTGACTCTTTTTTAAAAAAACTTCTACTTGTCTTCTTTTTTATTGAGTAATCTCTGCTATATCTACCCTATCTGAACAATGGACTTACCAGTTTCTTCCACCTAAAATATATTTCAGGGACTCACATGAAATACAACATGACCTAATTTTTGAGCCAAAATCACATAATATGAGCTGATTATTGTTTGTTCCTTTATTTTTAAAATCATAGAAGCTTTATAAATTAATGAAATAAAATAAACCTTTAAATTTCAAGAACCATGACTGAAAGATCTCTAGATTATTGCTCCTAACATGAAATCCAGAAACGTAATCTACAAAGATATTGTTTAATTATAAAATTATTATCTATATAAATAGAATTGTGACTTATGTTTCTATCTGTCAGTTTATCTCAGTATGGGAGAACTCACCTCTTTCCTTTTTGTGAGAATTATAAAAATTCAAAGAGACGCCAAATAAAAAGTTCATCGAAAATTGTGAATCTTAAATTTCTTAACATTATATAATTCATGCGAAGAACAGATATACTGTTAGTTCTAAATACATACCTGTTTATTCATGTGAACTGGAATAGCAGGTTCTGATAACTTGGGTTGAAATAAATTCCACAAATCAATAAAATATGGGCTGAACTGGATAAAGAAAACAAAAATGACATTCTTGAAATTCCAACAACTGAATTTAAAAAATGCATTACAAATATAAACTGAGATGCAATTTAAGATTAAAAATTAAGTGTAAATAAAATAAATATAACTTATGTATCATGAAATTAATTTTCACTACAATTCATACAGTTATAAACTTTTGATTATATCAAATTACATCAAAAAGCTATTAAGCTTATCAAATAATAGGATGCAAAACTTTATTAGGCAGTTACTCTGTTTTGTTTTACAATTGCAATTTAGTATTTCCTTCTCACCTCACAATCCTTACTGTCGCATGCAATCCATTTTACCATTTTATTAAAAGCTATGAAAATTATTAGTTTAAACAAGTCAAATTAGCATGTTGAAAAGCTACTAAAAGTAAGATTTTTTTTAGCTCTTTTTACAAAACACATGTAGAATAAACATGAAAATACATCTTAGTTTTTAACATATTACAAAATATGAGCATTTTTTTTTAGCTATAAACTTACTCCTAGTAAAGCTTAAAAAATTAAGAGATTTTCAAAAACAGGTTGTTTAATTCCTGTTGTTCAGAAGGTTCCTGCTGTTTAATTCCAGTTGTCCTGTGGGATCAGAAAGGACGTAACTTATATAGCAATATTCTGTGGATTCTGTCTGAAAAGTTTTACTGGAATCAGTTATGCAATTCAGGACATATTTTGCTCAGAAGCATTTCTTTGAATATTTCCTTTTATATATTAGATACATGTATGTGTAGTTGGCACCTATTAGGAGGAAAACACACTTGGCTTGAAGTTTCTTGAAATCGCTTGTTGAGAATGAGATTTTAAATAAATATCAGTAATTTTTTATCACACAAATAATTGATAATCTTAACTACTGTGCTACCGCCACGAGAAAGTCCCCAGACAGCAGACGTTTTGGTGGCGGTCACTATGGAAACAGGTTATTCCACTGCATTTTAGGTGTGGCGGAAAGCGCTTCTTTGGATTTGGCGCAGATAGAACCGACGAAAGTCGCATTTCGCTTTGTACTGGGGTCAATGCTAGACGCTCGCATTCTGTGATTTTTAAAGCTGTGAAGTAACTTGTACTATGTTGCACACTTTGTGGATTTTGTCTAGTTGAAAAATGACTACATTTAAAAGTGGAAAGACTTTGCATTCGCAAGCATGTGCAATAGTCCACAATGTTACGACATTTTTTGAAGAAGGAAAACCGCAAATTCTCTAAAAATACCAATTTCAAATTCAATGAAGAGAGCTGCGGGAGCGACAGAGGTTTCAGCGTCATTAGTTAAAATGATAAAACGTGAAGGGAAATCGCTTAATGACACTGAGATAAGTACTTTATCTATTTGAACAACATACAATTATTGCTTAAAGAAGCTATTTTAAAAGTAACACAAAATGAATGGAAAAAACACTGTGAACACATTGAAAAAACAGAGAATATTTATTGGAAGAAAGATGGACTGATAGAAGATATTGTGAAGAAAGTAGTGATAAATCTGTCGGATAGCGATTCAGACTCTTCTTCAAGTAAAGACATTTCAAGTGATTCGGACATAGTAGATAATAGTTATTCCAATGAATGTGAATGAATATTTTATAATTGATTGAAAAATATGAAAAGAATGAATATTTTAAAGTCATAATTTTGCTTATTTATCATTTATCTTTTCCTTTTTGCTGCCTAATAATTGTGTAACTTGCTGATTGAAAACTGTAATAAATTTCAGTTAATTCGAAATTTAGTTTTAAACAAAATGATATAAATTCTAGTTTTAAATTGTAAGCTTTTCTCTTCCAAAATCGCCCGAACCTAAAAGAAAATATCTAAATCTACTTTGTTCTAATAAATTGACGGCTTCCCGTAGCCTCTGTCGCCTATAATAAAATTATTTTCTGAGTTTAAATGACGAGAAATTTTTAAGTTAATTTATAATTTAATGTCATTTAATACGAAAATTTTGTTTAACTGTCGGATAAAAAACATCTACTATTTTCTTTTAGTACATCATGATAAACGAAACGGATTCTCTGCTTAACGAAGTGCGCTTGATTTGCCAAATGTTGAAGTCGATTTCAAACCTTTCTCCCTCATTTCTTCGACTCGTCTTCTTGCGGCAACCCTGTTCAGAGACTTTCTCGTGGCGGTTGGTCAGTAGCTGCATATAAGCTCCTTGAAAGCGTCAAAAAGGGTGGGAAAGGTGATTAACTTTTCCAAAAAGGTGACTTTTTCCTATAATCACTCGATGCATATTATTGTAATTTAACTCTAATGTAAGAACAGTACATTTATCAATTGAAATTACTACATACTAATTTTAATTGTAAATTCATTTGAAAAGTCTTATGAAGTAGATGGGCAATTCCACAGAAGTGGGGAACAGGTGACCACTTTTTAAAAATTTTTTTTTTTTTATAAAAAAAAGTTATTTTAAAGGTTATAAGCTAAAGTATGAGAAAATAAGAAAAAATGTAAGAAATGGTTAAATTCGAAACAATTGCAAGGCATTGAATGAAAGGATTACATGTATGCTTTCACAACACTTTTTTAAACATAATTTAAGAATTCATATTTTGGAATTCAATTTGAGTACTTTTATATTTTAAGCAGTTCATATATGTGGCAAAATATTGTAAAAAGGGTTTAATACATAGATATCAAGCTCAAATTATATACTTCTTGTTTTATAAAGGCAATTTTAACAAGTACTTTGATGAATTTAAGTCTAACACCAATACCCTGGAAGTTAATGATGTACAAAACATGTTGGAGTATTTAACAAAATTTTTTGTTTGCAAATCATGATTTTACTTACCATTCAAAACAGGGTTCGAAAAATCTATTGCCCGACATGCCCGAGGCATATAAAAATTTCAACCGGGCATGTATTAATTTTTATTACATGCCCAGTCGGGTATGTAATAAAACTTTATTTGGCATTAACCTGATTAGGTCAATCGGTAGGCGAAATCGAGTAACCAGCACACCACTGCAAATATTTTATGTTCAACTTTAGCCGAGTAAGAGAAGAGGATGAAAAAGAAAAGTCTTAATTATTCAGCGATGGACTAAGAATGGCTTTCGCAGCGAGATAGTTGATAACTGTGGGGAGAAAACAAAGTTTCACAGTTTACGGACGACAGTGACGTCACTAAAAGAAACAAGCAGAGGCTCTGGCACAGTGTCAAAGCAGCTCCTCGTTTTCTTCTCTCTCTTTCTCTCATTCATCTGAGCTTGATTCCTCGGGTAGCTTTGGGAGATTTGTGGAAGTGCACAAGTGTTGATAAGCAGAGATGCATATTACTATAGAATCTTTAGTTTCTATCTGAAACATCCTCATACTACGTACAAAATTTGTATAGTTTCCTACAAAAAATTCCCTTCTGTCTAAGCCAATGTAAATTTACGGCCACATGCACGGTAATGTCAATCATGATGATGGGGATTTACAGCCACATGTAATGTAAATTAAGATCACAATATCTTTTTTATGGAAGTAATAAATATGCTTCTTCAAAAGTTGTCTAGTCTAATTCGGCATAAGTCGCTAAATGGTTATTTTAAAAATTATTTTAGCATAAATAGTATTTAATTCCCATTTTTGATATATTTACTTCATTAAAAGTAACTCATTTTCTAATTTTGACATTTAATTATAGGCTACATATATGATATTTAATATATTTACTTTCATGGGCGCCACAGCTATCAACAATGAAAAATGCCATTAGGAAAATCTTGGGCATGTAAAATTTTATCTTGGGCATCTATATATTTGGACAACATGCCCGAGGGGCATGTAGAAATTTTTTGATTTTTCTAACCCTGATTCAAAATATGTATTCACATTTGATTTAAATTTTTTTTTTTTTTTTTTTTTAAAATACATGCCGCCCACGCAAAATGGGTTGGTTAAGACCAGCTAAGATCCTGGATGGGATATGGCCGTTATATTAATTTTTTCAAAAAATTTTGCTTGTCTTTAGTTGGTTTTTGCTTTTCATCATTGGACTTTGGTTAGTTTGTGTCCATTTTTATATTCACTATCATACGGCTTTTGTGTTTTAGGGAAAAAAAAAGTATGTTGATTTTCATTTTTCAAGCACAGGTTTTTTTTTCCTAAACTATCTAGATGCGAAAGAGACTTCTATAGCTTTTATTTTTTCTTCACATTTAATAATCTTGACACCCATCAGCATACTATGAACAAGTTTCATGTCTTTTAAGTTATTTTATCTAGAGCCTTTTAGACAATTGGTGGCTTCCATAAACAAATTTTCAGCTGCTTCTTTGATCTCATTATAATATACCATTTTCTTTTCCCTCAGTTCAAAACACTCAAAATTGCATTTAAATATCTTTCTTTATTGCTGCCTTATCTCTCACTTAAAGCCATTTTGACACTGAAAATTTCTGTTCTCTATCTGAATTGCTATGGACGGGGGTTGCTTTGACAACTTTTCCAACATTTAAAAATTTGAAATCTCCAGAAGTGTCTTTCTTGGATATATGATGATGCCAATAGGCATCAATTTTCATATTTTCAATAATATTTTTTTCCAACTGAAGTAATTTCTACTCATGGAACATAAAAAGACATTACTTTAACAACTTTAATTATAGCTCCACAACTTCTTTGTTTCTGCCTCTCACTTGAATTTAAGATTCTGAATGTTTCACTGACAAATTTGACAAGCAAAGTTTTTTTCCCCCTTTTTTTTTTCAATAACATGTTTACCAGCAACAATATAATGCTTTCGAGCCTTGAACAAAAATAACTTGTTATCTACATCTGATAGTTTGATGATTTTTTTTTTAACCTCTCCACTAACTACAACTGATTCAAATGGGAGAGGATTTACTGATAAAAAGATTTCTTCAGACACAACTTAGAAATATTTTAATTCCTTTAAAGCAGATCAAAACACGTCCCATTATAATCTGAAATACATGAGAAGTTACATTATATAGCTTATGTATTAGGTGTTCTTGGCTTAAAAAATTTAGTGAACAGCTTAAACTGACATGATAACGAAATTGAGTTCTGCTTTCATGGTTGGTTGTTTCTAACATCTTAAAACTGATACGTGTCTGCAAAATGACCAGTTAACTGCTTATTAAAATTTATATAAATTTGCAAAATGGTGATAAAAGGTAATAAATCTAAAAAAAATGTGACACATGACTAGCCCTAACAAAAAGTGACTCACTCTCCACCCTGTGTTTTTACCATAGAGATGTCGCTATGATACGTATTAGTCAAAACGTATAAAATGAGCCAACGGCTCTACCGTGCTAAAAACACCAGTTCTCGTTAGATCACCGAAGTTAAGCAGCATCAGGCGCGGTTAGTATTTGGGTTGGTGACCACCTGGAAACACTGCGTAATATTGGCTCATTTCAGTCGACGTGGTGGCCGAATGGTCAAGGCAAGCGTTTCCAGCGATTGATCGGGCGCCACGTTGTGGATTCGAGTCTCACGTAAGACATGGATGTTGTGTGTTGTGGGTGCAGTGTGTTCCGTCCCCCACTGGTGAGGCTGGGGCAACATCCCTGGACGGCTAAATGGTTCACGATTTCGGCCATACATAGAGCAAAAACACGCAAGTCTAGTACCTGGCCATTGGAGAGAGAGAGAGAAAAAAAAAGTATAAAATGTCTGAAATCAATTAAATACTTTTCACTTACTATTTGATGTTACTGGGAATATTCATTTTCATAAGTGTTTGTGTATTGCGCATGTATACAACATTTGGAAACATCATTTGATGCCAGTAAATTTAATCTCAAAATGGATGGGGAGATGAAAAGCTTATGTCACAATTTATGAATTAGAAACTAATGAAAATCTCAGTTATTTTGAGATCTCCGCAGTTCTACTTTTCTGGGAGATGAAAGTACATACACAAACACATAATAATACCCTGGCAGAATTTAATAGTAAGATATATCACATTATATTATACTATACATACCATAAGCTTCTCTGCTTTACTAAGTAAGCAGTAAGTCATAACAGCAAAATAGGAAGTTAATTTAGCAGTACCATGCACAGCAGGATCTTAAAAAGAGTTTTATCAATTATTAACACAGCATATATAAACATTTAATAAAATAAAGACTAAGAATACAAAGTTCATAGGGGGTAAACCAAAGAAAACAATAACTGGAGTGAGAAGGTATATTAAATTAATTTTTTTTTTTTTTTTTTTTAAGTAAGAGCTAGAAATAAAATTAAAATGGAAAGACTGAATTATACATGTATATAACTTCAGCATATATAAACATTTAATAAAAAAATCTGATGAGGGCAACACATGACTTTCCTTATATAATGTAATGAATTTACTACTTTGACAGTAAAAAAATAGGATTTTCTTGTAGTAGATACTAATATTCTTTCCAAGATATTGAATTTTCGACAATTAGTCGTCATTTTCATTGATTTAGCGTCATTTTTATCCATTTGGCGAGATTTTCGTTAATTTGGCAACATTTCAAAAAAGTCGCCAAAATCTCGCCAAGCGTTATGCACTAAGAAATAAGTTTTTCTTAAAGCAGATAAATGACTATTGGCGTTCAAATACAAAAGTATTATTCAAAGTATCTTTTTTCAAGAATGGAACGAGCTAGATCCACGAGAAGGATGTCACTCAATTTATCGCATGGTATTACATATGAAAAGTAAACATGTTTCTCAATAGGAAATATTTTTCTTTTTATTTTATATGACTTTTTGATAATTTTTTTAAAAAATGTACAATATCTCGAGAACGGTTCACGTTAGCGTTCTAAAATTCATGTCAATCGTTTTCTAATGAAAAATTACATAAGAAATGTCTATTTGCGTAACTTTATTAGTGGTTTTAATTTTTTGACGATTTATTCAAAATTTCATTCGAAAATTTAGGGAGGTTCTGAACATTCGATTGCGTATAAAAACAATAGGCTTCCAGTGTTTACGGATTGTGATTTTTGTACCAAATTTGGTTCGAATCGGTCTATTCGTTCGTCAGTTATCGTCTCCACAGACTCACTGACACACACACACACATACACACATACTTTCACACACACACACACACACACACACACACACACATCACTTCAAAAATGTTTGATTCGTGATCAGGGATGCTTGAAACGTGCTCTCCCGTCGAAAACTCGAATTCGAATTTTCGACCCCGTCACAATACTTTCCTTATACATTATGTATATAAGGAAAGTAATAAAAACTAAGAATAAAGTTCATAGTGGCTAAACCAAAGAAAATAATAACTGGAGTGAGAAGGTAGTATATTAAATAAATAAAAAAAAATGATATAAGAAATAAAATTAAAATGGAAAGACTGAATTATACATGTATATAATTTCAGTGGTGTGTGTCACCAAGGGGCAGATTTGAGAGTCATAACTCATTAACCCCACTCAGGAATCTATTGCAATGCATTGATGTTGGGAGAAATGATATTTGAAGAAACAAAATATTTGGCAAATTCAAAATCACTCTATATTCAAATTATAATTACTGTATATCAACTATATTCAAAATCACTCCCAAATTTTTTTTTCTGAAGATGCTATTATATAACTTATAAAACTTAGTTTTAAAATGTTGATTTACTAATCTTTTTTCAAAACTTATATAACTGATATATCAGCCAAAATAGTAGTTTCTATTTGTGTTTGAAAAGATTGTATAATGACATTTTTCTTTACCTATGTGAATCTAATAGTAATCTAATAGTCCTTTGGGTTAATAGGTAATTTGTTCAAGTTTTACATATTGCAAGGATTTTATTAATGCTATAGATTTCATTTAAATTGTAAAATATATATATATGTATATATATCAGTGGTATATGGTAGTATGGTACAGTATGGCTAATATCGCACAGAACACTAAAATTGGAGTAATACTTAAAAATCTTTTACATTGAGCATAAAATTATAACTGCTCAAAAAATTTAAATTAGATGTATGCATTTGTACCTTAAAGAAGCAGTTTAACAGCACCTTTATTCATACCCTTCAACCCCAATCAGCCATTTTAAAAAAGCAGAGGAACATGATGATCCATTGTGATATTTTAGGAAGGCGATGGAGTTTCTGCCAAACCTTAAACCAAATTAGTGCTTCTGCACATGTTGCTATATAACAGAGGGATTCACTGTCCAGCACTTGGCAAGGTTTCAGGTAATACAGTTAAACTTTTGTCCACTTATTACAGAGCAGAACAAAAGTTCTGCCATAGTGGGTAGTGTGAATAAATATTATTTGCAGCATTGCAATATTCTTTTTTATATTATCATTTTGGTGATAGAAAAGAAGCTTAATTTTTTTCCTGCTTTTAAAAATGAGTTTGCACCAGATCAATAATTGTATTATTGAAGAACTAGAAGGTATGTCCATCATATGATGGAATTCAAAATTTGCAAAATATTACCTTCCCTTTAGTGTCATTTTAATCAATTTGGCAACATTTATGTCAATCTCACAGTCTTTAAAAAAGTCATCAAGTTAGCAATATCCCTCCAATTTCACCAAACTTTATGAATGGACGGGTGGAGAAATGAGTTATTCTTATAGTAGATTCCAATATTCATTCCAAGATATTGAATTTTTCTCAATTTGGTAACATTTTGTTAATTTGATGATATTTTTATCAATTTGGAGACATTTTAAAATGTCTCAAAATTTATCAACAAGTGGGACGTTTGGGCTTACAGACAAATGTTACTGAAACAGCATTACAATATTATCCTCTTTCAAAACACAATTAATTTAATTGATTTGACATCATACTTATCAATTTGGAGACATTTTAATCGATTTGACGACTTTTCATAAGTTTGCCTATATTTTGATTAATTTGGCGATATTTAAAAGAAGTCGCAAAGTGGGATGTTTGGAGTGACAGTCAAACGTTACTGAAGCATTACAATATTATCCTCCTTTCAAAACACAATTAGTTTAATTGATTTGTCATCATTTTTATCAATTTGGCGATAGTTCGATCACTTTGATGACATTTGAAAAAGTCACCAAGTGGGACGGTTGGACTTACAGCCAAACGCTACTGTAACATCATTACAATACAATTTCACTTTCAAAACAATTTTACTGCCTTCATTTTTATCGAATTGATGATATTTTCATTAATTTGGCAATATTTTGATAAATTTGACAATATTTAAAAAAGTTACCACATTTGCCGTCAAATAAGGTGGTTGAACTGACAGACAAATGATAAAGAAATATCATTACAATACCATTCCATTTTAAAACACAATTTCATTGATTTGGCATCATTTTTATCAATTTGGGGACAATTTTATCAATTTCATGACATTTTTTTTTCAATTCGGTGATATTTTAATTAATTTGGTGACATTTTAAAAAGTCACCAAATTTGTCACCAATTTGATTGGACTTCACAGGCAAACACTGTCAACCAAATTTGTAGCCAACTTTGTTAGACAAATGCTGCTGAAATATCATTACAATTCTTTTTAAAACAGAATTAATTTCATTGATTCGGCATCATTTTTATCAATTTGACAACATTTTCATCAATTTTACAATATTTAACATTTCACGGAATATGGGCAAAATTTTGGAACTTTTGATGAATGCTCTGTAAATTTCATTATTTTTTGTTTCCACCCTAAAACCCGTGCTGAGTGGTGGTGGAGGTAGGGGAGTGACCTACATTCTAGATCTGGATTCGCCAATGATATATATATATATATATATGTGTGTGTGTGTGTGTGTATATATATATACATACATACACTGAAAAGTTTGAAACTTTGCTGCTACTTTTTTTTAATTTTCACTTTACTAGAGTATATGTGTGGGGTGTGAGACAGCCTTATTTCGGATCCAGGATATATCATTGATTAGGAAGATAATTGTCTTTCTGTCTATCTGCATACTTTGTAGTTGAAAATCAAAGTGTCAGACAGCATTTGAATTTGTTAGAGGTGGTTCACACCCCTGTAATGTAAATCTCAGTAAAAAAAAAAAATTAAACTCGAAATAGTTTTTCAGATATTTTATATTGAATCATGATTTGAACGATATTCACACAAATTAGTTCCTAAATGATGAAAATATTATCAGAGTTTCCATCCTGACATCATTGAAGAACAAGATTGAAGAACATTCTTTCTAATGACCTCTGAACTGAATCCATAGGACTATTCTTTCATATTTATGTATTTATTTTTAAAAACTTCAAAAAATGATATTTTATTTTTTATTTTCTTGTTTCACCACATCCAAAAAAGGAAGAAAAGCATAATTTTGTAGTTTGGCAAAAATATGGGCATATATCTTCACACTCTAACAAAAATTTTTTTCTTTTGTTAATTTCCAACCAAACTTATAAAAAATTTTAATTTCTATACCATGGACAAAGGTCTTTGCAGGGGGCTGGGCATTGTTATGGAGAAAATGTTTGTTTGTATACATACATGGTGGGAAATAGTTGTGTATGCAATGAAACTAAAGAATATAGATTGAAACAAAAGGAGGAAATGAATTTGTTCTTAACAGACAATTTGAAAATTGAGTGTTACTTGTATTAATTATTTAAGTAGCAGGCACTTATTTAGCACCCGTAATTCATTTTAGTTATATATATAATCCTTTATATCAACCATATGATCTATTAGTCAAAGTAATATAATAAAATGAATCTTGCAGCCATATATATATTAAAACAAAGCAGCCTAATTTTAATATTCAAACAAGTCAAAAGTGAAACAAATATTTAGATGCAGTATAACATCCCAAATCCGGACACTAGCACAAACTGCCTTTCTTTTTTTTTTTAAGGGACAGGAACTTAATTATTCAACCATTCGTCCATAAATTATGAAATATAGTTGAACCCTTTTAACACTGCAAGTACAAACAAAAACACATACACAAAAAAAAAAACTGCCTTCTTTGAAAATGCAGAAAAACTAACTGCCCTTTCAAAGAGGATACCGGCAGCCACCTGCTAATCTATTTTTAGAAGGAATGGGGTTCTCCTACCCATAAGCAATAGCTCTTTGCCTGTATTATTCCATGATGCACTGAGAGAAAAGAGGGATGAATGGAAGAAACACACTGTTGTAGACTTGACATGATTAAGTAAGCAATAATAATTGGTGGAAGGGGAATATCTCAAAGGAGAATGTAGGATAGGGAAGGGTTCGTTCTAATGCCTGTCTGATTTGTGAACAATAAAACATGTTTTCAAATCTTTATCTTGCAGCCTGTCCCCTCCTAGAAATTGCAAACCCCCCCTTTAAACATGTATCACAGCCCCTTCCATATTTGATTTCCTCATATTTTGTGAATTTTTAATGTTTTCTACAGCCCCCAAATGAAAATTTAGAAGTCTAGGTCCTTCCACTCTAGTGGTGTCCATTTCCCTTTATGGGTGTCTCTGTTGCAGCAATGCAAATATAGTTATGTAGTTAGCGATCGTGACAATATTGATAATGGAAAGAAGGTTTCTTTGGAAAATTTAGAAGGGTTACTAAACAACGTTATTAAAGGACTGGAACAAAGGAGTTTTGTAATGAAACAAGAACTTATGTCATTAAAATTTTAAAAAAAGTTACTTTGGAAAAACAAAATTAGGAGACAATATATCATTATTGAAATGTTTGCTAAAAAAGTTAACTGTTTTGAAGATGTATGATACACAAGAATTTTCTGTTTGAGTAACTTTTTTTTTGTTTGTTTCAAATTTTCATTTTATAGTGGAATTTAGGAGATACAAATTATGGATAGGGAGAAGGGAGAGATCCATACTTTTTTTTTTTTTTTTTTTTCAAAAATGATGTAAAATCTGGAAAAGTCCGACACTCGGAATCACAGAGGTCCGGAGGATTTCAGACGTTTCAATATATATGAAAATAAAGTGAATAATGCAAGACACACTCATACTTCATATTTATTTATCATTACAATGACATCCCTATTTGTAAGAATACAAGATATTAAAAAATATATATTTAGGTCTTCAAAATACTTGTAGAAGGGTTGTTTTGGTGAAAATTGTGAAATAAAATTTTTTTTAAAAACAATTTGTTATTCTGCCTTTCAAAATTTTACATTTACTATAGATGATGCACATGCTAAAGGTTCCGGCCACACACTTAGCTGCAGTAAACCTTCGGGTCTGTCGTGTGGTCTGGGTTTTCAACATGCTAAAGGTTGGCCGTCCGTCCAAATAGGTGCTCTTAGTCCCCTGGACGAGTCGGACGGTCTGGGTCTTCTACATGCTAAAGGTTGCCTATCCTAACATCATATGCATATAATAAATATAGAATGAATTACTTCAATAAATTAATAAAGCAGCTATATAATATTCCCTACACTACTCTTACAGCCCATTTTACAACAATTGCATTTTCAATATCATTAAATTAAAAATTTTCATACATTATTTAGGTTTTACAGACTTAAGCTTATACAGATTAGGCCCAAAGATTTTGCTCGCAAGTTTCAACATTTTACTTTACATTCGGAGATTTTTAATTTTTAATTTTTTAAGCATTATACAGTGTTGTTGTTGTTGTTCAGACCCAAACCGTCCAACCTACCAGAAAGGTGTAAGGTAACCGTTTGGACGGCCGGGAAGTGCCCCCCAATTTAGACCGTAACCCAGTAGGGGAGGCATCCACAGGGACCGTACCCTCCTTCCCCTACCACCAACCTCTCGGAAGGACTTACGGACCCACATGTGTAACATGATCATACTCCACATGAACACGGCGGCAGTGTGCAAATTCAGTGCGCAAGCATTATAAGGTGTCGAAAGCCCAGGCCAGCCGACTCGTCCGAAGACTTAGAGCATCAGCATTATAAGGTGTGCAAAAATTTTCATATTCAATCAACTTGTCCCATAAAGATATAGTTGAAGCAAATTACTTAATGTATATACTTACCAACATACATCTTTGCCCGTTTCAATAACCTCAAAAGTAAGTCATAAATCTGTAGAAAAAATATCAAAATTAAAAAAAAAAATGATGCATGTTATATAATTCTATTCAAGTTGCACATATCAAATAATATTAACAAAAAAATGATTGATATTAAAAAAATTCATAATGGTTAAATTTTAAACATAAAACAATTGAACTCTAATAAATTCTATTGTGTTTTCACTTTGATACTACCACATACATTATGATTTTAAGTTCAATTCAAAACTTTCAAGATACCTTATGCAACTACTTTAAAATTTTCTAATTAAAAATTTTATTTTAGTATTTGTCTATTTATATCTTCATTTAAAGCCTATCTGGAATTTACTATAGGGCTGAGTAAGTTGTAGCTTGGTGTGTCGAATATTTTACTTACTGTATTTTAAAAAAAAATTATGGTATTTTACAATTAAAAATATTTTTTATGAATATTTATTTCCCTGATCTATCATAATAAGAACATATAAGCTAAAGTACCCAAACAGCATGTTGTTGTTGTTGAGACCTAGACCGTCCGACCTACAAGAAAGGTGTAAGGTAACTGTTTGGACAGACAGAAAGTGCCACCCAATTTAGACAGGAACCCAGTGGGGGAGGCATCCGCAGGGACCGTACCCTCCTTCCCCTACCATCAACCTCTCAGAAGGACTTACGGATCTATATGTTTAACGTGATCGTACTCCGCATGAACACGGCAGCAGTTTTGGCAGCGGAGGGAATTGAACCCTGGCCTACCGAGTGCAATTCCTGCACGCTAACCACTGGGCTACCGCACCCCCACCTAAACAGCATGTAGCATGTAAAATTTCTCAAACTTTTCAAAGTTTTTGAAATTCTTCAGTTAAAAAAATGATCAACATATTTGAAATAAATTGTTAAATATAGTTGTGATGTGTGCAGACAAACAAAATATGCGGTATATATTACAAGGGTATATCAATGGAACATCATGAATGTTTTATTAATACTAAAATTTTTAAATCCCCCAACTTCTTTAAAGATTTTCCATACAATTTACTTTATTTAAAAGAAGCAAGTGATATATCCTGTTAAATATAGTTGCAATGTGTACAAACAAAATATGTGGCATATATTACAGGGGTATATCAATGGAACATCATGAATTTTTCTTTAATACTATAATTTTTAAATTTCACTTTTTCAAAGATTTTTCATACAATATATTTAATTTCAGAGAAGCAAGTGATATGTCCCACAGAAAGTAAAATGGCAAATCTGCTCGTGTTTACCACCTTAATATAAATGTCAAATAGTGAGGTCTATTACTACACTTTTGCCTCCTCAGTACACATATTTGTCTAATGCAACAGTCATAGACCATCGTTCTTCCAATCAAGCTGAAACCTTGTATGCTATTAGATTTCTGTAAGTGATTATGCTCCTGATTGTCTCTCTTATCTGATATTTGCTAGGGTCCAACTACAGCTGACAGAAATACCTTATACACTAGAGTTATATCATATATTATCATAAGGGCCATAACAAACAGTTAAAAATAGTGCTCTTGATATTTTTGTTATATAGATAGAAAAAGGATCTACATTTTGCAATCAAGAATTTAAGTTTCAAAATTCTTAAGGTCTTAAAGAGAAAAATTTACATTCAAAATACACTTTCAATCAATTACGACCTGAACATATTACTGATTTAAAAAAAAAAAATACTTACTTTATGCATTATTTCCAATGATTCCGAATTCATCTAAAAATTACAATTTTTTTTTAAATCATATGTAATAATAACAAGCTGCTTAAAATAACTAATCACAATGCAAATCATTTGGATATAGATTAAACATAACAAATACTACATTATATATGAGAAATTAATAACTTACAAAATGAAAATTCCTTCATAGAAGAAAATTGAAGTTCAAAGATATATACACAATCAATAAAACAATGCACAAGAGGTGGACACGATAATAGAAATGCTTTACATTCAAGCTTGATTATGTTCTATTGTCTCAAAACACAGGAATAAATATCATAACATTTTCTTTGTTTCTATTTTAAGCTGTTGATATTATATAAATGATTTCTGGTATTTTATACTGTCTAAAATCTTTCAATGTAGCATAATGTTGGAATTGAATGAATTTATAATACTATACATTTTTCGAGCCTGTTTATCTGATTGCCACCCAAACTATTCTATTTTATATAGCTCTTCAATAAAATGTGCAACGTTAACGCTCCCTTGAGAAATACTGCAGTGGGATGGGGTAAATAAAAAAAAAACATAAAATTATTTTTGCTAGATAAATAGATAATGTCTGATATTTTATCTTTATTCAAAAATGCTCGAAAACCTAACTTTACAAGAATACATCAATGTTTTCCAAAGAAATGGGCAAGTTGTGTTGTAGGTTGCAATGTCTACACCATAGCAACCAGTGAAAGAAGACCTTTGCATGGAAATAAAAAATCTCTTTTTATGTTTTGGGTTGAAAGACAGAAAATTGAGTAATTCAAAAGATTTATGTTAGTCAACATATTATTGCTATTAGTTCTTACCACAATATGAATATTTTCTTTTATTTAAACTTGAAATACAAAATATATTTCAATTTATGTAATAATTAAACATTTTAAAATTAATAAAAACTTTTAAATATAGAAGTTTTAACACTGTGCCCATATTATTTAATAATATATTTTTATAGGAAAATTCACTTCTGCTTCAATTTTTGAGAGAACACAGGATAATTTTTTCAGGAAAAATAATTTATATTTTAAATTAATGAATACCCTCTATATACACCTATTATTGCATAGTTTATACATATATATTGATTATTAAAATAAACTACAAGCAGTTAAATCTGTCTAAGATAGAATGGTAATTACATTGTTAATTCTCTTCTACAGATGAAAATGTAGTTATATACAGTATTTTAGTAAAATCTGTAACATGAAAGCATTTGATTCTAGAAAATTTCATTTTTGCACATATATAATCAGTTTTAAATATGTAATAAAAATAAAAGATACTAAAAGGGAATCAGTTTAACCAACTCAAACTGAGGTTATTTGAAAAGCAATGCTTACAACAATTTCCTTGTGAGGCATCAAAACACTCCGAGCAGCACGATAAGCTTGTCGAAAATTGTTGCTAGGCACTAATGAAACCAAAAGGAGGGCAACAACTGGAGAAAATACACAAAATAAATAATATGTTTTTAATCACTAGGTATAAATGCAAATTAATTTCATAAAATATAAGATATTTCATTACAAAATGTAAGGAAACATTTGCTACATAGTTATTAAATAAAAAAAATAGCAACTTCCTATGCACATAATATATACACAAGCTTGCACATATAATGATGCATAAAAATTTAATTCTGAATATTGTTCACGAAACATGCACATTACATAATCAACAGATCATTTGCTGCTAGTTTCTAGCAGCTTTCAGCAGTCATTTTAAAGATGACTGCAATAAAATTTTATTTCTTTTCATTTTAACTTAAGGGACTAAGATGCGATAAACATTGAAAACATTGACTTTTCATTTAGTAACCCCAAAAATAAAATTTTTCTGTGTACAAAACATATAATTTATACAGGGTCATAGCTAGGCTGAAGCCAAGGGGGCTTTGATATGGCACAGCCTCTCACCTTGGAAAAGTGATTGCTTCCATTTTTAACAGAAGTTGAAAACTCAAATTTGAAATTTTCCCTACACAACATTATATTATGTAGAGAAAGCAAAATTTATAATTTATAATAACTTTCATTATAATTAACCGATATTCATATAATTTTGTACTGTAATTATATGGGTACAAATGCATTACATAGACCCCCCTGCATTTGTCAGACCTCCTTGTCTTGAGTCTCTGGCCTTGGCCCTGAATTATGTACTTTTCATCTCATGAAAAGTAAAAAATTAATTTATAAACATACTTTAAATCTATATAATAATTGTCTAACATGTTTTTATCATTCCAGATCCCCTAGAAGCTCTCTAGTGTCTTTGAAATTCAAATCATTGCATATAGTATCGACCGCGGGACAAAACCTAATGAAGCTGGATTTTTTATTTTTCTCTCAGGGATAGATAAAATGGAGGGCAGAGTCAAATAGTAGTTTGAGACTCTGCAGAAAATTTTATTGGTGACCCAGAAGCCTGAATTTTTGTATACTTATAGCATAGGGAACACAGAATAAACTTAATGAAGGTTGGTTTTTTTATTTCTTCCTCAGGGGTGGATAAACTGTTCTTTTTACTTTCCAGACATTTCAGAAGTTTCTTGATAATCTAGAAGGTTAAAACATTGGATACTTACAGTATTGACCATGGGTGGGAGTGGGGACCTAACTCTGCTAATTTTGATCGATGTTTCAATGCTAAGCATTATAGATTATTAAACAAAATAAAACCCTGAAGTTACAACTTGAACTGACAGGCTTAAATACTAGTTATGTATATATTTAGACTGGAAAAGGTAACACTTAAGCAAAAGGGGAAGCACCTGGATGGAAAAAGACCTGGATGGGAAAATGTTATTAGATGCCCTTTAAACACTTAAGTAAATGCAATGGTTATTATTTCTTCATAATTCAAATAGCTACTATTAGGCAATTTATTATTTAACACAAATATACAAACATTAATTAGTTAATATCTCTATGACTTTATAAATCAGATTAACAGAGAAGTTTCAATACCAAATTACTTATTTTAAAATTAAAATAACCCAAGAAACACATACAGTCATTGAGTAAGAGATTAAGAACACAACAGTTACATTAAGAACAGTTTTGTCAACACTACCAACAATAGGCTGATATTCTATATGTATTGGTGCCCACTTTCTTAATACCATACCATAACTTGCTACGAAATCATGACTCTGTTATTATGCAAATAATATAAAGTTTTGAAAAAAGATAAAACCCTGCTGTCACTCGACCATGAGCAATTATTTTAGTTTCTCATTGAATCTTTGTTCAAAAATCATTTTTATTTAATGTGAATTACTAGATATCTTCTGTTATGAAGATTTCCACTTTTCCAATATTGTTTTAATCTTTTGCTTATATTAAAATTAGAAGTAATACACAGTTATAAAATTAAAAAATACATTTTGAAGTTTAATAAAACTAAAACCTCCTTTTAGAAAGGTATATCTCTTCCTATTAAAAATAATTTACAATAGAATGATAGAGCTAGGAGCTAGCTAGAAATCTGTTTAAAATGAGAATCATTCAGAAAAAAAAAATCTAAATGAAATAGAGAAAATATATCATATAAATTGATCTTTATTAGGGCCATGAATTGACCCACTGTGTTAGCATAACTTGATTCTGGCAGTTTACATTTTTTTAATAATAAAGTTATAGTTTTTACCAATACAGTGATGTGATTACAAAAAAAACTTTTGGAGCAGCAAATTTTTGAAATTGTAGCAGTTTGTAGCAGGCAATTTTTCAAATTGTTGCAGTTTGTAGCAAGCGATTTTTTGACATTGGAGCAGTTCGCTGCAAGCTTTTTTTTTTTTATTTCAACAGTTTGTCATTTATATAACAAGTATAAGATAAGACAATGAAGTTTTAAAAATCTAATTAACAGAATTTAAGTAGAATCATTTAGAATTTTCAATTAACTTTTAATAAGCTAAAATATTACATAAATTACATTAATAAAAAATGCTTTTAAAAAAAAATAATAATAATCTTTTTTCCAATACATATTGTATAATATAAAAAAAAACTGCAATAAATAATTTTAGTAAAGATCTAGAAAATATTTAAAAATTGCAATAAATAATTTTTGAAAAAATATAAAAAAATAATTGAAAAAATAATTTTATAGATCTAAATAAATTTTATTGCATTAAATAATTAGAAAAAAAAAATCTAAAAAATTTCAATAAATAATGTTAAAACAGATTTATAAAAATTAAAATAAATAAATTTTAGGGAGGGGGGGGGTATTTTACAAGAACATAAACTGAATTGCGCAATTGCACTATTTATTCAAGAATAATATTTTCAAATAATAATTAAAATATTTTTTAATAACCATTTAGCGATTGGTTGAACTGTGTCAGCAATTATCTAAAATCACTTTGGATGAGCGGCGTTAGAAACACATTAGAAAACACATTTTAAAAAAATATTTTCTGTTTATAATATTAACAATGCAAATAAATGCTAACATTACAGGAACTGAAGTACAACAAATGAACTCAATTTTCACTTTTAAAATGCAAGAATTATTTGAGAATTATAAGCTCCAATTGTGATATGGTAATTAAAATATTTTTTAATAACTATTTAGCGATTGGTTGAACTGTGTTAGCAATTATCTAAAATCACTTTGGATGAGCGGCGTTAGAAACACATTAGAAAACACATTTTAAAAAAATATTTTCTGTTTAAAATATTAACAATGCAAATAAATGCTAAAATTACAGGAACTGAAGTACAACAAATGAACTCAATTTTCACTTTTAAAATGCCAGAATTATTTGAGAATTATAAGCTCCAATTGTGACAAAATGAGCAGGCTATGGTTGCTTGTGCAGTAAAATCGGTCAAGATTTGCATTAGGTTCTAAGTAGTATTTGCAAAATTAGCTACAATTTTAAAAGTATCCTGATACTATGTGCATTCACATTCTCGACCTCTGCTAATTCAAAGGCAAACCTACCATTCCGAACCCTTTGAACACTGTGAGCCATTAAAAAACGCTCCACCCAACTATCCATGCTTTGCAGAACCCAGGAATGAGCAATTTTATTTCTAGGGACTTGAAGAGTCAACCACTCCATACACTGTTGAGGACAATATTCAGCTGCCTGGACAGAAAAGTAGACAAACAAAAGTTAATAACATGCAAAAATGAATTATAGCTCATGAAACACTTCTGACAAATCTATGACTTTTTGAAAGTCACATGCTTTCAATGTAGTCATACAAAAATATAATCATTTTACAACAGGGTTAAAAGTCATTGGAAAAAGTTAAAACTTTTAAGTACATTTTTAAAAACCTTATCCTACACAAAAAGTTAATTGGTGACACAACTTTCTAAGAAAGGAAATATTCTTAACATTTAGAACTATTAAAAGCTTGAGAAAAGGCTGAAAATTTTAACAATTTCATCTATAAATCAAAATATTAGGACATAATGTTTATATTTTGACCTCCTCCCCCTTCATGTAAATGCTAACAGCTTAAATATATTGATTTCAAAACCAGCAAATAAATATTTAAATAAACCAAAATTCAACAAAACTATTTTTGGGGTTTTTTCTTTAGATTCAATAATGATGTTGGTAAAAGTAACATGGTTACATATGATGTAGCAACAAATATGGGAAAAGAGAAAGAATATGCTCCATAAAAAATAAAATAACCTAATACATCACAATGCATTGCATTCTTTATTAATTCCCAGCCTATGAATATCTGAAAACTATGGTGTTTTTAAAGACTCAACATAAACATTAAGAACATTTAAATTAAAGGATATTAAATAAAGATTTCCAAAATTAAGGACATTTAAAAGGATGTCTAAATTTAAAATATAAAGGCTGTGGAAAGCCTACAGAAGCAGTTATAATAAGTAGTGAACCCTGATGTACCAGATGGGCTAAGATCAATGCAAATAAAAAAAAGTTTAGGCTTTACAAAAAGGTAAAGTACAAGTAAGATTTGTTTGTTTAGAAGTGTTTGATTTTATAATACAACAAGTCTAAGAAAATAATTATTTTCATTTGTACCCAAGTCCGTGAATTAATTTCAATTTACAAGTATTTTTTACTAGTAGATATACACAGTGTTGTTCATCCGGCCACACATCTAGCTACAGTAAGCCTTCGGGTCTGTCATGTGGTCTGGGTTTTTCACAGTGTTGTTCATAATTTAACATATATGCAAATTCTACTGGTATTTGGAAGGATATTGTTCTTCAAAATATTCTATTAAAATATTAAATTTAATTCTCATAAAAAAAAATGGTTTAAGAATCCTTATTCTTTTTATACAAAATTATGTGCACAGGAAAATCTGAGAAATAAATAAAATATCAATGTCCTATTTGTAAACAAATTTACAAAACATATTAAGTTTGGTCAACATACACCAAAATAAAGATTAAAATGGTAGTAAAAGATATATATTCCTGTATAATCTTGATCCTGTGGCAATAATTGGTTAAACAAAATTTATAACAATGCTACGAGTATGCAAAATGCTTCAAGGCAGTTTGGTAACATATTCATGACTTAAGCACCAGACTTAGCATTAAAAAAGAAAAGGATGTTACACATCACAACATTAGAAAAGGAAAGTGTGATTTCTCCTGACAATTCAAAACAAAATAAAATGAACACAATTTGCAAAATAAACTACTTAAAATTTAAATTCATCTAAATTATTTCTGAAAGAACACTCAAAATATCAATAAATTCTTGGAACCCAAAACATTAATCCAAATATTTTTAATTTAACACCACTTCAGCAGAAAAAAAAATTAAACCACCACATTTTCATCATTTATTAAAATATAAATGACACTATCAATCCAAAGAAACCTGAGGCTATAAGAACAGGTCTGAATTTCTATCAAATTCCACTTTTAAACTAATTTGAATTTTGAAAAAAGTCTTGAGAAAGCTTTTTTACCAGGAGCAAAGGTAAATTTCATGGCCGTATGATGTTTATATTCTCACAGACAGACATCTTCTTTTACCATTATAGATGAAACACTAGACATAAAATCAGATGTGGTTTCAAATAGACATAGACAATCTACATAAAGCTGAACTCTGATAAACATGTCTCTTGGAACAAATCCATAAACTGTTGATGCTGCTTCGCAGACAACTTTTATACACCTCTTTAGAAATTGTGTATGGCATGGCATAGCATTGCATACTAAATTCTAACTGAACAGAATAGTCGTTGTTCAGAAAAGTTCGCAAGGTGTTGTCAGATAAATGAGTTGTTAATAAGGGATCCATAATAGTATACTTTTGCCATTTTAGTATATTCACCTTACGAATTCTTTGTGGTGTTGCTTTCAGAAAAAAAAATTCTCTTATAATTAAATCATGACTATTGATCGATATTGTTAAGAGTGAATTTTCGGGATGTGTAAAGAATGAATTTCTTTGAACTATTGTATCAATGATTTTTTTTTTTTTTCAGATAGATCCTTAGGTAAATACTATGAATAAGTTATAGTACTTCACTTGCAAATTTCTAGGAGCGTCCTTAACAATAGGGTTGCATTTAATGTGAAACCAACCATAGATATTTAGAACAAGAAAGATCAATCATGCATAAAGCATTGATTATGAAACACTTTCCAACTTCAATGCAATTTTATTTAAACATCTCTAATATGCAATACATTCCTCAGTAATATTTAAAAAATTATCATAATATTACATTAATTTATTATATTTGAAAACTTAAAACTCCATCGAAAAAAAAAATGAACTTCATTCAAATGACGGCATTGAAATATAAATTGCCTAGTTTAAACATCTCTAAAATGCGATACATTCCTCGGTAATATTTTTTAAATTATCATAATACTACAATAATTTATTATATTTGAAAACTTCATCAAAACAAATGGAATCTATTCAAATGATGTCATCGAAATATAACACGCCTGGCTCTCTCCATAAAAGCAGCATTTTATTTATAAATATTTTTCCAATCATTTCATTCATCACAATTCTATAATAATTTATTTTATTTATAAACTTGAGACCGTGGAGGTACAAGTAATTAAATTCTATGCTAAAATATCATCGAAAAAAATCATCCTTTTCTTTGTAAAATCAATGAATATTTCATTCATATCAACTATGCAGACTCCATGAGCTAAATAATTTTGTGTTAAAGAAATACAGCAATTCTAATACAACTCATTCTACATATTTTGCTGTTTACCTTCTCCATAAGTGAAAAGTGGGCTTCGTTGTAGAAATAATCAAAGTTGGATGATCATTTAAACTCAAATATATTGTACTTACGTTGTTTCAGTATGTAGATGCACAGAATTTAAGCAAAAATAAAGCGGTTTTAGGATGGATACAACACTAAATATGAATTAAAAAGAACTTTAAAAAATCACGATTTTGACACAAGATGGATGCCATATTTTATTTTGAAGTGGGTCACGTGATCTCTTCATATAACGGACAATGGTCACATGATTGCTTCATATAAAAGGTGCAATTATTATTTTAATTTTTATTTTAAAAACTACTGAATATATTTTGCTGAAATTTTTTTTATATATTTTATGGGATAATTTGAATATTTCCTAAAACTTTCAAAGCAATTTGTGAATTTTAAATCCTCTTAAAAAATGTTTGAAAAATTAGGTTCCATAGGGGTCAATGTATTTCATTTTTTCAACCCGGGTTCAATCCAAAACTAATTGGGTGATATTATTCATTTATATTCCCATAGGTCCCACAGACCGTCTGAACAACATACTAAAATTTCAATTTGATAAAGCCATTTTTATAGCAGTTATCGTGCTGAAAGACACAGACAAAATGAACAAAGTCATACACACTTTTCAACTTTGTTGTAAAGTGTTAATAAACTAGTCGAATATACATTGAAAATCAACAGTCTCACAATAAACATCCCCTGAGTAATGTAAATTTTTTAATAATTCTTTTTTTCACATTTATTCGGCAAATCGAATATTTTGGTGTGCAGAACCCCCTAAAGAGAAAAATATTAGAAAATTTAAATTATGTACTTCTTCCTTTCAAACTATCTACACCTACACCAAGTCTCTATCTCATTCCGAAGCATACTATTTTATCATTTCCCCTTTAAAACATTTTTCTGTGGAGCAAGCCCATAAATGAACATTTTTGAAAAATCCTGTTTGTCTTGGGTTTTTTATCAGATGATTGGATCATATACCAAATATTAAGCCTTTGTCACATTTAAAAGGAACTGTGTCTCATTCATTCGAAATATCAAACATATTGGTGTGCGACACCCAGACAGATTGCACATTTTCCTCCTTTCCAACTTTTTACCCATACACCAAATTTGAAGTCTCTATCTCATCGCGAAGCATGCTTTTTCTATCATTCCACCTTTTGAATGTTTTTGTGTGGAGTACCCACACCCTTAAATATACATTTTTGAAAAAAACTATTCTTCTTGCATTTTCTATCAGATGATTCGTCCATATACCAAATATCAAGCCTCTATCACGTTTTAAAAGGGGCGTTTCTCCTTTATTCCAAAAATCAAACATTATGGTGTGCGGCTAATCCTAAAGTAGAAAATATTGGTAAACTGAAATTGTACACTTTTTTCCTTCCAAACTATCTACTCGTATACCAAATTTGATATCTCTCTCTCATCCCGAAGCATGTTTTTTCATCAATATACCTTTTGAACATTTTTCTCTGGAACACCCCTTTAAACGAACATTTTTGAAAAACTATATTCGTCTTGGGTGTTTTCGTTAAATGATTAGTCCATATACCAAATTCCAAGCCTCTAACAAATTTTAAAGGAGCTGTTTCATTTATTCTGTAAATCGAACATTTTGATGAGTGGCACCCCTTTAAGTAGAAAATATCAGAAATCTGAAATTGCACACTTTCTTCCTTTCGAACTATTTACCCATACACCAAATTTGAAGTCTCTATCTTATCACAAAGCATGCTTTCCTATCATTTCGAGCGTTTTGGTGTGGAGCACCTTCTCTAGAGAAAGTTTTCGAAAATTCGATTTTTCCAGGGAGTTTTATCGAACGACCGGGCCGTGTACCAAATTATAAGTCTCTATCTATTCGGAAAGTGCCTAAAAAAAGCATGACAGATGGACAGAGAGACATACACTTGGCAATTAGTATATATAGATGTTGCAAGATCTTTAGGGCTTGCTGATGAATTGATTGGTAGCTCTAATGTAAAGTATTCTGTTTGCAGTAGTTAACCATCTGGCATGAGGACATTTACTTGGGTTACCAGAAGCTAAACTTGGATTATTATAGTCACCAGAACAAATAACTTTGTACATATATAAAATATATTTCTTGCTGCAACTCAAATCTACTGTTTCGTTCATAGGTAAATTACCTTTTATTGAGTCCAATTTTACTATGTAAGGCTGCTAGTTAGATAAGTGTTTTCTTATATCTCCCGCGTAACCTCTCAGTTTAATTGCAGACCCATTCAGATAAGAAGCTTGTTTAAATACAGTTAATAAATTAACCACTGAAGATGTCTTCTAATTTCAACTTCAAATAAGTAAATGACACCAATTTTTTCAATCCTGTATTAGCAGGCACAATGCTTATATATAGAAAATCAGGGAGGGATGAGTTTAATTTGCAAATTTCTAATGTACAGACCAGGGTTCCCATTTCAGCGCGAACCCGCGAGATTCTCGCGAAATCCGTAAAAAATCTCGCGTAGAAATTTAGACTGCGCGAGAATTTCTCTCTCTCCAGTTCCGGCCTAAAATTTTTTTTTCCTTCAAATTGGATACCGAGAAATCCGATGCCCGATCGGGATCGGGCCGATTGTTTCGCGACCGCAAATCGCGATCAGTTGCCTCGTTGTTGCGAATCGCGGGCCGATTGCTGAGCGGTCGCGGACCGCGATTTGGGCACACTAAAAGTACTATGTGCTTCTAATTAGAGAGATATTTTATAGAAAACTATAAGTGTCCCCACAGCTTGCGCAGGTCGCAAATTCGATCAAATAAAATTTTGCTTTTTTTTATAGGATTCTTTCACGGATTTGAATTATGCTCTTTCCGCGTACTTCCCGCATTTTTTGTGTTTTGCTCGAGAAATTTTTTTCTTTCTGCGGACGAAAATCCTTTCCCCCCTACACAGTATGTCTACAGGTTACAAAAATCCCGAAAATGTCGTGAAATTGGCCATATATGCCCAAAAAATGTCACAAAATTTGAACAAAGCAACGAATTTTTTTTCAGAGACATTCCTTTCTTACATGATCTGAAAATCTGTTTCTCCGCGATTGCGAAAACGGCGTTCGCATACGGCGATTCCCACATTTTCTGAGGAGAGATGACCAATGAATATCTTTTTGCCATTTGCACAATATATTTGCATCGACTGAATTTTTTTTATAATTATGTCGTTTAATATACAAATAATAAAAACCAAACCATTTTTCTACTGTATTATTAATAAAATGAAAGGTTATTTTGCAGCAGCATCACGAAAATCGGCATTTGTACGCTATCCTCGGCATACCTCGTTTAATTTGAAAAATATTTCGCACTTTTCCAATCTGTTTACATCGACTACAGTGTTTGTAATTGTTTCGCGTTTTATACAGAAAAATTATTTTACAATTTTTTTTATTTTTTATTTTATTTATGAAATAAAGGGCTATTTTGAAAACAAAAAGAAAAAAGTCGAGTCAAACAAAATAGCTAAAATCACATGACTGGCTTGAGATTCAACAAAAACACGATGCAACCCTTATGTTCTGCAAGTTTTGTAAAAAATACAAAAAAAAAAAAAAAAGAATCCGTTTTCAAACATAAAGTCAAATTTATTACCTAATTCTATTTGCCTATAGTGAAATAGTTTTCGTCGATATTCGCCTTGGGCAATCAAAAATCGTTAAAGTTTTTAATTGCTATTGCTGCATGAAAATTGATCATAAAATGATTTTAAAAATCAAACTATAAAGTAAATACAGTCGGCCCTCGACTTTTGCAGTTTACAGACAAAAAAATCGTAAATTCGCATGTGAGTCATTTTACATAAAATAACCCATGTAGACGTTTTTATGTCAGCAAATAAAATCATAACGCAAGCATGGGGGATGTCAGGAATTTGAATTTTGCTAACAAGTGGGGGGGAGGTATAAAATTACCAAAAATGTGCTTACTTAATACTTAAACGACTCCTAATTAATTTTTAAAAAGAATGTTAGTAAGAATGTTAAAAGAATGTTAGTTTTAAGAATTAAAAAATTCAAATGTCGAAGAATATGAGTTATAGTTAATGCTTTCTTTCTTATTACTTTCTAAATAAGCATGGTAAAAAAAAAAATGAAATTTTAAGTGTCTCTCCTTATGACAGAAAATCTCTCCCAAAATTTTTTGGTAGGAGAGAAATTCTCCCCCTCTTTTCCTGACTTAGTGGGAACCCTGGTACAGACCAAGTCATGGGATTGCAAATGTTTATGGTGGGTGTAGGATTGGGCAAAAATCATTTTGTAGCATCATGTCTTCTGAGTGAATTTTGGATAAAAATTAGTTAAGAATTGTAATTCCTAAATTATTAAACATCTAATTTCAAATTATAGGACATTGTTTTTGTAATAAAAAAAAGCACATTTTCAAGCCTTTATTGGCAAATGAAGATACTGTCCATTTAAAAAGAAGTCATTGGATTTGAAGTACTTAAAAAAACATTTTATGTGAATCTAATTTTAAGTCATCAAAAATAAAGGAGAAAAGTAATATTAAGAATATTAGGTTTTAACTTTTAGTTTTATTTTTTCCTTAGTTCTGCTGTTACCAGATGGGAAAAACATTTTAAAACATCCATTATTAAATTAGATATCTTTATTTGTTTGGGAGGCTAAAATTCCAGTGGCACAGGCAGCGAACTGATGAATTTGAAAAAACAAATTCAGCAATGTAATCCATTCGATTCTTGACCTTTCTTTTCAGAAATCCTGGCAATGTTTGTGCAACACCTTGCTCTTTTAAAGTACCATTTGTACACATTATGATATTTGTACACATTTGTACACATTTGATACCATCAATTCGCATCATATTCAATCTGGTATAGCCAAAATAAGGGGATGTAATATAAGGGGATTCTATAAATCATAATCATTATAGAAATATTAAATCAAATTATTGCAGCAGATTACTTACTATCCGAGATAAATATTAATACTAAAAATATTCTAATATAGCCACAATTTAACCCAGTTATAACCATGGAAAGAAAAATTAGCTTTTTATGGAGAGATATACAATATGGAAAAGGAGGAGGAAACTTGAAACATGTTGACATTTTCTTTGATTATCCCATGTATATCGATTTTAGAAATTTTTATTTAAATGCCCATTTATTCAGAACCATACATTAGTTTATTTCAAAAATTTAATATCCCATACCATATATATATTTTTATTTATTACTTTTCTGTGGACTATATGAATTTTAGATTCTATATTTAGCCTCTATATGTCAATAGAGTAATGGTCTTGCTGTTTTTTCCATCATAAAATAAGTGGAAAATGTTTAAAATTTGAAGTTTATTTTTTGAATATGTTTGATTTAATTTTATGTTTTAACTTTTTATTGGTTTTATTACATTGAAAACTGTATTTGTGATATGGATGAATTTTAAATTGTATCTGTATTTCAATTTATAGTGCATATAGGATTTCGTGATTTATGACACCAAGAAATTAAGCCTTATCATTTTCTTATCTAAATTAGATATCTAATATGTTTGAAATAAAATATATGTTTAAAGATTGTTTGATTTATATTGGATTAGTCAATAGCCATGTGATTAGGCAAGTAAAAGTAATTATAGTCAACTTCAGATCTCTAAATTTTTAAGTAATAAACATCATAATAAAAATAAATTTTAAATTATATCCTAAGTTTAATCAAGCTACAGAATTTGTCTCCTGTTTGAGGGTGACTTAAACATTAATTTAAAAATTTTTTTAAAGTTGGCACTCTGAACTGAAACAAGTCAAAATGTTAATTAAACTTACCTCCCATATTCTTTGCAAGATTAGGTTAGTAAAAGAAGGTATGCCAGGAGGTCCACCCACAAATTCAACAAGCATTGATAAAAGTTTGAAGAAAGGAGCACTTATCTGAAAGTTACAGCATCAAATGAATAGATATATGAGTAATAATAAAGCAAGAATAAAGTAACTGAGACAAAATACTTAAAATAGAAAAAAAAATGTTTTAAAATATTTTAATATACAATTAATAAAATGAATGAACTAGTAACAAGCATAAATTTAAAACAAATCAAAGAAATTAAATTCTATGACAAAGAATGATTTAATTTGTGACAGAAATAAATAAATTTACCTCATGTTGTTTGGTAATTGCTGTGAAAATCATATTAATAATCTAAAACAAGAATTAACATTTTATCAGTATAACTATTATAATAAAACAATTTTAAACATTGAAATAATTAGACAATGAAAGAAAATAAGGCATAATTTTATATACTTTAAATTCCTAAAATAAACATAAACACAAGGTTGTTGTTGTTGTTGGTGGTGGTGGTGGTGGTGGGGGGGGATTTACTAGATGTGCCATAAAACATTGTATACTAGTGAACTTTTTATTAGTTTTCAAATAAGTAAACTTTCCTCATAAATAAAATTATCAAGATACAAATTTTTTACTCATTAGTTACAAACACAATCATGTATATTTTAATTTTGAGATAAGGTGATATAGCATATAGTTTAATTGTTATAATTCAAAGAAGAAGAAAAATATTTACAGTTTTAAGAGTAAAAATATTTCAATGGGAAAACACTTCAATGGATATGAAATTAATTTGAGGCAAAAGTTTGTTATAAGATATCTATATGAAAAACATTTTCCTAAAAGTGGGTTGAAAACTAGCAGAATAAGTAGCCTCTCAAATAAATGTAATGTATTTCGAAATAATTTCTCTTGAACTTTGAATTAAGTTGCACAAGTTATTTGAGTAATTTGTTGAATTTAGAAGTCAGAAAGTTATCGGTTTTTACTTTAGTAGAGCAAATACTATTAAATATTTTTAGCAGTGGATTACAGGGCTTAAAATAAGTTACAGCAACCGCAATAAATGCTGTGAACTACCCTAAAATCGCCACAACCATCAATAATTCTTGCAGCCATCTCAGCTGCGAGAATATATAACCCAGTATTTTGTGGAAAAGCTCAGATGCAAATTCTGTTGCAGTTATCTTGAACTGGTAAAAACATATGCCAATTGAAAGGATAACAACAGCAATATTTAGATTGAAGGAAACCACAGTAATTAAAAAATGCAATGCTGAAAACCATTCCAAACATAAGGGACTTCAAGCTGTAAAAATTCTTTATAAACTTTAGCAAAAAATTTGCAACTGAAATTTAGAAATTATTTTGATGGTTATAATTGTCAGGATCTGAATAATTTTTGCCATTAGCTTACAAAAGCTCATAGCAGTATCTGCTACCAGTTTAAAAATCTTATTTCAAGTCCTAAGATTATAATGTTCAGTAATGGTTTGATTGCTGTTTGTCTAGGCTGAGACTCTGCATAGAACCTGAGTTACATGATTAAGCTACTGCATTTTCCCTTAAAATTTGTAAATAAAATATAACTAATGTGCATCATAATATTTTTATTGCTATTAAGCAAATTTCAAATTGCAAGTTGTGAATCAATCCTACCCAAGTCAATCCCTGAACACATACAAACAAACCTTATCATCAAAACCATGAATAGTTTTTCAGATCTAACAGCTGTTTTGAAAAATTCAAGTTTACATACATAAACAAAATATATGTAATGGAAATATTTTAAATCAGTCAAGAATTATTTTTCAGAAAATACAAAGCATCAAATTGTTTAAATTTCATTTTAGATTTCTTAGATTGCCAAATTTCATTATATTTAATTCATTAGATTGTCAAATTTCATGTTAAAGTAAATTTCATTAGATTAACAATATATGTGTAAGAGTCTGCATAAGTGAGTAAAGTAATAATGGTAGTTATTAAGGAGTTATGTTTATTTTGCAATAAAAGGTATGTACAACCATAATCAACTACAGTTTAATTTACAATCCTAAAAATCTGATTCTGGGATGGTTTTGGCTAAGTAATTATGATCACAAAGTTTATCACATAACAATTGCTTGATTTAATGAAATTATAGGAAGTACGAGGAAATATTTTTACAGTAAAAGTCATTACAATAAAGGTAGCTTTGACCAAAGTATAATGAAGAGTTTATTAATTTTATAATGTAATTGTAATTTATTATTATAGATAAATTGTATTCTCAGATTCAATTTGTAGCAATGCATAGTTGAATTTTTATGATTTTCATTAGGGCAGAATTTAAAACTAGTAAATCTGAACATGAAACAATGAAAACCTTTTATGCACCCAAATCTATATTCACGGATGTCAAACACATTTAAAACTGAAAAGTACATCTTTCATGCCTTAAAAATACTTTGCACAAGGGAAGAAAACAGATATAAGAGGATTTAGATGAAGTTAATGAAACTAACCATAACAGCTAAAGCATCATTCCAACGGCACAAACTAAAAATGAGATTGCATGTTTGGCGTAGATTGATCCCATCACGTATTTGTTGATAAAGAAATGGAAAACCCTGTTATAAATAACACAACATTAATAAAAATATTTAATAATAAACTACAAACACAGTAATAAGAAACAAAATAACAAGTACTACTATTACAGAAGTAAAATATAGGACAATATTTTTATTGTATAGTATAAAACAGGGGATCATAAACTTTTTTACATGGTTTTTGCTAAAAATATTTGATGTTGCCATGGATTTGAAGTAAAAGAATATAAAAAATAGTTTGAAGTAAAATAATCATCCAACAAAGTTCAGCATTTTTTTTTTTTTTAAATTCTTAAATAGGCTGGGTGTGATTTAAAAATTGGTCAGATTATTCATGCACTATACTTTGCGTATCCCTAATATATATGACATACATAACTATTCAAAAATTTAACATTTCATTATTTAGTTTATTACTGACAGAATTGAGAAATTTCGTAGTCACAGAACTGGCCTATAGAAGGCACCCCCAAATTTAGAATTATACATTGGCAATGGAATAGCCAATATCTGACAAAGCAGCAAAAAAGCTTGTGATGTGCTATAATTTTGCGAAGTTCTATCGAAATTAATAAATTCAGTCCTACCATACAACTGGCTTGAAGTTTTTTGAAAATTTAGTGTCTCTACATACAGCTGCAAAAGCCAAGTTCATAATCACAGAATGAAGATTTCCCAAGTTTAGGATTATGCTCCCATTACAGATAAATGCATCTATGAACTGGTTTCACTCTTATTATGTACTTGTTAGCATGAAATAGCACGTTACAGATATTGACTATTCTATACTACTTACCATCAGATAATAAATATAAAACAGAATCTTAAATATATAAAGCATGTAACTATGCACACAATAAATAAACTGGTTTACAACATAAAATGCAGCACAAATAAAAATTAAATAAGTATATATATGTTTCGGAAATGCAATGGGAATGTAATCCAGTGAAAGTTCTTTATAAAAACATTTCTAAATTTCGGATGGTTTTATTAATGAACATTTCTCAATTCTGCAGTATTGATTTAGCTTTCTGAGTATTTCCAAAAATCGGTACATCTTAAAATGGAAGCAAAAGGAAAAACAAACTGTCAATTGTTTTCTTTGCAGGCATAACTGCATAACTACTCTCTTGCCTATCCTGAAGTTGAAATCTTATTTTATTCGAAAGACTGATTGATGCTACTACAGATTTGTTTTCTGCTACTTAATAACAAACTTTTACAAAGACATTTCTTTCATGCTATTCTCCAGGGGTTTTTTCATCAAGTAACAGAAAATATTTCTTATATTTCATGCATATTTCAATAATGTTGTCCTTCTGGACACTATTATTGAAATATGCATGAAATATAAGACAAATTAAAAAAATATAGGAATTGATAGGGAATATAAGACAACTGAAAAATTGTATGATATGTCTCAAATATATTATTTATAGATATTTTACTTTTGATTAAACAAATGATATCTATGCTACAGCAATGAGAAATACAATGGATTTTTCATTATTAATGTAAATATAAATTCAGTACTTGTGCATTAATATCCCACTTAAACAGAGTGCAAAACTTTACAATTTTGTTCAAGCATGAAATAGGCTACTGAATGAACTCCAAAAGTATAACACTTAACTATTATGTTTGACAACATACAATAAAAATGATACACAAAAAAGATAAAACAGATTTTTTTCTGCACAGGATCAAATTACAGATTTACTAGATAGAATACAAGAAATGCTACTCATGTACCCAAAATTCTTGTTCTAAACAAAATTTCTGCAAAATTTAGAATTCATTTTAAAAATGAAACTCAACTTTTTCTTTAACACAAATTACTCTTTCTCTAAATCTATTAATTCATGACAAATTGGCACTTTAGTAAGTAAATTAGGAATTCTCAGCTACAGTCATTCTTACAAATGGGATACATTTTAAGTAACATCCAAATTATACAACTTTCTAAAAATTGTGATAGAAATTAAAATATAGATATGAAAGAATTATTAACCATGATGGAATTAATTTTAATATTTAGTAAAGCAAAACAGTGAGCTTCAATATGAGAACACTACAACTGACATCGATTTATTTTAAAGGCTTTTCAGTGAAAAAAAATCTATTGTGGGCCCTGATATCTTTTAAGCAGCAAAAACTACTGAAAGTGATATTGAAAGTGATTTTTACAAAGTTAATTAAATTATTTTTTTTTTGTTCAAACAAAGATAATTAAATTTCAGAAATTAACTAGCTTCAATTGAGTATAAATAATACACATTTGTATGATCCTTATCATTACAGAGCACACCAATAAGCAAAAAACACTGTGTAAAGGACAAGTAAAATTTGAACAACACATTTAAATACAAATAGAATAAGCACATACAAGCCAACTTTTGAGACACACAGTCAAAGGCCATTATGATAGAGTGTATTACCTTTCCTCCAGCCACAGCATTAAAATCATTGTGAGATAACTGCAGGCGTTCTTCGTCCCTTGATTTTTCAACCAAGAGGGCAATAAGAGAAATCATTTTCTCTAAAGATGCAGGTTTGTATTTATCATCAACAGCAGACACAACTTCATCATCTTCATCTTCTTCTTCATCTGATAGAACTTCAACCTAAACATATACATATATATATATATATATATATATATATATAGCAAACTCCAAAATACTTAACATTAAAATTAAATTAAAAATATTTTTATTATAAAGGAGTGAAAATTTATGATACCAATTTAAGAAGATACGAGATGTGATCAAAAAGTATTTATTCATGGTTATATATGTTCGGAATCGGAGACAGCAGGAAATACTTTTGCACAGACTGACTTTGGATCCTACCATACATCTGCTGTTAGTCACGTTTCCCTGCTTTGATGGTTTTTTCATACTACTTTTTTGTTCTTAACTGTGTGAAGTAACTTGTTGCACTTGTTGTGCCATAAAAATTTGATCAACGAATTTGCACCAGATTTTGTCAAAAGCATGGTGAAATTTGCAAAGACACATACTTAAAGTTTCAAAAAGTCTATAGAGAGGATTGCACATATGAGTCATGCACAAGTTTATGAGTGGTATAAGCATTTTAAAGATGGCCGTGAAAGTGCCCAGATTGCTGAACATTCTGGGAGGCTGTCAACCAGCAAAAGTGAAAATAATGTCGAACTTGTGCACACAGATATGTGCAAGAAAATCCTCAAATCACTATGAGTTATCTGAAGACATTAGTTTCGTTTTGGTCAATTCTTACAGATGTTGTGAATATGAAACACATCTCAATGAAATTTGTGTCAAAATTACTTTCAGATGAGCAAAAAAGGCCTATGTATCAGCTGTGGCTGATTTTCCAGAGTGCAACGAAAACAATGAAACCTTTTTCAAAACTATCATAACTGGTAATGAGTACAGGGATTGCACTTAACTTTCCCCCCAAAAATAGGAACAAAAACAGGAATTTTGATATAAAGGGTAAGAAAAAGTAGGAATTTTAATTCCCAACCCCTTATAATTAATGTCCCCCTCCCCAGAAATACAATACTGAAATATGCATAACACAATCATACAGTTTTTTTGAAGCAGCAGAAATCCCATTTTGTGGGAGTTAGCAATAAAACTTGGAATCTAGAGTAGAAAAATTTTAAATTTGTAGCAAGAAAATTTGCATCTTGTATGTTACTTCATAGAAATAAAATATTTACATTTTTTATCTGATTAAAACCATATATAAAATTTTGAAACAGCTCATGAGAATCAGTCCTGAGGGTAATAAATATAAAATGGGTGCATTAGTCATTTTGTCAAAGATGCAGAAGTTGGAAGCAGCAAGGCTGCATTTTATTAAGTAAAGCACTGCAATAAAATGAAAGTTAAGATTAAGTAACAAATTATAACACAATGTGATCCTCCTCTCTCAGTTATCAAACATTATAAGTCAAAAAACTAAATGGGCTAAATATATGCTGTATTGTATACTAATTCATGCATAATTACATTGCATACTATTTTGTGTGCTTATTGAAAATCAAAGTTATATAAATAATAGTAAGATTTGATATTTCTGCAATTTTTATAAGTACTAAAATGTGTTATTTTAAAAGTACTAAAATTCATGGATTTTATGAAAAAATGCTAAAATTCGAGAATTTTATGAAAGAGCACAGTAATTTGCATTTCAGATACTGTGTTTAAACTCAAAATTTTTAGGAAAGTGCAGTCTAAAAGTCTAGATTTTTTTGGAAAGAACGCTAAAAAGTGCAATTTCTTTTAAATAGCACTCAAATTTATGATTTTTTCAGAAAGAATGCTAAAAAACATAATAAATTCATGATTTTTGAGAAAGAATGCTAAAAAGCACAATTTTTTTTAAATACTGCTGAAATTCGTGACTTTTTTTAAAAAATGCTAAAATTTGCGAATTTTATTTAAAAGTGCTAATACTACATTATTTTATCTAAAAGTTTCTAAAATATGCAATTTCATTCAAAAGCACTAAACTACACGCTGTAATTTAAAAGTGCCAAAATTTGCTATTTAAAAGTGCTAAAGTTTATAATTTATTTAAAAGCACTAAAAACAGGGAAAACTGTGTTATTAATTCATATTTTAGCATACTTTTTCAAAAATTGTGAATTTTTACGTTCTTTAAAAAATTAACTAAAGTGTGGCTCAACTCGATTTTCTCATCCTATAATATATTTTTAAGTAAGTACCTTGTAGGCTTTGTTTATTTTTTCAAATTAAAAAATAAATAAATTCGCATTTTCAAAAATAAAAAATTATAAAAATAGGTATTGTTGGTCCAAATTGATTACAATTATAGCACTTCAAGACCTTGAAAAAATCTTTCAGTTGATAGTTTAACAAAAAACAAACAAAAAAGAAATATGATCAAAATAAAGTTTTATATAGTAGTTCTATTTAATATCGATAATTTTTTCTCATTCCATGATTTTTTGTCATTCCATTTTGTACATAAAAGATCAAAGGCCACAACTTATCTGAAATTCATACAGTCACACCCAATTGTGAGATTTGAGTATGCAGCTTAGGGCACTAACCATTTTGTGATGTATATTATATATGAGCATGACATTTTTAAATACTTAACATGAAAAATAAAAATAAAAATAGAATTAAATATTAGTTGCACACAATTCCAGATTGATAAAGAAAATTCATATAAATTAAATCTAAATAGAAATTATTCATTCTTATTAAAAATAGACTCACATAATCAGATGCTTTCTGGCCCAAGTAAAAATTGACAATGGTGGAAATGGCTTCAACAGAAAGTAGGAACTGGCACTCTTCCTCCCCCATTTTAGCAAATTCCAATAAAAAAGCAAAGTACTCTGTCAGATGCTTCAGGTGTTGTTTGGCACCGTGTTCAATCTAAGAGTGACATTATTAAATATTTAATACATATTACTATAAATAGTGTACTAATTGTTACAGAATAGAAATTGAGTGACACTATTAAATATTTAATACATATTACTATAAACAGAGTACTAATTGTCACAGAATAGAAATTGAAAATATAGAAAACCCAGATCAAACAGGGGACCGATGGGCAAACAAAAATGCTATTATCAAACATAACAATTAATAGCATTATTCTGCAATTAATGTTGTCTTGTCCATTTACAAGACGATATCAATTGTAGAAAAAACCAATTTTAAGCGAATCTTAAAAACAACAGAAAATAATGAATAAAATGAATTACCAGTGTCAAAAGTTTTCTGATGAATCTAGTAACACAAGAATATTGTCCTATTTGAGCTATATCACCATCTGAAGAATCATCACTAATTAAAAAAAATATTTTATTTTAGACACAAAGCATCAAGATTCTTAATTTAAACACATAAAGCTTATAAAAAATAAACAAAATAAATTAATTTTAAATTAGATTGTACAAATGCATTGAATTCTGGACAACATTCACAGATATATCTATTGTTCTGCATATTCTTTGGTTAGTCAGTATTACCAGAAAATGACTACACAAATATATATATTTTAACAAAGCAATGCATAGTTTATTAATGCAGTTAAGAAATGTTTAGACTCATTAGATTTGCATTCACCATGCCCATCCCCTTTATGCCTCTGTTGGTAATCATTATTTGTTCAATTATGTCAAGAACAGTTAAGTTCATCTTATTAAAAAAAAGTGTGTTACAAAGTTGTACAATTTGTTACATATAAGGTTCCTTTAATTGACATCAAGTTTATCGGGTCAATTCTTAGCAAGTTTAATGACCTCTGATGAAAACTAAAAAAACTTGCCAATTCTCCATCTTGAAAATTGCTCATCTTAGTAAACATGTTGGTATTTTACAAGCCCAGGGACTCTAACAAATGAAAATCCTTGATTTTTGAGTATGTTCTTTAGACAAAGATGAACTATTTAATATGATGATTATTTTATTTTACCAACAGTAACATTCTCAGAACAACCCTTATGTATTTAATGACATTTATTGGTCATTCTCATTTTTTACCACTTCTCTATTTCACGAAATATACTTTTATGAGACTTTTTATAAAATTCCTGCTTATGAGAAAAAATGTTCTTTTAATGATGACAGATTTCTAAGAATTGTCCTTGAGTTTAGAACAATTTGTTACATAATATACCTTTCATTGAGTCAATTCCCAAACCGTGCACTGAATATGGCATACATGGAATTGTACTTTCCATTAAATGTAATTAGTTTGAAACAAAACATCGATAGAAATTAATACTTTGGGACAATCTTAGCAGTTGCAAAAACAAATTGAATTAATCACACTTTTGAAGTAAAGATATTTAAAAAAAAAAAATAATAATTAAATCATTTTTACATACAATGTAAAAATATAATAGTTCTGTTTCTTCAACTTTAGATATTTCAAAGATTAGGAGGGATTGAAAGGAATGCTAAGATTGCACATGTGAAATTGCACTTAAAAATAAGCAAAAAAATATTTTACTAAAATACTTAATAAAAGGTGCTGTGAAAAAAAAAATGAAAGTTCTACATTTTTTAATTCAAACAATTTGAGCCTGTTTAAAATCAGATTCATACGATTCAAAATAAAAAAAAATAATAATAATTACCTGTCAGAAAAAGGTTGAAGATACATTGCAGAATGAGCTGGTTTCAACTGATTAATAACATGAACACACAACCTTTGAAACAGCTACAGAAAAGATACATAGAAATATTAGGGTACAGTATAGACATCTTTAAAAACAAAAGAAAATATTCAAATTAATATTTAAGTTCTTTTATCAACAACATACCCAAAATATCCTATTATTCAATATTTATGATTATAAAGGAAATGGTGAATATATTTTAGCTACTGAATGTGGATAGAAAAATACATAGAGAACTAAAAACTCTATAAAAAAACTTGCAATAATTTTCTTGCAGTAGCTGTGTAGCCACTTGGTGTACACTACAAATTTTGTAGCTGTTCACAACATAGATTTTCCACTGCATCGCTAACAAAGGGAAGGATGCATAAACATTTTCTTTTATTTTTATAGACTGCAACTTTATGTCTTCCTTGATTAGCCTGAATTAATTTGTGGTCACATTTTGAAAATAAATATTACCTTGAGAACTTAGCTGTACTGAAATTTTAGGCATGACTTGTTTTTAACTCATTCAATACTTTCTCTAGAATACTTGAGAAGAAAGGAATATTTTAGTATAATTTGATATTTTTGAGTTACCCGAGACGCCTTAAAGCAATTTGAGTTGCCTATATAATAAAATTAATTTCCAATACACACACACACACACACACACACACATATATATATATATATATTCAAAATGACAAAATATGAAATACCTTTAACAATTGTATTTTGCAAATTTTTTATTGCTAAGGGAAGCAGTTAAAACTCAATAGATTTTTTAATCATTCAGATGATTGAAAAATGTTGTAACATTAAAAAGAAATCAGAAAGCGCTAAAATTACCTGTCTAACAACCTGGTTTGGACACTTGATTAAGATTTGGACAGGCCACCAATTGTTTTCAGCCATGTGATCCAAAAACCACTAGAAAAATATAAACAGTCATAAAACTATCATAGAGAGAAAATATCTGAAAAAGAAAAATTCTAATAAATGATTATTAAATTTATTTTACTTGTCGTAGCTTCACAGCAGCTCTAATCCCTTGCTTATCAGCATATACATCCGGGCTGAGAAGTAGTGACTGAGTAAAAATAATGGAAGTCTTCACTTGTTACTTTTTCAAAAATCAAACTTAACTTAATGAAACTCAGTGTTGAAAGTATTCATTACTTTTCACTAGTCATTACTTTTTCAAAATATTTTAGAGTATGACAGATAAATTTGTTAAAAACTAATATTTAGACCTCACAACATGACTTCTGACCAAGTTTAAAATCTGTAGTTATTCTAGATATGAACAATGTATAATTTGACAAAATAACTAAATTAGCAATAAGTCCATGATTAAATATATTAAAAGAACTAATAAAAGTTTTATTTCAGCATTTAAGGATGTAGATACAGTAATTGGCCTGAGAACTTTTGAGTGTAAAACATCATTAAAGGAAGGTTAGATAACACAAGCATATTGGAGTATATTAACAACTCCATATTTAATTTACTGCAAAATATTTGCTCATCAATTACAATTATTCCTTTTATTTCATTCAGAAAATATACCAAAACAATAATAATCTTTCATACAAGCAATGTACAGAAAATGTAAGAAATTTCAGAACACTGAAAAGCTATGAACATCAATGGATATATAAATTGATGTTTCTTATCGATGGATAGTGATGCATAGCATCTGTACTTCCATTGCATTGTTCAAAACCGCAATTGGTAGAAAAAAATCCCTACAAACATATACTAGTCAGAAAAATAGTCATATTCAACATATATTACAATGGTATACATATATTATAATGGAATTTACATGTTAACAAGATCAAAATTTGGCAATTTTGTTAATATTCTAGAGGTTTACATGGTTGATAACATTCTAATGTTGACACCTGGATAGTGTGTTCAGAAAAAAAATTATTCTCTTTTAGTCAATAGATAGTGCTAACTCACTTTAAACATTTTATCTTTGTATTGATGTTTAAATATGGTATTAATGTAGCAATAACTGGATTTTTTTTAACAATGGTTATTCACTTGCAGCAATTATTTTTCAAATAATATAAAAGTTAGTTTTAGCATATGGTAACATTTGAAGACTTGATTGTTGATTCAAAATGCTACTATTAAAATCAAAGGTGTAAAAATTCACAAAAGATGAATAGAAAAAAAACCCGTAGTCCACTTAAAAAAAAAAAAAAATCTTCAATCACTCCAGTCTGAGGGAGCCAAAATAGTTTTATGCGAATAATATCTTTTTGTGTGGGTGATTTGTCCTCTTTAAATGCTTTCAAAACAGTTCAAAACATTACAATATCAAAATTAGAATTACCTTTTCAAAATCGCTCAAAATATTAAAATATCGATATTATAACCAATGTATTTTGAAAACAAAGAAACTTATCCAAAATCCAATTATTTATCCCAGTAGGACTTTCAAAGGACTATAAATTACTTCTTATAGTTCATAGCCAGTACTTTCAGTTTTCAAGATATAAGCATTACAAACTTGAAAAACTGAAAATTTTCAATCTTGAATTTGACAAAACAATTCTTTGAAAACTGTAAAAGCTTTGCAAAAGATCTAGAAATTGAATAATTTTCTACTAAACATTTTTATCGCTTACTAATTATATCTAGCTTTTATAGGGGAAGTAAACAATATAAGGCAAATACTCGCTCAGACAAAACTTTAGCTTTTTGGGGAAAAAAAAAAGTTCAAAATATTAAAATTATTTTTATATATTTATAAACTGTACTAGATTTCCAAAAGAACAAGTAAATATTCTTTACATTTATATTTATTAGGTTTGGAGATATAAGCGTACAAAGAGTTTACATTTTTCGTAATGCTCAGATTTCAGTCAGAGATACCCCAATCATAGATGTTATTCACATAAAAAAAAACGTACAACACATATCTACAGGTTGTACACTTTAATTTTATATAAGGTATACATTTATGTGTCACAGCTAAGATCTCGGATGGACAATACAAAACTTGATGTTGGCAGCACAACTTTCTCTACAGAGTCAAATTATTTTTTCTTTATATATCTTCCACAATACATTGAGTTCATCCCCCCAAAATAACATAAAAGGTTCAATTACACCTAATTTGCTGTTAAATGTTTTTAGCGCACATATTAAAATCATTTCAGCAAGTGCTGTTCATTTCTTTTTTCGGCATGGTAGCTGTGGTTTAAAAGCTTTGGTGAATTTATTGCTTTAATTTTTCGTATTTACTTGGAATTGGTTATTATTCTATCTTTCTAATATATATATATATATATATATATATATATATATATATATATATATATATATGAATGAGAGGTTTGTGCTAAGGTGATGGGGTTGATTTTATTCATTTTGTCATAAACATATTATGCATATAAAATAAACATTGCATTTAAGCATATTTAGTTTTTTTTACTTCAAATTTTGTTAATTTTTACAAGCTCATAAAAAAATAAACAAAAAAGTGCAGTTCTTTTTAATATTCACATCAACATCTAACTTCCAAATTTCATGAAATTTCATTTTTTAAGCTAGAGTGGATGCAAATATTAAACAGTGGGTCAAAGATGCATGCTAAAAATAACTTATTCGCATTTTAGCATGCACAAAATGTGTAATCCATCGAAAGTCAAATTCCAATTTCCTACCCCATTTCAAACATCGTAGGAAAGCAAAAAGGTTGCACAAGTAATATATAGATGATATACAAAAAAGCCAAATCTTTAATAATTAATAAACAAACATTTTGTTACATACCTCACAAGCTGGATGACTAGCATTAAACTGTTTAGTTAACAACTCAATCCACTGAGCTATGGTTGGCTGCATGTAAAGAATAAAATATATTAAGAATAATGATCAGACATTAGAGAACTAAAATAAAACAAAATACAGTAAAATTTCTCTAAAGTGATCATGTGGCATTCCAACGGAAAACAGAGAAATGGTTGTTTAATAGTGCAGTTTGAAAAGAAAACAAAGTAATGTCATACCTGAGTTATTGATAAAATGAAATAAAAAGTGCATATTGCTCAAGAATTTTATTCAATGCATCAAATTATAACTCTTTATGATAATATAAGTTTATATTTTATGCGAAAATTATTTGCATTGCATCTTTATCTGTGTGTTGCAATTTGCCAATTTTTCTCAAAAAACATTTTTTTTTCTACATTTTCTTCAAATGGTTCTCCTTTGCATAGAGAGCCCAGTGGTCTAGACATAGGTAGAAACGTCGTTGCTTTTCAAGTGCAACTTGAACAAATTACATTTGGACAAAGATTATGGACACGAGGGCACAACATATACAGACAAAACAATTTAAATTATTTGAGTTCTTTATTAGGTTTGAAATAAAAATTATTAATAAAAATTTATAAAATTATTATTTTTATTTCAAATCTATTACCTAATAAAAATTATTATTTTTATTAGATTTTAGATTTGAAATAAAAATAATAAATTCTTGAAACTCTGTGCCAGTTGGGAGTTTAACAAAGTAGGAACAAGCTCTTTGTGTTGTCATTGGTAAAAACTCATTTAGAGGGATATGTATAGTTGCTTAATGAGGGTGAAATTAAAATCATGTCTATGGAGTTTGAAATCAGTTTCAGAAAATATGATTATTAAGAAATGGAGTTACTTAAGAATGATAAGTTATAAGTAAGCATTAAGAGGTTTCACTTTACTATTACACACTGCTACTTAAATGCAGAAATGTGATATACATACCTTCTCTTTAGCATGAATCAAAGTTTCTAATACAAAAGAAAGACCCAGCTTTGCAGACAACAGTGTGATGTCGTTGAAACTAGACAGAGTCTGGGGAATGTGACTGCAGATTTGCCACATAAAACTATAAGAGATAAAAAGAAAATGAGCTTAGAATTAATGTATATCTTATGTTATATTTAAAGAAATAATGGAAAAAAGTAGGCACTTACTCAAAATAAGTATGCTCAAAAAGGCTTTTATCTTGTAAAAATTGCATGTTATCTTGCCATATCCACTGAAATTTAAGAATGAAACATATAAGTAAGGAATAAAATTAGAATAAAAAATATGTACCTATAATTTGAAAACTAAATTCAGTTGATAGATTAAAACTGAAAAATACATCTAGAGCTGAGTAGTAACAAAAAAAAAATAATGAGATTAAGGGTAAAGATAATTTTTAGTAACTCAGATATAATGTACTAATACTATAAAAAATAGCCATTTTTTGACATAGTTACTTTCATTCATGAGATATATAGTTTGTTGAAGAACCAGACTGTCCGACTAGTCCTAAGCCTTGAGCAGCTATTTGGATGGCCGGGAGAGTAGAGATATAGTTTGTTGTTGTTGAAACCCAGACCGTCCGACCTACCAGAAAGGTGTAAGGTAACTGTTTGGACGGTCGGGAAGTGCCACCCAATTTAGACCAGAACCCAGTAGGGGAGGCATCCACAGGGACCGTACCCTCCTTCCCCTACCACCAACCTCTCGGAAGGACTTTCGGACCCACATGTTTAACGTGATCGTACTCCGCATGAACACGGCGGCAGTTTTGGCAGTGGCTGGAATCGAACCCGGGCCTACCGAGTGCAACTCCAGCGCGCTAACCAATGGGCTACCGCGCCCCCGAGATATAGTTTGTGTAATAGTTTTGTATTTTGATGCCAACAATTCATAAACAATCATTTATATATAAGAAATACTCTTCTCTTCAGTTTTGGCAACTCATTTAGCGAATATATTTCACCCCAGATTGACGAAAATATCATTAAAATGGCAAAAATGATGCTAAGTTCACAAAAACAAAGCTAAATTGATGAATTAATTATTAAAATATTTTAATATATGGGTTCTATTGCTTATGGCAGGTACTATCAATATTGATAATTGTTAGTTTAAAGTTGCTTGAAATAAGTTAATTGAGTCCTTCGAAATAGTTTTACATGTTGCTATTCGAAAAAGCCCCAAATGTGTACAATTCAACATTAAAAACATGCCATGGATTTCATACATCATATTTTCCCTGTGAAAGAAGTAAATTCATTGCATTATATAGGGAAAGTCATGAGCTGCCCATATCTGATTTTTTTGCTTGTCAGTAAGCAGGCAATTCAAAGAATAGAGAGCACAAACATCTTTTAAAAACATGAATATTTCTGGTAGAAGTTTGTAAATATTTACTTCTTACTACAAAAAGTACAAGGTAATATGTTAGCCTCAGCACTCTAAACTGTTGGCAAAAAGTAACCTCTGTTCTATAAAAGGGAGCTGCAAAAGGAGTTTTGTATTCTACTCATCGCATTCCTGCTCTTTAATGACAAATGACAAAAACTGAAAAATCATAGTCCAAGCATGGTGAAGAGATAATCAGTGGAGTACTTTTTGTTTGTATGTAACACCTTGTTACAAAACAAAAGTTGCTTGATTGCTAAACTTCTTTCTTGAAATAGGCATCATTCCTGTTATATAGCCCAGACAGCTGGATAGTATTGAAAAATGGAATTACAGTACGCGACCTCTTATCCAGCGTTCCAATATCCGGACTCTCCCAAAACCGGAATACGGCAAAATAATGCCAAATTCTGCACCAACAGGTGATTATTTGCTAAATATTGCGCGAAATAGCGATTTTTTTTTAAATCCCGCCAAATGCTTTTTTGCTTTAATTAGCAATATCAATAAAAAAAAATGTATTGAAACCTACTATTTTAGAGGGTTTGAAATAGGACGCACAAACCGCGCACGAAATTCAAAATTCCTGCGCTCACTTTCCGCTGCTGATTCTTCTTAAATTTCGAAAACGAACGCGAGAAATTCTCACGATAGCGAATGAAAATATTCCATGGATCATGTTTTTTTCGAGAAGTTCCACAATTCCTCTTTTCCGGAAAACATAGTTTTTCCTAAAAATTTCCTAAGCGGCTGCATCCGGCCGTCACCCCCGATAGTAGCTCTCGGAGATGACGATTCGGCACGGGAGAGACCGTCACATTGACGGCGAGACGCGTCATTCCATTCTTCACTAGCTTCGGATAAGTCTCCTGTATAGTATATAGGAGTCGCGACTTGTCCGTAACTAACTCCTGTATAGTATAATACAGGAGTTAGTTACGGACAAGTCGCGGCAAGGTGATTTTTTTAATGGCGTTTCATTTTTTTCTGGGTGTATAGGGCAGAGCACACTAGGCACAAAGGTTTCGATTTTTCCGAATTCGTTACATTTTCTTTTCTGCTCTTTGTTCCGGGACTTTGATTTTCGGTAAAAGTATTACAACTTTTTCGCTAAAAATATCCCGATATCGCTAAAGAAATCCCACGCTCTTCAAACGCGATGTGCCGTGCAGAATTTACACTATTTTGCACAATTTAATAAACATTTATTGGAAAAGATGAAAAAAAAAGAGTCATCAGCGCATTTTTACGAGAGGATAGAAAGTACGTTTAAGTAAGGAATTCCCGAAATTAATGAGAGTTAACTTTTGCCGAAATCCAGAAAAAAGTATAGCAGCTATAAAATGTCATTCAGGGCCTTCTGATTGATCTCTTTAAATACTTAACCTAAGCAATAAACTTGTCATTTTCTTGGGAAAATCCATTTTTTTTTTCATCTCCGTGGAAATATACACATCTTCAATATTTTAAAAAACGTTGATGGAATTCCAAGATCAAAATCATTTTCAATTAAATCCTATTATTTGGGTGAAAATGGCTATTTTGGACCGAAAATTGACCCTAGCAAAAAGTTCCATGTTACATTTATTAATTAGTAATTTATAGAAGACAGTTTAGCAATATCGCGAAATTTTTTATTTAAACACGATCGCCGGTATATTTCGTTTTATTTTTAAATATTTTCCATTTTTTCAATCTGCTTCCATCCACTAATATTTTTATATTTTTTGTGCTTTTTATGCTGGGATATTATCTTTTAAACATATTGTTGGTGAAAATGAGATATATGTTTAGGATAACGAAATTAAATTTTTTTTATTTATTCGGGCATTTAGAATTATAAGGCTTATTAGAAATACATTTGAAGAGCATAAATTAGAATTTGATATATTTGCACCCATAGTTGAATATCTCATTTCAATTAAAAATGAACATCCTTCTCATCTTAATTTTATTAAAAGTACTTTAAAATATTTTGAAACATATGAACAAAGGTGCTTCTGCCAAAATATTAGATGAATATGGTGAGGGCCCACTTTAGTTGAAATGTTTAAAAAAAAAAAAAAAGACTTCTAATAACTACCCTGAATAATCAACTTTTTTCAGACATTTTTTTCTTTCAAAATTTTTCTTAATCACTAAATTTGATACTATAATTACATGTAATTTGCATTTTAGTTAACCCATATAGATTGTAAAAAATCTTTTTTTAATACATTTATGTTTTTAAAATGAATTATAATTTTTTATAACGACATTTGAGACCATTCCAGTAAGTTTTAGAAAAAGTGTTCCGAATTACGAAAAACCCCTTATCCAGAATGCCTGAAGTCCCAAGCATTCCGGATAATAGATCCTGTACTGTATATCTAAACTTTAAAGAAGGAAATACATAATCATAACCATACATTCACTTCTTAAGCAGATTGAGGTCACAATTTAAGGTATATATTTTTATCTTTTAATTCTATCATTCAAATCACAACAGCATGCAAATAAAAAAGGTGACAATATTTGTAAAATAGATCTAATATAAAATTGATAGGACAAAACAATAACCTATTTTGTGTTGATTTTGCGGGCAGTGAGGCAAATTAATTAAAATCACAATTATTGTTATTAAAAAAAAAAGTCAATGCAAGTCTGGCTCCAAACGCAGATCTAGATCCAGAAAGCCTTACAGTGGGTGAAGACAAACATTCTAGTGGCAGACGAGGGAAGAGTTCCAGTAGAGGAAAAAGAAAGCATTCTACGTCTAAATGACGATGCTCGAACGAAAGCACAAAGCACACGTGGAAGGAGATGGTTGCTAATAGCTCTGCAGGTGGATACACAATTTCAGATTTAATATTTGCAGTGAGTGAGATTTTTGGATAATCATCAGTTAATTCAAAGATAACAGAAAAGCTGAATTAGCAAAAACAATTCTTAAGTTATTAAAGGACATCACAAAATTTAATGGAAACATGAACTAAGTAATTATAGAATTGCTTTGGTGTTTAGTATGAATTACTTTGTTATACTAAATTAATTGAGCTTTTAAATTTCTTATTAATTATTCATAATTTGTACAATATGGTTCATTTCAGTATAATTTACATTTTCTAATTAATTTTCTTAATGTTAATAATATCTTTTATGATGCCATTGATCTCTTTGGAATATTTATTGCATAATTATTTTAAATTTGCTCTTTATATTTACATAATAACGTGTCCTCATATTGAATGTTTTTACTATAATGTTTCCTGGCAATGTTACTCGCATCCGTGACAAACCTTAAGTGACACATGCCTCCTGGGTGGTGATAAATGAGTAACGGCTAATGGCTATGGTATCTCTCATTAATTTGTAATATTCTTGTTTTGTGTTTAGTTAGTTTATTTAATTGTTTTCTACCTTTGTATTGTGAGATGCCAGTTACGTAATGGATTGATTTTCAAAAACCATATGTAACAACACACATAGATCTTTATTTCAAGAATGGAGGTAAACAATATCTCTAACTCCATGGTTTTAAGTTTTCAAAATTTATTCTAATGCATCGCACATGAAATAAATATAAAAATTGCTGAATTTCATTGTTGGGTTATTTTCTGTTGCCAAATGGCCTGCAAAATTCCCACAGAAAATAACCAAAATGTATATTTCTTTTTAAAAGGCACACTCTTGGATCATGAGGAAAATCAAAAGCAGTTATCTGGTTTGGCCTGTAGGCCTGTCAACAGAAAACACGGCAACAACAACAAAAAAAATAAATAAATAAGTTTTCAGCAGTATTTTTCTCTACTTGTATTTCACTGATTTAAATATTTTTTTTTATTTCGTCTCTAAGCTTGCTCCATGACTATAAAAACATTATTCCACTAGCTTTAATTACAACTGAGATCCAGGTGGCTGAAAATCTCATATTGTGGTGTGAAAGCCCCAGGCCATCCGGCTCGTCCAGAGGACTTAGAGCAACAATTTGGATGACCGGTCATATTGTGGTGTGAAGTAAATATACACTTAACACCGCCTGCACATTACCTGTATATTACTGTTTCATTTTCATTATTTGGTGTGGAATGTTGCCGCATTCCTAAATAAATTAAAAGTTTTCTTAATGTAACAGAAATTAGTTAAAGTTTTAAAGTAACTTACTCAACAATGAATATATAGCAATGTGGAAGATAACAGTTTTTAAATATGTACATGCATATATACACAAATACTCATATTATGGTACACTGATGAGTCATTTCATTTACCGCAAAGAATAAAAGAATACGAACCATTAAAAAGGACAATGGTTTTACCCCAGAGTTAAAATATGTACAAATGGTTAATAATTCAAATTCGAAATCTATATAATTGAGATCACTCAAAAACAAATATATATGTCAGATACAAACCTCTGCTAATTCTGGTGACAACTCAATCTGAGGTATAACCTCTGGCAGAATTTCTGCTTTTTCAGAATTTTCATTTTTACTGGAACTAGTATTCTTGTCTTTGGGACAAATTCGCTCATAAAAAAGCATATATGCACTGTTTGTCTATAAAAAAAGTAAAATACACTAAAATGAAAATACATACACATATATGTATAAACAAAGGTGATAAAATTTAAAAATTTTATATGGTCCAAAACTAAAGACTTCTCCTAAGACTAAAGATGAGCTTATATTTGTATACTAGCCGCCTTCGGCAACCAGCCTGTTCACTACCCTTAAAAATTCTGACAGTGGCAAACTCGTTGGGGCCATAACCCCATGGAGTTAACAAAGTTTGTTTTAGTTTAATGATGTTAAAACTAATAATGAAATTTTAAGATGAAAAATAATGTTCTGGGGGGTGGGGGGTTCTTGAAAATTGATTTGTAAAGTGAATTTATTCTAATGTTTGTGAACTGTGAGATTCGGAGGATTTCTGTACCTCTAATGCTAGGAAAAGGATCCCTTTGATGTGTACTCACAGCCAGGATCAGCTGCTCCTATGTTTTTATAGAGGTATGCTCCTCTATTTTTTGTTTTACATAAATGAAATTGTATCCATTTGTCTGCATTTTTAGTATTGCATTGCAAATGACATGAAAGTATATTTGAGACTGATGATGTTGAATGTGAATTTAGTATTTAAGAAATAATGATGCTGCTTTAACGATGATGCTCAGCAAAAAAAAAAATTTTTTTTTTTAAAGATTGTCCCCACCACCCGATGCATAAATGCATCACAACAATCTCCATAACTTTCTTTTTATTTATTTTTTTATTTCTTCAGTGTTTAAGTTTTTCAATTGTGGTCCCAACCACCACCCGATGTATACAATACATCGCCACAATTCAATCCACCATAATTCAATCATTTAAATTTTATAATGACCATATGCTAAGCTCTTAATTCAGTCATTTAAAATATGATGTTTTTAATAAAAACATGAAACAAAATTATAAACACCCATAATACCAATAGTTCACTGTTAAAATAAACTCTAAACTGAATAGAATGTTTACAAATTAAACAAAAATCTGAATACAATTCTAGAATAGAAGTCAAAAACCTGTTAAATCAGAACAATTTTAAAACAATATAAATAAAATACACTATAAACGTGTAAATACACTTAATACGTAATGTTATAAAAAGAGAAGTTTATGTTCTTAAAAGAACAATAATGAAGTAAAATAAATTCTTATCTTGATACGGATAAACCGGTCCAAAGAAACTGCTAACACAACAAAGAGAAAGATTTGGGTTGAGTTGTAAGAAAAAATGACATTTTAAAAAAATTAATAAATGCATTTCAAGCAAATTGAAATTTAAAATGAGAAGTAATTTACTTCGAAAATAATAATTTATTCCAATAAAATGGATGAATAATTTATTCAAATAAAATGGATGGTTTGTTTTAGTTTAATGAAGTACATTCATTATTTGGAAGGCACAAATATTGAATGTTCCATTCGATTTTGCTATACGTATCTGATGCAACCTTGTCAGAACCTCACCTCCCCTACACCATAGACACACTGTGTGTCTGAGCGCACATGTGGGTGAAAAATCGATCCCTTTTTTCACGGTTTGGCAGAGAAATTGAAAATCATTACTTCCTTAAAATCCGGATTGTGTGGCTACTTTTTAAGAAAGCCTGATCTTTGAGCTTTCTGAAAATGTACATTTTTAGTAGAAATTGTTGGTACTTTTCCCAACGCAAGGATTTAAAAACGAAAGTTTGTTTTTTTGAGCCAAAAGTGACTTTTGTTTTAAAATTTTTAAAAAATATTAGAATTTGTCCCTGAGGTTTGAAATTGATAAATTTTTACTCGCAATTGTCTGCTCTTTTTGGTCGTGTGATTTGTTTTTTTCTACGATGTCTGGATGGTGGAGAAAAAAAAGGGGAAAAAATGGTGGAAATTGCATAAAACATTAAATAAAAAAAAATAATTCAAATTTCAAAAGTCTGTTTTCACATGTCACATCCCCCCCCCCCACCTCTGGGTCTCTGATTGCCAAATTTCATAGCTCTGTGTAGTGCAGTCGCTGAGCCTATAGTGTATAAGACAGACATTGCCTTTTATTATATAGGACATTTAAAGAGATACTTGTCATACACAAGTGCTATTTAATATTAATATTATATCTCATTGTTATTCATTATTGAATGAATGCCTGTATTTGCTATGGATCCAATTAAAAGAACAATGGTGACTAGATCTTTAATTATTATAAAAATTATTATAAAGGAAGCAATTGATAATAGAGATGGACAAATACACGTTTTGTAGTGTATCTATTGGCGTATTGATAAGTTGGCTTTTCTTCGAAACTAGAATAATTCGTGTAATCAGCATTTATTGGCGATAGCAAAAGCAATTTCTTTTGTATCCAAACCTTACATACAGATGGATATCTTTTCAACATTGTTCAAATTGGAGTCAGGAGATCTTAAAATAATCTCATCTGTCAAAATCTTGAATATGAAAATTCTTTGACAAACAATAACTTTTTTATACAATAATATGAAACAGTAAAAAAATTGGTTGGGTATCAGAAATATAAATTTATTGTGTATTACCATAATAATTTTAATAATTTAATTTCTAGAAAAAAACTCTGAACAATTATAAACTGAATTTTAGAAAAGTTTAGAACAATTCAAAGTAGGAAATAAGGCATTAAAACCTCTAGAAAGGCTAGTCCTAATTATAGAATTTTATTTTCCAATTACTGTTCAATAAAATTCATAATGATCTACATCAATTTGGAAAATAATTAAAAGTAATAGGTGTATATGCTATAATATAAAATCCCAAGGTAAAATATACTTACTTTTTCAAAAGAAAAATCCATGAATTTGTCTGTCACTGAATCATATGTTTTGCTCTAATAAAAAATAATAATAATTAAGGAGGGAATGAAAATTGAAATTTCATCTAAAGAGAAATCACATAAAATAAAAATTAATGTATGCGACTTACTGTCATTTCCCCACCAAAGCATTCAGAAGCAATATGTGAAGGATCAAAGGGTTTAACTTCAGAATCATTGAATAAAAACCTAATCAAAGAATGCCAAATAGTGATAAGCAAACACAACACCCAACAAGAAATATATTTTCACAATATACAATACTTTCAGTATAAAATGTTGATGATATCGGGTTAAAATCAAGTTCTTAATGATTTCGAACTGGATTTGCTGCTAGCACTAAGTTCAGTCAACATATAAGGTAAATGTAAAAAATTTGCTCAAACTGTTATTTTATATAATCTTAAAATTAAAATATTTTTATTAACAGCATATTTTCTGATATATGGTTAATTTTATACTAGTGAAAATATGTTATTTCACACATAGTATAATGGCATTAATTTGATAAATAGTATAATAGTCTTTACATGATAACAGAATCAAACTTGGATGATTTTCTTGCCTTTCATATGCCATTACATGGTCACTTTCTAGAGAAATGCACTTTATGTTTCTTTAGACTTCAATAATTTGCGTTACATTCCTTTAAATATTTTTTATCTTTGTATTAATGGGATGAGCTTAATTTGATTAAACAATCAATGACATGTTTACCAATAATTAACTAAAATGAATAATTCACCCTTATCTGGGTCTTAAATAAGTTTCCAAATCCCCATATTAGTTTTAATCCAAATTACCACAAAATGTGAAATCCTTAGATAATGTGCAAAAAGCATCACTTAACAAATGTTGAAAGCTTAAAAAAAAGGATTCCTCGCTTCCGTAGGCATGACTTAAATCTCAACATTAAGTGGGCATGTGCAGTCAGCAGGTCGAAAAATGTACAGAATTTCATTGTGAAACATCGAAAATCTTATAGATATCCTAGTTAAAAAAAATGACATCAAATACAAAAATAAATTACTTATGAAATAATATTTTTTCTTGTTACAATGCAGATATACACCCAACTTTTTGCTTAACTATAGAATTATGCTAATCTTAGCTTTTTGGATGTGGCAAAAAAAGTATCACATAACCTATAAAAATGGAAATTTCGATGCATTTTTAAATAAATAAATATATATGAAAGAATTAACCTATATATGCCGTTCAAATATCGTTGGAAAGAACATTCTTCAATTTTTCCCATGATATCAAGATGGAAATTCTGTGATAATAATTTTGGATGCTATGTAACCAATTTGTACGAATATCAATTAACATTGTGTTAAAATATAAAATAACTAAAAACCTAATTTAAATTTTAAAAGAATATTGCAAAGGTGCACCTTCTCAGGTCCTGAAGTACCTATGTATCAAATTTCATGGTTATAAGATGCTTATATTTTGCACTACAGAATGCACGTACACACACACAGAAACACAGATTTCTTTTATTATGTAAAATTAAAAGTATATAACACTCCACTCAATAAGTCTCCGGTCTGACCCATATATGGCAACACTGTTGACAGACCCATATGATTTCTGGATAGTACCAACCTTCAAACGACACGTGTCAAAATTTCATGACATTCTGACAATTAGTTTATAGGTTACAGTGGTTTTAGTGACCCCAGTTTTGTAATTTTCAAACAATGGATAAAAAAGAATTTCGTATGTTGATTAAACATTGTTTTTAGATGAGGAAAAATACTGTTGAAGCCAAACAGTGGCTTGATAAGCGTTATGGAGACTCTGCACCAGGGAAATCAACTATTATTGACTGGTATGCTGAATTTAAACGCGGTCGTGCAAACACTGATGATGCTGAACGCTCTGGTCGCCCAAAATCGGCAGTTGTTCCAGAAAACATAAAAAAAGTCTGCATAGTTTTGAAAGACCGCAAAGTGAAGTTACGTGAGATAGCTGACACCTTAAAGATATCAGAAGGTAGTGTGTTTACAATTTTACACGAAAATTTGAGCATTCGTAAGTTGCTTTCGAAGTGAGTGCCACGTTTGCTCACACCGGATCAAAAACAACAAAGCGTCGATGATTCAGAGCACTCTTTGGAGCTGTTCAAGCGAGATAAGAAGGATTTCTTGCATCGGTATGTGACAATGGATGAAACATGGATCCATTATTACACACCTGAATCAAAAAGATCATCACCTGAGTGGACAGCAGCCGGTGAAAGTCGTCCAAAGCGATCAAAAACCAAAAAGTCAGCTGGCAAGGTTATGGCATCCGTATTTTGGGACGCGCATGGTATTTCGTTCATCGACTATCTTGAGAAAGGTAAAACTATCAATAGTGAATATTACATGGCATTATTGGATCGATTGAGTGTAGAAATACCGACCTCACATGCAAAAACCGACCTCACATGTAAAAACCGACCTCACATGCAAAAGAGAAAAGTGCTGTTCCACCAAGATAATGCCCCGTGTCACAAGTCGATGAAAATGATGGTTAAATTATATGAATTACGCTTCGAATTGCTTCCTCACCCACCATACTCTCCAGATCTTGTCCCCAGCGACTACTGGCTTTTTGCAGACATCAAAAAGATGCTCCAGGGAAAGAAAATTAGCTCAAATGAAGAAGTGATTGCTGAAACTGAGGCCTATTTTGAGAGCAAAGACAAATCGTTCTACAAAAAGGCATCGAAAAGTTAGAGGAGCGTTGGAATGAATGTATCACTCTTGAAGGAGAGTATGTAGATGAATAATGTCAAATTTCTAAAAAAAAAATTGTTTTTCTTAGTTAGACCAGAGACTTATTGAGTGGGCTATGTAAAAGTTAATTTCTGCATATGCTAAAGGACCCTATACACAAGGCAAGAAGTTGAATCAATAAATTGAACCATCAACTTATTGTGCAAATCTGCATCATGTAAAATGGAAGTTGAACAGTACAATTTCTGGCATACAACTTCATGAACAAATCTTTGCAACTGCAAAGACCATACACTTTCTTGACTGTAACTGACCAATCAGAATGCTCAAAGCATATGGCATCATGATTCATTCCTTTTTATATTTTGATATGAATAGCATTTATACTTGGGGTTTCTGTGGCAGAAATATGAGCATTAAGAAAAATGTAAACATTTTTTCCAAACGCTTATACCAACGAATCTATTTGATAAAAATGCAAATCATTTTCCTTGTTTTGTCAAAAATAGGGTATAGATTATGAATATATAAAAATAAATTCAATATTTAAAAGTATCCCAGGTTCAATCCAAACTAATTGGGTGATATTTTTCATTTATATTCTCATAGGTCCCACAGACCGTCTGAAAACCATACTAAAATTTCATTTTGATAAAGTCATTTTTACGGCAGTTATCGTGCTAACAAACAGACAGACAGACAGAATGAACAAAGTCATAAACACTTTTCAACTATGTTGTAAAGTGCTAAAAAGAAAGAAACATAGTTACAAATAACAACAAAGTAATAAAAAATATTGTAAACAACAAAATCGTCTTAGCGCAAGCTAACTGTGGATGAATAACAAGAAAGTTTCTTTCTTGTATTCAATAGGTTGAACTGTGTAAAGGCCGTATCACATTCAACAACTTTTCAGGCAATTTTTCGGACAACCAACTTTTCGAACAATTTTTACCCCGAGTTGGGAGAAAACGCATGTGTGATAAGCGCAAAAAGTTGGGACAAACTTGAACAACTTTTTTCTGGACCGAGCAGAAAAAGTTGTTCGTTTAGGACAATTTTTCAACAACCAGCCAATCAGCGATGAGCAGCAGAGATATCACGTGTAGCGAACAGGTTGGCGCAGTTGGTTTATGGCCTGAAGTCTACGAGCAACGTGGCCAAACAATGTGGAAATTTCTGCATCTTTCAATATTTTCAGATGAATTTATACTATTTAAGATGAAATTATTTATATTTCTTTCCTGGAAGAAGCATATTCAACAAGTTTGCCAACATGGTATGAAGAATTAAGCAGATTTTGATTTGCATATCGATGTAATATTTTATTTATTAAAAGTTTTAAAGATGAGCAATTGGAATACACTTTTAAATAGGTATGTTTTGTATATTTTTCATTTATATTCTGTTGCATGATCATAAATTGACTTATTTTCATGTTGATGCTATTTATATTCATAATATTGAACATTTCTGGGATTATGTTAAACGTACAGAGTTGCAGCCTTTTGATGAGAAATAAACGTGTGCTGTAATATTTCAGCCGATCTGTTTATTATATCAGATACGCTATTTTATTGCTGAACCCGTTATAGAAATTGCCCTATATAGTAAAAGTTTGATTTGAAATTATCATGTATTGTTCCTAAATTTTTCTTGTGTTTGAATAACATTTTGTTTACATTTTTGTTTGTATGTGATCTCCGAAATTGTAATGTTAAAATGTTTGCAATTTACTTGAAGTTATGCATGCAATACTGTTTATTTATAAAGCTAATAACTAAAATATGAGCATTGTCTGTATATATGATCACGGTCATTATGTAAGAAACATAATTTATGTATGGGTACAAAGGAGTTTAATAATCAAGAACAGTTATTCATTAGCTTTAAACCTATGTATTCAACATTCAAAATTTTGAGGATAGCATTTAACATTTAAACTTTACTTCCTGTGCTAATTTTTTAGATACAAAAACTTTGAACTTTGAAAATTAACTTAATTTGAATTTCATCAGAAATATAAATTTAAGCTTTTTAAATTTTCATATCATAAATTTGTACATGACAATACATAACATTGTAGTAATTAAAATAATTTCAAGGTCTAAATATCGATTGTTAAATTGTAAACAATGTTTGAAAACAATGTCCAAGACTCTAAAATGTAAATAATTTTAAGTTAAGCATCAAAAAATTTAAAACACAATAAATGTATTTTATAGTAGTTAATTGCAGAACGTGAACTATGAAGAATGATAGTAATTGAAAGTAAACTAATCCATAGCATAATGGTTGATATAAATTTAGCAGCTCATTCAACTTCAAAGTATTTCATAAATATTGGATAATTGTTTATTTGTTTCCAATAGATGTAGTGTTTTTGTTTAAAATGTGTTGAGTACCTATCCATAAACACTAATATGTAGCCATTCAACGAGTAAGTCAAATTACAACTAGTATATATATTATATGTTTATATAAATATCTTTATATGTATATGGTTAAATACCTGCTATAAAATAATCCGAAACCCATAATTGGGCGAAAAATCAGGCTAAATTAAAATTTTATAGATTTCAATGCAAAATCAATCTATAATATCCATGTAACGTAAAGCAGATGAATTACCAAGCTGTAAACACTCTGCTGTAACCCTATCCGCAATGTTGCAAAATACACAACTGTATATTTCTCGCCAAAAAAGTGATAAAAATACAATGCTTTCACTCGCAGTTTTTCATTTAGCCCAATTTCTTCAATTGCCCGCCAACTCTATCATCAACTTTTTTGCCAGAAAATTGGTGGAAAAGTTGTCTGAACTAATTGGTTGTTCCAAAAGTTCTTGAATGTGATATGGCCTTAAGTAGACCAAGTTTGCAGGAGTGAATAAAACAGTTCATTCAATAAATCGCTTCATGTAAATTGAAAGTTGTATGGGTAGAACTGAATGGTCAATTTATTGAATCAACTTTTTGTATAGTGTACAGGGGGCTTTAATATTTGCTGAAATGATTTGCCAACTAATTTTACGCAGATAAAAGATTTAAAATGATTTTCCAAAAATGAAGTTTTAAAAAATTAAAAAAAAAAGAACTATTTAAATTTAATAGAAGCAATGAAAAACTTAATGGACCAAAAGACTCTCATAAATATTTACCATTTATCTTTCCCTGGTGGATTCCTTTCCTTTATAAAACTGTAATAATGGCCACCTTCAGCATTACCCGTATGAACAGTCACACCAATAAGCTCATATTCATAACATTCAACTTCAGGATCTGTACTGCTTGACTCTTCGTTATCTAAAAGAAACAACCATAAAAATTAATTTATGTTAAAATAGTTAAAATAATTACACATTCACGTGGTGCATTGATAAATTTTCATTAGAACATGTTTTAACCACTTCTCTAAAATAGTTTTTAGGGAATATTCAATGTAAGAATGCTTTTCATACTAGATATTCATCTGGATCAATATGAAGAGAGATTTCAATTTTACGAAAACACTTTCCATTAGAGTCTAATATATAATTCTGCAATTTAAAATTTCCCAATACAATACACTGGAATTCATAGTTATTGCACAAGGAGCACAACAGTTACTAGCTCACTTTTGTGATTTCTGAAGAATATATGTATAGTGAAAACTTAATCCACATCTGATTTGCAAATTTTAGAAAAATATCTTCAATAAGTTATAGTTGTACATAGCAAACAAACAGAAGCAAATAAAGTTCAAAACTAAAAAATATTAAAATAATTAATTTAAAAAAAGAAAAAAAAAATCAGTTTCATTTTTGAGGAATTATCTTAGGATGCTTATTTGCACAAGAGTTATTGCCTTGCAGACATGCCATTTTAATCTAAAGATTTTCATGAACAATATATATTTTAACATTAAAATTAATATCTCCAGGAAATTTCATCATAATCTGTTGAATATTAAATCTGTTATCAAATAATGTATAACAGAATTTAGAGACACATCTAGTGTAACTTTTATACCACTACAAGCAGACTTTACCCACTAGCAGTCACGAAATACAGCAACTAGTTTTTATAACAATCATATTTTCAGCAAGTTATGACTTTCTCACTGACTCGTTTCATTTATCTGCCACGCCCTCCTCCCTTTTTGCAAAGATGTGCATAAGCTCTTGGCTCTTCCCATAGCCCCCTTTATTTTTCCACTCTCTTTCTTTCACAGGTGCATAAGTCCTCCTCACTCCGTCCAATTTCTTGAACGGAAGAAACAAAAACTCTGGTAATAAACATGAAACGATGGTAAAATTTGAAAACCCTACTCAGAAGACTTTTTTTTTATTGAATTGAAATTTTGAGCATTACATTGTTTTGAAATGAAAGTTATCATATCTTTAATATAATTGCAAAAAAATAACAAATAGTTACGACAAAAAATAGAAATTTTCTAAAGCTAAGACTTGAGACTTCATAATGACAAATGCTGAAGACTGTATCTGGAAAACGTTTTTTTTTTAAATTTATTTATTTATTTCAATTTTGAACAATACGTTAAATAGGCATAAAAGTCGGAGTTTTTTTAAAAACAAAACACAGTGGTTTTTCCAGGGAATGCTTACAAAATTATAATCTTATATTCCAAATTTCTATCTGCAAAACTTGAAATTTTAGAAACCTGTAATTTTATTCCCAGTACTCCTGGCAACAGTTGTTTGCCACTCCCAACTCTGCGAAGTGATAAAGAAAAATAAAAACAAAAATGACGTCTTTGTTCTGAATGGATTTCAATGGGTGTTTTATGATTTTTAAAAATCCGTGTATAAAAAAGTATCAACTTTATCAAAATTCTGGCTTTTAGTGGGTTCTGCAAATGTATCTGTTTCCCATTAAAAAATATAGAGGTTCTAACTTTATTTTTGTATAAGGAGATAGCATTTTATGCAACTCTCTCTTTACCCTCAAAATGAAGTTTTTTTTTTTATAAATATTTAAAAATCTATCAAATTTTTCAAATATTTGAAAGTTTTAGGATTATCTCAGGTTCAATAGCTATGTTTAAAGAAAAACCTGTGAGATTCTAGGATGTGAAGGGGCTTCAAAATAGGCAAGACATACATAGTGTAATACAGGGTGTCCCCAAAAGATTGAAACGTGCTTTAATTCTTTACCTGTTAGAGATAAGTGACCAATGTAAATTGCAAAAATGTTGAAAGTAAGGTAGGAAATAAGACTATGAAATAGGCAAGAATAGGCACGACATACATAGTGTAATACAGGGTGTCCCCAAAAGATTGAAACGTGCTTTAATTCTTTACCTGTTGGAGATAAGTGGCCAATGTAAATTGCAAAAATGTTGAAAGTAAGGTAGGAAATAAGACTATGTTAATGAAATAGTCCTCCCATTAATTTTCAAAAAGTTACACTTTTTTAATTTTCATACGACCCCCTTAGACAAATTGGTCAATCGGAAAATTTTTATTTTTAATGAAACAAGATCATTAAAAAACCCACATATCTGTATCTTTAAAATCAACTGAATTATGATAAAGGAAAAAATCTAACTTATGCCACTTTTCTATACCATGTGAAAGGCTGTTTCATCAGTGAAAATAGGGATCATAAACAAATTGATGATGGAAATTGTTTAGATCAAAAATACATTAATATGTGTCAAATTTTTTTATCACAAATGCATCTAAATAAAGCATTACACAGCCAGAGATCATATAAATCAGTGGTACTCACTACGCAGTTAGGGCACATAATTAAAATATGCATACATTGATAGAAGATCACTGATATAAAGGGACAAATTTTGTTACAAATACTAGAAATACAATTCACAAAGCATTCTCAAAATGTTTTTCTTCAACTCCAATATACAACTGAGCTCTTCTAATAATGCTTCTGTAAATATTTTGGCGTTCTTCACCACTAGTGGACAAGTATTATAAACTAGTGTTCGGAGATGACCCCATAAGTAAAATTCGAGAGGGGTAAAGGGGTTAAATCAGGGGATCTGGAGAGCCATTCTGTGGCTCCTTTCAAACCAATCCGCTGTTTATTAAAGTTTTTGTTGAACCAGTTTGTCACAATTATAGCTGGTATGCTGGTGCGCCATCTTATTTAATATATGTTTTTAGAAGCGATAATGTTGTCGTCTCCATAAAATCCGTTACAGTACCATTTAAAATAAGAGTCCCTTCATAAAACACAGGACCAATCAGTTTTCCATTCCAAATTCCACACCATAGAGACACAGAAAACTTTCTCTGGTGATGTATTTCGCGGACAAAAAATGGTTTTGTATTATCCCAATAATGATCATTGTGAGTATTGATTCCTCCATCTTCCGTAAACAAACATTCATCAGTCTACAGAAAGTTCTTAACAAAGTTTGAATTGATGTCTTGTTGGATTAACAACCAGTTGCAGAATGCTACCCGACAGTCAAAATCGGAGGGATGAAGTGCTTGAAGTCCATGAATACAAAATGGATGCCAATGATATTTTTCAAGAGTTCTAGCAATTGACATCCAAGGTAGCCCCAAAGTTTTGCTTACTTTTCAAATGCGTGTTCGTGGGTTGAAAGAAAATTATGTGATGATATCAGTTTCTTGGTCCTCCATGTACAAACAATTTGATCCAGGGCCAGGTCTTGGATGAAATGAACCAGTAGTTCTTGATCTCCTCATCATTCAATAAACAAATCTATGTGAAATTTCAGGCAAGTTTGGATATTGCCCTCCAAAATCCAGAGCAGTTTCTGCAATATTTTTATTATACAGAACATAAATCATTGTTAATTTGAAAAGCTTATTATTTGTTAAAAATACCATAATGCACATCCAGTTATGTGATCTTAATTCGTCAATTCAGAACTAAACATACTGACGATTCACTGAATTATTTCTGATCTTTTTTATTTTGGTATAATATTAAAAAAAGTTTAGTTGTATTGAATAGAAGTAATACTGGGAATAAATACATAAATTAAAAAATAAATCATCTGCATTTCATTCTTCAGTATTTTTACATTATTTTTCTATAAACATTTGAAACAGCTAGAGTTAAAGGAAAGAAAAAATCTGTGAGTTCTATTCTTCGTTTTGAAAATTATGTTAAATTTCAAAATCAAATGCATACTTCCATTTGTTTACTTATTTATTTTAAATGTTTAAAATAAAAAATGGCATGTCTCAATGTGAAAAGTACTTAAGAATCCGTGATTGCATTGTGAGCCTACGCGGAATTCATAAAAATGTCTTCTATGTATTATCCTCCAGTTTTATCTTTTTTGTGATATGTCACAAATTTACATTTCTAATTTGATATATGGCCCTATTCATAATGTTCAATTTTCAATTAAATATAACTCGCTCAATTTTAAAGATACAGATATGCATTTTTTAATGATCTTGTTGCATTAAAAATAAAAATTTTCTGATTGACTAAATTTGTCTCAAGGGAGTCGTATAAAAATTTAAAAAGTATAACTTTTTGAAAATTAATGGGAGGACTATTACATTAATGTAGTTTTATTACCTACCTTACTTTCGACATTTTTGCAATTTACATTGCCCACTTATCTCTAACAGGTAAAGACTAAAAGCGCATTTCAATCTTTTTAGGACACCCTACATACACTATACATGGACACGTTTTAATAGAATAGATGCTCAGCAAAAAACTCAGACTGTATAACATTATTACAGTTTGTTTAATGAGTCGATCACTTGCATGTCTGATCGCCTGCATTAATGAGCCATGGCCAGCCAATATCTTGCTGACAGTTTGTTCTTTCACTATTTTTTAACCAAATTTGACAGACACTCACACATAACTAATGATTATGAACAACAGCTCACTAGCCACACTGTTTTGGAGATTATATGGCCAAACTATCTGGTCATCACAATTAGACCTTTGCTGAAGTCAGAAAAAATCTACTGTTTTACCCATTTGCATACCATAATAAATACTGATCGCACAACCAGGATGTTAGCTATTATGTACCTGTGTGATGACCTTGACACATGCCACTATGTGTTTGTGAGGGTGGTTTGTTGCATAGATAAGCGGTAGTATAATGTTTTGTTTAATCGGTGTAGATTTGCATCTCATTACTGATTATGAAGAATTTAAATATAAAAGAACGATACAAATAATCAGCTAAGTGGCATTACATAGATTATTTCCAGAAAGTAAATGAATTTATGCAATAATTTAAAATTTCTTTCATTAGAAAATGTTTTACAATATGGTATTAAATACAATTTAAATATCACATATTTCAAAAAGAAATTGGTGATGTTTAAAATTTGCTTTAACTTTGAAATGAATAACAAAATTTTTCCTTTTAAATAATATTAATTATTAATATATACACATCTCAGATGTTTGAGTGTTTTTTGAATATCATTAATAAAAGAGCTCCTATAAAATGTATTTTTGATGTATCAATCTTCAATTATTGAAAAAAAATTCAGTTTACAGAACTGTGAGATATTGAACTTACTATATAATAGTTTGCTAATAACTCATACATATTTTCACCTTATAACACAAAAATAAAATACTATAAATGACATCTGGAAAAGAGGAAATGCTGGCAGGAACTCACCAATGTGCTGCTTAGGAATAAGGTTCTTCTCCATGTAATTTGACATGTCCAACTGCATTGGAAAGGAAAAATGGGTATTCACCTTCTCTTTGGTGTTTGTGACAAAACTAAATGTGTACCTCATCATGTTAAAACACAGAATTTTGGGAAGCTTTTTGAGGCAGGCTCTGAAAAGAGGAAGTAGGATAATTTTACATATTGATCTATATGAATAGAAAATTGAATATCTGTGTGTATGTGTACACAAATCCACAGTTTGGACTTTTCCCCCTTTCACTTCGATTTTTTTTTTACATTAATGAGGATAACCCTGTTCATGTTTCAGGCTTCTAGTCACAGGGGTTATCAAGATAATAATAAAAACTACAAAATTTAACCTTCAATAGAAAAAACTTTGTATGTAATTTTCTTCCCTGAAACTTTAGCTGAAGAAAATAATATGCTGATTAATAAGGGAATTAAACTATTTTCTATCTAATCTCTTATTAAAAACAAACCTCTACTTTCTAGACCTAGAATTCACATTGTGATTCCCCAGACAGACATCCTGACAAACATGTTCAGGCACATTTTAATAGTGCAAATGACAGTACAATGACTATTACAGACTACTTTTTCAAAGAAGCTACTAACATTCTAGAAGTGTGCTATTTTGGCTTGCATGTTTCTAATATTCCCTTTGGTGGAACATGTTCCACGTAAAGGAAATAGTGAATTCGTGAAATAGTAAATAAAAAGTGAGTTTATGGGAGATTTAAAATTTCTGCTTTTTCTTCAAGTAGCATCATATTCATACAAATTCAACTAAAAGTCTTTTCGGCATGTGTTGTTATGTGAAAATGTAACTATTACATTATTAAAAAAAATAATTATGGATGAACTAGCATTATCCCTTGTTAATATAAATTAAACTATTATCATATCAATAGTACAAAGGCAAAAATAATTTTATGGAAGTTGAAATTGACACCTTAATATTATTTTGTTAAATTAATACTAAGTTGTCGATTTCAACAATTTTGCAGCAATGCAATTTGATTAAATTGAAAGTGTCATTTAATTCAAATGAAAGTAACATTTATTCACTCTCTCAGCAACATTCAAAAAGTTCAATCTACTCTCCTTTATAGGATATCATTTTATATAATTTAACTGACATGTGTATAAAGTTCACTTGTAAATTTCTATTATTACTCTTGGAGCAAGAATTGATAACTGTATATCCATGCTTTGTTGAAAGGAACATTTAGAAGTATTTATATTTCAAATTAGAAGTATAAGCAAATATTGAAATAATATACTAAACCCTCTTACACCTCACTGGCATTATTGATAAATGCAAATAGCTGAAGTCATTGTTTAATCTGCTCAAACATATAGATTAAAATAAATAAATAAATAAATTACACATTACAATCATTGTTCAAATGATCAGAAATTTAAACCATGTTTTAGAATCCAAGTAACTGATTTAGTCAGATCACAATGACAGCTATTATATATGTAAAGGGTGATTTACCTTTTTTCTGCACGGACTTTTTTACCACACTGAGAGCATGTGTACATGTTATCCCCTTCAAGGGTATCTTTTACAGTTATTTCATCAATGGAGTCCTGAAAATACAAGCATTCAAAAAATAATAAAAAGTAACACTCTATAAAAATCTCTAATTTAGTAATTTACCAGACTTACAAATAAATTTCGCATATCTGCAACTTGGCAACGTAAAGTGTAGAACTCTTCTAATGTGCGGCTTATGTGAGGACAATCCTAAAATAAGAAAATAGAACAATTTATTTTTGCCAAAGTATGAAAATCACATCTCACACACTCTTTAAAATTACTATAACAATTATAAAAGAGGCTTTGGTTTAAATTTTAAAGAAAAATTAATGATTACACAGTTTTTGTATGTATATATGATTACACAGTTTTTGTATGTATATTTCTTGTATGTATAAATACATATTTCTTGCATGTATAAATGCTTGCCTAAAGCCAAATACTCTTGTTATTAAATGCCAAAAATAGCAGTTTAATTTATTCCTGAAATTTAATTGAGCTATCCTTTAACAAAATGCTGAGGAAAATGATTACTGGTTGTAAAATGTGATTTAAGACAAACTTCTGCAAATACTATGCCCTAGCTAAAGCAGACTTCTTGTACCTACACAATGCAAATTCACTTAGCTAAAGTTTTGTCATTTAAGCTATATTACTTATATTTTTGTATATTATGTAAATAAATGCATTTTCTGTTAATTGTAACATCTTGCAAATATTTATGAATTAAAATTGTCTCATTGAAGCAAATATTTTTGAAGTCTCACTCAAATATTAAAAATCTCACTCAATTTTTAGAGTTGTGAGAGTCCCGTTGTATACAGTTTTTTATTTTCTTTTTTAAACTTCAATAAAACTTGTAAATTAAAAAATTATTTATCCTTGCATAAAGCAGCATTAAAAAAAATATTAAATAGGTATGACATTGAAACATAAATTGCAGAATTAAAAATTTTAAATTTAAGGCGATACCTTGAACAAATAGAACACTATACAGATGAAACTTTAAATGGTTAAACTAAAATAACATTTTAATTCAAATTGAACTTACCAATGATACCACATTATTTGACACAACACCACAAAACAGTGTTTTCACCAGCTGTTTCTAAAAGCAGAAAAAAATGCAAAGTAATAATTAATGGCTTCAATTCAATTTATTCAGCAATTATTTATTCATTTTTTTTTAATTTACCAAATCAATGACAGGTACAATTGAACTATAATCTTCACCACTTATTGCAAACAATGGCATTAACCAGCCAAAACTTTATGCTAGTAGTAATGACAATATAGGTATAGCTCCAGCTTTATGAATTCTCAACAGTATGATTTTTTTTTTAAAATGATATAACAACAACAACAAAAAATATCCAGACTGTGCAGATGTAATGGATTACATGCAATTTTTACTGTTATTTATATGAATAACATTTATTTAATTTGTTATTTTATATAAGTACCTTGGTTTAACTCCCGGGCAATGCCGGGTATATTTTCTAGTTAGCAAATAACATAAAGAACAAAATTCAATAAAAAATATACAGTAAAACCCTGATAAGTTATCATTTAAGGGATCAAAAAATTTCAATGACTTAAAAGAGTGACAACTAAGAGGAGCGTAGTAACCAGTGAAAGTGCTGAATATGCATTACTATAATCGTCACTTAAATTTATAACAATATTCATAACAATTATATAAATTAATATTTAGAAGTACTAATAAATTATGTAAATAAAAAATTAACTTTATCCCTTATGAGCTTCATCTGAACATTTTTAAAGCTTTAACATTATAATTTTACATATGCATTATGATATCAAATAGTAGTACTTGTCTAAATTTGACTAGAATGTGCACTTGTCAGTCAGATTGATTTTTTCTGAAAAACATTTAGAACTATGAATTCATTATATGTAGTATCTTTAATTGAAGTAAGATAATATCAAATGGCTTGTAAGGCTTCAAGGTGTTTCATTATGTGATCAAAAGCCCAGACTGTCCGGCTCATCCGTGGACATAGAGCAGCAAGATGGGCGGCCGGTTTCATTAAGTGGTGTTGAAGGCCCAGACCACACGACCAACCCAGGGGTTTATGGTAACAAATTGTGTGGCCGGTCATTAAGTGGTGTAAGAATTTCCCCATTTTCACTTTCATCGCTATCATTTTCATGCTTTCTAAAAATTATATAGTTAAATCTTTAATGGTCGTTGGGTTAGTGTCAGGTGCTATGAGTTAGCGTAACTTATTTCAGAATTTTTTCTTTCTTATCTCGTGCCGCCTCCACGGTGATGAGTTACACATAATAATAGCATCTGAATTAATGATGAGTAAATAAGAGTTAAATAATATTGTCATCTATGAGAGTAAGGCGAGACTGAAGGAAAACGACAACTAACCCAAAGGGCCAAGTTATCTGGGTGATGGCATATCAAGGTTTTACTGCAATTGAAAAGTGCACAAAATACATATGTATATTAAATATAGTTGAGGTTATATTCTCATTTAGATAGTTCCCGAAGGTCAAACTTATAACAAAGATTTACATGAAGAAAAATTTTCAACTGCATACACGTGGAAGGAAATAATACATATTTTTGCACTTACAAGCTCCGGTGTCATCTCCTCCAGCTTGCTGATAAGATTAGTGAAAAATTCAGCCATATCCTTCTGTTCTCCTGTATTCAACAGTTGGTGATCCATTGTATACACCTTACAGAAGCCACGGGGGTTGTAAGCTTTCCTTTCACTCTCCTGAAGAAAAAATTAAATTTGTCGGCTAGTAAAAATTGCTAAATTAACCTTATGAAGCCTTTCCTAAAGATTCAAATATCTGTTCTTGAACCAAACACTCAACAGAATGAGTAATCATGATAAAAGAACCTCACAGTTTTTATTGAGGCAAAATAAAGTAAAAAATGTTATAAAGATGTCATAAAGAATTTTAGTATAGTACAAGGTTTTTAAACTCCAATAAAGAAACCTTCAGAATTAAGAGAATGTTCAAGGCAATTTTTGAAATAATTTCAATTTAAATATCATAAGAACCCTATCATTTTATATGCTTATGTTTTAAGCATTCATAAAACTATGTATAATTATGCACTGGTACTTGAAAATTCTGAATATGCGGAGAATTGAATTTAGACAAAACCACAAACTGGGAAAATCACAAAATAAGGTGTGTCTAGATATAGAATAAACATACAAATGTGGAAAATATGAAGCTATCTGCAGCAAAACAAGCTGGTAAAGAAATGTAAGAGGTGTGCAGAGTTGTTCTTACTATTTATGATTGGATAATGCTGCTCATGAAAATTGTCTCTGAAAACTAGTGCTGAAAATATATGTACTATACAGTGCATTTTTTTTTCACTTTATCTTGTATTGCATGAGCTCTTTTATTGCCTATTAGTTTCTTTGATGCAGGACAGAATACATCTGTACTGCAAACCCCATCTCATTTCATTTTTTTTTTAATAATTTTGCCAGTTTCCTAAAATTTACTTATTACTTCACATTTATGTGTAACTTTATATCACATGATAAATAAAAACATTTGCACAATACCTACAAGGCTTCTTGAAAGTTCATTCAAGTATGATACCATTATTACTAATTCAAATAGAAGAGAACTATACTAGGATGCAAATTCCCCACAGTTCGCAAATTGGAGCAAACCAGAATACTTAAAAACTATGTACAAACATGGCCTGACCCCTAAACCTTGCATGTAGGTTTACAATAAGCAGACTAAGTCGCAGCTTGGGGTCCCTCAGACAGTAGATCCAATGCAGCAAAAGTTTCCAACAGTAATCCAGTAGACCCAAATTTTTTAAAACTACAAAGAACTGGAGCTGCCCCGAAACCTTACATGGGGATTTAAGATAGGTGGACTAAGTGAATAAAAAGGTGCTAAGAAACCATTTAAAGAAATACAGAGACACAAATTTTTAAAAAAATAAATGTATACTCAGCCAAAAGTATCATGTAGATTTACGATAAACGAACTGGTAGCAGCTTATGGACCCCAAGATAGTAAATACAATGCTGGGAAACAATCTAACAGAACTTTGAAGAGTCATATTTTTTAAAAACTACATATGAAACTGGCCAGTAGGACACTTCACATGAGGATTTACGATAGGCAATTAATTCATTGCTTCAAAAGTTTTCAAAAGAAATCTGGAGACAAGAATTTAATGAAATTAAATATGAACCTAGCCCAACTAGAGACCTTACATGGAAAATTACGATAGGTAGACTAAGTAAAACAATTTTTACTGGAGAATTTTTACTTTATTTATAATTTTAAAGATAAAAGTCACTCTACACATTGACTACTGATTGGAAATCAAATTTCATCAAAATTGGATAAGCAGTTCTAAAGTGATGCTCTTTCAAACATTTTAACATTGAAGTGACTCATGAAGGGAGCTTCAATTCAATCAAAATATTAAAATATTACAAGTTTAAAATTATAATAATAATATTATTATTATTCTTATTTTGCGAATTTCAATTCTGATATAAAACAATTTTGTATAAAATGTATTCAACATAAATTTCTTATTTGTATTTTAATGAACAATAATGATAATAACTCAATCACATTTTACAGTGATTGAAATTACTATCTAAATTTAAAATACATATTGCACAAAGCAATAAAATACATGTGGATTATAAAAGTGAAGCAATGAAAACAAGATTCTTAGCACTAGACTTACCAATAAATAAGCAAACATTCTCTGCAGTTCTCTCAAAGTATTTTCATGTTTGCAATTTTCATCAATCTATAAAGAGAATAAATGTTTATGATATTAGAAGAAAAGTATAGCTTAAAACGTTTTTGTCACAACTGATATGTAGAAAGTTACTTCAATATTCTGTAAACATACCAATATATGCAGTGTATAAGTAGCACTTAACCAAAGATTAAGTGGTGTAATTAATTGACTACATAATTTCAAAATGTTTCTGACCAATTAACTTTAGATAATTTAAAGAAAATGTGGCATTCTCGTTTACAGCTTGAAATCACATTAAAATTTAATTACATAGGTTCCTTCATATAGAGTTGAGCTATTGAATTGGTAACAAATTAAAATGCATGCAAACCTGAAAACAGGCATTAGCTGAAAAAGTGGCCAAAATTTTTGACGTGTCCTTTATTTTAAAAATAGAGGCATATTTGATACATAAGTTATAAATTTTATAAAGTAATCTAATAAACAATTCCATCATTTGAAGAAATAAAAACATGACATAACAAATTTATAAAGATTTTTTGCCCTTTATATATTCTTATCCAACCAAAAAGGCTAATTAAGATCATAGATTAAATATGTTGGCAATATACCTGATTAAAAATAAACAAATTTCTGGTTTAATTCCAATGGCCATTTCTCTCTATAAATATTAAAAAATACTAAAAATATCCTGCTTAGAAAAAAGAGCAAACTTGTCTTCTATATCATAAGAAATTAAACAAAATAGAAAATCCAGACAAGCATGTTTAATTATAGAAAATAGGCATTATTTAGGCTCAGAAACACATTTTTATTTTTTCATAAGGTATCATAAAAAATTAATTTCCTAAAAATTTTCAATTTTAGAATTTAAGAATGCAAAAATACAAATTTTAAAATGTCCTCCGCATATTTTGAACACTTTTGAAATGATGCGAGTCAGTGAATGTGCTTATGAGGTACGCACAATAAAAAAAAATTGAATACAAATCGCCCTTAAGGTTCTTAACTGCTATTTATAATCATAATTAGTCATTTTTAATGACCACTCAAGTCACCTTTTTAAACAGCTCCCAACTTGCAATGGCTGTCAACTGCACTGTCACACACTACACAGGTGCACACATAACTATGTCGGCATAATACACCCAAAATAAACAATTAAATACAACTTCAACCTCTGCATGAAATATGAGCATGCAGGTTTATGCTAAAAAGTAATAAAGATGTAAAAAAGTAAAAAGTAATAGATAGGGTAAAATAAAAAATTCAGAATTTTCTTATTTTTCTAGGCAAGCTGGAAAAAGTTGAAAGAGTGACTGCTTTTTAAAATTAGTGATAAAAAATAACCAGATGAAAAAAAAGTGACTAATAGTTGAAATAGTAACTAGGTAAGATTCTCGAACATGCAGCCTGCATTTTATGTGGGTGACAGGATTGACCAGCACTCAATCTGAAGATGGAAAGCCTGATATGTCAAGTGATGACAGGGTCCTCCAAGTATCCAATCAGAAGGCATTAATAAAATTAAAAATTTATTTATTCCAAGATGTTAGTTATGCAGCATTTTGAAATGACTAGGAGGCAAATTGTGCAGTAATTCTGATTACGAAATCCAATTAAACACTGAGATAGATAAATGCATAGCAAAAAAAAAAAAAAGTCCTTATAAGATGCTCCCCCTCTCATCTTAAATATGTATAAACAGGGAAACTAATCACACATTTCTTTATCCTTTAAAGTCCCCAAAATAATAACAAAAATAGCACATAAAATTTCTGAAAGTTAACAACAGAAGCAGACATTTAAAATGTTCTACCTTAGCAGACAAAATAGATGCTCTAGCTTGAGGCAACATATACAAATGCTGAATGCATGAAGCCAAGTAACAAGTAGCACCAAGATTGGTAAGTCCAACATAACCACATTCAGCACGCCCATCTTCGTGGGGCCAGTAGTCCCAAGGGTAAGGATTGTGAGAATCTACGAGGAGAAAAAAAAAAAAAAGCAAATTAGATGATATATTAATAAATTTCAGAAATAAAATGAGATAGAAATGAAACAATTTTTAAGATGAAGCACAATCTTATAGCAGAAATTAAAATCACAAAGAGCTTCATTAACATTAGTAAATTCACATCCAGAAAGCAATGGTAACAAGTTATCACTATCACACAAATATTTTATTTAAGGCTCTATATGTATTAGGATGAGAAGGAAACATTAAATAATATTTGATTTTTTAAAAACTTATTTTTCCCAGTTCCCCCACCCAAGATATTAAGGCTTAAATAAGCTGCCCTGCTTAGGACATGATAAAATAAAAAGGAAAAAGATTGCAGTCTTGAAATTTCCCAGGCTAAAACTATAGGAGTAGGGTAAGACATGATAAAAATTTGAAGATTTAGAATAATTCCTTTTATTCCTTCTAAAATGTCAAAAAACTGAATTTTTATCTAAACCGACATGATTTTCAACCACTCAAGTAGCAGTTAGACAAATTTTATAATGACATGAAATGTAGACCACTTTAGGATCAGTAAAATAGTTGTATCCCGAGTATCTAGCTCCATTGGGTTCCAAGATATTTAAATTTACGTGAACATAAAAATTATTCAAATTTATGACGACACCAGAAAAACAAACTCGATGAAAAAGATTAAAAAATTGTTTTTCATTGGCTGAAATATGTAGAAACATCTGTGCAAAATATAAAAATTATCAAACATGGTCATGAAACCAAATATTCTTTTTGGAAATAACCAAATATTCTTTTTCTATTGCATAAGAACACTTACTTGCTTATGGCATTATGATATTGCAGATAATCTGGTGATCCATAACTTATATGTAGTTAGAAAAGTGGTCCTTAGATGCAAAAAGGTGAAACACTGCTCTACATAACCTAATCAACAATACTCTGCTTTCCTTCAGTTTCAGTATTTGTCAGCCTTCATTTCAATCTGCTGAATTTCTAGAAAGGTCACAGTTTTTGTTTAACCCTTTCGCGACGATCGGCACGCCCACGTGCCAGCTGCGAACTTGCATTCAAGGACGAACGGCACGCACTCATGACAGAGGAAACTTTACCGTAAGCTGCGTGCGGCACGCATGCGTGCCTCCATGCGGAAAGTTTTAATTTGTCAAAAGAATAGGAGCAACTAACGAGTATTTTGCATTCAGATTTGTATGAAAAATATACATCAAATAGAAAATAAATATTTCTTTTATTCCTGAAAAAAGTAGATTTCTGTGTTGAATAGGTGATTTTTAGTGAATTTTTTTAGAGAGTTAGGCTTAGCACAAAAAATGTGCCGTCCTTTCGGACCAGTTCGGAAGCGAAACGCTCTGTCTTTTGGGCCGTGACAGCTCCAGAATGCCGCCGTCGCGAAAGGGTTAATTTTCATACAAGTTTATCCTATGATATCAGAATGTTTTGCTTCACAATGCCTAACATAGTCTTAGATACTTAAAAACATTTTGTTAAATAATATAGTCCAAGAATTGAAAAGAAAGAAGGTCTTTATATAATTCATATATCTTTGTTGCAGTTGAGAATATTTTATTTAATTTATTCAGATCATTAAATGTTATGGTTTAATTACACAGAGTACAGAGTAGAAAATTTTATTGTTTATCATTGGTTTGGCATTAATTGAGTAAATCTCTTTAATTTTTATATTCTATACAGTCTTTAAAACAGAGTATTCTAAGTTCTTTTACTGATGTGTTTTGTGTAATTTATGGATTTATATAACTAAAATTTCTAAATTGTAGTTTTTTCTTGTTTGACTGAACTTCAAAAATTATTCTATTTTAATTGATGACTTTTCAAATTTAATGTTTTTAAGTTATAAAACAATATGTACTAACCACTTAAGATTCATTTTAGCAATGTTATATTTACCAGATGGTGGATTGTGACCCAGCACCAGGCTATGAAAGCTAAATGACGGGTCGCCTAAATAAACTCCCGAAAAACTAGGTGTTTCATATTGGGGTTTTCGTTTTTACACCAAACTTTTAAATACAAGTACAATACTACATTGAACTCCCACATCTGTGCCATTTTGCGATCTCACACATCTTTGACAGAATACCGCTGATAGATTTTGGCTTGTTTTGCCATCAGAAGTATCCTGTTTTAGCAGAAAAAATTTCTAATGCTTTTTGTCCTGACCTATAAGTGTGAATCAAGAGTTTTTAACATTGATTTTCAAAAAAATAAATATAACAAGAGAGATCAATCATGCATAAAGCATCGATTATGAAACACTTTCCAACTTCAATGCAATTTTATATAAACATCTTTAAAATGCGATACATTCCTCGGTAATATTTTTAAAATTATTACAATACTACATTAATTTATTATATTTGAAAACTTGAAACTTTGTCGAAAAAAATGAACTTCATTCAAATGATGGCATTGAAATATAAATTGCCTGGTTTAAACATCTCTAAAATGCGATCAATTCCTCGGTAATATCTTTAAAATTATAATAATACTACAATAATTAATTATATTTGAAAACTTCATCGAAAACAAATAAACTTTATTCAAATGACGTCATCGAAATATAAATCAGCTCTATATAAAAGCAGCATTTCATTCATAACATTATTCCATTCCTTTCATTCATCCCAATACTATAATAATTTATTTTATTTAAAAACCATGGAGGTACAAGTAATTTAACTCTATGCTTAAAACTTCATCGAAAAAATCGTCTGGTTCTCTGTGTAAAATCAATCAATGTTCATATCAGCTATATTGTGGACTCTATGAGCTAAATAATTTTGAGTTAAAGAAATGCAGCAATTTTTATACAACTCATTCTACATTTTTTGGTGTTTACATTCTCCATAAGTGAAAATTAGTCTTTGTTGTAGAAATAATCAAATTTTGATGATCATTTAAACTCAAATATATTGTAATTGCGTTGTTTCGATATGTAGATGCACAGAATTTAAACAAAAATAAAGTGGTTTTAGAATGGATACAACACTAAATATGAATTAAAAAGAACTTTAAAAATCACGATTTTGACACAAGATGGATGCCATATTTTAATTTAAAGTGGGTCACGTGATCTCTTCAAATAAAGGGTGTAATTAATATTTTAATTTTTATTTAAATAACTACTGAATACATTTTGCTGAAATTTTTTTTATATATTTTATGGGATAATTTGAATATTTCCTAAAACTTTTGAAGCAATTTGTGAATTTTAAATTCGCTTAAAAAATGTTTGAAAAATTAGGTCCCATAGAGTTCAGTGTATTTCATTTTTTCAACCTGGGTTCAATGCAAAACTAATTGGGTGATATTATTCATTTATATTCGCATAGGTCCCACACACCGTCTGAACAACATACTAAAATTTCATTTTGATAAAGTCATTTTTACAGCAGTTATCGTGCTGACAGACAGACAGAATGAACAATATCATAAACACTTTTCAACTATGTTGTAAAGTGTTAGAAACTGATTGGGAGTTGAACAGAATCTAAGAATAAAGTTATCTTTTTATCCAAACCTGAAGCTTCTGACTAACAAGAAACAGCATCACACTTTTCATTAATAAATTAGTTGGTTTTATGTTGACTTCTTTACATTTTTGTAAGAGTAAATGCTTCTTTAGTATATGAAAACAGTATGGACATTCACATCAGTTTTATTTTACACATAGGCCAGTATAGGTCATAAAAATATTAGTGGGTCACGTAGGAGAAGCTTAAAAATAACCAATTCAAAGGAAAAGAAGTTTGGGAAGTGCTGATCTAAATCATAAATTTTCAAAAAATGTTAGTTTATTTTATAAACCTAATTTTTAAGATCTTTAGAAGCCTATAATTTCAACTAGACTTTTATGTGAAATATTTTGTTTTGCTTACAAATGTATGTATATATTTCTTAAACTTATTTTTTGGTAACTGAAGTGTGTTTCAATTTTTACTTGACTTTGTCATTGGTCAGTTTGTTGTCTTTAGATACCTGTGACTTCTGCAATGACAATTTAATATTTTTACACATTCAATCTATGAAAAGATATGAAAAAATTATTATAAATTTCAGCCATGTGTAGAAAACTTTAAAAATGTGTTTTAAATGTAATTCTTAAAAAAAAAAAGGTTTAGATTTATGGGTTTTGATACATTTAAACTTTATATCCAGCAAAAGACTGAACATCAAGACATGCTCAGATTCCTCATTTAGAAATACATTTGCAAGACTAAATAAAATAAATTATATATGATAGAGAAGTATGATTTATGACAGATGAAGCACATATTTAATTCTCATTTTTAATAATATCTTATATTGTACTCAAAATATGATGTCATGCAGTACCTGGAGTATTCTGTAAAAGCAGCTTTTCATGAAGAATCTGGTAGTTATCAAAGGAGCCTTTCAACATTTCAACCAAGAGATCATATGCTGCAGAGCGAACAGAAGGGGATTTGCACTTTGGTAAATACCTTTGTTTTGGGCTTGGAAGAGCAAATAGTGCTTCAAACAAATGCAGTACCAATTCCTGGAAAAATAAAATCCAAATGAAAACAAATATAGACAGGAACAGTAAAGAAGCTTTATCAAATACTACGAATGGTGATCATTCACTTGGATTCAGTTCATTTCATACAATATTATACAAATTTCAATGAAATGTTCAGACCCAAGAAACAGAAAAGCTAATTAAACCTGCATGCTACCAACAGTTACTGAAAAGTTTAGCAACTTATTAATGAATTTGATAAAACAAATCCCAAAATGTGTAAATGATAATTGTTAAATTTGAGCTTTTAACTGAATAGAATGTTGGATGTATCCTCCTGTATTTGACTCCTATTTTAATAACCAAATTATCAGCTAAAACTAACAGCCTGCCTGTAAGCTTCTAATACACATTTTAATATTCAAACAAAACAATAATTACCTTTCCTTCCTTAGAGCATTTAAAAGTGAGGCTGTGTTTCATTACAACTGTCATTAAATTTATCAATCCCCGGAGTCCATCATCTTCTATGGTGTTATGCCGAGTCTCTATATAATCTCTAGTAGTGATGGATTGAGCAAGATACTGTGCAAGACTTTCCAAATCCAAGCTGGACTTCTATGAATGAAAATACAAGTTATAATAGGACCTAAAATAGATGAAAGATGATCTAATGGTACTAAAACCAGAAGATATTTAGCCATAATTAAAAACAGTTTTGTTTGGATTATACTAAAATAGACAATTGCCATTTACTACTATAATTCTATTTTTGGAAAAGAAATGCTAATATTTTATATCATTATAGACTAGTATGACATAATTTAAGAAATTTTTCCTACTTTTGAGAGTCATTAATTGAGCTATAAGATCTATGAACCAAAAAGAACTTGCAAAATGATCTATAGGTCAAACCTAAAGATATGCAAAAATATGATACAGAGCCAATGTGCTGATACACAAAAAGTGTTCTAAAAAAAAATTCAACAGTTTTAAAATTAGGTAGATAATCTAGGGACCTAAGTGCAATAATTTTGTGATAGCATATTTAAGAAGGAAAAAAAAATCTTTTAACCTTATTTCCTGATGCATCAGACTTTAAACTCTTTAATTGACTCATAAGTTAAAATATTTAGTCTTGCAACCACTTATAGAAATTTAGATAGCATTTTTCCTAAAGTAGGAAAATGAATTTGGATTAATTAAAAATTTAATACAATGTACTCTAAAAATGAAAGTAAAAGCACATTATTCACAAGCGAATTAAGATACCAATGACTATAGGTTAAAATTCAGAAACTAATTACATTTTGAAAATTATTGAAAACTAGTTTTTACCTGGTCTTTACATTCTTGTAGAGTATCTTCATCAAGACTATCAACAAGTCGACACACAAGCCAAAAGTAATCTTTACAACCTGGCCCGTATGGCTCCTTATCTTCTTCCTACAAAACAGAAGAAAAATAGATTAGCACATTATAGAAATATAATATGTCATAACCAGACTTTTAAGCTGAAAGCTACAAACAAAATGGTAATAACTTACCAGAAAGTGTATCTTAAAACAAAAAAGATGCACATTTTAGGAAAAAATCTGACTACAAGATTAATACTTGCAACCAGCATGATTCATTATGTGAGGCTAGTCTCTCTCTCTCTCTCTCTCTCTCTCTATATATATATATATATATATATATATACACACTTTGTTCTTTTCAATAATTATATTTTTCAAAGAAATAAATTATACCTACAAGTCTCAGGGGTTCTACAAGGTAGATGCAGTAGTAATATGTTAGCTAATTTATACCTTTATTATTATGAAAACAGTCTTTTACTTCAATAGATTATAAAATTTATAGATATGTTGATGATCTGATATGTTTAGTATATACTGAAAATTGTGTCACAGATATAGATTTCTATCCTGACAATTTGGAATTAATTCCTAATACAGATACTATTAGTAATAATATTAATTTTTTGGATTTAAATATAATTATTGATTCTACTAATGGTATAGTTACTAATTTATATGATAAAAAAGACAATTTTAATTTCAACATTAATAAAATATTACCATTTAATTCCTACAACTTGATTCAGTTGTTTAGAAATATTATCCTTAATCAACTTTTTAGAATTCATAGATTATCAGATAAAAAATATCATGCTATGCATATAAATAAACTAAAAATTATCAGCAAATTATACAAATATCCAGCATATTTTGTTAATGGTATTGTTAAAAAGTTTGGATTAGCTGAATTTTCATGAATTCTCTTCTTTGTATCTCATATTGGCTAGACATCAACATTCTCTTATTAACACTTTACAACAAAGTTGAAAAGTGTTTATGACTTTGTTCATTCTGTCTGTCTGTCTGTCTGTCCGTTAGCACGATAACTGCCGTAAAAATGACTTAATCAAAATGAAATTTTAGTATGTTGTTCAGACGGTCTGTAGAACCTATGGGAATATAAATGAATAATATTACCCAATTAGTTTTGGATTGAATCCGGGTCGAAAAAATGAAATACATTGAGGCCTATGGGACCTAATTTTTCAAACATTTTTTAAGCGGATTTAAAATTCACAAATTGCTTCGAAAATTTTAGGTAATATTCAAATTGTTCCATAAAATATATAAAAAAAATTCAGCGAAATATATTCAGTAGTTTTTTAAATAAAAATTAAAATAATAATTACACCTCTTATATGAAATGATCACGTGACCATGATATGAAACGATCACATGACCCACTTCAAAACGATATATGGCATCCATCTTGTTTCAAAATCGTGATTTTTTTAAGTTCTTTTTAATTCATATTGAGTGTTGTATCCGTCCTAAAACTACTTTAATTTTGCTTAAATTCTGTGCATCTACATACTGAAACAACGCAATGACAATATATTTGAGTTTAAATGCTCATCTAAATTTGATTATTTCTACAACTAAGCCTATTTTCCACCTATGTAAAATGTAAACAGCAAAATATATAGAATGAGTTGTATTAGAATTCCTGTATTTTTTTAACACAAAATAATTTAGTCCATGGAGTCTGCATGGCTGATATGAATGAAATATTAATTGATTTCATAAAGAGAAGGACGATTTTTTTCGATGAAGTTTCAAGCATAGAGTTTAATTTTTTGTAGCTCTCTTAAACAAAATGTTTAAATAAAATAAATTATTATAGTATTGTAATGAATGAAATGAATGGGAGAAAGTTATGAATGAAATCCTGTTTTTATAGAGATCCAGGCGTGTTATTTTTTCTATGACGTCATTTGAATTAATTTCAGTTGTTTTCGATGAAGTTTTCAAATATAATAAATTATCGTAGTATTATGATAATTCTAAAACTATTACCGAGGAATGTATAACCTTTTAGAGATGTTTAAACCAGGCAATTTATATTTCAATGCCGTCATTTGAATGAAGTTCATTTTTTTCGATGAAGGTTTAAGTTTTCAAATATAATAAATTAATGCAGTATTGTGATAAGTTTCAAAATATTACCAAGGAATGTATTGCATTTTAGACTTGTTTAAATAAAATTGCATTGAAGTTGGAAAGTGTTTCATAATCAATGCTTTAAGCAGGATTGATCTTTCTTGTTTTAACATTACATTTTAATTACATCCCCTTATATATTAGTCTCACTGTTTTCGTTTATACATCCCATTATTTTGTAGCTCTTACTGTAAAATGTCACCTTTTATTGCCTTTTCACATTACTGTTATTTGTTTCACACGACTGGCAATAGTGGATCTCTACTTTTCAATTTTGCGATTGGTAACAGTGGTCTCTTCATTTTCAGCTCCTATGGTTGGCACATTTTCAGTGTTTTATAATCCAGGTATTCTTGTTTCCTTTATAATTGTTCTATCTTTATGTGTGTTGTCCAAGTAAAAATAGATTATTATAGATATAATCTATCTATTTCTACAGAAACATACATATTTTGTATTCATTTTAAATAAATACTTGGACTCGACAAAGAGTTTTTTTTTTTTTTAAATGAACAATTCAATTATTTACGTCTAGTCCTTGTCCACATGTATAGCATTAATGCTTGGAATTTGTTTTCTTATTATCGATTCCATAACTTTGATATTTGTTGATTATCCTTAGTTTGATGACTTTAAATTTGGATTTGTTTTCCATTTGCTTGATTCCGCTATTTAATACTTCTTTTTATTATGTAGGTTTTATTTAAAGTATTAGGATTTTTGAGTTGCAACTTCTCTCTATTCTACCTTTGGAATTTCAAACTATTATATATATATATATATATATATAGCTTTTCTAAATAAAAAAGTTATTTAATGGCTTTTTCTACAAATTTTAACACATTTTCATAATCTTACTGTATGTCCAAATTTTTAGACATTTTTAAAAGAAAAATTCCCAGAAAATCATGCAAAAACCTAGTTTTTTAACAATCCATTTCAAAGTGTTAAACACTTGTTTTCTTAAGGCCCCACTTTATCATACACATTCTGTGATTAAATATTTTCTCTCTACAAGTTTTAACACATTTTTACAATCTTACTGTATGTGCAAATTGTTAAGAAATTTTTAGGGGAATTTAAAAAAAATTCCCAGAAAATCAAGCGAAAACCTATTTTATTTTAACAACCCATTTAAAGGTGTTAACTTGTTTTTTAAGGGCTCACTTTATCATAAAGCTCATTTAGAATATTTTCCCAAGTAACATTAGTCTAAAATAGGAATGTTTTGTCTAGTTTGTTCAGTTCTCGTGAAGGAGACCACAAATGACACATTTTTCCATGATTGCAAATTATTCTGCTTTACCAACTTGGTGATAAACTTTACCTCAAAAGACATTACTTTTTATGCAATTTGCATTGTTTTTATTCAAATTACACTTGTCCCCCGATTTACACAGAAGATAGGTTCTGCACAAAACCGTGTAAATTGAAATCTTGGATTTTGCTAAGTAAAATCGTGTAAAACGAAAATAACTCCAAAATGTGCATGATTCAGTCATTTCTTTAAGTAAAACAAAAGTAAGACATCTTAGAAAACTTAAAATTATACTTAGTTTATAAAACAACAAACATATTAATGTAGTAATATAACATATTTAATTTATTTTACAGTAGGAACAAAGAACAAAAAAAGAAAAAGACCCTTAAAAATTAATTATAAGTTTAATCACTGTCATCACTTTCATGTACTATCAGTCTTTTCTTTCTGATAGGTATGATGTCACTTTCATCACTTGAGCTTTCTTGATGCGATTCTGGCTCAATGGTTGACGAATTAGACAAGATCTCGGGTTGACAAGACTTTGTCATGAAATCAGTAATTAACAATTGCGTAGGTTTTTCTGCTAAATCTTTATAGACCTCTTCATATTGATTTAAGCATTTACGAAGGTCTCGCTGGAATCGGAGAGCTCAATCAACATTTGTGTCATATTGTAAGAAATGGTTGCCCAATTTTCTTCCCAAATCAAGTCCTACGCTTATGATTCTTGCTCTGAATGCAATTGGTTCAGATTGCTCATCATCAGAATCATTGTCTTCATCATGTTTGTTTGTTTCACGAATCATGTTAATTAAATCATCATTCAATTCTTCATCAGCCATTATTTCTTCAATATCTGCCTGAGCTAAATCTTCAAAACCTTCTCCTTCTATAGTATGGGCCAACTCAGTGATCTGAGAATATTCATGCTCTATTGGTGATTTATCATTTCCACTTTCAACAACATCCGGCCATATTGCTTTCCAGCAGGCGTTGATCATTGATTGTTTGATCTGAGTGTATGACAGTCCAACATGCTTAACACAATCTAAAATTGTAAATTTATTCCAAGCATCCATCAGAGTAAGAGATTCATCATTCTCCATTTGTTCTAAGATATACCTGAAAGTTTGCTTGATGTACAGTGCTTTAAAAGTCAAAATTATCCCTTGATCTAACGGCTGTAATAAGGAAGTTGTATTCTTTGGTAAAAAAACAACTTTTACATTTTCGTGTTGTAAATCTAGAGGATGACCTGGTGCATTATCAATTAATAGAAGAGCCTTAAAAGGCAATCCCTTTTTAGTTAAATAATTTTTGACATCTGGAACAAAGTAGTTATGGAACCATTCATTGAAAGCTATGGCAGTGACCCATGCTTTTCTATTAGACATCCAATAGACGGGAAGGTTTTTGATATTTATTCCTTTGAATGATCATGGTGATTTTGATTTGTTAATCACCAATGGTTTCATCATATAATCGCCAGAAGCATTGCAACAGAAAAGAACTGTTATACGACTTTTCGCTACTTTATGACCACTAGCTGATTTGTGAGCTTTGGCTATAAAGGTTCTTTCTGGTATTTTTTCCCAGAATAATCCGGACTCATCAGCATTGAAAACCTGAACAGAAGTGTGGGAGTTAGCGGCAATGATTTCAGCAAGTTTTGACGGATATTGTTGTGCCGCATCCAAATCAGCAGATGCACTTTCACCTTTCATTCTTAGATTATGTAAAGAATGTCTTTGTTCGAATCTCTCGAACCACCCATGGCTTGCGGGAAAAGATACCTTCTTTCATCGGACGAAGTCAACGGCGACTGATTCTTAAGTGATTGATAAATCTTCAAAGCTTTATTTGTAACAGCATTGGTATCGATCGGGATTCGCTTTTGACTTTAGTCTTCTCCATATCACTAAGGCTTTTTCCATATTTTCCATTGTAACATCTCTAACATATGAAGTCGTACTCATACTGCTGCAGGTTGCAGCTGCTACACTTTTTCTAATGGAGTCTTCATTTTTTCTTATTGTCCTTATTGTGGCTTCATTCATGGAGTAAAATTTAGCAACATCCGTTATTCTTTCTCTATTACGTAGACGGTCTAATATTTGAATTTTAGTTTCTAAAGAAATAACTTTTCATTTGATCTATCCATTTGACTATCTTTTCATTTGATTTTTCTGCAAATCCTTTGACATTATAGAACCTTAACAAATTTACGCAAACTATAAAGATGAAAGAAAACTATAAATTTTGAAAACTTACCAGTTCAAAAGATAAACGCACAATAATATAAGCTTTGCTGCTAAAATGTTTCTGCACTATGTACTTGCATGAACCAGATAGCTTTACTGTTGGAAAATACATATGGGGATTCCCCTAAATGTATATATTTTACAACACCGGGAATCCCCTGTTGTTTTCATCAGTGTAACCAAAGGAATAAAATTAAGAAATGTTAAAGCGAAATCCTGTAAAACAAGTGCCGTGTAAATCGGGGGATAAGTGTATTATGATTGAACTATAATAACAGTCATAAGTATAAATTGTAATATTAGAAATATTTTATATAATCTTATAACACAATTGTTGTTTAAGAGTGCTAAATGATGCTTTGACTGCAGCAAGTGCTTTGCTTAAATTTTATTATTTTGAGAAAAGTTATGAAAATTGCCTATTTAGGAAATCAAGTTTGAAATATAAATCAAGTTCAAATTTTATAGTTTTACTTAGAAAATTGATATAGTACTAACTTGGAAATTTGTATTTAATGTATTACAATATATGCAAATTTTTTAGCCACAAAAGTCCAATAAACCAGTCATAAAATACTCGAATCAGTTAAACCATCTTTTAGTTATAAGAGAAAATGATAAGATGCAGAAACTGAGTATTACATTCCCATTGTTCAGCAGGTAAATGGTGTGGTGGCAATAGATTATCCTGGACTCAGCTTTACTGCTTGAAAAAAGTTTAATTGAAATCAATCGCGTAACTGAGGAGTTATTTTGCTTAGAAGCATCTTTTTGAAATTCTGGGTTCATTCTTAAAGATTTACTGGAAAATTTTAATTATATAAAATATGATTTATAACAATTACTATATTTAGTTAACTGTAAAATGTGGTCAAGCATAAAAATTAATTTTTAAAAAAAATGGGAAAAATCATGTGGTACAATGGAAGGAATTGGGCAATCAGGGGGGAACAGTTGAAAGAAATATACAATTAGAGGCAGTTATGATAAAAAAAGTTTAGGTTTGCCGCACTACAGAACTATTATTATAAAGGAAATATAATAAACATTGCACTACAGAACTATTATTATAAAGGAAATATAATAAACATTCTTTAAATTATTTCATATTACATACATCAGGTCGAGGGGGTTTCATGTTCTGAGCAATGGATAAAAAAGTTAGCAGACTGCTCAATAAAGGAATCACAAACTGGTAACCTGAGTTACCATCCGAGTTAGTTCCAAGGCATAATCGGTAAAATCCTGTACAAGCTTCTCTCCTTAAACTGGGCTGAAAGATAAAGGACAGCTATTAGAAGAAGAAAAATGACTTTCCATCACTTTACACGTATATGAATATTCTAGATACAACTAAACTAGTAATAGCAAACAATAGAGGATATTCATTGACAGTTGAATTCTTTCGCATTTTGACATATGCAACATTAAAATGTTGCCGTATACCAACCTCAAAATATTTTTAGTGAGGCAAAAAGGTTGAATTCTTCCTTCACCAATTATAATGTACTATATATAGTACCTTCAGAATGTAATTTTATACTCCATGCATTGTCCAAATGAAGCTCTTTTGTATGTGACACCAGCATTTTCACATGAATGAAATGTTCTTTATTTTGAAATTATTTTAATTTTGTTTGTTTGGTTGTGTAATAATTTGAATATGATGTAAATTTAGAATAATATCAACTAGATTTCTATCTGGGTGAATCTATGTAATGTCAACTGAAAAAGTAAAAATGCTTTTGAGTGAATTAATTTTATCTGCAATCGCTGAATTTTGAACTCCAAATTCTGGATATTTTTATTTCTAAGAAAATGGTTGAACATCTAAAGACCATTGAAATATAAATTCTTGTAAAATAATCAAAAGCTTTTTAAAAATTTAAATTATTAAAAGTATACAACATTTATTTCACATTTAAAATTATAGAAAAGTAAACAAAAGCTGTTCAAATATTAAACAATTCAAAAGAAAATAAATGCACCTTAAAATTTAAATTATTGAAAATAAAACAAAATTATTTTAATATAAATTATTGAAAAGTAAACAAAAGATCTTTAAATTTAAAACTACTGAAAAGTAAAATTTCAAACATAAACTAAATGTTTTTAGAAATTAAAAATAATGATTAAGCAAAAGAATTTAAGCATTTTCATTTTTTACGTGAAACCTCTAGTTTTAAATGTAATAAATCTATATTTCCATCAATCTTTGTTTTGCTACTATTTACATTGTGTTTTTTCTCACTAAAGGAATTGTGAAGAAGAAATTCTTCAAGTATAATAACAGAGATTAATATATTGACTAAACATTAATTTTACATATTACAATGGCTTATACACACTTCATGTAAAAAGACTAGTGCTATACAAAATTTAATATATATTTGAACTTTACTTTCACCACACTGATGTATACCAAATCTGGTTAAAATGGGAGAGGCAGGAGGGGTCATTAATTTGAATGTACATCTTATACATAATGATATTAGATCAATTTAAATGTGATATTCAAATTTGTTATTACAAAAACTGTAATATATCAATATTAATCTAAATTAGATGGACATTTCAGATTTTACATGTGTAATATGTGCTAGACACATATTACACAAATATTATTACATGCCCTATTACACAAAATTTACCTTAATTTATTAATCCTTTCGGGACGGCGGCATTCCGAAACTGCCGTGACCCAAAGGACGAAGCGCTTCGTTTCCGAACTGTTCCCAAAAGACGGCTAATTTTTTGCGCTAAGCCTAACTCTAAAAAAAAATTCACTAAAAATCACCCGTTCAACACAGCATTTTACTTTTTTCAGGAAGAAAGGAAATACTTATTTTCTATTTGATGTATTTTTTTTCATACAAATTTTCTTTTATTAAAATATTAAAAATTTTAGTGTATATATGTTATAGGTACAGATGGATAATTCTTTGGCATGTCCTCAGATTTTTTAAAACTGTACCACATATATGCGTATTCTTAGACAACAAATACTTTGCAAGTACAGGAGAGGTAAAAAATTTATCCAAATACAAAGTATATCCTTTTCCTAAAAGTTCACTTAGAAGTGTTTTCACAACACGTTCTCCATACCCACCATCTGAGCTTGATAATTCATTGTCCTTTTCAGTATACACAAGGAAATTCTATATATAGCCTGATTCCGATTATGACAATTTATATTTTTTTATTTCATATCTGGACCTTTTCGAGGGGATATATTGATGAAATCCCAGCCTTCCTTTCCATGAGAACAAAGATTCATCATTGAATACATTTCTTCTAGGACTGTATATAGATTTAAATTTTGAAACTAATGCATCTAACACGGGTTTCAATTTATCTAGTTTTTGGACATTACTATCAAGAGTAAAATGAAGGTAACGTAATATTCCTATAAATCGATCGCGACTCATAACTGAATAGAAAAAAGGAGTACTGATAATTGGATTCTTAGAAAAATGCATTTTAAGATTTGGTTTTCTGACAATGCTCGTCAAAACTACTAGTGCGAGAAACACACGAAATTCGTTTCCTGTCACAGGTGTAAATATATTTGGAACAGATGGAGTCTTCGATGTGGAAGGAGAGAGATTTTTCGTCCATTTTTTCTTTGCAAACTCATTAGTTGCTTTTACGATAAATTCTACTAGTTCATCATCAAAAAATATGCTAAAAAAATCAAGTTCCTTATCTAAATTAGGCGGCATGATATTGTGATTTATTCCAGACATGTTCAAAAACTGCAAGGAATTCAGATCTTTCAAATCACATGTCCAAATATCATTCGAAAAAACAGCAACTAAAGCTGGCGGCGTTGTAATAATAGTATGCACCGAATCTGAAGAATCAATTGCATTTTCAGATTCATCATCAGAAATAACACTGTTCCACGAATCTTCACTATATGCATCGCTTTCATTACTGTCTGGTTCGTTTACCATGTGTGTATATTTTTCCACAGAAAGGAAACGTTTTAAACCAGCCATACTTTTATCCGAAACAACCTAATTATTTCATTTCCGCACATTCCTTTACCCCCACCCGCCCTCCCACCCAATAAAAATACTTCCGCACATTCCTTTACTAAAGTTAGAAATGTAATCTAAACCCAACATACAGTTTGTTTAGTTAGTCAAAAGTTTGAACTCATGACTTACATCACAGACTAATGGATCAAAGATAGTATAGTAAGAGTTTAAACTGTAATAGTTTATTAAATGAAAAAAATTTGTTGAAACAAATAAAGACAGCATTAACAAAATTGAAGAAAAAAGAAATGAAACATTAGAATTTAATTTTAAGATATATGAATGGATAGCTTTAAATTGAACTAAAAAATAAAAGTCATTTGATTTGTAATGTTGTTTCTATTTGTAAAATGAAGTCACAATCTATTTACAAGTATAGGTTTCAAATTATCTTCTTCAAATATATTTGCAGTTCTATTCTGGAATTGCCCTGTTGAGATAATTTGTAATATTTTATAACAAGTTACTTTTATTACAAATAGGCAGAAAATGTTGCCATATTTAACACCAATGTGGTGAAGTTTAAAATAGAAATTTTTAAGAAAGTTCAAGAAAATATTCATTGTACGATACAATCCATTTTAATATTAAGGCATTTCATTTTTAAAATTGATATATTGTTTTAGTGATACGTACCTCAGGGTCATCAAGGACCAGACGTTTAAGCAATTGAACTAGATCAGGATATTGAAAGAGATGCGTTCGCACTTGGGGTTCGGAGAAAGCCCATGAAACAAGCAAAGTCATTGCACAGGAAACAACCTGAGCACGACCCCAGAATCCAGTCTTGTACTGATTAGGATCACAGGGAGAAGAAGCTTCACACATTAATGAAAGAATAGCTTTTAAAACAGATTCTGTATCCCCCATGACCTGAAGCATGACCTAGAAAATGCAAGAGTAAGATAAATGTATATACCTAAAAACTGGCAATGTTAATATTGAAAAATCATATAAAATTTAGGAATATATAAGTTTAACAGGCTACAATCTGAAAGATAAAGAAATGGTCATTCAATTAGCAAATTTAATGCTTTATTTGCAAGAGTGAGCACATTAAACTTTTTATCAATTTTGTGTTAATCTTTCTTTGGTATAGAGCATTGACTCTCAACCTAGGCAGAAACTATAAAATAAATTTATATTTACTCTTATTCTGAAACACCCTTATACATGTAACAGTTGCATACTGTATGAAAGTTACAAGATGCAAAACCATTAGTGTACATAATATATCGACCCACTTTTCAACTAAGATTTAAATTTACTTATTAAATAGTGTTCCAAAAATATCACCACTCCCTCTACTGAAAACTTTAGCTTTTTTGATTACTTAAATTTGTTTCTTAGTTGGCATATTAAAAATATTATTTGATTCTAAAACTTTCATAAAATGTATAGTAGGCTCAATAAATAACTATTTCATCCCTAAAAAGTGTGAAATGCAGAACAATAATTAACATAATTTACTTAAACCTTGAAATGCAAACATAATATAAATATTTTTCCAATCAGAAGTGTTCAAAATTCAAATGGGATGAATATGTCCCATTAGATTTAAAAGAGACAGCACAAAAAATCTATCAATGTATGGACAGAATACAGATTGTATACTCATAAAGATCATTCAATTAGCACATTTAATGCTTTATTTGTAAGAGTGAGCACATTAAATTTGTTATTATTATTATTATTAGTCAAACACTCATCTGCAAAAAATATTGTATATGCAATATATCTTTATACATAGAAATCACCAGCAGAAAATTATTTGTACATCCTCATATACAGTAAAACTTTCTATAACAATCACCCTCCATAACAGTACCCACCAAATAACATCCACTTATATTTGTAATGGAATGTTCCCATAAGGATATCATTAATCAAAACAACTGAGGACTGCCTATTATACATTTTTGCATACAAAAAAATTGATATTTAACATAAGTTTTGGGTTAAATTGAAAACTTGTTATATATTCCTTTTCCTCACCCAATTCAAGCAATTAACAGCAAACTACATTTCTTTTTAGATAATGTAAAAGACAAAATGCTCATAAAGATTAAGTTTAGGGGTAAAGTAGAATAAGATTATCCCATCATCAATATTCAATAATAAATTTACATAAATATATTAAAATTTATGAAGATTCACAAACAGAAGAAACATTTTCAAATATTTCTGAAATAATTGAAACTAAAATTGAAAATGATAATGAATTACATGAAGAAAACAAACAAAAGTGGAAGTTGCAGAATCAACAACATACCAATTTATTCTCCTATGTGATCATAGATTATTTTAAAAATTTCAGAAAACATAATATAATTTTACATTTCTGAATTTTCTGTTTAATGTGTATTCTGCAGTATAACGGTATACATATGCTTATTTTCTACACACCTTTTGGGAATTTATTTTGGTGACACAGTCAAGCAACAGTCATTTCCAAACAGGCAGGAATGTTGCAAATTGTTTAGAGATTTTACTGTACTACTTTAAAGGTTAAAGGTTGCACAATTAATTTTATGGGATTATTAACTAGACTGGAGCAGTGTACTAATGGGATGCTGCAGGAAGCTAAATATATGAGGAGCTACATATAACTTTTACTGAGGTTATTTTGCCATATATATCCTTACAGATCATACCGAGTAGCAAAATATAACACAAAAATATTTCTTATCATATAGAATGAAGAAACTACGTTAATTAAAAAAGAATATTTTCAAATTCTTCGTATATCCCATAATCCTGGATTGCTTAAAACTCGGTATGCAATTCCATCTATATGAGTGCTTGTGCTACTGTTAATTTCAACTGCAAGAGATTATTTGACTTGAAAAATTTGAGGGTACTTATCGGTTACAGGGACCATGGGTTACAGACTACTTTTTCGAGTTGTCGCCAACACGAACATTGGCAATATAATCAACACGAACATTGGCAATATAATCCGATACAAGAAATTCACTACAAACACAATGATTACAATTTAATATATAATGGATATAATCAACTTTACTTAACAAAAAAATATTGTGTTACATAGAAATTTGTGGTGGCCAAAACTCAGCTATTGCTGATAAAATGTCATTAAATTTATCACTACCGGTAATGCTTCGCCACATAAATTCTGTAAGATATGAGTCTAAGTGCTGTCTCGCAGTGCCTCTATGCTTTTTGTTAAGCCATTTCACGGATCCCCAGAGTCTCTATAGTCTACGTATGAATCCTGATTTCAGGATTCACAGCATTATACCGATGGTTTACTTTCAAAGGTTGAAAGTCGGTGTAAGCCATGAAATATGAACACAGCGCCACCTATTTATAATATCATCAACCAGTATAAACCAGAATTTGGCGTGGTCACTATGTGTTGCCTTGTTTAGCTTCATGTTAGCTGAGTTTCGGCCACCACAAATTTCAATGTAACACAATATTTTTTTGTTAAGTAAAGTTGATCAAACCCATTATATATTAAATTGTAATCATTATGTTTGTAATGAATTTCTCGTATTGGATTATATCGCCAAAAGTAGATGGTAACTCATGGTCCCTATAACCGATAAGTACCGATTTGAGTTACATGCTAATATATCAGGCAAATTCGTATTGTTGTACAAAGATAGCCTTCCCTGGTGGTAATGTTCCATACATTACAGCTAAATCTGAAAGTGAGGAAGGAGAACCAAGTTGTGCGATCGATGTGGAAAATTAAATTTATTTTAAATTAAAGACATTATAAATAATTTTAAAAGTCTTAAAAATTTAACATATTATTTTACAATAAGGGGAAGGACACTATAAGAGCTATATCTTTCTGTCTGATCAATATTAAATTTAATATAGTTAGGACTGTATTCTGGGTCTCCTCTAGTTTGACAACTAACAATGTAACAAATTGAAATTAAATAATTATGTTTACCAATGCATTTTTAATATTCAAAACTAGTAGAATAGAAAAGATTATTCATTTTAATATATTCATATTTATAAATCTTAGCATGTGTGTGCATAAATCTCACATGAATATTCCTGAATTTATTATTCACTAAATTGTAAGAATTGTTGAAATTTTGAACCAGCATAGAAACTTAAATCCTGACTAATTTTGGAAACAAAATATCAATTCTTTTTATTTAGGAATTTTCTGTGTATTTTTTAAATCACTAGGGAGTTCTGCTTTCTATGTTTGTAATCCTTATAACTTGCTGCTGCTCGATGAGTTCATTTCGTAAGCTCTTTTGTGCCACCTATTATTCAAATGTATTACGCTTATTGGGGATCCACTCCTTGTACATTGGCACTCACTAAACCCTGAAGCACACTTCATGAACTCGTTTTACCCAGCTGGTACACACAACCACCCTCGTGCCCCCAGTGGGCTCTGTAGGATGAATTAAACATACCTAAATAGAGCCTTTCTAAATGAGTAGTGGACTGTATTTCTATAAAAGAAGAACTTCAGTAATACTTATCCATACCTTTATTACAAACTATTTATATTAACAACCGAGAACAACGAGCCAATTTCTCGTGTCACCTAACGCCACAAGTTTTATTCCAAAAACTACAATTTCGCTTTTTCAAAACCAGCAACCCGCTGCTTGGCGCTCGCCAAACAAGAACACTTGGCGTCTTTCATACATACTTACGGGCTCCAACATTCCGCCCGGCGTTGAAATGTCAATTTCAAGGAATGAATAAGTACAAGTATGAAAATCAAAAAATCTTTTCAAGGTGGCAATAAATGCTTCAGAAGATAAGTCACATACAATATCCAAATGAACTGCCTTGGTAACCATACATACAAATATACAAACATAAATCTTATGATAAATCCCTTTACGTTGACCCCTATATTTAATAAAAAATGGTCCACAAAAATCCACCCCTGTGCAATTAAATGGAAAATTTACATTTACCCTTTCCTTTGGTAAATCACCCATAATTTGTTCTGCTATTAGAGGTTTGACCTTAAAGCAAGTAATACAATTATGCACAATCCTTCTACATGTGGTTCTGCCATTTAAAGGCCAAAATTCCCTACGAATACAATATAATAAATTTTGAGGTCCAACATGTAGATATTTTTTGTGATAACTCTCAATAATCATTTCAGTGAGTTTATGCTTGGCAGGCAATAAAATGGGATGTTTTTGAGTATCAGCTATATGAGAATTTTGGAGACGACCTCCTACTCTCAAAACATTATTTTGATCCAAATAAGGGTTTAAGTTTCTTACCTTTCCAGTTGGAGATTTACCTTTCTGAATGTTAGCTATGTCATCAGTAAATACCCGTTCTTGAACACAACTAACTAAAAATAACGTTGCATGTTGAAGTTCGTTACTGGAGAGGGGTCCACAAAGCTTACCCAATGGATTTTTTAAGTTATGGGTAAATCTGAAAATGAAACTTAAAATGCGAATTAATTTAACATAATTATTTGAAATATTGAGAATAGAATCTAAAAACAGAGAGTTCAAATTCAAAGTCAGTGTCACATCAGTCACTTTCTTAAATTCCTGGCTATACAGTTCATCAGATGGGGAATAATGTCTATCAACAATTATCAGCCTTTCCTGATGAAGAAATTCCGGGCCATACCACCACAAGGTATGCTCACCAATTTGATCAGGGTCGAGTCCTCGAGGGACTAAGTCCGCTGGGTTCTCTGCAGACCTCACATGTTGCCATTGAAAATTCCGAGTGAGCTCCTGAATGCGTGAGATTCTATTGGACACGAACACTTTCAACAGATGGGGCGATGAATCAATCCAAGCTAACACTATTGAAGAATCGGTATAAAGGTAAACCTTGTCAATTTTTAGTTTTAATGAAGTCAGTATTTTTGACACAAGCCTTGAAAGTAATTCTGCTGCACACAGCTCAAGACGCGGTATGGTTAGCACCTTGAGAGGTGCAACTCGCGACTTACTGCACAGAAGGTTGACCTTCACTTCATTTAATTTGGTCACACAACGAATATACACTGATGCGCCGTAAGCATCTTGACATGCGTCTGAGAATCCATGAATTTCTATTTCTTTAACCGAATCTGCAAGAAGATATCTGTTGATTTTCACATGTCTCAATTTCGGTAAGGCCTGTAAAAACTTTTCCCATTTTCTTTTTTCTTTTTGTGGAAGTTCCTGGTCCCACCCAATCTTTAAATGCCACAAAGTTTGTAAAAATATCTTTGCTTTTACTATGACTGGACCTAAAAATCCCAAAGGATCAAACAATCTAGCAATGTCTGATAAGATAGAGCGCTTAGTAGTTGCGTTTGAATAAGATGAAACTGTAAAACTAAAATCGTCCTTCTTTGGGTTCCATCTTAAACCAAGTGTTTTCACAGTGTCCATATCAGATTCTTCTTCAAAGTGATATTCTTGGTCACTGAAAGAAACTTGTTCAAGCAATAGTTTCTCATTGGAGCACCATTTGTGCAAGTCCATTCCTCCAGACTTTAACATTGCAATTAACTGTTGTTGTAGTTCAGTAGCTGTACCAAGATTATCAGCTCCAGACAAAATATCATTGACGTAAAAGTCAGTTAAAGCAGCCGCAGATGCTAATGGATAATTGTCTCTTTCATCTATAGCTAATTGTTTCAAGACTCGAATGGCCAAAAATGGTGCACACGCAGTACCATAAGTCACAGTTAGCAGTTCAAACAATTGCGTTTCCTCAGTAAAGCCTCTTTTCCAAAGAATGCATTGCAAGTGCCGCTGTTTGGGATGAATCCAAATCTGTCTATACATTTTCTTTACGTCTGCCGTAAAGGCAAATTTATGCTTCCGAAATCGCAATAGTATAGAGAACAAGTCCTCTTGAACTACCCCTCCTTTGTACAAGCAGTTGTTCAGGGAACTTCCAGTAGTGGAAGGTGCTGAAGCATCGAAAACGACGCGCAATTTTGTGGTACTACTGTCTGCCTTGTAAATCCCGTGATGGGGCATAACATAAATCGAGTCTTCTGGAGTCACCTCCCTCACTTCACGCATGTGTCCTAGCCTCTCATATTCATTCATAAAGTTACTGTAAAGGATAGCTAATTCAGGGTTTTTATCCAATCGATACCATAAACTATTCAACCTTTTTCTAGCGGATTGTATAGAACTGCCAAGTTCCGCATTTTCTTTGATAGGAAGACTCACTGTATATTTCCCTGTTACATCTCTACTATGAGTTTTTAAAAAATGTTCTTCGCAATGTAACTCTTCTTTATTTTTTGAACAGGGAGGATCTGAAACTGTTTCTATTTCCCAAAACCTTTGTACGATATCTTCTAACTTATTTATCTGAGAGACCAACCCACAGTGTTGTCTTTTCTCAACTCTACCTTCCACGGCTCCACTTATTACGTAACCAAAAACAGTATCTTGGAATGTAACGGACTGAGTGGAACGAATTTTGTTACTCTTTAAAATTTCAAAAAATAGCTCTGCACCAATCAATAAATCCACCTTCCCCGGTTCGAAGAACCTTGGGTCAGCTAGTGTTATATTCGGTGGAATTTTTAACTCTTTCGTATCCAAATATGTAGCAGGCATCATCTCTGTAATTTTAGGGATAATTAAAAGGTCAATCGTTGCAGAAAATGATCCATTCGAATTCGAAATACTCGTACTTGTTTTTCTTTTTACATTTATCAAGCAATCTGTTAACCCTGTGACTGGGATATTTATTCTTTCCTTTCGTAAACCAAGTGCATTTGCGAAATCAGAGCTTATGCAATTAATTTGGCTCCCAGAGTCAAGAATACCTCTTCCTTTCACGTAATTACCCCTTCCATCTCTAATATAAATAACTGCCGTTGCTAGAATTATTTTCTTTTTCTCCGTTACAAAACAAGACGTTAATATTCGTGCCGACTCATCGCCGCCAATGTTTACTTGATTCGAGTTCCCAGCATCGGAATTCTGATCCATTTCAAACGAAGTGAGGAGAGATTTAGGCTTCATTAACTTTACATCTGTTTTATGCAATAACGAATGGTGTTTAGATTTACAAGTGTTGCACACAAATTGAGATCGGCAAACCGCCACTTTATGGTATCCAAAGCAATTCAAACATAATTTATTTTTTCTAACTATTTCGTATCTTTCTTGAGGGGAAAGTTTCAGAAACATTTCACATTTATGTAATGGATGAGAATATTTACACAAAATGCATTCTGGGGTATTATTACTACTAGATTTCACCATCAAATTTCTGGATTTATTTCCTTGATCATAATTGATCATTTTAGGTTTATTCGAAATGTTACGATTGATACTGTCTAAAACTTGACATCTTTTCTCAAGAAAATCTATGAGTTCTGTTATGCCGAGATTTGACAGCTCTAAATTTAATTATTAGTTCAAAATTATGTAATAGCTTAAAATTCGTTATTTTTCCCCTTTCCCTTCAAAATTCTAAATTTATTTGTTGTTTTGGAATATTTCGGCGATTTATTTCCCCTTTAACGTAATTTGTTATCTTTTTAATGTTTTTATTATTCAAAATTGTGCGCAATGTGCCTTTAAACGTTAAATAATCTTTTGTTAATTCTCATAATCTTCGTTTTCAGCTGTTAACTTCTTTTCACTTCATTCATCAGTTTGCAGAAAAAAGGCACTTTTTAAGGGAAAGTTTGGCCTTGACGCCGTTATCGGCTGGACACCTGCAAGAGGAGGGTGCCAGCACATCCGGTGGGGCTGGCGGGTTGCCATTTCGCGGCGGCTTGCCGCTTGGCGGAAGTTATCCCTTTTTGATTCTTGGCATAACAGCGTTTTGATTTCCGCAGTGTATGCGTGGGCGCTCGGCGCGAAGCGCAGAGTTTCGCTCGCCAAGTTTGGCGTCTCCTGGGAAGGCAAGCGTGTGTTGCCGGGGGAGTTCGATTCTGAGCAGCAGAGCAGAGAGGTGGTAAAAATTTAGAGTGCCGAGCCGGGGCTCATGCTGAGCGCCCGGGCTCGCCCGAATGGTGTTTTGAAGACCTCGGAAAATTCTCACGTAAGCTTAGTTTCTTCGACTTTCGACGAACTTCGCATTAGAATTTTTGGACAACCAAATGTAAAAATGTGACAGCAGAAAGAAAAATGCGACTGGTTTCGCGCAGTCATCACTGGGTTGTGCTCCTCTAAAGCTTTTGTTGCCGACTCACCTATTTTTCTGAGTCGACATCTATGTTGCTGATGAATGAGTCATGTGCCGTCATTTGATTTGCAAAAGAAATTCATCACCGTGTGCCGCGGCGGTTCTGCTTGTCTCAAGTCTTGGGGGTGTGTTTCTCTCAACAAAATCTTCTAACCGGCCAACTCAAGTGTACTGTCATCAATCCATCCCTTAAATACGTCACTCCAGGGATAAGTGCATCAGTGATCCCTCTCCACATTGTTCAGTTACTCAAGTGTTTTGCGGGCCCACTCGAGAGCTCTGCAGTTAAGAGCCGTATTTTATTTTACCGGCCAACTAGAAGCGTTTTGATTCCAACCGCTTTGTGGGTTTTATCATGTTTAACAACAGTCATTTAGCTAGCTCCTCGCCTCTGGTGCTGACATCTAGTGAGAGTGCTTTAAATATTTCACTATGAGAGAAATTTCAAGCAGTAAATAAATAGTAAAACAGGGTTTTCTGTTTACTCTTTGTAATGATTCAGCTTGTGAAGTGTAGAGCCTTGGGCTTATGTAACGTTGGAATGAACATATATGTTGAAAGTTTTATCAATTACAATATGTATTGGTTTTTATATTTTTAAATTAATGCCTATCATAATTTTTGGGGGTGGACAGCTCCTCAGGCAGACCAAGCTCTGGTCTTCTGACCAGAGTGGATTCTGTTTCCTGGGTTGTTTTAATTGAATTTTTATAACGCAATGTACCTTTTGTTTTTCCTTGACCACTACGGGTCAAGGTTTGTGTAAAGAATCTAAATTTTAATTGTCGATAAATAAAAGTTAATTTTTAAATTTAATATTGAGTGTCATTCTTGACTTGTGTTGGCTGTGCTATTTATTTAAAAGGTAAGTGGATTTTCTTAGAGGTTATATGATGTTAAGTGTTTTTGAAAGTGTAACATGGTTCAGCACAGACCAAGCTGTAAGTAACAAAGTATATAAAGAAACTAAATAAATAATAATATTAAAAGTAAACTTTATTGATTTAAAAATACTATACGATCAGGAATAAATAAATTAAGGTAAATATAAATAGTAAATTATATAATTAAGAAAATAAAAGAAATAGTAATAATTACAAAGGAGAAAAAGCTATATAACATGTGGTGCCGTTCACCTTTTTGGTTCTGCCTGAGTTGTCTGTCCACTGAATAAAATACAATAATTTAAATGGGCTGTCCACCCATATGATAAATTGCTATACAGTAACAATATTGAAATTTTTTTTTATTGTAATAAATTTCCATGTGTATAGGGAAGTGCACAGTGTCTTGAAATTTAATTTCTTTTGGGAGTAAGGTAATGTTTTAATTTTTTTAGGAAGCAAAGTAAGTAGTAAGATGGTAATGTAAGAATTTTTTCATTTTTTTTTTTGTGTTTCATTTCAAAATGTTTAGGGTAGGCAAGTTTTGGGATTTTTTTTATATATGCTCTTGCCTGGTGCTGTTTTTGTTTTTATTTAGGAGTTTTTTTTTCATTAAGCTTTGTTAGTTGAAATTTTTTTTTCTCTTTCACTCCTGTGTAAGCTAATCATAGCTTGTTGTTTTAAAGATATTTTTTTTTTGTTTTGTAGAATTTTTTTTTATTTAAAAGTAAAACTTTGGAGTTTGACTCTGTGATTTTGGAATTTGAGTAGGATTTTTTATTGTGAGAAATTTTTTTTTAAGGATCTTTTGGCTATTTGTTTTGTAGGTAAGAGTGCGGCGGAGAAGTGGTTGTTTGTTATGGGAATTCTGGGATATTCAGGTTCAAAGGAGGCCTTGCTTTGCTAAACCATTCCTTCTCAACTTTTTAAGTGGGTAAAAATTTTTCTCAGTCTGCCTATAACGGCTACTTCAGTGCTTTGATGCCACACAGTTTTGAGGTGTTCACTGGGGAATGCACCTTTTTCCCTCGGGAATTAAATCACTTGCCCATGATGTGTTTTTGTGTATTGTGTTTTTTTTGGGAAGGGATTCACGACCCCTTGCCCACTGTCAGAATTTTTTTTGAGATTTTTGGGAATGTTGCAACAGTTTTTATGAGAATTGAGATAGATAGTTATTGGAAATAAGGCTAAGAATAGCGAAAAATGTATGTGTATTAGTAGTTGTGTTTTAAGTGTATTGAATTTAATGTGTATTTAAAAGTAGATAAATATGCCAAAGATCTGGGTTAAGTCTTAAATGTTGGGAATTTTTTTTATGATAGAAATTTTTTTTCTCTTTTGGAATATAGTTTTAGGGATTTGAGTTTCAGTTCAAATTTTGGTTTTAAAATTTTATTAAAGAGGGAGTACAGTGATCAAAAGTTTTCTTTTGTTTTTGTTTTGAAAAATTAGTCACAACTCTTGGCTTTGGGTGAAGTTAAAGGTACGGCTAATGGGTTAGTTTCATGGTCACCCGGAGGAATTTTGAGGTCTGGGAAGCCTTGTTTTCATTGAAATTCTTCTTCACAGAAATGTGTTTGAAAAAGGAAAATTTTTTTTTGTTTTTCAGTAGGCCATGTTAACTGTCACTTTGGTGCTTTGAAGCCGCCTTTAAGGTGCTCAGCTGGGGAATGCACCTTTCCTTTTTGGAGAATTACTTGCCCGCTAAAAATTGTTTTTTCTTGTGTCATTGATCCTTCAGCCAAGCGATCGACTTTGGGTAGTGTAAAATTTTTGTTAAATTGTGCAAGTTCAGTCTCAGGTGTTTGTTTTGGGGGGAATGGAGATTGTTCTGTGTAATATTCCTAGAGAAAAAATTTTTTAATTTAAGGTAGTTTTATGAAATTTTTTTTTCTTTTTGTTTAAAAGTGTTTTGGCTCTTAAAAGTTTGTTGCTGGGAGATTGTGTATTTTCTTCAAATGTGGGGGAGGAGATTTGGAATTGAGTTTTCAGTTGTTTAGTTATTAATCTTGGAGGCCTCAAAATTTTATGTTTCGACCCTTCGAATTCTTCGGCTGGTCCAAAGTCTTCATCAAAATTTATGTTTTTATTGTAATGACAAGTAATTGGGAACTCTGTTTTGTTTTTCTTCTTTCCGACTGTTTGGGTGATGCACTCTACAAATGCAGATTTTTTTGTTTTGGAATTTTTTTTTTTAAATTGAAACTTTTTGTAGGTAATTTAAATTTTTTTTTACTTGTGGTGATTGGGAGTGTTAAGATTGAATTGATAGACTGGAAGGTTAGAATTAAATTTTGTTTTTGTTTAAAATTACATTTTGAAAATTTTTTTTTGTTGTTTGTCGGAATTTTAATTTTCTGGGAGGTGGAGCTAAAACTTTGGTTTGCTTGAAATTTACATTTTTGGGATTCCCTTTTTGTTGAGGTTTGTGATTCAAATTTTAGACAGGGGTTTGATTTTCAAAATCTTACCATTTGTGGGAGTTCTTCGAATTTGTTAGATTTCTGGGGACCTTTGAGTTAGTGAAATTTTTAGTGGAAGTACACTTGTTTATGAAAGTCACTGCTACAGAGAAATTTTTTTTTTTTTGGGAGAATTTCTCGTTCGACAGGATTTGCTTTAGGAAATTTAATGGGACGTTCAGGGTTGTGTGCTACATTGGGCCTACAATAGTTTTTTGAGGGATTTCGATTGTTCGACTCCTTCGACTTCAAGTTAATTTCTTCTTTTACCCGTCTTGGAAGTACACAGCTCTGGCAGTTATTTCACATCATTTCTATTCTAAATTTGTATTCAACTTTTTCATTGTGAAAATTTTGAAATTGTCGATACTATTCATTAAATTTCAGTTTTAGAGGGAGTACAGACGTGTACTCTCGCCTGTTGGAAACACTTGATTTTTTTTTGTGTGTTTTGTCATTGGGAATTTTGTTTATTGAGGAAGTCTGGCAGGTTTTGGTTCTGTATCACTTTTGCAAACCCGAGGGATGTGGAACGGGGGTTTGACAGACTGTTTTTCAGTGTTTTGAGATTTTCTTTCACCTGGGTGCAGTACAGTTTAAATTTAAAATTTTTGTGATCATTTGCTTTTAAGTAGGTAGTGCAGGGCTAAGCTGAGGGTGGTGTAAGCATGAGGAAGCTAAACTCATGTTGTATATAGGAAAGGAGGCGGACCCAAAAGCGAGGAATGCTTGGGGGCGCCATGAGAAAAGAGGATTTTTTTTTGAGAAAAATCCCCCCGGCCAGGATCAGTGTATTTTTATGTCACATTGCCCAGGCTCTGCTACACACTACTGGGGTTCTTTGGCTTTTGTTTTGATTGGGAGGGATTTGATTTTTTTTCTTTTATGAGCAGTGTATTTTTCCCTTGTTGAGTTTCAATTTTTTTTTAATTAAATTTGATGAGAATTCAGATTTTTTTTTTCTCCGTTACGTTCAGTTCGAGTTTTTGAAAATTTTAAAATTTTTGAGTTGTAATGAATGTTTTCTTTTTGGAGGTTTTTCTCCTCTCTTAAAGGGGAGATACGAAATTTTTTTTTTAGGAAAGTCTAGGAAAGTGCAAGTTTTAAATTTTATGGTCATGGTCAGTGTGCCTTCCCTGTATGTGAAATATGTATTGTAAACATTTTTTTCAGATTGTAATCCCAGGAGTTGCTACATGAAGCGAGTGTTCTCGTAGGTTTACAATTTCTCTGCCACCAGGATGGTGTTCTCTTTTGGTCATTTTCGGCTCTTTGTTGTGAAAAAATTTTATTCTAAAATTTTTTTTCCGGTGGTCGAGAGGAATTATGTTATGCCGAGATTTGACAGCTCTAAATTTAATTATTAGTTCAAAATTATGTAATAGCTTAAAATTCGTTATTTTTCCCCTTTCCCTTCAAAATTCTAAATTTATTTGTTGTTTTGGAATATTTCGGCGATTTATTTCCCCTTTAACGTAATTTGTTATCTTTTTAATGTTTTTATTATTCAAAATTGTGCGCAATGTGCCTTTAAACGTTAAATAATCTTTTGTTAATTCTCATAATCTTCGTTTTCAGCTGTTAACTTCTTTTCACTTCATTCATCAGTTTGCAGAAAAAAGGCACTTTTTAAGGGAAAGTTTGGCCTTGACGCCGTTATCGGCTGGACACCTGCAAGAGGAGGGTGCCAGCACATCCGGTGGGGCTGGCGGGTTGCCATTTCGCGGCGGCTTGCCGCTTGGCGGAAGTTATCCCTTTTTGATTCTTGGCATAACAGCGTTTTGATTTCCGCAGTGTATGCGTGGGCGCTCGGCGCGAAGCGCAGAGTTTCGCTCGCCAAGTTTGGCGTCTCCTGGGAAGGCAAGCGTGTGTTGCCGGGGGAGTTCGATTCTGAGCAGCAGAGCAGAGAGGTGGTAAAAATTTAGAGTGCCGAGCCGGGGCTCATGCTGAGCGCCCGGGCTCGCCCGAATGGTGTTTTGAAGACCTCGGAAAATTCTCACGTAAGCTTAGTTTCTTCGACTTTCGACGAACTTCGCATTAGAATTTTTGGACAACCAAATGTAAAAATGTGACAGCAGAAAGAAAAATGCGACTGGTTTCGCGCAGTCATCACTGGGTTGTGCTCCTCTAAAGCTTTTGTTGCCGACTCACCTATTTTTCTGAGTCGACATCTATGTTGCTGATGAATGAGTCATGTGCCGTCATTTGATTTGCAAAAGAAATTCATCACCGTGTGCCGCGGCGGTTCTGCTTGTCTCAAGTCTTGGGGGTGTGTTTCTCTCAACAAAATCTTCTAACCGGCCAACTCAAGTGTACTGTCATCAATCCATCCCTTAAATACGTCACTCCAGGGATAAGTGCATCAGTGATCCCTCTCCACATTGTTCAGTTACTCAAGTGTTTTGCGGGCCCACTCGAGAGCTCTGCAGTTAAGAGCCGTATTTTATTTTACCGGCCAACTAGAAGCGTTTTGATTCCAACCGCTTTGTGGGTTTTATCATGTTTAACAACAGTCATTTAGCTAGCTCCTCGCCTCTGGTGCTGACATCTAGTGAGAGTGCTTTAAATATTTCACTATGAGAGAAATTTCAAGCAGTAAATAAATAGTAAAACAGGGTTTTCTGTTTACTCTTTGTAATGATTCAGCTTGTGAAGTGTAGAGCCTTGGGCTTATGTAACGTTGGAATGAACATATATGTTGAAAGTTTTATCAATTACAATATGTATTGGTTTTTATATTTTTAAATTAATGCCTATCATAATTTTTGGGGGTGGACAGCTCCTCAGGCAGACCAAGCTCTGGTCTTCTGACCAGAGTGGATTCTGTTTCCTGGGTTGTTTTAATTGAATTTTTATAACGCAATGTACCTTTTGTTTTTCCTTGACCACTACGGGTCAAGGTTTGTGTAAAGAATCTAAATTTTAATTGTCGATAAATAAAAGTTAATTTTTAAATTTAATATTGAGTGTCATTCTTGACTTGTGTTGGCTGTGCTATTTAACCATTTAAAGGTAAGTGGTATTTCTGGATGTTTATGATGTTGAAGGTTTTTAAAAGGTGAATCATAGTTGAGCACAGACCAAGCAATGTAATGGATTGAGTTAAAGTAAATAAAGAGAAAATAAAATTAAAAGTAAACTTTATTTATTGTCAAAATCTATACGATCAGGCTAATGTAAAATAATATTAAATAAAATGTAATGATTAAATATAAATAATAACTTAGAATAATGCAATGTAAATAACTTAAAGAATAATAATAGTTAATAATTATAATTAAATAAATGTGTGTGTGAATCAAGAAATGTCATAAGTAAATAATGTATAAAGAAAATAGAGTAAAATTTATTAAAAGAGAAAAAGCATATAACAGTTCTTCAAAAACAGGAACCTCATTAGTTTTCAAAGTTAGTTCGAATTGTTTCCGACTTTCGCGATCTAATTTTTGAAGAAGTATATTGATAAGTAAGGCATCCGAAAGAATATCTCGATCAAATTTTAAGCTCTTCAATGCTCTCAAATTCTTATTAACACAGTCTAGTAATTTGCGCAAATCTCTAGCTGATTCTTGTGTCAATTTTTCGTAATTAATGATGCCTTTGATATGCGTATCCACGATTGCTCTTTTATTTTCATACCTATTTTCAAGTGCTTGAAACAGAGAACTGTACGTATCATCGACAGTTTCGATATGCTTTGCTTCCCCCTTCAAAGCTGCATGCAAATAATAAATTTTTTGATTGTCCAATAATTTTGGATTATCTTCAATTAAGCTCTTAAATTGGGATTTGAAGCAACTCCACTCTTCATATTTGCCAGAAAATATTGGCAGTGGAATTTCGGGCAATTTTACGGATATAGTTCCAGCAAAATCATTACTAATGGGAACACTAGTGTTCGGAACAACAGAGAGTGTACTAGCTATCTTAAACTGATGTAAGGAAGTTTTCAAATTCACCTCCAAATTCTGCAGTTCCTCATCGACTTCTGACAGTTGGCCTTCAATTTCTTCAAGATGTTCTTCTTGAACATTTGAGTAATAATCCAGTTTTAAGGCTTCAAATTTTATTTGCAAGCGTTCTAAAGCTTCCAACCGGGCACTAATCACCGCTTCATTCTTTTCATCAGAGACTAGGGCAGCTGCAAATTTTGTGATTTGCCCTTTGATATTTCCGCGTTTTCGATTCAAAATTGTTATTTCTGACATCTTAGCTACAAATGAATATCAATCTAAACTATAAAAACAACACCAATGTGCTTGACGATTTTGTACGGAAAGTATTACGATTCCATAGGTATCTCCGGCTCGACGGACCACAAATGTAGGATGAATTAAACATACCTAAATAGAGCCTTTCTAAATGAGTAGTGGACTGTATTTCTATAAAAGAACTTCAGTAATACTTATCCATACCTTTATTACAAACTATTTATATTAACAACCGAGAACAACGAGCCAATTTCTCGTGTCACCTAACGCCACAAGTTTTATTCCAAAAACTACAATTTCGCTTTTTCAAAACCAGCAACCCGCTGCTTGGCGCTCGCCAAACAAGAACACTTGGCGTCTTTCATACATACTTACGGGCTCCAACAGGCTCATCCAATTAAATCTTTGCCCAGACCAAAAAAAATTTTTCTCTTCAGAAGTTCATAAAAAAAAAAAACTCAAATCGAAATTTAAAAAAAGGGCTTTAACTTGCAAAAATTTAACTATATAGGTAAATGATTGAAAAAATTCATAGTCTTGCAGCTGCTAGTTTGTCCAGAACACTAACTTGCAACTCAAACACACTTCCTTTGACTTTGGCATTAAATATCTCTTAAACTAAAGTTTAAATTGAAAAACAGTTATTTCAGCATGATCTGCTAACATTTCTCTACAAATGTATTAAATTTTATATTTTCATATGCTATAGTTTTTACGGTACAAAACAGAAAAACTTAAGGGACACAGAATTCATCAAACAGCAGTGATGGCATCAGCTACTTTTCTTAATATAGTGAGAAATTTGTCCATATGAGAATCCAACGGAAATCAATTTTTTCCTAGTTGGATATTAATTTAAACATTGCATATGACTTTATTAGAGATCATGGTTGTAGATTAACTTCTACTATATATTGTTTTTGAAGCAAGTAGAAGTAAAAAACATAGGTTTTTAAAGTACACCCTTTTGTCATTTGTATGTAATTTAAATGCATTTATTAAAATGTATGTAACTCATAAAAAACAATGACATACCAAATGTAGAGTGTTTAGGTGCTCTAGTTCTCGAGTTATTCCCTGAAAACGAATACATTCCTATGGCAGGCCCAGGATGGGCTGGCCTGATAAGGTTGAAAATCAAACAAGCTAAAAATGTACCACAAAAAACAAAGATATACCACATTTAATGTTACTATGATTAATGGAACTTGATTAGTTAGGGCCTCAAATATTTGAATCATACTAACAAACACAAAATCAAGTTAAACAAAAGGGTGTAAAAAGATAACTTTCCATGAAACTAAATGTTTTGAAGTACAATGGGCAGAATATGAAACCAAAAGTAAGATAGATTGAGAGAAGAGTTAGAGAGAGAATCTCAAAAAGTGTAGTTATCAATAGGAACTACCCGAGAAAACTCTTCTTGGATGGTCAATGTTCAAGAGGCTACAAATCACTTTGACTATAAATTACCAGTACAGTCCGCATGCTTCATGCACTATGCCCATCAGAAACAGGAACAGGTGGACATGAAATTCCACTGACCCTATCATCTGCTCCTAATATTCACAGACACATGTCAGCCATACATCACTCCCATTCAATATTAGTATTTTTATATGACTCCCTATCAAAACATACATACTATACCAATCCCTAACATAACACAATTTACACTCTCCTTAGACTCTCTAACAAAGCAATTTATCAAATTTAATACCTCAAACTTTTTATCAAGTTTTCAATTTCTAGTCATACCATGAAAGAAAAGGGACTAAATCTCTCTAACTTTATGGGTCATACAATTCAGCTTCAACCAATCTATCTATAAAAAACGTTCATTAACTCCATGGTTTAAATACCCATATTCTGAATTTTTAAATTGGGATGACCTCTCAATAACTTTCTATTTAACTGAATCATGGAGGTGGTCTCATCTCTAACTCCATGAGCTGAATACAGTTTTGCTTTTATTTCTTCAGGCATTAAAGTCCATTATGTTATGGCAAAGCCTTTGTTCTGAGATTATAAATGATAGAAAATTTAAAAATTTAAAGTTTAACAGCAAGAACTTAATTACGTTGGCTACTAAAATAAAAATTCAGATGTAGCTGTTGAGGCAATGCAGTTCTTGAATATTAAAACAGAAGTATGCACAATCAAAGAGTCACAAGTGTTGGCTGGGCCATTAAAATTATATGAAGCCAGTTTTAAAGAAAAAGCATTGTTCACTTTATTGCGTGAAGAACATAGTTAGGCAATTTACACAATCCAGGTAATTTCCATGCCGCAAAAACTTCAAATAATACTATGCACAAAGATGTTTGTAAATGCAAATAATTTGACAGAATTTTCCTGAAGCATTTGTAGTAAATAATTATACTACCTATATAACTTGCGTGCATTTGCAGCCACCGTAGAAGGTATCACACTTGGCAAAACAAAAACCAATGGATAAAACATCAGCAAATTTTAACGTGACTTCTGAACATATCAACGTAAGTAAATTTAACTTTTTAACGTTCAACACGTACTGGTCTAAACTGACCACATAAAGGATCTAGACCGATCCACCAATCGACATCTGCATTGACTAAGATCGTCGTCTAACAGTATCTCGCAGTGTCTGCAAAGTATCTGCCAATGCCTCTCAGTGTCTCAAAGAGTCACTATGAGTCTGCCTGCTTCAAGAAACTTCTGTCTTATATATCCGAAAATGGACTGTTCCGGAAATGCCCCCGGATATGCAAATGAGATGTGTACGCATTGAGAACTGATTTGCATGAAACCTCATGTTGGAAAACGTCACGGTTCACGTCGATGAACGGAAAGAGTCGTTCATATTAAATTTGCATAAACGTTCGTTCACGGGAAACGTGAATCGCGATGTATTAATTTTTTTTCCAAAAATAAACACAAAAATAGCCAAACTTTGAGGTTATTTCACCAGATCCAAAGGTTAGTTTGAAAAACGTTTTACAGATTTAGATTCACTTTTAGTGAGGTGGTTTAGCACATCAAAACAGATTATGTCAGCATTACTTAAATTAAACAAATAGTTTTAATATGGTATCCTTGAGAGTTTTTTAATTACAATTTTCTATTAAACATTCCCAGCAGATGGTTATATTTTAATTATAACTTTTCCTCCCTAGCTATGGCTCTGTGGTTAATATAATCCATGGGCTTTTTATCTTTAAAAAGAACACACATATATAGGAAGGGGAATTCTAAAAGTAAAGAATGTTTTTATCTTATGAGCCACGCAGTTCTCCCCCCACCCCCGTGTCATGGACCACCCCATTCCTTGGCGCCAGTATCACGCTAACAGCAAGCCACAACGGTCGCTTACTGTTTATAGTGTGACTTTGAAATGTGTGACAAAATTAAAGATCCCGCCAAGTGTGAGGTTCGTAGTATAATACGCTTCTTGGATGTGAAAAAAGTTCACCCTATCAAAATTTACAGACAGATAACTGAGGTTTATGGTAGTGTGATGAATGAAGCTTCAGTTCGAAAATGGTGCATCATGTTTAATGGCAGGCGAACGAATATTCATGATGAAGAATGCTCGGAACGACCTTCAGTTGTGACTGACGAAGTCAAATCAAGGATTAAGGAAAAAATTCAACAGGATAGACGTTTCTATATATATGGGCTCAGTTCGCTCTTTCCTGAAATTTCAAGAACAGTTATTTATGAAATTGCTAGTGGTGATTTGGGCTACAGAAAAGTGTGTGTAAGGTGGATTCCTCAAGTTTTGACAGATGAACACAAACAAAAACGGATGGGAGCTGCACTGACTTTTCTCAGTCGGTACAACAAAGATGGCGAGGAGCTTTTGAACCACATTGTTACTGATAATGAGATCTGGATTTCACATAAAACTCCAGAAACAAAGCACCAGTCAATGGAATGGCATCATTCCCAATCCCCAACAAGACCAAAAAACCATACAAATTCTGAGCACCAAAAAGGTTATGGCTACAGTGTTTTGGGATCAAAAGGGCGTCCTACTCATCGACTACATGTCTAGAGGGGAGATCATAAATGCAGCGGCCTATTGTCAGACCCTTCACTGACTTTGCCACACCATTCAAAACAAACGGTGGGGATTGTTGTCCAGAGGCATTATACTTCTTCATGATAACGCATGTCCGCATGCTGCTGCATTGACGAACAACTTGCTTCAGTAGTTTAAGTGGGAAGTTTTTGAACATCCTTCTTATAGCCTGGACTTGGCTCTGAGTGATTACCATCTTTTCCCCAAATTGAAGGATTTTTTGGTTGTGTACCATTATGGAAGTGACAAAGAACTGAAAGGACGTTAATGACTGGTTCAACAATTTGGCTGTAACTGAGTATGCAGAAGGCATAGAAAAGCTGGTGATACGCTATGACAAATGTTTAAACTTGTATGGCGACTATGTAGAAAAATAGTTAAGGTATCATATGTGTTGTAAAATAAGTTAATAAGTTTTGTTTCATTATCTTAAATAAAAATATCTAGAGAAACAAACATGCTTTACTTTTAGAATGACCCTTATACACACATACTCTAGATGTAGTTAGGCTTATTTAATACATACTTTATTGAGTTTAGGAATTAAAAGTTTATCAGCACTGCTTTTTCTTATTCTTTTGACTTTTTTCCTGGGATTTTCACTCTCGGGGCTGGAGTTATCATCCTCATGGCCTTCAATCCCAAACTGGTATATGAGTCGCAGCAATGAAGCTATACAGTCCTGGTTCCACTATAAAATATTTTAAACGCATTCAATCTATGATGCAAGAGTGGTACATACAATATATGAATAAGTTAGGAAATAATATAAATTTAAAAATATTTTGTGTTAGCATTTTAAAACTAATTTTACAATCAATTACGAATGGTATTTCAGCTTTGATAATACTAGATTTTAAATATAAGTAGTATAGACACTCTAATAAAATTTTTAATTTAAAATAAAATCAACCTATTTAACAAGAACATGACTTGCTCAGTAATAACAGTATAGAGATGAATTTAAATACATACCTCATTCCAATCCTGTCCTTCTCGGGACTGAAGGGCTCCAGATAAAAAAATCTCAAACAGGTAATTTAAACCACCACACTTGATGAACTGCAAGAAAATTGAAAACATTTTAACACAATTAAAATTACTAAAAACAGATTTTAAAGTTCAGTTTTGTTTTATGGCACCTCCCCTCCTCCTCATAGGACCAACTAGACACAGATCAGGGGTAGAAATTATAAATATTAAAGACCAGAGACTTCATGATTTCACTGGTCTATAACATTTAACTGGTCCGCATACAGAATTCTTAAAAATAATTAAAAAATTGAATGATATATGTATATATATATATATATATATATATATATATATATATATATATATATATACACATACACAGAGATGCTAACTTTTACGGATTTTTCGTAGTTTGCATGGATGTTTACTTCATCTTACGATTTTACGGACATTACTCCCAAAACTACGGAAAATCCTGTGAAATCCATGCAATCCACCATTCTATTCATATTCCCTGCTGTATTGAGAGTCCAAAATCATCAGTTTGCATCCATTTTCTTCTTCTAACGATTTCATATCAGAATAATAAACCTAATTTAATTTTATAGTGAGAGTAAAAATAAAATAATATTTCACTCCACAAATCATATTTTGCTTAAATAATGCACTTGTGCAGTTCAGTTTTTCTTTTTAAACTTTGCCGAGAGTACACAAGTGTCTTTTTCCCATCCATCTCCATCCCTTTATTATTGCACATCAACTCTGTTAAACTAGCTTATTTTCATATTTTGGTTCATTATAAAGGTTAACTTTTTAATTGTTTTTGCATAAATAGTATGATTGTGCAATTCAGTTTCTTTTTTTTTCGCAGGCATTGCCAAGAGTATACAATTATTCTTTTCTATCCATCTCCTTATTATTGCACATTAGCTTGCTAAATTAGCTTATTTTAATATTTTAATATTTTGGTTAATTATAAAGGTTAATTTCTTAATTATTTTCACATAAATAGTGCAATTCAGTTTTAATTAACTCTGTTAAGCCAACAAAACAATTTTAATATACAAAATTCAATATACGTAATCAATATGTAATATACGTCAATATAAGTATTTCAATATACATAAAATTTTACTAATGGTCGATTTGGTTTTACTGAAAACTACTGAAAACTCCTGATTTTTCTACTGATGATCCCTTTCAGAGGTTGGCATCTCTCTCTCTCTCTGTGTGTGTGTATATATATATATATATATATATATATATATATTCCAAATCAACTTTATGTACATTTCACTGAACAGCAAACTCATATCATTAAAAACAGCTTTGAGCTTGTGGAAAAATTAAATTAAACTTCAAAATATATGTGAAATTCAAACATATGATTCTAAAGATTTCTTTCATTAATAACAAACATCCATGAGTTATATAATGTTATAATAAATTATATGAAATATATGCCAATCATCATCACCTCAATATACCAAAATTTAAAACAGTATTAAAATTCATCCTTTACAACTAGTATATAAATTAAAACAAAGCATTCCACAAGGAGAAATCTCATCAACCATTTTGGCCAATTTATTCCTAGATTTTTATAAAATTAAACACTCCTTCAATGCACTTTTTCATAAATGGTATAATCACTATAAAAACTTCCAATAGCTGCACGCATTAATATTAACATTTCATTTTTATCCTCATAATCTACAACTTATTGAAAATAATTACTCTTCACCTTGGATCAGCTACCTAGGCGTTAGTTTACAACTTCCAACAATAGATAATCTAAGAATTTTTTCCAGTCATCTTTAATTCCTATTGGAAGGGAGGGGAGGGGAAGAGGTTAAATAAATAAATAAATATATATATATATATATATATATATATATATATATATATATATATATATATATTGAAGTATCCCTGGTATTGTTTACTTTCCTAGGATGTTGAATATCCTATTTCTTTCTGTAAAAAATTCCCAGTGCTATGTTTGAAATACAGTGCTAGAATACCTAGTGTTGTGTTTATAACAGAGAAGTGTTCAAAAACTAATTCCAATAATTCAGAACACTTTGAGTAAAAATAGGGTGCAAGAGAGTGTAGCACCATCTGTTGTCATCAATTGAAGTTATTGATAAGACTGTGCTTTTAGTTAAATTTTGCTAGATCATAATTTGATTAATCATGTAAGCAATAAATCAATTTAATTTCATTAAAAACTTAAGAGTACAAATTTACAACGTGTTTCTCTATAAATTTACTTCACAGAGATAGTATAAGTGACTTATTTGACACTTTCTCAAATTCCACATTAAGCTTTATAAGATGTGAAAGCCACAAAGTCAAACTGATAAAAATATTGTTGAGATTTTACTTGATAACCAGCCTTCATTTTTATATTAAAGGTATTAACAGAGATAAAAGTAGAAAAAGAAACTAAGTAAAATTTTAAAAGAAGACTAAATATAAATAATGCATTTGATTAAATGAAATGCATATAAAATATTAAAATAATACTTTTTTGTTACTAAAATATTTTCTATTTTCAAATTTATTTTTGCCTCCTCTAAAGTTAATAATATCCTTTAAACAAACATTTTTTTTTTCTGTAAGGATGTATATATATATATATATATATTGTTGTTTTTTATTAGGCCTTGTATAATATTAAACTTATTATGTAATTTAAAGTAAGAAATAATATCTTATCTGTATATATTTTGCTCAATTTATACATATCATACTTTTCAAGTGGTTCAAATTTATTGTTGAAATTATAAAATTATTTCAATGAAGTTTGAATTCTAACATGAAGAATAAATTTATTTAAAAGTTCTCAATATGATGTCTGATGCAAAATTAATTTAATAAATGTATATAGTTATGATAGGCTGAATATGGCTGATGCAGTATGCAAATTGCTATAAAGTAACTTGTAACAATAATGCATTTTCTTTCAATTTAAAAACTAGAAATAAATCTTGATATTGACCAATTGGACTGACTGATGCATATAAGATACATTTAAATAAATAAATAAATAAATAGCATTGTAATGAAAAGATAATCAAGATAGAATATTCTTATCTTAATAGTGCTATATATATATGTTAGGTATATGCCTTTAAGGATTTACAGTAATATGCTATAACGATGAGCTGCCAGGTAAATTCTATTATTTATTTAGTTACACTAAGATGAATTTGACTATATCTTTCCCTAAACACAATTCACAAAATGATTTATTTACAAAAAAATTATTCTAGTTTTGTCCTGAAGTATTTTATTTAATTTTTTGTATAAAAAAAAATTTATATGCATTTCTGTCTAAAAATGCATTATTTAAAATAAAAGTGTAAATTTACATTCATGTTGTACCCCTCTCCATGTTATAAGATGAATTTGTTTGATTTTATATCTATTTTATATAATTATAAAAATACACGTTTGCTTCCCAAATAATAATGAAATGTTTCACAAAATACTTAAAAAGAAGTTAAATGCATCAAAATGAATGAAACAGTCTGTTTTACTGAAGAAACAAATTAAAATATGTTTTGCATTAATATCTCTATTAACTATAAAAGGAATTGTGCCTGTGGAAAAATAATTCTCCTGAAACCCTATTTTGAAGTCAAAATATTTTTTAAACAGTTAGTTTATTTAAATTTTTAATCTAAAATGACGTATTTTTTGCATAGAAAAGTATAGAGTTAGTTGTCTAATATAAGTAAGTCAAATTTAGCTGCAGTGCCATCTGTTGTATTTCCTGAACAATTATGATTTTTTTCCTTGATAGAGACACTAGGTATTCCAGTCACTATAGTTTGAAGAACCAAGTGCTGAGGAAAAATTTACAAGAGAGAAATGATAATAAAATGTTACTGGTCAAAGAAATCACTATAACTTATTACTCTGCTGGTCTCTTGAGTGCTTTTGTGTTTTGTCACACCATCGGCATAGCATTTTTCTTTGTTGTTGCTATAAGTGGGAGTATTGTTAAAGTGTTCTCTGGGTTTGGAGAATTCGATGTGAGTTCCAGTGTGATTGTAATTAAAGCTTTGTATATTATGTCCTTGGCCAAACTGGGTACATTTTCAATAACATGCTGACATTGCCAAGGATTTAAGATGCAAATCTTTGATAAAAACTACATCAGAACTTCTAGCAAATTCTTGAAAACCAAAGAATGTTTTAAAAAATGCACTCGTTTATAGCAAACATAAAATGAACAAGAAAGATCAATCATGCATAAAGCATTGATTATGAAACACTTTCTAACTGAAATGCAATTTTATTTAAACATCTCTAAAATGTGATACATTCAATGCTGATATCTTTTTAATTATCCCAATAGTACCATAATTTATTTTACTTGGGAACTTAAAACTTCATGAAAGAAAATGAGCTTTATTCCAATGACGGCATCAAAATATAAATCACCTGGCTCTCTATGTAAAAGCAATGATTATTTCATTCATATTACTTTTATTCCAGGCTCCAGAGCTAAATAATTTTACATGAAAAAATTTTAGCAATTCTTATACAAATCATTTTACAATCACTTGTTTACATTCTGCATCCAGTAAAATTAAGCTTCGTTATAGAAATAATTAAAGTTTGATGATTATTTAAACTCAAAAATATTGTATTTACGTTGGAGCAAAATATAGATGTACAGAAGATATGCAAAAATGAAGCGGTTTTAGGATAGATGCAACACTAAATATAAATTTATAAGTACTTTAAAAATTATGATTTTAAACCAGGGGGAAAAAAGATGGATGCCGCATTTTATTTTGAAGTGGTTCACGTGATCTCTTCATATAATATGGGTGTAATTATTATTTAAATTTTTATTTAAAAAACTACCAAACATATTTTACTGAAAATTTTTTTATACATTTTATGGGATAATTTGAAATTTTTTTAAGTAATTTATGAATTTTAACTTTGCTTAAAAAATGTTTGAAAAATTAAGTCTCATAGGGGTTTAATGTATTTCACTTTCTCAACCCGGATTCAAACCAAAACTAATTGGGTGATATTATTAGTGTACATTCTCGTATGTACCACAGACCGTCTTAACAAAATATTAAAATTTCAGTTTGATAAAGTCATTTTTACAGCAGTTATAGTGCAAAAGGACAGATAGACAGAATAAAAAAGTCAAACATTTTTCAACTATGTTGTAAAGTGTTAAAAGCTGTTGCATGGGTGCAAACATGGCTATGCCAAAACAGCTCATCATAAATCTTGAGCAAAGGCAGTTATATTTTGTAGTAATGTATAAAAACATTACTTTTAATATTTTCAAAAGAAAAACAAAAATAAAGGATATTAAATTTAAGATTCATTAGGGTGGGTATGGATCCTTAGGTACTTCCTCATAGGCTTTAAAATGTAAAGAGAAATTTAATCACATGTAAAACTTTGGTAATTAAAATATTGCTATCATAAATTATTTAGACGATAGCGCATATATGCCTGCAGCCAGTCTATAAACTAAAACAAATTTACAATTTTGCAAATGAAAATTTATATAAAATATTGTGCAATCATTTCAAATTGTGATACTTTTTAAAACATTACACAAATCATATAAAACACACACATTTGTTCAATACTAAAGTATCCTTTTTAGAAATGCATTGCACTTTAACATATTACCATATCCAAATTTGATCCTGGGGAAAACACTATAACTAGACTGAGCCAACCAACTCTTAAACTGAAATGCAGGTGATAAGTGCACACAAATAAATTTTAAATAGTTCTTTATTGAATTGTATTTCATTGATTGTTTAATATCTGATAAAAGGTTATGAGAAAAATTTGAAGTCAGTTATTGCAATGTGTCAACTTAATTTTCTGAGATATTGAATTTTTGTAAATTTGACGACATTTTTGTCAATTTTACAAAAAGTTACCAAATTTGTTGCTTATAGCATTACTAACACATAAGCATAAAGAAGAGATTTTCTTATATAGAATTTTTTATACCAGAACTTAATGCATTGCAATGAGAGAAAACAAAAATACTAATTTTAACAAATGTATAATAATACATGGATTTAGAATTCCCTTTACCTCCATTGTAAATTCCCAATTGATAAGTGTTATCACAAGAACAAAATAACATGTAACACATATTGAAATTTAATTGTTTCTTCATGAATTCTAAAATATTGCTATATATTAATCTCAATGGTTTCATCAATAAATGGTTGTCCTTCAATAAAAAGAACTGCTGGACATATCTTTGTAACCCGTTTGCTTCTCAACGTTGATATTGAATACAGTGGAACCCACTTATAGAGAGCTCAGATGTAACAAAATACCAGTTAATAATTTTTTTAGATCACCTTGAATCTGCAATACTTTCATAACATTAAATGTATTACATAGCAAACAATCAGATACCAGTAAGATGAATATTGCAAAGTTTTCAGTGTGGGAAAAGTAAAGAAAAAAATTGGAAGTGGCTCTAGTCTAATAAAACAGAAATTGTTTTGCATGAATAATATTTTGTAAAATAAAACTCCAGCAAAGTTAAGTTCATTCAATTTTATTTTTAGACCCATTTATTTCACTTACAGGCTTTCAAAGTGCTACAACTGTTTGTAGCTAACTAGCACTTTTAGTTTGTGCATCTATTTCATATGGATACTAAGACTGTAGACTTCATATCAAAATATCAAATTATTTTACTAACTTGAAGGGCAGTATCAAACTTATACAATCAAACTTATCTGATAATCAATGTATATCATTAATAATCTATTAATCAATATATATCTGATGAGATTTTAGATTTAAATTAATCTCTGAACTTGCCTTGTGGCACATAAATGAGTATATGAATACATATATTTCCATCTATTCTGTTCAAATCTCATCAGTCATTAAACATATTCAAAATCCCCAAATTTTTGCATGCTAACATTTCATTAAGGAGCAAGTAAAAGTAAACACACTGAGCTGCAACATTTGCAACATTTTAAATATTGCAGCTCCACTCATTGGAAGACCCAGATGAAAATGCTAAAATATTAAAATTATAACTACTATGATTTCAAAAACTAAGAGCTCAATCCGAAATCTAATTATATACACCTGCAAAGACCTACAAATTCTTGCTTATTGTTCATAGCATTTTTAGTTTTTGAGATATAAGCATTACAAACTTGAAAAATGGAAACATTTCAACCATCTTCAACTTGACAAGACGATTACCCGAAAACTATTAACACTATAACAGATTGTTAAAAAAATAACTAGCGTGTGTCTCAACTCTACTTTCTCATACAATCCTTTTTTAAGTGGCTTTTTTTTTTTTTTAATCACACGTGGACACCATATGTTTAATGGAGCAATTAAAACTGATTTTAACATTTATAAAATAGGAAAACATTAATAAATTAGTTTGAAAGTTAACTTTTTCTAATAAAAACTTAATGCAGCAAAATATACAAAATTCCAAATTTCTGTAGAAAAATAACTCAGAAAAATCACTTCAAAACACCTTCACTCATCCTTTAAACCAACACTTTCTAATAACGGACACTCATGGGGGGGGGACAAAAAAAATTATTTTAAAGTCACCTTCTCAGAATGCATATGAAGCTCAATAAATATGTATTAGGAAAAATGTCTGTTAAACAATTGGTACTTCAAAGTGTACATTAAAAAAAATTCTCAGCATCAGTCATTAAAAATAATTCCAATATTTATTAAAAAGGTTAGCATTAAAATCTTACCTTTACAGACCATGAAACATCTGAATCGTCACTATTATCTATTCCAGATTTTTCTAAAAACTCAAGTTCCAATACCTAAAGAGAGAATGGAATATAGTAAATGATTGTCAGAGCATATATTATCAAAATGCAAATACAAAAAAGTTCAACCTTCATATAATGAAGCTGCTATATCTGACATTTGCAATATCTAATACAAAGTAAAATTATTATATTCATTATAAAATGGCTTATATGGTTATTAATTAGGCATAAAAATGAATAATTTAGTTTATTTAAATTTTTTCTGTAAGTTTAAGTGATTTGTTGAATAAAATTATATATTGAACTTTTGTAATTGTGGATAAATAAATTAGCTGGTTCTCTAAATATCTTTGTAAATTTTGATTAAATCCATGATCAACTAATTAAATCACTATTAGTTTCAAATAGCACACATTTTTTTTTTTAAAGCTACAGAAATGTTCACACCATGTGGTTATTATTGTTTCTAACCTCTTCAGGGATTAAGAGGCAATGCAACAATTGCTGCTTATCCTCCCAGGATTTCAAAATTTTATAATGGCCAACATCTATCATTTTCTTGTTTACAATATCCAATTCATTTAACATGGTAATTAATTGTACATTCAAAGGGATGGAAGACTTTATAATAACTGTTATTTTGTAATATTCAAATTTATTATAAATGGGCTCACCTGTATATAATATATATATATATGTGTGTGTGTGTGTGTGTGTAAAGTTTGCTTAGCATAACTGCAAAATCACCAGTTTGACACTGCTGGATTTGATCTTCAGTTGAAAGTGTGGTATGTACACATTATAGCATTAAGCTGAAGGTATCTCTAGCTCAAGGGATTTAATACTATCTTATGAGTGTTCACTGCAGTGAATCATTTATTACATCTTTTAAAATTAGCTAGATTCATTTGGTCAATTGCTAAAAATTTAGTGTGAACTCTGATATACAGGGTTGTCCCAAAAACATTGACCTCTACTTTTATTCTGTAAATATTTATCTTAGACATATATAATAAATTACAAAATTGCGTAAAAAAAGGTACAGAATTTTATGAAATCGATTAAAATTTTCAAGGAAATTAAATTTTAAGAAATGCAAAATTAAAATTTTTGTACGGTTCCCATACAAAAACATTTCCAATGAGTAAAATGTGCCCCATACACTAATAAGGTGATGTACGAACTTTCAGAACTTTATCATAAAAAGTCCCAAAGATATGAAAAGACAAAAATGCTGACTTAAACAACTTTTTGATGCATGGACATGGGTTCTCAGAGGGGAAAAATCATGTCAGCAGATCAAGTTTCAGGGGTCATACATAAATTGCGAAAGAAAACAATGATTACATAAATAAATAACAATTTTGCTATTTATTGGTACAAAAGTATCTACACTGTGTAGAAATAATAACTTTACACAAAAATTACAAAGCTTATTCAAAATGTTTATAGAGCTGCATTTGCCTGATAACAAGCCTATGATGCATTTCTGCATTGTGTCATTTTTGCACTCTTGCTGTAAACATTTGCATTTTAATTTGTGATTAATCCCTCACCAACTTTGTTTAAACATATCTCTGGGACACTATGATAAAATGACCAAACCACGTATCTTGTAAAACACAGAAACAAATTCAAGAAATCAAACAAACAGAAGTTACCTTATTTTGCCGCAATGTTTCAACAATTTGCAGAGAATACATTAACTTTTGAGGACTCTGGGGATTTATTAACGTCTGAAGAATATGGTTTGAGTCCAAGATTTCAGAATCAGGAGACTATTGAAAAGAAGAAATAAAATTACTATTATTAAAATATTAAATATAACTTATTACATCTAATTATACAGTTACATGCAGTATGCTTATATGAAAGTGAAATTGCAATATTATCTATAAGGCACATGGCATATAATGGAGATCCCTTGAAAATACATTCAAAGGATATTTAGTGGCCATAGGTCAGAAAGTATGTGCAAGTCAACATTATTATGATTACAGCAAGTAAATGTACAAAGTAGCTCTTTTAAGTGTTTAAGTGCCAGTGTATACATAAGTATTATGAGGTTGTACATTAAGTACAACTGGCATTATATATATGACTATATATAACATCTTAATATTTCCATAGCTTTGCTTTAGATGAGTGCTCAAGTAGAAAGTAGTAGTAGAAGACCTTGAAGGGCAATGATCTGCAAACTGTACCAGATATTGTTAGCATTTACAGGGTTAAGATAAAAGTTCAAAAATAGAATATGATTAATTTAAATAGGTATCAAGAATAATACATACTGAAATGTAATGCAAACATTTAAAATAATATAATATTTATCAAAGAATGTAATACTTTATAAATATCTTTGAATCCTTGTAACATCGTTGGAGATGTGGGCAACATCATTAATATTTCCCAAACTCGTCTAGACAAAATTTGAGCTTTTGTATGAGGAACTGATTCCTGAAAGATGAAGTTATAACTTTTATTCTCAAATTTATTTTGGAGTAACAAAGAAATTTTTTTTCATATTTATACAGATGAACAAAAGAAAATTGAACTGGTACTAATTTATTGTCAAAACCATTAAAATCCATAGACTGGTGAAGTTTTCTGTAAAAATATAGTAGTATTCTTACATCGTATAGTAGTATTCCTACATTGTGTAATAGTATTCCTATATCACACATAGTGCTGTAATTTTTCACTGTAGGAGAATTAAAATGAATTTACATCTCTCTATGCTGCAATTGATTAGCATGTACATCCTAGTTGACTGTACTTGTAGAACTGATGTCATACTTTAATGAATCCTAAATTAATCTACTGAAATGCCATTAATAACACAAAGACATAGACAGTCAGCAAGCTTGGAACTTCAAAAAATAGTCAATGTTGGAAAGTTTTTTTTTTAATCATGAAATGTAAGAATATATATAATTTCAAGTAATTAACAGAATTTATTAAAAATTCAGAAAAAACTATCCTCCAATCGGAAGACTACATAAGAAATAGGAAAACTTCCAGAAAATTCAGAAAAGTTGGCATATACATTGCATAATATACATTATAATTAGGGATGTCACGAAACCAAAAAGAACAGATATCAAAGAACTGATATGATCTGATACCGAATAGATTGCTATCATAACATATTAATAATTGTTGTAAAATTATGTATAACATTTATTTCAGCTATAATTTATAACAATCCATCCTTGTAACTGTCTATAGATGTGATTACAGATGCATTTACAGATGTGAATCTATAAATTTTAATATATCCCTGTCAAAATGGTTGCTTTTTTATTTTTCCAAATCATTTTTCTTAATATCCCTTCCCAGGGTTAATACCCATTTAAAAAAAATGAACAATGTTTATGTGAAAATAAATAAAAATATAACCTTAATAATTAACCAAAATATGAAAATACGCTAGTTCAGTCAAATTAATATGCAACATTTAGAAGATGAAGATGGATGAAAAAAAAAAAAATAATAACGGACTCTTGGTGATTCATGAGAACATAAATTGAATTGAGCAATCTCACTGTTAACCAAAAATAATTAAATTAGTCTTCATAATTAAACAGAATATGAAAATAAGCTAGTTTAATCAATCTAATATGTACCATTTAGGAGATGGATAGAAAAAGATACTAATGAACGCTATGGAATTCATGAGAACATAAATTGTTTTGAGCAATCATACTATTTACGTAAAAATAATTAAATAATTAACCAGAATATGAAAATAAGCTAGTTCAGTCAATCTAATATGCAACATTTAGGAGATGGATAGAAAAAGATACTAATGAACTCTAGGCAATTCACGAGAACATACATTGCATTGCACAATCGCACTGTTTATGTAAAAACAATTAAAAAATTAAACGTTTAACAATTTATGCCAAATCTGAGAATTTAAGAAACATATTTATTACTTACATGAAAAAAGCTATCTTAATTTACATAACATGCAACCGTAAATCCATGTTGTGACATTGATTAACATTAGATTATTTTTATTGATTAACATTAGAGAAAGCAATTTTCATAAGAAACTATTCAAATGCCGTAATCCACAATATGAGAATGTTTTCCGTAGAAACTACGCAGAATCCATAGTAACTGGCATCTCTGTGACTATAGCTGGCACATTGAAGAATTTGAAACATTTTAATGGTAACATTTAATAAAGAAACAAAAGATGTTCAGTTCGCTAATTATAATTTAGTACAATTAGATAAAGATAGATAGGGAAAAAAATGCTTTTGGGAATAAATTGCTTAGAAAAAAAGGGAATGTTAAATTGCACAATCACTTCTTTTGAGTATATTTTAAAGAAATCCATCCTTCAGTTTTATGTAAGCTGAAAAGATACAAAAGTTCTATTTATCTAATTTGAGATTCTCTCGAGAATAAGGTGGATGAAAAGGGATGTTTTGATATTACACATGCAAAATCACACTTAATAATTAATATTTTGCAAAAATATTAATTAATAATGAAACATACTGCAAAGAAATTAATGTTATACATACTTTAATTCACATAATTTAAAACTAAATATGGATATGAAAAAGGATATTTCAACGCTATACAGAAATGTATTCAATACGTGCAAAAATCACACTTAATAATCAATATTTTATAAAAATATGAATTAATAATGAAACATATTACAAAGAAATTTAGCTGTGTATATTTTAATTCCCATAATTTGAAATAAACACAGATGGACAAAAATGTTTAAGCATTACATGGTAATTTAATCTATACATGAGCAATCACATTTGTTTGAAAAAGTATCTATCAATAAAGTGTAAATGATACAACTTAATGCTGGTGCTAGTTCATCAAGGAAGAAACAAAAGGGCGGCAACAAGTCTGATCAAAATTCTCTTTGACAGAAAGTTTTTATTGAAAATTCCCTAACTTTAAGGAATTCTAAAAGAAATAGCAAAAAAATAAGAGATTTTCATTAAAAATTAGGAGAAATAATCAAAAACCAGGAGTTTCCCGAAAAACCCAGTAGAGTTAGCAGCTAAGGGAGATATATCTACTGAAGTTATGAAGATTTCTTAAATAAAATTTTTAAAGGATTTGAAAACCTGAACTATTTCCATTAAAAATTGGAACAGTTGGCAGCTGCTGTATGATCAACAATATTAAGAAAATCAAATTAAAAAACTTAGTCCAAAAAATCAAAACAGTTGACAACTTTGTCAATCATTAGTATAAAACTTAATTAGGGGTATGTTGGTGCAATTTAGAAAGTAACGAGTTGAGAACAGGTTAATGTAGATATATTAATCAAGTATGTCTAGCATCACTTAATGTGCAGTTAGGAGAAAAATATGTACTACTCTAGCATTTTTTTTTTTTTTATTTTGTATGTTGGCTTTTGTTTAATAACTAGCATATTGAAATTAAATTCAGATCAGCCTTGTAAAAGTGAAGGCAAAAAGTTTTATACTTTAACTTGTTCGAGACCACAACTGGTAGGAAGAAGTATTCCCACCAGCCCACACCTTTCAGAGAAGAAGTGCCACTATGAGACCGGGTTTTTTTTCTGATTTGTTAAAAAAATTCGTAGAAAATTGAGATTTGTATGTATTGACTTGATTTTTGTCTATATTACGAAATAGATAAAGATTTATTGCACAAATAATCAATTTTATACTACTAAAAATATACAATAAAATTGTTTTACATTTTTTTGTATAATCAGCTAAATTCAAATTTTATAATTACATAAAAAGAAGCAAAATTGCACAATACACATATACAGTATTTAAGAATAACAATACAAACCTTACTTATAATATTTGTGCAATATTATAAAAGTTTTTGCTATGTATAAAAGATCTCAAAACACGGATCAACACAAATTGCTACATAACACTCTTTGCATTCATAATAAGAAGTTTTCTGACATTTTTCTTTAGTGGCACTTTTTGAACAGATTATACATCTTCTCCTAGACATTCTACCACTTTTATCCGTGTAAAATTTTGAAAAATTTCCACGAATCAAACAAAATGGAGAGTTTCAGCTGATTTTGGTGCAATTTTAAAACCAAGTTTGACTGCATGTGAGGTGACAAAATTTGGTATATTACATGGGTTCTAAATTCCAGACCTGAATCCAGACCTCTCACCCTTAATTTTCATAAAAAAATGCATTTGCATTTAAAATAGCCATGTCCAAAAATAAAAAAAAAAGCTTTCTGTACCATTTTACAGTTTTTTGGAAGGCAGAGTTATGGTGCATGGCATAATCTCTTGTATCGACCCCTCCTATGTCTTTGTTATATTGCAGCACACATTTCGATAATATTAAATTAATATACATATCAATCATATTATTGCTGAGAAACAGATTTAAAAAATGTAACTTCTTTACACTATGCACTGAAAATAAGAATTCAAATTACGTCTAACACATGTGAACCCAATCTCAAAAATGTAGATAAGTACATCAAGAACTCCCCTCCCTAATCGATAATTCCACATAAATCACACAGTTGAAAAAATAAACAAGGTAATAAACAAGAGAGAAAGAAAGACTCTTTAAAATCCATGTGCAGTTTTAAACAGCGACTATACAGATTTGTTTACAGTGTTTCCCCACATACCCTCCCACCCACCCATCAAAATAAACTAAAACTAATGCCACTATTCTGAAGGTCAACATCCCTAGCATGTGGGCGTTGTGATTTTTATGGCAAAGTAACACCATTTAGTATCATTTAAAAATTACAATAAAATGTTCCAACACTTTGTAACAAATATATCACTTTGGTTCGATAGGCACATTTTCCACATGTCACGGGGAAGACATGGTGGGCTGATAAAAGGAAATTGCTCTTTTGCACCAGTGCTACGCTGGTGCCTAACGGGTTATAGACATTTTTAAGCACTACATTGTAAGTGTAAGGTGTAAAACTAATTGGAAATTACATAACTTATTGACAGAAGTACCATAAGCATGCTGTTTGCAATGCTGATCCACATATATTATTAAAATTTTCATACCATAACCCCATATAGGGAACCTTCATGAAACAATATTGAGGAACAGTTCACAAAAAAATTATGTTAGTAGAAAATATTTCAAATAGAAAATACTTACTCCTGTTTCTGAAACACCCTTGAATGAACCTAAATGCTGCATGAGACCAAATAACTGCTCAAAATAAGGCTTTTTAAGTAGAAGAACAACAGGCAATCTTTCTCTAGGAGGTGGTGGTAAAGTGGAAGCAGGCTCTAATCCTTCACGTCTTCTAGATTGTCGAGGAGCACCAACTGATACAAACACCAACTGAAGCAAAGAACAAATAAATATAAAAACTTGAGGGTAAAAGCGTAATTCATAACTTGCCATGAGCAGTTCCAATGGAGGCAAATTATAAGAAATATCCATTAATTAGAAACTTGGAAGCACACAGACACACACACACACACACACACACACACACACACACACACATATATATATATATATATATATATTAACTATTTTTAAAAAATGGGATTTTTGTGGGCCATTTCACAAAAGAAATGCCAGTTCAATTTTTTGGGGATCCACCAAATTCTAATTTAATCTTTTCTTAGCTCTACTAGACTAAGCTGTGCACCAAATTTTAGTTCTCTAAAATGTAGGAAAGTAAATGCTGGTGATGTTTACCCACTTCTTGTACAAGGAACTTGCTACTTGATACAAGGATGAGTCTTAAGTGGTGTAACTGGCCAGAAAGTTCCAAAAATCCGAAATAAATCCATGGGAGGGTTGGGAGCAGGGGAGGGGGGGGGGGGGGGTTATTCTCCATATTTAGTTCATTTGATTAAATCTCATTGAATTGGATATGAATAGCCATTATTGTACGAAAGTGAGAGTTCAATATTCAGCTTCGTTATCCTACTATATTTTTTAACTTATTGCATCTTTTCCAGTAAAATTCCCTTTCATTAGTGTAATCAAAAGTAGAAAAGAGAAAAAAAAGCAAAATATCCCCTATAATCTATCCTGAAAAAAAAAATAAATAAATAAATAAAATAAAGTAGAGAAATGGAAAGATTATGAATGGTGCCGTTGCCGCATGAGCGCCACAGGCGAGAGAAATGATGGGTTGGCACATGCGAGCAGTCATGAGGACTATTCAGAAAGAAAGAGATCAGTATTCGAAGTGGGAAATATCTGGTCATGTGGACATCCACAACTGTTTCAAACTATTCAGCTGTCATGTAAATATTTGTTGTCCTTTGTTCAAATAAAATTTATAAAAGACAGCTGTGGTCCATGTTTCATTATTTACATGTTCGTGAAAGATCGAACAGGTGCGTTCCCCCATCTGCCCAATAAAATGAAAGTTTCTTTTACTTTGCAGAAATTAGGCTCAATGCTTCATATCAACTTGGGCTAAAGAGTTCTGAAAATATGAACTCTTAAGAATTTCTGTTCTAAAACAAATATTTCCAATTATAATTTTCGAACTGAATTCCCTCTTACATTCCTCATTTACGTAAACACTGTTTTCACAAATGTTTGAGTCAGCAGTCAAGTCAAATAAGAGTAGGGGTGAGAGTTGACAATTATGATGGCTCTGGTTAGCGTGGTGATGATGGGTTTAAGGAGGTCTTGTCTGGGGTTAATATATTTGTTTACCTCAATTAAAACTTATTTCTCAGTTATTATGTTTACTTTCTCATACAAAAGAATATAGTATAAAGAAAGTATTGCTTTCACAAAAATTTTCAATTTCGAGATTTTGATGGCAATATGTTTTAGGACTTCATGAATACATTTTGATTATTTTTAAAGTGATGTCCATCTATCTGTTTGTTCTCCATTTCTTGTGTACGCGATATGTGCCACAATAATTAATGGATTTTCACAAAATTTTAAATTTAATTAAATTTGGCATTGTTAACAAAAAATGTAGAACTAGATAGAATTTTTTGAAATTTGAGCGAAAACTTTGAAATTTATTTGAACATTTATATATTTTTTTAACATGGTACATGGTAGCAAAGGACAAAATTTGACATAATCACGCAGTAAAGAGGTTATTTATGACTCAATGATCACGAAACTCAATCATTATAATGAAAATTAGCCATGATGTAATTTTGTGTTCGAAAAGTGCTTAGCCCCCTCATAGTGTGAAAGTCTGCCCCCCTCGAGATACTAGTATGAGTGTGATTTCTGGCTATGCAATTTTGTATTCGTGAAGTGATTAGCCTCCTTGTGGTGTGCAAGTCCTCCCCCCCCCCCCCCCCCCCTGAGATACTAGTAGGATTGTAATTCCTGACTATGCAATTTTGTGTTCGTGAAGAGATTAGCCCCCTTGTGGTGTGCAAAATCCACCCCCCTCCTGAGATACTAGTATGAGTGTGATTCCTGGCTAACTTAAGTGATTGAGGATCAGCTGGGAATGCAGTAAGTATGTATATATAGGTGGTTAATAGTTTGTATTAATGCTGGAATGCTGGAACAGTGCTTCTTTTTAAAAAAATTACATACTTAAATACCTCACAGATTAAATACTTCTGATTTTTCAAACAATATATATAGCATACACTTGAGTCCACTACATGTTTAGTTAATTGCATAAATTACTCCCTTTTATTGGGATTGGATTGGAGACACAGGTTTGCGACCAGTGCCACCAACAAAATTTTCAGGGCCCTATACTGTAAATGTGCTCCTACTAACCACTATTTCATAAATTATTGGCCTTTTTGATAAACTGTTTATGCAGTCTGGGGCTCCTAACTTCCTGGGTCCATATGCAAAGCATCCTTTTGCCCCTACCTGTTAGTGGCCTATTCACGACAGGTTCGCTGTCAGTTTATTCATCAGTTGATGTACATAGCCTTTTTTTTTTAAGTTTTCTGCCTCCTCAGTAATTTTTCACTGAACCATTATGTAACCAAAGCAACAGATGATAATTTCTTAAAGTTTGCCAGGAATGTTTTTCACTACAAATACCTACTGTCAAAAGTGCAGAGAAGATTATCACATCAAGCTTACTACAATTCACGAACATGAATATAACTAGCAATACACAAATGCATTGCCTTAGAAGTAGGAAAGAATAGATAGGAAAGTTTTGAATAAAGTATGATTTTATTCGTGTATTTCTATTTTCTTTTATCCGTTACTACAGTCAGTTTGTATTTTGTACAGTTCTTCCTAGCCCTATATAGAACAATTTTTTTTTTTACTTAGATCAGAAACATGTCAATTACTTATGTTTTCACAATCATTCTTTTACTATAATTTTCAGAAGAGTGTATGAAATATTTATTAACATGTATATGAATGTTTCATTTTTTAATATTTACGAAGGAGGCTAGTTATAAATTATTGCTGAAATAGGTTTTATAGATAATTTAACAGCAATTATAAATTTGTTATACGTTATTAAAGCAATTTATTCAGTATCGGGGTATTGGATCATATCGGTTTTTTATTTTTGGATTCATGATGGATACACATGAAGGATAAGAGGTACTTCACACAGGATAACAGTATACAGTTACCTTACACCTTTCTGGTAGGTCGGACGGTCTGGGCCTCAACAACAACAACACAAGATAACAGGTAGCACTTACATCCCAGCTTGATTTAAAGGATTGCAATTAAATTTATAAGTACAAATACAGCTGAAAATAGAAATTACAGCAGAATGGGCAGGTTTAAATTTAATTTCATAACAGAAATAAACCAAAGGGTGGACAATTCTAGGAATAAAGAATACTGGATCTAAATGGTAATTGATTAGGAGAATCGGTGTAAGGGCATAATTAGGAAAATAAAATTTTGAATAAATATGAGAAGATATTTTAAAGCTAAAATTATATAATATAAATTGGGAGATATTTCTTCAAAGTCATTAATATTGTGCCAAATTTAACATCAAAGCTGTCGTTAAGGATGACAGAAAAACAGAAATAAGAACATTTTTATATAGTATAATAAAAAAAGGAGAAGGATAGAAAGGTCATACCTGGTGATCTTTAATACCAAGCTCTGACAAAATTTTTTCATCTAAATCACAAGTGAGCTCTTGACCTTGAGATATCATCCGTATAGGTCCATCTGATAGCATAGTACCCAAGATTGGGCATACATTGCTATTATTGGTCCCATTGACCTTGGATGAGGAACTACTGTCCTTTGAATCCTGAAATTCGTATGAAATTAATACACATTCAGAAAAGTACAAACTACAATATTTTAAATATAGTTATAATTCCCTTTACATAGTTATAATTGGTCTATATTATTGGTCTTAAACTATTATTTAGAATAAATTATGTAGAATATAGGGTGGATAGTATGATATTTGAGAGTTCGGAACTTTCTATGCAGTATTAAAAAATCATATACAGTAGAACAAGATTCCCTCACCAAGTCGCACATCCTATTTTAGTTATGACTCATGGGAAGAAAAGAAAAATTATTTTGTAACAAAGGACTAAAAAGAGACCATGTGCTCACATTTCATGATCTATGATACAACTAGCTGCATGTGCATAAACTTAAACATTGCCTATTATTCTATATTTAAAGTATTTTGAAAAACAAAACTCATACAAGAGCTTTTCATATATGAATTTTAACATAACATTTTATTATTCTGCATTAAAATAACATGTAGAATAAAGAACAATGTCACATTGTGAATGTCTGTATCTCATTCACTTTCTATAACAAACCTACTATAATAATAATTCTGAAATAAAATAGATAAAAAAAAAGCTTGGCTGCAATTTTGATTTGTGATTCACATCTGCATAAGTACATCTTGTCCACCCTTCAGTTTGGCGTGAACGTTGGAAACAAAATTTGTCAGTGCCTTAATTTTAAAATAAAATTACCAAAAATAACCAAATAAACAAAGTTTTTATTTCAATAGAAAGTTAAATAATGCATTTTGATGCTAACCAATTTGTAAAACTGAAGTGTGGTAATTTTTGTCTGATGCGGAAATTTAAAAATGAATTGAGTAGACAAAAAAAATTGTAATATTTAAAATACATAAAAAATACATTTTCATTTTTTTTTTATATTCAACTGTGTTGTGCAACAGCCCATATATTTAGCTACCATTTAAAAGAAGAAAGAGCTTTTAGGCCAAGAATTAGAATAATTTTAAGCATATTGAAAAGTATCTAATTTTGAGCATAAATAATTAAACATTTATTATACTTATTAAGATTTCAAATGCACTTTGTACATTCCTAGATCATTGCCCAATGTTGAAAAAATAATAAAAATGTGGGTTTCTAAACCAAGTATTAGCTGTGAAATTTGAGCGAAATATCAACATACTGTTAAGACATATCCTCTAGAATCATGAGTATATTTTCATGATATAAGAATGAGCCTAAATTTCCAGATAACTAACACTTTATTTAAAGTAGTGATAAGCACAAACAGGGAAATAATACAGCTAATACTTCTCCAGGTATCTAGAAAAATCACAAAATAACTAATCATAAGATACAATAAAACTGCCATTAAATGCTGAACTAATTCATGTAATTAAAACACTGACTTACTCATAACACACAAATATCTTGCTTAATGGAATGGAGATGTCTGTGTTTCTTTGTGTGCAGTCTGTAGCAGAAAATATATGAGTTATATGGTCATGAAATTTGGAACACGGGTACTTCAGGACCCGAATAGGTACACCTCAGCATTATTTTTCTTTTAATTTCAAATTAATTTTTAGTTATTTTATGTTTTAGCATTTTCCTCCTAATTGGTTTCTTTGACTAAAAATATTATCACAGTTTCCATTTTGACGTCACTGGAAAGATCAACAAACGTTCTTTTCAATGATGTCCTGTAGCCCAATTTCTTTATATTTATTTATTTATTTAAATACGTCAAAATTTGCATATTTTAGATTATCTGATATATACATTTCTGCATCCGAAAAACTAATATTAGCACAATTCTATAATTTGGCAAAAAGCTCCATATATATCTTAACATGCTAATAAAAAAAAATTATTTCATTAATTTTTTAAGTCATTGTATTCAGTCATAGCAAAGCATTTTGCTTGTTCAGTAAGTTCATAAAATATATATATATACACTTTTTGCATTTTGAAGATGTAACTCATTATAAAATTCAGATATAGGAACATTGACTCACAGCCTTCATTAATTAAAAAAAAATTGTTATTGAAGTTTTAGCAATTTCATTAATTAGATTATTTATAAGGCATCCATGTATTATAAAATTGTTAGAGACCGAAAATATTATCATGCATTTTCCATTTTAACACTATAGAAAAGATAGAAAAATTCTCTTTTAAACAATGTTTGAACAGAATCCATATGAGTAACAGATGAATTTTCATGAATTTAAAAAAATATATGTATACTTTTTGTGTTTTGCAAAGAAGAGCTATGATCTATTACAGAATTTTGATAATGCTATATAATTTATTTGATTGTATAAAATTAAAAGAAATTCATTTTGTTTAAGCTTAATATATGATAGCCTATACAGGGTGTCCCAAAAAGATTGAAACACACTTTAATTCTTTATCTGTTGGAAATAAGTGGGCAATGCATGTTGAAAGTAAAATAATGTTGAAAGTAAGGTAAAAAATAAGACTTTGTTGATGAAATAGTCCTCCCCTTAATTTTCAAAAAGTTACACATTTTAAATTTTTATATGACTCCCTTAGACAAATTTGGTCAACCAGAAAATTTTTATTTTTAATGCAACAAGATCATTAAAAAGACCTGCATATCTGTATCTTTAAAATCAACTGAATTATGATAAAGGAAAAAATCTGAATTATGCCCCTTTTTCGTACCATGTGAAAGGTTGTTTCATCAGTGAAAATAGGGATCATAAACAAATTGATGATGGAAATTGTTTAAATAAAAAATACGTTAATATGTGTCAAAATTTTTTATCACAAATTCATCTAAATAAAGCATTACACAGACAGAGATCATATAAAGCAGTGGTACTCAATATGCCGTTGGGATGTTATTATATTACACAGAGCATAAATCATTGTTAATTCAAAAAGCTCGTTATTTGTTAAAAATAGCATAATGCACAACCAGTTACGCGTTCTTAATTCATCTATTCAGAACTAAACATGCTGACGATTCACTGAATGATTTCTAATCTTCTTTATTTTGGTATAATATTAAAAAAAAAGTTTAGTTGTATTGAATAGAAATAATACTGGGAATAAATACATAAATTAAAATATAAATCGTCTGTATTTCATTCTTCAATTTTTTTAAATTATTTTTATAAACATTTGAAACGGCTAAATTAAAGTTAAAGGAAAGAAAAAATCGTCTGAGTCCTATTCTTCATTTTGAAAAATTATGTTACATTTCAAAATCAAATATATACTTGCATTTGTTTACTTATTTATTTTAATTGTTTCAAATAAAAAATGACATGTCTCAAAGTGAAAAGTACTTAAGAATCTGTGATTGCATTGTGAGCCTACACGGAATTCGCAAAAATGTTTTCTATGTATTATCATACAGTTTTATCTTTTTTTGTGATATGTCAGAAATTTACATTTCTAATTTGATATATGGTCCCCATTCACAATGTTCAATTTTCAATTAAATATAACTCACTCGATTTTAAAGATACAGATATGTTTTTTTTTTTTTAATGATCTTGTTACATTAAAAATAAAAATTTTCTGATTGACCAAATTTTTCTAAGGGTGTCATTTAAAAATTTAAAAAGTGCAACTTAAGCATGTTTCAATCTTTTTGAGACACCATGTACAAGGTATAAAATTGATTATAATTTTAGATTTATTTATAGTTTACATATGTCGATTTTTGATTCAACTATTGATACAATATTCATTGGTGAAACTTGGCATTCAATTTAGAATTAAAGTGCAGTCATTTGTCAAATACTGATCATTTATTTTAATATTGAAACTTGGAATTAGATTAGAAATAATATAATTATTGGTTAATGTTTTCAGTTTTTAGAGGATTTAGAAATATTTTGAGTGTTCTTTCAGACCAGTAAGACTTTTTAGATAGTCTATTGAATACCTTCCCCAAAACTGGGAGGTATATTGAATGGTATAAGTGGATAGTGTCCTTACAATGAGTTTCATTGAAAAACAAAAAATATGTCTTATAGAACATAAATGACCTTTTACATGAATGACCTTTTACATTCATGTTTTATATATAGGGCTTTATTTTGACCCTTTACAATATATATGAAATACTAGAAAATGCACTCAGCATTGCCCAGGATTTGAAATGAGAGTTTGTGGCATAGCAGGAGGCATAGTAAGGGTGCACCCATGCAACAATTTTGTATTTTATTTTTGTTATAAACAAACATATTATTAAAACATCATTTGATGTGAGTTCTGGTGTAGCATTTATCAGAGGTTTACATGGGCAACTCCAGGTACATTTTCTAGTAGTTAATAATTTGACTATAAAATTTTATACCAAAGTCAATCACTACTTAAATAAAATATAATACATGGCATTAAAAAAGAGCAATATTTATCCAAAAGGTAACAGAGAAAATAATCTTACTGTCACATTATCCTTTTTATGTTTTGCTTGTAACTGCTCCCACCACTGAGTAACCTCAGCTCTTAAATCTGCTACAGTATCACAATTTTGAAGCTCAATTGTAGTCTAAATATACATAATCATTTAGAAACAAAATAAATAAAAAATAGTATACAACACTGAATAAAAAGAGAATTGATAAATATTCACAATAGATAACCAGATAGAGAAAACTGACAGTTAATGAATTTTTTTTACATAGAATAGTTCTATGAAGTACCAAACCTTAAATATCCTAAGATGTGAAAAGCATTGCACAGTGTCACACAGACCAAATTATAATGAAGCTATCAGATATACCTGGCATTGCTCATGATTTAAACAACGTGCAATTCTAAAAGCATTCATATTGCTTTTCAAAAATATTCTCTTAAAATATTTAATTTAAGACCCTACAAAAAAAAAAAAAAAAGTATAAGACTATGTTCTCACTATACAAAATTATCTGCACAAGCAAACATGGAGAATAAAACATTATGGTCTCTTTTGTATAAAATATTCTGCTCATTTTCAACAGAGTGAATACATTTTTCCTTAAAAGAATTTTCAAGTACTTTTCAGGAACTTTCAAAGTACCATGCAAATTTTTTTCAAGGATGTCATTCAACCCCCTCATTATGAAGTTGTATACATTTCAGGGAGGAAAAGTAAATAAAACTTATGTTATTGTATATTATTGATGCTATTGAGGAAATTTTTGAAAAAAAAAGAACATTTTGTTTAGGAAATTTTGGGGAACAACGGAACTGTTAGGGAAATTTTTAGGAAAAGTGTAACCGCCTGGAAAAAACACACAGTAGATCCATGGAGCATTTTCATCCCTGATATTTTCAAACACTTTCAATGACTTAATTAAGGAAATGGGAATTTTTAAGTACTTTTAAAGCCTTGAAAATGGTCATCTAACATTCAAGTACTTTTCTAATTTTCAAGCACTCATAATGCATCCTGTTTCAGAAACGTATGCTAGCAACATATGCTTAGTAACCAACGTAGCAATGTATGCTTGAATGAATGAATGACATAAAGGCAGGTGGCTCCAGGAGAGCCCAGCACATCGACCAGAGGTCTATTGTACTGCCCCGAAAAATGAAGGTCCTTAAGAAAAGAGACCAGTAGCTAAGGCAAAAATAAGCAGGTACTTGACAGAAATGTCATACAACTACCAGGGTTCAATCACATGTCGATCCATGTGTTCGAACCTATAGGCGGAAAACACCTCACATTCACAAAGAATGTGAGTGGCAGTTTCTTCACTATAATTGCAGCCTCTGCATAGCGAATTCTTAGTGACATCTATAATATTTAGGTGTCTTTTAAGGGTACAGTGCCCAGTAAGGAACCCAACAGCCCTTCTGATGCCAGTTCTACTGATCTTGAATAATTCCTTCTGACATATGCTAGGGCAATTGCAGTTAAGTATTTTCGCCTGCCTTTGGTCCTTAGTATTACGCACTGAAGCTTTTTGAAGATGTCATAGTTCATTGGGAACACCCAAAGCCGGCTCAGGACTAACAAAAGGAGTACTTGAGCCTTTTCTAGCCAATTCATCAGTCAACTCGTTTCCTGGAATGCCCGAATGTCCAGGCACCCAGTAAAGTATGACTTTATGTATGATGTATATTATAACCATAATGACAGTATATTATAAGTCATGTATATTATAACCATAATGACAGTATTTACAACCTTATTTTAAGATAGCTTAACCGAACAAGTGAAATAAATTATAAAGGTTTACCTTCTCTTCAACTACTATTACCTTTTCAGACAGTCCAGCTGGTTGACAAATTATTCTGACAACAGCAGCATGTTTCTCACCCATATTGGACCTGTGGCTATTCACTCCCCTGCCATGCAGTTGCCAACGCCTCAAATGATATGCATACCTGTCAAAAACCGTGCACTTATTAAAATACAAAATCCCTAAATTACAAAGTTAAAAGCATACTCTGAAAATGTCAATTTTTTTTTTAATAAAAACACAGCATAGCTGTTAACATAACAGCCTAACTGCTATACCTAAGCACAACTTTACAACAAATAAAACTGAAATTTGTGATGATTATAACATTCAGACAACAAGGTATCACACTATTATTTTCAATAGCAAACAAACTGCATTTGATGTCTGCATTTCCTTCTATGGAAATTCTTTTATCCACATGCTTATTGATTTTGGCATGGGCAATAATATTACATCTTCCACTGTGTGAAATTTTGAAATCTGTTAAACAATTCAAGCAAAAAGCATATTCACTACCTTTAGACAATTTCAAAATAAACTAAATTTTTTTAAATATGACTCCTTAAGACTGATAGTACTTCTTATTAGAACTCTGAAGCAATCATATATGGTGACAATTGTAAACAATGATTGCCTATTCTTCCCATTCCCCTACCATGGTAGCAGAAAATTGACTTGCAAAAAGAACCAAAGCAAGTCACGTGTATAAGTGTCAACTGAGAACTGACAGAGTTGCTAACTTTTTTTTAGCTAAGAGCTATTTAAATAAAAGTGCTAGAAGAGTGATTTAATTTCGATTTAAATAATGAATTTAATAGTGAAGTTCACATTATTATTTCATAATAAATATGTTTAGATTTCTTTATCTTCAGTAAATTGCTTTATTAACATTAATTTATGTTGTTATAAGTAAAATTATTATTAGTAAAATAATAAGAATAAAGAGTTGAAATTAAAATTATGTCAGGTATATTTGAAAAATTTTTAATTAAAATGAATGTCTTTTGTAGTGTCCGTATTTTTCTTGTCATAATTTATCGTTTTTTATAAAGGTTGATATTAGTAAAGGGGATTCTTTTATAAATGATGTAGTTATATAGTGATTGAATCATAAAGAAATTGATGATTAACCTAGATTTAAAAATAATTTTTTTTTATTTGATAAAAAGATACCAAAAAATAATCCTGTTACAATAATAATGAAAATATTATATTTTATGAATATAGGAAAGATAAATATTTGTTCGGGAATTATGATTCATATGATTAATATTCCTATTGTAATAAATGAAGGAGTTAAAATAATAATAGGAATAATGGAAAATATATTATTATGATAAATTAAGTTTGGTGATAATTTCATTATGAAATTCTTTGATTTAAGGCATAGACGTGATGAATAAGAAGTTGTTAATCCAATAGAGAAAATAATTATAAATGAAAGTAGACATTTTAATTTAGATGATATTATTAATTCTATAATAGAATCTTTTGAAAAAAATCCTGATATGAAAGGGATTCCTATTAAAGTTAAATTTGTTATACCTAAAATAATGGAAACTATAGGGGTATTATGTAAATTTAATCCTATAGATCGTATATCTTGATAAGATGAAGAATGAATTATGATTCCAGCACAAATAAATATTGTTGATTTGCATAATGCATGAATAATTAAATGAAAGAAAGCGAGAATTGAAGAATTTATTGAAATAGCAAATAATATTATAGCAATTTGTCTTAAGGTAGATAAAGCAATAATTTTTTTTATATCTTGTTCTCAATTTGCAGATATTCTAGCATAAATTATTGTTCTTGAAATAATTATTATAATAAATATAGAGTTAGGGTGAAAATTATTTATAATTCGAATTATTAAAAAAATTCCTGCTGTGACAAAAGTAGAAGAATGAACTAAGGCTGAAATAGGGGTTGGAGCAGCTATAGCTGCTGGAAGTCAAGCTGAAAATGGAAATTGTGCTCTTTTTGAGCATCTTGCGATTATTAGTAGAATAATAATAATAAATTTAAATTCTTCGTTTATATTAAAATTTCAATTTATGCTATATATTATGATGCTAATAGAAATTAGAATTATAATATCACCTAAACAATTTCTTAAAATAGTAATAGTTCCTGAAGCTGCTGAAGAATGATTTTGATAATAAATTACTAATGCGTAAGATGTTATACCTAAACCATCTCACCCTAAAAGAATAAAAATTAAATTGTCTCTTATAATTAGAAATCTTATTGATAAAACAAATATAATTAATAAAATTGAAAATTGATTATGTTCTTTGTTTGGGATATAATAAATTCTAAATAATAAGATTAAGCTAGAAATAAGTATTACTGTAAATAAAAACAAACAGGATATTCAATCAAATAAAAATCTAAAGGGAATATTGAAAGATAAAAAATTAATAATAGGGATTTCTAAAGATAAAAATATATTATTTCAAATAAGAAAAATAAATACAGTCAAACCCCTCTCAACGGTCACCCCTGAGATATGGTCATCCCGTTTTTACGGTCAGTTATAAATTCCCCGGCAGGAAACTCATTCACAATATGCACTTTGAACCCCTGATTAGCGGTCACCCTCAGATACGGACGCGGACACTATTTTAATGATTCATTCCATTAGACTAAAACCTCTGTACAGACACAATCAAAATTTGAAATTTCTATACCAAGGATAGATTCCCAGAAAATATTGCAACTCACCTGAGTAAGAAAAACACCTGCACCTACAACAATGGTCATTCTCTAGGGATATTAAGAGCAAGCAATTCAAAAAGGAGATAAGGAGTAACGGGAACTCCCCCATCCCTCAGTCACAAGGGAGTGAGATCCACTTCAAGGGAAAAACTCGACAAAGAGCACGGACGTGAAGTGCGCATGGTCATTAAATTAACATTTAATGCATTGCTTTTCGAGAATTCGAAGTCACATCGCCGTTGAGGTCGTAGAGTTCATACGTGTATGTATAGTCACCCTTCTTTCGAAATGGACAGCATTAGTAATCGTCGTGCTCTGTCTCTGATAGATAAAATTAATGTTATTGAGTATAATGAAAAACATAAATTGGGAGTTCGTACCCTCGCGACTAAATTTAATGTAGGAAGAACCCAAATATGCTGTATTTTGAAAAAGAAAGATTATTGGAGAAACTAATGGTTGGAAAACGGAAACCAAGAAAGAAAAAATAAATTTCCTAAAACACCTGGACTTGCGGTAGATACAGTTGTTTACGATTTGTTTGTTTCTGCAAGAAACAAAAATCTCCCTATTTTCGGGCCAATTCTCCAAGAGAAAGCGAGAGAAGCCGCAGAAGAGTTAGGATTCACAGACTTCAAAGCCTCGAATGGTTGGCTGGATCGATTTCACATTCGACATGAAATCGCGTTCAGGAAACTGGTCGGCGAATCTGCTGATGTCGACAACGGTATGTGTGAAGATTGGGTTGAAAAACTACCAAAAATTATTGAAGGATATTCAGCAAGGGATATCTATAACATCGATGAAACTGGACTGTTCTATCGAGCTCTTCTTAATAAAATGCTTTGCTTAAAAAAAGAACGTTGCAATGGAGGAAAAATTTCTAAAGAGCGATTGACAATACTGCTGGGAGTAAAATGCAAGGTGAAAAGTTGACCCTTTTGATGATTGGAAAAGCAGAAAAGCCTCGCTGCTTTAAGGGACTGGATATACGTGGCTTACCCATCGATACCCCACGACTCTAATAGGAAATTATAGATGACTTCTGATATCATGTTGAAATATTTGATAAACTTAGACAAGAACTTCGTGAAGGAAAAAAGAAAAGTCCTGCTGTTTATGGATAATGCCACGTCTCATCCAACAGACGTTCGCCTGAAAAACATAAAGGAAATTTTCCTTCCCCTTAACACGACATCAAAGTGTCACCACTGGATCTCGGTGTAATCAAATCTTTTAAAGTTCTATACCGCAAGCTACTTTTAAAGCATTTGATCTGCAAAATGGAAATAGCTAAATCAGCCACAGAACTATCTAAGTCGATCAAAGTTTTGAATGCAGTTGGATGGATAAAATCCGTATGGAATAGTGTAAAAGAAGAAACGATTTCTAACTGTTATCAAAAAGCTGGTTTTAGGGAGTTTGCAACACTTCTTGCGACTGATTCAGATGAAGAATCTAAAAGTTTACAGAGCTTGATGGAAAAGGCCGGATTCGTGGGCATGTCGTCTGAAGAATATGCTCCTATGGCTCCTACAGATGTGATGATAGAAGAAAATAACAGAGAAATATTCGAAATCGTCAGGGAATTTGCAACAGAATCATCTAAAGAGGAAGAAAGTGAAGAAGAAGAAGTCGAGTGTGAAGAGCAAGGAGTCAGCATCAGAAATTACCCTAAAGTTTTTAAAGTGTTAGACGGACTAAAGACATTTTCCTGTAAGCATAATGATGGAAATGCATTAAATTTAGTCTCACAACTTAAAATACACTTCGAAGGAGAAAGACTGGTGGCTAAAACTTACCAAACATCAATTGATCAGTTCTTTCCCCGAAGGTAAATAAATTCAATGTATACTACTGTACGTTTTTTGCATATGAACTTACATGTTGTAAATTTAATTGTTTTTATGAAACAAATGTGCACGTTCGTCACCAAGATCACAGCTGGGGGGGGGGGGAGTTAACCCCCTGATGAAAGAAAAATTTAACACTGAAAAGGTACAAGGTAAAGATCCAATCAGGTATAGTATCAAAAACAATGTTCAACCTTCACAGGGTTCATACATAAATAGAAAAATTTGTATTATGCAAATATAATTAAAAAATTAACCTTAATAATTAGTCATAATATGAAAATAAGCTAGTTTAGTCGATCTAATATGCAATATTTAAATGATGAAGATGGATGGGAAAAGATACTGACGTACTCTCGGCAATTCACGCGAAGTAACTGAATTACGCAATTGCACTGTTTATGCGAAAATAATTAAGAAATTAACCGTAATAATTAATCAGAATATGAAAATAAGCTAGTTTAGTCGATCTAATATGCAACATTTAAATAATGGTGATGGATGGGAAAAGATACTAACGTACTCTCGGCAATTCACGCGAAGTAACTGAATTGCGCAATCACACTGTTTATGTGAAAATAATTAAGAAATTAACCGTAATAATTAATCAGATTATGAAAATAAGCTAGTTTAGTCGATCTAATATGGAGCATTTAAATGATGGAGATGGATGGGAAAAGATACTAACGTACTCTCGGCAATTCACGCGAAGTAACAGAATTGCGCAATCGCCCTGTTTATGCAAAAATAATTAAGAAATTAACCATAATAATTAATTAGAACATGAAAATAAGCTAGTTTAGTCAATCAAAAATGCAATATTTAGAAGATTGAGATGGATGGAAAAAGATACTTTTGTACTCTCGGCGATTCATAAGAACAAACTGAATTGCGCAATCGCAGTGTTTATGCGAAATTAATGAACAAAATAACATTTTAGCGATTTATGCTGAATTAGACAACCTTTGAAGAAGTATGTTTATTACTTTCATAAAATAAGCTATCGAGATCTTCATTTACATTACACGCGGCCGTAAATCTCCGTTAATTTAATTGGTATTACCCTGCATTTTATTATGGATTTGCTACGATCCCGAGAATGGCAGAAATAAGTGCTAAAAAAGCGGAAAATCGGTGTTTCCGAGAAATTATACCATGTCTGGTTAATTGATAAATTTTAAACAAAAAAAGCCGGAGAATTTTGCCGGAGATTGATTTCCTAGTAATGTTAAAAAATTCAAATAAATGCGGAAATGCGCAAAATATAGCAATATATGCGTAAAAGCGTAAAGAGCAGTTAAAATGTATAAATTTTACGCATAACGCGTAAAAGTTGGCAGGTATGTATTATTATAATAGCTCCTATTATTCCAATATAATTAATGGATATAATACTTGCTAAAGTAAAACCTATATGAGCTACTGAGGAATAAGCGATTAATGATTTTAAATCTTTTTGTCGGATACAATTTAATCTGGTAGCTGTAGCTCCGATTATGCTAATACTAATAATTCATGGATTAAAATTAAAAATTTTATGTATACATAAAGGAATAAATCGAATTAATCCATATCCTCCTAGTTTTAATAGAATTGCGGCTTCTATGGGAGCTTCTACGTGAGCTTTAGGTAATCATAAATGAGTAAAATATATAGGTATTTTTACTATAAAAGCTAAAGTTATAAAAATAATTAATTTGTATTTAATTATAAGAATTTTGATTAAAATAAAAGATAAATTGTTTTTAAAAAAAATAATTCTTAATAATAATGGAAGTGAAGCTGTAATAGTATATATTAATAGATCTAGCAGCACTCAGTGAGTCATGTGATGTTATGTAGGACGCTTGATGCCTGCATTCAATGTTACAATATATTTTGATTTATTACGATGTGACGTATTTAATTTATCTTTGTTAATTTATGTTAAAATGTCATTTAAAATTCTTCTGTCTGATACATCCCTTACAATTTAGAAGTGGGATTGACATCGATGACTTGTTTTGAATTGGTATATCAGTTTATGCTTGTGATTAATGGCCAATCTCTGGAAGTTTTGTTTTCAATCAACTGTTCCTGTTTATAAAAACAAACCGATGAGACCCGACGGCTAGTCTACCGCTAGGTGATGGCTAGACTAATTTCGATTTGGGTGAAAAGTATTGTGATGTTGATGTAGTTTAAAATGCAGTGTTATGATACTCAGTTTTGATTAGAAAATAATTTTTATTTGATATTGTATATATTGATGTAATAAGAAGTAACGAAAATGACATATTTAGCTAAAGGAAGAAAGTGTGATTTAATATTGTTAGGACACGAAGTTGGGGAAACTATTCTCCCTGAAGATATAATTGCAGAGTTAAAATCAAAAATATTAAGTAGTAAAGAATACAATGAAAAATTTATAAAACAGATGTTAGAAACAATAATTTTTTATAGAAAAGAATCAGAGGAATTGGAAAGGGAAAAATTAAAATATGAATTTGAGCTGCAAAAATTAAAGATTGAGACTTCGAACAAAATAAACATTGATGATTTAAATTTAATTTCACGCAATGTTGAAAATTCTGAAAATGAAGGCAAGTGTTGCAGTTTAAAATTTTTTATGCAGAAATTTGAAATGAAAGAAGGTGATATTAGTTTCTATTTAAAATTATTTGAAAAATAAGAGTGTAGAGCAAACAGACATGAAGATGATTTAGTAGCTCATTTACTAGTGCTATTACTGTACGAAATATCACAATTAACTGCATGTGAACCCGATGAAGTAGCAAATAACTATGACCATGTCAAGAATTTATTATTAAAGAGGTTTAGGTTAAGTCCGGAGAAATTTCGACAAAAGTTTATTTATCATCAAAAATCACGTAAAGATACTTGGCGCGATTTTACTTTAGAATTGAAAACTATTTTGAAGAATGGATCAAAGGATTAGATATAAACAATTTTGAGAAACTTGATTTGAATATAACAGATCAATTAAAGAGAAAGGTTCCAAATGAAATTATAAGGTCATTTTTTAGATGACTGGTCGAAATTTGTATCTTCCAATGAACTTGCAGATAAATTAGATGAGTACAAAAGTGTTAGAGGTGTGGAAGAATTGTGCGGTCAGTTGAATACCATCAGTATTTTGAATATGCGGGGAAAAACAACCAAACAAATAAATCCCATGTACCGAAAGAAGAAGTTCAAACAGTAAAAGAATGGGATAGAAAAAAACTTGCTGGTCCCGATACTTGTTATAACTGCTATGAAAAAGGACATTTTTTGCATGACTGCGTAAAACCTAAACTTAAAAAATATTGAACAAAAAAGATTGCACTGAAATCAAACATTCAACTTTTTCGAATATTAAAGCTCTACATCAGTCATATAAATTTATAAATGTTGACGGGTTAAATTCAATTTCATCTATTATCGACACAGGTTCGAATGTAAGTTTAATAAAACTTAAATTAGTATCAGCTCTTAATAAAACTATTGAGAAAGAAGCACCAGAAAACTTGAAAGATATTGGAGGTAATTTGACACCCTTTAGTGTAGTTTATTGCAATATTGCTATTGATGAAATAGAGTTAAAATCGATTCGCTTTCTTGTTGTTCCTGATGATAATTTCAGAGGACCTGATGTACTTGTAGGGACAAATGTTATTGATCTTCCAAACATGGCATTAGTACAAAAACAAGGAAATTCTATATTAATAAATGAAAGCAATTATGATTTATTAGAAAATTTTAATCTTGAAAATGATTCGAATTACAGAGCAGTACTTAAAAATGAAAAAGCTGTGATTGTGAAACCTCATAGTGTACAGTTAGTTAATTCTGTGAATGATGATATAAATTTAAATTCCTTTATTATTGAAGAGCAGAACTCTCCAGGTAATGAAATATAAGTTCAAAATGGCGTAGCATATATTCCAATCATAAATTTTACCAATAGCAAAATTTGCATAAAAGAAAACCAGTACCAAAAGTCGTGCTTAGAGGGAATGTAATTCCAATAGAGAACAATGAGAAAGAAAATTTTGATGAGAATTACTTAAAAACTACACAAAATAATTGTGATGGCCATCCAATTAGTTGTTCAAGTCCCCAGGATGAGTCGGACGGTCTGGGTCTTCAACAAAATAACTGTGAAGAAAATGAAACTTTTAATAATTCCTTTAAATTTGATGAAAGTTTACATATCCAACTAGAAGATCAGGAACCTTCATTTTGTGAACCGTTAATGTTAAGTCAAATTAAAGTCGGATCTCAGCTCACAGAATCAGAAGCACAAAAGGTGTGTGATCTTTTAAATGAATTCAGAGACTGTATTGCAGTGAAAACCAACGAGTTGGGATGCATCAAAACCACAACTATGAAAATAACAGAAGTTCCTGAAAGTAAGCCGGTTTATCATGTTTCATACTGTACATCATATAAAGAACATGAAATTTTATGAAAAATTATTACCGAACTCAAAGAGCAAGGTGTTATTCAAAACAGCACTTCAGATTATAGTAGTCCTATATTATTAGTAAAGAAGAAAACAGGAGATTACCATATGGTAATTGATTATAGGCGTTTAGATACACAGTTGGTAAAAGATAAATTTCCTTTGCCACACATTGATGACTTACTTGATAGATTGACTGGATACAATATTTTCTGTATTCTCGATGCTGCACAAGGTTTCAACCAGATCCCTCTACATGCAGAGTCAAAACACAAAGCAGCATTTGTTACATCCGATGGCCATAATGAGCCAACAAGATTAATTTTTGGATTGACAAATGGACCTGCTGTTTTTCAAAGAGCTCTGACAATGGCGCTGGGCAACCTTTTGTGGAATGTCGTAACTTGTTTTGTCGATGATATGCTCAGCTAAAACATTTGACGAATTGATGATTCGATTACGTAAAGTTCTGACGAAACTTCATGAAGCAAGAGTGACACTCAAACTATCGAAATGTGAATTTGCGATGGAAGAAATAGAATATTTGGGGTTCTGAATATCAAAAGAAGGAATAAAACCTGGATCTCGAAAATTTGCTGCAATCTCAAAAATTCTACCACCAAGAAATGTAAGAGAATTGAGAAGATTTCTAGGACTTTCTAGTTTCTTTCACAGATTTATAGAACACTATGCTTTATTAGTATCTCCGTTAACCCAATTGTTGAAGAAAAATTCTACATTTGAATGGACTTCGGATCATCAGAAAGTGGTCGAGGAATTTGAGTTACATTTAACTTCTAAACCAGTACTAAAACTTTGTGACAACTGTGATGAAACTGAACTTCACACATATGAAAGTTCAGTCGGATTATCTGGAGTGCTCCTGTAGTATGATAAAAGATTATGTCTAGTATACTGTGTAAGCCGTCGAACGAGTCCCGATGAAGCAGTATACCACTCCAGTCATTTAGAATTGATTACTGCTGTTTGGTCTATGACACGCTTGCGACCATTTCTAATTGGTAAACATTTTACTTTAGTAATGGACTGTTCAGCGATAACATTTCTTGCCACTCAAAGGAATCTCAAGCCTCAGATAGCCCGGTGGGCAGAACTCTTGAGCGAGTTCGACTATGAAGTAAAACATCGTACAAGGGATAAAATGTACCATGTTGATGCTCTTAGTAGAGCATGTTGATGCTCTTAGTAGAACGAAAATTTACACCAAATGATGAATTCGATCTAACAAGTCCTGTTGAACTAACAGATTCACCTACAATATTGTATATTGCTACTAAAAACAATCAGGTAGCTTTACTTCAATCTCAGTATAAGGAAGTACAAAATATTTTGCAAGCAATAACTAAACCCTCAATTAACCAAAACCGAGCAGAACGTCAACTTACCAATCAATATAGTCTACAAAACGGAATTCTTTATAGAGTAATAACAGATTGTGATGCAACCAAGAAACTGTTTGTTATGCCTCGACCCATGCGGAAGTATTTAGTTGTTCAATATCACGATTTTGCTGGACACTTTGAAGTCGGTGACGTTGTCCTTATGAAGCGTTTGCCAGAGCACACTGGTTGCAGCCCAAAACTACAAGTACGGTACCATGGACCCTTAGTGGTAGAAACTGTTATGTTGGTTTTGAAATATTCTAAACTTCTTTAATTACTTAATCATAATTTACTATTTATACTTATTTTATTTATTATTTATCTTTAATTATATTTTTCTAAGTTATTATATTTATTTAATATTATTTTACATTAGCCTGATCGTATAGATTTTGACAATAAATAAAGTTTACTTTTAATATTATTATTTGTTTTGTTTCTCTATGTACCTTGTCTATTACCCACAGCTTGGTCTGTGCCCAACTAAGATACACTTTTGAAAACACTTCGATATCACATAACTTCTAAAAGATCCACTTACCTTTAAATAAATAAATAGCACAGCCAACAACTACTAAAGAATCACAAACTCATTTGTTAAATTAAAAAAAATTAACTTTTATTAACAACAATTAAAAATTTAAACATCTGAACTCTTTAAGGTTTCATTATTATTTAAGTCGAATGTATAGCAGTAAGTTGTTCATTACATTAATTAAAATTAAAATCTATTAAATTTAGTACATTGCATTAACTGACAATTCAATTTAAATGACCCAGGAAACAGAATCCACTCTGGTCAGAAGACCAGAGTTTGGTCTGCCTGGAGCTGGCTGTCCACCTCTAACAATATGAAATAAAAATTATTAAAACTACGAATTCTTTACGTTACAAAATATAAATACTCGGCAATAAGAGACACGTATTATTGGCAAAAACACTAGATCACATTTCAAATTAAAGGACCCCTTTTCCTTTCTTCGAATATTGAAAAACATTAAGCTCAAGGCTTCACACGTCTCATGTTGAATCATTAAATAGTGCACAGAAAACACTGTTTTTTTTTTTTTTTTTCATCTACTGCTTGAAATTTTTAACATAGTGAAACACTTTTCAACACTACCACTAGATGTCAGGTGCAGATGCGATAAGAGCCAGCAAAACTGTTGATGAGTAGTGACGATGAGGGAGATGCTTGTACTAAAGATCAGAACTTGTATGGAATACCAGATTAATTACTTTAAAAACACTATCATAGATGTCAGCACCAGACGCAATAAGAGCCGGGAAAAACTGTTGGAAAATGCCGATGATGGAGATGTTTGTGCCAGACATCCAAACTTGTATGACGTGCCAAATTAATTATTTAAAAGAAACACTATCGCTAGATGACAGCACCAGACGTGAAGAGAGCCGGGAAAACTGTTGAAAAATGCCGATGACAGAGATGTTTGCGCCAGACATCCAAACTTGTATGACGTGCCAAGTTAATTATTTAAAAAAAACACTATCGCTAGATGACAGCACCAGACGTGAAGAGAGCCGGGAAAACTGTTGAAAAATGCCGATGACAGAGATGTTTGCGCCAGACGTCCAAACTTGTATGACGTGCCAAATTGATTATTTTTAAAAAAACTATAACTTGTAGTACATTATAAGCTTAGTACTAATAACATAAAACATGTTCCCGGCGACCGCGGGATACGGGCGGCCCTTGCATGGGCCCGTTCCACGGAACTTCAAAGCAAAACAAACGCCTCCTCGCTCTACGCTGGTCAGGAATCGGAATATCCGGCAACACGCTTGCCTTTCCAGGAGACGCCAAACTTGGCGAGCGAAACTCTGCGCTTCGTGCCGAGCGCCCACGCATACACTGCGGAAATAAAACGCTGTTATGCCAAGAATCAGAAAAAGATAACTTCCGCCAAGCGGCAAGCCGCCGCGAAATGGCAACCCGCCAGCCCCACCGGATGTGCTGGCACCCTCCTCTTGCAGGTGTCCAGCCGATAACGGCGTCAAGGCCAAACTTTCCCTTAAAAAGTGCCTTTTTTATGCAGACTCGTGAATGAACTGAAAAGAAGTTAACAGCTGAAAACGAAGATTATGAGAATTAACAAAAGATTATTTAACATTTAAAGGCACATTGCGCACAATTTTGAATAATAAAAACATTAAAAAGATAACAAATTACGCTAAAGGGGAAATAAATCGCCGAAATATTAAAAACAACAAATAAATTTAGAATTTTGAAGGGAAAAGGGGAAAATAACGAATTTTAAGCTATTACAAATTTCGAACTATTAATTAAATTTAGAACTGTCAAATCTCGGCATAACATAATTCCTCTCGACCACCGGAAAAAAAATTTTAGAATAAAATTTTTCACAACAAAGAGCCGAAAATGACCAAAAGAGAACACCATCCTGGTGGCGGAGAAATTGTAAACCTACGAGAACACTCGCTTCATGTAGCAACTCCTGGGATTACAAATCTGAAAAATGTTTACAATGAATATATATTTTTACATACAGGGAAGGCACACTGATCATGACCATAAAATTTAAAACTTGCACTTTTCCTAGACTTTCATTAGAAAAAAATTTCGTATCTCTCCTTTAAGAGAAGAGAAAAACCTCCAAAAAGAAAACATTTATTACAACTCTAAAATTTTAAAATATTCAAAAACTCGAAGTGGACGTCAAGAAAAAACATCTGAATTCTCACCAAATTTAATAAAAAAAAATTTTAAACTCAACAAGGGAAAAATACACTGCTCACAAACAAAAAAATCAAATCCCTCCCAATCAAAACAAAAGCCAAAGAACCCCAGTAGTGTGTAGCAGAGCCTGGGCAATGTGACATAAAAAATACACTTCCCATGGCGCCCCCCAAGCATTCCTCGCTTTTGGGTCCGCCTCCTTTCCTATATACAACATGAGGCAATCCTACTCATGCTTACACCACCCTCAGCTCTGTCATGCACTACTCATCTAAAAACAAATATTCACAAAAATTTTGAATTTAAACTGCACTGCACCCAGGTGAAAGAAAATCTCAAAACACTGAAAAACAGTCTGTCAAACCCCCGTTTCACAACCCTCGGGTTGCACACATACAGAACCAAAATCTGCCAGACTTCCTCAATAAACAAAATTCCCAATGACAAAACACACAAAAAAAAATCAAGTGTTTCCAACAGGCGAGAGTACACGTCTGTACTCCCTCTAAAAACTTAAACTTAATGAATAGTATCGACAATTTCAAAATTTTCAATGAAAAAGTTGAATACAAATTTAGAATAGAAATAATGTGAAATAAAAATTTTGCAAACAGAACTGCCAGAGCTATGTACTTCCAAGACGGGTAAAAGAAGAAAATTAACTTGAACTTGAAGGAGTCGAACAATCGAGATCCCTCAAAAAACCATTGTAGGCCCAATGTAGCACATAACCGTGAAGGTCCCATTTAATTTCCTAAAGCAAATCCTGTCGAACGAGAAATTCTCCCAAAAAAAAAACATCTCTGCAGCAGTGACTTTCATAAACAAGTGTACTTCCACTAAAATTTCGCTAACTCAAAGGTCCACCAAAAATTTTACAAATTCGAAGAACTCCCACAAATGGTAAAATTTCGAAATTCAAATACCTGCACTAAAATCCGAAGTACAAACTTCAACAAAAAGGGAATCCCAAAAATGTAAATTTCAAGCAAACCAAAGTTTTAACTCAACCTCCCAGAAAATTCCAATTCTAACAAACAAAAAAAAATTCAAAACATAATTTTAAACAAAAACAAAATTTAATTCTAATCTTCCAGTCTATCAATTCATTCTTAACACTCCCAATCATCACAAGTAAAAAATTTCAATTACCTATAAAAGGAATTTCAATAAAAAAAAATTTTAAAACAAAAAAAAATCTGCTTTTGTAGAGTGCATCACCCAAGCAGTCGGAAAGGAGGAAAACAAAACAGAGTTCCCAATTACTTGTCATTACAATAAAAACATAAATTTTGATGAAGACTTTGGACCAGCCGAAGAATTCAAAGTGTCGAAACATAAAATTTTGAGGCCTCCAAGATTAACAAAACAACTGAAAACCCAATTCCAAAATCTCCTCTCCCACATTCGAAGAAAATACACAATCTTCCAGCAACAAACTTTTAAACAAAACAAAAAAAATTTCACAAAGCTAACTTAAATTAAAAAATTTCTCAAGGAATATTTCTCAAAGTACACTCTCCATTCCCCCCAAAACAAACATTCTGAGACTGAACTTGCACAATTTAACAAAAAAAAATTTTTACACTACCCAAAGTTGATCGCTTGGCTGAAGGATCAATGACACAAGAAAAGACAACAATTTTTAGCGGGCAAGTAATTCTCCTAAAAGGAAAGGTGCATTCCCCAGCTGAGCACCTTAAAGGCGGCTTCAAAGCACCAAAGTGACAGTTAACATGGCCTAATGAAAAACAAAAAACATTTTCTTTTTCAAACACATTTCTGTGAAGAAGAATTTCTATGAAAAACAAGGCTTCCCAGACCTCAAAATTCCTCCGGGTGACCATGAAACTAACCCATTAGCCGTACCTTTAACTTCACCCAAAGCCAAGAGTTGTGACTAATTATTCCAAACAAAAACAAAAGTAACAAAAACAAAAGAAAACTTTTGATCACTGTTCACCCCCCTTTAATAAAATTTTAAAACCAAAATTTGAAATGAAACTGAAATCCCAAAACTATATTCCAAAAGAGAAAAAAAAATTTTCTATCATAAAAAAAATATTCCTAACATTTAAGACTAACCCAGATCTTTTGACATATTTATCTACTTTTAAACACACATTAAATTCAATACACTTAAAACACAACTACTAATACACATACATTTTTCGCTATTCTTAGCCTCTTATTTCCAATAACTCTCTATCTCAAATCTCATAAAAACTGTTGCAACATTTCTCAAATCTCAAAAAAAATCTTGACAGTGGGCAAGGGGTCGTGAATCCCTTCCAAAAAAAAAAAACACAATACACAAATACATCATGGGCAAGTGATTTAATTCCCGAGGGAAAAAGGTGCATTCCCCAGTGAACACCTGAAAACTGTGTGGCATCAAAGCACTGAAGTAGCCATTATGGGCAGACTGAGAAAAAAATGTTTACCCACTTAAAAAGTTGAGAAGGAATGGTTTAGCAAAGCAAGGCCTCCTTTGAACCTGAATATCCCAGAATTCCCACAACAAACCACCACTTCTCTACCACACTCTTACAAAACAAATAGCCAAAAGATCCTTAAAGGTGAAAAAAAAATCTCTCAAAGTCAAAAAAAATCCCACTCAAATTCCAAAATTACTCTGAGTCAAACTCCAAAGTTTTACTTTTTTTTTAAAAAAAAATTCTACAAAACAACAAAAAAATCTTTCTTAAAACAACAAGCTATGATTAGCTTACACAGGAGTGAAAAGAAAAAAAAATTTCAACTAACAAAGCTTAATGAAGAAAAAAAAAAAAAACTCCTAAATCTTTCTAACTTTTCAAAAAACTACAATATTATTTTTAAAACAAACTAAATTAATGAAATTATTTAATTAATTTGTGCCCTTCCCCATAGTAAACATATAATAACATAAACACTCACATATTAAAATATATATACTCACATATTCACATTACCTTAAAAAAAATATATTATTATGGTGGACAGCCCATTTTAATTATTGTATTTTATTCAATGGACAGACAACTCAGGCAGAACCAAAGAGGTTCACGGCACCACATGTTATGTTGCTTTTCCCCTTTGAAATCTTTCCCTTTATACTTCTTTTATTATTTCATTTCTAGATTCACACCCAAGTTTATTTATTTATAATTATTAACTATTATTATTCTTTAAGTTCTTTACATTATTCTAAGTTATTATATTTTTTTCATATTTAACCTGTGATCGTATAGTATCTTTTTATCAATAAAGTTTACTTTTAATAATATTTATTTTGTTTCTTTATTTACTTAGTTTATTACCTACAGCTTGGTCTGTGCCCAACTAAGATACACTTTTGAAAACACTTTGATATCACATAACTTCTAAAAGATCCACTTACCTTTAAATAAATAAATAGCACAGCCAACAACAACTAAAGAATTCACAACTCATTTGTTAAATTAAAAATTAACTTTTATTAACAATTACTTAAGTGCTTCCAAACATGAACAAGTTAGATTTTATATAATTCTTATTCAGCTATTTTAGTGGTTAGTACATTGCAAAAAGGATAATTAAAATTAACTTCAATTAAAATAAAACTCAATTAACACTTTGAATATTCATAGGTAAATTCAAAAATAAAACAAAACCCAGGAAACAGAATCCACTCTGGTCTGTAGACCAGAGTTTGGTCTGCCTGAGCTGGCTGTCCACCCCCAAAAATGTTAAAAACTCAAATTGACAAAAACAAATTGTGAATGATAAACATATCTCTTTTTTTTTTCTAGTTTGGAGAATAACGTGGTGTGAGGAAAAAGAAAACAAATGTGTACTTAATGAAGCACTATTGCACAATGTGTCAAAGATGACACCACAACTTGACGCATCACCCTATGTGTTGATGTTGACACCAAATTTAATGAATCACAATTTACGCACTTGCTAGAAATAGGCCTTAGCCACTGTAGAAGGATGGTGTGAAACTGTAAATGTGCACGGTAAACACTCCGCAGATACATGGGAGCACTGAAAAACATGGAGAGGGATCTTTATCACTGGATCGTACGTATCTGTAAACACTTGAAGCATTTGGAAAGGAAAATAGGGCCAGTAGGTCTTCTGATCTTATACTGGAGCGTGAGAGACTCCTCAAAAAACACTGTTGCTGGGCGATCCTTGTTGGCCCGTCATGACGTCTTACGATGAATCACTAGCCGATTTCTGCGACTTGGCATTGGTCTTCCACATCTAAAGGAATCTCCGGTAAAGACAGCTGAACCTGTGCAATAGCCCTGGTGCAAGATTTTTAATAATGAAGCGAAACATTTGAGACTACCGCGGGATACGGGCGCCCTTGCATTGAGGCCCCGTTCCACGTATCTTTTTCGGCGATCAAAAACACCACCTCTAACAGTGCTGGTCAGCAATCGAATCCCCGGCAACACGCTTGCCTTCCCAGGAGACGCCAAACTTGGCGAGTGAAACCCTGCGCTTCGCACCGAGCGCTTACGCATACACTGCGGAAATAAAAATGCTGTTATGCCAAGAATCAAAAAAGGATAACTTCCGCCAAGCGGCAAGCCGCCGCGAAATGGCAACCCGCCAGCCCCACCGGATGTGCTGGCACCCTCCTCTTGCAGGTGTCCAGCCGATAACGGCGTCAAGGCCAAACTTTCCCTTAAAAAGTGCCTTTTTTATGCAGACTCGTGAATGAACTGAAAAGAAGTTAACAGCCGAAAACGAAGATTATGAGAATTAACAAAAGATTATTTAACGTTTAAAGGCACATTGCGCACAATTTTGAATAATAAAAACATTAAAAAGATAACAAATTACGCTAAAGGGGAAACAAATCGCCGAAATATTAAAAACAACAAATAAATTTAGAATTTTGAAGGGAAAAGGGGAAAATAACGAATTTTAAGCTATTACAAATTTCGAACTATTAATTAAATTTAGAACTGTCAAATCTCGGCATAACAAAACTGTTTTACCCTCCGACACATATAGAGTATCTGATTTGCAGAATACTGGACAAGGATGAAGATGAAGTCCAAGTTATGAAACTACTGCACATGTCTCGCAATTGAAGTCGTTCAAATTAGTGAACGATGGGGAACATTGTGACTTCGAGGATGTAAATGGCGAGACTACAGCAGATGCACCATGGACGAAGACACCTATTTTGCAGGATAGTCGATTGTAAGTGTCAACCAAGAACTATTTTCTTTCAGATTCATTTCTATTCTTGTAACCTTGCTCTAGCAGCACTCAGTGAGTCATGTGATGTTATGTACAATGACATATATAAGTAAAAACACTTTGTACAAAGGATAAGAAAACTTGAGCAGTATATTTAAGCACAAATAGAATAATAATGCAGTTGACATATATAAGTAAAAACACTTTGTACAAAGGATAAGAAAACTTGAGCAGTATATTTAAGCACAAATAGAATAATAATGCAATTTATAGCTGTTTCGAAGACACATTGGATACCCTTCAACAGTGCTAGACAATGATCAAATCCAAAGTCAAAAGCCAGAATGGCTTGAATGAATGCTGATTGTTAAGGCTTGTTTAAAAATTTATAAATTAAAATTAATTAATTATATGGTCAATTCAACGTTCATAATTTTATATAAAACATTATATTAAATATTATATGAAAAACAGAATGAGGTTTTGTAAAGACAATCTTGAGAAAAATGCTGCTTTACAAATAAGTGATTACTTACCTTCGTCGAAATGCTTCGATGTGAGTTTTTAATAGCAGTAAAGCTCTTTGGATGATCACAAGGTTATTGTCTTCAGCCTACAAGGAAATGAAACATGAAATACAAATGGAAACATTAGCAATATAAATGTAGTTGTGAAAATTTCATATTTAGTTCTCATCTTAAATAGGTTAATTCATTAACCCTTTCGTGACGGCGGTAATCCGGAACTGCTGCGGCCCAAAAGACGGAGCGCTTCGCTTCCAAACTGTTCCTAGCGGACAGCAATTTTTTTTTGCGCTAAGCCTAACTCTTGAAAAAATATTCACTAAAAATCACCTATTCAACACAGAAATCTACTTTTTTCAGGAATAAAAAAAATATTTATTTTCTATTTGATGTATATTTTTCATACAAATCTGAATACAATACTCGTAAGTTGCTCCCATTCTTTTATCAGAAATAAACGAATAATTTCACTGCCTCTAAAACTCAAACAAAAAAAAAATACTCTCTTATATTCCTATGATTCACCAATGAAATCATAAAGCTGAAATCAAAACAAGAACCGAAACTCAATTATAAAATTGTTGATGCTGCGAGAAGTGCTCTATTTGTTTATATTACAAAATCATGTTTCACTGCTCCAAACGGAGAAATAATTCATTGGATCCTCTTTATGTCAAGGTCAATTATCTGCAAAATACATTGAAGTTGTTTCCACGGACATTTAACGTCATCTAGTAGACAAATTAAAACATTCCATGTGAAAACACGTATATGTGCCACTCGCCATTTAGGGTAAAGTTTTCTCCATCACGAAAGCATGCCGTCCGTCATTAAATGCAAGTTTGCAGTCGACACGCGGGTGTGCCAACCATTGCAAAAGGGTTAATGTAGTTGAAAACATACTAGGACATTGAAAGTTTAAATTTTGAGCAAGAACTCAAATTTGTTAAATATTTTCAATCAAAGACTACACGATCTGTAAACTGCATTCAAATTTGTTAGCTTGGTAAATTAGGGATGAGGTGACATGACAATGATGGTCAGAAATGTTCTATAAGCTACAACTATTATAAGTTATTAAGAACATTCCTATATTTAGCCTTTACTCTAAAACAGATTTTCTAATTTTGAGTATAGGAACTCTTAAGGTGACTCTTATGGTAAGTATAGGAACTCTTAAGTGAAAATTCAATAATATACTATTTATCTAAATTTTATAAATGAAGTGCTTTATCAGCAAATCAACAAAGAAATATATCAGTTTCAAAGTTAACATAGTAACCTAAATTTTACTTATGTTGAAAGTTATTTATTACTTTCCTTATATGCATAATGTATAAGGAAAATATTATGACAGGGTTGAAAATTCGAATTCTAGTTTTTCACGGGACAGCACATTTCAAGCATCCCTGATCACGAATCGAACATTTTTGAGGTGATGTCTGTATGTGTGTTGTTGTTGCTGAGACCCAGACTGTTCAACCTACCAGAAAGATGTAAGGCCTGTGTGTGTGTGTGTGTGTGAAAGTATATGTGTGCGTGTCAGTGAGTCTGTGGAGACAATATCTCACAAACGAATGGAGTAATTTGAATGAAACTTGGTACAAAAATTACAATCCGTGAATACTGGAAGCCTATTGTTTTTAAACACAATCGAATGTTCAGACCCCTTGACAACTTTTTAAAATGTAACTTGGCAACTTTTTAAAATGTTGCCAAATTAACAAAAAATCTCACCAAATGGATAAAAATGACACTATATTAATGAAAATGAGGACTAATTAATGAAAATTCAATATCTTGGATAGAATATAAGTATCTACTAGAAGAATAACCTATTTTTTTTTTATTGCAAAAGCAATAAATTCATTGCATTATATTGTCATGTGTTGCCCACATCAGATTTTTTTCTTTTTTAGTGTACTTAATATTTTTCTTTTTCAGTTTACAGTAAAAATTATACCTGTCAATCATAAAATGGACATATATAGAAAATGAAAGCATATCCATTTTCAAGAAATACCTACTTAGCGAATGCTTGTAAGACTCATAATTAATCCATCAGGGGATTATTATATGCCTATTAAGAGAAATCTACTATTTTAAAATGAAAACAATTGCAAAAATTCAAAACCAGACGAGTCACAACACATACTTCAGGTTCATAAATTGCTTCTAAATCTAGACTGAAAAACATCCTTTATCAGATTTCTTTAATTTTGTGATTGCTTTGAAGATATCGCTATTTTTATTTGATTCATTCTGCATGCATATTTCTTTGAGTTTTTTGCACTTACATTTTCAGATTTTTTTTCTCTTATCTTATTTTCATTGCATCTATTCTCTCTATAAGTTTTTGTTGTTGTTAATGAGACCCAGACCGTCCGACCTACCAGAAAGGTGTAAGGTAACTGTTTGGACAGCCGGGAAGTGCCACCCAATTTAGACCGGAATCCAGTGGGGGAGGCATCCACAGGGATCGTACCCTCCTTCCCCTACCACCAACCTCTCGGAAGGACTTACGGACCCACATATTTAACGTGATCGTACTCCGCGTGAACACGGCAGCAGTTTTGGCAGTGGCTGGAATCGAACCCGGGCCTACCAAGTGCAACTCCAGCGTGCTAACCAATGGGCTACCGCGCCCCTATAAGTTTTTGTGTAAATGTTTTTGAAGTAATAATTTTCACTGGTCTATTACGAGTCATGATGATCTATGTTTTTAGTAAAGCGTCTTAATACATTGATGTTAATGACATAATAGCTACCACGAATACTTTACACTAAATCTGCCATCTTCATTCGTATGTTATCCTTATGTTAGCAAAACTCTAACTGCAATGCACACCTACTTCACTATGTATGACTCTGACAGATCAAATCAGAAAACTCAAATATCCAAATTAGCTTTTTATCCTTTTCTTCGGTTAGCTGTAGGAAAGGATTTGCTGTACTACTGCAATTGAATATTTTTTATAATATACTATAACATACTAAATAATATCTAAATTATAGCTACATTTAAAAATAGTTCTAAATATTAGCTCATTTTGCATATAATTAGTGGATATATATGGATAAAGCAAGTGAAAGAAAGAATCATATTTTCACTAATAAATCTCCACTTTCACTAACCCCAACCACGGTACAAAAATTACTCATACAGAAAAACAGATTTATAGCACTTTTCTTATTTTCTTTTTTCTTATTTTTGTAATTATAACACTAATCCATTTTATAGCAACTTTTTATAGACCAAGTAATTTGTTGAATTCCTAAAATCTAAATTAAAAAAAAAAACAAAAAAACATGGTTTTCAGAAGTAAAAAATTAGATATTTAAATATATTTTCTTGTTTAGGATTGGCCTCCTCACTTTTACTGTAATAAATGCAGCATATCAGAAAATTGACTGTATACAATTTAACACCTTGAACAATTGAACACACTCTATTAAGATTTTACCAGAAAAATTCTGTTTGCACAAGCTTAAATTCACTGCTCAATAATTACCTTAAAATTCTACATCCAATAATTATCACTGTACACCCTACTTATTTTTCATTATGCCATGTTGCTGTAGTGTAGCAACTTACAGTACGCTATTTAAAACCACTGGTAGCTACCATAAGAAAACTAAAATTAAGTAAAAATTAAGTATCATAAGTTATGTTTTACAAAGATTAAACATTACCCTACATTTACTTAAAAATAAAGGTAAATAAATGAATTACTTAAAATACATTTCATTTAAAATTGTTCAATGATTTCAGAGCATAAAATTTCTATTGAACGCTCAATGCAACCTACAAGCTGGCAGTTAAAAGACATACACTAGATACTATATATAAAATAAGAGTTACCTCTTGTGTTCTAGCAGAAGCATTCATAAGACTCTCCATACACTGCTCAATGAATTCTTCTTCTTTTTCCAAGGTGCCATGATGAACTGAAATATATAAGCAGTTATATATATATAAAAGGTATTTCAGCAGAAGAGAATTCACTCATTGTAGTAAAATAAAAGTATAAAAAAAACTTACTGTTGATATAGTAGTTATTTAAATACTGAATAGCAGCCATACTGACATCTGTGTTGAGAGCACGAAGAGCAATACCCCATAACTGTCTCATCCCACTTACCTGTAGAAAGGAAATACCTTTTAAGACATGTCTTTTATTACATCATGATAAGAAAAAAATATTTTTTGACTTGAGTCTCTTGCTGTTACAAAGAGCCTTGTGGTCATAATCCGGTATGGTAAAGCGAGTTTCATTGGATATTGGGCAAATATTATTGTTAAGATGTGTCCTCTTAAATAGTGTATGTACTCTCGGGATACAAAAATGAGTCCGAATATCTGGATAGCTAACAATTTTTTAAAAGCAACAATAAGCCTAAAAAGGAACAATTTACAGCTAATATCAATATAGTTATCTTACAAGATCACTAAACAACTATCTAGTACAATAAAACAGCCATTATATGCTTCACAAATTGACAAAATAGCAGATTCTGTTCTCACAACACTGACTATTTCACAATTCACTTTCACTTATATCACATCAACTGCCTCCAATTGAACGATGATTCCCTTATAGTCTCCATAGAAATTTCTAAAAAGAGGGTATTATCATCGAAACTAGTCTATATTTCTAGAAAGTTCTAGTAGATTCAAAAACTCACCACATTGGCAATATTTTGCCAAATCACCCATGCCCCAAACAGTCGCCATGGTCTGGCTGCAATCCTACTTTCACATAATAGCAATGGTTGCCTGTAAAATTGTTTTCTCTTTGCAAGGAGGCAAAGTAAAGTGAATTTTTTTTACAAATTAGTAACATCTTTTTTAATAAAAATTTTAAAAGTATTAATTTTAAAATCATTTCTTCTTACTGAATACCTAGGGGCATTACTATTACAATTATCTAGGGGCATTTCTAATAATTTTCACAATTTTTGCTTACTCACCACATTCTCTATCATGCTTTTACAAGTCTATCCTCATACAAGTGGTATGTAGAAGAGCATTAGTCTAATGATGGATTTGTAGAAAGTCAACTTATTAGAAACTAGAAAGTGATTAGACTCAGTGTTGCATTTAGCTTTTGAGAATTCCCTGTGAGTTCTGGTGCAGCTTTAATCAGAGGTTAGCATCTTAAACCCTGTGCAATGCCGAGTACATTTTCTAGTTGGTCTATAAATGGAATAAGACATATGCAGTAGAATACAACAATGTCTTAAAGTGATCCATGTACACACTACAGTTCGCTCACTACAGTTAACACTCTGTGATTCCAAACAGATGCTTCAGAAAGATCCACGACAGGATTGTATGATGTCACAAACCGGCTACAGGCAACTTTCCTACTGGCCTTGGAAGCAAACTTATTTACCACTCAAAAATGCCCGGGTAAGCAAACTTATTTACCACTCAAAAATTCAGGGTCAATAATGAGACTTTGTTGTTCTGCTATAGCACATTTTAAAACTTATGAGATCATACTTTATAGAAATGATAATTAATGAACTAATGGCTGCAGGAACAAAAAGTTTGTATTGATGCAGTGTTAAAGACCCAGACCATCCGACTCATCCTAAGGACTTGAGTAACCGCTTGGATGGCCGGGGTATTGATGCAGTGTTGAAGACCCTGACCGTCTGACTCATCCTGAGGACTTGAGTATCTATTTGGACGGCCGGGGGATATTGATGCAGTGTGTAACATTTAAAGGAATTGCTGTTAAACTATGAAGATTGTATTGTCAGCCAATTTTTTTATATTAGAAATTTAAAATCAATTACATCTTCAAAACAGAAAAAGTATGTATATTTTTTGCATTCATGAAAATTCATCTATTAATGGTACGGATTCAAAGTTTGTTTGAAAGAGAATTCTTCGATCTTTCCAATGATGTTAAAGGGGAAATTCTGCAATAATATTTTCAATCACTAAAAGACCAATTTGTGTAAAAATTGCTCATAATGCAGCTTTAACCTTTAATAACTAAAGAAACTAGTTTTAATTTTTAAAAAATTGTTCTGAGGAAAATTCTGAGTTCTTCAAGCCTAAACTGAAGTATCATTGTACCAAGAAAAAGATAACAAAAACTTGAGTAACTTATAAAAGCACAAATAATACAATAATGAAGCATACAGCTGTTTCGAAGATATGCTGGATCCCCTTTATCAGTGCAAGAGAATCAACAAATATCGGAGAAGAATGTAGTTTCAGATTGGCTGAGCGATTCTTCATACTACTTTTTGGTTTGCTCTCTCCTAATCCAGGTCTTGGGTATATAATCCCCCTGCTTCTTTCTTTTGCACTTTGGGTTTCTTAGTTCTTTTACATTGACGAAGAGGATCCAGCATATCTGCGAAACAGCTGTATGTTGCATTATTATATTATTTGTGTTTTTATATGTTACTCAAGTTTTTCTTATCCTTCGCAAAGCGTATTGTACTTATCGATCACTGCACCAAATTTCATAGCTATGGGTCACTTAGATTTTCACTACATGAACAGACAAACTAACATATTCCTCATATTCCTTTATTATTACAGATACTAACATTCAGATTTTCTAATGGGGGGGGGGGGGGTTTACAAATATGAAATAGCAATACGGGCTTTTCTAAATGCTTCAAGTAACTGGGAGTTTTATACAAGATCAATAAAAAATCACTCACAGGTACTTAACCTGTATCGCACTATAAATAGGGTGGATATTAATATACAATTTGAGTGGGGTTGGGGTTCTTTAAGCAAAGAAATAGATAAAATAAAACAGCATTTGATGAGGTTAAGCTTGATACAGCATGTTTTCAACCAAGACTAAAGCATATCTAGATGGTTTTACATGTAAGTAATGCAAATACTTGAACTTTTGTTGTTGGAAAAGATGGTTATATCATTAGCATGCAAGGCAAGAGTAGTATTGAGGGGGAATATCATTAAGATCAATATTAATAGAATCCTGAGGTACATTGTTCTGAATGGACTTGAGAGGAAAGGATGCATTAAATCCAGACTGTGAACTGCCGGTCTTCAAGGAAGGAAATTATAAAATTAACTTTAGGGAATCTGGAATTAAAAGAGAAATAAGTTTGAAAATTAAATCACGATGCCACATTTTTAATGAATGAATTACTCACTCCCAGTTGCAAAATTTTTACAATGGGTTCAGTTAGAAGTTAATTAACTTTTTTGGACCAAGTTGAAAATAAAATTATATTTTTAGACTGCTCATCTTTCATTCACAGGTATAACATGTAATACAAAAGTTTAAGAATTATTTAATGCTTTCGATCATGATTCCAAGTGATTAATATAGGAAAGATCCTTGCAACCATTTAAAATCTACTCCCCACCCCATAAAAAAGTGAGGGAAAGTAAAAGATAATTTTAGAGATTTTTATATGAAAGTGTCATATATATTATATCTAAACTCTTCTTTTTTTCTCTTTTTTTCTAAATTTATGCATTAGTTTTTTTGAGAAAATCAAAGACAATGATGAAACCACCTAAAACCAATTATCAGACATATTTTATGCAAATTGTCTTTTAGAGCAGATATTCTGACACTAAAAATATGTAGGAGCAATAAATATATTTATCTTATTGCCTGTACAGCAACAAAAACACTTAAGTAAAAGTCAAATTAAATGTATTCTTAAAACCCATAATGAAACAATTTAACAAAAATCTAAAACAAATGTTCAAATAAAGACATGTATTTCAAAACCAAATGTCAAAATACGGTTGGCATGAAAATGCGCATTTGGAGCAGTAAGGAGCAATTGGTGGTCGAGCACCACTGACCATTGAGGTTTAATACTTAATAGGTATGCATAAGGTCCATCAACGTATAGTAAAAATACAAAGATAGCAGTAAAATGATCTTAAATGTAAAATTAAAAACTGGAATTACATCAGCATCAGAAGATGGTGTATCATAGGATGCTGTAGCCAAGTGGGCTATACAACTAAGCTGCTGCAAAAGATTCAGGGCCATCATGCTTGTTGATTCTGGTGGTAATTGAGGCATCTAAAGGAATATTATACACAAATTAGATATTCAACATTAAATTAAAAACTATGAAAAATAAATGCATATAATTTTCATAGGCAACACATAACATTAACAAGAAATGCTGTAATTTCTAATATATCAAACTTAAACAATAACAAATTTTAGTTAAGTTTAACTTATGCATTAAAAAAAAAAGTTTTGGTTTTAAAAATTTATTAATCCATTTGCTGGATCCAATTTACATGCCTAGGACAAATTTAAATAATTCTGTAAGATAACCAGGATTGTATCTTCCATTGTACAAAATTTCATGCAAACCTTAACAGCAATGTTGGTGTTTAGAACATAAAAGTGCAACATGTATTTGGTGCTTAGAGCATAAAAGTTCGACATGTGAAAGTTATGAATATTTATATCATCTCCAAGACTTTATTGATAGAAAATAAGCTCTAACAAGGCAATTAAAAATTAATATATTTATCAGAAAATTGTAACAAATGCAATATATAAACACATTATTTATTTATCATGATTGATTAATTCATTTATTACATGCATGTACATACATTACATACATGTGTTATTTATTATGATAAAGAAATAAATATGCAATAATTTTTTGATGAAACTTAATGCTATCTGCCATTTAATGTTATCAAATAACACTGGATTATATCAATTACGGCATTCAGGTTTTAAAGATTATGGGGATTATTGATATTTTCAATTTCTTACATCTATTTTATTTTGGCAAAGATTTTTCAAACTCATATATTGTAGTATGGGTATATCTTAATACAATTTTAGCATATATTGATTCAATTTCATATTTTCTGTAAATTTGTTTATAAACAGGATCAAGATGTTTTATCCTTCAGATCTGCTTGTGAAGATAATTTTGTATAGTGAGAAGAGATTTTTAAACTGCTTTTTAAGAGCATTAATTTGCATATATTAATAAAATGATTTGAATAACAAGGTAATTTAGAATACTATAGGAATTTGCGAATGATTGTGAATTCTAAATTTTATATTGTATATTTTGTATAAAGAACGGGTAAACTGTTAGTCTATAATAATTGATTAAAATAAAATTGTGCCAGGTCCTCTTACAACATGTCCAGGCATTGCCAGCTGGTAAATATCTGGCCCTGAAACTCAAGAATATAGACTTTTTCCTGGGCACCTTTATTATAATTATTTGTGCAAAAGAAAACTAAACTCTGGACAGAAGACATTTTAAAATCTCACCTTCTCTAAAAGAACATGCTTGAAGAGAGAAATACTGAGGGCATGTTGGTCTTTCGATTTAGCTTGATTGAGAAGCCAGCCAAACAATTCATCGGCACATTCTATATCATGAGCTAAACACTGCCACAAAGTATCCATTTGTTCATGACTTAAACCTTAAACAGAAAGAGGAAGTTTTAAGCATAATATTTAGTGAAATACTAAATATCTATCAACAAAGAAATGTAGCAAAGTGAGATATCCTTGGAAGAATTCCTTACAAAAAGTGTACATATGATAAAATAATGACGGCTAGTTTTCAAATTTTAAGTTCTAATCCCAGGTATGGCTGGGGACCCACGTATGGATCAAATTTTGTAGCAGTTGAGAATTCACTTTTAACTGTAGATTCTTTTCAAATTAGCCCCATATTGCATAAAACTATAGACTATCAAAATACATGTGATACAAAGAAAAATGATGACATTCTTTTTACTTATAGAATGGATGCTTTTAATTAAAAATTTCCTAAGGATATTTTTCATGCACATATCACTTCAAAATATACTGAAAAAAAAATGCACTGAATATTAAAAATGACATATTACATTGAATAGTCATACAAGTATTTGAAAAAAAAAAGGTTGCCAAGATTTTTGTACAACTAAAAAATGATGACATCAAGTAAAATCATAAAAGCCTAACATTAATAGTTATACAACAGTTATACATAGTCAATAAAAAAAAATAAACAATTTAAAGATGAGAAAGGGGATGGCACTTGTTGTTTGTAGTTTTGCATGTGTATTTACAATAAATCACATAGATTTTTACTATGAAATGAGGAACAATAACAAATTTGTAGATTGCATTAATTTTTTAATGTTTTTTTTTAATATGTAGTATATGTTTTAAAGAATAACACTTTATAATAAAAGTCTTTATTTAATCATTAAAAAGAATAATATAATTATAATTTAAATATTATAATTATTTTTAAAAAATAATATAATAAAATAATTTAAATATTGGGGAAAAAAAGCAATTGTTACTGATGATGGATGTCCGAAAGTCCTCTGGTTTTAATGTGATTTTAAAATCTTATTAATGCGATCACATAAAGACTTATTTACCAAGTGCTATTCTTCAAAATTTAATGTTTCAGATAGGTCATCATACATAAGTCTTTTAATTTTAGAATATTTGAAAAAAAGATGCCTGATCACAATAAACAGCTAAGTGTTTTCTTAAAATGTGTTGATTAAAATAGGCGGCTGCCCAAACAATGCCTAAAGTCTCCTTTTCAACCGAACTATAATTTATTTATGAGTCTTTTAATTTCTTGCTTGCATAAGTCATAGGGTGAAAAACTCCATCTTTTTCTTGACAGAGAACAAGCAAAATTTGACATTTGGATACATAAAGAAAAAGGTTTTAAAAAATCAGGAAAATGCAAAACAGGTTTCTTTAAGTAATTCAGATTTTAAGGTTTAATAAAATTTTTATGCTTCAAGAATCCAAGAAAATTTAGTATTTTATTTAATTACATTAGTTAAAAGAAAAGTTTTTAATGATCGGGTTTAGGAGGCTTATTTATTTATTAATGTATACTTTTTAAATTTTAGTTACATATTTTCCTTTTATTTAGAATTTTAATATTCTTCTATTCCATGAGTATTTTATTCTATAGTTATTGTAGTTCAAATGGTGAAAGCTTGTTCTCTTTAGGTTTTGGTAATTTAAATTCATTTAAATTAGCTAAATAGAAATTCCTTTTATTCCCTTTCATTTAATACTCTATTTGCTATTTTCAGTTAAGAATTCATTGACAGTATTATTTAAATATCTGTCATGAATTCTTTTATTGTTTATTGACTGTTTATAAGATTTTTAAAAATGACCTTTGGGACTACAAAAACTGGATGTTTGTGACTTTTTCACCGATTAAAACTAAAAATGTGAGCTGTTAACCCTTTCGGGACAGCGGCATTCCGAAACTGCCCAAAGGATGAAGCGCTTTGTTTCCGAACTGTTCCCAAAAGACGGCTAATTTTTTGCGCTAAGCCTAACTCTCGAAAAAAATTCACTAAAAATCACCCCTTCAACACAGCATTCTAATTTTTTCAGGAAGAAAGCAAATACTTATTTTCTATTTGATGTATATTTTTCATACAAATTTTCTTTTATCAAAATATTAAAAATTTTAGTGTATATATGTTTTAGGTACAAATGGATAATTCTTTGGCATGTCCTTCTGATTTTTTAAAACTGTACCACATATATGCATATTCTTAGACAACAAATACTTTGCAAGTACAGGAGAGGTAAAAAATTTATCCAAATACAAAGTATATCCTTTTCCTAAAAGTTCACTTAGAAGTGTTTTCACAACGCATTCTCCATACCCACCATCAGAGCTTGATAATTCATTGTCCTTTCCAGTATACACAAGGAAATTCCATATATAGCCTGATTCTGATTCTGACAATTTATATATTTTTATTCCATATCTGGACCTTTTCGAGGGGATATATTGATGAAATCCCAGCCTTCCTTTCCATGAGAACAAAGATTCATCAATGAACACATTTCTTCTAGGAGTGTATATAGATTTAAATTTTGAAACTAATGCATCTAACACGGGTTTCAATTTATCTAGTTTTGGGGCATTACTATCAAGAGTAAAATGAAGGTAACGTAATATTCCTATAAATCGATCGCGACTCATAACTGAATTGAAAAGAGGAGTACTGATAATTGGATTCTTAGAAAAATACATTTTAAGATTTGGTTTTCTGACAATGCTCGTCAAAACTACTAGTGTGAGAAACACACGAAATTCATTTCCTGTCTCAGGTGCAAATATATTTGGAACAGGTGGAGTCTTCGATGTGGAAGGAGAGAGGAGATTTTTCTCCCATTTTTTCTTTGCAAACTCATTAGTTGCTTTTACGATAAATTCTACTAGTTCATCATCAAAAAATATGCTAAAAAAATCAAGTTCCTTATCTAAATGAGGCAGCATGATATTGTGATTTGTTTCAGGTATGTTCAAAAACTGCAAAGAATTCAGATCTTTCAAATCACATGTCCAAACATCATTCGAAAAAACAGCAACTGAAACTGGCAACGTTGTAATAATAGTACACTCAGAATCTGAAGAATCAATTGCATTTTCAGAGATTCATCATCACAAATAACACTGTTCCATGAATCTTCACTATATGCATCGCTTTCGTTTACCATACGCGTATATTCTTCCACAGAAAGGAAACGTTTTAAACCAGCCATACTTTTATCCGAAATAACCTAATCATTTCATTTCTGCACATTCCTTTACCCCCACCCAATAAAAATGCTCTCTTATATTCCTATAAACCCGGAACTTAATTATAAAATTGTTGTTGATGCTGCAAGAAGTGCTCTGTCTGTTTACTTTACAGAACCACGTTTCACCGCTCCAAATGGAGAAATAATTCATTGGATTCTGCTTATGCCAAGGTCAAGCATATACAAAATACATTTAAGTTGCTTCCACGGGCATTTAACGCCATCTAGTAGACAAATAAATTCAAATGAAAACGTTTCACATAGAAACACCGATACGTGCCACTCGCCGTTTAGGGTAAAGTTGTCTTCGTCACGAGTACGTGCCGTTCATCCTTAAATGCAAGTTCGCAGCCGGCATGCGGGCGTGCCAACCGTCACGAAAGGGTTAAACTGCTCCATGCTTTTTGGCATTCATACTGTAGAACATTTTTTTTTATTCCGTAGTTCTTTTGTTGTTTTTTTCCTCTTGTTCAGCTTATTTTTGATGCATTTTTAAAGAATCTTGCTTCCAGCTTTATATGCACATTAACGCTGCTTTTAAGTTATTATTTTCATATGACATGTTGACTAAATGGAACTTTGTGTCTTCAGTGAAGTTGTTTTATCTTCGACTTGCATTTCCTGCCTGCCATGGAGACAATGTTTAGTCATAGAAGCTCAACCACAGTTCAATTAAATTACAGTGTCTGGGAATACTGAGCTTCCCAAACAGTTTTGATTTTCATCCATCAAATCTACAATTCTATAAAGTTGTCATCTGTATGCATTGTGCAAGCTTCTTAAGTTCTTTTCATCCACATAATTTCTTGTTAAAGATGGATTTTCCAGATTTTTACAGGACCATTTTGCCCCAATGGCTAGGTTTCTCCAATGGATTTTATTTTTATCTGCTACATGCTTTTCTGTGATGTCTTTTCAGCTGTTTTAATTAAGACATTTTGGTGATATTTTTAATTACAACTATATTCCCTGTTAATTTTGTTCATAAACTATAATAGTTAAACATGTTTTTGTTCCACTTTGGTATGGGTAAAACCCCTCTGCTTATAAATGTTAATCCTTCTTAAACCTGGGGTTATTGACGTTATTTAGAATAAATTGTTTTGAATTATGTTAATTAGTTAAATTTAGCTTAATTATCTTTACATTCTACTATGTTTAACTTTAAATTCTAATGTTTTAAATTCCATTTCGGCTAAATAATGTTCCTTTATAATCTGCATTCCTTTTCAGCAACTTGTTCAATTCTATAATATCTTAAATTAATTATTTAATATAGTTATCTTTAACTCTTATAATTCTAACATATTTATATTTCACTATACTTTTAGCCTGTTTATTCCAAATGTTGAAATTTACTGTTTAAATGAGATGTAAAATGTTTAAAAATTCTTTTAAAAGTGAATGAACTCAATTTTTCCAAAATCCTGGGCCAGATTGGAAGAAAGAAAATAAACAACCATAACTGATAATGAAACACACCATGTGCCATCATCCTCTTGCCTCAGTAATTCCAAGGGCCTCGCCTTATTCTGCACACTGAGCTTCCTATGTCCATCTATCCCCTATCGATGTCTGAAATGCATATTATTCTTTCCTCAGAATGATACCCACAAGGAGCAAACTGATTGAAACTGACCATCTATCTCTCTACTTCCACCTCGTTTTCCTCCGAATTTCTCCAGTGGTGCTATGATTCACAGCGCAACTGCCTGGGAGATGAGGATTGCCACCAGGCATGATTAAGCATGTCACTTCACTGGTCTCGGTTTGGCTTTGTTTGCTGCAAAAATATCCCTTGGTCCAACAAACTTTTATTACGGATTTGCATTTATCCCAGGAAGAGTCAATAATAAAGCAGATATTTAATATAAAGCAGAAATATAAAGCAGAAATTTACATTTCCGTAGAATCATACCATGTCTCTTTATTTAAAAAAAAAAAACCAGTACTAGGTCAATTATTGGCCTCTAAATAAGGGTAACATACATACAGGTATAAACAAACATACGCAATCAAATTTTAATAGTATATATGAGGTTATTGAGTTATTATTTCTCAGTAGCCATCAAAAATATTTTGCTCATAGCAGCTAAATCGAGTTTTTAGTTTAAAATAATTTATTAATGATAAAATCCTAATTATACCAATATGTTAAGTGAACAGGGTTTAAGCTGGCTTCAAAATTTTAGTAGTAATTTTGCTAACTGCTGGCAAAAAGTTGTAGTATAATAAAAAAGAAACATTAACAAAAATTTAGCACACATTTTTACATTGTTGAAATTATGAACTTTTTTTAAAATAAGGCTAATTTTTTTATTTTCTGTAACCCAACCTACTTAATACAGCTTATTTTATAAATTAGAAGCCATAATCCCTATATTTTATATACTACAATAATTTTAATACATCACAAATAGAAATAATAAAATAAGGATCAGATGAAATTATGCAGGTTACAACAATATTCTACAGGGTTTTTTCACATCACACTGTTCAAAGGCTCTTTTAAAATCAAAACATTCACGCTGTTGCCCATTGATGTGAATGGTCATTACAGAATTTAAATTCTTTATGCCCATCCTGTTTCATAGAAGTGTTTCTGTTAAGTTCATTTTGCTGAACCCTCTTTCATAATCCACTGTGTGTAAGGGTAAAGCGAGTGAATACATAATCATGCTTGTTATAGTCGGGTATAAAGATGACAAGTCATTTTTGTCAATAAAGTTCAAGATTCCTAAAATGTCCATTTGCCTACATTGTGCGTTTAATAAGTCTTTAAAAATTTTCCATTCAACCAAAGTTATTGTTAAAGAAATTTGACAAAATTTCAAATGGTCAAAAATACTTATCTGTTTCTCCCCATATCTTACATAGTCATTAGATGATGAAAGTGGTATGTTATCAGATACAAACACTGAAAATATTTCCAATTTTACATTGTCTTTAAACCTCTCTTGGAGATTTTGAAAAAGACATTTCATATACTTTGTTTTAGGTTTTTCAAATTCCTTCTTTCCTTCACACCATCCCTCACCATGTGAATTTCAAATTTAAATTGGTCTTCAATTTGATTATAAATTTCAGAAAAAAATAGTTGTAAATTCACCCCATTCTCATGCAGCAAATTTTCTAAATTCCTTATGCATATGTTGATTTGGCATTTTAAGACTGCAAAGTCAACATTTTATTTTTGGAAGAGTGGAAAATCGAGGATCGCATTTTTGAGAATTTATCAACAGAATTTGTCATAAAACGTGGAATTTTGTCACATTTTTGCAAAAAAGCTATCAATAGCTTAAACCCTGCAAGTGAATAATCAAAACTCACGGAAATTTTCAGGAGATCCAGCTGTAGAAAACACACATGTTAGAAAATGCAACCGGACATGAATTTCATCCTTATGGGAGTACCTAAAAGACAGAAATAAGTTATAAATAACAGTTAAAATACCTCAACAAATAAAGAAGAAATTGTAATTTGGGTTAAATAAACAATTACAGAAAATTGCATTTAGTAAATCACACCATTATATTATTTTTTTTCTAAACATAACCAAACAAGGAAATTATACATTAAAAGGAAATATATAATATTTTTTATTATTTTATTTGGCTTATAACTTCAAACAATGAAATTATAAGTTAAAAGGAAATATACAATACTAATTTTTTTTTTTAATTAGTAACCAAGTATAATTATGTTGGGTTGCTTTAGAATTTAGGTAATTTGGGGATTTGAAAATTTACTTTTATTTCTTTTTCCCTGGCTCAATATTCTTAATTTGGTAATATTTAAATAATATTTATTGGCTTTTCATTTATTCTTTAATTAGAATATTTTTAATCTTCTAAATTAATTTTCTTTATAATATTCTTAGTTAAAAATGTTCCATTCCTTAAATTAATATTACTTTTGATTTGTAAATTTTAAAAATTATTTATTTATTTGATTCCCCTTAAAATTTCCTTTAATTTGATATCCCATTTTCCCATTTTGGTTAGAAATTCCGTTTGTTCTACAGTTTCAAGTTATTTCCATGTCTCACTGCAATTCAAAAATTTCAGTTGCGGCCATTTTCGGAATTCTGTTTTGCAGGCTTTTTGATGCGATTAACGCGCCACCTAAGCGTTTTCGCGCCTCTTTGGAATTCGTGATTTATTTTAATTGGTTCGCGTTTTTACGGATCGTCTGCTCTCGGAATTATGAGTATTATTTTGGCAATTCTAATTTCGGTAAGCGAATTTTAATTGCTGCCGTTTATCTAAACTCCGCGCTTTTGCCGCACATATAAATACGCGCGTAGAACTTTTCAGTTTCAGTTTTTTGTTGAAATCCTTCGTTGTGCGTTAGCGCGAGAAGCGCGTTGTTTATTTTCGAATGGAACTTATTGTGTTCCACGCGAGCTTTTCTGTGGAACGTTAAGTTCCTCGCGTTATTCTTTTTTTTTACATTAGTTGTTTTAATTTAAATGATGGTTTTTTCGAGCTTTTATCGCGAAAGTCACGAAGTAGCTCTCCGGAAAAGTGTGTATTAAATTTTCTTATGCGCGCTACGTGAACGTAGCTTCTGCCGAGGACGGACGTTCTATGAAGATCCGAGTTATCCAGAAGTGGTTGTTAGGCCTCTGCTGATGTTTTTCAAGAAAAATGCTGAATCCTCTCCTGTTTCAAGTTTGGGTGATTTCCAGTAAACCAGTCTTCAAAATGTGTCTGCACTTATTGGAACTCTCCCCCCCTGTCTGATGGCCCAAGCGGGTGAATACAGTTGTTTTATTTAAAAAACTCCTACTTTCTTTAATTCTGAATATGATTTCTTAATATTTTTTTGAAATGCATTTAACTAAATTTTATTCTGTAAAATTAAAATTTTAAAACTTCATTCTGAGAGCAAATTTCTAAACCTTCATAATTTTTTTAGAGCCTGGGTAAAATTCTAAAATTCTTTAAATTTAATATTTTTGTTAATGATTTTCTGATGGAATTTAAATAGATTGTTTTGAGTTAAGTTTTTATGCTAATTCCTTAATTTTAACTAAGTTGATAAAATTCTAATGTCTAAAATTCTAATGTTAATTCTTCCTGAGTTGCCTGCCTGTGAGCAGTGTTTTTGTATTTGTTAATTTGAATTAATTTGAAGTACTATTTAATAAACTAATTTTCTTTAAACTAAATATTATGTCTTCATTTATCTTTTTTAAACACAGCAGGTTTTATTCTATCTGTCAAACACAACAATTATATCACAGTAGTATCTGTCATTAATACAAAACAAGTCTACAGAAAACATTCCATACCAGCAAATAAAACTATTATAACTTTAAAGTCATGTGCATGAATCATTCATTTCATGTAATACCAACGAGTCTCACAACCCAACCCCTTAGAATTTGAATTACATTTGGCATGCTGAAAGTACTCTTTGCACTAATGGGGATTTTTTTTTTTTTTTTCGGGAATTTAAAGTCATACTTTTTGAGCTATGGCTCTTTAAAAAACTGATAAATACTCACATAGTTTAGAATTCAAATGCAGATAAGTTACTGCAGATTCTAATTAAGTAAAAAAAATAAATAAATAAAAAATTAGCCATCCTGAAAAAGTATTTTTCACACTCTCATATGATACAAAACATACAGAGGTAATATTAATTTAACATTTCAAGATCATTAAACATTTACTTTGATTTTGAATATTTTAAAAAACAAAATAAATTTAAAAATCTGAAAATAATATATATTCAAGATGCAGTAATCGTCTATACGCTCTATAAATTTCATCATGAGACTGAAATGATAGAACCACACATAAATAATTAAATAATTATTTTTGTATGCAGTAAATCATTTGCAAGGCTCACCCCCCCCCCCCCTCCCATAAAATTCATAAAGGCCCCAAATTTTTTACTTTTTTTTTTAAATATCAAACAATATCAGGAAATTTTATTATGACACATAAACCATTTTATATGTAATATATAACATAAATTATTTTATATGTAATATATCATTAGGTAATGAATGGCACTAACTCTAAAGCTATTATGAACCCTTCTTGATATTGCATGTTTTCCAAATGAATTTTTTAAAACATATATTAAATTAAAACAGAATAAAGTATTTTAAAAGAAGGTGACTTTCTATATGACAAAATAAAAATTCATATCTTTAATTTATAATTGTAATAGAAACATGATATACAAAATTTTGCGTCACATCTATAGTCTAAAATTATTTAATAAAATGCAATTTAAATTTACATTTTGAATAAACAAATTTTTAACAATTTTTAGTGTTTAAAAATATATCTATATATATAAAAATATTTAAATAAATGAAAACTTGAAATCATAGTTTAATCAATTTCTGAAACTCCTAAAAACAAAACTTGGAATACACAGTTAAAAATTTCAAAGAAAATAAACTCAAATTTAAAAGCTGAAAAATTTGTAAAAAATAACTTTTTTATTGTCCTCTAAAATTAACTGAAAGTAACACGAAAAACTTGCTGAATCTTAAAACAGATGCTATTGAATTATAAAATATCTTCTTCCTCTGAAAAACTACAGACAACTTTCAAATGCTAAAACAAATCTCCCTTTAAACCTTTTAAAGCATATCCAATTCCTTGAAAAAATTTAGCAAATTATTTTAACAAAACAAAACAAAAAAAAAATTTTAATTTCTAATGCTAAAAATTTGGCAAATGTTTAACACATGAAATCATTATATATGAAAACAGATCTTACATGCTAACTCTGCTGTTGTTTTTACTGGAGGTATAATTGACAAGATTATTAAAAAAGTGCTTCATCATTTTATGCTCTTTTTCTGCCCATCTGAAAAGAAATAAGAAATGAATAAAACATTGTACAAAAAAGATATACTGTATTTAACATTTTAAGATACACTTACATAGTTACTGAATGTGTATCAGAACTCCCTCGAAATTGCTGAAAAGAGGCAAACACCTTGGGCAGAAGGCGCATGGAAATTATGACAGACCTATAACATGAAGAAAGGTGCATTTTGTTATAAAAAAACATTAAATAAATGTAAGTGTCACAGTCATATTTTATATTGATTAGGTACACCTTGGCAGTATTAGAATAAAAAATATTTCTTTTTATGTACGTAGCAAGTAGTTCACAGATATTTCTTTATAAAATTTCGTAAAAATTCTTTCGAAATTTATTTTTTCTTTTCAAGCTGGCCACTGTAATAGGTCACTTAATCACTGCAAAAACTATACTACAGTACCGGACCAATTATCCGGAATCCAGTAAACCAGAAAAAATTTAAATGATTTCTGTGTATGTGTGTCGAAAAGCCCAGGCCAGCCGACTCGTCCGAAGACTCAAGAGTAGCAAAATGGGTGGCCGGCTGTGTATGTGTGTGTGTTTTTTCTATGGAAGTTGCTAATTTTCTTTAATATATAAACAAGATTAAAGACAAAATACTTCTTTTCTTTTAAATGTATATAGTGGTTTTGTGATTATTTTTAACTATTGGATTGCCAAACCAAATTCACGGATTTAAAACAACAGGGTAAGATTATTTATACTGAATTATATTTTATAAACAAATCTCATTTCCCAAAAATGACATGAAAATTTAGGCATTTTTTACACCAGATATAAGAATAGATGCCTGTAGATCGGTTCGTGGGTGCAAAGCAAATCATGTTGTTGACATTAACCCTTCCCCAAATTTAAAATGCTCAAGAAAATTTATTTTGTTTACTTCATTATAGTATGGAACCCATTCTTCAATGGATTCTGTTTCAGCGGCAGCATTCCCCCCTCCCTTAAATATCTGATGAATTTTTCGCTCTCAAATTTAACTTCCTTACAACAGCACAGTTGTTATTTTCATTAGTGAAAGTATCAACTTTCAGCATCAACTGTATATATTGCCTTTTTTGCTTGGAAATCCATATCACATTGAATGCTCCACCTCCCCCCAGTGCTGCTGCTCAATAATGACTCATAGTATTTTAGAAAAATCACTGAGAGGAGTGGTACTATTCCTAATAAAGTGTTTTCTTTTTTCAGAGGCATTAACTTTTTTAAATATAATAATGTATAGATGCTAGAAAATAAATAACATATTTATAAGTTATAAAATACACATAACTTATAAGTTATAAAATATATAGAGGTTTATAGTGTATTTAGCATAGTACAGCAATTAGACAATAATGCCAAATCCACACAATATCCTGTTTAGTGGCTATTTTGGCAACAGATCAGAAATCCAGAAAACTGTCGGTCCAGAGGATTGCGCATAATTGGTCCTCTACTGTACTATTACTGTTCAACAAATTATCATTGTTTTACAATGAGAAAATACTGCTGAAACAAATCTTTAATTTTGAATAATTCATGATTTAATCATACAAATTACAAAACATTCTATTTCGAGTTTAGCACAAGATAATGTATGACCATATAAAGCATTATGAATATTCTTTCATAAGATTTTGTGTCTACAACCGACATAGACAGAGATCGACATATTTTTCAGCAGTGTTTAAAATGCAGTCAGGTGGTCCCAAAATACCTTATCTATCATAAAACACCCTCTGTAAGATAATTAAAAGTAAATTTTACACCATTAAAAAACTTTATTCACAACATATCACACATATTATATTACATTTTAGCCTTAGTACTTTCCTGCGTCATACTCCCAACATCAGAAAGTAAACAGATGAAGTACCATGCACTTTCAATGAAGTTGAGCACAAAAGGAATTTAAAATTTGCATAAATCAGAACTTTTAAAGGGAAAAATACAATTAGCAAGAGGAATATAATATTTAAATTATTTTGAAAAACAAAATCACTGAAAAAAATTAAATTGACATTAAAAAAGTATATGAATGTATACTACAGAGAATAGAAATATTTACATCTAATAAAGCAAACAGATGAAACAGACAACATGGATAGTGATTTGACTTTTGTGGAAATAAAAATTAATCATCAGGTGAAACTAAACAGAAGTAACATGGTGATGTTCTGTGGGACCAGAATGTTTGGTTTTGCCAATATCAAGATCATAGGTGATGGGAAATATTTAAATAGTTAAGTACTAGGATAGCAGCTTGACCCTTGTGGAAATAAGAAATTATTGCCAGGCGAAATTAAGATCTTGAACCGGATCATTATCGTAAATAGTGACACAATATTGTTTCATCCCTTTAATATTATTAAATGAAAATATTTCTATTTTATTGGATTCTAGTTGTATTTTCCATAAATCCAATAGAATCCAATAAATAATAATTTCCATTTCTTATACTTTTCTATGTCAATTTAAATGTTTTCAGTGTCATAATTTTTCAAAATAATTTAAATATTTTATTTATCTTTTGTAATTGTACCTTTAACTCTTTAAACTTTCTGATTTATGGATATATTAAAATTATTTTTTGTGCATAACCACATGGGCTATGTATGGTGCTTCATAGGTTTGCCTTCTGATGATGGGTAATAAAGTAGCAGAGGATAAAATATAATTTTTAATACTTTTAAAATTTAACTTTTAAGTACCTCAAGTATTTCATTAACATGTAACCAAAACCTATTTCATTTGTTATCTTTTGCAACTTGAGAAATCAACCGAAGTAGAAACTGAAATGCATATGAAATTTTACCAAAACCTTTGAAAATAACCCAAATCATTAAAATATTACTTTTGACTTTTCTTTCAATAAAAATAAGTTAATTAAGGAGTGCAATTTTTGCTCGCTGTGTGAACCTAGTTCAACCAAGATAGTTTTTTAATATTTGCTGAACTATTTTGGTTTAAAGATTAAAATTTATATGAGTTGAAGATATGATACAATATTTGGTACATTTGGTTTTCTGTTAAATATATCTAGATTGTAATCTTTGACCTTCGATATACTGTGAAAGGATTTCAAGTTAACAGTTTTATTCAGATAAGGTAATATAAAAATTCTATGTTTTCATTCCACTTAAGTTATCTTACTTTTAAAATAAAAATATTTATAAATTCTTCAAAGCTTCAATATTTCATTGACTGTTGAGAAAAATATACATTTTTTTTAAGATTTTTTACCCAAGTTATTCTTTTAAATGATTTCGTAAAATTCTTTTAAATATAATATTTTTAAAATTGGCGATAGCTTTTTGATACTGATTAACTATGTGTTTGGCTTATATGTTAACAATATAAAGTTACCATCATTGTTCCAGAAATTATTATTGCTTTGTACAATAAAAAATACTATGAAAATCTTAAAATTTGAATCATTCGAGTTCTACACATGAGAATTACTAAAAAGTCTAACTGTTTAAGTTTTCCGTATAATGTATCTACGCACAAAATTTTATAGCAGTAGATGCATTTCTTCTTGAGTTACCTCACAGACATATACAGAGGGACATCGTTCCAAAAGTGTTTGCTATAGGTTCCAAAGATTATTAAAATCTCAAATTTGAAAATTTTTGGAAAACATAACAGACAGATTACCGAATATATAGAAGCATGTTCAAATGTTTTTAAATGCAATATGTACATAAATCTACATATCAATATACAAAAATTTATAAATGTTACACAAAATCATTATTATACAAATTATAACATAATTAGATAACCATTAATCCTTGTTCTACAAATGCCATAAAATTTTGAAAGGCTGGTTGCATTTTCACCATTTTTGATATCTAACTTTACTGACAGATCTGTAGTATTCTTGCGTTGAGACATTATTTTACGCAAACATACAAAAACCTCACTACTACTTTCAACTCCATTGCGCAAATGAAAGACACAAGGCATGCATGTGGAAAAAATCACAAAAGCAACATCTGGTGGATGGCTGTGATTGGCTGATTGGAGCAGTGCTAACTTAAATTTGCATGTCTAACTGGGGGGGGGGGGGGGGGGGGGGGCGAATTAACAGACATGATGAATTAAAGAGAGGCAGATCAGAAGGATTCTACTGTACTTTCTTTATAATAAAAAAAAATATGAGAAAGTGAAAATATACAGTACTGAAAATTAGAGAGAAGTAAATCAGATTTCATGCAACTTTGCAATAAACACATTTTGAACATAAAGAATTCATATGAACAATAATCTAGTCCAGAATGTGAAATACTACACCTGTTATTGGAAATATTTTTAAGACAGCCTTCAATGAATTTCATGCGAATCATTTTATCTGTACTCCAACATACAAGATTGCACAGGATTTTTTCTGCCTCAACAGCTAATCCTTCTCCCAGTTGATTCTAGGAAGATAAGAAATGAAGCAATTTTAAAGGAGAAGCAAATCAGAAAATGTTAAAATTAATCAAAACACATATCCTGCCTTATAAAAATTTGTGCAAAATGTTTATCAAGGTGTCTACAGAATATTCAAAAGGCAATTTCGGGACTTTTTCTTGACCTTTCTGTGACTTCACTGAAAAATTTCTTGACCTCATCAATAAAATTTCTTAGAGTTATAGATATTTATAGTAAATAATTAACATATTTAATACAATATTTAAACTATATATCAGTATAAAGATAAAAATCCCAAGGTATAATTATATTTTAAATTCAATTTAAGTGTAGTCCTATATATTGCAGTTTAAATTAAAGAACATCTATTAAACAATTAAATGAACTAACTGGCTTAATAAAAATAAAAAATTGACAGATTAGTATCTTAAACGAGTGAAACTACATTACAATAAAAAAAAAAGAGATGGATCAAAACAAAATTCCTTCAATTATTTTTCTTAAAATGCTAGTCTAAATGAAATGTTCAATATTTTATTTCTTTACTTTTCTACAAAATACTGTTTAAACTTTTTCAAAAAATATTAAACATAATGGCTATACACCTACACCACTATGGAATAATTTCAAATTTAATTCAACATATATACTTTTCATTATTTTCAAAATGAAAATTAAATACCTTTTAAAAACAAATTATGTGCTATTATTAATTTCTAGTCAAGTAACACAAATATAGTTTGGAAGTTTAGATAATGGGTCTTAAATTCCCCCCCAACATTAGAAATACATGTAAATGTCACCATAACAATTGTGTGATTACTGAAAACTGTTTTAGAGCAACATTTTTAACAAATTGACACAATTTGTAGTAGGCCATTCTTTTATTTCTAGCAAGCAACTTTTTTTTTAGAATGAAGCAGTTTGCAGCATGCAATTTTTGGTTAGGAGAGGTTTGTAACAAGCATTTATTTTATTCAAGCAGATTGCAGCTGTTAATATAACAAACAGGTATATCGAAATATAATGAAGTTTTTGTTGTTGTTGTTGTCATGTGACCAGTGCAATAACTGGAAAGGGTTGTGAGGGAGGTGGGGAGAGTAAAGCTAAATGGGTCCAAAAGCGTGGAGCACTGCGCAGGCCACATCTACAGCTTTATCCGTATAAAGGGTCTCCCTGGAACAGTTCAAGTCAATCTTGAAGAGAGCTGCAATGATGGAAGGGCAGTTAAAGAGGTACTCGGGATCAAGCTGCATACCCGGACAGTGCCTGCTCTCGGGGGAGCCTGTACCCCTAGAGAGCGCATCCCCAGGTGGCGGATAAGGGAATGCCTCCATTGATTTCCATTGGGTGGTAAGAGTGAAATAAAATAGCTCCCGCGGACCAACAGGCAGAAGTCCAACCTCTCGAGGCAATGGCACCCATTATGACAAGTGCAATAAAATGTGATATAGTAAATGCTACCGCGTCCGGAGCAGCCGACGCACCTTGCTCTGCAGTCCGGGGGCACGCCGACAAATATGCTACGAGGACAGTGACTCTCAATACTACCGCATCGGGGGCAGCTGACGCTCCGTGCTCTGCAGTCCGGGGGCACGCCGACAAATATGCTACGAGGACAGCGACTCGTAACCCTTTCGGGACAGCGGCATTCCGAAACTACCGTGGCCCAAAGGACGAAGCGCTTCGTTTCCGAAATGTGCCCAAAACACGGCTATTTTTTTGCGCTAAGTCTAACTTTCGAAAAAAATTCACTAAAAATCACCCGTTCAACACAGCAATCTACTTTTTTCAGGAAGAAAGGAAATACTTATTTTCTATTTGATGTATATTTTTTATACAAATTTTCTTTTATCAAAATATTAAAAATCTTAGTGTATATATGTTTTAGGTACAGATGGATAATTCTTTGGCATGTCCTTCCGCGATTTTTTAAAACTGTACCACATACATGTGTATTCTTAGACAACAAATACTTTGCAAGTACAGGAGAGGTAAAAAATTTATCCAAATACAAAGTATATCCTTTTCCTAAAAGTTCACTTAGAAATGTTTTCACAACGCGTTCTCCATACCCACCATCAGAGCTTGATAATCCCGTGTCCTTTCCAGTATACACAAGGAAATTCCATTTATAGCCTCATTCCGATTCTGACGATTTATATATTTTTATTCCATATCTGGACCTTTTCGATGGGATATATTAACGAAATCCCAGCCTTCCTTTCCATGAGAACATAAATAACCTAATCATTTCATTGCCGCACATTCCTTTACCCCCCCCCCCCTCCCCCACCCACTAAAAAAAAAAAAAAAAAAAAAAAATACTCTCCTATATTCCTCCAATTCAACAACGAAATCAATAAAAGACAAAATCAGAACGAGACCCGGAACTCAATTATAAAATTGTTTATGCTGCGAGAAGTGAGCTGTCTGCTTACGCTACAGAACCATGTTTCATCCCTCCAAATGGAGAAATAATTCATTGGATTCTTCTTGTGCCAAGGTCAAACATCTACAAAATACATTTAAGTTGCTTCCACGGGCATTTAACGCCATCTAGTATACAAATACATTCAAATTAAAACGTTCCATGTAGAAACACCAATACGTGCCAGTCGTCCTTTAGGGTAAAATTTCCTCCGGCCCGGCGGCGTGCCGTTCGTCCTTGAATGCATGTTCGCAGCTGGCACATGGGCGTGCCGTTCGTCGCGAAAGGGTTAAACAAGCCAATACTACCGCGTCAGGGGCAGCCGACGTGTCGTGTCCTGCAGTCCAGAGACACTTCAACAAATGTGCTACGAGAACTCTAAATATTTTACAGTTAAACATAAATGGTACACAAAGGAAAACTGATGAACTCTCATGCCTTCTCCATGAAAACAACATCCACATCGCCTGCCTACAAGAGACTAAACTTAATCCAATAATGAAGTTTTTAAAAATAATTTTTAGTTATAGGAGCAGTTTGTAACAAGCATTTTTTATTGAAGCAGTTTGTAACTGTTAATATAGTAAACAGGTATATCTAAAGATAATAAAGTTTTTAAAAACCTAATAGCATAATTAGAGTATAAAATTTTAAAGAGAGAAGTTAACTCTTTTAAAATTTAGAGTTCTTCTAGAAATAGTAAACAATAATAAAAATATTTTCAAATCTGCAAACATTTATTCTGATTAAAAATTTAAACTAATAGCAGAAACACATCTACACATTATCCACACATACATTCATATTTTTCTTCTGTGTATGTTTCAACCCTTTAACACTGCTCATTCAAATATAGTTAAATTTATTTCTGGATACAAACATTAACATTTTTGTGTATTTTCATAAAATCAGTGGCTGTTCCATAAAAGAACTCATTCAAATAACATGGTACTTCAATTGCATATTTTTTAAAATTTCCTCTTAACAATTCTAAGAAGAATTATTTTTCACATTTGACTAAAATTTTGTACAGTTAACAGCATACAAAAACTCAGCAAGTGGTGTCAATACATTATTTAATTTATATTGTTTTCTCTGTTTGTTGGGTCAAATCTTAAAATCCGTTTTTGATGCACTTTTATCGAGCAAATTTTCTTAAAATTTTACACACATGAGCAGTACACTCAAACTGCTGCTCATACCTCAGGGTGAGTCAAGTGGTCTGAGTTTTCGACACATACGTAATTGCTATAAAAATACAACATTTCATCAAATTTGAGTTGATCCCTTTCCCGGATTCTGACCCACCATCCCAAAATCATACCCAGAATGGCCTGTAAAAATAACATTGTTGTAAGATAGTTTTTAAAAGTCACATATGGGACATTTTTTAATTATCTTACAACAACGGGATATTATATATATATATATATATATATATATATATATATATATATATATATATATATATATATATATATATATGAGGCCGTGTATTGAACTCTATCTTACAACAATAGGATTATGTAAAGCAAAGAAGATTCTCTGCGAGTCATTTCGTGAAAAAATGCCAGTTCTATTTTCCGAGGTTTCGCAAAATTTTAATAGATTAAAATTTTCCACAGGACTGAGCCGTGTATAAAATTTTAGATCTTTAAAACATATGGAAGATATTAAAAATGCCATCAAAGAAATTGAAACATATATTTAGACAGACCATTTATGATGAATTCAATAAAAGGTTTTAAAATGGTTTGATTGGATATCTGGTGAAAAATTGATTACAAAATCACAAAAAACTAAAACGTATACAATAAAATATTATAGAAACCTTTTTAAGTTACATGGTTTTAATAAAATGCACTAAAAAGTATACAATAAAATATTATAGAAACCTTTTAAAGTTACATGATTTTAATAAAATGAACTAAAAAGTAAAAAATAATATTTAGCTATTACAACATTCTTGGTCATATGCAACTTAAAATAAAACAGTAAGGCACCCATAAAGAAATTGTATTTAGATACTAGCAGTATCATTCTTCACATGGAATATATAATATAAAGAATATATAATATATAACATAAAGTCATCATGTTTTAAATTTATCTACCTCGATTAAAATTTGCTGGCACCTACCACTCCAATGACACTACCTTATGCAATGGCAGCAAGTACTCCTACCCTAGTGCATGCATTTCATGATGCTGCTTATGTCAGACATCGTAAGCAAACCCACGAACGCATTCAGCAATCAACTGATATTCGCATTTCCTCTCCTCTGGAGTCATGCATACATATTTTCACAATTTTCACCAACTAAACGTGGATTGTGACACCATGTTCCATTTCAATTTTTGTTCCTCTTGATGTCTACTAACAACCCTCTGAGTTTGTCGCTGCATTAACTGAACACCCTGTATATGTCATTTCTATGTTATCACTTTTACTGTTCTTTAAAATTCTGATAATCTCTTAATGTCCAAATACAATTTGTATGGACGCCCCACGGTGTTATTTTTAGTCGCATATGACCAAGAATGTTCTGATAGCTAAACATTTTTTACTTTCTAGTGCATTTTATTAAAATTGTGTAACTGTAAAAGGTTTTTATAATATTTTACTTATTTATTGCTGTTATCAATAGTGACCTCATTTGAATTCAGGTTATCAGAAGGATCAGAGTGAAATTTATTTAATGCAAATTTAAGTTCAAATTTATTTTAAATAACTGTGTGCATAATTTCAGGAACCAACATTGACTGAAGATGACCTAATAGAACTAATCAATGATCCTAATTCAGACATAATAAACAATGACACACAAGATTTATCTGAAGAATCCATCATCAAGTTTTTCCATCATCAACATAAAAAAGGTTTAGATTTGGCAAAGAATTTGGAGTTTCATTTTCTGCAGAACAATCCTTTACACAAGATAAGTTTTAAGAGGAATTTAATAAAATGTTTATATCTATACCTAAAAATGTTTATATCCGTACCTTATATCCATACCGTTAGAAAATAAAGCAACACCATTTTCCAGTACCACTGATCTTAACAATAAAAGTTTTTCCAGTGATGAAAACCCTCTACCCATTCAAAGAAAGAGAATTCTTCTTTTGGATGATGACAGTGATGAAAAATAATTAAAGAACCAATATGTAAATATGTAAACAGGTAATAAAAATTATGTTTTACAACATTTTTTACTTTTAAAGTAAACATTTGGAACTAAATGTGCATTTATGTATGTATCTGGAGTATCGAATAACACGATTTTCAATAACACGCAAAACAATCACCTCGTTTTTATGAATTCCAAGTTTTCTATAGTACGGAACCAATTAATAGTGTTATTCAAGGGTTGCCTCTATATATATACAGTACAACCTTGAAAATCCAGACATCCAACATCCAAAAACCTCCAAAAGATTACAATTATTTATATGGAATTATATTTTATAAACAAATACGGTATTTTCTGATCGACTTTCTGAATCCCGAAATGAGACTAAAGTTTAGACCAGATATAAATATGGACGGCCGTAGATCGGCTCGTGAATTACGTTGTTAGCGTTAACCCCTCCCCTTATGTAAGTCACAATTCCTGATGAAATATTTCACGTAAAATATACATCTTTATTTAAACACTGATTTTTTATTTTCAAAATTTCCTTTCCTCATTATTGAAAAAAAAAACATTCTTCTGAAACAATGTAATTTTTAAAATTAAACACTTTAAAATATTATCGTAACATTTTATCACAGATTGTTCAATCAAATCTGAAAATCCCGAGAATTCATATTAATGCTCACAGAAACTTATTCTGTTCACTTCGTAGTACGACTCCCATTCTTTAATATATTCTGTTTTGACTCTAGAATCTCCTTCCCCTCCCAATATCTGACGAGTTTTTCGTAATAGTTGAATCTTCTGTTCGCTTGAAATCGATTGCATATTTTGCTCTTTTGTTTGGAAAGTCATATTTACATACTATAAATAGGAAATAAATAACTAAATAATATCGTATCACACAGAACCGGGTAAGAAGGTCATTAACACACTGACCTTTCAAAGAGATCAGCTGCGTTTACAATTATGAACTAAGCAAATTCCTTTCTTCGCTTACCCTTCCCACCACATCCCAGTACCGTAACAGCTTCATAATGACTCATCGTATTTTAGAAAAAATCATTGAAATGAGAGATTTTTCTTTTTTAGAAAAGATATTTATTTTATCTACTGCAATGTTTTTTACATATTTGACTATTACTAATAAAGTTTTCCCCTTTTTCAGAGTCATCAGCTTTTTCAAACATAACATTAAATAGATGCTAGAAAAGAAATAAAACTTTTGAGTTCTTATTTTTTGTTTTTCGTTTCTTTAATAGTGAAGATAGTTTAAACACATTTACACCTTTAAATATATCAGCAAAAGTTCTAATCCTTCATTAAATCTCGGCACGTCATTAAATCTTCTGATGCTTCATTAAATCTCGACAAAGACGTTATAACAGAAGTTCTGCACTGTGATGATGATGCACCAATCATAAATAAATTGAGTGACCGCGAAATTCACGATGATATTAAATATAAAAAGAGCAAAGTAGCGACGATAAATGCGGAGAAGAAAAGATATCCATTGATAATCTTGTGCAAACAATCGATCATGCAATTAAAGGTCTTGAACAAAGAAGCTTTATAACTGACCAGAAATAATGTCTCTACAGCATAGGTTCTCAACCTTTTTTTGCCCACTGCCCACTTTGAGAGTATTTTTTTTCCTAATGCCCTCTCAATTTTTTTTACTTGCGAATCTGAAACAACTATTGCCACAATTATATTTAAACGTGTAATATTATATACTATAGTCGTAAGATAGGATATGACCCTATCCTATTTCTGAGTTTAAAGAAGACTGTTTCAATGAGAACAATTATTAATGTGTATATGTTTTCTTAGAAATCTCTTTTGCCCCATTTTTTGTATTAAATAATGTTTTAATTGATTAACTTAACTTTTGTCATTACTTTTACTAAAAATAGTGCTTTATAGTGCATTTAGTTAACATTAAGTTTGAATTTTATTCAAATTCTATAATCCTGAAAAATCGAAAATCCAGAATCAGCAAAGTCCGGACGACTCCGGATTTTCGAAGTTGTAATGTATTTTACAAAAGTCAACAACAGAAAGTGGCCCACATAATAGCACACTCTTTATGGGAAAAATAGCACTTTCGGAATTAACATATGGGTCATTTTCTGTAAATGAGAGTTTTACATGTCCCAGGTGTTTTAATAAATGCTTGCATGACTTGGGGCTGATTTTGGACACTGATCAGTTTTACTGTATTGTAGTTCATATTTGTCACCCATTAGCTAAAAAAACAATTTATATTTTTAATATTTAAAAATTTAGTTTTTTTATTAAATGTCATTCCTCTGTGTGTCCCAACAGCCAAATAATAAAATAGTAAGGATTCATTTTCTAGTTTCCTTTTAATTTGATGTTTTATATTAAGATAGATAATTTAAAATACAAACAGTAATAAAAAATCCACTATGCATTAGAGCAATATTTTAAATTATTTTTTTTACGACTGCTCCCTAGCTTTTTTTGTCAACCTGCCTTTAACCCTTTCCAGACGGCAGCATTCTGGAACTGCCGTGGCCCAAAGGGCAGAGCACTTCGCTTCCGAACAGTTCCCAAAGGACGGCTAAATTTTTGCGCTAAGCCTAACTCTCGAAAAAAATTCACTAAAAAACACCTATTCAACACAGAAATCTACTTTTTTCAGGAATAAAAGAAATATTTATTTTCTATTTGATCTATATTTTTCCTACGAATCTCAATAGATAATACTCGTCAGTTGCTTGTGCTATGAATTCTATTATTCATCATCGAAAAATATACTAAAAAAAATTAATTTCCTTATCTAAATTAGGTGGCATAATAATGTGATTGATTCCAAGTATGCTCAAAAATTCAAAAGAATTCAGATCTGTCAAATATCCCGTCCAAACATTATTCGCAGAAACAGATACTGAAGCTTGCGGCGTTGTAATAATAGTACGCTCAGATTCTGAAGAATCACTTGCATTTTCATATTAATCTAAATACCACAGTACCACGAATCTTTACTATCTGCATCACTTCATTACTGCCCGGTTCGTTTATCATATGAGTATATTCTTCAACAGGAAGAAAACGTCCTGGCCCAACCATTCTTTTATCAGAAATAACCTAATAATTTCACTGCTACGCATTCCTCTAAAACCCAAACTTGAAAAAATACTCTCTTATATTCCTGATTCACCAACGAAATCAAAGCGAAAAACAAAACGAGAACTGAAACTCAATTATAAAACAGTAGATGCTGCGGAAAGTGCTCTGTTTATATTACAAAATCACATTTCACCGCTCCAGATGGAGAATTAATTCATTGGATCCTCCCTATGCCAAGGTCAAATATCTGCAAAATACATTGGAGTTGTTCGCATGGACATTTAACGCCATCTAGTAGACAAATAAATTCAAGTAAGAACGTTTCATATGAAAACGCACATACATGACTGTCGTCTTTTAAGGTAAATTTTTCCTCAACGCGTATGCGTGACGGCTGTCCTTGAATGCAAGTTCGCAGTCGACATGCAGGCGCATCGACCATCCGGAAAGGGTTAAATGTTAACACCTCATTCTGTACATAAATGATAACACAATACAATTAAAGTATTATTCTTTTTTACTAAAGTCCACATTCACCATTTCAAGAGTTTGACTACGTTCTACGTATCAGTCTGTGCAGGGAAATATTATAAAACTGAAGAATATTAGGTAATCTCTACGTTTATCGTAGAGTCGAAATCCAATGACTTTTATCTTGGTTGTACGGCCAAGATAAAAGTCTTAATTTTCTAGATTTGTCTCTATACAAACTACCTGATGGTTCTACTGGATTTCGACTCTACGATAAACGTAGAGACTTTAAATTTGAAATAAATTACATTGTTCCTTGGAATTCATGTTTACATCGGAATGTGTACAGAAACATAATATTAAACCAACTTATACGAAGCAAAAGAATAAACAGTAACGTTAATGATCGTTATAACAGCGATATTGGCTTCCTCCATGGTTCAATTACACAAGGACTTCCGAAGCGTTTTCTGAGCAACATCATATGCAGATTTTATGGTTTAACCGTAACTGAAAGCTACCGTATATATTTAGATACAGAACCGGTAACGAGTTGATCACGACTGGGTGTCCGTGCCTTCCTTACACAGGTTAATGCTGTGTATACGTTCCTATATGATAAATATAGACGTGTGGATAGATTGCTACGTATTCGCCTTGCTTGTATGAAGTATTAAGGTCATAGTACAGTATCTGATAATGTGTTTATAGTTATGATTTTTAATTCTTATTGCCTTTTAAATTGTGGTATTAAGACACTTTAATGCAGATTTTGGATTACATGTCATGTGGGTTATTCCACGTTTTCATGTTCTGGTATCTCTTTTTACATCTTTTAAATTTTGATACTTCGGTATTCATTTCTTGTGCAATATATCGGCTACCAGGAGTGTTGTCTAGACGAAAAGCTTGCTTAACTAGGGAGTGGGGATCACAGGTAAAGAAAAAGCAGGTAAAGAAAAGCTTAAAACACTAATAAAACCGTTAAGGCGGATATCTAAAAAGCAAATAAAACAAAAACAGGCTATGGCTTCAAAAAACAGTGCTATCCATACTTTAAATGTTTTTGATCATAGTGGTCACTTACTTCTCAGTTTCTGAACTCTTGGGTTTGTCTCACCGAAAATATGTACAACTACTTCCACTCTCTCTGGTCAGGACCATTCCATCGCGGTTTTTCGCGTGGTAAGCATTCAAGCTGGATCAAGTGGTGGACTCCCATGAAGATTATTTAAGCTGGCAACCTTCAGATTTGTGAGTTGCCCTTTTTTGCATGTTTGCGCATTTATGAGCTATATTTTTTATGATTATGTGGTATTTTATGTTTTTAAGTTGAATTTTGTCCTTTTGGGCCATTTTTCTGTTAATCTCGTTTATTCTGTTGTTGGGCACAGATTGCATAAAATTTTAACCACGTGTTTTTATGCAATCATAGAGACAATGGATTTTAGTATATCTGTCTAGATTGTACCCCTGAAGACGTTTCTGGCAGATATACTATTCACTGATTTATTTTCCTTGTCCTGGCCTTTCCGTGCTTTACTTTTCCAGCCCATCCTCATTACTTTTTACTTTCTGCTATCAAATATACATTATTATATTGCCCGCGGTTTAATGCTGTGTTTACTGATTTGAACACCGGCACTTTCATTTTTATTATTTTAATCTATATATATATATATATGTACATATACATACGCATACACATACTAACAAAGCAGTTACCTGTATTAAGTGTCATTCCCATATCATGCTGTCATTTACTTGTCTTGAAAAAATATGCATTTTCTAATTAATTTCTCCAAAATGATCACTATTTTTTTTTAAACCACCCATGTTAAAATATAATGCAGAAAACAGGTTGAAAGCTAGAAAAAAAATATATTGTAACAGGAAAGACGAAAAAGCCTGTTTAGAGAAAATGACCCATATCTGAATTATTTTATTTAAAGTCACATTATTTAACCTTTGTTCTCAAATAAGCTTAAATAGTGTAATCACAAGCCTTTGCAAAATTCACTGATTAAACACAAATGTTCAAACTTTTTCTCACTGTTAGACGAATGCAAATTACAAATACTTACAATTTTATCATCTTGCAGTAAATCCCACAAGAGAGTTTGTCCAGGTTCACACACTGAATCCAGTTCAAAATGATCCAAAGCCTGTCGAACCTCTCTTGGCGATCTTCCTAAAAAATGATGTGCATGCTTGCCAGCTCCATGCAGGTGAGGAGTGTACATGCAGGCCATATTTGTCAGTCTTTGGGTCATGGGATGAGAATTGAGTTGAGCTTGAGCATGTGCAGTTAGTTGAGCCAGCTCATCCTCACATCCAGACTCTTCTCCATCAAAATCAGCAAGATTTTTTTCAGACTTATTACTGACATGCGAACTATTGCAGCTTCCATCATCAGGACTCAAAATGTCTTCTACTAAATCACTGAAACATAAATCAAGAGACAATCCAATAAAATTCTAAGAATAAGCATATCATTTAGACAATATATATGCACACATACACATGAAATTGGAAGTTTATTTGTTCCATACAGAAATTCAGTTTGACAATTTTTTTTTTAATTTAGTGTGATTAGTGATTACTCTTTGTGACACATGGGTAATCCCATTTAAGTTTCATGTTTCTGACCTCAAAAGTTGTCAAAATAAAAATAAAAACACAAATTCAAACCTTTTATAAGAAATAACATTGTGTCGGGGATGTTTTTTAAAACTTTATCTTAAGAAAATTTTATAATGTTGCTTAGCAGCAGAATTAAATTATTTTCAATCAGGGTTTAAGGCGACGCTTCAGTTAGCTTTCATGCCCATGTTAACCTATGGGGGGAAGTTCTCCATAAATTACACATTATTACAAAATGAATAATTTAAAATTCTGTTTTTTTATATATGATTTTAGACAGTTTAATGCATTGATCTCGGTCATCAATTTTTTAAATTTTATTTTAAATATATCTTGAAATGGAGTTAATTTGTCAAAATTTCTTAGATAAAACATCACCTTCTTAATTGCTCTATAAAAAATTAACTATCAAACGTTTCAAAATTTGAAAAACAACAATCAATAGCTTATACTTCTGGCTTCTTAAGATTTTTTTTTTAGATTTTTGAATTAATTTGGGATTAGTATATTTGAATAGTAAATCATGTTTCAACTGCTGAAACTTCCGATTTTCAACATTAGCCACACCTCTTATCCTTCCAGGGAAAAAACAGGGGTGAAAATTTTTGGAGTGGAGATTTGAGAGGTGGGTGGATGATTGACTGCTTATCTCCTGGTATCGGAGAAATAAACGAAAGGGTATATTTGTTGTGTTTATCAGGTGTCTTTTGACTTTGGTCCAGCAAAGAAAAAGAAGTCCTTGGTTATGTTACATTTTGCTGTATCAGTACAGATAATTCGGATCGCACTGGTTTACTGTTTTTCTTCTTGTATATTTGTTCTATACTTATTTAATGTAAATATTATATTAATTGCAGTGGTCACCGGGGGCTTCTGGATTATAAATAATTTGTTATAGTATGCATAAAATTTTGGTGAACTAGTCACATTTTTCCCATCAAAAATGCTGTTTTGTTGAATTCTGTCCCGTAGTTGAATTTATGAGTATGCAAAGATTGGGACAATAGTCTTGGGACAAAGGCTGCACCAAATTTCGGCAAATTTTGTGGGTAGCTTTTGGAATAGCCCCACTTAAACTTGAGTCCATGTTTCCAGTTAGATATTAATAAAAAAATGCATAGTTAAATCTTTTATAGACATAGCATTATGCAGACAATGTTTTTCCACAAATTTATTTGAAGGAAATGATATCATGTCGCTCAACAACGGATTTAAAACCAGTGTGTTTATGCAGCGTAGACGATTTTTACTAATTTTTTTCCCGATTTAAATAATAAAGAAATGCATATAAAATTAAATTTTATCGAAATTGCATTTTTGACTAGATTACATAAAATACGGCCTTCAGGTTTAAAGTTTGAGGAGATTATTGATATTTTTAATTTATTATGTCATTTGTTTTTCTTAGCAAAAATTTTTTAAACTCATACAAGTAGTGTGGATAATCTTCTACAAATACACAGGTACATCTACTAATCTACGAGAATATAAGTAGTATGGGTATATCTTCCCATATAATATTGCGCTTTCATTTTGACATATATTAATTCAATTTCATATTTTTTGTAAATTTGTTTATGAAAGGGAGCTGGATGTTTTACCTGCCTGTGAAGATAATTTTGAATAGCGAAAAGATACAATCTGAGACACACTATATGTGAAAATTTCGTACTCACAGATTGTGATAATTGTTGAGACTTTAAAATTGATGCAAGGATAGATCGTTAAATAGAAATGAAGTGTATAATTTAAGCTTTTTAATTTTTACTAATTTAGGAATGCCGCACACCAGTGGGATATTTTAATATTCAATTTGGGGAAGTTCAGTTTTAAATTTGAAGTGTATAGCATATTATTAATATATGTCAAACTATATTTATGTCAAAATAAATGAAAAAGCCAAAAATAAATCAAAACTGAAAAAGAAAAATTTGAAATTACATATGAAACAAAATTCTCAATAAAGTTCATTTGTTTGATAAAGTTCATTTGTTTTCGACGAAGTTTTCAAATATAATTAATTATTGTACTATTGTGATAATTTTAAAAATATCACCACTGAATGTACCGCATTTTAGAGATGTTTAAATAAAATTGCATTGCAGTTGGAAAGTGTTTCATAATTGATGCTTTAAGCATGATTGATCTTGATTCTTAAATCTTTTCCAATTTGAATAATAAAGATATGTCTGTAAATTAAATTTCTTTGACATTACATTTTTGACTGGATAATATCAATTACAGTCTTCAAGTTTAAACATTGTTATTATTGATACTTTCGGGGATTATTGATATTTTCAAGTTACTATGCCATTGTTTTGGTATGACAAAAAATGTTGAAACTCATATATTGTACGTTATATGAGTAATCTTCTACAAAGACATGGGTTATATCTTCTAATCTACGAGAATATAAATAGTGCAGGTATATTGGCATATATTTTGACAACTATTGGCATATATTGGAATCAAGTAGGGCCTTCTGGTATGAGGATTTCTGGGATTGTTGATATTTTCAATTTATTACTTCATCTGTTTTATTTTGGCAAATATTTTTGAGACTGATATTGTAATACTGGTAATCTTCTACCAACACTCGGACATAATCTACTAATCTACGAGATTATAAGTAGTACGGGTATATCTTCCCATATAATTTTAGCACTTTCATTTTGGTATATATTGGAATCAATTACTCTCTTCAGGTTTAAAGATTGAGGGTTAATTGATATTTTCAATTTATACATGTAATCTATAACACAGGTTATACGGGTAATCTTCTAACACACAGACATATTTTCTAATCTACGACACTATAAGGGGTTGCGACATTATTACGGGTTATCTTCCCATATAATTATAGCACTTTCATTTTGGCATATACTGGAATCAATTACTGCCTTCAGGTTTAAAGATTACGGGTTTATTCATATTTTCAACTTATACATGTAATCTACTAATACAGGATATATCTTCTAATATTTGCGAATATAAGTAGTACAGCTCCCATAGAATTTTAAAGCTTTTATTTTGCATATATTGATAAAATTTCATATTTTTTGTTAATTTGCTTACAAACAGGGCCGGGATGTTTTTATTCTTCAGATCCGCCCATGAAGATAATTTTGTATAGCGAGAACAGAAATTCTTCAACTTCTTTTTAGGGGCATTAAATTCAATATTTTAACAGAATGTTTAACAATGTCATTTAGTATACTATAGTAATTTGCACATGATTTTGAATTTTAAGTTTCTTTATATTATATACTTTGTATGAAGAATGAGTATGCTGCTAATTAAATAAAATTTTATTCTGCACGGTGAACACAGATAGGTCTATTAGAACCCAATACAGAAAAATTATAATTTCGGATAAGAAATTGAAAACTTCTTTATTCCACGACATTCTGAAGTCAAAGTAAAACATTGCTCTTCACAACATTCAAATTGTTTAAAGCTATAGTAAGAGAACAAAAAATATGTTCTGGACTGGATACTGCAGTGTAAATATACACCGATGCATCAATTGTCATGTTTTGTAACATCATGTGATTTATAAATTGAATAGGGAAGAAATACATTCCAAATTTAATTTTTGAGGAAATAATCATTAGGTTATTATCATTGGGCAGTTTCAATTTGTTTTATTTTTAAATTTGCTGCAAAAAGTTTAATCTCTTCTATACTGCGGTTTGTCTAGTGGTGAAAATATGAAATCCAATAAATAAATGAAATAAGAAATCCAAGATACTATTTACTTTAAAATTTATCGCTGATACTTTATTTTCAATTTCTTCCGTGATTTTAATTTCAGTTCTTAGATTACAAATGTTTCGAAATTACCAAAATTAAATAAATTTTATTCTTAAACACAGTTCCAACAATTTCTTCCCTATAACAAATATTGAATAAAAATTTATCTGAGCAAACTGTTATAATTTTAAATTAACATATAGATAATACGAATTATTGTCCTTGAATGTATTTATTCCAAACATCTTACACTTTTACTAAAATTACTAAATTTTAAAAGTATTCATAATTATGTCATAATTAAAGAAAATATTATCTATCTATACTTGCATAGAAAGTTTAATCGTATTGAAATGTTTTTAACAACACTAACAATTGCGGCATATGACAAGTTTGTTTTGCTACTACTGCAACACATATTTGATGCTGATGAGTTCTAACTAGAGAGTCATTGCACTGTTCACTGATAAATAAAGCATTTTTTAAAAACATAATCTTAGTCTTTTTACATCCCTTCTCATCTTCAACCAAAATGATAAATAAAAACTCACTTTATAGTAATGCTCATTCTTAATTTGTACATATTTTTTAAAAATGGGTTCCTTTTCATTTAATACTATATGTGATGAGCTTGTATGTAATTCCTTAAATGGCAAATTTTAATCAGCATACAAGCCAACAGGTTTCAAATGCATTGGAAAATATTCAGGCAGGGCCAGGCCAGGCCACATTGGGGTTGCTTTTGAGTATTTACGGTACGGGTCAGGCTCAGGTGAATTTCATTGAGGAAATCTCGGGCTTTGGCAGAGTCAAATCTTGACATTTTTCGGCCGGGAAAAATTTTAAAATTAGACCTGTGCAGACCTCTAGTCTCTAAATAACTGATTTTTGATCTTCGACTTTTCCTTTTCTTTTGCTGGCTCCAGGAACTGGGATTTTTCCAAATTTAGATAATTCCCCCCCCCCTTATTGTAGTGATGTAGTAGCCGGAACACATTATTTATTTTTTTTAAATTCTTAAATTCTAAAAACTCCTTACTTATTCCCATTATTTATTTATTTATTTATTGAAGGTAAAAAAGGGTTGCTTTTCTAGTTCTAGGACTCCAGAATGACAAACTGAATGAGGATTGAGTAGATATATTTTATCACATGTGTGTTTAGAAAACATTTTGAAACTTTTTAATATTGAGGGGGGGGGGGGGGGGTTGAATCCCTCCCTTAAATACGCCTATGCGTATGTGTTTAATATGCGTGTTAAATGTTTAATTGGCTGAATAAATGAGAAATGCCCAGTCAGTGAGACATATATTTGAAATCTGGTGGATTTGTAAACAGCTTGAAAAAGACAACTAAAAAAAATTGAATTATTTAAAAAATCATGTTTTGGGGGTTTGCTCATTGGGAGACCGTTGAATTTCAATGGATATTCAGCTAGTGTATAACTATTTGGTAAAACAATTAGTTTTTCCCATTAAAATTTCTGTTGCGTTAGGTTTATGAATATGCAAAGATTTAGTTTTCTAGGTCAACGGAGGTTTCTGAAGGGTTTAGAACGACAAATATACGCAGAATAATTATTATATAGGTATTTATTGAATTACAGTATCTGTATAAATGAAATCATTTTTCCTTTCTTGTTTGTAAATAATTTTTATAGTATCTATAAATATTCGGTGAACAAGTAATTTTTGAGTGTACAAAGATTTAGTCTTCTAGGTCACCAGGGCTTTTGAAGGGTTTGTAAAAACAAAGCACATGCAGGACAATTATTATATAGGTCTTTATTGAGTTACTATCTCTACAAATGAAATCATTTTTCTGTAAAAACACTGGGAAAGTGCAGCACCACTACTAGAGTTTATCTATTTGAATAGAATTGCAGTTCCGCAGTGCCCATGAAAAGGTGACCGCCATTGCTATTCATTACTATGCAGAACCCGAGAGTTCCGAGTAACCCCGGTTGAGAAACGCTGTATGAAACAAAAGATTTTCAACACAAGGAATTTTCATGCTAAATACTATAATTTCCAAATACATACTGCAGGGCCAAAAAAATACGGTATGTAGAATATATACATGCATCACATATTTTTAGTGCTGTATCGTCCATTTCAAACTTCAAATTTCGTACAATGCACTCTAATGTAAAAAGGAAATAAGGATATATTCAAAATGACTAAATAAATATTAGTTTTATAACATCGCTCTGAATTCATAGGCATAGAAATATCATTAATTTTATTTTTAATTCCAGTTTTTTAATATACATATTTTAATGTTGTACCTAGATTAATCTCCAAAACACAGATTGAAGTTACACACACACATACATATATATATATATATATATATATATAGGTTAGGAGAACTCTTTGGTTATTCCTTGACAAGAAATAGAATGGATAGGAAACTCTCTTTTCAGTAAGTGGGAAAAGCCTCCAGTTACGTTTTTTCATTCTTTCATTCATTTACCTCGTCCGCCAAACCACACACCCAAGATTCCCCCTTTTATCCCCTTAGGCAGGCGAACAAGTCATAAACTGTAGTTATTTTGTAATGGACATTAAATTTTCTCTCGCATTTCGGATTTAACTCATTGCATTTTGTGAAAAAAGCGAGCATAGCATAAAACAATCAATGCATAAAACAATCAAACATATTTATCAGGCCGACAATTTTTATCTAAGAATGGTATTATACTTTTGATTATGATTTATAAGTTATGGATATGGCATATAAGATTTTGATAATCACTGATATTTCTAATTTTTTAGACTATCTGTTTTATTTTGGCAAAAGATTTCAAATTCATATTTTCCCAAATGTGTTTAAATGACTGTTGCATTGAGATAAAAAATGGTATGGGAATAATTTTTGCTACCATTTCACTACCATCACATGGATTGCAGTTATCAATGTATGTATCATTCATAGATTGTGTGATTTGCTTAATTAGCAGCAATGCCTAATAAATAAGACATAGCCACAGTTGTTATATTCCAAATGCGACTTCGGTCACAATTAGCAAGCAGGAATTCAAAGCATAGAAGCTGTTTGTTTTATGTTAAAGATTTACTAAAATCTCCTCTGATGATGACAATTAATCTTCTTTCAATATTTCAATACTTGAATGAAAAACTAGTTCTATATTCTTTGCCTGTATCAACTATTTAGTATAATTGAAAGTAAAATTCCATTTGCAAGTCATGGAATTGAAAATCAAAATCTATATACAAAGTAAAAGGTGAATTGTAGAGAAAGTTTTAATTAATCTGTACTTTAAATGGATATTTGTTAAATATCTCATCAAAAACATCTAGGTGAGTTTTTAATTTTTAAAACTTTGAACATTTCCATCGTGTGTTTAAATTTTCCATCCATGATTGATATCACTTTTATAACTGCATATAAAAGTTATATATGTTTCATATTTTTCATTTAGAACTAATATTTTTTTAAATATTTTCAAATATATATTGCATTTTAATGTTCCTCAATTAAATTCTTATTTACATCTTTTGTGGCTCATTCTACGATCATGGTACAATCATTAAAATTACGTGAAATGTAATGTATGAAATTTTGTTGTTTAAAATTTTTATTCATTATGTTGCATTTTTATGCATTCTTGGTCATTAATTAGGTGTCTGATTTGGCCAAGTTCCTTAGTAACTATGCAAATACTTTTTGTTTTATTTTTACTGATATCTAAGTGATTTTCCATTAGCTTAGCCATTATATTTACATTGGTTTGCATTATGGTTAGTTTCTTAGAAATTTCAGTACTTAATGAAATGAATGTATGTCAAGTAAACAAACATGTGTAAAATATTGGATTTTTAAGAATTTATGCAGTAAAAAATGTATTTGTGTTCATTTCCCACGTTTGAAATTTGAAAGTTTGTTGAAATGGTAATAGTAATACGTAAATATAACAACATAAGCATTTTTGCAAGCATTTACAGAGGCACTTGCACCCCATAAAAATAAAATACTAATTGTCTTGCCTACTGTATACTACTCCTAATTTTGGGGAAGTGTAGCCTTATTTACTATTTAGGAGGTAAAGCAACTTGGCTGAGCATTGCTATTTATTTAAATAAAGCTGTTGCTACATGAAACACATTGAATCACCAATATGCAAAAATAAACATATGTAAAACAAGGTAATACTATGTATTGATGTCTAAAGACAGCAGCCATGTAATAACATTTGAAGGTTAAAATAAACATCTAATTTTTGATCCTGTTACTAATTACGTAAACATTGTTATACTACACATTGAATTCAACAAACCTTCACTATTAGATTCTGAATAATGGTATTTTTTTAGACATGGAAAATGCAACAAAATAAATAAAGGGAAATATTATGATTTTAAAGACTTTTCATGTAAACTTTTTCTTGGGGAAAAAATAACACTGGAATTTAAAAATTAATTAGAAATATATATGGTACTTACGTATTATCGCAACCATGACAAAACGTAATTGATGTATCGTCCAATAAAGGTCCCGATCGATTCCAAGGACAACATGCAACAAAGTGATCTGTATGAGGACCCACGTTCGAGCGGGCTCGAACTGGTTGGGGGACGTACGCACCGCTGGGACTGTGTCGTCAGACAGGCCGGCTTCGCCGGACCAAGTCACAGAGCATACTAGACTCGCTTCTGGGACTCGCTTCTGGGTTTTTCTCAACCAGTTCCAGCCCGCTCGAACATGGGTCCTCATACAGATCACTTGGCTGCATGTTGTCACGGTCCTTGCGCCGTGCGACGGTCCCAGAAGCGAGTCTAGTATGCTCTGTGACTTGGTCCGGCGAAGCCGGCCTGTCTGACGACACAGTCCCAGCGGTGCGTACGTCCCCCAACCAGTTCGAGCCCGCTCGAACGTGGGTCCTCATACAGATCACTTTGTTGCATGTTGTCCTTGGAATCGATCGGGACCTTTATTGGACGATACATCAATTACGTTTTGTCATGGTTGCGATAATACGTAAGTACCATATATATTTTTAATAAAAATATTTTAAAATTAAAAGTGAAATAAAAATTTGATTCAATATAAAAAATTCACAGAAAACCATTGAATGTGTATGAATTAAATAGATATGTAATACAGCATACCCAGGAACGGGAACATGACGTTGAGGCCTCAAATTAGCAAGATACTGCCTACATTCATACATATCATTTTCCATTCCTTCCTGATAACCAGAAATATTTTCATCTCTTTCCAGAACTGCCTTAACCAATTCAGGTAACATCTGAGGGGCAGCTGGTCTATGTATGTGCTTTTTATCTGCAATCTGAGATAATTCTGGGAGTTTATGGTCACTAGAATTACTTATGAACTTTTTGCAGCTATTTTCATTCTCATTCATAGGTGATACACATCTAACAGGAGATGTATCATGTATGGAGACATTAGGATTGCAATTTTCTACACTTTCTTCAGAAAGTTCAGCTTTAATAGGATCGGGTTGTCGCTTCTTCACACCTCCTTGTTTTTTGTTTGTAACATATCTTGATTGCTTCCAACTTAGTGATTTACGATTCCACATATTGCACGGTTTATTGCAATCTCGGCTTGAATCTTCAGAGTTTTCAATCAAATGTGCCTTCCCAACAGGCAAATCGACTAGTGGCTCCTCAGAGCAGTCACCTGCATCAGTATCACTATGAAGACTATCATCAGTAACACTACTCAGTTCACTTTCTTCACCACTTGAACTATTCTCAACAAATTGAGCTTTATTTTCGACAAACACTGCTGGTCCAACATGCCCTGCACATGCATGGCGCCACTTTCGTCCATTATGCTGCCTCTGAGCAGAAAGGCGTTTGCGTTGGGCTTTCTTAAGGATTTGCTTATGCTGTTCTACTTCACATGGGCTACTTGAAGGGCTTTCACCTGTATGCTCACTTCCTTCCATGCTGCTTCTAGGACGATCACTTATTTGAGAACTATCCAACTAGAAAATAAAATTTAAATTACTAAATTTAATTAAAATATTTAAAAACGCATAAATTTTTCAGTATAAAATCATTATTAATTGATAATACCATAAATAATTACAAACACATAATAAAAATCAGAAAAGACATACAAGGATTAATATACTCTCCATAATTAATCACAATTTAGTTTAATTTAAGTACAAGGGTAAATAAGTAGACAATGACTTAGAAATGTTTCTTATATAGCAGCAAGCAAATTATTGAAAAATAAATGCAATGTTTTATATAACAAATTTCTAAACATTCCATGTTTTGGTAAATGCCCAGGTAAACAAATGGTTAAAAAGAGAACTAAACAATTTTATCATGCTTTATACAAAAAATTGATTTAATAGTCAATTTAGAATTTAGGCAAAATTATTTTTAGGGCACATCTTTCACTCCATTTAAATAATCCTAATAAAGGTTCTTGATATCCAGGCATAAGGGTCTTGATATGCAGGCATAAAGGTTCTTGATAAGCATTTTTACAGTAATTTATTTATGCTCACTTGTAAGCAACCAAACTTGAAAGAAATATGCTCCTTAAGTTTAATTTCAGTAACAAAAAATTAGGCAAGTATTCGCTTCAAAAAATTAAAGTGGTATTTTTTTTTTCTTTTTTAACCAACTAAATTTAAGATAGGTGGTTCTTAAGAGATTCAGGCACATGAAAGTCTTTAAAAATCCTCCTTTGTGGTTTTCTTTCAGAAAGAAATAAGAAAAGTTACAAAAAAAAATTTTTTTTTGCTAAATAGAGCATTTTTACTTTCCATTTGTATCTCTTTTCACTATTTTTTGCTAAATATAGATGCTGAAAAGCAAGGTTTCAAGTGGCAAAAAATTTCTTTTAATATTTTAGCTAAAAGCTTTGAAATTATTTTAGCATTTTAAGAATTTCTTTAGCTAAATGGTTCTCTAAAAAATACTAAAGAAAAAATTTTTAAATTTTGTATTTCAGTATATAAAAAGTTACACTAAAGTATGAAAAAATCTTAGTTAACAATATTAATGCACATTTATTAAACCCAAACATTTTTTTTCAACAATTCCTTTGGCTAATTTTATTTTTCTTTGCTTTTTATGCTTACTATCACTAATAAACCATTTTTCAATTCTAATATTATATTGAGATAAAAAATTTTAGTGAAATTTCAATTGCAAAATAAATTTTATCATATTCACTCGCACAATTCAGTTTACCAAATAAAAAATTTGAAAACTGAAAATAGTGGAGACAAATGTTCTAGAGCAATTTAAATTTCTTTAGTTAAGCCCATGCTATCCAAAATCCTGAACCTGATGTTGGTCATGCTAATGACAGATTTCACTTTTAGCTAAAATTGCAGAAAATGTTGTAGCAAATGAGATTTCATTTAGAAAAATGCTAAAAAAAACTAACACAGTTTAAATTCTGCCAAAAAGAGTGCTTATGCTTGCTAATAAAATGGATAAATTAATTTAAAGCATTTATTTACATAATATTCAACATTTACCCTAGGTTAATAAAAAAAAGGTTTCTAATTAGTTTGCTACTTTTAAATGTAAAGAAAAATTGCTAAAATCTAATCAAACTAAAGTCTCAACACAGCTTATGGGGAAAATGAAATTCATGGTAGAAAAGTTGATACTTAAGTGTCCCAAACATGGAAACAAAAGAATCTACAAATAGCTTTACTTCACTAGCTATGTGAACATGACGAACGTCACTTCTCTCATCTTCACTGTTGCTTGCCTCAATGCTAACACTCCTCTCACTACTGCTAGGTTCTCGCTTGTGAATCAAACTGTCAGAACCACTAACACCTGATGGCAAAAAAAAAAAAGGGGGGGGGGTTAGAATATAAAGATGGTGGAAGATATAAAAACATTATCAGAAAGGAAATATATATAAAAAAATACAGCAATACATATAGAACAAATAAACATTTGATATGATATGAACACAACTTTTGACAACTTACAACTAGAACAACAGATTTTCTAGGAAAAGATGATTTTAAATTCATCATAACTCTACCCCTTTAAAACCAGAAATATTTTCACCTTTAAATTTCATTTTAGTTTTTAATTAGTCACTAACCCCACTCAGGATGAAAAAAATAATTTAAAAAATCCAATACTCTCCCCCAAACTTTGAAGGGCACTCATATGATTATGTGCAGGTTAGACTTTTTCAGTGCACTTTTCAGTGCACTTTCAGTTGGCTTTTTCAGTCACAAAACATAACCAGTATGATCGTATGGGTTATGCTTTTTCTCGTTCAAAGTTCAATTGCAGAAAAGAACTTTAATTGAAAACTACTAGAAATAAACTAATTACAATTTTACTAACTATATTTACAATGGAAATCTTAGAAGCAACTCTTAGTTTTCGAAATGCATGAACATATACTGCATTTTTCACAATGTGTTTCTGTGCTGTTATTGAGGTTTTCGTAATGGCACAAACAAAACCTTGATATGTCATCACAATGGCAAAAGTGGCCATACTCATTTTATATTTTATCTGCACATACTTTTGCTGGTGGATTATAATGCCTTGCAGGAACTTTGAACTTCACCACTTTCTTCATTCAAAATCTAGAAATGATGGGCATCCCTATCGACATCTATGCCAACAGGACCGTGTTAATGCAGGGGCATGTAGGGCAGCTGTCCCAGACCCCGCATTAGAGGGGCTTCCCAAATTAAACAATTGCATCATTGAAAAGTTAATGACTTCTTCCTTAAAAAAAAATTATACCATTAGAATAGGTTTGCCCGATGAAAATATCCATTTCGGAGATCTATAAGATAGCACTAATTTAAGATCTAGAGTATATTGGTTTCTTGACTATGATAGAAAGTTGTCAATAATTTAAATTCCATTAAAATATGTGAAAGCTTAATTTTTTTATACCTATTTCTAGAACCCAATTCTGTTTTTGAAAAAAATATTTTTGCTCATTTCATATATGTCAAGAGACGGAAAGTGGGTCCCAGAGGAGTGTCTGCCTCGGGTCCCAGTTAGGCTAAGTCAGACCCTGCATGCAAATATACATCTTGTTGATAGCATATTATGAAGACAATCATGTTTTTCATAATAATTTAGGCCATAATTAACATTCATAATACAGTAAACAAAAGTTTCTTGGAAAAATATCTTATGTTTATGACAGTAAACATCACTAGCTTAACGAAGTAGAGCAATCATACTAGTTACAAAATATTGCGCCCTACAAGCAAAAAAAAATAATGTATAATTTATATATTTTATTATTTTCCACTTATTATTAATTTATATTTAAGCAATTAAAAACATGTTGATAAGTACTTAATTGTGACAGATTAATTGTTGAGCTGTTTCATGTGCACTTGTAAACATAAAAATGACCGCCAATTGTAACTTAAAAACTCATTAAGCTTGCCATCTATTGAGCAAAATTGATATTATATACTTTCTGCAGACTAGCACTATCATTCATTTCTGGTATTTATTACATCAGATTGAACAGGAAGACAAAAATTTAGATAATGCCTGATCTGTACGATCATACAGCCTTCGACTTAAAGGGCTATGCACATGACAGGAACCGATATATATTATCTATACCAGGGATTCTCAACCTTTTCATAAATGTGTACCCTAAAAACCAAAATCCAAAAATGTCAGTACCACTAACAAAAATATGTCTTGAATACAAATAGGAAATCAAGACCATACACTTAATTAAGTTACTGTCACTATTTTTATTTCGTTTCTAATAGAAAAATATTCAACAAAAATAATAAATATTAGCAAATATGATTAACTAGTTTCCATTGATTAACAAAATGATTTAATGTGATATTAGCGCATGTTTGACAGAAATGAGTTACTTTATATCTACATACGTGGTTCAAAAAGTAAGGTAACAAGAGCTCTCACGGGTTCACAAATTCAGCGTGTGAATTAAATTCCATGTCTAGATAAAGTGTTGTGTTATTGCAAGACAACGCAAGACCGCATAAGGCCTCAGTTACATGTGATTTGGTACAGCGTTTCAGATGGAATGTACTGGAACACCCACCCTACAGCCCGGATATCGCACAAGAGATTTTCATCTCTTTGGACCATTGAAGAAGCACCTGGCAGGTTGCCATTTCACAACCAATGCCGAAGTTCTGGAAGCTGCCGTTGAGTGGCTCCGCGACCTGGATCCTGATTTCTTTTATGCTGGTTTCGATAAATTGGTTTACCAATGGAACAAATGCCTCGACAACTATAGTGACTGTGTGGAAAAATAATATGTACCAGTGCTGTGCTAACTTTGTGTATCCATTTGATTTCGTGAATACATCTTTTCTCTCGCAGAACTTGTTACCTTAGTTTTTGAACCACCCTCATAGTTCTATATTACTTAATATCAAACATAAATTTAGCCCCAAGAAAATTTAAAGAGTTATTCTTAAGTCATTTAATAAATTTCTGAAACCTGAAACATCAAAGAGTTGCTCTTTTTCTTTAAAAGAAAGGCATGCAACTATAATGCATTGAAAATAATTGAAAAACTATATAATAAAAATTAAAAATCTGTATGCATGTAATGTATGCATGTGTGTTAGTAGCATCATCACGTGAGAAAGGCCGCACCAAATTTCATGACATTTTTAGGGTAGTCTTGAAATAGCCCCACTTAACATTGAGTCCATGCTTCAAGTTTTTAGGGCCAGGGGTTATCCAGATACTAATAAAAAATGAACCTTCTCTAGAGATAGCATTATGCAAAGGATAATATTTCTGCAAATTTATTTGAAGAAAATTATCTTATGTTGATCAGCAACACAATTAAATCTAAATGTGTTTATACAATAGATGATTTTTATTAATTTCTTTCTGATTTAAATAAAAAAGAAATGGATACAAAAACGATTTTATAAATGAACGGTTTTACATTTTTGACTGGACTATATTAATTATGATCTTCAGGTTTAAAAATTACGGGAATTGTTGATGTTTTCAATTTCTTATCGGTTTTATTTTGGCAAAAAATTTTCAAACTTATGCATTGTGTTTAGCCAATAACATATATATTGATTTTAGACAATTGTTGAAACAGAATTAAGTAGTATGGGTATATATTCTAAAACAATTTTAGTGCTTTCATTTTGGTATATATTGATTCAATTTCATATTTTCAGTAAATTTATTTACAAACAAGACCAGGATGTTTTATTATTCAGATCTGCATATGAAGATAACTTTATAGAGCAATAACACAGATTATCATATTTCTTTATATGCGAATTAAATTAAATATTTCAATAAAATACTTTGAATAACAATGTCATTTAGAATACTATAGGAATTTGAACATAATTATGAATTTTAAGTTTCTTTATATTATATATTTCATACGAAAAACAAATATACTGCTAGTAAGCACTATTTTTGAATAGCAAATATTTATACTCCATATTGCATAAATTATCCAGTCGTCTCCTTAAGTATCACCAGCAGTTGAGAACAGCTGATCTGTACTATTAAAATTAGTAATAAAATGTGTGAAATAATTTCTGATAATACTAACAGTGTAAAAATCTGTCAGATAAAGCAAATGTAGATTTGGGTGTCAATGTTCTATAGCTAATGTATAATTAACCATAAAATAATTAAATGCTTTAAAACAGGCAAGCAATATCAGAGTATTACAGTTACTCCTACAATTACTGGTTAAAACTTAAAAGCCCAAAAGAATTCAATTTCTAATATGTTCCATGGATTCATTTTATTAAATTTAAATTGTTTAACATAAGTTTAGTTCAAATGTTTAGTAGATTGAAGCTTTTGGCCTAAATAATTTTTTATACTCAATGAATGAGACTGCTGCTTATGAGAATACGAATTTCTTGTACTTCCTAGATAGAAGCAGAAATATAAAAATTAAGTGACTATAATTTTCAGGGCACCAGGAGCCCTTTCATCAAGTCAGAAAATCCGCTTTGTACTAACTAAAAGATAGGCAAGCAATTGCATGCTGGTATAAAATACCTATATTAGATCATTTTAAGGTTGTTTATTAGGTTATTTAAAGATTATATTTTTTATTGTAATAAATAACTGTGCTCCATGTACAAATACATACTTGTGTCTTTATTTATTTGTACAGGGGTGGTAGATAAAGGTGTATTATATTATAAATATTAAAAAAAATCCAAATAAAAAGTTGGTTTTTTATAAGGTCCAAAAGAAGTGTTACCCCTGGGCAGTGATATTAAATGGATTCTGGCATTATGCAACATATAACTAACTCTTAACAGAAATAGAGGTCCCACAAAAGTTTGCACATTTATTGACAACTTACCCATGTGTAGTGCTCCTTTCATTAAAACAGAAAAAGGACTATGTGCAGTTCCATGATCACCCATCTCTGATACTACCATTCCAGATGATGTATTTCCATTGGACCAAATGAATTTGATTAATGCAGAAGCAAGAAGCAAAGTCTAAAATTGAAAAAGAAGAAACACTTTTTACACAAGTTCAATGAGAAATAAAATTACACAAATTCAAGAGAATGGTAGAAATTTTTAACACACACACACAAAAAAAAAAAATTAGTTAAATATAAGGGAACTGCCCCAACTTAAAAATATACACTTAACAAATATATGTAATATTTGTATAAGTAAAATCAGAAAAGTAGTTTCATATGATTTTACTTTTTATTTTTCATATAATAAACAAAATATTAGAAGCAGTTTGATAATTAGAAAAAAATATTAAATTACAAATAAAAATTATAGTTTCACTAACAGAAAGCATTAATGCTTACAAGACATTTATTTACAAGATATTTTCCTGCTTTTTCTGGAGTCTCCGATGTCATATTTATTCTCATAAAAGAAGGCTTAATTTATAAAAGTAAGTACATGCATTAAAATATACAGTTAGAAAAAATTTGTAATAAAAAAAAAATCACCCTACTAAAATATTTGCAAAAAATGACATAAATAGGAACATTTTACAAACCTGTTCCGTCTGTTCTTTAGTTTCCACATTGAACAACAGTTTGTATAAATGCAAAACAGGAGTGACCTCCAAGTTTTTGATAAGAGGGGGCAACAAATCCAACACTTGTCGGCTGCAGTGTTTCAGCTGGGCAGCAGACCACACAGCATCAATGTGTTCATTAGTTATGCGTCCTTCCATTGCAAGGAAGTTTAAAATAATGTGGCTTTGTTTGATTAGCTAAACAAAGAGAGAAAATCAGCATTTAGCTTTTTAATAAAAACTAATTAGATGACAGTTCAGACAGCAACAAACAAAATCCCTTTCACACAACCTATCTTATAAAATAGCATAAAACCTCCTAAATCTAACTCTAGAATTTTCTTTCACAATTTGAATTTTTATTTATTCATTGTCACTATAAATAACTATTTTCTTGTATAGGTAAAATCCACACTAAAATCTGTTGAACCGCAAGTTGCAGCTCAAATTCGAACACATGCCTTTAAACAAAATCAAAAACTCTAATGAAGAATAACATTAAAAAGAAAATTTTATTGGGGAGATTTTGAAATTTTTTGTCCCATTGATGTTAATGCAAAATTACCTTTTGGCATCTTATAGCTCACATAAAATAACAACTTATACTTGGTTGAAGAGTTTTTAAAAATTTTGAGCTCCTCTTTTCAAAAATAAGTCAGTATGCTGGGAAAATTTTATTTCGCAACAAAAAAATTATTATTATAAACCAGCAGAAAACTATTTTTGGAAATGATGCTCACTCGCATGGGACATCAATGAACGAGTATTGAAATATAATGTGTATAATAGCACACGCACCAATCAGTATCTCGTTATAAAATACATTGACATGGATTTTAACATTAAAATTTAAATTTTTATTTTTCACTAACAAAAGTTAGAACAAATCATGATTTAAAACTGATTGATAAATGGAGTTAAGAGTCCCTTTACACACATGGATTGATCTCTTATGTGGCATTTATTGAGTGAGTAGAAATGTAATTTTATTTAACTTATTATTAAAAGATATTGTCACATATTCTAATATTCATTATTTTTATATACAATAAATCAAAATTGAACGATCGCCAGTTTGCCCCATTTTGAAAAGAAAATCCTGGTTTTATTGTAACGATCACACAGAACATATCTCATGAGTAAACCAGATTTTTAAATTACTTATGGAGCAGAATGCTCACAAGTCTCAGCAGCAATTTTTAAATCAGAAATTAAATCACTACAAGACATTTTGCAAATCTATATCTACAAAGACCATTTCTCAAACAAAGTTGTAATAGAAAACTGCTTTAAAAAAAATGGACAATATTTATAACCTGCTAGCTATTGTCTTATTTATCCCTAGTTTTGTAGAACAGTTTGTTGAATCGTCTGGCTGATGATTTAAGTTTCATTTAAAATAATTTACTTTTTGCTGCATTCCAAAACATTTTCCTGAATCAAATGCACTTTACTGCAATTAAATTATTATCTCAGGTCTTTTCAAAATTGGTAAGCTTGAAAATCATTGCACACATTGTATTTCCACTGTATATTTTGTGACTGCAAAGTTTTTATACTAAAAATAAAATCACTTTAATTCGCACTTTCATTTTAGATCATCATCACTTTCATAAATGGTTATATGAAACATTAAACTCAAAAAATGAATTTCAATTTATTACACTTAAATAACTTATTGGTCAAATTTGTGAGATAATCAGGTATTAAATTTTCCTAAAATCTAAATCACTGAAGATTCGGTAATGCTGCATTTCAGATGTTAAAATACAAAAACAAGTAAAAGGAACACTTTTTATTTATAATCCTTTAACCATATGAGCAGCATGCTTCAATTTTTATTGAATTTGCTAAAAAGAAAATAGATTGAAACTCTGTACTTGTATATAAAAATCAGTTTGTGTAGAAATATTGTCATTTTATTTTACAAGTACAAAGTTTAAATTTATCAACAACTTATATAAATTATGGTTTTTCTCTTGCCAATTTATCTTATTTATTATTTATCATTGCATCATATTTTCTAAAAATGATCTAGTAAAATATTTTTGTATTAATAATGATATCTTATTGCAAAAAGTGTTTCTAAAGTAACAAAGTTATGAAATTAGATGCAAAAAATTAAGGAAGAGAAATTTTAAGAAATCAGACAATGTGCCAAACTTAAAACTTATCTCATGGTTAAAAACTTGGTTACACTCAAAATAGGAATTATCAGAAATTCAACAATTACAAACAAAATGTGATGTTTTAATAAAATACACTATCTCCAAAATGGAAAATATTATCTGGCTGTTTTCAACTTTACAATACTTAAAAAATATATATATCCTTTCTCAAAGCTTTTTAAACCTAAAATATTCATCACAGCTAAACAAATTCTTCATATTTTAATGTGCAAACTCAATTTTGGCACAAAAGCAAAAATAAATAAAATAAATTAGCAATGTATGATTTTCATAACTATTAAAAAATATACTTTGCAAACAAATTAATGTAAAAATAAAACTGCAGCAGCAATAATGAATAGTCATATATAATAGAAACAGAAATCATTCAGATAATTGATCAAAGTAACATTTGCAAAATGAAACAAATAGAAAAATATTTAAACTAAACAAAATAAAATAATATTGGAAATAAAAGACTCTACTTACCTCTACATGTAAATTAGGACCAAATATGCACTCAATAATTTTGTTATTGATAAGCCAGTTTGCTAAATCATTCCCAACATTTTCAGCTTCAACCAGACTTTCATTATGGCAAAGTTCATTATACATATTAATATGGCTCTGAAGAAAATATAAAAACAAATAGAAACATATATAAAAATATAATATACATTACTAATATCATAATAAATATTTAATTCCAAAGCGATCAAATTAGATAACATGCAATTTGCTAAGTTGTGCTTGTTTGTTAGTAAACTAGCTGGATTTGCCCACTAGCAGTCACTAAATATAATGACCACTTTTTATAGCAACTTTTAACACCTGCGCAGGAGGCAACAATATCCCTCCTGGTCTTTATTACAGCTCCCTTCATTTGAGTCGCCCCCCTCCCTTTTATTGCATGTGCACAAAAATCAAAATGCAACAAAATTTAACGTCAACAGGTCGAGTAGGTCCATTTCAGAGTAGTGATGTATAATGTAAAAATCTGATGTGGACAACACATGACTTTCCTTATATAATGCAATGAATTTACTACTTTTACAATAAAAATATAGGTTTTTATTTTAGTAGATATTTATATTCTTTCCAAGATATTGAATTTTCGTCAATTAGTCGTCATTTTCATTGATTTAGTGTCATTTTTATCCATTTGGCGAGATTTTCGTTAATTTGGCAACATTTAAAAAAGTCGCCAAGTTGACGACATTCCGCCAAAATCTTGCCAAGCATTATGAATGGAAAAATAAGTTATTCTTATAGCAGATAAATAACTATTGTCATTCAAATACAAAAGTATTACTCAAAGTATCTTTTCTCATGAATGGAACGAGCTAGATTCACGAGAATGATGTCACCCAATTTATCGCATGATATTACATGTGAAAAGTGAATATGTTTCTCAAGAGTTAATATATTTTTTTTTAATTTATGGGATTTTTTGATAAATTTATTTTAAAAATGTGCAATATCTCGAGAACGGTTCATGCTAACATTCTAAAGTTTATGTCAATCGTTTTCTAAGGAAAAGTTACATAAGAAATGTCTATTTGCATAACTTTATTAAAGGTTTTAATTTTTTGATGATTTTTTCAAAATTTCACTCGAAAATTTAGGGGGGTTCTGAATATTTGATTACGTTTAAAAACGATAGGCTTCCAGTATTCACGGATTGTGATTTTTGTACCAAATTTCAATCAAATTGCTCTATTCGTTTGTAAGATATCATCTCCACAGACTCACTGACACACACACACACACACATCACCTCAAAAATGTTTGATTCGTGATCAGGGATGCTTGAAACATGCTCTCCTGTCGAAAACTTGAATTCGAATTTTCGACCCCGTCACAATACTTTCCTAATACATTATGTATATAAGAAAAGTAAAAATTGCATAAAAATTGGAACAAAAGTCACTAAGTTAGATAAAAATGAACATTTAATAAAAGTCATTCTTTGCCTCTGCCCTCCTCTCTCACAAAGTCAATAGAACATGAAAATAATTTCAAAGGCATAAAATAGTTTCCTTTGTCAGAATAGAGATAGAGCAACTACACCAGCCAAAGGCCATGTAAGTGTATTTTCAGGTGTAGTTTGAAGCAAATGCAACAGAAAACCATCGATTGCATAGAGATGGGAAGAATCCTAAGTTACGAAGAAAATGAAATTAACGAGTGGTTAAATAGCGACGCAGATGATCCTGGATATTAGATTTTAAATGATGAGATTGTGGATGAGATTCAAGATAAAAAAGAAATTGAGGAAAATGAAAACGAATGCTATGAAAATGACCCAGGTCCATCACATAATGAAGCCTTTGAATGTTTAGAAACAGCTATGAAATGGCTCGAACAACAGGAGAACGTTCATTCTATTCAACTAAATTATTTAAGAATGTGACATAGCAGCATTGAAAAGAATGTCATCTTTGAAGCAAAAAAACAATCAAAAGCTTTTTTGCTTTAAATTTTAATCAATGCAGTTCAGAAGATGATAAAAAGAGAAAAAATTAAAAATCATAAAAAAGTAAAAAAAAAAAATTAAAAGATGGAAAAAAAAAAAAAAAAAAAATTTAAACACACCAGCACTAACAGCTGCCAGTCCTAAGCCTGGATAAAGTATGAAGGAAAATTATGCACACACAATATTTTTTTTAATCTACCTATCCACTACTAAATTTGATAAAAACATACATTTGCTGTATTAAAAAAAACATTACGCATATAAAATATATATTTCAACCGTTTTAGTATAGTCAGGAACATCTCTTAAGTTGCCTGTTCAATTATCCGAACTAGGGCCAGTCCCGACAAGTTTGGATAATTGACGCTCTACTGTATATTTATTTTTACAAGCTAATATTTTGTAGTAAAATTTCAATCGCTAGTGAAAATAACCCATTCAAACAAAGCTGTGCATAAAATTTGTAGTTTTTGTATAAGAGATTTTGAAGAATCTTTGCTTAAAATTGATAATTACAGAAAATCTTACTTTTGTAGAGACTCGGACAATTTTATTATGCAGATTACAAGACTATTTTTTGAACTCAACATACTTAGGCATATTTCCTTACATACCAAGAATAAAATAAAAATGCAATCACTACACACAACAGTAAGAAATGATAAAATGATACATATTTACAAATGCAATTCTCAGGAAACTGATACTTACATTAATTTGAGATATCCCTGCTAAGCGCATGGTGAGAGTTGTGCTGCTGAAATACTTGAAAGCAAGGTCTAAGCCTTCCTTATCAAAAGTAGCATGCGCATCAAGAGGATCCTTAACAGCAGTCCACATAAATTCAAACATATTGCGATTCCCCACGGTTCTTAAATGACTATCTTTCACTAAGCACAAGTATCTAAAATAAGAAATTCAAGTAAATTAGGAATAATATATTTTTATAGATATCAAATTGCTCACATTTAAATTTTCTAATCTCACCTTATCACACAGGATCTGAGTGGGACTAGATGTTGCATAATAGAGCCTATATTCATCCATAATTTCAGCTAAAGTGAAAAATAATTTTATTATAAATACATATATAAATCTAATATAATATAATCACATCCAACATACTAGATTATGTATGTTGTCAAAGGTATGGCTGAATATATGATAATTGTCAGCTTTACATCACTTGAGCTTTAAAGGAAGAATAGTAAATAAGATTTTTTTTGCAGTACTATTTTAGAATAGAATCTGTTCTACATATTTTTCAACAAAAAAGTATTTTTCAATAATATTAAATACAGTTTTGACTTTTGTGTGTGTGTGTGTGTTTCTTTCATAAAATACAAATTTGTCATTTCTGTCATTATCCCCCAGTAATGAGTTGAAAGATGGCCTCCCTGTACATTTTTAGTTGTGTTTTCAAAGCTCTACTGGAATTAGGCAAAAATTTATCAATCAATTTATTTTTTTACTTTTTTAGTTTCCATAGCAGTAAAAAAATCTATGCAAATTTTGTAGACTGTAGCAGTGGTATTAGAGTGTAATTTATTTAAATGAAACTACATCAAAGAAACAGGCATATTTATTGTGAAATTAAATGTAAAATGGTCATTGTAATTAAACCCAAAAGCATAGAAGCATTCAAGAAGAATCTGGTCAATTGGAGTTGAGACACCTGATGGAATTATTTTTTGCAGTGACAGCTGTATGTCATGATTCTAATTTGCTGTAGACATTCGATTTAAGCCTTTGCTACTTAAGCCTCTACAATTTTTTATCTGTTAAAAATGTTAGATTTGTTTTATAGAAATTCAATACATGTGCAATGTATAAAAATGTTTCAGATTAAATTTAGAGATTGTTGTGTTATTTAAATTGGGCAATATTACCAAAAATTTATCTCAGAAAAGTTGACAATGTATTATAGATTAAAGGCACTGTCCACAAAATGCTCCACCAGATGGGGCACTTTGGGACATTGAAAGGGTTCTGAAAAACAAATATTTATTATGTATAAGACATTTGAACTGAAATATACTTTTATCTTATGCAGAAGTGTTTAATATATATGAAGTAACTGATTGATTAAGATAGCATTATAAAAAATATATATAAAAATTAATAACTGAAGAGTCCCAAGGTACCCACTCTCCCCTATTAAACAGGCATGAGATTGCAGAAAGATAAAAAAGGAGGCATTTTTGAATCCATGTAAAAAGTGAACAATGAACACCCATTTACTTTATCTTGTTACTTGTACTTGTAAAATAAAAATATATCAGCTAACTCTATTGTGTATATAATAATTAAATCTATCAAAAGGAAAACATCCAAACTTAAATGCAATTTTTACAAAATTTATATTTTTTTATAATACAAAATAAAAATATCTCATCATCAACAATTCTTGCACATAAACACTAAGATCTAGACAAGTACAAACCTTGAGTTTTCTATACAACTGATCTGATACTTCTACACAGTAATACTACTGTAAAATATCCCTTAATTTTATTAATAATATGTTTGAAAACAACTCTTTATATCCAGCTTTAAGTAATTATAAAAATTATAGTCAGTGCAACAGATTGCATACGCGGAAAATAGTTTCACAGTTAAACAAAATATCCAGAGAAAAGCATACAATTGCTGTTTTTCACGATACTGCTGCAAAATAGATCTTCATTTCATTAAAAATAGTTAAAAACAGTTTTTTGTACATAACACAAAATAATTATAAAAATTTTAGGTGATGCAAATAGATTGCAAAAGTGGGAGAAAGATAATCATTGATCATCTTACTTGTGAAGTGGAAGGATTCGACGCTTGCGCTGATGCAATTGCGAGGAAACAAATTTTCATATGCAAGATTGGAAAAACTCTAATCTCAAAATTCGTGACCAATTTTATAACTTTTTCCGAACTTTTGTGACCTACAGACATCTTGCTTATGGAAGAAAATTTTTGAAATTCGCAAGGAAAATATTTTTGCCTTTCCCTCATATTTTTTAGGTTCTGATTTGAGTAATTGTTAAAAGTTTCTGTAAGATTAATTGTAGTTAGATAAATAAGCATTAATATTTACATGTAAGCAGAAATGTTTAAATAAAGAGTCATTAATTAAAACAGCTATTAGTATAAAAGGCAATTATGTAAAACAACATTTTTGTGAAACTTCAACTATAATTTTTGGATTTTTTTTTTACACATTTAAGATTTGTGAAATAATCTGAAATAATACCAATGGATTGTAATTAATATTTTGTAACTCTCATGCAAGTCCTGTCTGATATATGTTTGCAGCAATCTATTTCAGCCTCTAATGACTAAATATTGACATGTAAATGTTTATAATACCATTTTAAGGTAACTAATATTTTGTAACTGTCAAGAAAGTCCTGCCATATATATACAGCTTGAGATACCACTTACATAAGCTAATGTCTAATCTATTTTGGCTTCTAATGACTACACATTAGTACTTAAATGCGTACTTTATTGTTTTCTGTTTATTTCTTTCCATTCAACATTAATTAAAGGTCTGTATTTGCATTTCCTTAAAAATCTGGAAGAATGGACCAAGTGGCAGTTGTTTTGAATTTTTAGGTAAACAACAACTAACCATTGAAAACTATTTATTCCTGCCAAATTGTTGACATATTTTAAGGTAGAATATTTTCTCCATCTTCTTGGCTAACTTACATGCTGCCTTGAGATCTAGATTATTTATTATAACACTTTTTCTGTTTCACATTTTGAACATGTTCATTATTTGCTATTTAAGGCTTCTTGGTGGCCATCTTGTCCACTTGAGTTTTCTGGAGTCATGCTGATTGAGAGTCCCTTTTTGCTCCAGTGAAAAGGAAGCGATGACATCACTGACTACACATGATCTTCTGTGTAATAAGGGTGCACAATTTGTAGATGTCTAAGCACTAATGGTTTTATTAAAAAAGACGTGAACTACAGTGGTACTACACATCGACCTCCTTCCCTTCTGATTTGTAAATGCTAATGAAGTCTTGAACAGCATGTGGTCCAAGATGGCAATTATACCTAAATCCACAGCAAATTCCAGCTCCATTATGCCATTTGACATTGCAGAAATAATTCCTAGCACTGATTAAATACTCTGTCAGTTCCAGCACTTTCATGCCATCTGCAGTATTCACCAGTAATTCCTGCCAATGCCTCAGCATGTTCTAACCTCTATGTTATTATAGTATTTATTGATAATGCCTGCACTAATGTTGTGTTTGTAAGTATGCTTCAAATTTTTTACTTAATAACTTATCATGCTAAGCATTATCTAAAAATGAAAGTATTTTTTCCCTCCACACCACTCAACAAGAAAAGTTTAGTTATAATTTAATGCCAAATATTTTTCTTTTGTGATATAACTGTAGGTCAAAACTGAAAAGCGTTATTTATTTATTTTGTGTTTTTGGATTATCCTAATCCAGTTAAAGCTCCTACAGTAATTTAAAGATGTTAGTGATTTCTATCATATTTTCATTTCTTAATTTTATGTAATGATGTTTTTTGGCAAATCAAGATTCAACAAAATCTTTACATTGCATAGGTGGAGTCTTGCTTACAATAACAAATATAATCACTGTCATATGAGACATTATGTGATGTCTACTTTAATACTAAAATAATTTTTAAATAAAAAATTTAACTCACATTTGATATTACAGTGATCATTGCATGTGCCAATGTCATAGGAAGTATTTCAGGAGAAGCATCCTGAAAGCAGTCTATAAATAACCTCAAGCCACCTTTATCACAAAAAAAGCAAACATTGCGCAGTAGGTAGACTGGAATGTCCATATCCTGCATTAAAAAAGATGTAATTAAAATCAGAATTATGTAATCACTTCTCAACACAACATATATTCAATTACATTATGTAATACTTTAACTTTTAATGAATTAAGAAACTTATTTAATTTAAGATTACAGACTAGCTCTGCACACATCATGGGGGAAAGAATGAACTTGATTTGCAAATTACTAATCCAAAGTGCAGTTTGTTGTATGCTTCAAAATTTGTTTAAGAAAATGCTAAAATGCATGTCAGAAATTTTTATAGTAGTTTACTAAAATTTATTATAATAAACTATTTAATTTAGGAAATACTAAGCTAACTCTCTCCATTTCTTTTTTATAAATGAAACAAATATAAGAGACATACCTTATAAAAGCAAGCACAGCCCCTGGTATGTACCTACCAATTTTAGAAAAAATAGTAACTTTTAACAAAGTTCTATTTTTAAAAATCAAAATGTGGGAAGTTTTTTTTAAAATGTGGAATTTCCCCCTAACTGTGATTACTAAAACAATTTATTCTATACAAGAATAAATAATTGCTTAAAATATAAAAAAATTTCACTATATTATCTCTGGGGCGCGATAGCGGGAATTGCACTCAATAGCCCCGGGTTCGATTCCCTCCGCTGCCAAAACTGCTACCGTGTTCACGTGGAATACAATCACGTTAAACATGTGGGACCGTAAGTCCTTCCGAGAGGTTGGTTGTAGGAGAAGGAGGATATGGTCCCTGTGGATGCCTCCCCCACTGGGTTCCGGTCTAAATTGGGAGGCTTTTCCCAGCCATCCAAACAGTTACCTTACACCTTAATGATAGATTGAACGGTCTGGGTCTCAACAACAACAACTATAATATCCCTAGTATTTTATTTAATGTTTAAACTACAAATAAATCAAAATATACATTTTAGAATAAACTTCAACATACTAAATAAACATCTGACGTGGGCAGCACATGACTTTCCTTATATAACTCAATGAATTTACTACTTTTACAGTAAAAAAAAAGGTTACTTTTATATAGATACTTATATTCTTTCCAAGATATTGATTTTTTTTATCAATTAGTCATCATTTTCATTGATTTAGTGTCATTTTTATCCATTTGGTGAGATTTTTGTTAATTTGGCAACATTTAAAAAAGTCGACAAGTTGGCAACATCCTGCTAAAATCTCGCCAAGCGTTATGGATGGAAAAATAAGTTATTCTTATAGCAGATAAATGACTATTGACGTTCAAATACAAATGTATTACTTAAAGTATCTTTTCTCATAAATGGAATAAGCTAGATCCTCGAGAATGATGTCACGAAATTTATCGCATTATATTACATATGAAAAGTGAACATGTTTCTCAACAGTTAATAAATTTTTTTAATTTATGGGATTTTTTGATAAATTTATTTGAAAAATGTGCAATATCTCGAGAACGGTTCATGCTAGCCTTCTAAAGTTTATGTCAATCGTTTTCTAAGAAAAAATTACATAAGAAATGCCTATTTGCATAACTGTATTAAAGGATTTGATTTTTTGATGATTTTTTCAAAATTTCACTCAAAAATTTAGGGGGTTCTGAACATTTGATTGTGTTTAAAAACAATAGGCTTGCAGTATTCATGGATTGTAATTTTTGTACTAAATTTCATTCGAATCGCTCCATTCATTCGTGAGATATCGTCTCCACAGACTCTCTGGCACAGACACACACACATCACCTCAAAAATATTTGATTCGTGATCAGGGATGCTTGAAACATGCTCTCCCGTCGAAAACTCGAATTTGAATTTTCGACCCCATCACAATACTTTCCTTATAACATAAGGAAAGTAAAAATTTACCAGTCATTAACTTTATAAACACTTTATAAAGATTTTATAAACACAAACTGCAAGAGAATGTTAACTATAAGAAAATTTTCATTTTTATACACAATAGTTAACTTTTATAATATTTAGAGGGACCGGGATAGCTCAGTGGTTATGACGAGAGGATCGTACAAGAAAGATTTGAATTTGATCCACACAGCTAACCAAATGCTCTGTCTATACAGATAATGAGCACATTAAATCTGTAGAACAAAGTCCTTCCGTGAAGTGGTAGGCAGGGAAGTTATGATTCCTGTGGTTGCTCCATTTGGTTCAGTCAAAATTGGTTGGAAATGAGATGAATCCAGACTACCACTATGCGTGTTTCCAGGTTATCTAACTAACAGCAGGCATGCCCTCACCATTACTGGGATAAATGAAAAATAATATTTGGTTAATTAAATTTCTTAAAAAATAATTAAAATATGAAAATAAGTTAGCTATTCTGTCTCATATGCAACATTAGAGGATGGGGATGGATGCAAAAAGATACTTAAGGACTCTCAGCAATGCATGAAAATATAAACGGAATTTTGCAATTACACTAACTATGTGTAAAATAATTTAGTTTCCCCACAAAAACTCCATAATTTTTACTTTCCCTGCAATACATGATAATGCATAGGGAAAGTATTGGAATTGAGTTGAAAATCGCAACTCAAGTTTTCAACGGATATGCTAGTTTCAAGTACCCTAGACCCCAAAAAAACTATTTCAGCTGTGTTGTGTCTGTCTATGCAATGTATATATCTACTCTAACTTAAAAATGAAAAGACCAAATTTCATAAAATTTGGTAGATAAGTCACTTGTGGGTTACCCTGGTGCTGATTAGATATTGGTACAATTCAAGAAAAATAAACCTGTCTGTTTTGTGAAATGGCCTACAAAAAATCAATAAATTTTACATAAAAGACTACATATTCTCAAATGTTTCAATTAAATGCTTGTTTTATGCGTAATTTCTTACAATGAAAATATAATGATCAACCCCATTACTCTAAACCATTCTCGAGAGAGTTTTTTTTTTTTAATTTTGAGGAGCTTAAAACCTTTTTCACTGTAGTTAAAAAACTATTTGATGAAATTCCTTAAAATTTAATAGTTACATCTCTAGTGTGCTATACTAACTAAAGCTGATTAGGTTTTAGAATAATTTGAAACTTATAACCGATTCTTTTTTATGAAACGGCCCGCAAAGATTGGAAAATCTGAAATAAATAACTGAAATTGATGAAATATACTAATTATATCCTTGTTTATTGGAATTCTGAGGAGCTGAAGGTGTTTTAAAATGCAATAAATTGTCCATGCATTAACAATTCAAATTAGATATATTACCAGAAAAGTATCCATGTTATTTTCTGCAATTATACTCAATTTAATGCATCATGAAGCAAAAAAATAAAAAAATGAATTTGAGTCTGTAGAGAAAGTCATGAGTTGCCCACAAACGAATTTTTTAACAAAAAATCCTAAAAGGGCAGAAAACTCATGGATAGATTGATTAGCTTGGCCTAGAAATTTAGATAATTTTCCGAAAATGAAAAATTACTCTTCACAATAGAGAAGTGGCAGCTATATGATGATACCTTTAACAGGGATGTTAACTATGTGACAGGGATTTTGAGCACCCTTGAAAGAAGATAAAATTCTTATTGGGAACAGGTCTAAAAGGTTTGGAAGCTACAGGGTTTTCACTCATTCTTGGCCCCTGATTTTCTTTTTCAAATTTTCAAACTAATGGACGCCATTCAGTGAAATTTGACACTGACATACCTTGAACAGTTACCTTACACCTTTCTGGTAGGTCGGACAGTCTGGGGGTCTCAACAACATCAACAACTGACATACCTTGGTGTATGAGAAGCAAATTTGCTTTCTTTGCAGATCATTGGCATGTGCTTATGGAAACCCCTATCTCCTGTGACAGTTTACATAAGGACTTTTGTGTGAAGGCCAGCAGTCTGTTTTTCACTTTGGGGCTAGATAGTAGTACTGCCACTCCTGTCATTTCTTACCAGGCTTCTCATATACCAGGGTTAGAAAAATTAAAAAAATTTTACATGCCCTTCGGGCATGTTGTCCAAATAAAATATAAATAGATGCCCAAGATAAAGTTTTACATGTCCAACATGTCCAACATTTTTCATTGTTGATAGCTCTTGCACCCATGAAAATAAATATATTAAATATCATTATATACGTAGCCTATAATTAAATATCAAAATTAGAAAGTCAGTTACTTTTAATGAAGTAAATATATCAAAATGGAAATTCAATACTATTTATACTAAAATAATTTTTAAAATAACCGTTTAGTAATTTATGCTGAATTAGACAATACAACCTTTGAAGAAGCATATTTATTATTTCCATAAAAAAGTGATCGTGATCTTAATTTACATTACATGCGGCCATAAATCCCCATCGTCGTGATTGACATTACCGTGCATGTAGCCGTAAATTTACATTGGCCTAGACAGAAGGGAATTTTTTGTAGGAAACTATGCAAATTTTGTACGTAGTATGAGGATGTTTCCTGTAGAAACTACAGAGATTCCATAGTAATCAGCATCTTTGCTTATCAACACCTGGGCACGTCTGCAAATCTACCAAAGCTACATGAGGAATCAAACGCAAATGAATGAGAGAAAGAGTGAGAGAAGAGAACAAGGAGCTGCTTTGGCACTGTGCCAGAGGCTCTGCTTATTTCTTTTTAGAGCTCCTATACTACAGGCTGACTTATTAAGCATATTGAAGCTCAGTAAGGTTTCTACAAATACATGGGTTACTGTATTTGGCAGTTTAACACATGCTCCAAACATTGATTTTTACAGGTATTTGATAATGTTAACAAATTTACAATTGAGTTATATTTTTATAAATATGAATTAGATTGGAGTAACATTTGTAATTACGTGACACTTATTAACAAGAATCAAAACCATGATTCTCACTCAAGCAGATTAACAAATAGATGGATTTTTTTATTATTATTATTATTATTATTATAATTATTTTTTTTTTTTTTTTTTTTTTTTTTTTTGCAAAAATCAGGTCTTATTAAAATTTATGAAATACTTTGATGTATATTTCTATTTTACATCTGTTACAGTTCTAACATTATATAGAATAAAATATGGTCGAGCTCAGAAAGACCTGTATTAAATAATAAAAAGTTGTTTTTGAAATACATGTTTATGATGATACATAGTAGTGTGTGAATTACCCGGGGATGGGGAAGGGGGAGCACTTTAAAATAAAAATGTGTATTTAATTTTAAAGGTACTAAAATTTTAATGAGTGGCAATTTTCTTATAAACCTGTGGATGTATAGATTAAATAAATACAGCATTTAAAATCTTAATAAATTATATAATTCTATATTGTAGATGATACATTTTTTATGCCTAGTACAAAAGAATTGAAGTTTCTTTAAAAGATAATATTGAAAAAATCCTCTAAACTGGAGCCTCTAAACATAGCACAAATGTTTATATCAAATGATTGGCACCAATCATCGTCTTGGCAATGAAAATATCAGTGCCATTCCAAAGTAAATTTGATTCATTCAGACATAATTTCTATCAGTTTTGAGTAAAAAAAATCCTATTTGATCATTCATTATCTTTTATGATAAATGCATTTCGATTTATTTACCATTTTAACTTATATTTACATAATTATTATAATATAAGATTTCCACTGGGCGACAGTTTGTTAACAGTAAGATTCAACAATTTTATGATTCATTATACCCTAAAAATTCAGTAAAGTGTATAAAACTTGAAAGATATTGGTGTAACATGAATAAAGCTTTAATATATATATATAATTTGAAGCAATTATACTTTTAAGTTTGGAAGAGAGAATAACACATTCAGGACTACAAACCACATTTACTAAGATAAGACTATAACAAATAAAAGTCAATAATAATACATACTACAGTTACCGAAATTATAAAATGAGTGTTTAAAATAAATACTTTATATAAAAATAGAAGTTTTAATATTGTATTGTAACACAATATTGTAAAATTTAGTTTTCACAAGTAAGCTCCTGCACCGGGTATCCAATGATTCTGCGGACTATTTATAAGCCATTTTTTTTATTCCCTCTTCATTTCTGGGAAAGCAAAATTACCTAAACCTTTTTCTAGTATATTTAGAGTAGTTTGGTGCAGAACACCAGCCAAAAATTATTTCAGTAGTACTTCCTAAAGTGAAAATACGAATAGAGCTAATGCTAATGGATTACGCTTTCGGCCTCAGTGGGCTTCAATATGCTTGACGAGTCAGCTCGTATATAGAGGAGCCTTATTTCTTTTAGTGATGTCACTGTCACCCATAAACTGTGAAACTTTGTTTTCTCCCTACAGTTATCAACTATCGCACTGCGAAAGCAATTCATAGTCCATCGCTGAATAATGAAGACTTTTCTTTTTCATCCTCTTCTCTTATACGGCTTTAAATGTTGAACATAAAATATTTGCAGTGGAGTGCTGGTTACTCGATTTCGGCTACTGATTGACCTAATCAGGTTAATGTCGAAAATTTTTATTACATGCCCAGTCGGGCATGTACAGCTTCAATAGCCAGAACAGTGACACCCAATTTAGACTGAAACCCAATGGAGGTGGCAACCATACGGACCATCCTTCCCCTAACTCATCACCTCTGATAGGCTTTTGGACCTACAGATTTAACATGCCCCAAAGACATGAAGACAGTTTGGGGCAGTGTTGGGAGTCAAACCAAAGTCTACCATGTACAATTCCCAAAATTTTAGGCATGTCTGCAGTTACTAGTAAATTTGCTTCAAATTTGTAATTTGCATCAAAAGTGCTTCAGAACAGGCTTTATATTCTTCCATGCTCTAAGGTGGCATTTCTAGTTTGTTTAGATTTTATATATTTTCTCTATTACTTTTTTTTTTTTTCATTAGCTACCCCTTGTAAGTCAAGATATTAAATAAAGGGAGCTTTGTGTTTGTTTTTTTTTAGATTAATAAATGTAATATATTTTTATAACATACATATATTCCATTTTAGATAACTATTAGGCACTATCTGCTTTGTTTTGTATTTTAATTTTAAAAAGGTACTATCTTTGCTCTTTCCAACATATTTATTTTGCATAAAACAGGAAACATTTTGCAGATTATATTGGCTAGAATCTAAAATATTTTTTTAGGTTGACAGAGAAAAATTGAAAAGTGTTGGAAAATATCCTCTTAAAGCATGAACAGTGCAAAGAGATGCATTGGATGAGCTATTAGTATATCCAAATGTTCTTTCCCATAATTGCACTGAAATTTGTGTTTCGACACATTGTAGAACTTTTTACATAGAATTTGTACATTCCCTTTAACTAACATTGTTAAAGCAACCTTTATTTAGTTCAATGCTCTATGTTAGTTCATCGTAGTAATTGTCAGTTCTCTATTTTACATATAGCTGCTCATCACAAGAAGAGTTTTCAACAAAACTGATACTATTGGAGAAGATTATGATTTATCTCTCTACAAAAATAATCCTTTTGAAATCTATTGGTTTTAATGCCATATATAAGTCAGTCAGGTTGCTTGTTCATTTTTTGCTTATTCATGTTTGGTGCAATCCTCACAAGTTTGAATCTTGAATTAAAAATAGTGCCTAAAATATAAAAAAAAATATGCTCAAAATAAAACTAATAGAAAAAAGATTCATGTTTTTATTTATATTTCCTTTTAGATTTCTTTTCCTCCAAAATAGGCACTTCATTAGGAAATCATAAGTGCAAACGATAAAAGCAAAACATTCTCCTTACCCTCTCCTCCAATAAAAGCAAAACATTCTCCTTACCCTCTCCTCCGGAAAAAAAAAAAAAAAGGCAGACAGAGACTGAAAGATTGTTGAATAGTGCTTTATCCTTTCTACCTAATAATTTAATATGCATTTCTTTTTCTTTACAAAGTTCAATATTTTCTCAGTGAAAGACATTATCATCAATTTATCAAAACAACTTAATCACTTAAGTGTTTACTTGTTGTGTCAGTCAAATCAAAATACTGGAGGGAAGGAAAAGTTCTGTTTGTGATAACGGATGTAATTAATATCTTATTTTTACTTTAAAGCAAAACTTATTTCCCAATTTTTTTGCTTTTTATAAAATCTTCATAGCAAAATGAAGGTATGAGTCTTGACTTCATTTTACAATGAATCCTACAGATTATAATCTATTAGTATCAATGTTTTTTTTTGTTTTTTTCTGTTATACAGATATTCTTATGAAATATTGTATTATTCACTGTCAAAATGAGATTGAAATATATAAATATTCAGGGTTGGACTGGCCTATCCTGTGATGACGGTCAGGGTTGCTAGGTTTGAGGGCAGCTTTGGTTCAAAAGCATTTCAATCAACAAAGAATATTCTAATTAACATAATCATTTAATCACAATCATGGGTCCAGAACATCCAGGGTTTCGGATAGGTATAGTCCATGGACTGAATAAGAGTTGACACCATATCATACAGTTACGGAATGATCTGGGTCATTAAACATTAAAAATTTTCACAGCTGGCACGTTGTTAAGCAATGTGGACTCATACTGGCCATCAAACACTAGACGTTTTCAATGTCCTTGTAGGTCAATTTTCGGGTTGGTCTGACCTTCAGGCTAAACATGGTCTACCTGACATATTGCAGCACTGTGACCAGCTGGACCAGGTCGCTTTCATTGAAGCATTTATTTTAAGTTGTTTAGAAACACAACTTTTTGAAAATAATTTTATTTCTACTGTGCTAAATCAAATATTTGTTTACGAAGATATTTTTGAGTTTTTGACCATTGGTGGCGAAGCATGATAAAATTAATTTGGAGAGACATAAAGCCAGGAACCAAAATTAGTAAAAATAAATATTTTTAATTTGTTTTCTACTTTTTACTTCATTTTAAAATAAATGTTTGTGTGGATCTTTAAAATTTGTTTTTTACTCTTAAATTTTCCAAGGAACAAAAATAAAAAATAAAAGAAATAAAACATACATTTTCTTATGGGCGAGACTGATAAGGTTCAAAATCCAAAGGAAATACATCACGAAAGACGATAAGTACTAAATCTGAAGTTTCTAGTAGCTTGATTCCTCAAGTTATTCCCAAAATATGTATTTCTATTACAGACCCAGAACAGACTAAACCAGTAAGGTTCAAAATCCAAGAAATCAAAATACACAATGAAAGGCAAGATATACATAATTTCAGCTTTCTAGATGCTCCAGTTCTTGAATAATTCCTAAAGAAATTCAACTTACTATTGTGAACTAACTCAAAGGGATCTGGAATGGTAAACAGTCAAACCTGTCTATCTCGAGCCCTGTTTATCTCGAAAACCTCTATATCTCGAAATTTACTTATTTCCCTGCCTTTTCAGCCAAAATTCAATGTATTTTCCAAGTTTATCTTGAAAAATGTTCTCCCAAAACCTCCATATCTCGAATTACGGCATGAAGAGTTAATTATACAAAATTCTAAGTTCAGCTGCCATATTTCGGGAGCCGAAGTTGCTGTTAACAAATATTCCTTGCATAGCAACAGTCACGACGTCATGTGCAGATGGTAGGAAGGTAGATTGAAAACAGGTGTAAGTCACAAATTTCTCAGGAATCCACAAAGGGACCTGAACTCCCATTGGCCCTTTCAGTAGGGACTGGGAACTTTGAACAATGGGGGTTGGGGGGGACTAATAAACTGATAAGCAACTGGTCAGTTTTGCTCTTCTGTTTGTGGAGTTAGTAACGTAGTTTGTGATTGCAACGTTAAGTGAAGCAAATGGCGGGAGTGAAAAGGAAGTTAAATCTTCTTTCGATGGAAGAAAAAATGAAATTTTTAAAATTTTTGGACGGAAATCCTCTACTTAAAAAGAATGAAGATGCAATGAAATTTGATATGCTACCGAGTACTCTTTCGACGATAATAAAGAACAGAGATTTTGTAGAGAGAAACTTTAAAAACAATAAGAAAATGAAAAAAAAATCGAAAATGTACTTTCCTGGATGTTGACGAGTGTGTGAGAAAATGGTTTGTGCAATGTCATGACTAAGGGGTTCCTATCAGCGGAATGATGCTGCAGAGGAAAGCTGAAGATTTTGCAAAAGAACTTGGCCATAGCAGTGAATTTAAAGCCAGTGACAGGTAGCTTGAGAGCTTCAAAAGGAGACACGACATCGTTTTCAGAAAACTATGCAGTGAAAGTGTGTCTGTATCTCAAAGTGTTTACGAAGAGTGGCTCAAAGAGCTCCCTTTCATGCTGGAAGGCTATAAGCCGATTGGATGTCTTCAACGCCGATGAAACAGGGCTATTTTTTCAATGTTTACCCAACAAAATAACGACATTCAAGGGAGAAGAGTGCCGAGGTGGTAAACAGAGTAAAGTACGTGTAACTGTACTTTTAACAGCTAATCAAGATGGAAGTGAAAAACTTCCACCATTGCTGATCGGTCATTCTGCAAAGCCCAGATGTTTCTCGAAAGTGAAATCATTTCCTTTTTCATACAAAGCAAATAAGAAAGCCTGGATGACCAGTGAAATCTTTCGGGACTGGTTGAAAGAAACTGACAAATCTATAGGTTTAAAAAAAAGAAAAATTCTTCTGTTCATCGATAACTACAATGCTCATTACAACTTCCTTACTCTAAGAAATGTCACTATAAAGTTTTGGCCTCCTAACACTACATCCAAGCTACAACCCCCCTCGATCAAGGAATCATTCGAAGTTTCAAAGTGGGATACAGATGAGGACTGGCTCGAAAACTTCTAGATGCCATCGATGAAGGCAATATCCTTATGACAGACTATGCTTGGAGAAATGTTACGAAGATGATTAGGAATTGTTTCCTAAAAGCCGGATTTAAAAAAAGGAACAACGAGGAAGAGCAAGAACAACAAACGAGCATTGACACGATGTATGAGTAGAAGTCAATGAAGTGAATTTGGAAGAATGGATGATCATCAAGAAAGACTTAATCTAGACATCTCATTCGAAACCTTTTTAAACGTGGACGATTCCCTGACAACATGCAGAATGTTGATAGATACGGAGATCATAGACGACATGAGAGGAGTTTCTAGTGATGATGGTCATGAAATAATGAATATAAATTCACCTAAAGTTACCATAAAAGAAGCGGAGGAGGCTATTGAAAAGTTGAGAACTTTCCTTGAATCCCAGGAGGATATTAGTTAGAACGGATTCGCAGCTATTGCTAACCTTAAAAAAATTGTCAAATAAAAGAAAATAAAGCATCAGAAATTATTGCATGATTATTTTTATTAAGGTATGTAATAAATACGTTATTTTCACTCTCTATTTTTCGAAACCTCTCTATCTCGAATTTTTTTTCATTCGTGCGAGATTCGAGATTGAATATTGAACTACAGTCAAACCTGTCTAAGAATTAAAACGTTACCACAAAAGGCAACAATATGCCAAATTTAAACTTTGTAGCTGTTTTGGCTCTCGAGTTACTCACCAAAATAATACATCACTTCCTCTTACGAGTCCAGAACAGGATAAAACAGTAGGTTTCAAAATTCAAAGAATTAAAATATATAACAACCCAAGATATGAATAATTTCAGCTTTCTAACTGCTCCAGTTCTTGAGTCATTCCTAAAAAAATGGCTAAATCTGTCGATATTTCCCTTAATTCATTCGCACAGAAAACATATGCGTTTATTTTGAATTATATGTAATTAAAATAAAAGATACTTGGTCAAAAATTATTTGGATGGGCACTGATCACAGTCTCCCCTAATGTTTCGCTACTGTCAGTGTGTCAAATTATAATGTGGCCTGATTATTGCTAATGGGGCCTGATTATTGCTTTAGAGGTGTAACGAACACACAAACAGATATTTAATTATTATATAATAAGATATATTCTTTAACTTTTCTTGGAAAATTAGGGGATTTCACGTATTTTTATTATATTGATCCCCCACCCCCTCACCATCACTTAACTAAGGCCGCTACCTTAAAATCACCCAGACCAGCCCTGTAAATATTTATCAAATTCAGTATTTCTTTTTAAACATTTGCCTGATTTCGTTTAAACATTAATATGAAACTTTCAATCACAATCTCTTTTCATTCAGTTTAATTCTGCTCTATGCATGTCAGAACCAATAAAATATGGATTCAAAAGTATAAATCTAACTTTGAAAAAGTATTTGTTTCACTAAAAATCTGATGTAGCCATTTTTTTTTTAAATTATTATCACAGATTTTCAAATAGTAAGTATGTGTTTACTATGGTGAAGTTCATTCTAAAATGTATTTTTTTTTTTAAATTGACAATATATTAAACAATAAATAAAATAAAAATAAATTAATAAAAAATTTGTGAACATTTATTTATTTTTATGCAGAAAAAGTTAAATTAGGTTTTAATAACTGCAATTAAGAAAAAAAATCTCAACTTTTTTTTAAGCTTCAAATTTCCTCATCTTATTTAATTTAACCTTTAAAAATAATATTTATAAAATCTACAGTTTTTTTTTTTCTTCTAAGGCTAGTAGGTACGGGTACCCAATTTTTCTCTTATGAGACCCTATTTTTTTTTCATATGGAACCTAATTTTAAGTTCCTGGAGTCCATAATTTTCTATATCCAGTTGAATGCATATCATAGAATATATTCCCAAAGTTATTGACATTTAACAAGTATTTTATCATAAATAACTAATACATATATAATACTCATTGAAAAATTAGAATAAAGTGCAGAACTTATATGTGTAAATTTGTGAAAAAGAAAACCTTTGAATAAATTTGCATTGCTACAAATTATGTACTGCAAGAAAACTATGTGTTACAAAACTGATATGAATTTTAGTTTTACCTAATACTAATGACACTAGAGAGAGTGTGATCCCTGCTATTGTAAAATATATATCGAAGTTAATTCTGATTGGCCTTTATCACAACTCAACCTAAAGTAAATAGCATATACAACCAAAATTGAAAAAACCTAAAGAACTTATATAAATAATTTATGATCTAGTTTCTCATAACTTTTTTTTACATAATGATTTGGGAATCTGTGCTTTATGACAAATCTATTTTGCTAATCTTTTCTTTCATTTGGCTACAGTTTTTTTATGCTGATTAGCTAAATTGCTAAAGTTACTTTCATATAACTTTTGAATTAAAAACAATTACATTTGGAAGACAAGTTTTCACTAAAAACAATAAACAAAGGTCAGAAGTTCAGGTAAACTGCTATATTTGCCTTAAATTCGCCTATTTTTATAAGTTATTCTGAAAAATGTAATTTTTGGGGGGAAGGGGGGGGGGCTGCTATAAATACTTACCTTGTATTCTTTCTGAAATTTTTTGTATTTTTTCCTGCAATTTAACATTTATCTACAGTTTTCTAAGGGTTTTATTATTCACCAAGAATTTTTTTTTAATTTAATTACAAAGCCTCTTGTTCTTATGGACTCGATGAAACATGGGACGCCCCCCCCCCCCTCTCCCTCCTCTTTTGGATAAAAGGATGAAATGTGAAAAAGTTATTTCCAAAAATCATGATTTTGGTTCTTGGTGGTGATGGTTCTATTGAATGCTCAATAACTCCAGACATAATGGATTGTCTTTGGTATGCCCCCATAACTTCAGTTGAAGAGGAAAGATCATTTTCACTATTTAAAACAGGATTTTAACAGATTGGAAGGCCCAGACACAGATTAACAGATTGGAAGGCCCAGACCACACGACCAACCCTAAGGCTTACGGTAACTAACTGTGTGGCCGGAGGATTAACAGATTGAAATTCGGAAATTAAAAAATAAATAAATAAATAAAATAAAATAAAATAAAATAAAAAAAAAATAAAAAAAATAAAGAGGATTAACAGATTGAAATTCAGAAATTACAATAAAAAAAATTTGTGATGTGTAATAAGAATTGGTTATGTAAATACTTACATTTTCACTATTCTTGAAAATATGACTTTTAATAGACTAAAATATGATGCATTCCAAACATTAAATAAATACTGTGATGCTGGTCTCATAAGCAGAAATTCCTACTGATTATTATTTTTCTTTAACTTTTATGGTAATGGAGCTATTATTGGAACTATATTTTCACAGATTTAGTATATATATATATATATATATATATTATTAGCCTATTTTTCAGATTTTTAGTGCCTATTTTTCACATTTATAGTGCCTATTTTTCATATTTATAGTGTCTATTTTTCAGATTTTAAGTGCCTAATTTTCAGATTTTAAATGTCTTTTTGCTTGTCCATTTAGTTAATATTTAGTGCCTAAACTTTGAGATCTAATAATAATAAATATTAATTCTAAATTAAATTACAATAATGTATTTAAAGATGTGAATCCATCAAATTTTAATACATTCTATCAAAATGGTTACATTTTTAACTAACCAAACCATTCTTTCAATTATATTTTTTAGAAAATAACATGTAATTTCATTAATAATATGTTTGAAAAATAATTTCTCTACATAAAATGTAAAATTAGTATTAAATCTTAGACGATGCAAGCATACTGCAAAAAGAGAAAATGTTTTTACAGTAAAACAAAATCTAAAAGAAAACTTACATCTAATTTTGATTGCATGCTATGCTTGAAAGCCATGTACAAAGGAAAATTCAAAAGAAACACTTTAGAAAATATGGTGAGTATTTTTTCCTTGTCTTCTGTAGTCCATAAACTCCAGTCTTCCTCATGCATGTCCTTTTTTGCAGTTTGGTTCAGTTTCAATTGTGATGCATCTTTTTCCTCTTCTTCCGTAGTATTATTAGGAAGAGCTTTGTCTTTTTCTTTGAGGCTAGAATCATTGTTGTCATTGTCAGAAGCTGTTTTCTTGGCTTCATTTTTAGAACTACAGTTAGGGGATAGCTGATCACGCTTTTGTAATTTAACATCCTTGGCTATCTGTTGCAAAATTTCTATTATACTAAGAGCAAGACCTTGAACAAGAGCATTAAATCGATCAAAATTCTTTGGATCCTTAAAACAACATGCACACTGCCTATAAAATAAAAATAAGAAAATTAGTAAATATATGAAATGTGTTTATATCCATATATAACTTTTATAAGCATGAGCAATATGGTCTGCAGCATTTTCAGTGCACATATTTTCTGTTATTACATTACACCTAAGGAGACCTTTTCCCGGCCACACAATTTGTTACCATAAACCCCTGGGTTGGTCGTGTGGTCTGGGCCTTCAACCTAAGGAGACCTGAGATTTTAAGAGACCCTAGGTAGAAGACCCAGACCATCCGACTCGTCCAGAGGACTAAGAGCAACTATTTGGACGGCCGAAGAGACCCTAGGTAGAAGACCCAGACCGTCCGACTCGTCCAAAGGACTAAGAGCAACTATTTGGACGGCCGGGGAAGAGACCCTAGGTATATTTTCTGTTATTACACCTAGGGTCTCTTCCCCGGCCGTCCAAATAGTTGCTCTTAGTCCTCTGGACGAGTTGGACGGTCTGGGTCTTCTACCTAGGGTATCTTCGGCTGTCCAAATAGTTGCTCTTAGTCCTCTGGACGAGTCGGACGGTCTGGGTCTTCTACCTAGGGTCTCTTAAAATCTCAGGTCTCCTTTCTCGCAAATGGTTTATAAGCCTAGGACTTCAATTTATCCATTTACAATGTTATTTATATGGGTATGACATACAGACTAAGCACAAGACCGGTTGTCCCTAGTAATAACACTACATCTTTTGAGTGAGCTGGAAGGCCGTCCCTTGTAACTGTCCTACAGCCTTTGGGAGAGCTGGACAGCCTAAATAATAAATAAATTGAGACTAAGAGGGGCTTCCAAAAACCTTTAAATTAGTATTGACCTCCCATATCCCATAACAAATATGCTACTGTACAAGAGTCAGTTTCATACCTTTGAGCATATTGCAAAAACTATTAGGAAATTGCTTACTAATAACAGAGATGAATTCATATACAACATAACAGAGCAACATACATTGCATTAAACAACATACATTGCATTAAAATCCTGCAATGGATTTACTGTCTTGGCGGCCTCATATTATGAATTTTTCATATGGTAAAGTTTTCTGGAGTCTCAGCAGCCGAAGCCCTCAGCAATTGCTTTGTGTATTTATTGCTCTCTGTTATGTTGTTGAAAACCCAGACCACACGACCAACCCGAAGGCTTATGGTAGCAAGATGTGTGGCCAGCTCTGTTATACAACATAACAGAGCCGGCCACACATCTTGCTACCATAAGCCTTCAGATTGGTCGCGTGGTCTGGGTTTTCAACAACATAACAGAGAGCAATAAGTACACAAAGCAATTGCTGAGGGCTTCGGCTGCTGAGACTCCAGAAAACTTTACCATATGAAAAATTCATAATATGAGGCCGCCAAGACAGTAAATCCATTGCAGGATTTTAATGCAATGTATCATGATTTGCTGAACTATCAACATGAGACTCGGTGCAGTTGTCAACTATAAATATTTACAAATTGCAATGCTAATAGAGTGGAAAAAAAATTTATACTACTTTTTATCTTTAGATTTTTTCCTTTCCATTGAAATTAATTTACTATTAGAAATGAAAGTGGATCCAGGCAGCATTTGAGCTCCATACTTACAGGCTCTGAGCTTACAGGTAAAAGTACTCGAGTGTCATGCTGAGGTTGAACCTTTGATGTATGTTCTCTAGATCAGTGGCTCTTAAACATTTTGGTCTCATGACCCTCTTTTACACTTATAATTTATGGAGGACACACTGCACTAGGTGGCTGTTAACCCCCAGTGCCCTCCCTCTCATATCCCATCCCCCCCCCCAAAAAAAAAAATCATTCTGGAAAACAGCACTTACAAATATAGCATTAATAACAAATGTAACAGTACTAACAAATATAATATTACTAACAAATATAGCATTACTAACAAATATAACATAATAAACAAATATAATAACAATATATAACAGTACAACAAATATAATATTTAATTTAAATTAATTCCTCATAATATAGATTACTAACATATTTATGTTTTTGTATAAAATATATCTTTTAAAATAGACATTAACAACCTATCTTTGGTATGTCCTTGGACAAAATATAACAAAAAAAAAAAGATATAATAAAATAGAATTTATAATTTAGAAAAGAAGTAACTAGCAAAATATATATTGATTCAAATTTTCTGCGACCCTCAAAAATTTTTCGTGACCCCCAGTTTAATAATGATTGCTCTAGACTAGGCTAAAAGCGGGCTTGCATAGCTTCCTCTATATTTTTCCGACAATCTATTTATTAACATTCTTTTAAATTATATCTATTTTATAAAAAATTATCAACAAGGGTTATTCAGTTTAAACCCCATTGGTTTAGACCATAGGTTCTCAACGTAGGCGATAACGCCCCCTTTGTGGGCATTTGAGACTTTCAGGAGGGGCAGTAGAAGACCCAGAGAAAATTAGGGGGCGTTGAGATGGTACGGAAGGGCGGTGGGCAGATTAAAAAAATATAGTTTAAAAAAGATAAAAAAAAAACACTAATCATGTACTAACTAAAGTAAACTTTAATATTGGTTAATTTTTGTTATTGTATGTATTTTAATCATTTTTATCACGTGTGCAAAAATTCACATATTTCGGTAGTTCGGGAAGTGAATGAAAATTGAACTTAAAGATTTCATTACATTCAGATCTACATTAAATTGGATGATATAAAAATTTTTAATTTTAGATTTGAATTAAAAATTTTCAAATCTTCCAATTTCACGTGAAATATCTCATATATAAGTACAGGCAAAGTTAACAAAAGCCTGTTAATAAAAAATAGCAAAAAATATGCTTGTAGCAATTCAGTTATAACAAGTTTTTGTTAAATAACGTGATTTTTGCAATCCTGCAGGAATTGACAGTATTATCTGTGTTTGTTCTAATCCGCACTCTGCTCCCGCATCACCCTTGCCCCCGCGCTTTACTTCGGCGCCGGGTGTTATAAACGAGTCACTGCATGTTTATCTTATTCCTGTCGATGCATGTTATATGTCTCCAACCTATATAAAGGCAGTGATTGTTCATTTTATTTTCATTAGCATTATCGCGTGCAATTGATGACAGGGTTTTAAAAGTACACTAATACTATTCACGTATCTGTAAAGCAAAAACCATGTCGGAAGCAAAAAAGATGAGGCGGCAGTATAGTGTGGATTATATTAAGTACGGATTTATTGAAAATCCCACAAATCCATCATCGCCAATGTGCCTTATTTGTCAAAAAACATTTTCAAATGAAGCGATGAAGCCTTCTAGGCTTCAAGATCATTTTAATAAAATACACCCGGATAAGAAAGACAAAGATGTGACCTATTTTCAAGACATGAAAAAGAAGTACGAAATTCAGCCAACTGTATCAAAACTTTTTTCATCAGCTTCTAAGCAAGACGATGACGGACTTCGAGCTTCGTACAATATCTCATTGTTGATTGCTAAAACATGCAAACCACATACTATTGGGAAAGATTTAATTTTACGAGCAGTAAATGAAGTAATAACCACTGTGCTCCATAAACCAGCTGCAGATATTATCCGAAAAATTCCTTTGAGCAATAGTTCTGTGCAAAGACGAATTGATGAGATGGCTGAAAACATTAAAGAATCATTGTGCAATCATCTGCAGACTTGTCAATTTTCAATTCAGCTGGATGAGTCCACTTTACCAACCAATGAAGCATTGTTATTGTCATACGTGAGGTTTATCAAAGATGAGAAAATATGTCAAGAACTATTGTTTGCTATGAATTTGGAAACAGATACAAAAGGAGAAACCATATTTAATACACTAGAAAAGTTTTGTGACGAAGATGAAATTCCTTTTAATAATATTTTGTCAGTTGCTACGGATGGCGCACCGGATATGACAGGGCGTCACAAGGGCTTCATAGTGTGCTTAAAAAATAAAGTTCCTGACGTGCTTGCAGTGCATTGCGTAATTCATCACCAGCATTTGGTTGCGAAAAATTTGAGTGAACGCCTCCATACATCACTGAAATATGTTATCAGAGCAGTTAATAAAATCAGAAGTAACTCGTTGAACGACAGATTATTTAGTCAGCTTTGCATTGCCAATGATGAAGATTTCAACCGATTGCTGCTTCACACAGAGGTGCGCTGGCTGTCAAAAGGTACTTGTTTGACTCGATTTTACAATCTGTTTGGGTCTGTGATAGAGTTCCTAGGAAACAAAGACACGGAATTGCGCGACAACCTTATCTCATCAAAGAACAATATTGCGTACTTGACAGACCTGTATAAATTATTTAATGATCTCAATCTCCAACTTCGAGGCGACGACTTAAACTTGATTAAGACAAAAAATAGCGTTGCTGCTTTCGTGTCCAAACTGCTATTATACAAAAGAAATATCGGCAGACGTGAATTCAATAACTTCCCAAATTTATCAGCAGTATCATTCAAGCACGACGACTTGCTTGTTTACTGTCAACACTTGGAAAATCTCCACAGTGACTTCAAGGAACGATTCCAGGACATTTTAAACATGGACATACCAGACTGGGTTTTGGATCCTTTTTCAAATGTCAACACAGCAGGATCATCCCAGTTAGAAGAAGAACTTGACGACAAATGAGGAATTAAAAATTAAATTCAAGAATGGCTACCAAGAATTTTGGCAGCAGAAGCCGATTTTGCAACTGTACTCAGGATTATGGTCGATTGTTCAACGATTTCTGATAGCATTCCCATCTTCCTATTTAGCTGGGATTTAGTGCTGTAGCAACGTTGGTAACTAAAAAGAGAAATCGGCTCCATGTTACTGAACATGGCAACTTACGGTTGTTTTTAAGTAAAATCGAGCCTGATATTAACAAACTCCTTAAAATGCATCGAATTTAACCTTCTCATTAGATAAGTTATAAATTCAATGTCTTTTGAATGTTAATAAAAATACTTTTCAATATAATTAAGTATGTGTTTTAATTGTTCTCATTGAAACAGTCTTCTTTAAACTCAGAAATAGGATAGGGCCATATCCTATCTTACGACTATAGTATATAATATTACACGTTTAAATATAATCGTGACAATAGCTGTTTCAGATTCGTAAGTAAAAAAAATTGGGGGGGCATTAGGAAAAAAAATATTCTCAAAGTGGGCGGTGGGCAAAAAAAGGTTGGGAACCTATGGTTTAGACCATGTTTTTTTACCTAAACTATGGTTTCTCAATTTAAAAAAACAAAACCATTTTTTTTTTCAACCTTGATCAGCAGGCAATTTTTAAACATTATTATGATATTTAATTATTTATTTTTAAATTATAAGTATACTTTGTCTTTTATTTTTATATATTTAATAATTTATGTTTATACCTATAATAAACAATAAATTATTAATAAATGATTTGAAATAGTTTCCCAATTTTAAATTATGTTTTCAATTTTTTTCTTTTGTGCATTGTTTTAAATTAATGATTCAGGAAAGTATTTTTTTTATTATAGATAAAATTACTTTATTCTATAGCTTTTCAAAAGCACAGGAACTCTATGAAATATTACATTACAGCTGTTGACTGTAATATAGATATAAATATAAAAAAAAAAATTTACATAGAATACTTTTTGTATATTTCAAAGTACAAGCTATTTTATAACCATATTATTTAATATACAGGGTGTCCCAAAAACATTGATCTCAGTTTTTATTCCTTAAATATTGATCTTAGACATATATAATAAATTACAAAGTTGCATAAAAAAAGGTACAGAATTTTATGAAATCGATAAAAATTTTTAGGGGATTAAATCTGAAGAAATACAAGATATAAATTTCTATACAGCCCCCGTACAAAAACATTTCCATTGAGTAAAATGTGCCCCATACACTAATAAGGTGATGTACAAAATTTCAGCATTTTATCATAAAATGTCCCAGAAATATGTTTAAACAAAGTTGGTGAGGGATTAATCACAAATTAAAATGTAAATGTTTACAGAAAGAGTGCAAATGATGCAACGCAGAAATGCATCATAAGCAAATAATATCTGCCTCTTATCTTTAAAGGATCTTTGGCATGGATGGAAAACATTTTGAAATCTTTGTGTAAAATTAATATTTCTACACAGTGTAGATACTTTGTACCAATAAATAGCAAAATTATTTATTTATGTAATCATTGTTTTCTTTTGTAATTTGTGTATGACCCCTGAAACGCGATCTGCCAACATGATTTTTCTCCCTCTGAGAACACATGCCGATGCATTAAAAGTGGTTTAAATCTGCATTTTTGTCTTTTCATATCTCTTGGACTTTTTGATAAAATGCTGAAATTTTGTACATCACCTTATTAGTGTATGGGGCACATTTCACTCATTGGAAATGTTTTTGTACGGGGGCCATATAAAAATTTAAATTTTGTATTTCCAAAAATTTAATTGCCTTGAAAATTTTAATCGATTTCATAAAATTCTGTACCTTTTTTTCATGCAACTTTGTAATTTATTATATATGTCTAAGATCCATATTTAAGGAATAAAAGCGGAGGTCAATGTGTTGGGGACACCCTGTATATATATATATATATATAAATATATATATATATATATATATATATATATATAAATAAAAATTGAAAGATTTTAATCGAAAATTATGCATAAACTACTGTATGTACAAAAAAACCCATCTCTAGCATATCTGTTACAAATGAGTAACTATAGGCCAAGACTAAGGATAAAGATAGAAGGTAACATACCACTACAATGGAACGGGGGATGAGAAGAATATTAGGATACAAAAATCACAATTAAAAGTATATAAATATAAAAAAAAGGAAAAAGAAAACACAGCAAAAATAAGAAAAGGCAATAATAATTAGCTCAAGATAAGAGATTAAGACATACAGAACAATTAATTGAAACTAAACAAAAAATGGCGGTTAGTTCGAAATTGCATTCTCATCAGGACAGCCATACAATTCGAATTAAAACCGATAGAATAGCCAGTTTCTGACAATGGTGATAGTATTTAACTATAGACACCATTGGAACTATCTACTGGCTAGTGGAAGGAGAAAAATAAATCAATTGAATTACAAATCTGAAAAATAATACCTCCTCGAACAGAAATATGAACTCACAAGCATTGCACCACGTGTAAGATAAACTAGTGACTGAGCATTTCACCTCACTTCGTCAATGCGAGTGGGCACCGGAATGAATACATTTGAACGATACATAACATGTATGGAGACTTTCAAAAATAGTAATCAGTATAGGACTCAGGACAAGTGGAAAATAGTCATTCGAAAATAGTAAACAGTATTAGACTCAGGCCAAGTGGTAAGTGAGGTGATAAGAATGGGTGAATTCTCAAAAATGAATTATCCAATCAAAGATAAATAATGCATGTGTAAAATTATTACTTGGTATATTTGAAATTATTAATAATATTATTTACAAATACTTCCAGATATTGGTAATTTTGACAAATGCGTTTAAGATTATTGATGTGGAGAAAGTGAAACCGAGGATCAGAAAGTCCGATGTATTCGAAATAGCTCGTTTAAAATGATGTTTCTAAACAATTGAATAGAATTACAAGATTGATATGATAGCAGCTTTATGATAGTGAAATTGTAAGAATCTTTTTTATCATATAGATTGGTGATTACATGATTATTGAGGGTATCTAAATTTAGGTCTAAAAAATTAACAGTTTGACTAACGCTAGGCTCATTAGGAATTAATTCTAGGTTAGAAGGATAAAAATCAATATTAATGGGATAGGAATCATCAATGATAATACAAATTAAGTCATCAACATATCTATATATAATATATGAATTAGAGTTAAAATGACATTCATAATAATAAAGATATAAGTTAGCGAGAATACTACTACTACAGCCACCTTGTGGTACACCAGATGTTTGTAAATAAATGTTATCACCTTGGATAATATAATTATATATATATATATATATATATATATATATATATATATATATATATATATATATATATATATATATGCCTGCAGCTGTAATATAAGAATAAATACTTTTAAACGTCACTGAACTAGACTGATTATTCTATCGTAATGTTTAAAATTAATTTCAAAGTTTTCTGAAAAACCCATATCTCTAGACCTATCACAAAATGGACAGGATTATAAAACAATTACTGAGCTATTTGATACAAAGAGATAATATTGAAAATTCATAGAAAAGTGTACACATCACCTTTTATTTCCATTAACATTGTTACTATGAACCATAACTATTCAGAACATGGATTAATATTTTACAGGCTAATTATAAAATAAAACTCATGGTTATTTTTAATCTTTTATATTGCAAATTGGGCTAAACTAAATGATACTTAATAAAAAAGTTAAATTAAATTAGTATTGTCATTACCTTTTATGTTGATAAAACTTGCTTTTAATAATTTATAGTCTTTCTAATTTAAAAATATCAACTTTTTCATGAGTATGAAAGCAAAACGAGTATTAAAAATACTTGTGTTTTTAATCAAATAAGCAAAAACTAAATTATTGCATTCAGAAATTAGACCTTAAAATTAAAATTTTCACATAGAAGAAAGTGGTCATTAGGCAATTTTAGTTGAGCAGCCACTCTATCACAGATTTTTTGCAAAATCAATAAGTATGGCTATATATACTTAATATGTAATATATATATACTTATGTTACAGATATATACACATACATATAAGGGATGAAAATTGGGAAGAAGAGAATAAACATGCAGTTTTTCTTTTAAACAGAATGGGGTAGAAAAATGCTAGCCTATAGAGATGAGATGGTCTCAGACCTAGTCCAAAAACACAAGTCCGGCACTCTACCGCACTAAGTGATCCGAATTGCACTCTACAGCACTAAGAGCAATTCGAGCTCAGGCTTCAAATTACTTTTTATTTATTTATTAAACATTTTTCTTAAATAGCTAATGGTTAGAAAATTATAATAAAAATTTAGAAATCAAAGATAATCACATTTTATTTTATTACTAAAAAGTTACTGCTAATGGGTGTCTGAAACTTTATTTGGAATCAAACACTTGATAAATAGGGTTGTTCGTTGATCCATGATAAAAATCATTTTATGCTAGAAAGTGTTGTTTAGTAAAATGTGACATTGTTATTTATTATTGACCACCCATTAAATCTGTCAGACAGCGACTTCAGTTGGTTGACGACTCATGGAGATAAATAATTAAAATAATAAAGTACAAAAATAGTGTCAGTGTGTCTTAGACGTCAATGGCTAGCAGGTGACAAAAGGATTTTATCTGGTGAAAATTATGACTAGATGAATGAGGGACCTTTATATATTTTATAAAACTTGTGTGTTTTATTGCTCTGTTAAAATAACTTTTGTATTACTTATACCCAGGTAGTGAACTATCTCTAGGGTGTAATGCCTTGAGGCTGATAAGACTGCTGTTTGAATATGTGTGGCTATCTAGCGTAGCATATAATAAATCAGTATGAAAATTTCTTTAATTGTAAAATGGAGCAAAGTTCAGGAAATTAAATTTTTCAAAAGAGGATTTATATTTGAACTAATGATGCAAATTGTGCTAGGACAATAGCTCCTTCGTTGTCAGAATCATCATTACTATTCTTATCCTACCAATTGGCTATGGCTACAAACCACCATATAAATATTCTTATATCCATCTCTTATATCCATCTTTTCTCTATATCCATCTCTTCTCTCATCCATCTCTTCTTTATATCCATCTCTTCTATATCCATCTCTTCTCTCATCTATAATTCTCTTATATCCATTTTATAAATATATCCTTCCATGCTTTTTTAACAGCAGCAGAGCCAAAAGTTGCTATTTTATTGCTATTATATGAGACTACATTTTTTCTACTTTAAATGTATGTTATTTCTAAGGTTCAGCAATCAAAGTTTATGCATTTTTTGTGTTTGATATATAAACTTAATTGCTCATTTTCACAAATGGACATTTTTAAAAATTAGTAACAATTAAGTAATAAAATTAAAACCATATTTCATGCTTGGATAGATTCAGGCTCTATTTTATGTTAAGCTGTTTAGCCTCCGGCTTTAATACATCAGGTTTCCTAAATTGAGCCCGAATTCAGCTCTAGTGGCTAGTTAGTTATTTTATTTAACCATCATACTGCATTGTTTAATCAACATGTGGCGAGTGCCTATTTTCAGGTCTACCGTAAATTTCAAACTGCCGCTAAAACTTCGAAAGTTTACAAAACTTCATATAAAATGCAAAATATGAGTTTCAAAGATAATAAGGAAGATCAATCATGCATAAAACATTGATTATGAAATACTTCCCAAATGAAATGAAATTTTATTTAATAATCTCTAAAATGTGATATATTCAGCACTGATATTTTTAAAGTTATCACAGTACTACAGTAATATACTGTAGTACTGTGAATATATAGTAATATACTGTAATACATGAAAATTTAAAAGTTCATCAAAAAAAACAATGCTAGTTATACAAAATGAACATTTATTCAAATAACATCATCAAGATATAAATAGTCAACTTCTCTATATAAAATTCCATTCACATCACTTATATTCCAGACTTCAGAGCTGAATAATTTCGCGTAAAAAGAATTCGGCAATTCTTATACAACTCACCTTACAATTGCTTGATTTGTTTACATTCTGCATGCGTTAAAATTAGGCTTGATTAGAAACAAACAAAGTTTAGTGATCATTTAAAATAAAAAATATTGTAATTGCACTGGCACAGAATTTAGATACACAGATAATAATAAGCAAAAATAAAGCGGTTTTATGATGGATGCAACACTAAATATAAATTTAAATGATCTTTAAACATCACAAACTTCACATAGCAGAAAAAAATGGATGCTACATTTTATTTCGCAATGAGTCACATGATATCTTCATATATCATGAGTGTAATTAATATTTCAATTTTTATTTAAAAAACTACCCAACATATTTTGTTGAATATTTTTTACACATTTTATGTGATAATTTGAATATTTCCGAAAATTTTTTAAGTAATTTGCGAATTTTTATTTTGCTTAATATTTAAAAAATTAAGTCTCATTAGAGTTCACTGTATTTCATTTTCTCAACTTAGGTAAAATGCAAAACTAACTGAATGTAATTATTCATTTTCATTCCCATATATCCCACAAACCATCTCAACAACATACTAAAATTCCATTTTAAAGTCATTTTTACAGCAGTTATCGTGTGAACAAACAGACAGACAGACAGGCAGAATAATTAAAGTCATAAACACTTTTCAACTATCTTGGAGTATTAAAAAACAAGTATCTTTGTCAGAACTAACTAGAATCATGACCTGCACTGCCAGACCTTTTTTTTTATGCCTTTGAAACTGGTAACACCAGTATTTTATGCTGTTATTCAACAAAGTTTTATCCACCTTCTAAATTATTGCACAAATGTTTGTAAATATATAATTAAAATAACTTTCAAAATACATATGTCTATAATTCTCTATCAAAAGCTTTATGTACACTTTTAATTTTTGGTCTTTTATATAGCATTAGAAGGTATGATCATCATATGATGGACTCCAAAATTTGCAAAATATTACCTCCCATTTGCCGTTATTTTTATAAATTTTGTGACATTTGTGACTTTCCGCCAAATTTTTTGCCAAACATCACAGACAGACTAACAGAGAAATGTCTTTTTCTTATAGTAGATTCTTATATTCTTTCCAAGAAATTGAATTTTCATTGATTTGGTGACATTTTCGTTAATTTTTGTGATACTTTGTTCAATTTAGAGCCATTTTAAAAAACTCGCCAAAATTGTCACCAAGACAGTTGGACTGACAAACACTGCCGAAACATCATTACAATACCTTCCCCTTCCAAAACACAATTTATTGATTTGGCATCATGTTTATCAATTTGGTGACATTTTTATCTATTTGCCAACATTGTCGTTAATTTGGCGATATTTTAATCAATTTGATGACATTTTAAAATTCTGTCTTGGACTGACAAGCAAACGCTACCGAAATATTACAATACTATCCCCTTTCAAAACAAGATTTCAATCATTTTGTGCAATATTTATCAATTTGGGGAAATTTTTAACGATTTGTCGACATTTTCATCAATTTGGCAATATTTTGATACATTTGGCGACATTTTTATCAATTTGGCGGCATTTAAAAACTTGCCAAATTTGTCACCAAGTGGGATGGTTGGACTGACAGATAAATGCTTCCGAAACATTTTGCAATAATATCCCCTTTCAAAACAGAGTTAATTTCATAGACTTAGTGTCATATTTATCAATTTGGCAACATTTCTATTGATTTTTCAACATTTTAAAAAGTTGCCAAATTTGTCACCAAGTGAGATGGTTGGACTTGATAGACAAATGCTATCGAAGCATCATTACAATACTATTCCCTTTCAAAAGACAATTTCATTGATTTGGCACAATTTTTATCGATTTTGACATTTTAAAAAGTCACCAAGTTGGTGATATCTCGCCAAAATGTTCGCCACACACGCGCAACCTCAAACATGGACTAAATTTTAAGTGGTACTATTCCAAGCCTACCCACAAAATTTCACCAAATTCGTTCCAACCGTTCTCCCGTGATAATGAGACAAATATACATACAGACAGATTTTCAATTTTATTTATAACTAGCAACATACCAGTTCTTCATACGGAATATATAATATAAAGAAACTGAAAATTCACAATCATGTGCAATTCCTATAGTATACTGAATGACATTTTTAATCAAAATATTCTGTTAAAATATTTAATACAGTGCTCTTAAAAATCTCTGTTCTCGCCATAGAAAATTATCATCATGGGCAGATCTGAAGAATAAAACATCCTTGTCCCTTTTGTGAGCAAATATACAAAAAAAAAAGGAATTGAATAAATATATGCAGAATGAAAGCATTAAAATTGTATGGGACCCATACTACTTATATACGTGAATAATAGAAAATATAACCTGTATTAGTACATTACATGTATAAATTGAAAATATCAATAAACCCGTAATTGACTCCAATATATACCAGAATGAAAGCACTAAAATTATATGGGAATATATATATATATATATATTCCCGTACTACTTATATTGTCGCAGATTAGAAAATATGCCAGTGTGTTAGTAGAAGATTACCTGTATTATAATATGAGTCTCAAAAATCTTGCCAAAATAAAACAGATGACGTAATAAATTGAAAATATCAGTAATCCCCGTAATCTTTATACCAGAAGGTCATAATTGATTTCAATATATGCCAATATATATCAAAATATATGCCAATATACCTGTACTACTTATATTCTTGTAGATTAGAAGATATACCCATGCATTTGGAGAAGATTACTCGTACAACGTACAATATATGAGTTAAAAAAATTTTTGTCATAATAAAACAATGGAATAATAACTTGAAAATATCAATAATCCCTGAATCAATAATCCCCGAAAATATCAATAATTATAATGTTTAAACCTGAAGATACGTAATTGATATTATCCAGTCAAATATGCAATGTCAATGAAATTTATTCCATATACATATCTTTATTATTCAAATCGGAAAAGATTTAATAAACATTGTATGTCGCATAACACATTGGATTTACATCCATTGCTAAACGACATGATATCATTTGCTTCAACTAAATTGATGGAAATCATATCGTCCGAATAATGCGATCTCCATGGAAGGTTTGGCAACATTTTCGTCAATTTAGTGATAATTTAAAAAATTGCCAAATTTATCGCCAAGTAGGACTGTAAAACTGATAATCCCATTTTGCAACAAATTGATGAAATATCACAATACTATCCCCTAACAAAACACAATTACATTCATTAAGTGCAATTTTATCAATTTTATGATATTTTTATGGATTTACAAACATTTTTATCAATTTGGTGATATTTTAAAAATTCGCTAAATGTGTTACTAAGTAGGATGAATGGACTGACCAACAAATGCTACCGAAACATCATTTCAGTACTCTTCTAAAAAAAACAAATTTAATTGATAAAAATGACGCAAAAATTGTGTCGTTTTTATCAATTTAGCAACATTTCCGTCAGTTTGGTAAAGTTTAAGAAAAGTTGCCAAGTTAGCGATATTCCGCTAAATTCGTACCTCTGAATTTGCAGATCTGAAGAATAAAAATCCTGATCCCACTTGTATATACTAAATGAAAACACTAAAATTGTATGAGAAGATATACCCGTTCTACTCTTTTTCTGTTTCAACAATCGGATAACAGAATTTATTGGGTAAACACAATATGTGAGTTTATTAGCTAAACACAATATAAAAGCTTAAAACTCTTTGCCAAAATAAATTAAAGTGATGTAAGCAGTCCGAAATTAATATAATTAAAAGAAAAATCAAACAGTTATTTTCTAAAATAAATTTTTATATCCATTTATTTATTATTCAAATCGAAAAAATATTAAAATTAACAGACAGATTTAATTTAATTGCGTTCGTTAAAAAATCAAAAATCTTTGATGAACATAAGAACATAATTGGGCAAGAAATAAAATATGAAAAAGAAAAATGCAATTAAACATTTATATCATGTGTTTAAATCTTGTAATTGTGATCACATGTTTTGAAGTGTAAAAATAAAGAAAATGCTACTCCTTTGTACTCATTTCCACATCCACCTTTTTTGAGGTGGAGTACATGGATGCGTTACCCCTCTTGTTACACACAGCTAAATGAGGATGGTTCCTCTATAGGCATATTTCCACATTCAGTGGGTTTTTTCCCAAACAATTACATAGTTCTTTGCAGCCAAAATTTATAAATTATATCAAGTATAAAATGGGTCTTTTCGACACAATATTTGTGGAAATGGTATCTGTATCAATCAATGGTATCTGTATCAAAGGTATAGTATCATTTATGTTATCATTTAATACCCCGTTATTAATATTAATATTGAAGAGTTTCTGGATACACAATATTAGCTGTTCTACCATTTTGAGCTAAGATATGAAGATTACCCTTACTTCCAACCCATGAACACGCAACATAATTAAATCAATTCTATTTGTCTTTATCTTAATATATAAGAACAGGGCTCAACAAATTTCTCCACAATCTAGGAGCCAAGTCAAAAAGTTAGGAGCCAGCTTTTAATTTTACGATATTTTATATTTTGATATGCATTTGTTATAAAGAACTTATAATAAATAGTTACACTGGTATAATTAAACATAGTGATTAACACAAATCCTTAATATACTTTAAAATTATAAGGAAAGCAAAATATATATATATATTTACCATAATATAAAAATTTTTAATTTTTAATCATTAATTTTATATTTCTGCACATATTGCACTTTAGCTGCACTTATCATGTACATTTTGGTACGCAGGTACTTCAAGACCAAGGACGATATGCCTCGGCGTTAGTTTTTTTAAATGCGAACAACTTTTTCAGTTCTTCTATGTTTTAGTACAATTTTCATACAGTGTGTTCCTTAGCAACCAAAAATATTATTTCAGAGTTACCATCTTAACACCATCGAAAAATTCTTCTTCGAATCAACTTTGAACGGAATCCATACAATTAATAGTTGAATTTTCATAAATTTTTTAAAAAGTCTATACTTGTATAGTAGAATACTTGTATAGTAAAATGCATATCTCTTGTTGAAATCAGGCTCCCAGGCCTGGATATTCCAGCACAGTCTCTATCTTAACACCATCAGTATAGCGTTCCCCCCCCCCCCCCAATTATTATAAGTGAGCATATTGTATATGTTAAAACATTCTTTGGTTTTCAAGAATTCTTTGTGAGTTCCCAGAGTAATTGTAATCAGTTTGCATCTTAAATTCCGGACAATGCCGAGTACATTTTCTAGACTATTCCCGCGATTTCAAATCACAGCGAAATCACGAAATTAAAAGAACGATTTAACAATATGCCTGCTTATAACAAAAATATAAAATAAAACAACTGTAGTATCAGTGCACATACAGCTATGCCACGAACGCTACCTTAAATCCCAGGTACATTTTCTAGCTGATAATAATAATCCTATAATATGAAATCGTTTTTCATTGCTCAGAGTTAAAAGTTCGTATAATTAACATTAATTCCATCATTTCTGTCTGATGTACATAAAACTAAGAAACTCATTAAACATGACTGCTTTGTTACTTTTTCAGTTTTATCTGACAAATTATGTTTCAATTTTAATACACCTTATAAATAAACAAAGCACAAATTTATAAGATATTACGATTGATAAATAAACCTGCTTCAAAATATGCAAACTGGTGATGGTTGTGGCCCTGTTGCGATTGTGAAAGATTATCCCCCAGATACCTTTCTTTGGTACTTGGATGGTCTGGATAAATAAATACACAAGAGAAATAAAATTAATTTAAAAAAAAAAGAAAAAGGAAAACTGCAATAACACTCTCAGCGGCTGCCCCTACGATTTTCAGGTTTCCGCGAGGGCTTCACGGCAGTGTATTGCTGGCAACCAGGATATAAAGACACTACCGCGTGCATTTTATGATATCCCTGTGGGAGTTTGCTTTCGATGTTTGGCCATCCGAAAGTTTTGGCTATCGATAGTCTACTAACAAATATTATCATTGCATTAAAAAAATAACAAAAAACATAAAAAACAATCTAAGTAAATTCTAGTCAAATTTTCTGTCTGGCAATTTCTTAAAATTTACTTTAAATTCTAGTTCCTCTGCTGTTAATTTTAGATTTTTAATCCAACATTTCTAGTCGCCACATCAAATTTTTTAGGTGCCACGGCGACCTGACGCCCGGGATTTGTCCAGCCCTGATATAAAAATATCAAAAAATGTTACTATAAAGAATCATTACTGTAAGAAGAATCGTTACTGTTAAAGCCCTATTACACAACCGTAATTTGGGATAACAAACTGTTCTCAAAACAGCTTTGGAACGTTTGTGACATCACTCCACACAGCACAGAACGAAAGTGACATCACTGTAAGCAGCAAATGGGGAAACTTGTTCCCCTTGCATTCTCTCACTTCGTAATTTCCTCATAGGAATACCGCTTTAGAGTTCTCTTACTGTAAAGTTCACTTTTAACATACCAAAGGTTCCATTTGGATTGAATAATGGTGTTATTACACAGGGCAATTTGTATTGCAGAACTTCCGCCCGTCAACCATACTTTAAGCCCATTCTCTCTAACTCTTTAACAGGCCCATTCTCTCTAATGCCGCCGATTTCATTGCAGAAAGCATTCTTCAGTGTGTTTTTCGTATAATTTAAATCTTTTATATCTCAAAAGTGTCTGAATTTGGTAAAAATTACTTTCTTTTTTCCATCTGCATCTCCAAACTTTAGCAATTCCGCCCAGTAATGATACTTGGCCCCAGCCTTTCTAACACGCCCCTCCTCTCCAATGCCGCCGATTTCATTCCAAGAAGTATTCCTTAGTGTTTTTTGCATATAATTTGGATCATTAATATTTCACAGGTGTCTGTAATTTAGTAAATTCTATTATTATTTTTCCATCTCCAGACTTTAGCAATTCTGCCCAGAAATGATACTTTAGGCCCACCGCCTTTCTAACACGCCCCTTCCCTTTAATGCTGCAGATTTCACTCCAAGAAGCATTCTTTAGTGTTTTTTGCGTATATTTTGGATTTTTCATATTTCACAAATGTCTGTAATTTGGTAAAAGTTTTATTATTATTTTTCCATCTCCAGACTTTAGCAAAACCGCCCGGCAATGATACTTTAGTCCCCCACCTTTCTAACATGCGCCTCCACTTTAATGCTGCCGATTTCATTCCTAGAAGCATTCTTTAGTGTTTTTTACATATAATTTGGATTTTTCATATTTCACAGATGTCTGTAATTTGGTAAAAGTTCTATTATTTTTTCATCTTCAGACTTTAGCAATTTCGTCCGACAATGATACTTTAGACCCCGCCTTTCTAACACGCACCTCCTCTGTAATGCCTCAGACTTCATTTCAAGAAGCATTCTTCAGTGTGTTTTTTTCCCCCTATAATTTGGATCTTTAATATCCCACAGGTGTCTGTAATTTAGTAAAAGTTCTATTACTATTTTTACATCTCCAGACTTCAGCACTTCTGCTCGACAATACTTTAAGCCCCTCCTTTCTAACCGGCCCTTCCTGTTTAATGCTGCCGATTTCAGAAAGCATTCGAAAGCATTCTTTAGTGTGTTTTTTTTTTTTTTAATTTGGATCTTTTATATCCCGCAGGTGTCTATAATTTAGTAGAAGTTCTATAATTTTTTCCATCTCGAGATTCTAATGCATTCCAAAGCAGTCTATTGGCCATCTTCGTCACCATTAAAGTAAGAAGTAAAATAACTCGAAAACAAGTCATCTGTGACGTTCGGATTTTATGCACTTCTGATTTTTCGATTTTCGAACAACCGTTCCCTCAACAACAACATTTTAGGGTTAAACTTAAAATGTTGTGGCTAAATTTGTTTTCTGAACTGTTTTGCGAATGATTTTGTCTCAAATACTGTAGTGTAATAGGGGCCTTAAAGAAACATTACCCAAAAAATAATAAAAAAAACTGCTTAAAAATGAAAATACAATTGCCAACAGCAAAATCAAACATTTCCTAAACTCATATCATTTTGAGTATTGAGTATTTTATTTGACAAAAAAATTTAAATATACGAAAATATATAAACATTATAATTAAATCTATTCTGTTTGTCTTTATCTTAATATATAAGAATATCAAAAACATTACTGTAAAGAATCTCCAATTAACACAGTGAATGAATCAAGACAAAAGAACGGATTTGTTTACAATCTCGGGTTTATTTAACAATCTCTCTCCACTCTGGTAGGGCAATTATCTGTGAGGATGAACTTGGAAAAAAAAATGAAAGCTACTTCAATTGCTTCAAACAGCATGACAAATCAAAGAAGCTTTTCTGAAAATATTATTGAGGCAGTTTCTAATTGATTGAACTTGCGAGAACTTTAGTTATATTTTCAGCCGATAGATGGCGGCAAATGTAAAATGTTTGTTTTGATTCGCAGGAGTGGATTGTCCAGGGAGCGTTCCGGAGTGGATCGCCCCGGAAGCATTCCACATCAAACACACACTCTGGTTTAATAGAAGAGAAGATTGTCCAAAATCAACAAATGAAAAACAACTTTCTTTGAGATTGAAAATAATGCAGTTTGGAGCTCTGCTCACTAATCAGGGAGATTGGAAAATGGTAAATTTCGCTAATGTGAAAATTTTAGAATGAATTACGTGTTTAACATAAAATTATTTCTGAATTCTTATTGAATATGTAATGGAGAATTGCAACATTTTTTAAAAGTCGTTTAAATCGATTCAAAATGTCGGAAAACTAACAGGAAACACATGTTTTTGCTTTTTTCTGATAAATATTAATTTTTATATTTATACTTAAAATCCAGCTTCTATCAAAGCGTGCAAAAACGGGGAGTCACGTGATAATCCAAGTTGTGATGTAGTAAGTGCCGTCCGGCTCCATTGGATTACAAAAAAACAAACTGAGATAACCAGTGCATTCAGCGATTTTTATAACTTTCACAAATAGATTGCAATGTCGCTAAGATACAAGTATTGTACCTTTCCAAAATGCACCAATACTTCGTCTATGATGCCCAATAAATTATTTCTGAATGTGCCACAAAATGGTAATGAAAGAAAGTTGTGGTGCATTGCTATGAAACGAGATGAAAAAAAAAACTCAACTTTCTACAAACTCCGTGCATTATATTTGTGAAGATCATTTCGATGTAAAAATTTTGTTTATGAATATGAATTATTATAATATTCGACCAAAGCTGTGCATTGGAGGGGGGGGGGGGGGGAGTTGAAACCTCTCACGTTTAAAAAATTTTTTTAAAAATATATATATTTTATCATTTTAAAAAAAAAAAGGTTCTAACTGGAGGAAATACTTTAAAATATGATGCGACTAAATTGGAGAAAACATATTTAATTAAGACATTAAAAAAATCCCCAAAATAATGTTGCCTACACACAACATTGGTCCAAAATGGGTTAATTAATTACCTTTAATGTGAAATACAGCTAAAATATTATCCCATATATATATTTTGAAATTACTATTTATATTGTCTTAAAATGTGTTTGTGCATATTATGTATAGAAAAATTTTTTATATTGGCTATACTAGTAAAGGTTTCTAATATTTTGGTGATAACATAATCAGTGATGTGGGAAATTTTTCCATCCCTATGTATTTTCATTGAAAAATTTCATTTCATAAAAATCTTAAAAATATATATTTTTTTTTACGAAAAAGTGTTATCAATTTTCACTTTCCCTCTATCCTTCTATATATATATATATATATCAAATCAGTGTACAAGGGGGGGGGGGGACTTAACTGCCATTAGAAGAAAACATTCAAGCAAAATTAATGCCGTTCTTACTAAGGGGAAAATCCTCTCATGAGACATCACCCCCCCTCCCCATTTTGAATTCCTGTGCTTGGGCCTGATATATATATGCATGTATGTTACTAGAGTGTAGTGATAACTCCTGCAACCCCTGCAGTGCGGGGGTGGGGGTCTTTCTACTGTGATAAAGAGTCCCAACAAGCTTTAAATACAGCTTACCGGGGAGGGGGGGGGGACAGGATATTTCCTCTACGCCAGTGTGTATGCATATGTATGTATACGTATATACAGTAGCGTATGCAGGATTTCATTTCGGGAAGGGGGCTGAACCTTATGTTTAACACATCTAATGCAAAATTTTGCAATTTTTATATGTTAGCTTTTCATTTCGTGGGGGTGGGGAGGCTGTAGTCATCAGCCTACTCCCTGAGTATGCCCTAATATATATATATATATATCTTTGACCACCATTTTAACTGCTGTCTAAGTTACTGTTTTCGTGGCTAATTTATTTGATATTTACTAGGAAAACATTTAAAAGTTTTAAAAGAAATTATTCTTTATTAAGCTAAACTTACACAGAAAACAAAAGGAATATTCTAAAAATCAGTTTAGCAATTATTTTCAAGAGTTTGGTTTCACGCGATTACGGAAAATGAGAAAACTTGTTTTCTTCTTTCTTTATAAAATGTACTGGTCACTATATATGTAGTATATATACAGTGGCGGCTCGTGAGTTATTTCAGGTGGGTCCAGCATGGGAGTAAAAAATAAAACTCACTATAAACAGAAAAAGGTATTTTAAAATGCAGTAAAGCTATTCTTTTCTTCTAGTACTCAATAATCATAAAACATGTTCAATATTACTTTTAAACCAAAAATAATTTATTGCTTTAATAATGTCATAGTTTCTAATGCCACATTTTATGAATATATTTATTTTATAATTTAATGCATTGTGAATATGAACTGTGCTTGATGCATGCTTTTTAATCTTCTCAGATAAATGCTTTAAATATTTACAATTACAACCATACTTCGTCTACAGTGAATTTACTCTAAAAAGTAAACAATAAAAGCAGAATACTGATTTTCTTTCATCACTTAATGTTAGTCAAGCTGTTCTTTTAAACTTTTCTGTGTGAAAAAATCAGCAGCAAAGTGCCTGTTCGGCTCTTGTGACATCACAACCAATAGCAGGGTGTTTATCGATTGTATAACATATCCGGTCATTTTAGCACATTTTATTTTTGCAATAATTAAATAAATAAATTTTTCTCAACAATATCATTTGGATATTTAGAATTAGGATGATTTTTTTTATATGACCAATAATTTTTTTTTTTTTAAATGTGATAATTCTTCATTGTAAAATCAAGAAAAATTGAGATATTTTTCATGGATTCCATTCAAAGCTTATTAGATAGTGAGTTGTTTAATCTCTGATAATTTATGAGATTGAAACTCTGAGAAAATATTTTCAATAACTAAAGAAGCAATTGGTGTTAAAATTACTTCATATTTTATGTCAACATCAAATAAATAAAAATCTATTAAATTTCTTTAATTTTCAAATGTTTTGAATATATTTCCAAGTCATTACCTCACTTTAAAAGAATTGCAAGTTTGCAGATCAAGGATTAAGGTTTTGATAAACTAGACGCACAAATATCAAATTTGGAGCATCTTTGGAAGTTTTTTGTAAATAATGTAAACAATTAAAATATATTAATTTTTTTAATTTTTGAATGTTTTGAGTACATGGCAAATCATTACATTAGATACAAAATATGTATTTTTGTATCCCATGAATCAATATAATGTGCCAGACACAAATTTAAAGCATTTTTGGAGGTTTCTGTAAATTATAAAAAATCTATTTTAATATTTGGAGAAGCATTTTATAATGTTGTGCATATTTTTAAGATCATTATCTCATTTAAAAAATAATTAAAATGTCATGAATTAGAATTTTAAAGCCTTCAGAAATATAAACTTACATGGTCAGATGAAAATTAACACTAGAATTACAAATGCAATCATTTTGACTGCAAAAGAATTTCAATAGTGTATATTTGTTTGTTTTTTAACACTTTACAACATAGTTGAAAAGTGTTTATGACTTTGCTCATTCTGTCTGTCTGTGAGTTGGCACAATAACTGCCATAAAAATGACTTTATCAAAATGAAATTTTAGTATGTTGTTCAGACCATCTGTGGGGACCTATAAATGAATAATATCCCCCAATTAGTTTTAGATTGAACCCAGGTTGAAAAAATGAAATGCATTGAACCCTATGGGACCTAATTTTTCAAACATTTTTTAAGCAAATTTAAAATTCAAAAATTCCTTAGAAAGTTTTAGGAAATATTCAAATTATCCCATAAAATATAAAAAAAAAATTTCAACAAAATATATTCAGTAGTTTTTTAAATAAAAATTAAAATAATAATTACACCCTTTATATGAAGAGATCACGTGACCATTATATGACGAGATCATGTGACCCACTTCAAAATGAAATGTCAGCCATCTTTTATCAAAATCATGATTTTTCAAGTTCTTTTTAATTCATATTTAGTGATATATCCGTCCTAAAACTACTTCATTTTTGCTTAAATTCTGTGCACCTACATATTGAAACAACGCAATTACAATATATTTGAGTTTAAATGATCATCAAACTTTGATTATTTCTACAACAAAGCCTAATTTTCACTTATGGAGGATTTAAAACATCAAAAGATGTAGAGTGAGTTGTATAAGAATTGCTGAATTTCTTTAATGCAAAATTATTTAGCTCATGAAGTCTGCAATATAGCTGATATGAATGAAACATTCATTGATTTTACAAAGAGAAGCAAATGATTTTTTCTATGAAGTTTTAAAAGCTTAGTCTTAAATTACTTGTACCTCCATGGTTTAAAGTTTTTAAATAAAATAAATTATTATAGTATTGTGATGAATGAAAGGAATGGAAAAATATTTATGAATGAAATGCTGCTTTTATAGAGAGAGCCATGAAATTTATATTTCAATGACATCATTTGAATAAAGTTCATTTGTTTTCGATGAAGTTTTTAAATATAATACATTATTGTAGTATTATGATAATTTTAAAAATATTACCGAAGAATGTATCACATTTCAGAGATGTTTAAACCAGGCAATTTATATTTCAATGCAGTCATTTGAATAAAGTTCATTTTTTTTAACAAAGTTTTAAGTTTTCAAATATAATAAATTAATGTAGTATTGTGGTAATTTTAAAAGTATTACCAAGGAATGTAACACATTTTAGAGATGTTTAAATAAAATTACATTGAAGTTGGAAAGTGTTTCATAATCAATGCGTTATGCATGATTGATCTTTCTTGTTCATTTTCGTATTGATCATTTGGATATTTTGTTACATTTTCTAAATAGACTTAAAAATTATATAAAATGTTTTTGTTCATTTCAAATAATTATTTTGGCCATTATAACTATGAAAACCTAGAATTATGGCTATCGGTCATTTTGACCATTCCAAGAAAATAATACTTTTATGGTTGTTTCTTTCCTATTTTTAGCTATTATGGCTTAGTGATGGATTAGGAGTTAAAAAATCTCATGTGGTGAGGATGGTTGGGTATTATCCCTAGTAGGGTAGATGGGAGTCTTCCAATCTTTCCCAATACTTGAAACCCAGGAGTAACATCTCACTCTTAACTCTGACCCAGTACATAGTTTTGACGAGGTGTCAAACATCTGTCTCTGATTGGCTATTTGTGCTTGACATTCTACTCGTCTACTGTAAATCACTTTACGTCCATATGCCTTATGCTAATAGGCCATGATTTATAAGAGGTCATCCAACTTGTCACCAATTTAAGTGGTAAGGACTATTAGAAGCAATTTAAACCTCGATCACCCATGCGGATCATAAGTGCAATGCACTTCACATTTCAATTATTTCGTAGAAGTGGGGGCCACCCCAAAAAATCCTACTGTTTAGGTCCAACCCACCTAAAAACTTCCTTGTACCGAAAAACCAACTTATATCAGGAATCTGCCTTACTAGGATATCTATGTATTTTACAGAAGGGGGATGTAAATAAAGTGGAAGCAGAAATATCTGGAAGCCACCTGTCTGCATTTTCTTTGTGTTAGAAAGTGTTATCTTTGAGCAAAAAATTTTATACTACTTTCACTTGTCAGATGCTCTGACCAATGTATATTGTCTTTTAAGTAGTCGTGTCATGTTGAACTGTTGCTAGAAAATACCTAACGCAAAAAAATATGCTGAATGTGTTACAAAATTTTGTGTAGACAATTCCAATTTAGAAATTGGTTCTGATGATGTAGAATCTAATACAGAAATTGGTTATAATTTATCATATAAAGACTGTGTATTTGCTACAACAAATTAATCTAATTCAATGTGTGATGATTCTATTATTCACACAATGCGTTATCAACAAAAGATTGTGGAATCTGGTTAAAAGAATGAACAAGAAAATTTTTCATCACCCGCACGGACCTTGTAACGATTCCAAAAATGAAATTACAACACATGGAAGCAGTCAAGGATAAGGATGCAAAAGAAGTCGAAAAAAAAGAAACTAAAGAAAAGGTCGAAAACATGGAAAAGGCTTTCAATGTGCTGAAAATCAACAAAAAAAAATGAAGAAACAACAAATGATGATACAGTGTGGAAAACGATTGATATCCATTGATATTTTTTCCGTGCTTCAAGAAAATATCCCTTGAAAATTATCTTACAAAAAATAGCTGGACCAACTATGTATGCAATAAAGAAAGTAATTGATGGGAACTAAGTAATGCATAGAGTCTCTTTATCAGTGAAGAATATATTGTATTATACATAACAGTGCACAAAAGTCACGGCACATCAAGAGTCACGAAAGACAAACTGTTACTTATCACTAGATGATTTAGATGGGGGTTTTTTTCACTGCTGCATGCTCATGAATCTTGGCTGCCAAAAGACTCCTTTTGAGGTTGTGGTCCAAAACTTGGGACCTGAAATTCTTCACTAAAACAACGGCTTAGGACAGATCCCTGGAAATGAGATATTTGTCCAACTTGAAGTCAACTAGATGCTAAGAACTACCAATGTTCTCCCTTCTTATCTTTTGAATGGGCGGGCCGCCCGGCCTTTTTACGAGCCGCCCAGCCGATAATCTAAGAAAAATGTATGTAAAAAGTAAAAAAAAAAAAAAAAAAAAACCAAACGAATGTGAACAAATATAAAAAATAATTTTTGATTAGCCTACATAAATTTGAGGAGCCACTAACTTTAGTAAAGAACTTTGGAGCCGGATTAAAGAGCCACTGACAGCATAATGTTTTGCCTACCATCTGAGCCCCCAACCCTTTTAAAAAAAAAAGAAAATGTAGTTCTCCAATCATTCCATGATGACGTCATGCCAATAAATATACGTCGCCGAAGTCAAAACATAGCGGCTGAGCATCATTAAACATGGACGCTGGTGCATTTTTCCCATAGAGGAATAAAATAATGAATAATTTGCCAAATAGTCTTGTTCTATGCTATGTGTTTCTGAATGTCTCATAGAGTAATTTTGCTTTGTGTTTTTTAAAATGAGTAGAAAGGTAATCCAAGGAAAGAACCTACTTAGTTATTTTAACAAAGTTCATGAAAATAATGTGCGTGAAAGTGATACTACATTTGCAGAGATGCCAACTTTTAAGGATTTTCCGTAGTTTATACGGATTTTTACTTCATCTTACGGTTTTACGGACTGCCAAAACTACGGAAAATCCCGTGAAATCCATGCATACCACCATTCAATTCATATTCCCTGCTTTGCTGAGAGTCCAAAATTATCGGTTTGCATCCATTTTCTTTTTCTAGGGATTTCATATCACAAAAATAGACCCAATTTATTTTTATAGTGTAAATAAAAATAAAGAAATATTTTATTAAACAAATTATATTTCGCTTAAATTATAAGATTGGGCAATTCAGTCTTTCTTTTCGGGCTTTGCTGAGAGTACACAATTGCCTTTCTTCATCCATCTCCATCCCCATATTATTGCACATAAACTTAACTGAACTAGCTTATTTTCATATTTTAGTTGATTATAAAGGTTAATTATTTAATTATTTTCACATTATTAGTACGATTGTGAAATTCAGTTTTTTGTTTCACTGGTGTTGCCTAGGGTACGCAATTATCCTTTTCCATCGATCCCCATCTCCCGCTAGTTGTATATTAACTTGACTAAACTGGCTTATTTTCATATTTTGGTTGATTATAAAAGTTAATTTTTTAATTATTTTCATATAAATAGTACAATCGTGAAATTCAGTTTTAATGTTTCTTTTTGCTGCAGTTGCCGAGAGCACACAATTATCCTTTTCCATCGATCTCCATCTCCCTATTGTTGCACATTTGCTTGACTAAACTAACATATTTTCATATTTTGGTTAATTATAAAAGCTAATTTTTTAAATATTTTCACAAATAGTACGATCGTGAAATTCAGTTTTAATGTTTCTTTTTGCTGCCGTTGTCGAGAGCACGCAATTATCCTTTTCCATCGATCGCCATCTACCTATTGTTGCACATTAACTTAACTAAACAAATTTATTTTCATATTTTGGTTGATTATAAAGGTTAATTTTTTAATTATTTTCACATAAATAGTACGATCGTGAAATTCAGTATTTTGTTTCGCGTGCGTTGCTGGAGGTACGCAATCCTTTTACATCGATCTCCATCTCCCTATTGTTGCACATTCACTTGACTAAACTAGCTTATTTACATACTTTGGTTGATTATAAAAGTTAAGTTTTTAATTATTTTCACATAAATAGTACGATCATGAAACTCAATATTTTTTGGGGGGGGGGGGTGCAGGTGTTGCCGTTCTTTACTAATGCTTTCTGATATTTTACCTCATTTGGCTGCTTTATTTAGGGATTGGCAAAAGCAAGATATTGGCTTAACAGAAATAGAACCAATTTTGGAAGCCATAAAACTGACCATTACAGAACTTAAAGAATCTCTTTGGTTGCCACTTTCAAAGCCTCCACCACAATCTGACTAGCTTCTGGCCTGATTTTCATGTTAAATTTTCAGATGCTGAAGCAGCTACATTTAAAACTGAAATCTATGATAAATACATAGAGATAGTTGTTCATCACCTGGAAGCCAGACATGCCTATTATTACATCTTTCCCTAGACTTTTTAGTAAAAACATCTCCAGTCATGACGAAAATGAGGCCGCTGAGAATATCTTTGATCATTATTCTAAATAAGGGAATCCACCAATATTAAACTATGAAGCTTCTAAATTAGAGTGGGTAGTTGTCTCCAAAATGATCAAAGGGCAATCATATAAAAATATGAGCACAAAGCAAATACTTTTGAAATTGGCTACAACACCTGAGCTCAGAGAATCATTTCCAAATATATCAAAGCTGGCTACTGTTGCACTCTATACCTGTCAGTACAGCAGAATGTAAAAGAGAATTTTCATCCCAAGGTAAGATTTAGACCTGTTTACGAAACCGAATGAAACAGTCAAATCTGAATAATGGCTATTTTAATAGAGGGGCCAGATCCAGATGATTTTGATTATAGCAAGGCAGCTGATGACTTTGCTTCTCAGAAGAAGAGAAAAATTCATGTGTAGAATTATTAGTATTTATTAATACTAATAAGTAATTATATTGTAATATTATATATAATATGTGTTGTGATTATTATTAAATGTAAGTAACATTTACAGTTAAAGACGTTTGCGTTTCTGAGCATGGAAAAAATATGTAAAACATAATACATCTGCTTTGACCACCCGTCTGCTGATTCACACCACCCGGCTGATAAAATTTTCAAGGGAGAACACTGAACTACCAACTGATCAATTTGTACTTGTTTAAAAGGTCTGTAATACCTTTACAGAACTGTTTGCCATGTTACAAAACAGGAGAAAATATTTGAAAGAATTATGTTTCTTCAAAGAAACCTCATCCTAACCCCTTCCTCATCCTAACTCCGACAGAATTGATGCTTATGACACCCCCCTATCCATAAACATAAACAACTTCAAATAAACCAATGTAAAGGAAACAAAACTGTGAATGTCTGTGCCAACTATAAGGAATCTCTATAAAGCACCTGCACAGGAAAAATTATGAAATTGAGCATTTGTATTGCAAAAAGAAATAATGTAAGTAATGAATCTATTTACTATAAAAAACAATTGTGATGCAATTTATTAAATATTAACTATATTAAGAACATATTGAACGATCTATAAAGTTGTTTTAAATACACTTTGCATATGATAATGCAATTTTAAATACATTACTGTAACTGCGTAAAATTAAAAATATACAGGGTATCCCAAAAAGATTAAAATGCGCTTTAATTCTTCACCTGGAGATAAGTGGGCAATGTAAATTGCAAAAATGTTGAAAGTAAGGTAGGAAATAAGACTATGTTAATGAAATAATTCTCTCATTAAACTTCAAGAAGTTACACTTTTTTAATTTTTATACGACACTCTTAGGCAAATTTGGTCAATCAGAAAATTTTTATTTTTAATGCAACATCTTTAAAAAAAACCTGCATATCTGTATCTTTAAAATCAACTGAATTATGATAAAGGAAAAAATCTGACTTATGCCATTTTTCCATACCATGTGAAAGGCTGTTTCATCAGTAAAAATAGGGATTACAAACAAATTGACAATGGAAATTGTTTAGATCAAAAATACATTAATATTCGTCAAAATTTTTTATCACAAATGCATCTAAATAAAGCATTACACAGACAGAGATCATATAAAGCAGCGGTACTCACTACGCGGTTGGGTATCCAATGTATTATCATCCAGTTTTATCTTTATTGTGATATGTCACAAATGTACATTTCTAATTTGAATATGGTACCCATTCACAATGTTCAATTTTCAATTAAATATAACTCACCCAATTTTAAAGATACAGATATACGGTTTTTTTAATGATCTTGTTTCATTAAAAATAAAAATTTTCTGATTGACCAAATTTGTCTAAGGAGGTCATATAAAAATTTAAAAGGTGTAACTTTTTGGAAATTAATGGGAGGACTATTTCATTAACGTAGTCTTATTTCCTACCTTGTTTTCAACAACATTTTTGCAATTTACATTGCCCACTTATCTCCTACAAGTAAAGAATTAAAGCGGATTTCAATCTTTTGGGACACCCTGTATACAAAAAATTTTGTACTGAAGATGAATTAATGCGATACAAAAGTAAAAATAATAAACTTAATTAGGAATAAGTATATATAATAAGTATTATTTTTTCATAATATTAGCAAAGAGAGCATTATTTCTTCCACAAGCAGTCAAAATGACTGCAAACAGTAGTTCCAGGTATACTGGCAACACCGTAATGCTAGTGTTAATAGAATAAATTACTACTACTAACTATTAAGACTTTTATTAAATATTATTTGTTATAATAAATTATAATGCATATCATTACTTGTTGTAAACTTCTACATTATTTTAAATAAGATGTGTTTTGTTACACTAGACATTAATAAAAAATATTTAGTATTAACTTTTACTTTATATAAGTTAATAATGAAAAGTTAATATTTGAATCAATTTTGACAGAATTATTGTGGTGAAAATGTATCAAGATCAATAAGGATGCATTTTATAACTATTTTGAGGTCTATTAAGAATGTCTTGCCATTAAATACAAATTCAGCATTTTTTTAATAAAATCGGTAAATGTATCAGTACTTAAAACTAAACATCTTATTAAACTTACTAAAATTTGACTTCAATCAATCGACTTTGACATCATATCTACATAATAGTAGCTCAGATAGCAGAATAATACCATTTAAGCAAATCCTTTTGAAGCAGAAGATACATACATACACACACATATATACATATTATATATATATATATATATATATATATATATATAATAGAAGATTTTTATGATTACTTGTAATATATATATACCCGAGAAATACCAAAGAAAATTGCTTGTAAACTGAAGGTAAAGGTAAATAAATTGCAAAACAGAAGCCTGGTGTAGCACGATGAGCTATGCAAATATATATATAGTGTCCAGTGCTATCGGTGCCCAATGGCTATTTCTTCAACCGTTAGTCACAGAGATATACTTCCAATTGAAAAAATGTTTCAAATTTTAAAATCTATTACCTTAGAAATAGTTCAATAAATGTATTTCTAAAAGAAATACGAAATATAAATTTTTATATGGCCCCCCGGTCCTACCAGTTATATTTAGGAAAATCATCCTAATACAATTTCATGCAAAATAAAAAAATCATCCTTTCACAACCAAAATTCACCGAGTTATGAATCATTAAACTTTATGACATAAGTCGCTTTTCCACACACAAAAATGTCCAGTTTCAGGCAACCTTTAAGGGACTGTATAAATACTGAAATTCCGTATTCAAAGTACTATGTTTCGATTGCATTTGTTGACATAATGTTAAGAATGAAGCAAAGCTTTTTATCGAATAGTATTTCGTTTAGAAGGATATTATAGTCAGGGCTCGACTAAGATCTTCTGGGGATCTTTCCAAGTAACACATTATCGTAAAAGTCGTTTAAGTCAATAAATGCATTTCTGTAAAAATTACAAAATTTAAATTTTTATACGGTAATAGACCAGTTGCAGTGTGTATCTGCAGAAGAAAATAAAAAATTGTCCAAACAGTTGCCTTACACCTTTCTGGTAGGTCGGACGGTCTGGGTCTCAACAACAACAGCACATTAAATCTAGTCCAAATAGATACTCAAGTCTTCAGGATGAGTCGGACGGTCTGGGCCTTCAGCACATTAAATCTAAAAAAAATTGCTGCAAAAAATAATGAAATTGCTGTGAAATATTTGTCTCTCCAATTATTTTGTGTATAATCCCCATTTCTCAGCACAAAAAGTGCTTCAACTTTAAGCAGATATAACGCAGTGAATTTTGGTCGAAAAAAAAAAGATTTTTTTTTTTTACATGAAATTGTATGAGGATGATTTACCTAAATATAACTGGTAGGACTGGGAGGCTGTATAGAAATTTATATTTCGTATTTCTTTTAGAAATACATTTATTGATTTAAACTGTTTCTAAGATAATAGATTTTAAAATTTAAAACAGTTTTGCAATTGGAAGTATATCTCTGTGACTAACGGTTGAGGAAATAGCCATTGGGTACTGATAGCACTGGACACCCTGTATATATACCGAGTGATTCAAAAGTTCGGAGCAAAAGTAAAACGCTATAAAAAAATATCTATGGGTCAGAGAGATATGCGGTTTGCAGATTAATATTCACCATGGTGGGGGATTTTGTGTGGCATGAAAAAAAATTAATTCAAATTCTCGACACTAGGGGGGGGGGGCTGCGGCAGAAAAAGCAATGCAGATGACTTATGCATGGAGGTGATTGCACACATAACTGGCCTGCGAGATCCCCAGATCTCACATCCTGTGATTTCTCGTTGTGGGGATACCTAAAATCACGGGTGTGAGATCTGGGGATCTCGCAAGCCAGTCATGTGTGCAATCACCTCCATGCATAAATCATCTCCATGGCTTTATCTGTCACAGCTAAACCCCCCCCCCCCCCCCCCCCCCAGTGTCGAGAGTTTGAACTAATTTTTTTTTCATGACCCACAAAATCCCCCACCACAGTGAATACTAATCCGCAAACCGCATGTCTCTCCTATCTATAGATATTTTTTTAGTGTTTTACTTTTGCTCCGAACTTTATAAAAAAAAAAATCACCCGGTACACACACACAATTTTTACATTTTGGTATTTAAAAAATTACTACACATAGAATAAAAAAAAAATCTTACTTACCTCTGCATCCATGACTGAACATATGCACATAAACTATTTATTTCCGGCCTAAATAAATATCTGAGTTCACCCTTCTTAATTTCATTTTCATCTACAAGGAAATAAATAAGAATTAGAAAAACATAAAATTTTAGAAAAAAAAATGTGCAAAACCTATTAATTTAACTGTAATAAAATGTTATTCGACGACATTCCAAAGTCAAAACAAAACACGGCTCTTCACAACATTTAAATAGTTTGAAACTACAGTAACATAACAAAAAATATGGTCTGGCCTGGAAGCAACAAAATAAATATACGATGCATATGTACCAGATATCATGTGATCTATGAATTTAATAGAGAGGAAATGCACTCAAATTAATTTCTGAAGAAATGGTCATTAGATTATTATCATTGGTCAAGTGTGAGTTGCAATTTGTTAATTTGTTATTTTTTTTGTTATTGTTATTTTTAAATTTATCGCAAAAAAGTTTAATCAATTCTGTACTGTGATTGCTTGATTAGTGGTGAAAATATGAAATCCAATATCTACTGTTTACTTTAAAATTCAACACTAATATTTTATTTTCAATTTCTTCTACAGTTTTAATATCAATTATTAGATTCAGAATATTTCTAAATTATCAAAAAGTAAATAAATTCTATTCTTAAATTAAAACACAGCTCCGTCAATTCTGATAACAAATATCAATTGAAAATTTATTTGAGAAAACTGTTATAATTTAAAATTAATATATGGATAAACCACATTATTGTCCTTGAATTTATTTATATTTTTATTCAAAGCATCTTACATTTTTACTTTAAAATTATTAAATTTTAAAAATATTCATAACTATGTCATAATCAAGGAAAATAATGTACATAGCAAGTTTAATTGCATTGAAATGTTTTGAAAAACATTAACAATTAGGCATATGACATGTTTGTTTTGCTACCACTGCAGTCAAGAATATTTGGTGCTAACTTCTTTTAACACAAGAGGGGCATTACATTGTTTACCGATAACTTAAATGGGCGAAGAAAGCATTTATTAAAGATAATCTCAATGAAGAGCCATTTTCTCATTTCATCTCTGATTATTCAATCAAAATAATAATAAAAACTTACTTAATAGCTCATTCTTGTTATGTACAGATTTTTCCAATTTGGGTTCTTTTTTATTTATTACTATATCGTAATATAACTTGTGTTAAATTCCTTAAAAGGCAAATTTGATCATCATACAAGGCAACAGGCTTCAATATATTGTAAAAAAATTTGAGTTGAGTCACGTTGGGGCTAGCTTTGAGTGTTTACAGAACAAGTCAGGCTCAGGTGAAGTATTTTGAAAATTTCTCGGGCTTTGGCAGAGTCAAATCTTAATAATTTTAGCTCATGTAAAATTTTAAAATTAGACCAGTGCAGACCTCTAGTCCCTAAATAACTGGCTTTTGATCATAACTTCTTCCCTTTTTTTGACTGCTTCAGGACTGGGATTTCTCCAAATTTGGAGACTTCAGGTTTTACTGCAATACGAGAACTTTTCCTCTATTGCAGTGACGCAATAGCCAGAGCATGTCTTTTTGAATTCTTAGCTTCTAAAAACTCCTTATTATTTTTATTTATTTGTAAGAGGTAAACACAAATTGATTTTCTAATCCAAGGACTCCAGAAATTAACAAACTGAATGAGAATTGAACAGATTTATCTTATCACATGTGTGTCTAGAAAGCATTTTGAAACTTTTTAATTATGGGGGGGGGGGGGGAACTCCCAACTCCCCTTAAATATGCCCCTGTGAGAGACTATAATTTTCCCTATTAACTTTATCTAATAAACTATCTTCACAAGCACGGCCTTGAACTTGCTTCATAATTAAACAGCTTATTTTGCCATTGCTTCACATCATAAATGTTTTGCTGTGTAACCCCTTACATGTAAATAGTCAAAAACTCTCATTTTACTCATAGGGTTTCTTGAAAAATATTATCACCTAAAGAATGAGTCTATCTAATTTAAAATTGTTCTGAATTCTCTCAAAAAATTTATTATTTTAAGGGGCAGCACTCAAGTAGCAAAATAGTGAATATTTGAAAAAAAAAAATTTTTGCCTGTTAATTGCATGGAAAGAATCTTCATCAAATACAAGTTTTTATCTGAAAAAGATGGTTCTCAATCAACCTACATTCTGAATACTTACAGTAACCAGTACCCCTTAATATGTCAATCTTCAAAAACCACCATTTTACAAAAAAAATTATCCAAGCAACTTGTTCTATAATCACTCAAAAATCAAACATATTTTGGTATTATAGGAAGGAATATAAACTACAAAATTTCTAATTAATTGTATTAAGCTATCTTCTTTGCTTTCAAATTTTTTAGCTCTAACTATTTGGAAAGTAATTTTTGCAGTATAAAATTTCAAACGTTTCGGAGTGCTGCATACATTAATATTCTGATACTTTTACTGAATTTTTAAATTTTCTTAAAAGTTCTAGACAGTTTACAAAATTTCAAGTCTCTGAAAGTTATTTAGCTTGTAATCATTAAAAAAAATAAACATTTCACAATTAAAATAATCTATTACTTTAATGCAAAATTTAAATTAGTATGAATTACTAAATTTTACAAAACAGCAAATTTCAAGGCAATGCTTACAAACAATCTTTCTTTATATCTAATTGGAAATGTTTCGCGATCATATCACATTTCAATCATTTTGGTGTGCAGCACTCTCTAATATATATATATATGTTTTACTCCTGAAAGATCTATTCATATGTACACAGTGCTTTAAGTCCCTGGGCATTATTTAAGCATATTATTCCATAATCACTAAAAAATTGAACATTTTGATGGTATGATGACACCTGAAAAAAAACCTAAAACTGCAAATTTCCCCATTAATTGAATTAAGTGATCTACCTATATACCAATATTCAATTTACTATCTATTTGGAAATTATTTTTTCCAATCACATCATATTTCAAAGACTTTATTATGCATCCCCTTCCACTCCTAAAAATATTCAAAAATATGTTTTTGCATTTTGAAACTTTTTTTTAAAAATCTACCCGGTTACTAAAATTCAAGCCTCTGTAGCACTAGCCATCATTTCTCACATTCCATCAGAAGACTGAATATTTTACTGTGAGGTACAGTTAGACAAATAAAATTTAAACACCAGGTGCTATTCCGGCTTTTCAGGTCATACAGTAAAACCAAATGCATGAGAAGTGTAATAATACTTGCTATAAATAAATGTGTAACTACTTTGCATAAAGGGTAGTCTTCATATTAAACTTTGCACCAACTATATTTTTTTCAAAAAGCAACACTACCTTTAATAACAAATTCTGATTCTCCAGGTAAAAGCACATCAAATTCATATAAAATTTATATATTTTACTCAAGCTATTAGGGAGTTATGACTGCTGAAATTTTGAGCTCCTAATATTAAATTAATGCTGCAGTTTTTATTTAATATTTTCGAAAATAAGTAGCATAACAAACTAATTCCTATTTTATTTTATATTCTGATACTAAATAACCCAGACAAAATGTATACCATTTTTCAACTTCAAACAAATTTCCAATATTAATTATTAATTACGAAAATCACTTGAAATATATGAATTGAAGCATGGGTAAATTTTGACAATTGATTCAGCACTGGCAAAAAACCTTGGTATGTAAAATTTTAGTTCATTCCTTTCAGTACTAATTGAAATACAGACCTATATTTAAAACTGCATTTTGAAACTTTTTGAGGGATCATCCACCAATTTCCGATGGAGAACATATAGAAGAAAAATTGTGCAATTGCAGTGCAATGTAAAGCTTGAGCTTTTTACATTTGTGCAAGGAGTGATCAGACATTGTTATTGCATTTGTGTTAGAAAAAAATCCATAATTTAAAGTGAAATGACAAATTTGAAAGTCGATTCAGCTTAGAACGATGTGTTTTATGTCTGTTTCTCTTTATATAACTCAAACATTACGTTTAGTATTATACAAGCTTTTTAAATAAAATAATTTTAATTTCAGATTTCATTCAAATATCAAAATTGACAACAATAAATGGTGAAATTGCAAATTTAACTAAATGCATTTATTTCTTCAGTGTGAGGAATGCTCTTGAAGAATGTGTAAGCAAAGACTAAATTTGCATTCTTGGGACTGTTAATACTGTTTAATGTGATTCACATTTGTGAGCTATAAAAATAAAAGACAGTAGTCAAAAAAATATTATAAAATTTCTAATTAAATCAATAGAAATTGAAAATCAATTTTTGGATGACTCGAATAAAATGTAAATGATTTTAAATCAACCTCATGAAAAGAATTTATTAGCGGCCCCAAGGGTACCACATTTTGACTTCAAAAACCTCACTTAATTTTAACATATTGATGGTTAAAAATGTCATTTAAGCTGCCCCTAAAATTCATGAGTTCGTGACCCCAGTCCCCACAAACTTATTGATAGGATGTTTTTGCAAAAAATGTGCCATATCAACGAAATAGAAAAGATATAATTGCAGAGTATATGTGACCTTTATTTTACTACCTTAAACATATAGACCTGGAATAAGGTTTTTCATATATCTCCCTTATTTATTGTTGGAATCTCAGACAAATCAATGTTTAACTTATTATTGACATTTGAAACCTCATGATGGCAAAAAAAAAGGCTGTTGCCATTTGAATTTTTGGAAATAATGAGCAATTAAATATGAAGATGATCCCCTTATGCAAATTAGATGCACATTTATTTATAGTAAATATTATTCAGAGTCTAATGATGCTTTTGGTTTGATAGTAGGACCCTAAGAGCCACAATAATGTTCGGATTTCTTTTTTTGACTGCCTGTACATTTAAATTAATAAATATTAGTGAACTGCAAACTTCAAGCAATGTTTATGCAAGATCTTCTTATCTATGATTTTAAGTCTCGCTAATTAGGAAATATTAGGTTTTGGAATTATATTACATTACAAACATTTTTTACTCTCTAATATTATGTAATCTTTTGTTGTATATTTACATTTTCTAAAAAGATCTACCTGTTTATCAAATTCCAAGTCTGCAGATCGCCAAAAGATAATTATTTTGCATTTATTAAAAAAATCAAGCATTTTAGAGTGAGGAATTTACTATAACAATAACTCATTTCTCCCTGTGTCCATCCATCCGTGTGTCTGCAAGTCCATTTCTGTGTAATGCTTGGTGAACATTTTGGCGATGAATCTGGCAAAATATCGTCAACTTGCCAACTTTATTTTTAAATGTTGTGAAATTGATGAAAATGTCGCCAAATCGATAAAAATGTCACCAAATTAATAAAAATGATGCCAAATAAATGAAATTAATATTATTTTCAAAGGGGATAGTATTGTGATATTTCGGTAGCATTTGCCTGTTAGTCCAACAGTCACACTTGGTGACAAATTTGGCAAGTTTTTTTAAATGTGGCCAACTTGATCAAAATAGCGCCAGATTAATGAAAATGTCGGCATATCGATGTCGTCACATTAATAAAAATGATGCTAAATCAATGAAATTGATTGTGTTTTAATAGGGGATAGTATTGTAATTATTTTTTAGTAGTGTTTGTCTGTCAATTCAACCATTCCACTTGGAGGGCTTTTAAAATGTCACCAAATTTATTGATAAATTGATAAAAATGTCACCAAATTGACAAAAATGTTGACAAATCAATAAAAATCCAACCAAATGGATAAATATGACACAAAATCAATAAAATTAATTGTGCTTTGAAAGGGGATAGTATTGCAATGATATTTCAGTCTAGCATTTGCCTGTCAGTGCAACCATCCCACTGAGCAACAAATTTGGCAAATTTTTAAAATCTCACCAAATTAACTAAAATGTCGCCAAATTGATAAATATGATGCCAAATCAATAAAATTGTGTTTTGAAAGGGAATAGTATTGTAATAATGTTTCAGTAGCATTTGTCTGTTAGTCCAAACGCCCCACTTGATAACAAATTTGTCAAATTTTTAAAATGTCGCTAAATTTATCAAAATATGTCCAAATCGATAAATTTGGCACCAAATCAATGAAATTAATTGTATTTTGAAAGGGGATAGTATTGTAATGATATTTTGGTAGTGTTCGTCTGTCAATCCAACAACTTGGCTACAAATTTGGCAATTTTTTAAAATGTCTCAAAATTGATCAAAATATCACCAAATTAACAAAAATGGCACCAAATCGATAAAAATTCAATATCTTGAAAACAATATAAGCTAATATAAGAATAACCTGTATATATCTACTATAAGAATAACCTGTTCCTCTGTTTGTCCATAATGTTAGGCAAAAAATTTGGAGAGATGTCACCAAACTGATAAAAATGATGCCAAATGGGAGGTAATATTTTGCAAATTTTGAATTCCGTCATATGGCTGGCATAACTTCTATTTTGCTAATAATGAACTAAAAACTTTCCTAGTAATGTGCTCCATCATGCAAAACTTCCATGTAAATTGAACAAATACTATTGGCTGTGCAGTGGATTGAATAGCAGAAGCAGAATTGGATAAATTCTTAAATTACAATTTTAGGGATTTTACATCTTTGTATCTAAGCTCTTATTTTATTCAAATTGATGAAACTTCCATGTTTGAGTCAGTTTTCAAGTTAATTCCAAATACACTTATCCAGGTCTTACTCTGAGGATTTTTCTCTTTAGCCACAAATTAGTCACTTTTATTATTTAATAGCCACTTTGTAAAATTTGTAGTAATGGATTTTATTTTTCAATTTTCGCTATAGCTATTATTTGTTCTTTTCTTTATTAAAATCTTAATACTTTCCCTGTAATAATTTGAAAAATAAAATGACATCTTATAAAGTTATTTTAACATTATATTAATTTATTTTGTGCAATAAATAAAATATTTTAAAAAATAGCCTTGTATGGAATGTTAAAAAATAAAATCTAACACAGTAAAGGATGATGTCTGTCTGTGTATCTGTGTATTCTGTAGTAGGAAATCTAAGCATTGTATGGTCATAAAATTTGGTATATAGGTACGTTCAGGATCCAAGAAAATACACCATGGCATTATTCTTTTAAAATTTGAATTAGCTTTTCAGTTATTTTATGTTTTAGTCCGATTTTTATCCAAATCAGTTCCTTAGAGGCTGAAAATATTATCACAATTATCAACAAGACACAATTATCAGCAGATCACAATTATCAGCAGAACATGACTTTCCCCGCAGACTCAAGTTCATTGTCTCTTTATTTCATTAAAAATTAATTAAATTTAATTTAATTTCACTATATAACACACATAAATGATGGACTCAAAACCGGCATAGCGAAAATGCAAAAAAACTAAAATATCTCGAGAACGGCTAGTCCTAGTGTAATGGGGTTGGTCTTATTCTTTTCATCATTAAAAGTTACGTATAAAACAAGCATTTAATGGATATATTTGAGCTATAATGTAGTTTTTAACACTTTACAACAAAGTTGAAAAGTGTTTATGACTTTGTTCGTTCTGTCTGTCTGTCTGTCTGTCTGTCTGTCTGTCCGTTAGCACGATAACTGCCGTAAAAATGACTTAATCAAAATGAAATTTTAGTATGTTGTTCAGACGGTCTGTAGGACCTATGGGAATATAAATGAATAATATCACACAATTAGTTTTGGATTGAACCCGGGTTGAAAAAATGAAATACATTGAGCCCTATGGGACCTAATTTTTCTAACATTTTTTAAGCGGATTTAAAATTCACAAATTGCTTCGAAAATTTTAGGTAATAGTCAAATTGTTCCATAAAATATATAAAAAAAAATTCAGCTAAATATATTCAGTAGTTTTTTAAATAAAAATTAAAATAATAATTACACATCTTATATGAAACGATCACGTGACCATGATATGAAACGATCACATGACCCACTTCAAAATGAGATATGGCATCCATCTTGTTTCAAATTCGTGATTTTTTAAAGTTCTTTTTAATTCATATTGAGTGTTGTATCCATCCTAAAACTACTTTATTTCTGCTTAAATTCTGTGCATCTACATACTAAAACAACACAATGACAATATATTTGAGTTTAAATTCTCATTCAAATTTGATTATTTCTACAATTAAGCCTATTTTTCACCTATGTAAAATGTAAACAGCAAAATATGTAGAATGAGTTGTATTAGAATTACTGTATTTCTTTAACACAAAATAATTCAGTCCATGGAGTCTGCATGGCTGATATGAATGAAATATTAATTGATTTTATAAACAGAAGGACGATATTTTTCGATGAAGTTTTAAGCATAAAGTTTATGAATTGTAGCTCCATGGTCTTAATTTTTAAATAAAATAAATTATTATAGTATTGTGATGAATGAAATGGAGAAAGTTATGAATGAAATCCTGCTTTTATAGAGAGATCCAGGCGTGTTATTTTTTCTATGACGTCATTTGAATTAATTTCAGTTGTTTTCGATGAAATTTTCAAATATAATAAATTATCGTAGTATTATGATAGATTTAAAAATATTACCGTGGAATGTATTGCATTTTAGAGATATTTAAACCACGCAATTTATATTTCAATGCCGTCTTTTGAATGAAGTTCATTTTTTTCAATGAAGGTTTAAGTTTTCAAATATAATAAATCAATGTAGTATCGTGATAAGTTTTAAAATATTACCGAGGAATGTATTGTATTTTCGACTTTTTTAAATAAAATTGCATTGAAGTTGGAAAGTGTTTCATAATCAATGCTTTAAGCATGATTGATCTTTCTTGTTAATTTTAGATTTTGACAATTTTTGTGAGCCGTTTCACAAAAAAGGCAGGTTATTTTTTTCCGAGTCTTACCAAAATCTAATCAACACCAGGGTAACCCACAAGTGACTTATCTACCGAATTTTGTGAAATTCGGTCCATGAGTTTTTCAGCTAGAGTGGATACATACAATTTTTACGGGCCATTTCGCAAAAAAAGGAGGATTCTTTTATCTCGAATCTGACCCAAAACTAATCAGTACCAGATTCAGCAACAAGTGACTTGCCTACCAAATTTTATGAAATTTGGTTAGAGTGGATACAAAATCTGCACAGACACACACACACACACACAGACATTATGCTAAAAATGGTTTTATCGTATTCTAGAGGTCCCGAAACGTGTAGATTCGTCGAAAACTCGAGTTGTGATTTTGGCATGATTCCAATACTCATCAGGAAATCAGGCTCCCAGGCCATCAGAGTCTATCTTAACACCATCAGGCAAGCATTGCCCCCTCCCCCCCATTATTATAGGTGGGCGTATTGTATATGTCAAAATATTCTTTGGTTTTCAAGAATTCTTTGTGAGTTTCAGTGTAATTGTAATCAGTTTGCATCTTAAATTCCAGACAATGCCGAGTACATTTTTAGACCATTCCCGCGATTTGAAATGCAAATCTCTGATAAAAACTACACTAGAACTCACAGCAAATTCACTAAAATCAAATAACAATTATAACAAAAATAAAATAAAACAACTATAGTGTTGGTGCACACACAGCCATGCCACGAACGCTTATCTTAAATCCCGGGTACATTTTATAGTTAATAATAATAATCCTAATATGAAATCGTTTTTTATTGCTCAGAGTTAAAAGTTCGTATAATTACCATTAATTCCACCATTTCTGTCCAATGTACGTAGACCAAAGAAACTTGTTAAATGCGACTGCTTTGTTATTTTTTCCGTTTTATCTAGTAAATTACGTTTAAATTTTAAAACACCAAATAAATAAACAAAGCACAAATTTATAAGATAGCACAATTGGAAAATAAACCTGTTTCAAAATATGCAAACTGGCGATGGTTGTGGTCCTGTTGCGATTGTGAAAGCTTATCCCCCAGATACTTTTTTCGGTACTTGGCACTTAGATCTTTGGTCACTTATAACATGTACTCACTCATGGCACGGGTGAGTGGCTGGGCTGGATAAATAAATATTCACAAAAGAAATAAAATTAATTAAAAAAAAAAAATGAAAAACTGCAATAGAACTCAGCGGCTGCCCTACAATTTTCAAGTTTCCACGAGGGCTTCACGGCAGTACATTGCCGGCAGCCAGGATATGAGGACGCTACCATGTGCATTTTATGATATCCCTGTAGGAGTTTGATTTCGATGTTTGGCCACCCGAACGTTTTGGCTATTGATAGTCTACTAACAAATATTATAATTGCATTAAAAATAATAAAAAAAAACAAGAAAAACAATCTAAGAAAATTCTTGTCAAATTTTCTGTCTGGCAATTTTTTAAAATTTATTTTAAATTCAAGTTCCTCTGTTCTTAATTTTTCGAATTTTAATCCAAAATTTCTAGTTGCCACATCTAATTTTTTAGACACCTGGCGCCCGGGATTTGTCGAGTCCTGGTCTAGGAAATAGAAAAATTATATAAAATACAAAATTTTGGATTGTAATCATGGATAAAAGATAATATAAAAACACGAATAAAAAAAACCCATAATCAAACCTTTTCTATCTATGGTACTTTTAAGGAGATGCATTTGGGCATTGCTAGTTATATCTGTGCTAGTGAATTGTAGTAAACATAATTTAATAATCTTCTCTGCTCATTTGTAGTGTGAAACATTTCCAGCAACCTTTCAGAAAAGCATCTGCGTCAGTGGTTCAATTAAAAATTGCTGAGGCAACAGAAAATGGAAAAGAAAGGCTTTGTACATCAACGGATGAATAAACCAAGAGCGAACTCATTGTAAGTAAGGTCACCGACAGGTAGGAGCAAAAAGTGTTTTGCATGCGGAGGCTTGGGGACCCAAGCTGAATAAACAGTTTGCGAAAAAAGATCAATATTCAATAACTTGTAAATAAGGGGGTAATAGGCGGAGCATTTACTGCATAGGGGACTGAAAATTTTGTCAGAGGTACTAGTCGGGAGCCTGTGTCTCCAATCTGATCCCAATAAAAAGTTGTAATTTATGCAATTGACTAAACATACTGTAGCACAGTGCAAGGTTTGCTATACTATTTGAAAAAAAAGAATCATTATACACTGAAATATTTAAGTACATAAGAAATTCTTTTTAAAGAACCACTTTTTCGGCATGGACATAAACTACGAACACCTGAGAACTCTCCACTTTGCTAGCTGACGCTCAATCACTTGAGCTGTCCAGGGATCACACTCTTACTAGTATTTCAGGGAGATAACTCCTCGCCCTCCCTGCTGGATGTGCTTAATGCCACGAACATAAAAATTGCATCGTGGCTATTTTTCACAATCATTGAAATAAAAAGTTCCATGATCATTGAGCTATAAATAAACCCTTCTGTGCACCTATGCCATGCTGTCATGTTAAAAAAATATAAGATTTCAAATAAGTTTTCGCCCGAATTTCAAAAAATTCTATCAAGTTATATAAATTTTTTGTTAGTATAAAGTTTTGTGGAAATTCATTAACATTTATGGCAGCTATCATATACACAAGAAATAAACTACAGATGGGCATTATATTAAAAATATTCAAAATGTAAAACAAGTTCAGGAAAACTCAAACATATATTAGCATCAAAATCTCGAAATTGAAAAATTTTGTGAAAACAATATTTTCTCTATACTATATTCTTTTATATGAAAGTGTAAAAATAATAACTGGGAAATAAGTTTTATATTGAGGCTCCATAGCAGAAAGTAGGGTAATGCACCACGTATGTCAAAGATCGATTTATAACCTCTGCAGACAAATCTTGAGTTCCAAAATTAAACAAAATGTTGCCAAACTATATCTGCAGAACAAATGCCTATCACCTGTCTCATCCCAGATAATCTGCAAAATAGACAATTAACTATTGTACCTTTTGTATCCCTTCCCTCAACTATTTTTTTTTTTTTTTTTTGTTCCATAGTTTGACACGAACTCCTCTTACTTTGCGGAAACAGGGTCTCCCCAAAAATACTCCAGTTCCTAATTTCTTCTCAATATTCTCTTCTCCTTTTCAGTGAAATCTCTTTAGCACCTACAAACTTTGATTTCATTGAAAAATCCATGATCTTCAATAAAATTTCACGAGAAACCATACAAGTCCGTAGATTGATAAACGTACAGATACACACTGATTGCAAATGACATAGCCAAACAAATGAAAAACAAATGCATGATTTACATGCAAAGGAATAGGGAAAACTATTTACAGACATTTTGTTTAGTTTTATACCGGGGTCCCTGATTGCATGCACATTTCGCGCAAACGAAATTCATTCCGTGCATGAAAATTTTTGGTTTGCCAACTTAGTTTTTAATTGTTTAGATATTCATAATAGCATATTTTGCTTTGTAATAAATTACAAAAAAAATATTTTGTATACAGGAAAGAATTTCTCATATATCTTGCGGATATGACATGAACGAGCCCCCAATGCGTTCGAGAAGTGCTACGTTCAGTGCTCGCTGCGAAGAAAGATGGGAGATTGGAAAACCAAACTTTTCCCAGCTGAAGGGCCAATATGATTATATTACGCATTGCTGTTTCACTTTAACCTACATACGTAACAGTCTATAAACAATCATATTGAAAATACATGAATTATATAGAAAGTAGAATGACATTAGCTATAATTGCAATAAATAAAACTGCTGCTTGAAAGATAATACCTTACGAAACAAGATTCATAATGTCCAAGAAAATTTATTGGAATATCCCAATTGCGATGGTATAAGTGAGTTCAAAAATTATGGTATAAGTGATTAAAAGATAAAAACAGGAATATAAATTAATAAAAATCGTGATTAGCAATAAATATTAATTTAAACAGAAATTTGTGTCTGCTCTCTTTAACTAAAAAATGCAATAAATTACTGCAAATGGTACTTCAGTTAGGAAAGTAGAGAATAAAAAAAATTGATACAGGAAAACTTAAAAACAAAGGGGGGAGGAGGGGGTAAACAATATCGGGAAATAATTGGTAATATTACTAAAAAATAAAATCTCAAAAATATTAAATGATTAAATTGTATGTGAAACACCTAAATGTCTTTTAATGAGAAACATTGGTACAATTTTAAACAAGGTTGTAAAATAATTAGTGATTTTAAGTGTTTAAAATGTTTAGAAAAAAACCTATAAATTTGGGAAAACTTGGAAAAAAAATGGATTTGGGAAATACCTATAAATTTGGGAAAGAAATGGAAAAAATAGATCAAATTGACAAATGTTTAAAGATAAACAAACTTTAAATTAGAAAAGGTTATAAAAAAGACCAGAAAAAGATTTTAAAACTTAATAAATACCAAAAATGATAAAGCAATTATAAATGTGTTTTAATAAATATTACTAAATAATAAATATTTCTGTGAATTTTTGCTTGCATTATTTTCAGATAAAAGTAATATATTTTATATTTCATTGTGAATCTCCTGATATTTCAAGCTATTTCTTAAACATATAAGTAATGAAATAAAAGGTAATTATCTTAAATTAATTAAAACAATGAGAAGTACTTATAAAGTTATTTTGGGAGCATAAACTAGGATTACTATTATTATTTAAACTATCTATTATTAGGATTATTATATTTAAACTAAAGGATGAAACAAATGTAAATTTTTAATTTAAATTCTAATGATGTAAATTTAGATGCAAATGTATCAAATTATAATTTATGTTTTTGGAATGGTTGCATTTCTAAGTACCCAAATCACTATTTTAATACCATTATTCAAAAATTGGTGTTCATTTCATTAATTATGCATTTGAAAAATAGTTTCTGTATCAAACACAAAATAGCAAATTTTAACCGATGCAAACATATTGCGAGTGAAAAATATTTTCCTAATAAAATGAAATATATGGAGAATTGTGTACAAATACAGTTTTTCACAAAACTGCTACAACATATACTTTCATTTTATCAATAATAAGTTTGATAATAAGTAATAAATATAAAAATTTAGTCAATGCAAACGGACTGCATAAACAAAAAATATTTTCAAAATTATACGAAATATACTGAGAATCCAGTATAAATATAGTTTATTTTTCACAGTCTGTCGTAAAATAGTCCTTCATTTCATTAATGATACATGTGAAAAATGTATTTTTCTATATAACACGAAATTATTATAAAAATTTTAGTTGATTAAATAGATTTCAAATGTAGAAGAAAGATAATCATTGGTTATCTGTTGTACAGAGATGCCAACCAATTGATGAAGATTTTAATAGTGAAGAAGGAAAATATCAGTAGTTATGACTTTTGCAGTTGTCAAGTTAAGAAATAAAATATATACGCTCATATAACACAAAAATACATATACATAAAATTATTTGAGCATATGTATAATTATGCATTAATATAAATATATATATTTACATAAGTTTTTTATGCAATGTAAATTACTTTATACTGAAAACAAATATTTACGTTTGGTTAAAGTTTTTACCAAAGATAATAATAAATATTAATCTTTAATAAAAAATAAAATATAGCAGTGCTAAAAGACATGAATATATCAATTTAAATCGCTGCCAAAAATGGTTGCTTTTTATTTGCCTATATCATAATACCATTTTTTTGAAAATATCATCACAGGATTCATACTCATTTTTCAAAATATGAAAATATATATTATGCGGACCTTAATAATTAACCAGAATACAAAAATAAGATAATTTAGTCAACCTAATATACAATATTTAGAAGATGAATATGGATGGAAAAAAATACTAAAATGCTCTCAGCAATTCAAGAGAACAAACTAAATTGCATAATCACACTCTTTACGCGAAAATAACTAAAAAATTAACCGTAATAATTAACCAGAATATGAACATAAGTTAGTTTAGTTAATCTAATATGCAATATGTAGGAGATGAATGGGAAAATATACTAATGGACTCTCGGTAATTCATAAGAATATAAACTGAATTACGCAATCATACTGTTTATACGAAAATAATTTTAAAATACAACCGTTTAAGAGATTTATGCCAAATGACAACTTTTTAAGGAACATATTTATTACTTTCGTGAAAAAAGTGCTCACGATTTTAATTTACATTACACACGGCCAAAAATCCCTTTTGCTCGTTGATTTGATTGGCAATACCATGCATGTGGCTGTAAATGTACATTGCCCTAGATAGAAAGGCAATTTTTCATAGGAAACCGTAGTATGAGGTTGTATCTCACAGAAACTATAGAGAATTTGTAGTAATTGGCATTTCTGCTCTTGCATGGAGCAGTGGAAATCATAGTTTGCGAGCGTGATTTTCGCAATCACGCAGAAACAGATTACCAGAAGAATGAGAAAAATCTAATCTCAAAATTAGTGTCTGCTTTCAAATTCATAACATTTTCAGGAAATTCGTAACCGATTTCCATTTTGAATTTTTCAGAACTTCTGTAAACATCGTGATTGGCGATTTTTTCCCAAAATCATCAATATCAAAAGCCTAGACTGTCCAACTTGCCTTGGGGCATGAGCAGCAATTTGGATGGCCACCAAAAATCAATGTGTAAAAATACGCCTTAAATTTCAAGCGTATTTTCCTATTTTATAGCGTGAAATAAGCATATAGATGTGCTATCTCGATCTCTGGTTCTGACTACTCTCAACGTAAACACATGGTGAAAACAGCATGTGAGCAAATGAGGAACATCAGGGGATCCTAATCTGAATAATTATATTTAGAAATATTGATTTTAGAACAAAAATTCTTAATGATTTCAAATTTTTGGTAATTTCGTAAACAAACTTAAATCGTCAAACATGTGCATATGCTTGTTGCCATTCTGTAAATGATAATGTTCATAAATTGCACTCTAAATTATATTGTTTGATTTAGCAAAATATATTGAAAATTACGTACAAATGTAGTTTTTTCTTTAATGCTGTTGCTAAACAGCTCTTCATTTCATTAATAATACATATGAACCTTGCCTTGTTATACACAGCACAAAATTTTAGTCTATGCAAACAAATTGCATAAGTGGAAAATATTTTTATATTTAAGCGAAATACCAAGTGTCATGCACAAAAATGCAGTTTCTGACAATCAGGGCTGTAAAACTAATACATCAAACCTTCGACTTTAACTCTGGTGCCATGTTTTTTCTACTGTCAGACTAAGACTCCTTATTTCTAAAAAGGACTTCGATATTAAAATAAATAGCAATTAATTTTTAATATTTTATATCAATTGTTTTTTAATTGGTAAACATTTAATGTCTTTTTAATTTATTGCCTAAAAATTAAAAAAAACTAACAAAAAATTAAATATTCCAAAATAAAATTATTTTTAAACAGTTTCATTTAGGAGTCTGAGTTTGTATATTTTTACAGACTTCAGCCCAGCTGGCAATGCTGCTGAGAAATAGCTCTCTATTATTTCATTAATAATATGTTTGAAAAATATTTTTTCTTTTGTATATAACATGAAATTATTAACATTTTAGCTGATGCAAATCAGCTAAATAGATTTAAAGTGGGAGAAATAATCATTGATCATGAGGGAATTGCCGATTTCACAATCACAGGTAAATAGATTTCTAAAAGAATGGGAAAACTCTGATCTCAGAATTCATGACTGCTTCCAAATTCATAACATTTTTTGGAAAATTCATGACCGATTTCAGATTCCTTGACTTTTTCCAGATTTTCCAGTAGACATCTTTATAATTGATGATTATAAGTCTTTTTATTATCAAAATCAATGCACATTAAAATATGCATATAACTTAATTTACAAAGCATATTTGCTTATTTTATAGCGTTAAATATATGCAGTGTTATAGTAATTTCTGTTTGGAACAATTTTATATATTTTTAGGCTGCACAAAGCTTTTGTATATATTACTACTTTTTCTGGATTTTCCATCTTCAGTCAAAATTTTACACTTTGAAGTGTATTGTACATTTTTAATTCACTTCATTTAATTTACATATATTTTGTATATATATATATATAAATTTATTTTTAGTAAAAATTTAAGTAGTTCTTTTAAATAGTAAAAAAAGAAGCAATGCATCCAATAAAAAAAAAATACATTTAATAATCAAAGGAACAGAACATTTCTATAAAATGCCACATAAGAGTCCCAAAAGAATAGAACAAAGAAAGTGGAATTTTGTTTTTCTTCTTACAGGGCACTCCGCCAGACCCCAGACAAAAATGGAGTACTGGACAAGTCATTAAGTAAATTACTATATAATTTTTCTGGATATAGAATGCTTCAAAGAAGTCAAGATCTTAGATCGATGTGCATTTTTGTATGATCCTTGCTGAAGAAACCAAATATGGTGGTCAAATTGATAGCAATGTTGAGCAATTGAGGATTTATTAAATTCTTGTTTTTGACATAGTTTTCATGTTCCTTAACACGAAATTTTAAAGCACATTTAGTTTAACCCATTTAAGAAAGACCACACTGGTAAGAAATACTGAAAATGTCCCAACTATTAGAAATTTCCAAAGGATCTTTAAGATTAGAAAATCTGAATTTATTAGGTTTAAATGCAATAATGAATTTGAATGTTTTTAAGGATTTTAACAATCTGCTGGACTGAGTTTAAGAAAAACTGATAAGTAGAACATACGTTCTACTTACCATTTTTTCCAAATTAGAACAAATGTTCAAAGCATGATGGACAAATGCATTGAAGACAGCAATTTTCTGGTTAAACGGATGGCAGGAACTTTTATGTGGAAGTAGAGAGACCAAAAAAGGTTTACGAAAGACAGTAGTGAGAAATTCATCATTGTTGCTGATGACCAAGACATCCATATTCAGCAATTTTTCAATCATTGTGATCACAAGTTTTCAGTTATTTGTTGAATATCATGAATGCAGCAACTATTTTTATATTAAAATATATATATATATTTATCATTGTTTACTTCATAAGGTTAAATTCTCTAATCTTAATTTTTTTAAAAAAACATTTTATATCTGAATTTAGAAGATTCTAATATTTTATTTCATATAAAAACTTTGAAAAGATATTGAATATCTTATTATAAAAAATCTTTGAAGTATTGCAGTAAGTATTCAACATTTTATTACAATATTTGAATTTTCTGATCAACAGAGAGAGGAGGAGGGGGGTATGAACACAACTCCAAGGCCACCGGTAAGTTGAAAATGAAATAAAATTAACAATGGATACTTAAGAATCACCACTACACAACTAAACTATAAACACTTAGGTATCCATAGATTTTTTCTTTGTTTATATCACAGATGATATACAAACAGCTAAAAAAAGGGGATGATCTATAAAAACGAAATCTGAAATTTCTTTGAAGAAAAAATTGTAGCACACCAAGACCTTAAAAAATTATGAAATTCTCGCAATCTAGTTTTAAAATTGATAGGAAATGTCTGAAATAGTTTTTAAATGTGCTATTTTAATTAAGGTCATTATCTGTATGATCGTTTATCGACTGTACATATGTTGGCCAAAGCGAAGTAACAATATTCGAGGTAGGATTCAAAAGTTCCCAGACTGAGTCTATAACTTAAAAAATATTTGCAGTAAAGAGATACGTTCCTGTGTTACTACATTCTCCCCCTCTTCTAAAAGTGGTTTGACCCAAATCACGTGGCCGGTGGCTCACCACGGCGTCGTATTTTGTAGACAGGTGCACTTAGTAACCGGCAATTAAAAGAAATGGCGTTTGTTGAGCAGATAATTAATATCAAATTTTGTGTTGATCTTAGGAAAGAGTGCTACGTAGGTTTACGAAATGTTGAAGCATGTGTACGGCAGTGATACATTATCGCGAATGCAAGCTTTTGAGTAGCATAGACGTTTCAGAAAAGGCAGGGAAAGTGCCGAAGACGACGAACGTGTTGGCCGTCCGCAGACTTCTCGCACTGCTGAAAACATCGAAAAAGTTTCTGCAATGATACTTGGGAACAGGTAATAAACAATAGTGGAAATAGCAGAATCAGTTGGGATATCAGAGGCCACATGTCAACGGATACTGACTACGGATCTTAACATGCATAGGGTGTGTCAACACATTCCTCCCCGCATGTTAACGGAACACCAAAAGGCAATTTGAGTGGAAATGGTGGGAGACTTAATTTAGGCTGTTGACAAAGATCCTTCCCTACTTGGCAGAATTGTTACTGGAGATGAGAAATGGTGTTTTTTATACGACCCGCAATCCAAGAGAGCATCGGCAATGTGGAAATCACCATAATCTCCAAGCAAGCAGAAATTCCACCAAGATCGATCTAAAAGGAAGGTCATGCTAGAGGTGTTCTTCGATATCCAGGGCATTTTGCATATGGAATTTATCCCTGAAGGATGCACTGTTAACAAGGAGCTTTATGTAGACATCCTGCATCATCTGCGCAAGTCAATCCGGAAGAAGAGACCAAATCTGTGGGCTGAGCAGTCATGGGTACTTTTGCATGACAACTCTCCTGCACACCGATCCCTCCTCGTCGCTGACTTTCTTGTGAAAATGCAAACAACTGTTTTGCCACATCCTCCATACTCCTCTGATCTCGCCCCCTGCAACTTCAGTCTATTTCCTGAAATGGCAAGTTCAAGTTGCCGATTTCAATCCGCAGATGAAGTTAAAAGTGCACCGCAGGCTTAATTACAGGACATGGCTAAAAATGGATTCCAGAAGTGTTTCAATGACCTTTAGAAGCAATGGCAAAAGTATGTTGCTGCACAAGGGTCTTATTTCGAAGGAGGATGTGTTTCAACATTTTAATTGATACTAATTTTTAAGTTATAGACTCAGTCTGGGAACTTTTGAATCCTACTCCGTATATCATGATATTGACATTTCAGCTCGGAAAAGTATGGTTTCCCGAGTTTAGCCCATGTCTGCTGTTGCTTCATTCTTTGCGAAGTGAACCCAGCAGCAAATTTGCCACCGAACCTCAGCCATTCCACAAAGCCACATTTAAAAAAAACTATATGTGTATGAGATTACAAATTAATTACCTTTAATTTATCATGATGTAAACTTTTATGAATATCTAACCAATTAAAATATAATTTCGTAAGCCTAAAATAGCTAGAGACAAATTCAGCACACCATTGCTATTTTAGTAAAAATCCATTTACGTGTTTACATATATGCTATCTGGAAGCCTGCCTGATTTTATTGCGCTTCTCCAGAGAAACAAAAAATTCACAAAATTTTTCATCCGAAAAGATTTACTGGTTCAGAGGACTCCTAAAATCACAATTTTACTAGATCAATTGTAAATTCGGTAGTCTCGGACCTACATACTACTGTTAAATTCAAACACTGACAATTCTGAATAATTTTAAACTAAATGAATTAATTATTAGTTGGGCAGCAGGCAGGGTTTATCAATCACTGTCATTGAGTCAAATCACAATAAAAGCTTTCATTTGGAGAGTAAACACAAAATATGTGTGAAAATCTACATTCCTTCCCCCTAAAAAACCTCTAAAGAGGAATGTTTGTCCCTGCAGTGAAAGTCCCTTCAGGATTGCTATAACGCGAAACTACTGCATTTAGAAATATAGTTATTAGGACTACACATCTCTTACTCCACATTTTGTTTGAACAATTTAACAAATGATCAAAACAACTTAAATACTAAGGTGTTAATGAGCAAGAAGTCTGTCTGTGGCTAATGATCTGGTTAATATAATCATTTTACCTTAATGCAAAACTTTTTTCCTAGCTTTTTGGTGTCTTGACTACATTCTGCCATAAATTAAATCACAGATTATAATTTGTTAGCATCTATGTTCTTTTCTATTATTATATTGATATATTTATGAAATACATTATTCACTGTCAATGAGATTTAAATATATAAATATTTATAATATTCAATGTTTATTTTCAAACATTTACCTGATACCATGTAAACACTAATATGAAGCCTTCAATCAAGATCTCTTTTAATCCTGTTTAATTTCACTCTATGCATATTGGAGCACATAAAAAAGGGATTCAAAAATATAAATCTAACTTTAAAGAAATATCTATTTTGCAAAAAATCTGATGTGGCCAAGTCATATCTTTCACTACAAACTCAAATTTGTTTGAAAAATAATTTTTCACCCAAATGCTACTGCACAATTCATTTTGTATTGCAGTGTATTGCTGAGAGTCTATAACTTCTTCCATGGCTATCCTTCAATTATTGTAGATCATAGTAGGTAGACTAAACTTGCTTACTTTTCTACTTGGGTTAATTAAAAAAAAAATATTTTATAAAATTAACCAACTGTTATGACATAACTATGCTGGAAGAGTAGGATAATTCTTATAGATAATATCCTCAGAATCTAAAGGCTTTTTTATTATTATTTCAGATTTTCAAATCAAAAGTTTATATTTATTATGAAGTATATTCTAAAATAGGGATGCAACAGATATCCGGTAAACATCATGTATAAGGTCCATCCAGCTATTAAACTGGATATTTGGCAGTAGCTAGATATTAGGATTTTCCGGCCAGATATCCAATCATACACATAATATGCAAAATAAATATTTTTAATAACTCAATTAATAGTAATATTAAAATTTTCAGAATTCTCAATTTTTATTATAGTTTCTGAAACTAAACCTTCATTTTATTTCTTAATATACATTTAAAATCTCTCCTTTACATCCAATATCCAAATGTGGTATTCTCAAATATTTTATTACTTACTTAGTGATAAGTGATGAGATATAGATTATTTAAAGAAGAAATAAAAAGAGTGTGGGGGAGGTAGTATTTTTAGAACAATCTTTTTTAGTGAAAATGAATTCAATTTTAAAATTAAGCTTATTTCTTTTCCCTAAAAATTTTATAATTAATTTATTGACATCATTACAACAAATTATAATGTTGGAATTAAAAGTACTTATGATTTCCATTTCTATTATTTATCAAGTTATCTGTGTTATTATATAGGAATTTAAAGAGTGATAAGGTTTCTAAATTCTTAGTTGCTATAATCAAAACTGGAATTTTATTTTAAGCAGTGGCTACTAAATATTAAGAAGTTAACAAGTGTAATTATATTAATAACCAGTTGATAATCATTAAGTATGTAAACACTTAACGCTTAAGCTTTAATGGCCATTTTAAAAGTTTTAATAGTCTAGTGACTACTGCTGGTTTTGATTTGTATTAGTTGCTTTAAAATATAATAATTTTAAATATGTACTATTTCTTCTGAATTAAGAATTTAACTTAGCTATAGTCATGTAAAGAAAAGACAAATAAGAAGAAAAATTAAATAGGAACAGTAGTGCAACCAGAAATTTTTTCTGGGGAGAGGGGTATTCACTCTATACAGGGTTACAACCTTGAAATTAGCACAAAAATTACTATTTCTTCATATAAACTGAGGGCTTCTGGGAGAGGGTGCTTTAACCTTTAAAACCACCTCCTAGTTGCACCTCCCGGTTTTAAATTCAGGTTGAATATTCAGCCAAACTGACATCCGTTGCACCACTATTCTAAAATATATTTTTTAAATTGATAACATATTATTAAAAAATAAAAAGATAAAAATTCTGTGAACATTTATCTACTCTTGTGCAGAAAATTTTAAATTAGGTTTTGATAAAGAAAAAATTCATCTTTCTAAGCGTCAAATTCATCTTATTTTATGCCTTGAAAATAATGTTATTAAAACCTACTGAGTTTTCTTCTGAGATTAATAAGTATAGGGACCTAGTTTCTCCATTATGAGACACTGTTTTTCTCTTGAGGCCCTGAAGTACCAGACCGTCCACCTTACACATAGGTTTAGTGCAGTTTAATAGCAGGCCGAGAAAAGAGTACTACCAACATTCAATGGACACCTCCGGCTAAGTAACCCCGACGGACCAACAATTATTTGATCTTCAAAAATTAAACTTGAAAAAAATAGGTCTTTAAATACATATAATTTAACATTTTCAAAAGGCTTTACAAAAACGTCCAATTCAAAATTAATCTTATAGGGCTCTGTAGTAAGTTCCTAAGATCCTGTTTTTCTTTTATGAGACCCTGTTTTAAGTTCCTGGGATCCATAATTTTCTATACCCAGTGTCTGTCCCGATATGTGTATCATAGAATATATTCCTTAAAATATTGATATTTAACAAGTATTTTATCCTAAATAATTAATATATTTTTTATACTCATTGAAAAGTTATAATAAAGTGCAGAATTTTCATATTATGTGCATTTGTAACAAAAATGCCTTTGAATAAATTTGAATTGCTACAAACTGACACAGATCTTAGTTTTATCTGATACGAATAATACTAGTGTTTGAGCATTATCCCTGCTATTGTAATTCTGACTAACATCTATCATAATTTAAACACAAGTAAATAGTTGCACTAAAACAAATTCAGGAATAGAATAACAATTGTCCCATTAACAGAGAAACTAATCAGCATATCCATCAAAAGTAAATAGCATATACAATCAAAATTGAAAAAATATCTGAAGAATTTTTATAAGTAACTTATGAATTGGCTTTTTTCACAACTCTTTGTTTATCTTTATTATTTTTTTAATTTAAATAACAATCTGGGAATCTTTGTTTAAGATGAATTTTGTAGCTAAACTTTTATTTTTTCAATTTGGCTAGTTTCTTTTTCTTTTATTGATTAGTCAAATTGATAACATTTGTTAAAAACCAGTGAGAACTATGGGAGCAGATATATAATAACAATTGTCCTATTAACAGAGAAAACAATCAGTTCTATACATCTATTAATAGTACTTGTTAAATCTACCAACTCAACAACATAATTATAAACACAATTTATAAACAATTTCAAGTGAAACATGCTGAAGACTGCACAGGCAATGAAGTGTAACAGTAAAATAGCAATTGGCCACATACTTTAGATTTGTTACTACTAATAGCTGCAGGGTTTGAAATTGAAATATAACATGAATGGACCACTCAGTCAATATGAAGAATATTCTGAAAACGCTATTTTTATGCATATTTCTTTCATTAACACAGAATGCTTCATAAACCCAATATAATCATATTCATGATTTTAAACAAGAGTGGCGTAGCTCTAATAGACCATGTTGATATATATAATTGTTCATTTTAGGCACTCAACATTTATGTGAATTTTACAAAACATTTAGTATAGCCAAGACGTTAAAATTTTAAGTCATCAAATAGTACAATTTGAAAAGGGGAAATAATATATAACATGCATCCTAATATAAACACCACTATATTTAGACATACAATTTTGAAAAAGATTTATCCAATACGATCTTGTATGTGTTACTACCAAAAACTCAAGATGCGTGTACTGCGATAAAACAGATCTACAACCTAAACAAAACTTGACAACATTGTTTTAAATAATTAATGTGCGATTACTTTCACAGTAATACCTAAATATGTAACAGAACATTGTTTTCAAAATCATAACATAGAACTTGAAGAAAACATGAAATTATAAATAAACACTTAGTTGGTAAAACAAAAATAGAATATGCACTTTTGTTTCTTATGATAAATAAGAAATAAAACAGTGAAACCATAAATTAAATCTAATATTTCAAGATTGAATACAAAAACAAATTTAGAAAACGCAACACAGCATACATCTTTGAAGCAGTTCGATGACGTCTGAACAAATATCACACATTTCCAAAGTGAAGAAACGAACATTGGGGAAAATATTCACATTAAAGAGGTTAATATTTTAAAACTTGTCACAAAAGTTTAAAAAAATCTAAATCCACGCAAAACTCAAATGCTGACAGAGTTCATCGCCATAATGCCGCTTTAAACACGCGGTTGATGCCACGGCACATATTCATAAATATCTTCAACAGCATTTAGGTTGATTTATTATGATATCCATGACACGAAAAAAATATTTCAAAGTTTTTTTTTTATATTTAAAGCAACACATACAATGAATATATTTTAGTAAAGCTCATTTTCTTCGTACAGATAAGTAGAATAAAATTACAAAATTCTGAAACGAAGGAAAAGCATATAATTTTCAATTGCAGGGACACGAGACTAATCCGCGGAAAATTTATAAGTACTTCACATTAAGATATGAATTTACGTCTGTAAAAATATTAATTTCACCATTTATTTGCTTAGAAGTTGTATTTATGACTACATATAAATAAAAAGCTTATGTACTGAAGCATTTCAAGTTATACATTCATTAAGGTAATTATCGGTAACTTACAAATCAGCTAAGAGTAAAGCCTTATTGGATGAGACGAACAATTGATGACGTATGGAGAATTTGCTAGTAAAGTATACATCTAAATGAAATCATTAAATATGTGTTGTAATTCAAGTATTCTAAATAATTTCCATGGTTTAGTTTCAATTTTTATTTGTTATCATCGCCCATTATTGTAAAAATATTACCCCTTTTGCTCTTACGTTTCTGAGCATTCTACCACGCAGGTTGTTTATTTACGCTCGTGCCCGTGCTCTATTTAAAAAATGACTGAATGGATTTCCGCGACCAAGCCTAGCAGACGGCACTAAAGTCTAAAATGTAGCTATTCAAATGTAGAGTTTTTGTATTTCCTTATTTTCATACTATATTAGTTATTTCCTTTTCAATTATTTAGCAAGAAAATAAATTATTTAACCTTCTTTATTTTGACGTTTGAATTGGTACGTTTATTAAATAAATAAATATTATATTATATAAATAAAATAAATCTGTTTCCGTACACCGGAAAATATTTCGTCATTTTTCACAGATCCTAGAATGGCTCATTATCCATCCAGTTCTCTTTTTTCAAATCTTTGCTTTTAGCATCGCCATGAAGATTAGGGGGTAGCAATGGAATCCGTAACGGCTGTTCTTCGGAAAAGTGACAGCACAAACTGGTTAGAATATATTTTACATTTGATGGCGCTGTTATTCCTTTACACTTCGTTGTTAGCGATTCAGTCCATTCAGTAACGTTGTGTAAAGTGTGAATTGTTGCGTTTTATGTGTATCAATTAAAATTTTCATTGTCTAATATTTTGTTTTTACGAAATATAGGTGGAAGTAGTGTTACTGAATTAAATAGATATCTAAAGAGAAAATTCTATACCAGGTTCAGGCGTCCTGGGCCTTCCCTTGTGTATGCAGCTACACGTATTTATATAATAGGAATACTAGAATTAGTTCCAATTCCATGATTAGGTCGGATTAATTATACTCAGTCTTTCTTTCAGGAAGGGGGGGGGGCGAATGAAACTTTCAATTTGTCCTATATAAATACATCTAAATGTTGTCATATATAAAAACTAGGTTAACATAAAATGTTTACGTGGGGAGGAGGGGGCGAAGCCCGGATATATACCTCAAAGAAACACTGATTATACTATGAATAAATATTGAAACTCCTTCATTACCTTTTTTTTCATATTAAATAATATAGTATATGGGGGTATTGTTTAAACGAAAATTTTCGATTTCGAGATTTTGATTTCAATATATGTTTTAGGACGTCCTGACCACGTTTTGACCGTTTTTTATTTTAAGATACTGTAGAAGATAAAACAGAGAAAGTATTGTTTTCACGAAAATTGTAGATTTCGAGGTTTAATTCCAATATATGTTTTAAAATAAAAAATAGTCAAAAAGTTTTCAAGAGATCCTATAGGATCTCTTGAATACTTTTAGTATTTTTTGACTATTTTTATTTTCTCATACTACAGAATAGAGTACAGAGAAAGCATTGTTTTGAAGAAAAATTTCAATTTAGAGATTTTGATGCCAATATATGTTATAGGACGTCCTGAACATTTTTTGACTATTTTTCTTTCTCATACTATAGAATATAATATAGAGAAAGTATTGTTTTCCCGAAAATTTCCGATTTCGAGATTTAATGACAGTATATAATTTAGGATCTTCATAATACTTTTTGACTATTTTTATTTTCTCATTCTACGGAATATAGGGTAGAGAAAGTATTGTTTTCAAAAAAAATTTTGATTTCGAGATTTTGATGTTGATGCCAATATATGTTTTAGGGCGTCCTAAACGCGTTTTTACTCTTTTTTACTTTCTTATAGTTATAATATAGAGAAAATATTGTTTTGAAAAAAAAATTTCAATTTCGAGATTTTGATGCTAATATATATTTTAGGAGGGCCGGAACACGTTTTGACTTTTTTACTTAGTTATACCATAATATAAAGTATAAAATATTGTTTTCACGAAAATTCCCGATTTCGAGATTTAACGACAATATATGTTTAAGGATCACCTGAAAACTTTTTGACTATTTTTATTCTCTCATACTATAGAATATAGTACAGAGAAAGTATTGTTTTCACAAAAATTTTTGATTTCGAGGTCTAATGCAAGTATGTCTCACGATCTCCGGAACACTTTTTTAATATTTTCATTTTCTCATACTTTAGAATATAGTATAGCGAATGTATTGCTTTCACGAAAATTTTCGATTTCGAGATATTTATGTCAATATTTGTTTTAGGACATCCTGAACACGTTTTGACAGATTTTATTTTCTCATACTGTACAATATAGAGAAAATATTGCTTCCACGAGAATTTTCGATTTCGAAATTTTTATGTCCATGTGTGCTTTAGGACTTCTTGGGGACGTTTTGAGTATTTTTCCTTCCTCGTACTATAGAGTATAATATAGCGAAAGTATTGTTTTCATGAAAATTTTCGATTTCGCGATTTTGATGTCAATATTTATTTAGGAGGTCCTGAACACGTTTTGATTTTTTGATTTTTTCATACTATACAATATAGTATAGAGAAAGTATTATTTTCAAAAAAATTTTCGACGTTTTGACTGTTTTACCTTCTCATACTAGCAACATATGGGGAGCTATAGGACGCCCCTATATGCGGCTTGACACCCCCATATATTATATTTTAACTCCAAAACCATACGCCTTTTTAACATAGTTGAGACCAAAATGATACAAAATCAGTCAAAATCAAGCATTTTTGAAAACATCAAAAAGAGACAGATTTTATACAAAACTATACATTTTACATAGATGAAAAATAAAATGAGCAATTACGGGACACATGAAAAATAATGTTAAAAAAATGAAAGTAAAGATATAAACATAAAAATATATATATAATTAAGACTTCTCTTTTAAGTCGCAATCATAGTATTTATCATCAATTTTATCTTTAAAAGAGAATATATATTTACCTCTGTTAATTTTTTTGATTGATTTTTCTGAAATTTTTGATTTATTTTTTGGGAGATAAAATTCCTTTTCTTCATCATTCATTTCCAATTTCACACTTTGATGAGACAGTTTTATGTGAATATTTATTAATTGGAAACTTCGGACAATACTGCCAGTCTGAGTGGCGCCGAGGTTTACAGCAAACCATAAATTTAGAAGTGTCAAGACAGAGGGGCCCTTACGAGGATGTCAAGTAGCGACATTGGTTCAATGATTAACCAATGGAGAAACTTCTTGTTACATCACACTGAATGCTGCAAATGAAAACAAAGGGGAGTGACACCCCCAAGAGAAAAAGGGAACCACAACTTGTGACCGAGGAAGGACATTAGAAGCAGATAAGAAAACTTGGAGACGATGACTTGAATTGAAATACAGACTAGTAGAGTGTTCCGTAGAGGTTCCAAAATAATGGAGATCTATTGATGTGTGAGTGCAATCAGAGTACGAGAAGGAGCCACACACCGAGAGTTATGGCGAGTACGAATTACTGATGCCAGCATTTTGATATATGATCATAGTCCAAGACAGCCTTGAAGGTATGTGTTCCTCAAATAACTTTAGATCTAGAAACATTTAGGCAAATTCAGTGGTCTCACGTGTTCCCCCGCTAAAACTAATAATTAATTGTGTAATGAATTGATAAGTGCTGATGTTGTTAATAAATGTTTTATTGTTAAAGTTTAAATGGTGCAATCAGTGAGTATTATAATAATTAACATTCCTTTACAGGACTCACGCAAAAGTAAATAATTGGAGGGTTTATAGCGGCACAATAAAGCAATGTACAATAATAATTCCACTATACGAGATTTTACGGTCATGTTAAAAGAGATATGATATCTTAATGAATTTAATTAAGCTAAAAGTTTAACTTTAAGTTCCTTCTTATTTGCGCACCACATTTTTTTTAAACTTTAACAATAAAACATTTATTAACAACATCAGCACTTATTAATTCATTACACAATTAATTATTAGTTTTAGCGGTTGAACACGTGAGACCACTGAATTTGCCTAAACATTTCTAGACCTAAAATTATTTGAGGAACACATACCTTCAAGGCTGTCTTGGACTATGATCATATATCAAAATACTGGCTTGAGTAATTCGTACTCGCCATAACTCTCGGTATGTGGCTCCTTCTCGTACTCTGATTGCACTCACACATCTACAGATCTCCATTATTTTGGAACCTCTACGGAACACTCTACAGGTCTGTATTTCAATTCAAGTTATCGTCTCCAAGTTTTCTTATCTGTCTTCTTCTAATGTCCTTTCTCGGTCACAAGTTGTGGTTCCCTTTTTCCCTTGCGGGTGTCACTCCCCTTTGCTTTCATTTGCAGCATTCAGTGTGATGTAACAAGAAGTTTATCCATTGGTTAATCATTGAACCAATGTCGCTACTTGACATCCTCGTAAGGGTCCCCTCTGTCTTGACACTCCTAAATTTATGGTTTGCTGTAAACCTCGGCGCCACTCAGACTGGCAGTATTGTCCGAAGTTTCGAATCAATAAATATTCACATAAAACTGTCTCATCAAAGTGTGAGATCTATTTCTGGTCTCACAGTATTTGTAAACTGGTTAATGATATCCTGAAGATTTTAATTCTTGTGTAGATAAAAAGGATATTATAATTTAGGTCTCATAATTTTCTGAATTCCAGGGGTTGAAGGCCCAGACCACACGACCAACCCAGGGGTTTATGGTAACAAATTGTGTGACCGTGAATTCCAGGGGTGTAATTTTTTACCCCCCTGTAAATTATTCTTAAATTTTTAGGATGAAATCCTTCGGCTTTAAAAAATAAAATTTAACATACCTGAAAAACTCACCTCTTCTTTTCTCAATCTAGCTTGAGATAGGCTATGGCAGCATTAGCGGGTGTTTTTGCACCCTTTTTTATTTGAATCTAGGAACTATCGAAGACTTATTTCATCATTTCTTTGTATCATATTTAGCTACTTTTCTATAGCTAATATTTCCTCGTATTCTTTTTTTTTTTAATGTAAGTTTTAATATTCCCGTGATAATTTCGAATATAACTTTCTTTCGTTCATATTTTCCTATCAAGGGATTCAATTCCATTTTCCTTTGAACAATTTTTATCAGAATGGCCGATTCCGTTAAAGAATTATTATTTAATTTGGATTCCATTATTTCTAATTGCTTTTTTAATTTTTCATTTTCATTAATCAACTTCTGATCATATATTTCGTAATCTTCAGCTTGTATCGTTGGTATAAAAAGCACTTGACTAATGTAAATATACGACGCCAGAAGATGTTTACGTCATTCACATAAAAACAATGACCTCTAGAGTTTTTAAAAGTCCTTCAAACTTTCTAAACTTCCTTCAAAAGAAAGCTTGAAGGGTAATTTCTTTACAAGCTGATTAATGCTACACTATACAGAGGAAATTATAAAGTAAATAAATGATGAATAGAGATTTTTTTTAGAATGTTGATATAGTTGAATCAATAGATTTTTCTGATGTACCTTCAGAAGATGATAATTTTAGGATGTGTTTTAGGATAAAACAAATAAAATTTGTGTACGATTCTTCGAATGATCTGTATTTTTATGTCATAAATGAAGAGGCTTTAAAACAAAAATATAATAGTAAAATAGGTTATTTTAACAAATTTAAAAAAGTATAAACTTACACAAGAAGCTGAAGAAATGTTTTTAAGATTTCTGGATTTTAAGTATTTTCAAAAATCTGTAAATTACTTATATTTTATAAAAGAGATTTGTGATTTTTATAATATTCCTAATAATATAAATATTAAAATTAAAGTGAAATATGAAAAATCTGGAGTAATTTCTTACAAGAAAGTAAGATTTAATGATGATATTATAATACATGAATTACCTTATAAAAATAGATTTTCTTGGATTTTCGGATAGCTCCACATTGGATCCATTTGGATCCAATGTAAAAATTAATATACAAAAGAAAATCCAAGAAAGTAAGATTTAATGATGATATTATAATACACCTTATGAAAATTTATTTAATAAAATAATTTGTAATAAATTGAAGTGCCAAGAATATGCACATATTGTAAGACTATAAAACTAATCTATGAGTTTTATAAGCATTGTAATTATGGTAAATTTAGTCGTGATAGAATTTGTAAAACTTGTAAATCTATAGTTAATTATACAAAATATATTTCTGAATGTGGGAAATAATATACATATTTCTATAAACAAAGACATTTAAGAAGTAATTATCATATGAAGCGGGTTCTTAGGATCATCTGAAAAAGTATTTTAAAAAATGTTTCCTAATAAATGGCAGTGCAACTAAGGTCAAAGACTGTTGGTGAACTTCGAAGTACTTTAAAACATTTAAATATAAAATATCCGAAAAGTTGTAAAAAAGATGAATTAAATTACTAATAAAATATATTAAAAAAACAGGTGAATACAAATCTATTTCAGAAGATTTATTAAATCTAAATATATCTGATTACTTGGATAAGAAGAAAACATATTTATTGAAAAACCTGAAAAGCGTAATAAAATTAAGAAGGACTTTGATTCTTTTAATTTTAAATTTTATAATAATGATTTCAAACCCAAAGAAGAAAAAGATTAAAACAGAAGTAAATCTTAAAAAGTTATTTACTCCTGATCTTACAGAACAATTGAAACAATTTATTAGTGAACCAAAAATTGACCTAAATTGAAAAAAAAATTGATTATTTTGATTTGAAATATAAATATTTGAGTTTATATGATTTGAGTTTATATTTGAGTTTAAATGATCATCAAATTTTGATTATTTCTACAAGGAAGCCTAATTTTCACTTATGGAGAATATAAGAGCATCAAGCTGTAAGATGAGTAGTATAAGAATTGCTGAATTTCTTTGAGGCAAAATTATTTAGCTCTGGAGTCTGCAATACAGTTAATATGAATGAAGCAGTCATTGAGTTTACATAGAGAACAGACGATTTTATAGCAGAGCTTTTCGGTGAAGTTTAAGCACAGAGTTAAATTACTTGTACCTCCATGGTTTTAAGTTTTTAAGTAAAATATATTATTGTAGTATTGTGATGAATGAAAGGAATAGAATAAATATTTATGAATGGAATTTTTACTGCTTTTTCATAGAGAACCAGGCAATTTATATTTCAATGCTGTCATTTGAATAAAGTTCATATTTTTTTATGAAGTTTTCAAATATAATAAATTATTGTAGTATTGCGATAGTTTTAAAAATATTACCGCTGAATGTATCGCATCTTACAGATGTTTAAATGAAATTGTATTGCAGTTGTAAAGTGTTTCATAATCAATGCTTTATGCATGATTGATCTTTTTTGTTACATAATGAATAGAAAGAAATTGAGATTGTTATGATGGATAAAAATGAGGAACTTAATTGAACAATGGATATATATAATACAAAAATTTATTTGCTTGCAAATACATTTCCTGCATTTGTGTGTCATTCTGGACCTGTCCATGATTTACCATCTGATGCTAGTCCATTGCAATTTTTAAAATTATTTTGCACCGACGAAGCTGTAGAAACGATTCGGTTAAATACGAACAATTATGCATATTTTTGTGCAAAAGAGCGAGGATATGAAGTTGTTTCAATTAAAAGTCCCTGATCAGAAATTTACTAAACTCCAATTTTATATATTTCCTGTTATATTTCATATCCACTCAAAATATATCAGGAAAGATAATGATCGCAGTAGCTCAAAGGATAAAGCGTTGTCAAGCGAGCCAAAATTTGGTGGTTTAGTTCTCAGCTAAAACACGAATTCTTTACAGAACACTATATAACATATAAAAAATAATTATTCACTTTAACCCACTAATTTCACCTGCAAGGTCGATTTTTACTGATGTAGGTAAATGAAATTTGGGTCATACCCCACCCCCCTCCTATTTGGAGGAAAAGTTATGTTAATTGAAAAACAATATTTAACGATGTCATTCTTTCGATCGTAATCCCCCTTTTCGAAATCTGGGCTACATCTATGATTTTAATACCATTTATATGTATAGCGCAGTTAACACAATTATTTTTCTGTGTAGACCATATTATTATATACTAGCCGCCTTTGGCGACCAGCCTGTTCGCAACCCTTGAAAATGCTGATCGTGGCAAATTCCAACCGTGGCAAACTCGTTGGCGCGACCTACCAGAAAGGTGTAAGGTAACTGGTTGGACGGCCAGAATGTGGCACCCAATTTAGACCGGAACCCAGTGGGGGAGGCATCCACAGGGAACGTACCCTCCTTCCCCTACCACCAACCTCTCGGAAAAACATACGGACCCATATGTTTAACGTGATCGTACTCCGTGTCAGTGGCGGAAATCGAACCCGGACCTACCGCGTGCAATTCCCGCGCGCTAACCACTGGGCTACTTCGCCCTCCGCGACAATCTCCATAACTTTCTTTTTATTCACCCAATTTAGACCGTACCCCCCTTCCCCTACCACCAACCTCTCGGAAGGACTCACGAACCCACATGTTTAACGTGATCGTACTCTGCGTGAACGTGGCGTAAGTTTTGGCAGTGGCGGGAATCGAACCCGGGCCAACTGAGTGCAATTCCCGCGCGCTAACCACTGGGCTGCCGCGCCCTCCGCGACAATCTCCATAACTTTCTATATATTCACCCAATTTAGACGGGAACCCAGTGGGGGAGGCATCCACAGGGGCCGTATCCTCCTTCCCCTACCACCAACCTCTCGGAAGGACTTACGGACCCACATATTTAACGTGATCGTATTCCACGTAAACACGGCGGCAGTTTTGGCAGTGGCGGGAATCGAACCCGGGCCTACCGCTAACTTCCCGCGCGCAAATTGCAATTTAAAATGACCATATGCTTAATTCCATCATCCTCATTAAATTGTTTCATTGTTGCATCATTTAAAATATCCATAAAATAAAAATATCCATTTAAAATATCCAAAAGTTAAAATATACATTTAAAAAATCCATATTGTTCCATCATTTAAAATATAAATATAATAATTTATATGGAGTAAAGGAACTATTCAGAAACGTGACGTCACCTCCACCTTGACGTCCCCACCCACCACCTTCCCTCCTTCTGCGGGGGAGAAACTCCGGTTAAGAAGCGGCACGCCGAGCGGAACGCAGAGAAATTGAAATTCGGAAACTTTTAAAATCCCGATCCTGTGGGCAATACGGAATATTTCCTGACCAGATTGGACTTGTAAGAATGCCAGATGTTTGACCTTTCTAAAAATGTAAATTATTAGTCGAAATTATGAGTACTTTTTACTATGCGAGAATTTAAAAACCAAAAATCGTTTTTTTGAGTCAAAAGTGACTTTTGTTTTAAAATCATAAAAAAATATTAGAATTTGTCCCTGAGATTTGAAATTGATATATTTTTACTCGAAATTCTCTGCTCTTTCCGATGGTGTGATTTGTTTTTTTCTACGATGTCCGGATCGTGGAGAAAAAAGAGCAAAAAGGTCAAAAAACGGTCGAAATCGCATAAAACATTAAATAACAAAAAAAATAATTAAAATTTTAAAAATCGGTTTTCACGTGTCCCCTTCTCACCCCCCAGGGTCTCCGATTGCAAAATTTCGTAGCTCTCCGACGCGCGGTCGCGAAACGTATAGTGTATAAGACAGACAGACACACAGACACACAGACACACACACAGACATTGCCTTTTATTATTTACTAGCCGCCTTTGGCGACCAGCCTGTTCGCTACCCTTGAAAATTCTGACCGTGGCAAACTCGTTGGCGCGACCTACCAGAAAGGTGTAAGGTAACTGCTTGGAAGGCCAGGAAGTGCCACACAATTTAGACCGGAACCCAATGGGGGAGGCATCCAAAGAGACCGTACCCTCCTTCCCCTACCACAAACCTCTCGGAAGGACTTGCAGTCCCACACGTTTAACGTGATCGTACTCCGCGTGAACACGGCTGCAGTTTTGGCAATGGCGGGAATCGAACCCGGGCCTACCGAGTGAAATTCCCGCGCGCTAACCACTGGGCTACCGTGCCATCCGCGACAATCTCCATAACTTTATTTTTATTCGGCAATTTTGGGAATCAAACCCGGGCCTACCAAGTGCAAATCCCGCGCACTAACCACTGGGGTACTTCACCCTCCGCGATATTCTTCATAACTTTCTTTTTATTCACCCAATTTAGACCGGAACCAAGTGGGAGAAGCATCCACAGGGAACGTACCCTTCTTCCCCTACCACCAACCTCTCGGAAGGACTTACAGACCCACATGTTTAACGTGATCGTACTCCGCGTAAACACGGCGGCAATTTTGGGAATCGAACCCGGGCCTACCGAGTGCAATTTCCGCGCGCTAACCATTGGGCTACTTTGCCCTACGCGACAATCTCCATAACTTTCTTTTTATTCATCCAATTTAGACCGTACCCTCCTTCCCCTACCACCAACTTCTCGGAAGGACTCACGGACCCACATGTTTAACGTGCTCGTACTCCGCGTAAACACGGCGGCAATTTTGGGAATCGAACCCGGGCCTGGTAACTGGTTGGACGGCCAGGATGTGCCACCCAATTTAGACCGGAACCCAGTGGGGGAGGTATCCACAGGGAACGTACCCTCCTTCCCCTACCACCAACCTCTCGGAAAAACATACGGACCCATATGTTTAACGTGATCGTACTCCATGTCAGTGGCGGAAATCGAACCCGGGCCTACCGCGTGCAATTCCCGCGCGCTAACCACTGGGCTACTTCGCCCTCCGCGACAATCTCCATAACTTTCTTTTTATTCACCCAATTTAGACCGTACCCTCCTTCCCCTACCACCAACCTCTCGGAAGGACTCACGAACCCACATGTTTAACGTGATCGTACTCTGCGTGAACGTGGCGTAAGTTTTGGCAGTGGCGGGAATCGAACCCGGGCCTACTGAGTGCAATTCCCGCGCGCTAACCACTGGGCTGCCGCGCCCTCCGCGACAATCTCCATAACTTTCTATATATTCATCCAATTTAGACGGGAACCCAGTGGGGGAGGCATCCACAGGGGCCGTATCCTCCTTCCCTTACCACCAACCTCTCGGAAGAACTTACGGACCCACATATTTAACGTGATCGTATTCCACGTAAACACGGCGGCAGTTTTGGCAGTGGCGGGCATCGAACCCGGGCCTACCGCTAACTTCCCGCGCGCTAATTCGCAATTTAAAATGACCATATGCTTAATTCCATCATCCTCATTCCATTGTTCCATCATTTAAAATATCCAAAAGTTAAAATATACATTTAAAAAATCCATATCGTCCCATCATTTAAAATATAAATATAATAATTTATATAGAGCAAAGGAGCTCTATTCAGAACCGTGACGTCACCTCCACCTTGACGTCCCCACCCACCACCTTCCCTCTTTCAGCGGGGGAGAAACGAAGCGGCACGCCGAGCGGAAAGCCGAGAAATTGAAATTCGGAAACTTTTAAAATCCCGATCCTGTGGGCAATACGGAATATTTCCTGACCAGATTGGACTTGTAAGAATGCCAGATGTTTGACCTTTCTAAAAATGTAAATTATTAGTCGAAATTATGAGTACTTTTTACTATGCGAGAATTTAAAAACCAAAAATCGTTTTCTTGAGCAAAACGTGAGTTTTGTTTTAAAATCTTTAAAAAATATTAGAAATCGAAATTCAGATTTTAAATTGATATATTTTTACTCGCAATTGTCTGCTCTTTCCGATGGTGTGATTTGTTTTTTTCTACGACGTCTGGATCGTGGAGAAAAAAGGGCAAAAAACGGTCGAAATCGCATAAAACATTAAATAAATTAAAAAAAAATTAAAATTTTAAAAATCGGTTTTCACGTGTCCCCTTCCCTTCCCCCCAGGTCTCCGATTGCCAAATTTCGTAGCTCTCCGACGCGCGGTCGCGAAACGTATAGTGTATAAGACAGACACACAGACACACACACAGACATTGCCTTTTATTATATAGATTGTTCCACTTTAGAATGATATGCAATAACACATTCTATATAGAAAGATAATTTCAAGAAAACCTTAAATTTTGGACTACGGGTAATATATATATATACCAATCCTTACATAACCTTAGCATATATAAAATTTCATGGTGGCACCAATATTTTGTTCTGACCATAAAACCTACTGCATATTCAGTCATACAGATATGAACTGCTTTACAAAAGTGTTGAAATATGCTCTGGAAGTTTCTTCCTCAAAATCTAAAATTTAAAATGTTTTTTAAAAAATCCTACAAGAACAAACATTTTAAAGGAGACTTAAAAAACCAAGATTTATTTCTCACTAAATCGTAGGTTTTCAGACACTTTTAAGAGGGGGGGGGGGGGATTTATTCCTTTATATTTGTACCCTGTAAAGCAAACCGCCGATTGAACCGTTTTATAATTTGGTTCCCTTTTCTCTGCCAAAGTTTAGCGGAGCCGTGAGAAAACTATTTTTACAGTCACAGACATCGCACAAGAGTATTATTATTCAGCCTCAGGTTTGGACCTCATTTTACAAGATGCCCCAAAATAAATGACTGCAGTCCATTTCCGACAAAGCATGACACCCTTTTGAAATATATAACAGACTCATAAAAGCAACTAACTCCTTGAAGCAACCCTGGGCTATATATTGCTTCCATTGCCTGGAAGCAACCTGCCTAGCCCACAGATATACAGCAATGCATATTGTTCTCCAGCTTTCTTTAGCCATCATGTACAAAGACATACAGAAACTTATTCAGGGATAAATTACAGCGTTGTTTTTAAGTCAGTTCAGCTGATATCTGGGTTTCTGGGGTGCTTGATGCAGTTAGTTAAATTGTCGACACAGTAAATCAGGTAAGTAAAGATAACCAAATTTATTTTTCTAAAAATAATCTTGTCAAAGCATTGAGGGCACAGATGGTCTAGAATTTGTTTATTTGGTAAGGGGAGAAGTGCTGTTGTATGCTAAAATCCCACAAGTCCCAGTGTTACATCCCCTTTATCTCTATAGAGATAAAGGGGATTATAATTTCAGTTCTTTTGATGGAAATTTTTCCAATTGAGGAAAGTTAAGACTTTAGAACGCAATTAATTTCGCCTTTCACAAATCTTAAAAATATGAAACGACATATACGAATATTTATTACTTTATTTCCAAATATTATAGTTTTCCGAAAATTATATTTTAAGTATTCATATTTTAAGCATAAATATTTGAAAATTTGAATCAATAAAACATCTCTAAAATCAAAGTTCAGAGAAAATAAGCATTTAAGTACAGGCAAATAGAAATATTACAAGATGAGGTGTTTTGTAAAATTTTCAAAAACTACCGACAAATTCAGTTCTGCCACGTAATCATCTTCAGTTTCTTCAATATTTACAGTATTGTGGCAATTAATTGAGAAATGTCATTTTTTTCGTTTTATCACACGTAAGCTTAGGAAGAAGCACTTCAAAATAGCTCAGAGTTCAAATTGCAGTTATTATCAAAGTAGCAGGTGTTCGTATGAACCTGGTAAGTAGCAGGTGTTCAAATTCCTCCGCCAAGTGGCAGGTGTTCCGCAGTGGTAGTTTCTCAGTTGTTGCGGGGCTCATTAGCGTCATGGATATCAGCGCGAAAACACGTGCTAAAGTGATTGCGCTTAGAGAACACACTTCTAAGACGTTCGAGGAAATAGGTAAAATATGTGGAGTGAGTACAGCAAGTGTCGGGAGGATCTGGAAGCGGTTTCAGGAAACAGGAAATGCTGGAACCAACCGCTCTGGAAGATGCGGCCGAAAAAGATCAACTTCGACTCGTGATGACAAAACTTTACATCGAATGAGTGTTAAAAATCCTCGATTAACCAGTTTTGACCTGTCTAAGTCCATGGTGGCAGCTGGTGTTGATATTGCACCTTCAACAGTGCGATACAGGCTGTTAGAACGCGGACGGAAAGCAAGTCGACCGTACAAGAAGCAGCTTCTGACGCTTCGCATGAAGAAAAAAAGGTTGGAATGGGCACGGAAATACAAAACAGGGACTGAGAAGGACTGGGAGAAAGTTCTATTTTCTGACGAAACACATTTTGTGGTTCAGGGATTTAGATCTATGTTCGTGAGAAGGAGCCAAGGAGAACCTCTCAATCAGCACCACATCAATCAAGCATCCGCCCAAAAAGATGTTTTGGGGTTGTTTCAGCGTTTTGGGGACAGAATCTCTAGTTCCCGTAGAGGGAATGATGAACAGTGCCAGTTACGAAGTCATATTGGCCCAAAAAGTGCTTCCAACCATGGCTAAACTGTGGCCGAACGGAGATTGCGTTTTCCAACAAGAAAGCGCGCCATGTCACACTTCGAAGCGAATCAAAAATTTCTGCTCAAAAAAAAATATTACCGTACTGGATTAGCCTGGGAATTCACCAGACTTGAATCCCATAGAAAATTTGTGGGCTATTGTCAAAAAACAGCTTCACAAATTTGACTGTACGACGATGGACAAGCTAATTTCGGCCGTTATTGACATATGGTTCAGAGACGTTGAAATTAAAACTACATGTGCCAGTCAAGTACATTCCATGCCGAAACGTGTCTGTGATGTTATAAAGTCTCGGGGAGGTCATATCACTTATTAGTTTTAAATGTATCCATAGAAAACTTGAATAAAACTGAATTTTATAAAAAAAACTGCATTTCTCAATTAATTGCCACAATACTGTAGGTCTGGCTACCCGAGGCTGCAATGACTAAGTTCATAGTGAACCCATCAATAGAGCATACCCACCGAATACGCATCCATATTTGTTTTTGTGTGTGTGAATAATAACAACTTAAAACTCATAAATTTCAAAACATTCTTGTTCTAATAATGCGAATTATTATATTTATTTCTAGGTTTTTTTGTTTGTTTATTTTGCATAATGTACGAATGCAAAATTTTTCGTAGCGATACGTGTATTCTTCCTTGAATTATTTTGTCTACATCCCATACATAGAAAGGGCGAGTTTGAGGGTGGAACAAAAGTATCGGAAATATGCGAAAAAGGTTTTAACACATACTTTCCTGTCAAAAATCAAGAAAACAACATATTTGTAATATTACAGTATGAAGTAAAAATGTAGAAAGTATTTTTGATTAAAATGAAATATTATAGATAAGGTCTGAGTATACTTCTCTAAAATTAATGGTATTGTAGCAACGGGTGGTTAAGTGTTTCCTAACCCTTCACGTAGAGAGAGTAATTACATTGGTTTATTAGCATACATTGTCTGAAGGATATTTAGCCTCGTAACCGCCATTAAATCGGGTGATCCCACTCTTAGCTAACAAATAAGTTTAAACAATTTTTGTAAAAATCTTCTTATTAATAATTGGCAAGCCTTTTTAAATAATTATATTTGCCCTCGGACCCATGACCCCGGTAGGATATTAAATTATCTCCCAAATGTTAACTGCAAGCTTCAAATTTTTAATAAATATCTCATATCTATTTCCTGACGGGTCATGGCCCATTTTTAGACTGTTTATTTTGCTTCAAATTCAAAAAATCTTCTAATTGTATTTGCAACTCCTTCGGCAACGTGGATCAATATGTTTTCTCCTGTCCTCTGTCCAAAAAAATCCATCTCGCTAAACGTTCTCATGAATCCCGGGCGACTTGGTTTTCCTAACTTAGTAATAATAAAATTCTTGTAAATAAACTTAAAAACTGTATTCTCGTTGCAAGAGAAATTTCTAACAAGGTAAAGTGACCCGTTTGTGTCCTCTGCTTTCAATTTTTGGTGATCAATGAACATTACACTGTTCCAAATCTTCCAATGTTCCTTGTGTTTTTGGTCAATAATGCATTCTATATTTCTGTACCTGGGTCCATCCTGTTATAATAAATTAATATAGCAATATTATCCAACTCTACTATCTTCTTTTGACTGGTTAATGTGATCATGTTGTAACATATGTTGTAACTGGTCAATACTGTTATTTGCTTTGAAGAGCTTATGTCCACCCTGTTGTAATTAATGTGATATAGAAAATCAACACTTCTCATAACATTGTTGTAATTAATGTAACATAGAAATTCTACTCATCTCTTATCCATGCTTTTGGACCTGGGTAGGCATTATTGTCCTATGTTGTATATATGTGTAAATATTGTACATAGTGTATATAATTTCACCTTTATGTAATATAATTTCACCTTCATGTAATATAATTTCACCTTTATGTAATATAATTTTACCTTATGTTTTTCTTGTCTCGCGTTTAAAATTTTGTGATTTTATTTTCGGTCTTCACCCAATACTAACTTATGACCTCTTGTAACTTGGAATTATCACAAGTTTATCTGCTCATTTACAGCATTACTCAAAATTCAATTCCTTCATTTATTTTAATGTTAATTCTCTTTGCTCAGTTGAAGCAAATTTTGATAATTCTATTACTCATTCAAAATTTAAAATTCACTTATACTTATCCTACTGTAACCTATTATTGCCATTTCTTTTCGACTTTATAAAACTGTCTGTGATGAAAATATATTCCTTCAATTGTACCCAAGAAATTTTTAAATAAACTTTATCGGTAGTTCGCTGACCGTGGAGGTCAGTTTCGGATAATCTCTGTTCTCGGCCACTCAAACGGTTGTTGTAAACCCTCAGGTCAGTCGAGTGGTCTGGGTTTTCGATGCACAGAATCGAGAACGAGTCGCTAAGCGTAACTTAAAATCTGCACAGGATCAAAATAACAAATGGAATTACGGTACATATAAATAAACAGGGATCCATAAAGAAGAATACTACAAGGGTTATTGCAACTAGTTAAAAGGACAGTTTTCCAAAAAAGGGTTGAAAGTTATCATGCAACACATTGGGCAAGAGCCTTAGAAACTTTACCATTCTTGACGTCACGAGCATGTTCAGCTAAATGGATACTGACGGTGCGTTTAGTACTACCAATATAGAACTTGTATTTATTATCAAGAGTTAAAAGAGGTACAAGTAACGTACACCCCAGCATGGCTTTTAACGTTATCTCTATCCCTAAACTTATCCGTACGAATGCGATTGAATAATGTAGTAATATTTAGTGTGAGCAGATTTAAACTTGAATTCATGGCAAAATTGAATGAGAGGACGAAAAATCATCGGCTGATACGGAAGACTAGATTTATACGGCATGAGGTCAACAACTGCGATAAGTTTAGTATTAGGTTGAATAAATTTACGGCGAATATGAGCAAAACTTTTATAAACAAACTCAAAGGAATAAGCGGCTTCATGGCCGAGATTAAAGATAAAGTTAATTTCATTAGTTAATGCTGAAACAGAAGAGCAAACATCACGATTAAAATAAGCATTAAATGAAGTTTTTTAAGGGATATAGATATATAATGAGATGGATTAGCTGGGATACAAGAGTTAGTGAACGTGGGTTTACCAAAAATAGAGGTATGAAAACCAAAAGAGTTACAGGAAATAAGAACATTCAAAAACGATAAAGAAAAACTAGACTCATGCTCAACTGTAAAATTGATAGAGGTGTAAAAATCATTAACTTTATCCAAAAGATTAAGGAGATCATTTAAATCATGATCCCAAATTATACAAACATCATCAACATAGCGGCAGCAAAGAGGGCCACCAGAAGATTGCAAGTAAATACTGTCGCGTAAACCAAAATAATTAGTCTCCGCAATAGTGTTCAATGCAGAAATTATTGCGTCGATAGAGGGAATTTTATAATTTAGACTTCGAAGTTTTTTGGCTATAATTTCAATAGCTTTATTAACAGGAGCACTAGTAAATAAAGAAACAACGTCAAAAGTGTGGAAAGTGCTACTTGGAATAAGATCAAGGAGTTAAAATTGGTATTTCCGTGGACGTTCAAGGTCACAAATGTAGGTATCAAATTAGTTGATATTTTCCTCTTCATCCTTGAATTTGGCTTTTCCAAGAAAATGTTTTATGGGCGTAATAGAATCCTACTCCTTTTAAACAAGGTCGATCCCTCCTGCAATTACAACACTATATTTTGATGACAGCACATTTTTGACACTCTTTCTCTCATCCGAGTTCTGATCACGTTAATTACAAAATGTTCTACATTGTTCCATTTTTTTACAGAATGTATATGCATATAGAATTTCATGGCTATGTGTACTCTTCCTCTCTTTTAAAATATCTAATTTAGAATTATTCATGTTTTAATTACCTGTTTCTAATTTTTTAGAGAATGATTCAACATATAAATTTTCATAGTGATACGTGTATTCGCACCTCACAGATAGCTACACACACACGCTGCTGAAAACATATCCTAACGTGTTCGAGATGTGTTTCATGATATCTTGAATGCTTTTTTTGCCCAAATGTCGACATAAAAATTATTCGGGAACTTTCTCTATACAATAGCAGTAGAAAATAATAAAATTGTATTTTAATTTAGTCAATATCGAATTAATTTAATTATAATCTAAGAGATAATACATTTAAAAACGTGTCTATGTTGCTTAATTGTAAGAGAAAATAGAAGAGAGGTTGCGGGAGTTTCTCGTAACGTAGAATGTACGTAGCTATAAGGGCGGAGTTTATCTTGAATTTTCCTGGAGTTTATTGTGCTAACTAGCAGTTTGTATTTTAATTGCCATTAGTGAGAAAGTCGAGTGTCGTACAGAACAGAGCACCAGGCGCGAAGCACCTTTAATCTCCAGTTTCAATATATGGTTCTTATCGTCAAACTGTGACATTAATTCAGTGACCCTAATTGGAGGTTCGAGGTTTTTATTTACTACTTTTTATTATTTGTCCTAGCTCCTAGTGTGGCAGTTTGTTGCACATTTAGAGTTTAAGCAGTTTGGGGGGTTGATGCAGATCTGAGGGTTACCTAGCATTTTAGCAGCTTAGAGTTTTGAACATTAGTCGCGAGTTTTATTTGATATCAGATGTTTGAGGTTGGATATTTAATTCCGATTATCGATGTTTAGAACAGCGCGGGGTCTCTTACGCGATTTGGCCTTGCGATGATCATAGTCATGCAGATTGAATAACAGTTCATTTGGAACGGATGGCAAATTTTTGTAAAATTTAAGCGCTAGCTTTTTAATTTGGGCTCTAACAGTTTTTATTTTGAAGTCATTCCTAATTACCGAGTTCCTTAAATACCTGGGAGCTTTCCTGATAATCCGTAGGATTTTGTTTTGTTTTGTCTCTAGGAGGTCTATTGTAGTTTTACGGGCATATCCCCATACGGGTGCTGCATACAGCATTCCCGGGCGGATGACCGATTTATAAATTAGCAGTTTGTTTTGATGACTGAGATTTCCGTTTCCTATCATTGGGTATAAGGCTCCTGTAGTTATATACGCTTTTTTGATTAAGTTCGTTACGTGCTGTTTCCAGGTTAGGTGGGAATCTATCGTTACACCTAGATATTTAGTAGATTTTTCCGCGCGTAAGGCATGATTGTTTATATACAGTGGCGGCGGCGGTTTGTTTTTCCTCGAGAAATAGATCCAATGACATTTATTGGGGTTTAATTTTATTCGCCATTTTTTCAACCATGTTTGGAGTATTTCTAAGTGTTGTTGTAGCTGTCTGTGCATTACTGAGACATAGGGGTGTTTTGCAAGTATCGCACTGTCGTCTGCATAGAGTGCCAGCTCTGTGTTTGGAGTCCTGGGGATGTCGTTCAGGTATATGTTAAAAAGTGTCGGGCCCAGGATAGAATCTTGCGGTACACTACTTTTAATGAGCTTGGGTGTTGATAAGTTACCTCCTACTCTGACTTGAAAGTGTCTGTTATTTAAGTATGAGATTAAAAGTTTGACAAGAGCGTCAGCGACTTTTAAAGTGATCAATTTGTACGCTAATCCACAGTGCCATACTTTATCAAAGGCTTTTTGTATGTCCAGAAAAATCGCAGCTGTGGGTGTCTTACTATTAAGTCCAGAAGATATGTACTCTACCACTCTCAGCAATTGATGAGTGGTGGAGTGCTTTGGCCGAAATCCAAACTGCTCCGGAATGATGATGTCATTCTCACTAAGGTGTGTGTTCAGTCTCTTAAGAATTATTTTCTCAGTAATTTTACTAAGTGTCGGTAGCAAGCTCATTGGTCTGTAGTTGGCTGGAATTGTGGCATCCTCACCTGGTTTAGGGATTGTTATGATTATCGCTTCCTTCCATTCTTTGGGAAAGTAGTTTAGTTTTAATATTTTATTTATTAAGATAGTCAAGTAACATATTACGTTTAAGGGTAGGTTTTTAACCGCAATATTTCTGATTTTGTCATGCCCTGGGCTATTACGCTTTTTGATAATTTCTACTATCTCCTGCGGGGTGGCTGGGTTAATCTCAGCCGTTACCGGGGATTTCCTGAAGTTATTTAAAGTTTGTCTAACCATTCTTAGGGTGTCCTGACACATTAGATCGTGGTTTGGTTGGAATTGCTTTTCATAATGGCTTGCGAGTGCCTCGGCTTCTTCCTCGTCTGAGTACGCTATTTTAGCGCCATCCATTAGAGGCGGAAGCTTAATTTGAGGTCTCCTGAGTCTTTTTGCGAATTGCCAGAACGATACATCTTCTGGGCTAAGGGATTCGATTAGTTCTTTATACTGTTGCTGCTTTTCTGCGACAATTTTTTCCCTGACTTTGCACGTGAGTCTGTTAAGCTCCCTTTTAAGGGCGGGGTCTCTGTTAGCCTGCCATGTCTTACGTATTCTATTCCTTTGCCTAACTAATTGTTTGACATAGTGGGAAGGTGTGGGTATTTTTGGAGACTCACGATGTGTTGTGGCAGAGGCAATTGCTCTCTTGATTTCTGTTGTGAGTGTGTGCGTGGCAGAGTCAATATCCGCCGTGCTCATTATGTTAGGTACTGCTAAGTGCGGTTCGAAGAGTGCTCTTTTGAATACTTCCCAGTTGACCCTCTCTTGTCCCAAAGAGGCTGAAAGAGGTGTGTTCAGGTCGAATGTCACCAGTACCCGTAGATGATCCGAGTCGAATTCATCCAGGGTACTAATAGTGTGAGCGTAGTCTATGTTTCGCGTCAGGACAAAATCTATGAATGTGCCGCTGGCGCCTGAGAAGCAGGTTAGTGTCGGCGGTGCAATAATGTTAGTGTTTGTGGTGTTCAGCAGTCTATGTATCTGTGTACCGCGTGCATTGGCTCTCCTACAGCCCCACGCTCGGTGATGTGCGTTGAAGTCGCCGGCGAGTATCGTGTTTGGATATCGCGCGAAAAGCAGTTCCAGTTGCGCAGCTACGTCTACTCTACTCATATTTTTGACATATGTTGAGGTTAGGACAAACGGGCTACTATTATTAATTTTAATTTTTATACTAGTATTTTCTATACTTTGAAGATTTATGCTTTTTAGTTCCTCGTGGGGAATATTTCTTTTAATGTATATTGCTGTTCCTCCATGGGGCGTTCTAGCATTAGTATTTGAGCTAAGATTATGATAACCAGAGTAGTTGGCTATGTTTAGTTTTTTACTTTCTCTAACTCTAGTTTCCTGAATAAGGCGTCTACGTCATTTTCGTTTACATAGTTCCTAAGTTCATTTATTCTTGGAGATATGCCGTTCGTATTCCAAAATATTATTTTAATTGATTCCTTTTGGGACCTAGCCATGACGGGTTTGATTCTCACTGCTACTTTTAAAGTCCGCGATTATTTTTAGGGCCTCAAAGACCATTGCCATTGGATCGCTCTTTCTTTGTACTAACTCTGCGAACTGCATCAACAGATGTTTTATGTCGTCTAGATTGAACATTCTGATAAATTCTCTGATGAGGTTGAGGATATCCTCCATCTTTTCAGCATCATATTTATCAGCCGGTTCAGTCTCAGTTTCCATTTCCTCAGCCTCAACCGCGGTTTGCACTTTTTTGTGAGTGTCCTTTTGGAACTCGATAGTCTTTTGTTTTTTCCACCCGTTTTATCTAACGGCTGAGTTTGCGCGAGCCCTTCTTCCTCCCTGACTCGTTTAGTTTCCTTCCATTCCTCAACTTTCCTATCCAGTCTATCCTTTGTCTGTCTGGCTTTTTCTGCCTCCGATCTCCTTTTAATAGCAGCTGTAGCTGCTCTTACTTCCTCCAGGGTCAATTCTCTGGAGGTCGATGGTTTGGGGGCCTGCTCTTGCACCGATCTGGTAGGTGCTGAAGGTTGGTGCCTGTTTGCCTGTGGCACTATGTGGGAGGAACCCTGAGGGGGTGCCTGGGGGTTTAGTCCGAGGGCCTTTTGCCTCCAAGGGGGTATCTGATTTTTTGAGGGAGGGGGGGCATACCCCGGTGCCTTTCCTCTGTTCCAGGGGTTCTTCGGGCATTGCCTGAAGTTCGCCGGGTGGTCTCCATTACAATTAGCACACGTTGCCTTCTCTGTCCTTGGTCTCTGGCAGTCCCGGGTGAAGTGTCCTTCAGCACACTTCAGGCACTTTGGTGGCATACTGCAGTTCTCAGAGGAGTGGTTGAATTGCTGGCACCGGTAGCAAATTTTAAAGCCCGAGCTCTGAAGGCCTCTACCTTCACAGCCAAGTACCCTAATCTTGTGAGTCTGTAAACCCTCTACCAGTCTTCCGTAGGCCTAAGGCTGATTAAAACGATCGGCAGGGGTAATCTTGTATTTGTGTTTCTCAGTTGAGAAACTCGGACTACATCTAATCCATTGGATGTTAGCGTCATTTTTAACTCCTCAATGTGATAGTTAGTTGGTAACCCCTTCAATACTACCTTTTTTGGTCTTTCAGTTTTCAGGTTTAAACTATGGAAGGGGATTTTCTCGCTAGTCAAATGGCGCTGAACAACCCTATAGGAGTCAGCGTCATTGGGTATAAGTTTGAGCATATCTCCTGTGAGTTTTCCAGATACTTTATTGCCTGTAATTTCATTTAGCTTTTTAAGGAGAGCCTGGTAGTTGTCTCTAAACTTTATGAAGAAACACTCTGCTTTATGTTCTTTTTTTTCTGCATCCATAATATTATCTCTACCACTATTTTCAACCGCTTTAGGTTTAGGTGCACTTTTAAATTGAACAGGTTGAGCAGCGATTTCAGCATAAGTCCTAGTTCTAACATTTTCATTTACAGTTACAACACTATCACTAACCTTTTCATTTACAACACTATCACTAACCTTTTCATTTACAACACTATCACTAGCAGTATTACAGTCCATGTTATCATGGTCACTAGATTTAAAGTTTAAGTTTCCATCCTGGTTTTTAGTAGGCGTTCCCTTAGTAGGAGACTCCTCTGTCCTAGCCCTTTTCCTTGGTTTTTCAACAGTTTCACATTTACCAACAAGTTTAATTTCATTAATTAATCCTATTTCTAGCAGTTTAGCTTTAACTTCAACATTATTAAGACATACATTACTATCCTCAAGTGATTTAAAGATTACATACATATCACTACTCTTAAATTTAGTCATGTCACGGTAAGACAGAAAAGAATACACAAAATTGAACGAACCTATAATCCGGAAGACTTGGTCCTGTTCCTGTTCGATGAGTCCATTCTTGAGCATATCCCTGATATGCAGAGTCAGCGTGTAGATTACCAGTCCTAAGAAATTGACGACTTGCATCACTTCAAGTGGCCACGTGAAACAAGATCCATCCTGCGGCAGAGAGTCACTGTATAAGTTCATGGCATCCTTGAGAGGCCGAGCACAATCTCCATCAAGCTCACTAGCAGTAATCCTCGTAAGCTCCAGATGATCCTTGTCCAAATCCATATCGTCAGTTGAGAGCAATCCAAAAAGGCACTACCACGTGGAAGGCACACGTGGTAAATCCAAAGTTGAGATAGCACGAAAAGCACAAAATGGCGAGAAACCGCACACAGCAAAGTTGTCAATTACTTAGCCCGACGTGTTCTATTGTAACATTGGTGAGACCGGCCACGAGCGAATAAAAGAACAATTTCCCAGATGACGTCTGAAAAATTTCCACCAATGAAAATTCAGTAGATCCGATAACGTTTCTAGCAGTGTTTTGCGGAGTTTCATCAATAGTAATAATCGTATCCTGTGCCCTGTTTTCATGTTACAAACTTATCTGTAGAATAAAAAAAACACGGAATTTTTACATGTTTAAAAATGTTAGACATTTTTCAACAAAATCTTATGTAGTGTCCTCTGGATATTTTGGGGATGGTTTAGTATATAATTTGATGATAATTGATATCATCGGATGTTGGATTTCTTGAATATCATCGATTAATTAATTGTGTGCAGAATAAATAGATATTGTTGGCACAAAAAGTGATAGAATCGGTATGGAATAGTTGTTCTTCAAAACTCTAAACAAATTCAGTTTATCATTTCATTTACCGTATCTACTACACTCTGCAGATTATTTTTCGTTTATGACTTTTAGTGTATCAGTAAGCACACCAAGTATGATGGCTTGATGAGAAGTGTATTTTCTCGTTAAACTATAAAAGCAATAAAAACACAGGTGTGGTCTATAAAAACAATAGTAATTTTGTCGCTGCTTGATAAATGATCTCATAAGAATAATACTTTTTATCAATCATGATTTCAATTTCTGGTTCATTTTCCTTAAAATTACGCTCTTGGAGATCATACATTTTTCATGCATCTTGTACCTTTTAATGTCAGTGATTTTTTTAAACTGCATTTTTCTGAAATTGTTTCCGCATGTTTAGAAGTCTACGTACTTCAACTACTACTTACTAATGCATTATAGAAATCACTGAAAAGGAATAATTTATAATCACCCTGCGTACATTGACTTCGTTAAGCCCAGTCCCAATTTTTAACTATGTCAATTCGTTTCTCTTTAATTGATTTCTATAATTTGTTAAATGCTTTAACCTTTATATCTAATTTATTTATTTACATTAATTTCCTGGAACTCTTTTCAGCTTTTAATTTCTTCTTCCAGTTTTGTCGCCAGATGGCAGCACCACATATTAGCTTAATTAAAAATGAAGTTTCTCACAATCTGGTCGCAAGATAGCAGCACCATATCAATTGCTACTTGAAATGTAAAACTACACAAAATACTTACATAGACACACTTTTTTAAAGCAAATAGTTGCTTCAAAAACATATAAACCAGTCAAATGTGCTCATGACATAGTAAAATTTTTAAAATCGTTTGAAGTTCTGATAATAACTCCCAAGCAAGGGAGGTTATTTCTGTATAAAAGTATTTATGAAACTATTTATTCCCATTGTAGTAAACGGCATTCATGGACCGGTTTTGCGCTTATTATGAAGTCGTCAACATGGAACAGCCAATATCTATACAATGGCAGCAAGAAACTTGCTATATTCTACAATTTTAAAAAGCTTCATGCCTTGGGAAATGACAGATAGAAAATTCACTCATTAAAATGGCATATACAGACGCAACAACCATACTGAGTAATATAATTAATGTAATTTCCTCGCAATCGTTGGAAGGAGGCAGAGAAAATTGCAAAGATTAAAATGTAGTAATAGTATAAATATTGTTTTAGAGCTCATTGTATCTTGAGAGCGACGCAAGTTATCATTCCATATATAAAATATTTATTTAGTTAAAAATACTTTAAATACGAAAAAGCAGACTTTAGAACGGCGCATGTTAGCATTTCATAAATGACATATTTTAATTAAAAATATTTTATATAAGAAAACATTACAATACTAACTTGAGAACGGCGTATATGTTAACATCCTATAAATGATTTTTTAATTTAAAATGTGTTGTATAAGAATAAAAAAATAATATTTTGAGAACTATTGGATTGTTAGTTTGCAATACATGAGTTTCATATTTGACTCCATAAAATTTCAAAATTGAAACTAGCTGAAATGAAGAACAATTAAATTTGCGAGCTCTAAGCGAGGAAAATAAAATTTGCGGAATGTAACCTATAGAGCATGGGCTATAGGTTACAATTAAATTTGCGAGCTCGAAGCGAGGAAAATAAAATTTGCGGAATGTAACCTATAGAGCATGGGCTATAGGTTACAATTAAATTTGCGAGCTCGAAGCGAGGAAAAGAAAATTTGCCGAATGTAACCTATAGACATAGAGCATGGGCACGTGACGTCACACGGACAATTTTGCCCTTACGTTTCGTGACGTTTCTAAAACAAAATATTCGTTTGCTTAATAGCATGGAAACTTTTGTTATTTCTGTATTAAAAACGGTTACTTTAGAAACTTACAATCGTTTAACCTCTAATTTTACTAAATTTATCTTGTAATACACGTAAATACACGAGTTTTTTTTTAAAGAAATATCGTTACATATATTTCCCTTAACGCTCGCATATACATTGCAGAATTTGTTAGTCAATTTATACATCTTTAGAACGCTAGTTAGTGACCGCAATAAAAATGAGTAGTAGTGTACATCCACTTAAAATCACTTAAAGTGCACTTTAGCAAATGAAATCTTAAAATTTATGTTGTTATTCAACTGTTCTAAATAACTTATTTTCATCATAAAGATAAATTTCGATGTTTAATGGGTTTAGTTTCAATTTTTATTGGCCATCATCGTCCGTTTACCATTACACGCTATGGTAAAAATCGTGCACTTTTGCCCTTACGTTTCTGCGCATTCTATCACGCAGGTTGTTTATTTACACTCGTGCCCATGCTCTATTGGCTGAAGTATCCTTACTCGCCAACGGCATTGGTTGTTACGTCAATTGGGAATTTGTGCTTTTATCCGCTCGTAGACCGGCCTTGAGTGTTGTCTTTCATTGTGTTTTAGTAGAATATATCGGGCTAAGCTAATCAAGATGTTTTCGTCGGAGGAAAAAGATAAATTACTGCTTATTAGAGATTTATTTGTTAAGAGCTTTGGAAAAACAGAGGAGGAGGTACAGGAGAAACTAGAGGAATATAATTGGATTTCAAAGGAATTGGATTTCAAAAGTGTCCAAACTGAGGGACGACAAGAGATACCCGAGATGCCTAGGCCTAAAGACAAAAAGCCAACGACAGTAAGGAGATACCCCAAGGCAAAGAGGAGGACGTGAAAGGCAGACAGACCAAGAGTAAGGAAAAAAATCTTTTCGAAAGGCACAGGAAGGACAAGGAAAAAGAGACTCTCAGCCGGGCAGATGCCATGGAAATCGATGAGGAGGAAAAGAAAAAAGAAAATACTTGGACGGAGCAGCACCTGCTGAGAAGCTGATGCGACAGGCGCACAAGACTCCTGAGTACTTCGCAGCCAGATGCGAAGCAAGGGTGGGATATACCCCTGAGACATCCAAAAATGAATCCTTCGATATCCATAGACACTGTGAGATCTATGACTGGGCCAAGAGACACCTGGATGCCGAAATCGCCATAGTGGAAGCCGAGGACATCGACAAGGCGGCACTCATCAAAGAGATATTGGTAAGCATAACTTCTGATGCTATCTTGCTAGCGGATACCCCTACCCCTGAGAATCTCTTATTTAGGAAGTCCTATCAGGCTACGGCTTATGTCATCAAAACATGGAATAGCTTATCTGAAGAATTTTTGTATAGTCAATACAAAATCAAAATCGCGAAATCTTTCAAACTAAATTTTGAGCTCCCGCGCAGGAAGCCTAATGACAAGATTACGGCTGCTGAGTTAGCTGAGGCCATACAATGAGAGGCTGCATCTAGTAAGGACTTCCCTCTACTTAAAAATAAATTCATGCCGCTTGATAATTAGGAAGAAGAGAATGGAAGTAGTGACCCAAAACCTAATCCCAAAATTTCTTTCTATGTTGACTCCTCGAGTAATCATCATAGAAGAATTAAACAAAACTTTAGGCACTAAAATTGAAGGACTGCTGATGGGAAGGGTGATTAGGTTCACTCCTGGATCCGTTGAGGATTACAGGAGCGTACAGACTCACCTGACTCAGAATAAAATCTCTGTTAGCTCCATATGCTTAAAAAACGAAATACCAAAAAAAGTAGTGATAAAAGGGCTGCCAACCAACACTAGCATAGACTCTATTAAAGAGGCTATATCCCGTGAAGGATTCAGGATTGTTAGGATTTCACAGCTTAGAAATCGTCGTGATAGGTCACTTCTTCCCATCTTCTTGGTCTGCCTAGAGCCGGCTGAGGGGTGGGAGAAAATTTACAACTTCACCTCCATTCTCTACATGAGAATCGTAGTGCAAGCCTTCAAATCAAAAGGAGTAAAAATTTGTTACAATTATCAAAATTATAACCATTCTTCGGATAATTGTTCGCTTCCCGCCAGGTGTTTAACTTGCGGAGAAAACCATCAAACTCGCGAATGCCTTAAACCTAGGGACCTTCCGGTAAAGTGTGCTAATTGTAGTGGGGCTCACCCCGCTAACTTTAGGCCCTGCCCTAAAAACCCCTGGAACCGTAACAAGTTCCAGGAACCTAAAACCAAACCCCAAAAACCTTCGCACCAATAGATCAGATAATTTAAATCTGAGCATGGAAAACTTTCCACAGCTCCCTAAATCACCGCTCATAACCTCTTTCTAGAATTCATTAAATTCTTAGACCCGATGCAAAAGACCTTTGATATAATCACACTAATTGCAGATAAAAAAAACCTCAAACTTTCCCCATAACTTAAAGTAACTCTGCCTTGCAAGATAGTTTTTCGGAATTGTGCTCCAGGTCTCTTGACCAACAGGAAAAACAGATCCCGTTTCTCCGCCCACTGTGGGTGGTCCCTATGGACTCTATCTGCACACCTGCAATCTACCCAACTCCGTTGTATCGAAAAGTCATGAGGCACCTGACGCCGAAGGCGTCTTAATCCTCGATTTCCTCTTTTACTTGTGCTGAATCTGTGACATTAGCTGAGTTGTCGTGGGTCTGTCCATAAGAGCATCCCAGATGGGCGGGGCGTCAGTTGGGTCCTGAAAAGGGACTGACGATGACACTTGTTGGCGTCACCATCGTGAATAACTTTAGATCTCGAAGGTGACGCTTGTTGGCGGTGGTACGTGTTGGCGATGGCACCGTGACGGTGGCACGTGTTGAAGAAGAAGTACGTGGTATTGGTGGAAGTATTCTGATCAACTTGCTGCTGGCCCTGAATACACTAATTCTGGGGGGCTGGGGTTTTTTGATATCTGCGACCATCTTAATGATGCAAAAAAGTTTTGCCATGGGATCATCTTCAGAGGTTATGATTTTAAGGATGTTGTTTAATAAGTCCTGCAGGTTACTCAGATCGAAGCGTTTTTCTACCTCCTTAAAAAATTTAAGGAAGTCAAGAAATGCGTACGAAGTCTGAGGGGGGGCGTCAATTCCAGTGTCAGGTCGTGCCTGGGCAGAGTGCTCTCCGGTGTTTCCTGAGACCGTCTCAGCACTCGCCTGCACTTCCTGAACAGGGAGGATGCTTTTAGAAGGGTGGTGGTGGGGGGGGGGGAGTTTTCCTCACTAAGGTTTAGTGGTGGTGGTGGGGGTCAATTCAGAATTTGGAAGGGTTTTTTTAGTGGCCTGGAACTTTTTACGGTTCCAGGGGTTTTGGGGGCAATGCCTAAAATTGGCGGGGTGATCTCCACCGTAGTTGCAACATTTTGCAGGTAACTCTCTCGATTTTTCACATTCCCTACTAGGGTGGCCTTCGCCACACTTTAAACAGCGAGGGGGGAGGGTACATTGATCACTGTGATGGTTGAAAAGTTGGCAATTATAACACATTTTGAAGCCTTTGCTTTTAAATGTTTCAATTTTAACCTGCATGTAGAGTATACTTTTTATCTCATGGATCCTCGCCCAGTCTTCTGTAGGCTCGAGACCTACCAGAAAAATGGGGAGGGGGTTTCTATCTTTCCTATTTCTAAGTTGAGCAACTCTGATGACTTTGAATCCTTCACTAGCAAGGGCAGTTTTTACTTTTTCACTATCGGTATTGGACGGCAGTCCCTTAATGACTATCTTTTTAGGTCTTTCCTGTTTCAAATTGATGGCATTGAAGGGGATCTTCTTAAGGGTCAGGAGGGCCTGCACACTCCTGAAGTCCGCAACGGACCCAGGAGTGATTCGGATCACCCTTCCCATAAGAAGGCCCTGTACTTTATTCTCTAGCATACTATTAAGCTCCTCTATGAGGGCTCCCCAATCACTTGAGGAGTCCACATAGAAGGAGGAGACTCTATCCTTAGGGGGGGAGGGCTCAATAGCCATAGTGGCTTCCTCACTCTCAAGTTCTGAAAATTTATTTTGAGTCTCAGGTTCTGGCTCAGGCTGGACCGAAAGTTTTGTCTTCTTCCAATTACTAGGGGTGACATAACCCTCAATTTTCTTGTACATCTCGTCTTTAAAAATTATATACAAGTCATCATCGGTGGTTTTTTTCCAGTTTTTTACCATATCGTTTATGAAATTATACGTATCGCGATTAACTAACGTATGGGGGTCAGGGTTTTGCAACAGCGCAGATGCATCAAGAATACAACCTGTGATGATTTTCTGTAATATCTTGGTTTGGCTCCATTCAATGTCCTCGTCCTCGAGTTCCTCTTCAAGTCTGGCAATGACGTAGTCATAACAGATGAAATGGGTTACTATCTTCCAGGTGATAGAGTCTCTAGGAATTACATCTTTGGGGATATCCAGAGTGTTTAGATATTCATTTTCAAAGATCGCTGCAGTCTCGTAGCGGGTTTCTTGTTGCACCAGCTTGCTTGAAATTCCGGCTGCTTGAACGTCCATATCACTCAGTCCAATGTCAGCTTGGAAGTATGCCCCCGGGACATCTTCAAGATATTCAACGCACACATCGAAGATACGGCACAACCTGCCAGGCGCTTCATAAATGACGAAACAACACTGTTCACGATTGTGACGATCAAGGTCCTTCGGTCCCAGGAAAGCCGTAAGCAAGCGTCTTGGCTTGGCTTGTAGTATATCTATAGTGGCTAGAATCAAAACCACCCGAGGTGGTAGTGTTAGAATGCCCGCGAGTCTTATTAGTTTAAATTAATGTTTACTAGAAAGGAACGACTTTGGACGATTTACTGCCAAATAAGCACAATCAATGTATCTATAGGGTTGTTTGATAGAATAGCCAATTAGATATCACTGCTATCTTAATAATTATATTCTTGTTAAACGAAGTAGAAGATGAACGAGTAAACTCAAGAATCATTCAAAATATCATTCCGGAAATTCCTTTCATTATTTTTCTCGTCTAGTATAAAATTATTTGACAGACTCTCTTTTAGCTTATATATTCCTTAACTATGTAAAAGTTTGGCATAAAAATAATCATCTGTGGCAGATTAAAGGCATGGATTTGTGAGATTTATGAATTGGTTTTAGTGTTAGTAAATCTTTTACTTTTTGAGGGCATTTACTTTGGGAAGGTTATAAAATTTTTCTGTAATTTTATTGTGATACTAAAATGTTATAGGATAGAAATATTTTTTCATTCGGTGATTTAAGCCTCTATTGTAGATAATGATTTAAAATTTTCTCATGTGTGATTTTCTGTTAAGGCATGAAAAAACCGAATTCATTGGATAGATCGGGAGCTTGTAGTTTCATTTTATTTTCTCACCATATTAATGTTTGTAGAAAAATCAGGCCGCTCGACTCACTCGAGGTTTGTTTTTAAGCTGAAAAATTTTTGGCAAATTTTTCCGATGGTACTTAATCTTCATTTATAGTTAAATTCAGACGAATATACTCCAAAATCATTTGCAAATGTCTATTCAAAAAGTTAAATTCAGATGTTAATAGTTAAATTCAGACGAATATACTCCAAAATCATTTGCAAATGATTATTCAAAATGCACCTCATAGCGATTAAATAATTTTCCATATTTTCGTTTTATTCATTCAGTGTAACAACAAATATTTTTTTATATCTGGGAACATCAATTTAATTAAATATTATAGTTACTATGTAGTAATTATGGTATAGGTAATTGCCATTCTACTATTTATTGTAGATAAGACAGTCTTGCTTCTCTTGAAGTGTTTTAAAAAATAGACTGTGAAGCTGCATCTCTTTATATTTTGTGCTATGTATTCATAAGATATTCTCTAAATTTTTGGAATTGAATGTATATAATAGAATTTTTAAATATTTAGATCTGATATCTTTTGATCTGATTAGTCCCATATTTTCAAAAATAAAGAAAAACTAATTGTATAAAAAATAACTCATTTTTCAAAACTTCATAGAAACATGCAGCGCCACAGTAAATTTATTTGGTGCCTTGTGTCAAATATGTTTAATCCTCATTTCCTGTATGAGATATCAATAGAGACCCCACAGCACTATATTCATTATATAGCCTTCTATATTTAAAATATTCCTATACTTATATTGCAAATATATCATTCTGATTTTCTTATTCTTATGCTTAAAATTTGATTATATAACAGGATTTTGATCTTTAGATATCACTTCTAAATTATGAGAAATTACTTTTTTCCAATATCAGTTTTGAATAAATTTAGTTATATTAAGAACTATTATTTTTTGTTTTGCTTAGTAATGATAGCTATATATATTCTATAAATGGTTTTATTTTTTTTTCTCAGTAACTTGTTTGATAATGTATTTATTCACAATCGAAACTAAGAGCTTGTAATTAGCTAGTTTTGAACTCTTTCCATTATTATATAATAATTTTATTATATAATAAAATTAGCAAAAATTATGAATTTTCAGGTCTTCGATTTTCATCTTAATTTTCTTTCCATTTTACCATGTATTATTTTCTCATAGTAATACATTGAAAATACAAGAAATTTAAAAAATAAATCTATTCAATAAAAGTGTTATACGTTTTATAAAGATTATTTTCTATATTTTAGCTTCCTGTCACGCCATGCCTGTTGAATGGAATGAATTATGGCTTTTCAGACTGTTGCAAAATTTCCTTGGTTATGCTACTGTTGCAGTTCCTGGTGCTTTTCTAGTCCATTATTTAAAAAATGCAAAGTTTCTTGATGTCACTGGTAAATATATATATATATATATATATATGTGCATTATTTTTGTAATACAATTTACAGTAATGCACACAGAAACGTAGAATCGGCATTAGCGAACCAGGTATGGCCCTTGATAACGTACATGGTTTCGGAAATACTTTTCACATTTTTTAATTTATTCATATTCAAAGATTTTTTTGACAGCCAGAAAGACATAGCTCCTCCATGTATAAAATTTTTTTTCTGTTTTGCAACTTTTCATCTTATACTACACTATTCTTGCTTTATACCATGTATGTTTATGCAGGGAACAGGGGGATTAGTACCTTAAGGGGGTATGGTACCCAAATTGCTGAAATCTGCAATTTTGAAGTTATAGTTGTAATTTTTTCAGGTAGATTTTAAGTATAATAAACAAAATGTGATATTCAAAATTTTAAAAATTAAAAAAAAAAAATTACTCAAAATTAAAATTTCAAAAATTTGACAAGTTTTCTTTTTGATATAAGTAGAAAAAAAATTTTTCTAAAATTTTAATTTGAACATTTTTTAACATAAAAATATGTAAGAAATAAATTGTCTTCACAGTTTTTGTAAATATGAATCAGAAAAAATTTAATAAAAAATAATGTAAAAAAACATGATTTTACACCACAAATATTGTTTTCGAGAATCATATTAAAAAAAACAAATGCATATTTCAGCAGTTGCTGAAGACAAATTAAAGAAAAGTTTATATATATAACAATTGTTCCAAATTTCATTCATATCCATGCAATAGAATTTGACTTATATCAATTTAAATTTATAAAAATGTCAAAAGTCATGTCTTTGAGGAAAAAGGCATTAAAGTTTAAATATTATGCAAAATAGCTGTTTATGAAGATATTCATCTGAAAAAAAATTTCAGTAATCTTTTACACACAAGAAATATATTCCAAGTTTAAATTTTAACAAAATGTTAATATATGTACAAAAAATAAATTGAAAAAATTGAAAAAAAAAGATAAAAAAAATTTCATCAAAATTTTTATATACAGAGAAAAATATGAAAATTGCTGCTATTGGACCATAATATATTATAAATAGCTGTTGCACACACAAATTCAAAGATAATACATTATATTAAAATGTATAAATGTATGTAAAAGCATTATTGTTGATTAACACATTTCAATGTCCACCAGCCAAGTAACCAGAATTCTGGTTCAGTTTTATTTTTGCCAAGTTCACTTTTCTGCGATAAGCTTTGAATAACAAAGTTGATTTGTTCAAAGCTGTTTTGTCGCGTCTTATATCTTTTCATTTAGTAAGAACATGTGACCTTCCAGGTGACATGAGAGCATCCTTCATTATTTGAGCTACAGAAAAGAAATGACGTTTGTTGAAATCCATTATACCTTTGGCAACTACAATTTTAACTCTCTGTCTTGAACCATTTATTGATTTGGGGCGTCTTTTCCAAACCAGACTATGAAGAGACTCATTTCTGTTTTGAGTTTCACCCTTGCTGCACCTTTCTAATAATGAGTCTGAAGCAAGTCTTTGAAAAATGGGCATCATTTTGCATACGACATCAGATGTGAAAGGAGTCTCTATGCCGGTAGAGTGAGAAACTGGTGTTAATCCCTGTGCTAATGCTCGATTGTAAAAACATCAGGATTCCTTATGATGTGGGCATGTCTTGTGTTTTGGATGTCTGTCGGTGGAGCTGCCATGATGCAGAATAGCATAAATATCCTTTTTCATGGCTGGTACATTTGTTTTATTTCTTATGATGGCATTTTGATAATAACGAGTTATTTTTTTAATTGTTGTGTCTTTAAGATTTCCATGTTTCCTACCACCAAGAGTCACTCCCCGTTTCTTTTCTTTGGCAACAAGGTTACACAAAGCGGTTCCCATGCGTTCGTGATTCGTACATTCTTCCTTGACAAGAAAAACATCAGAACCACATACTTTCAACTTCTGCAAAGTTTCAAATGTCTTTGAATCATCATCCCCAACAAATTCAACATAACGGAACCTAATATCAGTTGATCAATTCCACAAAAGCTTTCCCATCTCTACTTCCATTCCACCCGATGCACCAGAATAATTTTGTTCGCAAAGTGGCAAATGTTCTTCATACAAAATGCATAATTAGCTGTATTTTTTGCCTAAATGAGGCAGCCACTCTGCATGCATTACAATTTTTGGAAACAACTTCATGGTCAATTATAAAACCTGTCAGTACATCAATTACACAGGCAATACCATAATTTGAAGACTGGCCTTGTGTGTGCCAGGAGGCATTGAAATTAACCGCAATGTCAAAAATTTTATCATCACATATAGTTACTGAATTTAGTGTAGCATGAGCTTGGTGTAATTGTGACACACATCTTTCAGCTGGCCTTATGCACTTGTTACAGTTGTGTTATTCACAAATTTCAAATGTTTACTAAAAGTTCGCGAGTTCATGCAAGGCAAATTCATAAATGAACAAAAAAGTTCAGCTCCTGCATGACCTTTTCCCAATTCAACAAATTCATGCACAGATCAGCAATTTACATCAAAAGTTTTACAGTTATTTGTAATAGACAATTTGACCGAAGAATTCACTGTAGTTTTAAAGTTACATGTGCACTTCAGGATAATATCTTGTGCAAATCCATAGTTTTTGCCAATATCAACAAACAGTTTATTGTTGTAATGCATTTGCAGAGATCTACAATCTGTTGCAAGAATTTTAACTTGATTAAAATATATTCATCAGCTCAGCTTTTCTTACTTGAGATTTCCCACTTTTATCTCATATTTACTATGATAGCACAAACTTGTGTAAACAAATCACTTAAAATTATATAATTATCACATAAAATATAGATGTATTAATAACAAAATATGTTTAACAGCACATTCAACAACAATAGCCGTTTTCGAAATCGAAATAAACTTCAAATTTTTCACATCAAATATCCAATTTAGATTCAAAATAAGCAATCCAAAATATACTGTTACTTCACTTCAGTTCAAAAAAGTGTTAGCTAATATATTTCACTTTGCTTCTTCCATCCAACAAAAAGAAACATTATTTTCAACTGAGAGATATAGATATGTAGAGGTTTTACTTTCGTTTGTTTATGTTACAGTAGCAGACGAAAATGGGCATGCCTGGCGACAACTTCAGTAGTTCAATTTTTAACATTGCAATATATTCGGTTCTATTTAACCTAGCAAGATGAATTTGGTGTATCATTATGCGTATTATGCATTATTTAAGTAGAGGGTGCTTATTTAATTATTTATAAATAGTGACTATTGTTTTTGTTATTTTATATAACTACCCTGCTTTAATCAAGATTGGTATCACGTCTGTATTCAATAGATAAAATCAAGGACAAAGCGTTTTTAAAAAATGAAAGGTCTTTTATTTAACACATCCTAAAAGATGTACAAAATATGTTAAAAACTGCCAGAGAGCTTTCGGACGTATATACACTCTTCATCAGTGGCTACATGAATAATAAAAACATGGAATGTTTATATATCTAGAGACCAGTTTAAAGCAAATTTGCATAAAATATAAAATGGTAAATGAACTTACTAAAAATAATACAAGAAATATACATGGAAATTACAAAATAAGTTTAAATGCTTACGAATTTTAAAATATTACAAGAAAAGAACTAATACAAATTTTAGAAAAATGTCAAGCATGATATTCCCGAGAATGACGTCACAAATAACTTTTAAGAGGTTTGAATTGCTTACAGTCGAGAATGAGTCACCAAGCATAACTTAAAATTTGAACAGGATCAAAATTACAAATTGATTCATGGTAAATATAAATAAACAGGGATTCATAAAGAAGAATACTATGTGGATTGTTACAACGAACCAAAAGGAAAGTTTTTTCAAAAACGGGAAGAAATTTATCATTAACCACATATTGAGCAAGAGCCGTAGAAAGTTTACCAGATTTGACATCGGGAGCATGTTCTGCTAAACGGATGCCAACAGTATGTTTTGTACTACCAATGTAAAATTTATAGTCACCAGCATGGGATAACAGGGGAACAACATACACCCCAGCAAAGCTTTTAAAGTCACCAAAATTCCCAAATTTATCGGATCGAATACGATTAAATAAAGTGGTAATATTAGAGTGAGTGGGTTTGAAACCAAATTCATGACAGAAATTAATAAAAGGACAGAAAATCCTAGGGTAGTAAGGAATGCTAGATTTATGGACTAAACTATCTTTAATAGCAACAAGTTTAGTATCAAATTCAGTAAATTTAAGGTGAATGTTGGCGAAGATCTTATAAATAAATTCAAAAGAATAAGCAGCCTCATGGCCAAGTTTCAAAATAAAATTAATTTCATCAGTTAAAGCGGGGATAGAAGAGCAAACATTAAATGCACATAATACGCGCATAAAAGTTATTTGTGACGTCATTCTCAGGAATATCATGCTTGACGTTTTTCTAAAATTTGTATTAGTTCTTTTCTTGTAATATTTTAAAATTCATAAGCATTTAAACTTATTTTATAATTTCCGTGTATATTTCTTGTATTATTTTTAGTAAGTTTATTTACCATTTTATGTTTTATGCAAATTTGCTTTAAACTGGTCTCTCTATATATAAACATTCCATGTTTTTATTATTCATGTAGCCACTGATGAAGGGTGTATATACGTCCAAAAGTGCTCTGGCAGTTTTCAACATATTTTGTACGTCTTTTAGGATGTGTTAAATAAAATACCTTTTGTTTTTTAAAAACGCTTTGTCCTTGATTTTATCTATACCCTGCTTTAACTCTCAGGTAATGTCAGGCACAACCTTTTTTGAAGGATAATATTTATAAGATACTTTCCTATATATTTTCTTTTATTCATTGGGTATAATCCATATCAATTTAGGCAGGGGGGTTACCTCCATAGTCTCAGATGTTTTTGAATTTAACATATGCTAAAATTTAGAAAAAAGTAGGAAACTCGTATTTTTTTGTTTTGTTCAAATTCATTCCTGGCTCATGATACAGGCCGCCAAAGATGGCACCATTTCTCACTTGCGATTTTCGACAAAATTTTAAAATGCTCTATCTCTGGAATGGTTCAAGATATTTTGTTGCAGTTTTTTTATTTGAAAGATAATATTTTTCTGATTAAAATGATATCCTCCGTTTGGAAATATGTGTCCAAGTTCTCTTGCTGTAGCCTTCTGAATTGTTTTTTGAAAAATTAAAAATAATTTTTTTTTTCAAAAATGCCAATCCCAAAAATTTTGATTTTTTGACAGTACCATAGAGTACTACATTCCCTGAAAAGGAGAACTTTCACTTTTTGCTTTAATAGGTTTTATAAGCAATATTCATGTTTTAGCTTCCGTGGCTAATTTCTTTATGCATTTTTTTAAAATAAATAAATAAAATTGGCATCACATCTGATTTCAACCAGCAGAAATAAGCACACAACTATAATAGAAGGTCTTTATTTCACTTCTTTAAGACGTACAAAACTTAAAAAGGCCAGAGCGCTTTCGAGCATAAATACGCTCATCAGTGGCTACATGGAAATAGGAATGATCGTTCATATATAGACCAGAAAAGGGACAAATTTGCATAAATGCAATTATCAATAAACTTACGTTTATCTAAGGAGAATCCAAAAATACAAAATATTTTGCACAGATTCAAAAAATCGAGCATAAATCACGAAAAGAACAGTAAAAATTTACAATTTTATTACAGAATTTTCAAATTCAAAAAATTTTAAAAAATGAGGGCAGTCAGGCCCAATTCTCGAGAGGTTGACGTCAAAGATAACTATGAAGAGACTTGAATTGCATGGAGTTGAGAATGAGTCGCCAAGCATAACTTAAAATCTGAACAGGGTCAAAATTACAAATCGACTTGCGGTAAACATAAATAAAGAGGTACTCAAAAGGAGAATATTACGAGAGTTATTACAACGCATAAGAAGGAAAGTTCTTTCAAAAATGGGCCGGAAATTTTCTTTAACAACAAAATGAGCAATGGCCATAGAAAGTTTACCACCTTTGACATCCCTAGCATGTTCTGCCAAACGGATACCAATAGTATGTTTTGTACTGCCAATATTAAATTTAAAGTTACCATCGATGGACAACAGGGAACCACATACACCCCAGCAAAGCTTTTAAAGTCATCCTTATCACCCAGCTTATCAGACCGAATCCGGTTAAATAAAGAAGAAACATTAGAGTGAGCAGGCTTGAAACCAAATTCAGAGCAGAACTGAATAAAGGGACAGAAAATCCTAGGATGGTACGGGAAACTAGATTTATGATTCAAGCGATTTTTTAAAGAAATAAGTTTAGTATCAATTTGAGAAAATTTACGGCAAACATGGGAAACGGCGAACATGGGAAAAAACCTTATGTATAAATTCAAAGGAATAGGCAGCCTCATAGAGCCAAGATTTAAAATAAAATCAATTTCGTCACTTAAAGTAGAAAAAGAAGAACACACTTTAAAAGCATGATTAAAATAAGCATTAAAAGAAGCTTTTTTAGAGGAAGAAGGTGTTTTTGAGTAAAATAATTTTTTTTTAAATTTATTTTTCTCAAAAACACCTTTCTGAAAAGGAGAACATGCCACTTTGGTTCTGGAATTTTTCATAATTTTGTTTTTTTAAGAAATCCATTTTCGGACTAATGTGCTCAATGTGATGGAATAAAAATGAAAAATTAAACAAAGTTGGAACTGGTGAAATGTTTTTATTCTTCTGGATTTTCTTTACATAGAACCGTCCAAATTATTAAAGGTCTTCTGGAACAATGTGGAAGCTTTCAGATAATTCCAGAATGTAACAGAACCTTCTTGAACAATCTGGAACTATCCAGATAATTCCAGAATATAACAGAATCTTCTAGAACAATCTGGAAGCTTCTAGATAATTCCAGAATATAACAGAACCTTCTAGAACAAGCCTTCCAGATAATTCCAAATTATAACAGAACTTTCTAGAACAATCTGGAACCATCCAGATGATTTTGTGTGTTTGGCCTAGCATATAAAAGGGAGGACATATGAATTCACAGTTTACTTGTCAGCAGGCAAACAAAAAGAGCAGTTCACCAAATTTGTGGTCCAACAGCACTTAAGTAAGCTTTTGTGAGGATTCTGCTGATTGAGTTGTATGGTGTTTTGTGGAAAGAACTGAGTTCGAAATGTCTTCTGACTGGAGCCACAGGAGAGTGAAGTTGTTGTTGTTGAAACCCAGACCGTCCGACCTACCAGAAAGGTGTAAGGTAACTGTTTGGACGGTCGGGAAGTGCCACCCAATTCAGACCGGAACCAAGTGGGGGAGGCATCCACAGGGACCGTACCCTCCTTCCCCTACCACCAACCTCTCGGAAGGACTTTCGGACCCACATGTTTAACGTGATCGTACTCCGCATGAACACGGCGGTAGTTTTGGCAGTGGCTGGAATCGAACCCGGGCAGGAGTTGTGTACAGGAGAGTGAAGTGTGTTGACTATTTGCATATCCATAAAAGAGTGATATATAAGACTAGCAAAAAAAAAAACAGACTTTCTTCAGGAGGTTGGGAATAAGAGTGCTCATTTCAAGACTCTGTTTCAAAGTCAAGAAGTTTCCAGTGATGCATATCTGTGTTCTAAATGCTTTGACAAAATATCAAAATGACACTAACTGAACAAGAAGTCTCCCATGGTGTGGATGATACAGATTTTGTATCTGCAGAAGAAGAATTAGATTCCTCGAATCAGTCAGCTGTAGAGGTTGGTGTTAGTCCTGTTAGGAAACCATGGTCAGTGAAGTCAAGTCATAAGCTGTATGCATCAAGAAAGCACATCAGGGAAATTACTAAAGCTGTGGGTGAGTACACCAAAAGAAAACTGACCCAATGATTTCCAGCTGCAAAACAGCAGTACCACCACCAGTGCTCACTACCAATTCACAATGTGTTAAAGATTGTGGGTGCCCTAGCTCCTATTGGTTTAACAGGAAGGCATCACTCAATATCAAAGGAAGATACTGATGCAGTCAGTTGAACAAAATTTTAGTTCATTGAATTGCTAATTTCAGTTCTAAGCAGAGTGCACAGAAGTGGTATGCTATGGGTGTCTGTTACTTATCTTTATTGAGAATTAAAATGCCATGTCAAATGAGACTAGGCTTTGATTTAATGAGACCAATATGTGACGAGTATGTGGTAACAGAAACTGGTTTAATGTATGGCAAAATTTTTAATTGTTTATAAAACCTGTTAAACTCATAAGTGGAAGTTCCCCTTTTCAGGGAATGTAGTACTCTATGGTACTGATCAACAGTAAAAAAATCAAAAATTTTGGAATTGGCATTTAAAAAAAAAAAAAAAATCTGAAGAATTTAGACACATATTTCCAAATGGAGGGTATCATTTTAATCAGAAAAATATTTCAAATAAATAAAACCACAACAAAATATCTTGAACCGTTCCAGAGATAGAATGTTTTAAAATTTGAGAAATGGTACCCGAGGTTCCAATTTTGGCTTCCTGTATCTTGGGCCATGAATTTTTTTGAACAAAACAAAAAATATGGGTTTCTTACTTTTTCATGAATTTTAACATATGTTGAATTCAAAAACATCTGAGACTATGAAGGTAAGATTTTTTCTTTGTCTGCCTGAATTGATAGGGGCTTACCCATTGTCATTTTTTGTGAGTTTGAAAATATGAAAGTAAAGCAACTTCAACTTTTGACAAAGGTTGAATAAAAAATATTAATACATGAATATAAAATGAGCAACCTTTGTTTACAGTTTTAAAACATCTCCTCTTGGTAAATTTTTAGATTTCAATAATAATGATGATAATAATAATAAATAAAAAATAGATATAGGTGTGACAATCAGCATTATTTCATTAATAGCAATTAGCTAATTGCTAGTTAAAATAATTAATTGCTAGGAAGAGGAAAACACTGTAGCTAGGAAAGGAAAATTATTGCTAGTAAAGGAATTACTGTAGACTGCTAGTAATCTTTCTTGGTTTCTTTAATCAATTTTATAAAATTAACTAATTTGGAAACAACCATTTCATAAGATAACTTTAATGCTGTTTTCATCAATAATTAAAAATTTTCATAATGGATCACAAAAATTAGTCTTGGAACTAAAGATGTGGGCCAGAAAATTTTCCTCTATGTTTTTCCAGAAAATTTTCACTTCTTTAAAAAAAAATAATTTTAAAATAAAATGTAATACTCTTTCCACACTGCTTTTTGGAAAGCAAGTAAATGTACAAGAGGTTTTTAATCATTTAGTTTTTTAATTTTAATGGGGGAGGGAGCAATGCTTTATTTTGAAAAAAAAATAGACCAGTAAGATATAAATAACATTTTACTCATTCTGATAAAACAGCAGGTAAAGTTTTTAGAAGTTTATTCTTTCAGCATTAAATTATGTAAAATTAAAAAATATATAAACTAACAGTATACCAGTTCTTTGTACAGAATATATAATATAAAGAAACTTAAAATTTACAATCATGGCAAATTCCTATAGTATTCTAAATGATATTGTTATTCAAGATATTCTATTAAAATATTTAAATTAATGCTACTAAAGAGAAGTTTAAGAATATCTGTTTTTGATAGATACAAAATTATCTTCACAGGCAGACCTGAGGAATATAACATTCTGATTCCATTTGTAAACAAAATTTACAAAAAATATGAAATTGAATTACAAAAAATATAGAGTTGACAATATATACTAAAATAAAAGCGATAAAATTGTATGGGAAAATATACCCGTATTACTTTACTTATATTCTCAAATATTAGAAGATATACCCATATATTAGTAGAAGATTACCCGTACTACATGAGTTTCAAAAATCTTTGCTAAAATAAAACAGATCATGTAATAGATTGAAAATATCAATAATCCCTGTCATCTTTAAACCTGAAGGCCGTAATTGATAAAATCTAGTCAAAAATGCAATTTTGATAAAATTTATTTTATATTCAATTCTTAATTTAAATCAGAAAATATTTAATAAAAATTGTCTGCCATATAAACACATTGGGTTTAAAACTGTTGTTAAGCGACATATTATTTTCTTCAAATAAATTTGCGAAAAAATATCTGTGTAATGGAAGGTTTAACTGTAGGTTTGTAATTAATATCTAGACAACCTCTGATTCTAGAATTTCAAAACATAGACTAAATTTCAAGTGAGGCTATTCCAAGGCTACCGACAAAATTTCATGAAATTTAGTGCAGCTCTTCTCCCATGATGATGAGACAAATATACAGAGAGACAGACAGATTTTCAATTTTATTTATGTAGATAGATGGAATATTTTCACGAGTGATTCTGCTGAAGGAAAATGCTTATATTGCACCAAATAGCCAGGTATCGAACTCAGATCTTCTGAGTTCGATTCCTGGATCCTCTGAGTTCAATCCCCATGCTCTAACAATTGGGCTGTCCCATCCTGGAATCATATTCTGTATTTCCAAAATTAGTGATTATCTGTTGAATTTTACTTTCTAAAAATTACTTTGAAGTACTGGTTAATTCCTTTTTTTTTCATGGCACTAAGATATAAAATAAGAAATTACAAGCATAGTATAAAACTGTATGCCCTTTAAAGACCACTACTAAATCGATAAATCTGAAAAAATTATCCATTGTAACCATATTCTAAACTAAAAAAATTAAAAATGGCAAAGATCTCATTTAAAGAACCCCATGGGTCAAATTATGGTTAAATTAACACTAAGTATGATACAGAAATAATTGTTTTAAATAGATAAATATTACTTATTTATAAATAAATTATAGATATGTAACCAGTTTGAAATAACTTTTTTAAGTGGTTTCATAACTAATCTACTCATATCCTTGGATATCGTCTTGAACTCATTCTCAAAAGGTTAATGAACTTGTTTTTCATTAAAGATACATACCGAATGCTCCAGAAGTAAACCATGTTGAATTATACAAAAGAAAGCAAATAATTTTAGAAATTATATTACATTTTTTTGTATCAATAAAGTGATATATGATGAAGTTTTCCATTATTTTCATATATTGTTTTGAATTTTTATATATTTTGAAATTATAAATATCTTAATACAGTCAAACCTGTTTGAAACAGAATCTGCAGAAAACAGAATACTGTAATAAGCATAAAATATTTTTAGCCCCGTCCAAAAACATAGAAAATTTATGTTATTTCCCCTGTTTGAAACGGAACCTGCACAACGTGGAAATGGATGGCCAATTTAAAATAATTTGTTAATAGCACCTATTGTAACAAACAAAGAATGAAGGAATCATCCAACTATTTTAGCCATTTATTTTCATGAGAACCATTTTTCACAGAACTTTTTCTTAAATTATATTACGATTTTCTGAACGCCATTTCAGAACTTCAAGAATTAAGCAGTGGATGTCACGTCCACCCACCACATTATTCTAGAAGCCATTTATTTACAAGAAAATCATTTTTTACAGTATTTTCCATTAAATCATATGATGATTCTCTGAAAGATGTTTCAGAACTTCTAGAATTTTCATCTAATCAGGGAGATTATGAAATGCTAGAAATAGTATTCAATGCATGATTTTAAACTGAAAGTCCCATCATTAGTAATAGATATGTCCAAGAAATCTTGCTGGATCATTTTAAAGGTTCATCTAAATAAAAAAATACTGTGCTTTTTTATTTTTTTTATTTCATGGTAAGCAGTGAGATTTTGCCGGTAAGTCAATTATTCATCTAGCTTTTTTGGGTATGGTAATAAACTAACAGTCAAGGACACTATTTTTTTATTTTCATCTAGCTTTTTTGGGTATGGTAATAAACTAACAGTCAAGGACACTATTTTTTTATTTTCATATACTTCTGTGATCACAGTATACAAAAATGTATTGTATACACATATTTAAAATAATTAAATTAGCTATTATAGTATAATATAGTATTAATTGGTTGCACCTAAACACACTTTTCAGAATTTTTAAAGTCTGAGGTAAGCAATTACATATGGACCATTTGCATTTCTAGCTGAACCTTAAACTTTGCTTTTCCTGAAAAAGCCTGCATGAAATGAAAACCTTTTCAAGGCAGAAAATTCTACCGGTTCTCTGAAATTCTGTTTAAGGCAGGTTTGACTGTATATTGCTTTGAAACTTCATATATTTTGAAATTACAAATATCTAAATACATTATTTTGAAATTAAGAAATTAGGGGAAGCAAACTATGTTCAGTAATAAAAATGTAAGGAAATGAGTTTGGAAATTATATTACATCTTTGTACCATAAATAAGTGATGTATGATAGGTTTTCTATGTACTCTACATATTCTATGTATTCTACATGTATTATACATTCGGGTTTTCTACTGTATAGACCCAAACTTGGAGATATTATAATAATAACTCCATGGATATAACGTATATAAGTTTTTGCCTGATTTTTCAGAGGTCCTCGCTGGTATATATATATATGTATATATATATATATATATATATATATATATATATATATATATAAAAGACAGATGAAATGAAGATGCAATAGTGTTTATTAGTGTTCACAGAAGTTGTAATTAGTAAAAATTCTTATTTTCAATCTAAAGTGTCAAAAGCTATGTGCACCATATTTTGTTTTAAGATTATCATAATGCACATTTGCATAATTTTTGACATTCTTTTGATAATGACTTGAAAACCCTTAGAATAATTAAAACATGAATCGTATAAAAATATCTATTTTTGACATGAAAAATTTTCGGTTCTGGGGACACTATGATAATGCTCTAAAATGAGTCCCTTTAAAAATATTGGGTTAATTTACATGCTATAGGGTTTCAACAGGAGTATTTCAAATTTTCCTTTCAATTATATCAGCAGCAGGATTGTCTGGTTTAAACTAAGCTTTTCAGTTTAAAAGAATCCTGTTTTTTTAATCCTTATCAGTATTTATTTTTTAAACATTATTAATATAACATTCAAGTATTTATTTTAAAATTATAAGTAGCTTATTTTTATATATGTAATAAATTTTTTTAGTGATGTAATAACTTGCATATAATTTATTTCTTTTGTACATTGTTTTAAACTTGGAATTTGGAAAAATATTTTTTCTGTAGTTATAGATAAAATATAATTATTTTAAATCTATTCAAAAGCACAGACAGCCTACTCAATGAAAATATAAAATTGTGGCTGCTGATTGCAATATGCAAATCATTAGAATTTTTTTGCATAGAATATTTTTATATATTTCTAAATTTAAAACTTTTTTTAACTATGTTATTACATACATATATAACTGAAGCTGTATTGTAAGAATAAATACATGTAAAAGTGACTGGACATATCATTCTAGCTTAAATATAATATTTAAGAGTAATTTCAGAAATTTTGGAATTTTTTTCTGGAAAACTCCTATTTCAACTTGGACCTGATGGTGTTGCTGTCTTAATTGGCAGAAATTCTAGGGTTTAGACAAGCTTACAAGATACTTGCCCATGGTTGATAACTATTCATTGCATGGATCAATGTTTTACTCATACTTGAACTTTAATCATAATTCACTTTCACTTTCTAGCAGTTCATATTGGCTGATTATCATCCTCGCATTGTCATATTATTTACTTGTTCTTACAAATATTTTTGCTACTTGCATTTTTGAAGACCAGCAAACTTTGTTGCTGATTTTAAAAAATGAAATCATGCTCTGGCGACAGTTATCAAATATGTTTTATGTTCCACTATATTATTGATGAAGAAAAGCATGAATTCAGTCAGTGAATATTACTAAGGAATTACCTTGTAGTTTTCCAATCATCATATTTTAGAAACTTTAGAACAGAGCACTTAAAAGTACTTAGTTTTATACGCTTCTATCTTAATATCTGGTATATTTAACCCATTTAAAATTTTACTATTTCTTAACCCTTTGTAGATTGCAGCATTTTCAAACTGCTATGGTTCCAAAAACAGAGCATTTCCTGTGTGAACTGTTCTTAAAGGACAGCATATTTTCAGCATTAAGCCTAATTCCTGAAAAAATTCAATAAAAATCCCCCATTCATCACAGTATTTTATTTTTTTCAGGAATAGATAAGATTTATTTTCCATTTAATGAATACATTTAATATAAGTTTTCGCTTTTTGAAATATGAAAAATTTAAGTGGATTAAAAATTATTACTTATTTTGATTAAAATTAGTTATCAGTTACGTAAGGAAAATATCTAAATTGTACTCAAAACTTTATACACCTAATAGAGATTATTTGTAAGTATACAGGGTGTCTCAGAAACATTGACCTCAGCTTTTATTCCTTAAATATTGATCTTAGACATATATAATAAATTACAAAGTTGCTTAAAAAAGGGTACAGAATTTTATGAAATCTATTAAAGTTTTCAAGGAAATTAAATCTTAAGAAATTTAAATTTTTATACGGCTCCCGTACAAAAACATTTCCAATGAGTAAAATGTGCCCCATACATTAATAAGGTGATGTACAAAATTTCATCATTTTACTATAAAAAGTCCCAGAGATATGAAAAGACAAAATGCTGACTTAAACCACTTTTTGATGCATCGACATGGGTTCTTAGAGGGGAAAAATCATGTCGACAGATCGCGTTTCAGGGGTCATACACAAATTACAAAAGAAAATAATGATTACACGAATAATTAATAATTTTGCTATTTATTGGTACAAAAGTATCTACACTGTGTAGAAATAATAACTTTGCACAAAGATTACAAAGCTTGTTCAAAATGTTTTCCATCCATACCAAAGATCCATTAAGGCAGATATTATTTGCCTATGATGCATTTCTGCATTGCATCATTTGCACTCTTGCTGTAAGCATTTACATTTTAAATAGTGATTAATCCCTCACCAACTTTGTTTAAACATATCTGTGGAACTTTTTATGATAAGATGCTGAAATTTTATATATCACCTTATTAGTGTATGGGGCACATTTTACTCATTGGAAATGTTTTTGTAATCTGGGGTGAAATATTGCAAAGTTGGCGATATTTCGTTAGATTATTCACAAAGTTCATCAAATGTATCTCATGTGTTCTTTAAATGTATCTCATGTGTTCGTCAGATGCCCTACAAACGAATGGGGTTAAGAACATTTCTAATATACTTGGAAGATATGCCTGTCACATGACAGAATTAAACATTTACAAAATATTTCTTCCCATTTGCCATCATATTTATGAATTTGGTGACATTTTTATTAGTTTGGCGATATTTTCATCAATATGTCAACATTTAAAAATTTGCCATGTTGGCGACATCCCACTAAATTTTTCGCCATGCATTGTGGATGGACAGATGGAGAAATGGATTATTAGCTGACTTTTATGTTTTCTCCAAAATATTGAATTTTCATCAATTAGTTGTCATCTTCATTGATGTAGCATTATTGTTATCAATTTGGCGATAATTGTATCTGTTTTGTGACATTTTTATCATTTTGGTGATATTTTCGGTAATTTATCAACATTTAAAAAAGTTGTCAGGTTGGCGATATTCCTCCAAATTAGTCACCAAAATTTCGCCAATCATTATGGACTGAGAAATAGTTCGTTTGGTAGATACATGACTAATGGCATTCAAATACAAAACTATTACCCAAAGTATCTGCTCTCATAAATGGAATGAACTAGATCCATGAGAATGCTGTTAACAAATTTATTGCATACTATTACATATGAAAAGTGAACACATTTCACAATACTTAATGCTTTTTATTAATTTTATGTGATTTTTTGATAAATTTATTTTGAAATTGTGCAATATCTCGAAAATGATTCATGCTAGCATTCTAAAATTCGTGTCAATCGTTTTCGAATGAAAAATTACATAAGAAATGATTATTTACATAACTTTATTGACTGTTTTGATTTTTTGATGATTTTTTCAAAATTTCATTAAAAAATTTGGGGATGTTCTGAACATTCAGTTGCTTTTAAAAACAATATGCTTTCAGTATTCATGGATTGTATTTTTGTACCAAATTTCATTCAAATCGCTCCATCCGTTCACGAGATATTGTCTCCACATACACACAGACATCACCTCAAAAATGTTCAATTCATGTTTAGGGATGCTTAAAACATGCTCTCCTGTCAAAAACTCGAATTCGAATTTTTGACCCTATCACAATACTTTTCTTATACATTATACTATGTATATAAGGAATGTAATAGTATTGCTATTTTCACTAATTAATGTACCTTTTGTGTATGGTATATGTCAAAGCATTGATCCACGTACTAACCAACATTGCAATTTTTGCATTCATGAGAACTGTCTAAGCTCTTTTTTTTACTTCTTATATAGTCACTATCTGCATCTTTTTCATTACTATCTAGTTCATTTAATGTACAAGTATATTTTACTGCATACTGAAAATGTCTTGACCTAGCAATGTTTAATGTGATATAACCGTAAAATTCCATTTCTGCATATCCCTTTAAAATCCAATCTTAAAAGAAAATTATCGCTTACATTTCAATAACCCAGCAACAGAATCATTAGACACAAATTAAAACAGGAACTGATACTGAATTATAATATATACAGAATCTGTTGTGAGCAAGCACTCTGTTTATATTATAAAACCATGTTGCACAGCTTTAGATGATTTGATGATTCATTGGGACCCCCATATACCAATGTCAACAATCCACAAAATATGTTAGAACTATTTGAATGAATCCTTATCTAGTATTCAAATAAATTCAAATAAAAACATTCCAGTTGGAAAATGTGCATACGTGCTTTTCGTCCTTTAGGGTAAAAATCTTGTTGATCCAATGCATGAGTATCGTTCTTTCATGTAATTTTGCAGTCTATGCACAGGCATGTCTACTGTTTTTTTATAAAACAAATCCATGGATAATTTTTATAAAGCAAATCCATGGGGGTATCTGCTATGGCAGATGGGAGAGGGGGGGGGGTATCTGCTATGGCAGATACCCCCCCCCCCTCTCCACCGAGAAAAAATTATTCTAGATACATGGAAAAATATTCTAGATTCCTTGGTTATCTGTAATGGGAATATAATCTTGATTTCTTTTGTTTTACAATCTCAATTTGTGTGGTAGTATTGAAATAACTGCTGTTAGTTCAGCTTATCGTAATATATTTATATATTTAGAATGAAAATTTTTTTTTTTACTAAGAATGAAAATAATGTGTTCTTTTTATTGCTCTTTGTAATAGAAACCAACTTTGTGTTATGAAAGTAGGTATCTGTCAAATAAAGATATTTCGAAATATTAATAGAAGTTTCTTTATCCCTAATATAAGATAAAGCCATTTCCAAAGTGAAAATAAACTGGCTGTTTGATCCTTGGAGTTATTCTTGATGATGGAAATTCATTTTAGATTTCAAAACCATCCAATACGACAATTTATACTTGTATGCTGTTTTTATTTCCTAAAATTATTTTTCATGCGTTGATAGCTGAGTTGGTGAAGATCAGTAGTGGAAAGAGTTACTTTTAAAGTAACTAAGATGCAGTTGTGACTTTTTACTAAAAGCAACTGTAATGTAAAAATGTTTTATTTTATGTAGTTATTTTTGTTGTTTAGGTTTTCCTTTTTGAGATAATTAACTGTTTTCAACTACATTTGATACCTTATATGCTTTGAAGAATGCATAAGTAATTTTACTTTTTATGCTGAACTGTTTGCGAAACAAAAGCACTTTCTTCCTAAAGAGACAATGCAACTTCACACTTTTAACAGAAACATTAGCAAAAGTTCTGAATGATTGTTTTCAGAATGATTCATGAAGCCCAAATTACTTGTTGGAACAAGCCTAATCCCGGCCATGAAAATCAGGTGACTGGACAGTAATGAGTTTCATCATGGCTTTAAAGAGTGAAATATGTTAACTACTCAAACTTTTGACTTCAGAACAAGTTGAGGTAACAAATGAATCGTAAAATATTGAGAGCCAAGATAATGTTCATTTTATACATTTAGATACTTTATTTTTCTCTTTATATTGCTGTGAAATACATGTCACAGTGTGAAAAAAATTATTTTATAGCTACATTTGTTTCATGTTGCACAGAAAAGGATAGTGATGTTATTAATGTAGTTGAAAGAAACTTTAACTAAGTTTTAGAATATAAAGTAAATGAACAGTTATTAGTTAATTTTTCTTGATGCAACTGAATCTGGTAACAATTTTAAATTAACTTAATTAGCTATGTTCAGTACCAGTGGAACACACTGTTATAAATATATTGAAGTTTTTATTTGTTTAATATTTAATGTGCCTAATTTTTATTTTAGATAACTGTTTTCTGAAATATGTGAAGCTTTTTGTGAGCGGGCAAGAGGAATCCAAGGTGCCTGAAGCAGCAGGGAATGCCCACTCTTTAAAATTTAAGCGCTCCACATTTCAAAAGACAGTTACTATTATCTTTTGCTTTGCAGGCTTGCAAGTATCCTATCTAACATGGGGCATTTTGCAAGAAAAAATAATGACTCAAGAGTATAACAATGGTTCAGAATCTGGAAAATTTTCAGACTCTCAGTTTTTAGTGTTTGTTAACCGTGTTCTAGCATTTGTTTTTGCAGGTACGTATGTGTTATTTTCCAGTCAGCCGAGGCATATTTCACCATTATATAAATATTCCTATTGTTCCTTTTCAAATATTATGAGCAGCTGGTTTCAATATGAAGCCCTCAAATATGTTAGTTTTCCAACTCAAGTTCTTGCAAAAGCCTCAAAAATCATACCTGTTATGATTATGGGCAAAATCATATCAAAGAAGTCATACAAGTACCACGAGTATGCTACTGCAGTTGCTATATCAGTTGGTACTGCTATTTTTTTATTGGCAGGACGAAGTTCTGATGATATTGCTACATCTACTACAGCCTCAGGTGTTGCTATACTTCTTGCTTACATCGTCAGTGACAGTTTTACATCTAATTGGCAAAGTGCTTTGTTCAAACAATATCACATGTCATCTGTACAGATGATGTGTGGTGTAAACTTATTTTCGTGTATTTTTACTTCCATATCTTTGTTACAGCAAGGTGGATTTGTTAAATCTTTTTTATTTTTGATGAAGTTTTCAAACTTTCTGTGGGACTGTGTGCTACTCTCTATATGTTCTGCTGTGGGACAATTATTTATTTTTTATACAATATCAGAATTTGGGCCAGTGGCATTTGTTATAATAATGACAGTAAGGCAAGTTCTAGCTATTTTGTTGTCATGCTTAATATATAGCCATACTTTAACTATAAGTAGGATCTTTGGAGTGCTTATAGTATTTTCAACTGTCTTCTTGAGGATTTATTTGAATTACAGGACAAAGAAAGGACCTGTGAAAGTTACTGTTGAAAATGATCAAAAGGTCTGATTTCACTTTCTACCCTTGTTGAGGATCTGCTGTAATTTTTTTTTTTAGATTATTATTTATATGTTGTCATATATTATTTTAACACTATATCTAATGTTTTAGCCTTATTTGTTATGAGATATTTTAATACACTTTTGAAGTTAAAATGGGAATTCTTTGATAAAAGTATATTTTATTGTTATTTTTTTCCTATCAAGGGTGTGCGTTTTCTGGAAAAAAAATGTAGGTGTTTTACTGTTGATAAATGTATTTATAAATGCTGAATTGTAATTTTGGGTGCTTTGAAACAAGTATTTGTCTTAGGTTGCCAAATTGATATTGATAAATACATAACAAGTGATTCATTGTTAATAAGGAAACAATGGAGTGCAATAAATGTTACTCATGAAGGCATGTTGGTTAATCCATTTTGCTCTGCATGTGTAAATTATGTAGGTACTCTAATTTTAACTGCTTTGTTTCTACTGATGATTTGTGTTAGTATTTGCTGGACAAGTATTAATATGTAAAAATTCTCCAGTTGTGTATTTTAGAAACTATGCTTAAGTTATAAAAAGTTTATGTAAAAGAATATGAGGTATTTTTTCCAGTGGGTGCTGAAATCAAGCAAGAAATAATTTCTATTAATGCTAGTTTCTATTTTAATTTTCTTTTTTGTTTTAGTTCAAAACTTTTTAAATATACAGGATGTCCCAAAAAGATTGAAGCACTCTAATTCTTTACTTGTTGGAGATAATTGGGCAATGTAAATTGCAAAAATGTTGAAAGTAAGGTAGGAAATAAGACTACATTAATGAAATAGTCCTCCCATTAATTTTCAAAAAGTTACACTTTTTAAATTTTTATACGACTATAATAAAAATAAAAATTTTCTGATTGATCAGATTTGTCTAAAGGGGTCGTATAAAAATTAAAAAAGTTTAACTTTTTGAAAATTAATGGGAGGACTATTTCATTAATGTAGTCTTATTTCCTACCTTATTTTCAACATTTTTGCAATTTACATTGCCCACTTATCTCCAACAGGTAAAGAATTAAAGCGTGTTTCAATCTTTTTGGGACACCCTGTATAAATAGTGCCAAACACAATTTTTAGCCTTACTATTTCTTTTATTTTGTTATGTAGATATTAAAGCAAATTAATGGCTAGAAAAGAGTTGTCAAGGTATAATGATGACATATAAGATTAATAGCTAAATTTTTGTCTTGGTTTCTAGATACACCTACAGGGAATTTGTTTCTATGGAATAAAGAACCCCACAAAAATAATTTTAAAATAAAAAGAAAGAAATTAGTTATTTTTTATTTAAGAAATATACTTAAGATCAATTTCTGTTAATCAATAATAGTAAATAGTAATAAATGGTAGCCAATATAAATTTGCTACCATTTTGCAGTATTTGTACAGAAATCTCAGTTTTTAAATCAATCCTTTTCAAGAAATTCTGTATTGTACAGAAATATCAGTTTTGTATTGCAATTATTACTGTGATGTAATGAAAATTTGCACCTATATTGCACCATGTTCTTTGATAGAAAAATTATTCATATTTTTCAGCTGCTGATGGTCCAATTATGACTATAAGTACTTAACCATAGAAATAAAATGATAATCATTTGGTCTAATGTTTATTATGCTAAAATTTTGAACATCTAATAAGGTTTTAAATATTTAAAAATACAAACTTTATATGCTGCTTTACTTTTTCTTTGAGTAACAATCTGAATGATTTTTGAACTTTTTTATTTCTTTATCACTGACATCAAGGGATGCATAAAGTAATTGTACTTATTAATTATTGATTAAAGTCAAATCATCCTCATGACTTGACTTCAGTTGCAAGAGCTGTCATCTGAGTGACCAAAGTGATGTATTAGTTTCTCTGCAAAAATTAACTTTTTTCAAATGTTTAATAATTTGTTTTAAAGTATTAATTTGGCATCAGGTTGTTTTTAAGTGATATTAATTTTTTTAGGTATATTCTATTAATATTCATATGAAAATTAAGAGTATTTGATTTGTATGATTAAATACAAAATAATACTTTAAATTATGTAATTAGAATCTTGCACAATGGTAAATTCATTTTTTTTTATAAGAACAAATTTTGTTTAAGTACCTATTTATAGAAACTCCTATCTTATTTATTCCTTGGGTATATTCCTTTACTTGTGAATGTGGTTCCCATTGGTTTTTACTAAAACCAGTTGCAGAAACTCAACCCAATATCTTCATTTTTGACTGTACCATAGCTGAAAGCTTGTCGCTTGTCATTTATGTTCTTTCTGGGTTGTGAATGAAAGGTTAAAGTGTTTTTTGGGATGTCTGATGATTAGACCCCTCCCCCGCTCACTACACAATCTGTTTTGCTTCTATATCCATTCATGTGAACAAAGTCAAGAAATATTTTTCTCTTGTCCAGATCTTTATCAACTTTTTGATATTATATTCAGTTTTATTATTTTTGTATGCTCATTAAATCAAGGAAACTGAAAATTGATCTTTTTTAATGCAAGCAAATCGGGCTTGTATTAACATTGTACCTTTTTATTGTTCATAATTTTCTTGTTACATGTGCAAACTTGTTAAATGCGGGCTTGCTATAAGTGGGTTCTACTGTAGTTTCATTTGAAAATGTTTATTTAAGAAATTGTGTAAAGGCCTCTCTTTGTCTAAACAGCTAGTGCTATGCTATCAATTTCCAGTCAATAAGCGTCGTGTTTGTGTGCAAGGTGCAAAGGAAAATCCCTAAGTGTTCATAGATACTTGTAGTGGTTCAGAATCCACTTTAGGTCCTTTACAATTTAGTCCTCTTGTACACAAAATGATTGTAGAGTAATAGTACAACCTAATTATAAAAAATTGTTTATTTATTTTAGTAACCACAAGTAATTGTAAGGTAAAGGAAAATGTGAACAGCATATTAAAGTACAAAGGGAATAATAATGCAGAATACAGCAGTTTCAAGGATATGCTGAATCCCCTTAATCAATGCTAGAGAACTAATAAATCCAAAGCCAAAAAGATGAAATGTACACAAATAGAAGAAACAGGGGTATATATACATAAGTAATTGTATAAGGTTTTAGCTTTATAATAATTATTTTTTATTGTTGTATCTTTGAATCAGAAGTCTGAAACTTGAAATTGCGTATTTTAGTTTTTATTACTATCTATATACAGGGTGTCCCAAAAACATTGACCTTGGCTTTTATTCCTTAAATATTGATCTTAGACATATATAATAAATTACAAAGTTGTGTAAAGAAAGGTACATAATTTTATGAAATCGATAAAAATTTTTAGGGGATTAAATTTGAAGAAAAACAAAAATGAAATTTTTATACGTCCCCCGTACAAAAACATTTCCAATGAGTTAAATGTGCCCCATACACTAATAAGGTGATGTACAAAATTTCAGCATTTTATCATAAAAAGTCCCAGAGATATGTTTAAACAAAGTTAAAATGTTTACAGCAAGAGTGCAAATGATGCAATGCAGAAATGCATCATAGGCAAATAATATCTGCCTCTTATGTTTAATGGATCTTTGGCATGGATGGAAAACATTTTGAACAAGCTTTGAAATATTTGTGTAAAGTTATTATTTCTACACAGTGTAGATACTTTTGTACCAATGAATAGCAAAATTATTATTTGTTTATGTAATCATTGTTTTCTTTTGTAATTTGTGTATGACCTCTGAAACGCGATCTGCCGACATGATTTTTCCCCTTTTGAAACCCATGTCGATGCATTGAAAAGTGGTTTAAGTCACCATTTTTGTCTTTTCATATCTCTGAGACTTTTTATGATAAAATGCTGAAATTTTGTACATCACCTTATTAGTGTATGGGGCACATTTTACTCATTGGAAATGTTTTTGTATGGGGGGCCATATTAAAATTTAAATTTTGTATTTCTTAAAATTTAATTCCCTTGAAAATTTTAATCGATTTCATAAAAATCTGTACCTTTTTTTACGTAACTTTGTAATTTATTATATATGTCTAAGATCAATATTTAAGGAATAAAAGCCGAGGTCAATGTTTTTGGGATACCCTGTAGATATCAACTAGCCTGCAAGAATTTTGTGGCAAAAAAAAAAGGCTTATTTATTTGTAATTTGGTGCTCTGAATTTGAAAATGACATTTATTTTAATTTTTGCACATCATTTACAGTTTTGTGCATTTTGAGCTTTTAGGGTGTTTTCAAATTTGGTATATATTGTTTCTAAAATCAGCATTTCTTGTCACTTTTGTTGAACATTTATATAAATTAATGACTATCAAATCACATTTGATGTTATATTTCTAAATAAATCAGAAAATTATATAATTTAGCTGTTTCAAAATGAAAGAAACTGCATAAAGTGCTAAAATATTTCACACCTTAGAAATGGTAATTTGTAGTGGTGAGGGTAAACTATATGTGGATCTTAAGCTTCTAAAATGCTACTAGAATAACAAAAAAATGTGTTAATTTCTTTTTTATTTTATATATTTGAATGGGATAGCTGAGTTTTTGTACGAATATGGAATAGAATGTGCATAAATCAAATGGAACAGCAAACACAGTCAACTAAACATATCTTTCAAACACTATAAAAAATATAGGTTGACTTTAAAAACACCTGAAGTGACATGTCAGCCTTTTGTGATGTTGAAAACCCAGACCACTCGACTGACCCGAGGGTTTACAGCAGCCTTTTGAGTAGCTGAACTTTCTCTATATTATTATTTTTCAACTATGGTCTGATGGATCTTATTGCTTCTCATCATTCACAGACTTTATTAGGTCACAAATTTTTGAAAATGTTTAACTTGTAACATTTAAAGGTAATATGCATCTAATTAAACAAGATAAGGCCCATGGTTAAAATTTTAAAAGTACATTTTGATATACTACAGAAAAACAAAAATTATTGTAAATATCAGTTATATATAGCTGACATATATGTATACTTGACTATGACATATACTTTAAAATATGATTAACTACATATTTATGAGTAATCAGACTTCTTAGTATTAAGATTTTCAGCATATTATAGAAATATGGTTCTAATCAGAATGTTTTGAAACTGAAGATATATTAGGTCCTACACAAATCAAATTTTACATTTGTAAACACATTTATAACTTTGTATAGGTTCTATATATGCTATTATTGAACTAATGCATTTTAAAATTTTGATTAAAAAACTGTCCAGAGCATGCAGTTAAAATACAACAGGAATTTTAAATATGTAATTCACCATTAAAGGCAAGCATATTTAAAAATTCTGACATGATACAAAAAAATCTGACTCATGATCTGCATTCAGTGGGCTAATATTCTTGCAAATTAACTTTTAAAATCGAGACTGCACAAAAAGTTTTTTCCGCAAAATGGTGTATTATTTGGTATCCTGAAAATGTATTGCATTTGTTTATAGTAATGTACCCTCTCAATTCCAGTGTAGCTGGTGGAGTATTTGTCTGAAGATAAAACTTGGGGGTTCTGAATCCTTCACTGGGCAAAACTTGGGCAAAACTGGTGCCTAAGCAGTGTTGACTGATACATGAAATAAAGGTACTGCAGGTAAAATATTACAAAGAAATTTAGGAAAAGTGGATTAGTTGAGGTTATGAAGTCAGGTATTTTTATGTTCTAAAATTTGTAAATTTCAAAATTTAACTTTGTAACAAGCCAATCCAGAGATACAAGTATGAGTTGGTGGTGCTTAAGAATTCATAATATTTGAGGGATGATGAATATAATTTAATGTTGCAATTGGTTTTAGTGGTAGTTTAATAGTTTTTTTTTTCAGAAATGTATATTGACCTCTCTTTTACACTTTACTGTATAGGTTAATATAGAAATCTGAAATATGTGTTTTAAATATGTTAGTTCTATTAAATGGAAGAATTCATAGGGAGTGAGAATTTCATTTCTTAATTACACTTTATTTTATCTATACTACTGAAAATATGGTTTTGGTTTTTTTTAGCATGTTTTTTTGTGCTTACATAAAAATCATTTTGAAGAGGATAACTTAATTTTCTACACATCATTATAATTAGTAAAATGTGCTTGTTATTTTGATGATACATATCAGCAGAAAGTGAACATCAAATTAAACAAATGAAGGGTGGGGGGGTAGATAAAGTTGTTATGTTACACATACTGATGTTTAAAAAGTGCCTTTTAATATTTTGTCATCATTATCTGTTATTATTACAGACATTTTACAGAAGATCAGCTTTTGTAGCATGACACCTTTATTTACACATCTCTTCAAATATATGTAAAAAATGATTTGTTTGCATACAGTTAAATGTCTTTGTAACAAATCTTCAAAAGATATGCAAAAATATTTTTGTTTTCCTAAATTAGCAATATTTTTTACTTTGTTTTTTCACAACTTCATTATTTCTGACACTGTTTTAAATGAATTTGACTGTATATGCATGTAGTGGCAGATGAACAATTTCGAGTGTCCTAATTTAGCCTGAATCACAGGGCTTTGTATGATACCATTGCTATGTCTAATGTCATGAATCGTAGGAAAATTGTCAAACGATGATGTCATATAATTCAGTGACATCAAGTTTGCTTTGGGGAGGTTTTATTTAGCATATATATTATACTGGAGGGTCTTTTACATTCATACTATGCTGCTTGAAAAAATGCAATTAACCTGATTTTCTGGGACTCCCTGTGTGACTGCGGGCTTGAAGTTTAAAATTCATAGTAAATCTGCCACTTTACATGTACTTAAATTGCATATATACATATCTTTATCAGAAAGAATTATAATTTGAAAAATAAAATAGGTTCCTTTTTATAAATTATTTTTAAATCAACAAAAATAGTGTTTTATTGTATTTAAAGGCATGGAATGCATAGATTAATTTAAAATGTAAGATTGTAACTTTAATCTTATTTATAACTATCTTATGTTGTATCATGCCAATTTGCCACAAACAAATATTGCTATGTTACTTTGTTATGCACAAATTTAACTGTATATACATGTACGTAAAATGTGTAAATGCATGTGTATGTATTTTGTAAAAAACAGAAAAAAAAAAAAATACTGTATTAAAAAAACTAGATACGTTTTTAATTATTTTTAAATCTGTAAAATTAGTGTTTGTTTTTAAAAGTATGAAATATATATATTAATTTCCAGTTTCTAATTATCTTTGTCATAATGTTGAAGGTTTGAGTTATGCAATTCGGTACTATTTTGTAATATAGATATTTATATAGAATGTATATGTATGATGTAACTTAAGCTATATTATTATTTAATTTAAAGTATTTTTAGATTGAATGCAAAAACTATAAAACTGAAAGTTTTTTTTAACCAGATTTTAATTTTTTCTGTTAAGTCAAAAATGGCTATTTTGTTTTTTAGATTAATCTAAACAAAACTAGGAATTTTTAACTAAACCAAATAAATCATGTTTATGCCATAGATATACAGTATACAGTGGTCATTATTAAATGATTCTTATTTGCCTTTTTAGAGACATCTATTGATGAAAAATCAACCATACTTTGTAGAACTAGCTAGTTGTTAAAGTATTAAAAAAATAGAAAGAATGTTTTTTAAATCACCAGCAGGGAATATTTGGCACCAAGGATGATAAAATGCTCCAAAAATATGTGATCTTAAAGTGTAATTTCGAGGTAAATGAACCAGCAAGTTAAACTCCAAAGTGTGATGATTTTTTTTTTTTTTTTTTTTTGAGTTAATATATGAGTAACATAATTGTCATTATTTTTACTGTGCAGCTTTTTAAAGTACTTTCAGCAATGGGGGAGACATTGTTCTTTTCCTATGACCAAGAATATTATAAAACATAAATGGGTCTATAAATTCAGAAAATTAAAAATTTTGTTGTATGCATTTATTTTGTGTAAAGTGTTGTATTGTGGACTTTACAGAATATGCTGGGAGGGTGCTTAGCAGGCTGCAAATAAGCAAAAACATTATTTTTGCATTAATATTATTTTTTTCGAAATTTCTATTTTGAATTTCACTTGTCACTTTTATTTGTTATATATATATATATATATATATATTAATTAATTAATATTACAGTGGATTCTCGTTAAGACGGCACCTGTTTAAGATGGATTTTTTTGTTATTACTTACAAATATGGATTCCTCAGCTAAGGTCTACAGACTGTACATGTTATAAACATCGCTTAACATGTATTGATCATTTGTAAAAATGGACATCTATTTAATTAAGCAAAATTTATTTAATTTTGTCAATCAACAGATGATGTTCTAAAAAATATTTTTAATTGGTTAAAATTGAGAATGGAACAGGGAATACCTAGAAGAAACAAATAAAGATTTCTTTATTTTTAAATAGTATGACTACATTTTGTTTGTACACTGAATGCTAATATTTTATGTTTTTCTCATACAACTATCAATAAAACTTTTGAATTAAATTTTCTTGTTAATGTTTTAAGTTGTATTTTATCATAATTTACATAAAATTGAGGAAAACAAACTGTCCTTATTATTTTTCGTAATAACTTCAGATTTATTGACTCCCGTTATAATAGACTCTTGATAATATGGATAATAAATGTTGGCCCTAGACTGTTCATTTTAATGAAAGTTCACTATATATATATATATATATATCCATGGCTCTAGAAATCGACTTGCTGACTCATCTGAGCAATTTGTCAGAAACAAGTGGCTTGTAGATTTTTTTAAGTTAATTTTTAAAAGCTTTTGCTATATTTAGACATACTTTGGCATATAAGAATCCATTTCATTTTTATTTTTTTAAAGTAGATTCTGGAAAACAGTACTTTGAATGTATTGAAAGAAATAATAGAACTTCATGTTGAAATTCTTAGCTTGCTAGTGTAAATAGTATATGTATGCATGCAAAATATTAATCTAATGCATTCAGAGGTATTTGAATGTTGAACTAAAAATATTTGGAGTATGGGTCTCTATTCAGCTTTCTCATACATGCATAATGCACTTAGTTCTGCTTGTATTGCAATAATTATTAGAGTGAAAAAGTAAGGTATATCTTCAGATTTCGTACCCAAGTATTTTCATATTATTGGAAAACAATACTTTTTTTGCACAGTAGCATGATAAAGTAAATATATCCTAAAGGAAATATAAACTGTTTGGTTTAAATGAAAGCTATTTCATTATTTGATACATTTACCTGGTTTTATGATCCAGAAGATTTAGAGGAAACATTTTATCAAATACCTGTAATAAACAGTTTCATAAATTTAATGAAAGAGTACTACAAGTGGAAAGTTGTGAGGAAGTATTTAGAATTACACCAATGAGCAATATAGACCTATTTTAATTTCTTTCAATGTTGCTTGAAATTATTTAATCTGAATTTATTTACTTATCCATTTAATCTAAAAGTACAGTGTGTAATGTTGTGGCAGAATTTGGTATGGCACTGCCTTACCAAATTCACAACAAAAATCCTGCCCTAGTTCCAATATATAACACAATTGCATGAACATTATTAATTGTCATTACTGTTATTGCCATTAAATCCCTTATGTATTGTGGTACGATTGATAATTCGGGTGGTGAGATGTAAGATGCGTTTCCACATGACCTGCCTTCTAGACCAGGGTTTGCCACTTTGAAAGTAGTGCTCGTGAATGAGGTTTTAATCAAATGGATCTAATAAAAGGGAAACTGATGTCATCCACGAATTCTTCAATTCTGACAAGATGTTTTGCACAATTTAATATTGCAATTGCCATCAGCTATCAACACTTTGATGAGTTGGTTTTAAAAATAGTTTATGGTGGTGCTCAAGTGGATCATTCTTAACAATTATCAGTTCATGCCAACATGTGGATCCCATTTCATTGTTTATCTGTATTATATACAACTAATTCACAGACTTTGACAGATACTTCTGGACTATGGCTAGATATGAAGATATATTAAGTTTAATATGTCACCAGAAGAGATCAAAAGCAATATGATTTGGCGGACTGCGTGGAATATATGTTCATAAAATGAGTTTATTGTAATAAGTAAATTTATTTCTAGCATATTATACCTCATGGACTCTTTTTTACCATGAGGCACTGAAAACAAATATATAATTCCCTGAGTGGCACTTAACATAGCATGACTTTGTTTTCAATGCGAGTGATGATGGCAAATAATTTTTTTTTCATATTTTTAATCCACAAGTCAAAGTGTCATATAAAGCACAACTTCCATGCAAATGTATCATTCTCTTGCATGAAGTCTCTTGGTGACTTATCAATGTATGAATGACACTTTCATATAGATCATATGAATGACACTTTCAAGCAAGACTTGATTGCAGATAAATCAGTGAATAAGTGGTATTTTGAACTAAATGTTACTGTCATACATTTTAAATGTATGTAAAAAGGAATATTCATGGATATTTATATATTGTGTAAATTATAGTATGAACTAAATTCTGTTACTAATATTTATCTTTTCTTTCTAAAAGTAAATGTCTTGCCAAAATTTGAAGATTTGTTTTTGCAACCTTGACCTAATCATAGGGTTTAATATATACTACTCTACAAGTAAATATTTTATTTGACTACAGTAAATTTAAGTTGTGTTTCTGGAGCTCTGGATTACTTATAGCATTTAAATTATTATTATGTGCTATTATTTATTTTTATTTATATAAATGCATATTTTTACTTTGGTATATTATACTGGTGTATTTTGTTGTAGATGTTTTTTATTTAGTTAGTTGTGTTCAGCTTTTATTTTCTGTTTTCATTTTATTTGTTGTATTTTAACCGAGTTTGATTCAAAAGCTTCCTTGTTAAGTATTTTTGCCAGAATTATTCTAAGTCACTTATTTATCAAAATATACACTTGTGATTACTTCTATTGCATTTAGAAGACTGATCTTATTATTGTTTTCATCTTGTTCAGCACAACATTGAATAACAATTTTGTTACCTGCAGGGATGTGGAGTTGGAATCAGTAAAAATATACTGACTCAGACTCCTAAATAAAACTATTTGAAATAATTTTATTTTGGAATATTTAATATTTTAATAGTTTTTAAAATAGTTTTTAGGCAATAAATAAAAAGAAAACATTAAATGTTTACCAGTTATAAATGATACATATAATATTGATATGAAAAATTAAAAATTAATTGCTATTTATGTCGGTATCGAAATTGGCTATTAAAAAATGAGGAGTCAGAGTCTGACAGTAGAGGAAAAGAGGAGTTTGAGTTAGTGTCGAAGGTTTGAGGTACCGATTTCACAGCCCTGGTTATCTGTTTTTCAATGAGTTTGTTTTGCCTATATTTTTAGTTCTTTAATAAAAACTGATTTAGTTTGAAGTTCTGCTATGTTGTATTTTTTAATACTATCTTGTATATTTTCCTTATACAATAATATATACTTCAACAGTGAATGAGATTCCATCTACATCCCTAGTTCAGAAAGACCTGTTAGCTAACTTACCCTTACGTGTTAGTCTGGTGCTGATTAAATTAGTCTGATGCTGATTTGGTACAAATGTGAAAAATATAAGCCTTTATTACTTTCCTTATATATTATAATGTATGAGGAAAATATTGTGATGGGGTCGAAAATTCGAATTCGAGTTTTCGACGGGAGAGCACGTTTCAGGCATCCCTGATCACGAATCACATACTTTTGAGGTGATGTCTGTGTATGAAAGTATATGTGTTTGAAAGTATATGTGTGAAAGTGTGAGTGTGTGTGTGTAAGAGTCTGTGGAGGCGATAACTGACGAACAAATAGACCGATTCGAACGAAATTTGGTACAAAAATTACAATCCGTGAATACTGGAAGCCTATTGTTTTTATACGCAATCGAATGTTCAGAACCCCCTAAATTTTCGAGTGAAATTTTGAAAAAATAATCAAAATCTCTAATAAAGTTACGCAAATTGACATTTTTTATGTAATTTTTCATTAGAAAACGATTAACATAAATTTTAGAACTCTGACAGGAACCGTTCTCGAGATATTGCACATTTAAAAAAAAAAATATCAAAAAATTATATAAAATAAAAAAAAATATTTCCTATTGAGAAACATGTTCACTTTTCATATGTAATATCATGCGATAAATTGGGTGACATTATTCCCGTGGATCCTAGCTCGTTCCAGTTCCATTCATGAAGAAAGATATTTTGAGTAATACTTTTGTATTTGAACTCCAATAATCATTTATCTGCTATAAGAATAAATTATTTTTCTCTATAACGCTTGGCGAGACTTTTGGCGACGAATTTGGCGGAATGTCGCCAACTTGGTGATTTTTTTAAATGTTACCAAATCAAAGAAAATCTCGCCAAATGTGTAAAAATGACGTTAAATCAATGAAAATAATGACTATTTAACAAAAATTCAATATTTTGGAAAAAATATAAGTATCTACTATAAGAATAACCTATTTTGTTTTTACTGTAAAAGTAGTAAATACATTGCATTATATAAGGAAAGTCATGTGCTGCCCACATCAGATATTTTTTATTCGAAATGATCTGCAAAATTTGACAAAAACCGAGATGAAGGAAATAATGTATCTAAATGCATTCATCAAATGTTTGTTTTATACGTAATTTTTAATGATAAAACTAATAAAACTGCTGCGATTATCCTAGGATAAACCGTTCTTGGAATTTTGGCGTTCAGGTTTGGAATTTTGGCGACTTGTGCGTATCTTTTGACGACTTGTGCGTTTCTATTTTCTTACCATGGGCGTATGCACGATTTTTTCGAGGGGAGGAGATTTTTTAGAGCATGTTTTAATTAAAATGTAGGGTAAAGCACAGTAAAAAAAAAAAAAAAATGTTGCTTTGTGCTTTCTTTGTTTATAACTATAACCTTTCATTCTTTCAAAGACTGGAAATGTTTGTTTTCCATAAGAAGTATTGGTTCTGATCTCCGTGTTTTAAAATTTAGTGTGTTGCGAAATGTATTGCTTTTGTATGGAAGTATTTGAAATGAAATGCAGTCTGTATGTAAAAAGAAAAGGCTTTACTTCATCTTAAGTTACAACTTATTTTAGTAAAAATGTATTAAAATCACTGGCAATGGTTCCCTTCCGATGGAATCCAAATGGTTTTGCGTGAATAAAATTTTTGTTTGTGGGTCGCTATCTTTAGACATTTTCAAACCATTAAAATATCGAAATCATAACCACTCTATTTCAAAAACTAAAAACCTGATCCGAAATTCAATGTATCTTTGTAGGGATTTTTAAGGGTTACAAATTACTTCTTATAGTTCATAGCATTTCAGCTTTTCAAGATATAAGTATTACAAACTTACAAAATTTTCAATCTTCTTCAACTTAGCAAGAGAATTTCTCAAAAAGTATAAGAACTTTGTAAAAACAAATTATTAATTTGGTAATTGGACTTCCTTTTTAACATTTTTGTCGCTTACTGTTTGTATTTATATTTTATAGTTTCGAAGATACTTCGAGTGAAAGTTAACAAAAGTAGGCAAAAATTTGTTTGGATAAAACCTTTTTGTTTTTGAGAAAAAAAGTTAAAAATATTGAAATTATTTTTATATATCCATAATTTGTACCCTATTTCCGACAAAACAAACAAAAATTGTTTACATTTTTATCTATTAAGTTTGGAGATTATAAGCGTCTAAAGTGTTCATATTTTTTGTAACGCTCCGATTTCAGACAGAAATACTCCAACCATGATGCTATTTACATAAAAAAATTTGTCTCAGAATTTGAGCAATTTTTCATATTTCCATTATTCCAAACCAGTAGTATTATACCGAGGACAGATTTTGTGAAAATTATTGGCTGGCCAAAGAGTTGCGTTTTTGCGAAATAATATAAGGTGTAGTGAAATTTTGCTCTTTCAACAGTGAAGATTTTATTTTTTTTTAACATATTGCAGAAATATCTAGATAAAATAAAATTTAAAAATATTGCACAAATATCAAACTGCATATTTTTCATGGCCATAATTTTAGTTTTAACCTTATTCGGCTATTTGGCTGAAGAGTTTGTTTTTAAATTTGCCATACAATTTGGTATTGAAGGGCTTTTAAATCTTCCTTGTTACATATTTAACGATTGTCTTGCTCGTTATTTTTTTCATAAATGTTTTACTTTTCCTACATTTTTATTAGAGTTTCCAACAATTATTGGAGTTTCATTAAAATTTCCCTCTTTTCCTACTTTTTGAGAGTTATGAACCCGATGTGAGACCTGTCATCATTATGCATCTTTCTTGCATAATAAAGGAAAATGCGTGTGTGCGGTCTGCAGCGGGAATCGTATATAAAAGAAAACACAATAGGAGAGCGATGCCTTTTAGAAGTCACTTTCTGTAATATTATTGATCACTCCTTGCCACTTTTTTCTTCAACCCAGACCTACCAGAAAGGTATAAGGTATCTGTTTGAACTGCCGGGAAGTGCTATCCAATTTAGAACGGAACCCAGTGGGGGAGGCATCCACAGGGACCGTACCCTCCTTCCCCTACCACCAACCTCTCGGAAGGACTTACGGACCCACATGTTTAACGTGAACGTACTCCGCGGGAATCGAACCCGGGCCGCCCGAGTGCAATTCCCGCGCGTTAACCACTGGGCTGTCGCGCCCCCTTGCCACTTTCTGTAATAATATTGATATGTTTATAAGAAAACATTAACTGGGGTGTGGCACAACTCTGCTTTCGCATACCAAAATCTATTTTAAGTAGCTTTTTTTTTCTTTTTTGCAAATTTTAGAAGAGATATTTTGAAGAATCGGTACCGTGGGTCAAAATGATTACAATTATAGTGCGGAGGACCCAGACCGTCCGACCGTCTGGGCAGCTGTTTGAACGGCTGTACAATTATAGTGTGAAAGGCCCAGACCATACAGCCAACCCAGGGGTTTACGGCAGTGTACAATTATAGTACAATTATAGTGTGTTACTATTCACTTTAAAGGGTTTGAAAAAAATCTTTCGATTGATATCATACTTGGAAGGTCCCTCCCCCCGAGAGGGACTAATTGTATCGCGGCTATTTTACACAATGATTGAAACTATATTTAGTCTAGTGATCATTGATCCAAAAAGAAAGTCTTTTGTGTATGATTATGTCAAATTTTGTCTTTCGCTGCCATGTTAAAAAAAAAAAATAAAATTTCGAATAAATTTCAAAGTTATCACTTGAATTTAAAAAGTCTATCTAGTTCTCGATTTTTTTATAACAAAGCCGGATATAAAGTAACTTGAAAATCCATTAATATTTATGGCCGCTATCGGGTACACAAAAAATCGACCACAGACAGACATCATTCCGAAAATAGTCGAAACGTGTTCAGGAGGTCTTAAAACACATATTGGCATCAAAATCTCGAATTCGAAAAATTTCCTGAAAACAATACATTCTCTATTATATTGCATAGTATGAGAGAGTAAATATGTATATCCTCTCTAATAATTGTACTTTACTTTTACATAGGAGTCTAAGCAAGGGTTATGGCGGCCCTACCTCTTATAAGAAATAGAATTAAAGAAATTGCTGACAATTATATTCAATTATGGAAAATTAGCATTATTTAAAAAATATTTACAAGATTAATTTCAATAACCTGGACATGTATCAATTGTGTATATGGTTACACCTACATTTATCTACTTCCATTTTTAGCATTTGGACTTTTCTTGAAGCATTTCAATAGTATTTATTTGCAATAAATGTGAAAGAGGAGAGAGAGAGAGAGAGTGTGTACGGGAGGGGGTGTAATTAGATAATTTCATTCCAAATCACTATTTCCGCAGGTGCTAAAATTAAAATGACAAAGAAACGTACCTGAATTGAAAACAAATTTCGATTTTGCATTAATTTTGCCATTTAAAGTTTATTTTATTTATAGGCCGATTGGTAAATTTCTTTGACTACAGCCATTTGTAAAGCCCTATGTTTAGCTTAGTTAGCTTTTAGTTAACATTATTTTATCTTCCCACAGAGTATGAGATTGAAAAATTAAAAGTGAAATAATTTTGTGTACCATTTATATGTACCGATAATATTTTAAAAATATATGTTATATAAAAAAATGATCTTGTTTAATGATTAGCTTATCTATATATCTAGTCCAGATTCTAGAAAAGTTCGTCGCAGCTAATTGAAATAGGTAGAATAAATAACTGCGAACTATCCTTTATATATAAAGGATAGTAGATAATATTGGCTGTCTATGAGGTAACGTGTGTTGAGTAGTATGAAAATGTACTGCTAAGTGCTGCTTAAATTTCGTCACTGTACATTTTGAGCAATTGACTGCTACTTCTCTATGTTGCAAAAACCTTTAAATATATATAGTGCATATATTATATGCTTGTACTCTTTCACAGTTATCCAGTTGCGTTCCGACCCGCATCAGGACTGTGAAATGATTTTGCACTCCCTTAAACCCAGCATGCTTTTAAACAAAACATTTTAAACAGATTTAATTATTTGATTTTTCTGCAATTTCTGAATAAAGTTCTAGCATAAATTAATAACATTTAAGAGTGTTTTTTTAACAGGGGCATGTTGGCATGTTTTTAATTGCAATATTTCTAAAATATTCGTAAAAAAATAGATGCAAAGTTTAACTTTTTATTTGATTTTCCTTTTAATATGTATTTAGCAAATGATTGCTTTCTGTGAAATTTTTTATGAGAAATGACATGTAATCAATTCCGATATGCTAAGATAAAAACCGTTTTGACGAAGTTTTCCGTTTAAAGGAATTATAGCAATTTGTCAATAAAAACAACAAATAACCAAGTAAAAATTAAATAGAACATACCTTACTGCACCTATTTTTAGGTAAATCGTTTCTTAAAACTTACACTATCTCGAAATGAGGGCGCGGTAGCCCAGTGGTTAGTTCGCGGGAATTGCACTCGGTAGGCCCGGGTTCGATTCCATCCACTGCCAAAACTGTCGCCGTGTTCACGCGGAGTACGATCACGTTAAACATGTGGGTCCGTAAGACCTTCCGAGAGGTTGGTGGTAGGGGAAGGAGGGTACGGTCCCTGTGGATGCCTCCCCCACTGGGTTCCGGTCTGAAATGGGTGGCTTTTCCCGGCCGTCCAAACAGTTACCTTACACCTTTCTGGTAGGTCGGACGGTCTGGGTCTCAACAACTACTACCTCGAAATAAGTACGGTTCAGCGTTTTGAAAGTTTCAATCCTTTTGTAGAGTAAAATTAAACGTATAGAATGATTGATCGTTGAACGTGAATGATTATCATTACTTTTGTTATATTACTGCAAAGACCAATGCTTGTTCTTAAATATTACATTTGCACAAACTGTTATAATAATAAAAAAAATTCTCAATTGAATTATTTTTTTGAGATAATTATGCTCACACACTCACATATATACGACATTCGTACTCACATACGTATACTCACACTCGTATATCGCCACAAAACACATTCGATTTTCGTTCAGGTGTGACCAAAACATGTTTATTTGTTCGAAATCTGAAATTCAATAAAGCAGACATGTGTCAGTAAAGTGACGATAATGTAATTGTTGTCACCTTACTGACATATGATTTCTTTATTTAAGGAAGTATTGCCAGCTTTTATCTTATAAGCAGCAGCTTGATTTATTGTAATTGGACGATTAAGTCAGCTCGTCATACATTGTGTTTCAGCATAGTTGATCTGGCCATTCATGCTTTAGCAATTAGTTTTAGATACACACTTCCAATTTGAAAGATTGTTTAAATTTAAGAGCGAAATTATTTCATATAATGTTTTTTTCCGATGGGAGATATTTTATTAAAATGAGGGGGATCTAACTTTTTTATCCGGTCCCCTAAAGAGAAAAGTTCAATTAGAAAAAGTTGCGCTATATATATAGAAACTAGTCTAAAGAAAAACAAAAAACTCGGATGCATATTTTTGCAGTATTTATGAAGATATTTACAATAGAATTAACGTAAAAATAAAAATAAAATTGTATAGAAAACACGCCAATTTAGCAAAGACTTTGAAAATAAAGACAACTAAAGTTGGTTAATTAAAATATCTTTAATAAAAGCACTATCAATGGCGTACATAAAATAATATAATTTTATATACGTCATTGATGGTGTTTTTATTAAAGACATTTTAATTAACCAACTTTGGTTGTCTTTAAAAATAAAGAAGTAACGTAAAATAGTAAAGAATAACACAAAAAAAGTAAGTAAATATGTAACGTCGAAAGCCCAGACCGTCCTACTCGTCCTTGAGCAGCAATTTGGACGGCTGGGAAAAATAAATAAGTAACGTAAAAACTACTGAAATAGGGAGAATGGGAATCGGATTTTCCCTTGATTCGACAAATTGACGATTTTCCCTCGATTGTTGACTCGTGCTGCAGAGTCGGACTCCAAATTGAAATCAGACTTCGTATAAAATGTATCTGCTCAATGTTATTTGCAATTGAAGGGGAAATTTTTCCGATTTTCTAAATAAGCCATGAAATAATCCATCGAATATTGCAGATAATGTCACCGGATCTTTTTCTACTGTACAGCGCAACTTTTTCAAATTGAACTTTTTTTTGTCAAGGGATCCTATAAAAATTTAGATCCCTATTTTTTTTTTAAATATCCCTCATAGAAAAAAAAAATCTGATGTGGGCAACACATGACTTTCCTTATATAATGCAATGAATTTACTACTTTTACAGTTAAAAAAATGTTATTCTTATAGTAGATACTTATATTCTTTTCAAGATATTGAATTTTCTTCAATTAGTCGTCATTTTCATTGATTTAGCGTTATTTTTATCAATTTGGCCAGATTTTTGTTAATTTTGCAACAATTAAAAATGTCGCCAAGTTGGCGACATTTCGCCAAATTCGTCGCCAAAATCTCGCCAAGCGTTATGGACGGAGAAACAAGTTATTCTTACAGCAGATAAATCACTATTGGCGTTCAAATACAAAAGTATTACTCAAAGTATCTTTTTCCATGAATGGAACGAGCTAGATCCACGAGAATAATGTCACCCAATTTATCGCATGGTATTACATATGAAACGTGAACATGTTTCTCAATAGGAAATATATATTTTTTATTTTATATAACTTTTTGATAACTTTTTTTGAAAAATTTGCAATATCTCGAGAACGGTTCATGCTAGCGTTCTAAAATTTATATCACTCGTTTTCTAATGAAAAATTACATAAGAAATGTCTATTTGCGTAACTTTATTAGCGGTTTTGAGTTTTTGACGATTTTTTCAAAATTTCACTCGAAAATTTAGGGGGGGTTCTGAACATTCGATTGCGTATAAAAACAATAGGCTTCCAGTGTTTACGGATTGTGATTTTTGTACCAAATTTCGTTCGAATCGGTCCATTCGTTCGTCAGTTATCGTCTCCACAGACTCACTGACACACATACACACACACACACAAACATACTTTTTCACACACACACACACACACACACACACACACACACACACATATACTTTCACACACACACACATAGACATCACTTCAAAAATGTTTGATTTGTGATCAGGGATGCTTGAAATGTGCTCTCCCGTCGAAAACTCTAATTCGAATTTTCTACCTCGTCACAATACTTTCCTTATACATTATGTATATAAGGAAAGTAATATATGAAAGAATTTAGCATGTAATTTTAAGGAATTTGGAATTATACTTCTGAAACAACGTACTGAAGCACGAAAAACGGGATTAACTATGCTGAAACACTGTATGATGCGGTGCATAAAGTTATTTATAGGATTCTCTTCGATACGCTTGTGCCACTTGTGTGTTTAAAATCCTCGCACATTTCCCGATTAGTTACTATATGACCTCTAACAAAATAAGTATTTTAGGGTCTTTTAGACAAAGGCCAACAAAGCATACTTGTGCTAAGATCAATGAAATTCTTTATATAATACTGGAAGCAAGAATATTGAATTCAGGATTCTCTCAAAGTGATAAGGATTATCAAATAAATGAAATTTCATTTTCAAAGATAGTGAATTGTTGTTAATTTGGGGAGGCTTTCATTGAAGTCCGTACCTCTGAAATGAACCTTGACTCCACTTCAGATGCTGGTTGGCATGTAGTGTCAGATGTACAATGAGATACACAAAAGCAAGAGGTCCAAAGATAACAGAGAGTTACATTTATTCGTATAACACAGAACTCTTCCACATACAGAGACTATACAACAAACTGGCGATAAAGAAATAAAGCTGCTTGGTAAAAATTGGCACTCTGTAAAAAGCGTCCTTACAAAATAGCTCTTACAATAAATACAATATATATTGGCAGAAAGCAAAAGGCAGAAGTGGTTCTATTAGCAGTTTCGACAAGCAATGTCTGTACAAAAATACTACTGCAGTAGAGCATCGGTTATCAGCACACTGTTCGGAGCTGGATTTTGATAATGCAGACTTTATGTGCTTGCAGATTAAGTGTTTAATCGTGAGTTGGAATTAGGTCCAAATAGATGTTTCAAGAAGTTATTTTATTTGGATTTTACAGAAATTATTCAGCAGTTAATGTTATTTCACACACAATACAAAAGATCAGGTTTAAAATAGAAGTACTTTAAGACTGAAACGATGAATGGTAATATCTGGGGAAGAAATTTTATATGAATCATATACTTGTACTTGTCACATCTAAGATCAACTTGTTTTACGTTTGTATATAGCACTATTATAGGAATCCCAATGCTCGACTCCTCGCTGGAATCTTCAAAATTGTGTTAGTCATGCATGCATGGATAGTTTGACCTTGTAGGATAGCTAGACCTATTGAAAGGAAACCTCTTCTGAAAGGTTATTAATAACTTTCCTTTCGAAGTTCGTTCAAAGACACAATGCAAATTCAAGAACAGTTCAAGTTAACATTGAAAAATGATTGATTTAATTTTGTTTAGCAATGTATTTCGATTTGAAGGGATTACGTAACTTTGCATCATTAAACATTATTCGTATATGTAATCATTCATTTTGCAGTTAATAACATTGAATCATGTTCACTCCTAACATTGCCGATAACCAAGGCTATACTGCACTGGCCAGAAGAAATCATCAAAAAATCGCTAAATAATGACATGTTTCTCATGCTTTGTATGTATAAATATTTTCGTGCAACATTTATTCATATTTAATAGTATGTAATATTTTTGAAATATGGACGCAGTTGCTCAATTTGCAGAAAATAAGTTTCGTAGAGTGGAAAACTTGATAAATGTCATTTACATTGTAAAATGGAAATGCTCTGTCTAACTCAAGTCTATCGGCGAAGAATGTAAAACTCTATACTTGCCGTAAACGGATTACATTCCACAAATCGTGATAAATTGCATTTGTAGGCTTTAAAACGAATTTTCTATGTGTCAACATTTTTAAAATAACTCAAAAAATGACGCTTTGTCCAAATTGAGTTTTATGTACATTTCAAAAACCACTTCTTAGGTTAATACATCAGAATCGCATTGAACTAAGTATAGTGAATTTTAATGCTTTTAAATCTGGCGAACGTTTATTGTAAGAAAAAAAAGTTTTATTTAATCTCGAAGAGATTTTTAAATAAAATTGTGTGGGAAACACGTCAATTTAACAAAACTTTAAAGATAAAAATAACCAAGGTTGGTAAATTAAAATGTCTTTAATAAAACCACCATTAATGACGTATATAAAATTACACAACTAGAGGGCTTCATCTATGAAAAAATGATCAATGTGCAATTGAGGTTGTGGCCTGTATATTAGAGCTCATGTTCGTCACCCACAATTTACTTTGCTGCTGATGAAGGATATAATAATGTCCGAAAGGACATAACAATGTATAATAATGTATAATAATGTCCTTTCGGACATTATTATATCCTTCATCAGTAGCACAGGCTTTGCAATTGAGGCCACAACCTCAATTGCATATTGATCATTTTTTCGTAGATGAAGCCCTCTAGTTGTGTAAATTTATGCACGTCATTAATGGTGGTTTTATTAAAGACATTTTAACTAACCAATTTTGGTTGTCTTTATTTTTAAAGCTTTTTAAATACTGACAGATATAACCGCAATTTGTAAGATGACGTAAATAGCTTTTGAAAACATAGCTAAAATGCAGAAAAAGGTTTTAATTAATAAAATATATCTCTCTATATCAAATAAGAAAACTAACAACAGCCGCCTCTGACAAAAGCCTGTAAAAATGTTCTGTAAATGCTAGCTAACTCCAGTTCTCTATGGTATCAAATATATAAAATTGTTATCTAATATTTTAGAATAATGTGCTACGTTTTCACTTCAATTTTGGTTACCGCCAAGTTTAAATGTTTATTTTTTATACAATTTTGAGGTGTCAATTTCATGTTTTTCTAAACAATTAGCATATTATGTGGTTTCTTGAGGGTGCTTTCGATTTGAATTCGTACATTGTACGAAAATCAAAGCAATCGTAACTCTTACGAAATGCGAACCAATCGTACCTCGTACGAAACTAGAGCCAATCGTACCTCCTAGGAACTTCGAACTAATTGGCTATGAGGAAACTTTTGTATAGCAAGCTCCAAATATACTTTAACTACATGCATATATGGATTCTATAATTTTGTCGAGGTTTGTAGGTTTTCAATAATTTAAACCCGAAATATTGATACTCCATACCAAAATCAGGGCGTTGGTGAGTGTAGCGAACAGAGTTCTGTTAAGCTAAAAGGGCAGATAATCTTTCCACAGTAATAAAAATACAGAAAAATATTCTAAATCTCCTTAAAATGTTCCATAGAGGGAAAAAAAATTTCGAGATGTACACTATGGAGGAAAATTCTAATATATTGGAATGTTCTTTAATTCAGTTCCAATTGATTTGCATCAAAGACCATTCTCTGGGGTAAATTATACCTAAAATAACGTCTTTAAGAACTTTCAGATAACATGAAACGGGCAAGTAGAGCATTATTTTGCTATTTATTAATGGCTGTTTACTCGCACCTAGGGTTATAAATTGAAAAAGTACTCTAAACAAGCTTAGAACCAATTCTAATAAATGAGGAAAATTCTTTATTGTAAGCCAGCCTTCTTAAAAAGGCGTGTTTGTTATATTTTTCTATAAGAAAGGAAGATATCTTTAAAAAATGAAAAATCGGAATAAATTTTAAACCGGATGGAAACCAGTCGTAAATCGGGAGAATCCCAAAACGCATGTAGTTACCCTAGCCCTATTCATTTGAACTTGTATAAAATATACTTAGATACAGAAATAATTAAAATACAATATACTGTTACATTTATGACAATAAGCATATAATAAGAGTGAAACCGGTTCTTTGGATGCTGTTATCTGTATTGGGATCCAATAGACTATGTTTTTGTAGGGTTACCAAGTCACAATGTTATTGAATTTCAACCCTTATTCCCTCCGGCCGTCCAAATAGTTGCTCTTAGTCCTCTGGACGAGTCGGACGGTCTGGGTCTTCAACCCTTATTCACAAGTTTTGCAACCATTAATGGGGATCATTACATAATTTTTTTTTTTTTAATCACTATAGAGATGAAAAATTAGTTTTATTATATTTAAAAGTTACCTTGTTGTGAGATGCATTATAGAAAAGGAAATACATAAATAGCTTTTAAATTTATGAAATTTTGAAAAATTAAAAAAAAATTAATTATGATACACATTTACTTATTGTGATTTGTGTATCATTATATCTTAGGTTATGAAAGAATGCATTCCTATATTTAATATTTTTCTCCAAAAAAATGCACAATAAATTTATATTTATCATATAAAAATTTTGTCGAAAAATACGTATTTCTCAGATATAATAATATTTTTCAAAATTATAATACTACAACTTAAAAAAAAAATACCATGCATACTTTTATGGTACATGTTTTGAACATTAAAAATATAACAAACTATTTATGATTATCGTATATTAGAAAAACAACCTTAGCAGTTACAATAAAATAATAAATGTGAAATTTGTGTTGTGTGAAAACAGCAAATAAAGTTCTCAGTTTATTAAGAGGATTGTGAAATACTGCTTTATAAAATCCTTTCTAAAGAGCACTTTGGTACAAGATAGAAATCTAAAATAAATTCTGAGAAGTGATTTTTAAGAATATGTCGATTTGAAATTAGGAAGAAAAAAAATTCTAATTGTTGATGCTAAATTACAAATTTTCGTGTAACGATCCCCCTTAAAATACTTTTAATGATTTCCAATTATTTTCAACAGTTTTTTAATACACAGAACTGCTATTTGTGATTTTGTGAAATTTGAAACTTTGTTTGTATATTCTTTGAAAACTTAGCGGGAAAGTTGAAAGAAAACTAGAAAAGCATGAAGTCTTCTAAACTTGTGCATTACTGTTTCCATCCATCTATAATGGATCGATATGGGAAGGGCTTTTAAAAAGGAGTATAGACATATTTTCAATCTCTTTTCCATTTCAAAAGTTGGACAGTGGAAAATAAAACCGAAGTTTCTTTCAATCTAAGAGTATAACTTGATCGATTCAGGGATCGATAAGCATTAGCCCTGCCGATCTATACGGCTTCTGAAAGTTTATACATTTTTTACATTTCCCAATTTTCTCCTCTGTTCTTGAAATATTGGTATGGTCTAAAACAAGAAGTATCAATTTCGTAGGGAAAAAAAAAAATTAAAGTTTTAGGAAGTTTAAAGGATGCTGAATGAAGTTTTCTTATGCGTCAACTTCTACTGAGAATCGAAGAGGATATGAATTCTATATAGCTAAAGTTACGATTGGGTTGCTGTATTGTCAAAATATAAAATAAAACGAAAATTTTTATATTTTTCATTTCAAAAATTTAAAGGGAAAACTCAAAACGAACTGGTCATTTTTTAAAGTTACACGCGTCTTTTGAGCTTGATGCCATTTAAATTTCACAGACAGAAAAAAAAAGTCGGCAATATTTTTAAATAAAAGAACCAAAATATTACGTCACTGAAAACACTTGGTGGATACCATACTTTCTGCAAAGCTAACTTAACTGGCATAGGAAATATTTTAAACTCCGCTAAGTTTTATATATATATATATATATAAAATAGGAAATTCCAATGATAGATTAGAGATAAGTTATAACTCATATAACCATAACTTAAAATATAAGATAACTAAGTAAAAAGATGTAAAAAATAGAGATTCATCAATCAAAGGAAGAATAAAATGCATATATCCAGTCATCAAGCTATATATAATCAACAAATATCAGTGGTGAGGTTTCGAATATTGAAAAACAGAAATGACCGAGCATTAAAGCCAAACACGTGGAAAAGCACTAGGCTGTAAAATGAATTCATTTTGAACAGATTCTTTTTCAGGGCCTAGTATCTATTCAAAATGAACAAAAAAAAGCTTGTTTCTGAAAATATAGATAATATCTATAAACTCCGTCTACTTGGCCTACAAGCTTAAAGATTGAAAAATGAAATAGAAATCAAATATATTGTACCTGAGAAAGTTCTGCACAAGTCCTCTCTTAAAGCAATAAATAATGATACTATTGTTGCCATTCGCAGGAGATAAAAGTGGAGATAAACTGTTGCCAATCATGAGATATAAATAACGTAATTGCAAATAAATATAAAATGTTATAAGTTCACCTGTAGAAGCTACGTAATAAAGGGGCGAGAAAAAATATTGATATATATATATATATATATATATATATATATATATGTGAACGTTCGTACTGCCTCCCTGGTAGAATTTCGACTTGTTCATTCCGGTGCTTCTAGATTAAGCTGTTGAGGTTGATCGTGTATACACGTGGTGGAAGAATGGTTCATGCCGCATGGTAATACAATTTTCTTAATGTATCCTTTTTTCATTTTTTGTTGCCTGTAGTCTGAGTTTAAGTATTTATAGTAATGTACTATTGCTTAATCTGAAACAGGCATTTGTTTGGGTTAATTGGAATTAAATACTCAGACCTGACGATGAATTTAATTCTAATTAATCATCGAATTTGGGATGGTGCTGTTCTTTTCTCTTATCGGCATTATGGCTTTGAATTTGCTTCTATGGTGATGTTAATATTACTTGAATTGTATTTTTTTATTTTTACATAATTCTTATTATTACATTTCAAATATATATATATATATATATATATATATATTAAACACTACTAATAATTAAAATCTAAAATTGTGCTTCAGTAAATCCATAGTTTAAGTTCAAATAAATCGATTCCAACAATGGAAATTCAAAATTATGTTAATCGTTTTCTACATTTCATCGTATTCTTAGCAGATATTCAAAATATATTTTGTTACTATGGAAACTATTAGTAAACGTACGCAAAATGAGTGTGAGAAGACAGAATTGTAAGAAGGCAGTTGTAGCTTCAACACCATATTTAAGTTAGCTTTGCAGTAAGTATAGATTTTGTAGTTCCCGGCAAAGAACTTTTTACGAGACCGCTAGTTTCTTTTTAAATAAAATATATTTTAAAACTGAACAGAGATGTTTTATTTGAAAGAAAAGAAAGATAAAAAAGTAAAATAAAAGATACGAACGGGGAGTTCGACTTTTTTCACATCCATTCCATGAAAGTTGAAGTCCATTCGTTAAAGAGATCGATTGCTAACAGTTAAATTGTTACAGTCTATTTCACACGAGGTATATATTTCTGCTTGAGTCTTATACTACGGATTCAAGCTGAGAAATGAGGGCATATCCCATTTTAAATGAACAATGATAGCATTTTAATATCTTTTCTTTTGCATTTTAATTTTTAATCAAAATAATCAAAGGATTTGATCGAAAGCTATAGTTTAAAAATTTGTGATTGCTATTTTATTGTTCAATTTTTGAATTAGTTACTCCTAAAGATTTAGAATCCGTTTTATAAACTCTAATCGTTACTTCTATTAAAGTTTTACATCTTATATATATATATATATATCTATATATATATATATATATATATATATATATATATATATATATATATATATATATATATATATATATATATGGCCGTGAATTTGCTTCTATGGTGATGTTAATATTAATTGAATTTTTGTTATTACATATTTCTAATATATATATATATATATATATATATATGTATTCGCTAACGCATTTCTTTAAAACTATCAGCCCATCTATGTCATGACATGGACCTCTATAGTCTTGGTCTATTGTTATTTATTCGTAACGGATATGCTAGAGATGGGTTTTTGTACTTACTGTAGTTTATGCATAGTTTCCGATTATATATCAATTATATATATATATGTGTGTGTGTGTGTGTGTGTATGTGTATATATATATATATATATATATATATATCAAACGTTAGGTCTATTTATTGTAAAGTCCTCATGCTCTATCGAATAAAAGTGATTGCAGCGCCCCTAGCCTATAATTTAAAAAGTTAGAATAACGAACTTAGTAAGACAAAGGAAGAAAAATGCCAATCACAAAGTTATAGAAGATTATTTAATTAGTAGGAATCGATATCAGGAACTCACGAAACGCATACATGAAAGGCAATAAATACCAGTTAAAAGGTTGCATCATCAAGGACTGTAACACGGTGACACTTGCAATGCTTGTCAAAGTACTCTGCAAAATTCTTTCTCGAATTCAAGTGTGCATGGTTGCTGATGGAAGGCATTTTGAACAAATTATATATTCGATTCTTGTGTATGTAAGCATTGTTATGACAGCAGTTCGCCAATAAACCTATTGCGACAAATAAATGTTTCCTGCAACAGTTTTATTGTCGATTCCTACTATGACACAGTATTGTCCTACTTCGTATTTTTTCGCCTCTCTCGCTTTGTTACCGAGTACATTATCCTAGCTTTTTAGGTTCTCCGCTAGGGTCGCTGCAACTTTTTTCATTCGATCGAACATGTTCACTTTACTATAAATAGACTTAACGTGTACACTTACGGACTTTCCCTTACAAAGTTATTGAGTTACTTAAGAACTTCTCTGTATATCTATTCCATAAATATATGCTATGCAAATTTTGTTACACATCACTTATCGATAAAAAGTACTAAACAGTTTGATACTTACACTTTTCAACTCTACATTTAATACGTTAATTTATTAATTTGTTCTTAAGGTAATAAATCACGATTTGAGCAGTAAATACTTTTGTATCGCTTCAAATTATGTATTATGATTTGAAAATATTTTTTAGCATATTAAGTGATAAATAAGTGTGACACGTTTGTATATTCTAAAAAATATTTGTTATATTTTTGTTTCAATAGATTTTAAAATACTATACTTAGTTACTATTTTAAATATAGCCTTTTTAAAATACTACTTAAAATACTAATATATATGATATCCTTAAAGTATTTCGGCGTAATACTCAACTAAAGTAAAACACCGAAAACGCCTGTATTTTCAACGTCAAATTGCATCAACTGATATATGATTTTGAAAGTATTATTAATTTCTGAAATTATTAATTATATCATTCTAATCAGTAAAAAAAAATCCCCCAAAATGTATATTAAATTTCTTTTCTAAATAGTTTTCTAAATATTAAAATAAATAAAAGGAAAATTAAAACCGTCAGCCGTCTTTTAGTATTGCGCTAATTTCATTAGCAACATATTTTAAGAATTTATAACATTCACCGCGTTGCCACTCAGCTATTCGTAATACATTAAAAATTCGTCATATTTTATCTAATCGTTTGATCTGAGATGTTTTAAAGAAGATATCTGCAGGTAACGACTTTTCATTCAATAATTTGTTCAACGTTATCTAAATAAATGTATCACAAGAAAAGTCGCTCCAATTATATTGATAAACTTTACCCGCATATATGAAAAGTTTGGAATAATGTACAGTACGTTAGACAGAGCATATTTAATTGCATATACATTCATTATAAAACTAGAAACCACATTCATATTATTTTTAGGTTTATCAAAGTTGATAGAAATGATAGCATTCAACAAATATGAAGTCCATTTAGAATCATTTGATGAAATCTGTGGTGTGTCAAATAGAATATTGCATACAAAAAGAGTTATTTTTTTTTATCAAACAGTACATTTAAAAATACAAGAACATTTTTTAAAAATGAAATAAGGATTATATTATTTGGGAAAGGAAGAATGAAGTAAATAGCGTAAATTTTCATGCAAAAATGAGATGAGATTTTCTCAGATATATAAATGGTAATGGTAACCTGCCTCAAAATAAAAGCTACGCAAAATGCTTTGCGTATGCTACTTGCAACCTATTTAGAAAGGTCTTAGATATATGATTAAATGCAGTGGAAACACGTCTTACAGCAGTGGCGGATTTAGTGGATGCTCAAATTTAAGGTCCCGGATGATTAAGAAACCCCCAGAGATCCAAATTTTATGTAGTGATTTTATACCGCCATATACAGGGAAATGTTCAGTTTCAGCTTATAATTTTTTGTCTACTCATTCTCAATCAAATGGCGTGTTCACAGTTCTATTATCAGGGTTCCTAGAAAAGTTTTTAAGCACCCCAATCATTTTGTAAGGTCTATGAGTGTATACGTTAGGGCTATCTAGAGAAGAGTGACTGTGTTCGATCGAATAAAAAGGATTGCAGCACCCCTAGAGGAGAATTCAAGAAATTAGGATCACGGGTTTGGCAACAAAGCAAGGTAAATGAGAAAAGCCCATTACAAAGTAACAAGTATGCAATTGATATACAAGGTAGGATCAAAAAGTTTGGAGACTGTGCTGATATCTGCAACCCTAATTGGAGGAGAGGGGAACTATTTTACCGTGGCGTAAAAGCACATGTGACGCGAGATGTGAAAAGGAAGAAGCAGGTGTTTTTCCAGACAATGCGTTGAACTTTAGTCGTTCGCGTTAGTCGAAAACGGAAATGGTGTTGGATGATAAAGTGCGAATATCAAACTCTGCCAGCGTTTGGGGAAATCGCCGACAGAAACATTGTACCTGCTACAGCATTGCAATGTTGTTGTGCAATGTTTTTCTCAGTTCAATGACACTCATTGTCTAGTAAAACCCTGCACTACGGACCTGCTTCTTCCTTTTCACACCTCGCGTCACATGTGCCTCTACGCCACGGTAAAATAGTTCCCCTCTCCTCCAATCCGAGTTACAGATATCAGCACAGTTTGCGAACTTTTTGATCCTATCTTGTAATATGGTTATTGGCAAATAGTTGTCCTATTCAAGGATGATACAATAAACATTTTGACAAGTACTTATTGCCTTTCGTATACGTGTTTCGTTCGTTCATGGTATCGATGCATACTTATTAGACAGTCCTCTATAACTTTGTCATTGGATTTTTTAGTCTATCTCGCACTGTTGCCGAGTCCGTGTTCTAACTTTTTTAATTCTCCCCTAGAGGCGCTGTAATTCATTTTATACGACCGGACTTAGTCATTTTATTATAGATATACTTAACCTATACATTTATGGACTTTTCTTTACAAAGGCATTCGGGTACTTACCAACTTTTCTAGGAACCCTGCAAATGTTAAATTAAGCTAAGAAAGGATAAAAAAATCGCAAAAAGTTAATGATCTCCAGGTTCTAAATAATCTGGTGTTGATTATCCGATGGTGCAACTCAATTACATGACACGCAGAAGTATCCCCAAATTTGTTTTTATGTTAGAAAAAGGTATAGTTTTTAACACAAAGCTTCTTCCTCCGCCACTGCTTAATTGCTAGAATTTTATTTGTGTGGTACGTGAAATGGACCTGACTCCAGTTCGACAATTACAAATAAACTACGAGCTAATACTTATCACAAAAGCCCATGGAGCACGAACGGTCCAAATACTATTATGTAGAAAGGTCACTTTGACAAATAACATTTTTTTTTTGGCAATACATGAATATCGATTTCACGCGTTAGGTTCTCTCGAAGGAAATCGGACATAAATCGAACGTCGATTAATTTATTTTTATCCTATAAAATCCATACTATTGATCTAAATTGTAGGGGGAGGGGAGGGGAGGGGAGACGTCAGAAAGGCACGTGACTTGTTTATAGCGCCTTAATAAAATACAAGATGCCAGTTTCGCAGAACACTATTCAGTCTTTGTTACTTTAGTTATGAAAGGGAAAAAAAAAACCGCCATTGAGTGGAACCGTCATTTTGTCTGAAACTTATTTAAAATACAGTACTGTCGTATTATAATGATACGCTAAAAAAAAGGCGAGGGGGCGAAATTCGAATAAATTGAGAAGTTTTTCATTTTGAGGAGAGGAAAAGTTAATGTGAAATATACGGGGTAATAAAAAAATCGTGAACATCCAATTATAAAATCATATGGCTTACCAATAAATTGAAAATAGTAGAATTTATTTTTTCATTTAGGTGACACTAATATTACCTTAAAAATATATCAGAAATATAGTACGATAATAGACGATCATTACAGACGTATTTTTTTTATCTATAAAATAACATGACATTTTCTTAGAATGAATATATATATATATATATATATCATTACACTTTAGGGTTGACAACATCTTCTTAGCACATTATGGTGAGTACATTTATATACTTCTGGTTTATAACTTTTACACACTAAGTCCTAGTGGGGCGCGGTAGCCCATTGGTTAGCGCGCTGGAGTTGCACTCGGTAGGCCCGGGTTCGATTCCAGCCACTGCCAAAACTGCCGCCGTGTTCACGCGGAGTACGATCACGTTAAACATGTGGGTCCGTAAGTCCTTCTGTGAGGTTGGTGGTAGGGGAAGGAGGGTACGGTCCCTGTGGATGCCTCCCCCACTGGGTTCCGGTCTAAATTTGGTGGCACTTTCCGGCCGTCCAAACAGTTACCTTACACCTTTCTGGTAGGTCGGACGGTCTGGGTCTCAACAACAACAACAAAAACACTAAGTCCTAGTTTCTGGTAGGTCGGACGGTCTGAGCTTCAATAACAACAACGACACTAAGTCCTAGGACGAGCCGGACGGTCTGGGTTACACGTGTAAGTCATCTCCCCGGCCACTCAAATAGCGGTTGTACACCAAAGGGTCAGTCGAGAGGTTTGGGTTTTCGACACGTGCAAGTCAGTTCTATTTTTTCAATTTATTCATTTCTTTTTAGTTTTTCAAATTTCTCAATCATTTTCTATTTTTGGGGCTACTATTGACCTTTTGTTCACAGCAACAGGTCAATTGAAATGTGCTAATTGAAACTGATGTATAGCAGTCCCCTGAAGAGTTTACTATTACATCACTTTCATTCAATTATTTGATATTCCATTTTTAACACTTTACAACAAAGTTGAAAAGTGTTTATGACTTTGTTCATTCTGTCTGTCTGTCTGTCTGTCTGTCTGTCTGTCTGTCTGTCTGTCTGTCCGTTAGCACGATAACTGCCGTAAAAATGACTTTATCAAAATGAAATTTTAGTATGTTGTTCAGACGGTCTGTAGGACCTATGGGAATATAAATAAATAATATCACCCAATTAGTTTTTTATTGAACCCGGGTTGAAAAAATGAAATACATTGAACCCTATGGGACCTAATTTTTCAAACATTTTTTAAGTAAATTTAAAATTCACGAATTGCTTCGAAATTTTTAGAAAATATTCACATTATCCCATAGAATATATAAAAAAAAATTCAGTAAAATATGTTAAGTAGTTTTTTAATTAAAAATTATTTAATATAGGGAAAAAAAACAAATTCAATTAAATTCTGACTTTGGGATATCTTCCAGAAAGAAAAGAGAGATATATTATATAATAAATATCTCTTCATTTGTTTAAATGTTTCGCATATGGGAGTGGCTTCACATTTTAAAATAAATTTGGTAGATAACAATTTTTCATTTTTTTAAATTTTATATAACTCTTCATGATAAATTTATTTGATGGCATTTTTAATGCACTTTCCTACGTCCTAGAGAGTTAGAATTTGGTACACAGCTTAAATTTTTTGAACATTTTATTCGACAAAAATTTGATGGATCTTTAAATATAGATCATACATTTTTTTCGAAATGGCCTGAAAATAATCCCCGTTCACTTCTATAAATCATTGTTGTAATATTGTTAAAAATTCTGATGTGGACAGCACATGTCTTTCCCTGCAGACTCATATTCGTTCTTTTTATTTATTTTTTCTATGACGTCATTTGAATTAATTTCAGTTGTTTTCGATGAAGTTTTTAAATATAATAAATTATCGTAGTATTATGATAGTTTTAAAAATATTACCGTGGAATGTATCGCTTTTCAGATATATTTAAACCAGGCAATTTTTATTTCAATGCCGTCATTTGAATGAAGTTCATGTTTTTCAATGAAGGTTTAATTTTTCAAATATAATAAATTAATGTAGTATTATGATAAGTTTTAAAATATTACCGAGGAATGTATTGCATTTTCGACTGTTTTAAATAAAATTGCATTGAAGTTGGAAAGTGTTTCATAATCAATGCTTTAAGCATGATTGATCTTTCTTGTTCTTTAATAATTTAGTTTTAAATATAATGATGGCTGGTTTATGACATTCTCTTGAGTTTTTCTGGTTGGTATTTGAATACTTTTGTTTGTTATGGATGCTTTATTATTTCTCTTCAGTAATTCTATTTTAATTCATCTTTATTACACACACACGTTTACATATACTATATATTTTTATTTAGTATTTTTTTTAGAACAATCTTTATCTATTTATTCTTATGAGAGAATCATTAAAGAGTTTCAGAAAAAATGACTACGGCTCTAAAATCCTTAACAATTCAACGATTGCAAGGTTAGTAAAGCGTTTTCTGGAACTGGATTTGTTTCAGACAAAGCGAGGGCATGCAGACCTTTCATTATCAGATCTAGTTTCTCGACAATATTTTACTAACTTCGTAATTGTTGAATTATTATGAGCCATGGGTATTTCTTCGAAGCACTTCAATGACACACTCATAAAAATGTCAAAAATATTGTTCTAAAATAATTGTATTTTTAATAAGAAGAAAAAGCACTTTCCTCTTATTAAAAGCACAAGGTAAGGAAAACTTAAGCAGCGTATCCAAGCACAAATAAGATAACAAAGCAGCATATAGCTGTTTCAATGATACTCTAGATTCCCTTCGTCATTGCAAGAGAACCAATAAACTTGAAATCAAAAAGACAAAATGGTTGCAAATAGAAGAAACATAGGGCTAAAACTACTACTCGAAAGGATTTTAACAACACTATCATTTTATCATTTTTTCCAAAAATCAGTAGGCAGATTGCCAAAATCCTTAAAAAATTCAAATTTAATATTGTGTTTAAACAACCTTCTAATAAACTTAAATTTTCTAATCTTAAAGATTCTTTGAAAAATTTTAATAGCCTTGTATTTACAGTATTTACTGGCCGTGTGGTCTTTTTTATGATGGTCAAACAAAACGTGCTTTAAAATTTCGTATTAAGGAATATGGAAACTATATGAAAACAAGAATTTAACAAACCTTCAATTGCTCAATATTGGTATCATTTTTGAGTTTTTTTCATTAAGGATCATACAATAATGCACGCCAGTCTATGGTCTAGATTTCTTTGAAGTCTTCCATATTCAGAAAAATTCAAGTAATTTAGTTGCACTGTACTCTATTTTTGTCCCCTCTCTGACGGAGTGCCCTGTAACTTTATCCTCTTTATTTGTTCCATTTTTTATCCTTTGATGACCTTATGTGTCGTTTTGATTTATTTTTCTGTCTTGTTGAGCCTCATTTACTCTTGTTTTTGATCGGTCTTATTGCAATATTTCTGTTGTGTTTTGGCGCACGCTAACCTTGTGTGTTACTTCTCGTTTCGAATTGACTGTACATTTCTGCATTCTGCTTGGTTCTCTCTGGTGGATGCTTAATCCAGATCTTATATAACCCTATAGTCCTCCCTGTTTATTCTACTTGCGCTCATTTCGTTTTTTTTTTTTTTTTACGTTGGGTTTGTTGGTCGTCTTACACTGACGAATGTGGATCCACCGTATTCTCGAAACAGCTGAAAACTTATCTTATTTGTCCTTAAATACGTTAATCAAGTTCTTTTTAACACTTTACAACAAAGTTGAAAAGTGTTTATGACTTTGTTCATTCTGTCTGTCTGTCTGTCTGTCTGTCTGTCTGTCTGTCTGTCTGTCTGTCCGTTAGCACGATAACTGCCGTAAAAATGAGTTTATCAAAATGAAATTTTAGTATGTTGTTCAGACGGTCTGTAGGACCTATGGGAATATAAATAAATAATATCACCCAATTAGTTTTTTATTGAACCCGGGTTGAAAAAATGAAATACATTGAACCCTATGGGACCTAATTTTTCAAACATTTTTTAAGTAAATTTAAAATTCACGAATTGCTTCGAAATTTTTAGGAAATATTCACATTATCCCATAGAATATATAAAAAAAAATTCAGTAAAATATGTTAAGTAGTTTTTTAATTAAAAAAATTATTTAATATAGGGAAAAAAACAAATTCAATTAAATTCTGACTTTGGGATATCTTCCAGAAAGAAAAGAGAGAGATATTATATAATAAATATCTCTCCATTTGTTTAAACGTTTTGCATATGGGAATATATCATATTTTAAAATATATTTGGTAGATAACAATTTTTCATTTTTTTTAAATTTTATATAACTCTTCATGATAAATTTAATTGATGGCATTTTAAATGCACTTTCCTACGTCCTAGAGAGTTAAAATTTGGTACACAGCTTAAATTTGTTGAACATTTTATTCGACAAAAATTTGATGGATCTTTAAATATAGATCATACATTTTTTTCGAAATGGCCTGAAAATAATCCCCGTTCACTTCTATAAATCATTGGTGTAATATTGTTAAAAATTCTGATGTGGACAGCACATGTCTTTCCCTGCAGACTCATATTCGTTCTCTTTATTTATTCAATGATAATTTGAGTTTATCTGCACAACATAAGTATTTTAAATGACATTGAATTTACACGTTAAACTTAAATTTGGTTCTCATTTGATAGCTGGACTTATTGTCAAAGGTGGCGTAGCGAAAACGCGAAAAAACTAGAATATCTCAGGAACGGCTAGACCTAGAGTAATGGGGTTAGTCTTATTCTTTTTGTTGTCAAAAATCACATATAAAATAGGAATTTAATTGATATAATTGAGCACACGTAGTCTTTTATTTTTATATATAACGATTTTTGCTGGCCATTTCGCAAAAATAGCCCGTTCCTTTTTCCCGAATCGTAGTAGAATAACCTACAAATGATTTATATACAAAATTTTGTTAAATTTGGTATATAAATCACTTGTAGGTTATTGAAATATTATACTCCAAATTTTGTTAAATTTGGTTCATTAGTTTTTAGCTAGAGTGGATAAAGGCAATTTCTGCGGCCATTTCGCAAAGAAGGCAGATTCTTTTATTACGAATCGTACTATAATCTAATGAACATCAGGATTTCCCACAAAAAACATACCTACCAAATTGTATGAAATTCGGTTCATTAGTTTTTCAATTAGAGTGGATGTAATATCCACACAGACACACAGAAACATACACAGATACACCCTTACACACACAGACGTCTTCCTAAAAGTAGTTTTTTCGTGTTCTAGAAGTCCCAAAACGTGTAGATACTTTGAAAATTCGAGTTCCGATCTTCGGCACGATTCCAATACTTTGAGTACATACACATACACATATATATTATCTGTGTATCTAAATTCCGTGCCTATGCAATTACAATAGTTGTGATTTTAAATGATCCCTAAACTTTTATTATTTCTTCAAGGAAGCCTAATTTTAACATATGCAGAATGCAAATATCTCAAGCGATTGTAAGATGAATTACATAAGAATTGCTGAATTTTTTTCACACAAAATTATTTAGCTCTGGAGTCTGGAATACAAGTTATATGAATGAAATATTCATTGATTTTGCATAAAGAATCAGATGATTTATATTTCGATACAGTTTTAAATATTTAAGTATAATAAATTACTGTAGTACTGTGATAATGTAAAAGATATTACCACTGAATGAATCACATTTTAGAAATTTTTAAATGAAATTACATTTCAGTTGGAAAGTGTTTCATAATCAATGCTTATGCATGATTGATCTTTCTTGTTTATTTTTCATTTTGGCAAAATTCCATGTTCTTTGATTGATAAATAAGAGATCTGCAATGATCGTCTGCCGTATTAAACAGGCGACATGTATAATATATTTTTATTTGCATATGAGTGTCAATTGTATAAAGAGCAAATTTTACTATTTCAACTTCTCCGTACATTATATGCGAGTTTCAAATTTGATCCCCTAACAAACGTCTTTAATGAAAAAATTTAGAAAGAAAAGTAAAACTTTTTAATTTATTAATTAATTTAACAATTTGAATTTCATAACTAATGTTTTAATGATATTATAACATGTAAGTACTGTATTTCTGATATATTTTTTTCACATAAATTATATATTCCACTCTGAAATATATTTTTTTAAGTCATGATGGAGCTAATTCAAATGCAGTCGAATCTAAATCGAGCCCCGATAAGTCGGGTTTGGGCACATAGTTAAGACAACTATGCTTCATACTATTGGTAGTACATATTTTAATTTGTAACGGCTTTCAAAATATTAGATCTAATCCACATTTACCTATTTATATGACGTATGATTAAAAAAAAAGTAGATAGTCCTTTTATTTAAATATTTTTTTAAAGCTTTCAAACTTTCGATTTAGTTATTCACAATGGAGTGTATAAAAATGGGGGCTTTTTCTCTCGGGCTCTTAATTGAATTTATGAATTAAAAATTACGAATAAAGTTTATCTTGCATTTGACATGAATTTTATCAATATTTTACACAGATAATAAATCCACACATTAGAAGAAAATATTATACATACATTTAAAATCTTCACAAACTACACAAGTATATAGCACAATAGATTTTTGCTGCAAATCAAACTGTTTTCCTTATTGGAATGTAAAATATTCATTGGGGATTGACCATAAGTACTTTGAAACAGATAGAAATTTATTATAATATTAAAATATTGTGGTTGCTATTCAGACTTTACTGATTGGCAGGAATGTTTATATGCAAATTATACTTCAAGTGTCTATAAAGATGCACAGAAAGACCTTCCATAGCCCTTCGAACTTGTTCAATTTATTACACCATTAAAATGTTTCAATAATTTCCTCAAACTGCTGGTAAAAATACATTCGTGTTAAAATAAAAAATAATTAACTGACATCAGAGGTAAAACTTTTATATCAAGATAAGACAGAGTAGTCAATGTAGCAAAGCAGAAAAATGTCTGTCAACAACTTTTTTTTTTACGTCATTCAGGATTAAAAGCGTTGCTAACTGAAAGCTAGAGAAATTAAACGAAAAAACTAAGGAAGATTAAAATAGAGTGGGCGAACAGCAAGAAGTATGCAAAACATTTGCTCCGACTAATGTAAAAAAATATTATTGAATAAACAAGACAATGAAATGAAGTATTATATAACAAATTACAAAGGAAACAACTTTTATTGGAGACTAAAAGAGCATAATAACGTTAAAATTGAACGTCACTCCCTCTTACCAAATCATATAGATGTGGTAAGAGGGAGTATTGAAAATTAAAACATTTCGTTGGAAACAGCATAAAACAATTATCTGAAGGTATCAACAAAGTTTGGAGACAAAAAAAAAAAAAAGATATTTTTTCTATGTTTCTTTTACCCCAAAGAAGGTTTGATCTGATCTCGTTGGAGGACTGGGGGGATGTTGGGTTGGTGGCCGCGTTGCGGTCATTGGGCTTGGCTGTGTGTCGGGTGTGCGATTCTTGTCGCAGCGATTGATCGTCTTTCCTGATACCCTCGGGTAAGACGGATCTTTCAATGCTTACCCCAAAGAAGGAGTCTCCGTTATGCTATCGAAACCTTTCAGATAATTATTTTGTGCTATTGCTTAAGTATTTACTTTTACTTTATATTTAGACAGCAGTTTGAGAAAATTATTTTGTACCCTTTTGCGCGGTTTGGAAGATGATCGCACTCTTGTATTCATGTGACTGACCTCTCAATAGATGTCATAAACAACTTTATAGAATATTCATTACTTTGATATGACTAGGAAAAAAATGTCACAAGCTCTGCATGTGTAGAAATCTTACTAGAAAAATTTTCACAAATATAGTTCAGTGTTTAAAAGGACTGAAGGGGGTTTGTTTCTTCGAGAGGAGCTAACACAGTCGATCCTACTTAATGGCGTTTTGGCACATATGCGTAACTATACCTCAGTACAATTTTAACCATTACTTTACAGAATAGAATAGAAGCGACGACGGTATTTTTACAACTTGAAACCAATCGAAGTTCCTTAACATCATCTACAGCAACACATCTCTTGCCCAGCAATGGCTTTTTCAGATTCAGTCTTGCGAAAGTGTGACGTTCAAATGTTTGTTTTAAACAAATTGCCCTTCGTGATACCCAATATTTTTTAAATAATAGATTCATTAGCGATCTACATAATTTTGAAAATGGTATGCATATTTCGCGAATAGCTAACTTGACGAGAATAAGAACTGTGAATTTCCGTAGCATAGTATAATTCATATATTGAAAGATATTTATAATTAAAACATATTTTTGTTATTTAAAACTAATTAAAATTCAAAATCTACTCATATTTCATTAACGTATTCTAATTGATATTAAAAAGAAAACTTTTTACTATGACACCATCTAGTTCAAACGCATATAGAGAAAAACAAGTGAAAATGCATTCGTTAGCAGTACGTATATTTCATGGACAGGCAATCAAACAGGTTTCAAATTTTACCGTCAGGGCGTTTCTGTTCTACTCTATACTCTATGGTTTTGCATCTCTAATACCGATAAAATTGACAGATAATTGCAACTATTCTTTCTTCTAGGACCACGATAATAACAGCTGAACTGGCAAGACCAGTACAATGATGCTATTGTTTAATATTATCACTTACGAAACATTTTCAAATAACCACTTTATGAATATTTTTAAAACATTCAGGAAAAATTCTATATCATGGTATAACTGAATTTCAATCATTCTTCCAGTGCAGCGTGTAGCAACCAGCTTCGGTAAACCGTTTTTATTTTTGTTAGAAGTCATCTGCACAGAATGTCTTTAACTGCACGGTAAGTAAACTTGCTATGTGCCAAATTTTTATGTACGTCTATGGTGACTAATGAAGTGCAGCGTACCGCAGCTGACATCGAATTTACTGAAGTTCGAGCCCACAAACTCAAACTGCATGCAGTAGTAGTGTAATTAATGGATTTTCTGGGCTAATGATTTCTAACACAGAACAAAATAGGTTTACCGATTCTAATTTTTTTCATTGGAAGCATGATTCCCAGCTTTAGTGCTGAAGTTTTAGGCCATAAACTGGATTGCCATCGATAGTGACAGACGAGACAACATCACTTTCAACAGCATTACTTTGAATTTTAAAGTTGTTCAGTTCGCTTCCAGGACAATTTTCGGAGGGAATGAAGTCAGTTATTAAAGTAGAATGAAATGCAGTGGAATTTCTCGTTAATTCCTATTGCATGGGACAGGAAATAGAATATTTATGGGTCACCCATTCAGTAAATCTGGGATCCAAAAAATCTACACAGTCAAGATAGAACATATCACTTGATAAGCGTTTAGCCATTTCATCCATGTACGCAGAATACCTGTTACGCCATTTGCTGGAAGAATAATAATTAAATATAAGAATTATAGGATTTTCTGTTGTTATCTGAAGGTAAAATAAAAGTTTTTATACAACAATCCTTGCCGGACTCAACTGCATTAGATCTTCCGTGGAGACTGTTCGACAGCATAAACCTAAAATACTACGCATATTTTAAAATTGCAATTTCACCATCTAATTTTTTGTCTTTTAAATTTATATTTTATAGCGATTCCATATATTTGAGCGTTTCATTATAAATTTACAAACTGGTTTTAAATTTCTGCCCACCCAACGTTTTGGTGAACGAACTGCAGTCCAGAATTGCAATGCTTGGACTTGTTTTTAATGCAAACTCAACAACTGTTCGAGTAAATTAATTCATTCTAGGATTGAAAAATGCACTAGATTTATAGTGAAAAAGTATATATAACACATATAGTAACACATATGCACCTAATTTGAGCAAAGAACCATCTTTATTTAGTTTGACATCATTTGCGAAATTGCTAATGGCATTACCACTTTTGATCTCATTTCAAGATTTCCAATGTTGGAGTTATGGATGTAAAGAAAAGGAGATAAAACTTCCTGCTGGGTAAACGTCGTCAGTGCAGTGGGTTTAAGGTAAGCGTTTCCTCGTGCTACGATGCCGGGTTTTGGGTTCGAGTGCCACCTGCGGGAATTAATGTTGTGGTGTCCATTAAGGGCGTAGTGTGTTTAGCTCCCTTTGGTGATCCAGGGCAACGTCATATGATAACAAAATGGTTCACGTTTCGACCACTAAGTACAGAGTGCGAAGATTAGAGTGTCGAATACGAGTGCAGTATATTAATAATTTTTGATGACATTAAGTATAGAAAGCGTACGGTTGAGGAATAACAAATCTAGTACGCACTTGGCTGCAGTAGAGTAGGTAGATTATTAGATTGTATAACCTGTCCTACTTTGATTTTGCTCGTCTCTAAGTCCGGCAGCAGGTAATGTTAAAGAACGGTAAAATAAATTGTTCTTTTAAATCTGTGTGCAATTATATTTTTAATGAGGTATTTCTTAACTTTTAAGGGAATTTATGCCTCATGCACGTTACGTAGAAATACGGTTCTAATTGGAAAGCCTAAAAACTTTACAGCTTTATCAGACTGTAATTGTCATAGTTTAGAATAGAGCTACCGCTAAGACGATGTAATTCAAGCTGCATCAATTAAAATACTATTAAAATTCTACTCTAGATTAAATTTGATTATTTAAAAATATTATACAGAGTTGGAAGTACTTCTGTAACAAAAATATTGAATAGTAAAATATTATTTTTTTGTGAACAAAGAAATGGCATAACTTCAATAAACCATTTCTTCTGGCACATGAATGAAATGCTAGTAGCTTTTATCTACCAACAGGTATACATATATTTATCCAATCATTATCTAATAAAACAACAATTAACTCCAGGTACTGTAACACAGTGCATACGTGCTATTTTGTTTTATCATTTTTTAATAGAATTTCTCGTATTTCGTTTACTAAAACGTATGTATCTACAGTCGAGGTATCTCACCTACAAATATGTCACCAACATCAAAAAACATCTCGTACGTATAAAATTGTTTAAGAATGCCTCTCTTAAAAATATTTTTCCTCGCTTCTCTCTTACTTTAAAATAGAAACTATGAATTTTTTTTTCTGTTGGAATTTCACTAACATAATTTCATAGAGGGCACTAAGGAGTAAACGTTTGTTCCCGCAAGATGTCGCGACAGTTAAAAACGTGCTTTAATAGCGGGAAGATTGAGCTAATGGAGACGAGAATTAAGAGATCGACAAATGGAATTTGTTAAAATATTCTTTTTAAAAGATGCTAGAAAAATGTTGCGATGTTCAGTGTCTCACTGTTGTAATCAGCATTTGTTTCCACTAATATCGATTACTTTTAACTCGCAGTCTTTTAATACACTGGGTATAGTGGGCATGAACAATAATTTCAGCATCTTGGTACGGGCCCTTACCCTATATAGGCATAAAGTGCTTATATATTGATTGTTTTGGTGGTGGTGGTGGTGAGGGGGGGGGGGTTGATGGGTATATGTATTAGGCCCCTGAGCGATATTTGATATTAATTTAATTAGTCTTTGTAAAATTAATAAACACTTTAAAACTCTTTTCAGTTTTTAGATTTAAATCCTCGAGTATGTATGCCAATGTGATTGGATATAAATATGTTTTAAAAAAAGATACAATCCGACATCTAAAAAGGTAGTATTTATACGCGTGGGTCAATTTTGTGTCAAATTATTAGTCAGCTGATGCTACTACACGCACGGTCGACCAAAATAAGTAATTTTAACGACCGTGGTATTGCCCAGTTTCCTTTAAGTATCATTTTTTGTGTTTTGTGTCGGTTATGCTTTCTAGCACTCAACTTTTGTAGGCGTGAAGAGAGTAACAGTTGATAATCCAGTTTGAGAAGATAATTCTCTAAGAGATGTCCTGGGTGAGCGAGTTAAATGTTCGTTCGTATCATCAGTGGTGTTCAAACTGCACAGCATGACTCGCCTGGGCTTTTTGTATCTTACATACTTCCAGTCTTTCGAAATTTAACCATCGAACGCAATATTGTAGATTCGTTAGGAACTACAGAATGAGGAATGATCAGCTGAATCTGATCGTGCACACGCTTCTAAAATTTATGTGTGAAAGACATTTCAATAAAAAACACACGTCCGTCCTTGGAAAGCGACATAGCTGCGCAATACACAGTAATGGATATTTGGGCCAGCCGCTCAAATTGCTGCTCAAACCCTACGGTGAGTCGAGTCGCCTGGGTTTTCTACAGTAGTGGATATTTAAAGGAGACTGGCGCGTACCAAGGCCATTTTAACTTCTTATTTCGGTTCACTTTGATTACAGTAGTGCCAACTGACTAATAATGTGGCATTAGATATACCTGCACGCATCTTAAATGTTGAGTTTGGAGCATCCTGTTTCTTTAAATCCATTTTAACTGCGCTACTGCAAAGATATACAGACTCTGTAAAATTATGAAAATAATGCAGCCGTATGTTTCAGAGTCATTTCACACACTCTAGAACTCACGAGTACTAGCAGTTAAGACTCTGGTTTATTGATTAGGTTCACTGAACAAATTGGTTTTACTCTTATAAATAAGTAAAATACACTGTGTGGGAAGGATAAGGAATACTTGAGCAACGTATAAAACACGTATAATACAATAATGCAGCATACAAGCTGTTTCTAGGATCCCCTTTGTCAATACAAGAAAACCAACAAACCTGAGGTCCAAAAGAGGAATGGTCTCAACCTTCTATTTTATAGGAGCTGGGAAGAAAGGCTGATCTCAACAGCGCCAAAATGAATTAATTGCTGCTGAACACTTGGAAGACAGCTCATTCCTTAATTGGACTTCGGGTTTGTTAGTTATTTTGCACTAAGAAAGGGGATCCTCAAAACAGCTCTATGCTGCATTATTGTGTTATTTGTGCTTTTATAAATTGCTCAAGTTTTCTTTTACTTTTATGATTTGAATTCCGTAGATCTCATCTAGGGCCCTGATTAATTATTAACAAGATTTAGAGAAAATTTATGTTTAATACACAGAAATAGCTGTCATCGAAGAAGCATTACCCATATTCGGGACTTTGGTAAAAGATAGTTTGTTCCCAGAAGACTTCTGGCACACACGCATATAACACGAATAATGATCAAAGGTAAATTGCTAAGTATTGCATGCAATATCATCCATAAAGAGACCCAGTGGCGTGCACGGAAATTTTGCCTAGGGTGTTATAAGTAAGTTTAAGAGAAGAGCGTTGCGTGTGATACAAGCAAGATTTGGGATTCAAAGTCCTTTTATAATATATTTTTCGGTCTCTAGAGGGTTACGACCTTATATTTTCTCTAAGCGAACTCCTCTGAAGAATCCACTTAATTGAATATTTTCCTCAATTATCAATGAATTTAAGATAGCACTTCAGATGACAATGATTAATATCTTCATATTTTACACAAATTGGAAAGAAATGCCGATCTCAACAGTGTCAAAATGAACTAACTGCTGCTGAACACTTGGAAGACAGATTTAAAATATTTTAGTCCACAAGTGTTCTGTGGCTCTATCACGATCTCAATATCAATCTTGATAAAAGTGTAGCATTCGTTGGTGAACACCTATGTAAAGTATAAGGCTATGTATTATATATGGATGGTTTAATTTACTTTAGTTCAAAAGTTTCTGTTTGAAGAGTATATTTACGCAGTCTCTTAAAGCTTCTGAAAGCGAAATAATGTTAATGATATTCAGGGAAGAATAGGTAGAGAGGAATTACCTTAAGTCATGTTGCACGGCATACATATTCATAAACAACAGTGTTCATGTTGGATAATAATTCTTGGCTAAGACATGTTAAAAAGATATTTTTGTGTATATATAGTCACAAACTTTTCGCATATGTACATAATTCTCATCGTTCAGTCTGCAGGTAAAAGTGGACGTTCCGTAGTCTCTTGAAATGCAACGTTGAAAAACTTGGGTACACTGGGCAGAGAATCGAAGTTCATCAGCTTGGGGCTGGCCGGAGTGGATTTACCCTCCACAGTGGTTTGTTTCAGCGAGATCCAGCACCATTGAAATAAGCACGACAGGTACGTTTCTAAAACATAAGTACGACTTATAGTTGTAGAAGCAGTTGAGTGACAATAGTAATATTTCTTTCTTATTCAACAGATCTCACTCCTGTAGCATTATATTTGCGCTGACAGTTTCATCAGGTTACTTGCTACTTGTAATACATCGTTATCTGCGTTAAAAGTTGTGGTCTTTATCATTCACTTTGAAACATTTAAAAATTGTGTCAGCAAGCTATCGGGACGGTAGAATATTCAGGAAATACAGGTCCTAATTTTGCATTCGATTAAGTTCTCTCAAAAATCATATTGGACTCTTCCAATGGCACAGATGGGATGAATGATGTCTAGGATGAGTCATATTATGAGACGACGAAATTAATTTGAGTTATGTTTGCTTAATATATTTGATTCATTTTCAGTCTAAATATAACTGATAAAATTTTATGATAACAGAGTGTTTGTATTACATTCAAACGCGCTTATTTATTTCATAGAGTATGCTTTATAAATATTAGAGGAATTGTAGGTAAATCACAGAAATATAATTTTTAATAGTTTATTTACGCCCTCAAGTTTTGACTTACGAATGCATGTCATAAAATAAGAACTACTGTAAGCTGTATTTTGAGTTACATTTAGAGTGATGCATAGTACAGTTTTCCCCATATTTTTTATGTTTAAATAAAACTTATATGTGTTTCTGCCTAAAGAAGGAAATTATTGCCGAAAATAAACTCCCGCTTCCAAAATTAATAGTGTAGGCAGAAACACATAACTTTATGTAGACATAAATTATATTTTTGGTGTGGGAAAAACTTAAACTGTTCCACAGATGTGAACATATTGAATATTTATGTAAATGTACAAGTGACTATTTGTCATAAAATAGACATTTTAGGTATTTAGATGAATAAATTAAAATGTTCAGTAAATATTTGCTCTTTTAAAAGTTTAGAAACTTTAACTAGTTAATTTTAATTAGTAACATTTATAAAAGTTGAAGGATTTATTTAGGCTTTCTTAGTCAAAGTTAGATTTAAAGAAAGTTCATCAAATTCATAACTAGGGAAATTACTGACTGAATATTACCCATTTATATGATTTTAATCCAAAATAATATAATTTACCCGTAATAAAAGGACTGGTATACACATAATATAAACATCGTAAATAATTAATACTTTTTGTAATTAATACTTTCGAGTATATGCAATCAATATATCCGAATTCTACACCGAACACTTTAATCACCTGTCAGAAATTTACATCTACCGTAGAGTGTCGTTTATCAAGGTCTTGGTTATCCGAACAAAAATTTCGATGTACTTTTGAGGGGACAAGCACAATAATGTTTAAAAGAAAGAGGCGATATTTCTATTTTTGTTTAAAGTTAATTTTTTTTAAAAAATATATTCTGTTTCTTACGGGTATTTTTTCCAGCAGGGAAGCTATTTTTGGGAGTTACAAGAAATAAATTTCCCTTGCTTTGTATTTAAAAATAAAATTTCTATGTATGACCGTTGTATTTTAATCTTTTATCACATGATTTAAACTAGGGGAAGCTCTGGGGATTTCACGATAAAGGTGAAATTCTGATCATTTTATATAAGTTGTATAGAACTGACTCACAAAGATAAGGCGCCTTTCTACTGACTGTAACACACTCGGAAGACTGCAGTGTTATAAAGTTCATTTTGTTTTAGGACCAAACTCGCTTTTGCAGTGAGCGGTCTTGGAATATCGAAAACCTGTTTGCGCATGCGTCAGTTGGACTGGTGCGACACAACGCCGCGTGTGGGAATCGCTAACATGAAATCCATTTTTATACGCATAATTGTGTCCTCAGGGCATCTTAGCAAGTATCCGTATGAAAACTGATATGTTAGTAATTACTTTCGTGTGTGAAATTTAAAACTATCGCGTAATTACCCGCATTTCACCTTTATCACGTATTACCCGATATTCCCCTATAAACGCATCCATCATTTTCGTGTTAATCTTACGCACTTCTTATATTTTACGTAAATTAAATACAGGGTTTAAATTAATTATGCAACTTATATTGTGTCATAGTAAATACGACATTTAGATCATTTATGAAATAATCTACATACATTTTAAAGCATTTTAATTCAAAATGTTAAATACTCGTTATTATAAGACCCCCCGTATTTCTGTCAAATGTTTAACATCGAGCTTAATTTAGAACTAAGAGTTATACTTTAAAATTTACGTAAATTATTTAATAAATGATCTAAATGTCCTATTTACCATGACATATCGCATTTAAGATTAATTACGAATTCACGCATTATTGGATTTTAAAATTAATTATGGATGGAAATTAATTATGCGGTGATGCAGTGTTCAGTTTTTCAGACCATCCAATATTTTCGTTTATCGGGTCACTCGCGTTTTATATGGATAACTGGATTCCACTGTATTCTTAGAACGTTGGATGAAGTTAGAGAGCGTTGGATGAAGTTACAGAGCCTTGGCCGAAGATGACTAGTTGCGGTAGTAGTGGTGTCGGTTGAAGGATTGTTGACTGCCATAAACCATAGCAGACGCCATCACCAGTTCAACAAACCTGTCAGATGAAACAATAAATTCAGAATTACTATTTGAAGATAAAAACATGTACAAAAAAAAATTAGAATTTTTTTTTACTGAGTAGCGAATGCTCATATGGCAGTATTGAATGCCTTGGACTAAAACGTCTTTGACTAAATGCTATAATACTGACCTATCGTGTTTTGGCCAGGGGATCAAACACTGGCACTTCCAAGATAGTGATTTCTTGCTCATGCTACAATTGGAAAAGAAAATAGATGGCTTTCATGTGACGTCATACCTAACGTAGTCGTCATATTTAGTTATGTATTATGCTACTTTGTATGGCAAGTATACGTTTAACTTAATTTAATAAATATTACTTTCCCCCCAAAAAAGTAAAATGATCAATTTCTTCGGTAAAGTTCTTGGCAATTCCTAAATAGTTATTTTCATTCATTTTTAGTTAAAAGTATAAAAAAATCCGCTGATTTAATAACAGTGAGCATATTTATTTTTATATTTTACATTAAAAAATGCAATATATCGAGAACGGTGTATGTTAGCGACCAACAAATGATGTTATTGGATGATATATAATATAATAATGTTTAACATTTTGTAACATAATTATTTTTTATAATGTTTCGAAGAAAAAATTGAAAAAATGGATGCTTTTTCTTGGTCCCAATTTTATTTGGATTTCAAATTATTTTCGAGAGTTATCGTGACCACAAACTCACAGACACAGACAGCATCGAAAAAAGTGATTGATTCGTATTCAGGAATTCGTAAAACAAGTCAATTCATCAAAATCAGAAAATTGGATTTTTGACCACATCCGAATACTTTGTCTTTAAATCTTTGGAACGTGGCAGCGTTCCGCAGCGTCAAGTCGTCATTTAAAAATTTGTAGCTGGTATGTGTACATGTTATATGTGACGTGAAAAAAATCAGATTTTCAGGGGCTGCATTTCAGTTTCCAAGATACATAGTTGTAAACATAGCCTTTTTTTTTTTATGTAATGCCAGCAGAGCTCTCGCTCTTCATGCGCTAAGCCCGTCCCAGTACACCCTTGCCTTGCATGGAAAATAGGAACTGGCGGATACCAGACCTTCCCATCCGCTCCTAATATCCACAGACATATGCGAGCTATGCATCCTTTCCATTCATTATTACTATTTCTTATACGACTCCCTATCAAAATATACATACTATACCATATCCTCACATAACGCAATTAATTTACGCTACCCTAGATCTTCTAACAAACCAATTTATCACGTTTAATATCTCACACTTTTTATTTCAATTTCTGGTCATACCATGGGGGTAAAGGGACTGACATTCTTTAACTCCATGGTTTAAATATTCATATTCTGCATATTTAAATTGGGTGGCCTCTCAATATTAATTTTCCTATTTAGCTGAATCATGGGGGTAATGGGATGGACTTTATACCCCCGATGAGCTGAATACAGTTTAGTTTCTTTAGACATTAAAATTTCATGACCATGCAATTGCATCCTATTGTGGCAAAGCCTCTGAGATATAATAAGCACAAAAATAACAAAAAAGGCCAAATTTTGAGAGGCTATTTTTCGAGATCCAGGGGGTAATATGAAAACGGCATTCAGGTTTGGATTCAATCTAGTAGTGTACATGAGTTTTTCCAGTCCTCGGAGTTGCATTCCATGTCCTGACATATTGGCACTGCACTTTTAGAAAGGTGATAACCACAAAACTGACAGAAACAAACAAACAAAAATGCAATTGGTGCTGTAGCGTTCGAGATAAAATAGCTTTAAAGGTGCACTTTTTACAATTTTCGGCGCTTTTGCTTTCGATGCAAGACCTACGTCTTTAGCTATTAAACCGATTTTAATGACTGATGTCTCTCTCGTTTTGTGTTCTGGTGGGAAGTATATATTTTTCTTTTACAATTTCAAGATAAACTTGATTTATAATTAAAAAAAAATTGAAAGACGGTAATAAAGGGTGCTTGACGGTAAAGAAAAATTTGTAATGCCCATTGCTGTATAATCATGTTGATAAATATTTCTTTAAAAAACATTTAAATATCATGGAAGCACCACTTCATGGTAAAAACTCCCCGACAAGCACTAAAAAGGAAAAACCTTTTCCCCAAAAGTTATGAATTCTTAAAACGGTTTACGTCACGCTTCCGCAGAACAGGAGCTACATTTTTAGGTCGATAAAGGGTTAAGATCCTTCGGAAGTTTACTTTGACCTGAACGTACAGCTCCGGTTCTGTGGTAATATGGAATCATTTTGAAATTTCGTAACTTTTTAGAAGGCGGATTTTTCTCTTTTTGTACTTGGTGGAGATTTTTTTTTTCAACATGAAGTTGTGTTTTTGTGAGGTTATACAGTGCTTGCAAAGAAAGTAAACAATATTTCCCCTCTCTTTCGTTCTTTCAATTTCGTACAATGTGGGTGAAGACTTATTTAGGGGCACTACCTGCTGGCCGTCTGAAAAAAGAACCAGGGCAGGATGGGGCCGGTCTTCCCGGAGGACATGAGGCCGTCGAGTCCAAAGACGTCGTAGGCCCGCAGCAGGCAGAGGGCGATGCCCAGAGAGGACGTGAAGACGAGCTGGCGCAGATTCTTCTCGATTCGACTGCGGCTTGAGAGTTTCAACTTGCGGGTGTCACTCTTGATGTCCTCGGAGAAAATCGAAGGCATCAAGCTGGGGAAAAGAGACACGTGTAAATTAATTGCAAATGATTAATTCAATATTTTGTTTACAAAACCTAAGTGGCCTCACCTAGGTTTTGTAAATAAAAATATTGAATTTGCTGTACTCACTAATCTTTGTTTTTACATGTAAACACATCTAAAAACAATACATGCATTTTATTATAATCTATATTATCTTTAATAATGACAATTCACTAAATATGTCAGGCAAAAAAAAAAAAAATGCAGTATCTAGATAACAGCCCTTTTTAACGCCTCCCCTCAAGCATTATTTATAATAGTAGTACTTTCATTTACTGACACAAGATGACACAATTTTTTTTTATTTTGTTAAGGATAATTAAAAAAAAAAAAAAAGGAGAAAAGTAATTGTCAGAACTGTGATCTTAAACAATTTGAAAATTAAAATATTTCTTCTAATAACGCAAAACTTAAATTTAAGCAGTATAGTGAAATATTTTAAACACGGGATAACTTTTTTATTTTGGCAATAATGATGATTTCAGAGAATAATACTGGAGATCAAAGGTGCTCCGTACCTTCTGTTTTGCAATACAGAATACTACGACACCCTAAATGGAAGTAATGTAATAAAATTTACGTGATTTGGACAATGGGTTAGGCTAGACTGTGGATCTTTAACAAGCACACACACATATGTATACTATATATATCGTTTAAGGATATGATAAACAAATGATTAGAATTCGGGAGCAAAAACACGTTTTCAAGAATTCATGAAGAAATGGTGGCAACAAAAAGATGACATGGTATTAAATGGTAAGTCCTCTCTTGGCAGCTATATAAGCCGATATTCGGTGCGGCATGCAGTCAATTAAGTTGCTTATTTCCCTCTGCGGAAGATTTTTCCACAAATGTTGCAACTGATCAGCCAATTCAGTGGTATTCTGAGAAAGCTGCAATTGCCGTACCAGCATCTTTCAGATGTGCTCTATTGGTGTTAAGTCTGAGAACCTAGATTGCCCTGGGAGAGTATTAAATAGTCGAAGACATTGTTCAGAAAGTTGTTGTTGTTGCTAAGCCCCTTAACTCTGAAAATGCTAGTTCAAGTCCAAAAAATCACGCCGTCCATAAAGCAATCAGGCTACCTGGCTCTCCTGGTCCTCTACTAGAGAGAAAGTTGTGCAGTATATGGTCGAGCGTTGTCTTGTTGGTAAATGGAACCCGAGCAGCTTGACAGCATAGGCAGAACAATAAGCTGCAGAATATCGTCGACGTACAAGCGAGCTGTCAGATTTGCTTGCAACACAACTAGAAGAGATCGGTTATCACACGATATGACTCCCTAGACTGCCACACGACGTGTGATGGGCGTGTGCCGATAGACAACAAATGTGGGATCGGAAAATTGGTCAATCTTCCATCGCACACGTATGCGGTGGTCATCAGCATTGAGAGAGAAACAGCATTTGCCGCTCAAGATAACATGCCTACAATCGGACGCCGTCCAGGCTGACCGATCTCGGCACCAATCCAGATGGCTCTGCCTATGTTGAGGGGTCAGTGGTAGGTGCGTTAATGGCCGTTGATACCTAATTTCACCTTCTGCCATTCGTTTTTGAAGAGTATCCCTTGATATAGGATGCATAGAGGATGGCATGCTTTCAAATGGCTAATAGCGACGCCATTGATGTGCATGTGGCTCCTTTCCTGACTGTCCGATCCTCTCGAGCAGTTGTCTATTTGGGACATCCTCAGCCTCTAGAACTTCTCTGATTCACTGTGCCTTCTATGATCTCTAACACTGAGCAACAACCATATCGCTACGACCTAGATGGCGACTGATACGTCTGTTGGACCAACCGGTTTCCCTTAAGCCTATGATGTGACCTCTATCTAAATCCGATAACTGTTCGTAGCACCGTCGAGTACGTCTCAGAGGCATCTTTTACACAACCTGCAGTATCAAAGTAGGAAATCCAGTTCCAATTAATTACCCGTAAAAACACCTGTCGTTTTAAAGCTGTACGATGCGTCATTCTTATGCGCGTTGCATGGGTCCTATAACATCATTGGCGCTGACAGTTTGATCATTTGCAAAACTCTTAAAACGACATTTGCATGTCGAGTTTCGCGACGGTACCTCATTTTTAATGGGTACATATATTTTTTGCAACAGAGTGTAATTTGGGCGAGATAACACTGAAGTCCCTGACTAAAGAGACAATGACAGAAATTTTTATAAGATCGAAGAAGCTGAATTGAATCTCACTAGGGCAGTGAGAGGTGGTGATATCGGGACTTTGTCACAAGATGAAAAGGGCCGGCAGATTCTTATTACAGAGAGCAAATGTTTTAGCAGTCAGAGATGACACTCAGTCGAGTCAAGTTCAAGTAAGATATCAGACAGTTTGAGCTCTGTTCAGATACAGATGCAGTTCGAGCTCTGTTCAGATACAGACGCAGTTCGAGCTCTGTTCAGATACAGATGCAGTTCGAGCTCTGTTCAGATACAGATGCAGTTCGAGCTCTGTTCAGATACAGATGCAGTTCGAGCTCTGTTCAGATGCAGATGCAGTTCGAGCTCTGTTCAGATACAGATGCAAGTTCGAGCTCTGTTCAGATACAGATGCAGTTCGAGCTCTGTTCAGATACAGATGCAGTTCGAGCTCTGTTTAGATACAGATGCAGTTCGAGCTTTGTTCAGATACAGATGCAGCTCGAGCTCTGTTCAGATACAGATGCAGTTCGAGCTCTGTTCAGATACAGATGCAGTTCGAGCTTTGTTCAAATACAGATGCAGTTCGAGCTCTCTTCAGATACAGATGCAGTTCGAGCTCTGTTCAGATACAGATGCAGTTTGAGCTCTGTTCAGATACAGATGCAGTTGAGAGTTCAAAGTTGAGAGCGATTTTCGGCTTTTAAAGGGACGGTGGACGTTGAAATTTTTTTATTCGTATAAATATTCTTCTTAAGATTACTATATAAAATACCATTCAATTTTTTCAATTTTGTTATAATTTTGTATTTATTTTTTAAATTTAATTTTTTTAACGAAAATTTGAAAATGCTCCTTGCGTGCCATTTGTTCACATTTTTGATTAATTTCGCATTATGATTACTCAAAAACATATTATGAACGAATTTGGGTATTCATTTTTAAATCCCTTAGAAAGTTAATTTTTTAAAAATATTTTTCTGCATTAAAACTTAATGTTCATCATTTAATTGGATTATTATTAACTTTTAATTATCTTAAGTTCAATTACAAAATGCATACCCAGTTTCATGAAAAAGTATGAAAGGTGTCTTCTTACCAAATTGCATGCATCTCAAACAATATTTAAGACGCATAGAGCATTTTAAAAATGTAAAACCTTTGAAAATTCCGTTTCGAAAAAAATGCATTTAACCTTTTGCTTACGGGTGGGACAGCGTCTATCCCAAACGAAGACCCCCTCAAAAAGACAGGTATTTGACATACCTTATCCCAAACAGTTCGACTCCCCTTTGCAGACATTGGCGTCCATGGAAATTGTCGGCAGAAACATTGCACCTGCTCAGCAGGTGTAATGTTTGGGATAGGGTATGTGTGTGTGTGTGTGTCAAATACCTGTCTTTTTGGGAGGTTCATCGTTTGGGATGGACGCTGCCCCACTCGTAAGCAAAAGGTTAAATGTGTAAAACAATGTTATATATTAAAAAAAAGCTTATTTTAGTCGATTTTCTCATTTCAACGTCCACAGTCTACTTAATAACAGCGATCTGTTTTATTTTTAACCAAAATATGTTTTCACGAAAGTGTTAAAGAATTTTCCTGAAACAGTTATTCACCAGGACAAGATTTATCATACAGTCTTCAACTACAAATAAAATCAAGCATTAAATTTCGTTATTAATTGACTAGGCTGTTAATAATCCTGTTTTCATCTGTTTTATGTTGATAACAGATTGTTTTAATTTTTTTTAAACTTTACTTTCTTTTTACAAAATTTTAATGCTCCCACTTCTACAATCTTTACCGATCAAAATTAAATTGAATCTGCGAAGTTATTCGTGCGGTCGACAAATATTCTAAATATTCTGTCCTGAACTATCTTGTAATGTACACGTCAATAACTGTGATATCTATCATTTTAATAAAGTAAAATGCGTGGCTCGCAATGGATTCTTGAAAATCAAGTAATGTCCGTCATATGTATATTTTTTACCTTTTACTTTTTTGAACATTGCATTTTGTTAGTCTTTGCATGTTTTCAGACTTGGCCTGTAACGATTGAGTGATATAACGTCAGAAAGTGCTTTGCTTTAAATGGATGGATGTTCATTATAATTTGGACCACTCAGTGGTTCAATTCAAATAGTTTTATGCATCAAAATATTCAAATAGTTTTATGAATCAAAATATTCAAATAATTTTGTGAATCAAAATATTCAAATAGTTTTATGAATCAAAAAATTCAAATAGTTTTATGAATCAAAATATTCAAATAGTTTTATGAATCGAAATATTCAAATAATTTTGTGAATCAAAATATTCAAATAGTTTTATGAATCAAAATATTCAAATAGTTTTATGAATCAAAATATTCAAATAGTTTTATGAATCAAAATATTCAAATAGTTTTATGAATCAAAATATTCAAATAGTTTTATGGTTTTTATGAATCAAAATATTCAAATAGTTTTATGAATCAAAATATTCAAATAGTTTTATCTATAGGGAATTAGGATTATTCTCTGCGTCTAAAGTGCGTCTGTTAGAAATTAATTCTATGTGTGTACTCAGTACTCCACAACTGAATTTAATAAAATATTCCAGTTTAGTTTGATACGTATAGTATAGCGAATACAATGCATGCAAAATTTGGTAGCATAGCTTAGTGGAAGAAAGGGGATAGCTTGTATAATGTTACGATTTATCTATCCTCTATATTCGGAAATGTGTTTCTAAGGAAAGAAGATTGAATCCGAATATCTGGATAAGTAAAACTTTATTCAAAGAGCAACAAGCTGTTGCGATAAGCAGTAAACAAGCACAAATCGGAACAATATATAATTAAAAACTTTCTAGCTGTCTAACAAAATCACAAAATCACATACAACAAAACAGCTATTCCATACTCAGCTTATTTACTAAATTTTGTTTTCTTAAAGCACTGGCGAAATTCATCTTTTCTTGCATCACGCCTCTGTACAATGAGGAGCATCCTTATGCAGCCTCTGTGGAAACACATAAAATATATACAGGGTGTCCCAAAAACATTGACCTCGGCTTTTATTCCTTAAATATTGATCTTAGACATATATAATAAATTACAAAGCTGCGTAAATAAAGGTACATAATTTTTATGAAATCGATTAAAATTTTCAAAGGAATTGAATTTTAAGAAATACAAAATTTAAATTTTTATACAGCCTCCGTACAAAAACATTTCCAATGAGTAAAATGCGCCCCGTACACTAATAAGGTGATGTACAATATTTCAGCATTTTATCATAAAAAGTCCCAGAGATATGAAAACACAAAAATGCTGACTTAAACCACTTTTCGATGCATCGACATGGGTTCTGAGAGGTGAAAAATCATGTCGGAAAAACGCGTTTCAGGGGTCATACACAAATTACGAAAGAAAACAATGATTACAGAAATAAATAATAATTTTGCTATTTATTGGTACAAAATTATCTACTCTGTATAGAAATAATAACTTTACACAAAGATTATAAAGCTTGTTCAAAATGTTTTCTATCCATGATCCATTAAAGATAAGAAGCAGATATTATTTGCCTGTGATGCATTTCTGCGTTGCGTCATTTGCACTCTTGCTGTCAACATGTACATTTTAATTTGTGATTAATCCCTCACCAAATTTGTTTAAACATATCTCTGGGACTTTTTATGATAAAATTCTGAAATTTTGTAAATCACCATATTAGTGTATGGGGCACATTTTACTTATTGGAAATGTTTTTGTATGGGGGCCGTATACAAATTTAAATTTTGTATTTCTTCAAATTTAATCCGCTGATAATTTTTATCGATTTCATAAAATTCTTTATTACCCTTTTTTACGTAACTTTGTAATTTATTATATATGTCTGAGATCAATATTTAAGGAATATACGCCGAGGTCAATGTTTTTAAGACACCTTGTATATATAGAGTACTCGTGAAGGTTCTGTCGAATGACTTTATTTTCTTGAAGTTACAAGAAGTGGCCAAGTTGGCGACATTTCGCAAAATGCGTCCCCATGATCAAGCGGCTCGGGCATTCTTGTAATAACATTAGATAACTGTAAATGTTGCTTTTCAGACAGGAAAAGGCATATCCAGGTAAGTGTAATAACACTTACAATGGAATATATAAATATTAGAATGATGAGATTAAAATTATTTGTTACCTGGGTGTTAAACTTTGTTTCGGCGAGCGAAGCTCTGGGGAAAATATGGTTGCGGGTCCAACATGATTTCCAACCGTTTCTGTCGGGGTGGTTTGGCGAGGTCTATCCTGTGGAAAAGATCATAAACGCAATCAGTGTCGAGAACACACATATAATAGGAACAGTTAGTGGTCCCTTCTATTCAGTGGCAAAGATCGACATTTTCATTGGGCAGGGCACGAACAAATGAGTGGGTCATGGGATGCTCGTTATAACCGGGTTTTATTAAAATTAAACTTACTATGAGGGGCTTGACAGCGGCCGGATCTTCGTTGGGGCTGGAGGGCTTGAACCTCCTATCCTGTGGGTTGGCGCGGGAGGGTGACATTGCAGGATGGCCACGCATGGATAGATATTCGCTGCCTGGAAAAGAGCAACCATCATAAGAAAAGATCTTGCCAATAGATATTTTATTTATCACACTTTATCACACAATATTTTCATACTAAAATATGTACCCGACGTTGCCCGGGAGTTAAATCAGGATAGTTATGTAAAACAACAAAATAAATGCATTTTATTCCTATAAATAATAGTGAAAATTGCATGCCATAATTTAAATCTTAATTTCAATATTCTTAACACAATTAAACCACTTTATATATTAGTTACCGCAAAATACATGCCCATTACCTTAATACTAATACCGATACAGATAGCACCATACTTCTAATCTCAAATTCAAAACCTCAAGGAATCTCAAACAAGATATCCTCAGAGGCCGGAATGAAGGAGGTTAACATCCCGCTCCACCCTCCACAAAATGAATATGTCTCTTCCGCTTTACGTGGGAGTGGTAGAACTTTCAATCCTATATCACACCTCGATGGGATGAGAGGTCCGCTGACTACTGGGTTCAATAAAAAAAATGAAAGATATGGTCGGGTTAAAAATGTATAATTAATCAAGGGATGTGTTTATGAAATTATTTTTTCTGGAGTAGTCCGTAATATATTTAGGAACTGCTGTTAAAATATGAACTTTGAATAGATGACGTTGAATAGAAATTTTGTATATCGTAATATAAAAATTGGAGAGGTTTAAAATGTACGAAAAGTATATATATTTTAAAAATAAATTAAAATTTGTCTATTCATCGTATGAATTCTGCTCAAAGTTTGTTTGAAAGAGAATTTTTAGATCTCTCCGATGGTGTCAAGATGGAAAATCTCGCGTTTCTAGTTCTTTGCACTGTATCAGGTTTTCTTTACTATTAGGCCCTTTAGGTCCGGACCTATAGTGGTAATATGTTGAAAGAGGAAAGCATATTTTGAATTATTAATATTGAAAACATAGTTATAAATGGTGCGAGTGACCAAACTGCTTTGGTTTTAGAGAGCAACTGAACATAAAAATCAAGTCCACTAATAAATTAGTCACAAATCTGAGACTAAAATTTTTGTGCGTAGTAGATATTTCCTTAATCTTTTCTCCATGCTTTTTCCCCTGTATCTTTACGCTTTCATGCGAATTTTTGATTTATAATTTTTTGAACCATTCATTCTCGTGTTCAGTTTTGTGGAATTTATTGAAATGAATAGAAAATTGGCAGAAAGTGTAGCTATAAAGAAGAAAACCATCGTATAAAGCGCAATAAAACTTTTTAGGTAAAAACGGAACACGATAGCGTAACTTGATGCAATAATTGATAAAGGCAGTTTTAAGTATCAATACATCTTAAATTTTGTGCAGCATGAATTGAAATGCTACAAATTTATTTGGTTATGAGTCTTAGACTAACACTGCCATAAACACCTTGTTAGTCCTTTTTACACATAGTTATTTAAAATTTCTCTGCCGATAATTGTTCTCCGTAATTTTATCCATTTTCTCGATCGCACAGCACGAGTGGTCAGTTCAAGCGGATGTTACTGCTTAATGCAATAATTGATAAATATAGTTTTAAGTATCAATACATCTTAAATTTTGGGAAGCATGAATTGCAATGCTACCAATTTATTAGGTTATAAGTCTTAGATTAACATTCCCATTAAATCCTTCTTAGTCATTTTTACGCATAGCGATTTAAAAGTTTCTCTGCCGATGATCGTTCTCCGTAATTTAACCCATTTTCTCGATCTCACAGTATTAGTGGTCAGTTCAAGCGAGTGTTAATGTAAATGCCGAATTTAACCTATTAGTTGAAATAAATCAAGAAAGTAAAAATGTATCATACGTTGTCCCTGATGAAGCGCCAATGATCCTTCGCTAGCGTAGCTGTAGGTTTGATCATCGACGTCTGTGATGTGGATCCTGGGCTGATGCTGGTGCTTCGGTTTCTGGTGAGGCCGATGCTGCTGCTGTTCTGTGAACATGCCGAGCGGCACGATGTTGTTCACTTCACACCCGGGATCCACCTGTTGGGGAACAGGACTGTAAGGACTCTGCGTGGGGCGAAAACATGCCATTTACTCGCGTTGGCAGAGGGTGCATGTTTAAAGATATAAAATATTTTAGCGTTGATACACAAAAATCTGCAAAATAATTTTATATTAATGAAAATTGTTCAAGAAAAGGAGACGTTAAGTGGATTGTTCGCCCTACAGATTTGTATGCGACAAATTCTAAGTATGTTATTTTTTTGCACGAAAATTCCATACATTTTCACACTAAAAAAAAAGGGTAAAAACACACAAAAAACTGGGTTTAGAACTAACTGGTCACTAGAATGGCACTTTTAAATAGGTATAGGGTTTCGAGTTACACACATAAAAGACATAGGGGCGCGGTAGCCCATTGGTTAGCGCGCTGGAGTTGCACTCGGTAGGCCCGGGTTCGATTCCAGCCACTGCCAAAACTGCCGCCGTGTTCATGCGGAGTACGATCACGTTAAACATGTGGGTCCGAAAGTCCTTCCGAGAGGTTGGTGGTAGGGGAAGGAGGGTACGGTCCCCGTGGATGCCTCCCCCACTGGGTTCCGGTCTAAATTGGGTGGCACTTCCCGACCGTCCAAACAGTTACCTTACACCTTTCTGGTAGGTCGGACGGTCTGGGTTTCAATCAACAACACATAAAAGACACCCGGTCGTCCATACTGTTGCTCCAAGTCCTCTGGACGAGCCGGACGGCCTGGGGCTTTCACACATAAAATATAATCATATTTATATGAATGTGTTATTTTACTCTTTTATATGAGAATTTCAAGGAATAATGGGTATATTTTATTTTGCGCTGGAAACAGGTCATTTTGCATACCTGTTTGCCTGCTCAAAAAGGTTCTTTAAGAGGGACTCATTTAAGCAGGTAAACAAGTGCTGGGAGGAAGAAAAGGGATCTTATTTTAGAATAACAACTTAATAAAAATAACAACTTAAGAGGATTACATTTTTTAGCTCTAACCAATGGAAAACGCGCAAGTAGGAATTATATACTGTCAAAAACCGCTGCCACACATCGTAAGAAAAACTATCGATGAATGCTAAAAGAATAAATTACAGACTATTTTAATATTACGTCCAACCAATCAAAAACTCAAAATTTTAAAGAAGGGAACAGAAATTTTAAAGCAGACGGAAATTGAAAAGAAATGAAGTGAAACGATTTGAAATATACGAATTCGGTAATAATTTAAAAATCTGATGTGGACAGCACATGACTTTCCTTATATAATGCAATAAATTTACTACTTTTACAGCAAAAAAATAGGTTATTTTCATAGTAGATACTTATATTCTTTCCAAGATATTGAATTTTCGTCAATTAGTCGTCATTTTCATTGATTTAGCGTCATTTTTATCCATTTGGAGAGATTTTCGTTAATTTGGCAACATTTAAAAAAGTCGCCAAGTTGGCGACATTCCGCCAAAATCTCACCAAGAGTTATGGAAGGAGAAATAAGTTATTCTTACAGCAGTTGGCGTTCAAATACAAAAGTATTACTTAAAGTATCTTTTCTCATGAATGGAACGAGGTAGATCCAAGAGAATGGTGTCACACAATTTATCGCATGAAATTACATATGAAAAGTGAACATGTTTCTCAACAGTTAATATATTTTTTAATTTATGGGATTTTTTGATAAATTTATTTGAAAAATGTGTACTCGAGAACGGTTCATGCTAGCGTTCTAAAGTTTATGGCAATCGTTTTCCAAGGAAAAATTACATAAGAAATGTCTATTTGAGTAACTTTATTAAAGATTTTGATTTTTTGATGACTTTTTTCAAAATTTCACTCAAAAATTTAGGGCGGTTCTGAACATTCGATTGCATTTATAAACAGCAGGCTTCCAGTATTCATGAATTGTGATTTTTGCACCAAATTTCATTCGAATCGCTCCATTCTTTGGTGAAATATCGTCTCCACAAACTCACTGACACACACACACACACACACACACACACACACACACACACATCATCTCAATGTTTGATTCGTGATCAGGGATGCTTGAAACGTGCTATCCTGTCGAAAACTCGAATTCGAGTTTTCGACCCTGTCACAATACTTTCCTTATACATTATGTATATAAAGAAAGTAAAAATGGACGATTCTGAAAAAGAAGCTGAAAATAGAATAAAAATGAAAAATCGGGATAAATCAACGAATTCTTAACCGAGAATAACAAATTTAGAATCAAATCAAAGGGAATAAAAAGAGCAATTAATGGAACCACAAAATAGCCAATTTAAATAAATTGAAATTGCTAAAACCTAAAAAGAACAAACTTTCGCTATTTCGAACACAAAACTTGCAACTTGGAATGCATTTGGAACAGAAGAATATTAAAAAAATCTAAACAAATAGAAAATTGATAACTAATTTAAGAAAATAGAATAATAATACGTAAATAAGTCAACAAAATTCTTAAAATTCACTAAATAGCAAAAGCAATCCCACACAAGTGCATGAAGTGAACATATCATGTTACCTTTTTAACTGTTTTAAACGGTCTTTTCAGCTTAAAATAGATCCATTATTCCGTGTAATTTTTATACAAATGAATAAAATAACACATTTATATAGATATAGTTACCTTTTAAAAATGTAACTGGAAATGTACCTGTTTAAAATTACACAATAGTGTCATTCTAGTGGTAATAAACCCAGTTTTTTTGTGTGTTTTTACCCATATATGTTCTAGTGTGTAGTGTGTTTTGTAGTGTGCAGTGTGTGTTGTAGTGTGTAGTGTGTGTTGTAGTGTGTAGTGTGTGTTGCAGTGTGTAGTGTGTGTTGTAGTGTGTGTTGAAGTGTGTAGTGTATTGTGTGTTCCTTCAGAATCCGTATAGTTGAGTTGATAAAGCTAACTGAGATTCTCGTGCCGGATAGTTCAGTTGGTAGATTTGTAATTACACTTGACCAGAGAGGTCGAAAAATTGAGTCCTCCGGGTCGGTGCGTGCGACAAGTGTAATTACAAATCTAATGTTTTTCACATATAGCTAAAATCTGATGTGGGCAACACATGACTTTCCTTTTATAATGCAATGAATTTACTACTTTTACAGTTAAAAATAGGTTTTTCTTATAGTAGATACTTATATTATTTTCAAGATATTGAATTTTCGACGATTAGTCGTCATTTTCATTGATTTAGCGTCATTTTTATCCATTTGGCGAGATTTTCGTTAATTTGGCAACATTTGAAAAAGGCGCCAAGTTGGCGACATTCCACCAAATTCGTCGCCAAAATCTCGCCAAGCGTTGTAGATGGAGAAATAAGTTATTCTTACAGCAGATAAATGACTATTGGCGTTCAAATACAAAAGTATTACTCAAAGTACCTTTTCTCTTGAATGGAACGAGCTAGATCCATGAGAATGATGTCACCAAATTTATCTCATGATATTACACATGAAAAGTGAACATGTTTCTCAGCAGCTAATATTTTTTTTTAATTTATGGGATTTTTTGATAAATTTATTTGAAAAATGTGCAATATTTCGAGAACGGTTCATGCTACGTTCTAAAGTTTATGTCAATCGTTTTCTAATGAAAAATTACATAAGAAATGTCTATTTGCGTAACTTTATTAAAGGTTTTGATTTTTGATGATTTTTTCAAAATTTCACTCGAAGATTTAGGGGGGTTCTGAACATTCGATTACGTTTAAAAACAATAGGCTTCTAGTATTCACGGATTGTGATTTTTGTACCAAATTTCATTCAAATCGCTCCATTAGTTCGTGAGATATAATTTCCGCAGACTCACTTGCACACACACACACACACATACACACAGACATCACCTAAAACTATTTGATTCGTGATCAGGGATGCTTGAAACGTGCTCTCCCGTCGAAAACTGGAATTCGAATTTTCGACCCCGTCACAATACTTTCCTTATACATTATGTATATAAGGAAAGTAAAAATAGAGATTTGTATTCTACTTATCATGGAATTGAATAAGTTTTATTGTGAACTAAGTTTTATGTAAAAACATGTGTTTGATTGTCTCATACAAATCACTAGAGTGAGCATCATATGTAACAGATTTGTAGATTTAGCACATAGTAGATTATTAACACAAGTTAAAAAATATGATAGGCAGCACAGACTTTCCCTACAAACTCAAATTCATTTTAATTTTCTTTCTTTCATAATTCATGAAATTGAATTTAATTGCTGAAAATATCACGGATAATTATTTGAAATGACACAGAATTTGCAGTTTTAATTCAATTTTTGTTTTTATTTGGCACCTGGATGTATTTTCAAAGGTGACGTAGCAAAAATTCGAATTATCTAAAATATCTCGAGAACGGCTAGTCCTAGAGTTATAGGATTGGTCTTATTCTTTTTGTCGTCAACAATTACGTATAAAACAAGCATTTAATGGATACGTTTTATCAGACGCAGTCTTTTATTTTAGATTTTGATGATTTTTGTCAGCCACTTTGCAAAAAATCGCAGGTTTTTTTTTTCCGAATCATACCAAAATCTAATCAACCCCAGGGTAACTCACAAGTGACTTATGATTCAAATTTTGAGAAATTTAATCAATTTTTTCAGATAGAGTGGATACATACAAATTTTGTAAAAAAAAAAGCATGTTATTACTTTCCTTATATACATAATGTATAAGGAAAGTATTGTGACGGGGTCGAAAATTCGAAATCGAGTTTTCGACGGGAGAGCACGTTTCAAGTATCCCTGATCACGAATCGAACATTTTTGAAGTGATGTCTGTGTCTGTGTGTGTGTGTGAAAGTATGTGCGTGCGTGTGTGTGTGTGTCAGTGAGTCTGTGAAGACGATATCTCACGAACGAATGAAGCGATTCAAATGAAATTTGGTACAAAAATCACAATCCGTGTATACTGGAAGCCTATTGTTTTAAAGCCCATTCAAATGTTCAGAACCCGCCTAAATTTTCGAATGAAATTTTGAAAAAATCATCAAAAAATCAAAACCTTTAATAAAGTTACGCAAATAGACATTTCTTATATAATTTTTCCTTAGAAAACGATTGACATAAACATTAGAACGCTAGCATGAACCGTTCTCGAGATATTGCACATTTTTCAAATACATTTATCAAAAAATCCCATAAATTAAAAAAAAATATTAACTGTTGAGAAACATGTTCACTTTTCATATGTAATATCATGCGATAAATTTGGTGACATCATTCTCGTGGATCTAGCTCGTTCCATTCATGAGAAAAGGTACTTTGAGTAATACTTTTGTATTTGAACGCCAATAGTCATTTATCCGTTGTAAGAATAACTTATTTCTCCGCCCATAACGCTTGGCGAGATTTTGGCGACGAATTCAGCGGAATGTCGCCAACTTGGCGACATTTTTAAATGTTGCCAAATTAACGAAAATGTCGCCAAAAGGATAAAAATGACTTTAAATCAATGAAAATGACGAGTAATTGAAGAAATTTCAATATCTTGGAAATAATATAAGTATCTACTATAAGAGTAACTTTTTTTTAACTTTAAAAGTAGTAAATTCATTGCATTGTAGAAGGAAAGTCATGTGCTGTCCACATCAGATTTTTTTTACCTGCAGTACATTACCATGTATTGCAGGTAAAAATCTGATGTGGGTAGAACATTATATTTCATGCAGACTCATATTCACGTTCTCTTTATTTCTTCAAAAAATCATTGAGTTTAATTGCGCACAATAACATCCATAATTATTTTAAATTACAATGGATTTGCATTTTAATTCACTTTTCGTTTTCATTTGGTAACTGGACATATTTTAAAAGGTGGCGTAACGAAAATGCAAAAATTGAAATATCTCGAGAACGGCTTGTCTTAAAGAGTAATGGGGGTTGGTCTTATTTTTTTCATTGTCAAACATTACGTATAACACAAGCACTTAATATATTTGAGCATATATAATCATTTCTTTTAGATTTGCATGTCATTTCACACAAAAAAAGGCAGGTTTCTTTTTTTCGAATCGTACCAAAATCTAATCAGTACTAGAGTAATTCATAAGTGACTTTTTCACCAAATTTTGTGAAATTTGGTTTATTAGTGTTTTAGCTAGAGTGGATACAGACATTTTTTGCGGACCATTTCGCAAAAAAAGGCTGGTTCTTTTATTCCAAATTGTATCAAAATCTAATCAGCACCAGGGTCCCCTACAAGTGACTTACCAATAAAATTGTATGAAATTCCGTCGATTAGTTTTTGAGTTATAGTGAATACAAAAGCTGCACAAACAGACACACAGACAGACGTTACGCTAAATATAGTGCTTTCGTGTTCTAGAGGTTTCAAAACGTGTAGATCCGTCGAAAACTGAACTTGCGATTTTTGACACGATTCCAATACTTTCCGTATACAATGCCATGCATTGCAGGGAAAGTAAAATTTAGGACGGGATGCGTATACCCCATATCAAACATTTTAGCACCAAAAATTCATGAAGGTTTATCTGCAACTGCTTTCGTTTCGAAATCTACTTTGAACTGGAAAATCTCTATCTAAGAACGAGCAAGTGTCTCTCATGAGCATATATCTGTATTCGAGACCCGTTAAGTAGAGAGACTAACACAGCTGACAATACGTTCAGTGCGTGAGAATCTGATAAATCTTTTGAAAGGAGCAGTAACGACAGAATGGAAATGAAAGCACCTTTATTCAACTGTTTCTTTCCGGCTGAGTGTATATTGATAAAATCCAACACTTCTCATTATATGCGTGTGTGTGGAAGACATTGCATAAACCTTCACATCAAAAATATTTTTAAAATTGGATTTTTTTTTTCTGCCTGCATATGCTATTAATTACAACTTTGTACTAGAATCTTAAAAGTTATTTGAGTGCGTCACTGAAAAATCTGGACACCAAACCCCGTTCTCCGTAATTCTGGGCACTAAATAAATTCCAGATCTCCAAATTCCGAATTTGGTAAATATGGACCCAAAAGCTCATTCCACTTTGTCATGCATTCATATTCCATTGTGTTTAGCTAGATCACTTGCACCACAATCAGTCATGCTGTCAGCTACGCCACTCTGACTATGCTTTAAATAACTTGGAATTACTTTAAATAACTTTACATTCTTAAAAAAGATGTAAACTCATTCAACATAATATTTTCGTAATTTCGAAGTTTGAAGTAATTTGTGAGGGCTGGAATGCCCAGTGATTATAGCGGGAGGATCGCAAACGTTAGTACCGTGTTCGATGTCGTCCAAAACTATCCCTGTGTCCACGAGTATGGGCACGGTAAATCTGTAGGTCCGAAAGCCCATCCGAGAGGTGATGATTTAGGAGAAGGGCGTACGGTTTACGATTCCGCTGCGATTTGCGAATGTCCAAGCAGGTACCTTATATTTTTGGACAGGTTGGACGATATGGGTAGAATCACAAAAGTAATTTCTAAGTAAGTAGGTACGAAGTTTAAAGCAATGTCTTCCCTTTAAAACTAAACAGGAGATATCAGCATCAGTCCTTTCAGAGTGCACTTGGATCGCGCATCAAGCTACACCTCCTCGGCCATACAAGGAATCGCTTTAAAATACTCATTGAAAAAATATATATTGGGCAAAAAAGTGTATAAAATAGATCACATTAAGCGAAGCTCTAAAACACAGAGTGAGTTTAAGCACTTTACTTTGCGGAGGGGGGGGGGAGGCGCTGTTCCCCGATGGTGGGGATAGGTTCGAACTCGGAACCTTTAGTATGCTGATCCCGTTCTATGCCGTTAGGCCCACTAGAATTTTTTCTGGCCCAAAGGTATAATCGGGGATGTATTTCGTTGCAGTAAGTGACGCAAGAGAGACCCCGCCACAACTTTATGAAAGGAACCTATGTCAAGTAAGATGCAAAATAACTATTATTACTACATAAAAATAAAAAAGGGGCTAAATAGATGGCATGTTCATATATAAAATTTCTCACCTGCGTTAGAAATTTGAGGGGTCCCTTCACAGTGGTCCGCAGCACACGTAGACAGCCAAGCAGGGTCGACAGAAACAAGAACCCGCCCCAGACGATGAACACGACCTGCGTGACCAGCCAGACAATCTGGAAAAAGAGCGGATAAGAGCTCGGATTAGGGAAAGTGAATATCAAACTGTTAAGTGAAAGTAAAAAATGCAGAAAGGAACACAAGGTTATAATGAACACTTTTAAAATCTATAAAAGTACTACGGATTAAACGGAAAAACTTGTAGATTACGGTTAAAGATTCGTTTTATTGGATATTTTCTTTCACTTAATCATTATGTGAAAATACATTATAGCGTTTATTTCCCCGTACGTTTGTAATATTATGTCCAAATAAAATTCCACAGTCGTCCACTACAGTATTTGTCGGATAGCAATTGCACGGCACTTTGTCTCCTCACGACATTCAATGATGAATCAATGGCGCTTTATACCGACTTCATTGCATCCGGTATCGCTGTTTATCTGATATCGACCCTGATACTGTGGCCCTAATTTTTAAGTGAATGTTAGTTTTAAACGAGTTTGTAAAAATTAGGTTTCTTACTATACTCGCACATAATCAATTCATCCACACCAGACGTTCTATAAATATATAAATCGTTTTATGCAGCAATTCTTCGTTTCAAAAGGGTTTGTTAAAACGAACGTTGAAGAAAGTTCTCGCGTTCATTAAAATTAAAAAGACGAAGACTGTTTTTAAATGCTCAAAAAAGTATTAAAAATAAATATTTAAGGGAAAAATAAATATTACCCAAAATTTTGGAATAAACGAGTTCTTTAAAGTAAAATTATTTTTATGCTGGCATATAATGCCTAGCTGGAATATATGAATATTTCATTCAAATCGAAAATTTTCTTTAAAATATTGTTAACACGTATCTTCTGGGATTTTGGTTGTATTATCAGGATACCAAAATCATCCCAAATTCCTGGATAACTAATGCTTTAAAGCACTATAAGCGTAAACAGGAGCACTGTACGATTAATATAGCTACCTTACAAGGTCACAAAAGAACTTTCAGGTACAATAAAACAATCACTCATTAACGTTCCAACAATTATATTCTCAAGACACTGATGTATTCACAATTTGCTTTGATTCGTATCAGACGTATTCACAATTTACTTTGACTCGTATCATTATTTGCGAAACATTTTATGTTTTCGTCTGCTTATTGCTTAGGCGTAGTTACATTCTAAATGTTAAGTGTTTGGAGTGGATGTTTTGCAATCTTCCGCTGTTCGTTTCATTATGCCATATCCTCCTTATTTTCCGTTTATTGAGCGGCAAAAATTTTGCCATACTATAGTTTTTACTAAAATGTTTTCCTTGAAACATCTATTTCGCAAGATCTGCTATAGATAGGTATTAGACGATGACTGATATAGATTCAGCATCAAAAGCGGGAGGAAGTAAATAGGTTTACCAAAAAATTACACTTTCGGTTTTATTTACACGGTTCAAAAATTTTCATTTTACTTGAAACATCTATTTCACAAGATACTATAGATAGAGCTTACATTATGGTACTGATATGGATTTAGCAGCAAAACATTCTCGATGAGTTTAAAGAGTTTATGAAGGATTTCCACGTACGGTTCTTTCCCATTTCCGGTTCAAAAGATTCTGAAAAATCTGTTCCTCAGTATTGGCTATAGAAAGAGCTTGGATGTTGACTGATATAGATTCAGTATCGAATGTCAGGGAGGGGAGGGGAGGGATGAGGGTATTGCTAAGGATTTCCATATTCGGTTCTAGAGATGTCGTTTCCGTTTTTTTAGAAAATTCTTATGGCTGTACGAAAAAAATTTTATGCAAAAGAAAATAAAAGTGCTTAACAGTTCTGTTAAAGTTGAAGTGTACACACCATATACCGTCCTATGACGGCTCCAAATTTCTTGTATTCGTTGTTTTTGGACTGCAAAGCATTTCTTTCTGAGCCATGTGAGCTTTTTTCAGTTGCCACACATTTATATGACTGTGAGACCAGAAATAGATCTCACACGAAGTGCTGTGTTTCTGGTGAGATAATTTTATGTACAAATTTTATGCAAAAGAAAATAAAAGTGCTTAACAGTTCTGTTAAAGTTGAAGTGTACACACCATATACCGTCCTATGACGGCTCCAAATTTCTTGTATTCGTTGTTTTTGGACTGCAAAGCTTTTCTTTCTGAGCCATGTGAGCTTTTTTCAGTTGCCACACATTTATATGACTGTGAGACCAGAAATAGATCTCACACGAAGTGCTGTGTTTCTGGTGAGATAATTTTATGTACAAATTTTATGCAAAAGAAAATAAAAGTGCTTAACAGTTCTGTTAAAGTTGAAGTGTACACACCATATACCGTCCTATGACGGCTCCAAATTTCTTGTATTCGTTGTTTTTGGACTGCAAAGCTTTTCTTTCTGAGCCATGTGAGCTTTTTTCAGTTGCCACACATTTATATGACTGTGAGACCAGAAATAGATCTCACACGGAGTGCTGTGTTTCTGATGAGATAATTTTATGTACAAATTTTATGCAAAAGAAAATAAAAGTGCTTAACAGTTCTGTTAAAGTTGAAGTGTACACACCATATACCGTCCTATGACGGCTCCAAATTTCTTGTATTCGTTGTTTTTGGACTGCAAAGCTTTTCTTTCTGAGCCATGTGAGCTTTTTTCAGTTGCCACACATTTATATGACTGTGAGACCAGAAATAGATCTCACACGAAGTGCTGTGTTTCTGATGAGATAATTTTATGTACAAATTTTATGCAAAAGAAAATAAAAGTGCTTAACAGTTCTGTTAAAGTTGAAGTGTACACACCATATACCGTCCTATGACGGCTCCAAATTTCTTGTATTCGTTGTTTTTGGACTGCAAAGCTTTTCTTTCTGAGCCATGTGAGCTTTTTTCAGTTGCCACACATTTATATGACTGTGAGACCAGAAATAGATCTCACACGAAGTGCTGTGTTTCTGATGAGATAATTTTATGTACAAATTTTATGCAAAAGAAAATAAAAGTGCTTAACAGTTCTGTTAAAGTTGAAGTGTACACACCATATACCGTCCTATGACGGCTCCAAATTTCTTGTATTCGTTGTTTTTGGACTGCAAAGCTTTTCTTTCTGAGTCATGTGAGCTTTTTTCAGTTGCCACACATTTATATGACTGTGAGACCAGAAATAGATCTCACACGAAGTGCTGTGTTTCTGGTGAGATAATTTTATGTACAAATTTTATGCAAAAGAAAATAAAAGTGCTTAACAGTTCTGTTAAAGTTGAAGTGTACACACCATATACCGTCCTATGACGGCTCCAAATTTCTTGTATTCGTTGTTTTTGGACTGCAAAGCTTTTCTTTCTGAGCCATGTGAGCTTTTTTCAGTTGCCACACATTTATATGACTGTGAGACCAGAAATAGATCTCACACGAAGTGCTGTGTTTCTGGTGAGATAATTTTATGTACAAATTTTATGCAAAAGAAAATAAAAGTGCTAAACAGTTCTGTTAAAGTTGAAGTGTACACACCATATACCGTCCTATGACGGCTCCAAATTTCTTGTATTCGTTGTTTTTGGACTGCAAAGCTTTTCTTTCTGAGTCATGTGAGCTTTTTTCAGTTGCCACACATTTATATGACTGTGAGACCAGAAATAGATCTCACACGAAGTGCTGTGTTTCTGGTGAGATAATTTTATGTACAAATTTTATGCAAAAGAAAATAAAAGTGCTTAACAGTTCTGTTAAAGTTGAAGTGTACACACCATATACCGTCCTATGACGGCTCCAAATTTCTTGTATTCGTTGTTTTTGGACTGCAAAGCTTTTCTTTCTGAGCCATGTGAGCTGTTTTCAGTTGCCACACATTTATATGACTGTGAGACCAGAAAAAGATCTCACACGAAGTGCTGTGTTTCTGGTGAGATAATTTTATGTACAAATTTTATGCAAAAGAAAATAAAAGTGCTTAACAGTTCTGTTAAAGTTGAAGTGTACACACCATATACCGTCCTATGACGGCTCCAAATTTCTTGTATTCGTTGTTTTTGGACTGCAAAGCTTTTCTTTCTGAGTCATGTGAGCTTTTTTCAGTTGCCACACATTTATAGGACTGTGAGACCAGAAATAGATCTCACACGAAGTGCTGTGTTTCTGGTGAGATAATTTTATGTACAAATTTTATGCAAAAGAAAATAAAAGTGCTTAACAGTTCTGTTAAAGTTGAAGTGTACACACCATATACCGTCCTATGACGGCTCCAAATTTCTTGTATTCGTTGTTTTTGGACTGCAAAGCTTTTCTTTCTGAGCCATGTGAGCTTTTTTCAGTTGCCACACATTTATATGACTGTGAGACCAGAAATAGATCTCACACGAAGTGCTGTGTTTCTGGTGAGATAAGTTTATGTACAAATTTTATGCAAAAGAAAATAAAAGTGCTTAACAGTTCTGTTAAAGTTGAAGTGTACACACCATATACCGTCCTATGACGGCTCCAAATTTCTTGTATTCGTTGTTTTTGGACTGCAAAGCTTTTCTTTCTGAGCCATGTGAGCTTTTTTCAGTTGCCACACATTTATATGACTGTGAGACCAGAAATAGATCTCACACGAAGTGCTGTGTTTCTGGTGAGATAATTTTATGTACAAATTTTATGCAAAAGAAAATAAAAGTGCTTAACAGTTCTGCTAAAGTTGAAGTGTACACACCATATACCGTCCTATGACGGCTCCAAATTTCTTGTATTCGTTGTTTTTGGACTGCAAAGCTTTTCTTTCTGAGTCATGTGAGCTTTTTTCAGTTGCCACACATTTATATGACTGTGAGACCAGAAATAGATCTCACACGAAGTGCTGTGTTTCTGGTGAGATAATTTTATGTACAAATTTTATGCAAAAGAAAATAAAAGTGCTTAACAGTTCTGTTAAAGTTGAAGTGTACACACCATATACCGTCCTATGACGGCTCCAAATTTCTTGTATTCGTTGTTTTTGGACTGCAAAGCTTTTCTTTCTGAGTCATGTGAGCTTTTTTCAGTTGCCACACATTTATAAGACTGTGAGACCAGAAATAGATCTCACACGAAGTGCTGTGTTTCTGGTGAGATAATTTTATGTACAAATTTTATGCAAAAGAAAATAAAAGTGCTTAACAGTTCTGTTAAAGTTGAAGTGTACACACCATATACCGTCCTATGACGGCTCCAAATTTCTTGTATTCGTTGTTTTTGGACTGCAAAGCTTTTCTTTCTGAGTCATGTGAGCTTTTTTCAGTTGCCACACATTTATATGACTGTGAGACCAGAAATAGATCTCACACGAAGTGCTGTGTTTCTGGTGAGATAATTTTATGTACAAATTTTATGCAAAAGAAAATAAAAGTGCTTAACAGTTCTGTTAAAGTTGAAGTGTACACACCATATACCGTCCTATGACGGCTCCAAATTTCTTGTATTCGTTGTTTTTGGACTGCAAAGCTTTTCTTTCTGAGCCATGTGAGCTTTTTTCAGTTGCCACACATTTATATGACTGTGAGACCAGAAATAGATCTCACACGAAGTGCTGTGTTTCTGGTGAGATAAATTTATGTACAAATTTTATGCAAAAGAAAATAAAAGTGCTTAACAGTTCTGTTAAAGTTGAAGTGTACACACCATATACCGTCCTATGACGGCTCCAAATTTCTTGTATTCGTTGTTTTTGGACTGCAAAGCTTTTCTTTCTGAGTCATGTGAGCTTTTTTCAGTTGCCACACATTTATATGACTGTGAGACCAGAAATAGATCTCACACGAAGTGCTGTGTTTCTGGTGAGATAATTTTATGTACAAATTTTATGCAAAAGAAAATAAAAGTGCTTAACAGTTCTGTTAAAGTTGAAGTGTACACACCATATACCGTCCTATGACGGCTCCAAATTTCTTGTATTCGTTGTTTTTGGACTGCAAAGCTTTTCTTTCTGAGCCATGTGAGCTTTTTTCAGTTGCCACACATTTATATGACTGTGAGACCAGAAATAGATCTCACACGAAGTGCTGTGTTTCTGGTGAGATAAGTTTATGTACAAATTTTATGCAAAAGAAAATAAAAGTGCTTAACAGTTCTGTTAAAGTTGAAGTGTACACACCATATACCGTCCTATGACGGCTCCAAATTTCTTGTATTCGTTGTTTTTGGACTGCAAAGCTTTTCTTTCTGAGCCATGTGAGCTTTTTTCAGTTGCCACACATTTATATGACTGTGAGACCAGAAATAGATCTCACACGAAGTGCTGTGTTTCTGGTGAGATAATTTTATGTACAAATTTTATGCAAAAGAAAATAAAAGTGCTTAACAGTTCTGCTAAAGTTGAAGTGTACACACCATATACCGTCCTATGACGGCTCCAAATTTCTTGTATTCGTTGTTTTTGGACTGCAAAGCTTTTCTTTCTGAGTCATGTGAGCTTTTTTCAGTTGCCACACATTTATATGACTGTGAGACCAGAAATAGATCTCACACGAAGTGCTGTGTTTCTGGTGAGATAATTTTATGTACAAATTTTATGCAAAAGAAAATAAAAGTGCTTAACAGTTCTGTTAAAGTTGAAGTGTACACACCATATACCGTCCTATGACGGCTCCAAATTTCTTGTATTCGTTGTTTTTGGACTGCAAAGCTTTTCTTTCTGAGTCATGTGAGCTTTTTTCAGTTGCCACACATTTATAAGACTGTGAGACCAGAAATAGATCTCACACGAAGTGCTGTGTTTCTGGTGAGATAATTTTATGTACAAATTTTATGCAAAAGAAAATAAAAGTGCTTAACAGTTCTGTTAAAGTTGAAGTGTACACACCATATACCGTCCTATGACGGCTCCAAATTTCTTGTATTCGTTGTTTTTGGACTGCAAAGCTTTTCTTTCTGAGTCATGTGAGCTTTTTTCAGTTGCCACACATTTATATGACTGTGAGACCAGAAATAGATCTCACACGAAGTGCTGTGTTTCTGGTGAGATAATTTTATGTACAAATTTTATGCAAAAGAAAATAAAAGTGCTTAACAGTTCTGTTAAAGTTGAAGTGTACACACCATATACCGTCCTATGACGGCTCCAAATTTCTTGTATTCGTTGTTTTTGGACTGCAAAGCTTTTCTTTCTGAGTCATGTGAGCTTTTTTCAGTTGCCACACATTTATATGACTGTGAGACCAGAAATAGATCTCACACGAAGTGCTGTGTTTCTGGTGAGATAATTTTTTGTACAAATTTTATGCAAAAGAAAATAAAAGTGCTTAACAGTTCTGTTAAAGTTGAAGTGTACACACCATATACCGTCCTATGACGGCTCCAAATTTCTTGTATTCGTTGTTTTTGGACTGCAAAGCTTTTCTTTCTGAGTCATGTGAGCTTTTTTCAGTTGCCACACATTTATATGACTGTGAGACCAGAAATAGATCTCACACGAAGTGCTGTGTTTCTGGTGAGATAATTTTATGTACAAATTTTATGCAAAAGAAAATAAAAGTGCTTAACAGTTCTGTTAAAGTTGAAGTGTACACACCATATACCGTCCTATGACGGCTCCAAATTTCTTGTATTCGTTGTTTTTGGACTGCAAAGCTTTTCTTTCTGAGCCATGTGAGCTTTTTTCAGTTGCCACACATTTATATGACTGTGAGACCAGAAATAGATCTCACACGAAGTGCTGTGTTTCTGGTGAGATAATTTTATGTACAAATTTTATGCAAAAGAAAATAAAAGTGCTTAACAGTTCTGTTAAAGTTGAAGTGTACACACCATATACCGTCCTATGACGGCTCCAAATTTCTTGTATTCGTTGTTTTTGGACTGCAAAGCTTTTCTTTCTGAGCCATGTGAGCTTTTTTCAGTTGCCACACATTTATATGACTATGAGACCAGAAATAGATCTCACACGAAGTGCTGTGTTTCTGATGAGATAATTTTATGTACAAATTTTATGCAAAAGAAAATAAAAGTGCTTAACAGTTCTGTTAAAGTTGAAGTGTACACACCATATACCGTCCTATGACGGCTCCAAATTTCTTGTATTCGTTGTTTTTGGACTGCAAAGCTTTTCTTTCTGAGTCATGTGAGCTTTTTTCAGTTGCCACACATTTATATGACTGTGAGACCAGAAACAGATCTCACACGAAGTGCTGTGTTTCTGGTGAGATAATTTTATGTACAAATTTTATGCAAAAGAAAATAAAAGTGCTTAACAGTTCTGTTAAAGTTGAAGTGTACACACCATATACCGTCCTATGACGGCTCCAAATTTCTTGTATTCGTTGTTTTTGGACTGCAAAGCTTTTCTTTCTGAGCCATGTGAGCTTTTTTCAGTTGCCACACATTTATATGACTGTGAGACCAGAAATAGATCTCACACGAAGTGCTGTGTTTCTGGTGAGATAATTTTATGTACAAATTTTATGCAAAAGAAAATAAAAGTGCTTAACAGTTCTGTTAAAGTTGAAGTGTACACACCATATACCGTCCTATGACGGCTCCAAATTTCTTGTATTCGTTGTTTTTGGACTGCAAAGCTTTTCTTTCTGAGTCATGTGAGCTTTTTTCAGTTGCCACACATTTATATGACTGTGAGACCAGAAATAGATCTCACACGAAGTGCTGTGTTTCTGGTGAGATAATTTTATGTACAAATTTTATGCAAAAGAAAATAAAAGTGCTTAACAGTTCTGTTAAAGTTGAAGTGTACACACCATATACCGTCCTATGACGGCTCCAAATTTCTTGTATTCGTTGTTTTTGGACTGCAAAGCTTTTCTTTCTGAGCCATGTGAGCTTTTTTCAGTTGCCACACATTTATATGACTGTGAGACCAGAAATAGATCTCACACGAAGTGCTGTGTTTCTGGTGAGATAATTTTATGTACAAATTTTATGCAAAAGAAAATAAAAGTGCTTAACAGTTCTGTTAAAGTTGAAGTGTACACACCATATACCGTCCTATGACGGCTCCAAATTTCTTGTATTCGTTGTTTTTGGACTGCAAAGCTTTTCTTTCTGAGTCATGTGAGCTTTTTTCAGTTGCCACACATTTATATGACTGTGAGACCAGAAATAGATCTCACACGAAGTGCTGTGTTTCTGGTGAGATAATTTTATGTACAAATTTTATGCAAAAGAAAATAAAAGTGCTTAACAGTTCTGTTAAAGTTGAAGTGTACACACCATATACCGTCCTATGACGGCTCCAAATTTCTTGTATTCTTTGTTTTTGGACTGCAAAGCTTTTCTTTCTGAGCCATGTGAGCTGTTTTCAGTTGCCACACATTTATATGACTGTGAGACCAGAAATAGATCTCACACGAAGTGCTGTGTTTCTGGTGAGATAATTTTATGTACAAATTTTATGCAAAAGAAAATAAAAGTGCTTAACAGTTCTGTTAAAGTTGAAGTGTACACACCATATACCGTCCTATGACGGCTCCAAATTTATTGTATTCGTTGTTTTTGGACTGCAAAGCTTTTCTTTCTGAGCCATGTGAGCTTTTTTCAGTTGCCACACATTTATATGACTGTGAGACCAGAAATAGATCTCACACGAAGTGCTGTGTTTCTGGTGAGATAATTTTATGTGCAAATTTTATGCAAAAGAAAATAAAAGTGCTTAACAGTTCTGTTAAAGTTGAAGTGTACACACCATATACCGTCCTATGACGGCTCCAAATTTCTTGTATTCGTTGTTTTTGGACTGCAAAGCTTTTCTTTCTGAGCCATGTGAGCTTTTTTCAGTTGCCACACATTTATATGACTGTGAGACCAGAAATAGATCTCACACGAAGTGCTGTGTTTCTGGTGAGATAATTTTATGTACAAATTTTATGCAAAAGAAAATAAAAGTGCTTAACAGTTCTGTTAAAGTTGAAGTGTACACACCATATACCGTCCTATGACGGCTCCAAATTTCTTGTATTCGTTGTTTTTGGACTGCAAAGCTTTTCTTTCTGAGCCATGTGAGCTTTTTTCAGTTGCCACACATTTATATGACTGTGAGACCAGAAATAGATCTCACACGAAGTGCTGTGTTTCTGGTGAGATAATTTTATGTACAAATTTTATGCAAAAGAAAATAAAAGTGCTTAACAGTTCTGTTAAAGTTGAAGTGTACACACCATATACCGTCCTATGACGGCTCCAAATTTCTTGTATTCGTTGTTTTTGGACTGCAAAGCTTTTCTTTCTGAGTCATGTGAGCTTTTTTCAGTTGCCACACATTTATATGACTGTGAGACCAGAAATAGATCTCACACGAAGTGCTGTGTTTCTGGTGAGATAATTTTATGTACAAATTTTATGCAAAAGAAAATAAAAGTGCTTAACAGTTCTGTTAAAGTTGAAGTGTACACACCATATACCGTCCTATGACGGCTCCAAATTTCTTGTATTCGTTGTTTTTGGACTGCAAAGCTTTTCTTTCTGAGTCATGTGAGCTTTTTTCAGTTGCCACACATTTATATGACTGTGAGACCAGAAATAGATCTCACACGAAGTGCTGTGTTTCTGGTGAGATATTTTTATGTACAAATTTTATGCAAAAGAAAATAAAAGTGCTTAACAGTTCTGTTAAAGTTGAAGTGTACACACCATATACCGTCCTATGACGGCTCCAAATTTCTTGTATTCGTTGTTTTTGGACTGCAAAGCTTTTCTTTCTGAGTCATGTGAGCTTTTTTCAGTTGCCACACATTTATATGACTGTGAGACCAGAAATAGATCTCACACGAAGTGCTGTGTTTCTGGTGAGATAATTTTATGTACAAATTTTATGCAAAAGAAAATAAAAGTGCTTAACTGTTCTGTTAAAGTTGAAGTGTACACACCATATACCGTCCTATGACGGCTCCAAATTTCTTGTATTCGTTGTTTTTGGACTGCAAAGCTTTTCTTTCTGAGTCATGTGAGCTTTTTTCAGTTGCCACACATTTATATGACTGTGAGACCAGAAATAGATCTCACACGAAGTGCTGTGTTTCTGGTGAGATAATTTTATGTACAAATTTTATGCAAAAGAAAATAAAAGTGCTTAACAGTTCTGTTAAAGTTGAAGTGTACACACCATATACCGTCCTATGACGGCTCCAAATTTCTTGTATTCGTTGTTTTTGGACTGCAAAGCTTTTCTTTCTGAGTCATGTGAGCTTTTTTCAGTTGCCACACATTTATATGACTGTGAGACCAGAAATAGATCTCACACGAAGTGCTGTGTTTCTGGTGAGATAATTTTATGTACAAATTTTATGCAAAAGAAAATAAAAGTGCTTAACAGTTCTGTTAAAGTTGAAGTGTACACACCATATACCGTCCTATGACGGCTCCAAATTTCTTGTATTCGTTGTTTTTGGACTGCAAAGCTTTTCTTTCTGAGCCATGTGAGCTTTTTTCAGTTGCCACACATTTATATGACTGTGAGACCAGAAATAGATCTCACACGAAGTGCTGTGTTTCTGGTGAGATAATTTTATGTACAAATTTTATGCAAAAGAAAATAAAAGTGCTTAACAGTTCTGTTAAAGTTGAAGTGTACACACCATATACCGTCCTATGACGGCTCCAAATTTCTTGTATTCGTTGTTTTTGGACTGCAAAGCTTTTCTTTCTGAGCCATGTGAGCTTTTTTCAGTTGCCACACATTTATATGACTGTGAGACCAGAAATAGATCTCACACGAAGTGCTGTGTTTCTGGTGAGATAATTTTATGTACAAATTTTATGCAAAAGAAAATAAAAGTGCTTAACAGTTCTGTTAAAGTTGAAGTGTACACACCATATACCGTCCTATGACGGCTCCAAATTTCTTGTATTCGTTGTTTTTGGACTGCAAAGCTTTTCTTTCTGAGCCATGTGAGCTTTTTTCAGTTGCCACACATTTATATGACTGTGAGACCAGAAATAGATCTCACACGAAGTGCTGTGTTTCTGGTGAGATAATTTTATGTACAAATTTTATGCAAAAGAAAATAAAAGTGCTTAACAGTTCTGTTAAAGTTGAAGTGTACACACCATATACCGTCCTATGACGGCTCCAAATTTCTTGTATTCGTTGTTTTTGGACTGCAAAGCTTTTCTTTCTGAGTCATGTGAGCTTTTTTCAGTTGCCACACATTTATATGACTGTGAGACCAGAAATAGATCTCACACGAAGTGCTGTGTTTCTGGTGAGATAATTTTATGTACAAATTTTATGCAAAAGAAAATAAAAGTGCTTAACAGTTCTGTTAAAGTTGAAGTGTACACACCATATACCGTCCTATGACGGCTCCAAATTTCTTGTATTCGTTGTTTTTGGACTGCAAAGCTTTTCTTTCTGAGCCATGTGAGCTGTTTTCAGTTGCCACACATTTATATGACTGTGAGACCAGAAATAGATCTCACACGAAGTGTTGTGTTTCTGGTGAGATAATTTTATGTACAAATTTTATGCAAAAGAAAATAAAAGTGCTTAACAGTTCTGTTAAAGTTGAAGTGTACACACCATATACCGTCCTATGACGGCTCCAAATTTATTGTATTCGTTGTTTTTGGACTGCAAAGCTTTTCTTTCTGAGCCATGTGAGCTTTTTTCAGTTGCCACACATTTATATGACTGTGAGACCAGAAATAGATCTCACACGAAGTGCTGTGTTTCTGGTGAGATAATTTTATGTACAAATTTTATGCAAAAGAAAATAAAAGTGCTTAACAGTTCTGTTAAAGTTGAAGTGTACACACCATATACCGTCCTATGACGGCTCCAAATTTCTTGTATTCGTTGTTTTTGGACTGCAAAGCTTTTCTTTCTGAGCCATGTGAGCTTTTTTCAGTTGCCACACATTTATATGACTGTGAGACCAGAAATAGATCTCACACGAAGTGCTGTGTTTCTGGTGAGATAATTTTATGTACAAATTTTATGCAAAAGAAAATAAAAGTGCTTAACAGTTCTGTTAAAGTTGAAGTGTACACACCATATACCGTCCTATGACGGCTCCAAATTTCTTGTATTCGTTGTTTTTGGACTGCAAAGCTTTTCTTTCTGAGCCATGTGAGCTTTTTTCAGTTGCCACACATTTATATGACTGTGAGACCAGAAATAGATCTCACACGAAGTGCTGTGTTTCTGGTGAGATAATTTTATGTACAAATTTTATGCAAAAGAAAATAAAAGTGCTTAACAGTTCTGTTAAAGTTGAAGTGTACACACCATATACCGTCCTATGACGGCTCCAAATTTCTTGTATTCGTTGTTTTTGGACTGCAAAGCTTTTCTTTCTGAGTCATGTGAGCTTTTTTCAGTTGCCACACATTTATATGACTGTGAGACCAGAAATAGATCTCACACGAAGTGCTGTGTTTCTGGTGAGATAATTTTATGTACAAATTTTATGCAAAAGAAAATAAAAGTGCTTAACAGTTCTGTTAAAGTTGAAGTGTACACACCATATACCGTCCTATGACGGCTCCAAATTTCTTGTATTCGTTGTTTTTGGACTGCAAAGCTTTTCTTTCTGAGTCATGTGAGCTTTTTTCAGTTGCCACACATTTATATGACTGTGAGACCAGAAATAGATCTCACACGAAGTGCTGTGTTTCTGGTGAGATATTTTTATGTACAAATTTTATGCAAAAGAAAATAAAAGTGCTTAACAGTTCTGTTAAAGTTGAAGTGTGCACACCATATACCGTCCTATGACGGCTCCAAATTTCTTGTATTCGTTGTTTTTGGACTGCAAAGCTTTTCTTTCTGAGTCATGTGAGCTTTTTTCAGTTGCCACACATTTATATGACTGTGAGACCAGAAATAGATCTCACACGAAGTGCTGTGTTTCTGGTGAGATAATTTTATGTACAAATTTTATGCAAAAGAAAATAAAAGTGCTTAACTGTTCTGTTAAAGTTGAAGTGTACACACCATATACCGTCCTATGACGGCTCCAAATTTCTTGTATTCGTTGTTTTTGGACTGCAAAGCTTTTCTTTCTGAGTCATGTGAGCTTTTTTCAGTTGCCACACATTTATATGACTGTGAGACCAGAAATAGATCTCACACGAAGTGCTGTGTTTCTGGTGAGATAATTTTATGTACAAATTTTATGCAAAAGAAAATAAAAGTGCTTAACAGTTCTGTTAAAGTTGAAGTGTACACACCATATACCGTCCTATGACGGCTCCAAATTTCTTGTATTCGTTGTTTTTGGACTGCAAAGCTTTTCTTTCTGAGTCATGTGAGCTTTTTTCAGTTGCCACACATTTATATGACTGTGAGACCAGAAATAGATCTCACACGAAGTGCTGTGTTTCTGGTGAGATAATTTTATGTACAAATTTTATGCAAAAGAAAATAAAAGTGCTTTACAGTTCTGTTAAAGTTGAAGTGTACACACCATATACCGTCCTATGACGGCTCCAAATTTCTTGTATTCGTTGTTTTTGGACTGCAAAGCTTTTCTTTCTGAGCCATGTGAGCTTTTTTCAGTTGCCACACATTTATATGACTGTGAGACCAGAAATAGATCTCACACGAAGTGCTGTGTTTCTGGTGAGATAATTTTATGTACAAATTTTATGCAAAAGAAAATAAAAGTGCTTAACAGTTCTGTTAAAGTTGAAGTGTACACACCATATACCGTCCTATGACGGCTCCAAATTTCTTGTATTCGTTGTTTTTGGACTGCAAAGCTTTTCTTTCTGAGCCATGTGAGCTTTTTTCAGTTGCCACACATTTATATGACTGTGAGACCAGAAATAGATCTCACACGAAGTGCTGTGTTTCTGGTGAGATAATTTTATGTACAAATTTTATGCAAAAGAAAATAAAAGTGCTTAACAGTTCTGTTAAAGTTGAAGTGTACACACCATATACCGTCCTATGACGGCTCCAAATTTCTTGTATTCGTTGTTTTTGGACTGCAAAGCTTTTCTTTCTGAGTCATGTGAGCTTTTTTCAGTTGCCACACATTTATATGACTGTGAGACCAGAAATAGATCTCACACGAAGTGCTGTGTTTCTGGTGAGATAATTTTATGTACAAATTTTATGCAAAAGAAAATAAAAGTGCTTAACAGTTCTGTTAAAGTTGAAGTGTACACACCATATACCGTCCTATGACGGCTCCAAATTTCTTGTATTCGTTGTTTTTGGACTGCAAAGCTTTTCTTTCTGAGCCATGTGAGCTTTTTTCAGTTGCCACACATTTATATGACTGTGAGACCAGAAATAGATCTCACACGAAGTGCTGTGTTTCTGGTGAGATAATTTTATGTACAAATTTTATGCAAAAGAAAATAAAAGTGCTTAACTGTTCTGTTAAAGTTGAAGTGTACACACCATATACCGTCCTATGACGGCTCCAAATTTCTTGTATTCGTTGTTTTTGGACTGCAAAGCTTTTCTTTCTGAGTCATGTGAGCTTTTTTCAGTTGCCACACATTTATATGACTGTGAGACCAGAAATAGATCTCACACGAAGTGCTGTGTTTCTGGTGAGATAATTTTATGTACAAATTTTATGCAAAAGAAAATAAAAGTGCTTAACAGTTCTGTTAAAGTTGAAGTGTACACACCATATACCGTCCTATGACGGCTCCAAATTTCTTGTATTCGTTGTTTTTGGACTGCAAAGCTTTTCTTTCTGAGTCATGTGAGCTTTTTTCAGTTGCTACACATTTATATGACTGTGAGACCAGAAATAGATCTCACACGAAGTGCTGTGTTTCTGGTGAGATAATTTTATGTACAAATTTTATGCAAAAGAAAATAAAAGTGCTTAACAGTTCTGTTAAAGTTGAAGTGTACACACCATATACCGTCCTATGACGGCTCCAAATTTCTTGTATTCGTTGTTTTTGGACTGCAAAGCTTTTCTTTCTGAGCCATGTGAGCTTTTTTCAGTTGCCACACATTTATATGACTGTGAGACCAGAAATAGATCTCACACGAAGTGCTGTGTTTCTGGTGAGATAATTTTATGTACAAATTTTATGCAAAAGAAAATAAAAGTGCTTAACAGTTCTGTTAAAGTTGAAGTGTACACACCATATACCGTCCTATGACGGCTCCAAATTTCTTGTATTCGTTGTTTTTGGACTGCAAAGCTTTTCTTTCTGAGTCATGTGAGCTTTTTTCAGTTGCCACACATTTATATGACTGTGAGACCAGAAATAGATCTCACACGAAGTGCTGTGTTTCTGGTGAGATAATTTTATGTACAAATTTTATGCAAAAGAAAATAAAAGTGCTTAACAGTTCTGTTAAAGTTGAAGTGTACACACCATATACCGTCCTATGACGGCTCCAAATTTCTTGTATTCGTTGTTTTTGGACTGCAAAGCTTTTCTTTCTGAGTCATGTGAGCTTTTTTCAGTTGCCACACATTTATAAGACTGTGAGACCAGAAATAGATCTCACACGAAGTGCTGTGTTTCTGGTGAGATAATTTTATGTACAAATTTTATGCAAAAGAAAATAAAAGTGCTTAACAGTTCTGTTAAAGTTGAAGTGTACACACCATATACCGTCCTATGACGGCTCCAAATTTCTTGTATTCGTTGTTTTTGGACTGCAAAGCTTTTCTTTCTGAGTCATGTGAGCTTTTTTCAGTTGCCACACATTTATATGACTGTGAGACCAGAAATAGATCTCACACGAAGTGCTGTGTTTCTGGTGAGATAATTTTATGTACAAATTTTATGCAAAAGAAAATAAAAGTGCTTAACAGTTCTGTTAAAGTTGAAGTGTACACACCATATACCGTCCTATGACGGCTCCAAATTTCTTGTATTCGTTGTTTTTGGACTGCAAAGCTTTTCTTTCTGAGTCATGTGAGCTTTTATCAGTTGCCACACATTTATATGACTGTGAGACCAGAAATAGATCTCACACGAAGTGCTGTGTTTCTGGTGAGATAATTTTATGTACAAATTTTATGCAAAAGAAAATAAAAGTACTTAACAGTTCTGTTAAAGTTGAAGTGTACACACCATATACCGTCCTATGACGGCTCCAAATTTCTTGTATTCGTTGTTTTTGGACTGCAAAGCTTTTCTTTCTGAGTCATGTGAGCTTTTTTCAGTTGCCACACATTTATATGACTGTGAGACCAGAAATAGATCTCACACGAAGTGCTGTGTTTCTGGTGAGATAAATTTTTGTACAAATTTTATGCAAAAGAAAATAAAAGTGCTTAACAGTTCTGTTAAAGTTGAAGTTTACACACCATATACCGTCCTATGACGGCTCCAAATTTCTTGTATTCGTTGTTTTTGGACTGCAAAGCTTTTCTTTCTGAGTCATGTGAGCTTTTTTCAGTTGCCACACATTTATATGACTGTGAGACCAGAAATAGATCTCACACGAAGTGCTGTGTTTCTGGTGAGATAATTTTATGTACAAATTTTATGCAAAAGAAAATAAAAGTGCTTAACAGTTCTGTTAAAGTTGAAGTGTACACACCATATACCGTCCTATGACGGCTCCAAATTTCTTGTATTCGTTGTTTTTGGACTGCAAAGCTTTTCTTTCTGAGCCATGTGAGCTTTTTTCAGTTGCCACACATTTATATGACTGTGAGACCAGAAATAGATCTCACACGAAGTGCTGTGTTTCTGGTGAGATAATTTTATGTACAAATTTTATGCAAAAGAAAATAAAAGTGCTTAACAGTTCTGTTAAAGTTGAAGTGTACACACCATATACCGTCCTATGACGGCTCCAAATTTCTTGTATTCGTTGTTTTTGGACTGCAAAGCTTTTCTTTCTGAGTCATGTGAGCTTTTTTCAGTTGCCACACATTTATATGACTGTGAGACCAGAAATAGATCTCACACGAAGTGCTGTGTTTCTGGTGAGATAATTTTATGTACAAATTTTATGCAAAAGAAAATAAAAGTGCTTAACAGTTCTGTTAAAGTTGAAGTGTACACACCATATACCGTCCTATGACGGCTCCAAATTTCTTGTATTCGTTGTTTTTGGACTGCAAAGCTTTTCTTTCTGAGCCATGTGAGCTTTTTTCAGTTGCCACACATTTATATGACTATGAGACCAGAAATAGATCTCACACGAAGTGCTGTGTTTCTGATGAGATAATTTTATGTACAAATTTTATGCAAAAGAAAATAAAAGTGCTTAACAGTTCTGTTAAAGTTGAAGTGTACACACCATATACCGTCCTATGACGGCTCCAAATTTCTTGTATTCGTTGTTTTTGGGCTGCAAAGCTTTTCTTTCTGAGTCATGTGAGCTTTTTTCAGTTGCCACACATTTATATGACTGTGAGACCAGAAACAGATCTCACACGAAGTGCTGTGTTTCTGGTGAGATAATTTTATGTACAAATTTTATGCAAAAGAAAATAAAAGTGCTTAACAGTTCTGTTAAAGTTGAAGTGTACACACCATATACCGTCCTATGACGGCTCCAAATTTCTTGTATTCGTTGTTTTTGGACTGCAAAGCTTTTCTTTCTGAGCCATGTGAGCTTTTTTCAGTTGCCACACATTTATATGACTGTGAGACCAGAAATAGATCTCACACGAAGTGCTGTGTTTCTGGTGAGATAATTTTATGTACAAATTTTATGCAAAAGAAAATAAAAGTGCTTAACAGTTCTGTTAAAGTTGAAGTGTACACACCATATACCGTCCTATGACGGCTCCAAATTTCTTGTATTCGTTGTTTTTGGACTGCAAAGCTTTTCTTTCTGAGTCATGTGAGCTTTTTTCAGTTGCCACACATTTATATGACTGTGAGACCAGAAATAGATCTCACACGAAGTGCTGTGTTTCTGGTGAGATAATTTTATGTACAAATTTTATGCAAAAGAAAATAAAAGTGCTTAACAGTTCTGTTAAAGTTGAAGTGTACACACCATATACCGTCCTATGACGGCTCCAAATTTCTTGTATTCGTTGTTTTTGGACTGCAAAGCTTTTCTTTCTGAGCCATGTGAGCTTTTTTCAGTTGCCACACATTTATATGACTGTGAGACCAGAAATAGATCTCACACGAAGTGCTGTGTTTCTGGTGAGATAATTTTATGTACAAATTTTATGCAAAAGAAAATAAAAGTGCTTAACAGTTCTGTTAAAGTTGAAGTGTACACACCATATACCGTCCTATGACGGCTCCAAATTTCTTGTATTCGTTGTTTTTGGACTGCAAAGCTTTTCTTTCTGAGTCATGTGAGCTTTTTTCAGTTGCCACACATTTATATGACTGTGAGACCAGAAATAGATCTCACACGAAGTGCTGTGTTTCTGGTGAGATAATTTTATGTACAAATTTTATGCAAAAGAAAATAAAAGTGCTTAACAGTTCTGTTAAAGTTGAAGTGTACACACCATATACCGTCCTATGACGGCTCCAAATTTCTTGTATTCGTTGTTTTTGGACTGCAAAGCTTTTCTTTCTGAGCCATGTGAGCTGTTTTCAGTTGCCACACATTTATATGACTGTGAGACCAGAAATAGATCTCACACGAAGTGCTGTGTTTCTGGTGAGATAATTTTATGTACAAATTTTATGCAAAAGAAAATAAAAGTGCTTAACAGTTCTGTTAAAGTTGAAGTGTACACACCATATACCGTCCTATGACGGCTCCAAATTTATTGTATTCGTTGTTTTTGGACTGCAAAGCTTTTCTTTCTGAGCCATGTGAGCTTTTTTCAGTTGCCACACATTTATATGACTGTGAGACCAGAAATAGATCTCACACGAAGTGCTGTGTTTCTGGTGAGATAATTTTATGTACAAATTTTATGCAAAAGAAAATAAAAGTGCTTAACAGTTCTGTTAAAGTTGAAGTGTACACACCATATACCGTCCTATGACGGCTCCAAATTTCTTGTATTCGTTGTTTTTGGACTGCAAAGCTTTTCTTTCTGAGCCATGTGAGCTTTTTTCAGTTGCCACACATTTATATGACTGTGAGACCAGAAATAGATCTCACACGAAGTGCTGTGTTTCTGGTGAGATAATTTTATGTACAAATTTTATGCAAAAGAAAATAAAAGTGCTTAACAGTTCTGTTAAAGTTGAAGTGTACACACCATATACCGTCCTATGACGGCTCCAAATTTCTTGTATTCGTTGTTTTTGGACTGCAAAGCTTTTCTTTCTGAGTCATGTGAGCTTTTTTCAGTTGCCACACATTTATATGACTGTGAGACCAGAAATAGATCTCACACGAAGTGCTGCGTTTCTGGTGAGATATTTTTATGTACAAATTTTATGCAAAAGAAAATAAAAGTGCTTAACAGTTCTGTTAAAGTTGAAGTGTACACACCATATACCGTCCTATGACGGCTCCAAATTTCTTGTATTCGTTGTTTTTGGACTGCAAAGCTTTTCTTTCTGAGTCATGTGAGCTTTTTTCAGTTGCCACACATTTATATGACTGTGAGACCAGAAATAGATCTCACACGAAGTGCTGTGTTTCTGGTGAGATAATTTTATGTACAAATTTTATGCAAAAGAAAATAAAAGTGCTTAACTGTTCTGTTAAAGTTGAAGTGTACACACCATATACCGTCCTATGACGGCTCCAAATTTCTTGTATTCGTTGTTTTTGGACTGCAAAGCTTTTCTTTCTGAGTCATGTGAGCTTTTTTCAGTTGCCACACATTTATATGACTGTGAGACCAGAAATAGATCTCACACGAAGTGCTGTGTTTCTGGTGAGATAATTTTATGTACAAATTTTATGCAAAAGAAAATAAAAGTGCTTAACAGTTCTGTTAAAGTTGAAGTGTACACACCATATACCGTCCTATGACGGCTCCAAATTTCTTGTATTCGTTGTTTTTGGACTGCAAAGCTTTTCTTTCTGAGTCATGTGAGCTTTTTTCAGTTGCCACACATTTATATGACTGTGAGACCAGAAATAGATCTCACACGAAGTGCTGTGTTTCTGGTGAGATAATTTTATGTACAAATTTTATGCAAAAGAAAATAAAAGTGCTTAACAGTTCTGTTAAAGTTGAAGTGTACACACCATATACCGTCCTATGACGGCTCCAAATTTCTTGTATTCGTTGTTTTTGGACTGCAAAGCTTTTCTTTCTGAGCCATGTGAGCTTTTTTCAGTTGCCACACATTTATATGACTGTGAGACCAGAAATAGATCTCACACGAAGTGCTGTGTTTCTGGTGAGATAATTTTATGTACAAATTTTATGCAAAAGAAAATAAAAGTGCTTAACAGTTCTGTTAAAGTTGAAGTGTACACACCATATACCGTCCTATGACGGCTCCAAATTTCTTGTATTCGTTGTTTTTGGACTGCAAAGCTTTTCTTTCTGAGCCATGTGAGCTTTTTTCAGTTGCCACACATTTATATGACTGTGAGACCAGAAATAGATCTCACACGAAGTGCTGTGTTTCTGGTGAGATAATTTTATGTACAAATTTTATGCAAAAGAAAATAAAAGTGCTTAACAGTTCTGTTAAAGTTGAAGTGTACACACCATATACCGTCCTATGACGGCTCCAAATTTCTTGTATTCGTTGTTTTTGGACTGCAAAGCTTTTCTTTCTGAGTCATGTGAGCTTTTTTCAGTTGCCACACATTTATATGACTGTGAGACCAGAAATAGATCTCACACGAAGTGCTGTGTTTCTGGTGAGATAATTTTATGTACAAATTTTATGCAAAAGAAAATAAAAGTGCTTAACAGTTCTGTTAAAGTTGAAGTGTACACACCATATACCGTCCTATGACGGCTCCAAATTTCTTGTATTCGTTGTTTTTGGACTGCAAAGCTTTTCTTTCTGAGCCATGTGAGCTTTTTTCAGTTGCCACACATTTATATGACTGTGAGACCAGAAATAGATCTCACACGAAGTGCTGTGTTTCTGGTGAGATAATTTTATGTACAAATTTTATGCAAAAGAAAATAAAAGTGCTTAACTGTTCTGTTAAAGTTGAAGTGTACACACCATATACCGTCCTATGACGGCTCCAAATTTCTTGTATTCGTTGTTTTTGGACTGCAAAGCTTTTCTTTCTGAGTCATGTGAGCTTTTTTCAGTTGCCACACATTTATATGACTGTGAGACCAGAAATAGATCTCACACGAAGTGCTGTGTTTCTGGTGAGATAATTTTATGTACAAATTTTATGCAAAAGAAAATAAAAGTGCTTAACAGTTCTGTTAAAGTTGAAGTGTACACACCATATACCGTCCTATGACGGCTCCAAATTTCTTGTATTCGTTGTTTTTGGACTGCAAAGCTTTTCTTTCTGAGTCATGTGAGCTTTTTTCAGTTGCCACACATTTATATGACTGTGAGACCAGAAATAGATCTCACACGAAGTGCTGTGTTTCTGGTGAGATAATTTTATGTACAAATTTTATGCAAAAGAAAATAAAAGTGCTTAACAGTTCTGTTAAAGTTGAAGTGTACACACCATATACCGTCCTATGACGGCTCCAAATTTCTTGTATTCCTTGTTTTTGGACTGCAAAGCTTTTCTTTCTGAGCCATGTGAGCTTTTTTCAGTTGCCACACATTTATATGACTGTGAGACCAGAAATAGATCTCACACGAATTGCTGTGTTTCTGGTGAGATAATTTTATGTACAAATTTTATGCAAAAGAAAATAAAAGTGCTTAACAGTTCTGTTAAAGTTGAAGTGTACACACCATATACCGTCCTATGACGGCTCCAAATTTCTTGTATTCGTTGTTTTTGGACTGCAAAGCTTTTCTTTCTGAGTCATGTGAGCTTTTTTCAGTTGCCACACATTTATATGACTGTGAGACCAGAAATAGATCTCACACGAAGTGCTGTGTTTCTGGTGAGATAATTTTATGTACAAATTTTATGCAAAAGAAAATAAAAGTGCTTAACAGTTCTGTTAAAGTTGAAGTGTACACACCATATACCGTCCTATGACGGCTCCAAATTTCTTGTATTCGTTGTTTTTGGACTGCAAAACTTTTCTTTCTGAGCCATGTGAGCTGTTTTCAGTTTCCACACATTTATATGACTGTGAGACCAGAAATAGATCTCACACGAAGTGCTGTGTTTCTGGTGAGATAATTTTATGTACAAATTTTATGCAAAAGAAAATAAAAGTGCTTAACAGTTCTGTTAAAGTTGAAGTGTACACACCATATACCGTCCTATGACGGCTCCAAATTTCTTGTATTCGTTGTTTTTGGACTGCAAAGCTTTTCTTTCTGAGCCATGTGAGCTTTTTTCAGTTGCCACACATTTATATGACTGTGAGACCAGAAATAGATCTCACACGAAGTGCTGTGTTTCTGGTGAGATAATTTTATGTACAAATTTTATGCAAAAGAAAATAAAAGTGCTTAACAGTTCTGTTAAAGTTGAAGTGTACACACCATATACCGTCCTATGACGGCTCCAAATTTCTTGTATTCGTTGTTTTTGGACTGCAAAGCTTTTCTTTCTGAGTCATGTGAGCTTTTTTCAGTTGCCACACATTTATATGACTGTGAGACCAGAAATAGATCTCACACGAAGTGCTGTGTTTCTGGTGAGATAATTTTATGTACAAATTTTATGCAAAAGAAAATAAAAGTGCTTAACAGTTCTGTTAAAGTTGAAGTGTACACACCATATACCGTCCTATGACGGCTCCAAATTTCTTGTATTCGTTGTTTTTGGACTGCAAAGCTTTTCTTTCTGAGCCATGTGAGCTTTTTTCAGTTGCCACACATTTATATGACTGTGAGACCAGAAATAGATCTCACACGAAGTGCTGTGTTTCTGGTGAGATAATTTTATGTACAAATTTTATGCAAAAGAAAATAAAAGTGCTTAACAGTTCTGTTAAAGTTGAAGTGTACACACCATATACCGTCCTATGACGGCTCCAAATTTCTTGTATTCGTTGTTTTTGGACTGCAAAGCTTTTCTTTCTGAGCCATGTGAGCTTTTTTCAGTTGCCACACATTTATATGACTGTGAGACTAGAAATAGATCTCACACGAAGTGCTGTGTTTCTGGTGAGATAATTTTATGTACAAATTTTATGCAAAAGAAAATAAAAGTGCTTAACAGTTCTGTTAAAGTTGAAGTGTACACACCATATACCGTCCTATGACGGCTCCAAATTTCTTGTATTCGTTGTTTTTGGACTGCAAAGCTTTTCTTTCTGAGTCATGTGAGCTTTTTTCAGTTGCCACACATTTATATGACTGTGAGACCAGAAATAGATCTCACACGAAGTGCTGTGTTTCTGGTGAGATAATTTTATGTACAAATTTTATGCAAAAGAAAATAAAAGTGCTTAACAGTTCTGTTAAAGTTGAAGTGTACACACCATATACCGTCCTATGACGGCTCCAAATTTCTTGTATTCGTTGTTTTTGGACTGCAAAGCTTTTCTTTCTGAGTCATGTGAGCTTTTTTCAGTTGCCACACATTTATATGACTGTGAGACCAGAAATAGATCTCACACGAAGTGCTGTGTTTCTGGTGAGATAATTTTATGTACAAATTTTATGCAAAAGAAAATAAAAGTGCTTAACAGTTCTGTTAAAGTTGAAGTGTACACACCATATACCGTCCTATGACGGCTCCAAATTTCTTGTATTCGTTGTTTTTGGACTGCAAAGCTTTTCTTTCTGAGTCATGTGAGCTTTTTTCAGTTGCCACACATTTATATGACTGTGAGACCAGAAATAGATCTCACACGAAGTGCTGTGTTTCTGGTGAGATAATTTTATGTACAAATTTTATGCAAAAGAAAATAAAAGTGCTTAACAGTTCTGTTAAAGTTGAAGTGTACACACTATATACCGTCCTATGACGGCTCCAAATTTCTTGTATTCGTTGTTTTTGGACTGCAAAGCTTTTCTTTCTGAGTCATGTGAGCTTTTTTCAGTTGCCACACATTTATATGACTGTGAGACCAGAAATAGATCTCACACGAAGTGCTGTGTTTCTGGTGAGATAATTTTATGTACAAATTTTATGCAAAAGAAAATAAAAGTACTTAACAGTTCTGTTAAAGTTGAAGTGTATACACCATATACCGTCCTATGACGGCTCCAAATTTCTTGTATTCGTTGTTTTTGGACTGCAAAGCTTTTCTTTCTGAGTCATGTGAGCTTTTTTCAGTTGCCACACATTTATATGACTGTGAGACCAGAAATAGATCTCACACGAAGTGCTGTGTTTCTGGTGAGATAATTTTATGTACAAATTTTATGCAAAAGAAAATAAAAGTGCTTAACAGTTCTGTTAAAGTTGAAGTGTACACACCATATACCGTCCTATGACGGCTCCAAATTTCTTGTATTCGTTGTTTTTGGACTGCAAAGCTTTTCTTTCTGAGTCATGTGAGCTTTTTTCAGTTGCCACACATTTATATGACTGTGAGACCAGAAATAGATCTCACACGAAGTGCTGTGTTTCTGGTGAGATAATTTTATGTACAAATTTTATGCAAAAGAAAATAAAAGTGCTTAACAGTTCTGTTAAAGTTGAAGTGTACACACCATATACCGTCCTATGACGGCTCCAAATTTCTTGTATTCGTTGTTTTTGGACTGCAAAGCTTTTCTTTCTGAGTCATGTGAGCTTTTTTCAGTTGCCACACATTTATATGACTGTGAGACCAGAAATAGATCTCACACGAAGTGCTGTGTTTCTGGTGAGATAATTTTATGTACAAATTTTATGCAAAAGAAAATAAAAGTGCTTAACAGTTCTGTTAAAGTTGAAGTGTACACACCATATACCGTCCTATGACGGCTCCAAATTTCTTGTATTCGTTGTTTTTGGACTGCAAAGCTTTTCTTTCTGAGTCATGTGAGCTTTTTTCAGTTGCCACACATTTATATGACTGTGAGACCAGAAATAGATCTCACACGAAGTGCTGTGTTTCTGGTGAGATAATTTTATGTACAAATTTTATGCAAAAGAAAATAAAAGTGCTTAACAGTTCTGTTAAAGTTGAAGTGTACACACCATATACCGTCCTATGACGGCTCCAAATTTCTTGTATTCGTTGTTTTTGGACTGCAAAGCTTTTCTTTCTGAGTCATGTGAGCTTTTTTCAGTTGCCACACATTTATATGACTGTGAGACCAGAAATAGATCTCACACGAAGTGCTGTGTTTCTGGTGAGATAATTTTATGTACAAATTTTATGCAAAAGAAAATAAAAGTGCTTAACAGTTCTGTTAAAGTTGAAGTGTACACACCATATACCGTCCTATGACGGCTCCAAATTTCTTGTATTCGTTGTTTTTGGACTGCAAAGCTTTTCTTTCTGAGTCATGTGAGCTTTTTTCAGTTGACACACATTTATATGACTGTGAGACCAGAAATAGATCTCACACGAAGTGCTGTGTTTCTGGTGAGATATATTTATGTACAAATTTTATGCAAAAGAAAATAAAAATGCTTAACAGTTCTGTTAAAGTTGAAGTGTACACACCATATACCGTCCTATGACGGCTCCAAATTTCTTGTATTCGTTGTTTTTGGACTGCAAAGCTTTTCTTTCTGAGTCATGTGAGCTTTTTTCAGTTGCCACACATTTATATGACTGTGAGACCAGAAATAGATCTCACACGAAGTGCTGTGTTTCTGGTGAGATAATTTTATGTACAAATTTTATGCAAAAGAAAATAAAAGTGCTTAACAGTTCTGTTAAAGTTGAAGTGTACACACCATATACCGTCCTATGACGGCTCCAAATTTCTTGTATTCGTTGTTTTTGGACTGCAAAGCTTTTCTTTCTGAGTCATGTGAGCTTTTTTCAGTTGCCACACATTTATATGACTGTGAGACCAGCAATAGATCTCACACGAAGTGCTGTGTTTCTGGTGAGATAATTTTATGTACAAATTTTATGCAAAAGAAAATAAAAGTGCTTAACAGTTCTGTTAAAGTTGAAGTGTACACACCATATACCGTCCTATGACGGCTCCAAATTTCTTGTATTCGTTGTTTTTGGACTGCAAAGCTTTTCTTTCTGAGTCATGTGAGCTTTTTTCAGTTGCCACACATTTATATGACTGTGAGACCAGAAATAGATCTCACACGAAGTGCTGTGTTTCTGGTGAGATAATTTTATGTACAAATTTTATGCAAAAGAAAATAAAAGTGCTTAACAGTTCTGTTAAAGTTGAAGTGTACACACCATATACCGTCCTATGACGGCTCCAAATTTCTTGTATTCGTTGTTTTTGGACTGCAAAGCTTTTCTTTCTGAGTCATGTGAGCTTTTTTCAGTTGCCACACATTTATATGACTGTGAGACCAGAAATAGATCTCACACGAAGTGCTGTGTTTCTGGTGAGATAATTTTATGTACAAATTTTATGCAAAAGAAAATAAAAGTGCTTAACAGTTCTGTTAAAGTTGAAGTGTACACACCATATACCGTCCTATGACGGCTCCAAATTTCTTGTATTCGTTGTTTTTGGACTGCAAAGCTTTTCTTTCTGAGTCATGTGAGCTTTTTTCAGTTGCCACACATTTATATGACTGTGAGACCAGAAATAGATCTCACACGAAGTGCTGTGTTTCTGGTGAGATAATTTTATGTACAAATTTTATGCAAAAGAAAATAAAAGTGCTTAACAGTTCTGTTAAAGTTGAAGTGTACACACCATATACCGTCCTATGACGGCTCCAAATTTCTTGTATTCGTTGTTTTTGGACTGCAAAGCTTTTCTTTCTGAGTCATGTGAGCTTTTTTCAGTTGCCACACATTTATATGACTGTGAGACCAGCAATAGATCTCACACGAAGTGCTGTGTTTCTGGTGAGATAATTTTATGTACAAATTTATGGTGTCTGAAACGGCAACAATACGTTCAGTTAAAAAGACGCCAGGGTTTACAGCATGTGAACCCAAAGGTCAATTGAAACCATAAATTAGAGTGCTGAAGCCGGAAGGGGGGGGGGGGGTCGAACGAACTCTTAAAATAATGTAAAGAACGGCATTGGATGGAATGCTAGCCAATTCAGATGAAACTTGTTGCGTCACTCTCAATGCTACAAATGAGAGCAAAGGGGCGATTGACACCCCGACAAATGGAGAGAACCGAAGTAGGACACTGATCAACGACTGGAGCAGTGATGGCTTAATAACGACACAACAACGATGATTTGTTCTGATACTTGCCCGACATTATGACATAACGACGACTAGAAATGTAGAGTGCTCCGTAGATATTCAAAAATAATTGATAGAGATTGATTTGTGCAGAGTTACAGCAATACAATATGTTCAACGAATTTACGTGTCGGAGCATTACACCAAGAGCTAATGCCGGTAAATGGACGACATTGAGTACGGATGCTAACAAGTACAAGACAGCCTTTAAGGTATGTGTTCCTCAAAATGATATCTGGTCCTAACCACAGTTTAGGCAATTTAAGTGGTATCACATGTTTCCCAGCAAAACTAATATAATTAATAATATGAATAATTGGTGTAATTAAATAATTAAGATTTTATGTTATTAATAAATGTTGTATTGTTAAGTTTAAAATGGTGCAATCAATTTGGTATTATAATAATTAATTATTCTTTTACAGGACTCACGCGAAAGTTAAATAATTGGAGGGTTATTGCAAAACACAACACACAACGTAATGATAAATAATGTTAATCATTAATTTAAGTTCTTTAGTTTCTATTAGTTCCCACATTTGAAACAACGTAATGATAAATAATGTTAATCATTAATTTAAGTTCTTTAGTTTCTATTAGTTCCCACATTTGAAGAAGTTTCTCCATTGGTTAATCATTGAACCAATGTCGCTACTTGACATCCTCGTAAGGGCCAGCTCGGCCCCTCTGTCATGGCACCCCTAAATTTATGGTTTGCTGTAAACCTCGGCGTCACTCAGACTGGCAGTATTGTCCGAAGTTTCGAATCAATAAATAACTTGCATAAACCTGTCTCACCAAAACACATGTGAGATCTATTTCTGGTCTCACATATTAGAGTGACTGTTACGTCTTATTTATCCTTATAAAGGAAGCTTTTTGTTTTCAAAACTGGTTGATATGTTTAAATATTTTGTCTTTTGCTATTGTTAAAAACATTTGTTTTCAGTTCCACTTTCACACATGTCTGCCGATTTCATTTACAGACATATTTAACTTAAATAATTAGCAAAATTTATAACCGCTCAGTTTTTTTGTAAATTCTTATTAGCAGTTACCAAACTAAATAATACGCAGGATGGCGAATAATATGGCTTTACAGCCCACAGGTGGTTAGATTGAATGCTCGACATAATGAACTGACAGTCTAGTACTGCGCTATCTCTTTCCATAAAGAAAGTCAATATTGACGAGTCGAAAGCCATTACTGTCCGCCGAATGGGCCATTAAAAGGGAAAAAATGGTCCAATGAGGGAATAATATTTTCCCTTTGGCGAAAAAGATCTAATTATGATTCAGTTATGAGCTGTTGTTTATCTACGAAAGTGAATAGAGAACATTACGTTTACTCGGCGATAGAAAAACGAAATTCCACATTTCAAATCAGAGTTAATTATATTAGAGTGGGCGAAGTGGAAATTCATAAGTAACTTAAACAGTACTGTGTTGGTATTGTACTGTTCGAGAGAATTAAACTCTGGTTCAACGTTAATTTAACTTTTGAAGATCTAAACTTAATTGCTACTATGTATTGGCCATGAGACCAAACTATAGGGCCATATGAACTAGTCATATAGACCAAACTTTAGTTCGGGGATTCGATCCTCATCTCACGAAGGAACCACGAGTTGCCCCCGAACAATTTAACAAAGGTCAACGCCATAGGCTTGCCCATGGTCTAAAATCTCTCTTTCTCTCTCTCTCTTTATATATATATATATTTTGCTTGATTTTTTTGTTTTCATATTTTCATTCCTCACCTTTGAAATTTGTTGATTGTCTTTGCCTTTATGATCTGCATTACGCTTTATAATTTCCTCTTTATGTTTGAATTTCTTTTATTTCTTTGCATTTTGTAGAAAATTTTGGAATAGTGTATTATGAGTTACTACTTACATTCTACCATTGGATTGACAATTATATATATATATATATATATATATATATATATATATATATATATATATGTATATTTCCGTTGCACAGCGTAATACGCACATCCATACAGGTCAACGACTAAGCGACGCTATTCGTGTTTTGCACTGGTCCATTTGTAGATCATAAATTTATAAATAAATCACTACAAAATCTGAATATATTTAACCAAATTAAAATAGTCCAAAGGTTTATACGGATAAAGCACTGTAATTTCATTTGATATGCAAGAAATCCGTCTGATGACTACTTTATCAGTTCTACATCACACCATCTCCGCATTACATGTTGGATCTTTCAAACTGTCCCAAAGAATAATTTATTTTTGCTAAAATTCGACAATATCATAACGGTTTTTTGGTACGCCAACATTTCTGTTATCGACATAGCCAAATTTTTAATTGCATTCACTGCCTTATTCATCCTATAATTTAATCAATGACTTGGTTAGATTTCAATGTCTTGGCGCAAAATTTCTGCTTTCAACTACATTTGTTAACTGACAGTCCTCTGAAAATGTTCAACTTGGTTTTCATCCATTGTTGCGCGATATTTATGCAGAATAATGTTTAAACCCAATTTTTGTATAAAGAAGAAATGAAAGATTTTATTTGATTTCAATCACTTTCTTATATTTTCATGTCTTGTTATATGTTTGTTGGGTGGTAGTATGATGAAGATCATCTAGATCGATTACTTTGTCCAGGTGAAAAAAAAATTAGTCCATAACTTGTAATGTAATTCGATTAGGGTCTAGTTTTTTTGCCCGAAATGCTTTCAGAATATGAGAAAGCCTGTGGGGTTGACATTTTCTGAACAGGTTGGATGTTATTCGAGTAGCTACCACGTCAGACGATATTAATAATCTGGGGTTTAATTGACGTGAACCATAAATTCGGCGCAGTTCTTCCCTTGAAAGAATTATAGTGTTTTGTCTGAGTAGTGTGACCATATCTGGAGAGTATGTTTTCTCTTGCGGCGTGTAAATCAGAGCTCCCATAAAATATTTCAGTTATCAAGGAATGGAGTACGATAGAGCCGTAATGGTTTTCCGTGAATAACATCTTTCTTTGTGGGTGAATTGTCTTCTTTTTACATATTCAAAACAGTTTACAACATTAAAACATCGAAATTATAACTATCTTTTTAAAATACTAAAATATCAAAATTATAACCACTCTATTTTAAAAACTAAGAAACTGACCCAAAATCTAATTATATTTCCTTGTAGGAATTTCAAGGGACAACAAATTACTCGCAGTCTGTTTATAGCTAACACTTTTAGTTTTCGCTACGACTTCAGCCAGTTACCCCTACCATAGACTTCACATCAAAATATCAAATTACTTTATTAATTTACTTAGCGGTACATAAACTAAACTTACACAATATCTCTGACGAGATTTTCAAAGGACTACAAATTACTTTCTATAGTTTATAGGTAGCATTTTCAGTTTTAGAGATAAGCATTATAAAGTTCTTTAACTTGACAAAACGATTACTCTAAAACGATAAAAGCTCTGTAAAAGCAAATTACAGATCTAGAAACTGAACTCCATACAGCACATTTTTGCAGCTTACTCAAGGGGGACTAATGACGTCACGAACACAAAATTTGCATCTAAGCTATTTTTCACTACAATTATTCAAACTACTAAGTTTCGTGATTACTACTAAGTTTCGTCATCATTCACATAACCCCTTTTATGTATAATTATGTCAAATTTTGTCCTATGCTGCCAAGGTAAGAAAATATAAAATTTCGAAATGATGGCTTGAATTTCAAAAAATACTACCTAGTTCTAGGTGATGACAAAAGCCGGATATAAAATTTCGTGAAAATCCATTAATATTTATGGCAACTATTGTATATATAAGAAATAGATACGGTAAAAAAACTCATTCTAAAATTAGTTAAAACGTGTTAAGGAGATCCTAAAACATACATTGGCACTAAAATCTCGAAATTGCAAATTTTCGTGAAAACAATACTTTTCTCAAAACTATATTCCGTAGTATGAGAATGTAAAAATTTACAGTATTTGATCATTATTTTGAATTGAAGAGTTATAAATCAAACAATATTAATTTAGCAAGATCTTTATGATTTTAATTCCTATTTTAATTCATATATCTTTAGAACGATTTTTCCCAGAATAATGATTGGTTTATTTGTGTTCATATTTTTTTATTTTCTTAATTAAGTATATTTCGTTTATTGTTCTTTTATCGCTCTTTGATATCATCTTTCGAAACATAGCGCCGGGCATTTCTTGATTCTTAACTAAAATTTATTCAGCACCAGGGCAACACGATTTACTTAACATGAAGACATGAATTGCCTAACATGAACACATGAATTACTTAGCAAAAATCGGACCAATGTGGATACAATGTTTTGAGCATACAAGCAATCGATGTCACATACAAGTCATTAGGATACCAAAATCATGTAATCTAATGAAAAGTAAAATTTCAATTTTTAACCTTATCGTAATACTGTATCTATCCATAAGTTAAACATAAACTATAATAATTAATAATATATATTAAGCTATACATAAACTATAGCTCTATACATAAACTATACATAAGGGAAGTTAAAATGAATAGGACTAACTATTTATTACTAGTTTTTTGAAATTTGGAAGATTGGAAACAGTTTTAAAATCCATACATTTTACAATATATGCGTATCTCCTGCACATTGAGGCAGCAATGCATCTCACAATACTTGCAATTGTTGTTGTTGTTGAGACCCAGACCGTCCGACCTACCAGAAAGGTGTAAGGTAACTGTTTGGACGGCCGGGAAGTGCCACCCAATTTAGACCAAGACCGTCCGACCTACCAGAAAGGTGTAAGGTAACTGTTTGGACGGCCGGGAAGTGCCACCCAATTTAGACCGGAATCCAGTGGGGGAGGCATCCACAGGGACCGTACCCTCCTTTCCCTACCACCAACTTCTCGGAAGGACTTACGGATCCACATGTTTAACGTGATCGTACTCCGCATGAACACGGCGGCAGATGTGGCAGCGTGAAAATCCAGCGTGCAAACCATCGGGGTACCGCGCCCGAAAGGTGCCAACAGCACGCGGTGTTCCCAGGTGGTCACCCACCCAAGTACTAACCGCGCCCGATGCTGCCTGACTTCGGTGATCTAACGAGAACCGGTATTTTCAGGATGGTACGGCCGTTGGCATACTTGTAATTGTATAATTCTGCACCTTGTAATCCTTGCAATTATATAATCATACTGCACTTTGCAATCATATAATAGTGCATCATGCTATTATAAAATCCTGCACCTTGTAATTATAAAACCCCACACCTTGAAATTATATAAACTGCACCTGACAATTATATAATACTGCACCTTGCAACTATATAATTTTGCGCCAGTTAATTACATAATTTTGCATTTTATCATTATATAATCCTGCATCTTGTCATTATATAATTCTGAACCTTATAATTATATAACACTGCACTTTTAATTACGTGATCTTGTCCCTTGTAATTATATAATATTGTACCTTGTGATTATATAATTTTGCACCCTTTAATTATATAATATTGTACCTTTTAATTATATAATCTTGCACTTTCTAATTATATAATCTTGTAATTATATAATCCTGTCCTTTGTAATTTTTTGATCCTGCACCTTATAATTATATAATTCTGCACCTTATAATTATATAATCCTTCATCTTATAATTATATAATCGCACATATTGTAATAGAATAAAAGGACACTGGATGGATGCATTTGAAAATATTCACCCAATCGTCAGAGGCCTGATAACTACTTTGCACGCAATGCGGCGCATCTTCGAATCATTCCGGTAATTCGTTTCTCATTTGAGGTTACAGTCAATGATGAGTTGAAGGTTAACTGCGCGGCACTCTTCATTGAATCCTAAATGATTCGATTCACGCTGAATGACTTTCAGTTTAAGTACAAACGATTATTGGATAAAATGTAGGTTTGGCTACTTTTGCATTTTATTTGACGTTTTTACTTTTCCTTTAATGTAAATGAAAAGCATTTAGAGGGGGGTGGGGAGGAGAGAGGCCAAAATCTTACATAGATATTGATAGATTTATACGCTTTGCGCATTCTCAAATACAAATTAGCCATTTTTATAATGCCTGTGTTTCCATGTGTGTCTGTGTACGATATCGCACGAACAAATGAAGTTAACCGAATAAAATTAGACGAATGATTTATTCTGACAAAGAAGTCTCTTTTTTTGTCCTCAAAACTATTGATACGTTTAATCAACTGTCTTATACTGTCACTAATTATGTATTTTTATTTTTACATTGATTCGATTTCTCAGCTATAAATGTTACAATTAAATGCGCAAAATATAAAATAATTTACTGAACTGCCGCTAAAAATATCTGTGAATAAAAAAATTTGTTAGTCTACAATAAAAAATACAAACAAATCAATCGGTTTCAAGAACAAAAACATATTCTCCAGAATAAAACAGAGCCATCATACCAGCTAAGACGGGGAAATAAACGTCCGTTCATTTATAAATCTGACAGTTTTCTGCTTTAGCACAATGACGACAATTTTGCTTAGTTAAAATGATACTTTTGCTTCTTAAACATGTTGATATATTTAACCTTTTAGTTTAAGTTGTTTTACTGAGTTATGAGAGTCATGTTCCTCTTTAAAGTAACGTTCGATAGACCTGTACTTTAAAAGTAAAATAATAGTAAGCGAGTATAAGAAATAAAACTTAATATACTAGGACAAGAATGAATGCCGATATATTGAAACGTCATAGCCAAAAGCACGATAAGTATTACTATAGTGTGTTACTAAACTATAGTGTGTTAGACTATATAGCTACGTTAGACTACATACATATCGTACCTATGTTAGACTGTATATCTATTACTATGGTGTGTCAGAACATTATCGCGAGTTCTTATAATTTTGTTCTTTAAAGTTAAGCTTCATAACAAACTTTTAAATATATATACAAAATTCCTGGGTAAGTCCTTAAGCACCTCTATAACTTTGTAAAGAAAGATCCATGAATGTACACATAAGGTTTAATTCTATGGTAAAGTGACCAAAAGTGATTGCAGTGGAGAATTTAAAGAGCTATGTCACGATTTCTGCAACGTAGTTTGATAGATGAAAAAACCTAATTACAAAGTTTGAGTATTATCTAAGGAGTGTTTTTCAAACATTTTTTGGCCCCGAAACCCTTTAGAAATTCAATGTGACGGCGGAACCCCAAAATGAGAAAAATTCCATTGTGGTCCAAACTATACATTCAACATTTTACGAGTTTCTTTTTATTATTTTTAAGAAAAGTTTCACGAAATTATCACGTCGCGAAACCCCTGGAATACTGTCGTGGAACCTCGGGGTTCCGCGGAACACATTTTGAGAAACGCTGATCTGAGGAGTAGGAATCGGCAGCAAGATTGAACCGAAAGGTCCACACGGAAAGCAATAAATGCCTGTCATAAGGCGGCATCACCACCCAGACGCAACACGGTGATACCTGTAATGCATGTACGTGGTAATATCCTTTTCGGAATTTAAATGTGTTTTGTCTCTGTGAGAAAGTATTTTAAACAGACTGTACACTAGATTTTTTTTCATGTAAGTGATGTTTATTATATCATTCTTGAAGCATATCTCACAGCCATGATCCAATATTCCTAACGTGTTCAATAAATGTCTTCTGTAACAGGTTTATTGACGATTCTTACTCCCATTAGACAGTGTTATTTTGGACGTTTATTGATTCTGTTGCACTGACAAAAGGGACTCAACGTATCCTTGAAACAGCCGTATGTGGTTTATTGTGTTATTTGTGCTTAGTTGCGTTGCTCTTTCTTTCCGCATCCTTTGTACTAAGTGTATTTTACTTGTTTATATCAATTAATGAATGTTCTCCAACATTGGCTTTTTACGTCTATCTCACTGTGTTGCCGAGTGCATTATCCTAACTTTTTAATTATCCGCTAGGGGCGCTGCAATCACTTTTATTCTATCGGGCATGGTCAGTTTAATATAGTTAGATCTAAGGTGTATACTCATAAACCTTTCCTTACAAAGTTGTTGTTGGGGTGATTATAGACTTTCCTAAGACCCTTATGTATACTTTTATCTTGAAAGTTTGTATGAGGTATTAGATTTGGGTTGTAGGCGTTTGAGTTGTGTCCCTAGAGATTAGTCTGCGTCTAGTCTGCTACATCGTGGGAATCCTCATAGATCCATAATAAAACTATTTTCAGACGAGGTGATTTGAGTACATCTTTAATTATTCAGCAACCAAATTGCTCAACTCGTTATTTACAGCTGAGATGAATGACCTGCGTTTGTGTATAGTTCATGTTAATGTCAACACTAACGAGAGAACTGTTCATCTATTCTTGTACGACATTGTTCATCTGTATTCCATAGAACTGAGTAATTTGTTAAGCTCGATATATTTTCCCTTTGAGGGTAAAAGAGATTATATGTTGAAGATAAGGCAAATTGATCAACTTAAAGTATATGGAACTAATAACACAAATATCTGATATGGGTAGCACATGACTTTCCTTACAGACTCAAACTCATCTTCTTTCTATTTCTTTCATAATTCATTAAATTGAGTTCATTTGCACAAAACGACAGGTATAATTATTTGAAATGACACTGAATTGGCACTTTTAATTGAATATTCATTTTTATTTGGTAAAAGGACGTATTATAGATAGATAAACAGATAGACAGAATGAATAAAGTCATAAAAACTTTTCAACTATGTTGTAAAGTGTTAATAAAAAGGGATTCATAAATTAAAATATGACGTGGGTTATAGCAACTGATTAAAAATAAAGTTTTTTCAAACATAGGATGACAATTATCATTAATAACATGCTGGGCAAGAGCCGTAGTTGGTTTACCATTTTTATTATCGCGAGCATGTTCAGCTAAACGAATACCGACAGTACGTTAAGTACTGCCAATTTAGAATTTAAAGTTATTATCAGGAGATAAGATGGGGACAACGTACACCCCTGTCTGACATTTAAAGTTATTTTTACTTTCCCTGCAATACATGGTAATGTATAGGGAAAGTATTGGAATCACATGTGGGTTTTGAACATTCGATTGCGTTTAAAAACAATAGGTTTCCAGTATTCACGGATTGTAACTTTTGTGCCAAATTTCGTTCGAATCATTGCAGTCGTTCGTCAGATATCGTCTTCACACACTCTCACACACACATACACACAGACATCATCTCAGAAATGTTTGACTCGTGCTCAGGGATGCTTGAAACGTGCTCTCCTGACGAAAACTCGAATTCGAATTTTCAACTCCATCACAATACTTTCCTTATATATTATACTATGAATATAAGGAAAGTAAAAATATCAACACCGAGCGATAAGGTGGCCTTACCCTAACTCATAGAAGCACCAAACTAAAGAAATGCAACAGAAAAACACGTTCAGAAAGGTTGGTTTTGAGATAATGAAAGTTAGGTTTGAAAAGCAATATTAAAGCAATTTTTTTAAATAATAATAATAATAATTCTGATTGCACTAAAAAGTCCTCCTTAATTTTCAAGACGATTTTGAGGTAGTAATGCAAATCTATCATCACAGGAAAATAGTTGATTCGAATTTCATAAAATTTTGATGAATAGCATTGGTAGAGTTTAAAAATTAGACATTCGTCTGTTTTTCTGCCTGTCTGTCTTGAAGTCTTTCTGAACATTTACTCACTTTGAGCATGATCCGATCAATATAGGATCCTCCAAGTGCCCTAACTGTTTTTTGAGCCTATTTAGAATGAATGCAATTCAAAATCATGCAACGTGACACAATTGTTATTTATCCATCTATCTATAAAATTATGGAAGCTTTATAAATTAACGAAATAAAAAAAATCTTTCTGTCTCAAAGAGCGAGAATGAAATATCAGTTAATTGCGAATTTTAATTTTTTACATTGTATATTTAGTACGAAGAACGAACATACTGGTAATCGTTAATATTTCTATATGCTGAAAAATCATGGTTCAGTCTTGCAGAATATTTAATTAGAAAACAACTCGTTCCATTATATCTGGCGAGTTAAAATGCAAGGCCAGATAAACTCTGAATGTTGCGCTCTATTTTGACGTTGAATTTAATCTTTATCGCTATTTTCGATGCCTGATGTAATGGAGGTTGATATGCCATCAATGTCTCCGTCGTTGGGTATATCTTTTCCGTGTCTAACAGTTGATAAAATGGATGATGGACAGGTAGAACAATCCATAATAACGCAAGAATGTTTAATAACTATAGCCGTAAAATTTCGTGTCTATTGATAGAGTTTTATCAGAACAATAAATGGCTCCAAGGTCAGGCAGTCTTTCAGAACTTTTTGGCCGGAGGGTGGAGAAGAGTGGGGGGAAGTTTTCTATTTTCCCTATATAAATATATTTAAATGCTGTCACATATTTAGAAACTATGTTATACAATGTCTCCGGTTATGCCTGAAAGAAACACTGCCCAAGTCGAAAGGTCATCGCAAAAGACGCATTACGTTTCTAGCTAAAAAATTATCCACGTTTGTGTGAGAGCATTTGTAGAAGATTATACTAGGATATACTCTCTCCGATTTTGACATATGATACTTAAATATTTTTTCCATTATACGTAAGTACGTGTCAAGAAATTTCAATTATGTAAAGTTATTTAATTTTGTAAAATTTACAGGTTTTGAAGTTTCTTGAATAGGTCACTGACTGACGCAATCCTTTTGCCTTTTTAGGAAATAGTTCTTTATTAAAATAGAAAGAGTTTTATACATAATAAATTTAAATTAATTCAAGTATATTACCGTAATTAAAAGATGAGTTAGTTCACTACGGTTTAACACGATCCAATGGATACCAAGGATGCACGTAGAAAACACCCAAAATTATGTAAATTGTTGAATAACAGTGATTCTAAACATTTTACTACACAATTACAATATTTTTACTAATACCTCCTCAAAAATAAATATTTAAACAACAATTTTCCATATTGATTTTATCAATTGTATATTAAACCTTTGTACCAAATTTGAAGTCCTACCTCAATAAATATGGAGTTTAACATTGACTTGAACGTTCAAAAATTTTTGATCTGTAACATACCCTTAAACATAAATATCTGAAAATACTAATTATTCATGTTGATTTTATTCTATGATCTATCTTTGCACTCAATTTCAATTCCCCAACTTAATAATTCTGGAGTTTCATCTTCATCTGACAATTCGAACATTTTTACCTATGACACTTCCATAATTTAATAAATATTTGAAAACGGTATTTGTCCATGTTGATTTTATCATATGATCTATCCCATTGCATTAAATATCAAGTCCCTACTTCAATAAACTTCAAATTTCACTTTCAGTTTACCTGTGTCACCCCTGAAATAGCAAATATTTGAAAATGGCAATTATGCTGAATTTATCATATGCTACACCTTTGACCCAAATTCCAAGTTCCTAGATTTATAAACCGGAAGTTTCACATTTACTTGACAATTGGAACATTTTTACATATGATACTCCATAAAAAAATTAAATATTTGAAAACACCAATTATCCATATTGATTTATTATATGCACCTTTGTACCAAGTTTCAAGTCCTACCTCAATAAATCTGGAATTTCACGTTCATTCGACGATTCGAATATATTGCCTGTGACACCTCAGAAAATTATAAATATTTCAAAACAGCAATTATGTGATATTTATCTTATGATCTAATTTTATACCGAATATTATGTCCCTTGTTAAATAAACTTTGAGTTTCACATTAATTCGAAAATTCGAGCATTTTTGCCTATAGCACTAGCTTTCAAAATAATAAATATTTGAAAACAGAAATTATCTATGTTTGTCTCGCGATATGATCTAACTTTATACCAAATTTTAATTTCTTTGTTCGATATTTCACATTGTTTATACAATTCAAAAATTTTTGCCTATAAAACACCCTAAAAATATAAATATTTGAAAATACCAATTATACATATTGATTATATCATATGATCTATGTACTAAATTTCGAGTCTCTAATTCAATAAACTTGGAGTTTCATGTTCATTTGACAATTCGAATATTTTTACTTATAAACCCTTAAATTAATAAATACTTGAAAGCGGCATTTATTCATGTTGATTTTATTATGTAAACTATACCTTTATACCAAATTTAAAGTCCGCACTGCATTAGAGCGGCAGTTAAAATTTTTCTTGACAATTTGAATATATTTACTCATGAGATAATAAATATTTGAAATTAACCATTATCCATGTAGACTCTATCACAGGATTTACCCAACGGAATTAAACCCAAAGAGTTTATACAGCAGACAATTTTTTATTAATCTTTTTTGATTTAAATAATAAAGAAATGTATGTAAATAAATGTTATCGGAGTTGCATCTTGCTTGGATTATATCCATTACGGCCTTTGAGTTTAAAAATTACAGGGATTATTTATATTTTCAATTTCTTACATCTGTTTTATTTTGGTGAAAGATTTTTCAAACCCATTTATTGTAGTACGGATATATCTTCTAATACACGGGTATAATCTTCTAATCTACGAAAATATAAGCAGTACGGGTATATTTTTTAATCCACGAGAATATAAGTAGTACGGGAATAAAAGTAGTATATCTTCTAATACAATTTTAAAGCTTTTACGTTGGCATATATTGATTTAATTTCGTATTTTCTGCAAATTTGTTTACGAAAGGGTTCTGGATGTTTTATCCTTCAGATCTGCCTGTGAAGATAATTTTGTATATCTAGAACAGATATTCTCAAATTTTTTTTAGGAGCATTATTTTAAATATTTTAATAGAATGTTTTGAATAACAATGTCATTTAGAATTAGAATACTATAGGAATTTGCACATGATTGTGAATTTTAAGTTTCTTTATATTGTATATTCCGTACGAAGAACGGGTATAAAAACATAAAACTTGGTTGTGCAAATAATTTTTACACCCAGGTATATCCCGTGTGAAAGCCCCAGGCCGTCCGGCTCGTCCAGAGGACTTAGAGCAACAAGATGGACGACCGGCAGGTATATCCCGTGTCGCTAGAATTATTATTTACTCTGAGTTAATTATTTTCCAGAGAATTCGTCAATATCTTTAGAAATTATTTAGAGTGTGGCTAAAGAGTAAAATGTCTTTGAAATAAATAATCTTTTGAAAATAAACAATCTTTTGAAAAATAAATGATCTTTGAAATGGAATTCATTGAAACTTTATAGAAAGGTGGCTTGGGTCGTGAAACCATTCTGCAGAGAACACTAACAACCTCTTCTCTCTGAAATACACAGAAAATTCAAGCTTTTATTTCTTAAACATTGATCTTAGACATATATAATAAATTACAAAGTTGCGTAAAATAAGGTACAGAATTTTATGAAATCGATAAAAATTTTCTTTGGATTAAATTTGAAGAAATACAAAATTTAAATTTTATGCGGCCCCCGCACAAGAACATTTCCAATGAGTAAAATGTACCCCATACACTAATAAGGTGATGTACAAAATTTCAGCATTTTATCATAAAAAGCCCGAGAGATATGTTAAAACAAAGTTGATGAGGGATCACTCACACTTTAAAATGTAAATCTTTACAGCAAGAGTGCAAATGATGCAACGCAGAAATGCATCATAGGCAAATAATATCTACCTCTTATCTTTAATGGATCATGGATAGAAAACATTTTGAACAAGCTTTGTAATCTTTGTGTAAAGTTATTATTTTTACACAGTGTAGATACTTTTGTACCAATAAATAGCAAAATTATTATTTATTTATGTAATCATTGTTTTCTTTCGTAATTTGTGTATGATCCCTGAAACGCAATTTGCCGACATGATTTTTCCCTCTGAGAACCCATGTCGATGCATCGAAAAGTGGTTTAAGTCAGCATTTTTGCCTTTTCATATCTCTGGGACTTTTTATGATAAAATGCTGATATTTTGTACATCACCTTATTAGTGTATGGGGGCACATTTTACTCATTGGAAATGTTTTTGTATGGGGGGGCCATATTAAAATTTAAATTTTATATTTCTTAAAATTTAATTTCCTTGAAAATTTTAATCAATTTCATAAAATTCTGTACTTTTTTTAAGCAACTTTGTAATTTATTATATATATCTAAGATCAATATTTAAGGAATTAAAGCCGAGGTCAATAGTTTTGGGACACCCTGTATATATCTAACCTTTCTTTTAATTCGATTCCCATCTCTGAATGAGGACGGAATCATGGCCATCCGAAATTCTAAGTGGCTTTTCAGCGATCGTGCTCATTTAAGGCTGCTGAAAATTATGCACTTGGTGTAGAGGTCGTTGCTGAATGATTTGTTGAAAAGGATGTCTCTATTGGCCAAGGAGGCAAGAAACTTAAATAAAGACACCCCAAGCATTATTACTCTTGACGATGCTAATGCAATCGCTAGATACAGACTTAGAGTGAAGCCTATAGGTTGGGACCACCAGGTCTGTGTAATAAATGCGAACAGGGAGATCACCAAGACAATTGCCAGACTAAGAACTAGACATCTAGGTGGTATGAAAATTAATGCGCATGGCACCAGAACCTACAAATACTGTAGAAACTGCCCAGGTGAAGAACATACACTGGAACACATATTTAACTGTCCAGCAATACTTGCGGCTTTGCAAAGCATTGGGGAATTCCCTTTTCAGGGAGAACTTTATAATGAGAAGATTGTGGATCTCGCTAAGGCAGTAATATCTGCACATGGTTCAATTTGACTTCATATGGACACGATACCAACCAACCAAAAGGATGCCTGGGGAAAATTAATTTCTATTATTGGTGAATACAGGGCCAAAGCCAGGCAAAATCTCGTAGAAGGGAGTGAAGGATGTGAAGTCACTGGGTTCACAGGAAGTTTTGTTACTGCCACTGCAGTTATCGGTTATTAAGTGCTGAAGAGTGCATTACATTAAGTGCGCAATTTCAAATAGAGAAGATATATCTTTCCTTAAAACCCAGCGGCACGACTTTGAAAGTAAGATCATCCCGTAAGAGTCCCGTAAGATCATCTGTACGTTATGTAGCATCCATCGTGGAGAGATTGGAAAAGTTGAATACCCGAAAACGCAATGTGCTGTAAAGACTCTCTTAAAGACGTAACATGACTTAGATATATTTGGCGTCGCTTTCAACACAGGTGAACAAGATTTATTATTTGGTCTTTAAGTAGTGTCATCGGTCTGGTTACTCAGGTATTTTCGTGGGTTTTCTTATGTGCAACTCAAACATGGGCGTCCTCCACGTTCTTTTCCTGAGGTCAACGGCCCTATCGTGCTGAAAACACCGGTTCTCGTTAGATCACCGAAGTCAAGCAGCATCGGGCGCGGTTAGTACTTGAGTGGGTGACCACCTGGGAACACCGCGTGCTTTTGGCACATTTCGGGCGCGATAGCCCGGTGGTTTGTGCGCTGGATTTGCACGCTGCCACAACTGCCGCCGTGTTCATGCGGAGTACGATCACGCTAAACATGTGGGTCCGTAAGTCCTTTCGAGAGGTTGGTGGTAGGGGAAGGAGGGTACGGTCCCTGTGGATGTCTCCCCCACTGGGTTCTGGTCTAAATTGGGTGGCACTTACCTTATACCTTTCTGGTAGGTCGGACGGTCTGGGTCTCAACAACAACAACGTTCTTTTACGAGGTAAAGTCAAAATTTCTTTAGGTACCTCAGGTTTTTCGACTTAGAAGCAGCATTCTTTTTCCTTGTGTTTCAGACTACCAGTCTTATTGGGCCTTGTTCTAGTACTCTAGATAAGTAATAACACATATTTCCCATAAAGTATTTCCTGCTTTAAACTGTTTATTGATAAACGTGTTAAGTGAGTTTTACTGTACTAAATTTATATTGGCTATTGATTCTAGTGACGTTTTCGAAATGTTGAAGTTACTCATTTAAGTAACAGTATCATGACATCGTGGATTGATGATGTCGCCGTCTCTTATTTCGTTGTATAATGACAGAGTGCCTTTTCCAGCATTAGGTAAACACACAGACACACGCCCTTACCTTGTCTGAGTTCGCCATTAAATTTCCGTTAATTGCGAACCGCGCCTGAATAATGCAAGTAGTAATGTAATTTCCGTTCTGGAGCATCGTTAAGGTCAGGGTTAATCGTCCACTGTTTACAGAGAATTGTGTCCCTGCAGATTAAAGATTCACTTTGTGGATAGTAAACGCTTTGGAGGCTTGTCTGCATAAATTCAATACGCATTTAGTATGAGTCGGGCAAAGTCAAAACCAGCAATGGTTTTTCTGAACTCTACCGATTGAATTTTAGCTCAGTAGTAATAATATTGAAAAAGCGCAGTAATACCAAAAAATTTATAATTTGACATTTGTTTTTTAGGAAAATACTTGTTTTAGAATTTAGTTGGTGCTGGTGGATACAACGAAAGAGATTAGGCTAAGGTAGAGGATTTATTTTATTTTTATGAATGCACGTACTCTTATCACTATTATATTATTTTTCAAAAGGAAATAAATGATTCGCATTTCTTGGGTGCAAAAGGATGAGTCCAGATTTCTGGATAACTAACACGTTTATTCACAAACACAGTGTAAATAGGAACAATATACAGTAAAACAGCACGTAAATGTTCTCCCAATTTTACAAAATAACCGATACTATTCTCGAAACATTGACGAAATTCATTTCACAAGACAGCTGCTCAAAACATTGACGAAAGTCACAGTTCAATGTAGCTCGTATCACGTCAAATGCCCTCCAACTGAGTGATGGCTCCTTTTATAGACTTTCTATACAAACTTCTAGAATTCTCTCATATCTCGTAGGATATTCGTTAATTCGTGGCCTTCCTCGAATCTTCGAAAAATCGTCAAATTAGTGATAAATCGCCAAATCTGGCCGCCATCATCCTAACTTCAGCTTCTGGAAACCCTAAATTACGTCATAGAAAAGGTTGCTTGTATGGGTGTTTTTTCCGTGTGGGTTTCGAATGAGACCAGAAAGGGAGAGGGGGGGGGGCAGATTCCAGCATTTTACACATTTGTATCGACCTAAGTAGATTTAAGGTAAATTTATTTTTTAGGAAGGTAGGTATTTGTATAGGTATTAGTAAGTAGGTATTTGTATCGACCTAAGAATCGTCACTAGAAGGTATTTGTATCGTCACTAGAAGGTAGGTATTAGTAAGTAAGTATTTGTATCGACCTAAGTAGGTTTAAGGTAAAAGTAAGGTATTTGTATCAACCTTAGTAGGCGACCTAAGTAGGTTTACGCCTTTTAACCGCCAGGGATATAGCTTCTATCCACGCAAAACTACCTCCAGAGGAAGAGGCGACCGGAACCAGAAGCGATTCCGACCCATAGTTGATAAGTTTATTTAAGAATTACAAATGAGGGTAATTACATGGGACGATACACAGAGTGCCCAATCAGGCAGATCGTCCTCGCAGGGACGTGGTGCTCGAAAAAGCAGAGACAAATGTAAATTGATGAAGTAAATGTCAATTACATTTCGGCGGGAGACAGTTGGTCCAGTCTTAGGAGTCTTTTTGAGTCTTGTGGACAAGTCAAAAGAGTTATGCACAGGTGCGAAGCGGAACTCCACTCTTCTGTGGGTGGTGTACTCATGGTACCGGTAGTGAAACAAAAAGTTGGGTTGTTGACTTGAAGACAACTGCAGAAAAGCTAAGAGGTGACAACGCGTTCTCGTCCAGGGAAAATTCAAAACAGAGCTATCAAAGAGAAGCTCGTAAGAGGAACAACAGAGGAGATATGAAAATAGGAGAGGACGTTGGTCGGTTCCAAAAGCAACAATATACAGGCTGACGCAACCGCCATTTTGACTTTAACCGGTCCAGTCAGTTCTCGTATGCCTGTGCTATTTGAATGGTGCGCGCATGTTACATGGCTAATATTTAATACATAATTTAGCTGTAAAATAGGTGCTTCTGCTTTCAAAAAATTGTACCAATCATTCAAGAAAGTATTCTAGAATGTTTTGATTATCTCGAGATCCTGAAAAAAGGAAGAGAATGTAATTATCTTTTCGCCATGTACAGCCATCGCTTCAACTTGGAGTTAAGATGGCCGCTACTGCGCCAGCTGAAGACTCTATTAAGAGACCCGAGAGACTGAAGGCTCGAGAGATTTTCACTCGCCCTTTTGGAATGCGGACACGATATCCTAAAAACGATTGTATAATCGGGGGAGGGGGCTTGCAAAAAGCGAAAGTTTTAGGAACTGGTCACAATAGGAATACAAATGCAAATTTTTATGTCAAAACTTGCTTAATATTTCAACTCGATCAGATATATTATTCTTCAGCACAAAGTCAGACGGAGGAGGGGGGGGGGTTGCCCGTTTTCCCATGCAAATGCTGTTTCTTTAGTTCTAAACAATCTATTTTAACATAGATTCTACCTGTGTATATTAAGTCTAAGGATTCTTAAACTTCCTCCATCTAACTCTTTTCATACCAAATACAAGTGAAAAGAGATTGTCCCTAAAAGTAACAAAGGTTCTATGGCGGTGGTCCTGAAAAAGAGCTTAGCAGAGTCCTTACCCTAAGCCACTTGCGTACTGCGCCCAACACCCCTGAGGTGATGATGAGACAGAAATGGAGAGTGATGACGATGGAGGCGGCGCTTTCGCTGAGCCTCGTCATCCGCACCTCCTCCGCCTCCTCCCGCACCACGGCCAGCTGCAGCAGGGAGAAGGCCGACACCAAGCAAGGGTAACCTAAGTCCCATAGAACCTGCAGCAGTACCGCCGGCAGCACCTGAAAGTAGAGATGCATTCATAGTAGTTGAAAACATTTTAGTTTGAACTATAGATATTTTAATGGATAGATACACACAATGAATCTAATAAATTGAACAGTTGCTCCCCCAGCATCGAATACAGCCAATTCATTCATCTCTTGTGTATGTTTCTGATGGCTCTTCCTAACTGATGGATTTTGGTGGGAAACCTGAAAATAAATGTTTAACAAGTGTCATGACGCATCAACCCTAATAATCATGTCCTGTTACTAGTGAGGGAGATTTAGATTGTCTACGGGGCAATGAAAGTGTTGTTGTACCGTTTGTTATTTTTCTGATTTGATTGTTTGTTATGAAGGGAAAGGACCAAACTTTTTTTATTGATATAACAGCGATCCTGATATCCCACTTGGTCTCTTCAAATGCAATGAAGATAATTTTTCCGTAGAGGATTTTCATTTCTTCGGTGACGTTACTACTTTTTTAGGTTGACTAATCTGGTCAAGACAGGGAATTATTGCTGGCCAACCGAGTTCTTATGCATGTGATGTTGGTGAAGGATCTGTAGCGACTGAAAGCATGTGCGTTTAATCGCTGTAAAGGAATTTCCAGCGATTAAACTCAAATGCAATCAAATGCAAGAAACCTATGCGTACGACCATCCCTAAAGCTTCGATATTAGCAGACCCCGCGCGCTATGCACCATGCGTGCTCTTGTTTGGGCTCGGTAATACTAGGATCAAATTTGCTCAAATTTATGATTGTGATAAGCAATACAACAATTTTGGCCCTTGTGCGTAAAAATTCTCTCAAACTTTTAAAGATGAAATCACACTAAACAGGTCCGTTTCTCTCAAGAAAACTTGCTCTCAACGATACAACGATGTCTTTCAAAATTTGCTACGAAAATTTGCGTACATTTTATTGCATGGGAAAAAGAAACCGGCAGACATCAATTCCCGTCGACCATTCACTTCGAAGTCGAAATTTCTGAAAAGTTATTAGCGCCTACAAGAAATAACTTAATTTAGGGGGATTATTTAAAAAATGGATTTTTTTTTTGCATTGAGTTCAGTATTAGCGAGTTGACCGGCATGAGTTTTTTAGCTCGTAAAACGATTCAGAAATCAGTTTTCTAGAGCATTTTCTCACAAAATTAACAAAAAACAAAACTTTGAGAGACTATTTCTCCAAATCCAGAGGGTAATTTGTAAAACGATTTTTAGATTTGGATTCAGTATGGTCGTATTAGTAAAGTTTTTTAGTCTTCAGGGTTACAATCAGGACTCGAATATGCTTGTTATGACGAGAATTCTTCCCGCATGGCATCGTTAATAACTTTATGTAAAAATTCTAAAAATCCCATTTAAATTCCCCCCTGGGCAATAATTTATATGTGTGTTTATTCTATGCTACATTCTCTATTCTAATTCATAAATATAATGTAAATATCGTGGGCAGAGCACCCGAATATTAAAACTGAACCCATAAAGCTTTTAACATTAAGAAATTCAAATCCAATCTTTGTGAAGCAGATCATATTTATTTCGCCTATTTTTAATGTAAAACACGCGTTTTGTTTGTGATAATTGCTTTTTTCCCCAGACTCAGTTGTTTATCTCTGCCAGAGGACATTCTGGGTTTTCGTCTGCTGGTGTTGGAACTTTACTGATCATAATTGGATGGTTATCGTTTGAATGTTAAATTGAGGTCGCTTTGTTGTTGTTTTCTTGCAGGTCCGTGTGAGATACATATATAGCTGTGGACCCTGTTTCTCGGGGTTGAGGACAACGGAATAGCAAAAGAAAACCTCGGCTCAAGCGGCTTGGAAAAAATTCCGATCTGCAGGCTTGCCGCGTGAGAACAACCATAGTTGCCGTCACTCTCTCGGTACTAATTGTTCTCCACTCGTCGATGCTGCTTTTGGAAGGGCTTTGTTGATTTTCGTGGCTCTTAACGTTACTACCAGAGTCTGACTACGTCACAAAAGTGACTCTCGATATGACACCGATTTATGACTCATATAGCCAGTGACTTACTCCTGTCCTGAGTAATAGCATTATGTCCTCGCGTAATTTCTCCAGGATGAAGCGTTCTATTACCAAATTTTGGTTCAAGGCTTACTTGGATCCTCCATTTAATCCGAATGTTTACCGGGGAATCCTAAATCCAATTCCGTGGTCGATTGATCACCATGTTCGTCGTGGATTTCTTGAGCTTGCTGGAATATGTCTTGAATGGAAATCAACATTCATGTCGTTGGGCATTAGTGGGTACCTGTGAATTGAGTGCCGTTTTTAAAATCCTGGGGCGAGCTTTTACTGCCCAGACCGGAGGCAGCTAGCCAATATAGCATGGAACTCTTAATCGGAGTGCCTAAAAATGGTGGGCTTGGTGAGACCGGCGAGCTTGTCTAACTACAAGTATCCCTGTCATTTTCACTAGATTTATCTCCTCTCAAGATAAAGCCTCTCATTTATACAGCTTGCGTCTGTGAAACGGGCGAATTTTAAGAACGACTGGAGATCATAGTAGAGGTGGGGAGGTGAGAAGGTAACGTCTGTTAAACCTTTCCACTCTAGCATTCAGTAACCATGCAGCAGTGGAACGGTGTCCTAACGGCTCAACGTTTAAGAAAAGAGGCGAACGACCAAGAACAGCTAGAACTCCCTTGCATCAAAATGGAGGCCAAGTTACAGATATAATTTTCAGAAAATATAGCTTGTAACTTCATTAAAATAAATTGCTTTTTTATGTTATTTTGTTTGATATTAATAAATTGAAATAAAAATAACGAGTTATTTATTTACAGTATTTATAAAATCGCCTCTTTCATTGGCGCACTCTTTATTATAACGAGTCCATGGGCGCATATAGGGAAGGTCAAGATTGGGCACTTGCTCTCCTTTGGACGTTCAAGTTCACAAAGGTGGGCATCTAGCTAGTCGATATTGTACATCTTACCTGTGAGTTTGCCCCTCTCCCCTGGAGAAATTTCTATGGGCGCCCATGAACGAGTCTGGAGTGTACTTCCAAGGCATAACTCTCGGTATCACAAACTATGTAACACGGATTTAATAGTTGCTTGCTTACATTAAATGCAATACCCTTTGATCCGGTCTTTGGCATTTTTATGGATATAAGTTTATAATTATATTTGATCAACTAGAACGAAATAAAGCTAAATAGATTATATGATTACTAAAATAGTATATGAAAAGTACAATTATGAAAGTATAATGTCTTTGCGTTCTTAAGCCCTTTTCGGACCATACTCCTGTGTTTTAACACATTTATTGCTGAAATGATCTAATTGAGAAATATCTTAAAACAATTGATGATATATGAAATGAAATATGTTCAATTTTCTTCCGGTCTAGTTGGGTTATAAATTTTGTATTGATTTTCTATGATAATTTCACATCTAATTAAAATTCTAATTTGGTACCAAACCTGGCTTGGTTATTTGAAATTTTGGAGTTGATTTAATTAGATTAGTTACGTAATGAAGCTGAAGAACCAAAAGGTAAAGATTTACTTTCCGATTTAATACACTTTTGATCAGGTGATTATTAAACATACTTGTTACTTATGTGACAGGTCATCTAGGAGATTTATTCTCTAGATGGGAGGAGTGAATTCCTGGGTTGATTTTAAAATGTGGAAATAAGGACCACGACGCTAACAAAAATCTAAACCCTAAAAATATTTCAAATTTATTGTATCGTCTTTGATGGTCTTTAATTCTGCCATGACATTCTGTTCTGACATTTAACGATAGTGACACTTTCTAATAGTGATTTTGTGGTTTGGATCTTTAAAAATACATTATCTTTGATCGGCTTGTAGTTTTATTTGCTAACTAGCCGTTTATCGCTTTTCGACAAATTCAGTTGCGTGGCAAAACATTTTGAACGTTTGCGATTCGATTCATTTACTTAATAAAGATCGAGTGATTTGTTGCGGAAGACGATTTTGACTAATTGATCTTTAGTTGGATAGTGGTCATTCATATGCACTTGGTTCAAAGATACTTTGTACTTCAGGAGGAGGATAATGTTTTTCATCCCGTGTTCTTGAACTTGACATAGACCTTATATACTAGACCCGCTATTGGGCGGGGATTGCTGCTGTTACATTATTGAGATAATGCTATCCAATATAGAGAATTCGTCATGTGATCTAAAACCTAAAAATTTAAAAGTGCCTAGGCCCTGGATGATTGATTAAGAGTCGGAAAAAGAGGGAATTTTCTAATGTTGACGGCCAAATATCATATGGATTTGAATAGCCTAGTTTACAAGGTCTTTGCGGCAGAAGATCGAGCAGATGAAGAACGGGTGAATAGTCAGTAAAAGTTGTTAATCAAAACTTGGATTAGACTCCGAAGGCCAATGAGGGAAGGTGATTGACGTGGAGTTTCAAGTATCTCTTCTAACAATCGAAGGTAGTGTATCTATTTTTAAAAAAGATCTACGACTGTACCTGAATGTGGTGTCATTTTGCGTCAATAAATAAGTAGAGAGGACATAATCTTACCAGCTTTGATCCGTAGGGGTCCAGGAAGAGGACGAGTAGCCTGGCGCAAGCTAGGATGCCAAGGAAGACGTTGAGCGAAATGAGGTTTCGGCTTTGCGAGAGCTGGGCCCGAAGTGTGAGTACCGTGAGGAGGCAGAATACTGCGAGCAGCAAGAAGAGGCTCGCGATCATGTACACGTGAATCTCCCACATCCAGCGCAGCTCGTGCACCATCTGGGACCAGTCGCGGGGCGGGGACTCTCGCAGCCAGTAGGTGCCTGCGGGAAAAGGAGACCATTAGAAGGAGACCTGATGCCAATTAATTACCTTGTTAAAGTTATTTCCCTTCTAATGTATCGATCGATTTTTATTGTAATTCTAGAGTCCAGCACTGAATCAGACTCTTGAGAAAGCGGACATTTCTTTTCGAGTTCCTTTCACCATGTTTGAATCTTTCTATGCCTCCCCCCTCAAACCGGAGTGCAATATCTCAAAGCTCATAGTTACAGACCCCCCCCCCCCAATAGGGGAGTTCCCAAATCTTGAAATTGCTTTTAGTGTAGCGATCAGTGCAGCCATGTTCCTGTTTGTTTAAATTGGAGACTACTGAGAAAAACATTTTAGAAACGAGTAAAAAAAATAAAAAAATTGGTAAAGCCGAGATAAGAAATTCGGTTTTTTTTCATATATTGTTGCTGCATAATTTATTATTATAGTTATAAAATTTGCTAAAAGTTTCAAGCACTTATTCCAATGCCAAACTGTGTTTATTTTAGAATACTTTCTCTCTCCAGATCATTCCGGGAGATGTCGCAATAGGTCTCGCAGATTATTCTCCAAATAAGGTGTATTGTAAACATGCTTAGGCGCAAAAGTAGACAGAAGTAACATTCATTGGAGTCAGATCAGGAGATGCAGGCGGCCACCAGAGAACTGAAATTCGAGTACTGGCGGACCGTCGACTGATCCCTGTAGGAAAAGTTGGGTATATATCTCCAAATGTATCGTAAATGTATTTCCCCTAGTTCACCGAGTTTACGTGTTGCAAAGGTCATGTGTTGCCAAGATCGCCGCGCTTGGATTTCCCCACAATAACAACTGGTTGGGACCTGTGAAAGTTGTTGTACCTTGAGATAATTTTACGACCAGGTAGAAAAGAGATGCCAGATAATTGCAACAGTAGGAAGAGCAGATAAATAAAATAAACAATAAAGGTAAAAAAATTGCTTATATGAAGCAAATTATATATTTTTACCTTGAAATGAAGTTTAAAATCTCATATGAGGATAGAGTGAAGGGATTTATACCCTATGACAGGTTGTTGCTTAAATGCAGTGTTCAACTGATTATCCTTTGCCATCTATAGACCATGATTTTGCGATTATTGCCTTTCATCAGTGATGAGCAGGGGACGAGATGACGATCGTGCACAAAGTGTGTTTCTTAAAGCAGGTATTTTAGAATCTTTTAGTAGAAATGTTACTTCGAAACCAGGAACGACGCAGGGTATTATTTTAACCCCGCCTACTGTTTACAAAATTCTAAGTTTCTCTGAAAATAATTCTACGATAACACTTATGCGCTAATATGACAGAACTGTAAAAGTTTTGACCGACTATTTATTCAGTTTTTGTTTTCAAACGCCCATAAAGAGTACACTGACTATCATAGTAACAGAATATCGTTTGGATATCTATTTAGATTACTTGTTTTTTTACTAAAATATGAAAAACCACGAATATCATATTGACAGAACAGGGCAGTCGATGGAAATAATTGTTATGAAAATTTCCAAAAGGTAGGGATTTTTAGTCATTGCAGTTTGCATTGTAAAAGAAATGTGTGTGACCTAAAACTAATATATTTTTTGCATTCAGAATTGTAAACAGATAAAGCATGGACAATTGAGAGAGATTTGTTAAATCCAAGAAAAATATTTAAATTATGTGACTTTCTTATTATATATAAAATGAAAATTAATTTCACAAAAAATTGTAATTTATTTTGTAAATATTTTAAAAGTAAAAACCCTTTGAACGATGAAATACTTATTACAAAGCGATTCATTCATTCCTTTTCATTTAATATTGAATGATAACAAAAAAATCTATTAGTCCCAATAACATTTTAATAAAATTTTGACTGATATAATTTGGTACAATTTCAAAAGAATAAGTAAATAAAATTGCTATTTAAACTTTTTATTTCAATAAGCTCCTTTAAACTAATACAAATATTTTGTAAATTTAGTTAAATGGACATCCAATATTAAGGATTAAACAATTAAACTGCTCAATGTGCCAGATTAACCAGATCCTATAAGAAACACGCCAATTAGTTTCTTCTTGTTTCTCAAAATTCCCGCGTTTTTTGAAACTCTATTTTTGAAACTCTACAAGTGGTGTAGGAGAGGCGCGACAGCCCAGTGGTTAGCGAGCGGGAATTGCACTCGGTCGGCCTGGGTTCGATTCCCACCACTGCCAAAACTGCCGCCGCGTTCACGCGGAGTACGATCACGTTAAACATGTGGGTCCGTAAGTCATTCCGAGAAGTTGGTGGTAGAGGAAGGAGGGTACGGTTCCTGTGGATGCCTCCCCCACTGGTTCCCGGTCTAAATTGGGTGGCACTTCCCGCCCGTCCAGACAGATACCTTACACCTTTCTGGTATGTCGCACGGTCTGAGTCGAAGAAGAAGTGGTGTAGAGTATAAGTGTGCTCTCATATAAGTTTAAGACGCTTACCGGCCGTGGCGCTTGCATGTGTCGTTTCATTTTCCCACTCCTCTGTGAAGGCTTTCGCGGGGTCCCTGTGGTACTGGCTGCCGCTACCCATTTCATCACTGAGGACACTCTGAAAAGAAAAGGAAAGGCTTTGATATTATACAGACAGTTCTTGAATTATGAATTAACATTCACGGGAATCAACGTTTCTTAAAGTCGCCAATACACAAATACATAAAGTTACTTTTAAAACAAAAGTCTAATCGCATACAGGGTGATCCAAAAGTCAAGAAAACATTAAAAATTAATTATTCATGAACTAATAAAGATAAATGGATGCCGTTTTGCACAGAAAATGGAAATTAAGCCGGATTTTTTGGCAAGAAAAAAAAATTATTGTTAGTATAATTTACATTTCTACCAACAGATGGCGATGTACTAGGTACAGATATCATATTATGCAAATTATCATACGGTATAAAAAGATTAGCTGTAGTTGATAACGCCATTCTTGAAGCAGATAGTAGTGATAGTTGATCTGTCCTATGTAATGCATCTTATCCTATGTAATGTAAACTAGGTACTTAATACAGCGCTATCTGTTAGAAATGTAAATTATACAAACAATATTTTTTTCTTGACAAAAATTCCGGCTTCATTTCCATTCTTTTTGTGCAAACGGCATTTATTTATCTTTATTAGTTCATGAATAATTAATTTTTAAAGTTTATCCTGACTTTTGGATCACCCTGTATATCTAACATAATAAAAGACAATGTGTGTGTGTGAGCAGTCTGTAGGGGAAAATAATGATAATTCTCAAAACGGCGACAGTAGAGTGTAACTAATGGAGGAAATGGATTATTTGAACGGGTGTTGGTTTCAAAATAATTAATATTTACATAAAGATCAAATGCATTCGATTCATCAATGTCACTAATGTGCTATCAATTTAAAAAATCTGATGTGGACAGCACATGACTTTCCTTATATAGTGCAATGAATTTACTACTTTGACAGTTAAAAGTTTTTATTCTTATAGCAGATACTTATATAATTTCCAAGATATTTAATTTTCTTCAATTAATCGCCATTTTCATTGATGTAGCGTCATTTTTATTAATTTGGCGAGATTTTCGTTAATTTGACAACATTTAAAAGGGTCGCCAAGTTGGCGACATTCCGCCAAATTCGTCGCCAAATCACGCCAAGCGTTTTGGACGGATAAATAAGTTATTCTTACAGCAGATAAATGACTATTGGCTTTCAAATACAAAAATATTACTCAAAGTATATTTTCTCGTGAATGGAACGAGTTAGATCTACGAGAATGATATCACCCAATTTATTGTATGATATTTCATATGAAAAGTGAATATGTTTCTTAAGAGTTAATATTTTTTTTTATTTTAATTGATTTTTTGATAAATTTATTTGAAAAATATCTCGAGAACGGTTAATGCTAGCGTCCTACAGTTTATGCCAATCGTTTTCTAAGGAAAAATTACATAAGAAATGTTTATTTACGTGACTTTATTAAAGGTTTTGATTTTTTGATGATTTTGCAAAATTTCACTGGAAAATTTAGGGGAGTTCTGAGCATTCGATTGTGTTTAAAAACAATAGGCTTCCAGTACTTATGTATATTGTGATTTTTGTACCAAATTTTATTCGAATCCCTCCATTCGTTCGTGAGATATCGTCTCCACGGACTCACTGACACACACACACACACACACACAGAGATCACCTCAAAAATATTCGATTCGTGATCAGGGATGCTTGAAACGTGCTCTCCCGTCGAAAACTCGAATTCGAATTTTCGACCAATTTTCACAATACTTTTCTTATACATTATGTATATAAGGAAAGTAAAAAGAAGTTTTATATAATTTTTACAAAATATTTAAAAAGAGTAACTTTAGTACAAAATTTAAAGAATATCTAATTTTTCATTCACTCTGATTGTAATTGAGATACAAGTGAAACTGAACACTGGGGAATAGGAATGCATGAGTAAAAACTTAAAAAAGATATAGTCAAGACAACCAAGTTATTTGGTGGAAAATGTTTTTAATATTAGCACTGTCTATGACGTACATAAAATTGCAAATCCAGAGCGCTTTCGGACGCCACTGCGTCTTTCATCAGTGGCAATGTAAATTATTTAAAATGTGACCAACATGAGCCCTTATATACAGCTCGTAACTGTGAAAGAAGATTTTCCAAAGACCCATATCTCTATGTAAATTTTGTTTCACGGTTGCGGACTGTGTATAAGTGCTCAATGTAAATTATTTAAAATGTGACCAACATGAGCCCTTATATACAGCTCGTAACTGTGAAAGAAGATTTTCCAAAGACCCATATCTCTATGTAAATTTTGTTTCACGGTTGCGGACTGTGTTGAAGACCCAGACCGTCCGACTCGTCCTGAGGACTTAGAGTAACTAGTTGGACGGCCGGGAGGTTGCGGACTGTGTATAAGTGCTCAATGTAAATTATTTAAAATGTGACCAACATGAGCCCTTATATACAGCTCGTAACTGTGAAAGAAGATTTTCCAAAGACCCATATCTCTATGTAAATTTTGTTTCACGGTTGCGGACTGTGTATAAGTGCTCATGTTCGTTACATCTTAAACAATTTACATTGTCGCTGATGAAGGACGTAGTGAAGCCCAAAAGCATTCTGTATTTGTAATTTAATGTACGTCATAGATGGTGCTAATATTAAAGACCATTTTTACCAAACAACTTGGTTGTCTTTATTTAAAGTTTTTGCTAAATTGGCGTGTTTCCATACTTATTGATGCATGAGTAAATCGAATGGAGATACACACATCCAGACATTTCTTATTAAAAAGTTCAAAAACATTACTCATTGCTATGGTAGTAATTTTATCGCGAGAAAAGGGCAAAATGTGCAGGACTGTCTCGGGGTAAATCACTAAATTTCGCAGTCGACGATTTAAAAATTTCTAAAAAAAATCTATCAGTTACGAAACAGTAATGCAAGTAACTATGTAGATCAGTAAGCACTATGTTATATATTGTTGCGAACGTGTAATATTCCATAACTATCGTTTTTTCTTTCGTCTCTTTGGAAGACCCGACGGAAAAAACATACGTACATGCCATGACGTGAGACTAAGATTGTAAAAAGATGAAGCTAGGAGGGTTGTCATATTTCGCGATTTATCGCCCATTTGGCAACATTTGGCGGCTTCCCGAAGGTTCGAGAAAGACAGCGAACTAACGAGTATTCTAAGAGATATGGAGATTTCCAGAAGTTTCTATATAGAGACTATAAAAGGAGTCATCACTCCGTTGGAATTGTAGTTGACGTAATACGAGCTACGTTGGACTGTAATTTTTGTCAATGTTTTGAGAATAGTAGGGGTTGCTTAGCAAAACAACTTTTGTCAATGTTTTGAGTATAATATCAGTTATTTTGTGAAATTAGTGAAGCATTTAAGTGCTATTTTACTGTATACTGTTTCTGTTTATGCTCTGCTTGTGAATGAACGTGATTAGTTATCCAGAAATTTGGATTCATTCAGGTATCCTGACCACATACCCACGATTACAGAGGATAAATTTGTAACAATATATTTAAACTAATATTTACATTTAAACACCATAAATTCTGACAATGTTATCAACGCCGTTGCATGTGATCAAGATTTACACTTAAGTGGACAGCGATTTGATATATTATTTTGTACATATTTCTTTAATGCAATGTCTGTTGTCCTGTAACAAGTTTTTTAATTAAAAAAAAAAAGATTGTTCGACCTCGACATTGTTTGTGGGTATTGACAGATAACGGCACTTTATGTAGTTAGGAAAATGAATATGTTTCTTTTTCCAGAAATCTACTGATCCTTTGTTGAAACAAATTCTTTTATACTCGCTTTATATGAATGAAAAAGCAAACAATTGTTCGTCGTCTAAATGGTCTAAGGACGTAATATGTATATTATGTTCTTGGAATATCTTTTCAAGGAATAATTAATTTTAAAAATTAGAAGAATTTTAGAAAATTGTAATTAGAGAATTAGAACTATACTGTAAAACATTCTGCAGCCATTCTGTAATTTTTTTCAGCTGCTTTGTGAATCATTTCGGCAAACTATCAAGAAAAACCAACTGGCAAGAAAAACCTCAATTACAGGCGTTCATGAAAATTTCAACTTCATTCCTGAAATATTCAGATAATTATCGTCTGCCGAAGCGTTATTTTTGTATTTTATGTATATATATATATATATATTCTTTCTGTGTTCCCGTACTCGATAAGTTTGTGTGTTTCTTCAGTTAGATTCCAGGTATTCAGTTTTCCTTTTATTTTTTTCTTCTTTATGTATGTAGTCCAAGTAGAAATAGTTTATAGATATAATCTATCTATTTCTTCAGAAACATACATTTTTGTGTTTGCTTCTACAAGACACTTGGGCTTGATAACGAGTTTTGAAGAAGTGAACATATCCTGATTTAGGCCTAGAGCCTTGTCCACGTGTATAGCGTTTGTGCTTGGATTTCGTCTGTTCTTATTTTATAGATTCCATACCTTTATTTTTGATACTTTTCTTAGACTTGATGATTCGAAATTTGTATTTTTTTCCATTTGTTTGAAGATTTGCTGTTGTATACTTTTGTTCTGTAAGCCTATTAGAAAGTTAGGTTTTTTTGAGTTACGGCTTCTCGCTTTTCTTTCATTGGACCTTCAAACTTTTTATTATATATATATATATATAATCATAAATACCAGGCACTTTACTCCCCATTACAGACGGACAACTGATTCCCCTGAAACTTTCAGCACATGCTTGCAAATGTTTTACAGTGTAGAAAAATATTAGAATTTTAGAAAATAATTAATTTGAAAATGAAGCATATTTTCATGAACATCACGAAATTTCTGAGAAAATCTTAAAAATTGCGTATATTTGCGTTACAAAATAAAAATTAAAATAGAAATTAAAATAGGCTATAATAAGAAAAAATCATTGCGAAATTTCAGAACGCCCCCCCCCCCCCCCCTAAAATTCGAGGAAATCCGCGTCGCGAAATAATTACTGCCTTATTCATTGTCAAAGATTCTCTACTATAATTAAAAAGACATTTAAGCCAATGCCTTTATAGGCTATTTGTATGGTTGTAAATAGCATCGAAACGATTTGAAGGTTCGGAGAAAAACTGCTGGATTTTTGTCGTCAAAGGGAGAATACGGATTATTTAAGTTTTAACCAAAACTCATGAGGGGAGGGCTATTTAAGCGTTATTTTAGTAATATTTTTATGGAAATCAACGCTAAAATGCTTTATAGATGAGAAAAATGTTAGTATTCAAAAAATAATTTGAAAGCTAAACCAACTACTAATAGGTATTTTTTTAGACTAATAGGTATTTTTTTAGACTAATAGGTATTTTTGGAGAAAAAAAAATGAATTTGAAGATTTTGTTTTGCCTGCGGGGTAACCACAAAGAAAGAGTTGAAAATGAAGCATCGGTACTCGCAAAATGTGTATTTGCTTTTGTTTCGATAAGGAAAGAGTGAGTGAAATTACTTTACTTTCCCTGCAGTACATGGTAATGTATAGGGAAAGAATTGGAATCATGTCGAAAATCGCTACTCGAGTTTTCGACGGATCTACACGTTTCAAGACCTCTAGAATACGAAAAAACCATTTTTAGAGTGACGTATCTGGCTGTGTGTCTGTGCAAATTTTGTATCCATTCTAAATAAAAAACTAATTGACCGAATTTCATAAAATTTGGTAGGTAAGTCACTTGTGGGCGAATATGGTGCTGATTAGTTTTGGGTACGATTCGTGATAAAAGAACCCGCCCTTTTTTGTGAAATGGCCCGCGAAAGTTTGTATCCACTCTAGCTGAAAATCTAATGGACTGAATTTCACGAAATTCGGCAGATGACTTATTTGTGGGTCACCCTGGTGCTGATTAGATTTTGGTATTATTTGGAATAAAATAACCTGCCTTTTTCTGCAAAATAGCCCGCAAAAATCGCCAAAATCTAATATAAAAAACTATGTATGCTGAAATATATCCATTAAATGCTTGTTTTATACGTAATTTTTAACGAAGAAAAGAATAAGACCAACCCCATTATACTAAGACTAGCCGTTCTCGAGATATTTTTGTTTTCTCGTTTTTCCTCTAGCCACCTTTGAAATTGAGTCCAGTTACCAAATGAGAACGAAAATTGAATGAATAGTGAATTAAATTTAATTAAAATAAAGATAATGTGTATATAAGTCTGCAGGGAAAGTCATGTGCTTGCCACATCAGATTTTTACTTTCCCTGCAATACATGGTAACACAACCCGCCTATTTTTGCGAAATGACCCGCAAAAGCTTGTATCCACTCTAACTAAAAAACTAATGGACCAAATTTCACAAATTTCGGCAGATGAGTCATTTGTGGGTCACGCTGGTGCTGATTAGATTTTGGTATGATTCGGAAAAAAAATAACCTGCCTTTTTTTGCAAAATAGCCCGCAAAAATCGTCAAAATCCAAACTGAAGAACTACGTATGCTCAAATATATCCATTAAATGCTTCTTTAATTCGTAATTTTTAGCGAAGAAAATAATAAGACCAAACTCATTACATTAGGACTAGCCGTTCTCGAGATATTTTAGTTTTTCGTATTTTCTCTACGCCACCTTTGAAAATAAGTCCGGTTACCGAATGGAAACGAAAATTGAATTAAAAGTGAAATAAATTTAATTAAAACAAGAAAGATCAATCATGCATAAGCATTGATTATGAAATACTTTTCAACTGAAATGCAATTTCATTTAAAAATTTCTAAAATGTGATACATTCAGTGGTGATATCTTTTACATTATCACAGTACTACAGTAATTTATTACACTTAAATATTTAAAACTGTATCGAAATAAAAATCATCTGATTCTCTATGCAAAATCAATGAATATTTCATTCATATAACTTGTATTCCAGACTCCAGAGCTAAATAATGTTGTGTGAAAAAAATTCAGCAATCCTTATGTAACTCACCTTACAATCGCTTGACATATTTGCATTCTGCATAAGTTAAAATTAGACTTTGTTGAAGAAATAATAAAAGTTTAGGGATCATTTAAAATCACAACTATTGTAATTGCATAGGCACAGAATTTAGATACACAGATAATACACATATACACAGATAATATATGCGTGTGTGTGTGTGTGTGTTCAAAGTATTGGAATCGTGCCGAAGATCGGAACTCGAATTTTCGAAGGATCTACACGTTTTGGGACTTCCAGAACACGAAAAAACTATTTTTAGGAAGACGTCTGTGTGTGTAAGGGTGTATCTGTTTATGTTTCTGTGTGCCTGTGAGGATATTACATCCACTCTAATTGCAAAACTAATGGACCGAATTTCATAAAAGTTGGTAGGTGTATTTTTTGTGGGAAATCCTGATGTTCATTAGATTATAGTACGATTCATAATAAAAGAATCTGCCTTCTTTGTGAAATGGCCGGCAGAAATTGCTTTTATCCACTCTAGCTAAAAACTAATGGAACAAATTTAACAAAATTTGGTGTATAATATTTCAATAACCTACAAGTGATTTATATACCAAATTTAACAAAATTTAGTATATAAATCATTTGTAGGATATTCTAGTACGATTCGGGAAAAAGGAAAGGGCTGTTTTTGCGAAATGGCCCCCCAAAATCGTTAAATGTAAAAATAAAAGACTACGTGTGCTCAATTATATCAATTAAATTCCTATTTTATACGTGATTTTTGACAACAAAAAGAACAAGACTAACCCCATTACTCTAGAACTAGCCGTTCTTGAGAAATTCTAGTTTTTTCGAGTTTTCGCTACGCCACCTTTGACAATAAGGCCAGCTATCAAATGAGAACCAAATTTAAGTTTAACGTGCAAATTCAATGTCATTTAAAATACTTATGGCTGTTATTTTGTGCAGAGAAACTCAAATTATTATTGAAGAAATAAAGAGAACGTAAATATGAGTCTGCAGGGAAAAACATGTGCTGCCCACATCAGAATTTTTAACGATTTTACAACAATGATTTATAGAAGCGAACGGGGATTATTTGCAGGCTATTTCGAAAAAAAATGTATGATCTATATTTAAAGATCCACCAAATTTTTGTAGAATAAAATGTTCAACAAATTTAAGCTGTGTACCAAATTTTAACTCTCTAGGACGTAGGAAAGTGCATTAAAAATGCCATCAAATAAGTATATCATGAAGAGTTATATAAAATTAAAAAAAAATTTGAAAAATTGTTATCTACCAAATTTATTTTAAAATGTGAAGCCTCTCTCATATACAAATTGATTAAACTCTTGGAAAGATATTTATTATATAATATGTTTCTTTTTTCTTTCTGGAGGATATCCCAAAAGTCAGAATTTAATTGAATTTGTTTTTTTTCCTTATATTAAATGATTTTTAATTAAAAAACTACTTAATATATTTTACTGAATTTTTTTTTATATATTTTATAGGATAATATGAATATTTCCTAAAAATTTGGAAGCAATTTGTGAATTTTAAATTTGCTTAAAAAATGTTTGAAAAATTAGGTCCCATAGGGTTCAATGTATTTCATTTTTTCAACCCGGGTTCAATAAAAAACTAATTGGGTGATATTATTTATTTATATTCCCATAGGTCCCACAAACCGTCTGAAAAACATACTGAAATTTCATTTTGATAAAGTCATTTTAACGGCAGTTATCGTGCTAATGGACAGACAGACAGACAGATAGACAGACAGACAGAATGAACAAAGTCATAAATACTTTTTAACTATGTTGTAAAGTGTTAATAAAGAGAATGTGGATATAAGTCTGCAGGGAAAGTCATGTTCTGCCCACATCAGATTTTTTTACTTTCCCTGCAATGCATTGTAACGTATAGGGAAAGTATTGGAATCATACCGAAAATCACAACTCGAGTTTTCGAAGGATCTACACGTTTTGAGACCTCTAGAATACGAAAAAAATATTTTTAGTTTGATGTCTGTGTGTGTGGGTTTGTCTGTGTGTCTGTCTATGCAATGTATGTATCCACTCTAACTGAAAGCTAATGGACCGAAATTCATAAAATTTGGTATTTAGGTCTCTTGGGTGAGACCCTGGTGCTGATTAGTTTTTGGTACGATTCGGAAAAGAACAACCTGCCTTTTTTTACGAAATGGCCCGCAAAAATATCATATATCCACCCTAGCTAAAATACTAAGTGACCAAATTTCACAAAATTTGGTAGATAAATTACTTGTGGGATACTCTGGTGCTGATTAGATTTTGGTATGATTCGGAAAAGAACAACCTGCCTTTTTTTACGAAATGGCCCGCAAAAATTGTCAAAATCTAAATAAAAAGACTACGTATGTTCAAATGTATCAATTAAATGCTTGTTTTATACTTAATTTTTGACGTGGAAAAGAATAAGAACAACTCTATTACTCTAGAACTAACCGTTCTGGAGATATTTGAGATTTTTCGCATTTTTGTTATGCCACCTTCAGAAAAATCTCCAATTATCAAATAAAAACAGAAATTGAATTAAAAATGCAAATTTAGTGTTATTTTGTGCAATTAAACTCAATTTTATAAATGATTAAAGAAATAAAGAAAAAATGAATGAATCTGCAAGGAAAGTGATGTGCTGCCCACATCAGATTTTTTATAACTGTGTTTCATCTATTATTGCTATTACTTTCTCACGCAACAGCCGACTGCGATGTGAATTTGGGTCGTTTAAATTGATCTCCAAGAATATAGGTGCCCTTTGTCTTCTAAATATAGATCACATGACTTTCATATACTAAATTATATTTCAAGCATATGTATAAAACATATAATGTCATCTCGATTTTTTTTAATGTATCAAACATCCTTTACCTCTGCTATATATTAATACAAGTCAGAAAAATACTTTCAACTTATTTGCGCGACTGTTTTGTTGCCAACTTGAAACCCAAAATTTTAAACGCCACGCTGTTCTTTACAGCTTCGTTCATTTTCACCTATTCATTGTTATAGATAAAAATAAACAGAATAAGAATGAAATTGAATTTTTAAATCCATCCTCTTGATATTCTCTTAATTTAATAAATTCAATCACGTCTTTGGCGAATTCGAAGATTTATAGTCATTTTATCTTTCTATTCATTTTTGATTCTAGGTATAGTTTTCACTGAAATTTGCCTGCGGTTATGAAATGGGTAGAAAACCCACAATTGCAGTGTTTTACCAAATTTAGTAGGATAATTTGTTTGAGGTTCATTTATTTCGTATTATAATGTTTTTAAAAGCCAAAAAATTTGATTTTTCTTATATAAAATGACATTTTTGTAAAAATAGACATGCTGCGAGAAAATAAGTAACAAAGATTATAAGAAATAAAGTAGGAGCATTTGCTTTTGATGTTAATTTATTTCATTTTATAAAATTTGTAAAAGCCACAAATTTTATTTGTTTTATATAAAAGAAAATTTTGTAAAAGTAGATATGCTGTAAAAAAAAGGAGTAACAAAGATTATATGAAATAAAAATATCAAACTATCATTTTAATGATCTTAGAAGGGATAACACAACAACATGTATAAATGTTGATATATGTGATAATATTGAAAAGGGTTTTTTAACTTTTATTTCGAAAATATAATGATTAAAGATCAATTTAAATTGGAATATGTTACCTTATTTTTCTTTAAAACTTATAGGAAATTATTCTATCCCGTGATAATATGTTGATATACTATGTTGATAAGACAGATATTACGGATTTGGAGAGATTAAATTTGTTTTGAACATTAATGAGAAATCCCTTTCTCTTCACCACAAACAAACAAACAAACAAACAAACAAACAAACAAACAAACAAACAACAACAAAAATTCCGCCATAATTTTCGAAAATATCAGTATATCTGTCAGTGCGCAAGATATATCTCGGATAAATTCCTTATGTAATGGTGTTGCCTTTTTTCTATAACAGTTCATTTGGTTGGAAATTTTGTTGCAAGTGAAGAATTTTCAGAACGGCGAAGATTGTCAATTGTTTTCTCTCCCACGCACTTCCCTTCCACTGTTTGTTACAGAGACATTGTTATGTTTGCTGCTCTCCGAAGTTTTCTCACCTTTGATAATATGCCAATATGCGATTCTTTTCTAATAAACATTTATTATCTCCCCGTGCTTTTGATATTATGAAGATTCTTTTAAGAGCGTTAAATCTGTTTTTGTTTCCCTAGAACACAGGCGACGGACCAGATAAAATTTCCTCCTCCGCTTCATAATATTGACTGTCGTCTTTTCAGACTCTGTGATAGATGCGATAAATGAGAAGCTGCGAAAAGACATTTCCGGGAAAGCAAACATGAGATTAAAAAAAGAAAAAGAAAACTCAGGATCAGCAGATTCTTTATTTGTGCCCCCAAGCGAGGAGGAAGAAGGTGATGAATTGAAGATCAGTTTGTTCTCTACAGCTTCTTTTCTTTTGTTTCCACTAAGAAAAGACGGAGTAAAATTTAATTTCTTTATAAAAATTATTGATATTTTTATAATTTAAGAAAGTCTGCTTTTAGGACGAATTTGGAAATTTACTTGGGTGATTCGAATCGTGCACCCGTTTAAACCCTTGAGTGGTGAATTCAAATTTCGTTACGTTAAAAATATTTAAATTATAAGCTATTCAAAAATGGTTTTTTTTATTTAAAAATGTTTATAGTTTTTACGAGTAACACGCATATTAGCTCAATGGGTCATTTGTACGGGCTCTAACTTCGGAACGTAAATGACAATCGACATTAAACTTTGTAGAGTAATTTATTGGTATAAAATCGTGGTTGATATTGAATGTCAAGATGATCGGTTTAAATAAAAATAAAATGCCGCAATGAAGGTCGACGATCGCAGTAAATATTGCTCGATAATCTCCTGGGAAACTATATAGAACTCGCAGGAAATTATTTTGTAGTTAATAAACCAATAAAACCAATGTACCAATAAGACCAATCTATCAATAAAATGAATTCACTAGTCATTGAATGATGGTAAAATTAAATACACTAAAGAGGTAAGTCTTTATAGCCTTGTCAGGCCTGTAAACATTAAGTCGATAGACGCTTAATAAAGCAGATGTTGATATGGGAACCAAAGAGTTTGCGGTTGTAATACTTTATGTTGGGTTATATTAAGTCGATAGACGCTATCATTCATTAAGTCGATAGACGCTATCATTCATTAAGTCGATTATTCAAATCGATCACTCGAGTCTTAAGTCGATGGACGCTTAATAAAGCAGATGTTGATATGAGAACCAAAGAGTTTGCAGTTGGAATACTCTATGTTGGGTTATCATGAGTAAAAACTATTTCAGGATGGATGTTGAAGATTTCTATGCTTTATATAGTAGAAAAATAATGGCGTTTCAAAAAGTTAAATTTTAAAAAAATTGTAGTTTTCACTAATAATTGTTGATTTTGATACTTAGTGCATTTATGTTACAGATTGCTTAATATAACTGCTCTGAATAATCAAGTTCTGATGCATAAATGCATTTTCGATGTAATTAAATTATAATAAACTGCTGTTTCATTTTTAATAATATTCAAAAATAACTTATAAGAAATTAAGTGAGCATATCATACGGATATGTTCGTACTACTCCGATCGTGGCCATTACGCGATTCATAACTAAGCGTATATTTCTTATATAATAAAGGGAGATGTGTGTGTGTGCAGTTTTTAGAGGGCAAATTAAGCGTCGTACGACCATTGAATTTGGTACGCAGATTCTTCAGGACTCGAATAGGTGCACCTCGGCTTTATTTTTTTTCAAATTCCGAATTACTTTTTTAGTTATTTTATGTTTTACCCCGATTTAGGCCGATATTTACACAAATCGATTCTTTAGTGACGTAAAATATTATCACAGCGTTTCCATCTTGACACCACCGGAAAGATCGAAAATATATACTTTTCGTCCGTTTTAAATCTCTCCGGTTTTTTATATTACAATATATTAAACTTGACTAGTTACCCAACATTCATAATTTTCAGCAGCTGCTTAAAATATCACATACTACTCCAGAAACATATAATTTCATAAACCGATCCGTTGATTAATTATAACTTTTTTAATAAAGGATGTCTTTAAATTTTGTAATCTTTGTAGCGGGTTTCCATTGATTTAACGACCCTTCGACTTTTAACTATTAACGCCATCTATTGGCGTTATTGTGCATTTTCCCGAGGTTTTCTAACTTCACGAATTTAAAAGATGTTGTCCTAATAGTTTTAATTTGGTATTACATTATCTTTATGAGTATTGTGTTCAAGTTTGACTGAAATTGGATGAAAATTCACTGAGATAACAACAAGTTTCGAGTTTAAAGGAACTTTTTTGAGATTTCAAGTATTTCCATTTATTAATTACACGAGAATAATGCCGTTGGTAAATTTTAATGTAGAATGTAGTGTCTCCACAAGTGAACGGTCTTGGTTTTGTGATTTTGGGGAGGGGGCGTTTCACGCCCTTTCCGCCAATGTATATGATTTTTCTTTTGTTATTTTATGTAACTCTTTACCTCCCGAGAATCGCGGGGTACATTTTCTAGTAGTTAATAAACAGAAATACTTGAAGCTTTTGCCAAAAAATGTGAATTAATTAAATTATTTATTTATATATTTGGGAGCCACCGGAGCTAGCCTGGTCCCCAAAGGGTCAGAACTTCCACGATGAAAGTCCTCATCTGATCATCTTTTCATAACCCATTGGCCCATGATCTGTTAGAAAGAAGAGATATCTTCTGGAATCTCAGGATATAAGAATGAGCCCAACAATTTGGACAACTTAAGTTGTATTTAATGCATCTATCAGTAAGCGTAAACAGGTGCAGGATGCAGTTATTAGCTCTTAAGCTTTCTAATAAATTTTTAAAAACACTTCAGATAAAAAAAACCCTGCAATTAAATGCTCATTCAATTTACAACACAAGAAAATATTTTCAAAACATTTCAGGTATTCTCAAAACACTGATATTTTTAGAATCCACTATTACTCGTATTACTCTAACCTCTGAACAAGGGGCAATCTTCATGGAAGGTTCCGGAAAATTCCTAACCAGTCCAATAAATTCTCGAACTTTCCTAAACTCGCCAAATCTGCTGCAAATTTTCGCCAAAATGTCAACTAGCAGTGACGATTAATTACTATAAAAGTTGATATCCACCACGGAAGACAGTGAAAAAAAAAAACCATTCCTGTTATAGAGTATAGAATATGCTTTACTATTATATAGGTAAAGATATTTCCTACTCAATGTTTTTGAAGCAATTTTCCTGCCACAAGAGCTTCGCTATTAGCTAGCAGAAAAAAAAAGAAAAAAGAAAACCATCCCCTTCACATATCCTTCCGCCAGCGGTATCTGTCAGGCATAACAAGGATGACAAAAGAAACATCCATTATTTTGCCTAACAACCCGGCCCGATAACAGCCATCATAACCGTAAGACAAAAAGAATACCGTTGTTGCTGCTATGATTTGATTTATCAGTGCGTGGATGTGGGACAGGGTGGCCGTCGGTGGGACTGTCGTTATCGTCGGCAGGGTGGGACGGAAGAGCGCAAGTATCGATCTCCGCCGACAATCGATCTTTTCCGGCCAAGGTCATCCCTTCTCCGGCATCCTAGGGATGCTCAAAAGACACTTGTGGCGCGAGCTCGTGTTTCGGGCAATATGTCCCTCTTTTAAATATGCATGAGGGATCTTTATGAGTCGGAGAACACGGGAGTTTCTCGGTTATTGAATAGCAGAGCCTCAGTGGTGTAAAGGTTATAAAGCAGTAACTGCCCTGCAACGAAGCAATACAAACAAGAAATCTATGAAAGAGCTTTCATAAGGTAGCAAGTGGTGTGCACATTTCATTCATTAAAGTAATTTTAAGCATTATATATTCTTTTATAGTATTAAGCATTTTTATGCACTTTCTACACTTATTTCGGCGAGTCACACAAACTTTCGAAAAACCGAAAGTGACATTTCTAGAACCGGAAGTGAAAATTATTAGTGAACCTCCCAACCCACCGAAATTCAATGCTGAATCCATATCAATCATCATCTAAGATCAATCTATGGCCAATTCTGAAAATAGTTGTTGTGAGGAAAATGTAAATTTTTGAATCAGAACTGATATCTCTTAAGGGGACGGTGGACGTTGAAATTATTATTATTTATTTATTGACTTAGAAACATGAAAATTTGTATAAATATTCCTCTTAACATTATAAAATACCATTAAATTTTTTTCAATTTTGTTATAATTTTGCATTTTTTTAAATTTAATTTTTTGTAACGAATATTTGAAAATGCTCCTTGCGTGCCATTTGTTCCCATTTTTGATTCATTTTACATTATGATCACTCAAAAACACATTATGAACCAATTTGGGTATTCAATTTTAAATCCCTTAGAAAGTTAATTTTTTAAAAAATATTTTTCTGCATTAAAACTTAATTTTCATCATTTAATTAGGTTCTTATTCTCTTTCAATTATCTTAATGAGGTCCAATGATAAAATGCATACCCAGTTTCATTAAAAGTATGAAAGGTGTCTTCTTGCCAAATATCATGCATCTCAGACAGAAATTAAGACGCACGGAGCATTTAATGTAAAACCTTTGATTCCATTAAAAAAAATGCATTTAACCTTTTACTTACGGGTGGGACAGCGTCTATCCCAAACGAAGAACCTCCCAAAAACGACAGGTATTTGACATACCCTATCCCAAACAGTTCGATCCCCCTTTGCAGGCATTGGCGTCCATGGGTATCGGCGACAGAAGCATTGCACCTGCTGCGTGCAGCAGGAGGAATACAAAAATCCATCTCTAGCATACATGTTACAATTAAGTAACTATAGATCTTGGTCTATAGTTATTTATTTGTAACAGATATGCTAGAGATGGGATTTTTTGTACTTATCCTAGTTTATGCATAGTTTTAGATTAAAAATTTCAAATTTTATTTATAAATCCATTATGTTATATTAGCTGATTTGCGCAGTATCATGATGAAAGTTTTATATTCTGATTTCTACATACTTGGTACGTGGAAAACCACACGTCCAGTAAGGACGCTAAGTAGGCCGGTTTCGTAAAGGGAAGTAAATTAAAATGCATTTTACAAGAAATTAAAATGAAGAGACAAATTTTAAAACAAAAAGAAATAAACATTTATTTTGTGATATCCATTATTAACATTTGATCAAGTCAACAATTCCACAATTATTGTTTAATATTCCAGTGCTCATAACAACCCATTTAATTTTACAATTATGCATTTATATCCGGAAAACCATTATTAATAACACCTCGTTCCATCCTACTTTACCTATAGGATAAAATGTCCCACTTACAATATTTAATTCAAATACTGAAACTTTCTTTTATCACATTTTGCCTTACGTGTGAAATACATTTCCCACATGCATCATTAAATTCAACAAAGCTTTCAAAAATCCTAACGCTAGCTAAGCTTAACAGAGAAAGGGAGAGAGAGAATTTCACAATAGGCCTTCGTGCAAGATACATGTAAGGAAATAGCCTAACTCGGTCATCACTGTCGACCCGGGCTTGTCGGCGGCTCGTAGCGGCTTTCTCCGATGGGCTCCGTGTCCACGATTGTCACGCTTGCGACTTCCTTTCAGCACAGTTCGTTCAAATTCAACTCCTCGTTCGATTTTCAAATTTTTAAAGATTTAAGTTTCACTCCGTCTCTCCCCTCTCTCTAAGGTCCCCAGTCTGTCATTGGTCCAGTAAATATATAAACTCCGCCTTCCGGCTGTCTTACTGGCCAAAGCCCCCTTGAAATATCAGATCTTTGAGTTTTTGTTTTTTTGGTGCAGAGAGTTCTCACGGATATTTTCCCATGCCCATGTGGAAATTAATTGACCTCTCGGGTCAGGAAGTTCAACCCCTTCCGTTTGTCATAGCGCCTGATGCTGACTTGAATATGAGAAGCCCCCTCTCTCTTTCTCGAACCACGTCCGGTCCAGCTGCGTTATAGGGAGCGTTATACATATTGTCTCGCTGTAAGAGGGGCCATCTTCTTAGGTCTTGTTTCACCTTTCAAAACAGCAATGTTACATTGGGATTGCAAATCACAATATAACAATTACCCTTCTCCCCCCCCAAAAAAAAGTTGGTGGGAAAAAGTCAATTATAGAGTGACGAGTTCTTAATCACTATAGCAGTATTACTTGTGTCATCACCTCCTTCCTCTCCCAACTACCGCATCTTCTGTAACAATATACCTTATATACATATATCATATATTTCAGTACTACTTAATATTAATGGCAACTAAATACAAAATACTGTTTGCATATATACAATTCAAGGTGATCCTGGAAAGTTTATTGATGTAAGCACCAGTTCGTTTAATGTTATTCTGTATCAGACACGTTGTAGCTGCATTCGTGGAATGTCTTTTGCAAAGTTTATAGGAAAAAAAATGTTTAAACTGTTTTTATCTTTGTAAAATTGTTCCATGTCATTTATAAGTGTCAGAGGTTGACACCTATGTCCCGAAATAGCACTATTTTGTCACTCCGTAGCTTGTTTAATCCACAACATGGCGTAATCACAGGAGTTTCTCTTCGTAATGGTACTAATGAGTTCAAACAATCTCCTTAGAACTAAACACTGGCCTCGTTGCAGAAATGGAAATGAATGACTGGAGTTGCTGAGCAACAGGAATCGCTGACCAATTGAAAATCTTTTCACGCCTGGAATCGTTGAGCACCCGGAATTGCTGAGCAACAGAAATCGCTGACGAATTGAAATCGTTGGACGCCTGGATCTGTACGCTGTTTCATGTTTTGTTTAGGCAAATCAATACACATAAATTACACTCAGGCTCATTAATGCACTCGCCTCTCTTAAAACTCTCCTAAGTATATTTTTTATAAAATTCACTATCCCTATTTTAATTTGGCACTCGGCACAAGAAACACTACAAAAAAGAACTCTTTTTTTTTTTCTCTTGCCCATTTAAATTTTGTAACATCCTTAAAGTTACCCATTCAAATTCCAGCAATTTATTTACTTTATATCCTTCCACTTTATATATATATATACATTTCTTATTTATAAATTTGTTACTCTACTCCAACTTAAATTCTTCAAATTCTCATAATTTCTTTATATATCATCATATCCATTTAAATTTGATACTTTACTCAAACTTAAATTATTCAAATTCTTACAATCTCTTTACTTTATATCTCACCACTTTTATATATATATATTTCTCACTTCATCATGTGTTCTTAACTGAACGTGCCATAAATATACCTCATGTACATACTTATAATAATAATAACTTAAACAATTACACTATTCTCTCAAATACTACCAAAATAAAACTTATACCCACTCCAAAATTTCCGTAAAACAGTTTAAAGTTTTCCTATATCACTTCTCTGAGATGAAAGAAAAACCCATGTAATCATTCAATTACCAACCTACTGAAACTCTTATAACTCACTGCGATTCCATCATCGTATATCTAATTATAAATTTTCTTTCATATATCACCTGGCGCAATCCAAATCCCATACTTGGATACAAAATCTCCCGAATTCATTAAATTATTCACTTTCCCACCTAATGAAACCATATTTAAATTTTTCAGTAATTCTTATAACTCACTGAAATTCTATCATTGCATACATAATTATAAATTTTCTTTCAAATATCATCTAACTCAATTCAAATCCCATAATTGAATACATAATTGTAAATTTTCCCTTCATATCCCTTCTAACTATATTGAAATCCCATTATATAAAATTTATCGAATTCATCCACCTCTCCTTTTCCTCTTTTTAATTTCCAAAATTTGTATATCATTTATTTCAGTCTCTAAACCATTGTTCCACTACCAATTTTCCAGTTCTCCAAAGATCGTATTCCTTAAATGTTGCTTGGACACAAGGTCGAAATGTCCTTGGCTTATTGTGTCATTCTCCGGGACGAGCTCCCCTTTTGCCTTAAGGCTTGCCTCATCCGGGCATCTCTTCGTGAGAGGTCCAATACCCAATTAGCTGTACACGGATTTAACCTGTCATTTTTCAAAATGGTACAAATTCTCCCTCCGCCATGTTGGCCAAAGTGTTCACTGGCTTTCAGTTGTGTCTGATATGTGTATGACCTACCGAGGCCCCAAAGGAATACCTTATCTTGGATTACTCCATTGATTTACCAAAGGATTAATTAAAATGCGGTTAGTGTTCCTTTTGTTCTTACATTGTATTTTATTTATATACCTTGTTTATTCCCGTTAAGAGTACCTAAATCCAAAACCTCCGTCGTTTTAAATTTTCACCTCCATTGTCTGGCGTTCCTTTCGAAAGTTCGTTTCTCTCAAAATATATGTGTAGGCCCCTATTTAATGCCTGCAAAAACGCTTTTCTTTTCGAATTCATTATTTATTTAAACTACCATTTGCGTATGTTTATTAAAATTATCTATTCATTCTAAACTATAATTTGCGTATATATATTTTTATTACCAATTACCAATTCACTTTAAACTACCATTTGCGTATTTTTATTAAAATTATTTATTCATTCTAAACTATAATTTGCGTATATTTTTTTTATTACCAATTATCAATTCATTTTAAACTACCATTTGCGCATTTTTATATTAACATTATCTATTCATTTTAAACTATAATTTTGTATTTCCTCTCGCGTATTCACGTAAAAAAGAAAGGTTGATCAGGCCGTTAATTAAATGCAAGACGCGAAAAGAAAAATTGTCTCTAAAATTTCAAAACATCTTTTAATTTCATATTCATTATTGTCCTATCCAATTAAATTTTAAAATGTTCAGTATTTAAAATTTTCTTGTTTTTATTTTATTTATTTAATTATTTATTTATTTACTTATTTATTTTAATCTCCCCCAGATTTCTATTATAGTATTACCTATTATCAGTATTCCTAATTGTAACCTACCTCTTTTCATTTTTTTTTCTGAATTACAACCATATTAATATGAACTTGTAAAGATCCCCCCCCCTTTTTTCTTCTTTATATTCACCGTATCACCTGATTTCTCTGATATTTATGCTCTTAAATTTTGAATTACGTTTTGCTCGTGTTCTTATCCATGCTTGAAATAAATTGTATCAATTTAAATTTAAATTCTTTAAAGATCTCAGCGCATAGTTGTGTTTAGACCTTACCGGTGTCGGAAGAAGCACTGTGCGTAACCGAACTCTACTATCTATACCTTCCCCTTGCAAATTTCGTGTCGACTCATCCTTCCCTTGAGCGTTTCCCTGCTCCATTTGTATACAACCCCCATGTACTTGTGCAGGACCCTGATGTGTATCTTCTCTCATTTTTCCCGCCGTTTCCTCCGTGCTTTCTTCAATTTGTGTCAAGTCCCTCTGTTCTGTAGGCTCTGAATTCTCCTGCGGTTCTAGCGTACCTAGTCTGTTTGTGTCTCCCCGTGTAGAAAGGCTGCTTGCGTTCGAAGTGTCATCTCGAGGGATGGTTGCGTTCTGGGGTGGGCTATGAGTGTTTTCGTGATGATGCTGTGACGTCACCTCCGCGCTGTGTGGACTGGTTTGACTATACTGTGGCTCGATTGTTATCTCCTCATCCCAAATGAAAAGCGGGACATTCTCAGTGTGTGGATTTTCGCGGCCCTTCAGTTCCGGTTTCGGTTCTGTGTTCTGTTGATTTTGTGAAGGAGTAGGGAGAAGAGGTGATTTACATCTGACTACGCTCGGTGTTTTTAGGTGTGGCTTACGGTCAGGTAAAGTCCTCAGTCTATTTATGTGTGCTTTAATGATTTTGGAAGTAGGCTTGTCACACAGTTTTATTTCATACACAAATCTATTTATTCTACTAATTACGCGATACGGTCCCGTGTGGTTCCCTGTTTTAAACCTGTTGTTGTTATTTTCCATAAACACCCTCGACCCGATTTCCAAATCCCTGAATTTTGCTCTTTGGAGCTGTTGTTTTTCTTGACGTTCTTTCGCGAGAATTAAATTTTTATTCGCTTCTTTGAATGCGCTGTTCATTACTGTGATTTTTCTTGCTATGAAATCCTAATATGTTGTTTCTGGAGTGTTTTCGGTGACGTTTGTTTCAAAAAAAGTTGGAAGGTCTCTTCCAAAAAAAAGAAAGTTTGGTGTCTCTTTGGTGCTTTAATGTACTGTCGCGTTGTAAACAGCTACGTGGCATTGTACTGTAGTATCCCAATATGGAGAATTCTCCGCTAATGTCGCTAAGGTGTGTTTTAATTGTTTATTCGTTACCTCTACGATACCATTAACCCATGAGGAACGTATCGACGCAATCCTAGCTATTATTCCAAGTTTTTCTGTCATTATTTTGTGCACCTTTGAAGTAAATTGAGAACCCGAATCTGACAACACCGTCTGAGGATTGCCGAAATTTATAAAATATGATAAAAGTCTATCAGCAACCGTAGTGGCCGTTATATCCGGGATAGGGAACATTTGTATGTGTTTAGAGAAATGGTCTACCACCGATAATACGTACTTATTGTTTTGTGTGCTTGTTTTAAAAGGTCCGCAAATGTCAGTTGATAAAATTTGTACTGGCCCATCAGGAATAGGATTTCTTCCCAGGGGTACGGGCTGATTTTTTCCCTTTTTTTTCTACACTGCTCGCACGATATTATATAATTTTGTGTATCACTGTACATGACATTCCAATAATACCTATCCGATAATAATTTGTATGTTTTGCCAATCCCTGCATGTGTTACGTGTGTAACTGCTAGAATCTCTCTTTGCAAACTTCTGCGTATCACTATAGTTTTATTTAAATTGTCCCTCCAAGGTCTGTCCTTCCAGTTTCCAACGTGCATTAGTAAGTTAGTTCCTTCATCTATATATAAGGTGTCATAATGTTTACCCTGATTATAATTACGATTTATAAATTTTCCCTGATTATTTTTAATTTTGAATCTTTAATTTGTTCCTCTAAAATTTTATGTAACGATGTTATCGTGGCAGATGTTATCGATAACGACATAACGATGTTATGTCTGTTATCGTGTTTATCTGTGCAATATAAATATTATCTTCACTGACATATCCGTTTCTTTTCACCGTGTTCTCGCCATTAATTTGCTCTATCTGGTTAATTTCTCCACTTGCATTTTCTTTGTTTTGTTTTCCCTTAGTTTGCTCTGTCTGTTTACCTTCAAAATCATCCCTACTTAAGAAATCTGCTAATAAATTATCTTTACCCGGAACGTGAATAAATTCGTAGTCGTACTCTGATATCTCTAAAAGCCATCTTTGTAAAACGCTAGGTGGATTTTGTATTTTCAAATGTTGTCCTAAAGGCAAATGATCAGGACTCTCTTCTTGTGTCTCTAGACAATGTAAAACTCTTCTTTTGAACTCATGGCAAAAATATTTAACAGATTATATTTCTCCCAGAACTCACGATCCTGCTCGTATCCTTTCCTTCCTTCCTTTTGTTAACCCCTCTTTCCAAATTTTTAATAAATTTCTTATTTATTTTATTACTGGCCATGGTCCCTTCCTCGATTACCTTAAATATTTTAAACACAAAACTGCATCTAACTGCCCTTGTAACGCTTACGGTGACGCTGATCACTTCGTATTTTCTTGCCCCCTTACTAAAACCTTCCACCTTGTTAAACCTTCTCCCGCCCTGTGTGCAACTTGGTTTTCTAGTGTCTATAAAAATAAAACGTTACTCTATAAACTGCAAAACTGTATTAAAATTGCGAGAGATGTTTCAAATAAAGTTACGTGACACCGCTGTGAGTAAATACTGCTTTTAATGTTTGGTGATCAATGTTCTTTCTCTACTCCTGGGTTATCCCTCTCTTGTTTTTTGGTGTCCTGCCCTGTGTGTGAGTCTCCTGATACCTTTGTATAAATTTGTAACTACTATATTATGTATTGGATCATTATTATTATCTCCTTTGTACTAACTGAAACATTGCTTAATAGGAATTAGAATTAAATTGTGGTATTCACCCACTGAAAAAACTTACTATTACATTTTGCACATTCTCCTCCCTTCCCTTTCCACTGTGGTTATTTATATAACAACCTTATTGTGATTGTGAATGATATCTAAAACTAATAATGATCACCATACTAAAAAATAATCTGCCTAGTTCACAGTGGTGTTCACGTTACTCTGGTCAAGATGCATTCAGTGCACTGAAGTAATCATTCCTGTCACATTGAATCAAAATCAAAATGCATTAATATAAGTTCTTCAGGATATATTCACTCCTACAAAATACTCGAAAATATTCTTCATGGTGTTTTCTTCTCAAAATAGCGAAGGATTCTGCTGCTGTGTCTTGGTACGCACTTCCTTTTCTCCTTTCACTTACTTACGTCGGAGGTACATTAACTCCTCATTTGTCATCAACTATACTATACTTATGAGATCCCACATATCAGCAACAATGTCTCTGCGTTCTCCAAATGTCTCATCCACAACTTTCGTCAGAGGAGAATTTGGTTCATATATAATGACGTTTAGTCTATTTAAAAAACTAATTTATTTACCTTAGTCACTCTGATAAGCTGAATCTACCTCGCATTCATGGTACCATCTTTTTCTGTGTCTTAAAGTGTAGAAGTGGAGATGGTGATATGTGTAGAGGATAACATTCTTAGGGGTGTGAGATGTGCAGTAAGTCTATTAATTTGAATTGTAATAAAGTGTATGTAATAGAATTGTATTATATTGTACGTAATATATTGTATGATATATTATTAGGTCATACGTTTAATTTGCTGATCTTTCTACTGTTCTGGAGCTCACACTCAGGTTGTACATAGTGTATATAATTTTGCCCCTTTTGTTTTTGTTTTTTCATTTTTGTTTGGTCTCCTTGTCCTTTCTATTGTCTTTTTCGGTTCATGTTTTGCTCATTCTCGGTATATTTTTCTTTTCTAAATTTTATGCAAAACATGATTTGAAAATCTTGTGGAAATAGGGTGAATAGTCATTGTCAATTTGCCCCTTTGATCTTCTTTTGGGATATGCATTCTCGTAATTCCAAAAAAAAAATAAAAAAAGAATTAAGGGAAATGGGAAGGGGAGACAAGATTTTTCCTTTCCCATATTTTAATCGATTAAATTTTCAAATAATAATTAAACTTTTTTTATCCTCTTTCTTCTTTGTCTTTTTTCCTTTTTGCCTCCCTTTTCATTTCCCTTCTCCCCCCGCCCCTTTTTTGTTCCTTCTGTCCCCTTTTTTCTTTGACGTATGATATTTACCTCAACATAATGTTTATCGCTGATTCATCGATTTGTAAACTCTTATGTTTGTTTTATTCAGCCACCTGTTTTGCTGAAAGTTGTATTCACTTTAAAAAATGTTATACTGAAATTGTAATCTCCACATAAATGTAACCTTTGTAAAAAATTTTTGAAAAATAATAAACTTCTGGTTTGCTCCGTCAGTGTGATGTGACTGTGGGGGTCGAACTCCGCTATTCTAAATTTTTCCCGGCCATCCACCTTGCTGCTCTAAGTCTTTGGACGAGTCGGCTGGCCTAGGCTTTCGACACTCCTTGACACAAATTTAATTTTTACGTTATCTTTAATTTTGTTGAATAATTCTAAGGATATTACACCAACACTCGCTCCAGAGTCTATTATAAATTCGCTTTGTACCTCTTTAAATTGAGCTATTATCGTCGACAATTCTGTCTTTTCATTTTGCTCTGCTACAGATGCAATACTTTCCTCCTGTTTTTCAGTACTTATATCGTTTTGTATTTCTAATTTCTTATTTTCTTTCTGTACAGGAATTTCAATTTTTTTCGGGGACCTTACCCTATAATTCTGTTCTCTCATTCTGTTATTATTTAAGACCCCCACAATCAGTTTAAATTCTCTCTTCTACTAGGGAAGTTTCTATATCCAAACGTTGTGTTCCTTTCTCTTCCATAATTCCTTTGCGAACCCATTTCTCTGTTTCTGTTTTGATTTAAATCCTCCCTATTATAGCGTTCCCTTGAAAATCTATTTTGTGTAGGGGGTGATGCGTAGTCGTTTCTATTTTCATGATATTCCCTAGAAGGGGCGTGTTTTCGCCTGTAATCATATGTGTCCGGATAGGAGGGGTAAGTTCGCTGGTCATCATGAGGATGGGTTGGAAATGAGTGGGGAGGAGACTGTATTTGGTTATTCCAATGTGCTCTCGAGTTGTTTATGTTTTGGTTTTGCTTAAATTTATCCGCTGTATAGATTCGGCACTCTCTCATGAAATGTCCCTGTTTATTACAATAATGGCAGGTTAAAATTTTCTTTGGTTGTGTCGTGGGAATTTGTCCATTCTCTTTAATTTTTAATGCGTTCATCTCTTGGGTTATTGAATTTAAAATCTGTGTGTTGAATTCCTGTTGTTCTTTGCGGAGTGTCTCGATTTCCTGTCTATATGTGGCACTACTCACATTTGCAGTTATCGCTGCTAAATTTGTCTGCTCCAAGTTTGTAGCAACCTTTACTGCCTCATCAAAATCTTGCGCATTTGCTTTTATGATCTCTTTTTGGAATTCCGTCGTCACTGCCTCTAAAAATTTGCTTAAACGTAATTTATCTATAATCTGCTGTGTAGATTCATTGTGTTCCGTGTTACCAATGTAATTTAAAGTTAGTATTGTGATCCTGTGTGCAAGCTGTTTAATCGTCTCCCCTTGTGTTTGTTTTGCGGTAGTGATTAGGATTTGGTTAGTAGTTATATTAGGTTTCTCTGTGAAAAACTCTAGTAATCTGTCTTTAAATTTTTCAAATGATGTCTCTCTTCTTAGTTCCTGTGACCCTATATAAAATTTCCTTGCATTCCCTCTTAACCGGGATTTGACGATTGCCAGCTTCCCCTCCTCTGACCAATTCCCTAAGCTACTGACAGCGTTCATTTGATCGAAAAAAATCTTTACGTCATTTTTTATACCGTTGCATTCTCCTAATAAATACATTATTCCGGGTATCCTACTCATCGTTGTTGGAGGATTCTCTTCACCTTCCGCCATTCTAAATTACACTTTCTCGAAAAAAATTCTATACCCAAAATTATTTCCTGTTCTTACACTTCTAAATCTTCCCCCAAAATATTTAAATACAATATCACATTAATTCAAAACATAATTCTAATCACTTCACTATCTACGCATGCAAATACTTTAACATCACAATAAACTCCTAAAATATCACACAAATATTTACATATTCCAAAAATTTCTTAAAATATTTTAGTTTCCTATTAATTATATTTTCAAATACAATATGGCATGCCTCATTAGGAACACATAATGATTTATTTCTTTGCTTGATTCTCATTCTGTAAAATACCTTTTCTTAAATTTACTTATACTTTAATTTTAAAATTCTTTCTTTAATTTAATCCTTATTTTACACAAAAAAAATTATTTAATATTTTCATTTTTATTAATTCCAGTTATATTCATTCTCTTCATTAAAATTTAAATTCCGGCACGTAACTGGTCTAAAAACAGCAAAATTGCCAGAAGGGTGCAAAAAAAAATTTTTTTTATTCCAGGTTCAAAACTGGTCAAAACGGCACCAAAATTGGTACGTGGAAAACCACACGTCCAGTAAGGACGCTAAGTAGGCCGGTTTCGTAAAGGGAAGTAAATTAAAATGCATTTTACAAGAAATTAAAATGAAGAGACAAATTTTAAAACAAAAAGAAATAAACATTTATTTTGTGATATCCATTATTAACATTTGATCAAGTCAACAATTCCACAATTATTGTTTAATATTCCAGTACTCATAACAACCCATTTAATTTTACAATTAAGCATTTATATCCGGAAAACCATTATTAATAACACCTCGTTCCATCCTACTTTACCTATAGGATAAAATGTCTCACTTACAATATTTAATTCAAATACTGAAACTTTCTTTTATCACATTTTGCCTTACGTGTGAAATACATTTCCCACATGCATCATTAAATTCAACAAAGCTTTCAAAAATCCTAACGCTAGCTAAGCTTAACAGAGAAAGGGAGAGAGAGAATTTCACAATAGGCCTTCGTGCAAGATACATGTAAGGAAATAGCCTACCTCGGTCATCATTGTCGACCCGGGCTTGTCGGCGGCTCGTAGCGGCTTTCTCCGATGGGCTCCGTGTCCACGATTGTCACGCTTGCGACTTCCTTTCAGCACAGTTCGTTCAAATTCAACTCCTCGTTCGATTTTCAAATTTTTAAAGATTTAAGTTTCACTCCGTCTCACCCCTCTCTCTGAGGTCCCCAGTCTGTCATTGGTCCAGTAAATGTATAAACTCCGCCTTCCGGCTGTCTTACTGGCCAAAGCCCCCCATGAAATATCAGATCTTTGAGTTTTTGTTTTTTTGTTGCAGGGAGTTCTCACGGATATTTTCCCATGTCCATGTGAAAATTAATTGATCTCTCGGGTCAGGAAGTTCAACCCCTTCCGTTTGTCATAGCGCTTGATGCTGACTTGAATATGAGAAGCCCCCTCTCTCTTTCTCGAACCACGTCCGGTCCAGCTGCGTTATAGGGAGCGTTATACATATTTTCTCGCTGTAAGAGGGACCATCTTCTTAGGTCTTGTTTCACCTTTTAAAACAGCAATGTTACATTGGGATTACAAATCACAATATAACAATACTGACTTTTATTACATCATTTAATTGTACATTTACATTTATTATTTGCTTTTTGATTCAACTATCTACCTTTCGATTTTCAAATATTTGCAAAAAAAATTATATATATATATATATTAATATATATATATATATATATATATATATATATATATTTATATATATATATATATATATATATATATTAATATATATATATATATATATATATATATATATATATATATATATATATATTTTTTTTTTTTTTTTTCATTTTTTCATTTTTTGATGCCTGTAGTCTGAGTTTAAACATTTATAGTAAAGTACTATTGCTTAATCTGAAACAGGCATTTGTTTGGGTTAATTAGAATTAAATACTCAGACCTGAAGATGAATTTAATTCTGATTAATCATCGAATTTGGGAAGGTTCTGTTCTTTTCTCTTATCGGCATTATGGCCGTGAATTTGCTTCTATGGTGATGTTAATTTTACTTGAATTGTATTTTTATTTTTTTATTTTTACATAATTCTTATTATTACATTTCAAATATATATGTATATATATATATATATATATATATATACATATATATATATTTGAAATGTAATAATAAGAATTATGTATGTATTATTTTTACATAATTCTTATTATTACATTTCAAATATATATGTATATATATATATATATATATATATATATATATATATATATATATATATATATATAGTTTTTTCTCTTATACTGGTTGGGATATAAACGGAAAATGAATGTATAGGACGTATATGGATGTCTATGATATATGTGCATATAAGAAAGTCGAATATACACATGCATTTCTTATATTTCTCAATATTCTTTTAATAATGGTAATTGTTAATCTGTAGGAAAATCAGGTATTGGCTTATTTTTTAATCATTTCGTGTTTAATGTTTCCGAGCTATTACCAAAGCAAACCCAGCTAATCTGCTTCGATAAACCTTTATTTTTTTGCAACATCTAAACATTTCGAATCACGTTCACTTAATTCCGAAAGCAATCAAGTTAGCAACCAAAACCGCAAGTAGTGACTAAATGCGTTCGAAACTTTAAAGCTATGGGAATTAGTTAAAAAATATATATATTTCTAGATGCTACCGGCAAATAATTAAAATACAGCAAAGCTCAATAAAAAAACATTTCAGTCGAACTCTAATGGGATTAAGAATTGGATAAGCATGGCCTAATTTGCGGAAATTTTTCTTTTGCAGAGTTTCAAGTCAAGCACATTTTGCGCGAGAAAACAGCTTATCTGTAAGTCAAAAGGTGACCTAACTTTAAGTATCACTATTCCCAGATTTATGTAGGAGTAATTATGAATCGAAATTTTTATATTTTCGATATGATATATTATGCGATACATCTGTTAGTATCATTTTTGTGGATCTAGTTCATTCCATCCACGAGAGAATATACTTTTCGCTATGGATTTGTATTTTGACGACCAGTAATTCGCCAGTAGTTATTTATTTCGAGGAATATTCATTAAATATTCATTGTATTTTGATGCCGATTTTGCACGTGCGTATGAAAGAATAATTCTGTTTCGATTAATAAAGTCGCCAAAGCGCCAAAATTATATTAAAACGATCCTATTTGCATCCAAATAACATAGTGGTACGGCTTTATGTACACATTTACCGACTATATTATGATAATTAGGGGGTTGTCTATTTTGTTCAGTGGATGCTAGCAATATTTGTAATTAACAAGTTAGATTTGCATGAAAAGTAATTTAATTGGGTATTCTGAAATAGTTTTACACGTTGTCTTCATAAAAAGTGTCAAAAGTGAATACACTATATTCAACGCCAGAAACATTTACCGTGGCTCTTGTACACTTTTTTCACTGTGAAAGAAGTAAAGATTATATAGGAAAAGTCATGTATTGCAGATGTTTAGGCATGTGTTGAATACATTAGAATGTTTAGGATATAAAGTAATTTAAGATCTTCATAAGAAATAGAAATTGAATCTTAAAAAGTTTCCACATTAACCCAGGAGTCCCCAAACTACGGATCGCGGACTCTTTGGCAAAACAAAAAAGGTAATATGATGGATTTTTTTTTTAAATGAAAACTAAATCAACTTAAAGTTCTAAACTTAGTGACATATTTAAGTATTGTTATTCTCTTTTTTAATTTAGTTATCTATTTTCCATTTGTTTAGGTTTTTGATATTCTTCTGTTCCAAATGCATTTAATTCCATAGCTTTTGTATTCCAAATGGCGAGAGTTCGCTCTTTTTAGGTTTTAGCAATTTAAATTTATTTGAATTGGCAAATTTGTGGTTCCATTTATTCCCTTTGATTTGATTCTAATTTTGTTATTCTCGGTTAAGAATTCATTGATTTATCGTGATTTTTCATTTTTATTCTATTTTAAGATTTTAAAATTTTTCAGAAATCGTCCATTTCTAAATTATTGCCGAATTCGTATATATCAAATCGTTTCAATTAATTTCTTTTTAATTTTCGTCTGCTTAAAAATTTCTATACTCTTCTTTAAAATTTTGAGTTTTTGATTGGTTGACCGTAATATTATAATTCTTTTATCGTTCATCGATAGTTTTGTTTACGATGCTTGGCAGCGTTTTTTGACAGTATATAATTACGATTTACGCATTTTTTCTTTGATTAGAGCTTGAAATGTAGTCTTCTAAAATTGTAATTGCTCAACGGCGCGCGGTTCATAATGCAACAATTTGTTCTAATTATCAAATCATCTCTTTTGGAATGCGGTGGTATTTTATCTATACGATCTAAAATTATTTTTAAGAGCCTGTGAAATTGTTGCATCTTCAGTGACTGAAAGGAGATGTGTGGAACACAAAGCCTATAGAATAGAATGCATTTGGAACAGAAGAATATCAGAAACCTAAACAAATGAAAAATGGTTAACTAAATTAAAGAAATAAGAACAACAATACTTAAATAAGTCCCCTGAACACGTTTTTACTACTAAACAAACTTCCTGAAATTATTAAACAGCAAAAGCAACCCAACGCACACACACATACATATATATATATATGTATATATATATATATATATATATATATGTATATATATATATTTATATATATATGTATATATATATATATATATGTATATATATATGTATATATATATGTATATATATATATATTTATATATATATATATATATATATATATATATATATATATATATATATATATATATATATATATATATATATATATATATATATATGTATATATATATGTGGGCTTGTCAGGTGAGAAGTTGAAGAAAAGACTCCACTCGGCATAACCACACACCTTTACTTAAGATATGAGCGTTATACATATAGGTTACTATTTACATCTAATTACAGGTTGAAAGTGTGAACGTCACGAGTAATCGTGTTTTCCTACTCCTTTTGAGCCCCCGCACTTCGTCCGGGATGTCTCACAGACGTCTCCGTCTCGCCTTGATTCCGTCTTGCCTTAGTCAGCCTCTCGCTCGTCGGAGTACTTTCTCGGTCAAACTCTCGCCCGTTTTTCCCACCTCGTCTCTTTAGCGTCGACTCCTTTATATAGTCTCCTGGTTGCCACAATCCCATATATATATATATATATTCAACATTCTACATATATATATCAAAAATTCAACACTCTTGTTTGCATATATCTGAATTTAGAAATATTATAATAAACCAGGCTCTTTGAATCAATAAAATTTGTGATGAATATTATAAATTAGCGCATTTTGTGGAATTATTGAGTACAGCGACTAATAATGCATCCTCCCAGGCTTGTTATTAAAATTATCAACTCAGTGTATCAACTTTCACTCGATAACATCCTAGAAAACTTTCCCAATTATAGTGACTAACATACATTAAAAAAAAAATTATATATAATTATTTATTAATTATATAAATAAATAAAAATGAAAAATAATAAACTAAGTCAAAAAAATTAGAAAAATCAAAAAATCGGAAAATAAGATGCATTAACATTAATATTTTGAATTTTATTTTCGCAAAAAAATTGTAACTTTTGCCAGTATTGAAACTACGATTTGAGCGCCCTTAAAATGGTGTATAGTGGCATTCTCGTTTATCCAGTTTTCCTATGAATTACTTGTCTAGTAAAAATTTTCATCTTTGATTCATGTTCATATTCATGATTGCATATATGGGTTGTTCATTTTCTGAATTGCTTGTCCGGTCTCCAGCTTAGACTCACTGGACGGGTCTGGGAATATTACTGTGAACGTTCGTACTGCCTCCCTGGTAGAATTTCGACTTGTTCATTCCGGTGCTTTTAGATAATTATACTGTTGAGGTTGATCGTGTATACACGTGGTGGAAGAAGAAGGGTTCATGCCGCATGGTAATACAAATTTTCTTAATGTATCCTATTTTCATATTTTCATTTTTTTTATGACTGTAGTCTGAGTTTGGGTATTTACAGTAACGTACTATTGCCCAATCTGAAACAGGCATATGTTTGGGTTGGTTAGAGTTAAATACTCAGACCTGAGGAGGAATTTAACTCTAGCTAATCATCCAATTTGTCTTGGTGCTGTTCTCTACTCTTGTCGGCATTATGGCCGTGGATTTGCTTCTATGGTGGTGTTGATATTGCTTTTATTTTATTTTTTTTATTATTATTATTACATAATTTTTTTATTATTACATATTTCTAATATATTATATATATATATATATATATATATATATATATATATATATATATATATATATATATATATATATATATATATATATATATATATATATATATATATATATATATATTATAAAATACAATCTTGTTAGGAATTGTCTGGGATTCGGTCATTTTATCACCACGGGCACGTTCGATTGTTGTTTCGGGCGTGCAGTGTGAGTGTGTTCTAGGAGTCAAAACTAGCTTCTATCCAGCAAAAGGGGTCACAATTCCCCTTGACCTGTCTGCAACTTCGCGTAAACGTAATCATTCTATATATATATATATGTATATATATATATGTATATATATATATATGCATTACATATATATATATATATATATATACTACAAAAGTATAATACAATAATTTAAGACAGATTATTGAATAATAACAATTCTAAAAGCAAACAATTTAATTTTAAAACAAGCAAATTTATTATTTAAAAAAAACAATTTTACTTTAATTTAAAATTTAAACCAAATCCCTAAAACTAAAAACACTCGAAGTTACAAATGAAGTAAAGCGCTACGCTGCTTTGCAACCTCGAACAGTATGTAAAATCCAAAAGGTAAGTTCCAAATCTGAAAATCAAATATGAAACAGAAAGAAAAGAACAAGAAAAGGAATAGTACCAAAAGTTAGCCGGGGGGGGGGGGGGGGGAGGATTGTGACCCTCTCACCACGATTCAGCATGCTTTACGCCATGGCCACACTCCCGGATGCCGGTACCATTCCGTATCTAGGCCATTATGTCTAAGAAAATCTATATAGGAGACGAAAAGTCCATGATCGTTGAAACTAAACACAAGAATACGTATAAACAGGACCTCAGGGCAGGATTTAAATATTTCCGTGAACGAGAATAACCAGCGGTTCCAGTTATACCGTAAAAAGATGACTCAATCACGTTCAAAAAGCCAACCGGATAACCGGACCTTCCTTTCCTTGATCTTTTTTTTTATATTTGATTTTCAGATTTGGAACTAACCTTTTGGATTATATATATATATATATATATATATATATATATATATATATATATATATATATTGCATTGACATTCATACATTCTTACTCTAATAAGTTTTGTATATCTAACTATTCATTTCTGCACACTATCTTAATTCCTTTTGTATATTTCGTAAAGAAACATTCTATTTGCAATCTATTCAAATTTATGCTGCATTTGCGCTAAATTTAGTAATAGAATTTATTATATTTATTATTACGTATTACTTTTAAATCTACTTTCTTCCAATGTTGATTGAAGTTTTCTGTGGCTCACACATTCTCCTTTTATTCTTTTCTTTTATTTGCCAAGGTTATTAATTATAAATATGCTATAAGTATTATAGTATTATAATTTCCTCATTATGGTTGAATTTCATTTTATTTCATTGTATTTTGTAAGCAAATTTTCAGATAGTGTGTTATGAGTTACTACTTCCATTCTACCATTGGATTTACAATTTTAATATTATATATATATATATATCCTAAATTTTTCTGCTGAGATAGGTTTTAGATTTTCCGACTTACTCTTCATACATATACAACAATCTAGGGGGATTGAGATCAGGGCTTGATGCTGGCTACTCCTCTGCAGATATGAAACCTCGATAATTTTGTTTATATCAGATTTGTACAAGTCTTAACTTTTCGTAGTAGAAAAAAAGATGAATTATTCTGGTACAAATTATTGGTTTGTTTAATCGTATGAAGTATTAAAACATTTTTTTAGTAGTATCTGTGATCGATTTTGACTCTATTTTATCCAAAGAAGCAGTTTGCGGCTTTTGCTAATACCTCTCCACTGCAGTAAAGATAAGGGTTTGTGGAACCTTTGAAGGGTTTCTTTTGTTGAAGAAACATTCTGAATTAATTTTCCTTACCCATGTCATTTTGTGGGCTATGAAATGTTTGCAGAGAAAATAGTTTTTCACCTGAAAAAACTAGTCATGAAAACAACATGCTCTTCAGTGGCAGTTTACACTTTTTTAATCTTTCTTTCTTTTCATTTTATCCATAAATTACGTTTTTTTTTAATTTTGAAATCTTTTTTAATTATTTTTTTTCAAAATTTCTAATTTTAAACCTTCTTTTAAAGCTTCTAATTTTAAATACTTCCAGCCATACTTTGTGTCAAATTTAATTTTCGTGATATTTTTGTTGGCAGATTATGAAAGATTTAGTCGAATTCTTTTAGACACAATTTTTATTGAGTTCTTTCAATTTTCTCACCCAGTTTTCTCCAGCCATTGCGTCTTATTTTAACACTACTTGTTTCTCCGTACCTCTTAAATGTCCTTTCATTTAATCTCTTTGTTACATCCCAATGTTTTAAATTTCTCAATATTTTCCAATGTATCTTGTCTTTGAAAGTGCAATTTCACAATCATGCACAGTTTTGCATCCATGTTGATAACAATGAAGAATAACCACAATTTTAAAATATCGTCTGTTGTGATTCAGAACATTTGAGTTCGAAAGCAATGTCCAGTGTTGCCATCCTGAAAAAATTATCTGATATCAGTATGGCTCTTCACTTAAAAAGTTTGATGATCCCTGCACTAACCCGATACTTATCGACAATTTTGTATAGAATCGAATGTTTCGGGGAAACAACTTTTATATCTACTACAGAAAATAGAATGTTAAGTGCCGATAAAGTAAGTGCATTGACCGCGGGGCTGACTATACCTGGCAATCGATAATTCATTTAATAATCGAATTTATAACGCAGAAGTATGGAATTATGGCATCTATAAAATGTTCTATGTGATTCATTGCGGAAAAAGGTAGCGAGGGAGAAATAGACTGTCAAAGTGACTTATCGAACTTAGATTTATAACAATCTCTTTTACTTATTTTTATCTGTCGCGGTATAAACATAAGCAAAATGTATTAGGTTGAAAAGAGCATTAGAAACGTGTTTTAAGTTGAATGGATATTAGCGCAAATTTGTTTTTCTGCTATTTTTACTTTCCCATATTGTATAGAAAAATATCATTAATTTAAAAAAATTTCAAATTCGAGATTTAGACATATACGCACACACAGATACACATACACAAAAAACACCTGCTTTTGAAAACTTCCTGAGAACACATGGGATACGTTGAAGAAGAAGTGTGTGTATGTGTGTCGAAAACCCAGACCATTCGACTCACCCTGAGGCATGAGCACCGGTTTGAGTGACCGGTGTGTGTGTGTGTGTCAAAGTCCTTAAGCACTCGAATAATTTTATAAGGGTCCAAGAGTGTTCACATTAGGCTGTCTTGTAATTCGATCAAGCTGAATGGAATAATAAGTAAGTTGTGATCAGGAACTAGGAAATAAAGCGAGAAACACCTATTGCAAAGTTGTAGAATATTGTATCATGAATAGAAATCTTCCCTAAAACTGTTATAGAAGTCACTTATTGGATACAATAGGGTTATTGGCGAATGGGTGTCCTATACAGGAATAATACTGTAAACAACACATACATGTTCATAGAATACTAATAATCAGGGTGTCCCTGATATTAGTATGGTAGAAAGTGAGCAGTGGAAGATTTTTTAAACCATTGGTTGTAGACGCATAATTCCAATTGCAAAAATGCTTTAAATAAGGAAGTTATGAAATAGCAATTTAAATGCTGTACCATATTTTTGTATAAAGCTAACAAAATTAACTTTTTATACAGCCTCCCTATCGAAAAGATCAAATTACAAAAATGTTACCCATACCGTATTTAGTCTAACTCACTTCACTCAATAAGTCTCCGGTCTGACACATATATGGCAACACTGTTGACAGACCCATATGATATCTGGATAGTACCAACCTTCAAACGACACGTGTCAAAATTTCATGACATTCTGACAATTAGGGCATAGCGCAGCCCGTCTCTAATGGTGTTAGGAACACATCAGTTGGACCATAAACGATTGAAGCAATGTTTTATTCACTGATGAGTCCAGATTAGCTTTGCAGACAGACGATCGACGGATTTTTGTGTGAAGAGAGGCTGGTACACGGTATCAAGCAATTAACATAGTCCAGCGCCTCTCATTTTCTGGTGGTGGTATCCTGGTATGGGCTTGGATTTCTTTCGGCTGACATACTGACCTCCATTTCTTCACCAAAGGCACTGTGGCTGGCTAAAGATATCGCGACGAAATCCTTGATCCGGTTGTACCTCTTTATGCGGGTTGTAACGTATACAGACTTACATTTAGCTGCAACGAGGCCCGAACGTAAAGCTGGTGCTGTTACTTGCCTATTACGTCTGAACAATAACGCTAAGTAGCGGTCATCGGAAGATGTTGTAACTCGAGGGCGACCTAAGCAGGATCTTCTGCTTATTGTTCCGCTGTTTTGGAATTGGGTCTATAAGCGTGAAATCACAGAATGGTGGACTCTGAAGAATTCAGCAACTTATCCAATCGATTGGCCGGATTATAACCATCCCAAGGCTCGTCATCGCTGACTATCATCTAAACGCCTTCTTTGGGATACATCGAATGAAATATCCATTTCGGATTTTCACCATAACGTCCGTAATAGAAGTAAGGATGGACAGAAAGAAACGCCTGTTTTTACCAATATGCTGATTTAAGTATTTGGAATGGATCCAATTGCTATTTTGCACGTGTTTCTATATTTGCATATTGTACTCGAATTATACAGCAAGTTTCGTCCAATCAAATTCATTCCTTTGCTCGTGATCTGAGAATTTGCCTTTCGTGCTTACTTTTTGAAGAGGAGTGCACTTTTGGTTGAATAGAGAAGTGTATGTTTTTAATGAAAGGGAAATAAATGCTTTTGATGGAGCAGAGAAGAATGCTTAAATTAATATAAAATATTTGTATAAATACTGCATGCAATAAAATTTAGGAATCAACTGGTTTCGAAGTTAATAAATAGCTTTTTCTCCATTACAGTTATAAAGTGCAACTTAATTATACAAGCAATTCGACATCTAATGTAGACTAGCAGACTTGGCGGGGAGTAAAGTTGCATCGCCACAAGGAGAAAATGGAAAAGGTAAGGAGGCAGAAAATAAGAGGTAGGATACTTAGAATGAACGGTAAGAGCACGGAGGTAAGAAAGAATAACAGAAAATAAAGAATAAAAGAAAATAAACCAAGGCGGCAAGAGAGTGGATAGCGGAGCAAATAAAAGAAACTGAATAGTGAGTAAACCTACTCAAAGGGTAACAAAAGAATATGAGATGTTTAAATTAGCTGTAAAACACAAACAAGAAACATAAGTAGAAAATAATTGAAAACGAAGGTGAAACAATGGAAAAAAACGGGAATAAAAGTGCACAGCAAGTATAAAGGAATTAACTGGTTTCGGTGGCTATATGCACTAACTTCGTCAAATTAAGTTGTGATAAAATAACTGAACTCTTGTAAGAGGAAAACAAATAACCGAAGAAGATGAAGTAAATAGACCGAAATGAAAAACTATACCATATAGATCCAAGTAGAAAAGTAGAAGGAATAATGATTGCTAACGAGATAGTTTGACTCGGAAATAATAAACTTTTAAGAAAGGCCAAGACTCTTGCTCTTCTTGAAGGCTGTTTTTTACCTTTGAAACTTTTTGAATCCTAAATTTTATTGAATGCTGTATTTATGCAACGATTTTATATTAATTTGGATTTTTATTAGAAGTTTTTGAGTGTTTTTGAATGAGAAATATCCTTCTTCATTTCCCACTTAATGCGAAACTGATCGATCGTTCATTCTGAGCATAAAAAGTTTTTCTCTCTGTCTGGAATACTTCTCTTTTATGAAAAGCATCATTAGTAACGCATAAAATAAATGATGCTACTTCTTATGAGTGTTATTAATTAAACCTAATTCAAGTAAAACTAAATTTCCGCTTGTAAAAATAATCCAAATGTGTTTAATGTTGCCACTGGAAGGAAGATACGGTACCCAATAGAAAATTATTTTGCTACACTAATTGAACGAAGTGACTTTCTTCAAAGGTGAAAGGGACATCTAATTATTGTTTCATTAATTAATAGTCTTTTCTTCTTTGAAGAAGTTAATTATTTTGTAACATTTATTATATTTAATAATATCCAATTTGTGTACTCAGTTAAGTTGTACTGTTGACTGCTAAATCAATCGATAGCTGCGTTTCTAGGTTGGTTTTCAAGATTTCCTAGTATGTCAGTAAGTACGGCGTATTCCCTTCTCTATAGAATGGCGCCATTTATCCTTTGTCTAATTATACCTCGTCCTATCAATTTTCTTACAATATACAGTACTTGTTAAAGTAAAATATTGTGATGGGACAGAAATGCGAATGTCAGATTTAAATGCATTGGCATGTTTTGTGCATCCCTGAATACGAATTAAGCGTTTTAACAATGCTGTCTGTGTATTATTGTGAGTCCGTAGACACGATATCTCTAAAAGAAATTGAGCTAGTGAAAGAGTTTGGTACTTTTAATACAATTAGTAAATATTAATACTATGCAATTGGTCAACGTGAGTGGCTCATTGATTTTCAGAAAAGCAGAAAATCTTCATATTTGCAAAATTTTTTGTCAAAAAATGAACATTAATAAAACATAAATGAACATTAATGAACATTAATTTCAAAAATGAACATTATATTAAAAATTCTTTTCATTTTATGTACAATTGATGATATTTAAAAGCAAACAGCATCATTTATAGAATGTTAAGATCTGACGTTCTCGAGATATGGCACATTTTTTACTTAAAATAAAATAAAATGCAGAAACTTGGATGAAATCATTGTTACCAAATAAGTAAATAAATACTTTTAAACTGAAATGAATTGAAACTATTTTAAGTAACTCTCACTAGACATTCTCGAAATGTTTGAAAATTGAATTTCCCCACAGGGAGCTAAATATTTCGACATAAGACGATTTTTACGAAATTAGGTATGCTTATTTTAATCAGTACTAACTATAAGCCATGATGTCTAGCAGTTTTGTTAAAATACATTATTGAACAAATTATGAGAGTTCACTGACTTTAAGGGCAAAAAATAATACAGTTTTTCATGATAAAATCACGGCGTAGGTAAACACAGAAATATTTCTTATATCGTCTAATTTTAATTCCTTATAAGACTTCTTATGCGTCTGTTCAGCCTTTTTGCCTTCAAGAAAGAGGCATTATTAATTTGTTAAAGATGTATTTGGAATAAGTACCTAAGAGGAGAGTTGTGCCTCAGTGTCCAGTAATGAAGACGGCAGTTGAGAGTTCAACATCTTAAAGTGCCGAAGTAAAGGTAAATAGAAAGTTATAAATAAAGAACGAAATAAATAATGTGATCTTATAAAATCTTGTAAAGAATGATCTAGTTTTACTATTCTTTTTTTTTGTATTCAAATGAGATGCAGGTTTATTACTTTCCTTATATACATAATGTATAAGGAAAGTATTGTGACGGGGTCGAAAATTCGAATTCGAGTTTTCGACGGGAGAGCACGTTTCAAGCATCCCTGATCACGAATCAAACATTTTTGAAGTGATGTCTGTGTGTGTGTGTGTGTGTGTGTGTGTGTGTGTGTGAGTGTGTGTGTGTGTGTGTGTGTGTGAGTGTGTGTGTGTGTGTCAGTGGGTCTGTGGAGACGATAACGGACGAACGAATGGACCGATTCGAACGAAATTTGGTACAAAAATCACAATCCGTAAACACTGGAAGCCTATTGTTTTTATAGGCAATCGAATGTTCAGAACCCCCTAAATTTTCGAATGAAATTTTGAAAAAATCGTCAAAAAATCAAAACCACTAATAAAGTTACGCAAATAGACATTTCTTATGTAATTTTTCATTAGAAAACGATTGGCATAGATTTTAGAACGCTAACAGGAACCGTTCTCGAGATATTGTACATTTTTAAAAAAATATCAAAAAGCCATATAAAATAAAATAAAAATATTTCCTATTGAGAAACATGTTCACTTTTCATATGTAATACCATGCGATAAATTGAGTGACATCATTCTCGTGGATCTAGCTCGCTCCATTCATGGAAAAATATGCTTTGAATAATACTTTTGTATTTGAACGCCAATAGTCATTTATTTATCTGCTGTAAGAATAACTTATTTCTTAGTGCATAACGCTTGGCGAGATTTTGGCGACGAATTTGGCGGAATGTCGCCAACTTGGCGACTTTTTTGAAATGTTTGCGAAATTAACGAAAATCTCGCCAAATGGATAAAAATGACGCTAAATCAATGAAAATGACGATTAATTGTCGAAAATTCAATATCTTGGAAAGAATATTAGTATCTACTATAAGAAAAACATATTTTTTTACTGTAAAAGTAGCAAATTCATTACATTATACAAGGAAAGTCATGTGTTGCCCACATCAGATTTTTTTATACTGGAATGAATCACTCGATGTTGTCCGTGTTTTAAGTAAGTGCCCGGTACTTAAATAATACAGACACAGATGACACCCTACTCAATTCCAAATCGCATGTTTTAAACTAAACTCGTTCTCACAATACACATAAAATATCCAAATCACAAAATGAGAATAACAATTGTCTATATCTTCTGCGAACGACGTCATTTTCACTTTCTCTGCAATACATGGTAATGTATAAGAAAAGTATTGGAATCATTCCGAAAATCACAATCTCGTGTTTTCGACGGATCTACATGTTTTAGGACCTCTAGAACAGCCGTTCTCAAACTGGGTGCCGCAAGCATATGCATGGGATGCCGCAGCAATATTTAAGGAAAGTCGGCTAAAATTTTTAAAATTATTAAAGAAGGCATAAAGATACTTAAAATTTAAGTTGTCTTCCCTCGTCACTTTCGAAAAGAGTTTATTTTTTGCTTCACACTCAAACATGTTTCATATTGCATAAAATGCCAACCGCAACGTGCTAAGAATTGTCCTTGTATTTTCCCGACATTGACTCTGATGACATCTACAGTTGGATGATGAACACGTTTTCCTGCGACCCGAAACATAAACCTACTGGAATGACGAATGAAATTTTTCAAAATCTGCTTGAGATCAGCGTAGACAGCAGTTTAAAACAGAAAGACCGTGAAGGAAGCCAAGAAGAGTTCTGGATGCAGGTGAATTCAGAAAATAATGCTGTTGGTAAGGCTGCAATGAAAAGACTTGTGCGTTTCACTTTAACTTATCTCTGTGAGTCTGCATTATCAACGTACGCTTACATAAATAAAATCTGATGTGGGCAACACATGACTTTCCTTATATAATGTAATGAATTCACTACTTTTACAGTAAAATAAATAGATGTTTTTCTTATAGTAGATACTAATATTCTTTCCAAGACATTGAATTTTCGACAATGAGTCGTCATTTTCATTGATTTAGCGTCATTTTCATCCATTTGGCGCGGTTTTCGTTAATTTGGCAACATTTCAAAAAGTCGCCAAGTTGGCGACATTCCACCAAATTCGTCGCCAAAATCTCGCCAAGCGTTATGCACTAAGAAATAAGTTATTATTACAGCAGATATATGACTATTGGCGTTCAAATACAAAAGTATTACTCAGAGTATCTTTTTTCATGAATGGAACAAGCTAGATCCACGAGAATGATGTCACCCAATTTATCGCATGGTATTACATATGAAAAGTGAACATATTTATCAATAGGAAATATTTTTTTTTATTTTATATGACTTTTTGATATTTTTTTTGAAAAATGTACAATATCTCGAGAACGGTTCGTTTTCGTTCGCGTTCTAAAGTTTATGTCAATCGTTTTCTAATGAAAAATTACAATAAGAAATGTCTATTGCTTTATTAGTGATTTTGAATTTTTGACTATTTTTTCAAAATTTCATTCGAAAATTTAGGGAGGTTCTGAACATTCGATTGCGTATAAAAACAATAGGCTTCCAGTGTTTACGGATTGGGATTTTTGTACCAGATTTGGTTCAAATCGGTCCATTCGTTCGTCAGTTATCGTCTCCACAGGCCCACTGACACACACACACACACACATACTTTCACACACACACACACACACACACACACACACACACACACACACACACACACAGACATCACTTCAAAAATGTTTGATTCGCGATCAGGGATGCTTGAAACGTGCTCTCCCGTCGAAAACTCGAAAATTTTCGACCCCGTCACAATACTTTCCTTATACATTATGTATATAAGGAAAGTAAAAACGGATACAGGAGCAAACTTTCTGGGTCAAGTGATTTGAGGGTAAAATTAACTAAACTTCTCATAAAGAAAAAGGAAAATTCATCCAAATAGTTTCATTCATCGCATTAAAGACAACTGAGCATTAAATTTGCATTGTTTTTTCTTCTTTTCCTAAATATTCAAACCGCTTTAAGGGTAGCTGTACCGCGAAATTGTTTTAGCCCAACAAGGGTGTTTGAGAACCGCAAAAAGTTTGAGAACCGCAAAAAGTTTGAGACAAAAGGTTTGAGAACCGTTGCTCTAGAATACGTAAAAACTAGTTTTAGCTTGACGTCTGTGTGTGTTTCTGTGTCTGACAGTCTGTCTGTCTGTGCAATGATGTATCCACTCTAACTCAAAAACTAATGGACCAAATTTCATAAAATTTGATAAATGAGTCACTTGTATGAGGCTCTGGTGCTGATTAGTTTTTGATAAGATTCGAGATAAAAGAACCCACCTTTTTTGCGAAATGGTCTGCAAAAATCGGCAAAATCTAAAATAAAAAACTACGTATACTCAAATATATCCATTAAATGTTTATTTTATACGTAATGTTTAGATGACGTAATGACGTTTAGATGACGTAATGTTTAGATGACGTAATTTTATACGTAATGATGAAGATGTTCAAGGATGATTTAAGATTAAGACCAACCCCATTACACTAGGACTAGCCGTATTCGAGATATATTAGTATTTTCGCATTTTCGCTACACCAACCTTTGAAAATAAGTCCAGTTACCAAATGACAACGAAAATTGAATTAAGAGTGCAAATTTAATGTAATTTAAATTAATTATGGCTCTGATTTTGTGCAATTAAACTCAATTTAATGAATTATAGAAGAAATAAAGAGAACGTAAATATCAATCTGTAGGGAAAGTCATGTGCTGTCCACATCAGATTTTTACTTTCCTTGCAATACATGGTAATGTATAGGGAAAGTACTGGAACCATGCCGAAAATCGCAACTCGAGTTTTCGACGGATCTATACGTTTTGGGACCTTTAGAATACGAAAAAACTAATTTTAGCGAGACATCTGTGTGTGTGTCTGTGTGTCTGAGTCTGTCAGCAATTTATGTATACACCAATTAAAAAAACGAATAGACCTACTTTCATAAAATTTGGTATGCAAGTCACTTGTGTGTGACCTTGGTGTTGATTAGATTTTGGTACTATTCGGGATAAAAGAGCTTGTTTCTTTGTTTCGAAATGGCCCGCAAAAGTTGCCTGTATCCACTCTAGCTAAAAAACTAATTGACCCAATTTTACAAAATTTGGTAGATAAATCACTTAATATGGTGCTGATTAGATTTTGGTACGATTCAGAAACAATGAACTTGCATTTCTTTTTATAAATGGCCCGCAAAAATTGTTAAATATAAAAATAAAAGACTACTTGTGCTCAAATATATCAATTACATGCTTATTTTACACGTAATTTTTGATCACGAAAAGAATAAGACCAATCCCATTACTTTAGGAGTAGCCGTTCTCGAGATATTTTAGTTTTTTCGCATTTTTGCAACGCCACCTTTGAAAATAAGTCTAGTTATCAAATGACAACGAAATCGAATTAAAAGTGTGAATTCAGTGTCAGTTAAAATAATTATGGCTGTATTATTGTGTCATTAAACTCAATTTAATGAATTATTGAAGAAATAAAAAGAATGCGAATATGAGTCTGCAGGGGAAGTCATGTGCTGCCCATATCAGATTTTTATATTTCCATTACTCCATTTTGACCACTTATAAAAACGCGAGAGGACCTATACCTATGATTACACGCCAGGACGTTTTCTACCTTTGCAAAGCAGATAAAAAAAATCTGATGTGGGCAACACATCACTTTCACTAAAAATTTAAATTTGTGTTCTTATTTTTATTTCATAATTCATTTAACTGAGTTTAATTTCTGAAAACGACAAGGATACCTTTCTGATATTATATCCAATTTGCAGTTTTGTTGCATGTTCATTTCATTTGGCAACTTAATGTCCTTTAAAGGTTTCTGCTCTTCAAAATTCCAAAAAACTGAAATATCTCGATAACGGTTCATACTAGAGTCACGGAGTCAGTCTTAGTCTCTGTGGTGTCAAACATTACATGAAGAATAAGTACTTAATATATTTAAGAAATTTCAGTCATTTATTTTACAATTTCACGATCCTTGCGGGCTATTTCACAAAAAAGGGTCGGTTATACGAATCATACCAAAATCTAATCAGTATCATCGGAATAACCCCTAAGCAGCTTATTTATCGAATTCTTTGAAATTGAGTCAATTAATTTTTAAACTAGAGTAGATGCAGACGATTTTTGCGGGCTATTTCGCAAAAAAAAAAAAAAAAAAAAAAGGCAGGTTCTTTTTTTTCGGATTATATCAAAATCTAATCAGCACCAGGGCACGTAACCCAAAAGCGACTAATCCACCAAATTTTGAGAAGTTTAGCCAATTAGTTTATAAACTAGACTGAATACATACGATATTGTGGGCCATTTTGCTTAAAAAAATTTGATGTGATCAGCACATGACTTTCCTTATATAAGGAATCTACTATCTTTAGAGTCAAAAAATAATGTATAAGATCCATGGTACTGTGTTTTTATCTCTGAATTGTATATTTGGCGATTTTCCGATTACAACATGTAAAACTATTTCAAAATACCCAATTAACTTATATTTAGAGCAACTCTAAATAAACAATTATCAATATTGATAGCATTCTCAATATAAGCGATATAGTCCATATATTAAGATATTTTATTAATTAATCCATCAATTAGGCGCCATTTTCATTGATATAGCTTCATTTTTGCAATTTTGGCGATGTTTTTGTCAATCTAGGGCGAAATATCGCCAAGTTCCCCAATCGCATCAATAAGTGTTACAGACAAAAGGAGAAAAGAGCATTTCTTATACGAGTATACTAGAAGGTATGTCCGTCTTATGACAAAAATCAGAATTTGCGAAACATTATTTCCCATTTGGCATCATTTTTATCAATTTGGCGATATTTTTGTCACTTTGGCAATATTTAAAATAGTTGCCAAGTTGGGGACCTGCCACTAAATTTCTCTAAACGAGTCACGGACGGACGGAGAAATGGGTCATTCTTATTGTCTACACTTATGTTCTTTCCAATATATTGAACTTTCATCATTTATAGTTGTCATTTTCATTGATTTAACGCCATTTTTATCAATTTGGCGACATTTTTTTAAAATTTGGCAACATTTAACAAGTTGCCTAATCGGTGACATTCCACTAAAACTTGCCAAGCGTTATGGACGTAGAAATAAGTCATTCTTATACCAGATAAATGACAATTGGCGTCCAAATACAAAATTATTACTCAAATTATCTTTTTCCATGAATGGAACGAACTAGATCCACGAGAATAATGTAGCCAAAATAATGGCATGATATTACGTATGAAAAGAGAACATATTTCACAATAGTTAATATTTTTTATACTTTATAAGATTTTTTGATAATTGTTTTTGAAAAATATGCGATATCTCAAGAACGGTTCATGGTAACTTTAAATTTATGTCAATCGTTTGCTAATGAAAAATTACAGAAGAAATGACTATTTACGCAACTATTAAATGTTTTGATTTTTTGATGATTTTTTTGAAATTTCACTTGACAATTTAGAGGGCTCTGAACATTCGATTGAGTTTAAGGTCAATAGGTTTCCAGTATTCACGATTGTGATTTTTGTACCAAATTTCGTTCGAATCGGTCCATTCGTTCGTCAGTTATCGTTACCACAGACTCACTGATACACACACATACACATACTTTACGGATTATTCTATTAGTTCGTGAGATATCGTCCTACACATTCACACACACACACACACACACACACACACATACACACAGCCATCATCTCAAAAACGTTTGATTCGTGTTCAGGGATGCTTGAAACGTGCTCTCCCGTCGAAAACTCAAATTCGAATTTTTGACCCCCCCGTCATAATACTTTCCTTATACATTATACTATTTATAAGGAAAGTAAAAAGACAGGTTCTGTTTTCCTCGAATCCTACGAAAATCTAATCAGCACCAAGGCCACCCACAAGTAGATTACCTTAAAAATTTTATGAAATTTGCTCAATTGGTTTTTGAGTTAGATTGGATACATTCATTGATGTATCTACTATTTCTCAAAATTTAAAATTTTATTTAGAGTGGATACAAATCTTATTCGAAATTTAAAAATAACGCCCTGGTGCATTTATTATTTATGGTCTTCAATCATACATGGCACAGACGCACAGAGCCACACACAGACGTCATGTTGAAAATAGCTATTTAGTATTCTAGAGGTCCCAAATCATGTAGTTCCGTCGAAAAATCGAGTTACGATTTTCGACACGATTTCAATATTTTCCCTATACATTACCATGTATTGTAGGGAAAGTAAAATTAAGATTCAAAACCTCTCTCCGGAAGCTCTTCCCGAATACCAAGAGTCCACCCTTACCCTCTTTAAAATGGGTCTGATCCAGAGAGCTGGAACACGGCCTCCGTTGCGATGACTAACTGCGATCACTTAATTATAAAAATGAAAATTACTTACAAAAGGAAAATAAAATTGTTGGAATGCTCATAAATATATATTTTAGCCATATTATTGGCCATATTATAGAGGATGTCTTAGCCATATTATAGAATTGTTCTAATTTTTGTTTTTCGAATGCGACGATATATATACATATTAGATCGCGTAAAAAATATACATTTCAATGTATTTAAAAAAAAAATCTGATGTGGGCAACACATGACTTTCCATATATAATGCAATGAATTTACTACTTTTATAGTTAAAAAAAATGTTATTCTTACAGAAGATACTTATATTCTTCCCAGGTTATTGAATTTTCTTCAATGAGTCGTCATTTTCATTGATTTAGCGTTACTTTTATCTATTTGGCAAGATTTTCGTTAATTTGGCAACAAAGGCGCCAAGTTGGTGACATTACGCCAAATTTTTCGCCAAAATCTCACCAAGCGTTACGGACGGAGAAATAAGACATTCATATACCAGATAAATGACTATTGGCGTTCAAATACAAAAGTATTGCTCAAAGTATCTTTTTTCATGAATGGAACGAGCTAGATCCACGAAAATAATGTCACCCAATTTATCGCAGGGTATCACATATGAAAAGTGAACATGTTTCTCAACAGTTAATATATTTTTTTAATTTATGGGATTTTTTGATAAATGTATTTGAAAAATGTGCAATACCTCGAGAACGGATCATGCTAGCGTTCTAAAGTTTATGGCAATCGTTTTCTAAGGAAAAATTACATAAGAAATGTCTATTTGCGTAACTTTATTAAAGGTTTAGATTTTTTATGATTTTTTCAAAATTTCACTCGAAAATTTAGGGGGGTTCTGAACACTCGATTGCGTTTAAAAACAATAGGCTTCCAGTATTCAGGGATTGTGATTTTTGTACCAAATTTCATTCAAATCGCTCCATTCGTTCGTGAGATATCGTCTCCACAGGCTCACTGACCCCCCCCCCCCCCGCACACAGACATCACTTCAAAAATGTTCGATTCGTGATCAGGTATGCTTGAAACGTGCTCTCCCGTTGAAAACTCGAATTCGAATTTTCGACCCCGTCACAAGACTTTCCTTATACATTATGTACATTAAATAAACAAATATGAAACATATATTAAATAAACAAATATGAAATAATTATTCTGATGATGTTAAGATAGCAATTCTGTGATAATATTTTAGGTCACTAAGGAATCAAATCCTGTGAATATCGGTCTAAATCTGGATAAAGCATAAAAACTTATTCGGAATTTAAAAAATAAAGACGAGGTGCACCTCTTCAGGTCCTGATGTACATGTGGCCAAATTTCATGGCCGTACGACGCTTAGATTTCCAGCTACAGAGTTCGCACACACAGAGACATCTTCCTTTATTATGTAGCTTAAGAGGGAAGACACCCAATACGTGACGCAGAATAATTTTCTTTAGTGAAAATTGCATTCCACTGAAGGCATGTCACTGCAAAATCCTCCAATTTCCGCTGAATTAGTATTTACCGTTCTTCTGTAAATATAAATTTATTAATTTAGATTCAATGAATACAAGATTCAAATCAACTAATTACTTATTTAGTTAGAAATTAGAATGTAACATTTGTACGAATATTAAAGTCATAATTAACATTGACAACTCCCTTATTCATTGTATTTCAAATTCAGTTTTGATTATAAAATTAAATATTGTTCATGCTTCAAAGGTAATATATTATTACTTTCCTTATATACAATAATGTATAAGGAAAGTATTGTGACGGGGTCGAAAATTCGAATTCGAGTTTTCGACGAGCGAGCAATTTTCAAGCATCCCTGATCACGAATCGAACATTTTTGAGGTGATGTCAGTCTGTGTGCGTGTGTGTGAAAGTATGTGTGTGTATGTGTGTGTGTGAAAGCATGTGTGTGTGTGTGTGTGTGTGTGTGTCAGTGGAGACGATAACTGACGAACGAATAGACCGATTCGAACGAAATTTGGTACACAAATTACAATCTGTGAATACTGGAAGCTTTTTGTTTTCATACGCAATCGGATGTTCAGAACCACCCTAAATTTTCGAGTGAAATTTTGAAAAAATCATCAAAAAATCAAAACCTCTAATAAAGTTACGCAAATAGATATTTCTTATGTAATTTTTCATTAGAAAACGATTGACATAAATTTTAGAACGATAGCATGAATCGTTCTGGAGATATTGCGCATTTTTCAAAAAAATTATCAAAAAATTATATAAAATAAAAAAAATGTCCTATTGAGAAACATGTTCACTTTACATATGTAATATCATGCGATAAATTGGGTGGACATCATTCTCGTGGATCAACTCCTTCCATTCATGAAAAAAGATGCTTTGAGTAATACTTTTGTATTTGAACGCCAATAGTCATTTATCTGCTGTAAGAACAACTTATTTCTCCGTCCATAACGCTTGGCGAGATTTTGGCTACAAATTTGGTGGAATGTCGCCAACTTGGCGATTTTTTTTTTAAATGTTGCTAAATTAACGAAATACTTGCCAAATGGATAAAAATGAAGCTAAATCAATGAAAATGACGAGTGACTGACGAAAATTCAATATCTTGTAAAGAATATAAATATCTACTATAAGAATAATCTATTTGTTTCACAGTAAAAGTAGTAAATTCATTGCATTATATAAAGAAAGTCATGTGCTGCCCACATCAGATTTTTGTTTTCTAAATTAACTTTAAATTTCTAGCCCGAACATGAATTTAAAATGTGTCTAAAGAAATCTCCATTTTCTTCAATATGTGGATCTCTTGGCATAGTACACTTTTTTCATCAACAGCATGTTGCTTTATTGAAGATTTTGGATTTTTGAAGCATCTTTTTAATATTGAAGGCTTTTCATCCGACAAAAAAATAAAAATAAAAACTTATACACCCTCGAATCTTATTAATCTCTTAACTCTGCGTATCTCTACTTGTTACTTCTGGTAATAAAAATTATCAATTAAATTGAACTAGTGTTTAAGCTTGTCGAAGATAGTGAAAAACGAAGAAGTAGTAAAACGATGAAGTTTCAATTTGTTTAACAATATATGATGATTAGCGTCGAAAATAGAAAATGGGTCTAGTTAGATTCAGCCATGGGGTGGTGGTGGGCGATAGACTTCACCATCTTCCCCTCTCCAATAGGGTCCACCGCGGGAGAAAAATTTAAAATCTGGCTCTGGTAGGTTCACTCCAGTGGTTGATACTATAACTGTGCAAATATTTTATCTTCGAAACCATAGGAGAGGGCTGCTCGGGGGGTCTGGAAAATCTTGAAAAAACCCATAATTTCCGTACCGGAAGAGGAACGGGGGCGTCTACAATCCCATTATTTTAGGTTCTGTCCAATGATCTATACCAGGTATGTAGAAACTATTGTCCACGGGTTAAATGTGGCCTGTCGATTGTCCAGTACGGCCCTCATAATAAAACCGGATTTTTATAAATCCATGCCGAAATCCATATTTCCAAACTTTGTAAATCATGCTCAAAAATAGATGACAATGTTTGTTTCCTCACGCAAACAAATGATTTTAACCAGGAAAAATAAAAATGTCTTACTAGAAACCGTCTTACTGATGAGCATTTTTTTTCTTTATTTTTATAGTTCAACCAAGATTATAAAAAGAAAAATCTGGAAACTCAATAGTAGTTTCATCCAGATCATACCATTTTATTTACCTTCTGAATGAATTTCAAAATAATTTAGAAGGTATTGATCATTGTGTAGTATTCTGAGTATTTAAACATTATTAAAATGAATTTTGAAAACAAAAATAAGTCTTTGGCCCACCAAATAAATTTTATTTTTTTTCATTTGATCCTCCAGAAAATAAGCTTGGCCATTCCTAGTCTATGTTATGAGTGTGCAAAGATTTAGACTTCTAGATCAAAATAGAGGAGGGTTTATTTTTCGAACTGCCATTTTTTCCGTTCTCAAGGGGATAAATTGAAAATCTGGCTCCGTTTAGGTTCTGCACCGTAGTTGATGCTATACATTTGTAAAGATTTAGCTTTTAAACCAAGCCAACGAGGGACTTTTAGGGTGTCTGAAAAGATAAATACATATTAAAGACGATAGACAATAATATATAGTGATGATGATTTTGTGCACAACCTATTTTGAGAAATGTCTGTCTTCGCCTTGCTGCAGGAGGCCAGACACCCCCTTTTACATGGATGGCCTGAACGTTAACATAAGTATGACGTATTCAACTTTTGATTGATCTTAAGGGACAAGCATCTGGGCTTCTGATATTCTGTCAACATCTGCTATGTAATAAACATTGGATTACTAGATGTCACCAATGGCTTTAGTATGGCTATTTTTTTGTATTTTCTGTCTTCCCCATTGCTCGTTTATAATGCATTTTTATAATACACTTCAGTTCCTTTTTTCTATATTTTAATTATTATTATTTATTATGAATGATTTTTGTCATTATGGCATTGCATCAAATATTACTGATTTGTTGTTCTAAAATACGTTATTTAGATGTAATGAGAAAAGGACGAAATGCTATTTTCGCAATGGTTGACCTTTCTCTAATATCAGAATGTATCAACCCCGAAAGAAGCGATTTTTTTCTGCCTAAAAAAATGAAAGAATTTTACTGGAGCGAAACTGCAAAATGAGTGAAAATTTGCTCACATTGAGTAAAATCCACTCGTTTATTTTACGAGTATCAAAATGTAAAAGATATGTTGCATCTACAGATTTCCAATAAAAAAAATGTCATTTCAGGCAAAATAAAAGCTAAACGCAGGTAATGAAAATGTGCAAGCTTCTAAAAAGGCTTAATTCCCCTTTTTCACAACGCTCATTCCCAATAGGATATAGGATTGACTGACCGTAAAATTCGTAAAGAATACGATATAGTATAGTGAAAAATCTCAATTTTATGCCCGTTTTTGATCATTTTCAGAGTTTCGTAATACTCAATAAATAATATTGAATGCCTCACGTACCAATTTTATTTCCTCTTTGTTCGACCTATTTTTTGCTACGTGATGCAATAAGCCTCTATATCCTTGTATTTGAAAGGAGTAGAATGGAAAGCAAAAAGTTGTAGAACAGTATGTTTTATTGAGAATATCATTTTCGTCCCTTTAAAAGTAAAATACTATTATGGATAGCTCATCTGTTTTCTTACAGATTCGAATTATTATTACTTTCCTTATATACATTGTATAATGTATAAGGAAAGTATTGTGACGGGGACGAAAATTCGAATTCAAGTTGACAGGAAAGTACGTTTCAAGCATCCCTGATCACGAATCGAACATTTTTGAGGTGATGTCTGTGTGTGTGTGTGTCTGTGTGAAAGTAGGTGTGACAATGCGTCTGGGGAGACGATATCTCACGAACGAATCAAGCGATCCGAACAAAATTTGGTACAAAAACCACAATCAGTGAATACAAGAAGCATATTGTTTTTACATGCAATCGCATATTCAGAACCCTCCTAAATTTTGAGATGAAATTTAAAAAAATCATCAAAAAATTAAAACATTCAATAAAGTTACGTAAATAATCATTTCTTATGTAATTTGTCATTAGAAAACGATTGGCATAAACTTTAGAACGCTAGCATAAACCGCACTCGAGATATTGCACATTTTTCAAATAAATTTATCAAAAAATCACATAAAATTAAAAAAATGTGTTAACTATTGCGAAATCTGTTCATTTTGAGAAGAAACTTTGAGTAATAGCTTTGTAATATGACGCCATTAGTCGTACCATAAACAATACTTGACGAAATATGGCGGCGAATTTGGCGGAATAGCGCCAACTTAGCAAGTTTTTAAATGTTGCCAAATTGGCGGAAATATCGCCAAATTGATAAAAATGTTGCTAAATCAATGAAAATGAACATTAATGGATGAAAATCCAATATCTTGGAAAGGAGTAGAATCTACTATTAGAGAAGAAAGATACTTTGGGTAATAGTTTTGTAATTGGACGTCATTTGTCGTTTATTTGCTATAAGAATAACCTATTTTACCGACCATAATGCATGATGAAATTTTATCGACACATTTGGCGGAATATCGCCAAATTGGTGAGTTTTTGAAATGTCGCCAAATTGATAGCTAAATCAATGAAAATGAGAACTAATTGATTAAAATTTAATATTTTGGATAGAATGAATTTTGGAAAGAATGAATTTAGAAAAAGAAGACTCCACCATAAGACTCCGTCTGTAACTCTTAGCAAAATTCTGGCGACGAATTTTGGCGGCATATCGCCAACTTGGAGACTTTTTAAAATGTTGCCAAATTGACAAAACTGTTGCGAAATTGACAAAACTGTTGCGAAATTGACAAAAATGTCGCAAAATTGATAAAATTGACGCCAAATACGATGCAACATTTTGCAAGTTTTTAATTCCATCATATGATGGGTATACCTTTCATTATATATGAAATGCTCTTCTAAATATTACGAATTAGGCGATATTTGGCTCCACATTGACGAAAATATCGCCAAAATTGCAAAAATGATGCCCAGTTATTGAAAATGGCGTCTAATTGATGAATTTATTATTAAAATATATAAATAGATGGACTATATTGTTTATTGAGGATGCTATCAATATTGATAATTATTAATTTAGAGTTGCGTAAAATATAAGTTAATTAGGCACAAAATAGTTTCAGATATTGTCATCCGAATGTACAATTTACCGCGCCAAATGTACAATTTAACGTTACAAACACTGTGCCTTGGATCTTCGCCTTATATAAGGAAAGTCATGTGCTGTCCACATCAGATTTTTTTAATCTCCTTCTGGCTTTATTTATATTCGCTTATTTGTCACTTCGGTTTTATTGGTTTTTATGGATTTTTATAAATTTTTTGTTTGGTGAGATGGTGCGTCTTTTCCTGGACAAATTTTATCTTAAGAATAGGTAGCTTGGGCAGTTAAAGGATGGGTAAGATAAATAGTTGTACTTTTCTAGAATAGATTCGTTCGTGCCCGCACACGCACGCATCCTCGCACCCTCCCTACCCACTCATACACACGCACACACACAAATCAAGTTATGTTAAAGGAAAATGCTGAATGAGTCCTTTTCCTCCGTGACAGAATTTTGCATGAACATAGCAAGGGAGGAGAAAAAATATCCTTACTCTGCACAACAATTAACATATTTCTGGAAGACCTGTACCGGTCAAAGTTACGTGGTTTTTGAAGCCGAAAGAATTTGCGAAATGCTGGAATTAAAAGAAAATCCTAAATATCGGTCAATCACGTCGAATAAATAATATTGTTTTAAAGGTTCAGTCCTGACGATTATAGGCAGTAAAATATCATGACTGTAGAATATTTACTTCACACGATGCTAGAATTTCAGTTTACATAGACTATAAACATGTTTTTCCCTCCTAAAACACACGTATATTTAAAATAACTGTCAAACATATGACAGTTTTTTCACATTTTTAGTGATACGGTTGTGTACGCATGTCGTTCAAAGTTCAGTGAAAGAAACGTTTCTCGTACTACAAGATAGTATTAAGATTGAGTCTACGATAATTTAAAGCATACATCCGTATTTCTTACTGCCATTGTAGATACAAATCATTTCATGCTGGCGAACGTATAATACGCACAAAATTGTAATGGAGATAACGGACGGTAAATTGTAATGGAGACATAACCTTAACTTCGTAAGCGCCCTCTAAAGACGAATTATCTAACTATTACGATAAATATTATAAAACCGAAACTGAATTTGCAGTATGGAAGTGACTTTATGCTATACTAGATTTGAATCTATCCTTCCCGGATGACCACATAATATAAATTTGGTGAATGGCGAACATACCATTTAGGGCTCCTAGGAGAGTTCTTAAGAACTCCAATAACTTTGTAAAAAAAAAGGTCAAAGAGTGTACACGTTAGGTCTATCGACAGTAAAGTGAGCATACCCTAAGAAAAAAAGGGATTACAGCGCGTTTTGCAGAGAGTGTTATTACAATTCCTTCTAGTAATTCTTCAGCAACGCCATACATTTCGATGGGAAGAAAACTTGCCGACGAATTGCCGCAATTTTTTCGAACTCAGCAATAAAAATTGCAAAATTTCTGAGCGCGAACTAATCAGAGAACGATATCATTGGACATCACTCCGTTCCGTTTTTCTTCTTCTCATTTGCATTAAAGATGGCGATGACGACTGCAAGTACATCTCAACGTTGGAATCTGGAGATCGAAATAAATTAATAGAACGTCTACCAAATTACAGACACCTGCGGGATATATAAAAGATCAAATACTACGAAAAAAACACAGTAAAGATTGCATACTGGAATAAAATCGGCGGCATTAGAGAGGAGGGGCCTAAAGTATGATTGACAGACGGAATTGCCCGTCAATCGCTTCTAAAGTTCGGTAATAAAAATTGCCCTGTGTAATAACACTATGAAAAGTGAAATAGACGAAATGAGCCTATTTCAAAATTATAGAGCATTATCTATTTAGTGGGAATTGATACCGGATGGATGACAATACATACATGTCAAATTCCTCCACTGGACGCCATCACGAGTCATGAATAGGACGTCCATTCTCATATCCCGCTTTGAATGTGGTGTATTTTTTCTCGAAGAAAAGTAGTGCGTCATGTTTATTATTTGCATACGCTCATGAATTTTTCGACAGCGTTTAACAGTATTCTGGCGTAACTACGCGTTTAAAAACCCATTAAGTATGACTGGCATTTATTGCCGTCCGTATACGCGTTTCGTTTGTTCCTGGTACTAATTCGTACTCAGTAGACAATGCTCTACAACTTTATTATTAACATTATTCTTATATCTTTGTTTGTCGATTTTGTTATTATCTTTGTTACCGATTTTGTTATAGTAACTTTTTAAATTCTCCGCTAAGGTCATTGCCATCCCTTTTACTCGATCTGGCATGGTCATTTTACTACAAATAGACCCGATGTGTACACTCATAGACCTTTCCTTACAAAGTTACTGCAGTGCTCGATGACATTCTTAACCCTGTACAGTTCAGAGATCCTTGCATGCGGTTTCCTTACTTCTGTAAGTTAACAAACATATCAATTTGTTCTTTTTATTTAAGTTAATGAAGATATTAACTCCTATCCTGTGTCAGAATTCTTATTTGCAACGCGGAGAAGCATAGATTGTAAAAGATAAGAACTGTTTTCGTAATATATTTTTAATTGCAATTTCCTTCAGCAGCCATACCAGTTTGTTGGAGAGAAATGACTGTGCTTGAATTTCAAAGTGGCTCGAAATGTTTGTTTTCGTCTATGAACTGGTAAATAAAAATTTTTCATGCGTCACGACACAGAATTGCTGTTAAATTTTCAGACTTTTCTGTAAATGAAGGTCATTCGGTAAAAGTAGAGGAATGCTTCAATTAATAGTATAGCGTGAGACGCAAAATGTGATTGAAATTTTATTTATCTTAAAAAATTGCTATTTAACTATTACACTGTATTAGTCTCTGGTGTTTTCAAGTTTGTGTTTTTTTCTTTTGTAATAAACTAAAAATACATTTTATGACATAATTTCAGAAATTTGACTTGAAAAGAGGGGGTGGGGCTCACATTTTAGGCGTTTCAAATTCTCATAAACTATGTCAAGTCTGCTATACGTGTATAAAGTTACCAAAATATTCCTCCCTGTCCGCCCTACGGCATTACTTGCGTTTCTAATATTTCCGCACACGCGTGGAACATGCACCTCTCCATATTGATGTTAGTTACTATATCACCTTCTAAAAGAACATAAAAGATTATACATATATTACTTTCCTTACATACATAATGTATAAGGAAAGTATTGTGACTGGGTCGAAAATTCGAATTCGAATTTTCCAAGGGGAGAGCACGTTACAAGCATCTCTGATCACGAATCAAACATTTTTGAGATGATGTCTGTGTGTGTGTGTGTTGTTGTTGTTGAGATCCAGACCGTCCGACCTACCAGAAAGGTGTAAGGTAACAGTTTGGACGACCGGGAAGTGCCACCCAATTTAGACCGGAACCCAGTGGGGGAGGCATTCACAGGGACCGTACCCTCCTTCCACTACCACCAACCTCTCGGAAAGACTTACGGACCCACATGCTTAACGAGATCGTACTCCGCATGAACACGGCGGCAGTTGTGGCAGCGTGCAAATCCAGCGCGCAAACCACCGGGCTATGTGTGTGTGCGTGTGTGTGTGTGTGACAGTGAGTCTGTGGAGACGATATCTCACGAACGAACGGAGCGATTGAGAAAAATGTTTACTTTACATATGTAATATCATGCGATAAATTTGGTGACATCATTCTCATGGATCTAACTCGTTCTATTCACGAGAAAAGATATTTTGAGTAATAGTATTGTATTTGAACGTCAATAGTCATTTATCTGCTGTAAAAATAACTTATTTCTCCGTCCATAACGCTTGGCGAGATTTTGGCGACGAATTTAACGGAATGTCGCCAACTTGGCGACATTTTTAAATGTTGCCAAATTAACGAAAATCTCGCCAAATGGATAAAAATGACGCTAAATCAATGAAAATGACGACTAATTGAAGAAAATTCAATGTCTTGGAAAGAATATAAGTATCTACTATAAGATTTTTTTTAACTGTAAAAGTAGTAAATTCATTGCATTATATAAGGAAAGTCATGTGTTGCCCACATCAGATTTTTGGTTTTTCTTATATTTATGTTAGCCCCAAATTTTCTTTTAATGAAACTTAGCGGAGCAATGAGAAATGTGTGCCAATTGGAGGAGTTCATTTCGAGTTGTAAGCGGTCATGATATAGAGAAATGATTTAAATTCTCTCTTTTTCTCGAATAGACGTAGGGTGATAAAACGTATAAAGGAATATTCCCTGGTATCAACCTCGGTACTTGAACAACTTTTTATTGAAATCGATTGTATAATTGAGCAGTGTTGAACATTGTGATTAGGATTTAAGAGTTTTCAATTTTATGCATTAGATATTATCTAAACAATATGGTGATATGAATTTGTAAGAACAACAAGTTTACCGAAAACCACGTATTTCAACTTCAATCTTAAAACTTTGGGAACTGAATAGTATTCGTATTTAGTATTCTAAATGCTATAATTTTCATTTTTAGGCGAGATTTTATTCAGATCACAAAAATAGTTGTCAATTCCCGATGCTCAATTTCAAAGACAATTCATGTGTTAACTTTTAATATGCTTATAGATGTAATCCGAAGTCAGAAAGTGGCGATGAAGTTAAAGCGATCGTGACAAATAATATTATACGTTTCCACTGTTTTATTTCATATTTCATTTTTTTTTATATTTGCTGTATTATTTGTAAAAATGTAAAAACTTGTTGAATTGAGTAAAAACTAAAATGCCAACACTTCAGTTTATATATTATTAAATTTCTGGTTTCAATTAATTTTTAATATAACTTTTAATATAACATTCCTGTCTGTTTTCGTCTCAATCCTTTTTCTTCAAAAATATTTAAACAATATTAAAGACTATTCAAATGGATCGAAGCGTGAAATATAGCAAGATAAAGATAAAACAAAGTATACGCTCGTTTTGGGAAGTGATGGATTTCCTTCTTCAGTGCTACAAGTTAGGACCAGGATGCCCAAACCGGTTAGACGGAAAATTGGCTGAGCTACAGAATTCACAAGGGAACCTTAACTTTTGTTCCGGCTAGTTTCAGCTGGAATTGGGTGGAAACGGTAGGTACTAGTGAGAAACTAATGTCCGTGAAATATCTCTTGAATTGACCACAATCATTTGAAATTCATCAAAAAACTTATGAATTTCAAAAGGGTGAACGGTTCAAAAGAGTGAGGGTTCTATAAGGGTGAATTTCAAAAGGGGTGAAGGTTCTATTAGGGTGTGACGGACATTTTGCTTCCGTCACACCCTTATAGAAAATCCACAATGTGCACTGTGTACTAACATTCTATTTTTGAGATGTTCTTGGTGCAAAACTCGCCTATGTTTCACAGATTTCTACGAAAAGTATCATTATTTCGAAAAATATGTTGAGTAATTGTAATTTCATCATACAGTAATTTGTATTCGTAATAAAATATTTGGTTTTCATACAAAAATAATGTACAATCATGAATGTAATATTGTGTCATTCTTACATAAACATACCACATGTACGTTTGTTTCTGCTTAATCACACACACTATGTAAATATACATATTATACTTCAAATAAGAGCTACCAAACATGCTAATCCATGTAAACGTTGGGATTTATTTTTACGGATCTCCACTCTCAGTTCAAGAGATATTTCAGGGACTTTAGTTTTTCCCTAGTACCTACCGTTTCCACCCAATTTCAGCTGAAACTAGCCGAAACAAAAGCTGAGGTTCCCTTGTCAGTATAGTGGCTATATCTGGTTTGACGAATTAGAAGTGAAACGAAAAAAAAATAGAAAATCTCTCCATCGTCATACTGGATTCTGTCGTTTAAATATTTTGTGTTTGACCGCCTTAGTCTACGTTGATTTGGGCTTCCTGTTCGAGATTGTTGCACTAAAAAAGAAATCCACTGATTTCTGAAATGTACGTTCTGAAAAATATACGTACTACCTATGCTTTTTTTGTAATCTTTGCGCTGTACTTTACGTCGTTGTTGTTGTTGTTGTGTCCCTAACATTACATTTTAAGGAAGAATGTGTGCACTGCTTCTGTTTAGTCTAATGACCTGGGGCACCCGAAGGTAGAAGTCTGACTTCTGCCCCAAATAAGACATTACAACATCCATGCCCGCAGGCGGGACTCGAACCCGAAATCTGGCAGCCGAGCCATCACGAGGAAACGCCTGCCTCTTTGACCGCTCGGCCACCACATCGGCACTTCGTGATCCAGTTTATTATTGATTGTACGCAAAGCCACTTTCTTTACTTGAAAAGTATTCTGACCAATATGGAATGTGCATGTTGTAGAGTGTCCAGAGGAAATGTTTCTATGTTTCACAAATGATTGTTTCTCCAGAAGTATTATAAAGCGCCCTTTCCATCATACGAGCACGAAGAGCACCAACTTAATTTACTTCACAAATTTCCTGCCATCGCTCAAACGTGTTTTGCGGCGGATCATTAATTGGATGGTAGTCCTCCCCTTAATTAAATTGGGCCGAGTCATTAGCGAAATCACTTCGCGTATTACAATTATTTTGATTTTCTGCGCCACCCCTTTACGTCCTTTTACCAAAGGGCATAGAGTTCGAACTGTCTAAAAAGAAAGATGGAAGTGGGTTAGCAAGAAAGTAGCGTTTATTCCCATTTCGATATTGCCTAGCATATATTACTTTCCTTATATACAGAATGTATAAGGAAAGTATTGTGACGGGGTCGAAAATTCGAAATCGAGTTTTCGACGCGAGAGCACGTTTCAAGCATCCCTGATCACGAATCAAACACTTTTGAAGTGATGTCTGTGTGTGTGTGAAAGTATGTGTGTGTGTGTGTGTCAGTGAGCCTGTGGAGACGATAACTGACGAACGAATGAACCGATTCGAACCAAATTTGGTACAAAAATCACAATACATAAACACTGGAAGCCTATTGTTTTTATACGTAATCGAATGTTCAGAACCCCCTAAATTTTTGAATAAAATTTTGAAAAAATCGTTAAAAAATCAAAACCACTAATAAAGTTACGCAAATAGACATTTCTTATGTAATTTTTCATTAGAAAACGATTGACATAAGTTTTAGAACGCTGACATGAACCGTTCTCGAGATATTGCACATTTTTCAAAAAAATTATTAAAAAGTCATGTAAAATGAAAAAAAAAAATATTACCTATTGAGAAACATGTTCACTTTTCATATGTAATACCATGCGATAAATTGGGTGACATCATTCTCGTGGATCTAGCTCGTTGCATTCATGAAAAAAGATACTTTGAGATACTTTAGAAAAGATACTTTGAGATAGAAAAGATACTTTGCCAATAGTCATTTATCTGCTGTAAGAACAACTTATTTCTTCGTCCATAACGCTTGGAGAGATTTTGGCGACGAATTTGGCGGAATGTCGCCAACTTGGCGACTTTTTAAAATGTTGCCAAATTAACGAAATTCTCGCCAAAAGGATAAAAATGGCCCCAAATCAATGAAAATGACGACTGATTGTCGAAAATTCAATATCTTGGAAAGAATATTAGTATCTAAGAAAAACCTATGTTTTTACTGTAAAAGTAGTAAATTCATTACATTATATAAGGAAAGTCATGTGTTGCCCACATCAGATTTTTTAGTAATGCTTTTTACGCAAATAAATTGCTAGAAATAGATAGAGATAGATCAATAGAGATAGATAATAGACAGAAATAAAAAGAGATCTATTTTAAGATAGATGTTGGGTAAATTGTTTCTTTTAAAAGCAGAACTCTTTCCGCCAAGGAACGACTCTTACACGCAAGACATCTGCATTCATGACAATGACAATGGATGACAATGTCAATGTCAATGACAATGGCAATGGATTGCCAATGGCAATGACGATGGCAATGGATTAAGTTACAAACATGGATAAATATCAATAAAACGGCAATTTATAGTAGCCTCAATAAAATGCTACTTACAAATCGAATGGGATATAATAAAATAATTTCCAAAACACTTATGGAGCTCTAAAATGACCGAGGTTCCAGATGTAATTCTCGATGTATGATTCAGTTCAGCAAACTTTGACCAAATTTTTATTACTTTCCTTATATACATAATGTATAAGGAAAGTATTGTGACGGGGTCGAAAATTCGAATTCGAGTTTTCGACGGGAGAGCACGTTTCAAGCATCCCTGATCACGAATCAAACATTTTTGAAGTGATGTCTGTCTGTGTGTGTGTGTATGTGTGTGTGTGTGTGTGAAAGTATGTGTGTGTGAAAGTATGTGTGTGTGTGTGTATCAGTGAGTCTGTGGAGACGATAACTGACGAACGAATGGACCGATTCGAACGAAATTTGGTACAAAACTCACAATTCGTAAACACTGGAAGCCTATTGTTTTTATACGCAATCGAATGTTCAGAACCCCACAAAATTTTCGCGTGAAATTTTGAAAAAATCGTCAAAAAATCAAAATCGCTAATAAAGTTACGCAAATAGACATTTCTTATGTAATTTTTCATTAGAAAACGATTGACATAAATTTTAGAACGCTAACGTGAACCGTTCTAGAGATATTCCACATTTTTCGAAAGAATTATCAAAAAGTCATATAAAATAAAAAAAAATATATTTCCTATTGAGAAACATGTTCACTTGTCATATGCAATACCATGCGATAAATTGGGTGACATCATTCTCGTGGATCTAGCTCGTTGCATTCATGAAAAAAGATACTTTGAGTAATAATTTTGTATTTGAACGCCAATAATCATTTATCTGCTGTAAGAATAACTTTTTTCTTCGTCCATAACGCTTGGCAAGATTTTAGCGACGAATTTGGCGGTATGTTGCCAACTTGGCGACTTTTTGAAATGTTGCCAAATTAACGAAAATCTCGCCAAATGAATAAAAATGACGCTAAATCAATGAAAATGACGACTAATTGTCGAAAATTCAATATTTTGGAAAGAATATAAGTATCTACTATAAGAAAAGCCTATTTTTTTATTGTAGCAGTAGTAAATTCATTACATTATATAAGGAAAGTCATGTGTTGCCCACTTCAGATTTTTAATATTGAAATGCTGTTAAGTGATGATTACGGTTTTTTTAAAATGTATAACTAATAAGTTTGGTATATATTTAAAAATATGTATAAAATCACGTGGTTCTTCTAAACTAGGGTTCTGCAATCTTAAACCAATCAAGAGCGCAGCGATATGATAAAATCCTTTATAAAGAACCCAGCCAATAAATTTTTAAATACCTTCTGATAGCATCATAACACTTGTAAAAAAATCTGATGTCGGCAACATATGACTTTCCTTATATAATGCAATGATTTTGCTACTTTTACAGTAAAAAATAGGTTTTTCTTATAGTAGATACTTATATTCTTTTCAAGATATTGAATTTTCGACAATTAGTCGTCATTTTTATTGATTTAGTGATTTAGCTTCATTTTTATCCATTTGGCTAAATATTCGCCAATTTGGCAGCATTTCAAAAAGTTGCCAAGTTGGCGATAATCCGCCAAATTCGTCGCCAAATCTCGCCAAGCGTTATTGACGGAGAAATAAATTATTCTTTAGCAGATAAATGACTATTGGCGTTCAAATACAAATGTATTACTCAAAGTACCTTTTCTCATGAATGGAACGAGCTAGATCCACGAAAATGATGTCACCAAATTTATCGCATGATATTACATATGAAAAGTGAACGTGTTTTTCAAAAGTTAATATATTTTTTTAATTTATGGGATTTTTTGATAAATTTATTTGAAACATATGCAATATCTTGAGAACGGTTCATGCTAGCGTTCTAAAGTTTATGTAAATCGTTTTGTAAGGAAAAAGTACATGAGCTATGTCTATTTTCGTAACTTCATTAAAGGTTTTGATTTTTGGATGATTTTTTCAAAATTTCACTCGAAAATTAACAGGGGTTCTGAACATTCGATTACGTTTAAAAACAATAAGTTTCCAGTATTCACGGATTGTAATTTTTGTACAAAATGTCATTCGAATAGCTCCATTCGCTCGTGAGATATCGTCTCTACAGACTCACTGACAGACAGACACACACACACACACACACTTAAAAAATGTTCGATTCGTGATTAGGGATGCTTGAAACGTGCTTTCCCGTCGAAAACTCGAATTCCAATTTTCGACCCCGTCACAATACTTTCTTTATACATTATGTGTATAAGGAAAGTAATAATTCGAAGAAGACATAGGAAAAATTTTCTTGAAACATATATTGTTTATCTGTTCTTTTATAATTTTCATTACCTCTTCGTGGGTATAATTAAAACTGAATTCTTTCAATGCACATTAGTTTAGCAAAATTTATGCAATTTACCGATTTTATCGCTGAATATATTAAAAAATCTGATGTGGGCAACACATAACTTTCCTTATATAATGCAATGAATTTACTACTTTTACAGTTAAAAAACTGTTATTTTTAGAGTAGATATTTATATTCTTTCCAAGATATTGAATTTTCTTCAATTAGTCGTCATTTTCATTGATTATAGCGTCATTTTTATCAATTTGGCGAGATTTTTGTTAATTTGGCAACAATTAAAAATGTCGCCAAGTTGGCGATTTTCCGCCAAATTTGTCGCCAAAATCTGGCCAAGCGTTATGGACGGAGAAATAAGTTATTCTTACAGCAGATAAATGACTATTGGAGTTCAAATACAAAAGTATTACTCAAAGTATCTTTTTTCATGAATGGAACGAGTTAGATCCACGAGAATGATGTCAGCAAATTTATCGCATGGTATTACATATGAAAAGTGAACATGTTTCTCAATAGGAAATATTTTTTTTTTATATAACTTTTTGATAATTTTTTTGAAAAATGTGCAATATCTCGAGAACGGTCCATGTTAGCGTTCTACAGTTTCTGTCAATCATTAAGAAATGTCTATTTGCGTAACTTTATTAGCGGTTTTGATTTTTTGACGATGTTTTCAAAATTTCACTCGAAAATTTAGGGGTGTTCTGAACATTCGATTGCGTATAAAAACAATAGGCTTACAGTGTTTACGGATTGTGATGTTTGTACCAAATGTCATTCGAATAGGTCCATTCGTTCGTCAGTTATCTCCACAGACTCACTGACACACACACACACACACACACACATACACACACACACACAGACATCACTTCAAAAATGCTTGATTCGTGATTAGGGGTGCTTGAAACGTGCTCTCCCGTCGAAAACTCGAATTCGAATTTTCGATCCTGTCACAATACTTTCCTTATACGTTATGTATATAAGGAAAGTAAAAATATTAGCTAGCATCGCCGCTGTTTCACAAATTTTGTGTTCCTTGAATTTCTCTGCTTCGTACTGCAAAATTTATAGCATATAAAATTAGTACATTTGTATATAGAAGAATGTTAGGGAAATACACTTAAATAAACCATTTTTACTTTCCTTATATACATAATGTATAAGGAAAGTATTGTGACGGGGTCGAAAATTCGATTGCGATTTTTCGACAGGAGAGCACGTTTCAAGCATCACTGATCACGAATCGAACATTTTTGAGGTGATGTCTGTGTGTGAAAAACCCAGACCACACGATGACCCGAAGATTTGCAGTAGTTATTTGTGTGACCGGGATGTCTGTGTGTGTGAGTGTGTATGTGTGTGTGAAAGTGTGTGGGTGTGTCAGTGAGTTTGTGGAGACGATATCTCACGAAAAAAATGGAGCGGTTCGAATGAAATTTGATACAAAAATCACAATCCTTGAACACTGGAAGCCTATTGTTTTTAAACACAATAGAATGTTCAGAACTCTTCTGAATTTTCGAGTGAAATTTTGAAAAAATCATTAAAAATCAAAACCCTATAATAAAGTTACGCAAATAGACATTTCTTATGTAATTGTTCCTTAGAAAAGCGTTCGACATAAATTTTAGAACACTAGCATGAACTGTTCTTGGGATATTGCTCATTCTTTAAACAAATTTATCAAAAAATCCAATAAATTATAAAAAAATATTAACTGTTGAGAAAAATGTTCACTTTCCATATATAATATCATGCGATAAATTTGGTGACATCATTGTCGTGGATCTAGCTCGTTCCATTAATGAGAAAAAATATTTGAGTAATACTTTTGTATTTGAACGCCAATCGTCATTTATATGCTATAAGAATAATTTAATTCTCCGTCCATAACGCTTAGAGAGATTTTGGCGACGAATTTGGCGGAATGTCGCCAACTTGGCGAGTTTTTTAAATGTTGCCAAATTAACGAAAATCTCGCCAAATAGATAAAAATGATGCTAAATCAATGAAAATGAAGACTAATTAACGAAAATTCAATATCTTGGAAAGAATATAAGTATCCATTATGAGAATAACCTATTTCTTTTTACTGTAAAAATTGTAAATTTATTGCATTATATAAGGAAAGTCATGTGCTGCCCACATCAGATTTTTTGACTTAAACTTTAGTTTAATAAATGTTTAATGTCAAAGCTAAAATCAAAATATTTAAACTGAGAGTTCACATCCTGAACAAACATAACAATAGCAAAACTACGAGTATTTTTGCAGGCATATACCTATACATCGTTGAAGTTTTGCAAGGCTGAGCCTCTTAGTATAAATTTCGATGTAGTTTTTGAGTTATTCCGCTTTTTTCGCACTTTTGAACTGAAAAATGTTCTTCTGTATGGGCGTGTCCATCGAGTTTCCCTGACTTGCACCGCACCGTAGAATCTATAGCATACAAAACTATAAAATTTGTTACATTTGTAGATAAGTGGTAGAAGAATATTTTGAAATAAACTGTTTTGATTTAAACTTTAGTTTGGCTTGAAATAACTCAATGAGATTCAGTGAGTAGGAGGCTAAGCCTCCTGACTCGCGAAGCTAGTTACGGGGGTTAGCGAACGTAACTAGCAAGGAGCAAAGCCCCTAGTCATATACAAAGTCCTATATATCCACATGCACTATATAATCAAAAGTATCCGGACACTTTGGATGTTAGAATGTTTTTCGAATTTCTAAACAAATACTTGGCGAAGTATTCTGTAACTTTGGCGATGTAAAGAACATGCTTGAACGCACACCTTCCAGTAAAGGTTCATTGACTTGTGCATTTAGGGGACCACCAAGATATTGAAAAAGGGAAAAAATATATTTGATCACCTACATCATAAAATGCTGGTATGATGATTTGTAAAATGATGATTTGTAACTTTCACAAAATAGTTAACTAGCTAGTTAGCTAGCTGCATATAAACATTTTCGTAAAACGAAAACGTATATTCATGAAGATATAAACGTTTCTTAAAAAAAACCAAATTTTGTTACATGTTTTTTGCTTACAATATAGATTGTTTTCAATGAAATTTCACGAAACTTACAGAAGATTTGCCAACGTCGAAGAAGAATATTATACTTCAATTGAAAATTAAAGCATTGAATATGCGATGAGATATAAGCATTTGAAGAAACTAAGTTTTTACTGCGCAGACGCAAAAAATAGCAATAGTTTTCTTTCATGATTTTGTAGTGAATACTGTAGGGCGATTTCTATAAAAAAAATCCACTGGAATATCGTGAAAATTCACAAAGATATCGACGATATAGTGATCAGTTTTTCTCTGACTATCTGAAAGTACCTGCATGATAAGGGGGTTTCCACAAATTGACATTTTACAAATTTATCGGACACCTCTGTTCTTAAAATGAACTAGTCTAATTTTATGTAAATAATGATCACCACTTATAGTGGTGTCCGGAGACTAGTTCATTTTCAGAAAAGGGGCGCCCGATGAATTAATAAAATGTCAATTTGTGGAAAACCCTTTATCATCTAGGTACTTTCAGAGAGTCAGAGAAAAACTGATCACTATATCGTCGATATCTTTGTGAATTTTTACAATATTCCAGTGGATTTTTTATAAAAGTTGCCCTACAGTATTCACTACAAAATCATGAAAGAAAACTATTGCTATGTTTCGCGCCTGCGCAGCAAAATCTTAGTTTCTTCAAATGCTTATATCTCATCGTATATTAAATGCTATCATTCTCAATTGAAATGTAATGCTCTTCTTTGATGTTGGCAAATGTTCTGTAAGTTTCATCAAATTTGATTGAAACCTATGGATATTGTAAGCAAAAAACATGTAACAAAATTTGTTTTTCTTTAAAGAAACGTTTATATCTTCATTAATATACGCTTTTGTTTTACGAAAATGTTTATACACACTGAACAAAGCTAGTTAACTATTTTGTGAAAGTTACAAATCATTTCCAGCTTTTTTTGATACAGGGCGATCAAATATATTTCCCCCCTTTTCAATATCTTGGTGGTCCTCTAAATGCACAAGTTACCGAAACTTTACAGGAAAGTGTATGTTCTTCATGTTCTTCACGTAGCCAAAGTTACAGAACACTTCGTCAAGTATTTGCTTAGAAATTCGAAAATCATTCTAACATCCAAAGTGTCCGGATATTTTTGATCATATAGTGTACATAGTATATTAAACTTCGAAAAAATTCATACAAAATACACTGGTTTTCAAAATTAAATGATCATTTTCCCACGGGAAAAGATCTGTCAGTGTAAGCAAAATAACGTGAAGCAATTTTTTATATGTGAAAATTTAGCTTCACAGAAGACGAATGCACACTTGCTTTGAAGTATTTGTGCATAATGCGGGTTCGAATGTATAGATTAGGGATGAATTTAAAAGACGTGATAGTTCTCTTGCCTCTTATACCAGGCGCAGATGGTTGTAACGCAACTGAAAGTATCTCTAGAAGTATTTAATAGGGTCCAAGATTGCACTAACATTGTATATCTTGGCATTACATTGGAAATGTTTACAATGCAATCCCAACATTGATTATATATTAGGGTTACATTGGGCTCCAATATTGGCTAATATTTTCATTACAATATTACGTTACTATTGGTGTTACATTGGAGATATTGGCTTAATATTGTCCCAAAGTTTTAGATCAATATTGGGCCACTTCCGCCGAAATGTCTACTTTTCCATGTTGATCCAATATTGGAGCCAATAAAAAGTCAATATTGGGACAATATTAGATTGCTACTAGGGATACAACATATCGTTTACCGTTACAAATCCACGTAGAGGTCCTACTAAAGTCCATTTTAAAAAATCTGATGTAAGCAACACATGACTTTCCTTATATAATGCAATGAATTTAATACTTTTACAGTTAAGAAAAATGTTATTCTTATAGTAGATACTTATTACTCTTTCCAAGATATTGAATTTTCTTCAATGAGTCGTCATTTTCATTGATTTAGCGTCATATTTATCCTTCTGGCGAGAATTTCGTTAATTTGGCAACATTTAAAAATGTCTTCAAGTTGGCGACATTCCGCTAAATTCGTCGCCAAAATCTCGCCAAGCGTTATGGACGGAGAAATAAGTTATTCTTACAGCAGATAAATTACTATTGTGTTTTCAAATACAAAAGTATTACTCAAAGTATCTTGTCTTGTGAATGGAACGAGTTAGATCCATGAGAATGATGTCACCAAATTTATTGCATGATATTACATATGAAAAGTAAACATGTTTCTCAACAGTTAATATTTTTTTTTTAATTTATGGGATTTATTTGATAAATTTATTAAAAAATGTGCAATATCTCGAGAACGGTTCATGTTAGTGTTCTAAAATTTATGTCAATCGTTTTCTAAGGAAGAATTACATAAAAAAATGTCTATTTGCGTAACTTTATTAAAGATTTTAATTTATTGATGATTTTTTCAAAATTTCACTCGAAAATTTAGGGGGATTCTGAACATTCGATTGTGTTTTAAAACAATAGGCTTTCAGTATTCATGGATTGTGATTTTTGTACCAAATTTCAGTTGAATCGTTCCATTCGTTCGTCAGTTATCGTCTCCAAAGTCTCACTGACACGCACACACACACACATACTTACACACACACACACACACACACAGACATCACCTCAAAAATGTTCGATTCGTGATCAGGGATGTTTGAAACGTGCTCTCCCGTCGCAAACTCGAATTCGAATTTTCGACTCCGTCACAATATTTTCCTTATACATTATGTATATAAGGAAAGTAAAAATCCATTTTATGTGACTGGTCACAGGAGACGTCTATTATACTATATAGGGTACGGAAAGCGTTGAAAATGTTCATAAAGTAAACAACATTAATTTTCCATGTATGTCCACAAATGAACACACATCTTCCAGACTAATTTACTTTGCGCTTGATTAAATAACAAAATGCCTGCTCCTTTTGTAGTTTGAATGTCTTAAAAAATTCCAGCGACGACGCATTAGCGACATTCATCTTGCTGGACACTTTGATTATACTGAGGTCGCGGAGGACGACATGACTTGTGGTTTGACATTTTTTAATCTTGGCGTGTAGTCTTTAAAGTCTAGACTAATTGCTCCTGCTTTACAACCTCATTAATTAAGCAGCAAACCATTAGCAACAGAGACGTCAAAAGCTATTTAGTTGAAAATTCAGCTTTTTTTACTTTAGCCGATCTTCAAGTTTCAGAATATTTAGTGTTTCATAAACAGTAAATTTAGAGATTTATTTTTCATCCCGGTATCTCGTTCTAAATTCAAAAGGGAGACATTTTAGATTTCATATTGCAGTAGTTGGTATGGGACTTTAACAATTTGATAGACGTTCATCAAATATATTTTTAATGTTTCCCAATGTGATATATTTTTAAACTCATGATCTTGCATGTTAAGAAATTTTCATCTTTACGCATCAAAAATGATAGAGCATGTGCCTGTGATTTAAAGTTGTAGAATAATTGAAATTAATTTTTTTTCATGGCTGGAGTGATGTAGGGGGGTATAATAAGCAAAACAGCTCTAATAGAATATACTTATAAATGTGTGTCAGATTGTAACTTTTAAAAAAAAATTCAATTTTACTGCATTTACGTGTAACGAACTAACTGCAATTAACTAACTGGACTAAGAGTCTGAACTAAGTGCAATTTAATGACTGAATTTGATTTTACATATAGTTAATGTTCAATCACCAACAAATAAAAAATTAAATAAAAGAAAATGTTTTTTAACGTGCTTTTTTTATTTGTATGTAACTTAAATACATGAATAATATATTTATTAAAATGTATGTAACTTAAATGTAGGAAAAATGTGTTGATTAAAATGTATGAAAGGCAACGACATTCCAAATTTGAACTTTTTAGCTGCTTCGGTTCTCAAGTTATTTTCCTAAAACGAGTACATTCCTATGACAAGTCCAAGACGAGCTAACCCGATAAGGTTTAAAATCAAAAGCTACAAAATGTACCACAGAAGATAATGACATACTAAAACTGGACTTTTTAATTGCCCCGGTTCTCGACTTATTCCCGAAACACATGGACATTCCTATGGCAGACCCAAGACGGGATAGTCCGATAAGATTTAAGACGTAAGATTCAAAGAGATAAAATATACAGAAAGAGACAGCGACATGCTAAATTTGGAATTTCTAGTTGCTCCTGTTCTCGAGTTGTTCCTCAAAATCTAGCTCATTCCTATGGCGTGGCGGGTTCAAGACGGGTCAGTCCGATAAAGTTCAAAATTCATAGGATTAGGATATGCCACGAAAAATAACGACATGCTAAATTTGAAATTTATAGTTGCCTCCGTTCTCGAGTTGTTCCTCAAAATCTAGTTCATTCCTATGGCGTGGCGGGCTCAAAATGGGCTAGTCTGATAAAGTTCAAAATCCATAGGATTAAAATATGCCATGAAAGTTAAAGACATGCTAAATTTGGAATTTATAGTTGCCTATATTCTAGTGTTGTTCATCAAAATCCAGTTCATTCTTATGGCGTGGCGGGCCTAAGATGGGTTACCCCGATAAAGTTAAAAATTCATAGAATTAAAATATGCCACGAAAGATAAAGACATGCTAAATTTGGAATTTCTAGTTGCCTTTGTTCTCGAGTTGGTCCACAAAATTTAGTTCATTCCTATGGCGTGACGGGCGTAAGATGGGATAGTCCGATAAAGTTCAAAATCCATAGGTTTAAAATATGCCACGAAGGTAAAGACATGCTAAATTTGGAATTTCTAGTTGCTTCTGTTGTCGAGTTGTTCCTCAAAATCTAGATCATTCCTATGGCGTGGCGGGCTCAAAATGGGCTAGTCTGATAAAGTTCAAAATCCATAGGATTAAAATATGCCATGAAAGTGAAAGAGATGCTAAATTTGGAATTTATAGTTGCCTATGTTCTAGAATTGTTCATCAAAATCCAGTTCATTCTTATGGCGTGGCGGGCCTAAGATGGGTTAACCCGATAAAGTTAAAAATTCATAGAATTAAAATATGCCACGGAAGATCAAGACATGCTAAATTTGGAATTTCTAGTTGCCTCTGTTCTCAAGTTGTTCCTCAAAATCTGGCTCATTCCTATGGCGTGGCGGGCTCAAGACGGGTCAGTCCGATAAAGTTCAAAATTCATAGGATTAAAATATGCCACGAAAGATAAAGACATGCTAAATTTGGAATTTATAGTTGCCTCCGTTCTCGAGTTGTTCCTCAAAATCTAGTTCATTCCTATGGCGTGGCGGGCGTAAGATGGGTTAGTCCGATAAAGTTCAAAATCCATAGGATTAAAATATGCCACGAAGGTAAAGACATGCTAAATTTGGAATTTATAGTTGCTTCCGTTCTCAAGTTATTCCTCAAAATCTAGTTCATTCCTATGGCGTGGCGGGCTCAAAACGGGCTAGTCTGATAAAGTTCAAAATCCATAGGATTAAAATATGCCATGAAAGTTAAAGACATGCTAAATTTGGAATTTATAGTTGCCTATGTTCTAGAGTTGTTCATCAAAATCTAGTTCATTCTTATGGCGTGGCGGGCCTAAGATGGGTTAACCCGATAAAGTTAAAAATTCATAGAATTAAAATATGCCACGAAAGGTAAAGACTTGCTAAATTTGGAATTTATAGTTGCCTCTGTTCTCGAGTTGTTCCTCAAAATCTAGTTCATTCTTATGGCGTGGCGGGCTCAAGACGGGTTAGTCCGATAAAGTTCAAAATCCATAGGATTAAAATATACCACGAAAGATAAAGACATGCTAAATTTGGAATTTCTAGTTGCCTCTGTTCTCAAGTTGTTCCTCAAAATCTGGCTCATTCCTATGGCGTGGCGGGCTCAAGACGGGTCAGTCCGATAAAGTTCAAAATTCATAGGATTAAAATATGCCACGAAAGATAACGACATGCTAAATTTGGAATTTCTAGTTGCCTCCGTTCTCGAGTTGTTCCTCAAAATCTAGTTCATTCCTATGGCGTGGCGGGCGTAAGATGGGTTAACCCGATAAAGTTAAAAATTCATAGAATTAAAATATGCCACGAAAGGTAAAGACATGCTAAATTTGGAATTTATAGTTGCCTCTGTTCTCGAGTTGTTCCCCAAAATCTAGTTCATTCTTATGGCGTGGCGGGCTCAAGACGGGTTAGTCCGATAAAGTTCGAAATCCATAGGATTAAAATATACCACGAAAGATAAAGACATGCTAAATTTGGAATTTATAGTTGCCTCTGTTCTCGAGTTGTTCCTCAAAATCTAGTTCATTCTTATGGCTTGGCGGGCTCAAGACGGGTTACCCCGATAAAGTTCAAAATCCATAGGATTAAAAAATGCCACGAAAGGTATGTGTGTGTGAAATGTACAACAAAAGACAACAGTATACCAAAATTAAATGACGCTGACAAATAAACAAAAGGTACAAAAGAGGTTGCAATGTTAGTTAAATAAAAGCTTGTATAAAAGAAATCAAATATAGTTGTTGGTGTTTAATTACTTTTCTGAGGTACTGTAATTTAAATGGGTGGAATTCGGATTCGATTCCTAAAGAAGCTAGTTTTTGAGTTTTACAAAATATTTTGAAAAGTGTTTGATATGGACCCAAAATGTTTAAAACACTCTTATACCTTAAGATATCAAATAAAAAAAAATTCGGAAAGCAACACTTTCTGTATATAATAAGACGAAAAAATATTAAACATAGTGACAAAAGTAATTATCTCAACCCGAAAGCCATAAATTAGATCTAAATACAAACGAAGAACATAACTTCGATGGAGAATTTTTCATTATCTTCCACTCTATTAAAAAAAAGGTCGCATTCTGATGACTCGCATTTTTTCAGTAGTCATTTTTTTTCTCCCTGTCTGCACGGTTTTGGAAATTCTTAACGAGAGAAACTTAATTAAATTGGAAGCAATTAACCACGAGGCCAATTAATCCCGAGGCGTGTTCTTCTCCAGACTCACACGCCTTCCATCTGTTCAGGAAGAAAACTATTTTTACGGCATTAAAAGGAGAAGGCTGTTTAGTTTAATTATAAATGGGAGAAGATTCCACGGAACTGAAAAATCCGAGAAATAGGGGTAAAAGTAAAATTAAAGTTTAAATTAGCTTCACGTAAAATTCATACTGTCGGCTTTAACAACAACTTTTGCTTTCTGATACTATTGTATAGAGGAAGTATTATTTTCAGGAAAATGTCTGGATACGAGACTTTGACGGATTTTGATATGTACGCTTAAGATCTTTTGAACTCATGGGTGATCTACCATAAAAGTTACTTGATTTGTTTCTCAGGAGTTGCTACAGATAGAGTTCAGGTATTGATTGATATGAATTCACCATTCAATTTTAGAAGAGGTGGTTTATTAAGGACTTCTGCTTCTGCTATTTTTCTATTTCCGGGAAAAGAATCATTTTTCTTAAAACATCTAATTTTGTAAGATTGTCTATGGATAGAGCTCAGATGATAACTGATATGGATTCAGCAATGAATTCTGGAGGAAGTACGGTGGTTCATAAGAGGAATTTCAAATTCCGGTTCCTTTTCCACTTTTGCTTCAGAAAATTTCCGTGAAACATATATTTCTCAGGATTGGCCATGAATGGAGCTTAGAGAATAACTGATATGGGCTTAGCAATGAATTCTGGAGGCGATACGGTGGTTCAAAGGAATTTCAAATTCTGGTTCCTTTTCTACTTCGCTTCAAAAAATTTCCTTAAAATATACATTTATCAAGATTGGTAAAAGATATAGTTTAGATAACGATTGATATGGATTCAGCATTAAATTCTGAAATGAGTAGGATAACTCACAAAAAATTTTCACTTCTTGCTCTGTCCGGCCACTCAACCAGCTGATCATACCCTAGGGTGAGTCAGGTGCCCTGGGTCTTTCAATTCCTGCTCTGGAAATGTCATTTTCGGTTCAAAAATATGCACTTTCCTTGCTATATCTATTTTTTAGGATCGGCTATTGAAAGAGCTTAAATGGCAACTGATATAAATTCAGCATGAACTTTTGAAGGAGGTAGGAGAGTCCACAAAAGATTTTCACTTCCGGTTCATCCAACTTCCGGTTCAAACATGATCTTTGAAACATTTATTTCTTTTCAGAATCGTCTATAGATAGAGCTTGGATCATGACTGATATGGTTTCAGCATTAAATTCCAGTGCGAGTAGTGGTCTTACTAAGAATTTTTAATTCCGGTTTTAGAGATGCCAGTTCCGCTTAAAATAATACATTTTTTTGCGACATCTGTGACATCTTAAATGATGATTGATATGGATTCAGCATCCAATTTTGGAGGATGTAGGAAGTTCACCAAAGATTTATGGTTCTGGAGATGTCAGTTCCGGTTTTTCCGAAAATTCGCACGACTGTACTTAATAAGTGTTTAAAAGAGCATCAAAATTCTCAACAGTTCCGTAGAAAATAAAACTTATACACCATTTACAATCCTATGAAGGCTCTTTCAAAAATATCTTGTTTCAAATGCTTTCGAAAAAAATTTACATGTGACATATGAACGCGATGACTCAAGAACGAATGCTCTTACAGTTATCCAATTACGTATATGTGTATAGATATATTATGCGAAAAAACTGAAAATACAGATAATTTGTACTCATTCTAATAATTAGATCTGGAATTATTCGAATTTTTATATTTTAATAGTATCATTTCTTATTAAAAAATATTTGATGTGGGCGGAATATGACTTTCCCTACAGACTCAATTTTATTTCCTATCTATTTCTTTAATAATTCATTAAATTCAGTTTAATTGCACAAAATAACGCGTATAATTATTTGAAATTACATTAAATATGCACTTTTATTCAATTATCGTTTTCATTGGGTAACTGGGCGTCATTTCAAAAGCAGCATAGAAAAATTCGAAAAAATCTAAAATATCCCGAGAACGGCTAGTCATAAAGGAGCTGTCTGTTTCAATTCTTTTCATGGTCAAAAATTACATATGAAACAAGCATTTAATGGATACCTTTGAGCATGCGTCGTTTTTTAATTTCAGATTTTGGTGATTTTTGAAGGGCTATTTCGCAAAAAAGTCAGGTTCCTTTCTCGAACAGTACTAAAATTTAATCAGCACTAGGTATCCCGCAAGTGATTTATCTGCCCATTTTTGTGAAAATGGGTCAATAAGTGTTTTAACGGGAGTGGATAAATACAATTTTTGAGGGCCAATATAGTGGTTGGAGTGGATAAATATAATTTTTGAGGGCCAATATAGTGGTTGGAGTGGATAAATATAATTTTTGAGGGCCAATATAGAGTAGCTGGAGTGGGTAAATACAATTTTTGAGGGTTAATACAGTGGCTGGAGTGGATAAATACAATTTTTGAGGGGCAGTATAGTGGCTGGAGTGGATAAATATAATTTTTGAGGGCCAATATAGAGTAGCTGGAGTGGATAAATATAATTTTTGAGGGTCAATATAGAGTAGCTGAAGTGGATAAATACACTTTTTGAGAGCTAGTATAGTGGCTGGAGTGGATAAATTCAATTTTTGAGGGCCAGTATAGTGGCTGGAGTGGATAAATACAATATTTGAGGGCTAATATAGCGGCTAGAGTGGATAAATACAATTTTTTATCCCGAATTGTACTAAAGTCTAATCAGCAATTAACTTACCTATTAAGTTTTATAAAAGTTGGTCAAATAGTTTTTCAGTTAGAGTGGATAAATACATTGCACAGACAGACAAATACACACACATATACGTGTGCCAAAGCCAAAGGCCCTGCCGTGCTGAAAACGCCGGTTCTCGTTAGATCACTGAAGTCAAGCAGAATCGGGTGCGGTTAGTACTTGGGTGGATGACCACCTGAGAACACCGCGTGTTGTTGGCACATTTCGGGCGCGGTAGCCTGGTGGTCTGCGCGCTGGATTTGCACGTTGCCACAACTGCCGCTGTGTTCATGCGGAGTACGATCACGTTAAACATGTGGGTCCGAAAGTCTTTCCGAGAGGTTGGTGGTAGGGGAAAGAGGGTACGGTCCCTGTGAATGCCTCCTCCACTGGGTTCCGGTCTAAATTGGGTGGCACTTCCCGGCCATCCAATTGGTTACCTTATTCCTTTCTGGTAGGTCGGACGGCCTGGGTCTCAAACAAACAAAACACATATACGTGCAAAAGTCACGCTAAAAATAGTTTTTTCGTGTTTTAAAGGTCCCAAAATGTGTAGATCCGTCGAAAACTGGAGTTGCGATTTTTGACAAGATTCTAATACTTTCCCTACACATTACCATTCATTGCAAGGAAAGCAACAAGAATTATTTTTAGAACAATGGTATGAATTGATACTAAAATTTTTATGAAAGGTATTTATTTGACGTAGTAGTGTTATTGGAATACGGTTGTCCTATTTAATACTGATAAAATTAACAACACTTACGTGGACGGAAATTTAGTGCAAAGTCTGTGTTAAACGCTCTCCTGCAGAGATGATGCACATTTAAATTCCAGAAAGATTATGATATCGTAGTTTGACAAACATTACAAGTTTCACTGTGTCGAAGACCCTGATGATACAGCTTTTTGACGAGCATTTATTACTTTGCATATCCACGTTTTACTTGTTCCTAGTATCGGCAGCCATAGGCTAACATATAAGGATTGCAGCACCACTAGAGAATTAAAGACGCTAGTATAACAAGCACGTCAAAGTGACATAGGCGTAAAAATGTTCATTACAAATTTGTGGAGTAAAGTATAATAAGTAAGAATCGGCAATAAAACTGTTATAAAAGGCACTTATTGATGTCAAAATGCTGCCATGTTGTTGTTTTACTAAAAAACTTTCGTTAAAACATCTATATCTTAGGATCTGCTTTAGTGCTTTTTGTATATGCTTTTCCTTCGTTCCGTAATTTTTCATTTTCGCAATTTCTAAAATTCTTTTGAACAGCTTCAATATAATAATGAATGAGTGATTAAAGCAAGTTTAAACTAATTACAATAAGTAAAAATATCACTAACTACAGTAAATATAATGTTTATGAAAATTGCAACACCATGAAGGAATCATCAGAATTGAATGAAATTTATTCCACAAACGATCTGTATTGATACAAATAAACGATTAAATGCACAAAGCAAAAGAAAACAATATTACATGCAGAAACTCAGTATTTGATGAAGCCACCACGCGCTGCAATGAGAGATTCTATACGACGTCGCATCGAATCAAACAAATTTCGAATTTGTAACTGAAGAAGAGCATTACAGATTTCTTCTAACCCAAAGTTTAGCTGTATTAGCTACGGGACAAGCGTCACGAGCAAGATACCGACCGATGAAATACCTGACATGTTCAATAGGTGACAAAACCGGTGAATAGGCAGGTCAAGGAAGAAGCTGTATCTGTTGTGCTGAAAGAAGTCTGGAACATTTCTAGCAACACGTGGATGGGAATTGTCCTGTTAAAATACAGCTACAGGAATGCGTTGAAGGAAGGGCACAACATCAGAATTCAGAACTTCTCTGATATACCGGTTGCTGTTGAGAGTACCCACAATACTTAGACCATAATGCTTGGCGTTTGTCTGGTATGTCGTTGGATAACGCACTTCGAAAGGTGGCGTTCACCGCCATAGCGTCTAACGTAGTTGCGGCCATCACTGTATCCCAAATTAAAGCTTGATTAATCGCAAAAGACGACTTGTTGCCAATCGGCACGCCATTGTCTATGTTGATGAGCCCATTGCAGCAGCATACGTCGATGGTGTTTTGTCAGGGGAATCCTGTACAAAGGAATTCTTGCACGCAGTCCACGATGCAGCAGACGTCAACGAATTGTTGGAGAAGACAATGACATACTTGTATCAGTGCTCTGATGTTCTGTCAACTGTCGAAATGAAGCTGTATGATCCATCCCTCCTATGCGGACGAGGTGTCTATCATCCCGTTCTGACGTAACATTACGCCGTCCGCTGCCAGATCTGCGATTCGTCCGATTTTCTTCAGTCCACTGCTTCCGCACTCGCATCACTGTCGTTGCATTGCGCTCCATACGAGCTGCTATTGCACGAGCTGCATACCAGACTATTCTGCATACAGATCTGGTATGCAGCTCCATACGAGCTGCATACAGATCTGGTATGCAGCTCCATACGAGCTGCATACCAGACTATTGTACGATAAGAACCCCCCCCCCCCCCTCCTTTCACGAAGGCCGACCATTTGTCCCCGTTCAAATTCAATAACTTGCTCATATGGCGCCTTTCATCGTCGTAGAGGCATTGTGACTTTTTATGAAACGTTTACCGCTGCTAGAGAAGCATAGTCTGTTTTCAACGTCCCGCTACAGCCCTCTATTTATACAGCTAAAACAGCAGTTCAGTGGGCGCTGCTCAGCCCACGCATGCTCAATGACTCTGAAATTCTAATTATTTACATAGTACACCCTAATTTTTATTTTCTGTAAGTTTCAGCTCAATCGCGTGATTCCTTCATGGTGTTGCATTTTTACAAACATGAGTTTAAAAGTCTGAGTTATACAAGTCCCATTGCTTTAGCTTTAGTCATTGGGACACGAGTTATTCACACATATACCAAAGCATTGGATAAAGGACAACGATTAATAAATATTGCACATTTAATGGAACGATAAACATTCCAAACTCTCCTCTCCCTTCATAGGCACCCCACAGCCCCTGAGCGTGACACAATCTTAGAAGGGCGTTCACAGACTCAACCCAACACCTATTCGCGCCCTTCTCAGAACAATTAGGAGAGTGTTCCCACCCACAAGACGTCCACAACGCCCTTGTGCCCATGTTATTGAATTTCTAGAGACGTAGATCAATTTTGGAAGAAGAGTTCATTCATGCGTTTTACAATATACACTACATACACGCATAAAGTACATAAATCCAGTACTTGCGCAAATACCGTCCGAGTACTTTTAGTCTTATATTTGCTGTAAGTATGTACGCTCAGTATATAAGAGCATTCAAAAATACAATTAATAGTTCATTTATGAAAATTTATATTTTAAATATAGGAATCTATACTACTGAAACGCGTCCGATTCTGTATGTATGTTAAACTATCACTCCAAAAGATTTAAAATATATTTTTCGCGTTGAGAGTAGCTGTTAGTCTTAAATGGGAGGTACAAATTTTGGAATGCGCATGGAAATTAAAAATAATAATTTAATTTAGATGAGTCCAAATTTCTGGATAACTAACACTTTTATTTAAAGTGCCAATAAGGATAAACAGGTACAATATATAGTGTCCAGAATTAATGCATAATTGGAAAAATGGTATAAGATTCAAAAAGTAGTAAACAGATGAATATCAGTCATTGAGTACAGATAAAATACGGATTAAATATACTAGTTGCGAATAGCTAGTCGTGAATAACAAGCAGTATATGGGGTAAGTGATCAAATTTTTAGAATTGCAAGAAAATCAATAACCTCCCTCCAAATCCTCCAACTGTTATGCTTTAGTGGGTGTCCCATTTAAGCTATTTCGATAATTCGATAGGAACTTACTTTCTTTATATATATAATGTATAAGGGAAGTATTGTGGCAGGGTCGAATATTCGAACTTGAGTTTTCGACGAGAGAGCACGTTTCAAGCATCCCTGATCACGAAGCGAACACTTTTGAAGTGATGTCTGTGTGTGTGTGTGTGTGTGTGAGAAAGTATGTGTGTGTGTGTGTGTGTGTGTGTGTCAGTGAGTCTATGGAGACGATATCTCACGAGCGAATGGAGCGATTCGAATGAAATTTGGTACAAAAATCACAATACTGGAAGCTTATTGTTTTAAAACACAATCGAATGTTCAGATCCCCCCTAAATTTTCGAGTGAAATTTTAAAAAATCATCAACAAATCAAAATCTTTATTAAAGTTAAGCAAGTAGACATTTCTTATGTAATTTTCCCTTAAAATACGATTGCCATAAACTTTAGAACGTAAGCATGAACCGTTCTTGAGATATTGTACATTTTTCAAATGAATTTATCAAAATATCCCACAAATTAAAAAAATATTAACTATTAAGAAACATGTTCACTTTTCATATGTAATATCATGCGCTAAATTGGGTGACATCATTCTCCTGGATCTAACTCGCTCCATTCACGGGAAAAGATACTTTGAGTAATACTTTTTTATTTGAACGCCAATAGTCATTTATCCGCTGTAAGAATAAATTATTTCTCCATCCATGACGCTTGGCGAGATTTTGGCGACGAATTTAGCGGAATGTCGCCAACTTGGCGACATTTTAAAATGTTGCCAAGTTAATGAAATTCTCGCCAACTGGATAAAAATGACGCTAAATCAATGAAAATGACGACTAATTGAAGAAAATTCAATATCTTGGAAAGAATATAAGTATCTACAATAAGAATAACATTTGTTTTAACTGTAAAAGTAGTAAATTCATTGCATTATATAAGGAAAGTCATGTGCTGCCCACATTAGATTTTTTTTTTTATGTTTTCACAGTAGGGAGGAAATATCATACTTAACACATAATTTTACATACAAACTATCAAATTTCAATTATGTGGGGAAAGAATCTGACGTGGGCAGAATATGAATTTCCTTGCATAATGCAATGATTTTACATTCAGCAGTGAAATAAGCATGCACCACCAAATCAACGGCACCAAGTTTTTGACGTTAAACTTTTCATATCCACAAACATCCTACAAGCTATTTCGTAATGATAAATTAATTTATATTTCGTGCAATCTGACTTGGCAATAGAGAGTTACAAGAAAATTTACGAACCCTTACTAAACGATATCGTTTAAATAATAAAGTTTTTTAGTGATTAAATTCTGAAATAACACAATATAAGATCGATGATTTGAGTTCTAGTCAATAGATTGATAAAATTATGAATTTGCGAGTACATTTTTTCATGATCATAAACATTCTTAACACTTTCCAACGTCGTTGTAAAGTATTAATCACTTTGTTCATTCTGTCTGTCTGTCTGTTCGTTAGAACGATAACTGCAGTAAAAATGACTTTATCAAAATCAGATTTTAGTATGTTGTTGAAACGGTCTGTGATCATACGAGAATGAAAATGAATAATATCACCTTATTAAGAAATGAAATACAAACTTTATCTAGGACATAATTTTTCAAACATTTTTTAAGCGGAGTTAAATTTCCCAAATTGCTTCAAAAATGTCAAAAAATATTCAAATTATCACGTAAAATGTGTAAAAAAAATTTCAGCAAAATATATTAAATAGTTTTTTAAATAAAAGAACTGGAATAATAATTACACATAAACTGGAATAATAATTACATATAAATCATACATAAAGCATTGATGATGAAACGCTTTCCAACTGCAATGCAATTTTATTTAAACATCTCTAAAATGCAATACATTCAGCGGTAATATTTAAAAAATTATCACGATGCTACAATAATTCATTATATTTGAAAACTTCAAACTTCATCGAAAAAAAAATGAACTTTATTCAAATGACTTCATTGAAATATAAATCGCCTGGCTCTCAATGCAAAAGCAGTAAATATTTCATTCATAAACTTTCATTCCATTCCTTTCATTCATAACAATACTACAATAATTATTTTACTTAGAAATTTAAAACCATGGAGGTAAACGTATTTTCTAACTTCATGCTTAAAACTTCATCGAAAAACGTAATACAATCGAATCGTCTGCATCTCTATATAAAATCAATGAATGTTTCATTCATATCAGTTATATTGCAGACTCTAGAGCTAAATAATTTTCCATTAATGAAATTCAGCAATTCTTATACAACTCATCTTACAGCTTGATGTGTTTACATTCTCCATACGTGAAAATTGGGCTTCGTTGTAGAAATAATCAAAGCTTTATGATCATTTAAACTCAAATATATTATAATTGCGTCATTTCAGAATACAGATGCACAGAAATTAAGCAAAAATAAAGAGGTTTTAGAACAGATACAACACTAAATACAAATTAAAGAGAACTTTAAAAAATCACGATTTTGACTCAAGATGGATGCGATATTTTATTTTGAAGTGGGTCACGTGATCTCTTCATTTAATATGGGTGTAATTATTATTTTAATTTTTATTATAAAAACTACCGAATATATTTTGCTGAAGTTTTTTTCATATGTTTTATGGGACAATTTGATTATTTTTAAAAACTTTCGTAACAATTTGTAAATTTTAAATTTGCTTAAAAAATGTTTGAAAAATTAGGTCCCATAGGGTTCAATGTATTTCATTTTTTCAATCCGGGTTCAATCCAAATCTAATTGTGTGATATTATTCATTTATATTCCCATATGTCCCACAGACAGTTTGAACAACATACTAAAATTTCATTTTGATAAAGTTATTTTTATGGCAGTTTTATGGTGCGAACGGACAAACATACAGACAGACAGAATGAACAAAGTCATAAATACTTTTCAACTATGTTGTAAAGTGTTAAAAATATCACCGCAGAATGTATCACATTTTAGAGCTGTGTAAATAAATTGTATTTCACAATCAATGCTGTATGCATGATTGATTTTTCTTGTTTTTAAGTAATGAAATTGGAAAAGCGAATCTGTTAATATGTCAACCCTTCTAGACAAAGTCGCCGAATATGAGTATAAATAAAACTTCCCCATCATCAATATGTTATTAAAATTGAATTATCGCAATGTAAATCGAAATTGGGTTCTTTTGGCGCCTTTATTTTACAGAATAAATGATTCAGTTATATATGAACAAATTAACATGTAAATACCATTAAAATTATATTACTAGCGAGTGAAACATAAAATTGAGTGATGAATTTCTTAAAGTGAAAATATAAAACTATCTCCAAAAAAGTCATTTTCGTAAATGGAATATGTTAGATACACTATAATGACGTTTATGGATTTGCTGTGTAGTATTGCATTTGGAAAATATATTTATTTAATACTTATCACCTTTTAAATACACTTATTTAAAAAATATTCCATATTTCAGGAAGGGTTTATCTCAGTATTATAAAACGAATTCATTCTAATCATTCGTTTCCTATGGAATGATTATTTGTACTTTAATCAGAACATTAACAGGTTTGAATATTTTTATTTTTATGATCTTTATTTCAAGGAATCATAAAAAAAATCTGATGTGTGCAGTTAATGACTTTCCTTATATAATGCAATGAATTTACTACTTTTACGGTAAAAAAAAAATAGATTATTTTTATAGTAGTTATTTATATTCTATCCAAGATATTGAATTCTCGTCAATGAGTCGTCATTTTCCACGTCGTCATCATCAATGAGTCGTCATTGATTTAGCGTCATTTTTAGCCATTTGGCGAGTTTTTCATTAATTTAGCAACATTTAAAAAAGTCGCCAAGTTGGCGACATTCCACCAAATTTGTCGCCAATAGTCATTTATCTTCTGTAAGAATAACTTATTTCTCCGTCCATAATGCTTGGCGAGATTTTGGCGACGAATTTGGCGGAATGTCGCCAATTTGGCGACTTTTAAATGTTGCCAAATTAACAAAAATCTCGCCAAATTGAAGAAAATTCATTATCTTGGAAAGAATATAAGAATCTACTATAAGAATAACATTTTTTTAACTGTAAAAGTAGTAAATTCATTGTATTATATAAGGAAAGTCATGTGCTGCCCACATCAGATTTTTTACAGATAATCCTATTGAAAGAAGAGTGACGAATGTGTAAGAAATTACAGCCACTTCAAATTGTTACATCCAATTGAATTCATATCGCTTACCGTAGAATTTCATCGATCCGCCCTCTCCGGAAAAGATCTTATCTTTTTATCTCAAATCGAAATTCTGAAAAATTCCGAAAAATAGCCCCACTCCTATCATCAGAAAATATAAAAAAAAGTCCATTGTTTAATAAAAAAATCTGATGTGGACAACACATGACTTTCCTTATATAAAGCAATGAATTTACTACATTTACAGTAAAAAAAATGGGTTTTTCTTATAGTAGATACTTCCATTCTTTACAAGACATTGAATTTTCGACAATTAGTTGTCATTTTTATTGACTTTTATCCATGTAACTTTTATCCATGACTTTTATCCACGTAATTTTTATCCATGTGGCGAGATTTTCGTTAATTTGGCAACATTTCAAAAAGTCGCCAAGTTGGCTAGATTTTCGTTCATTTGGCAACATTTCAAAAAGTCGCCAAGTTGGCGAGATTTTCGTTAATTTGGCAACATTTCAAAAAGTGGCCAAGTTGGCGACATTCCGCCAAATTCGTCACCAAAATCTCGCCAAGCGTTATGGACGGAGATGTAAGTTATTCGTATAGTGGGATAAGTGACTACTGGCGTTCAGATACAAAAGTATTACTCAGAGTATCTTTTCTCATGAACGTAACGAGCTAGATCCACGAGAATGATGGCACCCAATTTATCGCATGATATTACATATGAAAAGTGAACATGTTCAGTTAACAGTTAATATTTTCTTGTAATTTACGGGATTGTTTGATAAATTTATTTGGAAAATGTGCAATATCTCGAGAACGGTTCATGCTAGAGTTCTAAAGTTTATGTCAATCGTTTTCTAAGGGAAAATTGCATAAGAAATGTCTATTTGCGTAACTTTAATAAAGGTTTTGATTTTTTGATGATTTTTTCAAAATTTTACTCGAAAATTTAGGGGGTTTTGAACATTCGATTACGTTTAAAAACAATAGGCTTTCAGTATTCATGGATTGTGAATTTTGTACCAAATTTCATTCGAATCTCTACATTTGTTCGTGAGATATCGTCTCACTGACACACACACACGCATGCTTCCACACCACATACACACACATGCTTTCACACCACACACACACATGCTTTCATACACACACATGCTTTCACACCACACACACACATGCTTTCATACACACACACACACAGACATCACCTCAAAAATATTTGATTCGTGATCAGGAATGCTTGAAACGTGCTCTCCCGTCGAAAACTCGAATTCGAATTTTCGACCCCGTCACAATACTTTCCTTATACATTATGCATATAAAGAAAGTAATAAATGTATTGATAAAATTATACTTCATTTCCTTCAGCTGAAAATCCCGAGTAAGCTTTCTGTTCCCTACATACTCCGTGTTTCCTGTTGCATTTAAGGTGTCGGATCGACGGAATTGTAGTTGTTTCTTTTAACTGAAAATTCTCAGTAAGAGCTACTCTGCATTTTCAGTCATTGTCCTTTAAGTTTCAGGGGTCGGATTGACGGAATTCTACGGTCATTCTTTTGAGAGATTGTGTGGAAAATAAAAAAAATATATTTTCTACGATATGGAGACCGGTTCAAGGTAATTTCCATATAATGTTTCTAATTTGTTTCACGTTAAAACTGAGCACATATATCGTGCTACTGGATAATCGTGAGAATATTTGTTTTATCATTTTCAACCAATTCAATTAAAAACGCGTAATATCTCAAAAAGAGCACGTGTCAGTGCCATTTATTTTTAAGTAAAAATAATATTTAAAGGATTAATCATTTAGCATTATATACCAAAATTATTCTTAAGATTTTTTTTAAATTTTACAAAATAAATTTTTAAAAATTCTTCCCCTGGTCCAATTTAGAGGAAAATCATTAATCCTGTTATGTTGATTGAAATATTTGTACCCAATGTAATTTAATCATTCATTTTATTCGAGAAAAATTGTTCCAAGAGACCTATTAGCAGACTGACGAGAGAAACAATTGATTCGGAAGAAAACAATTGATCAAGGATACTGAAAATGTCAATTCATCAAAATTGAGAAAGAATTGAGTTTTTGTCTGTATTACAATTCTTATATTCTACATATACTATGCATTGTAAGGAAAGTAAAAAGGAGGGTTATCCAATAAATCAAAATGCTGGCTCAGCTATTACGTGATGAGACTTGAAAGTATTCCTAGATTAATAGTTGTGATGGGCATACATTGGTGAGCGTTCTCAAGTTATGGATTATGGGGAGTTTTAGTACCAAAATTGGCGGCTCGGGGTGTTTTTTTTCGCATTTAAATTTATTAACAAGTAAATAATTCATAAAAATCTGATGTAGGCAGCACATGACTTTCCTTATATAATGCAATGAATTTACTACTTTTACAGCAAAAAATATAGGTTATTCTTATAGCAGATACTTATATTCTTTCGAAGATATTGAATTTTCGTCAATGAGTCGTCATTTTCATTGATTTAGTGTCATTTTTATCCATTTGGCGAGATTTTCGTTAATTTGGCTACATTGAAAAAAAATCGCTAAGTTGGTGACATTCCGCCAAATTCGTCGCCAAAATCGCGCCAAGCGTTATGGACGGAAAAATAAGTTATTCTTATAGCAGATAAATGACTATTGGCGTTCAAATGCAAACGTATTACTCAAAGTATCTTTTCTCATGAATGGAACGAGCTAGATTCGCGAGAATGATGTCACCCAATTTATTGCATGATATTTCATCTGAAAAGTGAACGTGTCTCTCAGCAGTTAATATATTTTTTTAATTTATGGGATTTTTTGATAAATTTATTCGAAAAATGTGCAATATTTCGAGAACGGTTCATGCTAGCGTTCCAAAGTTTATGTCAATCGTTTTCTAAGGAAAAATTATATAAGAAATGTCTACTTGCGTAACTTTATTACAGGTTTTGATTTTTTAATGATTTTTTCAAAGTTTCTCTCGAAAATTTAGGGGGTTCTGAACATTCGATTACGCCTAAAAACAATAGACTTCCAGTATTTACAGATTGTGATTTTTGCACCAAATTTCATTCAAATCGCTTAATTCGTTCGTGAGATATCGTCTCCACACACACACACACACACACACACATCATTTCAAAAACGCCTGATTCGTGCTTGAAACGTGCTCTCCCGTCGAAAACTCGAATTCGAATTTTCGACCCCGTCACAATACTTTCCTTATACATTATGTATATAAGGAAAGTAAAAAGTATGCATGCCAGCTCCAAATGTGTATTAAAAAGGTAGGTCATGTAAAAATTGTCTCGTCTAACTATATCTAATTGAAACCCAGTTTGTTCGGTAAATAAATCAATAGATTTCAATGGAATTTCTTTAAATTGGATATTTTCTCTACTTCACAGCGAGTAATCCCGTCTATATTAAGAATTTTAAGGGCCAGGGTTAGTCGATATAATAACAAGAAAGGTCAATCATACATAAAGCATTGATTATAAAACACTTTACAACTGAAATGCAATATTATTTAAACATCTCTAAAATGCGATACATTCAGCGATGATACTTTTTAAGTTATTACAGTACTACAGTAATTTATTATGCGTGATAACTTAAAACTTCGTCGAATCGTCTGCCTCTCTATGTAAAATTAATGAATATTTCATTCATATCACTTATATTCCAACCGACAGAGCTAAATAATTTTGCGTGAAAAATATTCAGTAATTCTTATACATCTCACCTTACAATTGCTTGATTTGTTTGCATTCTGCATAAGTTAAAAATTAGGAGAAATAATTAAAGCTTAATAATTATTTGAAGTAAAAAATATTGTAATTGCGTTGGCACAGAATTTAGATACACAGAAAATATGCAAAAATAAAGCGGTTTTATGACGGATGCAACACTAAATATAAATTTAAAAGATCCTTAAATATCACAATTTTTACACACGGAAAACAAATGGATGCCATATTTTATTTTGCAATGAGTCACGTGATCTCTTCATATATCATGGGGGTAACTATTATTTCGATTTTTATTTAAAAAACTACCCAACATATTTTCTGAAATTTTTTTCTACATTTTATGCGATAATTTTAATATTTCCTAAAATTTCCGAAGCAATTTGTGATTTTTAACTTAGCTTAAAAAGTGTTTGAATAATTAAGTACCATAGGGTTCAGTGTATGTCATTTGTTTCAACCCTAGTTAAATTCAAAACTAATCGGGTAATATTATTCATTTTCATTTTCATATGTTCCACAGACCGGCTCAACAATAAAATAAAATTTCATTTTGATAAAGTCATTTTTATGGCAGTTATCGTGCGAACGGACAGACAGACAGAATGAACAAAGTCATAGACATTTTTCAACTATGTTGGAAAGTGTTGAAATCGCAAAGTCAAACCCTTCCATTGATATAAAACTATGCGGACAGCTCTTTTCCAAAAACATTAAAAAAAATCTGATGTGGGCAACACATGACTTTCTTAATATAATGCAATGAATTTACTCCTTTTACAGACAAAAAATAATGTATAAGATCCACGGTACTGTGCTTTTGACGATAAATTGTGCATTTGGCGATTTTCCGGATGACAACATGCAATACTATTTCCCAATGTTACCAATTAATTTACATTTCACACAACTCTAAATTAACAACTATCAATATTGATAGCATCCTCAATAAGTGATATAGTCCACACTGAAGTAAACCTTTTTTCGATTTAAATTTTAGTTTAAGAAATATTTAATGTAACAAAGTCAAAGACAAAATATTTCAGCTGCAAGTTCGTGTCCTGAATAGCAAGACCACGAATTTTTGCATAAATGGATCTACATAGTTGAATTTTCCCGTCTCTCGAGTTTTTCTGTGTTGTAACGCAAAAACAATAGTATACAAAAACATAAAATGTAGCACATTTAAAGAAAAATAATAGGGTAACACAGTAAAATAAACCGTTTCTTGATTTAAACTTCAGTTTGATTTAAGATAGCTTTCGAAGTGAGTTAAGGGGGTCAGCGATACATAGCCGAAAAGGGCCGGAGACCGTAATTAATTAAAATAATGTGATATATCCAACACGTGCGTTTCTCTACAGATTAACAAATTTTGGTTTCTGATGTTTTAAATTCTACAGAACTACTCTAACTGTAATAACATTATTACTAGGTCACTCTCTTGTTAACAATTAAAATATGCATAAATAAAGAGATTATTGGTGTATTGATCAAAATAATCTTACCAAATTTCATGTTATTCGTTTCATTATAGGTTGAGATTGGTAGAAAAGTTTTCAATGTCTCTGTAACGGCTTAAGATAACTTTGAAATAACAGTGTACATTTATTGCTCATTAAAATACTTATAAAGAATTCATTCATTTGATAATAGTGTGAACACATTTAAATTCATACCTTGACTTGTTTAAATAATATTTTCCTCTTTTTCGATTAAAAAAATCACTATCTCAATAAGCCGGCCACTCAATATGCTGCTCATACCTCAGGGTTCTGGGTTTCCGACCTTCTCAATAACGGCGCGTGTAATCGTTCAGCCTATTTTGTAATCCGCTTTAAATTAAAAAGCTTCACAAAGTTGTTGACAACTTGAAAAGGAAACTTTTAAAGAATTTGTACGAAATATTTAGGAAGAATAACTCCGGCACGGAATCTAAAAACAGTCACATATTTGTTTTCATTCTGATAATGAAGGGTGATACGGAAATAAACTCTATGGAATATGATTATGTGTAAGACCCAGGTTACCCGACTCACCCTAGGGTATGAGCAGCTGTTTGAGTGGCCGGGGAATATGATTATGTGTAAAATCCGAGTGGGGACTCACACGCAAGATATTTTCCCTACTAAATTGAAATTAGTTAATCTGTAAGAAAGTTAATATAATGGAATCATATTTTTCTCCTGAAACTGAAAAAATTGAATTTTTGCCAAACACTTTTTTTTTTTGAGGAACCGTTTCGCTATTCATTCAAGAAATAGATTCTTAAAGAGACTCCGATGAATAATGCATTGTTTGTGATGGAAAAGAATCATTAAAGTTCCATTCAGTTCTTTCGAACCATTCATTAAAATTCTTAAATGCATCAGTGTTTGTTATTCCATTACGTCTAAGGCCATTCGAATTTCATTTAGTTCCGTTTTCAATTTCAGCCTATACTGGTGAATTTTACTTTAAAATGTTCAAAGTTTCAGAAATCTCATCAGTAAAATTTTACATTTAAATGACAGATTTTATCGATTAATCGCACATGAACGGATATTTTTTTTTTGACGCTACGTCTGGCAAATCGTCTGCTCATTATCTAGTATATTTAAACTAAGTACGGCTCCTTGTAATGTGTATGGGTGTATCCAGTGCTAGATTAGCGTGTTTGAGGCTTCACCCCTTGACTAACATTATTTTGCAGCGTCTTTTGTTCACAGTATAAAAAATCTGATGTGGGTAACACATGACTTTCTTTATATAATGCAATGAATTTACTACTTTTACAGTTAAACAAAATGTTATTCTTATAGTAAATACTTATATTCTTTCCAAGATAATGAATTTTCTTCAATGAGTCGTCATTTTCATTGATTTAGCGTCATTTTTATCCATTTGGCGAGATTTTCTTTTATTTGGCAACTTTTAAAAATGTCGCCAAGTTGGCGACATTCCGCTAAATTTGTCGACAAAATCTCATCAAACGCTATGGATGGAGAAATAAGTTATTCTTACAGCACATAAATGACTGTTGGCGTTCTAATGCAACAATATTACTCAAACTATCTATTCTCGTGAATGGAACGAGTTAGATCCATGAGAACGATGTCACTAAATTTATCGCATGATATTACATTTGAAAAGCAAACATGTTTCTCAACAGTTAATATTTTTTTTCAATTTATGGGATTTTTTTGACAAATTTATTTTAAAAATGTGCAATATCTCGAGAACGGTTCATGCTAGCGTTCTAAAGTTTATGTCAATCGTTTTCTAAGGAAAAATTACATAAGAAATGTTTATTTGCATAACTTTATTAAAAGTTTTGATTTTTTGATGATTTTTTCGAAATTTCACTCGAAAATTTAGGGGGGTTCTGAACATTCGATTGTGTTTTAAAACAATAGGCTTCCAGTATTCATGGATTGTGATTTTTGTACCAAATTTCATTTCATTTGAATCGCTCCATTCGTTTGTGAGATCACTGACACACATCGTTCAGACTCACTGACACACACGCACACACGCACACACACACACACACACACACACACAAACAGACACACTGACACACACACACACATACACAAACACACAGACTCACTGACACACACATACACACAAACACATAGACTCACTGACACACACACACACACACACACACACACACACACACACACACACAAACACACACACACACACAAACACACACAAACACATACACACACACACACGCAGACATCACCTCAAAAGTGTTCGATTCGTAATCAGGGATGGTTGAAACGTGCTCTCCTGTCGAAAATTCGAAATCGAATTTTGACCCAGTCACAATACTTTCCTTATACGTACATTATGTATATAAGGAAAGTAATAATTAAAGCAATCACGTCTTTTAAAGAGTCGCCAACATTAAAAGAATTGAAAAATTTCCATATCAGTTTATTCTAGTATAATGTGGTTGAATTTTCAATTTTCTTATGAAAAATTACTCGTAAATTAATAATTTAATTATGTTTAAACATTTTATATATTTAAGTATTATGATGTTAGTCGTATGATGTCAGATTTTATATAATTTTTAAGTCTGACTTCTTAAAAATCGAAAGTTCATTTTTTCCAATCCTATCACAATCAAATCAGCATTACGATAATGCAAATTAAATTCATTACCTAATTTCACAGATTTTACCCAATTTAAAAAATTATATATATATATATATATATATGTATATATATACATATATATATTTATATATATATATATATGTATAAATATATATATATATATATGTATATATATATTTATATATATATATGTATAAATATATATATATATATATGTATATATATATATATTTATATATATTTATATATATATATATATATATATATATACATATATATATATATATATATATATACATATATATATATATATATATATATATATATATATATATATATATATATATATATATATATATATATGTATATATAATTATCTTTTGTCTCAATTTTTGAAAAAGTATGATGCGGGTTCGCTTTTACGAGAAAAATAGATTTTATATAAGTATTCGTAAACACACCTGACATATTATCTGTAATATGTAAGGCAGGGCTCTTAAAAATAAAAATAAAATACTGATTTTAGCAAAGTAATCACAGTGGCTTTCGGTAGTATTTTAGTCATTTACTAGCCGAAAACCCGTTGAAAATCCACGGTTCCACATTAAGCAACCACCGAATAAGGCAAATTTTTGAATAATTCGTGTTTCTTATTTATTCGAAAAATCGAACATTTGGTTTTGAGGCACCCCCAAAAGTTGAAAATATCGGAAAACTGAAATTGCACATGTTCTTCCTGTCGAACTATCTACCAGTACACTGAATTTGAAGTCTGTATCTCATTCAGAAGCATGTTTTTTTTATCAATTCTCCTTTCGAACGTTTTCCTCTGGAGCACCCCCTTAAACGAAAAATTTTAAAAAACTATATTCGTTTTGGGTGTTTTCATCAAATGATTAGTCCATATATCAAATTTCAAGCCTCTACCAAATTTTAAAGGAGCAGTTTCTCATTTATACGGAAAATCGAACAATTTTTGTGTGCGGCACTCCCTTAAGTAAAAAATATTGGAAATCTGAAATTGCACACTCTTTTCCTTTCGAACGGTTTACCCATATACTAAATTTGAAGTCCCTATCTTATAGCAAAGCATGCTTTCCTATCATTTCACTTTTCGAACGTTTTGGTGTGGAGCATCCCTTCTAGAGAATGTTTTCGAAAAATTCGAATTTTCCAGGGGGTTTTATCGAACGACCGAGCCGTGTACCAAATTGCAAATCTGTATCTATTCGGGAAGTGCTTAAAAAAGCGTGACAGACAGCCAGATAGACAGACAGACGGACACTTGGCAATAAGTATATACTAGCCGAATACCCGTTGAAAATCAACGGTCTCGCAATATGCAACCCCTGAGTAATGTTAATTTTTTAACAATTCGGGTTTCACATTTATTCGACAAATCGAATATTTTGGTGTGCAGAACCCCCTAAAGAAGAAAATATTGGCATTTCTTCCTTTCGAATTATTTCGAACCCGTACACCACATTAAAGTCTATCTCATCTCGAGGCACCCCTATATTAGTATTTCTCCTTTGGAACTTTTTTCTGGGAAGCACACCCATAAATGAACATTTTCGAAAAACTCTCTTTGTCTTGGGTTTTTTATCAGATGATTGGTGCATATACCGAATATCAAGCCTCTATCACATTTAAAAAGAAGCTTGCCTTATTTATTCGAAAAATTGAACATATTAGCGTGCGGCACCCCTTAATGTAGCAAATATTGTAAATATGAAATTTCACGCTTTCTTCCTTTCAAACTATCTACCTGTACACCAAATTTGAAGTCTCTATCCTATCGAGAAGCATGTTTTTTCTATCACTTCAACTTTCGAACGTTTTTCTGTGTAGCACCCTGTTAATGAACATTTTTGTCAAACTGTATTCATGTTTGGTTTTTTTGGCAAATGGTTAGTCCATATACTAAATTTCAAGCTTCTATCACATTGTAAAGGGGGCGTTTTTCATTTTTTAGGCAAATCGAACATTTTAGTGATCGGCACCCCCTACAATAGCAAATGTTGGAAGACTGAAATTGCACACTTTCCTCCTTTCCAACTTCTTACCCGTACACCAAATTTGAAGTCTCTATCTCATCGTGAAGCATGCTTTTCTAGCATTTCATCTTTCGAATGCTTTTGTGTGGAGTTTTTAAAGGAGCGTTTCTCCCTTATTCAAAAAATCGAACATTTTGGTGTGCGGCACCCCCCTAAAGTAGAAAATATTGGTAAACTGAAATTGTACACTTCCTTCCTTTCAAACTATCAACCCTTACACCAAATTTTCTATCTCTATCTCATTCCAAAGCATGGTTTTTTATCAATTGACTTTTCGAACGTTTTACTCTGGAGCACCCCTTTAAACGAACATGTTTGAAAAACTGTATTCGTCTTGGGTGTTTTCGTCAAATTATTAGCCCATATACCAAATTTTAAGCCTCTATCAAATTTTAAAGGCGCCTTTTCTCATTTATTCCGTAAATCGAACGTTTTGGTGCGCGACACCCCCTTAAGTAGAAAATTTTGGAAATCTGAAATTGCACACTTTCTTCCTTTCGAGTGATTTACCCATATACCAAATATGAAGTCTCTATCTCATTGCAAAGCATGCTTTCCCGTCATTTCACTTTTCGAACGTTTTGGTGTGGGGCACCCCCTCTATAGAACGTTTTCGAAAAATTCGATTTTTCCAGGGGGTTTTATCGAACGACCGAGCCGTGTACCAAATTGCAAGTCTCTATCTATTCGGGAAGTTCCTAAAAAAAGCGTGACAGACAGACGGACAGACAGACGGACAGACAGACGGACAGACAGACAGACGGATACTTGGCAATTAGTATATACTAGCCGAATACCCGTTGAAAATCAACGGTATCGCAATAAGCAACCCCTGAGTAATGTAAATTTTATAATAATTCGATTTCACATTTATTCGACAGATGGAATATTTTGGTGTGCAGAACCCCCTAAAGGAGAAAATATTGGGAAACTAAATTTGCGGATTTCTTCCTCTGTTTTTCTTGTGTTTTTTACCAGATTATTGGTCCATATACCAAAAATCAAGCCTCTATCACATTTAAAAGGAAGAGCACCAAATTTGAAGTCTCTATCTCGTAGCGAAGCATGCTTTTCTAGCATTTCACCTTTCGAAAACTTTAGTGCGGAGTGTCTACCCCCTTAAATACACATTTTTGAAAAACTTCATTCTTTCTGTGATTTCAATGAAATGATTCGCCCATATACCAAATATCAAGCTTCTATCACGTTTCAAAAGGAGCATTTCTCCTTTATTCGGCAAATCGAACATATTAGTGTGCGCACCCCTGAAAGTAACAAATATTGGAAATCTGAAATTTCACGCTTTCTTCTTTTCAAACTATCTACCCTTACACCAAATATATCAAATATACCAAATACACCAAATATATAATTGATATATCTGTCTCATTTCGAAACATGGTTTTTTAGCAATTCACTTTTCGAACGTTTCACTCTTTAGCACCCCCTTAAACGAACATTGTTGATGAACTATATTCGTCTTGCGTGTTTCCGTCAAATGATTAGCCCATATACCAAATTTCAAGCCTCTATCAAATTTTAAAGCAGCGTTTTCTCATTTTTTCTGTAAATCGAACATTTTGGCATGCGGCACCCCCTTAAGTAGAAAATATTGGAAATCTGAAATTGCACGTTTTCTTCCTTTCGAACGATTTACCCATACACCAAATTTGAAGTCTCTACCTCATCGCAAAGCATTCTTTTCTATCATTTAACTTTTCGAACGTTTTAGTGTGCGGCACCCCCTTAAGTAGAACATATTGGAAATCTGAAATTCCACATTTTCTTTGTTTCAAACGATTTACCCATACTCCAAACTTGAAGTCTCTATCTCATCGCAAAGCATGCTCTCCTATCATATCACTTTTCGAACGTTTTGGTGTGCTACACCCCCCCTTAAGGAAGAATTATTGGAAATCTGAAATTGCACACTTTCTTCCTTTCGAGTGATTTACCCATATACCGAATTTGAAGTCTCTATCTCATCGAAAAGCATGCTTTCCCGTCATTTCACTTTTCGAATGTTTTGGTGTGGGGCATCCCCTCTATAGAACGTTTTCGAAAAATTCGATTTTTCCAGGGGTTTTTATCGAACGACCGAGCCGTGTACCAAATTGCAAGTCTCTATCTATTCGGGAAGTGCCTGAAAAAGGCGTGACAGACAGACGGACAGACAGACGGACAGACAGACAGACGGACACTTGGCAATTAGTATATACTAGCCGCATACCCGTTGAAAATCAACGACCCCACATTAAGCAACCCCTGAATAATGTCAATTTTTTAATAATTCGCGTTTCTTATTTATTCGACAAATCGAACATTTTGTTTTGAGGCACCCCCAAAAGTTCAAAATATCGGAAAACTGAAATTGCACATGTTCTTCCTTTCGAACTATCTACCTGTACACCAAATTTGAAGTCTGTATCTTATTTCGAAGCATGTTTTTTTTTATCAATTCACATTTCGAACGTTTTCCTCTGGAGAACCCCCTTAAACGAACATTTTTGAAAAATTATATTCGTTTTGGGTTTTTTCATCAAATGATTAGTCTATATATAAAATTTTGAGCCTCTATCAAATTTTAAAGGGGCCGTTTCTCATTTATTCGGAAAATCGAACATTTTCGTGTGTGGCAACCCCTTAAGTAGGAAATATTGGAAATCTGAAATTACACACTTTCTTCCTTTCGAACGGTTTACCTATGTACCAAATTTGAAGTCCCTATCTTATCGCAAAGCAGGCTTTCCTATCATTTCACTTTTCGAACGTTTTGGTGTGCGGCACCCCCTTGAATAGAAAATATTGGAAATCTGAAAATGCACACTTTCTGCCTTTCGAACGATTTACCCATACACCAAATTTGAAGTCTCTACCTCATCGCAAAGCATACTCTCCTATCATTTCACTTTTCGAACGCTTTGGTGTGCGGCACCCCCTTGAATAGAAAATATTGGAAATCTGAAAATGCACACTTTCTGCCTTTCGAACGATTTACCCATACACCAAATTTGAAGTCTCTACCTCATCGCAAAGCATACTCTCCTATCATTTTCACTTTTCGAACGTTTTGGTGTGCTGCACCCCCCCCCCCCCCTTAAGTAGAAAATATTGGAAATCTGAAATTGCACACTTTCTTCCTTTCGAACGATTTACCCATACACCAAATTTGAAGTCTCTATCTCATCGCAAAGCATGCTTTCCTGTCATTTCACTTTTCGAACGTTTTGGTGTGGGGCACCCCCTCTATAGAACGTTTTCGAAAAATTCGATTTTTCCAGGGGGTTTTATCGAACGACCGAGCCGTGTACCAAATTGCAAGTCTCTATCTATTCGGGAAGTGCCTAAAAAAGGCGTGACAGACAGATGGACAGCAGACAGACAGACAGACGGACAGACAGACAGACAGACAGACGGACACTTGGCAATTAGTATATATAATAATAATAATAGATAGATAGCTGTTTCAACAGTCGGAAGTGCTAACATTTCATCTCAAAACTGTAGAAACCTGCGAATGTCGTTTCCCAACAACGGTCATCATTCGGCGGGTCGGCTGCGTTTAGGAAGTGCAGTTATCTGAGAGGGATATTCTCTATATATTCGCTACAAGGATAACTTGAATTCATTGTGAACGCCGAGACAGGCTAATGACTCAGTTTTGCCTTTTTATGCATGCGTTATGCGTATTTTGATTGGTCTTTTACTATAACAGCCGAATTTCTTTTGAATATCAATTTAGAATACTTTTATCTATTAAAAAATATAACTTTGAATATTTGTTTTATAAATGAGTTGATGCCATGCAGCGTTAAAATCCTGTAGCGTTTATGAGATAGATTTGGTGGAGGTTTATTGTTTTTCTACATACCTCTCTACCGTTAAGTGTTTATATAATATGAAAGAATTCATATAATATGTACTGAACTGAGTGAGCGAGGGAACGAGCGAGAAGGGGGGGGGGGGTGATGTCTTAAAATTATTGAAAGCCTCCACTATAGCTAGAATCTTGGTTTGGGTATCATTAGACCCGCTTTAGCTTCGAAACAAGGGAAACATATAAAATTTCAAAAATTCTAAGCAGTGAGATAATGCAAAGGGATAAAAAAAGCCTTTCATCTCAAAAACAATACATGCAAAATTTGATATATTTTTGCTATCAACTATTAAACCTTGTTATCAAAAATTTTGATTAAGTGTACAGGTGCCGTATTTAATGCCCACAAGCCAGTGAGAACACGTGAAACGCGTGTGAATAGCCAGTAGTTTAATATATATTAATATATTATATTAATATATATTATATGTTAATATAATATATTAATATATAATATATATTAATATATTATATATTATTATAATATATTAAAGTTTGCTCACTGTGGATTGATGAAAAGCATCGTTTCCAACACTTTTCTGGCTTTCCCTAGTCAATACCAAATATCTCTTGATTTTGAGGGAAAATTCTAAAACACTGGAGTGCCCTTATTTGGTCTTTTTGTAATTGTAAAATGAAATAACTCTACGCAATCATTCCAACCGCTCGAATATTTCGAGGGATTTAAATTTTCTTATATTTAGAGAACGGCTCATGATATATTCAAATCAATTAGTCAACCCATTTTCGGTTAAAATATTTAAAACTTTGGCTGACTTGACCGTAAGGGTGTTTTTTGTTGTTTGACTCAAAAGAGAAACATAATGTATCGAGAACGATGCTAACTTATTATAGTATAATGATATAATTTTTATGCAATAATTATAAATAAAAATACTTTTTCATTATAACAGATGCCAGAATTATGTATTATGTTTCTGTCCTCATCGTAATAGCATAACTCATACTATAGATGATACTTCCATTTACTTAATATAAATAGCAATGCGATTTTGTTCTATGCATTTTTTGTTTGATATAAATAATTACTTAATCTATTTATTTTTTAAATTTTGTTCAAAAGACAAGTGCTATATGTTGTTTTTTCAATTAAGAAGCATCGTACCAAATTTTATTCTATTTATATACTTCAATAAAATTATGGTGTTAGACATCATTGTTACTTTCCTTATATATAATAATGTATAAGGAAAGTATTGTGACGGTGTCGAAAATTCAAATTCGAGTTTTTGACGGGAAAGCACGTTTCAAGCATCCCTGATCACGAATCGAACATTTTTGAGGTGATGTTTGTGTGTGTGTGTGAAAGCATATGTGAGTGTGAAAGTATGTGAGTGTGCGTGTATGTGTGTGTGTCAGTGAGTCTGTGGAGACGATAACTGACGAATGAATGAACCGATTCGAACGAAATTTGGTACAAAAATCACGAACCGTGAATACTGGAAGCCTATTGTTTTTATACGCAATCGAATGTTCAGACCCCCCCCCCCCACCTAAATTTTCGAGTGAAATTTTGAAAAAAACATTAAAAAATCAAAACCTTTAATAAAGTTACGCAAATAGACATTTCCTATGTAATTTTTCATTAGAAAACTATTGACATAAATTTTAGAACTCTAGCATGAACCGTTTTCGATATATTGCACATATTTCAAAAAATTATCAAAATTCATATAAAATAAAAAAAAGTATTACCTATTGAGAAACATGTTCACTTTTCATATGTAATATCATGCGATACATTTGGTGACATCCTTCCCGTGGATCTAGCTCGTTCCACTCATGAAAAAATGATACTTTGAGTAATACTTTTGTATTTGAACGCCAATAGTCATTTATCTGCTGAAAGAATAACTTATTTCTCCATCCATAACGCTTGGTGAGATTTTGGCGACGAATTTGGTGGAATATGGCTAACTTGGCGACTTGTTTAAATATTGCTAAATTAACGAAAAACTAGCCAAATGGATAAAAATAAAGCTAAATCACTGACAATGCCGACTAATTGACGAAAATTCAATATCTTGGAAAGAATATATCTACTATAAGAACAACCTATTGTTTTTACTGTTAAAGTAGTAAATTCATTTCATTATATAAGGAAAGTCATGTGTTACCCACATCAGATTTTTTTATTGTAAGATTATTTTATATTTATATTTAGTTATTTATATACGTAGTTTTGTGCTTAGTTCTCATAGCTTCTATAAATCTATTCTATTCGCCTACTTCTATGTAGCCCACAGTTCCACCATGAGGTATAGATATCAGATAAATAATGGTTGATTCTTATCATACATACCCAGAGAGAAAATCCGTCTAAATTCTAAAACGAAATTTTTGTAACCGTACCACAATACTTTTCTTTATATATAATTCATACAGTATATGTAAAAGGATATGCATTACACAGATTAAAGCAGGAAGAGTTTTTCCTCCATCTATCTTCCCCAGACCCCACGCGAATATATAACACGTCTATATGTTTGATTCATTTGTGATACTGAATGAGTGGAAAAAATAGACATCGATTACTGAACTATTTTTGTACCAAATTATTCGCAAGGGATAGATCTCTTTCATATCACTAATATCCAATATTTAGTTGATTTTTGTTGCAAAACACCTTCATATACATTGCATTCACTACTGAAACGCAATCGCCGACCTATTTTAATCCGGAGTTAATTTTTCAACTCGCAGCACGATTGACGCAAACCGTTACGGAAACATGCGGAATTTCCATTTAGATAAAATTTGACATTTATTTTCATATTAAAAGGATCTGTGGGCAGCACATGGCATTCCATATATACAGGGTGTTTTAAGAAGGTCGCACTACTCAATAACACATCGTTCCAATTAAAAAAAAATGTGGGCAGCACATGACTTTCCTTATATAATGCAATGATTTACTGCTTTTACAGTTAAAAAAATGAATGTTATTCTTATAGTAGATACTTATATTCTTTCCAAGATATTGAATTTTCTTCAATGAGTCGTCATTTTCATTGATATAGTGTCATTTTTATCCATTTCGCAAGATTTTCGTTAATTTGGCAACATTAAAAAAGTCGCCAAGTTGGCAACATTCCGCCAAACGCGATGCCAAAATCTCGCTAAGCATTATAGACAGAGAAATAAGTTATTCTTACAGCAGATAAATGACTACTGGCGTTCAAATACAAAAGTATTACTCAAAGTATCTTTTCTCGTGAATGCAACGAGTTATATCCACGAGAATGATATCACCAAATTTATCGCATTATATTGTTGTTGTCGTGTCCTTAACATTACATTTAAGGATGAATGTGTGCACTGCTTCTGTTTAGATCGAATTATATTAAATATGAAAAGTGAACATGTTTCTTAAGAGTTAATATTTTTTTTTATTTGATTTGATTTTTTGATAAATTTATTTTAAATATATGCAATATCTCGAGAACGGTTAATGCTAGCGGCCTACAGTTTATGTCAATCGTTTTCCAAGAAAAAATTACATAAGAAATGTCTATTTGCATAACTTTATTAACGGTTTTGATGTTTTGAGGATTTTTTCAAAATTTCATTCGAAAATTTAGGGGGTTCTGAACAGTTGATTGTGTTTAAAAACAATAGACTTCCAGTATTCCCGGATTGTGATTTTTGTACCAAATTTCATTCGAATCGCTCCATTCGTTCGAGAGATATCGTCTCCACAGGCTGACTGATACAGACACAGACACACACACATACATCATCTCAAAAATGTTCGATTCGTGATCAGGGATGCTTGAAAGGTGCTCTCCCGTCGAAAACTCGAATTCGAATTTTCGACCCCGTCACAATACTTTCCTTATACATTATATGTATATAAGGAAAGTAATAATCAGATGTGGTCAGCACATGATTTTCGCTGTAGACTCATATTCACGTTCTCTTTATTTTTTTTAACAATTCATTAAATTGAATTTAATTGCACAAAATAACAGCCATAATTATTTTAAAGGATAGTAAATTTGCACAATTTTCGTTTAATTTTCGTTTTCATTTGGAGTTATTTTCATAGATACCGTAGCTAAAATGTGAAAAACTAAAATATTTTGAGATTAGCCAGCTCCAGAGTAATGAAGTTGGCTTTATTATTTTTATCGTAAAAAATTACGTATAAAACAAGCATTTAATTGATATATTTGAGTATACGCAGTCTTTTATTTTTAATTTTAATGATTTTTGCGGGCCATTTTGCAAAAAGGCAAGTTCTTGTTTTTCAAATCGTACCAAAATCTAATCATCACCAGAGTAACCTACAAGTGACTTATCTACCAAATTTTGTGAAATTTGGTTTATTAGTTATACAGCTAGAGTGGATACAGATAATTTTTGCTGGCCATTTGGAAAAAGAGACAGGTTATTTTATCTGGAATTGTATCAAAATTTAATCAACACCAGTGTAACCGACAAATTAAGAAATTTGGTCCATTAGGTTTTGAGTTAGAATAGATATAAACTCTGCACAGACAGACATACAGACAGACAGTCACACAGACTGACACACAGAGAGACACACAGCCGTCACGTTAAAAATACATTTTTTGTATTCTAGAAGCGTGTAGATCCGCCGAAAACACGAGTTGTAATTTTCGACACGATTCCAATATTTTCCTTATACATTACTATATATTTCAGGTAAAATAAAATAAATTAAATAAGTTAGACTTTCAGACTATGACAGTGTGAGTCACATAATATGTTTTAGCACAAAACTTCATTTTCTATACGGACTCCCTATAAAGGAAGTTCCAAAAAAAAATTATTTCTTATTCATTTAAAGTCCTTTTGAAAATATCCTGTTTTCTAATATGTAAAAATTGGCCGAGACAAAATGGTGAAAGTTATAGGACTTAAATCAATTTCATCCGATGAAAAGAAACGTCGAAAAAGTTCGATTTCAGAGTTCGTACAAAATTGAATGTCATTAGATAAAATATCTATTCTCAAACTCGCCGATCTTCAGCAAAAATTTTATAGTGTATATCGCAACAATAGAACTTCTTTTATTTGACTCATTGGGATTTGGAAAATCTTTTTATAATTACACACCTTTTACTAGGGGCCTGTATAAGAGTCACATTTCTTAATTTTTCACTAAAAGTTGTCATATGATCAGAAGTAGCAGACGATAATAGTCTATTATAATTAAATAATTTCTTAAATTGGAACCATGAAATTACGATTAATTATCCAAGAGATATTTTGTTGTTCATTTTTTGAAACACTCTATATGATACAATAAATTTGCTTCTTTTACAATGAAATAATTAAAAACCAGTGATTTTAGCATAGTGATTTTGGAGTTGAATCGTGAATTGCATTTGAGTGCTTTTCTGGATGACAACGTGTAAAACAAATTCGAAGTACCAAATTACTTATACGAGTATTTCGTGCAAATATAATTATTATTGAGTCTTAAGCAATAATCCATTTATTAAACTTTTAATAATTCAAATTGATATTTTGTTATATAAAACCGATGGTCGATCAATATACTAATAAAAATTCATCCACATTCCAATTAGAATTTCCATTTGCCAATAATATATTAACTTTTAGTTGTTTAATTTAGATATTCGAATTTTCGTTATGGAAACTATCTAATCTTTTCACGTAATGTAGCCAAATGTTTGTTTCAATGATAAGTCCGTACCATAATGTTATTAGCACAAAATTAACATAACGTGAAATGACATTTCTCGTTTCTAGTGACCTTATTATTCAAAACAGAATAACTTATTTATATTATACTTGCAAAATCGACATCAGATTTGAATTTCAATAGTTTTATTAACATAGAATATTAACATATGTAATTAACATATGTAAAACAGTAGTTCATCTTCGATACCTGTATGTTGGCTTATTTTCAACGTTTTTTAACTTTTTAAGTTAGAAATTAATTAATCATATCATTGTTTTTCAATGTTGGTTAATAGCTTAATTTAAAGAATAGCCTTCAAACGAATTCGGAACTGTCAACGTAACTCGATTACCCTAGTGCTCACAATGGAGTCCAATTGATTGATAAAATATAATTAAAATAATTATTTACTATAACTATAAATTAAAATAACTAAAGCATGGTTAATTGTATTTATAGAATTCATCAAGAAAAATTAGGATATTTTTTCCGCGCAGGAGGGTATAATAACGAATTCTGAGTGTCTTTCTCGAGATATAGCTGGAAGAATCATAGAACAAAAACATTCCACGATTTACATATTTTTTCGAATAAAATTTCAATACTTTAGCTTTTTGCCATAACTTATATGTCGAGGCCCATGTATATGCAAAATTTCTAGTTTCTATCTTTAGCGGTTTGGGCTATAAATTCGTCCCTTAGTCCATTGATTCCCAATCTCTTTTGCTTTGTGGATACCTTTAAATTATTTCATAAAATCTCACGCAACTCCTTTGCGGACACAAGGTTCGACAGGGTTAAATTATAAAATATACTTCATAAGTAATTACTAATTCATACTTTTGAATAAAATATAAAATATTATATATTGCCCATTTCTATTAACTACTTTCAATAATAAAATTACAAACATATTTGCTTTGCATCTGGAATACGAACATGTTTTAAGGATTTTGTGTTAATATAATTGTTTTTTATAAAACTGTTAACAAAAAATAAGTGGCATATTATTGTTTTATGATAGATTCCCATTTTTATGTGATGTATTTGAGAATAATATATTTTAACTTGTTGGTATTGTTCTATTGTTATTAATGCTTGAATTTTTTTTTCAAAATTTTTATCTGTCAATCCCATGAGTAATTGATGAGAGTGCTGGTAATGTTCACTAATGGAATTCCTGGCCGCTACAAAATTTTGCGCTTCTAGAAAATGTATCTTTCCAAGTAAATTTCCTAGTAATTCTTTCCAAGTAATTTTCCTCAATCTAACCAAGTTAACTTTCAGAATGCTTTATAATAGATCATACCAAAACCTTAATAATTTAAATGTTTTACGCAATAACGGAAAAGGTTAGAAATTAAACTATTTCACAACCTTTAGGAAATTCTCACGGAATCCCTGTTTGGGAATCACTGTCTTAGTCCGGTTAATGATTTGAATTTTTACTTACGTAGTATTGAGAAAGTACTGTTTTAACGAAAGTTTTCGATTTCGAGATGTTGATGCCAATATATGTTTTAAGACCTCCTGAACACGTTTTGACTATTTTTTTGGGATGTCTGTCAGTCTGTCTGTCTGTTTGATGTCTGTGGTTGATTTCTTGTGTACACTATTGCAGCTACAAATATTAATGAATTTTAATGAAATTTTATAGCTGGCTTTGTTATCAAAAATCTTGCACTAGATAGAATTTTTTTTTAAATTCGAGCGAAAACTTCGAAATTTATTCAAAATTTCATATTTTTTTAACATCGCAGCATAGAACAAGATTTGACATAATCATACATAAAAGGGTTTATTTATGACTTATTGATCACGAGACTTAATAGTTTCAATCATTTTTGTAAAAAATAGCCGCGATATAATATTACTTTCCTTATATACATAATGTATAAGGAAAGTATTGTGACGGGGTCGAAAATTCGAATTCGAGTTTTCGACGGGAGAGCATGTTTCAAGCATCCCTGATCACGAATCAAACATTTTTTTGAAGTGATGTCTGTGTATGTGTGTGTGTGTGAAAGTATGTGTGTGTGTGTGAAAGTATGTGTGTGTGTGTGTGTGTGTCAGTGAGTCTGTGGAGACGATAACTGACGAATGGATGGACCGATTCGAACCACATTTGGAACAAAAATCACAATCCGTAAACACTGGAAGCCTATTGTTTTTATATGCAATCCAATGTTCAGAACCCCCCTAAATTCTCGAATGAAATTTTGAAAAAATCGTCAAAAAATCAAAACCACTGATAAAGTTACGCAAATAGACATTTCTTATGTAATTTTTCATTAGAAAACGATTGACATAAATTTTAGAACGCTAACATGAACCGTTTTCGTGATATTGCACATTTTTCAAAAAAATTATCAAAAAGTCAAATAAAATAAAAAAGAAAAATATTTCCTCTTGAGAAACATGTTCATTTTTCATATGTAATACTATGCGATAAATTGGATGACATCATTCTCGTGGATCTAGCTCGTTCCATTCATGTAAAAAATACTTTGAGTAATACTTTTGTATTTGAACGTCAATAGTCATTTATCTGCTGTAAGAGTAACTTATTTCTTCGTCCATAACGCTTGGCGAGATGTTGGCGACGAATTTGGTGGAATGTCGCCAACTTGGCGACTTTTTGAAATGTTGCCAAATTAACGAAAATCTCGCCAAATGGATAAAAATGACGCTAAATCAATGAAAATGACGACTCATTGTCGAAAATTCAATATCTTGGAAAGAACATTAGTATCTACTATAGGAAAAACCTATTTATTTTACAGTAAAAGTAATAAATTCATTACATTATATAAGGAAAGTCATGTGCTGCCCACATCAGATTTTTTTTGTTCGTGACGTCATTATCTCTCCTATGGCGGAAAGAAGTTACCCATCCCCCTCCGAGGGTACATTGTCAAGTAGGGTATCAATTCGAAAGATTTTTGCAAGCTCTTTAAAGTGAAGGGCAACAAGCTATAGTTGTGATAATTTTTATCCACAATACCGATTTTTTAAATTTTTTCTTGTAAAATTTGCGAAAAATGAAATTTGCAAAGAATTCTGGTTATGAGAAAGTCGTATTTAGTCACACTTCAGTGAATTTATATTGTTACAAAGTATTTTAATATCAGCATTTTGTAGAAAGTGGTTTGAACGAATTAAAAAAATTCGAGGTCTAACTAGCTGATTAGACGAACTGACATGCTTACATTTTAATCCAGACATAACAAACATCCCAATTATAATGTCATGAATAATTTGGTACGCTCTTATGTTGAAACGCTTAACTCTGCTGTCAATCTACCTTGCGCAACACAAGTCGCTGTCGTGACATTCCGCAGAAATTGTGTATTCGCTAAAGAGCTTTTTGCGTGCATCAGTCTATTCAATAAGTAGCAACCGCACAAAAGTAAAATAAAATGGATGATTCGACGCCACTTATTTTTTTTTACCTGCCACAAATGCGCCACGTGCCCATTTTTTGCGCAATTTGTGATGCTCATTAAGTGATGAAGAACAGTGAAATGAAAGTGTACAGAGAGACTATACGGCCATTTTTGTTCTTAATTTGCATAAGGGATAGATTATAGTTTTGTTTCTTATAGTGTCCTGCAAAGAAAGTCTTCTTAATTTTTAAATACGTGATTTTGACGGATAAGCGCATTCCAAAATCTTCTGAACCAATTTTAAACACTTTTGGAAAAAGAAATCCCACCTCTGTGTGCGTGTGCTACTTAGTTTTTGTGTGTATGTGAACATGGCATCTCAAGAAAGAATGGTTCGAAACTTCCACTTTTCAAACATCATGTGATTGTTGTTGTTGTTGTTGTTGTTGTTGTTACCGATGACCTCCTGTTTTGGCGGAGCCGATTCAGGACCAGTGAGGCAGGAAGCAGGAAAGAACGAAGAAAGACATAAGACGAGAGAACAAAGTTTATTACAAGAAAGCATTATTGATGGAGGTCGGAGGGACAAGGACCCAGAAGGCGGAAGACTGACTTTATCCTCAAGAAACATCCATGCCTTATTCGGGATTCGAACCCGAGCCCACAAGACAGCAGCCGAAGACGCTATCCACTTCATCGCCTGGGCGGCTCATGTGATTGTAAAAAGACACTGCGGAACATGAAGGGTACAAGTTTTTCCCCAACGCATTGCATACAGAAAGTCAAATTTTCTCCCTATGAAACCTCGGTATTCGACGGATTTTTTGCGATACGCAAATGCATCATAAAAATCATAATAAACTTATGACCTTAGAAACACCAATTTTTGTTTGGTGCAGTGTGTAATATTAAAAGAAACAACTGTTAAATTATGAAGATCGGATTGTCAGTCAATTTTTATACATTTTAATTTTCAATTGGATTACGTTTTTAAAACTCAAAAAGTATATATATTTTTTAAAAATTCACAAAAATTCGTCTATTGATAGTAGGGAAGTTTGTTTAAAAAAGAAGCCTTCAGTCTTTTCTATGGTGTCAAAATAGGAACTCCTCAATAATATTTTTGTTCGTTAAGGAATCAATTTTTGCGAAAATCGCTCAAAATGGCAATTCACCATTTAATAATTAAAAAACTAATTTAAATTTAAAAAGTAACCTAGATGAGGTGTTTACCTCTTAAGAACTATGGTACTGTTGTACAAAATTTCATGACAGTACAAAATTTAGATTTGCCATACAGAGGACAAATCAAATAAACATATCTTCCTTTATTATATACAGGGTGTATGTAAACTGATTTGACAAAATAAGAGGGGTGATAGTACCCATCAAGACGAACAATATTTACAATGGAACCTAGTGTCGCATTCCACTCTAAGTGTCAGAAAAGCGTAAAGTTAAAGTTGAACTTTCAACAGCGAAAATAAGAAGAATTAACGTAATCGTAAGTTGCACAATCCCATTTATTTACACCAGAGAAAGACTCAAAGTGGATGCTCAAATTGACGGCCAAGGGTACCGTTGCACAATTCACAATGGCGAATGAACAATTGGCGCACTCTTTCGGAGACATCTGGTGTCTTGTTTATCCTGTCAGCTGCAACAACGATTTTCGCGACGAAATTTTCTACGGAGTCCACAGGCATCTCGTATACCAATGATTTTATGTGCCCCCAGAAAAAGTCCAGTGGATTGAGGTCCGGTGAGCGTGGAGGCCAAGCCGCAGGTCCACTACATCCAATCCACCGTCCGGGATATGTGGCATTCAAGAAGTGTCGGATTACTAGAAGTGACGGTGATGTTCTGGAGATGTGATACTCCTCCGGCACGACAGCTTTGTTGTCCGATGTGGCGACTTGTGCTTGTTGGACGTGTTTCGAAGTTACTCTTTTCTGACACTCAGAGTGGAATGCGACCCTAGGTTCCATAGTAAATATTGTTCATCTTGATGGGTACTATCACCTGATGGGTGTAACATGCATTTTGTGATCATTTTGATAAAACACTTGAACTTGACGAAGAGTTTTATCGAAATGAACATGTCATTTGTTTAGGCTTAGGGCTTGTCCACGTGTACAGCTTTAATGCTTGGATTTCATTTGATTTTCTATTATCGATTCCTTTCCATTGATGTTTGTTGTTTGTCTTCAGCTTGATGACTAGAGGTTTGCATTTTATTTTCCACTTGATTGATGATTCTCTGTTTGATACTTTTTTATTTGTTAGGCATTTTTTAATGTTGGTGTTTTTTGAGTTGCAACTTCTCTCTATTCTATCATTGGATTTCACAAACTATTATTGTTATATATATATAATCCATGGGGCGTTAGTTGCTTCTTAGTGGGATTCCCGTTAATGCTCCAAATTTATCCCAAGATAAAAGATAATTTGACAGACCAAGGTGAAACAATAATAGCAGTTTCAGCCCTGAAAATGGAGAAAATAATAAGTGCAATCAATAACTAGTGGGGTTCTGTATGCCAAAGGACTTCGCGATGTCATTCTATCGATTAGACGTATTGGCTTCTGCCGACACAACCTCCATTATGTGCCTCTTCGTGTAAATCCCCCATTACTCTTGAACCGATCTTTGGTGGGATAGAGATGTTCAAGTGTTGGAATTCAGAAAGGAAAATGAATCCCCCTTAAGAAACATGGATTTTTTTGTTTTTTTCGCGCTACTATATGAAGAAAGTATTGCATCCACAAAAGTTTTCGAAAACGAGATTTTGAAGGAAAAACATATTTTTACACCTAACGTATTGCATGAGTACTTGTGAACCGTATTACTTTCAATCGCATGTTTTGTACTAGAATAATGCTAAATTGAACCGCTACAGAATTGTTTTTCTAAAGTATGCATTTTATTTTTATTCTAAGATTATTTGTGTCAAAATTGACGGTAAAATTTTACAATTCTCGTGGATCTAGCTCGTTCCATCCATGAGAAAAGATACTGTGAGTAATACTTTTGTATTTGAACGCCAATATTCATTTATATGCTATAAGAATAAACTATTGTCCAGAAACCCCCCAAATTTTCGAGTGAAATTTTGAAATATTCATCAAAAATTCAAAACTTTTAATAAAGTTACGCAAATTGACATTTCTTATGTAATTTTTTTTACATAAACTTTAGAATGCTAGCATGAACCGTTCTCGAGATATTGCAAATTTTTTAAATAAATTTATAAAAAAAATCCTATAAATTAAGAAAAATATTAACTGTTGAGAAACATGTTGATTTTCATATGTAATATCATGCGATAAATTTGGTGACATCATTCTCGTGGATCTAGCTCGTTCCATTCACGAGAAAAGATACTTTGAGTAGTACTTTTATATTTGAGCGGCAATCTGCTATAAAAATAACTTATTTATCCGTCTATAACGTTTGGCGACGAGTTTGACGGAATGTCGCCAACTTGGTGACATTTTAAATGTTACCAAATTAACGAAAATCTCTCCAAATGGATAAAAATGATGCTAAATCAATGAAAATGACGACTCATTGACGAAAAGTCAATATCTTGGAAAGAATATAAGTATCCACTATAGGAATAACCTATTTTCTTTTATTGTAAAAGTAGTAAATTTATTGCATTATATAAGGAAAATTATGTGCTGCCCACATCAGATTTTATAATCTTGTTAACATGGAAATGGCGGCAATTTCATCTCCGACCATCGTAGGTTGCAATTTTTTCAACGCATTTCCGACATTTTAATTTAAAAATAAATCATTAGAGTGAAGAATATCAGACCAGAATAGCAATTCAGAGAATGAAGAATAGCAATTTAGAAGAATATCAGAACATTTCAGTATTTGAAGCGTGACGATGTTACTATTGCTATAAATGGAATCAAGACTTAAAAAAAAATTATTCACAAAATTTAATTAATAATCGTCTGCAGTACGGTTGATAATACACAAATAGAGGATTTTTGTGGGTCATTTTGCTGCATTTTCTATTTGTCAAGGATCCTCCAAGTTTTAATAGAAGGAACTGGACTAAGCTGTGCACCTAATTTCGGCTCTCTAGAACGTGGGAAAGTATGTCAAAAATACCATTAAAGAAGTTGAAACAGACAACCACATATTGTCTCATGACAAGTTAAATAAAACTTTTAAAAAAAGATGCATTTCTTTTACTTTTCCACTAATTAGGATGCAAAGGGGCGTTAAAATCATGTAATAATCTGTGAGCAATTCAAAAGGAGGCATATCAAGGATTTTTATGAAAGTGAAAACATTTAAAATTCAACAGAATCGTTCAAAAATAATTCGTTCTTCGTGAATACTTCTCAAGAATGATTCCAGACAAAGCACGGCAGGACTGGCTGCCGATACCAGCTATATGCTTGAAAAATAAATTCATCGAGCGTCTCGAAATCTTTGATGAATATATAATATAGAGAGAGTCGTTAGCGCAATGCAGGGAAGCTAAACCTCATTAAAAATTCTCTTTTTCGTAAAACAAACGCTCATTAACACTCTCAATGCTTTAGAAGCACGTTCGAAGAACTTTCGCATGAATATTTTATACTCATTCGACTCCATTATGAAATTACTATGGTACTTACATAAACAAGATACGTATTAAAATTTAGAGCTTTGCAAATTTTATTTCTGCCACATTTTCAGTTTTTTTGGTACACAAATATGAGTGTCGGGCATATACAAGGTAGGATTAGAAAGTTTGGAGACAGTACTGATATCTCCAACCCTGATTGGAGGAGAGGCGAACTATTTTACCGTGGCGTAGAGGCACGAAGAGGAAGAAGCCGGTCCACAGTGCAGGGTTTTTCCAGCAGGTGTAATGTTTCTGTCGGCGATTTTTCTAAACGCTGGCAGAATTTGATATTCGCACGTTGTTCTTCAAATTCCATTTCCATTTTCGACGAACGCGAACTACTACAGTTCACTGACACGTATTGTTTGGAAAATTACTTGCTTCTTCCTTTTCACATCTCGCTTCACATGTGCCTCTACACCACGGTAAAATAGTTCCCCTCTCCTCCAATCAGGGTTGGAGGTATCAGCACAGTTTCCGAACTGTTTGATCCTATCTTGCATGTAAGGTTACTAAGAAAGTTCTTAAGTACACTAATAATTTTGCAAGGAAAAGTCCACGAGTGTGTACGCTAGGTTCATCTATAGAAAGTGACCAGACCTGATCAAAAAGCGATATTGGTGCCCCTAGAGGACAATTCAAAAAGTTGGGATAACGGTATCGGCAACAAAGCGAGATAAAAGAAAAAACCAAAGTCAACGCTGTAGAGAATCGTCTAATGCAGGGGTCAGCAAACTTTTGAGACGGAAGACTCAAACAATTCAACCTCACAACTATTTAAGAATTATTCGAGATCCATAAATATATTTTTACAAATAAGAAAAATGTAAAGTAATATTATAACAAGTTCTATGTATTTCTTGTTGTAATAGCACTTAAAAATGTGCTCCTGACATTTGATATATTTGCTGTGGTATAAGCACGAAAAATGTGCTCTTAGTGAAGGATGTTCAAAGATGACCTACTGTACTCCAAAAAGCAAAAACCTGATGTGGGCAGCACATGACTTTCCCTGCAGACTTTTACCACGTTCTCTTTATTTTAACTAAATTTAATTCACTTTTAATTCAAATTTCGTTCTCAATTGGTAACTGGACTTATTTTCAAAGGAGACGTAGAGAAAATACGAAAAAACTAAAATATCTCGAGAACAGCTAGTCCTAGAGTAATGGGGTTGGTCTTATTCTTTTCTTCGTTGCAAATTACGTAAAAAACGATTATTTAATGGATATATTTGAGCATATGTAGTTTTTTATTTTAGATTTTGACGATTTTTGCGGGCCATTTTGCAAGAAAAGGCAGGTTATTTTTTCCAAATCATACCAAAATCTAATCTGCACCAGGGTAACCCACAAGCGTCTTTTCTACCGAATTTTGTAAAATTCGGTCCATTAGTTTTTTAGCTAGAGTGGATACAGACTTTTGCGAGCCATTTCGCAAAAAAAGGCGGGTTCTTTTATCCCGACTCGTATCCAAAACTAATCAGCACCAGATTCGCTCACGCGTGACTTACCTACCAAATTTTATGAAATTCGGTTAATTAGTTTTTAGATAGAGTAGACACAAAATCTGCACAAACAGACACACACACAGAAGTTACGCTAAAAATGGTTTTTTCGTACTCTAGAGGTCTCAAAACGTGTAGATCCGTCGAAAACTCGAATTGTGATTTTCGGTATGATTCCAATACTTTCCCTATACATAACCATGTATTGCAGGGAAATTAAAAAGGTAATATTTTCATATCCATCCTAATATGAGGAAATTGCGTAGTCCGATGAGAAGTCGGTAAAGAAAGGGAATTGTATTACTACCGACTCATTTAAGTCAAAGGAACTATGTATATAAGATATTAAGTTGTTATTGGAGTTAAGGTATAAAATGTAATATTAACTATAACAATTAATAGCATTTTGTTTAAGCAATTTAATGTCTGTTTATTGGATAAGTGAAATTCATTTTATAATATGTATCAATTTGCCTTTCAGAAGAAATACCGGGCAACACAATAAATGAATACGGTGGGTTATTTCGTCCACATGCACTAATCACTATTATATAAGAAACTCAAACATTAACTAAGGTGGGTTATCACTTCGGTAATTGAATATACATTTAATATATTAAATCTTTTTACTTTCCTTATGTACATATAATGTATAAGGAAAGTATTGTGACGGGGTCGAAAATTCGAATTCGAGTTTTCGACGGGAGAGCACGTTTCAAGCATCCCTGATCACGAATCAAACATTTTTGAAGTGATGCCTATGTGTGTGTGTGAAAGTATGTGCATGTGTGTGAAAGTATGTGTGTGTGTGTGCCAGTGAATCTGTGGAGACGATAACTGACGAACGAATGAACCGATTCGAACAAAATTTGGTACAAAAATCACAATCCATAAACACTGGAAGTCTATTGTTTTTATACGCAATCGAATGTTCAGAACCTCCCTAAATTTTCGAGTGAAATTTTAAAAAAATCGTCAAAAAATCAAAACCGCTAATAAAGTTAGGCAAATAGACATTTCTTATGTAATTTTTCATTAGAAAACGATTGACATAAATTTTAGAACGCTAACATGAACCGTTCATGAGATATTGCACATTTTTCAAAACAATTATCAAAAAGTTATATAAAAAAAATATTTCCTATTGAGAAACATGTTCACTTTTCATATGTAATACCATGCGATAAATTGGGTGACATCATTCTCGTGGATCTAGCTCATTCCATTCATGAAAAAATATACTTTGAGTAATACTTTTGTATTTGAACGCCAATAGTCATTTATCTGCTGTAAGAATAACTTATTTATCCGTCCATAACGCTTGGTGAGATTTTGGCGACGAATTTGGCGGAATGTCGCCAACTGAGCGACATGTCTAATTGTTACCAAATTAACAAAAATCTCGCCAAATTGATAAAAATTAAGAAAATTCATTATCTTGGAAAGAATATATGTATCTACTATAAGAATAACATTTTTTTTAACTGTAAAAGTAGTAAATTCATTGCATTATATAAAGAAAGTCAAGTGTTGTCCACATCAGATTTAATTCGCCACACTTCTATTTCAGTACCAAAATTTACAAATTTGCAGCTCCATAAGTCTTTGCTTGTCAAATCCAGCAATTGTATTTCAAAATTAGTCGTGTCAGTATCAAAAGGAGAAAAGTTTGTTGATAGTTTTATTTTCAATTTTACTTCTGAGTCACATGTACGTAACCAAAAAGTCGCATCCAGCTCGTGAGCCACAGTTCGCCGACACCTGGTCTAATAAATAGAAGTCGACAGCAGGAATACATGAAACGGGTAGGAATACATGGAAAGAAATACATATTTGACAAATTTCGCCGGTTATTAGATACTAGGTCAATTGTTGAGGCTCCCAATATTGAGTACTCGTCTTGTCAAGTTGAAGAAGTATGAAAATTTTACATTTTTCAAGTTTGTAAAAATTCAGCTCTTTAAAAGCTCCATAAGTATATATAATCAGATTTTGGATAGTGTTTTTTCGATATTACAAAATTTGAGTTTTATTTTACAAAATGTTATACCGGCAAAACCACTTCGTCTCCATAGGACTGGAGCCACCGCTGATCTTTTTCATTATAGTTTGTGACTTGATATCTCTCAAACAAATTGAGCTAATTAAACGGATTTCGGTACGACTATTTAAATTGCAAAATACGCCAGGAATACTGATTTTCAGACGGATCGGACAAAGAGATTAGAAACAACAAAAAATTCAACTTTAAAACATCCAGTTTTAAAACATAACCAGAATCTTAGATAATTCTAAATAAATAGCCATTTTATATGTAATATTTTATTTAGAGGCAACCTACATCATTTATAGGGCAATAACCTATTGCTACAAATACCTAAGATATCTTACCGGATTATTGCCTGTCCTCCAGGAAAAACGATATGGACAGGCAATCATTGTTATTATTGGAAGGTCCGGGGTCCCTTGACCTTAGAGAAATATTCAGTGACCTTGGTAACATGCTTGGCGAATCGGCCACTCATCCAGCTACTCATACCCTAGGGTGGCCTGAGAGTCGGGTGACCTGGGTCTTCCACACGTTTGGTGAAATATCGCCCTTTTGTTATTTTATGGGGAATTCTGGAAAATTCTTGAATTTGTAGATTGGTTACGAATTTCACATGTAACGTAGGTTTTCAAGAATTTTACAATGAAGGTATATAGGCGAGTCATTATTTAATCAGAAGTTTTTGGAGTGATACGAGAGGTCCATAAAAAATCCCATTAAATTTATAACGGTAACTAGTGGTCATAATTCTTACTCTACTACTGCGAGTAAATTACTACTAAATTATTTAAATGTACTAAATGATAGTTTACGTTATTCTAGTAATAACTACCTTATTCTAAATAATAATAAAGAATTAAAGACTAAATTAACATCGTTAGGTAAATTAATTGGATTTCAAACTTTTGATTCTAAAGATTTTTTAATAATATTAAGATCTCTGATCTTTTTGATGTAATTTGAGCTCTATGTAATGCTTATATTACTAATCAATCTACTCATACTATATTTACCAATTTTCCTAAATTTCTCCACTTTGTTCTTTTCAATAATTATACTATATTTCAAGGTAATAAATTATACTTATAAGTCTCAGGCGTTTCACAAGGTGGCTGTAGCAACAGTATGTTAGTTAATTTATACCATTATCATTATAAAAAATCTTTTACCCCACTAGATTATAAAATTTACAAATATGTTGATGATCTGATTTCTTTAGTATTTACTGATAACTATGTCATAAAGCTTTCTATCCGAGTAATTTGGAAATAATTCCTAATGAAGCCACTATTAGTAATAATATTAATTTTTTGGATTTAAATCTAATTATTCAACCTACTAATGGGATTGTTACTAATTTATACGATAAAAAAAATTATTTTAAATTTAACATTAATAAAATATTACAATTTAATTCCTGCAACTCTATTCAATTGTTTAGAAATATTATAATTAGTCAACTTTTTAGAATTTATAGATTATCAGGTAAAAAATTTCATGCTATGTACATTAATAACCTAAAAATTACCAGTAAATTGTATAAATATCCAGCATATTTAGTTAATGGTATAGTTAAAAAGTTTGGATTAGCTGAATATTATTAAATTTCTCTCTTTAATATCTAATATTAGCCAAACATCAACATTCTCCTGAATAAAAATTACAATGTATTTACATCCCCTTATATTCCAGTCTCTATGTTTTCAATTATATTACACGCCCCCTTATTTTGTAGCTTTTACTGTAGAATATATAACATTTTATTGCCTTTTCGCAATACTGTTATTTATTTCTTACGATTGTTAACTGTAGATCTCTGCTTTTATCTTTTGAGATTGGCAACATTGATCTCCTCATTTATTGCACGAATGGATTGGACATTTGCAGTGTATTTCAGGTATTCTTGTTTCCTATATAAGTTGTCAATCTTTATGCTTGTAGTCCAAGTAATGAGAGTTTATAGGTATAATCTATCTCTCATTTTAGAAACATGCGTTTTGTGTTCATTTTGATTAAATACTTGAACTTGACAAAGAGTTTATTCGAAATAAACAATTCATTTAGGCTTAGTGCTTATCCACGTGTATAGCGTTAAAATGTGTATTTTATTTGATTTTCTATTATTGAATCCACTCCATTGATATTTGTTGACTATTTTTGGCTTGATGACTTGCATTTTATTTTCCACATGATGCTTCTCTATACAGGGTGTCCCAAAAAGATTGAAACGCGCTTTAAGTCTTTACCTGTTGGAGATAAGTGGACAATGTAAATCACAAAAATGTTGAAAGTATGGTTGGGAATAAGATTACGTTAATGAAATAGTCCTCCCATTAATTTTCAAAAAGTTACACTTTTTAAATTTTTATACGACCCCCCTTAGACAAATTTGGTCAATCAGAAAATTTTTATTTTTAATGCGACAAGATCATAAAAAAAACCCGCATATCTGTTTCTTTAAAATGGAGCGAGTTATATTTAATTGAAAATTGAACATTGTGAATGGGGACCCCATATCAAATTAGAAATGTAAATTTGTGACATCTCAAAAAAGATAAAACTGGATGATAATACTTAGGATATACAACCGCGCAGTGAGTACCACTGCTTTATATGATATCTGTCTGTGTAATGCTTTATTTAGATGTATTTGTGATAAAAAAAATTTGACACATATTAACGTATTTTTGATCTAAACAATTTCCATCGTCAATTTGTTTATGTTCCCTATTTTCATTGATAAAACAGACTTTCAAATGGTACGGAAAAGTGGCATAAGTCAGATTATTTCCTTTATCAGAATTCAGTTGATTTTAAAGATACAGATTTGCGGGGTTTTTTAATGATCTTGTTGCATTAAAAATAAAAAAATTCTGATTGACCAAATTTGCCTAAAGGGGTTATATAAAATTCTAAAAAGCGTTATTTTTTGAAATTTAATGGGAGGACTATTTCATTAACGTAGTCTTGTTTCCTACCTTAGTGTCAACATTTTTGCAATTTACATTACCCACTTATCTCCGAAAGGTAAAGAATTAAAGCGCGTTTCAATCTTTCTGGGGCACCCTGTATAATGCTTCTTTTTATTATGTAGGATGAATTTAAATTTAGGGTTTTTTGAGTTTCAACTTCTCTCTATTCTATTATTGAATTTTCTTTATATATATATATATATATATATATATATATATATATATATATATATATATATATACATGCATACAAGGTAGGATCAATCGGAGACTGTGCTGATATTTCCAATCCTGATTGGAGGAGAGGGGAACTATTTTACCGTGGCGTAGAGGCACATGTGACGCGAGATGTGAAAAGAAAGAAGCAGGTGTTTTTCCAGACAATGCATGTCAGTGAACTGTAGTCGCTCGCGTTCGTCGAAAATGGAAATGGCGTTTGAAGAACAACGCACGAATATCAAATTCGTCCAGTATTTGGGAAAATCGCCGACAGAAACTTTGCACCTGCTTCTTTTCACATCTCGCAACACATGTGCCTCTACGCCGCGGTAAATAGTTCCCCTCTCCTCCAAGCAGGGTTGGAGATATTAGTACAATCACCGAACTTTTGATTCTACCTTGTGTATGTGTATATATATATATATATATATATATATATATATATATATATATATATATATATATATATATATATATATATATATATATATATATATATATATATATATATATATATATATTTATATATATATATATATATATATATATATATAATATATATATATATATATATATATATATTTTGTTATTTTGATCATTTTTATGTTGTCTGGGATTCGGCCATTTTTCCCCCCACGGGCATGATCGATTGTTGTTTCGGGCGTGCAGAGTCTCTGGGAGCGTTTTCATGAAGTCAAAGCTAGCTTCTAACCAGGAAATAGGGGTCGCAATCCCCCTTGACCTTTCTGCAACCCTGTAAACACAATCATTCCACCCATATATTTTCTTTTTTCATTTTAAATCTTATATATATATATATATATATATATATATAAATATATTTTGAAGTTTAAATGATCATCAAACTGTGATCATTTCTTCAACGAAGCCTAACTTTCACGTATGGAGAAAGTAAACACATCAATCTGTAATTTGAGTTGTATAAGAATTGCTGAATTTCCTTAATGCAAAATGATTTAGCTCTGGAGTCTGCAATATAGCTGATATGAATGAAACATTTATTGATTTTACATAGGGAAGCAGACGATTCTATATTGTTGCTTTTTTGTGATGAAGTTTTAAGCATGAAGTTAGAAAGTAGTTTTACCTCCATGGTTTTACGTTTTACATCCATGGGGGTGCGCAATCTATACCAGATGCGGCATCAATCCATAATTACCCTATAATATACAAATTGCATATAATATAATAGTTGTTTTACTATTATATTATTACATGTCCATTATCTGGAACATTTTAAAGCCAGTTTTATTGCTTCAATATTTGCGATTTTCTAAAGTTAAAAGTAGGAAAAATAAATAAAACATTTATAATATCCTTCCAATCTTCGGAATATAGGGATATGAATTAAACGAACTAATTGAGAAAGATAGCGCAAGATAAATAAAAAACTCTCAAAGCACTCTGCAAATGCAAGTAGATAGAAAAAGACATTAAAAACCTTTTAGAAAATTCTAGAGTCAATCAATACGGACTTCCTGACTGACGAAGAAAAGTTAATTTTTCTAGCCACTTGTCGGAAGTTCGTAAGAATTAAAAATATTTCATCGATCGCCGATAAGTGAACAGTTTTGTTGACACGGTTTCGCGTGGCTAACTTGATAAGAAGGGATGCTTTTCAGTTTGCGTGAAAATGCAGTGGTTGGTTTAATAAGGATTAAAATATGGGGTAAAGATGTATTATGATCCTTTTTTCATTCTTGTTGAATTTAGGTGAGATTCGGGCAGTCCCTGCTATGATTTGGGGAACATTCCATTCTGGCAACATTTTCCTCGTCTTCTGTCGCCCTTTTGTCGCCAAGGTAAAAATCAAAAATTTTTTAAATTTTCTGATTTTCATGTTGTGCTTTTTGAGCCACAGAACACCTGTTGCACAAACAGATATTGCTACATGCGACCTCCGACAGCCAGCGGGGTCGAATTCTGTGATGCTTTTTTCCCGGTAGTAGGCCCATGTCTGAATTGCTACAGATCAACTGTTGCACAAATTTCGACAAAATAGCGATTTTTACCTTGACGAAAAAAGACGCGGAAATGGTTGCCAGAATGGAATGTTCTCCAAATCATAGCAGGGATTACCAGAATCTCAGCTAAAATCGCCAAGAATGTAAAAGGGATTATACTACATCTGTTCCAAATATATTAAGGTGAGTTCGTTTATCTGGTTAGAAAACACGGGCGCCCATGGAACTTTTTCGGGAAGGGAGCGGCAAACCACTGATGCTAGTGGGGCAAACTTAATGATAAGATGGATAATATTGACTAGCTTGACGTCCATCTTTGTGACCTTAAATGTCTAGGGGGTGGGAGGAAGTTTCCCTTCTTATCTTCCCATATGGGTGCCCATGTTAAGAAATGAATCATTCGATTTACAATAAAAATATGTTAAATGAAAGTCTGGGCGATATGGAAAGGGGAGATTTAATTTGTTAGTATATGCAAAGTAGAGGAGCAAGAGAAGCAAAACATTTTCTTTGTTTAGTCCTGTGTTCTGTATGGCAAGAGTCACCATTGTTGGTTTCACTTTGATAATCTCATAGCGTTTATAAACATATTCATTTTTCTGCAATAACAGCCCATGTTCTAGAAAAAGTATTATTTTTCAATAAAATTTGAAACTATTATTGGTTTCACAGAATAATAGTTCCGTGTAAATTTTCTTAAAGATTAATTAATAAAATTAAAAACGAGTGAAATTTGAATGCACAATTTGTACAATAAGGGACTTTCTCTCATTTTGTGATTCTGCTATCAAATTAAATGTCAAAAGGATTCCGCGACCAAAAAGGTTTGAAAACCATGTATTGTCCACATTAGCTTTTAACAACGCGTCACCTATTGCTGCGAAGCCTGCTAGAACCAGTTTTTCATTGACATTTAAAATACAGCTCGATATATTTTTTTGTTTGTATTTAATCTATTATATTGACCCGTTATCTATTAAAAGAACACTGAAACAACTCACAAGACACGACGTGCGTGCTTGTCATCGTGTGCACGTAATTGAAGACATTTTGTAAACATTAAGATCGATCTACACAGAAACTCATCCGAATGGTCTTTCTATACAAATGGCTACTTGGGACGTCAAAAAATGTTGAAAGAGAATATGCCACAATCTTAATATTTTTCCTCTCAGGAATATAGAAGAATAAAATCCGCTAAGTCGAAGTTGATTGGAACTGGAATTCACTATATTCGACATTTGTAATAACCGATAAGAAGAAAAAAATATCTGATGTAGGCAGAACATGACTTTATATAATGCAATAAATTTACTTCTTTCGCGGTGAAAATAAATGATGCACAAGATCTATATATCTTATGTTGAATTGTACATTTGGCGATTTTCCAGATGACAACATGTAAAACTATTTCGAAGTACCCAATTAACCTATATTTCGCGCCACGCTAAATTGACAAGTATTAATATTGATAGCATCGGCAATAAGCAATATAGAGTCCATATACTAAAATGTTTTAATAATTATCTAATTAATTTGGCGTCATTTTCGTTAACTTAACATCATTTATACAATTTTAATGATAGTTTCGGTAATCAGTGGCGAAATATCGCCAAGTTGGTGATATTTCGCTAAATGAGTCACCAAGTTCGACAAACTCATTGCCAAACGTTACAAACAAACGGAGAGAAGCTCATTTTTTATATACAAGTGACTGCTGTCGAATTATTAAACGCAAAATACAAAACTATTATACAAAGTATCTTCTCTCGTGAATGGAACGAACTAGATCAATGAGAATGATGATGACAAAATTGTCACATAATATTACATATGAAAAGTGAACTTATTGCACAATAGTTAGTACTTTTTAATTTTATGTAATTTTTTTGATGTATTATTCGAAAAGAGTGACATATTTCGAGAACGTTTTGTCAATCGCTGTCTAATACAAATTACACAAGAAAAGATTATTATCGTAATATTACTTAGGTTCTGATTTTTTAATGATTTTTTAAACATTTCTTCGAAAATTGGGGGTGGGGGTTGGGAGAGATCTTTTTGAACATTCGATTGCTTTTAAAATAAATTGGTTTTCAATTTTCACCGATTGTAATATTTGTACCAAATTTTGTTCGAAGCGCTCTATTCGTTCGTGAGATATTGTCTACCCAGTCTCACGGACACACACATACATACACACGCACACACAGACATCACCTTAAAAACTATCGATTTAAGTTCAGGGATGCTTGAAACTTGCTCTTCCTTCAAAAATTCGAATTCGAATTTTCGATCCCGTGGTATTTTCTTAGATATGGTCAGATATGCTCATATGTCGTCAGATATCACGTAATAGATGAGCATGCATGTGTGCGTCTTACACATGTATTCCTAAGAATGTTCTTAAGCGCCTCTTTAAAGAAAGGTGCGCGAGAACACACGTTCGGTATATACATAAAGTGACCATGATCGATCGAATAGAAGTGATTACAGCATCTCTAGCCGAGAATTAAAAAAGTTATTCCGAACTCGACAACAAAGACGAAATAGACGAAATAAGCCAATGACAAAGTTCTGTAGCATTATCTAATGAGTAGAAGTCGACACCAGGAACGCCTAGAATGCGTATATGAATGGCAGTAACTACGTCATACATCACCGTTTGCTAGATGCGCATTGACTCATTGAAAATAATATATTATTATTCTTTCTCCAATTCAAATGCATTGTCGATGAATTTAATTGTCGATGGAGGAGGACATTTTAAATAAAATTTACACTAGATGTCTGTGCATACAAGTTTTGTTTATTGTGTTGCTTATTGTGTTATCCCATTGTCTCCAATAAATGTCATGATTTTATAGTTGATTCTTACTATTAGATAATGCTTTACAACTTTGCAACAACTCTTACCGAGTTTGTAATCTTAACTTTTTAAATAATTCGCTAGGGATACTGCAATTCCTTTTGTTGGATAGGGCAGGGCCGTTTTACACTAGGTAGACCTAATGTATACACTCATGGATCTTTCTTTATAAAGTCATTGGGGTGCATAAGCAATTTCCCAGGAACCTTGTATATTTAATAAAAAATTTCTGGCTTCTTGTACGCTTTTATAAACATTAATTTTATATAAATAAATCTATGTGAAAAGCTTGGGGGCGATTGCAGTATGAGTTTAAAAGTTGAGTTGGTATAAACGAGCCAATCGCTTGAGCTGATTATGGGATACTCTCAAACGTACAAACTAAAATGAAGTGATAAAGTTTACATGCGTTTAGTATTTAAAACTGTAAATACATTTTTAACATACAACTGTAAATACATACAACTGTACACACAACTATAAATACATACATACAGACATCGTCATTTCCTGTGTTCAATATTCTCGGAGACATTTTTTACCTTCCCTGCAATACATGGTAATGTATAGGGAAAGTATTGGAATAATGCCGAAAATCGCAACTCGAGTTTTCGACGAATCGACACGTTTCGAGATCTCTAGAATACGAAAAAAACATTTTTAGCGTGACGTCTGTGTGTGTGTGTGTGTGTGTGTGTGTGTGTGTGTATCTGTGTGTCTGTCTGTGCAGAGTGCAGATTTTTATCCACTCTTAACTAAAAGACTAGTTGACCGAATTTCATAAAATTTAGTAGGTAAGTCACTTGTGGGTGACTCTGATGCTGATTAGTTTTTGGGTACAATTCGGAATGAAAGAACCCGCTTTTTTTTGCAAAATGGCCCTCAAAAATTGCCCATATCCACTCTAGCTGAAAAAATAATGGACCGAATTTCACAAAAATCGGGTGATAAGTCGCTTGTGGGTTACCCTGGTGCTGATTAGATTTCGGCGCGATTCAGAAAAAAATAACCTGCCTTTGTTTGTGAAATGACCAGCAAAAATTGTCAAAATCTAAACTAAAAAACTTCGTATGCTCAAATATATCAATTAAATGCTTGTTTTACACGTAATGTTTAACAAAGAAAAGAATAAGATCAACCCCATTACACTAGGACTAGCTGTTCTCCAAATATTGCAGTATTTTCATATTTACTCTACACTACCTTTGAAATTAAGTCCAGTTACCAAATGAAAACGAAATTTTAATTAAAAGTGAATGAAATTTAATTAAAATGAAAAACACGTGAATATAAGTCTGTAGTGAAAGTCATGTGCTGCCCACATCAGATTTTTTTTTTAAACGATCCCGTTGAAAATGAATACCAACTAAAATTTTGTGTAGAATCGATCGGCAAAATTCAGTGTTTATTGGAGCATGAACAGTTGAGCTGAATATTAATGATGGCATGCTCTTTGCATACTTGGAATAAAATGATACTTTGGTTAAAAGTAGTATATCGCTCTTTTAAAGACAAAACTATTTTGCTTTCTATTGAACTATCGAATTTACATAACGCCCCATAATAATGGTGTTTTATTACATTTAAAAGATATTGTAGTTAATACTGCGAATTTCAATATCTAAATGCGAATTTCAATATCTAAATGCGAATTTTCACAATTTTGAGCAGCAGTTTCTGATATCAATAGACGTTTTTTTCCGTTCATTTTCTCCGATACGATCATAATAATGATCCTATTCCCTCTGTCCTTTTCACATGCTTATGTCCGAGAACATAATCATAAAATTAATGCAATATAATAGGCTCTTTTAACCAAGCAAATATAAGTACTCAGGCAATTTGGACAGCGGGGATAAAAAGGCAATAAAACTGAATAAGAGTTTGTTTATCAGAACTGAGAACTGCAATAACCGATATTTTAGCAATATCCAATCCGTTTAAGACAGTAGTTACTCTTCAGATAACTTTATAATAACCGATATTTTGCTGTAACTTAGCTTATTACGTGGGTTCTATATAAAATGCAAATGAGGGAAAATATAATATTTAAGCGAATAGCATATAAGGACTAAACATAACTTTCTTTATACGAGCAGATAAGAATTGCTTTTCTCTCTCTCTCTCGTTTATTTATATAAATATCAATAAAATATATTTGCAGTTTATAATTAATTTTGTAAATTTTTGTTCGGTAATTTGACACATATTTTCATCTTAAACACGGAAATATCTTGTGTATGTGTATACTATTTATTCATATGTAAAATATATTAGCTATAGAATTATTATTAGTTATTAGTTGCAGAAAGTAGTAGTTATTAGTTTAGCTTCCAGAAATTATACATTAAAAACCAGTATTCTGATTCATATTGTTAAGCATACTTGGTACTTCCACTATGCTATTTTTTAATTTTGAGGGCTATTTTAGAAACGTAATTTCTGCTATTTTGATTTGCACCAAAATACGACAAGCCAAAATTCAATTAGCACACCAAACTAAAAACTCAATGAAATTGTCAACCCCCCCTGAAAAGCTATTGAAATATAACTTCCTCATCGTGGATACATACGTTACACGCAAGCACCCACACATATACGCGCACAGGGGCACACACATATACTACAAAAATAATTTAACCGCGTTCTAGAGCGTTTAAAAAGTGTAAATCTGTTAAAAACTCAAATTCCAGTTTTCAATCCAATTTTCAATACGTTCCTTATATTGTTACGAACGTGTAAAATGATCTCACTGGAGTTTCTTTTGAAAACCAGACGGAGAAAACACCCGTACACGCAACCTTTCCCACAACATGAATATAGGGTTGCCATATGCTGAAGTTAGGAAGGAAGATTGCCAAATTTGACTATTTATCGCCAATTTGGTGACATGTAGTGACTTTTCGATGGTTTGCAAAATACCTCGGAATAACGTATATTTTACGAGATATGAGCGATTTCTAGAAGTTTCTATAGAGAATCTATGAAAGGAGTCATCACTTAGTTGGACAGTAGTTGATGTGATATGAACTACATAAAACTGGGGCATGTATTTGTCAATGTTTTGATAATGGTAGCGGATATTTTGTGAAATGAGTGGATCATTTAACTGCCTGTTTTACCGTATATTGTTCCAGTTTACGTTGTTCTTTTGAATAAACGTGTTAGTTATCCCGACATTTGGACTCATTCTTGTATCTTGAGCATACACACACGATTCCAGAGGATAGGCCGAATCAATATTATCATATATGTTTGGAAAAGTGATATTACATAAGAAGATTTGTATTAAATTGTCAATGATTTTATTCATCATGCTTCTAATTTTGTAATGAAATACTCATTTTTACTTTCCCTGCAATACATGGTAATGTATAGGGAAAGTATTGGAATCATGCCGAAAATCACAACTCGAGTTTTCGACGGATCTACACGTTTCGAGACCTCTAGAATACGAAAAAACCATTGTCTTGATCCAAGGGATCAGACATGGTTTTTCTAAAAAGAATTAACCTTTTTTTAAATGGAATTACTCCCCAGAATAGGACTTCAGAAATTCACTGGTCATGGGAGAAAAAGTGTACTTTTTTAGAGGCATTGCTATGCTGATTTGGCCAGCAGTGGCTAAAAATAGATTGCAGGTGCTCGCTACGTCAGAAAGAAACAAAATTAAATAAAGAAAAGTGGAGCGGAGAAGGGTCTCTTGACCAATCGCAGAGGACACTCGGACCCCCTTGTTTCTAGGCGCGAAGAGTGCGAAGATCTCCTCTCTCTCTCGATGCTGTACGACTCACGAACGATGTAGCAAAATTGGCGGCTCCGTTGGTTAGGCTTCGGCCTGCTCTGCCCCAAAATGGCGCAGAGAAATTCTTCTCTCTCATGCGGATCTTATTGCTAGTAATGTAGCAAATTTCGTGACTCCTTTGATAAGGTTTCGGCCTGCTCGGCGCAAAATGGAGCATAGAAGCTATGCTGTCTCATGATGAACTGCTTGCAAACAATGTATCATTTTTGTGACTCCTTTGGTAAGGCTTCGGCCTGATCAGCGCAAAATGGCGCGAACGCATTTATAGTCAATGCAGATCTCGACCGGGTGAACTAGTAATGTTTAGTGAACCGGAGTGACTCTTTTACTAGAGCAATTACCACGGCATTGAACATCGACACAGAGTGCTCGAATTTTTGATATTCATCGTTGCTGTTAAAATCAAAGAGACTCGCGTGAGGATGCTGAGACCGCAGCTATGGAGAGCACCGCTCTGGACGAGGGAAGGTCTAACGGTCGACGGACCAACGTGGAGGATAGATGGAAGCCGAATGAGATTTAGACGGCTAAGGAAGTGCAAAATTGGCCATGTGCCCCATTGCAAAAAACTGGAATGATCCCGCCATTTGTGACTCAATGAAAAACCTCTACTATGATGGATTCCCCGTGACAAAAAAGGTTATAAATGCACAGTGCTACAGTAAATTTGAGCTGAGAATTTGGGACTCTGCAATTGCTGGTGAGTGATACTTCATTTAGCTTATAAAAATGTCTGATATGATCCGAAATTTTAATAATGGTTCTGTGAAATAATAATAATACCTTTGGAGAAAGTCGAGAAAGAGGATTTTGTATGTGAATAATAATTTACTTCATCTAAAATAATTAATGAGTAAAAGTAATTATATTATAAAGAATATAGTGTGTTTGTATATAGGAAGTAAATCTGTAAAAAAAAATTAATCAGAAATATTATTGGATTCTCCAGATAAACTGAGTTGTGAATTTTATGTAAATTGTATTATAGTGATGTATAGATTGTTGGTATTGGAATTTTAATTAATATGAGCTAACGTGCTAATGAAATTAAGTACATAAAAAAAAATAAGATTTAACAGAATTTGGATTCAAGTAACTTTACAAATAAATAAGTGGTACCATAATTAATAAAGATATTAATGTGATTGAATAAGTAAAAAAAATAAAATGATTTATTGAAATCTGTGGGCATATAAAAATCAAAATTAAGATATAATGATGGTGAGATGAAATAACAATAATCTTCGATTTCTAGTGATAACATATGTAATTTGACAATGGCGTTTTATTAGTATTGAGTCAACTTACTGCCTGGCGCAGACCATTCGTTAGATGTTTGGCCGTAACTTCTACGAATTATAAAATTTTAGCTTAGAGCTATTATTAGACTAATCAAAAATATTACAAAAATTAGAAATTTACATATTCAAAACACTGAGATATAGAAGTTATTGTATTATTGGGAGTATAAGTATGAAAAAGTTATTGTATTAGTGGGGAAATTATTATGAAAGTCAAATGGTATTCAAATATAAGGAAGTATTTTAAAGAAGGAATTTTTTGATATGTTGAATTAACAGCGTAATTAGTGGGGGTAATAAAAAAAATTGTATATTCTGAACCTTCAGTTAAAATGGGCCAAATAAGCACTCTCCGCGTTGCAATTATGCAGCAATAATTGGTTTTAAGGAACTGATCCTTCCTTATAAAATTTAATGCCACCGTGCATTTTGGGGACGTTCAAGTAACCCGATCAATGAAGAAAAGAAAAAATACAATTATAAATTTGCCTTAACTTTAATTAGTGCTGAAATTTTAACAAAGTATATCCCAAAATAGTGAAGATTTACAAATGAGAAATTTTGAATGAAATTAAGAATGAGTTACATTCATGTGCCACACAGAGTAATTATGATAAAATGAAATTTTCGATTTACAAGTTATTGTTGTATAATGAAATATGGTTATAAAGTACAAGTTATTAGTTTATATTGATAAGTAACAATAATAATATAAGAACATATACATTGAGCCCAGAGAGGCATTTTGTTTGACATGTGTGATGAGTATATGAAATTTAAGGTATGAATTTGAATTAAGCCCAAGGAAGCATTGTATACATACATGATAATTGAGTTAATTAAGCTATTGGTATTGGAATTCGAAAGAAGGTGTCTATGATGCTATATAATAATAGATAAAAATTGAATTATAAAGAGAATTAATTGCCACATTAAATGAAATATTTGCACGTTATAAGAAAAGGATGATTCAATTGATTATAAAATACCTATGTTGATGTGTTAATAAAATGTGATACCCTCATTTTGAAAGAATATATTTTCTGCACAGTGTGTATTGTTTTACTTTTATCTTTTAGATATCAGAGGTAAGTGTGAAATTATTTTAGGCAGTCCACTATACGACAGGCCACTTTTTTAATGTTTTAATGAATTTGTCTTTTAATTGCTGACCAAGGGTCAAGCTTGAGTTTTTAATATTTAATATCTTTGCCTCTTTTGTTTACATTACCTCCTGATATTTTTGGTGCGCGTGACCAGTCGAACTGGGACTCTCAAAATTTTCCGGTATATTTGGTGCCGTGCACCAGTCGTAGTGAACCTGGTAGTTAAATGAAATTCATAAATTTAAAACTTGATGAATTTATAATTTTACACTGAAAATTGAATTGTGCTGTAAGTTAATTGATACTGAAGTATGATTGTTTTGTTATAAAATGTAAATAAACTATAATTTATACTGAGATCAAAGTATTTTAAATCAAAAAAAAAAAATATGTATACAATACAATAAAAATAAAATGAAAGAATAAAATAAAATTAATGTTTGATAAAAATTAATAAGGAATAAATTTTGCAAAGTCAAAATTGCGTATGGGTATCACATATAAACAAAAAAATTGAAAAAGCAAAAAAAAAAATTTTTGAGGGGTATCACATAAAGTATGGAGAACTGTATGAATTTGATGAAGTATATGATATTGAGTTTGGAAATTGATATTGATTATTTGAATAATTATATTGATATATGAATGTATTATATTTTTATTATAGTGCACCAGTACCTAAATTTAAAACTAAAAGCTTTAAAAGTGTATGCAAATTTTATTTTATTTGAGTTATATGTTATATTTAATGATCTAAAATTAATGTGAGAAATTCAAATTTCACCCCAAACCCACGCCAAAATTTTTTTGGATTGACATGAACTTAGAAGAAAATATGAAATAAATAAGCTGAATTTTAAGAAATAATATGTTAAAATCAAATAAAAAAATAATGTGTAGAAGGACAGGAGTAACTGGATGGATAGCATAAGCGTGGACAGGAAGTGATGATATTAAGATTTCATGTTTGAAATCATTTTGTGCAATGTAAACAGATTGAAAGTAACAACCTGCTGAATAGAACCTTGGTAATTACCAATCGCAAGTAGTTCGCGACGCTTGTAGATTTTGGAATTTGTTTTTATGCAGGCATGGAAATAAATTATTTTAAGGAGCCCATCTTTCTTGAAAGATCAAGGATTTTATTTAAACTGGATTTTACTAATTTGTAGCAAGCGAGCAAGAAAGTCATGCATTTCCTAAACATCTCGATTACGGGATACACCTTCTTTGTTTACTTCGTGATTCGTAAGCTCAGGATTTTTCGACCGGGCTATGTGAGCAGGAGCTGTGTGTTTTGCTTCAACGTAGGAGAACGGAGTGTTTTGTTTACATTTCCTCCCTCCCCCCTTTTCAGCCAGAGAAGTGCAGCGGTAGGAAAATTTGTTGGAAGGACTGTCCGAACCGAAAGGAGAAATTTAGTTTCCTTTTTACAGTGAGCGCAGTACGCGCGCCTTGCGCAGTTACATCTTCTTCGTAGACTGAATTTTTTTAAGAACTAATAAAATCTTAAGGTTACATTGATGTTATAAAGTACTGGATGCATTATATTTATTGCTGATTATTGTGTAATTTAAAATTTTTTAGATCCAAACTGACGATTACATTACTGTGTTTATTTTAATAAGAAAAATTAGTCAGTGTGATGTATAAAGATGATGATTATGTAGATATTGTATATATATATTGTGATGTTCTCTTTCTCTGCTTACCCCGAGGTAATGTCTGGCACAGACTGCACCAGACATTTTCACCTCCCTTTGCAAAACTTTACGGGACTTAGGAAATTCGTAGAATTTTTTTTAGACATTCTTCGGAATTTGTAGTGAACTGGTTGTTATTTCTTTTCTTCTTACTGAAGGGTGGTATGTCTTGATCCAAGGGATCAGACATGGTTTTTCTAAAAAGAATTAACCTTTTTTTAAATGGAATTACTCCCCAGAATAGGACTTCAGAAATTCACTGGTCATGGGAGAAAAAGTGTACTTTTTTAGAGGCATTGCTATGCTGATTTGGCCAGCAGTGGCTAAAAATAGATTGCAGGTGCTCGCTACGTCAGAAAGAAACAAAATTAAATAAAGAAAAGTGGAGCGGAGAAGGGTCTCTTGACCAATCGCAGAGGACACTCGGACCCCCTTGTTTCTAGGCGCGAAGAGTGCGAAGATCTCCTCTCTCTCTCGATGCTGTACGACTCACGAACGATGTAGCAAAATTGGCGGCTCCGTTGGTTAGGCTTCGGCCTGCTCTGCCCCAAAATGGCGCAGAGAAATTCTTCTCTCTCATGCGGAACTTATTGCTAGTAATGTAGCAAATTTCGTGACTCCTTTGATAAGGTTTCGGCCTGCTCGGCGCAAAATGGAGCATAGAAGCTATGCTGTCTCATGATGAACTGCTTGCAAACAATGTATCATTTTTGTGACTCCTTTGGTAAGGCTTCGGCCTGATCAGCGCAAAATGGCGCGAACGCATTTATAGTCAATGCAGATCTCGACCGGGTGAACTAGTAATGTTTAGTGAACCGGAGTGACTCTTTTACTAGAGCAATTACCACGGCATTGAACATCGACACAGAGTGCTCGAATTTTTGATATTCATCGTTGCTGTTAAAATCAAAGAGACTCGCGTGAGGATGCTGAGACCGCAGCTATGGAGAGCACCGCTCTGGACGAGGGAAGGTCTAACGGTCGACGGACCAACGTGGAGGATAGATGGAAGCCGAATGAGATTTAGACGGCTAAGGAAGTGCAAAATTGGCCATGTGCCCCATTGCAAAAAACTGGAATGATCCCGCCATTTGTGACTCAATGAAAAACCTCTACTATGATGGATTCCCCGTGACAAAAAAGGTTATAAATGCACAGTGCTACAGTAAATTTGAGCTGAGAATTTGGGACTCTGCAATTGCTGGTGAGTGATACTTCATTTAGCTTATAAAAATGTCTGATATGATCCGAAATTTTAATAATGGTTCTGTGAAATAATAATAATACCTTTGGAGAAAGTCGAGAAAGAGGATTTTGTATGTGAATAATAATTTACTTCATCTAAAATAATTAATGAGTAAAAGTAATTATATTATAAAGAATATAGTGTGTTTGTATATAGGAAGTAAATCTGTAAAAAAAAATTAATCAGAAATATTATTGGATTCTCCAGATAAACTGAGTTGTGAATTTTATGTAAATTGTATTATAGTGATGTATAGATTGTTGGTATTGGAATTTTAATTAATATGAGCTAACGTGCTAATGAAATTAAGTACATAAAAAAAAATAAGATTTAACAGAATTTGGATTCAAGTAACTTTACAAATAAATAAGTGGTACCATAATTAATAAAGATATTAATGTGATTGAATAAGTAAAAAAAATAAAATGATTTATTGAAATCTGTGGGCATATAAAAATCAAAATTAAGATATAATGATGGTGAGATGAAATAACAATAATCTTCGATTTCTAGTGATAACATATGTAATTTGACAATGGCGTTTTATTAGTATTGAGTCAACTTACTGCCTGGCGCAGACCATTCGTTAGATGTTTGGCCGTAACTTCTACGAATTATAAAATTTTAGCTTAGAGCTATTATTAGACTAATCAAAAATATTACAAAAATTAGAAATTTACATATTCAAAACACTGAGATATAGAAGTTATTGTATTATTGGGAGTATAAGTATGAAAAAGTTATTGTATTAGTGGGGAAATTATTATGAAAGTCAAATGGTATTCAAATATAAGGAAGTATTTTAAAGAAGGAATTTTTTGATATGTTGAATTAACAGCGTAATTAGTGGGGGTAATAAAAAAAATTGTATATTCTGAACCTTCAGTTAAAATGGGCCAAATAAGCACTCTCCGCGTTGCAATTATGCAGCAATAATTGGTTTTAAGGAACTGATCCTTCCTTATAAAATTTAATGCCACCGTGCATTTTGGGGACGTTCAAGTAACCCGATCAATGAAGAAAAGAAAAAATACAATTATAAATTTGCCTTAACTTTAATTAGTGCTGAAATTTTAACAAAGTATATCCCAAAATAGTGAAGATTTACAAATGAGAAATTTTGAATGAAATTAAGAATGAGTTACATTCATGTGCCACACAGAGTAATTATGATAAAATGAAATTTTCGATTTACAAGTTATTGTTGTATAATGAAATATGGTTATAAAGTACAAGTTATTAGTTTATATTGATAAGTAACAATAATAATATAAGAACATATACATTGAGCCCAGAGAGGCATTTTGTTTGACATGTGTGATGAGTATATGAAATTTAAGGTATGAATTTGAATTAAGCCCAAGGAAGCATTGTATACATACATGATAATTGAGTTAATTAAGCTATTGGTATTGGAATTCGAAAGAAGGTGTCTATGATGCTATATAATAATAGATAAAAATTGAATTATAAAGAGAATTAATTGCCACATTAAATGAAATATTTGCACGTTATAAGAAAAGGATGATTCAATTGATTATAAAATACCTATGTTGATGTGTTAATAAAATGTGATACCCTCATTTTGAAAGAATATATTTTCTGCACAGTGTGTATTGTTTTACTTTTATCTTTTAGATATCAGAGGTAAGTGTGAAATTATTTTAGGCAGTCCACTATACGACAGGCCACTTTTTTAATGTTTTAATGAATTTGTCTTTTAATTGCTGACCAAGTGTCAAGCTTGAGTTTTTAATATTTAATATTTCTGCCTCTTTCTCTCATTACCTCCTGATAACCATATTTAGCGTGACGTCTGTGTGTGTGTGTGTCTGTCTGTCTGTCTGTGCAGTATTTGTATCCACTCTAACTAAAAAACTAATGGACCGAATTTCACAAAATTTTGTATGTAAGTCACTTGTGGGCGGGGCTGGTGCTGATTAGTTTTGGGTACGATTCGGAATAAAAGACCCCGCCTTTTTTTGCGAAATGGCCCGCAAAAGCTTGTATCCACTCTAGCTGAAAAACTAATGGACCGAATTTCACAAAATTCTGTAGATGAGTCGCGTATAGGTCACCCTGGTGCTGATTAGATTTTGGTACGATTCAGAAGAAAATAACCTGCCTTTTTTTTGCAGAATGGCCCGCAAAAATTGCCAAAATCTACGTATGCTCAAATATATCCATTAAATGCGTGTTTAATGCGTAATTTTTAACGAAGAAAAGAATAAAACCAACCCCATTACACTAGGACTAGCCGTTCTTGAGATATTTTAGTTTTTCGTACTTTCCCTACACCACCTTTGAAAATAAGCCCGATTACCGAATGAGAACGAAAATTGAATAAAAGTGAAATAAATTTAATTAAAATAAAGAGAACGTTAATATAAGTTTGCAGGGAAAGTCATGTGCTGCTCACATCAGATTTTTACTTTCCCTGCAATACATGGTAATGTATAGGGAAAGTATTGGAATCATGACGAAAATCGCAACTCGAGTTTTCGACGGATCTACACGTTTCGAGACCTCTAGAATATGAAAAAACCATTTTTAGCGTGACGTCTGTGTGTGTGTCTGTGTGTCTGTCTGTCTGTCTGTCTGTCTGTGCAGATTTTGTATCCACTCTAACTAAAAAACTAATGGACCGAATTTCACTAAATTTTGTAAGTTAGTCACTTGTGGGCGGGGCTAGTGCTGATTAGTTTTGGGTACGAGTCGGAATAAAAGAACCCACCTTTTTTTGCGAAATGGCCCGCAAAAGTTTGTATTCACTCTAGCTGAAAAACTAATGGACCGAATTTCACAAAATTTGGTAGATAAGTCGCTTGTAGGCCACCCTGGTGCTGATTAGATTTTGGTAGAATTCGAAAAAAAATAACCTGCCTTTTTTTGCAAAATGGCCCGCAAAAATCATCAAAATCTAAACTTAAGAACTACGTATGCTCAAATATAGCCATTAAATGCTTGTTTAATACGTAATTTTTAGCGAAGAAAAGAATAAGACCAACCCCATTACACTAGGGCTAGCCGTTCTCGAGATATTTTAGTTTTTCGTATTTTTCCTACATCATTTTTGAAAATAAGTCCAGTTTTCAAATGAGAACGAAAATTGAATTAAAAAGGAATTAAATTTAATTTAAATAAATAGAACGTGAATATAAGTCTGCAGGGAAAGTCATGTGCTTCCCACATCAGATTTTTACTTTCCCTGCAATACATGGTAATGTATAGGGAAAGTATTGGAATCATTCCGAAAATCACAACTCGAGAATTCGACGGATCTATACGTTTCGAGACCTCTAGAATGCGAAAAAACTATTTTTAGCGTGACGTCTGTGTGTGTGTCTGTGTGTCTGTCTGTGTGTCTGTCTGTCTGTGTGTCTGTGTGTCTGTCTGTTTGTGCAGATTTTGTATCCACTCTAACTAAAAAAGTAATTGACCGAATTTCATAAAATTTGGTAGGTAAGTAACTTGTGGGCGACTCTGGTGCTGATTAGTTTTGGGTACGATTCGGGATAAAAGAACCCGCCTTTTTTTGCGAAATGACCCGCAAAAGCTTGTATCCACTGTAACTGAAAAACTAAAGGACCGAATTTCACAAAATTTGGTAGATGAGTCACTTGTGGGTTACCCTGGTGCTGATTAGATTTTGGTACGATTCGAAAAAATTAACCTGCCTTTTTCTGCAAAATGGCCCGCAAAAATCGTCAAAATCTAAACTAAAGAACTAGGTATACTTAAATATATCCATTAAATGCTCATTTAATACGTAATTTTTTAACGACGAAAAGAATAAGACCAACCCCATTACACTAGGACTAGCCGTTTTCTAGATATTTTAGTTTATCGTATTTTCTCTACGCCACCTTTGATAATAAGTCCGGTTACCGAATGAGAACGAAAATTGAATTAAAAGTGAAATAAATTTAATTAAATAAACGTGAATATAAACATCTGCAGGGAAAGTCATGTGCTGCCCACATCAGATTTTTATATCATGGAATACAGTTTGTTAAATTCTAAGATATAGAATGAACGTAATACACACGATGGCAAAATAAAGCGCTTTCCAGCATCAACAAAGTAAGTATCGATATCGATTAATCGATAAGTGGAATGAATAAATATTAATCGACTTCTGCTAAGAAGCTCAATAAAGGAGTCCTTCCTTGAAGAAGTTACGCACTCATATCGATTGAAAAGCACGATACTTTTGCCAACTGTCCATTTCATTGGGCAGGCGACAAAAGTGTATGCAAATATTGACATGCTGCTCTAATCAACGAACGACTTTGAAAAATCAATGAGAAAAATCTATGCACTTATATTTTAAAATAAACAGGGTTTTGCGAAATGTTTTCAGACTGAACCATTTTGTTCCAAAAACCTTTAGCCTTATGATAAGCTATTACTTCCGTTACTTATCTACCTCAAAACTTGCAGCAAAGCTAACTTGGCTGTAGAGCTGTAGGTATAAGAAAAACTATAAACTTCTACTAACTTATAAAATTCACCCATCAAACGCAATTGATTAGTAAAAACTGAAATTTTGCTGTATTAAATCAACTTGCTGAACTCGTTGCGAAATTTTCGCAACTGTGGGAGTGAGAAATGCATTAATCCAACGGTATTTTTATTTACAGTATGTACGGTATATTATATACAGTATGTACTGTATGCATATACAGTATGCATGTTTGTGTTTCCCCTTAGGTGCTATTAAAATTTTCAAATTATCAAATGACATATGGGCGTGATATTGCGCGTGAAATAGTACAGGCTGGGGGTAATATAGACCTACTTTATAAAAGGTTTCTTTCATTTAAAAATAATATCGCTCAAAACCAAACCGGTAAATTCCAGGAACACGCTGGGGACAGAAAGATTTAAAAAAAATATGGTTATAGTTTCGAACTAAAAGGAGTTTTTGAGTTTAAAATTAACTGGTGCGTGATTCAACTTAACTTTCTCATAACAAAATTTATTTTTAAGTAGCTTGTAAATTGTTTGCTTTCGCAAATTTCACAAGAAAAATTTGAAAAATCTGTATCATTGACCCAAATAATCACAATTATAGCATGTTACTCATCATTTAAAAAGGTTGAAACATTTTTTCTATTGAAACGGAATTTGACAATGTACCTCCTCGGTGGGGGGGGGGGTGCAACTTGATCCCCTTCCCCGATGGGGGAGAATGATGTCAGGATGTCACGAACACAAAACTGGTATAGCGGCTATTCTTCATTACAATGATTGAAACTATTAAGAAGTTCCGTGATCATTAAGACATAAATAACTCTTTTTAGGTATAATTATGTCAAATTTTGTCCTATGCTGCCATGTTAAAAAATTATAAAATTTTAAATAAATTTAAGTTTTCACTATAATTTCAAAAATTTCTATCTAGTTCTAGAGTTTAAGTTAACAAATCCGGATATAAATTTTGTTGAAAATCCATTAATATTCGTGGTATCTATTGTGTACATATGAAATCGAACACCGACAGACGACGGGCACGGACGATAGACAGACATCACTTTAAAAATAGTCAAAACGTGTACAGGGGCTCCTAAAGCATAAAATAACATTAAAATCTTGAAATTGTGTGAAAACAATATTTCCTCTGTACAATATGTATGAGAAAGGAAAAATATAAGATCAGCCTTTTTTTAAAAAAGAAGAAATTATTTAACAAAATATCGGCTGAGTAGATTTTGAAAACGCGATGGGGATATCTGATATTGCAACGGCCATCATTCAAATTTTAACGCGTTCTTGATTTATTCAATATTTTGGTGGTGAAGCAGTAAACAGAGGACCTTCACTTAGAAAACGAATGCTGAAAATCAGCTGTCTAGATTCGGAGAACAAGTTGGGAACAGCTGAAAATTTCGACAATCATCGTCTGAAGTTGAGTGCCTTTCTCGAGTTATTCAGTATTTTAGGGCAAATCATTCAGTTGAATCCCTTTGTTTAGGGAAAAAAGTACTATGAACATCGATCAAGTGAATTTGAGAACTCAATAATTAAGACGTACTCTCTGGAATAGTAAGTGTATCCACAACATACAGATCAAATGTGTGGGTAACTCACGCTTTTACTAAATGCAGCAGAAAGCGTAAATTGAAACTATACAGATAACTCTTTAACTACAAATAACTGCAAATAACAGATCACAAAATAACTCTCAGGTACAATAAAACAGTCATTTAATACTCATTTACAAAGCAAAAGATTACTCAGACACACACGTATTCACAGTTGACTTTGATTTGTTTCGTACCATCTCATTCCACTTGAACGATGACCGGTTAATATACCCTCTGTAGAAATTTCTAGGAAAAATAAACGTAACTTGAGTAATTCGGAACCATTTTACGGAATTCGGGTAGTTTTTGAGACAGGTCAAGTTGGCGATGGATCGCCAAATGTATCGCTAAAGCAATGAGGTCAAGCGACCCGGCACTTCAAATAAAAACAATGGTTGTCTGTAAATATCATCTTTCCTCGGGGATGGGATATATGTCTTGAAAACATTTTAGGGATTCATAACAATATAGATGAGGAAAACACCCGCATTATGCAGAAACAGTATCCATGTGGCCGTGGATGTTATTGTATTAACTTCCTCATTTTTTGGAAAGTCCCTTTCTGGTGAATTCTTGTGATTTTGAACTTGGCCTGTTTTTGTAGCCCGAGTTAAATTGTATACGGATTTTATACCAGCTAAGTGGAAGGACTGGAACTGTCAGTTTCCATAGAAGCTCGCAAAAATGCGGCAAATAGCAAGTTTTGTTGCTGTCATTGCAGTAACTGTTATTCTATGCTGATGAGTGCATAATAAGCACGAAATAAAGATACTGTTATCTGCAATGGAAGTTTCATTCTGATTTTGGGGAAAGCACATTTCTGGCGGGTTCTTGGAATTTGGAATGCATGGAATCTATGAATTTCAAATTTAACTTTATTGTGTAGAATCTATGTATAGAATATTAAATGAATTACATAGAATCTTGTATAGAATCTATGTATTCCATTTAATTTTAGATGGCTTGAGTTCAAATCGATCTAAAATTAAAATTCAAAATATCTAATGGTTTGTCATATTTTAAAAGAAAGTTTATTCTGAATGGATATTCAATGAATTTCATTAATATGAAGATTATCTAGACCAGGGATTCTTAAAAGGTGTGCCGCTTAATTGCGTGATTGAATCGCAAAATATATTTTTGTTAAAATGGGAAAGTTAGAGAAAATGTAAAATAGGCCTTAAAATGTATAACAACGTTATTTATGATATGTGATGAGTGTTATTAATACGTGAATTCTTCCTAAGATCCCTCCATTGGATCTTTGGCATCCAGTGTAGGCCTAGCTAGGAGTAATGCCTCTAGCACTGTGCAGCCATTTAATATGCCGCTGTGCCGTAATATCCCACTCCACGAAATAATATGCCATGAGTTGAAAAGTTTGAGAATCAGTGATTCAGACAATGAAACGCCTATTATCTTACACAAAACGATCGATTTCCAAGTCGTCGTGTCTAAGCTGTACATAAATATATTTCAGAATTATTAATGCTACGCATTAAAATCGGTGTTGTTGTTGAGAGCCAGACCGTCCGATCTACCAGAAAGGTGTAAGGTAACTGTTTAGACGGCAGGGAAGAGCCACCCAATTTAGACCGGAACCCAGTGGGGTACGCATCCACAGGGACCGTACCCTCCTTTCCCTACCACTAACCTCTCGGAAGCACTAAAATGGGTGTATAAATTTTGAATTCCACCCTATATGCCATTAGATCCCTATAACAGAATCCATTTTCTACCCACCTCAACCATAGGCAGCACCAGGCTTTCACAATGGGGTGCTACGCGTAGATCATAAGATTATATATCAGACACTTAGCCAAAAAAACCTTTTTTGGGGGGGAGGGGAGGGGGCAAATGACTCAATAGGCTCTCAGCTACATTCTTGTCATATATTATGATATATCATATATATATTAAGATATATATATATATATATATATATATATATATATATATATAGTATATATATATATGAAACTGGGTCTAGCTAATCTCAGATTTATAAATCCGTAAAAAAAATAAATGAAATAACAATTTAATAAAAAGAGAGAGAAACTGAAAATTGTTGGTATAAGGACAGTTTTTAAGTAAAAAAGAAGTGTTTACGCAATTTGTAATGGGGGGAGGGTGCTGAAGCACCCTTAGCATCCCGGGTGGTGCCACCTATGGGCTTATCATTTGCGGCTTTCGTGACATTGAATCGAAGGAGTCTTTATATCTACGATCAAAAACTTTGACTCACGTCTTCTGATAAAAACGCGTAAGAACGTTTCTCTGGAGGATATAATTAATATTCATAACGGTGGCTGCGGGGTTGGCATCTATCAAACTCCGTGCATTTAAACTAATCATTAGTGCTTCCGGCTGATGAACCCGGGGAACGTACGAAAGAATAAGTATATTTCCGGGAAAATGGCGTGGAAAGGGGGCGAAATGGTTTCGAAAGTAGCTGTCAGATTAGAGGGAATTATTTTTTTTCTTTCAAAATCGTGAGGTTTTTACCTGTGGTAAAAGCACATAAAAAGTAGTGTGGCAATTTTTACTTTCTCATACGTAGTATTGAGAAAGTATTGTTTTCCTGAAAAAATTTCGATTTCGAGATTTTGATGCCAATATATGTTTTAAGACCTTCTGAACACGTTTTGACTATTTTTATGTCCGTCTGTCTGCCTGTTTGTCCGATGTCTGTGGTCGGTTTCTTGTGTACACAATAACATCCACAAATATGAATGGATTTTCACGAAACTTTCTATCCGGTTTTATTATAAAAAATCTAGAACTAGATAAAAAATGTTTCATTCCAGCAAAAACTTTGAATTTTATTTTAAATTTTATATTTTTTTAACATGGCAGCATAGGATACATTTTGACGTAATCATGCATAATAGGGTTTATATGTGGCTCAATGATCACGAGATTTAATAGTTTCAATCATTATTTGTGAAAAGTAGTCGTGATACAAATTGTTTTTGATCGTGACGTCATTAGCCCCCCCCCCCCCCCCCCATTGAGGATCAAGTTACTCCCCGGGCGTGCATTGTCAAGTAAAGTACCAATCGAAAGGTTTTTCAAACCCTTTAATGTGAATGATAACACGTGATAGTCATTTAGACCAACAATACCAATTTTTCATATTTTTACTTTCCTTATATACAATAATGTATAGGAAAATTATTGTGACGGGGTCGAAAATTCGAATTCGAGATTTCGATGGGAGACCACGTTTCAAGCATCCCTGATCAAGAATCGAACATTTATGAGATGATGTCTGTGTGTGTGTATGTGCGTGTGTGTGTGAAAGTATGTGTGTGTGTGTGTGTGTATGTGTGTGTGTGTATGTGTGTGTGTGTGAAAGTATGTGTGTGTGTGTGTGTCTGTGAGTCTGTGGAGACTATAACTGACGAATGAATGGACCGATGCGAACGAAATGTGGTACAAAAATCACAATCCATGAATACTGGATGCCTATTGCTTTTAAACACAATCGAATGTTCAGAACCCCCCTAAATTTTCGAGTGAAATTTTGAAAAAATCATTAAAAAATTAAAATCTTTAATAAAGTTACGCAAATAGACATCGGTCCATTCATTCGTCAGTTATAGTCTCCACAGACTCACAGACACACACACACACACATACTTTCACACACACACACACACACATACTTTCACACACACACACACACATATGTAATTTTTCATTAGAAAACGATTGAAACAAATTTTAGAACGCTAGAATGAACAGTTCTCGAGATATTGCACATTTTTAAAAGAAATAGCAAAAAATCATGTAAAATAAAAAAAAAGTATTACCTATTGAGAAATTAACGACTGCTAATTGCTAAATTAACGATAAACTTGCCAAATGGATGAAAATAAGGCTAAATCAGTGAAAATGACGAATAATTGATGAAAATTCAATATCTTGGAAAGAATATATCTACTATAAGATTAACTTATTGTTTTTACTGTTGAAGTAGCAAATTCATTGCATTATATAAATAAAGTCATGTGTTGCCCACATCAGATTTTTTCCTGTAAAATTTGAGAAAAAAAATAAATTTGGTATGAGAAAGTCGAGATGAGCCACACTGCAGTTAATTTTATCCCTACTTATGCTGGTAAATGCATTTTGGATATTTTAAAAAGTAAAATCGCTTCAAATATTACTTCTGTAAAAATATTATAGGGAATAGTTTATAAGACAAGGGTTCTGTTGTCGGTCATTTTACTTCTGAGGTGACGTGATATACGTACATCCATTATACTGACAATTGCACCCATTTTAGTTTTAAGTGGATTTAGGTAGCAATATGTTTTTCAAATACCGAAAATGTTTTCATTATGCCAATTCCGAGAAATGAAATTTTTCTATCAACTGGGGTGGGAAAGAAATCTGGTTTAAAAAAAAGCAAAATCTGTGATTTAAGCTTTGGTTTAAACTTTAAACCATGGTTTAAATCCCCAGACATATTTAAACTAAAAAAAAACATGGTTTAAACCGGCAAATGGGATTTAAGTCAGCCAACTCTGTTAAATCAAACCAAAAGCTTTCAAGATGTTGTGCCGATTTTAAATTTGTGTATTAAATTATAAATTGTCTAAAATGCATTTTACATAAAATTAATTAGTATATTAATTATACATGTAAAAATGTTCTAAAACTAACTGCTGTGTACATTGCGTTGGTGGCCGCAAAACCCACCCATTTTTGTGCTTAACGGGATACTAAGTTAACAAACTAAAAATAAGGTTACTAGTAAAGGAACAAACATTTATTTATCACATACTTAATTTACACTCTTTAGTTTACAAATTAAATAAGTATCACAATAGTGGAATACATCTCAAGGGTAGTTCGGGGGGTGTAATGCCAGATGAATTGATATTTGGTTGGAGCACTTGGTGGGATGCATTAATTAGCTTTTCCTTAAAAAACACAAATTTAGACAAAGAGGTTATCCTCATATAGTTAATTGTACGGTACCTGATCTTCTTTCATATACTTGGGTAACACCGATGCTTTGTCACACTTTACACTTGCAATACCAGATGAACATGAGCTCTCCTTCGAATTCCTATATCAGAGACGCACACACAACTCTTAACACTGCTACTGCCGCTTACTCTTCACTAGTCCAACTCCAACAGCCTGCCTTGACCAATTCTGACTCTCAACTTTGAGCAACTCTCACTTATATCCCTTTTTCGGTGGGCGGTCTACGTGCTGGAATGTAGAGCTGAGGGCTAATCTGTAGACATGGGGTCGCCGTCTCGGTTGCCCCCAAACGGCTTAGCGTGGTATGTAAACATGGGGCGTGGTATGTAAGATATGGGGCCACCTGTATACTATCGCCCATCTGCTTAGCGTGGGGATAATCCGCCCGCATTCCTGGTTCCATTATTTTTTAATCCTTCCAAATATTTAATACTTTACATTTCTGGCATTACAGATGTTATGCTCTGTTTTAATGATCTAGCTTGATTAATAATGCGAAATTTGTAAGATAAGTTGTAATTATATCAAACACATGGTTTGTTTTATTTAGAATCAGCCCAAACAGCTGCAATTTAATAAGGCTCAAAACTCAATTTTGAAAATTTCCGATAGCTGGATCATTTTCTGGTAATCCACCACATATTTTTATTAAATAAAAATAACTTCAAGTTAATTATAATGTTTGCCGTTTCTTGTATAATTAATTTGTTAAAGAATTTCAGTTAATAGTAACTTAATTATATAAACATCTTATTCCAAAATGAGTGATTATCTGCTGACTTTGATATTTTAATGAAGTATCTTTTATTTGATTGATATTATTTTTCAGATATCAAATATGAAATTTCATGAATCATTGCATAAAGCCAGCTTACACCAAATAATGAAATCAGACAAATATTAAAGGATATTAATTATTGTAAACAACATTTTAAAGTAAATTTTAAATATGGGCAAAATATAATTAATAAAAAACATTTCTTGGTTATTCTAACTGATGGTTTAAATTAACATTCATTGCGCAGCTTATTTATGCAACATTTATAATTAAACAAAAAATATTTTTTTTACTTTTAAAATTATTTATTTTTTTATTATTATACTTGATTAAAAATATTTTATATTTTAGAAAGAACATTTATGTCGTTGGTATTTAGCACTTAACTAAATGGGCATCGGTTGAAATTGTTCTATATTTTAAGATGTGCTATTATTTACACTTTATCTTGGTTTCTAAAATTTAAGATACCTTTTTTTTTACATTATTAGAACGTGTTGTATAGCTTTCCTTCTAGAACAGTTAATACTATTTACTTCATAAGATGAAGAGATTATTTTGTTAAAAGAAAAATCTGATGTGGGCAGCAAATGACTTTTCTTATAAAATGCTATGAATTTATTACTTTTACAGTAAAAAAAAAAGTTTATTCTTATAGTAGATACTTACTATATTGTTTCCAAGATATTGATTTTCATCAATTAGTCGTCATTTTCATTGATTTAGTGTCATTTTTATCCATTTGGCGAGATTTTCGTTAATTTGACAACATTTAAAAAAGTCGCCAAATTGGCGATATTCCGCCAAATTTATCGCCAAAATCTCGCCAAGCGTTATGGATGGAGAAATGAGTTATTCTTATAGCAGATAAATGACTATTAGCGTTCAAATGCAAAAGTATTACTCAAAGTATCTTTTCTCATGAATGGAACGAGTTAGATCCATAAGAATGATGTCACCCAATTTATGGCATGATATTGCATATGAAAAGTAAACATGTTTTTCAACAGTTAATATTTTTTTTAATTTATGGGATTTTTTGTAACTTTGTTAAAGGTTTTCATTTTTTGATGATTTTTCAAAATTTCACTCGAAAATTTAAGGAAGTTTTGATTGTATTTAAAAACAGTAGGCTTCCAGTATTCAAGGATTGTAATTGTTGTACCAAATTCCATTCTAATCGTTCCATTTGTTCGTGAGATAGCGTCTCCACAGGCTCAGTGACACGCACACACACGCACACGCACACACACACACACACACACACACACACACACACACACACAGACAGACTTTCACACATATATAGACATCGCCTCAAAAATGCTCGATTCGTGATCAAGGATGCTTGAAACGTGCTCTCCCAAAAACTTGAATCTGAATTTTCGACCCCGTCACAATACTTTCCTTATACATTATTGTATTTCAGGAAAGTAATTATGTATGTGTTTATCGATGATTTATCGATGCAGAGTCGACTTCGATGATAAGAGTTTGCAATTTTGTCTCATTAGCTCTACGGTAAAGCGTCGGCTGGCCAGTTCGGAAATCAAGGGTTCGATTCCCAGTTGGGGCAGTAAGGCTCTTTGCAATGGTGCCCGAGCAAATCAACCATGTAGGTTTGTGCAAAGATGTCGGAGGTCTGAAGAGCCCAGATCGTGCGACTCACATAGTGGGTTTAGAGTAGCTAGCTGCACGGCAGGGAAAGGATACCTCCTGCACTCAAGAGGCACCCAAGGTCTACTATCCCGCCAAACGAACATTTATTTAGGTCTAAGAAGATAACAATAGATGAAAAATATTTTGGTTAAACAGACAGTTTTACATTATATTTGAACTTGACAAGTACGTTCATTTTTCAAAAATGGGAAAAGGGTTATTGCGAATATAGATAAAAAGATCATTGAAAAATGAAATTTAGAGTGAGGTATATTAACATAATGAAAAATAAATTAAAATTAAAGAAAATAATAAAAGTTTAAAAGTAAAATTTAGAAAATATATAAAAAGAAAATATATGAAAAGGAAAAAAATTTAGGCACATGAAAAACAAAAACAGAAATGTAGAATAAAATTTAGAAAAGAAAAATTAGATAAAAACAAATAAAAAGGGTCAAAAGAAAAAGAAAGAACCGAGAAAATAAGAACAGTTAACATAGCTTTTTTTAAAACAGAAAATATGGAGGGAACACAATAAGGCCATATAAGTTAATAAGAATGAAATAAAGGGATTCATTGATCAAAATTAATTGAGAGCAGAATCTACTCATAAACTTTGGTCACTTTATTAGAAATTTCCATGGCAACAAGAACACAGTTTTTAATTTTATCTACTGAAGAGCGATTTGAACAAACTGGAGAGCCAAATTGGTTTATTAGAGGGGAAGGGTTTGCAGAAATGAAAATTTTTTTAAAAGGACAATCGAAAATGTAATGGTCAACGTCACCGAATTTATTGCAAATACAGTTAGAGGTGGATTTAATTTTGAAAAAGTATAGGTAATCAAGAAAGGGGCCATGACCAGTAAGAAAGTAAATGGGGTATTTATTAAAAATTTGTAAATTAGGATTCACGATAGGAAGGTAAGATAAGATTCTAGCCGGATAACCAGTCCTGGTGGAAATATAATTATTACGATAATTTGATAATTTTTCCAAAGATTAAGGATATGAGATTTACAAAATTTTGAGAGGAGTGAGTAAGGAAAGGGAATAGTAAGAGGGGAACCAGAGATAGCAGCAATTTTGGCATGGTAATCAGCAATTTCATTTTCAGATATATTATTGTGAGCTTTTACCCAAGAAATATTGAATATAAAGGTTTTTGGCAAGGAGAGCTTTGAATTTAATGGAATTAAGATAATTAGATTTATTTTTTATTGAGTTAAAAACTTGAATGGAAAAGAAGCTATCGGAAAAAATATTAACAGGGGTATTATTAGAGGAAACCCAGTCAATAGCAAAGGAAATAGCAGGTAAGTTCGGCTTGAAATACTCCATTCCTGCTGTCAAGTTTATAGGAGAGAACCTCTTCCAGAACATCATGTTTAAAAATGCAGACTGAAAAACCAGTGTTATTGTCAATATTTGAACCATCAGTATATATATTATAAATGGCAGAGTCTTTATCCATTCTGTTAACTAAATTTACGGACCATTTAGAGGGGTGACAGGAACTAGGAAATTAAAATCAGAGGGAGGCGGGAGGGAGGGAGAAGAGAAGGAATTAATTTTTTGTTTCCAAAAATTAAATTCATTATGGAGGGTAGAAATTGCAAAATGAATGGGGGGAATACCAGTAAAGGAAAATAAGGAGATATTAGATGCTGTACGGCAGCTTGGGCAGATTTTTAGAAGGAAGATCGTTTAGAATGAAAGAAGTTTTTTAATTTGCATTTTTGTTTTAGTTTTTTACCCCATATAGCAGAACCGTAAGTAATAACTTTTTCCACAACACATAGATACCAGCATTTTAAGAAACATTTTTTGACACCCCAATGTTTCCCAAAAATTCGGCCAAAAGTTGTACAAAATTCAAGACATTTTTCTCGGAGATATCGAATATGAGGGTCCCAATTTAATTTATTATCAATGATTAAACCTAAAAATTTTAAATGATTTTTAATTTTAATAGATCTATTGTTAAATTTAGAAATGGGATTCTTTTTTCATACTAGAGTAAATTTTTGGGAAAATAAAGGAGCAACTTTTATCAATAGATATTTCTAAAATCAGATTATTGAGGGAAGTAGAAAGAGAGTTAAGGAGGGAATTGGTATTAGTTTCAAGGATATTTCTATTATTGCCAAATGTAATAATAGCAAGGTCGTCCGCAAAGGCTTGAAGAACAAATAAATCACTATTAAGGGAAAGAATTTCATTGAAGTAAACGTTCCAAATGAAGGGAGTGATAACTGAGGCTTGCGGAGCGCTTTTCGAAATAAATTTTGAGAGGGATAAAGACCCTTCAGAAAAAGTAACAGTTTTATGGCTAAGAATAAATAAAATTTCTGTAAGGGATAGGGATGTTTAATTTGACAAAAGTAAAAGGGAGGATGTTCCAATTAAGATTATCGAAAGCTCCTTGTATATCTAAAGTAGTAAATGCTACATGATGTAATGGTCTAAGGTTCTCAATAGTGTGTAAAGGTTTATGAGCAGCGTCTTCACAACTGTGAAGCTCGCGAAACCCAAATTACAAGGGATGGAGTATATCTTCAGTTTTTAACCAAAAGTCAAATCTATTAATACAATTTTTTTTCTATGATTTTGCCAAGAGTAGGAAGGAGACAAAGAGGCCAAAAGGAGGATAAATTAGAAGAGTCCCTACCAGGTTTTAAAAGAAAAATAATTTTTGCATTTCTAAGGCAGGTTGGAAAGTAACAAATTTTAAAGCATAGGTTAAATAAATTTAAAAAGAAATTTGGATTAAATTTATAAAGATCTTTCCAAATTTTGAAATCTAAATTATCGAGATCAGAAGCTTTTCCATTTTTAAGATTGTTAAAGACTGAAGACAACTCAGAATGAGAAAGGACGCCCAACCCACCATCAGGAATTGAGTGAAAAGGAAAAGAGTCAAAATTGGGATCATCATTAATGCAATGGTTTAAAAAGCGAGTAATTTTTTGGAGTAACTAAGGTTAGGGTTATTCTGAAATTGGACGTTGATACTTTTATTCTTGATAAGTTTTTTAAAAGCAAATTTGAAGTGGGTGCCGAATTTTGAATTACAATTATTGCAGAAAGTTTACCGGAAATTTAATTTGGCCTTGTTGATCATAAGTTTATATTTAGCTTTATTGAGCTTATATTTGGATTTTGCCTCCGTGATACACCCCAGAGTTGCAGAGTTCTTGACAAGAGATGTCGGAGGTCTGAAATTGACCCTAGTACGATTAGTACGGATTCAATGGACTTTGGAAGATTGAGAGCCGATTTCAAATTGAGAGGATAACGACCACGCAGGATACTAACCTGGATAAAAATAGTAATAACAGGAGGCTAACCTGAGGTAAAAATAGCAGGACCGAGACCGTCCGACCTACCAGAAAGCTGTATGGTAACTGTTTGGACGGCCGGAAAGTGCCACCCAATTTAGACCGGAACCCAGTGGGGGAGGCATCCATAAGGACCACACCCTCCTTCCCCTACCACCAACTTCTCGGAAGAACTTACGGACCCCCATGTTTAACGTGATCGTACTCCGCATGAACACGGCGTGGCAGTTTTGGTAGTAGCGAGAGTCGAACCAGGGCTTACCGGATGCAATTCCCGTGCGTAAACCACTGGGCTATGGGCTACCGCGCCCTTGACATTAGAGGATGGAGAATGCAGAGTCCACTTCGATAAGAACTTGCAATTTCGCCCCAGTAGCTTAACAGTAGAGCGTCAGGTGGCCAGTTCGGAGATCCAGGGTTCGATTCCCTGTTGGGGCAGCAAGGCTCTTTACACTTGTGCTTGCGGTTTAATTTGGCGTTTGACAGTAATTTTATTAAAACCAGAGCTACTTTCACCAGCACCTATGGTTTACTGACATAGAGACAAATTGGCTTACTGACATAGACTACATTCCCAATAACTGCAAATAATTATGCATACTCGACGACCAGAATTCAAATCAACACTCAGGTATTCGAAGGCTTGAGCACTATCAGGTGGATCATGAAACTCACGGAGAAACTGATGATGGTAGAATTCCTGTGTTTTCAACTCCGTAGGAAATATCTTGTTAACAAATTTCTTATAAAAATTTTTTTGCAAAAAAGCAAAGCAAAGAAAAAAAGATTAAGTATGCTAGTAAGTGCACTTTGATTTTTAAATTGAACTGCGAATTATCAGTATTTAAAAATTATATTGGACTTTAGATGATTCATGGAGAAAAATACAATTTCAAAATGTATTTAAAATTTAGTTCTTATAATGAGCACATAATAGCTCAAATTATAAGAGAAAGAGTAAATTATAACATGTTTTATGCTGTATAACGCTAATTAAATATATAACAGAGCATTTTCTTAAATTTTATCACCCCAAAATAATATTTATTACATTCTAACGAAGAAATCAATGTAAAAGCCAAAGCTAAACAAAAAATATCTTTTTTCTCAAAGATCTTTTTCCGATCGCTTCTAAATTTTCGATATTTTCAGAACATTAACGTGATGGGACTATAACGTGACTCATTCCTTACGGTGTTTATGATTGTCTTCTTCATTAAATGCAACCTTCAGTAAATTCACAAGAAATTCAAATATTCTGCCCAAAATCTTGAAACTATTTGCCAGTAGACAATCCATTTTTGATCTCTTATTAAGAAAATGGGATATGCCTACTATCATGAAATTTTGTGTAAAATTATCAACCTAAACAATATCACTTACCCCAAAAATTTTAAAATAAGATACATAACCATCTGCTGTTTAATTTTTCTTTTACACAGAATAAAAGAATAGATTTTTATTACATTCAAAACAAAGCTTGAGCTCAGAATCGAACCCGGATTGGTAATGTAGGTTGTACTAAGTACTAGGTACTAAGTGTGAGACCAGAAATATATTTCACATGTGTTTTGGTGAGACAAGTTTATGCCAGTTATTTATTGTGTCCGAAACATCGAACAATATTTGTAGTCTGGATGGCGCCGAGGTTTACAGCAAACCATGAATTCAGGAGCGTCAAGACAGAGGGGGAGGAGCGGGCCCTTACGAGGATGCCGAGTAGCGACATTGGTTCAATGATTATCCAATGAAGAAAGTGCTCGTTGCGTCACACTGGATGCTGCAAATGGAAGCAAAGGGGGAGTGACACCACGGAGGGAAAAAGGGCCACAACCTGTGACGTAAGAACAAGAACGGTAGACTGGGTAAAAAATGTAAGAGATTAACAGCTCGAAATCAAGGAGCACGAAACTTAGAAAGATGTGTCGACTACGAGAATGACACAATGCCTTGTGTTAGAATTTCTAAGTGTTGTTTTATTTTGTCTCTTAGTAAGTAATAGGTTATTTCTTTTCGTATTGTTTAGTATGTCTCTTAGTTAGCAATAGGTTAGTACTAGGTTATCTCCTTTCTAGGATACCCCTTTTCCCGTTGGGCCTTTCACCCTAACAGGTCTCGGCCACTGCTCTGTAGTTAGAACTCTTCTCTACGCACCTCCCTCCTCTCAGTATAATAACTCCTCCTTCTGCCTTTTCTCCTCCCAAGTCTCTAACCTCTCCTCCCGCAATAATAATTTCGGTTTTAGTGCGCTAAGCACCTGCCTCATCTCTCTTCGGCGCGCCTCTCTTCTTCCTCTTTTCCCGGCCTTCTTCCTCCCTCTTTCTTTCTAGGTTTAGCTAACCTGGCAGCACAGGTATAAGTCCGGGTAACGACAGCGCCTCTTTAAGTTGTATGCTGCCTCTGCATAACTACCGAAGGGTAGAAAGTTGGAATCCTCTGCTAAAAGAATGTCAAAAATCTTCCATTGCTTCTCCCATCCGGGACTGTTTCGGCCATTTAGATCAGCCACTGCAACTGACATAAGAAGCGTCCGTCCTTGCATCGTCGTCTTTGTACCCCTGCCCCTGTGTGGAGCTGGGGCTTCGTCAAATCAATCTTGCGATCTGGCCTCCTCAATTCAGGGAAGTTCCCTGAGGTCGCCCGTATTGCCTTCTTTCATCTCTGCTGTTCTCTGGGGTGGGGTGTGTGTGGTTAAGGGTCCCGTCCTAGCCTGCCCGTCTTTGGCCTTGTGTCAATACATAGCGTTCTTCATAGCTCACCTGCTCACGCTCTTATCCTGGACCACAGCCTGGTCGTCTGCAGACGACTTTCAGTCGTGAGGAATCAAACCTGCGGGCCGAGAGGCGGATCAGGTCCTCACGGCTGTCTCCCAGTACGAGTGTCGAGCCAGCAGTACAATATGATTGTCGAGTTACATGTGGTGAATAAATACTTTGAGTCTAATTTAGTAATATGATCGACGAAGTACCTGGTGGTGACAAAGTCCAAGACAGACTTGAAGGTATGTGTTCCTCAAAAAGATATCTAGATCTAAACATATATTAGGTAAGTTAGGTGGTCTCACATGTTCCCGGCACCGAAATACTATAATTAATTGTGTAATGAATTTAATAAGTATTTTATGTTATTAATAAATGTTTTATTGTTAAAGTTAAAATCGCGTGATCCATTTAGTATTAAATTAATTTATAATTATTTTACAGAACTCGCTCGAAAGTTAAATAATTGGAGGGTTTTTTTATAGTGGCGCAACAATGCAATGTACAATAATAATTAAGTCCACTATGTACGTTTTACGACCATGTTAAAAGATAGATATGAATAATGATAATTAATCAAAAAGTATAACTTTAAGTTGCTTTTCTTTTTGATTACCACACTAAGTACTAGGTACTAAGTTGGCTACATATCAGACTTGCTTTAAAAGTTTAGATTTTATATGTGGCGTAAATATTATAACAATACTTTGGAAAAACAGACACTATTAACGTTAAGATAAATTTCGAGTAATGTAGCCATGGTCACATAAACCCGCCAATTATATTGCAGTGAAATTCTCGTCATATCTCTCTCTGTAAAGTAATATTTAAATTAATTAGATTAGAAAAATATTTACTTAATTCTTCATTTACAGATATTTATTAAAATGGACAAATTCATTAATTTTATTCATACTCAACCTCGAATGCTCAAATCTACCGAAACACGAGGAGGTAGGTAAATTATATGCGACGACAACTAAACTGCAGAAATCTATTAATTTTGAATATCATTAATAAATAAAGTCATCAGATTCTTTTACAATACCTTCATAAGGATGCTGTATACTCTCTTTTCAGTCATAGTTAGTTGAACTGGCATAAGCACTTGAAGAGAATTTCTCCAACGTCTGTTTTGGAGAACAAATGTGTAGCACTGACACAATGATCTGTCTTGAAGGAATATTTTATGAACATAACCAAATTGCAAAAATCGAACTTAACTGTGTCAAGGATTGCACGTTTTTGAGTTCTAAGGGTCCATGCGACTCCGACTACAACGACCGCGGCATTGCGTTCCTAGCAAATCCATTGGTTTTGCTTAGAGCCTTTCTACATCTAGCACCTCTTGATTCGTCGGGGCCCTTGGGTGTTATTACATGACATACGTACATTGTTGCATCATTTTCTGAGAATGAAAATCCTCAAGCGTACTAAGCATGCTAACAAATGTTTGGTTTATCAAATGTCGAATCCTTCAACAAAATGTATAGGGCCATTGTTCAGTTTTTGACTTTCATGTCTTGACTTCTATTCTGTGATATATCCATATTGCTAGTTCAATTCACAACAATTGTACATTTCATAGGGTCATATTGTTAGACAACTTATTTTTTTATAAAATTCATTTTTACTTTCCCTGCAATACATGGTAATGTATAGGAAAAGTATTGGAATCATGTCGAAAATCGCAACTCGAGTTTTCGACGGATCTATACGTTTCGAGATCTCTAAAATACGAAAAACTATTTTTAGCGTGACGTTTGAGTGCGTGTCTGTCTGTCTGTCTGTCTGTGCAATGTATGTATCCACTCTAACTCAAAACTAATGGATCAAACAAATGCTAACAAATGTTTGGTTTATCAAATGTCGAATCCTTCAACAAAATGTATAGGGCCATTGCTCAGTTTTTGACTTTCATGTCTTGACTTCTATTCTGTGATATATCCTTATTGCTATTTCTTTCACAACAATTGTACATTTCATAGGGTCATATTGTTAGACAACTTATGTTTTTATAAAATTCATTTTTACTTCCCCTGCAATACATGGTAATGTATAGGGAAAGTATTGGAATCATGTCGAAAATCGCAACTCGAGTTTTCGACGGATCTATACGTTTCGAGATCTCTAGAATACGAAACACTATTTTTAGCGTGACGTTTGTGTGCGTGTTTGTCTGGCTGTCTGTCTGTGCAATGTATGTATCCACTCTAACTCAAAACTAATGGATCGAATTTCATAAAATTTGGTAAGTACGTCACTTGGATATGACCCTAATGCTGATTAGTTATTGGTGTGATTCGTAAAAACAGAAACCGCCTTTTTTTGCGAAATGACCCGTAAAAATTTCATTTATCCACTCTAGCTAAAATACTAATTGACCAAATTTCACAAAATTTGGTAGATAAGTTACTTGTTGGATACTCTGGTGCTGATTAGAATTTGGTACGATTCGAAAATGAACAACCTGCCTTGTTTTGCAAAATGGCCGTCAAAACTCGTCAAAATCTAAATTAAAAAACTACGTATTCTCAAATATATCCATTAAATGCTTGTTGTATACTTAATTTTTAACGAAGAAAAGAATAAGACCAACTCCATTACACTAGGACTAGCCGTTCTCGAGATAGTTTAGTGTTTTCGTTTTTTCTCTACGCCACCTTTGAAAATGTATCCAGTTACCAAATGAGAACGAAAATTGAATTAAAAGTGAATTAAATTTAATTAAAATAAAGAGAACGTGTATATAATTCTGCAGGGAAAATCATGTGTTGCGCACATCATATTTTTTATCGTCGCATCATGCAAAATTCATTATAAAATATAGGAAAGCTGGAATGCAGATAGAACATTAGCGTAATAGAATGACTAGCATTTGCTTGTGGTAAACATCTCCACTAGCAGAGGAAATCAAAATAAGTATATACATAGCTTATTCATTTGAAATTTCAAATAATGATTATTCATAGTGAAAGGATTATCATTACGTCTTCAGTTCAGCATTTCATTTCATGCAGTGCAGTAAAAAAAAAGGAGGTGTGGGGGGGGGGGGGGAGAGATTTCGAATAGATAGCGATTTCGAATCCACCTACACTCCATTCTTCAATCGAGATTCTTTAACAATTTCTCCCACGCAATCATAACATTTGGTAAAAAACGTGAGGAAAGAACGTAATTGAAAAGCTTGGAGGTGGAAACTTTCATTGAAAAAAATTCTCCTTGGAGTTTTTGATCACAAAAGAGAACTTACAAAATGAAGAACTCGGCTAAGAGTTTATTTCATCCGCAAATCTAAAATATTTTAGTCATCAGTTCGTATAGCACTGTCATGATTGGATTTTTAATGTTCCGAAAAATTTTCATTTTTTCTTTCTTTTCTAATATTTTTAAATTTCCACATTAGATTTTTTTTTTAACCGTTGCAAAATTTGTTTGTTCCAAAATATTTAATTGAATTTTTACTTTCCCTGCAATACATGGTAATGTATAGGGAAAGTATTGGAATCATACCGAAAATCACAACTCGAGTTTTCGACGGATCTACACGTTTCGAGACCTCTAGAATACGAAAAAACTATTGTGTGTGTGTCTGTTTGTCTGCATGTCTGTCCGTCTGTCTGTCTGTCTGGCTGTCTGTCTGTGCAGATTTTGTATCCACTCTAGCAAAAGAACTGATTGACCGAATTTCATAAAATTTGGTAGGTAAGTGGCGAAACTAGTGCTGATTAGTTTTGGGTACGATTCGGGGTTAAAAGAACCCGCTCTTTTTGCGAAATGGCCAGCAAAAGCATGTATCCACTCTAGTTGAAAACTAATGGACTGAATTTCACAAAATTCAATACATAAGTCGCTTGTGGGTCACCCTGGTGCTGATTAGATTTGGGTATGATTCGAAAAAAAATAACCTGCCTTGTTTTGCAAAATGGCCCGCAAAAATCGTTAAAATCTAAAATAAAAGAACTACGTATGCTCAAATATATCCATTAAATGCTTGTTTTATACCTAATGTTTAACGACGAAAAAAATAAGACCAACCCCATTACACTGGGGCTAACCGTTCTCGAGATATTTTAGTTTTTTTTGTATTTTCTCTACGACACCTTTGAAAATAAGTCCAGTTACCAAATGAGAACGAAAATTGAATTAAAAGTGAATTAAATTTATTTAAAATAAAGAGAACGTGGATATAAGTCTGCAGGGAAAGTCATGTGCTGCCCACATCAGATTTTTTCTTTTAATTTTATTTTTCGGTTTTGTAGGCCCGTGTAGAAACAAAACATAAGCAAAAGTCATTTTTTTTCTTAAATAATTTACAAATGATAAACAATTCAAATTTAATGGCACTTTTTTACGTGATACTGACTGCTAGTGGAATCAATGTAGGCACGAAGATAAAATTAAGACTGATTAGATGCTTTGATTCTCCTTGTGATGAGATAAATGCAAGTTGCTATATTGTTTTCAATAAGATGAAAATATTATTTATGAAATATTATCTATGAAAGTCTTACAATTTGAAACATTTAATTTCTAATCACGAGAATGACTAAAAGTTTCATCTATACTTATGGTAAAGCTAACTTGACAGCGAGGTATAGGCAAAAAGTACGAGGTATAGGCAAAAGTGTGGGCAGTACATGACTTTGCATATATAATGCAATGAATTTACTACTTTTACAGTTAAAAAAAATGTTATTCTTATGGTATATAATTATATTCCTTCCAAGATATTGGTTTTTCTTCAATTAGTCGTCATTTTTATTGATTTAGAGTCATTTTTATCCATTTGGCGAGATTTTAGTTAATTTGGCAACAATTAAAAATGTCGCCAAGTTGGCGACATTTCTCTAAATTCGTGACCAAAATTTTATATAAGACAAATTGAAAACTTGCCCCTCCCTCTAAAATTCCATTCGCCCCCTAAAATTTCATTGTGTGTGTATGTGCTAGTGAGTCTGTGGAGGAGACGATATCTCACGAACGAATGGAGCGATTAGAGTGAAATTTGGTACAAAAATTTCAATCCGTAAATACTGGAAGCCTATTGTTTTTAATTGAATGTTTAGAACCCCCCAAATTTTCGAGTGAAATTTTGAAAAAATTATCAAAATAGTAAATTCATCAAGTAGTAAATTCACTGCATTATATAAGGAAAGTCATGAGACTTTAATGCCTGAAGAAATAAAAGGGAAACTGTATTCAGCTCATGGAGTTAGAGATCATACCACTTCCATGATTCAGTTAAATAGAAAGTTAATATTGAGAGGTCATCCCAATTTAAAAATTCGGAATATGGGTATTTAAACCATGGAGTTTTATCTCCACATTTATGTTTCAAACAATGCATTGAATGCAAACTTTGTTTATAGATAGATTGGTTGAAGCTGATTGGTATGATCCATAAAGTTAGAGAGAGAGTAAGTCTCTTTCCTTTCATAGTGTGACCGGAAGTTGAAAATCTGAAATATTAAATTTGATAAACTGGTTTATTAGAAGATCTAGGGGAGCGTATATAAATTGCGTTATCTTATGGGTTGGTATAGTATGTATGTTTTGGTAGGAAGTCGTATAAGAAATAGTAATATTGAATAGAAGGGACGTATGGCTCCCACGTGTCTGCGGATATTAGCAGCATATGAGAGGATCTGCAGGAGTTTATGTATGCCGGTTCCTGTTTTCCCATGCATGGCCATGGTGCACTTGGACAGGTGTAGTGAACGAATCACGAGGACTGTGTGGGTTTGAAAAAATCGATGTAACTCTTGAAATTTTTAACCAAACTACAAGGTTCGAGAAGTTTACAGAACTCACCAAGTTGGCGATATTTCGCCAGATGTGTTAGCCAACGATGCAACAGTTTTCTCATGATGATGAGACAAACAAACAAACAAACACACACACCCACAGACTTATTTTCAATTTTATTTATATAGATAGTAATTTTGAGCATGCTTTTATAAAATAAATAATATTTTTATGAAGCGCATTTGTTAATTAAGACTCCAAAAATAAGGGTTTGCATTTATAAATTTTTAGGTGAAATAAATCATCCAGAAATTCAAAAGATGGGTCATACGGTTTTTATTTGAGAACGTAAAATTTAATCTTAAATTTAATTAAGCTAATGTTCTTACTCATAAAAATGTTATTGCAATAGTAGGCATATTCTATCATTATTGTAGCGGTTATTTGAGACTGGCAATCACGTCAAAAGTATCTATTGTAAGTAAAAACACGAAATAAGAACATCTACCAGAAAATGCATACTACTTCTATTTCATCGATTATTGCCAAGACGATGCATTACTTTTATATCTCGCCTTTGGATGCTCGCAAAATAGGGTGAGGCCCACATTTGGTGGTCTTGGAAAGAAGTAGGAAATGCTCCGCTTGAACGGCTAGGTCAAGAGAAACGTTAGTATTCTAATAAAATATTAGCATATCATTAGTGTGAGACACGAAAATGGGGAATGTTTCTTTTCTAAATAATGACAGTACAGAAATAGGAGAAAATGTGGAAAGAGAAGTGAAATATAATATGCTCAGATTTTGTAGATCATTTTGTAAAATAATACGATATTTTGCCTTCAAAAAATTACAGATTACCTCAAATTACCTGAGGTAGCAAAATAAAAACTACAGGTTGATTTTTACAAAAATGAATAGTTAGCATCTAGAGACAATTTTGTCGAGGCAAAATAAATTTGTTAAAATAAATTAAAAGTGAATAAGTGAGAAGCCATTTTACATTGCTACGACGTAACCTCTGGAATAGTGGGTCTTTCTCAGGCTACAAAAATAAGTTCGAATATTTCGATAACTAACGCTTTTACTTAAAGTATCAGTAAACATAAACAGGAACAATATACAGGTAATAAATTTCTAGCTCTCTTACAGAGTCAATCTAAAATATCCTATCAGCTACAAGTACAATAAAATGGCCTCCGGAGAAATTTAAAATAAAAATTATGTAACTTGTGAAAATTCTTAAGCAAACTACAAAATTCGGGAAGTTTAAATAACTAAAGTCACGAAGTTGGTGATAGTTCGCCAAATGTGTCGCTAAAGTCACAAAAATGTTCGCCAATACCAAGTCCACACGGAGCTTGTCGTGAAGATATTTCAAGCATTTTTACTGCAATGTTTATTATAGTAGAAAAGGACTTCTTGAATTGAATCAAACAGATTTAAATAAACCGTGTTTCCATTCATTGTTTAAGGCATAAAACCATTGTAGTTTGCAGCTAATTAAAATATTTGTAATTAATTAAGTAACACTACACATTACATGACATGTCCGGCCGTCCAAATGGTTGCTCAAGTCCTCAGGGCGAGCCGGACGGTCTGGGTCTTCAACATTACATGACATGTGGTAAAACTTTGAATGGTCTCTTAGTAACTGTAAGTACATAAATGCCATAGCAAACATACCTTTTTTGAGAAGATTTAATACACTTTTTAACTTGTTTTGTTTCATAATAACTAAATGTTTCCCATAAAAATAATGATTCAATTAGACACCCACTACGATTTTTATCAGTGCAAATTAGCTGAGATAAAAACTGGAAATAGATAAATACGCATATAGTCGCTCAATTTTAAGAGAAGATTGGCATGAAAAGTGTAATGTGACCAGCATATGACTTTCCAGATAGATTCAAATTCGTTTTCTTTTTCCTTCTTCTGTAATTCATTAAATGGATTTCAATATCACAAAATAACGTGGATAATTATTTGAAATGACACTGAATTTGCAATTTTATTCCTATTTTTGCTTTCATTTGACGACCTGGCAAAAATACGAATAAACTAAAATATCTCGAGAACGGTTAGTTCTAGGTTATGGGGTTGATCTTATTCCTTTTAAGAATATTCTTTGCAAAACAAGCGTATAATTGATACATTTGAGCACACATATTTTAAAGTTTGATAACGTTTGAGGGTCATTTTACGAAAGAAAGGAAAGCTCTTTATTTCCAAATTTAACCAAAATCAGCACTAAAGTATACCACCAGGTGCATTATCTATCAGTTTTTTTTATGAAATTTGTTCAATTAGTTTTTCAGTTAGTGAGAACACATACATTTTTTGCGTGATATTTTGCAAAAAGCAGATTCATTTATCCCGAATCATACAAAAAGCTGATCAGTACAACCATAACCCACAACTGATGTATCTACCAAATTTTTTGAAATTTGGCCAAATAGGTTTTCAGCTAGAATGGATACATACGTTGCTTACGCAGACAGATAGACACACATCACTCTAAAAATAGTTTGTTTGGGTTGTAAAGTGCTCGGAACTTGTGGATTGGTCGAAAAGTCGGTGTTCTAATTTTCGAACGATTCCAATACTTTTCCTATACATTACCATATATTGTAGGGAAAGTAAACAGCCTTTAACTGCCCCACTTGCTAAATATCGAATGACAATTTTTTTCGGGAAGGGGGAGGGGAGGTGGATTAACGAAATGAGTCGCACTGTGCAGCTCATATCAAATTTATAGTGGATATAAGTTGATCAGCATGAGTTTGTAAACTCGGGTGTATATCATAACAAAACATATAATGATTTGGCAGCATTCCGAACTTAGCTTGAATTTAGTTACCTAACTTTATGGATGGATAGGGTTTCACTTGTTTGAAAAATTACTACGGATTTAACTTTAGGGAAACTAAATTTTGGAATTAAAATACACCACAGAGAAAATAAATTTTACTGCTCTCACAGAATCAATCTATAGGAGACATTCCCTAACTCAGGATCGCGCTTCAATTGCCGATAACAGCATTCGCGAAAAAGTTTAAAATAGCAAAACGAAAACTTGCTTTGTGCGATACGAAAATTACAAAACTTATGTCAAATGTTCTTTCTCGTAGAAACAGTAAGTACGGAGAAATTGGTTTGAAAGGCAGAAGGACACACTGAATATAATTCTTGCAATATAGAATTAGAGATCCTATTTTATTTTAATGCGATACTATATATACCATAAATTCCAACTACAGATCTCATTATTAATCAACATATACTACAAACACTGGTGTTCGGACTATAATATAATCACCTAAGAGTCACAATAAAAAAGTATATCAAACAAAATCAATCGTAATTGACTGAAATGTGTCTCAACTCGACATTCTCATATCAGAATTCGATTTTTTTTCAAATTTTACAAGAAAAAAATTGAAAAATCGATATCGTGGGTCTAAATTAAAACAACTATAGCGTGCTACATTTCACTTTAAACGGCTTACAAATCTTTCGATTGATAACATACTTGAAAATGTGCCCCCTCGAGGGAGCAACTTGCCCCCCCCCACGAAGGGAGCTAATGACGTCACGAACAAAAACATTTGTATCTCGGCTATTTTTCGCATCACTGAAACTATTGAGTTTCGTAATCATTCAGCCATAAATAAACCCTTTTATGCATGGTTATGTCAAATATTGTCTTATACTGCCATGTTAAAAAATATTAAATTTCGAATTTTTCGTTCGAATTTAAGAAATTCTATCTAGTTCTAGATTTTTTTTGTAACAAAGTTATAACAAACTGAATATAAAGTTTCGTGAAAATCCATTAATATTTGTGGCTGGTATTGTGTGCATAAGAAATCGACCACAAACATCAGACAGACGGACATCACTCCAAAAATAATCAAAACGTGTTCCAGAAGTCTTAAAATATATACTGGCATCAAAATCTCGAAATCGTAAATGTTTGTGAAAACAATACTTTCTCAATACTACGTATGAAGTAAAAATTAAGGAAAATTTATAACAATCCACAATTGCAAATAGATGAGCAGCTTTTTAAAAGCGATGGAAATAATAACATTTCGAATTTGAATTGTTGAACTATAGCACCTAAAATTTATATAAATCGCAACAAATAAATCTAGGAATCACTATATAATGCATGTATGTCTCCGTATCTCAAGTATTCTTCTATTGTAAACCTGAAAATAGTATAAAATTTTTCTTCAAAATATTTCTAGTCTTTAATCACGTGGATATGTTATTGACAATGGATCGTCTATTTTCAAACGATGTATTGTCCATATTTTTCTTAAATTCGTTTTTTGTTTTGCTTTGTTTTTTGCGGTTTATTGTAAAACTGTGATATTTACTTTCGTCTATGAAACAAGACAAGTCCAACATAAATACATTGGTTGCTTTAGCGAGGCGACCCATAAGTCCTTGGAAGAAAGACGTGAAGTAATGTGCAGATATTGAAATAGGAAAATAAGAATGCTTATTACTTTTCTTAGTATATACGTAGTATAATGAAGAAGGAACGTATTGTGACGGGGTCGAAAATTCGAATTCGAGTTTTCGATGTGAGGGCACGTTTCAAGCATCCCTGAATACGAATCAAACGTTTTTGAGGTGATTGATGTCTGTGTGTGTATCTCACAAACGAATGGAGCGATTCGAACGCAATTTGGTACAAAAATTACAATCCATGAATACTGGAAGCCTATTCTTTTTCAACACCATATAATGTTCAGAACATCGTATGTTTCGGGTGATATTTTGAAAAAGCCAGCATAAAATTAAAACCTTTAATAAAATTACGCAAATAGTCATTTCTCATGTAATTTTATCCTTAGAAAACGATTGGCATACCTTTTAGAGCGCTAGCACAAACCATTCGCGAGATATTGCACATTTTTCAAATAAATGTATCAAAAAATCACATAAAATAAAAAGAAATTAACTATTGTAGAATATGGTCACTTTTCATATGTAATATCATGCGATAAATTTGGCGAGATCATTCTTGTGAATTTAGCTCGTTCCATTCTTAAGAAAATATACTTTGGTCAATACTTTTGTAGTTGAACTCTGATAGCTATTTATTTGCTATAAGAAGAATATATTTATCCGCTCATAATACTTAGCGAGATTTTGGAAACGAATTTGGCGGAATGTGGCTAATTTTTTAAATGTTGCCAAATTAACAAAAATGGCGCAAATTGATAAAAACGGCGCTAAATCAATGAAAATGATGACTAATTGATGAAAATTCAATATCTTGGAAATAATATAAGTATCTACTATATAAGAATAACATATGTTTTTCGTCCGCAGCGTTTGGTAAAATTTTGGTGACGAATTTGTCTGAATATCTCCAACTTGCTGACATTTTAAATATTGATAAACTGACGAAAATGTCACTGAATTGATTAAAATTCGCCGAATTGATGAAATCGACTCTAAATCAACGAAATGGCGACTAATTGAGTTCAATATCTTGGAAAGAACGTACTATAAGAATCATCCATTTCTCCATCCATCCGTAACGCTTAGCATTAGCTTGACGTCGCCAAATTGGCGACTTATTTAAATGTCGATAAATTTACAAAAATGTCGCGAAATTGATAAAAATGACGCCAAAGGATAAGCAATGTTTCGAAAATTTTGATTTCTGTCATATGACGGGTATACCTTCTAGTAAATGTTTTCTCTCCATTTGTCTGTAACACTTGCTGATGCATTTGGCGAACTTAGCGAATAATCTAGCGACGTATCGCCAATTTGACTATATTTCATCCCAGATTGACGAAAATATCATCAAAATTGCAAAAATGACGCTAAATTAAGGAAAATGACGCCTGATTGGTGAATAATTTAAAATATGTCAATATAATACGAACTATGTCACTTATTGAGGACGCTATCAATATTGATAATTGTTTATTTAGAGTTGCGCAACATATAAATTAATTGGGTGCTCTGAGATAATTTTACATGTTGTCATCCGGAAAATCACCAAATGTACAATTTAGCGTTAAAAACAGAGTACCCTGGATCTTATACATTATTTTTTGCATGTAAAAAGAGTAAATTCATTGCATTATATAAGGAAAGTCATGTGCTGCTGACATCAGATTTTTTTTTATATACGTTCAGCACATGACGTATTTATGTTTTGTTTTCTTTAAAAATTAAATTTTGACTCACTGCAAACATTCTTTAAGTAATTTTTTCAAAATTGAATTTTCTGTGAAATATGCAAATCTGGTGTGTATGCTTGTGTGTAGGAGGGCTGGTACTTAAGTTTTCAGAATGTGGCAATGCCAAAAATAACAGCTTTTAGTTGTAAAGAACCTTGATTTCCCAATCCGGAATCTAACCACAGATCTTTATACTGGCCACAGGCGCTCTAAAGTTGAGCTACTTAAATTACGAGCTCTTACGTCGAAGCGGACTCGATTTTTAAAATTTGATAATTTTTTTTAAATTTGAATTTTTACGTGAAAAGTAGATGTTAAAGAACGATAAATAATATAAAAATTTTTTACGGCGTTATTTAAGTTAATGAGGTAGTGACAAAACATGAATTTATGTCGAAGGGATTTTTGAGCTATGATTTATTATGACTTTCGACAAGGGTTGATACATGGGGCGCGACAGCCCAGTGGTTAGCGCGCGGGGGTTGTACTTGGATGATCCGAGTTCGATTCCTGTCTCTGACCAAACTGTCGCCGTTTTCATGCGGAGTACGATCACGTTAAACATGTGGATCCGTAAGTCCTTCCTAGATGTCGATGGTAATGGTGGAAGGAGGATATGGTCCCTGTGGATGCCTCCCCACTAGGTTCTAATCTATATAATATTATCTATATAATATTATCTAAATGTAGTGACACTTTCCTGCCGACCAAACAAATATGTCTTATACCTTACTTAGAGTGGTAGCGCATGAAAATTGTAAATTGATTTAAATAAATTAATGACGAAATATTTAGATTTTAAAAGTCATTTAATAAACATCCTATAAACGTACACATAGATTAAAAGCCAGAGCTCTTTCGGGCATCACTATGCCCTTTTTCAGTGGTACTGAATGCCACGGAGGAAGGGTATAGTGATGTCCGAAAGCACTCTGACTTTTAATCTATGTTGAAGACCCAGACCGTCCCACTCGTCCGAAGATTTGAGCAACTATTTGGGCGGCCGGTTTTAATCTATGTGTACGTCTATAGGATGTTTATTAAATGACTTTTAAAATCTGAAGATTTCGCCTTTAATTTATTAAAAAAGTATATATCTTACATTTTCGGGTAGGTCAGGCCGTATGGGTCGAAGAAGAAGAAGGTTTGACGCAGCAGAGTGTCGATCGAATGAATTAAACTTTTGATGGTGAACCAGCATTCAAAATAACAATTTACAACTGGTTTAAAGAATTGCAGCTTGGACGTAGGAGTTTTCAGTGATGAATTTCGTAAAGGTTGACCAAGAACTGCTGTGACACCAGAAAACACTGATGCTGCACAGTAAATGATCACTTTAGATCGTCATGTCACATATGATGAAATTAAGGCATCTTTGAATATTTCAAGGACCCGAGTGTATTCCATTTTACATGATCATGTAATAGTCAAAAAGGTATGTGTGAGTTGGTTTACATACAATTTAACGCAAACTCATAAGGAAGCTCCTGTCAACTCGTACAAGGAAATTCTCAGAAAATTCAACTCTGTCCCCAAACATGTCTTTGATATTGTAACAGGTGACAAAACATGGATTTATTCCCATGATCCAAATTTATTGTTAGGGTGTTTCAGAATGAAATTTTCTACATTCAAATTTTTCCCATGATCCAAATTCTACAAAAGTTGTTCATGCACGAGTGTTTCAAAGAAAATGATTGCTTTGTTTTTTGGTAAATCCGGTCGTGTTGCAACCGTTGCTTTGGAGAATCATAGAACAGTAATAATGCTGATTGGTATATGGCAATTTGTTTTTCAGAAATAGCTGCTCAGATGAGAAAAAATAATGCGAAACGTTGCATCATTCTTCAACATGACAATGCAAGCGCACACATTGCATTGCAAACTATTAATTATTTGAAGCACGAAAACATTGATTCGATGAATAACTGTCCTCATTCGCCTGATTTAGCATCCAATGATTTTTTTCTTGTTCCCGACAATCAAAAGTAAAATTATGCGTCAACGATTTAATAGTCTAAAAGGAGCAGTTGAAGCTTATAAATCGCATGTTTCTGCTATTTCAACTTCTGATAGGCATAACTGTTTTTAAAATTGGTTTATTCGAATAAAAACAAATTGCTGCTAAAGGCGAATATTTTGAAAAGAAATAAGACGATTTATTTCCATACAAAAGTATTTTGTGTATCGTTTTCTAAAATCTTAAATACTAGTCTACGTATGGCATGACGTTATTGTCAAGTGACCCGATTACCCTATTTATTTTAAGTCCAGTTCAGTTTTTTATTTAAAAAAATCAAAGTACATATAATTCCAAAATTATATAAAATCTCCTGAAAGATACAATTGTGAATAAAAAAAAAATAAATAAAACAAGTAGCGCGCAAGTAAATTGTAATGTATTCCTTAGTTGTTATTTGAAAAACTGGGTGTTTTTGAAACGGCGATGAATATCAGAAATGCAACCATATTAAAGAAAATGCTGGCCACTTATTTTCGATAAATTGTTCATAATTCAAAAGTGGGTGTTTTCTAGAATTGGGCGAGAATTTTGGTTTGTGATATATTTCAGCTGTTCTTAAAAAATAAATTGATTTTGGCCACTTATTTTCAATAAAATGTTTATAATTCAAAATTGGATGTTTTCTAGAACTAGGCGAGAATTTTTCTTTGTGATTTACTCAGCTATTTTTTGAAAACAAAATGGATTTTGGGTAGACGTTGATGGATTTCTGAAACGCCGATAAATATACATCGGGAATAAATCACATATTGTAAGAAATGTTAATAACTTATTACTTTCCTTATATACATATAATGTATAAGGAAAGTATTGGACGGGATCGAAAATTCGAATTCGAGTTTTCGACGGGAGAGCACGTTTCAAACATCCTTGAACACGAATCAGACATACATTTTTGAGATAATGTCTGTCTGTGTGTGTGTGCGCGTCAGTGAGTCTGTGGAGACGATAACTGACGAACGAATGGACCGATTCGAATGAAATTTGGTACAAAAATTAAAATCCATGAATACTGGAACTCCATTGTTTTTATGAGCAATCGCATGTTCAGAATCCCCTAAATTTTCGAGTGAAATTTTGAAAAAATCCGTAAAAAATCAAAACCTTCAATAAAGTTGCAGAAACAGTTATTTCTTATTTAATTTTTCATTAGATAACGATTAAAATAAATTTTAGAACACTAGCATGAACCGTTCTCGAGATGTTGCACATTTTTCAAAAAATATTTTCAAAAAATCATATAAAATTAAAAAGTATATTACCTATTGTTAAAATATGTTCACTTTTCATGAGTAATATCATGCAATAAATTGGGTGACATCATTCTCGTGAATCTAGCTAATTCCATTCATGAAAAAATATACTTTAGGTAACACTTTTGTATTTAGACGCCAATAGTCAGTTATCTGCTACAAGAACAACCTATTTTTCCGTCCATAACGCTTGGCGAGATTTTGGCGGAATATCGCCAACTTGGCGACTTTTTTAAATGTTTCCAAATTAACGAAAATATCGCCAAATTGATAAAAATGACGCTAAATCTATGAAAACGACGACTAGATGATGAAGTAATTATTAAAGTATTTTTATATATGGACTATATCGCTTATTGAGAATGCTATCAATATTGGTGATTGTTTAGAATTGCGCAAGTTCATTGAGTATTTTGAAATAGTTTTACATGTTGTCATCCCAAAAATCGCCCAATGTACAATTCAACGATAAAAACACAGCGCAGTGGATCTTATACATTCTTTTTTTATTGTAAAACTATTGAATCCATTGCATTATATAAGGAAAGTCATGTGCTGTCCACATCAGATTTTTTCAATGAAATGTTCGTAATTTATATTTGATTGTTTTCTAGAATGAACTATCAATTTTGAGCAAATTGAGAATTAAATATGGCCACTGAAATACCTGGGCAAAATATTTTTTTTTAATGTAAATGATTATAAAATGTTTATATGGCAAACAAAACATGTTTTTGTGGTGCACATTGAAAATGAAACTTTAAGTTGACCTTTAAGAAACATATTTAATTAATCTCAGAACATGGTCGTACATCGTATCGTCGTAAAACAATTGTATTGTGTCGCATTAAAACTTATCATATAATCTTTAGTACGAGTTCCTGGAATAAAATCTATTAACATAATACTACTTACAATTAACTACACCCATTTTAACTTTAAAATAACATTATTTATTAAGAATATTCTATTCATTATTAAATTAATTACAACAATTATCACATTTAATTAAGGAGGAAATTGGGCATGTGAGACCAGGTAAACTATTATTATAAAACTGGTTATGACCTTGTATAATATTTAATAGGTATATAACTCCTATTTTATCTTTGGATATTGACAAACAGCCTATTGGCTTTCATTATAGGCACTCGCAAAACTTGATATTGCACATTGCCTCTTCGGCAACCTTTGCCCCCATTTTATGACGGCACACTACTGACTCTCATCTGAACGATGACGCATCATCACTGCGCTTACCTTACACCTTTCCGGTAGGTCGGACGCCTGGGTCTCAACAACAACAACATCATCCCTGCGTGCACGTAACTTCATGAATATTTCAATGGGCGTCTTAGCGGTTTCACCATATTTATGCATCTCTCATATCTTAATTCAATTCTCAACTCTTACTCAGTGCTCTGTTCTCATCATTGTAGACCTTTCTACTGTGGCAGCCTGGTACTGTTACTCATCTTTCTCTTACTCTAACTGTTGCTGATCTGTTCTGCAATTTTTACATCTCTCTCTGTAGTTATATAGAACCTTCTACCGGTTGCCACTTTTTTGCCTGAGGTCTGATACGCCTCTTCGGCGACCATTGGTTGACCTCAGGACGACACGATAACATTTCCTTGTTGGTTAACCTTTAAACCAATCCCATGGTTTTTCCTTTAGCTTCCAGTAACTGCTCTGGCTCGACCCAACCTGTACTTGAAGCCCCCTTATTTATGGCACTGCTGACCTCGGGTCAGGGCTGCAATACATTGGCGCCTTGAAGTCTGATGCCATTGTCTGACCTGCTAGATATCATAAATCCACATATAAAACTGTCTACGGGAATCCTGTTCTCACAATTTTATTTATAAATTATTCTTGTATTAGGTACACTAGTGTTCACTAATCAAAGGCGACCCTTCATCTGGATAAGATTTTAAAACTTATTCCAGTCATCTGTCGGGTGAGCCTAATTTTTTCACGCTAATTACTGCATGATTGTACTGCAAACGCCATATATAGACAAAATGTGCCTACTAATTGTTGGTTTTTCAAAATAGAATCGGCAACGTGGGAGGGTTACGACAGAACGAAATAGGCTATGTTTTAATTGATTCTGAAAATAATAGCCGGATAAATGATGGAAAAATGAACGATTTGAAATCTCTCCATATTAAAAAAAAGTAGCCGCCGCCACAGCAGCTTTTTGACAAATTTCTTGTTCCTCAAAATTTTCTGCTTCGTATAGTAAAATCTATAATAGTATGCAAAATCTTCGTACAAAAATATAAAATTGGACACACTTCTAGAAAAAGATTTGGGGAATATGCTGGAATAAATCGTTTTCGATATATATTGTAGTTTAAGAAATATTTAATGTCAAAGCCAAAGACAAGATATTTGAGTTGCGAGTTCGCGTCCTGGATAGATTAACAATAGCAAGATCACGGTTTTTTGTAAGAAGGTACCTATATAGTTGAATTTTCGCAGGACGGAGCCCCTTTTTTAACTTCGATGTAGTTTACGAGATATTTTATTTTTTATGCACTTCTGAAGTGATCTTTTTTATCGTATCGGCACGTCTAGAAATTTCTCTGTCTCGTACCGTAAAAACTATAGAATACAAAAATATGAATAGCATTGCTTGCAATTACAATAACAATAGCCTTTTATGCACTTCTGAAGGGAAAAAATGTTTTTTTGTATCGATCGATTTTCTCTGTCACGTACTGCTAAAACTATAGCATACAAAAACATCAAATTTGATATATCTAAAGAGAAATGATAGGGTAACAGGATGAAATAAATTTTTTGCTGATTTAAATTTGAGTTTGTCGTGAAATAGCTCGCGAAGCGAGCACCATGAGCGTAGCGAGTAGGAGGCAAAGCCTTCCGACTCGCAAAGGGAGTTATGGAGGTTGGCGAAGCTTAGCGATCAGGGGGCAGGGCCCCCTAATATAAAATAAATAGTGAAAAAATGATATATTAAAATAAATTAATCATCGTGTGTTTTGTTGGTATGTGTTTATATATATATATATATATATATATATATATATATATATATATATATATAATAATAGAAGTTTGAAAATCCAATGAACGAAAAGTAAGAAGATGTAACACGATAAACCTAACTTTTTAAAAACACCCACAGAATAAAATATAATACAGCAAATCATCAATCAAATGGATTAAAAATACAAAACACTAGCTATCAAGTTACTGAAAATCAACCAAATTAAAAGGTATGGAAACAAAAAAGAAAAACTTAAACTAAATTCAACTATCTAACTGGCTTACAAAACAAAAGTAAAAATCAACTAATCCTCAAGCATATGGAAAAAATAAATAAAATAAATATCGACTCAACAAGTCAATGAAAAATATATAATACAAAGGTATGGAATCGAAATAAGTATAACAAACGAAATCAAGCACAAACGCCTTACACGTGGACGAGGCTCTAAGCCTAAATCATGAATTGTTAACCTCTACAAAAATCTAATCATGTCCAAGTTTTTTGTAGAAGCAAACACAAATATGTATGTTTCTGAAGAAATAGATAGATTAGATCTATGAACTATTTCTACTTGGACGACATACATAAAGAAGGAATAAAAAAGAAAAAATGAATACCTGGAAAAAGCACAGCGTATGTACAGTCGATTCAATACTGGGATCGAGGGAACACTGATAGAAGAGACTAGTGTTGCCATTCGTAAAGAAAAAATAAAAAACCATTTACTGTTGCCATTCATTGCCAATTGAAAAACTGTGAAGCGAAATGTAAAGAAAAAGTATTAATATACAAAAAGAGCTACTAAAAAGAGGGGCAAATAATAGTAATGCTGAAGTGGGAAGTGAATGAAAAAAAAAAAAAAAAAAAAAAAAAAAAAAAAAAAAAAAAAAAAAAAAAAAGAATGGAGATGTCTGGCTAATATAAGATACTAAGAATAGAATTATATGATACTATGAAAAGAATTATAAAAATCCAGCTATTTTAAATTTTTTAACAATACTATTTACTAAATAAGAGGGATATTTATATAAATTACTAGTAATTTTGAGATTATTGATATGCATAGCATGAAATTTTTTATCAGATAATCTATAAATTCTAAAAAGCTGATTGAGTATAATATTTCTAAACAATTGAATCGAGTTACAGGAATTAAAAGGTAAGAATTTATTAATATTAAAATTATAAAAGTCTTTTTTATCATATAAATTTGTAACAATTCTATTAGAAGGATCAATAAAAAGATTTAAATCCAAAAAATTAACATTTTTACTAATAGTAGCTTCATTAGGTATTAATTCCAAATTGTCTGGATAGTAATCTATATCTATGAGATAATTTTCTGTATGTACTAAGCAAATCAGATCATCTACATATCTGTAAAAAGTATAATCTATTGAAGTAAATGACATTTCATAATGATAAAGGTATAAATTAGCTAGCATACTGCTACTACAGCCACCCTGTGGAACTCCTGAGACTTGTAAGTATAATTTATTTCCTTGAAAAATATAATTATTGAAAATAACAAAGTGAAGGAGTTTAGGAAAATTTATAAATTTAATTTGATTTGAAAGAGGTGTAATATAAGCATTATATAAAGCTAAAATTACATCATATAGATCAGATATCTTAATATTATTAAAAAGATCTTTAAAATCAAAAGTTTGAAATCCTGTTATTTTTCTAAGCGATGTTAATTTATTCTTTAATTCTTTACTATTATTTAGAATATGGTAGTTATTGCTAGTCTGGCTTAAACTATTATTTATTAGATTTAAAGAATTTAGTAATAATTTACTCGCAGTAGTAGAGTAAGTATTATGGCCACTAGTAACTGTTCTAAATTTAATAGGATTTTTATGAAATTTTGGAATAAGCACTATATAAGGAAATTTAAGATATTTATATTTAATATTTAAATCATTATACATATTGATAATTTTCAATTTAATACTATTGATGGAATGTAAATCAGGTTTAAAAAGACTCTTATTTTTTAAATAATCTAACAGGAATTGAATATAAAATTTTTTACAGATAATAGCATAATTATTAGAGGCTTTATCAACATAGGTGATAACAAAGGATCTTTGTAAATCATTAATGGAATGTTTAATATTATCAATATTATATAAAGATCTAGACAATTTAATATCACTAATAGCGTTTTTAATTGATTCTAATATAGTAAATTTCCACATATTAAATGCCTCTAATGGCAGAGCGTATTTACAAGCTAATTTATATATATATTTATCAAGATCTAGATTAATTGATTTTAAGACTTTAAAAGAATTATTACAAGAAGGTATCCTAAATTTAGTGCCAAATGACATAATGGTTCTTAACACATTGTCACTAACAAGGTCTAAATCTCCGGTAACTATGTGCCCCAAGTCTGGATTTAGAAATTTAGCAAATTTATTTAATTTACAAATACATTCACTATCTACAATTGACTGAGAAGAATGTTCAATAGAGAGCGATTGTAAAACTTCATTATAATTAAATATAGACCTACCAATAGGCTTATTGTATTTGAATGTCTTTGAAACAAATAAATCACCAATAGGCAATAAATGTTTAAACTTGTTAAACAGATGTCCAAAATTTATAGAATTATATATAGGATGTTTGAAAGAGATAACACAATAAGAATTAGTAGTTGTATTATTATAATGAAACTGATTTAGTTTTAAATTTAAAAACTGTGATCTTGTAATAAGCAAATCAAAGAAAATATGATTAAAATGTTCATTAGCAAGATTTAATTTTAAAAAAATGGCATAAACCTTATTTAAATGTTTTTTCTTTACTGCAAAAACCCAGGATCTTATGCATTTCCATTGAAAAGTTCTATTAAATTGATTATGTAGAGTTATAATCTCAGATTTATGATCATTAAGTTTGGAATGTCCCTTTCCTCGTTTAAATCTTTTGAGTTTGATTGATTCACTATCATTTAAATGGGGTTTCAAAAAAAAGGTGATTAAAAATTGAATATTTATTATCTACAAAATTATTTTTTACAATATTACCATTTAGATACATTTGATTTAGTCCATATGGAAAAAGATTTTCTCAAAATAAAATCGGTAGGCAGTATTGGAAAAATAAATTTGCTCTGAAAAGGTAAAAAATGTCTCTTCCGAAAAAATAAAATGATCCCGGGATTTTTTTTATATAAAGAATTATCGTCATATTTGCATTCTCGATTATAAATGTCATTCATATATAGTGGAATAATTTTTTCCCTTTAAAATGTCACTGAAATGTAGAGAACCAAAATATCAAGTCCACATATAAGTTATATTAGAAAATGATTAAACTTGGTTAGTTTACTTTGGATATGAAAAAAGTTGAACAAGATTGGTCTCGTGTTCCGAAAGAAGAACAAGAACATTTTTTTTAATCATACCGATAAATCGATATGATTTTCGATATCTCTTTAGAGAAGAAGCTATATATAGCACAGACGTAGCACATCTTTCGGAATACATCGGCGCACAAAGAGTTAAACTGAACTTAAGTTACAGGGCCGTTTTTGATCATAGGAAAAGTAAGTAAAAGCTGGGATTCCTGGGTCCTATCGCCAGGGCTCAATATGTAACTTTTTTCATTAAAACAAAATTTGTGTGTCCTAGAATTTGTTGTTGACTTGGATCTCGGGAAAGGGTTAATTGGATATTGATAGAAATGAATTAAGCCAACCAAAATATAACTACGTTTAACTGCAGTAAATAAACGACATAAATATTTTAAATTCTTTTATATTTTTCTTGTTACTATATAAGTATTTCACTCATATTACTCATTCACTCATATATTTCATTCAATATGTCACTAGAAACGTCAAATATCTTTGCTGGAATAAATATATTGAAATCTATCTATATATGGAATACTAAGGAAATATCTTACGTTGTCTATATAACTATATATACAGGGTGTATCTGAATTCATCATCAATATTTGGTGAGGAGATAGGAAATAGGATAAGAAGACTATTTCACATAGGAAAGCATAGGCGCAAACGAACGCATGACGGTGTAGAGGACGCTTTGTGTCCACAACTCCTATTCACGCACAAAGCTGTCTGAAGTGTGGTTCCAGCATGACGGCGCTCCAGTACATTTCGCAAATGATGTGCGTGGTTACCTGACCAGAAAATTTGGAACTCAACAGATTGGTTGCGGTGGATCGGTTTGTTGGCCACCACGGTCACCGGATTTATTTTCAATCGACTTCTTCGTATGGGGTGCGATGAAAAACATGGTGTACGAGACCCTTGTTGCCAGTGCTATGGACTTTGTAGCACGCATATCGGTTGCCGCCGCAAACATCCGGGAAATGCCGGGCATATTCCAGAAAGTCCGGTTGTGCGTGCAACGTCGTTGTGAGGCATGTTCTCCAGCAAATGGTCGGCATTTCGAACACCTCTTCGTCTGTACAAACGATGCACAAATAAATGTTTTTTTTTCTTACAACTTTCTTGTTATGTTTTCTTTCCGTCATTTAACCGAGCTCATGTTGCCCTACTACATGACGTCTGCGCCCATGCTTTCCTATATGAAATAGTCTTCTTTTCCTATTCCCCACCTCCCCACCAAATATTGAAGATGAATTCAGATGAACACCCTGCAGAATACTAACGAAATATCTTACGTTTTCTATCTAACTATGTATAGAAAACTAATGAAAGATTTTACGTTGATCAGTATAATGTAAGAATTTTTATTATGTACTTTTATTGCTTTCTTTAGCGCTGGAAGAAAATAAAACCAAAATGTTCGTACATAATTTCTAGGAGGGTCTTTAAACACCCCAATAACTAATAAAAAGCTCCTGTAGTCAGAACATGCCTTTTCTATATAATTCAATTAATTTACCTTTTTCACAGTGAAAAAATGATAAAATGGACGGCACAATGTTTTTTAATGTTGAATTGTAAATTTGACGTTTTTCAGTATAACAATATGTAAAACTGTTTCAAGGTACCCAATTAACTTATACTTTACGTAACTCTAAATGGACAAGTATCAGTATGGACAGTATTAGCAATAAGCAATATGATCTCTATATAAAAATATTTTGATAATTAATTCATCAATTTAGCGCCATTTTGGTTAATCCATCATCTTAGCTTCATTTTTGCAATTTTAATGTTTTGGTAAATCTAGAATAAAATATTGCCAAGTTGGCAATGCTTCGAAACAGTCGCCAAGTTCGCCAAGCGTTGATGAAGAGAGGAACATTCCTTATATATGAATAACTATTGGCGAATTGTTAGACCTCAAAATAGGAAACTATTATAAAGTATTATAATTGCCAAAGTATCAAATTTATTAAAACTGTTATAAAGTATATTATCTCGCGAATGGAATGAACTAGATCTGCAATTTAATTATTGCAGCTTTAATAAATGTGTTCACTTGACTGAGCAGTAAACTAATAGTTTGAAAGGTCTTGCATAACTGTTGAAAATCAGAACGGAAATCCAAAAGGAAATGTAAAGTAACAGCAAATCGGAATGACTTCAAGTTTTTTAAAATTCCTCATGCTGTAGCTGTATCAGTTCCTTTCTCAAGAGACACATCTTCTAAATGAGTAACAGTGGCAATATAATTGCGGATTATGACTGCAACAGCATCAGCTTTGCCGGCCACTCAATGGATTTTATGGCGATACTAAAATTTCAGCACATTCTTTTCTAAAATAGTTCCCACTTTCTGAAGTTGTTTCAATCTCTTGGGTGAATTTTTATAAAATTTATAACGGCTTCTCAGTATGCTATCCAGTTTTTCTAAGTAGTTTACATATCCCACAGCATTCAAGACACTTAAATTAAGCATATGAGCAACACAGTACTGGGATACCAAGTCAGGTATGAAATGTTTCATTTTAGCAGCAAGTCCATTTTCTCTATCTAACATGTTGGAGGCATCACCAGTTCCTATTCCTACAGGCCATGTTCCCTTTTTCCATTCAATTTCAAAATTTTGCATCTCATCATCAAAAGCTTTCAAATAACTGTCTGCTGTAGATGACTCAAGATGAATTAAAGACAGAAATGATTCTTGGACTAGCCCTTCACTCAAATATCGTACGTAAATTACCAGTCTTTCTACCGTTGACCGATCGGTAGATGCATCAAGCGAGAAACTTAAGTGTTTACACTGTTTAATTTTATTTGCAAGTTACTCCCTAAGCTTTGATGCAATGTTATAAATAAATTCTCTGCTTATCATTTCGATACTCTTGTAAAGAAACATCAACTTCAAACTTACTAAACATAACAATAAGATTTTTGAAATCCGGAAATGGTTTCTTATGCTTAGCTATATAATAGGCTGTTGTAATAATTTCTCTAAATGTTTAAAAACTTCTGCGTTCATCTTTTTTTCGCATCTTGCCAAAGGTATATTTTGTGGGAACTGCTTTGCATAATAGTGACTTTCACACAAAGCATGCGTATTAGATTGATGAATTATAAAGGTTTCTAGTTTGAATTGCCCATCAAATCCTGTCACAACACGTGACTTTTTGTCTTTAGGATATGGAGTCATTGCACATACCTTGCATTGTGCAACATCATTTTCAAAATTCAGCCACTTCAACTCCTTAAGCCATTTCTGCTGAAAAGCTCTCTTGCCGTTTTGCTTATTTTGAAAACGTGGATGTGCTTGGACTTGAGACCTCAACTGTATCAGAAATTAGATTTCCATTGTTCTCTGAGGGAGAATGATTTTTTTTTTAAAATGAGAAATAGTTGTTTGTTTCGCCATTACAGATTCACTTAGCCTTAACTAAAACCAACCGCAAACAAGTGGTGACGTGCAAGCATAAGAAGCCAAAAAAATAATGAATTCCGGGGGCAATCATTTTGTCAACTTGTTGCTTCCTCACGATTAAGGGAGCCAAAGCATCACGTGAGACAAAAGCTGAAAATAGGAATGGGTGATTCAAGCGTAGGGGGATTTGGCTTCGTACCGAAGAATATATTTGTCCCCTTCGGTGTTGATTAAGGAGCTAGCATGATCTTAAAGGGTGGGAAAACAATTTACACAAAAGGAAAGAAAGACACGCTTTTACCACCTTTTGGGGTTTATAAGTTGGAAAGGGTTTAAAAAAAATCCAGAAATCGGAATTACTCCAGCCGAATTCTAAATGATTCATTCTTTAATACCCCCCCACCCTTTTTTTTTTGTGAAAATGAAAAAAAGAAGTCAGTCGCTTTTGCTTTTCAGTTCGCCAAGATGAAAAATCTGACGTGGGCAGCACATGACTTTCCCTGCAGACTTATATCCACGTTCACTTTATTTTAATTAAATTTAATTCATTTTTAATTCAATTTTCGTTCTCGTTTGGTAACTGGACATATTTTCAAAGGTGGCGTAGAAAAAATACGAAAAAACTAAAATATCTCGAGAACGGCTAGTCCTAGTGTAATGGGGTTGGTCTTATTCTTTTCTTCGTTAACAATTACGTATAAAACAAGAATTTAATGGATATATTTCAGCATGCATAGTTTTTTATTTTAGATTTTGTCGATTTTTGTGGGAAATTTTGCAAAAAAAGGCAGGTTATTTTTTTCCGAATCATACCAAAATCTAATCAGCAGCAGGGTGATCCACAAGTGACTTATCTACAAAATTTTGTGAAATTCGGTCCATTAGATTTTCAGCTAGAGTGGATACAAAATTTTGCGTGCCATTTCACAAAAAAAGGCGGGTTCTTTTATCCCGAATCGTACCCAAAACTAATCAGCACCAGAGTCGCCCACAAATGACTTACCTACCAAATTTTATGAAATTCGGTCAATTAGTTTTTTAGTTAGAGTGGATACAAAATCTGCACAGACAGACAGACACATAGACACACAGACACACAGACAGGCAGACACACAGACAGAAACACAGACAGACACACAGACACACAGACAGGCAGACACACAGACAGGCACACAGACACACACACAGACGTCACGCTAAAAATAGTTTTTTCGGATTCTAGAGGTCTCGAAACGTGTAGATCCGTCGAAAACTCGAGTTGCGATTTTCGACATGATTGCAATACTTTCCCTATACATTACCATGTATTGCAGGGAAAGTAAAAAGTTGGTCGCCAGTGGCGCCTGGGCGACCGTGTTTTGTGAGCCCTCCATGAGTGTATACATTGGATCCATGCATAGTAAAGTGGTCATGTCCGATCGAATAAAAGAGATTAAAGAGCACATAGCGGATAATTTTCAGCAAGTGATAACTGATACCTGTATTGACATCAAGACAAATGTGCTGAAATTTTGTGAATTTGTATGTTTACTGACAAATGCATTCGGTCCGACATTTCTGGTATGACTGAATTACTCAGGCTGCATGCATTTTTGCAAAATTGTAATACGTAATAAGTTTTATCGGTGTGTACCACATAGAAAAGAAAATGTAAATTATGAGTACAACCCTATTTCAAATGATCATCTTTCTATTAGTGCTTTAAAATATTTTAAAAAAATTTTCTTTCGTCTCAAATCAATTCATCAGCATATTAACTAGATGTTTATTAAAATTAAAATCTAACTCTACCCCCATATTTACACAATGGTAATATTAAATGGGGTACTCAATCTTCAGTTTGGTTCATTATTTATTTCGCTTCCTTAATATATTGTTACGATGTACCCCTGGAATCGTGGGTGTACTCTCAGGATACAAAAATTAAATCCACATCTCTGAATAACTGAATAACTAACACGTGTATTTACAAGCACTAATAAGTGCAAACGGGAACAATATGCAGCTAATTGCTCGATAACTATCTGATAAGATCACTAAACACCTGCCAGATACAATGAAATAGCAATTATAAATGCTTAGCTAATTCATAAAATAGGCGACATCATTCTCAAAACACAATTCTCATCGCAATTCAATGTAGCTCATATTACGCCAACTACTCTCCAACTAAGTAATGACTCCTTTTATATACTCTCCCTTAGAAGTTTCTAGAAGAAGCTCGTATCTCCTAGAATATTCGTTATTTCGAGAAAATTTTAGTACATTCGAAAAGTCGCTAAATCTGGCAGTCCGAAGCTATATTACAGATATGGCAACCCTACATTCACACAATAAGAATATCTGCCTATAAAGGTGTTTTCGCCTTGAATAGAGCAAAACTTTAAATAGAAGCATTTCGCTATGCATTATTTGAATAGAGAGGCAAAGCACAGTGAAACTTTATACATATTCGTAAGAATATGTTACCTATACATTTTATAGTAAGCTATACTATTCATTTTTATATAACATGTATGTGTGTTATGTATATATATATATATATTTCTAAGCTCAAACTCTCCTATTAACTGCATTTTACAGCAGAATGTTAAAATAGAAGGAGCATCAAATATCGACTATTTAGACATGAAATGCAAAATAGTTTTAATGGCAATTTAAACAATATATTTTCTGGCTCGTGTTCAAAACAACTCAATAAGCCTTTAACATGCTCCTCAAGAGCACCCCCCTCCCCTCTTTCAGAAGAGATCCACTTCTAAGAGAGTATCTAAATTAAATGGAAAACAGTCAGTCATTCATCATGGAGTAACACGCCTCGCTGTGTTACTGGATGAGGGGCATTCAATGAGGGATGTCACTAAAATCTGTACTTTATTTGAAATTTGTTAAGCGAATAAGAGCTTTCATTCAGCAGCTATTTGATGAATCGAAAAAGATCGTGCTCTTATCTCTGTCGGGGATAATAGTTGGACTCAAAATGTACAAAATGAGCATTAGAAAACTTTTTACATTTTTTATTTCAGTAGTGAGATGCAGCAAGTATATTTTTGTAGTTGCAAATTAGACAGGGTGTCCAGTAAAATCCAAATCAATGGAAATTTCTTAAGAACGAGGAGCGTTATCCTTATATTTTTAATACAGCTGCATAGAAAACGTCTATGGCGCTACACGAACACGACGAGACAACTTGGAGGAGGGGGGGGGTCTGAATCCCTCTTCTTATGGGAGGGGGGATATCTCGTTCACTTTTAGAGATAGAGGAAATGTCATTTTGAAAATTACAAAGCGTTACCAAATTAGCATAAAAATGTGTTTATCGTTTAGCGTCAAAACTTCGGTTTCGCTAAGTTTTGTTCCGTAGACTATTTTTTCTTTTGACCCAATCCGTCCGACCTACCCGAAGGGTATCTGTTTGGATGGTCGGGACAGCGTAACCCAATTTAGACCGGAATCAAGGGGATGCGACATCCACAGGAATTGCACCCTCCTTTTCCTATCACCAACCTCTCAGAAGAACTTTTAAAACCACATATTTAACGTGCTCGTACTCCACTTGAATATGGAGAATATTTGGGAAGATCCGATAATTGAACAAAGTTCATCCGAGTTTCAATCTCTATGCCTTAACCACTGGGCTGTCCTGCCTCTGACTGTATCGAACCGGAGCCACAGCCGATTTTTTTGGTTTCACTTTCCTACAACACATAGTGCCTACATCTATTGGAATCTATCCTAAGAATAAGACTTATGCCAAGAACAGTATTGAACAAAAAAACCCCGACCAGCAAGTTTTCAAAGTTAAATGGATTAGTTTACGGTGTAAAAAGCCTTTGAAAAATCATTGTAAATAACGTGACGTTGTTTATTATCACCGATAGCGTCGGCAATCGTTTAAAACAGTATAAGAAAAAATGATCTTAAAGGGTCTCTCAAGCTCAGAAATATCGGTAACCACTCTGTGTCCAATAACGCAACAGAGTGACATCCATTGGCTTATTTCCAGCACTATCGAGAGTTCCATTCATCGTTGATTCCCGTTAAGTGTGTCAGAAATCACCGTCCATTTTATGTATTTCTTGGAACCTCCCCAAAATGGAATTTTGCACCAGGGCTAACAAGTCGTCCCTCGCAAAATCCTCAAATCCCCTCTTTATGTAGCATTTAGTTAAGTGGGATAATGGAAAAGAGTTTCTTCTCAAGATCTTTTTGGTATCTAGATTTTATTTCAATTGTAACATTACTTTTGTAATAAAATGCACGAGCATAATCTATATATAAAGAGCAGAACTCTGCAGTTTTAGGTATGACATTCGATACTAAAAGTGAGACCATGGTGTGGGCAGCCCACACCATGGTCTTAAATACTAAAATTAGACTATCAGGATGTAAGGCCGTGGATTATACCTGATACACAGATAAGAAGTATATAGATCATGTACACTTGTACTTTAATTACTAAGGATTGCATACTTCATTAATATATAATTAATTTTGGTCTAATACTTAAATTTAATTCTTATTTATAAGATCACAAGTAGTTAGCATTTTAAAAAGAGACACTCCAAGATATCTGAAAATCAAACATAATTATAATTAATTAATTCCAAAAGGTTTGGAGACAAAATAAGAGGCAGGTGTGAATCCAAAATAGCATTTATTATATATATATATATTTATAAGCAAGAGAAGTGAATAAATCCATAATAAATCCATCATCCATAATAAGGATGTGCCAATATATTATTATGATCCAAATTTTCTTTATCACAATCTTAACAGAAGAATTCATTTAAATTAATTCTAATTTTCATTTCTTTGGAATTATCTTTAGCATTGCCAAGTGTATGCTTAAAAGACATTTATACATTATACATTTGAAAATTTCATCTAATCTAGTTAAAAACGTTGTGAGGTCTTGATAACGAATAATGTAAAAATGCATTAAACTTACATACATGATGTGCTTGAGGTTAAGATCTGGGGTTGTTTGGGTCTTACACATTGTGGCATTAACAACTATAATGTTCTTATTCCAGGATATATGAAGAGTTTATATCCGCCTCCAAGGGCGTTCATCGTGCATAGGGCTACAGTCGTTAAATTTCACTTCATTCTCATTCAGAATATCCATCATGGTGCATAAGTAGCTCCTCGTGAGAGTTTATGCATTGCATACAACTATCAGCTGTTCATTAGTGAATCGAACATCAAAGTGCATCTATGGACCATGCACTAAACCGTTTGCCGGTGAGTCTACGGCTATTAAGCCTAAGGTCCGACTCTGTTCCTCCGCCCTCATGTCCAACATCTCAGACATTCAATAGCAATAGCCGCGCTCATTGCAGCTGACCGACAAAATGTCAACCATTGATTCTAGGAGTTAAAACAACCCATTTTGATATTCGGATGCCCATCTTGGCACTCGATAGAATCTTAGAACTGATGTCCTGAAAAATACCGCTCTAGGTTGTAGCCATAGTACCGAGGTCTATCAGATCAAGATTAAAAAAAAAAAAAAAACGTCTGCCGCCACATTCGCTGCAGATCCTGGACTCTCTCTCTCTCTCTCTCTTTTTTTTACTTTCCCTGCAATACATGGTAATGTATAGGGAAAGTATTGGAATCATACCGAAAATCACAACTCGAGTTTTCGACGGATCTACACGTTTCGAGACCCCTAGAATACGAAAAAACCATTTTTAGCGTGACGTCTGTGCGTGTGTCTGTCTGTCTGTCTGTGTGTCTGTCTGTCTGTCTGTGTGTCTGTCTGTCTGTCTGTCTGTGTGTCTGTGCAGATTTTGTATCCACTGTAACTAAAAAACTAATGGACCGAATTTCACAAAATTTGGTAGGTAAGTCACTTGTGGGCGGGGCTGGTGCTGATTAGTTTTGGGTACGATTCGGAATAAAAGAACCCGCATTTTTTTGCGAAATGGCCCGCAAAAGCTTGTATCCACTCTAGCTGAAAAACTAATGGACCGAATTTCACAAAATTCGGTAGATGAGTCACGTATAGGTCACTCTGGTGCTGATTAGATTTTGGTACGATTCGGAAAAAAATAACCTGCCTTTTTTTGCAAAACGGCCCGCAAAAATCTTCAAAATCTAAACTAAAGAACTAGGTATACTCAGATATATCCATAAAATGCCCGTTTAATACGTAATGTTTAACGACGAAAATAATAAGACCAACCCCATTACACTAGGACTAGCCGTTCTCGAGATATTTTAGTTTTTCGTACTTTCCCTACGCCACCTTTGAAAATAAGCCCGGTTACCGAATGAGAACGAAAATTCAATAAAAGTGAAATAAATGTAATTAAAATAAAGAGAACGTGGATATAAGTCTGCAGGGAAAGTCATGTGCTGCCCACATCAGATTTTATATTTTGCTACGCTAGTAATGGCGCTTTTGCAGGAACATTTGTAATTGGCTACTCCTTGACTTATAAAACTTCTTATTGGGCGTAGCCAAGCGTCATGCCCATCTGCGACTTCTGTCCAGCTGTACTGTAAGGTGGGAGTAACTTTTGCACATTATTTTCTGCAGTTGACAGTAAAATTTGGCTTCTTACTAAGCCTGCCCATGTTAACTGTGGAAGGGCGCAGAATTTCAGTTTTAGGTTTCTGTGGAAAGCAAAGTTTGTGGCTGTGAAGGAATTTTGACCGTTACGGGTTAAGCAATGTAAAATCATCCTTGCACGTGCTGAAGGGGGGGAGGGGCTGACCTAGCTCCTTTTGCAGCTGTAGGCTCATCCTGCAGATGTTACATCCCGTAAGAAAAGAAAATGGCTCCTTGGCCAGGCGAAAGCCTTAAGAAATCTTTAAAAAAGATAGATGCAAAATTGGATTTTACAAGTTTAAGATAAAATTCATAATTAAAATTTAAATTCTAAAAGAAGTTAAAAGGTTTTCAAAAACGATATTCATTATATAGAATTGCACAAAATGTCATATCTTTTTATGACAGAGACCATGATGTTACTTTATATCTTATTATTTTATAAATTTTCATTTGAGATACCACGAAACTCATATTCATTTTCACGTTCATTCTCACGTTGAGTGTCACGTCCATTTCATTAGCATGTTTAACATTCTAAATATTTTTCGATTCTAGTGTAACGATTATACGGGAATAAACTGTTTTTACTTTCCTTATATACATAATGTATAAGGAAAGTATTATGACGGGGTCGAAAATTCGAATTCGAGTTTTCGACGGGAGAGCACGTTTCAAACATCCCTGATCACGAATCGAACATTTTTGAAGTGATGTCTGTGTGTGTGTGTGTGAAAGTATGTGTGTGTGTGTGTGTGTGTGAAAGTATGTGTGTGTGTGTGTGTGTGAAAGTATGTGTGTGTGTGTGTGTGTGTGTGTGTGTGTCAGTGAGACTGTGGAGACGATAACTGACGAACGAATTTACCGATTCGAATGAAATTTGGTACAAAAATCACAATCCATAAACACTGGAAGCTTATTGTTTTTATATACAATCGAATGTTCAGAACCCCCCTAAATTTTCGAATGAAATTTTGAAAAAATCGTCAAAAAATCCAAACCACTAACAAAATTACGCAAATAGACATTTCTTATGTAATTTTTCATTAGAAAACGATTGACATAAATTTTAGAACGCTAACATGAACTATTCGAGATATTGCACACATTTTTCAAAAAAATTATTAAAAAGTCATATGAAATAAAAAAAAAAATATTTCCTCTTGAGAAACATGTTCACTTTTCATATGTAATACCATGCGATAAATTGGATGACATCATTCTCGTGGATAGCTCGTTCCATTCATGAAAAAATGTATTTTGAGTAATACTTTTGTATTTAAATGCCAATAGTCATTTATCTTCTATAAGAATAACTTATTTCTTCGTCCATAATGCTTGGCGAGATTTTAGCGACGAATTTGGCGGAATGTCGCCAACTTGGCGACTTTTGAAATGTTGCCAAATTAACGAAAATCCCGCCAAATGGATAAAAATGACGCTAAATCAATGAAATGACGACTGAATGTCGAAAATTCAAAATCTTGGAAAGAATATTAGTATCTACTATAAGAAAAACCTATTTATTTTAGTGTAAAAGTAGTAAATTCATTACATTATATACGGAAAGTCATGTGTTGCCCACATCAGATTTTTTCTTTATTATTTATAAGGCGGAATGCTCGCGGCCCTCACTAGTTTATATAAAGACAATAAAATGATTGCAAATAATGGCAGGTATGTTGGAAATACGAGATGGAAAGTAGGGTTCCTAGAAGTGCCATTAAGCGCCACAACAATTTTGAAAAGAAAAGTCCAAGAGTGTGTATGTTAGGTGAATACACAAGAGTGTACATGCGGCAATCAAGCGTTTGGAAATGGGTTTTCATTGAAAATACCTTTTCAACTGAACAACCTCTCCATCAAAAAACACCCTCTGACTTAGATGGCTGAAACTTTGTACACTTATAACGTTGATCACGGAACAGAACCTAACGTAGCCGGATTTTTTATTTTTGTTCCGAGAAGCGGGGGGACAAAATGATGAGGGAGTCAAAAAGTATTTTCAGACTTTTCATAAACTTATCGGTGATCTAGAAGTCTGAAAGTTTGTATATTTATAGTACAGAATATATGGCAGAGTGTAGATATGTCCACCTTCAGTAAGACGACAATATTCTGCGCTAAGCGCAACGCAATGTTAAACAAAATAAAACGTATTAAAAAAATCGCAGCCAAATTTTTAAGTGTATTGGTTTTGCTGCCACTGAGAGGATTAAATAATAATTTATAATAAATAATTAAAGTGGCTACACGTCAACTTCAATAATGCTAAATCAAAGATAACAAATTGTAGATTTAAAAAAGGTCATTTTAATGAAAACCATCCTTTATCACATATGAGGTATGGTGATGCCCGAAGGCACTCTGGTCTTTTTAATTTTGTACGTTATAAAGGATGGTTTTTATTAAAATGATCTTTTTTAAATCTACGATTTGTTGTCTTTGATCTAGTTTATAATAAACGATGAAACATTTTCCACGATCATGGACACCAGTAGAGATTTCCATCTGTCTTTTCATATTCCGGTTATAGGCATGGAAATTTTATTGAAAATCAAAGAGTTATCTATTATAAACAGACAAGCGTTAAAATAGAGTTTCATTGGCGGTGTTCCAACTCCCCTTGACCGTTTCATTCATGGCTGAATTCCGCGAAAAAAGCCGACCGTTTATGCCGGTGGAGCCATCATGTATCGGAAAAAGATACGCCACATTTTCTTCTCACTAAAAACAAAATGAATATATTCAATGAATTCGTTGAAACTATAAAAGTGGCTGACATTTCAACGAATTGAATTTGCCTTAAGCATTTTTGAATAATTTAATATTTGATCACTCAGTGGACGATTTTGACAGCGAATTGTGACTATACCTAAAACGTTACAAGAGAGCGTTGTAATATATTTTAATTACGATATTATTCAAAGTTATTGCTCTGACGTGAGCATGGAGCTTACAATATTTTAACTCATACTTTTTAAGATCATTGGAAATTGTTTTTGATTCTGATATTTTTAGTTGTGAAAATCGAGTATTAAACTTTTGTTTACAAATCTCGTTATGAGTTTCTTTTAACTAAAAGATAGTTTTTTCCAAATGAAATTTCCTGCCACCACTGCTCATACAGAATGCTATAATGTGAGTTCATTTTTTAACATAATATAGCAAGAAACTCGCTACTTATCTTTATAATGATATGTTGAATAAAATTTAGTATGAATTTTAAAGCAATACTTGGTTAATATATTACATAATATATAAAAGTTAGTATTGGTATATATATGTTTTTATAATATATATATATATATATATTATGTCATATAGGCAAGAAGTACAGTATTTTTAGTTAATAAAATTGGTGATTGAATTTTAAATTGGTCTCTGGACACATCTCTTGCAGTTAGTGTGACTTCATGTTTGCCTTCCCGGAAGGTTAAATATTTCGACATGATTACTTCTGATAAAAGCCGGGACTTTTATAAGTTATAGGGCAGGACTGTATGCCTCGGTTCCCATAGATGTTCCCAAAATTGTGGCACATAGCAAGTGTTACTACTGCCATTATAGGTATCGGTTATTTTATGCTAACGAGTGCATAAGCGCAATACCGATTCGTTGATATTTTCAATGGGATAGCAATTCTAAATCCTTTATGTCAATCAAAATAAAAAAATCTGATGTGAGTAGCTCATGACTTTCACTATATACTTAAATTCATTTTCTCCTTATTTAATTAATAATTTATTAAATTGAGTTTAATGGCATTTAATAACACGCATCATTATTTGAAATGACAGTGAATTTATACTTATAATTCGGTTTTCGTTTATATTTAGTAATTGGACGTATTTTCAAAACCGACGTAGCCAAAATACCAAAGGAAAAAGAAACTTATATATTTCGAGAATGGCTTATCCTAGAGTAATGGGTTTGATCTCATCTCTTTCGTTGTCAGAAATTATGAATAAAACAAGCATTTAATTGATATATTTGAGCATATGTAGTCTTTTATTTTAGATTTTGATGATTTTTGTGGGCCGTTTCGCAAAATAGGGTATGTGTTTTTGTCGAATCGTAGCAAAATCTTATCAGCACCGGGGTAATCCAAACGTGACTCACCTATGGAATGTCTTGAAATCTGATTCATTAGTTTTTGAGTTAGAGTGGATGCATACATTGCACAGACAGACATACACACAGACGTCTCTCTAAATATATTACTTTTGTGTTCTAGAGGAACCAAAATGTGTAAACGTCGAAAACTCAAGTTGCGATTTTCGACATGATTCCAATACTTTCCCTATACATTGCTACATATTGCAGGAAAGTACAAACAGCGAGAAAATTACTTCATTTTAAAAATATTTTTCTATATCTCAAAATTATACATTTATTCCCGATGGGAAATTTCCTACCCGCCAATCTAAAGAGCAAATCTCTTCCATTTAATAAGAAGTGTGATTTACACTGTTTTATTCTTCTGCGAGGGAGCTGAAATCAAATGAATATTTCATTCAAAGTTGAAAAACATAAAAGGCGAATTGGACGAACGTAAAATGCGGAAATGATGAATGTTATGGCCAGAATGGAGTTGGGTCCTTGCTTATAGCTCCCCCGTCTGACGTTCAGAGCCATTTTGGAGTGATTTAAGCTTTCGAGCCTATTACTTTTAATCGAAACATAAGAAAACCAGTCTTGAAAAGAAAAGTACTAAAACCTTCCTTGAAATAAAATCATCGGCTTCAAATAAGATATTAAATAAAGAAATAATTTTTAATTAAAATTTTTAATGTATTTTAGGAAGCTTTAAAGGAGCAACCATAAAAGCATTCTTTCCCCCATGACGTCGGTCTGGGGTTGCTAGAAGATAAAGCTAGGATGAGGATTTCCAGATTTGGCGATTTATCGCCTATTTGGCGACATTTCGAAATTTCAAGAAAGACCGCGAAATAACGCGTATTCTACGGGATATGAGAGAATTCCAGGAGTTTCTATAGAGAGACTATAAAAGGAGTCCTGACTCCGTTGGAGTTGCAGTTGACGAATTGCGGACTACACTGAACTGTGCGATTTTTGTCAATGTTTTGAGAACGGTAGCAGATGTTTTATGAAATGACTTTCGTTAATATTTTGAGAATCATATCAGTTATTTTTGCAATTAGTGGAGCATTTAAGTGCTATTTGACTGTATATTGTTGTTGTTGACGTTGGGTTTGTGAATAAACATGCTAGTTACCCAGAAATTTGGACTTTTTCTTTAATCCTGAATGCGCACCCACGATTTTATTTCCCTATTAGAGATAGAAGGAAAAATTTGTAGAGAGTCGCACTAAACAATTTTGTCCCACAGAAAGATGAACAACTCTTTAGCTAACGATTTTAAAAGAGAAAATTTTATTATTTTACATGTAAAAGTATAAACGTAGGGATATTGAAAAATACGCAGATATATTTTATGACACATGTGCAAGCATAAATCGCCGCTAAAGGTCAGCATTCTGCATTTTGTGTATAATAAAATCAATTTTTTTCTGCCGAATTGTCTAAATATATGATTTCTTTTGCGAGGAGAGGATATATCTAGTTTTAAGGGTTCCTCTCCATCTTTTGCAGGGAAATAAATGTGTACTAATGCTTTTTACTAATTATTCAATGCCCTAAAACTTTGTAATTTACTTTATTCCCTATCTCTAACAAGAAGCGATATATCTCCCTGCTAAAGTAAGAAACATGACTTTCCTTATATAATGCAATGAATTTACTTCTTTAACGGTGAAAAAGTAATGAAAACATCTACGGCACAGTGTTTGCAACGTTAAATCGTACATTGGGCGCTTTTCCGGATGACAACACGTAAAACTATTTTGTACCCAATTAACTTATATTTTATGTAACTCTAAATTAACAATTATCAATATTGATACCTCAATAAGCAATATAGTCCATATATTTAAATATTTTAAAAATAAATTTATCAATTAGAAGGCAGTTTCATTAACTTGGTGTCATTTTTTCAATTTTGACGATATTTTCGTCAATGGGGGCTAAATATGGCCAAGTTAGTGATATTTAGAAAAGCATTTCTTATATAATAAAAGGTATGTCCATCATATGACGAAATTAAAAATTTGCAAAACATTGCATCCCATTTGGTGTAATTTTTATCAGTTTAGCGACATTTGTATCAATTTGAAAACAGTTTTATCAATTTGGCAACAATTAAAAAATGTCGCCAAGTTTCCGATATGCTGCTAAAATTCGTCGCCAGAATTCCGCCAAACGTTATAGATGGAGAAATAGGTTATTCTTATGGTCTTTCCAAAATAATGAATTTTCATCAATGTCATTTTCATTGATTTAGCGTCCTTCTTATCCATTTGGCGATATTTTTATCAACCTGGCGATATAAAAAACTCATCAATTTGGCAATATTCCGTCCAAATTGGTCGCTAAAATTTCGACAAACTAAAGCATCGATTTTTTTATTGCTAAATTGATTATTTTCATTCATATTTTTTATCTATAAATCCTTTATTCGTGAGTCCATAGATATTATGCATTTTAATGTAAAATATTTTGATTGTAGTATTGAACTCATTCTAAAATTGTATTTATATGTCGTTTTTTGTGATTTCAAGGCAATACCAAACCCAAAGAAAATATTGAATAGAATAATTCTTTCTGGAACTGAGTTCTGGAGAAAAAAATCCTTTGTTATTTACCCGCTCTCTATTGATTGAGAATTTTTCATTACACAGATTGGAAAACATTTCCTCATAAATGGCATACGAAATATTTTGATGGTAATTCAAACAATTTTTGAGAAAAATGATACCCATATACTTCATTTTGCGTTTTATATTATATGCTTTTCCTTCGTGCATAGTATAATACACTTTATTGCAAAAAAATATATGCACCCATAAAAATTGAGCTACAGTCGCGAAACTCGGCATGCAAATGTCGTTTTAAGAGTTATGCAAATGATCAAACTGTCAGCGCTAGTGATGTTATAGGGTTCGTGCAACGCACATGAGAACAACGCATCGTACAGTATTCAAAACGAACAGTGTTCTCACTCACGGCAATTGCAACTGAATGTTCCGGTTTCATACTACACGTTTACAAAGATACCTTTGAAATGTACTTGACGGCGCTACGAACAATTATCGGATTTAGAGTGAGGTCGCATTATAAGCCTCTTACATAAGCCTAAGGGAAGCTAGTTGGTACAACAGACGTATCAATTGCCATCTTTGTCGGAACGATATGGTAGTTGCTCGGTGTTGGCAACAGTGGATCAGAGTAGACACGTATAACCGTCACAGAGACTTAAGATGTCCCAGACAGACAACTTCTCGAGAGGATAGTGCAGTCAGGAGTGGAATTACAGCCACGCCAATTGAAGACCCAGACGGTCCGACTCATTCAGAGGACATGCTACGCCAATGGTGTCGCTATTAACCATTGGAAGGCATTTGACATCCTTCATGCATCCTGTATCAAGGGATACTAATTCAGAAACTACTGACAGAAGATGGGATTAAGTTTTGACGTCCATTTAGGCGCCTATCACTGACCTCTCAACATAAGCAGAGCCGTCTGAATTGGTGCTAGGCACGGTCTGTCTGGACAGTGTCCGTTTGGAGGCATGTTATCTTTAGTGATGAATCACGCTTCTCTCTCAGTGCTAATGACCACCACATACGTGTGTGGAGGAGGACTGGCTATCGTTCCGATCCTGCATTTATTGTCCGGCGGCAGACGGTCATTACACGCGGTATGACACGCGGTATGGAGCCATCTCGTGAAACCGCTAATCTCCTCTAGTTGTGCTGCGAATCAATCTGACAGCTCGCTTGTAAGTCGGCGATATTCTGCAATCGATCGTTCTGCCTATGCTGACAAGCCACCCAAGTTTCATTTGCCCACACGACAACGCTCGATCACATATTGCACAACTTTCCTAACAATGTCTTCGAGGATTTAATACCTTCCCATGGCTATCCAGGCCCTCTTGTGGTGTCGCAATCTGTGAAAGTGTATATTTCTGTTTTAAATGTTCTTTCAAATCATGTAAATGTAAAGATTCCTCGTCCGATAATCTGCGGCGAAGTGAATCTGAAGCATGTACGTGACCTTGACACTTTCGCTTTGAGACCGTTGCGATGTGTTAATTTTATTTGCTTTTTGAATGGCTCTGTTTTCTGCGCGTTTTTTGCGAATGCTCATGTATATGTGTTTTGTGACGTCAGAGTTTGGAAGTAGTGGTACGAGGAGACGCCACTTTGGTTCGAGAGAGCAGACAAAGGTTTTGAAACTGTCGGTCGTGTTTAAGGAAGCTCTATAATTTCCTAACAATGAAAAAGGTAAAATTTAATTACTCTCATATTTTTACGACCGACAGGTTCCTTTTGAGCCACACCTATGGTTCGTAAGTATTTATATCTTTTTTGGGAGAATCTTAATAGTTTCTGGGGTTAAAGATCTAACGGAATTCAAAATATTCTATTGAGCCAGCTAAGCTTTAAAACTCTGAATTTAAATCTCCCTCAATGTAAAATACAGTGTGAAATAATTCTGTATGAATTAGTATGATTTAAAGATTTTCAAAGTATGCCATATGATTTAAAGATTTAAAAAGTTTCCATCGAATGCCATCGAGCTGAAATATGATGCCATTAAAAATGTCTATGTGTGAATTTCAGTTAATTAAAGAATTTGTTTAACTTCAAAAATGGAATTATTATTTCCTGTATTGTTTCATTTGCCATATACTTATGTTTCAGTCATTGTGGAGTATTATTCGCTTCACATCAGGGAAAGGATCTCATCTGGTGTTTGATACTACCACTAACTTTTACGATCACTGATTAGGCCAATTGAGGATGAACATTTTTTTTGTTCATTTAACTTTCCTTCATTTTTCTGAATGTGTGTTTGTAACACGATTCCCACGTTACACTCTGACCTATCATTAATAGAACGCATCTGGGACATTCTAGGACTGCAATTACAACCTTCTAGAATAACACTGAAGTACCTGACCAGTTGTAATATTTGTAGCAGAATCATGCGCCGAGGGATGTAAGCAAATTAATTGACTGTGCCACACCGAATATCGGCTGGTATACCTGCTAGGATAGGACTTACCACTTACTAAAATGTTATCTTGTTGCCACAGTATCTTAATAAAACGTGTTTTTTTTCTCCCAAATTCTAATCCTTTGCATAGCTCCTCAACCGATACATACATGCCGAATTTCGTGGCTGTAGCTCAATTTTTATGAGTGCATATGTTATTAGCAATTATATAAAGTATTGTAACGGTGTCGAAAATTCGAAGTCGAGATTTTGATGGAAGAGCACGTTTTAAGGATCCCTAAATTTGAATAGAACGTTTTTGAGATGTGTGTGTATGTATTTTATCATGTGCGTATCTATTTTTTTTGTGTATGTATGTTATCGTGTATGTATGTTATCACGTTGCGTATATGTATGTTATCGTGTGTGTATGTATGTTAGTGTATGTAAAGGTCTTTGTGTTTGTGAGTCTGGGGAAGCGATATCTCACGAACGAACTAAGCGTTACAAAAATAATTGGGTTCGATTATTACAAGTGAATACTGAAACTAACCTTATTAATTTTAAAAGCATTCAAGTGTTCGGAAAAAATCTCCAATTTTTGAATGAATTTTTGAAAAATCTCATTAAAAAATCAGGTCCTTCAATACTGATAAATATTTAATTATTTCGGATGTAATATTTCATTAGAAATGAATGACACACTTTAGAACGCTAACATGAACCGATCTAGCGATGTTGCACGTTTGTCAAATAAATTTAGCAACACAATTACATAAAATTTTGGTTCCTATATGCTCATTTCCCAAATGCAATATTATGCAACAAATCTGTTAACATCTTTTCTGTGGATATAGTTTGTGTCATATGTGATAAACAAAAACATTATTTTCTAATAGTTATTATTTTGATGCCGAAGAATTTTCCTATAGTTATTTTTTTCACAGGATATTAACTAAATATTATTTAAATTTTGATGAGGAATTTGTTCTTGAGCATAAATAATTCACTCTGCTTGGATTCATAAATTGCTGAAAGTTCTCAATTCCAAGTTGTGTGGTTTTACTTTAAAACGATTTAATAAAGACAGCCGAGTTGTTTGGCAAAAAACGTCTTTAACATTAAAACCATCTGTGAGATACATAAAATTACAAATCCAGAACGCTTTCGGATGTTACTACGTCCTTCATCAGTGGCAATGTAAATTATTTAAGATGTTACGAGCACGAACTCTTATACACAGTCCGCAACCGTGTGACAATATTTACATAATGAGAATCGTAAAATCCGATATATTTAAAAATGTTTAAATTACGAAATACATAAATAACAGTAGATCATAAAATGCAGGGCAACCAATAAGCGTGCCATCAAAAACAAAGAAAGAAAATCTGATGTGGGCAGCACATGACTTTCCCTGCAGACTTAAATTCATATTTTCTTTATTTCTTTAATAATTCATTAGATTACGTTTGTGCACCAAATAATACTAAATTTGCATTTTTAATTCAATTTTTGTTTTTATTTGGTAATTGGACATTTTTCCGATAGCGGCGTAACAAAAATGCAAGAAATCTCAATTATCTTGAGAACGGTTAGTCCTAAAGTATAATGGAGTGTGTTATATTCTTTTCCTCGTCAAAAATGGCGTATAAAGCAAGAATTTAATTGATACATTTCAGCATACGCAGTCTTTTTTTTTTGGATTTTAGCGACTTTTGCGGGTCATTTCGTAAAAAAAGGCAGGTTGTTATTTTCCGAATTGTACCAAATTCTAACCAGCACCCGAATACCTAACAGCTTACTGGTCAGCGCGCGGGAATTGCACTCGGTAGACCCGGGTTCGATTCCCTCCGCTGGAAAAAGAAAAAACTGCCGCCATGTTCACGCGGAGTACGATTACGCTAAACATGTGGGTCCGTAAGATTTCAGGGGTGCGGAACTAAACCTGTAAACCGAGAGGTAGGCCAGGTCCGCACTTCTGTCTCCAAGTAACTTATCTGCCAAATTTTGTGAAATTTGGTAAATTAGTATTTTAGCTAGAGCGGATAAATAAAATGTTTACAGGTCATTTCGCAAAAAAATGCGGGTTCTGTTTTCACGAACCATAGCAAAAACTAATCAGCACCAGGGTCACATGCAAGTGATTTGTCTACCAAATTTTATGAAATTCGGTCCATTAGTTTTTCAGTTAGAGATGATACATACATTGCACAGACACACAGACAGACACACACAGAGACGTCACGCTAAGAATTGCTTTTTCGTATTCTAGAGGTCTCAAAACGTGTAGATCCGTCGAAAACTCGAGTTGCGATTTTCGGCATGATTCCAATACTTTCCCTATACATTACCATGTATTGCAGGGAAAGTAATAGACTACATATCCTGAAAATTACACAAAGGTTTAACGCGCAATGAATCGAGCATGTGGTTTTCATTCAATTGCAGAAATTTTGTGTTGTGAATCTTTCACATCCTAATTTCGCTGTGAAAGAATTAAAGCCGTAGTCATGTCTGGCCCACATCAGATTTTCTGTAATTATGTTTTCGAAACGTATGTTAAAAATTTAAATAATTATACATTTTACAAAATGGCTACAGCTTTTTCGTATATGAAAAGAGTAAGAAACCAAAGTGAAAACTTGCAATGTAATGAAGCTTTCATAATTTTAATTGCACTTCAGTAACTTTCGATCGTGAATTTGCACTATTATGCGCTTCTGTCTAAACTTGCGTTTTGAGAAACGTACGAATTACGTTTTGATGTACTGTCCTTTTTTCTTATAAAATAAAGTTATCAACATTTTAGATATTGAAATGAAGTCAGTTCTAATATCGCAAATTATAAAACATCTTATATATATCTTGTTTTTTAAGTTATCTTGTTTCATATCTGATATTAAACTTGAGAACTCTATTGTATGTGAATTTCGCATAAATGTGAGTGTGTCACGTCTATCTTTTTTTTTGGGGGGGGGGGGGCTAGAATGTTTTAATATTATGTACATGCCCGGCCTGACACAAAACCTTGAATTCAGATTTACGATAAACGGACTAAGAGGTAATCAGGGTCCTCTTAGACACTAAATTCGATGCTATTAAACCTTTCAACAATAATACAGGAAACTTGATTTTTAACACTTTACAACATAGTTGAAAAGTATTTATGACTTTGTTCATTCTGTCTGTCTGTCTGTCTGTTTGTCTGTCTGTTAGCACGATAACTGCCGTAGAAATGACTTTATCAAAATGAAATTTTAGTATGTTTTTCAGACGGTCTGTGGGACCTATAGGAATATAAATGAATAATATCACCCAATTTGTTTTGGATTAAACTCGGGTTGAAAAAATGAAATACATTGAACACTATGGGACCTAATTTTTCAAACTTTTTTTTTAAGCGAATTCAAAATTCACGCATTGCTTCGAAAATTTTATTAAATATTAAAATTATCCCATAAAATATGTAAAAAAAATTCAGTAAAATATGTTAGGTAATTTGTTAAATAAAAATTATTTAATATAGGGAGAAAAAAAATGCAATTAAATTTTGACTCTTGCTATATCCTCCAGAAAGAAAAAAGAGATATATTATATAATAAATATCTTTCCAAGAGTTTAATTATTTTATATATAAGAGAAGTTTCACATTTTAAAATAAATATGGTAGATAACAATTTTTCAAATTTTTAAATAAAATAAATTATTGTAGTATTATGATGAATGAAACAATTAGAAAATGGTTATGAATGAAATGCTGCTTTTATAAAAAGAGGCGATTTATATTTCGATAACGCCATTTGAATAAAGATCATTTGTTTTCGATGAAATTTTCAAATATAATAAATTATTGTAGTATTATGATAATTTTAAAAATATTACCCAGGAATGTATCGCTTTTTAGAGATGTTTAAACTAGGCAATTTATATTTTAACGTCGTCATTTGATTGAAGTTCATTTTCTTCGATGAAGTTTTTAAATATAATAAATTAATGTATTGTGATAATTTTAAAAATATTACCGAGGAATGTATCGCATTTTAGAGATGTTTATATAAAATTGCATTGAAGTTGGAAAGTATTTCATAATCAATGCGTTATGCATGATTGATCTTTCTTGTTTAAAAACTATGAAAGAATCCGGGTTAACCAGATACCCCACATGTATCCAAAGACCCCAAATTTCTAAAATTATGTACGAAACTGGCCCAGCAGGACACCTCACATGATTTACGATAGGCAGAATAAGTAGTCATTAATCCGTTGCTCTGAAAGCTTTGAAAAGAAATCTGGAGGCACAAGTTTTATTAAACAAAGTACGAATCCGACCTGACCAGTAATCTCGCATGTTGAATTACTCAGAGGTCGCTTTAAGTCCCCAAGACAGTACACCGGATGCAACGAATCATTTAAACAAAAATCCTGCAGACTGGAGTTTTTTTAAATCAATTACAAACCCGTTAAAACTAATTAAATAGTTAAACACGCATCTCTCAATGGATAGTGAGACTGACTTTTTATGTCTCTAACTAAAAGATAGAGAATATTTATTTACAAATGAGCCCCGACAATAAGAATATTATAGGATTATTTATCACCCCTTCACCACCATAGAACTATGTGGAGATTGGGAGAGAATCGATTTATGCCTCAACCCCTCTTCACCCACATTATATATACAGATTCTTGCTTTCTGCTGAATGGAACTAAATCCAGTAGAAAATATTTTCTTTTATTTCTATCAGTTGCACATAATATAATAGTCATTCGCAAATCAACCTGCAGTATCGGGAGCTATTTAGTCGTTACATGACGTTGCCCCGGCGCACCAGTGGCGGTGGAACACACTACGCCCAACAACACAACATTCATGCCCGTAGGTGGGACTCTAATCACCACCCCGTAGCCGAGCCAGCACGAGGAAAAGCTTGCCTTAATCGCTCACCCAGAATGTCGGTCCAGTAGAAAATGTTGGATTTAGAATTATTTTTTAAAAAAAAGGCTATTTACACATTGGCCACTAATTATAAATCAAATGCTATTAAAATTATGTAGACCATTCTAAAGTGATGCTCTTTAGACATTTTGACATTAACGTGGTTCAAAATATGAGCTACGTTCGCTTTGTTCCAATGAACCACGTACCTGTTATAGTCGTACGCTTTATTTTGGTATAGGGTATGTATTTTTGAGTAGCGGATTAGACAATACTTTAGATGCAGAGTAAAAAAAAATTAGATCTAATATCCTGATAATGAAGCTTAAAATATAAATTTCTCAAGTAGATAATCGTTAATTGAAAATTCATGATAGATTTCTAGTACTATCTATTTTACTAGAAACTGTCAGGGTTTTTTTTCGAAAAAGAATGATGTTATCAAATCTTACATGTTTCTTAATATGCAATTTGCAAAAAACACTATATGTTATAATCATTTGCATATTCTATTACTTTCACTACATACATTGTATTATGTATAGGAAAAGTATTGGGACGGAATTAAAAACGTGACTTTGAGTTTTAGACACTAGTTTTAATTATCCCTGAACTCGAATTGTACATTTTAAGGTGATGTCTCTCTGTGTGTGTGTGTTTGCGTACGTATATTAGTGCATGTAAGTTTGTGTGTATGTATGTATGTATGTTTGCGTATGTATGTATGTATGCATGTTTGCGTGGGTATGTTAGTGTATCTATATATATGTTTGTATGTTCGTGAGTCTGTGAACGCAATATCTTACAAAGTATTTTAAAAATTATTGATTACGTTTATTACAATCAGTGAATATTGTAACCCTATTATAGATATATTTTATTGAAAAGATACTTTTTGTATCAATTTTATATTTTAACGCTCACGAATAGTCGTTTACATCACGAAATATTCATTAAATATTCATTTCATTTTGATAAGGATTTTGAACTTCCCTGTGAGTAAGTCTTCTTATTTGAACTCATTAAGTTGTCAAAATCGCTCCATTTAAACTGAACTGCTGTTAATTCAATGCCGAAAACCGCGTGTCTCGGATATTTTATAGGCTATTATTTCGCTTCGAAATGTTTAAAGCGATTGTATTTTGTAGAGAAAATTATGCGCTGCCCTCATCAGATTTTTTAAACATAAATTTCCGTTTCTGTACGCATATTTGTCCTTATCGTCTTCACACCTCACAGACTGAGACCCATCCACACTTGTTCACAAGGGAAGGTTTAAAAATAGACATTTGCTTTAAAATCCCGAATTAAGGAGAACAATAATTCTTTCTGCTTACTATAATATGATAACGTAAAAAATCGGATGTGTGCAGCACATGACTTACAGACCCTGCGACTCTACAGACATGAGTCTACAGACTCAAATTCACTTACTCTTTATTTCTTTAATGATTAATTAAATTGAATTTAATTGCATAAAATAACACTGAATTTGCATTTTTAATTCAATTTTCGTTTTTATTTGGTAACTGGACACATTTTCAAAGACGATGCAGCAAAAATACGAAGAAACTAAAATTTTTCGAGAGCGGTTAGTCCTAGAGTAATGAGGTTGATCTTGTTCTTTCTATCATAAAAAATTACGTAGAAAACAAACATTTGATTCATACATTTGAGCATATGTAGTCTGTTATTATAGATTTGGACGATTTTTGCAGGCAATTTAGAGGAAAAGGTAGCTTCTTTGTTCCCGAATAGTAATCAGCATCAGAGTAACCCACAGGAGATACATTTACCAAATTTTATGAAATTGGGTCCATTAGCATTTTAGCTAGAGTGGATACATGCGAGTTTTGTGAACCATTTCGCAAAAGAAGGCAAGTTCTTTTATTCCGAATCGTATCAAAATCTAATCATCACCATAGTCACCCACAAGTATAATCATCCACATCAAGTGCCTATAACATTTTACGAAATTTAGTGAATTAGTTTTTGAGTTAGAATGGATACATACATTGCACAGACATATATACACACACACACACACAGACGTCACTCTAAAAGTAATTTTTTTCTGTTCTAGAGGTCTCTAAACATGTAGATCCGTCGAAAACACCAGTTGCGATTTTCGGCATGGTTCCAGTACTTTCCCTCTCATGTATTGCAGGGAAAGTAAAAATGCTAGCTTGTAAGAAAAACCACGTGTATTCGCCAGATACAGCTTCTTTTTGTTTAGATGATGTGCTGATTTTTATATCGATAAAAAAAAAATACATGGAATATGTAATGCGACGCATTTCTTCGCTTTCAGTTTCATTGGATCATCCTGGAAACAGATTAAAGGACATTTGAAACTAAATATTTCCACCCACGCTTCATGCGAACTAATTGGCTAGTGGTTACTCAATGTGACAACTGCACAATAAAAGTTCTGACTATCAAATATCATCTCATATTAAAGCATAAAAATAGCGCATACTTATTTTTCTGTTAACATAGAAATTGCGCTAAAACAATATTTGACCTCTGATCTTATCACTGCATGTTATCTTTTTTTTATTATTTTCAGACCTTTTAAGGTTAAAAATCAATTCATTATAGAATTATTTTTCAGCAGTTTCATTTAAAGAATTGCCAACAAACTATTTCAGCATTTGAAACAATACTTAGTGACCCAAGTGACTATAATGGTATCAAAAACTATAAATAAACTCATTGATAAAATATAGAAAAAAATCGTCTGCTGTGACTATTAATTAAAATAACACAAAATTGTACACCTATAAAGCTAGTTAAGGAAATTTAAGATATTATTTATTTTATTTTTATTATTTTTTCGCGCAAGATGGCATAGAAATGAATTTTGTCTTTATAGCTGTCCTCTAGTTATAGCTGAAAGTGTTTAAACAGAAATTTCCGCAATTTATAAATTTTTTGAAAAAAATTCTACGATTTCAGATTTTTCTCATGACTTTTTGGTCAACTGCCATTGATATGCAAAGTTCCAAGTTTCTTCTTTTCACAATTTGGACTCCGCAGTTCATCCTTCAGTAAAAAAAGTAGTCCAGTGGTTAAGGAGATAAAATCAGACGCGATAGCCCTGTTTACGGTCCTCGCCATTGCACAAAACCATCCCTGTGTCTACGCAGAGTATGGACACGACAATCTGTGAATCCTAAAGTCCATTCTAGATGCGATGGGATTGGAGAAGGATAGTACGGTCCCTGTACTTGCCATCTTCATTGAGCGGTTTAAATAGTGTAACATCTTCCGGGCCGTACAAACAGATGCTTTTACACCTTCAGGCAGGTCCCCCACTGGGTTCCGGTCTAAATTGGGTTGCACTTCCCGACCGTCCAAACAGTTACCTTGCACCTTTCTGGTAGGTCGGACGGTCTGGGTTTCAACAACAACCTTCAGGCAGGTCGAACGGTCTAAGTAGAAAGAAAGGATAGATGCAGTGGATGGCTGAGGACAGTAAAATATCAAATTGTTTTTCCCTAGGATCATAGGATTCATAGCGGAATTTTTTTCTAGGATCATAGGATTCATAGCGGAATTTTTTTTCTAGGATCATAGGATTCATAGCGGAATTTTTTTTCTAGGATCATAGGATTCATAGCGGAATTTTTTTTCTAGGATCATAGGATTCATAGCGGAATTTATCGATTACGTGAGTTACATCAAACAGGATGCGATCTTGTATATGAAAAGTAGATAAGAAGAGAGAGGACATCGGGGTTGAGCGTTTCACTTCGAAATCTGATGGAGAATGAAGGCTCAACTTCGAGAAGAAAAGAAAATATATCTTCTCAACAATTCAATGGTCAGAAGCTTCAACTGTTCTGGAAGAGATAAGTGTTTGAAGCTTCACTCGGATTGAAGCGCTTCAGAATATTACATAAAAGACACAGCTTACTTTGAAGCATGATTATACCTAATCCTCAATAAATAAATTTAAGTATGTTTCACTTAATAAATATAAGTATAAAAGAATATAAGTATGCCTCAATTAATAAATATAAGTATAAATAAATATAAGTACATCCTACTTAATATATATGAGTATGTAAATATAAGTATGTTCCACTTAATAAATATAAGTGTAAATAAATATAAGTATGTCCCACTTAAATAGATTAATAAGGTGCGAAATTTTATTCATAAAATTGAGTCTCCATTCATGAGTCTCTATCCAACTTCTTCCTATATTCATACACTTAACATTGTGTTCTATTTACTGTATGATTAACATCAGGCAGAAAAAAAAATCATTTATCTTTTTATGAACCCTCTTTCACAAGGCAATTTTGAAAAAAATATGAATTTTTTTTAACAAATCTTGAAATTTTTCTATTTTCAGATTGGTAACAATTCAGTGATGTAGATAAATTGAAAACATTTGACTGATTTGCTTTAATATATGCCATTGATATTCATTGCGTAGTTGAAAATACTACTTTTTTTGATAAACTGTAGTACTGTAAGGAAAAGGAAAAAAAACTTGATCAACGTATATAAGCATAAATAAGGCAATATTGTGCTTATATACTTTGCTCAAATTTTCCTAACCCCTTTCACAAAGTGTATTTCACTTATTGATGTAGTACTGTACTTTTGTTTCTGTATGTAATACTGCAGTATTGTACTTTTGTTTCAGAAGTACAATATTGTACTGCACGTACTCTTGTTTCGGAAACTATTTAGTTTCTCTATTGGAAATAATTCTATGAACATTTGAATCTTTTTAAATGCCGAACCATTTGCATTAAATTTATTTTATATAATTCTACTTTTTAACATAATGCATCTATATAATAATTGTTTAATTTCTTTTAGTCTTTAGAGAACCTCTTAAACCTAAAGATCTTTTATTTCCCTTGGAGGTCGGAGGGAATGGTTTTGTATCAAGGATTTTCCAAACTATCCAGAAACCCTTTGGTACTTAGAAGGATTAATATTTGTACGTTTATAGCATTGGGCACGGGGAATAATCTAACAAAGTCGGGTTTTTTTTTTCGATTTCTGTCCCGAGGGCGGGCAATGTGATGTTTTGACATCTTTAAAGACTAAAGATGTCAAAACATCTTTAGTCTTTAAAGACCCTCCAGATGTCCATTCATTGGCCTAGACGGTTAAAACTTTGTATACTTGTATTGCAGGAGGAACGGAACCTAAATGTGCTAATTTTTATAAGACGATAACTTTCAACCCTAAGAGTCATGTATGGTTCAAAATAAAACATATTAAAAAGATTAGAGAAAAGACAAGAGATTAGACAGAAAAGACAGATTAGACAGAAAAGACAAGATTAGAGAAAACATATTAAAAAGATTAGAAAATAATTACAGCTTAATTTTTAAGTGTGTTTGTTTCTCAACCTTTGATAGGTTTAAAAAAGTGTTTAGACATAAAAGTTAGGGTGATTGATAACTGAATTTATTATGGAATTACTGAATTTATTATGTGCTTTTAGAGAATGACGGACAGTGACTTTTTCCAATAGTGTTCGAAATGTGTTTAGGAGGAGGTCCTTGAATTTGCTTTTCTTTCAAAATCTTGAATTTGTAAAATGTTCGAAAAACAGTACTTGCTATGAGATAATGAGAAGAATGCTATGAGATAATAAGAAGAATGTTATGAGATAATAAGAAGAATGAGAGATTTAAAAAAAATGGTACACATTTTTTCATGTATTTTAAGTGCAATGTTATTAAACTGGTGAATAAAAATGCTTATAGAAATTGTATAATCGATTAAAATACGCTGCGCGAACTGCCTTAGACTTTCGGAAAATAAAAACAAAGTCCCCCCCAAAAAATCAAAAACAGACAACAGCTTCACCTCAAATCGAAACCCCGAACAACCACAATCCAGAAGCTCTGTTCGAAATCGATACGGGAAAAACAAACACGAGATTGACATCCGGAGAAAAACACTTGTTACTCCCGAGAAAATAGGAATAAGATCCGTGACAATATTTAAAACAAATATAGAACAAATCCTACCTGATGGTCCTCTGGAGACTCTCTGAAACCTTTCGCAACAGTGTGTTGTCACCATTGTAGAAATAGTCGGTGGACAGTAGCTAGTTGAGGGGACGAGGGAGGGTACGATCACTACGGAATCCGGGGTGGTTCTGGAGAAAAACGGGAAAAGAGAATCCCCGATGCCTGCGCCGCCTGGTGAGGGTCCTTTTCTAGGGATAGGGGGATCAGGAAGTTAGAGATGAACTGATCAAGTCGATGGAGAAATCAGTTGACAAATTACATTGTTTGGGCGGTACTCTGAGCAACATAGGAGCACTTTTCGAGGATTTTTTTTTAATGGATTATTTCTTTCTCTACATATGTAACATAATGCCTACCGTAGAACTCCCGATAATAACTTCAACTCAAACTTATCCGCCTGAAAATGAGTGACTTTCGGTAATTTATAAAATCTCCCATTTTTATTTTTATTTTATGCTTTTCTCAATTATCAGTTTATCACATGGTTTGTCGGAACTTATTCTATGTTCCATCCACCATTTTGTTATATTACTCAGAAGTCCCCATTTGTAGTTTGTGGAGTACTTTTAAAGCATAAAAGAGTATGCCCGTTTCTAGATTGTAACAAAAATGTTTTAGTTTTTGAAGTGTTTTTTTATTTAAGAGTTTATAGATTTTGGAATACACTCCCATTGGTAATATTAGCACCCATGGGAGTGCGGATTTCACTCCTGTTATGCGCTCGTCTGCATAGAATCGCCGATATCTACGATGACAGCAAGAAAATTTGCTGTAGGCTGCGATTTTGCGAACCTTTATGTAAAATGACAAATTCAGTACTACCGGCTTGAAATTTCTTCAGAATTTAGCTCAGGCTATATTAGTCTGCAGCGGCCGAGTTTATAATCTCAAAACCCCTCTGTAGAAGACGTTTCTATGACTACATGTAAGGACTGAATTTTACAGTTCCAATTAAGGTTAGCTAAATTGCTGCATATAGCAAGTTTTCGGATGTCATTGCAGATGTCGGCTGTTCCATGTGAACGAACACTTAAGCGCTATGCTATTATCTGTAATGGAAGCGTTTTCTAATTTTTGGAAATGACACCTTAAGGCAGATTCTGTGTAATAAGGATTCATGTAGTTTATAGTGTGTAAATTGTATTATTAAAATATTTTTGAATAACGCTAAAATTCATTCTAATCCAAAAATTTCAAGATTATTCCCCTCTTATTTATGTTATACTAGAGCAAATTATCCGGTATTTTACGAGTCCTAAATAAACACTCTCTACTCAAATAAAGCAGATATAGAAAACACGACTCGATTTTAAAATCGCCTGTTTTGAACCTGAATCATTACTATGTTTCAATCCAAACGTTTTAATTTCAACTTAAGATAATGGTTTTGAAAGGTGTACTAAAGAGATACGTGTACACAAGATCCGTGTATTTGCCTCATTGCCTTAGAATAACTCATTGCTTTAGAGTAAAATTAAGCTATCCAAAAATTCTGACTTATTGGGTTAGAGTAAAATTAAGTTATCCAGAAATTTTGACTCATTGCCTTAGAGTAAACTTAAGTTAGCCAGAAATTCTGACTCATTGTCTTAGAATAAAAATTCAGTTATCCAGAAATTCTGACTCATTGCCTTGGAATAAAAATCAACTTATAATATATAGCCTTAGAATAAAATTAAGTTATCCAGAAATTCTGACTCATTGCCTTAGAATAAAAATCAACTTCTGACTCATTGCCTTAGAGTATCTGAAAAATAATAGAAAAAAAAGAAAAGATAGAAATTCTGACTCATTGCCTTAGAATAAAATTAAGTTATCCAGAAATTCTGACTCTTTGCCTTATATTAAAAATCAACTTATGTAGAAATTCTGACTCATTGCATTAGAATAAAATTAGGTTATCCAGAAATTCTGACTCATTGCCTTAGAATAAAAATCAACTTCTGACTCATAGCCTTAGAGTATTTGAAAAATAATGGAAAAAAAGAAAAGATAGAAATTCTGACTCATTGCCATAGAATAAAAATCAACTTCTGACTCACTGCCTTAGAGTATCTGAAAAATAATAGAAAAAAAAGAAAAGATAGAAATTCTGACTCATTGCCTTAGAATAAAATTAAGTTATCCAGAAATTCTGACTCTTTGCCTTATATTAAAAATCAACTTACCTAGAAATTCTGACTCATTGCATTAGAATAAAATTAGGCTATCCAGAAATTCTGACTGATTGCCTTAAAATAAAAATTAAGTTATCCAGAAATTTACTCATTACCTTAAAATAATAATTAAGTTATCCAGAAATTCTTACTCATTGCCTTAGAATAAAATCAAGTTATCCAGAATTTCTGACTCATTCTTGTATGTAGAGGTCAATTCGTAATAATATGCTTTGTTACAAACAAGCAATCCATGACCCGTAAGCAAATGAGTTGTGTATAAGATTTGTAGATCATACAAATCTGAAGAACTAACTGATTCGCAAAGTCGGTTAGAAATTTTTTTGTTTGTCAAAATAGCTTTCAAATAGCTCCCTAAAATTTGCTGCGCCTGAACAACGCAGAATATTAATTATGCCGTAAATTCCGAATAAGCGCAAAACTCGCTTCTTTTCAAAACGATACCGGAATGCTAAATGGAGTCTAAAAATAGGGTGGGGGAGGGATTACTTGTTGAGTCTTTTCGTGATTACGCATGAATAACGATACAATACTTATTAAATATCTGTCTCATAAAATTCGTAGTTTTACTCTTTAGCTGTGGTCGTTTCTTATAAATACGGAAAACACACTAGTTTTAATCGGTTTGTCTGTCTGTACGAATACACACATACACACACACAACGTACACGTACGACACAGCGTAAAATATGATGTTGGTTTTTACAAAATTTAATTTACAGGGTGCACCAGGAAGTCACTTTCAATTCCTGAACTGTTACTTGTAGATTGTTTTGTAAGGTGGTCATAACACAATCTATAACCGTTTGTTGTAGATTGTGTTATGATCGAAAAGGTGGTCATAACACAACACACGAATCGGTCACAACACAATCTATAACCCTTAGTTGTAGATTGTGTTATGACTGACAAGGTGGCCAACACAACGCACCAATCGGTCATAGTACAATTTATAACCGTTAGTTGTAGATTGTGTTACGACCGCCAAGGTGGTCATAACACAACTTCTCTTATATACGAGCCTCTAGAGACTACAACGGTGGTAGTTAAAGCTATGGAACTAAGGTATATATATCATCCAGTAGCATCCTGAGGTTTTTCGAGGCACCAAGCAAACTTTTATGCCAGGCACTATAAAAAAAAATGCAGTAAAACGTCACAAATTCAAAAATTGGATATACAAAATGTCGATTATCTGACAATTCTTTTCGTTTTTCAAAGTTCAAAAATAAATACGGATTCATCATTTCAGTGTTTTCACTTAATTTCTGGTATAGAGTTTTGCACCCCCGAGTTAACATTTTTTGGGAATCTCTGTTTATGATATAAAAATATTCCCGGGCCCGAAGCTACCTTGTTACAATGGATAATCCTGCCGTAGCTTTTCTATATAATACCTAAAGTTCTATAATTCTAACCCAGACAGGAAGAAGAAATACTTATTATGCAAATGGTTTTAGGACGGTATCCATTAAACTCTCGTAAAATCACAAATTACCGAAACTTGAGAGACCGAAGCAAATATAGAACGCTACAAAGCCTACATTAAAGCCACCAAATCACACCGTAGGGATTATAGTATCATGATCTCAATATTTTCAACTACAATCCGATGACAAGGTCAGTATAGCCAAGGTTGGCATAGTCAAAGCGTTTCAAAGACAACTGTAAACTGATACTAATGATAGAATGCAGAATTATATAAAATATAAGAAAACGTTAGAATAGCTAAAATGCACTAACGAGTCTTTAAAAAAATGCGAGAGGTATAATATCCATAGGCTTCAATCAAATTTCACAAAACTTACAGAAAATTTGCCAACGACGAAGAAGCACATTATACTTTAATTGAAAATTAAAGCATTGAATATACGATGAGATATAAGCAGTTAAATAAACAAATAATGATCACCACGTACAGGGGTGTCCGGCGACTTTTGATCATTATTTGCATAAAATTGGACCATTTCATTTTCAGAACAGGACTGTCCGATGAATTTGTAAAATGTCAATTTGTGGAAACCCCCTTATCATCCAGGTACTTTCAGAGAGTCAGAGAGAAACTGATCACTATATCGACGATATCTTTGTGAATTTTCACGTTATTCCAGTGGATTTTTTTATAGAAGTTGCCCTACAGTATTCAGTACAAGATCATGAAAAAAAAACTATTGCTATGTTTCGCGCCTGGCAAGTAAAAACTTAATTTCTTCAAATGTTTATATCTCATCGTATATTCAATGCTTTAATTTTCAATTGAAGTATAATGTTCTTCTTCGATGTTGGAAAATGTTCAATAAGTTTCGTCAAATTTGATTGAAACCTACGGATATTGTAAGCAAAAACATGTAACAAATTTGTTTTTTTTAAAGAAACATTTATATCTTCATGAATATGCGTTTTTGTTTTACAAAAATGCTTATACACATTGAACAAAGCTATTTAACTATTTTGTGAAAGCTACAAATCATTTCCAGCTTTTTATGATACAGGGTAATAAAATATATTTCTCTCCTTTTTCAATATTTTTGTGGTCCCCTAAATGCACAAGTCACCGAAACTTTACTGGATAGTGTGCGTTCAAGCATATTCTTCACATTGCCAAAGTTACAGAACACTTCGCCAAGTATTTGCTTAGAAATTCGAAAAACATTCTAACATCCAAAGTGTCCGGATACTTTTGATCATATAGTGTATATTATATATTTAATTATAATATAGAAATAACGCTCCGGCAGACGATAGATAAGTAGCTGAATATTTCGGATATGAAGCTAAAATTTTCATGAAAGCTTGTAATTCAGGCTTTTCTGATAGTTTGACGAATTATCAACAAAGTAGCTGAAAAAACGAGCAAAGGTTGCAAAATGTCTTTTTTGAACAAGAAGTTTAAAGAGAACCGGAAAATGAAATCCTCGATAAAGCACTCTACCTTCTCTAGAATTTAGTGTTAAATTTATATCGTTTATCATCTAAGTTCTATCTAAAGCCAATCTTGAGAAATAACACTTCACTCAATAAGTCTCCGGTCTGACACATATATGGCAACACTGTTGACAGACCCATATGATTTCTGGATAGTACCAACCTTCAAACGACACGTGTCAAAATTTCATGACATTCTGACAATTAGTTTACAGGTTACAGTGGTTTTAGTAACCCCAGTTTTGTAATTTTCAAAACAATGGATAAAAAATAATTTCGTGTGTTGATTAAACATTGTTTTTTGATGGGGAAAAATACTGTTATACAAACACCGGTCGTACAAACACCGATGATGCTGAACGCTCTGGTCTCCCAAAATCGACAGTTGTTCCAGAAAACATAAGAAAAGTCCACAAAATAGTTTTGAAAGACCGTAAAGTGAATTTGCGTGAGATAGCTGGTAGAAGGTAGTGTGTTTACAATTTTACACGAAAATTTGAGCATGCGTAGGTTGCTTTCGAAGTGGGTGCCGCGTTTGCTCACACTTGACCAAAAACAACAAGACATGCCCCGTGTCACAAGTCGATGAAAACGATGGTTAAATTATATGAATTACGCTTCGAATTGCTTCCTCACCCACCGTACTCCCCAGATATATCCCCCAGCGACTACTGGCTTTTTGCAGACATCAAAAAGATGCTCCAGGAAAAGAAATTTGGCTCAAATGAAGAAGTGATTGCCGAAACTGAGGCTTATTTTGAAAGCAAAAACAAATCGTTCTACAAAAAAGCATCGAAAAGTTAGAGGATCGTTGGAATGAATGTATCACTCTTGAAGGAGAGTATGTTGATGAATAAAGTCGAATTTCTAAAAAAACAATTGTTTTTCTTAATTAGACCGGAGACTTATTGTGTGATGTAGTATATGTTTCTAGTAAAATAAAAATTTTTGAACCGAAAATGGAAAATAAAGAACCGGAAATGGGCATTAGTGAACGTCCCCTCCCCCCACCTTAAAGACACACATCTTCCCCAATTGGATGCTAAATCTACATCAGTCATCGTCTAATATGAAACAATAGATTCTGAGAAATAAGGTTTTAAGGAAAATTTTTAGTGAAAACAATAGTATTGCAAAAATGTTGCCACCCAAAACCTCTATTTGGAAAGATATATGAAGCGAAATTTCCAAAGCTCTGACGCATTTCGAAAGCTTTGACACATTTCCAAATCCTGACTTTAAAGATTGTTTTGCACCATCGTTTGAAATTTTATCCTATAGTAGCAGCTATTACCCAATCTATACATTCGCCTGACTTATGATGTGTCGAAATCTCGAGCCATTTACCGTTGCATCACGCGAGACTTGCGACCGTTGTGTTTGTAGGCGCTGAGTGTGAAGTAAACAAATTAGCAAAACAAACAGTTAATGTTCTAACAGAAAAAAAAATGCATTGATATTTTAACAACCAGATCTGGGTGGAATTTCTAAGATGCGAATTTGCCTCCATGAAGGCTATAAGTGGTCTAAATCCAACGATCATTTTAATATTGTTAAGAATACCTGAAATATCTTCACTGCATATTGCCCGTCCTTGAGGTAGAACGACATTTACAAACGATCATTGTTATTATTTGAAGGTCCGGGTTACTCGACCTTGGCGAAAAATAAGACGGCAACTTGGCAACTTTTGGAAAAGTTTCGAATTTTGCAGAATCGAATTAACTCGAGTATATTTTAATTCTCGAGTTACGTCCCCTTTCTGAGTTAATTTTTTAATTCTATTTCATAGGATGTGGTAGAAGTTTTCTTAATATCTGCCCCTCTTTTTTTGTGCAGACTTCTTAATACTGACCCGTTAATAGAATTTAGCATAAAAGCGCTTTCATAAAGGTTTAGAGTCTTACGCCAGATTAGTTAACAACGAAAGGGGAAATTATTTGAAGCAAGGTCCAAATAGGGTCATATTAACATAGGAGGGATGCCTCTCGCGGATTATTTTCTAATAAAACCTGCGCAGTTTAAATGCTAGGAAAATACCAAAAATATAGGAAGCGCAGCATATTAAGACTGACTCAACAAAATATCGAACTGCTCGCATAGAGACATAGGCAGAGGAAGGGTTGAGGGGGTGGGGATCATGGATCCCTAATTGACAAAATATTACATTAGTCCCACATAAAGTCCACATTGGGAAACTAAACTTCAACACAGTAAATACTCCATTCGATCCTAATCCCCTTTTTGAAATATTGACTATGCAATTTTGAAATATTGACTATTAGGGATTGATCCATTGACTTGCAGTTTCATTCACTCGTGGACATTCACTGGCCAGCATCGCAATTACTAGATTACCTTGCTATACTACAGTATATGCAATATATAAGAGGCATGTTGGTTCACAGTCTTATCCCCTCACATTCTCGTTAACACCCTATCCTTCCCGACTTCCTAAAACATCTTCAAAAGAGTTAGTTTTGATTTGTTCTTCCGACACATTGACCGGCACTGTGCACTTGTAGAATCGCTGTTTTCTTATCGCTGCATTTCCGCTGGAAGCTGGCTGCCTTCCTGCTGCCGATGTTTTAGTCACTGTAACTTTCTCGTGCTTTTATCTCAAATAGCGAAGTCTTATCGGAACGGATAAAAAGGTGGGTGGTGACTCGGGAGAGACAACGATATACACAAAAGGATGTAAACCATGGACGGGGTAAGACTGACCTACTGGGTCTTCAGCTTCCTGTGGATTTTGACAAGTATAGTACACGCGGAAGATAACGTAAGTACACATCTTTCTATACACTACTTTTTCTTAGAGGAAGTCTCACCAGTTTCAGTTAAAAGTTTTCGTTTCAGTAAAATTTAGTGGCGTATTCAAAAGGGATATCTAGAATCAGGCATGTAAATATACTGTAAAACATCACTATGGACTCTGAAATTTACATGTATTACATTTAAAACTCGATAGTTTCGCTTTATTACTGTAGAAATAATTCTTACGTTCGACCTTGATGAAATTATTCTAAGAAACATGGATGGGATAAAGTATTAAACTTGTTATATGCCATGTTTGTTGTACAATACTAACTGAATTTTATCTTTAAAGTTAAAACCTCCTTTTGGAGGAAGTGAAGAAAAGGTTAAATAATTAGCCTTTCTCAGTTTTTGGAATACTTTCGAAAATGTATCCGTTTGCGACTCCAGATTTGCATACTTGCTGCTTTATCAACAATTTACATTTTCAGCGTTTTATAGTTTTTCTATTACTCATTTTTTTCAATCATGCGTAATTTTTTGAAACCAGTGTAATAAAATTCAGAAGTTTTCATTTACTCTGCTATACTCTGTGTTCTATTTCCCGTTATTCTTTATTTTCTGCTATACTTTCTTTCTTCCGTGTTTTTTAATGTTTATCCGTAATATTCTGCCTCGTTCTCCCACTTTCTTGGTTTTTACTCTTTTCGTTTCCTTTCGCGGCGATGAAAACTTTTCTCTTACTTTTAACCCTGTGTGCTATTCTGCCCCACATACCGAATTTACCTGAGTAAGGGGGGTTGCGCTTCTTGTTTGCCCTGAAGAAGAATTCTGTTTTTGTCTTCGAAACCATTTTAAGTGTTAGAGCATATTACATTTAAACAAAGTTTTATATTATTGGTAATGTTATTATAAATTATAAAATTTCCATACTTTTAACCTTTTGCTTACGGGTGGGACAGCATCTATCCCAAACGAAAAACCTCCCAAAAAGACGAATATTTGACATACCCTATCCCAAAAAGTTCGATTCCCCTTTGCAGGCATTGGCGTCCATGGACGCCAATGCCAGCAAAAGGGGATCGAACATTTTGGGATAGAGTATGTCAAATATCCGTCTTTTTGAGAGGTTTTTCGTTTGGGATAGATGCTGTCCCACCCGTAACCAAAAAGTTAAAATCATCCATAAATTTCCCACCCAAAACATACAAATTCTACGAGAATAAAAATAATCTAAGTTATGGATCTGAGAATTGGATCAACAACAAAAATGGTAGCAAATTACTTCGAATGTCACGTAAATGGCCCAATTTAGGAAATTAATACCTTATGCTCTTTCGTATTTTTTCTACCCAAGAACGTAAACTATATTTGCATACTTTATAAGTGGATTTATATTAGAGTAATAATACCACGCACCTCTCTGGAGTATTTAAAACAGATAATTTTCTCGTTAATGTAATCATCATTACCGACTTTTTGATTAGCTATAAAAAGGAATAAGAAATCACATTAAGACTACGTATTCCCTGATTAGTTTACAGACATTTTAGATGGAAACATCACATTAAATCTATTTCTTTTGATATCATTTCATTTGAATGAGTTTTAATATTGGTTATAGCGTTCTCATCTTTTTACCTCTCCAGGTTCGAAACGCATTATTATTATTATTATTATTATTAATAGGAATCCAAAGAAATGAGAATAAGTAATCCATAAAGACTCTCCACTCTCCTAAAAACTTTAATCGTATAGGAGTAAACGTGTTAATTACTGTAGTATCAAAAGACATAAATATAATTACAGCAACTCATTACAGCATAACATTTAAAAATACAAACATGGAAATTAACAAGGAAGATTAATCATGCATAAAACATTGAATAGGGAACACTTTCCAACTGAAATGCAATTTTATTTAAACATCTCTAAAATGTGATTACATTCAGCACTAATATTTTTTTTAAATACCACGGTACTACAGTAATTTATTATACTTAAAAAACGTAACTTCATTGAAAAAGACAATGCTAGTTACACAAAATGAATTTTATTCAAATGACGTCACCGAAATATAAATTGCCTGCCTCTCTATGTAAAATTAATGAGTATTTCATTCACATCACTTATATTTCAGATTCCAGAGCTAAATAATTTTACATGAAAAACATTCAGCGATTCTTGTACAACTCACCTTACAAGCGCTTGATTTGTTTACATTCTGCATGCTATAGTATAGCGTTAAAATTAGGTTCGTTATAGGAATAATCAAAGTTTAGTGATAAAATAAAGTGGTTTTATGACGGATGCAAAACTATATAAATTTAAACACCTACGGTAACAGCTGTAAAATGGAAACCATCTTTTATTTTGCAATGAGTTACGTGATCTCTTCATATATCATGGGTGCAATTATTATTTCAATTTTTATTTTAAAAACTACCCAACATATTTTACTGACATTTTTTTATACATTTTATGTGATAATTTGAATACTTCTCAATATTTTCGAAGTAATTTGTGAATTTTAATTTCGACTAAAAAATGTTTGAAATATAAAGTCCCATAGGGTTCGATGTATGTCAGTTTTTCAACCCGGGTTAAATCCGAGGATAACTGGGTGATATTATACAGTTTCATTCCCAAGCATCTAATATACCGTCTCAATGAAATGTTAAAATTTCATTTCAATAAAGTCATTTTTGCGGCATTTATCGTGTGAACGAACAAACAGGGGGACAATCAGAATAACCAAAGTCATAAACAATTTTCAACTATGTTGGAAAACGTTAAAAAAAGTTAAGGATGACAATTAAAGCAGGTAAATAATTAGCTATCAACATGAAAATAAATTTCAATTTCAACTGAATGACAAGTGAAGCCATCCTTTAAAAGTTCTGGAAAAAGAACGAAGAGTTGAAATTTTTTTTAATGATTCAGGCAGAAAATTGAAAAATTAAGGAGCTAATGAGAGACAAATTTCTGAAACTTAGTAGAATTGGTTCGAGCAAGTCTAATGACACACAGCCTCAGCCTGAGGTTACATTAACTTCCCATTCGAATATAAAACATATTGACAGCTTTGTAAACATAAAAATGCTCCTCAGCCTGAGTTACATCAATTCCCCATTCGAATATAAAATATATTGAGAGCTTTGTAAACATAAAAATGCTCCTCAGTCTGAAGTTATATCAACTTCCCATTCTAATATAAAATATATTAAGAGCTTCGTAAACATAAAAATGCTCCTCAGCCTGAAGTTACATAAACTTTCCATTCTTAAAACATATGAAGAGCATTGTAAACATAAAAATGCTCCTCAGCCTAAGTTACATCAATTCCCCATTCGAATATAAAACATATTGAGAGCTTCGTAAACATAAAAATGCTCCTCAGCCTGAAGTTAGATCAATTCCCGATTCGAATATAAAACATATTGAGAGCTTCGTAAACATAAAAATGCTTTTCAGCCTGAAGTTACATCAACTTTCCATTCTGATATAAAACATATTAAGAACATTGTAAACATAAAAATGTTCCTCAGCTTGAAGTTACATAAACTCCCCATTCTAATATAAAACATATTAAGAGCTTTGTAAACATAAAAATGTCTTAAAGGCAGATTCATAGAATCGAAGAAAAAGAGCAAGATAATGCACTTAACGAGGTTTACATACGGCAATCCTAATGAATAATTTTTGAAGCAAAATAACAAGTCAAACGGTATTTAGATTAGTGCCAGTAAAACAGGTTATTCCATATTGAATTCGAGAGTGAATTAAGAAATAAAAAAGAAACCGATATACATCAGGAGAATAAAGCTGGCGTAAAAAATAAAATTTTCTGATATTTAACTTTAATTGTTTACTAAGACCGGTGATATGAGTCTGAATAAATCATCAATGGCAATACCGAGGTATTTAAAACTGCTCAATTGCTCAACAGCTTCCCGATTGCAAGTATTATCCGGATTACAGCAATGATATTTTAAAGCAAAGCTAAATGAATATTTTTTCGACAAGACAAAATAAACTAGATTTTTACTGTTTCACGCGTAGTACTGAGAAAGTATTGTTCTTACGAAAATTTTCGATTTCCGTATACCATTATATGTTTTAAGACCTCCTGAACACGTTTTGACTATTTTTGGAGTGGTATCTATCTGTCTGTCTGATGTTTGTGGCCGATTTCTTGTGTACACTATAGCAGCCACAAATATTAATAGATTTTCATAAAAACTCTATATCTGGCTTTGTCATAAAAAATCTAAAATTAGATAGAATTTTTTTTAATTGGAGCGAAAACTTCGCAATTTTATATAATATAGCAGCCTAAGACAAAACTGGATATAATCACGCATAAAATGGTTCATTTATGTCTCAATGATTACGATACTTAATACTTTCAATCATTGTTGTGAAAAATAACAGCAATATAACTTTTTTGTTTGTGACTTAATTAGCCCCCTTTGGGGGGCAAGTTCCCCCCCCCCTGATGTACGTTGTCAAGTATGGTATCAATCGAAAGATTTTTTTAAGTCCTTCAAAGTGAAGGCTACCATGCTATAGTTGTAATCATTTAGACCCACGATACCGATTTTTAAAATTTGTTCTTATAAAATTTGAAAAAAAAAATGCATTTTGATATGAGACAGTCGAGTTAAACCACACTACAGTTAGTTAGTTACATTCAGAACAAAACTATCAGCACAGTGTCTAATAATAGCAAGATATTTTTCCGCAATTCTCAGAACATCGGCATTAGTAGGTCTATGATAAGATAAAGCAATATCATCAGCTAAAGCAATCAAAGTTCTGTTAAAATTATATAAGCATTATTGTCACTACATATTTAGTATAATATATAGGGAAACTATTGTGCCGGAGTCGACAATTCGAATTCGAGTTTCTGACGGAAGAGCATGTTTTAAGCATTCATGCACGCGAATTGAAATTATTTGGGATGATGGCTGTGTGTGTATGTATGCTAGTGCATGTGCGTGGCTGTGAGATTATAGAAGCTTTATCTCCTTAACGAATGAAGCGTTTCAAAAATAATTTGGTATAATTAATGAATACTGGAACCATATTGTGATTTTAAGCGCAGTTGTATGTTCGAAGACTCTCCAATTTTCGAATGAATTTTGAAAAATATCATAAAAAAAAACACAGAACTTTCAATAGTGATAAATAATGATTAATCATTTCCGACGTATCTTTTCATTAGTAAATAAATGACATCCATTTTAAAACGCTATCATGAACTGTTCTCCAGATATTGTACGTTTTTCAAATAATTATGCGACAAATCTGTTAACATTAGTCTCGTGATTCTGACTCGTTTTATTTACGGGGAAGATACCTTTTTGTAATATATTCATATTTTGACCCCAAATAATTCGTCAATAATCAATTATTTCACGAGATATTAACTACATGTCAGTTACATTTGATGGGGATTTTGCAAGCGAGTATCAATAAATTATTCTGTTTGGACTAATAAATAAGTTGCCAAAAGCGGCTAATTTCGATTTGCGCAGTGTGAATCCCGTATACATTCGGGTGGAAGACTATATAGAGTTACATAGTGTTAGTCCAATGCCAAAAAAATTCTGCCGCGTATTTTGTGCACCATTATTTCTCTGTGAAAGAAGTAAAGTCGTAGAATTATGTAGGAAAATTCATGTGCTGCCCATATTAGATTTTTTTTATTAATATCATCGTTTTGTACAAATTATCTAAAATAAACTAGCATAAAAATAAGTTTTAAACTACCCTAATTTCAAATGGAACTAATAACGTTTAAGAATATTTTTTGTGTTATTTTTTTGTGTATTTTGTGTGCAACTGTATTTGAAAAATATTTAGAATGGGAGTCTCCACTCGACTTTCTAATTCATTCTTATTATTGGGTTGATCGGAAAGTTATGCAGGATTGAGATAGATAACTTCTAAAGAAAAAAAAACATTACTGATGCATAAAATTAATCATTAATATAGTCTTCATCATTTTCTATAACATTTGCCCATCTCTCAGGCAACTTTTCAATTCCTGCTTGAAGAATTCTTTTGGTTTTGACTCAATCCTTTTGACGCAATCCTGGCTTTTCTGTAGGAATAGTCTTCTCTTTTGGGATCAACTATTGTTTTTTTAATAACATTAGCATAAAGGATCCACTTTTCATCACGAGTTACAATTTGCCTTAAAAAAGGCCCTACTTCGTTTCGTGTGATCAGTGAAGTGCAAAGCGATACTCGTTGCTGACGTTTTTGAGCTGAAAGTTGATGTGGGACCCATAAACCTGCACGACAAGACCTGCTTATTTGTTTCAAATGTTCCATTGTTGTTGATTGTGCACACTGAAGCTGCTCAGCTATTTCTCTACTGGTGATATGTGGATCTGGCTCGATCATTATCTTCAATTCATCATCATCAATTTGCCTTAGCTGCTCACATCTACAATCATCCTCAAGATTGAAATTTCCCTCTCGAAACTTTTTAAACCATCGTTGGCATTGACATTCACTGATAGCATTTGGATATACTAAACAAATCTTCCGAGTGAATTCTGCAACACTTCCATGAAGTCAAAATTCATAAAGCATGGTATGGCGGATATATAGCTTGTCATACGACACCATTAAAAACACACATATCTGCAAATAAAAATGAATTATATGAAAAATGAAGTGAGAAAAGAAAGGAGATGAGCTCAAGATTATAGGAATTATAAAATTTGCGATTACAGAATCAATTTAATGGACTGTTATGCACTTAATTTTTGGTAAGCTAAAATCCTGCATTACTTTCCGATCAATCCGATACTTTAATCGTTCAGATTTACTTATAAGGTCTATTTCGACTTGAAGTATTTGGGATTTTGTTGCCACAGCTAAATAGTTAAAGTATCGGCTAGTAAGTACGAAGATCTGTGGGATTGATCTCGGTCTGGGACAGTAAAACCTTTGCAATGACCCCTGAATGAAATAACCCTGCGAGTTAGGTGCAGTGATGCGCCATATTTTAGTTGGTGATACTGAAAATTTTGAATTTCGCTTTCTCTGGTACACATTGAACAAAAGGTTGAGAACCCTTAGGCTAGAGACATATTGCTCTAAAAATTACATTTCGCCACTCTGACAAAACGCCTTGTTCTTCAATGGTTAATAAAAGGTCTGTTATGATCATATGTCGTAGTCAATACAGCGGGCGATGTTTTTGATATATTTTTGAAGGTATATGAGTGCGACTTATGTGTAAGAAATATTTTATTTCAATTTCTTGGTACTTCATGCGATTTTAAAATTGGATGTGCACGAATGTTCGATCATCCTTTACTTTTAGTAAAAATTAATGCTGAGATTTTCAGAAAAGTTAGAAAAACTCAACAGCTGAATTTCGTATTCTTTTTAAATATCACATGCATGTGATAAATGTTTTTTTTTTAGTTTTTTACAGAGTCACAAAAACAACCATGCGGACAAACAAATAGCGTTTTCGATAGGATTTACTTTATATATCACAGCGGGATTCTATGAATCGATGAGTTCGTATGAGGGGAGATAGAGATAGTAAATGAATTTCCTTCAGACAATAAGTTATATTGAGATCTAATACGCAATTTCATGGTAATAATCCGTTCTAGAAACAGACCCTTTTGTGAATGAGTAATCATCGCGAATGAGTAATTGAGTAATGATTGCTTCCGGAACAAATCGAAGTAAAAAGTTGTCCGGATGTTAGCAATAATCTGTTAGGAGTTCCTTATATGTACACAATGCGACCAAGGTGCACTTCCAAGTGCAAAGCGAGAGAAATTGCAGCAGTAACCAGTGGCAGCAGTTTCACGTACCATTGCTAATGACAATCTGATGAGTATTATGTCTTGGGATTTATACCGAGAAATGAGAAAGAAGCAAAGGGTTGCAGCTAGAATCAATAAATGTTGTCTTTAAACATTTCCTAACTCACATTTTAAAGTTTAATTAAGCGCAACCTGAACGCTTTTGGGTGTACTTTATAATTAATATATCCGACATTGCCCGGAATTTAAGATGCAAACCCCTGATTAGAACTACACCGGAACTCATAGCGAATTCATGAAAACCAAAGAACTTTTTAACAATACGCTGGCTTATAACAAAAATAAAATAAAATAAACTATTGGGGTGGGATACGTCACGACCGCTCGTCTTAAAATTCAGAGCGGGTACATTTTCTTGAAAACGTGTGGTTTGCATTTTCTAGAATATGTACCTGGCGTTGATCGGGATGTAAGATTTAAACCTTTGATTAAAATTACACTTGAACTCACATCGAATTCCCGAAAATCCAAAAAATCTATAACAGTACGTCCGCTTAAAAAAAAAATACGCTACACTGATAGTGTTAAGAGGAAAATTCTGCGAGAATTTCCCAGGTGCTTGATATCTCGGGAGATTACGCTTCAACACACGAAAAGTAGTACATATACAGTGTGTTTCACTGCTCTTGGCTCCTGATTTTCGCCTACGGAAATCAAACTATTGGTCATAAGGTAATGAAATTTACTACAGGTATATCTTAGTATATGAGAAGTATGGTGACGTCACAGCTAGTGTTGGAAGTGGTCGCCATTAACATCAATGCATGCTTGCACACGCTTCTCCACGTCACAAAAAGTAGCCATCAGCACATCAACCACACAATTTCTTGTATGCAGGTATGTACAGAATACATGCACGTCAACATAGTGGCGTGCATATACACCGTTTAATAAATATGTGGCACCACTTGTCACACTTCCAACGCCAGCATGCAATAAATTGTGTCCTTTTTAGAATATCGTGACATATCCAAAGGACTTTAGCCACCCAAATCATCTGACCGTTTCCAACTGGATTTCTTCCTATGAGGATTGCTGAAAGAAAAGTTCTATCACAACAAGCCATAGACTATCATAGAAATGCAAGACAGCATTCGGCGGAAAATTGACACTGTGATTTCTGATATGTTGGTGGCTACTTTCTGTAACATGGCGAGGCGTGTGCAGGCATGCATTGATGCTAATGGCTACAACTATCAACACTCGCCGTGATGTCACCATACTTCTAATATATTAAAGTATGTCCGCATCGAGCAAATTTCATTACATTATACCTAATAGTTTGATTTTTATAAGCACAGATCAGGGACCAAGAGCGAGTGAAATACCCTGTATTTTAAAAAATTCACGAAAATTTGTTTAATTATAGAATAAAGATTGCGTTTAAATTTTTTTTAAAGTAAATTTTTTTTAAAGTAAATTTTTCGATATTATTGACGGTGCCAAATCGAAATTCTGAGATAGTATTTTCGATCACTAAGGAAACGATTTGTGTGAAAATATTTCAAGAACATAAAATAACTAAGAAATTGATTCGAATTAAAACTACAGATGTTCCCGTATTCTGAAGTCTCTGTGTACTAAATTTCATGACCGTACGTCGCTTAGATTTTCCGCTACAGACGACACAGACAAACAAACTGTTATCTTCCTTTATTATTATAGATATATCATCTTTAACAAATGTAAATTTAATAACATTTTGTTTAGTTTGAAATAATTTATAAATTCAGAAATATTCTAAAAAGAAAGAAATTGAGAAATTGAACGTATTTTTTTTTTTTCAATTTCGTTGCTGAAGAATCTCAAGTAGTCCTTAATTTTTGTTATATACTACATTATCTCAGTCTTCTTTTTTTTTTAAAAATAGAACATTTATTAATAGTTTCGCTCATCTTTTCTTAAAGTTAACGTTTGCTCATATATATATCTCTTGAAACTGGTTGGTATTCCTATTTATTTTATCAAGGGTACTCAAGATTTTAATCTTATTCATTGAGAAAATGTTTTGGCTTATCGTCCTTCCGAGAGGTTGGTGGTAGGGGAAGGAGGGTACGGTCCCTGTGGATGCCTCCACCACAGGGTTCCGGTCTAAATTGGGTGGCACTTCCCGGCCGTCCATACAGTTGCCTTACACCTTTCTGCTAGGTCGGACGGTCTGGGTCTCAACAACAACAACATTCGTTCCATCGAAATTTTTTATTAATCTACCGGGTGATTCAAAAGTTCGGAGCAAAAGTAAAACGCTATAAAAAATATCTATGGGTCGGAAAGACATGCGGTTTGCAGATTAATATTCACCGTGGTGGGGGATTTTGCGTGGCATGAAAAAAAATTAGTTCAAACTCTCGACACTCGGGGGGCTGCCGCAGATAAAGCCACGGAGTTGACTTATGCATGGAGGTGATTGCACACATGACTGGCCTGTGAGATCCCCAGATCTCACACCCGTGATTTTAGGTATCGCCACAACGAGAAATCATATGGTCTCTCCGACCGCATGTCTCTCCGACCCATAGATATTTTTTTATAGCGTTTTACTTTTGCTCCGAACTTTTGAATCACCCGGCACATTCCCTTTTATAATAGCTTCCTTCCTGTATCACTTGATGGAACTCTAAACTAACAGATGCCTTTTAATGGTGTGATTGTTTTGCCTTTTATTCTGCATAGGAAGGCTGCTTTTTGCCCCCTGCAAAGTCGGTTGATACTGTTAATTAATCGTTACATGCTGCATTATTAACGAAATTTATGCTATGCAGTTATCTCAGTAATGCTAACTGTTTTTGTTGTTGATAATATCTAATGCAAGAAAACAAATTTACAAATTCTGATTACAGCATTAGAATCATCTTGAATGAAGCTACACTTTGGAAGGCATAATAGTGGATTTTGAGATTTTTGATAAATGATTTTAGCCGTAAGAAATTATGTTTATCTTAAAAGAAGATAAAATTTAACTGTGTCGGAGTCTGCAGAGCCACTTGCCAATTTGTTCTATAATAAGAATCTCTACTGTACTCCCTGAAATTATTCTGAAAGTAATAATTATCATCGTATCCAATAAATAAAAAATAATTTTCAAATGAAATCATTTATTTTAAAAATATCAATATTATTAGTTATTATAGAGATGAAAGTGATTTTTGATTGATCACGCGTACCAAAATGTCGTAAAATTACGTTCTACGTATTTACGTTCATTGCATGTGTTCCGAAAATAACCTCGTAATTTACCTTAAAAGTGCAAGTCAACTTAAAGTGCAAGTCTGAAAAATAAATCATTACATAAATTAATATATTAAAAATTTTATATTGTTTAATATTATTATATTAAATTACATATTATTTATTATTATAATATTAAATTACATATTATTTAATATTATAATATTATTATTATTTAATATTATAAATATTATATTACTTTCAATTAAAATATTTATTTGGATAGTACCCAATTACTGAAAAATACATTCACAAGCAATACTTTGTACAATAACCATTGCTTTAATCTCTTTTGGGAATTGACCTAGGAGGTGATGAGAGACCAGCGATAATTGCTGAAACATACAAAAGATCTGCACTCGACCTTATTGTAAAACAGAAAATAATACACGCACATTTTTAATAATTTTTATAATATACACGTACATTTTTACGCATTTACACTGGCCGATTTACACTGGCATTTACCGATCACTGGCTTTAACATGGGGTATATCACATGCATCGACTTGAATTGATTTCGATATCACAAGTTCTAATTTCGTCACAGCAAATTATAGTTCTCTATTTCGAGGAGCTTTTCATTTTTGTAACTGCTCATCGTTTCTTACCTCGACGAATCTTTTCTAACTGCTGTTATAGTCTCGTTTGGCAATCTTGATTTAATTTATATCTTGCTTCGGGGAAACACGCCTTTTCTGCATTTAATTGGCCTTACTTTTTATGATGGCTTGGAGTCGGTCCTGGTTGACCCCGCTCTTTGATGTAGATTGCTCTAGCCTTACTAGGAAGCATAGATTACGCACATATTGACTTCGTGACTTTTTCATCTTAGGATATCGCTAATTCGTGAATTTATGGGTCGCAAACCTCTCTGAATTAAACTGTCAAACCTGGTGCCACTCATCTGAATCTTTTATTCAACTTGTTTATAAGAAAACGTTATATATATATATATATATATATATATATATATATATATATATATATATATATATATATATATATGTATATATATATATAAACCTCATGTGGACAGCACATGTCTTTCCTTACAGACTCAAATTTGTTTTCTCTTTATTTCTTAAATAATTGATTACATTGAGTTAAGTTGCTCGAAATAACAAGTATAATTATTTGAAATGCTCCGAATTTGCATTTTTAATTCAATCTTCGTTTTTATTTGGTAACTGGATGTATTTTCAAAGGCGTCGGTAGCAAAAATGTGATAAAACCTAAAATATCTTGAGAACGGCTAGTCCTAGAGTAATGGGGTTGATTTTATTCCTTTCATCACCAGAAATTGTATATAAAACATGCATTTAATGGAATTATTTCAGCATAGTCTTTTATTCCAGATTTTGAAGAATTTTGTGGACCATTTCGCAAAAAAGGGAGGTTCTTTTTCCCGGCTCGTAATCAGTATCAGGGTAGCCCATAAGAAACTTATCTACCAAATTTTGGGAAATTTGGTCAATTAGTTTTTCAATTAGAGTGTATACCGTCAATTTTTCATCAATACAGTCCATTTCGCAAAACATCGTAGTTTCTTTTATCTCGAGTTGTACCCAAATTTAATCAGCACCAAGGTCACCCACAAGCGACTTGCTAATAAAGTTTTATGAAATTCTGTCGATTAGTTTTTGAATTAGAGTGGATACATACATCGCACATGCAGACGTCATGTTAAAAATAGATTTTTCGTGTTTTGGTGGTCCCAAAACGTGTAGATCAGACAAAAACTTGAGTTGCGATTTTCGACATGATTCCAATAATTTCCCTATAAATTACCGTGAATTGCAGGGAGAATAATAAACGCAAATCAGAGTTAATACCAATTAACGTGGAGTCAATCTGTCCCACTTCTGTACTTATGGGTTGAATCAAACTGTAAATAATTGTTTGTAACAGAATGCCTAATAAATAATTATGCAAGTCAGAAATTCGAATACTATCTCTCGTTAGATATTTCTCACTTGAAATGAGAGGTCTTTCGTTAGCCCAATAGATGTCATTTAGTATTATATTCAACATATTGTTACGATTTTGTAGCAAGTTTAATAGAGCGAGTTTTGAATGGGTCTGTTCTTGAGTTGATAAATTTTGATTTGTTCTTTAGTTTAGATAACTGCATCCTTTACCGAGAAGTAGTACTGCTCTGTTGATCTTTTGTCTAGGTTATCTTCCCCCGTTGCCCAATTTGTCAGAATGGTTATCTGTAATATCGCCCCTTCTGGCTCTCGATTTTGTCCTATTTTGGAAGAAGGTGGGCACTTTACGATTACACCTCCCCAAAAAACCTCAGGGCTATCTAGAGTCACATCAGGAGACATGTTGGCTAGACCATTGCTAAACGTTTTTGCGTTTTGTGGCTTGGCATTCTGTTCTGTTGTTTAATAGTCATTTACCCGAGTGGATATATGTTGACAACTAAATTCCGAGGTCCAAAGTAAGAGCAATGACTTTTATTCCCTGCCCCCCTCTACACACAGTATTAAAAGACCCATCACATCGTATTAATGCCTCCACAACATGATAGATATTTTTGAATATCCGGAATATTTTTTCATGGTTTTCTATATTATTTACCGTGACCGAATCTTTATTGGATGACGAGGGCCAAATCAAGGAAGCTGAACTTCTGCAATGAGCAGCAGACTGGCGGTAAATAAGATGCAATTGCCACCTCTATACGAAAGTCGTAGATGCTGACTAACATCTGTTAACGAATAACTTTTTAAATACACCATTAAGTATTTCTTACACAATTATTTCATTTAAGTACTCACTCTTGGCATTATGCCCATGTATGTCGTTTTCTAACAATATTCCTCTTCATTACGACGTAACGGAGCTTCGGTTTAATAGTGTTGCAGTGTAATCTATTTTCAATCTTTAATGTATACACCGAGCACAGCTAACTTAAATCCGCAAAAAGCCTTGGCTACTTCACAGTTATGAATCCATCCATACATTCATGAGGCAAACGCCGTTGAGATAATTACCATAGTAGCAGATTTGCCTTTAATTATACCCATTAGGAATACTTTTTTTACTGAAATACGGAAAAATGAGTTCTAATTTGATGATAAATTTGATGAGTATTAATTTGAGAATCAAATTAGTATTCAAATATTAATTTTAGAAATCGATAGATGTGAACCCAAACCATTTGTGGAGCACAGTAAAATTTTTTTTAATTATAATTTGCATTTAATGTATGGACTATACATTGTTCTTAGGAAAGTTCTTAAACCCAAAAAAATTCCAAGGAAAGGCACATAAGTATACACGTCGGGTCTAATTATAATAATGCCACCATGTCCTATCGAATAAAAATAATTGAATCGCCCTTAATAGAAAATTTAAAAAGTTAAGATTAGGAACTCGGCAACAAAGCGGGATAGACGCAAAGTTGTAGAAGGTTGTCAAATGCGTAGGAATCCACACTAAAACTGGAAGGCATTTATTCGACAAAATTGGGTTATTAAAAATGGCTGTCCTACTCAAGAATGACAAAATAAACAACACTTAACATGAACAGGAATTTAATGTTCAACCTTTCAAAATGCTGTCCGTTAGCAACAATGCTCATTTTAATTGGAGAAAGAATATTTAAGCGCACTTTACGGCAAGCATTGAAGGTATCACCGTGTTACAATCGCTGAGGATGGGATTTTTTGGAACTGTATTGCCTTCCATATACGTGTATTGTGCGTTCCTCATGTTATTTCTACTTATTAGAAATTTTGAAATTTTTGGTCTATCTCTCTTTGTTGAAGAGTTCGTTTCCCGCTAGGGGCACTGCCATTATTTTTTCCACCATCAGGCATGGTCTCTTTACTATAGACAGACCTAGCGCGTGAACTGTTTTTAACACTTTCCAACATAGTTGAAAAGTGTTTATGACTTTGGTCATTTTGTCTGTCTGTCTGTTCGCACGATAACTGCCGTAAAAATGACTTTATCAAAATAAAATTTTAGAATGTTGTTCAGACGGTCTGTGGGACACAGGGGAATGTAAATGAATAATATCACCCAATTAGGTTTGGATTGAACCCGGGTTGTAAAAGTGAAATACTACATTGAACCCTATGGGACCTAATTTTTCAAACATTTTTTAAGCAAAGTTAAAATTCACAAATTGCTTTGAAAATTTTAGAAAATATTCAAATTATCCCGTAAAATATGCAAAACAAATTTGAGCAAGATATGTTTGTAGTTTTTTAGATAAAAATTAAAATAATAATTGCACCTATATTAAATGAAGAGATCACTTGACCCACTTCAAAATAAAATATGGCATCCATCTTATGTTAAAATCGTGATTTTTAAAGTTGTTTTAAATTTATATTTAGTGTTGCATCCGTTTTAAAACCGCTTTATCTTTGCGTATTTTCTGTGCATCTATACTCTGCGACAACGCAATTACAATATTTTTGAGTTTAAATGATCATCAAACCTTGATTATTTCTACAACGAAGCCTAATTTTAACGTATTCAGAATATGAACAAATCAAGTTGTAAGATGAGTTGTATAAGGATTGCTGAATTTTTATCACGTAAAATTATTTAGCTGTGGAGTCTGAAATATAAGTGATATGAATGAAATATTTATTGATTTTACATAGAGAAGCAGACGATTTCAAAGCATTGCCATTTTCGACGAAGTTTTAAGCATGGAGTTATAAAGTACTTTTATCTCCATGGTTTTAAGTTTTTAAGTAAAATAAATTATTGTGGTACTGTGATAATTTAATAAATATCACCGCCGAATGTATTTACTTTACAGATGTTTAAATAAAATTGCATTGCAGTTGGAAATTGTTTCATAATGGAATGCTTTATGCATGATTGATTTTTCTTGTTTATAAAGTACACTCACGGACAATGAAAGTTGCGCACCAAGAAAAAAACATGGTACAATCCACGAAATGATGCAAATAGCTAGAGAGCGGACTGGTATGCAAATGATCCTAGTCTGGAATGTGATTGCTCATGAGCGCCCCATTAATGACAGAAGCCTCGGCCGACTCAAGCGTAGTGAAAAAAATGATGGGTAGACGTCAGAAACGTCGATATACGCAACTGACGGACCTCGAGAGAGACCTGATCATCGGGCTGAAAACCTCAGGGTGGTCAGCGCGCCGGATAGCCCCTCACGTGGATCGTTCGGACTATACCGTCCAACGGTGTTGGGAGCACTGTTCATGGGACACCACCCAGACACGGAGGACCGGATCTGGACGGACCATGTGTACCACGAGTAGAGAGGATCGAATGATCGTGCGACAGGCACGTAGAGTCCACGGCGACCCGATCTGTGATAGAGGCACGCGTAGCTGCTCCTGTGTGCCCACGAACCATATGTAGACTCCTGAAGGAAACGAATCTGCAATGCCAGCGTACCTTACGTGTGTTGCCGTTAATACGGGAACATCGGCGGCTCCGGTTGCAGTGGTGCCGAGCCAGAGCAACGTGGTACGCCACACATTGGCGATGTGTGGTGTTTAGCGATGAGTGCCGCTTCGTTTTGGGGATCGATGATTAGTGTGTTCGGGTGTGGAGGTCCCCTTCACAATGTCACAATCCCAACCTCGTTGTCGAACGCCACTCTAGCCCCACTGCAGGCATCATGGACTGGGGAGCCATAGCCGATCTGCTCTAGTAGCGGTACCTGGGACATTGATGGGCCAGCGGTACGTAGATGAGATTCTACGGCCCCATGTGCTCCCATTCGTTGCTAGGGTTCCAGGTGCGCAATTCTAGCAATATAATGTTCGGCCGTCCACGCTTCGGGTCGCCTAGGCCTGCCTGAGTCATGTCCAGACACTTCCATGACCTGCCCGCTCCCCAGACCTGTCCCCTATCAAGAAGATGTGGGACCACTTGAAACGCCAGCTGCCTTGTTACCGCAATCTTCGGGATGTGGAACGTAACTTTTAACATGTGTGGACTCGTCTACCGCTGGACAACATCAGACGTCTGTTCAGCACATGCAGGTATTGCTGCTTGTATCGAACCGTATTGCTGCTTGTATTGCAACACGAGGCGGTGCGACGCGCTATTGAGGATGTCTGGACTGTGTACCACAGCTCCCTCCGTACGTGTTTAGCTGCGCTGTTTTTGTGACCATGTATGTCATTTATCTGTATCCTTCCATCAATAAAATTTTAGGTCCATCCTGTGCTTCCTTCTTAGTGCGCAACTTTCATTGTCCGTGAATGTAATTGGGGTGTTAAAGAACTGTATACTAGAAACTTAGCTTAGGCTTATATATTTGCCTATACCTCTACTGTTGCTCCAATTTTGTGCCTTAGTGACGAACAAACAAATTATTTCCTTTTGTTACACAACCACTCATACACAATCACTTTTATGCAAATTAAAATGATAATGCAGAATGCGATCATTTGCATTATCATTTCAATTCTGCTTACATGACCACTCATGTATAATGCAATGACAGAATAATTAACACTCCCGTTTGCAGTTTATTATCTCAACATATTAATTTTCTTAAAAACATGAACAAAGCTAAGTTATTTTCACTTTTCGTACAACTATGTATCAGGAAGTATAACCGTATATAACGAAAGTATAACGACGGGGTCGAATGCGAGTTTTCGGCAGAAGACCACGTGTTTTTCATGCTTGTTGTCAAATCCAACGATTTTAAAGGGATGTGTGTGTGCGTGCACGTAGGTAAGTTAGTTTGTGTGCGTGCACGTAGGTTAGTTTGTGCGCTTGCGTGTGTATGTAGGTTAGTTTGTGTGCACGCACCTGTATGTAGGTAAGTTAGTTTGTGCGTGCGCGTGTGTGTTTGCGTGTGTGTCTATGAACGCGATATCTTACGAACGAATGAAAAACGAAAACGAAAAAATTTCTATACAATTATTACAATCGGTGAATACTGGAATCTTATTGATTTTAAACGTAATCGAATGTTTGGAAGACCCGCCTTTCCCCCTCGAATGAATGTTTGAAAAAAAAATCAGTAAGAAATCAAAACCTTCGATAATGATACATAAATAAATAACCATTTCAGACGAGATTTTTCCTTAGGAAACGAATGATATAAGCTTTAGAACGCTGACACGAGTCGTTTTCGAGATAATGCACGGTTTTCGAATGAACTTTAAAAATAGTTACATAAAATTAGAAAATGGTAAGTATTATATAATATCCCTTTCTGTATGCAATATTATGAAACAAATCTATTTGCATCATTTTCGTGGATCTAATTCATTTCATTCACAACAGAAGATACTTTTTGTAACAGTTTTATATTTTTGAAGCCCAAACTATTCGCCAATAATCATTTAATTCTGCTGGCGTGTATCAATAAATCATTTTGTTTGGACTCCTGCGTTGATGCTAAAAGCGACCCATTTCAACCGAACGTGGTGTGACTGCAATGTTAAAATCATTGTGCCGTGTACCTTGTACATCACTATTTCGCTATGTAAAAAATATACACTATGTAGCGAAAGTCATGTGCTGCCCACATCAAATTATTTCCTAAGCTTTCATTTACTAACATTTAAGTCGTTCCGCATTTTCAAGTCAAATATTTTATTATAGAGATAAGACATTCCTTAAAAATTACATAAATATATCTAAAGTGTGCGAGTCCACTGGATTTTCTCAGACGTTCATATTATATATATATTTTTACTTTCTCATACTATAAAATATAGTACAGAGAAAGTATTGTATTCCCGAAAATTTTCGATGTCGAGCTTTTGATGCCGATATATGTTTTTAGGACCTCCTGAACACGTTTTGACTATTTTGGATTGATATTCGCCTGTTTGTGGTTGATTTCTTGTGCACACGATAGCTGCCATAAATAGAAATGGATTTTTACGAAATATTTTCTTCGACTTTCTTAACAAAAAATCTAGAACTATTAAATATATAATTTTTTTTTAATTTGAGCTAAAACTTATATATTAAGTTGTGAGAATAAGCATTGTAGCCAAAAATAGCCGCAATACAATTTTTGTGTTCGTGACATTATTAGCTCCGCAGTGTATATTGTCAAACTTGGTATTAATTGACAAATTTTTCCAAGCTCCTTGAAATGAAGGGTAACATGATATAATTGTGATAGATTGGAACAGATATATAGATTTTTCAAAAAATTTCTTGCAAAATTAAAAAAGAAATAAATAAGCTATCTCAAAATGGATTCTCGTAGAAGAAAGTCGTGTTGAGTAGCACTCTAGTTAATTTTATGTTCATTTGTACATATTTTGTACATTATCAGAATGAATGAAGATGCATCATTTTACGAACTCCGAAAGAAGTGAAAACGTGTTCAGGATGTCTTAAAAAAGATATTCAGACAAAATATCAGTGTCAAATTTAGGGTCATTTTAAATAATTATGGATGTTATTTTGTGCAATTAAACTCAATGTAATGAATTATTAAAGAAATAAAGAGAGAATGATTTTGAGTCTGCAGAGAAAGTCATGTGCTGCCCACATCAGATTTCTAGCTTTATTTCACTGATATATTTTGAATTAATTGTTCGAATGTTTTTCTTATTTAGTTGTTAAAGGTTCCGAAGTTTCCGAGGATACTTTTATTCTTTATTTTTGATTACACATATTTTCTTATTATTATTTATCCAGATTTTTTATTAGACATGCATTTCCCTGAAGTTGGTGAAATTAGTTTATATATCTTCCGAAAGGGGCTGTTTCCATCATTTTTTTATACTCTTCTTACATCTAAAATCTTCTTTTACTGGTAATTTTATTGCTGTTTATTTTATTTCTGTTTTAATCGATGAAGCAGCTCACTTAGCTTGCAAAACCAATTACTTCCATTATTACTTTCCTTATATACATAATGTATAAGGAAAGTATTGTGACGGGGTCGAAAATTTGAATTCGAGTTTTCGACGGGAGAGCACGTTTCAAGCATCCCTGATCACGAATCAAACATTTTTGAGATGATGTCTCTCTGTGTGTGTGTTTGTGTCTGAAAGTATGTGTGTGTGCGTGTGTGTGTGTGTGTGTGTGCGTGTGTGTGTCAGTGAGTCTGTGGAAACGATATCTCACGAACAAATAGAGCGATTCGAATAAAATTTAGTACAAGAATCACAATCCGTGGATACTGGAAGTCTATTGTTTTTAAACGTGATCGAATGTTCAGAACACCCTAAATTTTTGAGTGAAATTTTATTTTAAAAAAAATCATCAAAAAATCAAAACCTTTAATAAAGTTACGCAAATAAACATTTCTTATGTAATTTTTCCTTAGAAAGCGATTGACATAAACTTTAGAACGCTAGCATGAACCGTTCTCGATATATTGTACATTTTTTAAACAAATTTATCAAAAAAACCCATAAATTAAAAAAAATATATTAATTGTTGAGAAACATGTTCACTTTTCATATGTAATATCATGCGATAAATTGGGTGACGTCATTCTCGTGGATCTAGCTCGTTCCATTCATGAGAAAAGATACTTTGAGTAATACTTTTTTATTTGAACGCCAATATTTATTTTTCTGCTATAAGAATAACTTATTTCTCCGTCCATAACGCTTGGCGAGATTTTGGCGTCGAATTTGGCGGAATGTCGCCAACTTGGTGACTTTTTAAAGTTGCCAAATTAACGAAAATCTCATCAAATTGATAAAAATGAGACTACATCAATGAAAATGACGACTAATTGACGAAAATTCAATATCTTGGAAAGAATATAAATATCTACCATAAGAAAAACATATTTTTTTATTGTAAAAGTAGTAAATTCATTGTATTATATGAAGTTATATTATATAAGTCATTGCATTATATAAGTCATGTGTTGCCCACATCAGATTTCTTTTTGTTATATAACTATTAATTTCGCAGTTTCTTCTTGATTGGTATTTTATAGTAGCTCATGCTGCTTTTCAAAACCCGTCGATTTCCTTTTTTTTGTCATTTTCTTAATTTAAGTAATCATTAACTGGTATTTTTTTACTGAAATTTGAAGAACTATATTTTTTAGTTTTGAAGTCTTTTTATGAAAAGAGCTCATTTGACTTCTAAAATTGATTGTTTCCGTCATTTTTGCTATATGCTGCATAATGTTGCAGACTCTTATTCACAAGTATTTTTACAATAATTTTTGCGCATGTATTTTAAACATAGTATTGCTCATGTAACTATCGCAACTATCGCAGCCAGTTGTTTTATATTTATTTTACTTTAAGTTCGTAGTCTAATTGACAGTAAAAGCATTTTGAATCCTTCTATTGTTTTTTATTATCTTTTATTTTCCTTTTGTTTGGCAACTTTTCCTTTTCTTCATCTTTTGTAATGTAACTATATAGTGACGGACTCTTTCTTCATAAATTTTTCATGATGTCCATTACTGTTGCCAAATTAACTGTGGCCAAATAAACGGAAATCTCGGCAAATGGATAAAAATGACACTAAATCAGTGAAAATGACGACTTATTGACGAAAATTCAATTTCTTAGAAAAAATATAAATAGCTACTATAAGAAAAACCTATTTTCTTATTGTAAAAATAGTAAATCCATTGCATTATATAAGGAAAGTCATGTGTTGCCCACATCAGATTTTTTAATATAAAATTGCATTCCAAAACTGCACAAATTAATAATTTATTACTTTCCTTATATGCAATAATGTATAAGGAAAGTATTGTGACGAGATCGAAAATTCGAATTCGAGTTTTCGACGGGACAGCAAGTTTCAAGTGTTCCTGAACACGAATCAAACATTTTTGAGGTGATGTGTGTGTGTGTGTGTGTATGTGTGTGTGTGTGTGTGTGAGAGAGAGTATGTGTGTGTGTGTGTCAGTGAGTCTGTGGAGACGATAACTGACGAACGAATGGACCGAATTGAAGGAAATTTGGTAGAAAAATTGCAATCCGTGAATACTGGAAGCCTACAGTTTTTATACACAATCGAATGTTCAGAACCTCCTAAATTTTGGAGTGAAATTTTGAAAAAATCGTCAAAAATTCAAAACCTCTAATAAAGTTACCTAAATAGACATTTACCTAAATGCCATTAAGATCAATACTGATGGCAGTAAGATTGACGATCTTGCGGGTAGTGGCATTTTTATAGAGACACCTCGAAACAATCTGACTCTTTGTCGTCGTAATCCTAATTTCTGCTCAGTCTTCAGAAGTGAACTAATAGCAATAGATCTGGGACTTGAGGTTATTTTCCCAGAGAAGGATTATGGCGACTTATGGATTTTATCTGATAGACGCAGCTCCCTCCACCACCTCAATAATTGTATACTTGTGGGCGACAGTGTCTCTATCCTGATTAAGTTAAAACAGATTTCCTTATATCATGATGTCTAATTTCAGTGGATTCCCTCTCATGTGGACATTCATGGTAATGAGGTAGCGGATAAACTTGCTAAGGAGGGCTGCAGTCTCTCCATCTCATCCTCTTTCTCCTTGACTTTTCTGGAATTATATTCTTGGGAGAAGTCAAAAATTTTAGTGTATTGGAGAAAGTCCCCCACCCATCATTGGTATATGGGTAAAAAGCCGGGATTGACTCTAGACCTCCCGTGTGACAGAGGCTCCCAGACTGTACTTTCTAGACTAGCTAGCGGTCACATCAAGTGCCTCTCTTTTAATGAGGGCAGGAAGGTCTTCGCCGCATGCACCAAGCGCCACGACCATCAGGCTTCTGCAGAGCATATAATGGATTGCATAGATCTCTCCAAGGAGGATATCCATCGCTATCCACTTCTTGTGCTCGACTTTCTGAGAGTCAACGGACTTATGGATATCGTCTGACTTCGTCAGACACTGGAGGATAAGCAACAACAACAACAAATAGACATTTCTTATGTATTTTTTCATTAGAAAACGATTGACATAAATTTTAGAATGCTGGCATGAACCGTTCTCGAGATATTGCACATTTTTCAAAAAATTATCAAAAAATCATATAAAATAAAAAAAATGTGCTATTGAGAAACATGTTTACTTTTCATGTGTAACATCATACGATAAATTGGGTGACACCGTTCTCGTGGATCTAGCTCGTTCCATTCATGAAAAAAGATTCTTTGAGTAATACTTTGAGTACAACTTACTTCTCCACCCATAACGCTTGGCGAGATTTTGGCGACGAATTTGATGGAATCTCGCCAACTTGGTGACTTTTTTAAATGTTGCTAAATTAACGAAAAACTTGGCAAATGGATAAAAATGAAGCTAAATCAATGAAAATGACAACTAATTGACGAAAATTCAATATCTTGTAAAGAATATAAATATCTACTATAAGAATATTCTACATTTTTTTACTGTAAAACTAGTAAATTCATTGCATTATATAAGGAAAGTCATATGCTGCTCACATCAGATATTTTTTCTTATAAAACAAATATTTTAATTATCTGGTAGTGTAAACACATAAATTTTTCATGCTGTCCATTACTGTACGTTTAGAATGCTCTTATTATTCACTTGAATTATGAAATATAACTAATGATAAATTTTATCAACAATTGTTTATATTGTCTATTAATAACATTTAATTATATTCATAAATTCCCAATGGATATGTATTCATCTCTTAAAAAAATCTGATGTGGGCAGCACATGTATTTCCTTATATAATACAATGAATTTACTACTTTTACAGTAACAAAATATAAGTTATTCTTATTGTAGATACTTATATTCTTTCCAAGATATTAAATTTTCGTCAATTAGTCGTCATTTTCATTAATTTAGCGTCATTTTCATCCATTTGGCGAGATTTTCTTTAATTTGGAAACATTTAAAAAATCGCCAAGTTGGCGATATTCCACAAAATTCGTCGCCAAAATATCGCCAATCGTTATGGACGGAGAAATAGTTTATTCTTATAGCAGATAAATGACTATTGGAGTTCAAATACAAAAGTAGTACTCAAAGTATCTTTTCTCATAAATGGAATGAACTAGATCCAAGAGAATGATGTCACCAAATTAATCGCATATTACATATGAAAAGTGAACATGTTTCTCAACAGTTAATATTTTTTTTAATTTATGGGATTTTTTGACGAATTTATTTGAAAAATGTGCAATATCTCGAGAACGATTCATACTAGAGTTATAAAGTTTATGTCAATCGTTTTGCAAGAAAAAATTACATAAGAAATGTCTAATTTCCTAACTTTATTAGATGTTTTGATTTTTTGATGATTTTTTCAAAATTTTACTCGAAAATTTAGGGGGGGGGAGTCTGAACATTCGATTGTGTTTAAAAAAAATAGGCTTCCAGTATTCAGGAATTGTGATTTTTGTATCAAACTTCATTCGAATCGCTTTATTCGTTCGTGAGATATCGTCTTCACAGACTCACTGACACGCGCACACACACACACACACACACACACACACACAGAGACATCACCTCAAAAATGATCGATTCGTGATCAGGGATGTTTGAAGCGTGCTCTCCTGTCGAAAACTCGCATTCGAATATTCGACCCCGTCACAATACTTTCCTTATACATAATACTATATGTATAAGGAAAGCAAAAATCTGATATGGGCAGCACATGACTTTCCCTACTGACTCAAATTATCAGACAAGAATTTACTACGGTTACACTAAAAAAAAAAATTGGTTATTCTTATAGTAGATACTTATATTCTTTCTAAGACATTATTTTTTCTTCAATTAGTCTTCATTTTCATTGATTTAGCATCATTTTTATCCTTCTGGTGAGATTTTCGTTAATTTGGCAACATTTAAAAAAGCCGCTAAGTTGGAGATATTCTGCCAAATTCGTCGCCAACACTTCGTCAAGCGTTATGACGGAGAAATATGTTCTTATAGCAGATAAATGACTATTGGCGTTCAAATACAAAAGTATTACTCAAAGTATCTTTATTCATGAATGGAACGAGATAGATCGACGAGAGTGGTGTCACCAAATTTATCGCTTGATACTACATATGAAAAGTGAACATGTTTCTCAACAGTTAATATTTTTTTTTAATTAATGGGATTTTTTCATAAATTTATTTGAAAAATGTGCAATATCTCGAGAACGGTTTATACTACCGTTCTAAAATTTATGTCAATCGTTTTCTAATGAAAAATTACATAAGAAATGACTATTTACGTTACTTTAGTAAAGGTTTTAATTTTTTATGATATTTTCAAAATTTCACTCGAAAATTTAGCAGGGTTCTGAACATCCGATTGCGTATAAAAACAATAGGCTTCCAGTATTTATGGATTGTAATTTGTGTACCAAATTTTGTTCGAATCGCTCCATTCGTTCGTCAGTTATCGTCTCCACAGACTCACTGATACACACACACACACACAACACACATACTTTCACCCCCCCCCCGAACACAGAGAGAAAGAGAGAGACAGACATTATCTCAATGCCTGATTCGTGTTCAGGGATGCTTGAAACGTGCTCTCCCGTCGAAAACTCGAATTCCAATTTTCGATCCCGTCACAATACTTTCTTAATACATTATATGTATATAAGGAAAGTAAAAATGTGTAGTCTACTTTAAAGTCCAATTTTTAGAAATATTGAATTGGAAAGAATACTGTTTTACGCGTAGTGTGTGATTGTGTTATAGGTACCGTGTTTAAACCATACCAAACGGTATTGCATAATTTGAATCTACAAGAGAGTATAACGATAAGATTTAATTTACAACCACTATATTTTAAAAACTAAGAAACCGATCCAAAATACAATTATATATCGCTGTAGAGATTTTAAAAGACTATGAAATACTCATGTACTATAAGTAGCTAACACTTTTACTTTTCAAGATGTAAGTCTTATAAGCTGTAAAAGCAGAAAATGTTCAATTTTCTTCAACTTGCCAAGACGATTGTTCGAAAATGATAAAAGTTTTTCAAACAAATGATGGATCAAGGAATTGTATTTCTTCCTAAATACTTTTATCACTTCCTGTTTATATCTATTAACACCCAATCCATTCATAAAAGAGAAACTCGTATTCTCAAAACAATGATGTAATCACATTCACTGTTATTCGATTCACATCTCATTGTGAAATAAATCTCCCTTATATTCCCTTTGAAGAAAAAATTTCGAAAAACACGGCTTTTTCGGAATATTCTAGTTCAATCACATTTCAAGGTTTCCCAAATTCATCACGTTCAGAACATTTTACGAAATTTGTCGCCAAGGTAAATTTGTCGCCAAGGTCACCAAGGTATCCCGGACCTTTATTTGGAAGTAATTGGTAACGGTAATTGTTCTTTTTTAGCGAGATTGCTTCAGGAAAAAATATTCCGGACATTCGTAACAAAACTTTTATCCTTTTCAGTACCGATACCAAAAGTGTTGAGATAAAAATCATTACCTTAATATTCATTTCATACTAATTTAAGCGACTGGTTTTCACGGAATTTACACGTTTCGAACATCCCCCTCGAACTCGAATCGAACGTTTTTACACTGTGTATGTCTGTGTATCCGTGAGTCTCTGACAGGTACCGAAGGAATCGTTCGAAATAAAATTCGACACTATCCTCACATCTGTGAACTGTAAATATTGGAATTTAATTGATTTTAAACGCCATCAGAGATTTGAAAATCCACACAATTTTCTAATAATTTGTTTAAAAGAATCATTATAAAATGAATGCAACTCACGGTGTTAAATAACCAATAATTTTAAATTTAATTTATCATAAGAAAACGAATGGTACTTAATTTAGAACGCATATATGAGCCGATCTCGAAATATTATATGCCTTTCGAAACAAATTATAAAAAATAACTACATGAAATTTAAGAATTCAGTATTGTTAAATAAATTGACTTTTCACGTGTAATATTATTATGCGATAAGCTCATTAATATCATCCTCGTCGATTTAGCCCGTTCCACTGATGAGTAAAATTAATTTTGTGCTGTAACGGCCACTCATTCGCCCAATCTTATTTTTCTTACTTGATATAAATTAAATTCTTATGTTATTTTTATTTGGATTTTGCACCTGATAAATAAATGATGTTATTAGGCCAATGGAGATCTCAATTTTGATTTTGTCGTACAAGTTTTTTTTTAACTCGAGTCTTAGTGAGAGTGATTCGAGTGATTGAAAATTAATGTTTTCTAAATATATTAAAATATAATTCATCACAACGACAGAAAATGTCATTTGAAAGTGTGTCTAAGGACGAAAACACGCTAGGCAATTATTATGAAGATTATGTATGAAAGTTTTTTACTTTCCTTATATACATAATGTATAAGGAAAGTATTGTGACGTGGTCGAAAATTCGAATTCGAGTTTTCGACGGGAGAGCACGTTTCAAGCATCCCTGATCACGAATCGAACATTTCTGAAGTGATGTCTGTGTGTGTGTGTGTGTGTGTGTGAAAGTATGTGTGTGTGTGTGTGTGTGAAAGTATGTGTGTGTGTGTATGAAAGTATGTGTGTGTGTGTCTGTGAGACTTTGAAGACGATAACAGACGAACGAATGGACCGATTCAAACGAAATTTGGTACAAAAATCACAATCCGTAATCACTGGAAGTCTATTGTTTTTATACGCAATCGAATGTTCAGAACCCCCCTAAATTTTCGAGTGAAATTTTGAAAAAATCGTCAAAAAATCAAAACCGCCAATAAAGTTACGCAAATGGATATTTCTTATGTAATTTTTCATTAAAAAACGATTGACATAAATTTTAGAACGCTAATATGAACCGTTCTTGAGATATTGCACATTTTTCAAAAAAATTATCAAAAAGTCATATAATATAAAAAAAAATATTTCCTATTGAGAAACATGTTCACTTTTCATATGTAATGCCATGCGATAAATTGGGTGACATCATTCTCGTAAATCTAACTCGCTCCATTCATGAGAAAAGATACTTTGAGTAATACTTTTGTATGTGAACACCAATAGTTATTTATCTGTTGTAAGAATAACTTATTTCTTCGTCCATAACGCTTGGCGAGATTTTTCCGACGAATTTGATGGAATGTCACCAACTTGGCGACTTTTTAAAATGTTGTTAAATTAGCGAAAAACTCGCCAAGTGGATAAAAATGAACCTAAATCAATGACGACTCATTGATGATGATGACATGGAAAATGACGACTCATTGACGAAAATTCAATATCTTGGAAAGAATATAAATAACTGCTATAAATAATCTATTTTTACTGTAAAAATAGTAAATTCATTGCATTATATAAGAAAAGTCATGTGCTGCCCACATCAGATTTTTTTTTTTGTTCCTTCCTCGACGTACATAAATTTACAATGCCAAAACGCTTTCGGGCATCACCATGCCCTTCATCAGTGGCGAAGTGAAAACTACAGTGCTAACAAATACTTGCATTACCGATTTGGCCTATATATAAGCATTTGTTGGTACGGTATTTTTCATTTCGTCACTGATGAAAAGCATGGTGATGCCTGAAAGCGCTTTGGCATTGTAAATTTATGTACGTCGAGGAAGGAGTTTTATTAAATGACTGTTAAAACCTATTCTGGTGGTCTTTAATTTAAAAGTTTATTAAAATTGGTGTGTATGCATTCTATTTATTTATTTATGTATGAAAGAGTTTTCACTCTAACAAGAGTTAAAATGAAAACGACATTTTGAGCTGCAGCATTTGCGCAAGACGTAAAAATTCTTTACCAATCTTTCATACTTGATTACGGATTGCCATACATCCAATGTTTCCGTCACCCAATGTCGACAAACCTGAAGCGGGATAAAATATTAAATGTCGTAGCGCGTGGTAGCACATTATCACGTTCCACTTCGGATAAGATTATTTTTCCCATGCACATCAACCTTATCTTGTTTGAACAGACAGAGAGTTTGCGAGAAACGATTCAGAATTAGAGATAATAGCCCAATTGTTTGATGTTGAAGTTCCAATTTCATTTTGACACTTTCTCCACACAGTACATAGTACTACATATACAGGGCGATACTAGAAAATGCGATATACTACAGATAAAGGGCTGTGTACTGCACATAGTACTCAGTTGCAATTCCTGTCTATCTATCTATATCTATCTATCTATCCATCTACCTATATATATATATATATATATACTAGTTGCCAAGTGTCCATCTGTTTGTTACGCTTTTTTAGGCACTTCCCGAATAGATAGCGACTTGCAATTTGGTACACGGCTCGGTCGTTCGATAAAACCCCCTGAAAAAATCGAATTTTTCGGAAACGTTCTCTAGAGGGAGTGTTCCACACTAAAACGTTCGAAAAGTGAAATGATAGGAAAGCATGCTTTGCGATAAGATAGAGACTTCAAATTTGGTGTATGGGTAAATCGTCTGGAAGGAAGAAAGTGTGTAATTTCAGATTTCCAATATTTTCTACTTTAGGGGGAGCCGCACACAAAAATGTTCGATTTACCGAATAAATGAGAAAAAGGCTCCTTTAAAATGTGATAGAGGCTTGAAATTTGGTATATGGGCTAATCATTTGATGAAAACACCCAAGACGAATATAGTTTTTTTAAAAATGTTCGTTTAAGAGGGTGCTCCTGAGAAGAACATTCGAAAAGTGAATTGATAAAAAACCAAGCTTCGGGATGAGATAGAGATATCAAATTTGGTGTAAGTGTAGATAGTTTGGAACGAATAAAGTGTACAATTTCAGTTTACTAATATTTTATACTGTAGGGGGTGCCGCACACAAAAATGTTCGATTTTTGGAATAAAGGAAAAACGTCTCATTTAAAACGTGATAGATGCTTGATATTTGGTAAATGGGCGAATCATCTGATAGAAATCACAAGAAGAATAGAGTTTTTCAAAAATGTATATTTAAGGGGGTGAGTACTCCACACAAAAACATTCGAAAGGTGAAATAATAGAAAAGCATACTTCGCGATGAGATACAGACTTCAAATTTGGTGTACGGGTAAAAAGTGGGACAGAAAGAAAGTGTGCAATTTCAGTTTTCCAACATTTGCTATTGTAGGGGGTGCCGCTTACTAAAATGTTTGATTTGCCGAACAAATGAAAAACACCTCCATTTCAATGTGATAGAGGTTTGAAATTTAGTTATTTGGGCTAACTATTTGACAAAAGAACCAAAGGTGAATACGGTTTGACAAAAATGTTCATTAGCGGGGTGCTACACTGAAAAACGTTCGAAAGGTGAAGTGATAGAAAAAACATACTTTGCGACAGGATAGAGACTCCAAATTTGGTATACGGGTAGATAGTTTGAAGGGAAGAAAGTGTGAAATTTCAGATTTCCAATATTTGCTACTTTAAAGGGTGCCGCACACGAATATGTTCGATTTTCCGAATAAACGAGGCACTCTTCCTTTTAAATGTGATAGAGGCTTGATATTTGGTATAGGAGCCAATCATCTGATAAAAAACTCAAGGCAGAGTTTTTAAAAATGTTCATTTATTGCTGTGCTTCACAGAAAAACGTTCGAAAGGAGAAATAATAAAATATTATGCTTCGGGATGAGATAGAGTCTTTAATTTGGTGTACGGGTAGATAGTTCGAAAGGAAGAAGTGCGCAATTTAATTTTTTCAAAATTTTCTTTTTTAGGGGGGGTTCTGCACACCAAAACATTCGATTTTACGTATAAACGTGAAACGCAAATTATTCAAAAATTTACATTATTCAGGGGTTGCTTATTGCGAGACCGTTGATTTTCAATGGGTATTCGGCTTGTATGTACTAATTGCCAAGTGTCTATCTGTCCGTCTGTCATGCGTTTCTTAGGCACTTCCCGAATAGATAGAGACTTGAAATATGGTACACGGTTCGGTCGTTCGATAAAAACCTCTGGAAAAATCGAATTTTTCGGAAACGTTCTCTAGAGGGGGTGCTCCACACCAAAACGTTCGAAATGTGAAATGATGGGAAACCATGCTTTGCAATAAGATAGCGATTTCAAATTTGGTGTATGGGTAAATCGTTCGAAAGGAAGAAAGTGTGCAATTTCAGATTTCTAATATTTTCTACTTAAGAGGATGACGCACACCAAAATGTTCGATTTACCGAATAAATGAGGAAAGGCTCCTTTAAAATTTGATAGAGGCTGGAAATTTGGTATGTGGACTAATCATTTGACAAAAACACCTAAGACGAATACAGTATTTCGAAAATGCTCGTTTAAGGGGGTACTCCAGGGGAAAACATTCGAAAAGTGAATTGATAAAAAGGAACCCTGCTTCGGGATGATATAGAGATATCAAATTTTGTGTAAGGGTAGACAGCTTGGAAGAAAGAAAGTGTACAATTTCAGTTTACCAATATTTTCTACTTTAGGGGGTGCCGCGTAATAAAATGTTCAACTTTCGGAATAAAGTGGAAACGCCCCTTTTTGAAACGTGATAGAGGCATAATATTTGGTATATGGACGAATCATCTGATAGAAAACACAAGAAGAATATAGTTTTCCAAACATGTATATTTAAAGGGGGGGGGGGGGGGTACTCCACACAAAAACATTCGGAAAGTGAAATGATGGAAAAAGAATGCTTCGCGATGAGATAGAGACTTCAATTTTGTTGTACGGGTAAAAAGTTGGAAAGGAAGGAAGTTTGCAATTTCAATTTTCCAACATTTGCTATTGTAGGGGGGGGGGGGAACTCACTAAAATATTCGATTTGCCGAACAAATGAAAAACGCCCCCCTTTACAATGTGACAGAGGCTTGAAATTCAGTATATGGGCTAACCATTTGATAAAAAAACTAACGATGAATACGGTTTGACAAAAATGTCATTAAGGGGGTGCTACACAAAAAAGCGTTCGAAATGTGAAGTGATTGAAAAAACATGTTTCGCGATATTTGGTCTACGGGTAGATATTTGAAAGGAAGAAAGTGTGAAATTTCAGATATCCCATATTTGCTACTCTAAGGGGTGCCGCACACTAACATATTCGATTTTCCGAATAAAGGAGGCACGCTTCCTTTAAATGTGATATAGACTTGATATTTGGTATATGGGCCAATCCTCTGATAAAAAACCCAAGACAAACAGATTTTTTCAAAAATGTTCATTTTTGTGTGTGCTCCACAGGAAACCGTTCGAAAGGAGATATAATAAAATAGCAATGCTTCGGGATGAGATAGACTTTTGGCGTACGGGTAGATAGTTCGAAAGGAAGAAATGCGCAACTTAAGTTTCCCAATATTTTCTTTTTCAGGGGATCTGTACTCCAAAATATTAGATTTGCCGAATAAATGTGAAACGCGAATTATTTAAAAATTTACATTTTTCAGGGGTTGCTTATTGCGAGACAGTTGATTATCAACGGGTATTCGGCTAGTACATATTTATTGTCAGGTGTCCGTCTGCTCGTCTGTCTGTCACGCTTTTTTTAAGCACTTCCCGAATAGATAGAGACTTGTAATTTGGTATACGGCTCAGTCGTTTGATAAAACCCACTGGAAAAATTGAATGCTTCGGAAAAGTTCTATAGAGGGGGTACTCCACACCAAAACGTACGAAAAGTGCAATGATAGGAAAGCATGCTTTGTAATGAGATAGAGACTTCAAATTTGGTGTATGGGTAAACCGTTCGAAAGGAAGAGAGGGTGCAATTTCATATTTCCAATATTTTCTAGTTATGGGGGTGCCGCACATCAAAATGTTCGATTTTCCGAAATAATGAGAAACGGCTCCATTAAAATTTGATAGAGGCTTGAAATTTGGTATATGGAGTAATCATTTGATAAAAACACCCAAGATGAATATAGTTTTTCAAAAAGGTTCTTTTAAGGGGGGTGTTCCAGAGGAAAACGTTTGAAACGTGAATTGATAGAAAAACATGCTTACGATGAGGTAGAGATTTCAAATTTGGTATAGGGGTAGATAGTTTGGAAGGAAGAAAGTGTACAGTTTCAGTTTTCCAATATTTTCTACTAAGGGGATGCCGCACGCAAAAATGTTTGATTTTCGAAATAAAGGAAAAATTCCCCTTATAAAACGTGATAGAGGCTTGATATTTGGTATATGGGCGAAATATCTGATAGAAAACCAACGAAGAATGGAGTTTTTCAGAAATGTATATTTAAGGGGGTGGGTACTCCACACAAAAACATTCGAAAGGTAAAATGATAAAAGAAAGCATGCTTCTTGGGATAGAGACTTCAAATTTGGTGTACTGGTAAATAGTTGGAAAGGAAGAAAGTGTGTAATATTAGTTTTCCAACATTTGCTATTGTAGTGGGTGCCGCTCACTAAAAAATTCGATTTGACAAACAAATTAAAAACACCTCCTTTACAATGTGATAGAGACTTGATATTTGCTATATGGGCTGATCATATGATACAAAAACCCAATATGAATACGGATTTTCAAAAACGTCCATTTAAAGGGGTCTACACAGTAAACCATTCGAAAGGTGAAGTGATAAAAAACATGCTTCGCGATGGGATAGAGACTTCAAATTTGGTGTACGGGTAGATAGTTTGAAGGAAGAAAGTGTACAATTTCAGATTTCCACTGTTTGCCACTATAAGAGGTGCCGCAAATTAATATGTTAAATTTTCCGAATAAATGAGATACGATTATTTAATATGATAGGGGCTTGATATTTGATATATGGGACAATCATCTGATGAAAAACCCAAGTCAAATAGAGTTTTTCAAAAATTTTCATTTATGGGTATGCTCTACAGAAAAACGTTCGAAAGGGAAAATGATAAAATAGTATGCTTCGGGATGAGATAGAAACATTAATTTGGTGCAAGGGTATATAGTTCGAAAGGACGAAGTGAGCAATTTAAGTGTTTCAATATTTTCTTCTTTACGGGGTTCTGCATACCAAAACATTCGATTTGCCAAATAAATGCGAAACCCAAATTATTCAAAAATTTACATTATTCAGGGCCTGCTTATTGTGAGACCGTTGATTTTCAAAGGGTATTCAACTAGTACATACTAATTACCAAGTGTCTGTCTTTCCGTTTATCTGTCTGTCACGCTTTTTTAGGCACTTCCCGAATAGATAGCAACTTGCAATGTGGTATACGGCTAGGTCGTTCGCTAAAACCCCTAAAAAAATCGAATTTTTCGAAAACGTTCTGCAGACGTGGGTGCTCCACACCAAAGCGTTCAAAAAGTGAAATGATAGGACAACATACATTACGATAAGAGAGAGTTTTCAAATTTGGTGTATGGGTAAACTGTTCGAAAGGAAGAAAGTGTGCAATTTCAGATTTCCAATATTTTCTACTTAAGGGGGTGCAGCACACCAAAATGTTTGATTTTCCCAATATATGAGAAACGGCTTCTTTAAAATTTGATAGAGGCCTGAAATTTGGTATATGGACTAATCAATTGATAAAAACAAACGAAACGAGTATAGTTTTCTAAAATATTCGTTTAAGGGGGTGCTCCAGAAGAAAATGTTCGAAAGGTAAATTGATAAAAAACATGCTTCGGAATGAGATAGATATTTCAAATTTGGAGTTCGGGTAGATAGTTTGGAAGGAAGAAAGTGTACAATTTCAGTTTTCCAATATTTTCTACTTAAGGGAGGTGCCGCACACAAAAATATTCGATTTTCGAAATAAAGAAAAAACGCCCCTTTTAAAACTTAATAGAGGTTTGATATTTGGTATATGGGCCACCAATTTGATGAAAACACCCAAGACAAAAGATTTTTTCAAAAATGTTCGTTTAAGAGGGTGCTCTAGAGAAAAAAGTTCGAAAGGTGAAATGACGAAAAACTATGCTTCGGGATAGGACAGAGATTTCAAATTCGATGTACGGGTAGATAGTTCGAAAGGAAAAGAGTGTGCAATTTCTGTTTACCAATATGTTTTAATTTCGGGAGTGCCGCAAACCCAAATGTTCAGTTTTCCGAATAAATGGCAAATTCTTCTTTTAAATTCTGATAGTGGCTTGAAATTTGGTATATGGGCTAATCATTTAATGAAAACACCCAAGACGAATAGAGTTTCTCAGAAATGTTCGATTAATGGGATGCTCCAGAGAAAAACGTTCGAAAGATAAAATGATAAATAACATGCTTCAGGATGAGATAGAGATTTCAAATTCGGTGTACGGGTAAATAATTTGGAAGAAAGAATATGTACAATTTCAGTTTTCCAATATTCTCTACTTTAGGTGGTGCCGATCACCAAAATGTTCGATTTTTCGATTAAGTTATATGCGCTTCCTTTTAAATATCATAGAGGCTTGGTATTTGGTATATGGGCCAATCATCTGATAAAAAACCCAAGGCGAATAGAGTTTTTGCTAAATGTTCATTTATGGCTGTGCTCCGCAGAAAGACGTTCGAATGATGAAATGATAAAATAGCATGCTTCGGGATAAGATAGAGACTTTAATTTTGTGTATGGATAGATAGTTCAAAAAGAAGAAGTGTGCAATTTAAGTTTTCCAATATTTTCTTCTTTAAGGGGTTCCGCACACCAAAATATTCGATTTGCTGATTAAATGTGAAACTCGAATTATTCAAAAACTTACTTTATTCGGGGGGTTGCTTATTACGAAACAGTTGATTTTCAACGGGCTTTCGGCTAGTATATACTACTTGCCAAATGTCCGTCTGTCATTATAGAGGGTGCTCCACATGAAGACGTTCGAAAGATGAAATGATAAAATTACATGCTTCAGTATGAAATATAGAGACTTCAAATTTGGTGTGCGGGTAAATAGTTCGAAAGGAAGAAAGTGAGCAATTTCAGTTTTTAAATATTTTCTTCTTTAGCGGGTTCCGCACACCAAAATTTTCGATTTTAAGAAAAAATGTGAAACATTAATTGTTCAAAGATTTATTCTATTCAGGGGTTGCTTATTGCTAGACCTTTAATTTTCAGCGGGTATTCGGCTAGTAATAATGTTGATAATAGTATTTCAAATTTATCGCCAAGCATTACAGACGAAGCAGGGGTTTTGTTTCTTTCTTCCGCATACACACTTCTTTGGGACTTCAGATTTGTTGGTTCACTTGCACTGACGAAGGGATCCAACGCATCTTCAAAACAGTTTTATGATACATTATTTTGTTATTTGTGCTTATTTACGTTGCTCTAGTTTGCCTTATCCTTTGCACGAAGCGTATTTTACTTATTCTATATTTCGTGTTTCTATTTACTTCTGTGGATGATAAAGAACCGGATCTTATTGGTAAATACGCATAAGAAACTCCAATACCTCTATATTTCATGCTTGGTGACAAATACAACGATATATCGCCTATTTGGCAATTTTAAGTAGTTTCCCAACATTCAATAACCCTAAAAATTTAATTTTATCTTGCATAATCTCTATCACTTTATGTGAATTATTAATCCAATATTTCTGATTTAAAACATAATATTTTTAATTATTTGTGGGATAGATAGACACGATTTGTTAGGGGGTCGAATAGAATTTTTAGTTTTGTTAGGAGGTCTAAAGTAGTGGTCTACAAACTTTTTTTTATCTTACCCCTAAAACCGCATGCTCATATGGCATTTTTTCGGCATCGCATTTTTACTTTCCTGATGTACAATAATGTATCAGGAAAGTATTGTAACGGGGTTGAAAATTCGAATTTGAGTTTTCGACGGGAGGGCACGTTTAAAGCATCCCTGATCACGAATCGAACATTTTTGAAGTGATGTCTGTGTGTGTTAGTGAGCCTATGAAGACGATAACTGACGAACGAATGGACCGATTCGAAAAAAATTTGGTACACAAATTACAATCCATAAATACTGGAAGCCTATTGTTTTTATACGCAATCGAATGTTCAGACCCCCCCCCCCCCCTAAATTTTCGAGTGAAATTTTGAAAAAATTGTCAAAAAATTAAAATCTCTGATAAAGTTACGCAAATAGATATTTATTATGTAATTTTTCATTAGAAAGCGATTGACATAAATTTTAGAACGCTAGCATAAATCGTTCTCGAGATATTACACATTTTTCAAAAAAATTATCAAAAAATAGTATAAAATAAAAAAATATTTCTTATTGAGAAACATGTTCACTTTTCATTTGTAATACCATGCGATAAATTGGGTGACATCATTTTCGGGGATCTAGCTCGTTCCATTCATAAAAAAAGATACTTTAAGTAATACTTTTGTATTTGAACCCCAATAGTCATTTATCTACTGTAAGAATAACTTATTTCTCCGTCCATAACGCTTGGCGAGATTTTTGCGACGAATTTGGTGGAATGTCGCCAACTTGGCGACTTCTTTAAACGTTGCTAAATTAACAAAAACTCGCCAAATGGATAAAAATGACGCCAAATCAATGGAAATGACGACTCATTGACGAAAATTCAATATCTTGGAAAGAATATAAATATATACTATAAAAATAATCTATTTTTTTACTGTAAAAGTAGTAAATTCATTGCAGTATATGAGGAAAGACATTTAATGCCCACATCAGATTTTCTTTTTGTGCTGAACGCACATTCTAGTGAAATAATATTAATGTGAGCATAAACTTATATTTTTAAATTACATTATTATAACCATAACAAGTTAATATTCGTTATTCATTAATACATTTTCTTACTTTTTTTCTGTTAATATGAAACTTGCGTTAGGATAAAACACAAAAAGGAAAGTTAAATTTTCTTTGTGTACCCTCACGTAATAACTCGTGTACCACAGGGGTTACGCGTAACCCACTTTAAAGATTAGTGGTATAAGGAGTTGAAAACTAATTATAGTTTGTTAGGGGAAGTTCTATAGTAATTTATTATATAATATAAGTTCATGGTCTGCGTGCGTGTGGAGAATTTAGGAGTGCAAGAGAACTTTGAAAAGTATATGAAAAAAGTCTTTTTCATAGCATAATGTACCCCATACTCCCAGAAATCACTTATAGGAAGGTTCGAAAGCTAGAATCAGGCTCCTCATGAATATAAAAGAATCATACAGATTGGTTGGTTGGTTGGTGTCGTGTCCATATGAAGTCAAATTGAACCATGTGCAGATATTACTGCCTTAGCGAGATCCACAATCTTCTCATTATAAAGTTCTCCCTGGAGAGCGAATTCCTCAATGCTTTTCAAAGCCGCAAGTATTGTTGGACAGTTAAATATGTGTTCCAGTGTATGTTCTTCACCTGGGCAGTTTCTACAGTTTTTGTAGGTTCTGGTGCCATGCGCATTAATTTTCATACCACCTAGGTGTCTAGTTCTTAGTCTGACAATTGTCTTGGTGATCTCCCTATTCGTATTTATTACACAGACCTGATGGTCCAATCCTATATGTTTCACTCTAAGTCTGTATCTACCGATAGCATTAGCATCGTCAAGAATGATAATGCTTGAGGTGTCTTTATCTAAGTTCCTTGCCTCCTTGGCCAATTCATCAGCAGCCTCATTGTCGTCTATTACTACATGTGCAGGAGTCCACTGTAAAATGCAACGCTTTCCCATTTTATTAATTGTAGCCACGTGCTTGTGAATGCACTGCGACAGCCCTGAGCGTCCATGTTGTATTGCCTCCAGGGCAGCTCTAGAGTCATAGAAAATTACAAGTTCGCTAGCTTTGTCTACATCTTCGAAAGAAATATAAATGCCTAAGACCTCATGAATTGCTCTTAGTTCGCATATAAAGTTGGAAGCAATGGTACCCGCTCCAAAGCTCAGGAGTCTTTTTGTGCCATTCGGCATAGTAATGTGAATGCCAGCTCCTCCCCTGAGGATAGTCTCGTCTGAGGATCCATCAGTGTATATCTGTACTAAATCATACCCCAAATAGGTTTTAATTGTTTCTATTCCTTTAGCTTTGACAATAGTTTCCTTTTACATTTTACTTTCCTTATATACATAATGTATAAGGAAAGTATTGTGACGTGGTCGAAAATTCGAATTCGAGTTTTCGACGGGAGAGCACGTTTCAAGCATCCCTGATCACGAATCAAACATTTTTGAAGTGATGTCTGTCTGTGTGTGTGTGTGTGTGTGTGTGTGTGTGTGTGAAAGTATGTGTGTGCGTGTGTCAGTGGGTCTGTGGAGACGATAACTGACGAACGAATGGACCGATTTGAACCAAATTTGGTACAAAAATCACAATCCGTAAACACTGGAAGCCTATTGTTTTTATACGCAACCGAATGTTTAGAACCCACCTAAATTTTCGAATGAAATTTTGAAAAAATCGTCAAAAAATCAAAACCACAAATAAAGTTACGTAAATAGATATTTCTTATGCAATTTTTCATTAGAAAACGATTGACATAAATTTTAGAACGCTAATACGAACCGTTCTCGAGATATTGTACATTTTTCAAAAAAAGTGTCAAAAAGTCATATAAAATAAAAAAAAATATTTCCTATTGATAAACATGTTCACTTTTCATATGTAATACCATGCGATAAATTGGGCGACATCATTCTCGTGGATCTAGCACGTTCCATTCATGACAAAGATACTCTGAGTAATACTTTTGTATTTGAACGTCAATAGTCATTTATCTGCTGTAAGAATAATTTATTTCTTAGTGCATAACGCTTGGCGAGATTTTGGCGACGAATTTGGCGGAATGTCGCCAACTTGGCGACTTTTTGAAATGTTGCCAAATTAACGAAAATCTCGCCAAATGGATAAAAATGACGGTAAATCAATGAAAATGACGACTAATTGTCGAAAATTCAATGTCTTGGAAAGAATATTAGTATCTGCTATAAGAAAAACCTATTTTTTTACTGTAAAAGTAGTAAATTCATTACATTATATAAGGAAAGTCATGTGTTGCCTACATCAGATTTTTTAAACAAAGCTCCACGAGATCCAAATTTATAGTGGTGTTTTGGGGGATGCAGGATGATAAAATAGGCTCTTGATTTATATCATATTTTTCGTGTTCTAGGCCAAGACTTTCTCTGATTTCCTTGTCATATTTCATAGTTGATGACCTTTTGAGTCTTAACTTCCCATTCCAGTTCAAAACGGTCTTGAATCATACAGGGTTTGCCCCTTTTATGCGATTTTTAAAATGCAACATCCAATACCTGCAATAACAGCAGAAAAACTTTACTACTTGATGCAATTTTATGCAACCTCCGTCATATGACGAGTTTAACATAGGATAGTGATTAATAATAACGCGAAGAACAATATATAATAACACACTATTTTTTATTTCCAGAACACTAACTGCTCTATAGTGTGGAAATTTGTGAAAAGTGAAAATGAGAATCTGGAAGCTGAATGGTCTGAAAATGGCAGTAATGAAAGCTTTGATGTATTCATTGCAGTGGAGATGGTTGGTGTCGACGATGACTGTATATATCAAATTGGAGAATTCACCGAAAACTTTGCAACAGGGCGACTAGAACTGACACCATTGTGCAAAAACACGGAATATGATGTGGAAGTTAATTTCGGCTGCAAGAAGGAGAATCAGAAAGTCTGGACACCACCCGGACGTAAGATGAGCCTAATTTATTTATCCCTATAACAGAGTAAATAGTAATTTAAAACAATAGTATAAAACTAGATGTCCACTAAAGTTGAACTGCTTTGTGCTGGTCTGTGATAAGACTGCGACCGAGCATTCTGCATGTCACCGAAGTTATGTTAAAACAGATTAATCCTGATAACGCATATTGTGTAGAAAGTAAATAAATCTATTTTGGATTCAAGTGACAGCACAAATATATTAAATTAATATATATATATATATATATATATATATATATATATATATATATATATATATATATTAATTAAAAATATATATATGTGTGTGTGCGCGTATATGTATATGTATATATATATATATATATATATATATATAATTAAAGAATTTTTATTTTACTTGTATTATATATACCTGATATAGATCATTAAATATGGTAGATAGTTCGAAAGGAAGACGTGCGCAATTTAAAATTCAGAATATTTTCTTCTTTAGGGGTTTCCGCACACTAAAATATTCGATTTGCCGAATAAATGTGAAATGCGAATTATTAAAAAAATGACAATATTCAGTGGTTGTTTATTGCGATACCTTTGATTTTCAACGGGTATTCGGCTAGTTATAAGTAAAAGAGGTACTAAATTGGTATAAAATACCCTTTTTTTCCTGTTCCATTTAAGTTAAGGAATGGAATAAGAATTATATGTGCTAAATAGTGGTGAATAAAACATGAAGATGAAAGTATTGAAATAAATCATATATGTAATGCAGGTACTTAAGGTGCTAATCCCCTTGTTCCCTGCATAAACATACATGCTGTAAATGCAAGAAATGTGTTTAAGATGCAATTTTGCAAAATAGAAACATTGTTTTGCATGATGAGCTAGGCCTTTTCTAGCTCCCAAAAATTATTTGAAAATGAATAAATTGAATAAATTGTATAAAGTGAATAGCATTTCCGAAATCATGTACGTTATCAAGGGTCATACATGTTTCGCTAATGTGGATTCTACGTTTCTGTGTGCATTACTGTAAATTGTATTACAGAAATAATGCATATGACCCGATGTAGAAGAAAATATGAATTGAATCAGATATATAAGAAATCAAATATAAAATCAAATATAATCAAATATACTAGCGTGTGGCTAAGTATTTATAGGAGAATACAATGTAATGAAAAGATATAAGAATATATAATAATATAAATGTATTTACTCCTTATGCTGCTTAACAGTGACGTGATTACGTACAGTGATTACGTGATACTGACTAAGCATTTTAACTCAAAACAGGTTACAGTTAATTCTATATACTAAGATTTCAACTGTTGGAAGTGAAACAGGAAGATGAAAAATTATTTAAATTTGTTTGAGAATGATCTGTAAATATGTTGCTATAATTGTAGCAAGGTGTTGAATTTAAAATTAAAATGTATTTTAATAAATGAAAAAATAAGGTTTGGCCGGTAGGTATTTTGGTTAGTGGTGTTTATGAATTTAAAAAGATGTTCTTTGTAGTCACATGGTGTACTTAATATATTTATTCTCAATAATTGGTTATTAATAATATTTTTAAGTACTGATTTTGAAAGATTGGGTAAATAATGTTGAAGTTTATTTACTTTGAAGTTATAAGTTTCTGTTTTGTCGTATATTTTAAATTTTTATGCGTCTGCATTTTGAATTTTTAAACTAACGTCTAGATAATTGGTTCAGTTTGATATATATACATTTTCAATTAGTTGTAGATTAGGTGGATAAAAATTGAAGTTTAATATAGGTGTCTCATTAGTAAATCCAATAATAATTAGATCATCAATAAATCTGTACATGATATGACTATTGAAAGGGTACTGAATTTCGTAAAAATGTAGATAAAGGTTGAACAGTATTGGGGATGAGATTTCTCCCTGTGGTATTCCCTTATTTAATTTGTATATGCAATTTCCTTGAGATATATACTGCTTGAACAGAATGAATTTTAATAATATTTTGAATTTTGGAAAAGAGTTGTTTTTTGATTGAACAAATTGTTAAAATAAATTTAGTATGTATATAAATCATTAATAACAGTGTTATTAAAAAGGTCTTTGAGATCAAAAGTTTTTATATCATGTATGTAAGGTAGTTGTTTTAGGTGATTAATCAGTTCTAAACTATTTTTGATTATATGTATTTGTTGTGTAGTAAAATGATCATAAATTTCATTTAGTATAATTAGAAGCTGTTTGTCAGCAGCATTGGTGTATCCCTTAGACTAATTTGGTCAATCTGAAAATTTTTATTTTTAATGCAACAAGATTATTAAGAAAATCGCATATCTGTATCTTTAAAATCAACTGAATTATGATAAAGGAAAAATCTCACTTATGCCACTTTTCTGTACCATGTAAAAGGCTGTTTTATCAGTGAAAATAGGGATCGTAAACAAATTGAAGATAGAAATTGTTTAGATAAAAATGTACTTAAAAGTTTTTAATTATTTAAAAAAAGATAAACTATTCGATACCTTGGTCATTAAATATCGACAGACGTGTTTTCAGTAATATTATAAGACAATTTTTAATTAGAAGTAGGAGATTGAATTCTAATTTGGAGGATCAATATACTTCTGTAAATAATTTTTTACGGAGGCTATAAAAATCGGCTATCCTTTACGTTTGCTTCGGTGCATTGTATCGAACTTTTACAATATCGATGATGGTTCAAGTAGCTCCAGTTTATTGAATTATGCTGGATTTGTTGGCAACGATGTTTTGGGTATATAATACTGGATGCAATCAATTGTAATATCTGGTTGAATATGATAATACGTATATGTTGGGGTGCAGGGTTTTTGTAGATCGCGATCATTGGTAATGGCCTCGTTCAGATGCACTACTTACTTTTTGTCATGCTATAGGTAAAGTTTTCATCATAACAGTTTTCTTTTTCTATCGGACTCATTGCATGTAATACGGATTTTGTCATTTCGGTGTATACTTTGGTCTGAGTGACGTTCCGTGAGTAGTACCGGCTTACCGGAAGTGTTGCCGCGGTTCTTTAAGCATGCTTTAACCAGGGAGTGGGGGTGACAACCCCCCCATGGCCTCTTTTGGTTTTACGCTGTTTTTATTTTATTCCTTTTGGCTTTTATATATATATATATATATATATATAAATAAAAATTAAAATATTTTAATCGAAAATAATGCATAAACTACTGTATGTACAAAAAAAACCATCTCTAGCATATCTGTTACAAATGAGTAACTATAGGCCAAGACTAAGGATAAAGAGAGAAGGTAACATATCACTACAATGGAAAGGGGGATGAGAAGAATATTAGGATTCAAAAATCACAATTAAAAGTATATAAAAATAAATAACTCGGCAAAAATGAGAATAGGCAATAACAATCAGCTTAAGATAAGAGATTAAGAATAGATAACAATCAATTGAAACCCCACAAAAAATGGCGGTTAGTTCGAAATTGCATTCTCATCAGGACAGCCATACAATTCGAATTAAAATATATATATATATATATATATATATATATATATATATATATATATATATATATATATATATATATATATATATATATATATATATATATATATATATATATATATATATATATATATATATATATATATATATATATATATATATATATATATATATATATATATATAAACTAATTATTATTATTTATGTGATTATATAAAAATGAAAAATTATAAAATAAACAAAAAATTAGAATATAAGATACATAATTATTTATAATTTTAAAAATTATTTTCGTTAAAAATATGTAACTTTAGTCAGTTTGTAACATCGATTTGAACCCCTTTTAATGGTATTAGTGGCATACTCGTTTATTCATTTCTCCTGTGAATAACTTTATAATAAAAGTTTTCATCTATGATTCCTGTTCATCCTGTTTACCGTTCATTAATTATGGTTGTCCTATCTCCAACTTTAACTCCCTGGATGGGTTTCAGTGGAGGTCCATTAGACTATTTGTTGCTCTCTGATTCCATGGATAATTTTCTGCTTCTTCTCCCGGGTTCATCTCAACTTTCTTTATTCAATTACAACTGTTCGTCTTCACTGCAAGTGTATGCAGAGTTCCCGCCTCATGGTTCATGGTAATACTTGATTTCTCATTAATTTTTCAATTTTTCCTCTATTAATGCTTGTAGTCTGAGTTTATGGCATTTATAGTAACTTATTATTGCCATATATGAATCAAGCATTTGTTTGGATTAATTAGATGTTCAGACCTGATGAAGACTCTAGTCTAATTAACCTCCAATTTAAGCTAGTGTTATTAATTTTGTTTTTCGACATGGCAGCTGAGGTTTAACTGCTTTGGTGAATTTATTGCTTTGAGTTTTCGTAATTACTTGGAATTGGTTATTATTCTACTTTTCTAATATATATATATATAAATAAAAATTGAAAGATTTTAATCGAAAACTATGCATAATCTACAGTATGTACAAAAAAACCCATCTCTAGCATATCTGTTACAAATGAGTAATTATAGACCAAGCCTAAGGATAAAGATAGAAGGTAACATATCATTACAATGGAAAGGGAGATGAGAAGAATATTAGGATATAAAAATCACAATTAAAGAGTATATATGAAAATAAATAAAGATGAAAAAGAAAACACGGCAAAAAGCAATAATAATTAGCTCAAGATAAAGCAATAATAATTAGCTCAAGATAAAAGATTAAGACATAGAGAACAACAATTGAAACTACACAAAAAATGGCGGTTAGTTCGAAATTGCATTCTCATCAGGACAGCCATACAATTCGAATTAAAATATATATATATATATATATATATATATATATATATATATATATATATATATATATATATATATATATATATATATATATATATATATATATATATATATATATATATATATATATATATATATATATATATATATATATATATATAAACTAATTATTATTATTTATGTGATTATATAAAAATGAAAAATTATAAAATAAACAAAAAATTAGAATATAAGATACATAATTATTTATAATTTTAAAAATTATTTTCGTTAAAAATATGTAACTTTAGTCAGTTTGTAACATCGATTTGAACCCCTTTTAATGGTATTAGTGGCATACTCGTTTATTCATTTCTCCTGTGAATAACTTTATAATAAAAGTTTTCATCTATGATTCCTGTTCATCCTGTTTACCGTTCATTAATTATGGTTGTCCTATCTCCAACTTTAACTCCCTGGATGGGTTTCAGTGGAGGTCCATTAGACTATTTGTTGCTCTCTGATTCCATGGATAATTTTCTGCTTCTTCTCCCGGGTTCATCTCAACTTTCTTTATTCAATTACAACTGTTCGTCTTCACTGCAAGTGTATGCAGAGTTCCCGCCTCATGGTTCATGGTAATACTTGATTTCTCATTAATTTTTCAATTTTTCCTCTATTAATGCTTGTAGTCTGAGTTTATGGCATTTATAGTAACTTATTATTGCCATATATGAATCAAGCATTTGTTTGGATTAATTAGATGTTCAGACCTGATGAAGACTCTAGTCTAATTAACCTCCAATTTAAGCTAGTGTTATTAATTTTGTTTTTCGACATGGCAGCTGAGGTTTAACTGCTTTGGTGAATTTATTGCTTTGAGTTTTCGTAATTACTTGGAATTGGTTATTATTCTACTTTTCTAATATATATATATATAAATAAAAATTGAAAGATTTTAATCGAAAACTATGCATAATCTACAGTATGTACAAAAAAACCCATCTCTAGCATATCTGTTACAAATGAGTAATTATAGACCAAGCCTAAGGATAAAGATAGAAGGTAACATATCATTACAATGGAAAGGGAGATGAGAAGAATATTAGGATATAAAAATCACAATTAAAGAGTATATATGAAAATAAATAAAGATGAAAAAGAAAACACGGCAAAAAGCAATAATAATTAGCTCAAGATAAAGCAATAATAATTAGCTCAAGATAAAAGATTAAGACATAGAGAACAACAATTGAAACTACACAAAAAATGGCGGTTAGTTCGAAATTGCATTCTCATCAGGACAGCCATACAATTCGAATTAAAATATATATATATATATATATATATATATATATATATATATATATATATATATATATATATATATATATATATATATATATATATATATATATATATATATATATATATATATATATATATATATATATATATAAACTAATTATTATTATTTATGTGATTATATAAAAATGAAAAATTATAAAATAAACAAAAAATTAGAATATAAGATACATAATTATTTATAATTTTAAAAATTATTTTCGTTAAAAATATGTAACTTTAGTCAGTTTGTAACATCGATTTGAACCCCTTTTAATGGTATTAGTGGCATACTCGTTTATTCATTTCTCCTGTGAATAACTTTATAATAAAAGTTTTCATCTATGATTCCTGTTCATCCTGTTTACCGTTCATTAATTATGGTTGTCCTATCTCCAACTTTAACTCCCTGGATGGGTTTCAGTGGAGGTCCATTAGACTATTTGTTGCTCTCTGATTCCATGGATAATTTTCTGCTTCTTCTCCCGGGTTCATCTCAACTTTCTTTATTCAATTACAACTGTTCGTCTTCACTGCAAGTGTATGCAGAGTTCCCGCCTCATGGTTCATGGTAATACTTGATTTCTCATTAATTTTTCAATTTTTCCTCTATTAATGCTTGTAGTCTGAGTTTATGGCATTTATAGTAACTTATTATTGCCATATATGAATCAAGCATTTGTTTGGATTAATTAGATGTTCAGACCTGATGAAGACTCTAGTCTAATTAACCTCCAATTTAAGCTAGTGTTATTAATTTTGTTTTTCGACATGGCAGCTGAGGTTTAACTGCTTTGGTGAATTTATTGCTTTGAGTTTTCGTAATTACTTGGAATTGGTTATTATTCTACTTTTCTAATATATATATATATAAATAAAAATTGAAAGATTTTAATCGAAAACTATGCATAATCTACAGTATGTACAAAAAAACCCATCTCTAGCATATCTGTTACAAATGAGTAATTATAGACCAAGCCTAAGGATAAAGATAGAAGGTAACATATCATTACAATGGAAAGGGAGATGAGAAGAATATTAGGATATAAAAATCACAATTAAAGAGTATATATGAAAATAAATAAAGATGAAAAAGAAAACACGGCAAAAAGCAATAATAATTAGCTCAAGATAAAGCAATAATAATTAGCTCAAGATAAAAGATTAAGACATAGAGAACAACAATTGAAACTACACAAAAAATGGCGGTTAGTTCGAAATTGCATTCTCATCAGGACAGCCATACAATTCGAATTAAAATCGATAGAATAGCCAGTTTCTAACAATGGCGATAGTATTTCACTATAGACACCATTGGAACTGTCTACTGGCTAGTGGAAGGAGAAAAATAAATCAATTGAATTACAAATCAAAAAAATAATACCTCCTCGAACAGAAATATTAACTCACAAGCATTGCTACCACGTGTAGGTTCAACAAGCGACTGAGCATTTCACCTCACTTCGTCAATGCGAGTGGGCACCGGAATGAATACATTTGAACGATACATAGCATGTATGGAAACTTTCAAAAATAGTAATCAGTATAGGACTCAGGACAAGTGGAAAATAGTCATTCGAATATAGTAAACAGTATTAGACTCAGGCCAAGTGGAAGTTAGGTGATAGGAATGGGTGAATTCTCAAAAATGAGTTATCCAATCAAAGATAAGTAATGCATGTGTAAAATTATTACGTAGTATATTTGAAATTATTAATAATATTATTTACAAATACTTCCGGATATTGTCAATTTTGACAAATGCGTTTAAGATTATTGATGTGGAGAAAGTGAAATCGAGGGTCAGAAAGTCGATGTATTCGAAATAGCTGGTTTAAAATGATATTGATTTCGAAATAGCTGGTTTAAAATGATTATTGTTTCTGAACAATTGAATAGAATTACAAGATTGATATGATAGCAGCTTTATGATAGTGAAGTTGTAAGAATCTTTTTATCATATAGATTGGTGATTACATGATTATTGAGGGTATCTGAATTTAGGTCTAAAAAATTTACAGTTTGACTAACGCTAGGCTCATTAGGAATTAATTCTAGGTTAGATGGATAAAAATCAATATTAATGGGAAAGGAATCATCAATGATAATACAAATTAAGTCGTCAACATATCTATATATAATACATGAATTAGAGTTAAAATGACATTCATAATAATAAAGATATAAGTTAGCGAGAATACTACTACTACAGCCACCTTGTGGTACACCAGATGTTTGTAAGTAAATGTTATCACCTTGGATAATATAATTGCTGTATAACACAAAGTGCAAGAGCATAGGAAAGTTTTTGACATTAAATGCAACATGATTGGAAGATATATAATCATGATAAAGAGAGATAATAACTTTATATAAATCTTTAATGACAATATTATTAAATAGGTCTTTAAAATCAAAGGTTTGGAAACCAAGAATTTGTGGAAGCTTGCTAAGGTGATTAACTAAATCAAAACTATTGTTCAAAATGAAATATCCTGAATTCCTAAATTTAAGAGATTCATTAATTCTATTTAAACAGTTAAGCAAGTACTTACTAGCTGTAGTGGTAAAGGTATTATGTCCACAAGTGACAGTTCTAAAACTGAGAGGTGATTTGTGGAATTTAGGAACCAAAGTAACATAAGGAAATTTAAAAAACTTACAATTAATATTTAATTGTGTATATAATTTTGGCATTTTAGTTTTGATTTTGATAGACTGATTATTAATGGGTTTAAAAATTTGATTATTTTTTAAGTAATTCTGTAACAGAGAAACATAATATTTTTTACAAATGATGGCATAATTATTAGGAGCTTTATCTACATAAGTTATGACAAAATGTTGTTGTAGTTCTTTAATGGCAGATAGGAGTTGTTTATAAGGATACCTAGGCTTCGTTAATATATATATATATATATATATATATATATATATATATATATATATATATATATATATATATATATATATATATATATATATATATATATATTTAATGTTTATAATAACATTTTTAAGTAGATGTAAGGTAGTATGCTTCCATAGATGGAATGCTTCAATAGGAATGGAATGTGAACAAGCAAGTTGATATATGAATTTATCAAAATCAAAAGATACAGACTGAAGAAGTTGTTTAGGGTGATAGCAAAATGGAATGCGAAATTTAGACACTTTATTCATAATTTCCCTAAGTATATCATCCTGAACTATACTGAGATCGCCAGTAATAATGTGTCCATGAGAGGAGTTGGCAAAAGGGGTTAGATTTTTATCGCTGCATACACATGATGTAAGGTCATCGGAGTTCAATGTCCTGGAAATTGTAAATAGTTCTACCAATTGGTAAATTATATTTGAATGATTTTTGTATTTTGATATCATTTACTGGTAACAAGTGCTGATGTTTTGCAAATAAATTATTGAAGTTAAGAGAATTAAGAATAGGGTGTTTAAAAGAAATTACACAGTAAGCTCTTTTAGTATGAGGATTTGGTGAATGGAGTAGGTGATAATTTAAGAATATTGTTCGTGAAAGAAGCAAATCATAAAATAAATGTTTAAAATGCTCATGAGTTAATTTTAATTTTAAAAAATTAGTATAAACAATACTTAATTTGCATTTTCTGACTTTATGTAACCAAGTTCTAACAGGTAGAAAATTAAAAGTTTGAGAATAATTATATTGTAATTTCAAAATGTCTGCATTGTAATCAATAGTTTCACTTAAGTTACTTTTTCCTTTGCCACGCTTATACCCCTTTTTACTAGGAGTTGATGACTTTGAATACTGAAAAAGATGTTTATATACTGAAGATTCATTAGAATTGTATTCAAAACTATTGTTAACAACATTATTATTATTATAAATTTGATTTAAGCCATAGGGGAAGAGAGTTTTATATTTTTTAATGTAATAATTTTCAAATACTAATCTATCAGTGAGTGAAATGTTAATATCTAAAATATGAAGGGATACATTTTTAAATCCGTGTGTAGGAAAGTTCTGATATTCAAATTGATTTTTAGTAAGGAGATCATTAAAGACTTTATGGTCAAATTTTTTAATATGATCCCTGTGGACATTCATTCTCAGATGTAAAGGGTTGCTGGTTTGGCCAATATAGGATAAGTTACAAATAGTACAATTAAGTTTGTATATGCAATTAAAAACTTTTTGCAGAATTTTTGTGAAGTGGAATTATCATTAATTTGTTATTTCAATTATTATTTCAATTATTATTTCAATATTCTGATGGAACAAGGTCTTATATGACCTTCAAAAAATCCGTGGGGTTGTCCGATTCATATGGTAAAGAAAAATGATAATATGTGGAGAATTTGCTAAGATTTTCAAGCAGTCAACAAAGTTACAACGCCTGATAGGTACCCGCTTCTACACATACATGATTTTGTGATGGGATTAAGGAGTAAAAAGGTTTTTTCGAAGGTTGACTTGGTTCGTGCGTATCAGCAAATTTCGGTCGAATCCCGCGATGTTTGTAAAACTGCTGTAACTACCCCGATAGAATTACTCGAATTTCTGAAAATGGCGTATGGACTACGCAATGAAGGTAGTACATTCCAACGCGTTTTAGACAATATTCTTCGTGAATTTGATTTCTAACTATCGTATTTGTGTGATGTGTTTGTTTTCTCTGGTAAGGAGGAAAAGCATGAGAAACACTTTCACAATTTGTTCAGGAAGTAGAGTGATTACGGTAGTTGAGTGCTTACGGTAGTAAACTTACAAAAATTGAACGTACCTGAAATTTCCTTTTTAGGATTTTTAATATCCGATAAGGGATTTTCTCTTGCCGGATAAAGTTGGTAAATTGGTTGAATAACTGTGACCTACTACGGTGAAGCATTTGAGAACGTTTATAGCAATGTTGAATTTTTATCACCGGTTTTTGAAGAGCGCAGCAGAGAATCAGTCTCAGTTATATGAACTTGTCAGGAATAAGCGTAAAAATGATAAAACATTTATCGTTTGGACTGATCAGGCTAAGGAGGCGTTTGAATTCGGTAAAAAGGCTATTGTTGATGCGACTTCTTTTGCATTCCTCGCTCCGGATGTACCGTTAGTATTGATGGCCGATGCCTCTAAGATAGCGACAGCTGCAGTATTGAAACAGCAGGTTGATAAAGGTCAGTAACCTTTAAGTTTTTTTCTAAAAAGCTTTCCCCTGCTCAAAAAAAATACAGCATATTTGATCGGGAGTTATTAGGAGTTTATGCAGCTGTGATGCAATTTAGACATATGTTGGAAGGTCATAACGTAATTGTTTACACTGACCATAAGCCATTAACATATGTATTTAACCCAAAGCTGAATTACTCTTCTGCTCGACAGGTTCAACATTTGGAACTAATTAGTCAGTACAACCGATATTAGGTACATTTCGGGGGAAGAAAATGTGGTCGTTGATATTTTGTCTAGAATCAACACTATAAGCTAATCGGGTTCTATTGGTTTTGAGGGTATTGCTGTAGTTCATTTAGGGGATAAAGAGTTGCAAGGGTTGTTAAAAACGCATATAGGTCTTAAGTTGCGTCTTATATCTTTCCCTGCTTGTAACAGTTCTATTTATTGTGACATGTCTATGAATGTGCTTAGGCCTTTCATTCCAGCTATTTGGAGAAAGACAGTGTTCGAAAAGATATATAACCTATCACATCCTGTTACGGAAACCACACTGAGGTTGTTACAGCAATGGTTTGTGTGGCGTTCAATGAGAAAGGATTGTGCTGAGTGGTGCCGACAATGTCTCTAGTGTCAAAGTACAAAAGTATCTAAGCATACTAGCACGCCGTTAGCGGAGTTCCCTCTTGCAACAAATATATTCTGTCAAGTCTATGTGGACATCGTAGGACCTTTACTAACGTCTAAAAGAAATCGATATCTGATGACGTGCATCGACAGATACACACGTTGGCCGGAAGCAGTCCTGATTCCGGACCAGACTGCGGAGACGGTGGCTGTGGTTTTTCTCAACAATTGGTTAGAGCGCTTTGGAATGTCAGAGGTTATTACAACAGACCGAGTAGCAAATTTTGAATCTCAACTTTTCCAGTGTTTATTCAAATTCTTCAAGGGAACGATATGGAGCGATTTCACAGAACCCTGAAATCAGCCCTAATGGCCATAGATTCAGTTCATTGGAGCGAGGATTTGCCACTTGTGCTATTATCGTAAGATCGGTAGTGCGGAAGGAGTTACAGGCTGCCTCGACAGGGTTGGTTTACGGTACAGCCCTCCGCCTGCCGGGTGATATGATTCACAGCTCTGATCGAGAGGTTTTAGCTCCAACTTTGTTTAAACAAAACCGCAGGGATCAAATATCAAAGTTGAGACAGATCGCGACAACGAACCACTCTGCCCCTAAAGTGGGCGTTTTCAAGGACTTAAAAAACTGTTCCCATGTGTTTTTGAGAGTAGGTGCGGTCAGGAGACCATTGGTTCTAACTTATCAAGGACCATTCTCTGTTTTGTCAAGGGCAGATAAGGTAATCACCATTCTGCAAAATAATCAAAAACAAAATGTTTCATTGGACAGAGTCAAGCCAGATTACTTGCTTAGTCCCGACGTAGGTGAGCGCACCAATTATACTTCACACTCCCATTTCTAGCGGCCATAGTTTGACTGCGTCTGGCCGACGGTCTAAACTTGTGTTGCGTTTTTAAGCCGGGGTTTTAGTCTGTGGGGGGAGTACTGTGATGCCACAGTTGCTGCGGGACTATGCTGTTTCTTTTTGACCAGCCAATGATGTAATGCGCATATCTGTGGCAAGGTATTTAAGACGCTGCAATTGTCACGACGTCGGTCTTGTTAGTTTCGTGAGTCTCGTTAGTCTTGCGAGTTTGTAAACTCAACTCTAGTACCCATGCTGTTAATGAGTTACGCTATGGCAGTAAGCCAGGCAATGTAGAGCATGTCTTTCTTGTTATGTTAAAGTTCCTTGTTATTTATTGGTGGAGTTTTAAATCTGTAGTCTTTTCTTGTACGTTATATTACAAGTGAGCCACACCATGCAACAGAACGCAACCAAACCATATGGTGGATTATTCTTCTCTCACCACTCACTGAAAGTGACACACCACCATATATATATATATATATATATATATATCTGTGTGTGTGTGTATGTGTATGTGTGTGTCAAATTACATATAACCAGAAATGAAAAGGACTACCATCAACCGTGGAATGATTTTACTTAGCAAAATGCTATAATCCGCATGCTCGAAAAATCGCCTCGAAATGGAGTCTAAGTTTCCCTAGACTGTGTCCCTCAGAAAGCTACACCCTGCTCAACTCCAGTGGACGCTGAATGCACATACAAGGTAGTAAGATAGAATTGCACCAAACTTAACCCAATCGATAACCTGTTATTTAATCAATCGATAACCAGTAACTGAGTTATTCAATCAATCGATAACCAGTAACTGAGTCATTTAATCAACCGATAACCAGTAACTGAGTTATTTAATCAATCGATAACCAGTAACTGAGTTATTTAATCAATCGATAACCAGTAACTGAGTTATTTAATCAATCGATAACCAGTAACTGAGTTATTTAATCAATCGATAACCAGTAACTGAGTTATTTAATCAATCGATAACCAGTAACTGAGTCATTTAATCAACCGATAACCAGTAACTGAGTTATTTAATCAATCGATAACCAGTAACTGAGTTATTTAATCAATCGATAACCAGTAACTGAGTTATTTAATCAATCGATAACCAGTAACTGAGTTATTTAATCAATCGATAACCAGTAACTGAGTTATTTAATCAATCGATAACCAGTAACTGAGTTATTTAATCAATCGATAACCAGTAACTGAGTCATTTAATCAACCGATAACCAGTAACTGAGTTATTTAATCAATCGATAACCAGTAACTGAGTTATTTAATCAATCGATAACCAGTAACTGAGTTATTTAATCAATCGATAACCAGTAACTGAGTTATTTAATCAATCGATAACCAGTAACTGAGTTATTTAATCAATCGATAACCAGTAACTGAGTTATTTAATCAACCGATAACCAGTAACTGAGTTACTCATTATTATTTTAATGTACTTAGAACCAATGCATGTTTTCCTAGAATCTAAGGAACTTCAGTGTAATAAACATGTTTTTCAAATATTGTGCCAAGCGAAAAATAAAATACTAACTACCAACTTCAATTTTTTTTCATATCTTGTAGCACCATTGAATGTGACCATCGGAGATGTCACCAATATGAGTTTCACAGTGTCATGGGATAAACCTTCCGGCAATGGAGAAATTGCCCTTTACGAAGTTTATGTGAACAACACAACGCTGCCACCTTTGACAAACGAAACGACGATGGAAATTACGAATCGGGAACCCTATACCCTATACGATGTGCAAGTATCAGCGAAAAATAAAGGTGATTTCTTCGGAACGTTATCGAGAAAAGTAAAAGTGACAACAAAAGCTGGAAGTAAGATGTTATTGTATTTGATATAAAATTTCATAAACTATTAGTGACAAAATATTATAAAAATACTTTTTATGTTACACTGCTTTACTAAAATGCACTAAAAAGTTAAAAATAACTTTTAGCTACCACAACATTCTTGGTCAAGGACGACTACAGGGGCGCTCTTTGGGGGGGCAGGGGGATCCCCCAATAAAAGCTCCCCCAAGATCTGGTAAACTCTTTTGATTTGTGACTTAAGAAAAAATATCTCAAACATTTGCGCGATTTATTAAATTGTTTCTGCTGCAAAAAAAAATAATAATAATAAAAATTACATCACCTGAGTTCTGTGTTGATTTAGTGCCTTTTTTAATGAAAATAAATAGCTTTAACCCTTATTAATCAAAAACTTCAGAATATCATAGTTGGTACAGATTCAGGTGTGTATTTCTCAACCTTTGCATAAGGTAAATTGTTGCTGCCTTTCACCTTTGAGCAAAATAGATGCAATGATAAAGTTTGCTCTGTTTAGACACCATTCTGTGAGTGAAAGAAAAGTGAAAGAGATTCCCCTTGTAGATTTCTAGAATGATAAGTTCTTATTGTTAGTATTTCATCAGTAATAACCAGAACCCTATATCAGGATGTAAAGGCCGCATCTATCCTGACACAAATTAAAGAAGTATATAGACCATGAAAAACTCTAATAATTAAATCCTTAAATGTATACTTCATTAAGCTATCATTAATTATGGTCTATTACTTAAATTTAAATAATTTGATCACTAGTGGCTAGCATTTTAAAAAATAAACAGACTTACCCTCCAAGATTCCTGAAACAAATCATATTATTGTTAATTAATTTTAAAAGGCTTGGAGTCAAAGGAAGAGGCAGGTGTGGATCCAAAAATAACATTTATTAATATATATATATTTATTTATAAGCAAGAGAAGTGATTAATATGTTCATCATCTTATAAGGATGAGCCAAAATATTGTTATTGTTATCCATATTTTCTATTTTGTCTCAATTTTAACAAAGATATTCATTTATGCTCTCATTTAAATTATTCTATAATAAATCATAACAGTTATATATATATATATTCTTTCCATATTTATCCGGGGTGGCCTTAAGGCTTACTTTAATTTCATACATAACTCTTAACAGAGTGTTATCATTAATTGTAAATTTTGTTTCTCAAGAGTAATACTTAGCATCATCAAGTGTCTGTTTAAGGACATTTATACATTTTGAAATTTACATATACTTAAATAAAACCAGGTGACACTATGAATTAAATAAATGTTCATAAAACTTACATACATGATGTAGTTGAGTTCAAGAACTGGGCTTGTGTGGGTTGAGCTCCAATTATTCATCAGCAACTAAAATTCTTTTTTTTTTGTGTGTGTGTGTGGAGATACTATAGGCCGCCAAGAACGTCATCCTATTAGGGCTGCATTCATATACTATCACTTCCTAGTAAGTCATAAGTCTCGGCATGGTTAAATAGTTAGTTCATTTGTGAGTTGAAGCATCCACTATGACCTTCTGCCAATTCTTAATAAATCGAAAACATAATGAGTCTCTGTGGACCAGGCACTATACTGTGCTTCAGTGCGCCTATGGCTCTAAGCCTAAAGATCGATTTAGTCCCTTTGATCACATAACAGACATTCCATAACATAGCCGCTCTCAAGGTTTAGAAGCTAATAATAGTACATGCCACCATCAATTGGTGAGTTGAGAATCCCATATCTGCATTCGATAAAATCTGAGGACATATGTCCTTAAAAAAATGGGCTCTATGTTATAGCCATGATACGGAGATCTATCAGACCACTAGAGCGAAGTGGGCCTCTAAGCCTAAAGTATGGCTCGGGTCATCCGGACTCCTGTCCGTCGTTTCGTACATACAAATTCTTAACCAGCATGGTGCGGCCAAATTTTTTGCCGTCATCATTTCTGTAGAAAAGTGCCCAGAGTGGCCGGCGCAAACCGGACCACACTTTTCGACAACTCTCTTCTCTCTCTCTCTTTTTTTATTATATTTTTTGCTGCGCTAGTCATAGCGCTCTTGCAGTAACATCTGTAATTGTCTACTCCTTGACTTACAGAACCTCTTATTGGATGTAGCCTGCTATAATGCAAAATCCAAGGGGATATGATGTTGAGTTCCCCCTTGAAGCGTCATGTCCATCCGCGACTTTTGTCCAGCTGTACTGTAAAGTGGGAGTAACTTTTCCCCATTATTTTTGGAAGTTGACAGTGAAAATGGCCATCTTCAAATGACTGCCCATGTGAACTTGAAGGGCGCAGAATTCCGGTATAAGGTTTCTGTGGGAAACAAAGTCTGTGGCTGTGAAGGAATTTTGACCGTTACGGGTTAAGCAATGTAAAATCTTCCTTGCATGTGCTAAAGGGGGGGGGGGGGCTGTAGACTGCTCTCTTTTGCAGCTGTGAGCTCATCCTGCAGATGTTACATCCCGTGTGAAAATGATTTTGAAAATGGCTCTTTTGCCAGGCGAATGTCTTTAGAATACTTTTAAAAAGAAACTTGTAAAATATTAACTTTAACTTCATTATAATTTAAATTAAAAAATGTTTAAAAGGTTCTTACCCCTTGTGCAATAATTAGGATTGCACGAAATGTCATATCTTTTATGACACCCTATTAATGTAGCGATTTTGCATGTTAGTACCTCCATCCCATTTAAAATCTGTCCCTTCATCTGAGAGTCTTCAAATTTGGCATGGAGATGCAAATCAGACTCAATTGCTGGAAAATTGTATAAATTAGCAAATTTGAAATCCATGAGGTGGTGGTATGATGGGGGGGGGGGGAGAGAAATAGGTGATCAAAAAATGAATGTATTCAAAACAATCGAATAAGGAGGGTTAAAAGAAAGTGCACATCAAAACTAAAAGGTAAATACTATTTCTTTATGTTTTGCATATATTGGTGGCGGTGGAGGTAGAAAATCTTCGTTTTTTTACTAGTTTTTCTGAAAATACATGAAAAAATCTGAAACAATTTCCCCAGATACATCAGCCGAACCCAAATATAGGAAAAACAACCCTGGTATAATAATTTGATTAGAAAAGAAGAGAGTAATAAAATGTGAGGTTGAAAATTAAAAATCTATCAATATATCAAATTAAGTATTAAAATAACAGCCGGCAGGAAACGTTCTAAACACCAAAATTTTAAGTTTTGCATTCATGGGAGGCTTGCTTAAAAACCATCATGTTTTTGTTTTTTCTTCGTTTTAAAAAGACGATGGATAGAAAAACCCTGAAATATTTTCAAGAGATATACGTAAACTCAATTTAATATTCGGATATTTATTAACCAAAAATAAACAGGAATTTTAGGCCTCTTAGTATTCATGTATTCATTAAATTTAAATTAGGAAGAAAATTAAATTCAAGTATAATTTCTAACGTGAGTAATTTACTCACGTTATTATCGTTCGCTGAAAGACAACAAGCATATGCACATGTTCGGCGATTTGGGTGTGTTTACGATATTTGCTCCTAATAAAGTAAGAAATTATATTATGTTAAAATACCATTTTACAATTATAACACGTTATAACACGTTATACACAATATTTTTGTCTTAATTTTTAACTTTGAGCTGATTGATTAAGTATAATATTTCTAAACAATTGAATCGGGTTGCAGGAATTAAATGGCAATTTTTCATTTATATTGAATATAAAAAAAAATTTTTATCATATAAATTAGTAACTGTCCCATTAGTAGTTTTTGTAATTAGATTTAAATCCAAATAATTAATATTTTTACTAATAGTAGTTTCATTAGGTATTAATTTCAAATTATCCGGATAGAAATCTATATCTATGACATAATTATCAGTAAATACTAAACAAATCAGATCATCAACATATCTGTAAATTATATAATCAGTTGAAGTAAAAGTATTTTCATAATGATATAGGTATAAATTAGCTAACATACTGCTACTACAGTCACCTTGTGGAACCCCTGAGACTTGTATAATTTATTACCTTGAAATATATAATTATTGAAAAGAACAAAATGGAGAAGTTTAGGAAAATTGGTAAATTTAGTTAGATGAGATTGATTAGTAATATAAGCGTTAAATAAAGCTAAAATAACATCATAAAGATCAGTGATCTTAATATTATTAAATAGATCTTTAAAATCAAAAGTTAAATATCCTATTATTTTACCTAGTGATGTTAATTTATTTTTTAATTCTTTTCTATTATTTAGAATAAGGTAGTTATTACTAGAATAACGTAAATTATTATTTAGTACATTTAAATAATTTAGTAATAATTTACTAGCATTAGTAGAGTATGAATTATGACCACTAGTTACAGTTCTAAATTTAATAGGATTTTTATGAAATTTAGGAATAAGCACAAAATATGGAAATGTCAAAAATTTATTATTAATATCTAAATCACTATACATATTGATGATTTTCAATTTGATACTATTAATGGAGAGTGAATCAAGTTTAAATAGACTATTACTTTTTAAATAATCTAACAGATATTGTATATAGATTTTTTTACAGATAATAGCATAATTATTAGAGGCTTCAATATAGACAAATTAATACTGCAAATGGCATTTTTAATAGATTTTAATATAGTAAATTTCCACATATTAAATGCCTCTAAAAGCTGAGCATATTTAGAAACTAATCCATAAATATATTTATCAAGATTTATTGATTTTAAGACTTTATTAGAGTTATTACCAGAAGGTAACCTGAATTGTGTACCAAATGACATTATGATTCTTAAAGATTTATCTTTAACTAAGGTTAAATCTCCAGTAACTATATGCCCCAAGTGTGGATTTATAAAATTAGCATAATTGTCAACTCTACAAATACATTCACCATCTACATTTGTTGAGGAATCATTATCGACTGATAGAGATTGTGAAATTTCATTGTAACTAAAAATTGTTCTTCTAATAGGCTTGTTGTATTTAAAAGTCTTAGTAACATTCAAGTCCTTAACAGGCAGTAAATGATGAAACTGATTAAATAAATTTCTAAAATTTATAGAATTATAAATAGGATGCTTAAAAGAAGTTACACAATAAGAATTAGAACAATTATTATTTTGAAATTGATTAAGATATTATACATATATATATAAGCTCGTTGTAAATCCATATGTATCTAAATTGGGGTGCTTTTGGTCCCCCCACTTTAAGTCTGTATTTTTGACTTGATCCTCAATTCTATTGGTGTACATAATTTTATTCTTTCAAAAATGTACAGTTCCTGTTCACCCGTAATTAACTTTTCTTATGTAATGTAAACAATTCTTGCCCATGGCAACACTTTCAGAAATGATTGTTATTTTAAATCCCGTCAAATATTGCCAATCACAGACAATACGTTGTAAATATTTACAAATCTGTATAAATCAAATTGAAAATCTATCTGTGGGTATGCTTCTTTGTTTGTTTGTATCATCATCACGGGAGAACGGCAGCACCGAATTTGTGAAATTTTGTGGGTAGCTTTAGAATAGTCCTACATAAAATTTATTCCATGTTTCGAATTTTTAGGATCAGGGCTGTTTAGACTCTAGGCATTAATTAAAACGCACAATTAAACCTTCAATAGACATAGCATTATGCAAACGATATTCTTGTTCGCAAATTTATTTGAAGAAAATGTTATTATGTTATTAAGCAACGGAATTAAATCCAATAAGATTATACAGCAGACAATTTTTATTAAATCATTTTCTGTTTAAATAATAAAGAAATGCATATAACAATAAATTTTATCGAAATGGCATTTTTGACTGGATTTGGTCAATTACGATTTTCAGGTTCAAAGGTGACGGAGATAATTGATATTTTCAATTTAAGTTATCTGTTTTGTTTTGGCAAATATTTTTCAAACTCATGTATTGTACTTAACCAATTGTAGTAATAGAATAAAGATGGCACGTGTATATACATCTTATAATACCATTTTAGCGCTTTCACTCGTATTTCATATACTCTCCGTAGAAACTTCCGGAAGAAGCTCATATCTCGAAAAATATTTATTATTTAGAAGAGGTTCGAGTATTTTCGAGAAGTCCCCAAAAGTCGCTACGTTAATGATAAATAATCAAATCCAAAAACCCCGCTCCGAACTGCAACATATGGCAACCCTAATTTCATGCCATAGGAATTTCTCCTTTCGGTTCTCAAAATAGACTCCAGTGAAGACATTTGACCCATTTGTAACAATTTTCTATCATTTTGCATTTCAGTTCCGCATATCCCCAGAAATTTCCAGAAGAAATCCGTCACCAGTAAGAGTATTTTCCTGACATGGGAAGAACCCCAGAAATCAACGGGACCTATTATTAAATACACGGTGATGTGTGATGGATGCGGCGTCTCTGAAATCACGACCACGGAGACACATCTCAACATTACTGATCTTAAACCCTATACGTGGTACAAAGTGAAAGTTCGCGCCAACACTGAAGCAGGCTACGGTGATTGGACGACAGAAAAATCGGTTCAGACATCTGTAGGAGGTAAGCACTCAACACACATAAATAGGTTAAAAAAAATAATAACTGGAAAATCTCAATAACGGACACCCGCAGGACTATGTTATTGTTATAATGTATCCTCGGAACCTACAGAAAATGTTATTGTTATAATGTATCCTCTGGGTGTACTCTCAGGATAGTTCTAGTTCTCAGGAAAGTTCTAGTATATTCGAAAAGTCGCCAAATCTAGGAATCCTGATACGAAAGTCAAAATATGGCAATTCTACATTCACGTAATCGGAATGGCTGCACGTAAAGATTGTTTCATTTACATTTGGAACATTTTAATATCGGTAATTTAGTAGTGACGAATGCTGCAGTATGGCACCGCTGGACCATTCGTGACACAAAGCCTGCCCTAGTTATAATATATAACACAATAGCAGTAAGATTATTAATTCTCATTACTAATGTCACTATTAAATCTCACCTTTCTGGTAGGTCGGACGGTCTGGGTCTCAACTATTAAATCCCTTAAGTATTGTGGTGTGATTGATAACGCGGTGGGTGAGATAAAAATGATTCGCCACAAAGACTGAGGATTATGTGGTAGCGTAAAAGTGTCCCTTAAGAGATTTTTGCCATGTTGGGAAAATATTAGCTTTCAGGATGCTGTTATAAAAGTCTTCGTGTTACTTTATTTCTAACGTAACTACTATACTACTGGATAGAAATATGCCTGCAAAGTTCAAATGTGCAGTCATAACCATCTGTTGGAATCTGGCGATTATGACGTTGTACATAAAAACCATTTTGTTGTAAATCTAGCTTGGCACTAGAGATGTATATAGCAAAAACTATGTCTCCACTTAAGTCCATCTGATAGACGCAATAATTAATTAAAAATTGAAACGCTCTTTATAAAACCAATAATTCGAGTTTAAATCAATCGAATCCTAAAATACATATTCAAAATTCTATTCAAATGGTCAAATTCTATAGATAAATATTCAAATTCTATATTTTAATAAAAACGTATTCTATTGAAATATAAAAAAAATGTCGTTGCTATGGAGACTGTTTAGTCAATGAACTTGTAATGGGAGTATGAAAATAAAACAGAGTCATTAACCGGCCATAGCGTCCACAATATATTAAAGTTATATTACTTCAAGTCTATTCATATCACTGAAGATATAGCATATCTTTTAAATATTTTAAGAGGCTATAGAAAAAAACTGTTTCCCTTTCCTAGTTAATAAATAGAATATTATACTTTATTTTTAGTTCCGTCGTCACCAACCAGTATAATTGTGAAATCCTCAACTGACACCAGTCTGTACCTAACCTGGAATGATCCAAATCCTGTCGTGGGTCCCATAGAAAGCTATGAGGTACAATGGAATACCTCTGGTCTACTGGAGAAAGAAGCATCCAAGGAAAAGTCTTTCAATGTAACCAGACTGACCCCTTACACCTTTTACGATGTTCGAGTCCGAGCCAATACTTCAGCAGGGTACGGGCCGTGGTCTGATCCAGTGAATGAGCGAACGAAGGTGGGAGGTAAGGACACTGTGGTAGTATTCTATTTGGATATTCAAAAAAAGGCCGTTGCTATGGAAACCATTTAGACAATGAACGTGTAATGGGCGTATGAAAATAAAACGGAGTCATTAACCGGCCATAGCGTCCACAATATATTAAAGTTATATTACTTCAAGTATATTCATATCACTGAAGATATGTACAGCATATCTTTTAAACATTTTAAGAGGCTGTAGAAAAAAAACTGTTTTTCTTTCCTAGTTAATAAATAGAATATTATACTTTATTGTTAGTTCCGTCGTCACCAACCAGTATAATTGTGAAATCCTCAACTAACACCAGTCTGTACCTAACCTGGAATGATCCAAATCCTGTCGTGGGTCCCATAGAAAGCTATGAGGTACAATGGAATACCTCTGGTCTACTGGAGAAAGAAGCATCCAAGGAAAAGTCTTTCAATGTAACCAGACTGACCCCTTACACCTTTTACGATGTTCGAGTCCGAGCCAATACTTCAGCAGGGTACGGGTCGTGGTCTGATCCAGTGAATGAGCGAACGAAGGTGGGAGGTAAGGACACTGTGGTAGTATTCTATTTGGATATTCAAAAAAAGGCCGTTGCCATTGAAACCATTTAGTTAATGAATGTGTAATGGGCGTATGAAAATAAAACAGAGTCATTAACCGGCCATAGCGTCCACAATATATTAAAGTTATATTACTTCAAGTATATTCATATCACTGAAGATATAGCATATCTTTTAAATATTTTAAGAGGCTATAGAAAAAAACTGTTTCCCTTTCCTAGTTAATAAATAGAATATTATACTTTATTTTTAGTTCCGTCGTCACCAACCAGTATAATTGTGAAATCCTCAACTGACACCAGTCTGTACCTAACCTGGAATGATCCAAATCCTGTCGTGGGTCCCATAGAAAGCTATGAGGTACAATGGAATACCTCTGGTCTACTGGAGAAAGAAGCATCCAAGGAAAAGTCTTTCAATGTAACCAGACTGACCCCTTACACCTTTTACGATGTTCGAGTCCGAGCCAATACTTCAGCAGGGTACGGGCCGTGGTCTGATCCAGTGAATGAGCGAACGAAGGTGGGAGGTAAGGACACTGTGGTAGTATTCTATTTGGATATTCAAAAAAAGGTCGTTGCTATGGAAACCATTTAGACAATGAATGTGTAATGGGCGTATGAAAATAAAACGGAGTCATTAACCGGCCATAGCGTCCACAATATATTAAAGTTATATTACTTCAAGTATATTCATATCACTGAAGATATGTATAGCATATCTTTTAAACATTTTAAGAGGCTGTAGAAAAAAAACTGTTTTTCTTTCCTAGTTAATAAATAGAATATTACACTTTATTGTTAGTTCCGTCGTCACCAACCAGTATAATTGTGAAATCCTCAACTAACACCAGTCTGTACCTAACCTGGAATGATCCAAATCCTGTCGTGGGTCCCATAGAAAGCTATGAGGTACAATGGAATACCTCTGGTCTACTGGAGAAAGAAGCATCCAAGGAAAAGTCTTTCAATGTAACCAGACTGACCCCTTACACCTTTTACGATGTTCGAGTCCGAGCCAATACTTCAGCAGGGTACGGGTCGTGGTCTGATCCAGTGACTGAGCGAACGAAGGTGGGAGGTAAGGACACTGTGGTAGTATTCTATTTGGATATTCAAAAAAAGGCCGTTGCCATTGAAACCATTTAGTTAATGAATGTGTAATGGGCGTATGAAAATAAAACAGAGTCATTAACCGGCCATAGCGTCCACAATATATTAAAGTTATATTACCTCAAGTATATTCATATCACTGAAGATATGTATAGTGTCTTGGTACACGTTGTACCAGACATTTTTTTCTTATGTTACGAGCCTGTGTATGGTGACGGTCAAAGACTAGGAAGTGCTTGTTTACAATTAACTTTTCTTTTCTGTTCTTTTTTGTGGTCTCCAAGGGATATGTCGCGATAAACTATCACGACATAGTCCTTTCACAGTAAAGGACAACCGGACGTGAACAGTCACATCGTGAACCCCTTTTTTAGGAGAATTCTCGAAGCTCTCTCTTGCTTGGTAACAGCGGTCAGGCAGAAGATCTGGCCAATCACAGGCGACCTTTGACCTAGCAACGGAGAGGCGAGGATGACATCGAACCCCCTCTCGATCTGTGGACGCGACAGAGAAAGGTCGCAGATTTTTAGAGTGCAAAATTTGATTCTCGGGGAAGGCGGTAGCCTCGTGCTACCTGCTCGAACCGAGGAATGTGTTTTTTGTAAAGTATTGAAAGGCTATAATCACGAAATAATTGTATATTTCGATTATTAAGCATTTCTATTCTCTGAAGTGCCTTTTTAGAAAGCGTCAGCTTAGAGAGAAAAATGATGCCGTAGGATGCAGCTGTACAAAGTGTACGTGGACGCATGTCGCAGCCAATTTCTATTAAGAGTGATGACGTAGCAAAGATGTGGACAATCACACAAAAATAATATGCTGCTACGAAAAACATAGCCACAAGTTCGTCGGCCCGAATAAGGATCTGAATGCCATTGCAGTCCTTTAAGGGTGCTCGAGGCATTGTGGAAGAAGATGAGTGATTCCTGACAAGAAAGAAATAATCTCGAACGGAGAGTTGCATACTTTCAACGAAACCGAATTGTATTCAGAGGACAGACATCACCCTGATACTGAGAGAAATTCCTATCAACCCGAAACAAGATGTATACCGAGTATGCGGATCCAGCAAGCATAAAGCAGAATCCCGAGGACAGACATCATCCCGATACAGAGAAAATTCCTATCAGCGTGAGCCTGAATGTATACGGAGATCGTTCTGGAGTTTGCGAAGATAATCTCAATACAAGAGTTTCCCAAACGATAGTCAGTGTGTGTGTGCGCTCGATACCTCACCATAGAGATGGAATTCCCCAACATAAGTGACATAAGAGTTCACCAACAAAAATACAGTGAGTGTGCATTCGATACTTCTCCTATAAGTGTGAGCTTAAATTAATAAGATATCATCAGTGCACTACTAAGTGTACACCACATAAAATCACCAAAGAAATATTCTGGGTGAGTAAATGGTGAATATAGATTAAGACACCAAATGATCTACAAATTTAATAATTGTTTGCTGTAACGAAGTTTAAAAAAAAAAGAGTTATAAGGCAGTAAGGAGAAGAAAATAAGTGAATTTAAGTATTTTGTATATATATATAATTAATAAGAATATTGTTTTGATGATATGTAATGTAAATATATATATAGTGAAATCAAGGCAAATTTGATAAGCATAGAAGATTAGTTAGATGTCGTAGCTTATAAGTCTGAATGTATATGCCAAATAATCTGATAATGTAATAATTGAAACAATATATATAGATAAACATAAATAATTAATGACACGAAGACATAACACATTTTAGTATAAGTATAACTGCACACAAATATAGATGAAATATTCAATTGGAATAAAATTGACACACTTAAATAAAATTACTTGAAGATCAGTTTTTTATAATCGTAAATGGATATGAATATAGTTTACTAATTTGAGTATGAGACACACCCTTGCTTTGTTTACAAATTGAGATTTTTATGAGGAGATTATGAATGAGAAAGATTGTAGAATGATTAAGATATGGTTAATACGGATATATTTAAAATTAGTAGATAAAAAGGTAGAGCTTTAATTTGTTAAATCTAAGCATAATATTTTCCACCGCTGATGTGAGCTAGCCTTATATCAGGTCATATACCTGACAGCGGCGATATTATAACTGGTTAATGAGGAGAAGTTTGCTAAAGCTAACAATTAGAGTTCCTTCTGATTTGGATACTAAGATAATAATTAGTAACCCAAATATTAATTTAAACATATCGTTTTGATTTATTTGGGCAGTGGAAATAGGAACCTTGCTTTTGCTTAACGCATGTTATTTAGTTTTGCTGGTAACTAGATATTTTTTTATATAGCCCCTGCGCTATTAAGGTCTTTCCCTTAAGTACACAAACACAGATAAATTTCAGAATTTTTTTTTTTTTATATTGAGATTGAGATTGTCACATGAATAATGAGATATGCCTAAAGAAATTGGATAAATGATGAATGTCAACGTGTGTCTAATACCTAATTATGGATATTTTAAAATGAAGTTTAAGATGTAAACTACCTTTTCACAAGATTGATGAAGGAGACGTTTTGATCTAATTAATGTTTAATCAAATGCTTTATGTGAACAAGAAGGCTTTTTTTTATATTAACATGGTTGATTTTTTTTTGTGTTTCTTAATAAACAGTTTTTGGTACCCATTCAGAGAAGTTGTATTTGTATATAATAATAATTGTTTTTCAGAAAGAAGTATAAATTTACAGGTGAGTTTTTATTAAAAGGGTAAATGAATATAAGTAAATAAAATACAGATATAAAAGTTTTGAATTAATTACAACTCTAAAATAATCATCATTTAAAGTTTAATGTGTAAGAATTAAAGTTGTATGATCCTCTTTAGGAAATTTTCATAATAATTTAAATAATATTCTTACATATAGCATATCTTTTAAACATTTTAAGAGGCTGTAGAAAAAAGCTGTTTTTCTTTCCTAGTTAATAAATAGAATATTATACTTTATTTTTAGTTCCGTCGTCACCAACCAGTATAATTGTGAAATCCTCAACTGACACCAGTCTGTACCTAACCTGGAATGATCCAAATCCTGTCGTGGGTCCCATAGAAAGGTATGAGGTACAATGGAATACCTCTGGTCTACTGGAGAAAGAAGCATCCAAGGAAAAGTCTTTCAATGTAACCAGACTGACCCCTTACACCTTTTACGATGTTCGAGTCCGAGCCAATACTTCAGCAGGATACGGGCCGTGGTCTGATCCAGTGAATGAGCGAACGAATGTAGGAGGTAAGGACATTGTGGTTGATTCCTGGACTTATTATTGAATGACTAGTGTTGAATAAACAAGCAAGAACAGATTCAATAGGTGATAAGAATGTTAAGGTTTATCAGTATACTTGGTATGAAGCAACACGGATTTCAAAGTCACACTTTCTCAAAAGAAGTATTTACTAAATGCTTTTAACCTAATTGTAAGTAAACCTGATTCAAGGTCACACTTTCTCAAAAAAATATTCACTAAATGGCCTGTACCTAAGTGTCAGTAAAACTGATTCAAAGTCACACTTTGTCAAATGAAGTATTCAGTAAATGGCCTGTAAGCTAAGTGTCAGTAAACCTGATTCAAATCACTGATCACGGTTAATGTGAATGTATTATAATTTCTGAAAATATAATTCACACAGTGAGTGGTTAATCGGATATAATCAACCCGGTTTCATTTAGATATTAATCATACAAATTCGATCAATATGTAAAGTTTCCAGTAAATTATCTACAAAATTGAACAGCCTAAACTCTTATAGGAAAATAGATATAAAGCTCTTATAGAAAAATGAATTTTAAATCTCTATATAAAAAAATAATTATGATCGAATTCTTTTCCCAACTTGCTTCTCTAAATTCTTTCTCCTAATCTCCTAATATATGTATCCAACAAATTGCCTTATTGCCAAGGATGAACCTTGTATTATAATACCCTTGTTAGATTGGCCGCTTTAAAAATGGATAAAATGATTCTTTCGGGTTCATCCATTTTTGATGTGAATAACATCTATGGTTGAAGGTTCCTCTGGTGGCAAAAACGGAAACATTTAGGACGCCTATACCCCGTATCTAATAGATGAAAATGGGAATCTGTTTTCTTGTTTTGTCGAAAATCGGGTCCAGATTATGCATATATAAGAATAATTTCAATGTTTTCAACTTTTTTATTTCGAAATACTTCAATCGTCTGTCCGAACGATTTTTGTTTCATTTTATATAGTTTCACTTGAAATATCTCCGAAACTATAAAATAGATATAAATTGTAAGCGACAAAATATGTATGAAGAAAAAAATTTAGTTTATAAATCTATATTTATTTAGAAAAAATAAACTTCTATAGTTTTCGAATGATAGTTTTATCAAGTTGAAGAAGTACGAAAATTTCAAGTTTTTCAAGTGTGTAATGCTTAATCTTAAAAACCAAAAATGATAGCTAGAAACAATAATCAAGAATTTGTGTCTTTTTAGAAGCCTTATAAGTGTATGTAATCAGATTTTAGATCAGTTGTTTTCTTTTCGATATTACAAAAATTTAATTTCATTTTACAAAATGTTATTCACGCAAAATCATTTCGGTTCCATCGAACTGGAATCATAACCGAATTTTTTGTTTTATATATTCATAATCAAAATTCTAATAATTTTCTTCATGTTTAGGAAAGTCTCTTTGAACTGTACAGGTTGCAGTTTCTTAGGTATTTTAGTCGTAAAGAAGATCTTGATATAGAAATGCAAACATACTCTGACGCTTTTTAAAGCACTAGGAGGCACTGCCCCCTGCTCGATACGCTTCGCCAACTCCTTGCGCTCGCAAAACCGGCTTCATACCCATCCCTCTTAAAAATTCTGCTTTAAAAAATTTCTTTTTCTATTCCTATCTATTTCCCGCATGAGATAAAAGCAGAGATTTTTCGTAGACCAGGGAATTCAAAAATTGAATTCCTTGATCATGAGCTCCCTTCGCAAGCTATTTCATGTCAAACTAAAGCTTAAATCGATAAATGGCTTATTTCATCGTGTTACTCTATTACTTCTCTATAAATGTACCCAAATTCATATTTTTATACGTTATAGTTTTTCCTATACGAGACAGAGAAATCGCTAAACGTGCAGATACGAAAAAAAATCACTTCAGAAGTGCATACAAAGTAGAATATCTCATAAACAACATAATTGAAATTAAAAAAGGGGCTCTGCTCTGAAAAAATTCACCCCCCTGTAGGTACCTACCCGCAAAAATTCGTGGTCTTGCTATTATTAGTCTATCCAGGACGCTTATTCGCAGCTCAAATATTTTGCCTTTGACTTTAAATATTTATTAAACTACAATATATATAAAAAAAAACTGTTTATTTCAGCGTATTTCTCAAAACTTTTTCTACAAGTCTACCAAATTTCATATTTTTATATGTAATAGTTTTTGCGGTACGAAGCAAAGAATCTCGAGAAACGAGAAATTTGTTAAACAGCGGCGTCGGGGGCGTCAGCTATTTTATTTTTAATATAGAGAGATAGATATAGAGAGATAGATAGAGAGATAGAACTTTCTTACCCGTAACACTAAGGCTCCTAAATACTATAGGAGCTTTTCACTATAGGAGTATAGGAGTCTTACGTTCCACACTTCACACCAGACATATTTTGGCTCGCTCCTCGCACTCATCACTTCCAAGGCCAGAAGACAAGGACAGGTGTGTATGCTCAGTGTTTCCAAAAGTAAACACTTGGCGCACATAACTTTATATCCTTTTAATAATCACACAGGGTCGAAAGGTATTCACCTAAATGGACTGAGTAAATTATTCTCACTGGATAATAATAACTTACCATAAAAAATAGAAATTAAAAATACATCGTTAGCAACAGCATGAATATTTGATCAAAAGTACCACCAACGGATACTTTTAATCAACTGTTTATGCTGTTCTAACGACTTCTATTATTTTAGTGAGAATTTTGAGTGAATTGTTTATATAAGAAATCTGATGAAAATTAACGGTATCTGGCTGAGAAGAGAATTGAAACGAAGGTACTGATACTTCGAAAACCAACATCTTTGGCATAAGAGATAAGATTAAACAAAATGCACCGTGTTATTCTGCGCGCATTGCTAGCAGTGAAGGATTATGACTAGGGATTTTTGTCTAGAGAAGTTAGGGTCTTTGGTGCAAATATTATTCATTCTTATTTATGGCAGAGAAACAGCCGATGCAAAATATGCTCCTCGGGTGCATTTAGGAAGTCTTAAAGGTGAGTTAACTCGTGATTGCCATCTAAATGGAGGTAAACGGCAATAAAAACTGTTGTTAATGCATATCTTGTGACAGTGAAGGGTATGTTACGTTTGATTAATGTGTTTCATATACAAGAGAGATGAGAAGAATTTGGTACAGTAGAAATTGAGCAATACATTCGTAATTTTGTTCCAAAAAGAAATATCTTTATACTTTTTGTATGCATATGCGTTATGAAATATAATTTTAACTAAGTAAAATGCCTGCAAAAAAACTATTTTTGATAGCACAAAGTAAAATTCTTATGTTGTTCTTTGATGCTTTTTGAATGATTTGAATAAAACGTTTAACAGTTTTTTTAAGAAGTATTTTTGGGTTACTGGATGGTAACATAATTTCATGATGTTTGTTGTATTTGTTTACTTTGTTTTTACATGTCATGTTTAAAGTATGATGATACAGTTAGGGGCAAGTTTATACGTTTAAAATGGGGTGCAAGTTGATACTATGCATTATCTAACCCCGATTATATCTGATTAATTATTTTCGTTTGTTCTCAGGCTAATGTTAGGAATTTATTTCACCAAGTCTTAAGGTTACTCCAGAAGAAAAATATTGAAAATGTAGTACGGAAAAAATTAAATATTAATAACTACAAGTATTATGCTATACATTGTATTATTTTACGCTATTTGTGTTCTTAATATTATCACCGAAAATAATAATTTGTACTCCATAAATCGCTGTTTGCTTTCTTTTTGTTGTATTACAATAGCATTATCCCTATTAGTATGAACTTGCTCCAGGGTGGGTCAAATCGATACTTTTTAACTTGATCGACTAAACAGAATTTTATGGGTTTCTTTTTCTTATATTAAAATTTTTATTTGACGCAATTAATAATAAGAAGCGAAGTGAAACTTTTCAGTTTTTAATTTTTTTAAGAACAAAATAACCATAAACTATATCAGCTTTTCCTCCCCTATTGTATGCTTTGCTAATACTTTTACATTTAGTTAAATTTAAGAAAAACTATATTTTCCCAATGTATGAGAAAGAAAAAATATCTGGGATATGAAAAAAAATATATGTTTACCTTTACCTTTTCATTTGAAGTCCTTAAGAAAACTACACTGTTGTCTAAAATTTTCTTTATATACACCAAAATAAGCATACGCAGTGCACGAAGTTTGTTTTTCTGCAACTTCTGCAACTCAGAATTTTATTTCTGTATTTATCTTCTCAAAACAGATTTTTATGGCTCCGAAGCATTATTTGAAAAAAAAATATTGAACAGTTGTTGGTAAATCAGAGTTTTTGTGCATGTAAAGACGATTTTGTGAACTAATGTAGACGATGATTGAGTCATATACAAACATCGAAAAAAAATGTTTTCATTTATCATAGGTTTTAATGCACGTATTTTAAAAATATTTTTCCTATATCCAAGACAGTGTTTGCATCAAGCTCCATTGGGTTTTCATCATTTGTTATATCCTTGCAGATTACTCTTAATAGGAATGATTCAATTACTTTAACCCCCATATTTTCATTGTAGGAACACTTTTACTTTATTTCAGTGCCGGGTGTGCCCAGGAATTTCCGCATGGTGTCCTTAACCAGCATCAGCATCTATCTTAGATGGAATGAATCGAAAAATTCAACAGGACCTGTTATCAACTATACTGTCATGTGTACTGGGTGCGATGTATCTGAATTGAACACTTCAGAGACATCTCTAAACGTAACCGACCTGAAACCGTACACAGGGTACAAATTGAAAGTTCGAGCTCACACAAAAGCCGGTAGTGGGGAATGGACAAAGGAGAAAGAAGTTCGAACTGCCGTAGGAGGTAAGATTTGAGACATTTTGAAGGAATTCGTATTTTGAGATCGCTGTAAAACATCTCATATTTCCTCTCCTTCATAAATCCGAAATGTTCAAAAATCGGGCAAAATTTTCTTTCCTAGTTTGACTAAGTTCATAATCTAGATATAAACGAAACTGTTTTATCATGAAAATTAGACAGTTTTTAAGTGGATATATACAGGGTAAGTCAGAACTCTTGGGTCAAACTTTAAGGGGTGATAAATCACATCTAAACAAGCAATTTTTGTCATACAAAGCAGGGTCGTAACGCAAGAGGTGAACCGCTAGGTGGTAGCTCATGAAATGAGGAAATGATGACTCTCTCGTGAAAAGAGGAAACACAAAAATGACAGAGTAGACACGAAGTACGTTTTACTGACAGAAATTGCAGAATGCATGGACAAAGTTACAAAAACTGCTCAAAAGTGCGACCACTAGCAGTAATGCAGGCTTCACAACTGCGACGTAGCGAGCGGTGCAAGTTAGCAAAACCACCCGCCATATCTTGGACAACGCCGGTATCAACAGCAATCATCGCAATAAGGTCCTCGCAGGAGTCGGTGGGGCTAGCGTAGATGAGACTTTGCATGTGGCCCCATAAGAAAAAGTCGAGACGGGAGAGATCAGGCAATCGTTAAACCCTGGCTAGTTCTGACGCAGTCGTCACTGTGTTCAATGTCAGCAACGGCTAGCGGGTGACCTCTTGCTTTACGACCCTGCTTTGTATGACAAAAATTGCTTGTTTAGATGTGATTTATCACCCCTTTAAGTTTGGCCCAAGAGTTCTGACTCTCCCTGTATAATTAACTAGAGCGAAATACCAGTCGGTGTCCGAGCCCATGAAATAATTTTTATAGAAATCTGAAGAATTAAAAAAACCTCCTCCCGGAAAACTGTGCATCAAAAAGTCTTTGATTTCCGGAAATTTAAAATCTTAATTACTAACTTTTCAAATTACTGTAGAAACATCATTTTTTTCCCCAAGAAATACTTATAATACTGTTACAATCTTATATTTCAAAATTTACATCTCTATTTGTAAAACACGGGATTTTATATTTTTGAACTCTAAACCCTACTACCGAAACGCCATCTGTTTAGAATTCCCGGTTTCATGAGCGAGACGTTTGTCTATGATCTTGCTGCCGTTCTTGAATGAAATTTGAGCCTCATTTCTCTCCACTCGTTTTATAGTGTTTTTAGCTGTCATAAAGGAAATTCAAGATTATAAAACAACTAAAAAAACCAATTCCAAATAAAGAAAAATAACGGCGAGGTGGCCCTGAAGTACCAGAAGTGGAATTTCGGCCCTGAAGTACCTGTGTACCAAATATCATGATTGTATGACTCTTAGATTCCCCGTTACAGACTGCATAGACCGACAGACAGACAGACAGAAACACAGACATCATTCTTTATTAAGCAAGATTCACTGACAAGCACCCATATGTAAGTATGCACATACACAAACACAAGGCTACAAATAGGGAATTTATACCAGAATATCTCAAACTTGTTAAGCAATCAAAAGTTTGAGTTTAATTTTTTAACTTATTCCTTACTGTTTCGTTATTAAGAGATGTACTCAAAGGGAGTTCAAGCAATAAAAAATCTGATGTGGGCAACACATGACTTTCCTTATATAATGCAATGAATTTACTACTTTAACAGTAAAAACAATATTTTATTCTTATAGTAGATATATTCTTTCAAGATATTAATTTTCGTCAATTAGTTGCCATTTTTATTGATTTAGCCTTATTCTTATCCATTTGGCGAGTTTATCGTTAATGTAGCAACATTTTAGCAAGTCGCCAAGTTGGCGACATTCCACCAAATTCGTCGCCATAAAAATTTGGCCATGCGTTATGGATGGAGAAATAAGTTATTCTTGCAGCAGATAAATGACTATTGGCGTTCAAATACAAATGTATTACTCAAAGTATCTTTTTTCATGAATGGAATGAGCAAGATCTACGCGAATGATGTCACTCAATTTATCGTATGATATTACATATGAAAAGTGAAGATGATTCTCAATAGGTAATGCTTTTTTTTATTTTATATAATTTTTTGATAATTTTTTGAAAATGTGTAATATCTCGAGAACGGTTTATGCTAGCGTTCTAAAATTTGTGTTAATCGGTTTCTAATGCAAAATTACAAAGAAATGTCTATTTGCGTAACTTTATTAAAGGTTTTGATTTTTTAATGTTTTTTTTTCAAAATTTCACTCGAAAGTTTAGGGGGGTTCTAAACATTCGATTACGTATAAAAACGATAGGCTTCCAGTATTTATGGATTGTGATTTTTTTTGTACCAAATTTTGTTCGAATCGGTCCATTCATTCATCAGTTATCGTCTCCACAGACTCACTGACACACACACACACACAGACATCACCCCAAAGATGTTCGAATCGTGATCAGGGATGCTTGAAACGTGCTCTCCCGTCGAAAACTCGAATTCGAATTTTCGACCCCGTCACAATACTTTCCTTATACATTATTGTATATAAGGAAAGTAAAAACCATAATTGCCGTTACATTACGAAACGTCAGATATCCCCAGGATAAAATATCTGATCGCCGAATTGACAAAATTCTATAAAATACTACTTTTAAAGGAACTTTAGGATAAACTACTATTAAAAAGGAAGATGTTGTTAATTGACACCAACATTCTTCCTTAATGCATTTGGCGTCATCAATTGGGTTTTACGCCGATTCTATAGTACAAACTGTACATCTTAGAAACGCATAATTTTCGATAAAATATAGTACTCATGAATGTGAACAAATTTTCACTAATGCCAATTTTCTCCCCCTCCACACACTCTTGATTTTAGCACCAATGTGAGCAGTGTTTCATTTTTGATCAGCTTTATCACGAACGATTCACTTTAAGACATAATGCCGTTTTATATCTTCGATAAGATGATGTGATATTTAATATGTTTTCTTTCTCTGTCACAAACTATCCATAAGTTGCTTTTAAGGAGTTTGAGCCCTCTCTTGGTATTATTCGATTTTATGGTCTATACTCCGTAACTACGTAACCGAATGATACCAAAATTGAAACGAACATATATAATTACATATCGGAGTATATAAATTTGTATTTTCTACAATTTTCGAGAAAATATGCACTCGATTGCTACATTGTGCTCATGCGTATTTTGAAAAACACAATTTTATCGAATTGCTCTAAATTTAAAAATCAAGGTTAATTTGAAAGGAATTTATATATGAAGTTTATATTTACTACCAGTTTATACAGTGTACACAAACAATTCATGTGAAGTTAGAAATGTTTTAATTTTATGGGAATGATAAATATAGCTTAAAAAATCTGATGTGGCAGCACTTCCTTATACAATGCAATGAATTTACTATTTTTACAGTAAAAAAAATAGATTATTATTATAGTAAATATTTACATTCTTTCCAAGATATTGAATTTTCGTCAATGAGTCGCCATTTTCATTGATTTAGCGTCATTTTTATCCATTTGGCGAGTTATTCGTTAATTCATCAACATTGAGGAAAGTCGCCAAGTTGGCGACATCCCACCAAATTCGTCGCCAAAATCTCGCCAAGCGTTATGGACGGAGAAATAAGTTATTCTTACAGCAGATAAATGACTATTGGCGTTCAAATACAAAACTATTACTCAAAGTATCTTTTTTCATGAATGGAACGAGCTAGATCCACGAGAATGATGTCACAAATTTATCGCATGGTATTACATATGAAAAGTGAACATGTTTCTCAATAGAAAATATTATTTTTTTATTTTATATGACTTTTTGATAATTTTTTTGTAAAATGTGCAATATCTCGGGAACGGTTTATGTTAGCGTTCTAAAATTGATGGCAATCGTTTTCTAATGAAAAATTACATAAGAAATGTCTATTTGCGTAACTTTATTAGAGGTTTTGATTTTATGACGATTTTTTCAAAATTTCACTCGACAATTTGGGGGGGTTCTGAACATTCAATTGCGTATTAAATAAATCTGATGGGGGCAACACATGACTTTCCTTATATAATGTAATGAGTTTCCTACTTTTACAGTAAAAAATATAGGATTTTCTTAATAATAGATACGAATATTCTTTCCAAGATATTGAATTTTCGACAAATAGTCGTCATTTTCATCGATTTAGCGGAATTTTTATTCATTTGGCGAGATTTTCGTTAATTTGGCAACATTTCAAAAAGTCGCCAAGTTGGCGACATTCCACCAAATTCGTCGCCAAAATCTCACCAAGCGTTATGGACGAAGAAATAAGTTGTTCTTACAGCAGATAGATGATTATTGGCGTTCAAATACAAAAATATTACTCAAAGTATCTTTTTTCATGAAGGGAACGAGCTAAATACACGAGAATGATGTCACCCAATTTATCGCATGGTATTACATATGAAAAGTGAACATGTTTCTCAATAGGAGATATTTTTTTTTAATTTTTATGACTTTTTAATAATTTTTTTGAAAAATGTGCAATATCTAGAGAACGGTTCATGTTAGCGTTCTAAAATTTATGTCAATCGTTTTCTAATGAAAAATTACATAAGAAATGCTTATTTGCGTAACTTTATTAGTGGTTTTGATTTTTTGACGATTTTTTCAAAATTTTATTCGAAAATTTAGGGGGGTTCTGAATATTCGATTGCGTATAAAAACAATAGGCTTCCAGTGTTTACGGATTGTGATTTGTGTACCGAATTTGGTTCGAATCGGTCCATTCGTTCGTCAGTTATCGTCTCCACAGGCTCACTGACACACACACACACACACACTCACGCACACACACACACACACACAGACATCACTTCAAAAATGTGTGATTCGTGATCAGGGATGCTTGAAACGTGCTCTCCCGTTGAAAACTCGATTTCGGATTTTCGACTCCGTCACAATACTTTCCTTATACATTATGTATATAAGGAAAGTAAAAATATTGTAATATAGGCCTAACAAAGAATCGGGAGGTGGAAAGCTAAGGATGCAGTGTTTTGAGTTCCAGAGGGCTCTCATGTGAGCTCCTATTACTTTTAAGTACAATAAAGAACCTCATCTTCGAAATGTTCATCCCTACATTTGTGGGGTAAGTGCAAAAGCTCCCCTCTAGGGATAGAACAGTCCAGTGGTTAAGGCAGAGGGATTGCACTCGGACGATTTGAGTTCGTTCCCCGGCTTTAAGTTTTCTCAAACTGTCCCCGGTGTTCACGCGGGAGTCCGTAAACCCTTCTGAGAGGTTGGTGGTAGGGGAAGATGGGGGCGGTCTCTGTGGATGCTGTCCCCACTGGGTTCCGATCTAAACTGAATGGCGCTGTTCTGGCCATACAAACAGGTACCTTACCCCTTCTGATAGGTCGGAAAGTCTAAGTCGAACAAAAAAAAAGCCCTCGTCTAGAATTATTACCGTATAGAAAATGCACGAAGGTGGTTCTCAACTTATAGCACAACAAATGCTGAATCCATCGCTACCGATCACCGGATTTTTCCTTTGCTTTTGCTGATTCTTTTATTCGGATAATGAGGAAAAGATTTAGAATATATTTAACAGCTGGCGCCGAAATCAATAAACAATATATACAAAAATTGAACGCGAGCCGCACAAGACTTTCTCTGCAGACTCCATATTCACCTTTCTACACATATTCAACAATGAGAAAATTTTAGCTTTATCGCAAAGACAATACAAAAACATCTGATGTGGGCAACACATGACTTTCCTTATATAATGCAAAGAATGTACTACTTTTACAGTTAAAAAAAATGTTATCCTTATAGTAGATACTTATATTCTTTCCAAGATATTGAATTTTCTTCAATTAGTAGTCATTTTCATTGATTTAGCATCATTTTTATCAATTTGCCGAGATTTGTGTTAAATTGGCAACAATTAAAAGTGACGCCAAGTATGCGACATTCCGCCAAATTTGTCGCCAAAATCTCGTCAAGCGTTATGGAAGGAGAAATAAGTTATTTTTACTATTGGATAAATGACTATTGGCGTTCAAATACAAAAGTAATACTCAAAGTATCTTTTTTCATGAATGGAACAAGCTAGATCCACGAGAAGGATGTTTCTCAATGTATCGCATGGTATTACATATGGAAAGTGAACATGTTTCTCAATAGGAAATATTTTTTTTTATTTTATATAACTTTTTGATAATTTTTTTTAAATGTGCAATATCTCGAGAACGGTTCATGTTAGCGTTCTAAAATTTATGTCAATCGTTTTCTAATGTAAAATTACGTAAGAAATGTCTATTTGTGTAACTTTATTAGCGGTTTTGATTTTTTGACGATTTTTTCAAAATTTCACTTGAAAATTTAGGGGTGTTCTGAACATTCGATTGCGTATAAAAACAATAGGTTTCCAGTGTTTACGGATTGTGATTTTTGTACCAAATTTCATTCGAATCGGTCCATTCGTTCGTCAGTTATCGTCTCCACAGCCTCACTGACACACACACACACACACACACACACAGACACACACACTCACACACACACACACAGACATCACTTCAAATATGTTTGATTCGTGATCAGGGATGCTTGAAATGTGCTCTCCCGTCGAAAACTCGAATTCGAGTTTTCGACGGGAGAGCACGTCACAATACTTTCCTTATACATATGCATATAAGGAAAGTCATGAATAAAAACAAATTATTTTTTCATTTTGCGACTAGGCGCATTTTAAAATGGCACACTGTCTTCAATGATTCCAAAGACTAAAATATATCGAGAACGGTTTCTCTAGAGTCTAGAGTAATGTCCTGAGTTGGCTTCATTCGTTTTGTCATCAAACATTACGTATGAAACAGGTGGTTAATGAATGTATTTTAAATTTTGTTTCAGATGTCGTCGATTTTTGAGGACCATTTTGAAAAAAATAGCCGGCTATATTTTTTTTCAAATGGTGACAAAATTATATCAGCGTAAGATTACTCGCATGTGACTTTGAATCAAAACAGGAAAAGACCCAATTTCAGGAAATTTCGTTTGATAGTTACTTTCCTTATATACATAATGTATAAGGAAAGTATTGTGACGGGGTCGAAAATTCGAATTCGAGTTTTCGACGGGAGAGCACGTTTCAAGCATCCCTGATCACGAATCAAACATTTTTGGAGTGATGTCTGCGTGTGTGTATGTGTGTGTGTGTGTGTGTGTGTGTGTGTGTAAAAGTATGTGTGTGTGTGTCAGTGAGTCTGTGGAGACGATAACTGACGAACGAATGGACCGATTCGAACAAAATTTGGAACAAAAATCACAATCCATAAACACTGGAAGCCTATTGTTTTTATACGCAATCGAATGTTCAGAACCCTCCTAAATTTTCGAATGAAATATTGAAAAAATTCTCAAAAAATCAAAACAACTAATAAAGTTACGCAAATAGACATTTCTTATGTAATTTTTCATTAGAAAACGATCGACATAAATTTTAGAACGCTAACATAAACCGTTCTCGAGATATTGTACAATTTTTCAAAAAAATTATCAAAAAGTCATAAAATAAAAATATTTCCTATTGAGAAACATGTTCACTTTTCATATGTAATACCATGCGATAAATTGGGTGACATCATTCTCGTGGATCTTGCTCGTTCCATTCATGCAAAAAGATACTTTAAGTAATACTTTTGTATTTGAACGCCAATAGTCGTATATCTGCTGTAAGAATAACTTATTTCTTCATCCATAACGCTTGGCGAGATTTTGGCGACGAATTTGGCAGAATGTCGCCAACTTGGCGACTTTTTGAAATGTTGCCAAATTAACGAAAATCTCGCCAAATGGATAAAAATGACGCTAAATCAATGAAAATGACGACTAATTGTCGAAAATTCAATATCTTGGAAAGAATATTAGTATCTACTATAAGAAAAACCTATTTTTCTTTACTGTAAAAGTAGTAAATTCATTACATTATATAAGGAAAGTCATGTGTTGCCCACATCAGATTTTTTTTGAGTTAGAATAGAATTCGACGGACAAGCAAATAGGTGCACACGCAAGCATCATGCTAAATATGCTATGTATCTTAAGGGCCCTAAACATGGAGATCACTCGAAAACGCAAATGTACCACTTTTCGACCGAATTTCCCTATACATTACCATATACAGGTATATATTATATTGTTGGGAAAGTACAAATACTAAATTTGCGGAGGGAAATGAGTGATTAACACTGTTACTCATTATAGATTGATTTGAAACATTTAGTATGATGATATGAAGCATTTAGTATAATGATATGAATTATTGAGAAATATGATATGAAACATTTAATATGATGGTATGAAACGTGATTTGAACATACAGTTTTCGTATATTTCGAATAGGATTGATATGTGTTGTGTGTGACGATGAGTACAAGTTACCTAGGGAAAGGTTTCATTTCTTTTTATTCAATATTTATTTTTTTTATAATTTTCTTATAAGAACTGTTTTATAATAATAACTGAAAGAGAATTTGAAATAAGATGATACAATACATATTGGGATTTGTATTGATTTTGGCAGATACATTTATGCCTATAACATCAAAAAGCCAATTCGAACGATGAAGAGCTTATAGGCCCTCTGAGAAAAGCATGTAGCTCGTGAGAAACAAAATTTGATAAGTTTCTAGAACTTGCCAAAAGTCGCCAAGCTGGCAGTATTTCACTGAATTCGTCGCCAAGGTTGCATATTCTGTGGCAACTTGGTCAAATTTCAACCCTTTTTCAAATTTCAACAATGCATTTTAGTTAAGTTTTCGTCACGATATGATTGATGCCTCTTCCGTTACATACTGTCATCTCATTCAAGTCGCATTTCTTTCAAGATTTATTCTACCCCGCGCCTTAAGATGTTTCACATCCGAGAGAGAGGGTGTTTGCCTTTTACAAATATCTATTTTTCTTGACGTCATTGATCAGTATGATGGAGGGTCCCTTAATGTTCAGCGGTCACAGACGATTATCGAGGAGCTTTATGTGCCAGACTGACATTGGTTAAGAGGAGTTCAAAATATGCCGTATATATTCAAAATTGTGCAGGAAGTTTTTATGCAGAAACGGATATTACCTATTACTGACATTGACATAATCTTCGAAAATAATAAAAACAAATTTTTACTGAACATTATAAGATTAAGAAAATTTTGTTAAAAATTATTGAATGAAAACAATATTAAAACTATTCATAAAAATTATTGACATATAAAAATCTATCAGAAGACAGATTTAATAAAATAGGTGTAATTTAGTTAATAACAATTTAAATTACTTAGTGATGTAAAATTTTGAGATATCCACAATAGTGTTGGAAATATAAAAATCACAAACTAGGATTTTCTTGCCATTTATCGGAAAGATATTTTTAATAGAGGGTAAAAAAGAAAAGGATATAATACACCCCTATTTAAGAAAAATTATGCATATCTCCCTTTTGTGGTACAAAGACGAAGTAAACTAGCTTCAAAACTAGATAATCGCCAACATTTCATCTATAACTACAAATACTTTCTCTATAACACAGAGTACATCTAAAGAATGTGTTGAAATGAGATCAAAATTCTACTATTTAATGGAGTTAAACCCAATTGGGGAGTTCCTAAATAAGAATTTGGATTTTTTTAATAAATCCGTTCCTCGGTTCACTGTTTAACGTGCATTGTATTTGTATTGTATTATATTATATAAACACTAAGATCCAGTTTATAAAAGAAGTGACCTTTGGCAGATGAGGTCATGTAACCGATGATGTCATTGGGCGAACTTTGAAGCGGTGGCGTAATGCGAACTTTGACTACATCATGATTGAAACAGTGACGTAATGTCAATATTTGACATAGCGAGTGTATGAATTTTATAGAAGGTGCTTCCCCTAGTGGATGTTCGAAGAACTAGAGGTGCGTTTTTAATGTTCCACGGGGTTTTGGACCCATTTTTCTTTTAAAAATTTCAATATTTGAATGAATTTAGTAAATTGCATGGCACTTTTCAAAAAACGTACGATTCTAAAACCATGCGGCATGTATTTGATAACCCAAGTCGTTATCTCCCCAAAGAGGATCTTAAGCGGCCTGGACCTCCTAGTTACTCGTAAATCTGTTAAGTGTGATTTCATTCTCTAAATAAATTCAAAGTCAAAATTCACAATTTAAGGGTCTTAGACCCCCTCTAGTTACCCCAAAATTCACTAAGTGTGGCTCCATTCCCTAAAATTGTGACATGTATCCAAAAACCAAAGTCGTTATCGCAATTTAAAAAATCTGATATGGGCAACACATGACTTTCCTTATATAATGTAATTAATTTACTACTTTTACAGTTAAAAAAAGTAGGTTTTTCTTATAGTAGATACTAATATTCTTTCCAAGATATTAAATTTTCGACAATTAGTCGTCATTTTTATCCATTTGGCGAGATTTTCGTTAATTTGGCAACATTTCAAAAAGTCGCCAAGTTGGCGACATTCCGCCAAATTCGTCGCCAAAATCTCGCCAAGCGTTATGCACTAAGAAATAAGTTATTCTTACAGCAGATAAATGACTATTGGTGTTCAAACACAAAAGTATTACTAAAAGTATATTTTTTCATGAATGGAATGAGCTAGTTCCACGAGAATGATGTAACCCAATTTATCGCATGGTATTACATATGAAAAGTGAACATGTTTCTCAATAGGAATTTTTTTTTATATGACTTTTTGATAATTTTTTTTAAAAAATGAACAATATCTCGAGAACGGTTCATGTTAGCGTTCTAAAATTTATGTCAATCGTTTTCTAATGAAAAATTACATAAGAAATGTCTATTTGCGTAACTTGATTAGTGGTTTTGATTTTTTGACGATTTTTTCAAAATTTCATTCGAAAGTTTAGGGGGGTTCTTAACATTCGATTGCATATAAAAGCAATAGGCTTCTAGTGTTTACGGATTGTGATTTTTGTACCAAATTTGGTTCGAATCGGTCCATTCGTTCGTCAGTTATCGTCTCCACAGACTCACTGACACACACACACACACACACACATACTTTCACACACACACACACACACACACACACACACACATACACACACACAGACATCACTTCAAATATGTTTGATTCGTGATCAGGGATGCTTGAAACGTGCTCTCCCGTCGAAAACTCGAATTCGAATTTTCGACCCCGTCACAATACTTTCCTTATACATTATGTATATAAGGAAAGTAACTATAGGCTTCCAGTGTTTACGGATTGTAATTTTTATACCAAATTTCATTTGAATCGGTTTATTCGTTCGTCAGTTATCGTCACCACAGACTCCTGAAACACAGACACACACACACACACAGACATCACTTCAAAAATGTTCGATTCGTGATCAGGGATGCTTGAAACATGTTCTTCCGTCGGAAACTCGAATTCGAATTTTCGACCCCGTCACAATACTTTCCTTATACATGATTGCATATAAGGAAAGTAAAAAGTGATATTCGGAACTAATTTTAAATATAGAATAATATCACTACGTTATAATGAAAATTTGCACAGTTGGAGAAATACATATTTTTTATTCATCTTAAATCAATTTGAATATTCTTAGATAATTTGACATGAACTCAAAAATGAAGGTGTGTTAGTCACGTGACAACATTGTTAGCAAACAGCGAAATTCCTATTTTGTATGAAGTTATATTTACACCGAATTGAGAGAACTAATGTTTTACGTATCATTTATCTTGAGAACACATTTTACATATCCTCACACTAAAAATTGCTGTGTTATGTAAATTCAGGAATTTTTTTCGTCTGGTTACCGCCAGACTTTCAAATTTCGCATACATTGCGTAGAAACAGTACTGAAAACGAAAATTGCGGCAACCAAAATACAAATTGATTTTTAAAAATGATTTTTCATGACCTTATCTTATTTATAATTTTGTTTTTTATATAACGACTAATGTGTAAAGATTTATGTGTTTTATTTAGGCAATTTTATATCATTATTTTTTAATTCAAAACCGAAGGACGCTAAAATACACCTTTCTATCTAACTCTAAAAATTTGTACGTATTTGATCTCAAATAAAACAAATCTTAAATAATTAAATAAGCTCTCTTGCTAAATAAGTGAATGTTTATAATATATTTAAGTATAGATGACAGGATATCTTTGTTTAGATGCTATTTCCAGCCGTTCTCTAAGGTATTAGAATGCAAGATTTAAATTTTTCGAAAGGAAGGCGATATGTTCTGAAAAGAATAAAAGGATTTTCTTGAACTCGGGTCTGTTCATTTTATTAGTAAAGAAAACAACAAGCCTATATATTCGCATCATTATTCAGTCATAAGGAATCTCAAACTTGTGTTATTAGTTTCCCACAATTATGTTGTGTGAAACTTCCTAAGTCGCAGCATACACTATAAAACATTTCAAGCATGCTAATAAAGGTTTCAGGGGGATCAGCTGTCCGTGATGGGAAGTAAGGTTTCTGATAGTTATGATAATATATATATTTATATATATATATATATATGCATGTATACACTTGGTGAAAGAAGAAGGGTTCATGCCACATGGTAATACAAATTTCCTTAATATTTCTTATCTTCATTATTTTTTCATCTTTTGATGTCTGCAGTCTGAGTTTGAGCATTTATAGTAATGTACTACTGCTCAATCTGAAACAGATATTTGTTTGGATTAATTAGAATTAAATACTCAGACCTGAAGATGAATTTAATTCTGATTAATCATCGAATTTGGGCCGGTGCTGTTCATTTCTCTTATCGGCAATATGGCCGTGGTTTTGCTTCTATGGTTATATTAATATTACTTGAATTTTTATTATTACATTTTTCTAATACATATATATATATATATATATATATATATATATATATATATATATATATATATATATATATCACCAATTACTTTTGGAACTGTTACTATAGGATTTAAGGAGTTAATTCATACACCAATGCTGCGGGCGAATAGCTACTATTTATACTACATCAAATTTATGATCACTTTACTACACAACGAACTCATATAATCAAATATAGTTTAGAACTGATTCATAACTTAAAACAACTGACATACATGGTATTAAAACTTTTGATTTCAAAGACCTCCTTAATAACATTGATATTCATGATTTATTTAAAGTCATACTGTTGTGACATGTCACAACACTTTATATTATTATTCCAAATTAACATTTTTTTTTATAAATCATTAAATATTTTATTTTACTTTATTATTATTCCAAATTATTCTATTCAAAATTGCTTTTATTTTATATACTCATTAATAGGCCAATTGACTCTTTTATTAAATTAAATCATTACGTGCTGCTATCAGTTCATGTTTTTATTCGTACAGTGTACGCCCTTTTTAAAAATGACTGAATACGCGCACACTGTTTCAATTGGTAAGATCTCGTTTCAGACGAGATACGGAAACTTGTTTCTTCTGGCTCTCACCTTTTTAAACTCCTTGGTTGAGCGAGAGTTATGTTTTTACGAATGGCATCGTCCGGTTTTTAGGCGGGAGATTTTCTTTTATGTGAAAAGTGCTGACTCGGTCTTCTCTCAAAAAAAATTCTGGTACGTGAAGGTGTGAAATTTTCGGCAGGAGTGCCATTGGCACTCCTGGCTCTAATATAAGTTCTATAAATGTATATTAAAATCTAAAATCATCAAGACACTCAGTTAAGTATATGTATGTATTGTGTATGAAAAGAATGCAATATTCAAGCAGCAAGTCATTTGTGTCATTCTTGAATCAACTGTAATATTTGCAAATAATAAATTTCAGTATGTCGAAGTTTGTACAAAAGACATTATATTCTCTCAATGCTGTACTCAATAACTCTGATATTTTTGATTCTGAAAAGAATAGATTGCTAAGTAAAAAAAAAATTTAGAAACTTCAACTTTTTCTTTTCGTAAAATTGAGAAGGTGGAATCAAGGCATGAAGAGGAAAAATCATATTTTAGCGATTTTCTATGACTGAGAAAATGCTGTGGTTATTATCTTTTTTTTTTTGATGTGTCTATTACAGAAGTAGAAGAGATGGTTAAAATATGTATGGTCTGTGAAGTGATAGGCTACAAGGCAGATTTTATTTATGTTCATTTCTTGAAATTTGCTCAGAAAGGAAATTTTCAACAGCTGGTGATCTTGCTCATCAACATTTTTTTTTAAAGGTTGATAATCTTCATACATATCCAATTTCAAGAGAAAATGCTGTGGTTAAAGTAATTTTGACTTTAGATGCTTAAACAACATAAAATAACTAAGGAACTTGAAAAACTACATTAAAATTTAATGAATGATTTAGTTGTGACTAATATTTACAAGATAAAAGGAATGTTTACGTAATTTTAAAACTATAATTATTTCCTTTTTATATATATATAGGTCCTGAATACAGGTATTTCTCTAAAAAAAAAAATGTTAAAACTAATTCATATTATATTATTTTATGTATAATTATTTAGGCGCTCACATACAAATGGTTTTTTTTTTATTATATAAACACAAAGCATTGTTCTACTTTTCAAAATTCTATTCCCCACTATCAGGTCCCATTACATTAAATATTTAAAATAATTAATTTCCCTTTTATTGTATGTGAGTGTCCGACCCAATCAGGTGTTGAGATATGATCGTTCAATTGATTTTGTTTTCTTTAATTAAGTCTTTTGAATGGTTGTATCACAACACATACTAAATTTATATGAACAATTTACTCAATTAAAATACATCTCTATTCCAAAATTCAAAACATTGTTGTAATTCATCCTGTTCAACCAGTATCTCTCTCAGGGTAATTGCATACACAAACTGAATAATGGAATTCCACAGAGAGGAATCTCATCCACAATGCTGGCCAGCCTTTGTCTACATATTTACGAACTTCAGTGCCCTTTCAACAGTCACATTATGTACAGATTCATTGATGATCAAATTATTATTAAAATTGCTAATGATGCCACAATGTTGGACTTTCAGTTTTGTCCTCCTAATCTACAACTAATTGAAAATGTATACACATCACAATGGATCAATTGCCTAGACGCTGGTTTAGAAATTCAAAATGCAGACACATTAAAAATTAAAATATACGACAAAACTGAGTGATATGGCTTCAGGGTAAATAAAATTCAACATTGTTCATCCAGTCTATCAGAGTCAGTGTATAAGGATATTATAGATAATCAGTTATTAAGAAAAATAGTGTAAGAATTAAGTACACCATGTTAATACTGAGAACATCTTATTGAATTCATTGAATTCATGAGCACCACTATACAAAATGCATGCCCGCCAGACCTTATTTTTTCATTTATTAAAATACAATTTGATATTAAATTCAAAACCTTGCTCCAATTGCAGTAACACATAAATAAATCAATCTTAGATATTTTAGAATAAAAAAATATTAAACAATTTATCATCTTCATGTTTCATTTCCAACTGTTACACTCTTAGTCTATGAAATTAACTGTAACTTGTTTTGAGGTGGAAAAAGCTTAGTCAGTATCACTTGCTCTACAATGTTGGAAGTACATGGGGTAACTCAGTTTATGTTGTGTTATTATTCTTATTCTTATTCTTTTTCATCTTGTACATAACATGTATTCTCATGAATACATAGCCATACGCTGGTATATTTGATTATTTTATTTGGCTATTTTTACTTTCCTTCTATACATAATGTATAAGGAAAGTATTGTGACGGGGTTGAAAATTCGAATTCGAGTTTTCGACGGGAGAGCACGTTTCAAGCATCTCTGATCACGAATCAAGTATTTTTGAGGTGATGTCAGCATGTGTGTGTGTGTGTGCGTGTGTGTGTCAGTGAGTCTGAGGAGACGATATCTTACGAACGAATGGAGCGATTCGAACGAAATTTGGTACAAAAATCACAATCCATGAATACTGGAAGCCTATTGTTTTTATACGCAATCGAATGTTCAAAACTCCCCTAAATTTTCGAGTGAAATTTCGAAAAAATCATTAAAAAATCAAAACCTTTAATAAAGTTACGCAAATAGACATTTCTTATGTAATATATATATATACATATATATATATATATTTATATATATAGGCAAAAATAACGAATCGGCAGACATTAATTATCTGAATATTTTAGAAATGAAGCTGGAACTTTCATGAATGCCTGTAATTGTGGCTTTTCTTATCATTTTGCCGAAATGATCAACAAAGTAGCTAAAAAAATGAGCAAAGGATAGAAAATGTTTTACATCAAAGAAATGCATAAAGGGGGGATGAAACGAAATTATGCAACAGAAGTGCCACTATACTGATCGACACTTGCGCTATATATATTGACGATATAAAACCCACTGTCGAAAACCTAGACCGTCCGGTTCATAGAGCAGCAATTTGGGCGCCAGGTAGAAACCACCGTGTAAATATTCTTCCGATTATATATACCCTTTAGCGTGTATTAAAAAACAATTTGGATAGAAAAGTGCCAAATATTTCAATTTTGGATTCAATTTTTTAACATGTGCGGAACTTTTCAATATTCGTGGCAAAAAGAAATGGACTCCCTTATGATGATGTCTTGCACATTCCGTGCGACGTCTTACTGGTACGTAGGATATACTGAACTACTCGACGTAGGATATACTGAATGAATGCAACCATTATACTCAAGGTCAACTGCGCTATACGGGTACTCTGATAGTAGAATAGAGACCAGTGAAGGATATAGACCAGTAGGATTCCTATAATATAGGCTGACCCATGGTCGCCATGTTATATCACACACTTGGTGAAAAGGGTTGAGAACCAGCGCAATTCTCCTTGGAAACGGAGTGGAACCTAGGAGGATAGACTACATATTCTCTCCTCAGACGTATACATTATTATACATATGTACACATATGAATACACATATGTATTCTATCCTCCTAGAGTGGAACGGACCTGTATTGGCGCCATTACCGCCGACTGCGGCGGAAAACGATATTCTTCCTTTCATCTCTTCAACGATTTATCCGATTTTCTTCTTCTTTTCTGTGTATTCAGGAATCTAAACATTCGTATCTCTTTTCGGAATTTATTAGAGCAATTTCCGGCTGAACATCCTCCCAGTGTACTGCGAATTTATACCACAATGCTCGATATCGGATCACTGCGCAATTGAAGCCAATGGGAAAGTAGGATATAAAATGGCGGATGCGCCAGCTCTCGATATAGGAGCCTTAACGCTCGTATGCACTTATGCCGATCACACGTTCGCCCTGTGAAGAACGTTGCATTTAAACATTTCATAGTCAGAAACTTTCTCTATTGTGATCCTCTTAGGATTAAGTAAACTGCATTCTTTAACTATATTGAAACTCTATACTCCCCCTCCCCACCACCACCACACCACACCAAATAAAAATAAATAAGTAAAAAATGTAAAAAAAAACAAGAAAGATCAATCATGCATAAGCATTGATTATGAAACACTTTCCAACTGAAATGTAATTTCATTTAAAAATTTCTAAAATGTGATTCATTCAGTGGTAATATCTTTTACATTATCACAGTACTACAGTAATTTATTATACTTAAATATTTAAAACTGTATCGAAATATAAATCATCTGATTCTTTATGCAAAATCAATGAATATTTCATTCATATAACTTGTATTCCAGACTCCAGAGCTAAATAATTTTGTGTGAAAAAAATTCAGCAATTCTTATGTAATTCATCTTACAATCGCTTGAGATATTTGCATTCTGCATATGTTAAAATTAGGCTTCCTTGAAGAAATAATAAAAGTTTAGGGATCATTTAAAATCACAACTATTGTAATTGCATAGGCACGGAATTTAGATACACAGATAATACACAGATAATATATATGTGTATGTGTATGTACTCAAAGTATTGGAATCGTGCCGAAGATCGGAACTCGAATTTTCAAAGTATCTACACGTTTTGGGACTTCTAGAACACGAAAAAACTACTTTTAGGAAGACGTCTGTGTGTGTAAGGGTGTATCTGTGTATGTTTCTGTGTGTTTGTGTGGATATTACATCCACTCTAATTGAAAAACTAATGGACCGAATTTCATACAATTTGGTAGGTATGTTTTTTGTGGGAAATCCTGATGCTCATTAGATTATAGTACGATTCGTAATAAAAGAATCTGCCTTCTTTGCGAAATGGCCGCAGAAATTGCCTTTATCCACTCTAGCTAAAAACTAATGAACCAAATTTAACAAAATTTGGAGTATAATATTTCAATAAACTACAAGTGATTTATATACCAAATTTAACAAAATTTGGTATATAAATCATTTGTAGGTTATTCTACTACGATTCGGGAAAAAGGAACGGGCTATTTTTGCGAAATGGCCAGCAAAAATCGTTATATATAAAAATAAAAGACTACGTGTGCTCAATTATATCAATTAAATTCCTATTTTATATGTGATTTTTGACAACAAAAAGAATAAGACTAACCCCATTACTCTAGGACTAGCCGTTCTTGAGAAATTCTAGTTTTTTCGCGTTTTCGCTACGTCACCTTTGACAATAAGTCCAGTTATCAAATGAGAACCAAATTTAAGTTTAACGTGTAAATTCAATGTCATTTAAAATACTTATGTTGTGCAGATAAACTCAAATTATCATTGAATAAATAAAGAGAACGAATATGAGTCTGCAGGGAAAGACATGTGCTGTCCACATCAGAATTTTTAACAATATTACAACAATGATTTATAAAAGTGAACGGGGATTAATTGCGGGTCATTTCGAAAAAAATGTATGATCTATATTTAAAGATCCACCAAATTGCTGTAGAATAAAATGTTCTACAAATTTAAACTGTGTACTAAATTTTAACTCTCTAGGACGTAGGAAAGTGCATTTAAAATGCCATCAATTAAATTTATCATGAAGAGTTATATAAAATTTAAAAAAAATGAAAAATTGTTATCTACCAAATTATTTTAAAATATGAAGCCACTCCCATATGCAAAACGTTTTAACAAATGGAGAGATATTTATTATATAATATCTCTCTCTTTTCTTTCTGGAAGATATTCCAAAGTCAGAATTTAATTGAATTTGTTTTTTTCCCTATATTAAATAATTTTTTTAATTAAAAAACTACTTAACATATTTTACTGAATTTTTTTTTATATATTCTATGGGATAATGTGAATATTTCCTAAAAATTTCGAAGCAATTCGTGAATTTTAAATTTACTTAAAAAATGTTTGAAAAATTAGGTCCCATAGGGTTCAATGTATTTCATTTTTTCAACCCGGGTTCAATAAAAAACTAATTGGGTGATATTATTTATTTATATTCCCATAGGTCCTACAGACCGTCTGAACAACATACTAAAATTTCATTTTGATAAACTCATTTTTACGGCAGTTATCGTGCTAACGGACAGACAGACAGACAGACAGACAGAATGAACAAAGTCATAAACACTTTTCAACTTTGTTGTAAAGTGTTAAAAATCGAAATATATTTTATATATCTTGTACCATCTTCACACACAACACATATTAACCTTTCCTCATACCAAATAAGAGAAAAAAGTGATGTTTTACATTAATCTATAACAAGTAACGAAGTTATTTACTATATTTTGTAATCTGGAGGGAAAGCCATATGTTGGATAAATCCCATTTTTTAACCAACTTATCTGACTCGGAGAACTTATTGAATTCAATTTTATGCATTATGAAAGAAATAAAGAAAGATAAATTTGAGTCTGTAGGAAAAGTTATGTGCTGCTCACATCAGACTGTTTTTAACACTTTACAACAAAGTTGAAAAGTGTTTATGACTTTGTTCATTCTGTCTGTCTGTCTGTCTGTCCGTTAGCACGATAACTGCCGTAAAAATGACTTAATCAAAATGAAATTTTAGTATGTTGTTCAGACGGTCTGTAGAACCTATGGGAATATAAATGAATAATATCACCTAATTAGTTTTGGACTAAACCCGGGTCGAAAAAATGAAATACATTGAGCCCTATGGGACCTAATTTTTCAAACATTTTTTAAGCGGATTTAAAATTCACAAATTGTTTCGAAAATTTTAGGTAATATTCAAATTGTTCCATAAAATATATAAAAAAAATTCAGCGAAATATATTCAGTAGTTTTTTAAATAAAAATTAAAATAACAATTACACCTCTTATATGAAACGATCACGTGACCATGATATGAAGCGATCACATGACCCACTTCAAAATGATATATGGCATCCATCTTGTTTCAAAATCGTGATTTTTTTAAGTTTTTTTTAATTCATATTGAGTGTTGTATCCGTCCTAAAACTACTTTATTTTTGCCTAAATTCTGTGCATCTACATACTGAAACAACGCAATGACAATGTATTTGAGTTTAAATGCTCATCTAAATTTGATTATTTCTACAACTAAGCCTATTTTTCACCTATGTAAAATGTAAACAGCAAAATATATGGAATGAGTTGTATTAGAATTCCTGTATTTTTTTAACACAAAATAATTTAGTCCATGGAGTCTGCATGGTTGATATGAATGAAATATTAATTGATTTCATAAAGAGAAGGACGATTTTTTTCGATGAAGTTTCAAGCATAGAGTTTAATTTTTTGTAGCTCCATGGTCTTAATTTTTAAATAAAATAAATTATTATAGTATTGTGATGAATGACATGAATGGGAAATTAATTATGAATGAAATGCTGCTTTTATTGAGAGATCCAGGCGTGTTATTTTTTCTATGACGTCATTTGAATTAATTTCAGTTGTTTTCGATGAAGTTTTCAATTATAATAAATTATCGTAGTATTATCATAATTCTAAAACTATTACCGAGGAATGTATAACATTTTAGAGATGTTTAAACCAGGCAATTTATATTTCAATGCCGTCATTTGAATGAAGTTCATTTTTTTCGGTGAAGGTTTAAGATTTCAAATTAATGCAATATTGTGATAAGTTTCAAAATATTACCGAGGAATGTATTGCATTTCAGACTTGTTTAAATAAAATTGCATTGAAGTTGGAAAGTGTTTCATAATCAATGCTTTAAGCATGATTGATCTTTCTTGTTTTTTTTTTAATTTCAGTTCCATATATACCTAGAAACTTCAGAAAGAAATCCATCACCAGCAGAAGCATTTATTTGACATGGGATGAACCATTGCCACCGACTGGGCCTATTCTCAACTATACAGTAATATGCAGAGGCCCTCAAGAGAAAAAAGTAATCACCACGACAACGGCTGTGAATATAACTACTCTGGATCCGTACACGGATTACAGAATCAAAGTTCGAGCGCAGACCGAAGCCGGTAGTGGAGAATGGACTGAAGAAATAACTGTTCGAACCGATATCGGAGGTAAGGATCCCAAAACCGCTTCAGTTTGTGCACCCACATTCTTAAATAACTGAATATCTCGTTCATTAATATTTCAAAACCCCAAGCAAATCGTGACGTATTCTACGTCGCTAACTTAACAATAACCAATAACTTTATACACATTATTTAATGTAATATACTTAAGGGGACGGTGAACGCTGAATTTTTTTTAATTTATTTATTGACTTAGAAGCATAAAAATTTGCATAAATATTCCTCTTAACATTACTATATAAAATACCATTCAATTTTTTTCAATTTTGTTATAATTTTGTATTTCTTTTTTAATTTAATTTTTGTTAACGAAAATTTGAAAATGCTCCTTGCGTGTCATTTGTTCACATTTTTGATTAATTTTACATTATGATCACTCAAAAACATATTATGAACACATTTGGGTATTCATTTTTAAATCCTTTACAAAGTTAATTTTTTAAGAATATTTTACTGCATTAAAACTTAATTTTCATCATTTAATTAAGTTCTTTTTCACTTTTAATTACCTTAATAAAGTCCAATTATAAAATGCATACACAGTTTCATTACAAGGTATGAGAGGTGTCTTCTTGCCAAATGTCATGCATCTCAGACAAAAATTAAGACGTAAGGAGCATTTTAAAAATGTAAAACCTTTGAAAATTTCGTTTCGAAAAAAATGCATTTAACCTTTAGCTTACGGGTGGAACCGCGTCCATCTCAAACGAAGAACCTTCCAAAAAGTCAGGTATTTGACATACCCTATCTCAAACAGTTCGATCTCCTTTTGCAGGCATTGGCGTCCATAGAAATCGCCGACAGAAACATTGCACCTGCTGCAGCATGTGCAGTGTTTCTGTCCATGGACGCCAGTGCCTGCAAAGGGAGATCGAACTGTTTGGGATAGGGTATGTCAAATACCTGTCTTTTTGGAAGGTTCTTTGTTTGGAATGGAAGCTGTTCCACACGTAAACAAAAGGTTAAATGTGTAAAATAATGTTATATATTAAAAAGAAAAAACCTTTTTTAGTCGATTTTTGCTCATTTCAACGTCCACCGTCCCCTTAATAGAATAATTTGTCTATTAAATAAGTATAATATAAACACCTTGATTTATCTGTCTATCTATCTATCTCTAGGTGACGCTGCTACAAAATGTTGCTAAACGCGTTTCAATCACTGATAAACATTTGAATTTAAATACTAATCCAGATCCATAGAAATTATGGTGCAATCATAGAGCTTTACGTAGCGTATGACATAAGATACTGAAAGTGAAACTTCGATGTTATTTTATTTTTTATCATCTTATAAACTTTTAGAGATAACACGCAACTAGGAGTGTCACGCTCATATTGCCAACAAGTCAAATCTTTCCAGCTTCTTTCAGCAAAATGTAGACTATAAGAAGTGTTTAGAGAAGTGAAGAGAAGTTTAAAGAAGTTATAATAAGTGACTATAAGACGTGCAAAATGTAGACTATAAGAAGTGTGTAATTTATCCGTCCGTCCGCCACACTTGGCGAGAAATTTAGCAGGACGTCGCCAACTTGGGGACTTTTTTAAACGTTGCCAAAGTTGCAAAGATGTCTCCAAATAGATAAAAATGGCGCCAAATGAGAAGTAATGTTTCACAAATTCTGATTTCTGTCTAATGACGGGCATACACTCTAGTATTGTTTATTCTTTGCACATTGTTTTCCTTTATTTATTGAAAACTAGAACGAATTACTCGGGGTTGCCCGACTCCTAAATAAGCGCCTACTATTACAAATAGCTAAGTAAGTGCTCGCTACTTAAATAATACATTTGACCGCAATTTTAACCGGCTTTGATCGGAAAATTGCACGCTCTAAATCACGAGCGCTCTTAGCAAGAGCAAATACATAAATAAAACAATAGGAAATATAGTTTCTAAATCTATATTTATTTTTTTAAATATCTCTAATAGTTTTCGAGTCATCGTCTTGTCAAGTTGAAGAAGATTAAAAATTTTCCGTTTCTCAATATTGTAATGCTTAAAATCTAAAAATATAGTTATAAACATTAAACAAAAATTTGTAGCTTTTAAAAAATCCTACAAATGTATATAATTTGATTTTAAATCAAGTTCTCAGTTTTCGAAGTATTGTGGTTGTCATTTCGATGTTTTAATATTTTAACCTGGGTTTTCAAATAGGTGGAAAAGGTGTAACATTTAAAATGCCATGACTTACCCCTTGCGTACTCCTTTGTGAAATGTGGATGCATAAGAACTATATATCTTGCTTTTTTTAAGAAAAAAATCTGATGTGGGCAACACATGACTTTCCTTATATAATGCAATGAATTTACTACTTTTATAATAAAATATAGGTTTTTCTTATAGTTGATATTTATATTCTTTCTAAGATATTGAATTTTCGACAATTAGTCGTCATTTTCGTTGATTTAGCGTCATTTTTATCCATTTGGCGAGATTTTCGTTAATTCGGCAACATTTCAAAAAGTCGCCAAGTTGGCGGCATTCCGCCAAATTCGTCGCCAAAATCTCCCCAAGTGTTATGGACGAAGAAATAAGTTATTCTTATAAGAGATAAATGGCTATTGGCGTTCAAATAGAAAAGTATTACTCAGAGTATTTTTTCTCATGAATGGAACAAGCTAGATCTACGATAATGATGTCACCAAATTTATAGCATGATATTACATATGAAAAGTGAACATGTTTCTCAACAGTTAATATTTTTTTTTAATTAATGGGATTTTTTGATCATTTTATTTGAAAAATGTGCAATATCTCGAGAACGGTTCATGCTAGCGTTCTAAAGTTTATGTCAATCGTTTTCTAAGGAAAAATTACATAAGAAATGTCTATTTGCGTAACTTTATTAAAGGTTTTGATTTTTTGATGATTTTTTCAAATTTTCACTCGAAAATTTAGGGGGTTCTGAACATTCGATTACGTTTAAAAACAATAGGCTTCCAGTATTCACGGATTGTGATTTTTGTACCAAATTTCATTTGATTCGCTCCATGCGTTCGTGAGATATCGTCTCCACAGACTCACTGACACACACACACACACACACAAACAAACACACACAGACATCACCTCAAAAATGTTTGATTCGTGATCAGGGATGCTTGAAACGTGCTCTTCCGTCGAAAACTCGAATTCGAATTTTCGACCCCGTCACAATACTTTCCTTATAAATAATTATTTGTATAAGGTAAGTAAAAATATAGGAAGTTAAATGAACTTGGGATTCAAAAGGTGTTTAATGATTGGAGAGGTTTGAATAGAATAGATAGAAATATACGTATTTATGTACCGGAAGGAAAGTTTAGAGATTAACTCGAACATAAAATCTCGTTAGATTTATTATTATAGTTTAATTATATAGTTTAATTTATATATCGCTGAGTAAGTTAGTAAAATAATGTGATATTTTGACGTTAAATCTATAGTCGGAGTATCCAGATGAAATGGGAGCGATAAGTAAAAGTGATTAGTTATAAACAGATTACGACTAATTTGAAGTGCTTTGAAAACCTGTAAACAAAACAAATGAGTCAGAAAATGAAAAAAATAGAATAAAGTAATTGAACTTTAATAGAGTTTTATTTTACAAAATGTGATTCACACAAAATCATTTCTGCTCCATCGGCCTGGAGCCACTGCCGAGTTTTTCGGCAAAATTTTAATTTGTTTATTTAGAGCTAATAGAAATGTAGGTTTTCTTTTTCTTCAAGTATGTAGACAAATCTTATATAATGTTTTATGTAATGTTGTACTTTCTTATTACTTTCCTTATATACATAATGTATAAGGAAAGTATTGTGACGGGGTCGAAAATTCGAATTCGAGTTTTCGACGGTAGAGCACGTTTCAAGCATCCCTGATCACGAATTGAACATTTTTGAGGTGATGTTTGTGTGTGTGTGTGTGTGTGTCAGTGAATCTGTGAAGACGATAACTGACGAACGAATGGACCGATTCGAACGAAATTTGGTACAAAATTACAATTAGTAAACACTGGAAGCCTATTGTTTTTATACGCAATCGAATGTTCAGAACCCCCCTAAATTTTCGAGTGAAATCTTTATTATAATATACATTATATATATATATATAATATACATATATAATGTATAGTATAATATATATATATATATACTAGCAGCATACCCGTTCTTCGTACGGAGTAAATAATATAAATAAACTTAAAATTCACAATCATGTGCAAATTCCTATAGTATACTAAATGACATGCTTAATCAAAATATTCTGTTAAAATATTTAATACAATGCTCCTAAAAAGAAACCTCAGGATCTCTGTTCTCACTATACAAAATTATCTTCACGGGTAGATCTGAAGAATAAAATATCCTGGCCTTTTTTTGCAAGCAAATTTTTAAAAAGTATGGAATTGAATCAATATATGCAAAATAATAGCGTATTGTATGGGACCCGTACTACTTATATACGCGAATATTAGAAGATATAACCTGTATTATGACATTACATGTATACATTGAAAATATCAATAAATCCGTAATCTTTAAACCAGTAGGCAGTAATTAATTCCAATATGTGCCCAAATGAAAGTGCTAAAATTATATGGAAAGATAAACCCGTACTACTTATAATGTCATAGATTAGAAGATATTTCCTAGTGTTAGTAAAAGATTACCCGTATTATAATATTTAGTTTGAAAAATTTTTGCCAATATATAACAGATTACTTAATAAATTAAAAATATCAATAATCCCCGTGATCTATATACCGGAAGGCTTGATTCCAATATGCCAATATAAATGTACTACTTATATTCTCTTACATTAGAAGATATACCCGTGCATTTGTAGAAGATTTCTCGTACAACGTACAATGAGTTTCAACAATTTTTGCCGCAATAAAACAATGCCATAAGAAATTGAAAATATCAATAATCTCTGAATCAATAATCCCCGAAAACATCAATAATAATAATGTTTAAACATGAAGATCGTAATTGATATTATCCAGTCAAAAATACGATGGCAATGAAATTTATTTTATATACATATCTTCATCATTAAAATCGGAAAAGATTTAATAAAAATCTTCTTCCTCATAAACACGTTAAATTTTATCGCCAAATGGGACTGTAGAACTGACAGTCCCACTTGGCGATAAATTGACGAACCATCATTAAAATAGTATCCCCTAAAAAAACACAATTTCGTTTATTTTGGGCAATTTATCAATTTCAAAATATTTTTATGGATTTATAAATATTTTTATCAATTTGGTGACATTTTAAAAATTCGCTAAATGGGTTACTAAGTAGGGCGGTTGGACTGACAGACAAATGCTAACGAAACACCATTTCAGTGCTTTCTTTTAACAAAACAAATTTAATTTCATTGATTTGCGTCACTTTTATCAATTTCGAGACATTTCCACTAATTTGGTAAAGTTTAAGAAAAGTTACCAAGTTAGCGATATCCAGCCAAATTCGTAGCTCTAAATTCGCAGATCTGAATAAAATATCGTGATCCAGTTTGTAAATGAAAACACTAAAATATTATTAGAAGATATACCCATTCTACTTTTTTTCTGTTTAATCAATTGGATAAATGAATTTATTGGGTAAACAGAGAATATAAGTTTATTAGCTAAACACAATATATAAGCTTCAAACCTCTTGCTAAAATACATGAAAGTGATGTATGCAGTTCGCAATTAATATAATTTAAAAAAAATCAAACCATTCATTTATAAGATATATTTTAATATCCATTTATTTATTATTCAAATCGAAAAAATAATAATAATCATTAGCAAACATATTTAATTTCATTCCTTGGCCGAACAACACGATATAAGATAGAATCTTCCTCATAAAATGCGAAATTAAATAACCATTTTAATTTCTTTATACTTCTAATCGTCGAGTAAAAGATTGTGAAATATAAAACATGGAGGTAGATTTTTCCCATTTAAATTCATGTTTCATACAATTCATGATTTCAGACAGTGACTATTTAATGCAAAAATCCTGCATCAAACTCAAAAATAAAGTTTTAATTCCCTTTGACGTTTTAAACAAACGATTTTTATCCTTTCCGTTTGGATAGACCACGGAGTTGGAGAGTAGAACTCCTATAAAAAAAGTTCCGTTTTTCATTAATATCTCGACAACCCCTGGTCTTAGAAACTCGAAACTTGGGCAAAATTTATGGGGGGCTATTTCAAGGCCACCCACAAAATTTTATTAAATTCGGTTCTGCCGTTCTCTCGTGATGATGAGACAAACGAAAGTTTCGTTTTTTACTAATATCTCGAGAACCACTGGTCGTAGAAATTCCAACCATAGACTAAATTTTAAGTGGGGCTATTTCTAGGCTACCCACAAAATTTCATCAAATTCGGTTCAGCCGTTCTCCCGTGATGACGGGACAAACAGACAGACAGACAGACAGACAGACAGACAGACAGATTTTCATTTTTATTTATATAGATAATATACAGTCAAGTTCCGGCCGGTGACAGTGGGATGTGGATCCTATTTAACAATTGCAAATGAAAAACTTTTAACTATACTTAAAAATGTTATGATTATACTCAAGAAACAAGGAACAGTAATGATAAATAATAGTTACGATGTCATCAACCGACTTCCATTTTATAGCAGGGATATACGTTTCAAAGAGTATTCAACAACATCAATCTGGAAAATCTAAATGAAATTTTGAAGGAACTACATGAAATATATGACTTAAAAGAGCATATTACATTCAGAAAATACGAGGACTTGATTCGCATTGTGTTGTTTGAAAACATCTTATTTGATGGCACCAACTATTTTAAACAGGTTAAGGGTATTCCGATGGGAGGGGGATGTTCATCCCTGCTCGCCGATCTATACTTGTGTAAATTTGAAAATGGCACTCATATATTACATGAAATGCCATATTTTCGTTTCGTTGACGATGTCCTTATTGGGCAATATAAGAATACACCCCAATTTGATTTTACATTTTATCCAAAAGAACTGGAATTGATTGAGAATATAAGTAAGGAGGAAGATAGTGTTGATTTTCTAGATATCACACTAAAACATGACAGTAGATACGGTACTTATACCGTCTTATATGACAAGAGAAACAATTTCAATATAAAAATCAACCGCATTATTGATTGGAGGTCCAATTTGACCAAAAACATTTTCAGAAATGTCGTCATTGGTCACCTCAAAAGAAATCAACGCATTAATACTTTCAAGTCTGATTGCATCATGCATAATAGGAATATTATGAAGGAGGCAATAAAACGGAATTATCCAATTGGCTTCCTGAAATGTTATTATAATTCCCTATTTAATACAAAAAAGAGAGAAAATGCTTTCTTACAGGATATGGCAGAGGTATAGAACGATGAAAGTGAAAATAACGAATAGCGCATGCGTGGACTTCTGTTATATATGATGCACTCCATCTTAACCGACAGGGGCATTTGCTGCATTTCCATTCTTTCCCTTGCGATCCTGGTCGATTCCTATTTGTTTTCTTTGCACTTTTTCGAGTGTTTTTGATTTGACACATTTACGGAAGTATGGCTTCTGCATGGCATTGGTACCGTGAGTGTTGCCCGGGCATAAAAGCAGTCATTTAAACGGGAAAGAGGGGTCGCCATCCCCCTCTACCATTTTATGCCTTGCATTTGGTCATTTCCCCTCTCTTTTTCATATGAATCTTGTATGTTACTTTAGGAGAATGTGCTGCATTGCGCCAACTTCTGGAGAAAAATTGGATAACTGTGAAATAATTTTATTTTAATATGTTTACTATGCTATATATATAATATACATTATATATATATATTATATATATATAAAATCGTCAAAAAATTAAAACCTTTAATAAAGTTACGCACATAGACATTTCTTATGTAAATTTTCATTAAAAAACGATTTACATAAATTTTAGAACGCTAACATGAACCGTTCTCGAAATATTACACATTTTTCAAAACAATTATCAAAAAATCATATAAAATAAAAATATATTTCCTATTGAGAAACATGTTCACTTTTCATATGTAATACCATGCGATAAATTGGGTGACATCATTCTCGTGGATCTAGCTCGTTCCATTCATGAAAAAAGGTACTTTGAGTAATACTTTTGTATTTGAACGCCAATAGTCATTTATCTGCTCTAAGAATAGCTTATTTTTCCGTCCATAACGCTTGGAAAGATTTTGGCGACGAATTTGGTGAAATGTCGCTTGCTAAATTAACGAAAAACTCGCCAAATGGATAAAAATGACGCTAAATCAATGAAAATGAAGACTCACCGACAAAAGTTCAATATCTTGGAAATAATATAAGTATTTATTATAAGAATAACCTATTTTTTTTTACTGTAACAGTAATAAATTCATTGAATTATATAAGGAAGGTCATGTGTTGCCCACATCAGATTTTTTTCTCTTGGTATTGTATAAAAATAATTACTTTTTCGAAAATTTTCGAATTTTAGATTTTAATGGAAAAGCCTGTTTTGATATCTGAATATATTTTGAACACTTTCGGAAGGACGTCCATGTGTGTCTGTCTGTATGTATGTACGTCTGTGTATATGTATGTATGTCTGTTTGTATGTGACGTATGGACATATCATCCGGTATGAATGCAAGTATCACTACAAATTTTATGTATAAATATAATATATGCAAAATTGAGCTGAATCGAATATTTAGTAACCTGGCGATTAACCGTGACATTTAATAATTCTGTCAAATTTTTCGAAATTTAATATTTGCATAGTATTATTTCCAATGGAAAAACATGACGATTCATAGAGTACTTGTGGGAGTAAATACCATGAACCACCATTTGTACAGAGGGGATTTAAGGTTCATGATTTTGGGTATTATCACCACAGGAAAATCTACTCACTTATTGTATATTTATAGGTCTAATTTAAGTCAAATTAATTTAAACATTGCTGTGACATATACTATCTCAATTTTAGAATAATAACACTGATTTTTTGTCATTTAGAGTTCAATAGTTAGATTATCCACTTTTTTTCTTAGTTTTACAACTCTACGGATAACAGGATAGCGATAAAATGTTACTAATAAAATCTATCTATCTATCCATACGTCTGTTTGTAGATATAAAAATTAATATGTGAACAAAGAATATTTATTATCTCCATTTTTTTTTCGGAGCATTTTCTTTCCTTAATGAGTTTTTATTTAGTTTTTACTTTTCTTCCATATTGTTTTGAAAGTCGAGTTTCCTCGTGCTCGCGCGACTGCTGGGTTCTGGCTTCAAATCCCACCTGCTGGAATGGATGTTGTGGTGTCCGTTTAAGTTGTAACGTGATCCGTCTCCCCCTGGTGTGCCAGGACAACGTCATGTGATGGCAAAATGGTTCACGATCTGGCCGCTGAAAAGGGACGAATGATTAGGTAATCAAGTGTCCAGCCATTAGAAAAGAGTAAAAAGTTTGGGTTTGTCAAAAATGTTTTTGTCAACGTTTTTCATTATTTTAAGATTACCACAAGAATTGAACTTGACTGGAATTTACTTTTAAACCCTTTTTTAAAATGTTGCATAATCCATTTTTCAGCTCCAAACATTCCCAGATATTTTCGGATGAAATCCTTCACCAACACGAGTATATACATAGAATGGAAAGAACCTACTCCGTCGACCGGTCCCATCCTCAAATACACGGTGATGTGTGATGTGTGCGGTAGAGCCGAAATTTTCACCGACGAGACCTCCATCAACGTCACTGATCTGAAACCCTATACATGGTACGCAATGAAAGTTCGGGCTCACACGAAGGCTGATAGTGGGGATTGGACAAAAGAAATATCTGCTCAAACAGCTGTAGGAGGTAAGTAATTAATCTATATAATTTTTTAAGTCTGTTTATTGTTGTGTGGTATGCGCTCTGTAATAGCGTATATAAATACAGCTCTCACGAGTGCACAAATTCGGCGTGCGAATTAAATTCCATATCTGGATAAGGTGTCGTGTTGTTGCACGACAACGCCTGACCGCATACGGCCTCGATTACAAGTGATTTGGTACAGCGTTTCCGATGGAATATACTGGAACACCCACCCTAGACCCCGAATCTCGCACCAATCGATTTTCATCTCTTCGGACCGTTGAAGAAGCACCTGGCAGATCGTCATTTCACAACCGATACCGAAGTTCAGGAAGCCGTCGTTGAGTGGCTCCGCGACCTGGACCCTGATTTCTTCTATGCCGGTTTCGATAGATTCGTTTACCGATGGAACAAATGCTTCAATAACCATGGTGACTATGTAGAAAAATAATATGTACCAGTGCCTTGCTAACTTTGTATATCTCTTTGATTTCGTGAATAACCTTTTTCTCTCACAGGACTTGTTACCTTACTTTTGAACCTCCCCTCGTATATTAGCTTTCTAGATATTTAGAAAAGTCATAAAACAAACGTCAAATGCAATAAAACAGCAATTCATGGTTCAGGAAATTCGCAAAGAAATAACATTCTAAAAACATTAACGCATTCTCAATGACATTCCAACACGAACAGGGCATTGTTACAAAACTTCTGTGGAGAACTTTAAAAAAAAATCCCCGAAATTCTATAAATTATATGAATTATTGACTTCCGTTCACAGATCTTGAACTCTCAAAAAGTTAACGCAACATTTCGTCAAATTTTTCTCCAAGATTTGCTCGACAAATTTCCTGCCAAGCTAATATGACCCGGATCTATTTCTATAACCGCAATCATCATCTGTAATTGCAATGATATGGTTCATGTTAATTTTACTGCATATGGTACTTTTTATTATAAATGGATATTGCTTAAATTATGTAACCTGTTGTTGTAGGTATTCCGGAATATAAAAACTCTCTTTGAAGTCGGAATTTTAAAATCAATAATGCGGTTTGAGACCAAAAGCACCCACGAAAAAGCATTCTTTCACGTAATTAATCTTCATAAACTTAATCACCAAAAATTGGAAAATCTCGTAAATTCCATTCAGTTAACATTTTAAATATTGCTCTTTATACTAAGGTTGTCTTCAAGAAAAATTGCGAATATTACTAAATATTGCTCTTAAACATTAAACAATAAAAAATGTATTATATTTTTAAGTTTTACTTCAACAATTTTCATAAGATCAGTGTTTGTATTATTTTCGAGTAAAATACCACTGGCAACCATCGTAAGGTCATCGAAAATAGCCTGAAGATAGTGATCATTGTTTAGTAGCAGAATTTTGTGGAAATAGAGATTCAAAAGATTTAGGGCAATGATAAAACCCTGACAAGAACCTTTGGAAATAAATTTAGAAAGAGTGAAGATAGATCTTCTGTGTAAGTAACAGATCTAGTATTGAGATAAGGAAACAGAACCCTAAAAAAATAAGGAATATTTAATTTTTCAAACGTAAGGGATAATATTCCAGTTCAAATTGTCAAAAGCCCTACGGTCATCACTTATTGTTAGAGAAACATGATTACCATGGATGATATCCTCTAGTACGGTGAACAGTTTACGAGCGGCATCATCACAATTGTGAAGTTCCCGTAAACCAAATTGATTTGTATAATGAATTTCCTTGGTATTTAATTATAAATAAAATCTATTGATAAAAACGCTTTCTAATTTTTTTTTCCAGTGTTGGTAAAACACAAATCAGGCCAGAGGTAGAACAAAGAGGAGATATATCCCAGATTTATGTAGAAAAATAATTCTTCCCTTTTATAGACATGCGGGAAAATAACAAAATTTAGAATATAAGTTAAAGATTTTTCAGAAAATAGTTGGATAGTAAACAACCCATTTCAAATATTATAGTCTAAATTACTTATACCTGAGACTTTTCTATTTTTCAAATTCTTAAAGACCAAGGATAATTTTCCCCCAGAAACAAACCTCAAGCCACCAGAAGGTAACAAAGGAAGGATGGGAAAAGATTCAAAGGCTTTATCATCTTGGAAACTGAAAAATAACAAACGATTATTTTTTTTCGGAATAGCTTAAATTCAAATTATCTTTAAATTGCAGATTAATATTATGTTTTATATTCTTTGATTTATCGAAGGCAAATTTAAATTGAGTTCCAAATTTCGAAGAAGAGCCCGAACAAATTTTTTTCTGGCATTAGATTTATCAGTATTGAGCATCAATTTTAATTTAGCATTATTTAGTTTATACTTAACTTTAGCTAATTTATGCATTTACGTTTTCATAATGTATTTCAGTTCCTTATGCACCAACGGAATTTAGCAATGTCTCTATCACTAACACAAGTGTTGCACTGAGATGGAAGGAACCTTCGCCGTCAACAGGGCCTATCATTAAGTACATAGTGCAATGGAACAACTCCGAAGCTGATGGAGAAAATGACACGATTTCTAAGATGGAAGCTTTTGAAGTACCGGATTTGTTGCCTTATGTATTTTATTCATTTAAGGTTCTGGCTGTGACAACAGCAGGACGAGGTCGATGGTCGAACGTTGTAACTGTTCGGACAGATATTGGAGGTAAGGTACTTAGAGATACTTTATCGGTGTTTTTGTTTACTTAAATTGATCATACTGCTGTAAAAATATCTAAAAAATTTGACAGAGACCTTTGTTGTTGTAGTTTTTAACACATTACAATATAATTGAAAAGTGTTTATGACTTCATTCATAATCACTTTTCATTGTGTCGGTACGTCTGTCTGTCTGTTCGCACGATAACTGCCGTAAAAATGACTTTATCAAAATAACATTTTAATATGTTGTTGCGTTGTTGAGACGGTCTGTGGGACATATGGGAATGTAAATGAATAATATCACCCAATTAGTTTTGGATTGAACCCGGGTTGAAAAAATGATGTACATTGAACTCTATGGGACTTAAATTTTCAAACATTTTTAAGCGAATTTAAAATTTACAAAGTGCTTCGAAAATTTTAGGAAATATTCAATTATCCCATAAAATATGTAAAAAAAATTCCAGAAAAATATGTTCGGTAGTTTTTAAATAAAAATAAAAATAATAATTGCACCCATATTATATGAAGAGATCATGCGACCAATTTCGAAATAAAATGTGGCATCCATCTTGTGTCAAAATCGGGATTTTTAAAGTTCTTTTTTATTTATATTTAGTGTTGCATCCGTCCTAAAATCACTTTATCTTTTATTTTTTTTTTCTGTGCGTCTATATACTGCGGCAACGCAATTACAATATTTTAGTGTATAAATGATCATCAAACTTTGTTTATTTCTACAACAAAGCCTAATTTTCATGTATGAAGAATGTAAACACATCAAGTTGTAAGATGAGTTGCATAAGAATTGCTGAATTTCTTTAACGCAAAATTATTTTGCCCTGGAGTCTGCAATATAGCTGATATGAATGAAACATTCATTGATTTTACATAGAGATGCAGACGATTCTATAGTATTACGTTTTTCATTGAAGTTTTAAGCATGGCGTTAGAAAATACTTTTATATCCATGGTTTTAAATTTTTAAGTAAAATAAATTATTGTAGTATTGTGATAAATTTAAAAATATTGCCGCTGAATGAAAGGAATGGGAAAAAGTTATGAATGAAATATTCACCACTTTTATATAGAGAGCCAGTCGACTTATATTTGGATGACTTTATTTGAATAAAGTTTATTTATTTTCAATGAAGTTTTGAAATGTAATAAATTATTGCAGTATTGCGATAGTTTTAAAAATATCATCGCTGAATGTATTGCATTTTAGATATGTTTAAATAACATTGCATTGCCGTTAGAAAGTGTTTCACAATCAATGCTTTATGCATGATTGATCTTTCTTGTTTTAGTTTACATCTCTTTTTGCCTCCAAAACCAGTTGATGACGTTACTAATTTCATTTATGCTGTTTTTTCAATGAAGAATTTATATAATTTCCAAATTTTCTATTTTATCTCTTTCTGTTTTGTATAATATAAGGTTACTAGACCGATACTTACTAACGTTCAACAACACTCGTTTTATTTCACACACATCAAAAGCTTAAAAAACCAAACTTATTTTATTTTAATCCGATTTGAGTAATATATATAATTTTTGAATCAAGATTGAATTCGATATCCATAAACGTACTTGTCTAAATTCCATTTCCAAGTCCAACAAATATTCTGGACACTATTCTATGCATGCTGTAATAACACTGTTCTCCAAATTTTGAAACATTTAAATCTGTCTGCAACATTTTGAAATATATATGAATGTATTCAAAATTTCAATGTATTTCAGCATTGATTACAACTTTTCTCTGAGATGTAAAAACATTCTACAAAATCTGTGAAAATATTGCAAAATTCTCTATTTACATCTGGTGAAAAAATCCTTTTATTACAAAAAGTTAGAATATAATTTTGTGTGAAAAATATAATAAAAAAAAAGTTTAATATATTATTTATAATTGCAAGTCCTTGTATTGTATTTTCTTTTTTCCTCCAAAACTTCGCCGCTAAGGGATCTAAAAACCACCAAATTCAGATACCACTATAACAAATACTAATTATGATATCCCTAACCATATTGACATATACAGATTCATAATTTCATACATATTTTAATTGTTTAATGTAATTAGAGGTCATATGGCTAGCTAGGGGAATATGAAAATTTGTGTTAATTCCAAATATACTTATAAGGTGCCGCCATTTCCTGCATCATTGTGAACAGCTTAATATTTCTTTATTTAATGATCTTATTATTCTTTTCATGGCATTTTTATTATTCCTTATTATTTTAGAGCTCAATCTTACAATGACTTTTTAACTTGGACTGAATCTTCAGCAGGAATGTCATAAGTTAACGAAACGACGTATAATGGTACTAGAAAATCCTTTATGCAAATTGGCATTTAGTATAAGCACATGGTTTAGTAAATTATGAATTGTAAACAAGGGGTTAATTTACAAAAAGTAATTTTTAAAGTAAGAAAAAATTATATATGAGATAAATTTGATAATTCTATGGAATAACATTTTATGAGAAATTCATTCTTGGCGTTACTTTATAGAGATATCATTTGAAATCAATTACCATATATGCGTTGATTAGTCCCGGTCCCTACATTGGTCATTACATCTGAATTGATAACTATATTTGCATAAATACATATGCTCACCTGATAATGTTCCAATTTTCTTCGAGCAATTGATCTATCAATCATCCTGTTCGTAATTTTTTCAGTACCTCATGCACCAACAGGATTGAGCAATGTCTCTGCCACTAGCAACAGTGTTATACTGAGATGGAAGGAACCTTCGCCATTAACGGGGCCTGTTATTAAGTATATAGTGCGATGGAACAACTCCAAAGCTGATGGAGAAAATGACACGATTTTTAAGGTGGAAGTTTTTGAAGTACCGGATTTGCTGCCTTATGTATTTTATTCGTTCAAAGTTCTAGCTGTAACAACAGCAGGAAGAGGCCAATGGTCGGACATGGTGACTGCTCGGACAGATGTTGGAGGTAAGGTGGCTCTAAGATATTTGTTCGGTGTTTTTAATTACTTAAATCGCTTAAACTGCAGAAATAGTTAAAAGGTTGGACAGATCTCAACAACAGATATTTCATCATATACTCCAAAAGCTTAAAATAATAAAAAAGAATTCATTCTCACCCAATTTGTGCTATATATGTCAATTTGCACCAATTAAGGGTGGATTGGATCTGTATAAAAATATTGCTTGGTTTGAAATGCGCTTACAACTATGGTATGTCCTCTATCTAAACACTGACTTATGCATGCTCTAATAACATAGTTTTGTAATTTTTGAATCACTTAAAATTGTCTGCGACTATTTGGATGATATAAAGATATTTTATATGATGATTTTAAAATAGATTACAATTTTTATATAAGATGTAAAAATATTCCACAAAATGAGTGACGATATGGGAAATAGCTTATTCTGGTGCAAAGTTTATTTTAAAGACAAAAAACATAATTTTGTGTAAAAAATCTAACAAAGAACCATTTAACATATTTTTTATATTTACACGTCCTTGTGTTGTCCGTTTCTTTTCTTTCCAAAACGTTACCGCCAAACGATATAAAAACTACAAAATACAGATATTACTATAATAAATAATAATTTTTAATGATATCATTATTATAAATTATACTCATATACTTCTTTTGATTATTTTGGGTAAGTTGATAGTATGTATGTTCTAGGAATATGCCAGTTTGCATTATTTACAAATCCACTACCAATGTGCCGCCTCTTCTTACAGCTTTATAAACAAATTAGAATGTTCTTTAGTGAAAGCTATAAGTTAATGACGTTATTGGTTAAACATAGAAAAATAGTGAACACTAATGTACACCAGTGTACATTGTCTAAGTCACGCTGTTTTTAAACTTTCAGTTCCTCATGCACCAACGGGGCTAAGCAACACCTCTGTTACTAACACCAGTGTTGCACTGAGGTGGAAAGAACCTTCGCCGTCAACGGGGCCTATTCTTAAGTATATAGTTCGATGGAGCAACTCTAAACGTTATGGAGAAAATCACACGATTTCTAAGAATGAAGCTTATGAAATGCTCACATTGTTGCCTTTTGTATCATATTCATTCAAGGTTCTGGCTGTGACAAGTGCAGGACGAGGTCAATGGTCGGATGTTGTGACTGTTCGGACAGATATTGGAGGTAAGATGTTTGAAGATGCATGTTCTGTTTTTCTATTTACTTAAATCGCCCCAAACTATTGAAAAATGCTGAGAAGTTAGACAAAGACCCTTTTACCTTTGTTGGTGTGTTTGCTGTTCTTTTTATTTTCAAGAAGGAGACTATTTTTTGCTTCCGAAACCTGCTGATACCGCATAATTGTAACCTGTTGATACTGCATAATTGTAAACTGTTGATTCCGTATAACTTGCTGATATTACAAAATTGTTTCATACCGTGTTTTAAACGAAGGTTTACTTTCTAGTTTGTAATTCCTTTATTTTCATTTTTAATTTGCGATAAGTAGGGTACTCTGTCCTACTGTTCAACAACACACGTTTTATTGCATGCAGATCAAACTTTTAAAATATACTTATTTTGTTCTCATCCAGATTGAATAATACTTTTCAGTTTCCTCCAATCAAGGTTGAACTGGATTTGTATGAAGATATATGTGAATACATATGGCCTGAAATGTACTTACCAAGCATGCCCTCTCCTTCAAACACGGTGTTACACATGCTCTAATAACATAGGCTTATAAACTTTGAATCATTGAAAAGGATCGACTAGTTTTGGATGATATTAAGATATTTGATATGTTGGGTGTAAAATTGTCTACGAACTTTTTTGCTTGAAAACGTAAGAATATCTCACAAAATGGATGAAGATATGCAAAAATGCCTCCAGAAACTTCAACATTAAAAGAAAATTTTATGTTTCTCTTAGTTTCATTCAATACATCCAATTTTTGTTACCGCACACAAAATTTTTTATTGTGTTTTAATTTTCGTCCTCCATGTTAGTATCCTCCTCATTTTTAATTAATTTAGCATCTGGGTTATTTTTTCTATATTTGTGTTGAAATGATGTATCTCAGATATTGATTTTTCATTATTTTTTCACAACTAAGAAAAATCGAAAACTAACCGATTTTATACCACTTCCTCACTTCCCATTGACTTCAAAAATAAAAAAAATTGGTATTTCCCCCTTTGTTTCGATACGTCCGATTTATTTATACCACACTCAAATATAGTTAATATATTTTAATTTTCAACCCCCTAATCAATTTGAAGCATTTTAATTGAATAAAAGTATAACTGTTTGTTAATTTCTATTGCCACAACTAATAAAAAGCTGTTTTTATCGCCTCTCTTTCCCGATAGACTGTAAAATAGACCACAATGGTAATTAGTTCAGAAACTGTAAATAAATCTATTTCGAAAGTATTTAAAACTGTGAAATGTCTTATATTGTTTCTTTATTTGGTGCAAAATGCGTAAATTTGTGCTTTAGGATATGTTGGATATTCTGCAGCTATTTAAGTAATTTTGTACTTTCCCTGCAATACATGGTAATGTATAGGGAAAGTATTGGAATCATGCCGAAAATCGCAACTTGTGTTTTCGACGGATCTACACGTTTCGAGACCTCTAGAATACAAAAAAAATATTTTTAATGTGACGTCTGTGTGTATGTCTGTCTGTATGTGTGTCTGTCTGTCTATATCCCCTCTAACTAAAAAACTAATGGACCGAATTTCATAAAATTTAGTAGGTAAGTCACTTGGGTGACACCCTGGTGCTGATTAGTTTTTGATAGGATTCGTAAAAACAGAACCCGCCTTTTTTTACGAAATGGCCAGTAAAAATTTCATGTGTCAACTCTAGCTAAAATACTAATTGACCAAATTTCACAAAATTTGCTAGATAAGTTACGTGTAGGATACTTCAATGCTGATCAGATTTTGGTACGTTTCGGAAAAGAACAACCTGCCTTTTTTTGCAAAATGACCCGCAAAAATCGTCAAAATCTAAAATAAAAACTACGTAGGCTCAAATATATCCATTAAATGCTTTTTTTATACGTAATTTTTAACAAAGAAAAGAATAAGACCAATCCCATTATATTAGGACTAGCCGTTCTCGAGATATTTTTGTTTTTCCGTTTTTTCTCTACGTCACCTTTAAAAATGAGTCCTGTTACCATATGAAACGAAAATTGAATTAAAAGTGAATTAAATTTAATTAAAATAAAGAGAACGTGGATATAAATCTGCAGGGAAAGTCATGTGCTGCCCACATCAGATTTTTTTCCTTATGAAAACTCTATATACAACAATATTCACCATGCAAGCACAAATATGCAAGGCTATTAAAATGGCTTGATTTTAATACCGACACATCTATTCTGTTTTAGTTCCTCATGTACCTAAGACTTTCAATACCAGCACCGTAACAAATACAAGCGTTGCACTGAAGTGGGAAGAACCATCACCTTCGACCGGACCTGTCTTGAGCTACATTGTACGATGGAGCAGTTCCAGAGGCAGTGGCGAAAAAAACACACAGTCCAGCGAAGATTCTTACTCCGTGTCCAGTTTGTTACCATACGTGAACTACACGTTCTGGATTCGGGCAGTAACGAGAGCTGGGAGAGGTGAATGGTCTGATGGTCTGCCTGTACAGACAGATATCGGAGGTGAGAGTTTTAAACTATGAATTTGTAATGCCTCTTACTATAACCTTATATCAAACATTTAAAAATCGACCTTTAAGGGGACGGTGGACGTTTAAATGAGCAAAAATCGACTAAAAACAGTTTTAATATATAACATTATTTTACACATTCAACATTTGCTTACGGGTGGGACAGCGTCCATCCCAAACGAAGAACCTCCCAAAAAGACAGGTGTTTGACATACCCTATCCCAAACAGTTCAATCCCCCTTGGGAACCTTGGGATTGAACTGTTTGGATGTCAATCACCTGTCTTTTTGGGAGGTTCTTCGTTTGGGATGGACGCTGTCCCACCCGTAAGCAAAAGGTTGAATGCATTTTTTTCGAAACGGGATTTTCAAAGGTTTAACATTTTTAAAATGTTCCATGCGTCTTAATTTTTGTCTGAGATGCATGAAATTTGGCAAGAAAACACCTCTCATACCTTTTAATGAAACTGGGTATTTTATAATTGGACTGTATTAAGGTAATTAAAAGTGAATTAGAACCTAATTAAATGAAGAAAATTAAGTTTTAATGCAGAAAAATATTTTTAAAATATGAACTTTCTAAAGGATTTAAAAATGAATACCCAAATTTGTTCATAATGTGTTGAGTGATCATAATGTAAAGTTAATCAAAAATGTGAACAAATGGCATACAAGGAGCATTTTCAAATTTTCGTTAAAAAAATTAAGTTAAAGAAAAATATAAAATTATAACAAAATTGAAAAAAAAAATTAATGGTATTGTATATAGTAATGCTAAGAGGAATATTTATACAAGTTTTCACGTTTCTAAGTCAATAAATAAATAAAAATTTCAACGTCCATAGCCCCTTAAACTATGAATGGCATTTATTGAATCATCATTTCAAGAAGAGTCCATAGCACAATAAGCAAATGTGGAGAAAATCAGTATCTAAATGCCACGTTGTGAGTGAGGAATCCATACCCCTGCTTTTGACCCTACTACTATGTAGTGTTCAGCAAGGGTGTTCAGCAAAAGGGGTGCTTAAGTGTTCATTCGCATAAACACAGATAACCTACAGCTGCATGAAATTCGCCAAGAATGTGCTTTTGACTCTTTTTCCAACACGTATTTTGTATTTTCTATTTTACATTGAACGTTCTAGTACTGTGTCAAACTATGTTTTTGGCACGGTTTAGAAGAGACCATAGAAGTATAATCCGCGGGCAAATCAATTTAGAAGCAGATGTGATTTAGGCTTTTAGTTCCGATTTTATTCAATTGTTGAATGTAAGTGCCTATAAGTTTGACTTGAGAGATTCACAACGGATTCATTATTTTTCTCTAACGATCTTCTGAAATTAATTTATGCAACATTCGTGTGAAGTGAAACCTGTATAAGGTAAGGTACCATTTGTAAATTTTCTATCAGGTATAATGCTAATTTTCCGTGTTCAAGCAACCACCGGCTAAAGCAACTGCGATCACCGAATTTTAAATTATTCTCTGTTTATCCTTCAGCGATCATACATTAAAATAAGAAGATTTGTATGATTTAAAAGCAAAGCTTTCTTTTCCATGTATGTAAAAATTGTTTTCACAATCAGACCAATTATTTTTTAGAAAATGTGTCAACTGATTCAACAACGTAAATAGAATCTTTGTCATAAAATTAATAAATTATATAATAAATCACGCATAAATCATATATATATATATAATCTTGTGTCCGGAAATATTATGAACACAAGAACTGCAAGCGGGAGGGTGATAGGGAATCTTTCAAATATATTGACCTCTGGTTCTTTTTTCAGTGCCTACTGTTCCCAGATCTTTGGTTCTCGACAGCATAACGGATGTAAGCGTGTCCCTAAAGTGGGATCAGCCAGAATTTCCAAATGCTCCGGACCTCGAGTACGTCATTAAGTGGAATACCTCGTCTGTCTGGGATTCGAACGAGACGGAATTCTCATCGCGAGTGGTTTCGAACCAGGTAAAGATTTCTCACCTGGTGTCCAGTCTGTTGCCCTATACCGAGTACTCCATCCGGGTTTCGACCATCACAAAAGCGGGACAAGGGCCATGGACGGAAACAGTTCCATTTCAAACTGCAATTGGAGGTAAAATCATTTTTTATTAATTTCTCTTATACTTTCGATCGAACCTGCAAAGGAGTATGCGTGAAGAGTGAGTGAAGTGGCTACGCTAGACAAAAATTTTATTTTTTAAATACTAATGGATTGAAGAAAATTAAAATAATACTATTAACGGATATTATGATTTATTTATTTTTATGTTTTTGCATGAATGTTGTTCTTTATTTATTATGTATCTTATAAGAAGTAAATGAATTGATCTTATGAATTGATGACTTAACCCGACGGGAATGCAACGTGGACACTATATAAAGTAAAAAAATAAGACACCTAAAAGCGTCAAACATTTATTTACACATTTTTCAAAATAACAGAGTAAATAAGAGACATAAATATCGTTCATTATATGTATATAAGCAGTACTATCTTGCTATTTTTAAATATAAAGATGACATTTAATTGAAAACTAGCAGAATGCTTTGTGTAAAGACTGAATAAAGAAAACATAAACTTACTCATAAAAATAAAATAGTAACAAATAATCTGACAGTTGTTTCGTTCTTACAATGGGTCTTATTCATCATCTTCATAATATTTATCCAAGTTACTGGTCACCTTGCCTGAATTGACGTCATTGCGATTGCAAGCCACAATAACTACGTCTATGATCATTGCCATTGTTCTAACAAGAAAGATTAATCATGCATAAAACATTGATTATGAAACACTTTCTAACTGCAATGTAATTTTATTTAAACGTATCTAAAATGTAATACATTCAGCGGGAATATTTTAAAAATTATCACAATACTACATTAATTTATTATATTTGAAAACTTAAAACTTTGTCGAAAAAAATGAACTTTATTCAAATGATGTCATTGAAGTATAAATCGCCTGGCTCTCTATGTAAAAGTTGTAAATATTTCTTTAATTCATGCACTTTTCTTCCATTCCTTTCATTCATCACAGTACTACAATAATTTATTTTATTTAAAAATTTAAAACCATGGAGGTAAACGTAATTTAACTCTTTGCTTAAAACTTCATCGAAAAAGTCTTCTATAAAATCGTCTGCTTCTCTATGTAAAGTCAATGAATGTTTCATTCATATCAGCTATATTGTAGACTCCAGAGCTAAATAATTTTACGTTAGAGAAATTCTGCAATTCTTATACAACTCATCCTACATCTTTATATGTTTACATTCTCCATAAGTGAAAATTAGGCTTCGTTGTAGAAATAATCAAAGTTTGATGATCATTTAAATTCAAATATATTGTAATTGCGTTATTTCAGAATATAGATGCACAGAAATTAAGCAAACATAAAGCGGTTTTAGGACGGATACAACACTAAATATAAACAAGAAAGATCAATCAAGTATAAAGCATTGATTATGAAACACTTTCCAACTCTAATTTTATTTAAACATCTCTAAAATGGCATTCAGCGGCAATACTTTTAAAATTATCACAATACTGCAATAATTAATTATATTTAAAAATTTAAAACTTCATCGAAAGAAAACGAACTTGATTCAAATGACGCCATCGAAATATAAATCTCCTGGCTCACTGTTGTTGTTAAGACCCTGACCGTCCGTCCTACCAGAAAAGTGTAAGGTAACTGTTTGGACGGCCGGGAAGAGCCATAAATCACTGTGTAAAAGCAGTAAATATTTCATTAATACATTTTTATTTCATTCATCACAGTACTGCAATAATTTATTCTATTTAAAAACTTAAAACCATGGAGGTAAAAGTAACTTAACTCTATGCATAAAACTTCCTCGAAGAAGTCTGTCATTAAATCGTCTGCTTCTCTATGTAAAATCAATGAATGTTTCATTCATACTCGTATTATCTATATTGCAGACTCCTGAGCAAAATAATTTCCCGTTAAAGAAATTCAGCCATTCTTATACAACTCATCTTACAGTCTAATCTGTTTACATTCTCCATAAGTGAAAATTAGGTTTCATTATAAAAATAATCAAAGTTTGATGAACATTTAAACTCAAGTATATTGTAATTGTGCTGTTTCAGAATACAGATGCACAGAAATTAAGCAAAATTAAAGCGATTTTAGGAGGGGTACAACACTAAATTTAAATTAAAAAGAATTTTTAAAATCACAATTTTGACACAAGATGGATGGCGCGGTAGCCCAGTAGTTCGGGCGCGGTAGCCCAGTGGTTTGCGCGCTGGATTTGCACGCTGTCACAACTGCCGCCGTGTTTATGCGGAGTACGATCACGTTAAACATGTGGGTCCGTAAGTCCTTCCGAGAGGTTGGTGGTAGGGGAAGGAGGGTAGGTCCCTGTGGATGCCTCTCCCACTGGGTTTCGGTTTAAATTGGGTGGCACTTCCCGGCCGTCCAAACGGTTATCTTACACCTTTCTGGTAGGTCGGACGGTCTGGATCTCAACAACAAGATGGATGGCATTGATCATTTAAACTCGAATATATTGAAATTGCGCTGTTTCAGAATACAGATGCTCAGATATTAATCAAAAATAAAGCGGTTTTAGGACGGATACGACGCTAAATATAAATTAAAAATAACTTTAAAAATAACGAATTTGACACAAGAGGGTGCCATATTTTACTTTGAAGTGGGTCACGTGATTTCTTCATATAGTGGCCACGTGATCTCTTCATATAAAGGGTTTAATTATTATTTTAATTTTTATTTTAAAAACTACTGAATATATTTTGCTGAAATTTTTTTTATATATTTTATGGGATAATTTGAATATTTCCTAATAAAAATCTTTCGAAGCAATTAGTGAATTTTAAATTTGCTTAAAAAATGTTTGAAAAATTAGGTCCCATATAGGATTCAATGTATTTCATTTTTTCAACCCGAGTTCAATCTGATAGAATTTTAAAGAACAGAAAAGGAGGAATGGGATAGAAAGAGGAGTATAAGGAACGATGCAATTTCCTGATATGAACATGCAATACACGGCGCTAGAAAGGAGAGCATATAAGAATATGAGAAGTTAAAAAGTTACGTTAAGGTGGGATAGTTTGAAAATGGAAAGCTAGTGGGTGACCAGAGTGGATGTGGTGTCACGATCGGGTTGATGTCGTCAAGGAAAACCATAATGACTATGAGGAGAATCATCTGTAAATGTTTTCTCTCCTCCCGGGGGCCTACTCTTAGAGGGCGGTGCACGGATTTTAGCTCGTTATAGCTCTGTTCCTCCTTTCTTGGAATGGTGCACAAATCTGATGATCGTGCTCATGAAGCAGGCTATTTACAGGTTGCAGGAAGAGATTGGCCTTTATGACTATAGCCCCAGATCCGTAGGCGACTGGAGTCGAGTCTCCTGGAGGGACCATCTTCCGATTCCCGTCTGGTGAATGATTCAGCCGACTTCGCTCCCCTGGTCGTGGTCTCAGATATAACCCCTTTGGCCTCCCACTCACTGTTGGCGTAAACCCTTCAAGGTCACCCAGAGTTGCTTGCTGATCTGTAAATGTTGTCTCTACTCATATGGGCCATAGTAATGGGGACATAATTAGGAATTACATATAATTTATTGAAGAATTTTTTGGATTTAGTTTTGATAGTAGAACAGATGTTCGTGAAACTGAAGTTTCTCCGTATGGCATCATGCTTTACAGAATAATTTCATGCAATTTTGTTATTTCTGATTCTTATACAACTTCATATTAACTAATAAATTAATAAATGTATCATACGAATTAAAATAGCTCCCCCTGTTAATTGAATATAGATGCTAGACTGAATATTTCTTCTTGGTAAATTTGTTTCAGCATATTCGACTGAATTCCTCTAATTCCTAATTTGCTGTTATTATATTGGTTATATGGTATATTTGTTAGCTTCATTACATTTGTATTCTAAGGGTAATGTTATGTATAACAGTTTCTGTTGCAAGTATACAGTTGCAATGAGATATTTATTTTGGTCATTAGTGGATTTATCACTAGACAATGCAGACATCTGCCTAGCTCTTCAAATTTTTCATCCTACTGCTTCTTGTATAAAATTTCCTCTACATACCTAGTGTAAGATGCAAAGATGACGGATCATAAGCAAAATGTTGCTATATCCTATTTTATTCACCTCAAAATCCTCAAATATACCAAATTTTATATTAATGTCTCAAAATGAAATACTATGTCTAGTAATTCCACTATATAACCCTAAGACCAAACGGACGGTGTAAAGCTGTTATGATCAAAGCTTCCTACTTTAAAGTTTTAAACGTAAAGCATATAAGTTTTATATTTCCAGTGCCCGAGTCTGCTATACTACAAGATGTAAAAGTTCATCAGTCGAGAGCTGCACTTATCCAGTGGACAACAAGTGGCCCTTATCCAGGTCCTTTAGATTATTCTCTTCAGGCGTGGAAAATTCCTGGTCCCTGTTCTCACCGGACCAGAAACTACATGGCCAAGGAGTGGAAAGGCAAAAAGACAAAACAGGACTGGAGCAACGATGTCCACTCCGATATTTTCCGGGATCTGTCACCCTACGGAACATACAAGTTCCTCATCGTGCTCATCACTGCTGCAGGGGATAGTGCGCCAAGCAACAAATCAGAGAATATTCGAATACCGCCAGAAGGTATGTAATTCAACGCATATCCCATTTAATTCCAGAGAGAATATAATATAAGAAGAAATGATCATGGATGAGAAATGATAAGAAATGATTGTTGATAAAAAAAATAAGAAATAATCGTGAATATAAGCAGGTACTAGAACCAGGATAGTTTTTACAATACAGGTTACCTTCAGATTTGAATAGTTATTTCATGGCCGTATGTCTATATCGATGATCTCTGAGTTATGGATATAGCTGGGTAGTGCATGGCGGTACCTGTAAGGAGATATAGTGAGACTGAACTTTGGATCAGACAAAATTAACAGTCATTTAGTTTTTTTTTAATGTATCTATAGTACAATGTATATATGGTTCAGAATTTTAGAAAATGTTCTGCTTAAAAAGTATTCATCCTTTGCAGTTGTATATTGGTAATTTGAGGGGTCTAAAACGTTTCAAGGCCTCTATAAATTTATTGTTATCCGTAATGTCTCAAACAATATGTAATAACATTAATAATTATATAATTTATATTATCTCAGACATACAGTCAATAATATCTCAAAGAAGGAATGTACAACGGTGACGTAAAATAATTCGGTAACATCAGCTCTTCTCTGTTTATTCCACTTAGAGACAATTTGGCGGTATTATTAAAATATCCATAACTTGGCGGCTTTTGAAAAATATCGTCACATAGACGAAATAAACATATCGGAAATTTGAGTTAAGTGTGTAGTTACAGTCTCTTGATGGAAGTTGTTAATATTTTTGAATCAAAATATGAGTGAATTTTATAGCTCTGGTAGTAAATTAGTTACTGTTCCATTGGAGTAGTATGATAATTAATAATACAGATCGGGAGAGGCGCATAGTTCGCATGTGTTCGAATGTGTGACATTAGATGTGTAAGTACTGCAGTAAGTACTGAAAGGGAATATTTAACATAGTTTTATGCCCCTCATTATATGATGGGTTTAACAAATAGTATTTGATAAGATTCAAAAGCAGTAGATTTCCTTTGTTGCAGCTCCCGACGTACCTGAGGACGTAACTGTAGACTGCAGCTTCAGTTCAACAAAAGCCAAAGTCAGCTGGAAACCCCCCAAGAATCCCAACGGGCTCATATACAGTTACGACATTGACTACGGAACAGAGGTAAGATAGTTATAGAACATGTATATAATAATTTCCATACGTATTTATGTTTTGCAGACCCTCCTCGGTGTTATAGAATACTAAATCTTGGCACGTGATATCCATCACAGTACAGAACCTAGCGAAGCCGAATTCTTGATTTCGTCCTCAGGACAGAAAGAATAGGCGGGGAGACGCAAAAATATTTTCCAGGTCTTTCAATCTGTTTCTTGCTTTTTGAATTTTAACCTGTTCTTTCAAATATGCGTTACTTTTGGACCATAGTGTAAAATTTACTTAATAACTGTCCAACTTATTTGTATCTTTCCAGACTCTCAAGAAACCCTCTGGTGATCTAGCAGGCTGCACTAATACACATTTATAGTATCGACCGCGGAACAACATCTCATGTAGCCAGATTCTTTATGTCTCCCTCGGAAACGGATAAAATAGTGAGTGGGATTGAAGAGTTTTTCCAGGTCCGTGACCTAAAAGCAGCTACATCCTTGTTCTTGTAGTGTCGGCTACGGGGCAGACCGTAACTCTGAACCAATCTGAAGACTATTTTTGACGCACAAATAAATAAAATAAAACTTCAGTAAAAAGTTTCAGTTTTATTTTTAGGAATGTTAGGTTTCTCTGTCTTTGATAGTTTAGGGATACTTTTAGAATTCAAATACAGAGGACGACGTTTATTACAATTTTGCTAATAACCGATTATTATGAAGTTTCAGACGAGTCCGGTAATATCGTAAGGTCACCAAATAAGGAGGTAACTATTTGCTAATTCTTTAGGTAATACCATATTTTATGTAAATGACTATTGTTTATGGAAAGTGTATGTTTAATTTTCTCGAAGCTTGTTCTTTGTCTTCTTGGCGGAAAGCTATTTTAACAATTACTTTTAATTTAAAATTTTATTGAATGAAATGTAAGTTTTATAATTTTATGCCTGCATTCCAGAAACTTTTGTGAATAACAGTTAATATTCTAATGACACTATTAAAGAACACGAGATTATTATAGAATATTAACTTTTATTTTGAGAGGAAAAGTTTCTTGGAATATAGGCGCGGGGCAATAAAATTTAAATTTCTGTAGAAACATTTGGCGTCTGTGCTGAATTGATTTTTGATCACACCCAGAATGTTCGGAGCACAGACACTGTCCAGGTGAAAAACCCGTGCATAGGACTGAGCCACGTCCTGACGGAATTGAGACCTGAAAAACCGTACCAGATCAGTGTACAGGCCAGAGCTGTAAGCGTATCTTCTGCAGGGCAGTCTTCAAAGGCTAAAGTTTGCATCTTACCAGCAGGAAGTAAGTACATCCAAACATTTTAATTAATATATAAATAGGAGCGATGTTGTATTTAAACAAAAGATATAGTTATATAAAAATTCGCTGTAACTGATATTAAAAATAATCTGAAAATAAAAATCTGATGTGGACAGCACATGACTTTCCCTGCAGACTTATATTCACGTTCTCTTTATTCCAATTAAATTTAATTCACTATTAATTCAATTTTCGTTCTTATTTGATAACTGGACTTATTTTCAAAGATGGCGTAGAGAAAATACGAAAAAACTAAAATATCTAGAGAACGGCCAGTCCTAGTGTAATGGGGTTGATCTTATTCTTTTCTTCGTTAAACATTACGTATTAAACAAGCATTTAATGGATATATTTGAGCATACATAGTTTTTTATTTTAGATTTTGGCGATTTTTGCGGGCTGTTTTGCAAAAAAGGGCAGGTTATTTTTTTACTAATCGTACCAAAATCTAATCAGCACCAGGGTGTCCCACAAGTGCCTTATTGCCGCATTTTGTGAAATTCGGTCCATTAGTTTTTTAGCTAGATTGGATACAAGCTTTTGCCGACCATTTCGCAAAAAAGGCGGGTTCTTTTATCCCGAATCGTACCCAAAACTAATCAGCACTAGATTAGCCCACAAGTGGCTTACCTAACAAATTTTATGAAATTCGGTCCATTAGTTTTTAGTTAGAGTGGATACAAAATCTGCACAGACAGACAGACAGGCACACAGACAGACACATACACGCTAAAAATAGTTTTTTCGTATTCTAGAGGTCTCGAAACGTGTAGATCCGTCGAAAACTCGAGTTGCGATTTTCGGCATGATTCCAATATTTTTCAATGCATTACCATGTATTGCAGGGAAAGTAAAAATACTTCATTAGCAACAAACCTATTTTTGATAGACCTTCTTAAATGCTTCTACCTTCTTTCCCTACCTTTTGTGAAATCCTTTGGACAGAAAGTCCTCTACCTTTGCTGTGGTGAATGCTATGTCTTATTTTCCCGAATAAGGAGGATTCTTTTCTCCTTTGAGATATGTTGAAACTTTCTATTAACTGTATATTAGGTTGGACCGAATTATTACTTTCCTTATATACATAATGTATAAGGAAAGTATTGTGACGGGGTCGAAAATTCGAAATCGAGTTTTCGAAGGGAGAGCACGTTTCAAGCATCCCTGATCACGAATCAAATACTTTTGAAGTGATGTCTATGTGTGTGTGTGTGTGTGTGAAAGTATGTGTGTGTGTGTGTGTGCGTGTGTGTGTGTGTGTGTGTGTGTGTGTGTGTCAGTGAGTCTGTGGAGACGATAACTGACGACCGAATGGACCGATTCGAACCAAATTTGGTGCAAAAATCACAATCCGTAGACACTAAAAGCCTATTGTTTTTATACATAATCGAATGTTCAGAACCCCCCCTAAATTTTCGAATAAAATTTTGAAAAAATCGTCAAAAAATCAAAACCACTAATAAAGTTACGCAAATAGACATTTCTTATGTAATTTTTCATTAGAAAACGATTGACATAAATTTTAGAACGCTAACATGAACCGTTCTCGAGATATTGCACACTTTTAAAAAAATTATTAAAAAGTCATATAAAATGAAAAAAAATATATTTCCTATTGAGAAACATGTTCACTTTTCATATGTAATATCATGCGATAAATTGGGTGACATCATTCTCGTGGATCTAACTCGTTCCATTCACGAGAAAAGATACTTTGAGTAATACTTTTGTATTTGAACGCCAATAATCATTTATCTGCTGTAAGAACAACTTATTTCTTCGTCCATAACGCTTGGCGAGATTTCGGCGACGAATTTGGCGGAATGTCGCCAACTTGGCGACTTTTTAAAATGCTGCCAAATTAGCAAAAATCTCGCCAAATGGATAAAAATTACGCTAAATCAATGAAAATGACGACTAATTGTCGAAAATTCAATACCTTGGAAAGAATATTAGTATCTACTGTATGAAAAACCTATTTTTTTACTGTAAAAGTAGTAAATTCATTACATTATATAAGGAAAGTCATGTGTTGCCCACATCAGATTTTTTTTACTGCGACTAGTGTACAAAATAGGCTTTATGGACCACATATGCCGCACAAAATTTGTTATCAAAATAATCGAAAATTTTTACTAGATCCCAATGGTTGAATGTTTTAGTAACTCTTTAAAACGATGTTTGAAGCGAAAATTCGGCAATACGAAAATTCAATAATACAATAAAAAAAATAAATAAATAAAAAATTAACATCCAGATCGTTAAATATTTTTTCACTTCCCACGAACTCCAAAGTTCAGGAAAATTTCTTTAAACTGTAATTGAACCAATAAATCGCAAAAAATACATTTCTTTGATTTTAGGTTTTGGATAGCGCGGACAAGTTATATTATACATACCTTATAGTTCAAATGGAAATATTGCGTCATCTTACGACCCCACATTTTTATTACATATTTTCATCACATTTTTATTCGCATTACATAGTAAGTTCACACTAAGTTCATATAATATACATTTTAAAATGTGTATTTAAAGGCAGGACAAAATATTCAGATCGTGCAGAATTTTTGGTTAGGTCTGGCGTGCAAATTGCAATTGCTGCTTTAAAAGATGTAAATGTTATTTCGGTAATTCAACCTTCTTTATAGATAAAAAAATAAAATTAGAAGTCAAATACGTGAATTCAAATCAGTCATTTAACTCAGTAAAAGACGTGAACATTTTATTGAACTATTACTTTAACGAGAAGAAAATATTACATAGACAGAATTCGTTATGAAAGTGTCTCCTACATGATTTCAAGAGAAAGTAAACCCGTTAAACTAAGAATACAAAAGGACATCCACAGCACATGGTTCAATATACAAGATACCTTCATAATGGCTTCTTATAACGATTTTAGGGAAAAAATCTCCAAAAACGCATACTTTAATCATCCAAAAGATAATATAGTTATGATACCAACACACGAGAAACACTCTTCACATGAGAAAGTCAGTTATGAGATAGATGCATACTTAAGGGAGACAGCAAAATCCTAAGGACCCTATTCCTAATACCGAAGTGAAGATGCATGTCATGTTGATTTCATTAACTGGAGAAAAAGACCTTCTAACCGATTCTCTATTAATAGCCTATCCAATCAAGATATTCAGAAAATGTTGAAGTGTAAAGAAATATTCAGAGATACAGTTTGAAATTTGTCCATGTCATCCACAATCTGTTGAGCAAGTTTATTTATTTATTTATTTATTTTTCCAATGACAGGTTACAATAGAACAAATATCAATAAAATAAATACAAAGAAGAAGATTAGAGTACAAAAAACAAAAGCTATAAAATAGAATGAAGAATGAGTGATAACTAAAGTTATAAAATAGAATGAAGAATGAATAGAATGAATACAGCAGTGCAGCAAGAAAGATCGGTTCGATACATATCTTTATGGAGGTCACAAGTCGTGTCCCGTAACGAGTCAAAAAATCGCCACTGCCTTTTCTTAAAGTCGATATCAAGATTATTCTGGGGCAATTGCTACAAGAGGCCCGAAAAATTTAGTTCTCGGCATTATTACTAACTAGATATTTTTGCATTTACAAAGAAAAGAACATTACGACATTGTAAAAAAAATAAATCATGTATCTAAATGACGGAACTAATTTAGTGAACTATATTTTGAGTGTTCATTAAATATTATTTTACTACTGAAGAACTTTTATGTGGGATAAGTTATTTTAAACGTTTAAATTTGCCTCAATAATTTCTTGATATAGTTGATCTCTTGTTTTCTTTCAGTTCCATTCGTAGGAAATACGTCTCGGGTGCTGGCGAAACCCTCAGGTCACAACTACCTCACACTGGAGTGGACCAAGGATGCCTTCTCGGACTTCATGGGTGCCTTCATCTCTTACGCAGTTCTTGTAGGAAGATCGGAATCATTAGGTACGTTTGGTGATGCATGTGATACAGTTGCGCAAAAGGTATTTTAATATTTCAGAAATGACTCTGCGACAAGGTGGACTTTATTACGAACAATTTATTTACGGACAATTTATTTACGAACAATAAATGAAGAATGACAGCATGAAAAATACAACTATGGACTCAAGCGAACCCGTGGACATCATGAAATAACCAATGAAAGCCACACACAGATGACTGGAGCAAATCGGCACATAGATACGGTAGAGCCAAGGAGAGCAAAGAGGGAAGTCGAAGTTATCCCTGTGCATCAAGTGAAGGTACAAAACACTCTCGAAATTGTGTCTGTGTCAGCAAGCGAGACATAGCTTTGCTTCTCACCTGCTGATTTGAAAAGAAAAGTTTAATTTAAGAAATATTTGAACTCATTCAAAGGAGAGCAAATAAAAAAATCTGATGTGAGCAGTACATGACTTTCCCTGCAGGCTTAAATTTATTGTCTCTTTATTTCATTAACAATTCATTAAATTTAGTTTAATTGCACTAAATAACACGCATAAATAATGGACTCAAAATCAGCATAGCAAAATGCGAAAAAACTAAATTATCTCGAGAACGGCTTGGACAACGGTTTAATTGCAAAAAATAACGCCCACAATTATTTAAAATGACAATGAATTGGCACTTTTACTTCAATTTTCGTTCTTATTTTCGTTCTTACTTCTTTCGTTCTTATTTTCGTTCTTACTTCTTTCGTTCTTATTTCGTTCAATTGCACTTCAATTTCGTTTAACGGTGGCGCAGCGTAAATGCCAAAAGGACTAAAATATCTTGAGAACGGCTAGCCCTAGTGTAGTGGGGTTGGTCTCATTATTTTCATTGTTAAACATTATGTACAAAACAAGCATTTAATGAATATACTTAAGCATATGTAATATTTTATTTTAAATTTTGACGATTTTTTTTGTTGGGGGGGGGGCATTTCGTAAAAGAAGGCAGGTTATATTTTTCCGAATCGTACCAAAATCTAATCAGAACCAGGGTAACCCATAACTTAGCAACCAAATTTTGTGAAATTTGATTTCGTTTTTCGTGATATTCGTCTTTCAGCTACAGTGGATACAGGCAATTTTTGCGGGTTATTTCGCAAAAAAGGCGGGTTGTTTTTTTCCCTAATCATAGCAAAAACTAATCAGTATCAGGGTCACACACAAGTGACCTACCTACCAATTTCATGAAATCCGGCCCATTCGTTTTTAAGTTAGAGTGGATACATACATTCCACAGACAGACATACAGACAGACACACAGACACACACAGACGTCAAGCTAAAAATAGTGTTTTCGTGTTCTAGAGGTCTCGAAACGTGTAGATCCGTCGAAAACTTGAGTTGCAATTTTCGGCATGATTCCAATACTCCCCTTATACATTGCCATGTATTGCAGGGAAAGTAAAATACAGAAAAATTAAAGAAAATACCAAAAATTTCAATTTTTTTTCAAAATTTTAGTTTTGCTAAAGCTAAAAATTTTTATTTTGGAGAGAAGCAAAGTGTTGGTTTTGAACGTGACTGGTGGTTAATATTTAATTTTTCATGTCTAATAAACAGTCTAATCTTAATAGGTTTACTAGTGTATTTGTTTCAGAAATTTTAAATTTTACCTTTTATCCATATTTGTTGATATATTTTTTTGCTTTATATTCCAGGAAATGCAACTAGTGGGAAAGTGGCAAAAAGTGTTCCTGCTTGGTCTAACTTTAGTTCCGGTTACAGTGACTTTTACCAAGCAACTCCTCCACAGTGGAACCCTTTCACCAATGGTACTTTCAATTTTATATATTGTAATTGGAAAAGATCGAATCTTGACTTGCATTTAAATTTTACAGTTAAATTTTTTAAAATTTCATGTATTTTGGAGCCCCGACTTTGTTCACTTTAATCTTCAGTGGACGGTTTATAAAATGTACACAAAATTTTATACTCCAAAAAGGACTTTTACAATAATTTATATTTAATTCCAAAGAGTTTAATAAAATTTTAACAAACGGCATTTCGTAGTAAAACAGTTTCTAGATATAGTTTTTGTTTTCATTTTTCCTGCATAGTATAATATATAATGAAAGCTTTATGACGTGATCGGAATCAAATTCAAATTTTTGGCGAAAAACACATTTTAAGCATATTTTGAACTGGAATCGAACGTTTTTTATGGGATGTCAACGTGCATGTATGTTAGTGTGGGTATGTATAAATCTATGTGTGTGCATTTGAGTGTATGTATGTGTGTCCGTGAATACTCACAAATGGAGAAATTCGAAATTAATTTTAGTACGATTATGAGAATCAGTGACTTTAGAAACGCTAATGATTTTAAACTCAATCAAATGTTCGAATTAAGCGTTACAAATTTTTGAATGAGGTTTTGAAAAAAACATTAAAAATAAGAACCTTTAATGCTGACAAATAAATAGTCCATTCCTACGCATTTTATATACATATCATATATACATATCATATATATACATCATATCATATATATACATCATATACATATCATATATATACATCATATATATACATTTTATGTACATACATTATATGCATTTTATATACAAATCTTTTAACACAATTTTCGAGAATCTGCTTAATTCCATTCATGAGAAAAGATACTTTTTGTAATAGTTTTGCATTTTGACGTCTAAAATATCGCATATTTATTTCATGGGATATTCATTAAATGTCTATTGCATTTTGATCTGAATTTTGCACAGTATGAATAAGTGTATTTGTGACCCAGACCGTCTGACCTACCACAAAGATGTAAGGTAACTATTTGGACGGCCGGGAAATGCCACCCAATTTAGACCGAAACCCAGTGGGGGAGGCATCCACAGGGACCCTATCCTCTTTACCCTACCACCAACTTCTCGGAAGGACTTACGGACCCACATGTTTAACGAAATCGTACTCCGGTTGAACACGACAGCAGTTTTGGCAGTGGCGGGAATCGAACCAGGGCCTACTGAGGGCAATTCCCGCGGGCTAACCACTGGTCTACCGCGTCCTAGTATGAATAAGTATGAATAAGTTTCCATTAAATGTTTTGAGTAGGAATAAGGCATCCTACATTCAATGTTTTAATAATAAATTAGGTCTTTTTGTTTATATCACTAAGTTGTTAAAAGTGTCCGATTTCAATTTACCTGACATTAATTCAGGGCCAAAAACACTGTGAAATATATGTTATTACAACAGACATGTGATAGTCATATCAGATATTCTAAATACATTTGGTCAATCATCTTGAAAAGAACATTTTACAGAAAATTTAATTTTCAAACATTACAAAGTTTAAAATATTTCGTGTGTGTAGCACCCGAATTTTCTACAGACTCAAATTAATAGATTTTTTTCTTATTTCGCATATTTTCTTTATTTATATTCACTAAATTGAGTTATATCGCGCAAAATAAGAAAATAAAATCAATGAATAATATCAGACAATAACGTAAATGGTTGCCCCAAATACAATGTAAGAGGCAGCCGATCATTTTCAAAACAAGATATGTGTTTTCCTTCTCAACGATAGTCTGCATTTTATTTACGCATCGGTTTTTGTCTGTGATCTAATGTGTGCTCAAAAATAATGTTCTGTATTTACGAAATCAATACTTTAAAATAGATTTAATTTGCAATTTTTAAATAATCTGTTTCATATTGGGTGACTTCAAATACTTTTCACTGACTCTTCACTAAAAAAAATATATTTTTTCGATGAACTAGACACTTGAACTTGATCGTTTTTCTATACAGCGGCCAAAACGTGAACCATTTTGCTGCCAGATAATGTTGCCTCGGCGCAGTATAGGGACGGATCATATTGCACCCATTAGCCAACTAATTTTGGCCAGAATTAAGTGGAAATGTCATTGCCCGGGACAGTACCCTCCTTCCTCCACCATCAACCACTCCGAAAGACTTTCAGACCCACAAGTTAAACAAGCCTGTACTCCGGGCTTGTACTCTAGCTCCGCAAATCAAGCTCTGGTCCTCTAAGCTTGTGCATTAACCACTGGTCTATGTCACTTCGGAAATGAAATATATATATATATATATATATATATATATATATATATATATATATATATAGAATGTGTGTGTGTGCATATAACATACAATGATCTTTTCATTGTATAAAAAACACGTGTTTAAAGACTATTTAGAACACTTAATTCAAAATTTAAGCAAATTGCTTTTTGCATCGAAAAAATACCAAACTGTCTCTAACAAGTTGCTAAACGCAGAATTTTGTTTCAGTCTATTTATTCTTTCATTTTTCAGTTCAGCTTAATTATCCTTTTGTTCATTTTATTAACACTTTCCAACATAGTTGAAAAGTTTTTATGACTTTGTTCATTCTGTCTGTCTATCTATCTATCTGTTTGCGTGTTTGTCTGTCCGTTCGGCACGATAACTGCCATAAAATTGACTTTAGCAAAATAAAATTTTAGTATATTATTTAGACGGTCTATGGGACATATGGGAATGTAAATATATAATGTCCCCCAATTAGTTTTGGATTGAATCCGGATTGGAAAAATAAAATACATTGATTGGAATAAAAGTGTATGAATGAAATATTCACCGCTCTTACAGAGAGAGCCAGACGATTTATATTTCGATGACATCATTTTAATAAAATTCCTTTTTTATCAATGAAGTTTTAAGTTTTCAATTATTGTGATTCTGTGATAATTAAAAAAATATCACCGCTGGGTGTATCGTATTTTAGAGATGTTTAAATAAAATTACATTTTTATTTTAATGTGTTTTATTATCAATGCTTTATCATGTTTGATGTATCTTGTTTATTCATATATTTCTTCATTGTGAATATTACAAGGTTCGATCAAATTTTCAGATTTTTGACAAAATCTTATTATCATAAGCATCAAGAAATTTTATATCACCTGAATGCGAGATTTCAAGAAAATCGTGCTGATAGATTTTAAGCTAGAATGATTAAATATTGCGTAGGAAAGGTAAAATTGTCATACGAGAAATAAAATTCAAAAATACACTCTATTGCAAGAATACATAAATAAATAAATAAATAACTCATAAGAAATTCAGCCACAGCCGCAAAACTTAACATGTACGTATCATTTGAGGAGATATGCAAAAGATTAGAATTTGGGAGCAAAAAAAACGTTTCATTAACAAATGGTGGCAACAAGAAGATGACATTTTAGTAAATGGTAAATCCGACACTGACATCTATACAAGTCAATATTTGGTGCGGCACAGAATCATTTAATTTGCTTATTGACGAAAGCTTACGTCACTTATTGCTCAGCCAAAGATTGCGCCGCCAAAGACTGTTCCGCAAATGTTGCAACTGGTCAGCTAATTCAGTATTCTGAGAAGGCTGCAATTACTCCCCCAGCATGTTCCAGAAGTGTTCGATTGGTGATAGGTCTGGAGACGCAAATGGCCATAGCAGGGTATTAAATCCTCGAAATCATTATTGGAAAAGTAGTGTAATGCGATGGAGCATTGTCTTATTGGTAAATGGAACCTGAGCAGCTTGCTAGAATAGGCAAAACATTCGGCTGCAGAATATAGTCGACATACATGTAATTGATTTGCAACACAACTAGAAGATATTGCCTATCCCACGAGATGGCTCCCCAAACCGTGTTATGTGCGCCACTCAACGATAAATGCGGGAATGGAACACTGGCCAGTTCTGCGCCACATACGTTCATCAGCACTGAGAGAGAAACCAGATTTGTCGCTAAAGATAGCATTATCAGGATGTTGCTGAATGTTTTTTTTTTTTTTTTAACATGGGAGGAGGTCCTCTTTTCTCTTTTTTTGAGCAGATTTTTGCATAATAGAGGACTCTGGCCCTGCTCTTCAACCATGAAGGTTGTCTCCTAATTTTTGGTCCATGGAGACCTATAGACATAGTCAGCATTCGGACTATGTGTCCAATTTTTAAAGAATTACACATACAATTTGCTACTTCCCGGCCGTCCAAACAGTTACCTTACACCTTTCTGGTAGGTCGGACGGTCTGGGTCTCAACAACAACAACATACAATTTGCTGGGCCGCGGTAGCCCATTGGTTAGCGCGCTGGAGTTGCACTCGGTAGGCCCGGGTTCGATTCCAGCCACTGCCAAAACTGCCGCCGTGTTCATGCGGAGTACGATCACGTTAAACATGTGGGTCCGAAAGTCCTTCCGAGAGGTTGGTGGTAGGGGAAGGAGGGTACGGTCCCTGTGGATGCCTCCCCCACTGGGTTCCGGTCTAAATTGGGTGGCACTTCCCGACCGTCCAAACAGTTACCTTACACCTTTCTGGTAGGTCGGACGGTCTGGGTTTCAACATCAACAACATACAATTTGCTCCTCGAATTTAATAGTCATGTTGACTGAATAATTAAGCCTCGTCTTCAACGACTGTTTCATTATGCTTCGTCTTCGGAATACTGATTACTAATACCCAACTAATTGAATACGTTGTCTCCCTGGATGAGTGCCTGCCTCGCTTCAATTGATCTCAATCGATATAGACATGTCAACATAAAGCATCATTATTATTACTTATGAAAATCCTGCCATTGGACCACCAAAAGGGGTATGTTTCCTGCTACTGCTTCAAATATATGTAAGTCAAACTCTTCTTATTTTATATCACCGGCAACTACAATGAAGGCACATAATAAGTTGACAAGGATGAACTTTTATTATTAATCATGGATGATCTCCAGTCATTTGGCGACATCAGATATTGCTGTAATTGAACTTTGATCTTAAAAATTACGACCTTAATGAACTATAATAGAACTTGTATCATGTAACATAATGTAGAATTAATTCTCCGCAGAACGAGAAAGAACATAAATAATGTTAAAATTTGAAAATGCAAAAAGGAATGTTAAAAGTAATTGTTGCTTCAATATATTAATATTGAATGATATTGGTATGATTTAGATTATGCATTTGACAACTATTTGTATACTATATTTGTTGGATTATTTTATTACATATATATATACATAAACAAATAATAAATGAAATTTTTGGCCAATTTAAATCTCTTCTTTGTTGCCTATGTTCTTTTTGGAATTTTTAATTTAACTTTTATTTCAGCATCGGAGAATGAGGAGCTTAATATTAATCTATACCACTATATCATTTTTTTTTTAATATCAGAGACATTCACGGCCCTTCCTTTTTATATGTTTTCTGATAAGCATGTCTCCAATCGGATACTGTGTAGGCTGACCGAGCTCGGCACCAATCCAGGCGACTCTGCTATATGTTGAGGGGTCAGTGGGAGGCGCTTTAATGGACGTCGCCATCTAATCTCATCCTCTGCCAGTCGTCTACAAATAGTATCCCTTGATACAGAATGTATGGAGAATGGCAAATGCCTTTGAATGGCTGATAACTGCGCCATTGGTGTGGACTCCTCTCCTGACTGCATGATCCTCTCGAGCATTTATTTGTCTGGGGCGTCTTGAACCTCTGCGATGGTTACGGTGTCTTTTATGATTTTCTTATTCCACTGTTGCCAACACCGAGCAACTACCGTTCCTTCCAAGATGGCGACTGATACGCCAGTTAGACTAACCAGCTTTCCTTACGCCTGTGATTCGACCTTTCTCTAAATCCGACATTTGTTCGTAGCGCCGTCGAATACATCTCAAAAGCATTTTTGTACATATCTTGAATAAAACCAGAAAGTCCAGTTCCCATTATCAGTGACTGAGAACACCAGTCGTTTTAAATGCTGCACGATGTGTTGTCCTATTGAGCTTTGCATGAGCCTTATAACATCACTGGCGCGGACAGCTTGATCATTTGCATAACTCCTGAGACGACATTTGCATGCCGAATTTCGAGGCTGTAGCACAATTTATTATTATTTTTATTAGTGCATATATATATATATATATATATATATATATATATATATATATATATATATATATATATATATGTATGTATATATATATATGTATATATATATATATATATATGTATGTATATATATATATGTATATATATATATATGTATATATATATATATATGTATATATATATATATATATGTATATATATATATATATATATATATATATATATATGTATGTATATATATATATATATATATATATATATATATATATATATATATATATATATATATATATATATATATATATATATATATATATATATATATAATATATATATATATATTTTTCATGTTCATGTCTATGTGGTATTTTATGTTTTATAATTGAATTTTATCTTATTTGGTTTTTTCTGTTATTCTCGTTATTCCGTTGTTGGGCACAGATTGCATAATATTTTAACCACGTGTTTTTATGCAATCATAGGAACAACGGATTTTAGTATGTCTGTCTAGAATGTGCCCCTGAAGACGTTTCTGGCAGATATACTATTCTTTAATATATTTTCCTTGTCCTGGCATCTCCGTGCTCTGCTTTTCCGGCCCTTCGTCATTGCTTTTTGCTATTCACTACACGCTTTTATATTGCTCGCGGTTTGATACTGTGGTTACTGATTCACACTCCTGCACATTTGTATTTGTTATTTTAATTTATATATATATATATTGCAACAGAGTGTATATTAAAGCTTTTTTCGATGAAGTTTTAAGTCTCTAATAACATATCAGGATTAAAGTTCTGGTCCGACCCCCCCCCCCCTCCGACATTTCCTTTAACTTTAGCTTCACTTCTAGCTTCCTAAAATTCACTTCTAGCTTCCTAAAACTTAGCTAGCTTCCTAAAATTTTAGCTTCACCCTCATAAAGCTAGACAAACTCAGTAGGAAAATTTTGCATTTCTTTGTTTCAAATACCTTCTTTCAGAAATACATTGATAATAAATTCCATCAGATGATACGATAGCAGCATCAGTTATTTTTATCTGCACAAGACATAGTTCTAACAAGACAACACATGTCACCCTATTTTTGTCTCTAAAGTCGCGCTCATTTCTGCAATGATACTTTCTTTTTGAAAACTTTTGCATTCATTTTACATTCGAGCTAGATCATGAAAGAAGAAATACACTTCTCTAAGCTGTCCCCACCCTTATTTGAATATAACTCAGTAAGTTGTTTTCAATTTCGTTCTTTCTATTTTACAATTTTCTGCTGTCTGTCTGTTTATGTATTCTATTCTATGCAAAAGTCTGGATAAAGGGTCATCGGACTGACGTTTGAATAAATCTGTTTAGGAAAACGAGTTCTTTCTCACATGTTTCTCTGAAAATTGCATTAAAGTTGAGTTTTGCAACTTCGAGTTAAATTGGAGTTATTCCAGTTCTAGATTTATTGTTCGTACGTGTTTTTCGAATAAAATCTGCTACAATATTTGAAATCAAACCGAGTAATAGACGCACGATTATTGGCTTTGCCATTTTGTTTCGATTCGTTATGATCACAGTTAAGGTTTATGGTAGCTATATAAATCAGTGTACATTTTTCTAGGTATTTAAATTCTGACACTGTTTCCGTCATCGGAGAGTTTTAGAATTATTTTTTTAGGATTATTTTCTTTTTAAAGATTGATTTTCCTAAACGATAGGACATGACCTTTGAATTTATCGAAAAGTAATAAGAAAGTTTTATATCCAAATTTCTCATATTTTAATTATTTGATATATATATATATATATATAGTGATTTAAATATTAAATATACATTTCTTAAATTTCCATATATTGTGCTTATTCCAAAATTTCACAAAAATCCCATTAAATTTATAACAGTAACTAGTGGGCATAATACTTACTCTACTACTGCGAGTAAATTACTACTAAATTCTTTAAATCAAATAAATGATATTTTACGTCAGTCTAGCAATAATTATCTTATTCTAAATAATAGTGAAGAATTGAAGAATAGATTAACATCCCTTAAAAAACTAATAGGATTTCAAACTTTTGATTTTAAAGATCTTTTAAATAATATCAAGATCTCAAACCTTTATGATGTCATTTTAGCTCTATACAATGCTTATATTACTATTCAACTCAAACCAACTTACTTTCAACTCAAACCAGTTTTATAAATTTTCCTAAACTTCTTCACTTTGTTATTTTCAATAATTATATTTTTCAAGGAAATAAATTGTACTTACAAGTCTCAAGAGTTCCACAGGGTGGCTGCAGAAGCAGTATGTTTGGTAATTTATATCTTTATCATTATGAACAGTCTTTTACATCAACAGATTATACATTATACAGATACGTTGATGATCTGATTTGCTTAGTATATACAGACAATTGTGAGAAAGATATAGATTTCTATCCTGACAATTGGGTTTTAATTCCTAATGAAGCTACTATTAGTAAAAATATTAATTTTTTGGATTTAAATCTTATTATTAAACCTTATGATAAAATTGTTACTAATTTATATGATAACAAAGACTGTTTTAATTTTAATGTTAATAAAATCTTACCATTTAATTCCTGCAACTCGATTCTATTGTTTAGAAATATTATACTCAATCAGCTTTTTAGAATTTATAGATTATCTGATAAAAAATTTTATGCTATACATATTGATAATCTAAATATTACCAGCAATTTATATAAATACCCCTCTTATTTTGTAAATGGTATAGTTAAAAAAATTATATTAGCTGGATTTTCATGAATTCTATTCATGGTGTTTTATATATTAGCCTGACATCTCCATACTCTTGTTGTAATTATATTTTGTTTTTACATCCACTTATACATTAGCCTTTCTATTATTGCCCCTCTTGATTGTTTATTATCTCTTATACTTGTCTTTTCGCATTACTGTTATTTATTTCTTTCGAATGGCAACGGTAGATCATATATTTTTCCTTTGTGAATGGCAACACTGGTCTCTTCATTCTGGGTTTCTGAGATCGATATGTTCGTGCATTTGTTTAGTTAGATTCCAGGTACCTTTTTTCCTTTTATATTTTCTTCTTTATGTGTTGTCCAAATAGAAATAGTTTATAGTTATAATCTATCTATGTCTTCAGAAACATATATTTTTGTGTTTGCTTCTACAAAATACTTGGACTTGGGAAAGAGTTTGGAAGAAGTGAACAATTCCATGATTTAGACCTAGACCTTGTCTACGTGTATAGTGTTTGTGCTTGGATTTCGTCTGTTTCTCTTTTATCGATTCCATACCTTTGATTTTTGATGATTTTCTTTCAATTGATGCTTCGAAATTTGTATGTTTTTCCATTTGCTTGAAGATTTGCTCATTTATACTTTTATTTTGTAAGCTTGTTTGAAAGTTAGGTTTTTCGAGTTACAGCTTCTCACTTTTCTTCCATTGGACTTTCAAAATTTTTTTATTATATATATATATATATATATATATATATAATATGTGTGCTTCTGTGCTGCTAGTTCATTAAAAGTATTTAAACAATTCTATGCTATTTACATAATGTTGAGGTTGTATTTTGTGTTGCAGAAAAACAACATTGAAAAGTAGTCGATACGATATTAAAACACTCATTATACAAAGAAACAATTGCTTTATAGTAACTACTTCTGTAATTTATAATTTAAGACTTGAATGATTGAGTATTTTCTAATTATATTTTCTAGTTAATCAGATATTAACTAACGAGCAGAATTCTGAATGAAAGTCGAAAAACAGTTTGTGACTTCACTGTAACATGCGATAACAGGACATTTTTGGCATAACGTCTAAGCCTATCCTTTGCACGTCCGTAATTTGCTATTCTAGTTTCTGACCACACTGATATATCTGTTCGAATATTTTGAAGCTGGATTCTGCAAGGGCCTTTTCTGTTTTGGTTGAAAACCATAACTCTGATGTTTAAAGGATCTACAAGTTTTAAGATAACAGTTTGGTACGGTTTGTAAAAACGCTACCGGCCGCTTTTTTAAATGCTAGCAAAAATATAACGCCTAAAATAAAAGACTGTATGCATAAAAGAATTAATTGAATCCTTATTTTATACATGATTCTGGTGCCAAAATGAATACAACCCATTTCATTAGACTCTAGAATAAACTGTTGTTGAAACTTCGATCTCTGTTTGAAATTATTTAAGACTATGCGCGATTTCAAAACGCGGAGGTCACCAATTAAATAGGAAAACATTTAAAACTTCAAATTGAATGTAATATCAAATAAGTATATGTTTCATGTATTATTTTATGTAATCAAACTTAAATTAATGCATTAATGAATAGGAGTCTGTACCTTTTTTTTTCATATTTATCTGTTAAATATTCTAGGGCATCTGTATCGGAAAATCCATCAGCCATCCATCCTCGATCAAATCTTCTAAATTGCTTCAATTATTCATTAATTACTGTTTTACCTCCTGGCTTAGTTTTCGATTCTTAAACATGTTTGCTACTGTCGCGGACTCTCAGTACAGCACCACCAAAGCACAGTGTTGCAAATCTACAACAGATGCAATTTTTTTTAAACATAAGTATCTAATTAGATATTTATTATATGTAAAAATATTCCATTTGAATATTTTATTTATCGAAAATATTCTTACTACAGTCTAGAACTGCTTTGGAACAAGATGGCAGTTCAGATAAAGTTCAGTAACAAAGCGTTGGGGGAGAGAAGAAATCTACCCAAATAATTTGCAATCAAGTAACTTTTATTTTAATTATATATTATTCGAAGTATTCTGTGTAAATAAACTAAGGAAGATGCAGACATGCTTTTGCTCAGACCGGTACCAGACCCTCAAGTGTCGGTATATTATTCAGGAGACAATTTACCCCGGCAGGTGATGTTACATTCGATATGGAATTAAAACAGAAAGCATGCAGGATTTTATCATTTAACTGCCGTATTCCGGGTAGGTGTGCCTAAAGTGCGAAATTGCTCGGAGGAGGGAATAAGACGGTATTATTTTTCTAAATCATGCCATTTCTGCAAAAATAGTGTGGAAGACACAGACCGCCCGACTCACCCGTAGGCATGAGCAGCAGTTTGCACGCCCGAGCAAAATAGTGTGAATTTGCTGAGGACTCTAGAATGTCACTTTAAAAGCTAATAGAAAATTTCATTGAAAGAATAGTTGAAATATGGGGTTTTTTTACACTTTTAATACCCGAATCATAAAAATAACTTTTAACAAGTGAAACAGTGAAGCTTAGTTTATATTTATTCTCTTACTTATTTTCCTTCATTTTCACTTTCCTTGCAATACATGATAATGTATAGGGAAAGTATTGGAATCATGCCGAAAATCGCAACTTGAGTTTTCGACGAATCTACACGTTTCGAGACCTCTAAAATACGAAAAAACTATTTTTAGCGTGACATCTGTCTGTCTGTCTGTACAATGTATGTATCCACTCTAACTCAACTAATGTACCGAATTTCATAAAATTTGGTAAGTCATTTGGGTGTGATCCTGGTGCTGATTAGTTTTTAGTACGATTCGAGATAAAAGAACCCACCTTTTTTGCGAAATGGCCCTCAAAAATTGCCTATATCCACTCTAGCTGAAAAACTAATGGGCCGAATTTTAGAAAATTCGGAAGATAAATCGCTTGTGGGTTACCCTGGTGCTGATTAGATCTAGGTACGATTCGGAAAAAAATAATCTGCCTTTCTTGCAAAATGGCCCTCAAAAATCGTCAAAACCTAAAATAAAATCTACGTATGCTCAAATATATCCATTATATGCTTGTTTTATATGTAATTTTTAACAAAGAAAAGAATAAGCCCAACCCCATTGCACTAGGACTAGCCGTTCTCGAGATATTTTAGGTTTTTCTTATTTTCTCTACGCCACCTTTGAAAATAAGTCCAGTTACCAAATGAAAACGAAAATTGAATTAAAAGTGAATTAAATTTAATTAAAATACAGAGAACGTGGATATAAGTCTGCAGGGAAAGTCATGTGCTGCCTACATCATATTTTTCAAATTAGTTTATCAAAAAAGGCCATAAAATTAAAAAAAAAGTATTAGCTATTGTGAAATCCCTTTTTATAAGTAATATTTTACGATAAATTTTTTAACATCATTTTTGTAGATTTATTTCGTTCCATTCACAAAAGAAGATTGTTAGTAATATTTTTGTATTATGACGCCTAGTAATTAGACAACAGTCATTTATATATAAGGCATTTTCTTTTCTCCGTTTTTGTAACACTTGGCGATCATCAATTTTGCGAACTCGGTGCCATGTTTGGCGAAACACAGCTAACTTGGCGATATTTCGCCCGAGATTGATGAAAATATCATTAAAATTGCAAAAATTATGCTAAGTTAACGAAAATGACTTCAAATTGATAAATTAAATTTCCAAAATTTTAATATATGGATTCAAATGTTTATTGCGGGTGCTATTATTATTGATAATTGTTCATTCAGAGTTACGTGAAATAAGTTAATTTGGTACTTCGAATAGTTTTACATGTTTTCATCCTGAAAAACGCCAAATGTACAATTCAAATTTAAAAACATTGTACGATAGATCTTATACATTATTTTTTTTCACCGTGAAAGAAGTAAATTGATTGCATTATATAGGTCGGGTCATGTGCTGCCCTCATCAGATTTGTTTATTTTCAAACATTTTTCATTTTGATCGGGTTGATTGACGCATTATTCATAATTTATTTCTTTGTCAAGAGTTAAACATACATTTAATTTATATATTTAACCGTATTTACTCTTGTTGTTTCGCATACATATACATATTTAAATTATATAAATTAGCCTGAAACTCGATTTCAAATCTTGGACTCAATCAGGATATATTTATTCTCTCTACACCAGAAATATGAATAGTAGGAAAAGTATAAAGGACGGTGTCTGTAAAATGATTGTGTATGAATTAAGACAATTTTCCGATTTTTTTCGCCTTCCAGATACAGATCCTCTGGCCTGCAACATATTTTTTGAGGTTGAAAATGAGCTGAACCGAACTGTCCTGAGCTGCTTGGTCGGAGGGCAAAAGCAGTGTCCAGATAACGAAACTTACTGCAACGGCCCCCTGATGCCTGATACGCAGTATGAGTAAGTGAGTTAAAGCTTCGATGTTTATTTCGATTCAATAACTTTTAACCACTCTTTAGAACGAAAGCATCATGACGTAACATTAAATTAGATAAAAAAAAGTGGATCGAATTATGATAAACCGATTTAAATTTTATTTAAGATAAAATATAGAAATTTTTTGTAAGGTACGCGAGTGTAGTAAAATGCACTAAAAAGTAAAAAATAATTATTTTTAGATATCACAACGTTCTACTTCATATCTGACTCAAAATGCACTCGTGGGTTACCCACAGAAGAGTTTTACTGGTTAGGAATTAATATTATTTAATAAAGAGTAATGTTGACTATATTTTAAAATTAAATTGACTTAAGGGGACAGTGGCTGTTGAAATGAGCAAAAACTCGACTAGTTTTTAATATATAACATTATTTTACACATTTAACATTTGATTACGGGTTTGACAGAGTCCATCCCAAACGAAGAATCCCACAAAAAGACAAGTATTTTACATGCCCTATCCCAAACAGTTTGATCCCCCTTTGCAGGCATTGACATCCATGAAAATCGCTGACAGAAACATTGGACCTGAGCAGGTGCAATGTTTTTGTCAGCGATTTCCATTGCACCTGCTCAGGTGCAATGTTTCTGTCAGCGATTTCCATGGATGCCAATGCCTGCAAAGGGGGATCAAACTGTTTGGGATAGGGCATGTCAAATACTTGTCTTTTTGTGGGATTCTTCGTTTGGGATGGACGCAGTCCCACCCGTAAGCAAAAGGTTGAATGCATTTTTTTTCGAAACGGAATGTTCAAATGTTTTACATTTTTAAAATGCTCCATGAGTCTTACTTTTGGTCTAAGATGCATTAAATTTGGCAAGAAAACACCTTTCATACCTTTTATTGAAACTGGGTATGCATTTTATAATTGGGCTTTATTAAGATAATTAAAAGTGAATAATATACCTAATTAAATGATGAAAATTAAGTTTTAATGCAGAAAAATATTTTAAAAAAATTAACTTTCTAAGGGATTTAAAAATGAATACCCAAATTTGTTCATAATGTGTTTTTGAGAGGTCATAATGTAAAATTAATCAAAAATGTGAGTAAATGGCACGCAAGGAGCATTTTCTAATTTTCGTTAAAAAAATTAAATTTAAAAAAAAAAAATACAAATTATAACAAAATTGAAACAAATGTAATGGTATTTTATATAGAATTTTTAAGTGGAATATTTATACAAATTTTCATGTTTCTAAGTCAATAAATAAATAAAAAAAATTTCAGGAAATTTTTTTTATACGCATTATGTTTACGAGGGTGTTTAGAAAACAGATAATTGTTGATTTCTGAAGAAGGATAGAGACATAATGGGCTTATTCGTCTAGAGATATTGATCCATTCTGCCATGGCGTTGTATATTAAGCCAAAATAGATGTTGTGGATACGGAGAGGGATTGTATAAATAGTAGATGATTGTTGATTTCTCAAGAGCTCTTTAAGAGACAGAGAAATAATGCTTTGATCATCGGACAGATGGCGCTGTTTACAAGTCAAGCTAGATGTGAATACGGGATGGAATAAATTTTCGAATGTGTGGATTTCAGATGCAAACTTTCTAAATGAAACAGTACTTCATAGCAACCTTTCTCAATATGTGGTCAGCGGACCACTAGTGGGCTACGAGAGCCAACCAAGGGATCCCCGAACAAATACATATTTGTCAGGTCAATCAAACAATAGTTTTGTGTAATTTAACTCAAAAATATTTAGATCAGTCTTAGCCTTAAGATTTCATATTTAACATTCGATTATTAAAAGTTATTTTGAATAAAAATGCAGTGAAAGTAATGTGAAGTTAATCAATATACCCCAAAAGCACAGTAGAGGAAGTAATATAATGATCATAGAATTAGTACCATTTAAAATGTGTCTAGAAAACTGAAAATTGTATACTGATATCACAAAAAAAATAAAAATTTATCACAATCAGCTATGTATCGATATCTCATATATTTTAACAATTAGTTGTGTAACGCAGAACAAAGAATCTGATTTCTGGCTGAGCGCAGACGATTTTCAGAATCTCGTTAAGGAAAAATATTCTGAAGTGGGGACAAGTGTGGTAGTGAGGGAATGAAGTATTATTTGTCTGCCTCTCTGCCTGCATGCATTTGTATGATGATAACTGCTCTGAAACTGAACTGAACATTTTAGAATTTAGATATGTGGTGCATATTAATATTTTACACTCTAAGTTCGTTTCTGAACGAAATCAGATAAAAAATGCACATGCTAGGCCCTTTTAACTGAAATATTGTCAGATGCTAATTCTTCTTAAACGCCTCCTTTATTGTTATGGGCATTGAGCGATTATAAATTCTCTAAAACTTGACCGATTTCTCTACAATTTAGAAATGCGGTTTAGATAAATCAGCTCGAGTTCGTTGCTGAACGTAATTGGATAAAATGTGTACATACTACACCCTTTACTATATGATGAGCGATAACTCTTCTAAAATTTAGCCAATTGTTTTACAATTTGGATATGCAATGAAGGTATATGTTTTACAGGTATATATCGTTGCTGAACATAGTCGGATAAAAATTGCGTGTGTTTTGCCACACACCCCTTTTCGAAAACTCCTGAAACTTAACCAAATTTTCAGCAATTTGGATATGTGGTGAATATTAATATTTGACACCCCAAGTTCGTTGATGGGCGTGGTCATATAATTATTACATGCACTACACCTTTTTACTGATGTGCTTATTGTATGTATAACTTCTCTAAAATTTACTCGATATCTTCACAATTTGGATATATGGTGGATCTTAACGTATTACAGGTCGAGTTCATTACGAAACGCGATTATGGATATAAAATGAACGTGCGACACCATTTTAACTGAAGTATTATGTCGGATGAATATTTTTTTTAAATTACATTGCCTTTGAAACATAACCAAATTCTTTACTATTTGGATATGTGATTTGATAGCCGAGTTCATTTATAAACATAGTTGAATAATTAATGCGCGTACTACTCCTTTTTACTTTCCTTATATACATATTATAATGTATAAGGAAAGTAATGTGGCGGGGTCGAAAATTCGAATTCAAGTTTTCCACGTTTCAAGCATCCCTGAACACGAACCAAACATTTTTAAAGTGATCTGTATGTGTGTGTGTCAGTGAGACTTTGGAGACGATATCTCACAAACGAATGAAGCGATTCAAACGAAATTTGGTATAAAAATTACATTCCGTGGAGACTGGAAGCCTATTGTTTTTAAACTCGACCAAATGTTCAGAACGTCCACAAATTTTGAAATGAAATTAAAAAAACCCCATCAAAAACTTAAAATTGTTAATGAGGTTACGTACATAACCATTTCTTAAGTAATTTCTCATTAGAAAACGATTTGCACAAACTTTAGAAAGCTAACATGAACCGCTCTTGAGATATTGCAAATTTTTCAAATAAATTTATCAAAAAATCACTTAAATAAAAAAAAATATATTAAGTATTGGGAAATATGTTCATTTTTCATATGTAATATTTATTATGCGATAAATTTGTTATCATTCTCGTGGATCTAGCACGATATTTACGAGACAATACTTTGGATAATAGTTTTGTAGTTAAATGCTTTTAGTCGTTTATCTACTATAATAATAACCCATTTCTCCCTCCATAACGCTTGGCGAAATTTTGGCCCCGAATCTGTCGGAATAACGCCAACTTGGCGGGTTTTTAAAAGCTGCCAAATTCACGAAAACTTCGCCAAAGGGATAAAATTGCCGCCAAATTGTTAAAATGTCGCGAAGTTCATAAAAGTTACTCCAAATCAATAAAAATTAAGACTAATGAAAATTCAATATCTTGGAAAGAATATAAGATACTTATTTGGGTAATAGTTTCGCATTTGGATGTCATTATATAGTTAGTTGTCTGCTATAAGAATAACCAATTTCTCCATCCATAACGATTGGCGAAATTTTTGTGTTGAATTTGGCGAAATATCGCCAACTTGGCGAGTATTTTTAAATGTTGCCAAATTGACGAAAATGTTGCCAAATGGATGACAATGAAGCTAAATCAACGAAAATGGCGACTTATTGATGAACATTCAATATCTTGGAAAGAATATAAAGAATCTACTATAAGAATAAACTTTTCCCATCTGTAACGCTTGTCGAAATTCTGGCGTTAAATTTTGGCGGCATATCGCCAACTTGCCGAGTTTTTTAAATGTTGCCAAATTGATGAAAATGTCGCGAAATTGATAAAAATGACGATAAATTAATGAAAATGACGATTAATTGATGAAAATTCAAAATCCTGGGAAGAACATAACAAACGACTATAAGAATAACCCATTTCTCCATCCGTTCGTAATGCTTTCCGAAAAATTTGGAGGTATGTCGCAAACATGGCGACTTTTTTAAATGGACGAAAATGTCGCCAGATTGATAAAAATGTCACCAAATTGATAAAAATGACGCTAAATAGGCGGCAATGCTTTGCAAATTTTTAATTCCGTTATATAACAGGCAGACCTTCTAGTATATAAGAAATACGCTTCTCTTCATTTATTTGTAATATTTAAAGATATATATGTCTAACTTGGCGAATAATCTAGCGAAATAATGCCATCTTGGCGATATTTAGTCCCAGATTGATAAAAATATCGTCAAAATTGCAAAAATGACGCCTAATTGATGAATTTATTATTTAAATATTTTAATATATGGACTATATTGCTTATTGAAGATACTATCTATATTGATAATTGTTAATTTAGAGTTACGTGAAATATAAATTAATCATTAACGAAATAGCTTTACATGTTGTCATCCGGAAAAGCGTCCATTCTACAATTCAACTTTACAGACATTGTGCCGTGGATCTTTTTTTCATCATTTTTTAACTGTAAAAGAAGCCTGATGAAATTTTTTTCTGATGAAATCGATAAATTCCTGTGTACGAAAATTTTGAATTTTAAATGTTTTTTTTTTTTTTTTTTTTTTTTTCAATTCCGTGAAAAATCTGTTTTAAGCTATCTATCCCCTAGCTTTATTTTGAGTCAGATGAATATCTAGTTTACATCATTTAGAAGTAAACACAAGCATTTAAAAATTTTAAATTTACAAGTTCACAAATAATTTGTAAATGAAGTATAAATATAAAAATATAAATATAAAATTTAAATATCAAAATTGAACAAAAGTTATTTTTAATATAAATAATTCTTTTTAATGTAAATAATTCTTTTTAATGTAAATTATGTTAGTTATTCAGTTATAATATACTAGTTAGAAGTTAATGAAGTTGAAGAAAGTATATTATATAAACACTTTATTTTAGTACTTACCATTTTACTCCCAAAATTTTCTAAATAATAGTTTTCTCTCTGCCTTGCATAATTAAAAAATCTGATATGGGCAACACATGACTTTCCTTATATAATGTAATGAATTTACTACTTTTACAGTAAAAAAAATAGGTTTTTCTTATAGTAGATACTAATATTCTTTCCAAGATATTGAATTTTCGACAATTGGTCGTCATTTTCATTGATTTAACGTCATTTTTATCCATTTGGCGAGATTTTCGTTAATTTTGCAACAATTAAAAATGACACCAAGTATGCGACATTCCGCCAAATTTGTCGCCAAAATCTCGTCAAGCGTTATGGAAGGAGAAATAAGTTATTTTTACTATTGGATAAATGACTATTGGCGTTCAAATACAAAAGTAATACTCAAAGTATCTTTTTTCATGAATGGAACAAGCTAGATCCACGAGAAGGATGTTTCTCAATGTATCGCATGGTATTACATATGGAAAGTGAACATGTTTCTCAATAGGAAATAGTTGGCGACATTCCGCCAAAATCTCGCCAATCGTTATGGACGAAGAAATAAGTTATTCTTACAGCAGATAAATGACTATTGGCGTTCAAATACAAAAATATTACTCAAAGTATCTTTTTTCAGGAATGGAACGAGCTAGATCCACGAGAATGAGTCACCCAATTTATCGCAAAGTGAACATGTTTATCAATAGGAAATACTTTTTTTTTATTTTATAAGACTTTTTGATAATTTTTTTTAAAATGTGCAATATCTCGAGAACGGTTCATGTTAGCGTTCTAAAATTTATGTCAATCGTTTTCTAATGAAAAATTACATAAGAAATGTCAATTTACGTAACCTTATTAAATGTTTTGATTTTTTGACGATTTTTTCAAAATTTCATTCGAAAATTTAGGGAATTTCTGAACATTCGATTACGTATAAAAACAATAGGCTTGCAGTGTTTACGGATTGTGATTTTTGTACCAAATTTGGTTCGAATCGGTCCATTCGTTCGTTTGTTATCGTCTCCACAGACTCACTGACACACACACACACACACATACTTTCACACACACACACACACACACACAGACATCACTTCAAAAATGTTTGATTCGGGATCAGGGATGCTTGAAACGTGCTCTCCCGTCGAAAACTCGAATTCGAATTTTCGACCCCGTCACAATACTTTCCTTATACATTATGTATATAAGGAAAGTAAAATGATGGCTGCAACGGAAAATCCAAGCTTCGTAAGACTATGAAATCTGGTACACAGGTACATCAAGACCCGAGTCGATGCACCTCGGCGTTTTTATTTTTATTTTTTTTTCGAATTAGGTTTTTAATAATTTTATGGGCTCGAATTTTCTTTGGGACCGCTAAAATCACCATAAAGCAAGTTGAGAAGAATGACACTCAAATTTCGAGACACAGTGGATTCAAATTTTTGATTGATCGATTGACAAGATTGGTATAACCTAGGGCATAATTTCACTATTTTTAACATTGTGTTTGTGTATGTACATACGTACTTGTGGGAGATTATCAGTGAATAGTCTATATAATAAAAGGCAATGTCTGTGTGTCTTATACACTATAGGCTCAGCAACCACGTGTCGCAGAGCTACGAATTTTGGCAATCGGATACCGGGAACGTGACACGTGAAAACCGATTTTTAAAATTTGAATTATTTTTTTTTATTATTTAATGTTTCATGCGATTTCGACCGTTTTTTTTCCCCTTTTTTCTCCACCATCCAGACGTCGTAGAAAAAAACAAATCACACGACCGGAAAGAGCAGACAATTGCAAGTAAACATATATTAATTTCAAACCTCAGTGACAAATTCTAATATTTTTTAAAGATTTTAAAACAAAAGTCACTTTCGGCTCAAAAAAACGCACTTTCGTTTTTAAATCCTCGCGAAGAGAAAAATACTGACAATTTCGACTAATAATTTACATTTTTAGAAAGCTTAAAGATCAGGCTTTCTTACAAGCCCAATCTGGTCGAGAAATAAGAAAAAGTAGTCGCACGAACCGGATTTTAAGGAAATAATGATTTTCAATTTCTCAGCCAAACCGCGAAGGAAGGGATTGATTTTTCACCCATATCCGCAGACAGACGCACAGTGTTTCTATGGTGAAGGGGAGGTGGGCGAGGTTATGATGTCACGGTTCTGGCGAGGTTCTGACGAGGTTCTGACGTCACGTCAGATACGCATAGCGAAATCGAATGGAACATTCGATATTTGTGCCTGCCAAATAATGAATGTACGTCATTACACTAAAACAAACCATCCATTTTATTTCAATAAATTATTCATCCATTTTATTGGAACAAATTATTATTTACGAAATAAATTACTTTTCATTTTAAATTTCAATTTGCTTGAAATGCATTTATTAATTTTTCAAAAACGTCATTTTTTCTTACAACTCCATCCAAACCTTTCACTGCGTTGTGTTAGCAGTTTCTTTGGAGCGGTTTATCCGTATCAAAATAAGAATTTATTTTACTTCATTATTGTTCTTTTAAGAATATAAACTTCTCTTTCTCTTTTTATTTACACGTTAATAGTGTATTTTATTTATATTGTTTTAAAATTGTTCAGATTTAAACAGGGGGCTATATATTGTTCTGATTTAACAGGTTTTCGACTTCTATTCTAGAATTGTATTTAGATTTTTGTTTAATTTGTAAACATTCTATTCAGTTTAGAGTTTATTTTAACAGTGAACTATTGGTATTATGGGTGTTTATAATTTTGTTTCGTGTTCTTATTAAAAACAAAAAAGTTTGTAATATACACAAACTTAAATGATGAATGCTTTTGCTTTTGGAATACATTATTTTTCATCTTAAAATTTCATTATTAGTGTTAACGTCATTAAACTAAAAGAAACTTTGTTAACTCCGCGGGGTTATGGCACCAGCGAGTTTGCCACGGTCAGAATTTTCAGGAGTAGCGAACAGGCTGGTCGCCGAAGGCGGCTAGTACTTAATAAAGGACGATGCCTATGTGTCTGTCTGCGCAGTCTGTAACGGGGAATCTAAGCATCGTACGACCATGAAATTTGGTATGCAGATACTTCAGGACCTTAATAGGTGTACCTCAGTATTTTTTTTTCTCGAATTGGATTTTTAGTCATTTTATAGGCTCGAATTTCCCTTGCGACCGCCAAAAACACTATGGAACGTGTGAAGAAAAATGTGGCTCGAATTACCTTCCTTCAAGGCACGGCGGCAAGATCATAGTTAAACGTCTCGCTCACGAAACCGGGAATTCCAGACAGATGGCACTTTGGTACTAAGATTTGAAATTCAGAAATTTAAAACGTCGAGTTTTACAAATAGATATGTGAATTTTGAAATATAAGATTGTAACAGTATTATAAGCATTTCCTGGAAATAAAGATCGCGTTTTTATAATAACTTCAAAAGCTACTAATTAAGATTTTAAGCTACTGAAAGTCAAAGACTTTTTGATGTACGGTCTTGCCGCTAAGAGGGAGGGGACAATTTTAAATCTTCATTTTATATATATATATATATATATATATATATATATATATAAAGATTATATATAATCTTTATTATATATATTTATTAATGAGAGTTCAAGATCCATTATATATATATATATATATATATATATATATATATATATATATATATATATATATATTCTATGCTCCAATTAATGCGTTCTGTAATAAATAAGTGCCGAATATTTTTTATGAAACCATCACAAGTTATACATTGTCACTAATATAAATGCCATAATTTGAAACTGAATTCACGAATTCCACGCATCTGACCTATTTCATGATGCCTCTTTCAAGCTTTTCTCCTTTATTGTATAGGTAAACATGGGATCGCATTATTGACAATATAGCTCTGCTGTTTACTCACAGCGAGATAGATGTTCAAGAGCATTTCGCGGCCCACACAGCTGCGTAAAATTGAATCACAGCTCTTGATTGTCTCGGCGGAATAGTTCTGCACTCGCTCGGGGGCGAGTCCTTTCAAGAAATGGGTTCGCAAAATGCTCGAATATGAAATGATCTAATCGAAATAATACATCTGGCATACATTACAATAAACCTTTTACAGAGATTTCTCTAAATATTTAATTTATATAAGCCGCTGTGATGGAGAAAGAAATCAGTGCGAATACTTACTTTTAAATGTCTTCGCAAAGCTTTAGACATGATTTTGAATGGATTGTGTAGTGGGTGCATTTTATTCGCCATACGTTAATACTTGGAAATGCCCACATAAAGTGTGTGTCAAAACATGTTCGCTAAAATATTAACTGCAATGCGGTGGTGTGTCATTTGTTTGTTTCTATGCAGGATGAAGATAAGGGCTTTCACGAGAGGGGGTTACACGGAGACGCAGCCCATATATGCACGGACTGGTAAGTTTTCATCTTTATTCAACCCAAGACAACAGTATGATCCATTTTAAGTGTCATTTGTAATAAGGGGAATTCCATTTTGTATTTGCCAATTCCTAAGACGTTGATTTTAATATACATCAGCTCGCAGGCGTCGTATAGTGATTCAGCCTCAAATTTTACAATGTTTAATTTAAAATTATTTAAATTTTAACATGTTTTTAATTAACTAAATATTTAAATACTAGTATTTATCACTTAAAAGACGTAGAAACCAATGCTCTTAAAATATTAAATTACGTTTTTTAATGCGTTTCGGTTTGTTTAACAATGTACGGCCCTTTAGTGTCAGTAGTTAATTAATGAGAGTTCAAGTTCAGGAGGCGCAGCGTCGCAGCAACTGCGCCTCAGGATGGCGTTATATGTCATTGACCTATGACTCTTCTTGGTGGAAGTGTTGGAAAAAAGGTGACCTCTGACCGATGACGTCATGAACTCATGTGACCGATAACGTCATTGTGTGAACTTTGAAGCGGTGACGTAATGCGAACGTTTACTGTATCAATATTGAAATAGCGACGTAATGTCAATATTTGATATAGCGAGTGTATGAATTTTTCAGAAGGTGCTGCCCTTAGCGGATTTTCGAGGAACTCTTTACGCGTTTTGGATGCTCCAAGGGGTTTTGGAACCATTTTTCCTTTAAAAATTTCAATATTTGAATGAATTTAGTAAATTGCATGGTACTTATCTGATTTGGAGGGAACTAGGGGGTATAACAGCCCTTTTTTAAAACAAAATTAACGACTTGCGTTTTCGAATAAATGTAGTCTTTTTTTACGGAATGGAAAGGTACAGTGGATTTCCGGGGAACTGGGTGGGGGAGTTTTTGGTATTCCAAGGAGTCTAAGACCCTCTTTTTTAAATTGCGATAACGACTTTGGTTTTTGGATACATGTCACAATTTTAGGGAATGGAGCCACACTTAGTGAATTTTGGGGTAACTAGAGGGGGTCTAAGACCCTTAAATTGTGAATTTTGACTTTGAATTTATTTAGAGAATGAAATCACAACAGATTTACGAGTAACTAGGAGGTCCAGGCCGCTTAAGATCCTCTTTGGGGAGATAACGACTTGGGTTATCAAATACATGCCGCATGATTTTAGAATCGTACGTTTTTGAAAAGTGCCATGCAATTTACTAAATTCATTCAAATATTGAAATTTTTAAAAGAAAAATGGGTCCAAAACCCCGTGGAACATTAAAAACGCACCTCTAGTTCTTCGAACATCCACTAGGGGAAGCACCTTCTATAAAATTCATACACTCGCTATGTCAAATATTGACATTACGTCACTGTTTCAATCATGATGTAGTCAAAGTTCGCATTACGCCACCGCTTCAAAGTTCGCCCAATGACATCATCGGTTACATGACCTCATCTGCCAAAGGTCACTTCTTTTTCCAACACTTCCCCCAAGATGAGCCACAGGTCAATGGCCTATGACGTCATCCTGAACCTGAACTCTCATTAATTAACCACTGGCGTCAAAAGTAACAGTCTTAATCAAAAATTGGCTCAGGGGTCGATACTATCAGTGTGCAAAGTTTCAGCCTTCTATACCTGACGAACATCTAACCTGTAGTGAAGAAGAAGGTACGAGATTTATTCTTCGCCAAAAGAAATAATGCGCTATAAAAGTTGATAAAAATCATTTTCAAACTAGATTTCTTTAATATTTCAACTACAAAACGAATGAGAAGATTAAATAAAACATATATAAGGTAACATTTAAATATTTTTTGGATATAATGGGAAGTGAATTATATGTAATCATCTTCGGACACGACAAAATTACTTGACTTCATCTTGGCGAGATATCGTCGTGCGGCAAACCTATGCATTCGTTTTAACAAAAGTTGCAATTTATTTTTTATTTCCAGTCAAACTTTCTGTTTTTAAAACTATCCGGCGTCGTGTAATTCTGTCCCCTGGTCGATAAATGTTATAGTCATCTAGATCATCAGGTGGCTTCTGGAAAGTTTACAAATATAAAACCATATTAGATTAATATTACAGAATTTTTTTTATTTACATAGATACAAATAAGTTGTATGAAATTATTTATAAATAATTAAACGTTTATAAACTGGAGCTTAGTGTTTATATAATATAATACAATACATATACAATACACGTTAAACAGTGAACCGAGGAACGGATTTATTAAAAAAATCCAAATTCTTATTTCGGAACTCCCCAATTGGGTTTAACTCCATTAAATAGTAGAATTTTGATCTCATTTCAACACATTCTTTAGATGTGTTGAAGATAAAGTATATGTTATAGAGAAAGTATTTGTAGTTATAGATGAAATGTTGGCGATTATCTAGTTTTGAAGCTAGTTTACTTCGTCTTTGTACCACAAAAGGGAGATATGCACAATTTTTCTTAAATAGGTGTGTATTGTATCCTTTTCTTTTTTACCCTCTATTAAAAATATCTTTCCGATAAATGGCAAGAAAATCCTAGTGTGTGATTTTTATATTTCCAACACTATTGTGGATATCTCAAAATTTTACATCACTAAGTAATTTAAATTGTTATTAACTAAATTACACCTATTTTATTAAATCTGTCTTCTGATAGATTTTTATATGTCAATAATTTTTATGAATAGTTTTAATATTGTTTTCATTCAATAATTTTTAACAAAATTTTCTTAATCTTATAATGTTCAGTAAAAATTTGTTTTTATTATTTTCGAAGATTATGTCAATGTCAATAATAGGTAATATCCGTTTCTGCATAAAAACTTCCTGCACAATTTTGAATATATACGGCATATTTTGAACTCCTCTTAACCAATGTCAGTCTGAAGCATAAAGCTCCTCGATAATCGTCTGTGACCGCTGAACATTAAGGGACCCTCCATCATACTGATCAATGACGTCAAGAAAAATAGATATTTGTAAAAGGCAAACACCCTCTCTCTCGGATGTGAAACATCTTAAGGCGCGGGGTAGAATAAATCTTGAAAGAAATGCGACTTGAATGAGATGACAGTATGTAACGGAAGAGGCATCAATCATATCGTGACGAAAACTTAACTAAAATGCATTGTTGAAATTTGAAAAAGGGTTGAAATTTGACCAAGTTGCCACAGAATATGCAACCTTGGCGACGAATTCAGTGAAATACTGCCAGCTTGGCGACTTTTGGCAAGTTCTACAAACTTATCAAATTTTGTTTCTCACGAGCTACATGCTTTTCTCAGAGGGCCTATAAGCTCTTCATCGTTCGAATTGGCTTTTTGATGTTATAGGCATAAATGTATCTGCCAAAATCAATACAAATCCCAATATGTATTGTATCATCTTATTTCAAATTCTCTTTCAGTTATATTATAAAACAGTTCTTATAGAAAATTATAAAAAAAATAAATATTAAATAAAAAGAAATGAAACCTTTCCCTAGGTAACTTGTACTCATCGTCACACACAACACATATCAATCCTATTCGAAATATACGAAAACTGTATGTTCAAATCACGTTTCATACCATCATATTAAATGTTTCATATCATATTTCTCAATAATTCATATCATTATACTAAATGCTTCATATCATCATACTAAATGTTTCAAATCAATCTATAATGAGTAACAGTGTTAATCACTCATTTCCCTCCGCAAATTTAGTATTTGTACTTTCCCTACAATATAATATATACCTGTATATGGTAATGTATAGGGAAATTCGGTCGAAAAGCGGTACATTTGCGTTTTCGAGTGATCTCCATGTTTAGGGCCCTTAAGATACATAGCATATTTAGCATGATGCTTGCGTGTGCACCTGTTTGCTTGTCCGTCGAATTCCATTCTAACTCAAAAAAAATCTGATGTGGGCAACACATGACTTTCCTTATATAATGTAATGAATTTACTACTTTTACAGTAAAAAAAATAGGTTTTTCTTATAGTAGATACTAATATTCTTTCCAAGATATTGAATTTTCGACAATTAGTCGTCATTTTCATTGATTTAGCGACATTTTTATCCATTTGGCGAGATTTTCGTTAATTTGGCAACATTTCAAAAAGTCGCCAAGTTGGCGACATTCTGCTAAATTCGTCGCCAAAATCTCGCCAAGCGTTATGGATGAAGAAATAAGTTATTCTTACAGCAGATATACGACTATTGGTGTTCAAATACAAAAGTATTACTTAAAGTATCTTTTTGCATGAATGGAACGAGCAAGATCCACGAGAATGATGTCACCCAATTTATCGCATGGTATTACATATGAAAAGTGAACATGTTTCTCAATAGGAAATATTTTTATTTTATGACTTTTTGATAATTTTTTTGAAAAATTGTACAATATCTCGAGAACGGTTTATGTTAGCGTTCTAAAATTTATGTCGATCGTTTTCTAATGAAAAATTACATAAGAAATGTCTATTTGCGTAACTTTATTAGTAGTTTTGATTTTTTGACAATTTTTTCAATATTTCATTCGATTTCATTTCGGAGGGTTGGTTCTGAACATTCGATTGCGTATAAAAACAATAGGCTTCCAGTGTTTATGGATTGTGATTTTCGTTCCAAATTTTGTTCGAATCGGTCCATTCGTTCGTCAGTTATCGTCTCCACAGACTCACTGACACACACACACACACACACACACACACACACACACACACACACACATACACACACACAGACATCACTCCAAAAATGTTTGATTCGTGATCAGAGATGCTTGAAACGTGCTCTCCCGTCGAAAACTCGAATTCGAATTTTCGACCCCGTCACAATACTTTCCTTATACATTATGTATATAACGAAAGTAACTATCAAACGAAATTTCCTGAAATTGGGTCTTTTCCTGTTTTGATTCAAAGTCACATGCGAGTAATCTTACGCTGATATAATTTTGTCACCATTTGAAAAAAAATATTGCCGGCTATTTTTTTCAAAATGGTTCTCAAAAATCGACGACATCTGAAACAAAATTTAAAATACATTCATTAACCACCTGTTTCATGACAAAACGAATGAAGCCAACTCAGGACATTACTCTAGACTCTAGACAAACCGTTCTCGATATATTTTAGTCTTTGGAATCATTGAGGACAGTATGCCATTTTAAAATGCGCTTAGTCGCAAAATGAAAAAATAATTTGTTTTTATTCATGACTTTCCTTATATGCATATGTATAAGGAAAGTATTGTGACGGGGTCGAAAATTCGAATTCGAGTTTGCGACGGGAGAGCACGTTTCAAGCATCCCTGATCACGAATCAAACATTTTTGAAGTGATGTCTGTGTGTGTGTGTCAGTGAGTCTGTGGAGACGATAACTGACGAACGAATGGACCGATTCGAATGAAATTTGGTACAAAAATCACAATCCGTAAACACTGGAAGCCTATTGTTTTTATACGCAATCGAATGTTTAGAACACCCCTAAATTTTCGAGTGAAATTTTGAAAAAATCGTCAAAAAATCAAAACCGCTAATAAAGTTACGCAAATAGACATTTCTTACGTAATTTTACATTAGAAAACGATTGACATAAATTTTAGAACGCTAACATGAACCGTTCTCGAGATATTGCACATTTAAAAAAAAAAATTATCAAAAAGTTATATAAAATAAAAAAAATATTTCCTATTGAGAAACATATTTACTTTCCATATGTAATACCATGCGATACATTGAGAAACATCCTTCTCGTGGATCTAGCTCGTTCCATTCATGAAAAAAGACACTTAGAGTATTACTTTTGTATTTGAACGCCAATAGTCATTTATCCAATAGTAAAAATAACTTATTTCTCCTTCCATAACGCTTGACGAGATTTTGGCGACAAATTTGGCGGAATGTCGACAACTTGGAGACATTTTTAATTATTGCCAATTTAACAAAAATCTCGCCAAATTGATAAAAATGATGCTAAATCAATGAAAATGACTACTAATTGAAGAAAATTCAATATCTTGGAAAGAATATACTAAGTATCTACTATAAGGATAACATTTTTTTTAACTGTAAAAGTAGTACATTCTTTGCATTATATAAGGAAAGTCATGTGTTGCCCACATCAGATTTTTGCTTTCCTTATATACATAATGTATAAGGAAAGTATTGTGACGGGGTCGAAAATTTGAATTTGAGTTTTCGACGGGAGAGCACGTTTCAAGCATCCCTGATCACGAATCAAACATTTTTGAAGTGATGTCTGTGTGTGTGTGTATGTGTGTGTGTGTGTGTGTGTGTGTGTGTGTGTGAAAGTATGTGTGTGTGTGTGTCAGTGGGTCTGTGGAGACGATAACTGACGAACGAATGGACCGATTCAAACCAAATTTGGTACAAAAATCACAATCTGTAAACACTGGAAGCCTATTGTTTTTAAACGCAATCGAATGTCCAGAACACCCCTAAATTTTCGAATGAAATTTTGAAAAAATCGTCAAAAAATCAAAACCAATAATAAATTTACGTAAATAGACATTTCTTATGTAATTTTTCATTAGAAAACGATTGACATAAATTTTAGAACGCTAACATGAACCGTTCTCGAGATATTGCACATTTTTCAAAAAAATTATCAAAAAGTCATATAAAATAGAAAAAAAAATATTTCCTATTGAGAAACATTGTTCACTTTTCATATATAATATCATGCGATAAATTGGGTGACATCATTCTCGTGGATCTAGCTCGTTCCATTCATGAAAAGAGATACTTTGAGTAATACTTTTGCATTTGAACGCCAATTTATCTGCTGTAAGAACAACTTATTTCTTCGACCATAACGCTTGGCGAGATTTTGGCGACGAAATGGTCGGAATGTCGCCAACTTGGCGACTTTTTGAAATGTTGCCAAATTAACGAAAATCTCGCCAAATGGATAAAAATGACGCTAAATCAATGAAAATGACGACTAATTGTGGAAAATTCAATATTTAATAAGTTATATAATATATAAATATATAATAATAGCTATATAATATATGTCGAAAATTCAATATCTAATAAGTTATATATTTATATACATATATATACATATCTTATTTCTTAGTCCATAACGCTTGGCGAGATTTTGGCGACGAAATTGGCGGAATGTCGCCAACTTGGCGACTTTTTGAAATGTTGCCAAATTAACGAAAATCTCGCCAAATGGATAAAAATGACTATAAATCAATGAAAATGACGACTAATTGTCGAAAATTCAATATCTTGGAAAGGATATTAGTATCTACTAGAAGAAAAACCTATTTATTTTACTGTAAAAGTAGTGAATTTATTTCATTATATAAGGAAAGTCATGTGTTGCCCACATCAGATTTTTTTGTTGTTGTTATGAGTGGACGTATTGATGAAGCATTCTTTAGATTTCGCGAATTCGCTGTATATTCCGATGAGCGAAATCTAAGGAATGCTTTAATAATACATTTGCTTATAACAACAACAAAAAAAAAATTCAGAGAGACGCATCGTTCTGGGTCCTGGATGAATCCTGAAACAAATTTTATGGTGGTACGACACATAGATGTCCTTCTACAGACTGCACATACACACAAACAAACATATTATTTTATTATGTATAGCTGTACCCGGACAGAGCCCCATATAAGTATTTCATTATAAGTATCCCCATATGAGTTTTCTATCCCATCCTATTTTCCCCAGGAGGGAAAAGCAGGGAGTTTTCTTAGCCCAAAGAATCCAAAAACTGAATTCCTTGATCATGAGATCGCTTCGCGAGCTATTTCATGCCAAATTAAAGTTTAAATCGATAAACTGTTTATTTCATCGTGTTATTCAGTTATTTCTCTATAAATGTATCAAATTTCATATTACTTTCCTTATATACATAATGTATAAGGAAAATATTGTGACGGGGTCGAAAATTCGAATTCGAGTTTTCGACGGGAGAGCACGTTTCAAGCATCCCTGATCACGAATCAAACATTTTTGAAGTGATGTCTGTGTGTGTGTGTGAAAGTATGTGTGTGTGTGTGTGAAAGTATGTGTGTGTGTGTGTGTGTGTGTCAGTGAGTCTGTGGAGGCGATAACTGACGAACGAATGGACCGATTCGAACCAAATTTGGTACAAAAATCACAATCCGTAAACACTGGAAGCCTATTGTTTTTATACGTGATCGAATGTTCAGAACCCCCCTAAATTTTCGAATGAAATTTTGAAAAAATCGTTAAAAAATCAAAAACGCTAATAAAGTTACGCAAATATACATTTCTTATGTAATTTTTCATTAGAAAACGATTTAGAACGCTAACATGAACCGTTCTCGAGATATTGTACATTTTTCAAAAAATTATGAAAAAGTCACATAAAAAAAAAAATTCCTATTGAGAAACATGTTCACTTTTCATATGTAATACCATGCGATAAATTGAGTGACATCATTCTCGTGGATCTAGCTCGTTCCATTCATGAAAAAATATACTTTGAATAATACTTTTGTATTAGAACGCCAATAGTCATTTATCTGCTGTAAGAATAACTTTTTTCTTAGTGCATAACGCTTGGCGAGATTTTGGCGACGAATTTGGCGGAATGTCGCCAACTTGGCGACTTTTTTGAAATGTAGCCAAATTAATGAAAATCTCGCCAAATGGATAAAAATGATGCTAAATCAATGAAAATGACGACTAATTGTCGAAAATTCAATATCTTGGAAATAATATTAGTATCTACTATAAGAAAATCCTATTTATTTTACTGTAAAAGTGGTAAATTCATTAGGTTATATAAGGAAAGTCATGTGTTGCCCACATCAGATTTTTTTGTATTGTCTTTGCGATAAAGCTAAAATTTTCTCATTGTGGAATATGTGTAGAAAGGTGAATATGGAGTCTGCAGAGAAAGTCTTGTGCGGCTCGCGTTCAATTTTTGTATATGTTGTTTATTGATTTCGGTGCCAGCTGTTAAATATATTCTGAATCTTTTCCTCCTTATCCGAATAAAAGAATCAACAAAAGCAAAGGAAAAATCCGGTGATCGGTAGCGATGGATTCAGCATTTGTCGTGCTATAAGATGAGAACCATCTTCGTGCATTTTTTATACGGTAATAATTCTAGACGAGGGCTTTTTTTTGTTCGACTCAGACTTTCCGACCTATCAGAAGGGGTAAGGTACCTGTTTGGATGGCCAGAACAGTGCCATTCAGTTTAGATCGGAACCCAGTGGGGACAGCATCCACAGAGACCGCACCCATCTTCCCCTACCACCAACCTCTCAGAAGGGTTTACGGACTCCCGCGTGAACACGGGGACAGTTTAAGAAGAGCCGGGGATCGAACTCAAATCGTCCGAGTGCAATCCGTCTGCCTTAACCACTGGGCTGTTCTATCCCTAGAGGGGAGCTTTTGTACTTACCCCACAAATGTAGGGATGAACATTTCGAAGATGAGGTTCTTTATTGTACTTAAAAGTAATAGGAGCTCACATGAGAGCCCTCTTGAACTCAAAACACTGCATCCTTAGCTTTCCACCTCCCGATCCTTTGTTAGGCCTATATTACAATATTTTTACTTTCCTATACATAATGTATAAGGAAAGTATTGTGACGGGGTCGAAAATTCGAAATTGAGTTTTCGACGGGAGAGCACGTTTCAAGCATCCCTGATCACGAATCACACATTTTTGAAGTGATGTCTGTGTGTGTGTGTGTGTGTGTGTGTGTGTGTGCGTGTGTGTGTGTGTGTGTGTGTGTCACTGAGTCTGTGGAGACGATAACTGACGAACGAATGGACCAATTCGAACCAAATTCGGTACACAAATCACAATCCGTAAACACTGGAAGCCTATTGTTTTTATACGCAATCGAATGTTCAGAACCCCCTAAATTTTCGAATAAAATTTTGAAAAAATCGTCAAAAAATCAAAACCACTAATAAAGTTACGCAAATAGACATTTCTTATGTAATTTTTCATTAGAAAACGATTGACATAAATTTTAGAACGCTAACATGAACCGTTCTCTAGATATTGCAGATTTTTCAAAAAAATTATTAAAAAGTCATAAAAATTAAAAAAAAATATCTCCTATTGAGAAACATGTTCACTTTTGATATGTAATACCATGCGATAAATTGGGTGACATCATTCTCGTGTATCTAGCTCGTTCCATTCATGAAAAAAGATACTTTGAGTAATATTTTTGTATTTGAACGCCAATAATCATCTATCTGCTATAAGAACAACTTATTTCTTCGTCAATAACGCTTGGCGAGATTTTGGCGACGAATTTGGTGGAATGTCGCCAACTTGGCGACTTTTTGAAATGTTGCCAAATTAACGAAAATCTCGCCAAATGAATAAAAATGGCGCTAAATCGATGAAAATGACGACTATTTGTCAAAAATTCAATATCTTGGAAAGAATATTCGTTTCTACTATTAAGAAAATCCTATATTTTTTACTGTAAAAGTAGGAAATTCATTACATTATATAAGGAAAGTCATGTGTTGCCTCCATCAGATTTTTTTTTAATTAAATGACCAGGCACTTGACTTTCGCCTATACATTGGCCAGAAACGTGAACCAGTTAGCCGTCCTGGGACGTTGCCCCAGGCGTACCAGAGAGGGCGGAACACGACACAAGATCCATGCACCCAACAACATAACATCCATACTTTACGTGGGACTCGAACCCACAACGCGCAGCCGCCGAGCGAGCGCTTGGAAGCGCTCGCCTTGACCGTTCGACCACCGTGGCGGCCCATTTTGTATTTTTTGTATTTCCTATTTTTTATAGTTAGACATTTTGCATATAATTGCTAGCATGAAGTAAAATTTCACTACCAAAATATTTTAATGGACGTGTAGACGCTACAGTCGTATGCACGGTGCACACTGAAGCAAAATATGAAATTGTAGATCATTTGATTGAATAATATAATTCTTGCCCCCTATAGGTCCTGCGCCCAAACCGAGCATTATCGGAACTCTGGTTACTGTACTAGTGTTGGTGTTCTTGGCGTTAGCGTTGGTCGCCGGAGGATACGTTCTTAAGAAGAAAGGTTACTTGGCGCCACTGATGGAAGCCATCGAGTAAGTTGTAAATATTCAGTATATTCAGCCTTTAAAACAATTATGTTGTAAATAATTAAATTGGAGAACAAATAATATAACTTTTCTGTCAAGTACAATAACAATACCCTAATAATTATAAATCTGCTACTTGATCTGATACAAAATGTGATATCAAAAGAACTACTTGATCCTAAATTTTTTTAATGATTCAGTTAAAACCATATACGTATTTCCCCCCTTATGTATTTATTTAAATCAATTTTATTTTAGATCATTTTAAAACTATTCAACTAAGCTCAAAATACAATAGCTCTTTAGAAAATTTAAACATTTGTTTATTTTGTTGTGAAAACAGTTATGGGAGAAAAACAGTTGTCATTTGAGGAACAAAAAATAAAATTACTCTCAAATCCGCAACCTCTCTCATTTAGAAAAATATAGAACATAGTTTTTTTTAAACAATCAGAAAAAATAATTCACGCAAGTGTTTTTTCTAATATTAATATTTTAAATATTCATCACAATAGTAGTCTTTAGATTAAATGTCAAAGCGCACTTTGACTGCTTGATGGGGAAATTGTTGTGTTATATTTTCATTGAAAAGTCTTTAAATTCACTTAATTAATGTAATTGATCATTACACAATTTTTGTTTAAAATTAAAAAGTTTGAATAGATTAAAAAAAACCAATAAAGTCCAAGAAAAGCCAAGAAAAGCCTGTGAAACCAATAAAACCATTGGCATGATTTTTCTTTTAATTCTATGTTTTTATACAACCCTGATTGTTGGAAAAATGAAAAATAAGAAAATTTTATTCAAGTAGAAGGTATCTTAAACTATTTCTTTTACATTGGTATATTTTTTTACAATATTTTTGACATAATTAGTTGGCATAATTTGCATTTTGTAATTGATATTTTCTTGTCCTTGCAGAACGAGATACGGGTCAAAAGAAACATCTTCGAAATCCGACAATGAATCTCCTCTGCAACAGATGGAACAAAGTCTCACCCCAAAGTAAATATGTATATATTTCGCAAAGAATTGATGTTTACTTAATAGCATCTCTTTTTACTTTCCTTATATATGTTACCGTGAAAGACCGAAATTTGGAGAATGTCGACTTTCACCGGTGAATGTCAACATTCACATAGTCGCTTTGCCTGTGGATGCCTCCCCCACTGGGTTCCGGTCTAAATTGGGTGGCACTTCCCGACCGTCCAAACAGTTACCTTACACCTTTCTGGTAGGTCGGACGGTCTGGGTTTCAACAACAACAACATAGTCGCTTGGTGTATGTCCAAAATATTTGCCAAATATCCTTATTTCTCACTTACACCGGCATATGTCGACATTCACCATGCACTAATGGTGAATGTTGAATATGTCCGAGGTTTGCATTCTCTCCTCCGTGTTTCAGGCGCGAAAAAACGTCACAAGGGTGACGTAACTTTTTCGCCTCGCTTGCTGAGAGGAGTGGCCAATCACGGTGAGGAGAGGATTCGTCACTCTGTAAAGGAGTTTTAACTGCGGGACTAACCCCGGAGAATTTAAATGCCGTAGTAGATTTAAAGGGTTAACTTAGGGAAAACTTACTTAATTATGTGACTGAAATCTTATTTATTGCAGCAACTTAAACTTTTATAACACTTTGAATTGCACAAAAGTCCCTTGCTTTTACAACTGCATTTAGTTGTGGAACACTTCCTTTTGCAATGACAGCGTGTATAGCCTTGCCTCTTAGCTGCTTCTCTCAGCGACATTTCTTGAGAAGAAATCTCATCTATGGAAAGTAACTTTTCTTTACAAATTACGAACTGATTACGGGTATAAAGCTGCTTGATGGTACCATTTTTATTTGCTAGTTTATAAAAGTCAGAGTCTTCTATTCCAACAACAACTGCCAACACATTTCGGCCATCTGTACGGTCGACATCAGGGACTTGTATTCGTACGGTATCACCAATTTGAGCAGGAGGAAATTTTTTTTTTTTGAGGTTCGTAACATTTTCGTTGCTTGAAGTAGGAGATTCTCTTTCGCGGCCGATCTTTTTATAGAAATAAACTCGTGTTGTTCAGTCAGGGCTTGATATGAAGACGTGGTAGGTTGCAGGTCCTCTTCAATATTTATCTTTGGAATATGGTTTTCGGTATGGCCATTGCTCAAATTTTCTTCAAAAGTATTAACAGTTTCTTCAAGCTGTTCTTCGGTTTCAAAAGTATTAGCAATTTCTTCGAGTTGTTCTTCGGTTTTAGTATTTGCAATTTGTTCACCAGGCAAAAAAGACGATGCTATGCCTCTTTTTGGTTTAATGCCAAACATGGCTTCATAAGGACTTTGGCGTATTCCTTCGTGGTATGTTGTGTTCTTGGCAAACTGAACAAAGGGCAAACCATCTGACCATTTATTTGTATCGTTATCGTTCATCCATGCAGTTAACATATTTTGTATATCCTGATTAGCCCTTTCAACTGAGCCTTGTGTTTGACTATGACGAGGCTTTCCATGAACTATCTTAACATCTTTCCACATAGCGCATAGTTCGGATATGACTTGATTACTGAATTCCCTACCATTATCTGAATGCAATATAGCTGGAGCACCAAATGTTAAAAATATTTGAAGAAGGTGATACGTTACTTCTTCAGCTGTCTTAGTTTTCAATGGTCGTAGCTGGACAAACTTAGTTAAATGATCTTGATACACCATTATGAACTTATATTCACCAACCCTGTGTGACTGCAGGTCTATCAGATCAACTTGACATCTAGAGTTTAACTCAGAACTGACCATTGGTTTCACAACAATACCTTTCTTAGGTGCACTATGTTTCATTTGACATTGTGTACATAAATTTAAATACGACATTACAACTTCATATGTAATATTTTTGTATTTAACTTGCAAATCTTTAAGCATACGTGTTATTCCTCCGTGGCCTATTCTGGTGTGAGTTTCAAATAGTACACTGAACAATTCATCATTGGTAACATAATACTGTATATTCGTTTCTCCTGGTTTTAATGGTACAATTAACTTCTCTTCATCATTCATTTTTAAAACGTCAAAACGTCTTAATCGTCTGTAATCCAAAGGTGTACTGCACTTAGTTTTAGCAGAAATCACTTCAGAAAGTATTTTAGAGTACTTTTCTTGAGAAAAATAAAAACAATTGTCTTCTCGTTTACTCGCAATTAATGCATTTAACTTTAAAAAAAAAAGATCACGATTCACTGCAGTATCCATTCAATATAAATTAGGGTATCGGATAAAAAAATAAAATTTTCCGAAAACGTTGCGCGCACCATCAAACCTTGCATAAGACTGACAAACAGTAATGTTCCAGAGTATAACAAATACATGCCACATAACTTTAACCGCAGCAGAACAAAGGATTTAGCGACAGACTGTCGCCTCTCTGTTGACCTCGGCTTCTCTTTTCGACCTCCACCAGAGCATGTCTGTGCTTGTCGACATACACCGGTGATTGTCCGAATGCACAAGAATATAATCAAATATTCGGTCTTTCACCGACGTATTTGGTATGTGTTGACATTCACCGGTAAAAGTCGACATTCTCCAATTTCGGTCTTTCACAGTAACATATACATAATGTATAAGGAGAGTATTGTGACGAGGTCGAAAATTCAAATTCGAGTTTTCGACGGAAGAGCACGTTTCAAGCATTCCTTATCACAAATCGAACATTTTTGAAGTGGTGTGTGTGTGTGTGTGTGCGAAAGTATGTGTGTGTGTGTGAAAGTATGTGCGTGTATGTGTGTTAATGAGTCTGTGGAGACGATATCTCACGAACAAATGGAGCGATTCGAATGAAATTTGGTACAAAAATCACAATCTGTGAATACTGGAAGCCTATTGTTTTAAAACACAATCGATTACTCAGAACCCCTCTAAATTTTCGAGTGAAATTTTGAAAAAATCGTCAAAAAATAAAAAACCCTACTAAAGTTACGCAAATAGACATTTCTTATGTAATTTTTCCTTATAAAACGATTGACATAAACTTTAGAACGCTAGCATGAACCGTTCTCGAGATATTGCACGTTTTTCAAATAAATTTATCAAAAAATCCCATAAATTAAAAAAAAATATTAACTGTTGAGAAACATGTTCACTTTTCAAATGTAATATCATGTGATAAATTGGGCGACATCATTCTCGTGGATCTAACTCGTTCCATTCACGAGAAAAGATACTTTGAGTAATACATTTGTATTTGAACGCCGATAGTCATTTATCCGCTGTAAGAAAAACTTATTTCTCCGTCCATAACGCTTGGCGAGATTTTGGCGACGAATTTAGCAGCATGTTACCAACTGGGCGACATTTTTAAATGTTGCCAAATTAACAAGAATCTCGACAAATAGATAAAAATGACACTAAATCAATGAAGGTGACGACTAATTGAAGAAAATTCAATATAGGTATCTACTACAAGAATAATTTTTGTTTTAACTGTAAAAGGAGTAAATTCGTTGCATTATATAAGGAAAGTCATGCGCTACCCACATCAGATTTTTTTTTATTTTGGTTTTCAGATAAACAGAAAACTTAGAGTAAATATCCGGATAATTAGGTTCACACAATTTTCTTGTGGTGTAGTGTTCATACTCCATATTGTTTACTTTACGTCCACTTAATTCGTAAACAAGTGTCAAAAATAAATCACACATGAAAAATCTAACATTATTTTTTACTAAAAAGTAAAACATAATGTTAGCTATCCAAACATTCTTGGAAAATAATTGTATTTGGACATTAACAGAATTTTAAGGAAAGATAGAAGTGATAAGACGAAAATGACATATATAAGAGTAGTGTGTGAATGAGAGAGCTGGACCACAGCCATAAACCCCCCATTAAAACCACACCCACTTTTAGAAATGTAATGGCTCTATTTTATCCACACCATTGTGATTACACAATGGTGTGAAACCCCCCATTAAAACCACACCCACTTTTAGAATGGAATGGCTCTATATCACCCATAAAAAAACCCACCCACTTTTAAAAACAATGGTGTGAAACCTCCCATTAAATCCACACCCACTTTTAGAACGTAATGGTCCTATTTCACACCATTAAAATTTCCACCACTTTTAAAAACAATGGCTCGTAAACCCCCCATAAAAACCGGACCCACTTTTAGAACGTAATGGCCCAATATCACCCACACAAATTCGACTATACAATGGCTCTCAGACCTCCATTGAATCCCACCCACTTTTAGAAATGTAATGGCTGTATTTTACCATTAAAATTACCACCCACTCTTAAAAATAATGGCTCACAAAACCCCATAAAACCCGAACCCACTTTTAGAATCCAAAGGTTATTGCTTATCCATAAAAATCTACAACCCCTCTTAAAACGATGGTATCGAAACCCATTAAAACTACACCCCTTCTAGAAAAGTGATGGCTCTATTTCAACCATACAAATTAAACAAATCAATGGTAGCAAAATCATCCATTAGCAAGGTTCTAGCGCAAGCACCTCCCGAGAAAGTGATGGCTCTATTTCGACCACACCAATTTTCCGGAGCGAGCAAGCGAAAAGTCGTTGGGAGGGAAGGTACCCCCTTCGGCGAGCACCCCCTTTTAGAATCTGCGGGTCCGTTAAAAAATGATACCCCAACAACATTTTAAGCACTTAAAGAAAAGAATTCTAATGTTGAGAAAGAACAAAAACCATGGAACTGTTGAACAAACTAAACGCAATTAGTACATTGGAAGGAAGTTTCAAGAAGATGCATGAGCTCAATATCGACGTAAAATACCCTGTCATGGAAATTAAACAGATCACCACCAAATATGGTAATAAACTAATAGTGAAGTTAGAAGACGGCTCAAATTTGTATCTGCCGAAACGATGCGACGAAAATGCGTCCGACTATATGAAGCTTAATGAGATTAAACCTCTATTCTTTGTATATTTGGGAGCTAAAGATGTCGGGAAAGCACAACCAGGGCAAATGTTTAAATTTGAACAATAAATTTTCTTTTAATGGTATCATAACCATTAAAAAATATACACCGATTTTCAGGCGGCAACTTTTACGAGATAAAAGTCAATGGCCCTGTCTACAAACAGCTCGAAAAGGAGTGCGAGGCTGCACGGGACCCACTGGATCTTCAGCCAGCACACTGTCAAGAATGGATGAGTAACCCCACTGTCAATCCTCGAACTGGCCGGACGATAAAGAAGGACGGCCCTGTGTACAAGCAGCTGCAAAAAGAGTGTGAGGATGCCCTTGCGGCCGTGCCGCGGCCGCGGTCCCCGAGCCCTCAGAGGCCACGGTCCCCGAGCCCTCAGAGACCATCATATTGTAACGAGTGGCTCAAAGATCCCGAGCCAGTTGCCCCTGTTGTCTGTGCCCCGGTGTACACAGAGAATCAGTTGAAGAAGATGAAAAAAGATGCCTTGAAGACACTCGCCCTGCAGCTCCAAATCAACCCGGGAAATCAGAACAAACCAGTTATCATACAGCTGATCCTCGATAAACAGAACATCAGACAACCCAGCATCAAACAACCCAGTCCCACTCCCTGTCTTATTAAATCGCGGTCCGGATCACTAACTCCATGTCTTGTTGACCCCTCGCCTAGGCCAAGATCGAGAACTTACTTTAATGACTCCACCATAACTCCTAAAAATTTTTGCAAAATGCCCCCCGGTAGGCTCAGAGTATATTCAATCTCAAATTCGACCCACCAAGGGGCCCTTCTTGATGAGCCGAATTCAAGACCAAATACACTCTGAGCCTACCGCCACTGAGGCTTACAAACAACATATAAGGACAACACTGTAAGACTTTGACGCCTAGCGTCGGGCCCGCCCACCACTTTTTTATCGATGAGTGCTTGCTTTATTGGAACAACGACTAAAGCAAGCTGACATGTCATTTTTGGCTCGGTATAGTTCAATAAACCATCAACCCGGATTGATTAACAACCTGGGAGAGGTCGGGATTTGAACCTGGGACCTAGATGTTAATAGGTCTGCGCGCTAACCGTTTGCCATGGGTACCCATCTAAATATACACATACCTTTAATTTAACCATTACACCACAGACGAAAATCTTCAAAAATAGCACTTTAAACAAGTTATTTCCCTCTTATAATGTAATAATTCTTCAAAATATCTATCACTATAGCTTATCTGATTAAAAAATATAGAATAAAACGCTTAAAATCAATCGCGAAAAATAAATACTATTCCTATCCATATAGTGCTGCCATCTCCCTTTGATTCTCGTAATCTCCGCTTATTTCTACCTCTGAGAGAACTCTTCTTTAAAGAGGAAGAGATGTTAGTCAAGGTCAGCGCTCGCTACAGACGTTATGAAAGCAGGAAGTAGAAAACAAGGTCGAAACTCTCCAAGCGGAAAATAATACTGCTTCGTATTTTATCTGAGTTAAAGAAAACAAAGATATATATAAATGAATGAAATTGAGTCTGAGATATTTCGCTATAGAATTCTTTATCAGTATGTTCAATTAGATGTTTATAGCGATGACATTTCAGAAGTGAAAAAATCTTTAAAAAAGTTGCATGATCAGTTTGAAAAAATTGTCAAACTTATAAAAGAATATAATGATCGAAGACTCGAAGGAAATGTTGGAACTAACAAGAATGTTAGGTCTGGACAATAAAGTTACCTCAGACGGAGACTTGAAAACTCATGAATGTGAACACAAATATGTAATTCAAAATGATGATGGCTGGTACATTTGCCAAGCATGTCACGAAGAGCTGAGGTATAATCCAAATATACCCCCTATCAATAATCTCGATATGTATTTAAACATGCAGAAACAACAGAGGCGAAAACATCGAATGAAAAATCTGGCTAAATGGTTAGGTTTGCATAACCTACCCTTTGAAGAAGAAGAGCTTTTGAACGACTTTTCTTCTTATATCCATAAATATGAGGAGATGTACCCAGAGCGAAAAAACATAATCAGCAAAGACTATATCTTATACCATATGTTACGGAAAAGAGGTTACGACATCTATATTTCACGCCTTCTAGTTAAGTTACCTAAACTCAAAAAGACGCTTATTCAGAATGAAGAAATCTGCAGAACCATCTTCGAAGCATTAAATTGGAGTTTTTACCCTATAAATTAAAAAAACGGCTGATACGTCTGAACAACATGTCACGAAGAGCTGAGGTATGACCCCGATAAGTGATTATAATTTTTAATAGCCGAATAAGCTATTAAAAATTAATCAACTAAATCTTTTTTATCAATCCAGCTAGTCTCAGGATAACCTAACCATTTAACTAGATATTTGTCCCCTTTCTTTTTGATGATTTTTTCAATCTTATACACATTGTCTTTCTTATCATATTTTACTAATTCATATTCATAAAAAGTGCCTTTAACCTCATCATTATTTAAATCCTGAACTCTATAAGTGATTGGGTCGGTTTCTAATACTTCAGAAATGACAAATATTTCATCTGTAAAAGTTGCTTGATAACCCCTTCTGAAGGTAGACTTATATATAGATATTCTTACTTTATCGCCTACCTGGTATTTATGTTTACGTATGACCTTTTCTTTAAACAAATTGCGGTAGACTTCACTACTGTTTTCTTCTAGACTGGCTTCAACAGGAGTCATTTTTATACTTCTGTGGTATGAGTTGTTGTAATTCTTCACTAATTGACCCAATACATCTATGTATCTTTCAGTGTTATTTGCACACAAGTAGAGCTTTATTTTATTACCAAGAGTGAGATTAAATCTTTCAACCATAGCAGCTTTTATTTCAACATTTTCTGTTGTGAACCATTGGATATTATTTTCTTTGAATAATTTTTGAGTTGTTTTTCCGACGAACTCTAAACCCTTATCTGTTTGAACCCTTTCAGGTATTCTTTCTTTGAAGATCTTTTTAAATGCTTGAGTTACTTCTTCTGCTGATTTATCCTTTAGAGGAACAGCCCATGCATATTTACTGAAACAGTCAACAGCTGTTAATATGTACTTGATACCATCATTAAACTTACTTCTCGCAAATTTATAGACAAACAGTAAATCAGCTTGCCATTGGTCGTCGATATGTGACACGTAAATTCTCCTTCTTTTGAACTTACGGATAAGTGGTTTATGCTTTGTGTATACATCCTGTCGGTGTAAAAAATCCGAGACTTCTTTTCGACTTAAACCAGTTTTTCTGCTCAGTACATTTATGCCACAAAATCCTGTTTCGGGAGCGTAATAAACCTTTTCGGGGCAACCCTTCTCAGTTACCCCTTCAGCGGTAAAAAACGGCACTTCTTAGAACCACAACCCACACAAATACCTTTCAACATTGGTCTAGCGTTTTTAGAGGTGACATGCTGTTCATCTTTAGTGTCGGTGTGTGTTTTACATTTGAGACAATATATTTTTGAGCCCATTCCAAATGTCTTCTTTGCTTTGATAATAGGCTTCACAACAGCTCTATCTAGCCTTTCACGAAAACTTGGATTGGGAATGTCGTCCAATTCTTTAATCATGTTTGAGTCACACACTTTGTTTCTGGTTTCGGTATCTTTGTTTTTAATGTAGCACACGTCATGTTTATAGGCACTATCATCAACCCTATTAATAGGCTTACTCCATTCTTTGTATGTTAAATCGGGGTTCAGTCTAGTTTTTCCTCTGAGCAGTTGAGTTCCTGGTCCTGTAAATTGATGCCCTGGCAGATGCATTTCAAACGGTAAATTATTAATTGCTGCGTTAACAACACCTTTTCCTTTCTTGCAAGTCTTTTTACCACACATTTATTTATATATAAAAAATTATTTACTCACAAATTGATATCCATTCAGCAGGGTTTGTTTCATATATTTTTCTCTGGGTAAGTAGACTAAATTATTGATGAAATCCTCCTCTCGCTTATACACTTCCTCTTCTGATAGGGTATTCGATTTGTATGAATTGAGCAGCTGTTTGTAAAACTTGTAAGACTGTTTGTACTCTTCTTTCCTTTCCGCGATATTCAAAGCTTTATCAATAACTTCAACAATACCGACGCTTAAGCTCAGAGCAGCTAAGGGAACAAGTACAAAAGCTGATAAACCCAATGAACTTAAAACGAACTTGCTAACGGTCATAGTGACACTAATTTTATGGTAGTGGTGGTAGCTCTTTCTATATACGTAAATTTTCTTTTGCAAGTATTCTTCCATCTTTATTTATAGGGGTGAAATATTTCTTCCGATATCTCAGAGCCGGATTAACTAAATCAAGCATAAAGAAATCATACGGCTGTTGCATGCACTTTTTATATAATCTACTGAATTCTTCTTTTGTCAAACTACCATCTATCTCTCTTATGATCTGTTGAATCTCCCTCGGTTGAATATTAAAAAATATCAAGTAATTACAGTTTCTTCTGATAACAATGGGTGTTCTATAATAAGATTGAGAAAGATAAATGATTGAGGCGTTTTTCTTCCGACCTCTGATGAAAAAATCTTCTATGCTCCTCTGGTCCTTGTCAGTCATGCAGTCATCAAAGACAACAACATTTTTACAAGATGGGTCCAGGTCATCCACTTTTATAAATTCTTTTGTATCAGAGGAGAATAAAGTTCCTTTCTTGCCGAATCTTTCATATAACTCTAGGATAATTTTCTTCTTCTTTTTGGGGTACTTTATCGAGTCAATATCCACGCCCTCAAACATTGTGTACTTTTCTTTCAGTTTACCGTACTTGGGTTCGTACATATCTTTTGCACAAACGAACAAATTATCAAATTCGAGATAGTCGTATATAAAATTCAACAATAAGTTCGTTTTACCAGTACCTGAAGCTCCAGCGATTAGAAGTCTGAAAGGGTGTTTAGGTAATAAATAATGTTGATTTGCATCGACAAGTTCTTCTGCTTCTGTATAATTTTTAATTTGAATCATCTTTATTTAATGTTAAAAATTTGCTTCAGTAAAAATTTAATTTGCTTAAGTAAAAATTTTTTTGCATAATAATAAAGATGAATGCTATACAAAAAGAACGAAATAAGAAATTAAGAAAGGAAGTTGAATATGAACTTAAAGTTTATAAGCTTCAGGCTGAAATTAGAAAAAACAACGAACAACAACTTGAGCAAAAATTAGGTATCCAGAAAGCACTATCGGACTTTCACAAGCCTGTAACTGAAAAGCTACAAGAACAAGAAATTAATCGAAAGGAGAATATTCAGGCTATAAAAGATGCTGTTGATCACATTCCTCTAGCTATTGAACCGCCTTTAGAAGTCTATGATTTTGATAAAAAATTGGATGTAGAGTTTTTAGAGAAAAATAACTTTCCAAGACCCTCAAAATTGTACCATGAGACCAAGGAAACTTTGCAAGAAATTATGAGTAAAGTAAATGATACTTACCTAAAAATGTCTCGTCAAAAAGGAAACATTATGAGTCAGATGTCTCGAATGACTAAAAAGGATGAAGAAAGAGAAGATCGCTTATTAGCTAAGGCTGATTATTTGAGAGATCATATGACTACGTTAGGAGATTATCGGGATCGACTCAGAGACTTGCAAAGAAAAGGAATTTATATCGGTAAAGGAGTAGAAGACAAAATGGAAATTTTAGCCCGATTGACTGATAAGATATGTAAAGGGTCCAAAAGTAAAAAGTTACACAATCAAGTCGTCGATTTATTGGATGCATTGTTGAGAGAAGGAACTATGACCAACGAGCAAGTAAAACAATACTACAAAAATTTTTCATTAAATAAATGAGTAATTACATAAAAACTAAAATACATTTAAGCGATCATCAGATTGCTAAGCTAAAATCTGCATACCAGAAAGGAGAAGAAGTATCTCTACAAATAGATAAGACAAAAGCCCCCAACAAAGATATACATTTAACTCGAACACAGATAGCTCAAATTGGGAAGGGGAAGCGTATCACTATCAGTAAGACGCAGCTCCAGAAAACGGGTGGTTTTCTACCTTTTCTATTACCTGCGTTAATTGCTGGGGCCAAGGCTTTAGCACTAGGTGCTGCAAGTGGGGCGGCTGGATATGGAGCAAAGAAAGCTTTGGAAAAAATTTCAGGATCTGGATGTGTAAAAAAAAGACCCATTGGAAAGGGCGTCTATCAAAACTGGGAATATCAGACGAAGTAATTAAACAAAATATGAAACATGAACAGGGGTTTAGGGGCGTCTTTACTTCCGATCTGTTGCCTAAAAAGATGAGTCGGTTTGAAAACGGTATTATTAATCTGGACATTGTCACAGGACCTGGTACGCACTGGGTCTGCTACTATAACGATCCTAAAAATAACTTTGTTGAGTATTTTGATCCTTTTGGAGAACACGTATACAAAATTCATCCTAACATTAAGAAGTATCTACTGACTTCTGGAAAGAAAAATATCGGGTGTAACTCGAGCTTTCTACAGCACCCTGCTTCCGTCAAATGCGGCTACTTTTGTATGAAGTACATTCGTGAAAGAAACAAGGGTAAGCCAGTTGTAGATGTGCTATATTCTTTTACCCAAGAACCCAGCGACTTCAATGAAAAAAATGTTCTCTATAAATAAAATGGTTCTATTGATATTAGATTCTAAAAACGCGGAAAAATCAGAAGATTTTACGATTGAATACACTAGACCTTTCACCTTTAAACAGATTGCCCTTCAGTCCTTTTCGATGTACGTTTCATGGGACAATATCAAAGATGAGGAATTATCATACTTTGATGGTCAGCAGTGGTTAAATTTGACGATACCAGATGGAAATTACACTATCAAGGGGCTGAATCGTTACATGATTAATTTTTTTGGAAGCGATCCGCCGATACAATTCGGTATAGTGGAGGAACGACAACGAATAGCCATTAAGTTAAAAGACGGGTATAAGATCGATTTAACGAAAACCAAAAACCTGCATAAACTTATAGGTTTCGAGCCTAAAATCCACGAAGAGCTTGAACAAGTAGGAAAGTACATTGCTGACTTATCTGGGGGAAACGATAACATTTATATACATTGCGATGTCGCAGAGGGGGCGTATATCAACGGTTTCAACTCTACAAACGTCATCTATTCATTTACAAACAGTAATCGTCCAGGTAGTCAGATTATAAAATCATTTGACAAACCTCTGTTTTACCCTGTTCGAATGGATAGTGTTTACCGAATCAGAATGCAAGTAACCAATCATAGAGGTGATTTAATTCCGCTCAATAAGCAAGAAGTACAATACAATTTTATCGCCCTATAATAAAGAAATGAATAAACACAGACTTCAAAGAAAGAGTAAGAAGATACAAGGAAGAGGGTTCTTTTCCGACGTCCTGCAGGAGGCCGAATTAGAAGGTAAGTATGTGCAGGATAAAATAAAGGAGATATTATCAAAGCAGAAAAAACATGGAGCTGGACTAAAGTTTATCTAAATTCGATTTAATAGCCATATAGCTATTAAATTGAGGAGAAGAAAAAAAATTTATTTCATAATAAATGAATAAAATATTTGAATTAAACAGCACCAATTATTATTACGATGATGACATCGAAAGTTTCGAATATAGAGAGGTAAGGCATGAAAATAGTGATAATTCTATGGAAAATGCCTCTTACCATTTCTTTATTCAAGACACCAACGCCAACATTTTATACTCTAACGGTTATTTACAGCAAAAATTGAAAATTGTTAACAATGATGGTACTGCCATAGTGAATGATAATGTAGCTCTCGTGAATGGAGGTGGTTTGATCAATGCTAACAGGTTTACATTAGGAACCACTGAAATAGAATCCAACATTAATTATACCGCTCTTATGCGACAAGTGTTGGGCTTAATACATTTTACGCCTGACTATTCTTCTGCCGAAGCTACAAATATGCTGTTCTACACTGATACGTCGGACACAGCTGATAGAGAACGCTTGAAATATGATGGCACGTTAGTAGATACCACAAAGATTACTGAGTTTTTCGAAAAATTCAGAATTAATGAGAACCATAACCAGGGATTTACAGAAAGAAGCGAATTCACTAAAAATAGCAAGGTTGTAACTATATGGATCCCACTAAAGTACGTGTTTGATTTCTTCCGTGAATATAAAAAAGTAATCACGGGGTTCCAAGTCAAATTTGAGTTCCAGAGAAATCACAGTCTAAATATGCTGTACACCAACGAGCAACATAAGATCTATAAAGTCGTTGTAGAAGATTTATCACTCTGGCTACCTTACGTACGATTTAAAAATGCGGCGGCTTCAATATTTAACGAATTAAAGTTATCGAATAAGGATGTAGAAATAAACTGGAACCAACACAGCATAGTAAAGTCTAATATTTTCTATAAAAACGCTAGCGGCTCTTATACCATAAAAGCTACTTCTGATGAAGTCTTATCTTTGTACGTAATTCCTCAGTACACTGAAAGATACGAAAATTCGAAGCACAATAACATGCTGTTTGATAACTTAGATATGACGGAATGTTGGTTAATGATCAACAATGTAAAAGTGCCAACTGTCAGTTACATGATGGATTTTGAGAAAAGTGATTATAATCGATTATACACAGCCTTTTTGGAATCTGGACTCAACACCATCACGTCTGAAACAGGTTGTATGGTCAATTATTCGAATTTTGGTAAGTTGTATCCAATCATCTGCTTTAATCTCTCTCATCATCAAAACTATACCGATACGAATAACTTAATGATTGAGTTTAACTGGAGGTTAAGGAACGCTGCCCCCAAAGATTATGTTTTTTACTTCATCTTAAAAGAGCACAAGAAATGCCTCTTAAATATTAACAATCAAAATATTACCATGATCAAGACTTTGAAATTATAAAATCTCGCCAAGCATTATGGATCTCCTCCATCTCCGTCAATAATTTTTGGATAGAAGGGGGACAGAACTCAATCCTGTTTCTTCCGATGTATCCATCCGCTGATCTTGTCAACTCTAGCTCAATCAGGATCCAAATTTTTACTGCAAACGAGATATTATTGTATAGAATACGAGACAGGACCTAACGAAGACGAATTTTGGAAGGTCTTTCGACGAATATGGTGAGGGCACATACCCCCCATGAAGTTGAGACAGCTTATGAAAGTCGTTTGAAGACGTATGACATCCAGAACGGTTCATGCACCTCTACGAAACCTTTTCAATATATCAGGCTGACAGTGATAGCGATAGCGATCGACCGACAACGATGACATGCCCTTCCATAATTTAATAGATGTAGATATGACTATATTTTTAATGATTGAAATACTCATTAAAAATTGAATCGTTTAAAGTATACCCCTTCAGTAATAAAAGCATTTAAAGAAACGATTTGTAGTTCTAAAGAAAGACAAAATGGATTTTCAATCTAAAACCGTTCGACAGTTGCAAGGCTACTGTCGTGAAAATAATATTCGAGGTTACTCGAAACTTAAAAAGTTGGAGCTGGTCGACCTTATTCAATATCATAACGGCTTTTCCAGTTTCCACAATGACTTGTTTAGCAAGCCAAAGAAGAACAGAGTGCGTAAGATCAGGTGTTGCGGTAAGTTATTTAAGGGATCAAGCATGAATAAGCACCTACAATCTAAAGGGCACCTAAACTATAAACCAAAGAAGGCAACCGCTCTCCCAGAGTGTGGAAGGGTGGAGCATCGACTACATCACATGACTCTCCCCCAACTACGGGAATTTTGTCGAACGCATGGCATTAGAGGCTATTCCAGGTTAGGAAGGAGGGCAGACATCATAGCATACATAGAAAGCGTATTGTTCAACCGTCATTTCGGGTTTGATTCAGACCTGTTTTTAGATACGCGAGAGAGAAGGCTCTACACCCTCCACAAAGTTAATACAGCCTTTGAATCTCGCTTGAAGACGTACGACATCCAAAATGAACACAACCTGATGCTTCCCGAAGACTTTTTGAACGATGTGGCGTCACTAGTCCGGGGACTCATCACTAAACACATAAAGAGGCTGCATGGTTTGAAGGTTAATTTCGAATTCCTCTGTGACTATCAAAAGGGTAAAGACGATGCTATTATAGAAATGGAGAAAAACTTCAAAACAGAAAACGCAGTCATCTTAGAATCAACTGATTTGGTAGCTTATTACAGATCGGTTATCCAAAAATTATTGACAGAAATGGAGGAGTTTGTTGCAAAGGGTTCGGGATGGACGCTTGTTAGAATTAAAAACCTTGAGGTGAGGATCAATAAATACAACCCACTGAGAGGATCATCCTACATTGATTTACCGAAAAGAATTAAAGATAAAAAGGCAGTCATTAACGTGAAAAATGAAAATGATAACGAGTGCTTTAAGTGGGCGATACTGTCCGCTATTTATCCAGCTGATAATCACGTAGATAGAGTCTCTAAATATAAGCCATATGATAATGAGCTAAATTTCGAAGGTATCGAGTTTCCAGTGAAGATGGAAGATAGAGTATTTAACAGGTTCGAAAAGTTGAATAACATATCGGTGAACATATATTCATACGAAGGTAATGATATTTACCCATTGAGAATCACTAAAAATAAGGAAGACAAACACATCAATTTGCTGTACATAAAGAATAAGGAAGGAAACAGTCATTACTGTTGGATAAAAGACCTCTCCAAATTGATAAGCGGACAAGTGACTAAACACAACGGAAAGATATTCACCTGTGAGAGATGCCTGCTGTATTATTACTCCGAAGAGGACCTCCAAGCTCATGAAACGGATTGTAGGAAGAATACACCAGTAAAGATTGTAATGCCCGAGGAGAACGAATCTCTGCGGTTCAAAAACTATCAAAGGTCTTTACGATTACCCTTTGTGATGTATGGAGACTTTGAGTGCTTGACAAACAAGATAAACACCTGCTGCCCTACAAAAGACAGCTCATTCTTACATAAATATCAAAAGCATGAACCTATGAGCTTCACTGTCTACATCAAATATAAACACGCAGACTATAAGGCACCAATCACATACAGAGGACCCAATGCCACCAAGCTGTTCTTTGATACAGTGAAGACTGAGGCGCTAGCGATAAAGAACATTTATGATAAGAAGCAACCCATCAAAATGACCACCGAAGATGAAGAGCATTTCCAAAGGACCCATGTTTGCCACATCTGTGACGAAGATATCAGGAAGAAACCTTCACCCTATTCACCCAAGGATAAACCAGACTTCCGAAAAGTTAGAGATCATGACCATCTTCTCAATCCGGCGAAATGTGAATCGAACTACAGAGGACCTGCTCACAACCTTTGCAACCTAAAGTACCAAGAGCCTTCGTTCATTCCAGTGTTTATCCACAACTTATCTGGCTACGACGCCCATCTCTTCATAAAGGAGCTCGGTAGAGACCAAGGTGATATCGACGTCATCCCGAACAACGAGGAGAGGTACATTTCCTTCAGTAAGGAGGTCGGGGCAAAAACTGTAGAAGTAGGCGATGGGAAGAAAGTAAAGGTACCTGGTATAAAGTTGAGGTTTGTCGACTCATTCAAGTTCATGGCCGCTAGCCTCGACAGTCTTGCGAAGAACGTAAAGGAGTTCAGGGAGACAGCCAAGTACTTCCCCAAGGACAAACTGGACCTCGTCACCCGAAAAGGCGTCTATCCATACGATTACATGGACTCGTGGGACAAATGCGAAGAAACCAAGCTGCCCCCAAAAGAAGACTTTTACAACCAATTGAATGAGTCACACATAAAGGATGAGGACTACGAGCACGCTAAAAGGGTATGGAAGGCCTTCAACATTAAGACATTGGGTGAATATTCCGATTTGTATGTGAAGACTGATGTACTCATCCTAGCCGACATCATGGAACACTTTAGAGATGTCTGTCTAAAGACCTATAAGTTGGATCCTGCATGGTACTTCACTGCACCCGGACTCTCGTGGGACGCCATGCTCAAAACCACAGAGGTTGAGCTAGAGCTGTTGACAGACTATGACATGATACTCATGCTAGAAAAGGGGACCAGAGGAGGCATCTCTCAGTGCTGTAACCGATATGGGAGGGCGAACAACAAGTACATGAGGGACTATGACGAGAACAAGAAGTCTAACTACCTGATGTACCTTGACGCCAACAACCTCTACGGATGGGCCATGAGTCAATACCTACCGCATGGTGGCTTCGAGTGGAGCACTGTGTCAGATGTGACCCAAGTAGAGGATGACTCAGACAAAGGATACATCGTAGATTGCGACCTACAGTACCCGACCCATCTGCACAACCTCCATTCAGACATACCTCTAGCACCTGAGAGCAGGATGCCCGATGGCTCAAAACAGCCAAAACTACTGACGACCCTCTATGACAAAGAGCATTATGTGGTTCATTACAGGGTTTTGAAGCAACTGTTGCAGTTGGGGGTGAAGCTCAAAAAGGTGCACAAAGTGTTGGAGTTTCAGCAGTCTCCCTGGTTGAAGAGGTACATAGACCTGAACACTGATATGAGGACCAAGGCAACCAACGACTTTGAGAAAGACTTCTTCAAACTTATGAACAACTCGGTCTTTGGCAAGACGATGGAAAATATCAGGAAGCGACTCGATATTAGGCTAGTATGCGATCCCCAGAAAGCGGAGAAGCTAGTTGCTAAGCCCAACTTCAAGGGAAGGACCATTTTTGACGAAAGATTAGCCGCCGTGCATATGAACAAGACGAAAGTGATTTTTAATAAGCCAATATACGTCGGCATGAGTATATTAGATCTATCGAAGCATCTGATGTATGACTTCCATTATAATCTTATGAAGCCTAAATACGGGGGCGATATCAAGCTATTGTACATGGACACTGACAGTTACATCTATGACATACAGACCGAGGACTTTTATGAGGATATGAAAGGATTGATTGACTACTTTGACACATCAGATTATCCAGAAAACAATAGGTATGGTATGCCCCGAGTAAATAAAAAGGTCTTGGGGAAGATGAAGGATGAAAATGCAGGGAAGATCTTAGAAGAGTTCGTTGGCTTAAGATCTAAGATGTATGCCTGTAAAACTGAGGTTGACCTGGTGAAAAAGTCGAAAGGAGTAAAGAAATGTGTCGTGAAAAACAGGATATCCTTCGAGGACTACAAGAACTGCCTATTCAAGCAAGAAGTACAGCATAGAACCATGAATCTCATCAGGAGCACAAAGCATGAGATTCATTCCATACAAGTCAATAAGATTGCCCTATCAGGAAAAGATGACAAACGTCATATATTGGAAGATGGTGTCCATACCTTGGCTCACGGTCACTATGCGATAAAGGAGTAGGCGATCATAATCTTTTAACAGTTTTCGAACTATTAAAAGATAATTAATGGTCCTCAGTTCGAAGGACACATTCTTCTGTTCTGAATGCCTCTTTAATAGTGTCTATATCACATCTAAAGTACTCCATGTAACCGTCCTCTTCTGAGGCCCTATTTCATTTAAAAGGGGGTGCTCGCCGAAGGGGGTACCTTCCCTCCCAACGACTTTTCGCTTGCTCGCTCCGGAAAATTGGTGTGGTCGAAATAGAGCCATCACTTTCTCGGGAGGTGCTTGCGCTAGAACCTTGCTAATGGATGATTTTGCTACCATTGATTTGTTTAATTTGTATGGTTGAAATAGAGCCATCACTTTTCTAGAAGGGGTGTAGTTTTAATGGGTTTCGATACCATCGTTTTAAGAGGGGTTGTAGATTTTTATGGATAAGCAATAACCTTTGGATTCTAAAAGTGGGTTCGGGTTTTATGGGGTTTTGTGAGCCATTATTTTTAAGAGTGGGTGGTAATTTTAATGGTAAAATACAGCCATTACATTTCTAAAAGTGGGTGGGGTTCAATGGAGGTCTGAGAGCCATTGTATAGTCGAATTTGTGTGGGTGATATTGGGCCATTACGTTCTAAAAGTGGGTCCGGTTTTTATGGGGGGTTTACGAGCCATTGTTTTTAAAAGTGGGTGGAAATTTTAATGGTGTGAAATAGGACCATTACGTTCTAAAAGTGGGTGTGGATTTAATGGGAGGTTTCACACCATTGTTTTTAAAAGTGGGTGGGTTTTTTTATGGGTGATATAGAGCCATTCCATTCTAAAAGTGGGTGTGGTTTTAATGGGGGGTTTCACACCATTGTGTAATCACAATGGTGTGGATAAAATAGAGCCATTACATTTCTAAAAGTGGGTGTGGTTTTAATGGGGGGTTTATGGCTGTGGTCCAGCTCTCTCATTCACACACTACTTATAAGGATGATTACATTCAATTCATTTGAAATTTTCTTTGATAATTTTGATTTAACAATCCGTCATTCGTATATATGTCATTTCTATCTTATCACTTCAATTTCTAACTTCTTTCATTTCTATCTTATCACCCCAAGGTTTTATTTTGAGTCGCATTTGACCAAGAATGTCGTGATAGCTAAATTTTTTTTTACTTTTTAGTGCATTTACTAAAACAGTTTAACTTAAAAAGATTTTTTATAATATTGTATTTTATACTTTTTGGTCTTTTGCGATTTTATAATCAAGTTTTCATTAGATATCTAATCAAATCTTTTTTAAACACTTTATTGAATTGGTCATGGATGTCTGTTTTAACTTCTTTGGTGGCATTTTAGTAAGTACACTTTCTTACGCCCTAAGGATATGAAATTTGGTACACAGCTTAGTCCAGTGGAACATTTTAATCTATTAAAATTTGAAAAATCCTTTAAAAATAGAACCGGCATTTTTTTTTTTTTTAGAAATGACCCGCTTGAAATATCCTTTGTTTTACATAATCCCATTGTTGGAAGATAATTAAAAATCAGCTCAAAATGCGGCCTCACTTCTACAAGGTAGAATCAAAAAGTTCGGAGACTGCGCTGATATCTCCAACCACCCTGATTGGAGGAGAGAAGAACTATTTTACTGTGGCATAGAGGCACATGTGATGCGAGATGTGAAAAGAATCAGGTCAGCAGTGCAGGATTTTTCCAGACAATGCATGTCAGTGAACTGTAGTCGTTCGCCTTGGTCCTGACCACCTATACGCACTCTTGGTGAGAATCTTGATGCAGTGCACGCACCTTGTTACATAATTCGTCAGAAACGGAAATGGCTTTTGAAGAACAACGTGCGGATATCAAATTCTGCCAGCGTTTGTGGAAATCGCCGATTGCACCTGCTGCAACAGCTGCAATTTTTCTGTCGGCGATTTCCTCAAACGCTGGCAGAATTCTATATTCGCACGTTGTTCTTCAAACGCCATTTCTGTTTTCGACAGCCGCAAACGACTACAATTCACTGGCATGCGTTGTATGTAAAATCACCTGCTTCTTCCTTTTAACATCTCGCGTCACATGTGCCTCTACACCACGGTAAAATATTTCCACTCTGCTCCAATCATGGTTGGAGATATCAGCACAGTCTCCGAACTTTTTGATCCTACCCCATATATATATTGTTACGAACATGGAAAACGCCTCCTCTGGAAGCTATTTTGAGGCCAGAAGGAAAAAACACTGTACAGGTAGCCATTCCTATGACGCGAATTTAAGGCTGCCATATGCTAACGTTTAGATAAGGGTTGCCAGATTTGACAATGTATAACCAATTTAGCGACTTTTGGTGACTTTTCGAATGTTCGAGAACTTTCTCAATATAAAGAACATTCTACGATGTACGACTCTCTTCTGAAAGTTTCTACGGAGAGTATATAAAAGGAGTCATTGATCAGTTGGAGCAGTTGATGTGAAATGAGCTACATTGCATTCAGAGATATGTCAATATTTTGAAAATAGTATCGACTGTTTTGTGAAATTAGCGGAGCATTTAATTGCTGTTTTACTGAACCTGACAATTGTTTAATGATCTTGTGAGATAGTTGTCGAGCTATTTGCTGTATATTTTACCTGTTTACGCAGTGCTTTTTAGTTAGTTATCCAGAAATTTGGACTCATTCTTGTATCCTGAGAGTACACCCACAATTCCGGAGGATGAGTCGTAACAATATATAAAAGAGAAACATTTTTAAAACTATAGTCAACAATGGGATTTTTATGGGCTATTCTGAACATGATTCCATAGGAGTGGGTCAGAATCCAGGGAGCAGAACAAATTCAATATGATGAAATGTTGTACTGTCGTCGCAAATACGTACGTGTGTAAAAAGGAAGTAGAAGTGGGTCAGAAATTGATTTCAAGATTTAACCCAAACAGACAGACCAACCTAAATAAAATAGCGTAAACAACGGATATTGTTAAAGTTTTTGTTTCCAAGTTATTTTAAGGGGACGATAGACGTTGAAATTTTTTTTAATTTATTTATTGACTTTGAAACATGAAAATTTGTAAATATATTCCTCTTCACATTGCTATATAAAATACCACTCAATTTTTTTCAATTTTGTTATAATTTTTTTTTTAATTTAATTTTTTTAACAAAAATTTGAAAATGCTCCTTGCGTGCCATTTGTTCACATTTTTGATTAATATATTTTGCATTATGATCACTCAAAAACACATTATGAACAAATTTGAGTATTTATTTTTAAATCCCTTAGAAAGTCAATTTTTTAAAAATATTTTTCTGCATTGAAACTTAATTTTCATCATTTAATTAAGTTCTTGTTCACTTTCACTTACCTTAATGAAGTCCAATTATAAAATGCATACCCAGTTTCATTAAAAAGTATAAAGGTTGTCTTCTTGCCAAATTTCATGTATCTCAAATAAAAATTAAGACTCATGGAGCATTTTAAAAATGTATAACCTTTGAAAATTTCGTTTCGAAAAAAAAAATGCATTTAAGCTTTTGCTTGTGGGTGGAACAGCGTCTATCCCAAACGAAGAACCTCCCAAAAAGAGAGGTATTTGACATACCCTATCCCAAACAGTTCGATCCTCCTTTGCAGGCATTGGCGTCCATGGAAATCGCCAACAGAAACATTGCACCTGCTGGCAACAGGTATAATGTTTCTGTCGGCAAACTTTTTCAGTCGATTTTTGCTCATTTCAACGGCAACTGTCCCCTTAAATTAAAAAAACAATATTTAAAAGTTGGCAACACGTCAGCCAAAATAATTTGTGTCAATACATACTATTGTAACACCCCTGGAATGATAAAATTCCAATGGGTTAGGAACTTGAAAATACCATAATGCTTTGAGAATTATATCTAGGTGTCACTAGTGTCAGTGAAGACCCATTTCTGAGTTGGAGAAGCGTAGTTAACAGGACAGGGACAAATCCAGAAGGAATTAAACACTTTTTAAACTCAGGAGCAAAATATTTTTAAACTTTTTCAAACTTAGAAGCAGCATCTATATCACAGATGTATTCTGCTCGTAAGCAATGTTAACCTCCAAGTTATTTATTTGCTGGCAATCATGGCCGCTGTAAGGCTTCACCTTCCTTTCTATACAAGAATACAGACTGATACCTTATTTTCTTACCTTACTAGTTGCGTTTAAGAATCAATTTCGCATATTTTGCTATATTTAAAAACTGACGTACTTTATTTTTAAAATAATTATTGTCGACGAATGAGAATTTTTCGCTAATAAAATGGGTCAACGACATCAGATTTTTGAAATATATTGTATAATAGCATTTAAAAGTCGAAATAATTTAATATGTGTTCGTTAGTTTTTATCCGTTTCCATCATATAATGTGTGTATAATATTTTGTGGCTAAGAACGTGTTTAATTTGATAACAATAAATATCCTAACGGGCGATGTATTGGCAATTTTAACCCACGTTAACATCTCTAGTTTGAAGCAGTCAAAAAGCACTACACGTGGCCTGGTTAAAAATGGAATTCATGGATATTAATCCTGGCATGTTCAACGTACGTTTTTAATTTTCTCCGATATTGACGCTGCATAGCATATTTGATGTAACTATGCAAGTTATACGAGATAATTATTGATATTTCCGATTGGTTCCTTTTCATCTATAAGTATGGGAAACATTTATAAGCTAACTTTATTGGATCGCAAGTAAGTTTATTCTTATTAATTTATACTGCAATCTGGCATCTTTTGAAATCTTATGAATATTCCAAAATTTAGTAGTTATTAATAGTTATTTAATAGTTTAATAGTTATTTATTTATTTTTCTCATTTTAAGTGTATTAACATGAATTGTATTATTTCACGAATGCAAGTTAGATATAAGATCACAAAATTGACTTAAAATATGATATTATTTTTGCTTATATATTACCATTTTTAGATGTTTTTTTTCTTCTTTTTGCATAATATTTTTCACTATTTTGGTACTCAAACCAAAATTGCACAATTAAAAGAATATATTTATTTGTTAAATTAGTATATATTAAAAGAACAGAAATGGGTCGCTATTTGTTTTTGCAAAATTAAAAGGTTCAACTATAGCTGTATTTAAAAATGTATTTGTTTCGATTTAATATATATAAAATTCACGGGCGTACGTTTCATAGTTAATTTGTTTTTTCCGTGAATAATTTTAAGGGATTCATGTAGCAAAGCTTACTTGAAAACACTTGATACAAATACATGGTGCACATAGCAACGGATTAAGTTTTTCATATCAATTAGCAATCATTATTTTTGTGAGGTATCCGCCTGATATCGGAGTGTAACGAAAGGCTTAAACTCTTTAGAAACTTATACCTCTTAATCTAGTAGATAAAAATCTGATATGAGCAGCACATGACTTTCCCTACAGACTAAAATTCAATTTCTCTTTATGTCTTGAACAATTCTTTAAACTGAGTTTAAGTGCAAAAAATAACATACATAATTATTTGAAATGCCACTAAATTTTCACTTTTAATTCTATTTTCGTTTGGCATCTGAACGTATTTTCAAAAGCGATTTAACAAAAATACAAAAAAGGGTAAAATATCTTGAGAACCGCTATTCCTAGAGTAATGAGGTTGATATTATTCACCGTTACAAATTATGTATAAAACAAGCATTTAATTGAAACATTTGAGTATACGTAATCTTTTATTTTAGATTTTGACTACTTTTTTGGACCATTTTGCAGAAAAAGGGAGGGTTTTTTTTCCGAATCATACCAAAATTCAATCAGTACCAAGGTCACCCATAAGTGACTTACATGCAAAATTTTATGAAATTGGATCCATTAGTTTTTGAGTTAGAATGGATACAATATCTGCACAAATAGACAGACGTCACACTTAAAATAGTTTTTTCGTGTTCCAGAGGTCCCAAAAGGTGAAGTTCCATCAAAAACGGTTGTGGTTTTCGACACGATACATTATACATTACGCATATTGCAGGGAAAATTTTTTTTCCCCAATGGCCAGGCATTTACTCTTTTATCTTCGCCTATACATCGGCCAGAACAGTGAACCTCTTAGCCGTCAAAGACGTTGCCCCAGCGCACCAGTGGGGGTGGGAACACATTGCGCCCAACAACACAAACATCCATGTCTTACGTGGGACTAGAACCCACAACCTGGCGGCCGATCAATCGCTGGAAACGCTCGCCTTGACCGTTCGGCCACCACGTCGACTGAAATGAGTCAACAGTACGCGGTGTTCCCAGGTGGTCACCCACCCAAGTACTAACCGCGCCCGATGCTGCTTAACTTCCGTGATCTAACGGCAACCGGTGTTTTCAGCACGGTACAGACGTTGGCTTGCAGGGAAAGTAAAAATGGAAACAATGTTTTATCGCGAAATTAGAGCACGATTTATGAATATATAAAAACAATTTCAACATTTTAATAAACAAAAATCTGATGTGTTCAGCACATAACTTTCCCCACAGATTGATGCCCACGTTCTCCTTATTTTAATTAAATTTAATTCACATTAATTCAATTTTCGTTCTCATTTGGTAATTGGACTTATTTTCAAAGGTGACGTAGAGAAAATACGAAAAAGCTAAAATATCTCGAGAACGGCTAGTCCTAGTGTAATCGGGTTGATCCTATTCTTTTCTTCGTTAAGAATTACGTATAAAACAAGCATTTATTGGGTATAGTTGAGCATACGTAGTTTTTATTTAAAATTTTGACGATTTTTGAGGGCCATTTTGCTAAACAAGGCACGTTATTTTTTCCGAATCGTACTAAAATCTAATCAGCACCAGGGTAACCTACAAGAGACTAATCTACCGAATTTTGTGAAGTTCGGTCCATTAGTTTTTCAGTTAGAGTGGATGCAGGCAATTTTTGCGGGCCTTTTAGCAAAAAAAGGCTGGCTCTTTTATCCCGAATCGTACTAAAAACTAATCAGCACCAGGGTCACACCAAGTGACTTACCTACCAAATTTTATGAAATTCGGTCCATTAGTTTTTGAGTTAGAGTGAATACATACATTGCACAGACAGACAGACAGACAGACACACACACAGACGTCACGCTAAAAATAGATTTTTCGTATTCTAGAGGTCTCGAAAAGCGTAGATCCGTCGAAAACTCGAGTTGCGATTTTTGGCATGATTCCAATACTTTCCCTATATTTTACCATGTATTGCAGGGAAACTAATAAATGACAAGAAATTTTAATGAAAGATCCAGTTGCTAGACAAATAATTTGCTTTTACAAAACTCTTATCACATTTTCTTGTCAAGTTGAAGAAGAATGAAAAAGTTTTCGTTTTTAATGTTTATAATGCTTATATCTCGAAAACTAAAAGAGCTAACTTTAACTAAAAACAATAAGCGAGTCATTATAGCCCTTTTAAAGCCCTTCAAGAATTAAAATTTTAGATCGAGTTGACAGTTTTTGAAATAACAGGTCCTCATATTATTTTTTTATCGTGAGATTTTACGTAGACATAAAAAAACTAGAAAAAAGATACTAAATACTAGCAGTATACCCGTTCTTCGTACGGAATATATCATATAAAGAGGCTTAAAATTCACAATTAGGTGCAAATTCCTATCGTATACTAAATTGCATTTTTATCCATCACATTCTATTAAAATATTTAATTTAGTTCTCCTAAAAAGAAGCATAAGAATCTATGTTTTCTCTATACAAAATTACTTTCATGGGCAGATCTGAAGAATAAAACATCCTGGCCCCATTTGTAAAAAAAATTTACAAAAAATATGAAATTGGATCAATATACTCGTATGTCAAAATGAAAGCATATTGAAACTGAATCAATATATGCCAAAATGGAAGTTCTAAAATGGTATTAAAAGATATACCAGTACCATTTTTATCCTGTTTCAACAATTGGCTAAACGCAATATACAAATTTTTAAAAATATTTACCTGAATAAAACAGATGACTTAAGAAATGGAAAATATCAATAATCTCCGTAAGCTTTCAACCCGAAAGCTGTAATTAATATAATTCAGTCAAAAATAAAAATTCCGATAAAATTTACTTTTGTATATATGTCTAAATTATTTAAATCTGAAAAGATTTAGTAAAAATCGTCTGCTGTAGAAACTCATTGAGTTTAATTCCGTTTCATAGCAATATATCTGTTTTTTTTTGTTTTTTTCCCCCAAATAAATTTGTGGGGGGAAATGTCGTTTGCATAAAGCTATCTCTATGGGAGGTTTGTTATTAATATCTCAACAACCCTTGATCCTAGAAACTCGATTCATAGAGTCAATTTTAAGTGGGGCTATTTCACATCTATTCACAAAATTCCATGATATTCGATGCTGCCGTTTTCCCGTGATAATAGGAAAAACACTCATAGACAGATTTTCAATTTTATTTATATAAATTCATACGATGTTCAACATAAAACTTTCATTAAATTTCGTAAAATAATCCCATATTATCCATGAATATTGTAAATGGAACAAACGAGATTGAAAAGAACGAATAAACTTATCGAACTTTATTGAAGTTTTATTTTACTAGACATTATTCACATAATACCATTTCTGCTCCATCAGATTAGAGCCACTGCCGATTTTTTCCCATATCTTTGTATTGTCAAGTTAGCTTTTTTATTAGTTTCTACGCGCAAATAAACAAACGCAGTATGTTTCGAATATAGTTATATAAATATTATCACTAAAAGAGACTTTGACTTGAAACATCGTGGCATGTATGTTAATAAAATCAGAAAGATTTCGCCATTTTCTATTTTTACAAATTAAGATTTGACAGGTTAAACCGCTTCATAAATCAAACTTGTTTTTATAAGTATTTCTTATGCCTTGTTTTTACCATAAATTTAGAAATGTATTGCAAGCAGATTTAGTTTCTTTTTAGAGATATTTGCTGGTAATTAATATGTTTAGAACATTTTTCTTACATGTATTTATTTTCTATCAAGGCCAATTGTGTCCAAGAACTTTTACGAACACGTGAAAATGATGATGTCGGATTCCCATTTAAAATTCTCTCAAGAATTCGAGGTACGTATTTCGTCAAAACTTAAAATATAAAAAAAAAATGGGGGGGGGGGGGGCAGCTTTGCTGAATGCTTTGATATCACTTCTGTTGTGCGTAGGGGAGGCCTACAAAATCGAATAAAGGCAAAGATAGCAATTTCAAAATAAAATATTATATTCTCGAGACACTGCTGTATTCACAATTCACCTTGACTCGCATCACGCCAACTATTGTTAACCGAACAAAGACCCGCTTATACACCCTCTGTGGAAATTTCGAAAAAATTCGACGTATCTCGAGGAATTCTTAACCAATCTACCAAACTCGAGAAGTTTACAAAATTTGCCAAAAGTCATCAAGTTAGCAATATGTCGCCAAATGTTGTCACCGAGGTTAATCCACCAGGACCTTCGAATAATAACGATCGTTGCCTGAAAATATCGTTTTCCCTCAGGGACGTAGAGATATTTCAAGTATTCGTAACAATATAATGTTAAGCTGAAAACTATCACTTTTTTAACACCTTTCAACATAGTTGTACAGTGTTTATGACTTTGTGCATTCTGTCTATTCGTTCGTACGATAACTGCCGTAAAAATGACTTAATCATAATTAAATTTTAGTATGTTATTGAGACTATCTGTGAGACATATGGGAATGTAAATGAATAATATCACTCAATTGCCGACGCGTTGTGGGTTCGAGTCCTACATAAGGCATGGATATTGTGCTGTTGGGCGCAGTGTGTTCCGCCCCCCCCCCCTCTGGTGCACCTGGGGCAACGTCCCAGGACGACTAAATGGTTCACGTTTCTGGCCAATGTATAGGCGAATGATGGAAGTCAAGTGCCTGGCTATTTGATAAATATATATATATATATATATATATATAGATAGATATATATATCACTCAATTTATTTCGGATTTAACCAGGGTGGAAAAAATGAAATGCACTGAACTTAATATAGGAGCTATTTTTTCAAACATTTTTTAGATGAAGTTAAAATACATCAATTACTTCGAAAATGTTATAGGAAATATTCAAATTATTACATAAAATATGTAAAAAAATTTCAGCAAACTATGTTCGGTAGTTTTTTAAATAAAAATACATAATAATTACAAAATAATAATAATTACACCCATGATAATATAAAGTGATCATGTGACTCATAGCAAAATAAAATATGTCATTTATTTTCGCTGTGTAAATATCGTGATTTTTCGAGACCGTTTGAATTTATATTTAGTGCTTCATTTGTCGTGAAAACGCTTTATTTTTGCGTATTATCTATATATCTAAATTCTGAGCCAACGCAATTACAATATTTTTTATTTTAAATGATCACTAAACTCTGATCACTAAACTCTGATTTCTCACTAAACTCTCCTACAACGAAACCTAATTTCTATAGCATGCAGAGTGTAAACAAATCAAGCGATTGTAAGATGATTTCTGAATTTTTCTGAATTTTGATGATTGTATGAGGATTGCTGAATTTTTCTCACGTAAAATTATTTAGCTTTGAAGTCTAAAATATAAGTGATATAAATGAAATATTCATTGATTTTACATAGAGAAGTAGACAATACATGGCATTGCCTTTTTGGATGACATTTTAAGTTTCCAAGTATAATAAATGATTATAGTACTGTGCACTGTAATAATTAAAAAAATACCATCGCTGAATGCATCGCATTTTAGAGATTGTAAAGTTATTTCTTAACATACGATTCGTAAATACTCCATTCTACTATATATATGCCAGATACTTTTTATTTGTATATGTTATAGGTTATTATAGTGACTTCACTCAAACTTTGGAATTTCAAACTTTCGGTCCAAGGGTAATAACACAAGAATGAAACGGTTAGAATCAAACTAATCTTTATTATGAACTTCACATAAGGACAGCATCTGGCTGTTTAAAGCAATAGCAGATCTAGACAATAAAGCTTATTGAACACGTCCAGAATAAATTTCACTTTACACATGTTACTACAGTTAACTAGCCTGGTGCTCACACTTTAATAGAAATAATACTAAAGCTATTATTCATACCATTTGGCCTTCTTCTCGACAACATACTTAATCACGATCAGCTCACGAACTCACCCCAGACAAGAAGCACTCCATACAAGCCAACTCTTGGATCCCGACCGGACCAGAACTCTCTCGTGAAAACACTTAAACTCGAACTCCTTCAATCACCCTTAGAACCCTCTTCAATGACTTTCGTCCCGAAACTTATCTTATTCTAAAAGTGGGGACGCACAAAATGCTGATTAGGTCTGTGATTTGTCTAAACTGAACCAGTTTGGATCGTTAGAATAAATAACAAATTATAATGAAACTGCAGGCAATAATAATTGAAATGTTATTTTCACCTCACAAGATGTTTAACCTTTTGTTTACGGGTGGGACAGCGTCCATCCCAAACGAAGAACCTCTCAAAAAGACAGGTATTTGACATACCCTATCTAAAACAGTTCGTCCCCCCTTTGCAAGCATCGACGTCCATTTCAATCCCCCCCTTTGAAGACATTGGCGTCCATGGACGCCAATGTCTTCAAAGGGGGGGGGGTCGAAATGGACTCCAATGCCTGCAAAGGGGGGGGGGACGAACTGTGGACGCCAATGTCTTCAAAGGGGAGATCGAAATGGACTCCAATGCCTGCAAAGGGGGGGGATGAACTGTTTTGGATAGGGTATGTCAAATACCTGTCTTTTTGAGGGTTTCTTCATTTGGGATGGACGCTGTCCCACCCGTAAGCAAAAGGTTAAGTAAAATTGCATTTCAGTTGGAAGGTGTTTCGTAATCAATGCTTTATGCATAATTGATCTTTCTTGCTATTGTAATGTGTCCTTTTCCTCAAGGTTTTGAAAAATGAGAGCCCTCGCCTGTCATGCTCGATTGCAGAAATGGAAGAAAACCGACCCAAAAATAGGTGGATGAACATATTTCCGTGTAAGTGTAGCGTTTTGTGTTTCCAAAAACGTATATTACCTTGGAATTCCGTCGATCCACTCTTCTTGAGAAAGCGTCCCCTCCCCTCATATTTCTGCCTCAATTTAAAATTCTGAAAAAAGTTACGAACTGCCCAAAATATCGGAAAACATTAAAAAATATATATATATGTATTTCATCTTCGAATAAAACGAATTTATCGATAAAAAATATACTGTGTTTCTTTTAGCTGAAAATTCAGAGTAAGTCTTTCTCACCCCACCCCTTATATACTCTGTGCTTTTCAGTCGCATTTGAGGGGGCGGATCGACGTAATTCTATTTGTTTCAGCAGAAAATTCCCAGCAAGAGCACCCCCGCACTGTGTTTTCCCCGATTTTCAGTCGCATTTGAGGGAGTGGATCGACGGAATTCTACGATATGTTTTTCCATATTAGGCTAAAATGTTTGCTGATATCATAGATTTCTTTAATAGGAATAAATCATAAAATAAAAAAAATTGTGTTGGTGCGGTGCATAATATTTTTATTTATGACGTACTACTATTAGAAATAATCGGCATTGTTCGTTATTTAAAATATGTGCAAAAACTGAAAGCTTTTCAAAAAATTTTATTAAACTATTTAATTTTATGATGAGTATATATGAAGTGTAAGACTCGTTATTCAAAGTTCTCGTTAAGTTCTCGTTATACGAAATTTGCACTGGCAAATCTGAAGAGTAAAATATTCTGGTCCCATTCGTAAGCCAATTTATAAATACATGAATTAGGATCAACGTATGGTAAAATGAAGATGTCGAAATGGTGGTCAAATTTATATTCTCCATAACTTTTTTATTCCATTTCGACAATTATTTAAACGCATTCAGAAATATATGAATTTAAAAACCTTTTACTAAAATAAAGCGGATGGCTTAAATTGAAAATATCAATAATTACAGTAATTTTGTATCGCACGAACGTAACTGGAACAAAACAGCCCGATTAAAAATACTATACCGTTCATTTATAAAATTAAATTTTACACGCATTTCTTTGTTATTTAAATTTTATAAATTAATTGAAAATCATCTTCTTTACAAACACGTTGGATCGATTTGCATATTGAAAATAATATACCGTTGCTAAGTGACCCGATTAATTTTCTTCATATAAAGTTTCGGGGAAATAGTAGTCTGTGGAATTTTATTTCTGTGGAAGGTTTCATTTTATGATCTATGGGTGAATTTTATGATTCCTTTTATTCAAAAATTACAATATGAATTTTGCACACATACATATAGTTGCACAAAGATTGGAAGAATGATGATTTCAATAATTAAAACGAACTGTATCAGGATGAAACGTCCATTTTTAAACTGTGCATTCTCACTACTCTTCGTACAGAGAGCGTATAAAAATAAAATATAGTCCTACAATAGGTTTGGGAAATGAATATTCATTGTTGTACAAAAGTTTAAAAAAAGACCAATATTCAGCTTAACTATCCAACTATTTTTACTTTCATTATATACATAATGTATAAGGAAAGTATTGTGACGGGGTCGAAAATTCGAAATCGAGTTTTCGACGGGAGAGCACGTTGCAAGCATCCCTGATCACGAATCAAACATTTTTGAAGTGATGTCTGTGTGTGTGAAAGTATGTATGTGTGTGAAAGTATGTGTGTATGTGAAAGTATGTGTGTGTGTATCAGTGAGTTTGTGAAGACGATATCTCACGAACGAATGGAGCGATTTGAATGAAATTTGTTACAAAAATTACAATCTGTGAATACTGGAAGCCTATTGTTTTTAAAAGCAATCGAATGTTCAGAACTCCCCTAAATTTTCCTGTGAAATTTTGAAGAAATCCTCAAAAAATCAAAACCATTAATAAAGTTACGCAAATAGACATTTCTTATGTAATCTTTTTCTTCGAAAATGATTGTCACAAACTGTAGGACGCTAGCATGAACCGTTCTCGAGATATTGCACATTTTTTAAATAAATTTATCAAAAAATCAAATAAAATAAAAAAAATATTAACTCTTAAGAAACATGTACACCTTTCATATATAATATCATGCGATAAATTGTGATATCATTCTCGTGGATCTAACTCGTTCCATTCACGAGAAAAGATAACTTGAGTAATACTTTTGTATTTGAACGCCAATAGTCATTTAACTGCTATAAGAGTAACTTATTTCTCCGTCCATAACGCTTGACAAGATTTTGGCGACGAATTTAGCGGAATGTCGCCAACTTGGCGGCATTTTTAAATGTTGCCAAATTAACGAAAATCTTGCCAAATGAATAAAAATGATGCTAAATCAATGAAAATGACGACAATTTGAAGAAAATTCAATATATTGGAAAGAATATAAGTATCTACTATAAGAATAACATTTTTTTAACTGTAAAAGTAGTAAATTCATTGCATTATTTAAGGAAACTCATGTGCTGCCCACATCAGATTTTTTCCATTTACATGTGCAGGAATATTGATTGCATTGACAAACTTTAAACAAATGCCGCCATTTTAGCTCCATTTTTTCCCTTAATCTGAAAATACATGGTTGCCAGAAGAATGCGACAAAACAAAACACATGATGAAGAAAGTATGAGAAATCACATTCATGCACCTATCATTTAAACGTGATCCTGTTACGAAATGGCCCGCGAAAAATCTCCTTCACTTTACATGACCCAATTGTTGTAACTAAGATAGTTAAAAGAAGTTCAATGCATGGCCTCACTTCTATGTAAACATAATTCCATTGTAAAATAATTAAAAAAAATTTGCAGTATGCGGCTTCATTTTTTATGCACTATTTGACAGTGAAAATGAGACACCAAGAAGGAGTGGTCAGAAAGTGATGAAAATCGGTAAACAGAGAGAGATATGTTTATTGCAACATGATACACCTATACACTGAGAGATAACACCGTCTGATCAATGGGGTTGTAGGACCACCGTGGGCGGCGATACAGGCAGCAACAGGTCTAGGTACAGAATCAATGAGCGTACGGATGGTGTCCTGAGGGATGGCTGCCAATCCCCTGTCAACCATTTGCCAGAGTTCGTCTTCTAAACGGTACGGTGGCAGATCACACAAGCGACGTCCCAGACGTGTTCGATTGATGAGAGATCAGGGGATACTGGTGGCCACGGAAGCACCTGGGTACCTTGCAGGGTATGTTGGCTGATGCGTGCCGTGTGTAGTCGGGCGTAATGTAATGGCAAATAATGGCCTCCTGTAATGCATGTAATGGCCTGATGGTAAATGACATTAGGCACACCCTGAAGGAAGGGTAGCGTCACCGGTCGTAGCACGTCATCCATGTATCGTTGGGCCATCATAGTGCCCTCGATACGGACCAGAGGTGACCTGCTATCGTTAGCGATGGGGTCCCAAACCATGATGCAGCATTGTCCGCGGTGTGGCGCTCCACAGATGCGGCCGGATTGGGCCTGTCACCACTTCGGCACCAGACTCGTACATTGCGACTGTCATTGCTAAAACAGAAGCGTGACTCGTCTGAGAACACGACCCTGTGCCATTCCGTCGTCCACTGGCTCTATCCCGACAAGATTGCAAACGGAGGTGTCTGTGCTGTTGGGTTAATGGCAGTCTTCTTAACCCTTTCGGGACGGCGGCATTCCGAAACTACCGTGGCCCAAAGGATGAAGCGCTTCGTTTCCGAAATGTGCCCAAAAGACGGCTATTTTTTTGCGCTAAGCCTAACTCTCGAAAAAAATTCACTAAAAATCACCCGTTCAACACAGCATTCTACTTTCTTCAGGAAGAAAGGAAATACTTATTTTCTATTTGATGTATATTTTTTATACAAATTTTCTTTTATCAAAATATTAAAAATTTTAGTGTATATATGTTTTAGGTACAGATGGATAATTCTTTGGCATGTCCTTCCGATTTTTTAAAACTGTACCACATACATGCGTATTCTTAGACAAGAAATACTTTGCAAGTACAGGAGAGGTAAAAATTTTATCCAAGTACAAAGTATATCCTTTTCCTAAAAGTTCACTTAGAAATGTTTTCACAACGCGTTCTCCATACCCACCATCAGAGCTTGATAATCCCGTGTCCTTTCCAGTATACACAAGGAAATTCCATTTATAGCCTCATTCCGATTCTGACGATTTATATATTTTCATTCCATGTCTGGACCTTTTCGATGGGATACATTAACGAAATCCCAGCCTTCCTTTCCATGAGAACATAAATAATCTAATCATTTCATTGCCACACATTCCTTTACCCCCCCCCCTCCCCCACCCACTCAATAAAAATACTCTCTTAGATTCCTGTAATTCAACAACGAAATCAATAAAAGACAAAATCAGAACGAGACCCGGAACTCAATTATAAAATTGTTTATGCTGCGAGAAGTCTGCTTATGCTACAGAACCATGTTTCATCCCTCCAAATGGAGAAATAATTCATTGGATTCTCCTTGTGCCCAGGTCAAACATCTACAAAATACATTTAAGTTGCTTCCACGGGCATTTAACGCCATCTAGGAGACAAATACATTCAAATTAAAACGTTCCACGTAGAAATACCAATACGTGCCAGTCGTCTCCTTTAGGGTAAAATTTCCTCCGGCCCGTGGGCGTGCCATTCGTCCTTGAATGCAAGTTCGCAGCTGACGCGTGGGCGTGCCACTCGTCGCGAAAGGGTTAACGGGCGTCATGAATGCAGGTCGCCGGCGACCAATCAGAGGATAAGTGTCCTGGTCGATATGAGAGCATCAAGGGTGTCCTGTACATGCTGCAAAAGGGCGACGGAAATGGCCTGCGGGATAGCCAACGCTTCACGGCGGATGCGTCGGTCCACGCATGCTGAAGTCGCTCTGGTCGTACAGGCACCCCTCAAACATGTCACATTTCCTTATTCCAACTATCTTCGCCACTGCTGGTGCACCGTGGACGCATGTAGGTGGCTGTCCACTGAGATTTTACATATAGACCTTCTGAGTCCGATCACTATTCTTGTGAAATCGTCTGTCTGCTGGAACTGCCTCGGTTGGCGCAGGCGGCCTGGCACTCTCTGCTACTACACGTTTCCTCTGAGACAAATAAAAATTGCAAAATGATTTCCCTGACAGACACAGAGGCGACTATTGCCGATTCTGCAGGTTCATTCCCTTATATCTCACTTAACGTACATTTCGCATCATTTACATACCTCAGTGAGCTGCGTCTACTCTGCTATTTGCATATTTTTCTGCCCACTCCTTCTTGGTGTCTCATTTTCACTGTCGCGTAGTGTATATAAAACACAAACATTTTTGAAACTATTTTACAACAATGGGATTTTTAAAGGGCCATTCTGCACAAAATTCCGGGGGGGGGGGGGGAAGAAGCAGAATCCAGGAGAAAGTTAAAATCAAATTTGATGCCTGGCTATACTGTCGTCGGAAATATGTGTGCGTGTAAAAATTCAATAAAATCGTCTCAGTAGAAGTGGGTCAAAAATTGATTAAGATTTGACCCCAATAAACAAACAACGAAATCAACCTAAAATAATGTAAATAATTGTACTAATTTTGTCGGAAATATGGCTTAGATTATAAATATATAAAAATAATTTTCTGCTTTTCCGGTTTATATTGCTTATACAGGGTGTTTCACAAAGGATTCACTAACTTTGAAATGAAACAACTCGGAAACGGTGATCGATAGAAGACTGAAGCAAATGATATGTTTATTGGGAAGCCGTAAAAATCTTATACAAAAGTTTCAAAATTAGTTTAAAATGTTGCTGCCAGATGGTGCTGTACACTGTAGTCGCAGTACGGAGTCCGAGAAATAGGCTATAAATAGTGCTGAGACTGTCCTTGATAAAGCAGTCTTTGCAATCACATCAAAATCAATTCAAAATGTGCACCTTGCACAGCACAGGGATGGCGCAAACGATGAATGAAATTGGCAGTCACCTTAGTAAATAGTGTGTAAATAGAAATGGACGCACATTCCTAACAGATCAGCTCTTCAAGCTTATTCAGTGTTGCAGGATTGTTTCGAAAAACAGTATCCTTCAATGTACCTCACAGGAACTGGTTGCAGGACGTGAGATTGGGTGAATATGGAGGCCAATCCATGTCTGTTCCAGTAAATGTGGAACAGTTCAAAGCAATGACTCTATTACCGAAGTATTCCTCAAGAAAGGCAGAAACGGCTGGGGTACGGTGTGGTCCGGTCCCATTTTGCATGAACCGCAAAGTGCCTGGGCGATCCTCCAACCCCTGTAGTATGGCCAACGACAAATTGTTCCAAAATCGAAATGTACCGTTCAGTAGTAATCGTTTCTCCTAAGAAAAAAGGGCCAATGATGCCCTTGCTCGATACTGCTTTCCAAACGTTAACTTTTGGGGAATGTAGTGGTCGTGCTTGACATAAATGCGGATTTTTGGTAACCCCAAAAATTCCAGTTTTGTCTGTTCAAAACACCATCTATTTGAAAATGGGCCTCATCTGTGAATCATGTGCAGTCAACATCAAATCCATCATCATCAATCATGCCGAGCATATCGATCACGAACTCTTCTCTTTGTCGCACAGCTGAAACTGTTATAGCTTGATGACATTGGATCGTCAACGGAAACATGTCTAGGGTGTTCTTTAGGATTCTGTACGTGCTGGATGGCGTTAATCTGTATTCAGTTGCAACTCTTCGAATGAATTTCCTCGGATTAGACTGAATAACTGCAGAAAGTGTCGCCACATTTTCAGGTGAAACTGTAGATTGCCTGGGACCAACATGTCCCTGTAACTAATCAGCCACGCTGCCTGTCCGTTGAAATTTGTCGAAAAGCTGGCGAATTGTTTTCACATCAGGACCTTTGGCAACTTTAAATCGGGATTGAAAACTGCGCCTTGTTGCTGTAGGATTGGGATGTAACCTGTGATACTCGAGTACCAGAAAACACGTTGCTCCACGGAATACATGACTTTATCCACTTCCTCTAGTATGCTAACCTTCTTTCACGTTTCAACAGCCGAACCGTCCAAAGATTGCCAAGCCAAGCCAAGACGAATGATTTCGGGGTACCTGTATCACCAGATACGTAACCCCACATCTACTGTAGTATAGCAATCAGTTTGTGAATGCGATAGTTGAAGTCTATCGTATGGCACTCTGCTTCTTGGAGGGTGCTAATGTTGAGGATCACTTGCTACGGCAGTAGTTGCAGTCGAAAGATGGTCTTGGATGGCTGATCTGGTAAGTAATAGGGCAGCAAAGGGAAGGGGGTGGGGCTAAGGAATGATCCAATCAGATTGGACGGAAGCCAGTACACAACAGTGTAGAAGTAAAATAACGTTAAAGTATAAATTCACAAGTTTAATGCTTTAGTATATAACAATTTACAATATGCAATAAATAATTTAAGTTATAGTTAATATAAAGTCGAGTTTAGTATTCTTAATCTAACAAGCTGGGTATTCTCCACAAAAAGACCGAAATGAAAGCAAAAGTCACTTTCCTCACTCAAAAAGTACAAATTTAGTAGCGGTAAGTAAGTGCATAATCTGCAAGATATACGTTTTATAAGGTATCATAGATACTATACATTTAATGATGAACGTGGAATGAGGGAATCGTGCACACTCTACGCGATTGGCAAATGCTAGCCGTACTGGTGGCCAGTGGCTTGGCCGTGATAGAAGAGTCGAAAAAACGCCAAGTCCTTAAATCGGAGTGGCGCCATCTATCTTCGATCAAAGAGGGTGAAAAACTAGGAAACTCTTGTTTGCGGGAGAAGGTACCGACGCTTTTTCCACTTGGTCTCATTAGAGCCAAATAGAAGGTATCGGGGCCTACGCTTCCTAAGATAGGAAGGGACGATCGGATCATAGGTCTGATCGACATCTCTCAAACAAGGTCTACTGGAGTTTTCTTGTAGAAATTTTGAGTGAGTAGCCCAATACACTCTGTAACGCCAGAGATTTTTAAGTCATGGTGTATAACTTCGTTCTGGACATATCTAGGCGCATTTACAATGCAACGCAAGACTTTATTTTGGAAAACTTGCAATTTCTCAATATGGCTTCTTGCTGCCGACCCCCAAATTTGGCAGGCATACAAGAGGCCTGGTGCAATGATCTGTTTGTAAATAATCAACTTGTTCTCAAGAGAGAGGTGGGATTTTCTACCGAGAAGAGGGGAAAGGGCTCTGTAGACTGTATTAGATTTTTCAATTTTAGTTTTGATGTGCTCAAGGAAGGTCATGTGAGCATCCAGGGTTACTCCCAGGTACTTTACGTAATGGGAGAACGGGATGACTTCGCCGAAGATCTTGAGAGTATAGTTGCGATTGTCTTCTCGGTAGTTAGGTTTAAATATACACACTGCACTTTTGGAAGCATTAATTTTGATTCTCCAGGTGGTGAGCCAGTGCTCAAGGCTATTTTTAATGTAACTTTGGAGTGTATTGATTGCGTTGTGTGGTGAGCAACTGCGAGCGATAAGCGCTGTGTCATCTGCAAAGATGGCCAGCTTTACTTATGGTATGCTTGGAATATCGTTGATGAAGATATTGTACAGCAGCGGGCTAAGATTGCCTCCTTGAGGAACCCCTGCCCTGATTGGTCGAACAGTAGAGAGAGTTTTATCAACTCGTACTTGGAAAAATCTATTAGTGAGGTACGAGTTGATGATGGCCAAAAGTTGCGTCGAAATGCCAAGTCGCACCAGCTTGGAAATAAGCCCAGGCAGATAAGTTTTATCAAATGCCTTTGCCACGTCGAAAAATACTATGGAAGTTTACTGTCTGTTGTTAGCGTTTTGATGGATAGTTTCGACAACACGCATAAGTTGGGACTGCGTTGAATGCTCAGTTCAAAAACCGTGCTGGTCAGGGATCAAAATATTTTTCGAACGGCAGAAACTATCCAAACGTCTAAGCAACACCAATTCATAGATTTTCGAAAAACTGGATACAGTAGGCTTATTGGTCTGAAGTTCTCGGCTTGCGAGAGATTTTGGTTAGGCTTTGGAAAAGGGAGGACGACAGCGGTTTTCCAACTTTGGGGGAAAAAGCGAAAGTCCAACATATGATTCAGAAGCATAATAATCCAGCAGTAATACAAATCAGGAAGATTCTTGAGGATGCGATTACTGACTGTCTGCTTCATAGCACTCTTTATAGGGATCCGAACTGCGATTACAGCGTACAGCGCCATCTGTCAGCAACATTTGTAACTAATTTTGAAACTTTTGTATCATATTTTTACGGCTTTCCCAATAAACATATCCCTTGTTTCAGTCTTCTATCGATCACCATTTCCGAGTTGTTTCATTTCAAAGTTAGGGAGTCCTTTGTGAAACACCATGTTTCTCAAACACTAGTTGTGAACATTAAACAAGAACTTGTAGCCCTTTAACCTTTTGCTTACGGGTGGGACAGCGACAATGCCTGCAAAGGCGAATAGAACTGTTTGGGATAGGGTATGTCAAATACATGTCTTTTTGAGAGGTTCTTCATTTGGGATGGACGCTGTCCCACTCGTAAGCAAAGGGTTAAAAGCCCTATAACTAACTGTATATAATTCAATTTTGGATTGAGCTCTTAGTTTTCGAAATATAATGGTTATAATTTTCATGTTCTAGTACTTTATCCTGGTTGAGAAAGCTCTAATATTTAAAATGTCACAAGAGATGCAGCTCAATGTGCTTACTTACTCCTTCTGAAAATATGAATGCACAAATACGAGATATTTTTTTAAATTAGGAAATAAAATGAACTTAAAGATTCTGAATATTGATGAGGTTTGAACAGATTAAAGAAATATGTGTTCTTATGGATTAACTTGAATTCAAAATATCGTCAGATATATTGCATAAGTTTAATTTATATACCGGTAAGCAAGTTTGTAAAATAATTAGATATTTTGACGTGGAAGCTATGGTCGGAGTATCCAGATGAATTCGGGACAAAAACTAAAAGTGCTAGCTATCTACAAACAGTTAGCGAGTCATTTGTAGCGCTTTGAAAGCCTGTATACAAAACAAATGAGTCTGAAAATAAACTTATTCAACGTTACGGGAGTTTTATTTTACAAAATATTATTCACGCAAAAACATTTCGGCTCCATCGGACTGGATCCACTGCTGATTATTTCTTTTACTGAGATCGGTTGATTTATTTACATTTTGTTTTTTACTGTATTAATAATGAGTATTCTGTAATGTTAAAGTATACAGAAGTATGATTATCCATTTTTATAATTTTATATACTTTAATGTTAAAGCATGCTTTCCGAACGCTAACGTAATTTTTTACGCTACTCCTTTTTAGTCGACCATACTCGAGTGAAGTTGCTACCCCTCAGTGACGAACCAGGATCGGATTTCATAAATGCTAATTACATACCTGTAAGTAACCATTTTCAAGAGTTTTTACTTCTGTGACATAAGCGTCAATATAGAGAAAAATGTCCCAATTCTTTTAATTTGAAGAGCAGTTAATAATTCGTTCTTTTATTAAGAGGTGTAGAAAGCCCAGACCACACGACCAACCCAAAGGCTTATGGTAGCTTTCTGTGTGGCCGGTTATTAAGAGGTGTGGTGAAAATTATCTTAATTAGATTAAATTAACATAATTTGGCCTCGTAATCGTGTGTATATAAATGTATGTGCATAAATTCACCAATTTGCAATAAGATCAACAAATTGGAGATTCAGTAGCTCTATATGGACGTAATCCACGCTCCTGGGAATGATCTGAAAAATATAAGTCAAAAAGGAATCCAATCAGGATCGGCCCTAAACCAACATGGGGCAAAGCAAAGCCAATCACGGGGGGGCCACAAGGAAGGCGCATTTCTCCGAAGCACGGTAAAATCAAGATTACCTAAAAATAAGAGGATGAAAAGTAGACGAGAAATGATGTTCGATATGATGTGAAAGATTCAATGTATGCACACTTAAAAGTAGTAGTCATGTGAATTTACTCCAGATGAAATGCTGAGTCGAGCAAATTTACTCCATAGTGTCAAGTGCCCTACGTCAACAACCAGACAAAGTGCTTGTGCATTTAAAATGCACACAAGGTGCCATCGTACTAGCTCTATATTTCAGCAACTAGGTAGAGAGCAAAACTTTAAACCCTTCGATAAATAATCGCTTGATCTCACATCTCCTCCTAACTCTATTTCATAAAAGATTTAGTTTTTTGTATAAAGTATTATTTGTAAATGCTATATTATAATCTTTGAATGCTACCTAAATAAAGAATTTAAAAAGCTAAATATTGTAATCAATGACCGATAATTTATTTTTCCGATTAAGTAATTTGACTCTCACTATAACAATGAATTTGGAGGGTTATTCAGGGAAAATATTGCTGCGTACGCAGTTATCACTATACTCACGAGTGCAGTTCTATAATGAGCACAAGCAAAACTTAAATTACCACCACACTTCAATATATAATAATAGACCATTAAAAACATAATTTTCACGACATTTTGGTTCGCGTGACCAATCATAAAATTTTTATCCCTACAAAAGGTTTCAAAAACTGTAAGTCAGTCATTTAACAAAGGGTATGGGTAATGGGAAAATCAGCAATTTACTTGCCAATTTCAGCTTTTGTACTAAAATCAAGATAGGGCTTTCTAAATAGTTTCTTCAATAGTTTCTAAAAACTCTTGCAAAATTAGCAGAATCAAGGTAAAATCTTGCTCGGAAACAATTCACTAGAAATATCTCTCAAGAGCAATTATTTCCCAGCTCACATACTATGTATTTTTACAGGCTTCCTAGCAAAGTCTCGAACCACCTCAATAACTTTGTTAGTTGAGGTTCATGAGCATATACGTTAGGTATATGCTCATGAAGTATATACCTAACGTATATACTACAGTAAAGTGACCATATCCGATTGAATAAAAAAGATTGTAAAGCCTCTAGTGGATGTAAGTAACTCTCGTAGTTTTTTGCCTTCTATATCACCAATACTAAATGAAACTTTCGGAGTTATCTGTTGATTGGCACATAGCACGTTTACGTACTGTTATTTGCGACTTACGTATGGTCTTGTTAAAATATTAAAATCGTTTTTGATTGACCGTGTATAGAGAAGAAAAGTTAAACAAAAATTAATTTTGTAAGGAAATCCATGTACTGATTGATCATATTTGCTTTATGAGAGTCATTTTGCAGGGCTACTCTTCTCGCCGGGAGTACATAGCGAGCCAGGGGCCTCTTCCCCATACCGTGGACGACTTTTGGCGTATGGTGTGGGAGCAGTCGGTTAACATGATCGTGATGCTCACTCAGTGTGTGGAGCGGGGCAAGAAGAAATGCGAGCAGTACTGGCCGGCCTCCGGAGAGACGAGATACTATGGGGACCTGACGATCGCCAACGTTTCAGAGTCCATACTCTTCTGCTACGTCATACGCATCTTCCACTTGCAGTTGGTGAGTATGCTTTGGGCAGAAGTTGTTCTTGACTGCAATATAAAATGGCGCGTGTGCAGGGCATGTGCGAGCGATCTTCGATGTACAATATCCCCGTGGAATTTAAGTTTTCTACCCATTCTCCCAAATGTTACATATCTAGATCATTAAACACCTGGAAGATTGTGAGTCGCAATCAAAGCAATCGCTATGCAAGTTTCGTGAGATGCAAATCTCTCCGTAAAGACTCAGTCCTAGATATAATACTTGAACTTTAACATTCACGTTATACGCGCGTCCAGTTTGTTTCTGTGTTGTATATAAATTAATTGGGTGGGGATAAGTATGTGAAAAGTAAGTTACGTAGCATCTTACTGAAATAAGTAAATTCAGATAGGGTTTAGTTCAACCGCTATTTATGCAACAATACAGTGGCGGCTCGTCTATAGGCACTGCGGGAACGACAGTGCTCTCTCTCCCTCGCAGCCTCGCTTGTAGTTTCCTATGTGCGCATGCGCACATAGGATGCTGCACGCGAGGCTGCGAGGGAGAGAGAACGGTGTTAGACTGTTGAGCGAATGCGCACATAGGAAGTTGCAAACGAGGCTGCGAGGGAGAGAGAGCACTGTCGTTCCCGCAGTGCCACAGTGACTATAGACGAGCCGCCACCGGCAACAAAGTAAATTATTAAATGAATTTCACACACGTGAATTTAAAAAAAAATCTACATTTTTATCTGCTTTAATAGTAGATATTTCTAATTCTTCTAAGCAAATACTTAGACACTGTGTTTATCACCTCTCTAAAAGCGCGGTGTCAGTACGCCAGAGCACCAAATGTTGCCCCGAAAGCTGAGAAAACTCATGTGTCCTCCTTCGATCATGCTAAATACAAATCTGAAATCACTTATTTCAATTTAAACCTAAAATCTGGAGAACAAGTCTCTCAAAGTTTGACTTTTTTTCTATTTCTGTATTTATAATCTCCGACTGAAGACTTTGCCACAACATGATGTAATTGAGACTGAATGGAAAACAGTATTCATTTCATGGAGTTTGAGATGAGACCACCTCCATGATTCAGCTGAATGCGAAAGTTAATATAGAGAGGTCATCTCAATTTAAAAATTTCGAACCATGGAGATAGAGACAAGGGTTTAAATCATAAATAAAAACTTTTCAATGGGTTTCAACACGACTTGGAATATTGAAAGACAAGAATACGTAATTATTGTAAGATATTTAATGATATTTTTACACAGATACATCATACATTGCAGCTCCGTTTTCAACTTCAAATGTGACCCACTGACTGATCCAAATCGTCTTTTCAACATTAGAGGTAAAGCCTTCTAACTTATTACATTTGCCTTGTTGAATTCGCAATAGTCGCTGTAGGTTGCTTGGTCAGTCTTTGAAACTGTATATTTGTAAGTTTTATCTTACGAAATATAAATCCTAGAAAGCCTGTATATATATATATATATATATGTTTTGAAAGCTGTAGAATTTTATACATATAGGTTCCCTTTAATTGACATCGAATTCATCAGATCAATAGTTATTAAGACGTTCCGTTGGGAAATCACAGAACAGTGATTACTCTATCTCATAAATACCCCATCCTAAGGAGTTTCTACTTTGGATAAAGTTGGAATATCTCTTAACATATAATATTTGTTCATTGATATAACATTCGTCTACAAACTTTTATTGAGTTTAGAACCATTTATCGGTCTATGGAGTTATTAACTTTACCTCTATATCATAAAGTGTGCACCATAGAAATTTCTAGTGTTCGACAAAATATAGTGCTTGTAGGTTAGATGATTTTTTATTTAATTAAACCAATTTAATATCAAATACTACTCTGGAATTTAGCATCGCCTGATGGACGATATGTTCGATTTCAGATCAATTACATCACAAATAGTTCATCATACAACATCAATGTTTATAAGAAGAAGGGAAAGAAAATAGATGGTGATAAAGATGAATTACCAAGATGAAGTGTAAAATATGCCTTGATTATACTATTAAACAGAATAGTGTTATATCACTGCAAGCAAAATCGAAATTATTCAAAATAACTTCTTGAGTTATCTATATTATAAAAAAATCTGATGTGGGCACCACATGACTTTCCTTATATAATGCAATGAATTTACAACTTTTACAGTTAAAAAAAATGTTATTCATAGTGATACTCACATTCTTTCCAAGATATTTATTTTCTTCAATTAGTCGTCATTTAGATTGATTTAGCGTCATTTTTATCCATTTGGCGAGATTTTCGTTAATTTGGCAACATTTAAGAATGTCGCCAAGTTGGCGACATTCCGATAAATTCGTCGCCAAAATCTCGCCAAGCGTTATGGATGGAGAAATAAGTTATTCTGACAGCGGATAAATAACTAAAGCGTTCAAATACAAAAGTATTACTCAAAGTATCTTTTCTCGTGAATGGAACGAGTTAGATCCACGAGAATAATGTCACCGAATTTATCGCATAATATTACATATGAAAAGTGAACATGTTTCTCAACAGTTAATATTTTTTTTAATTTATGGGATTTTTTGATAAATTTATTTGAAAAATGAGCAATATCTCGAGAACGGTTCATGCTAGAGTTCTAAAGTTTATGGCAATCGTTTTCTAAGAAAAAATTACATAAGAAATGTCTATTTGCGTAACTTTTTTAAAGGTTTTGATTTTTTGATGATTTTTTCAAAATTTCACTCGAAAATTTAGGGGGGTTCTGAACATTCAATTATATTTTAAAACAATAGGTTTCCAGTATTCACGGATTCTGATTTTTGCACCAAATTTCATTCGAATCGCTCCATTCGTTCGTGAGACATCGTCTCCACAGACGCACTGACACACACACACACACACATACACACACAGACATCACTTAAAAAATGTTCGATTCGTGATCAGGGAGGCTTGAAACGTGCTCTCCCGTCGAAAACTCGGATTCGAATTTTCGACCCCGTCACAGTACTTTCCTTACACATTATGTATATAAGGAAAGTAAAAACTGGTATTTTTTGTTATGCCTTATCTGCTACTTTCCTTCATGATATGTTTAATGTTAAAAGATTACAGAACAGAAGGGATTTCATTTCATTTTCACTCTTCAGGAATTTGTTCAATAACAGAGTTGCTTGTTCCCTTGTCTTGGGTAGGATCGGGTTTCATGTTCCCCAGTTTTCTACCAAGAGCATGAGTTTATTTGCTGAAAGGAATCTTAGTACTAATGTTGGTTGTTATTATGCAATTAATAATTTTAATTTTACAACAGCTTTTCCGATAATCTTGATGTTTTTTATTCATCGAAAATTGCTTTTAAAAATCATTTGTTGTAAATATTTTATATTTTAATGTATTTATTCATTTGCAAGTACTTTTAAAAATCATTTGTTGTCAATAGTTTGCATTTTAATGTATTTTATTATATTTTAATCTGTATATTTGGTATTGTATTTTTTCTTCCACGCTGTTACTGGGATTTTGTCCTGTAGCTTGCATTTTTTAAATAAATAAAAAAAAATAGCAATAATATGAAAGAAGCTGAACAAGGATTCAGACAAATAAGCAACAGAAATGATGTTATCTTTTTCTGGTTTGCTTGTTCTTTTTCAAACTGAATGTTGATCGATATGTGCGCTTTTAGGGATCCTACGAACGGCGCGTCAAACAGATGCACTTTACACACTGGCCGGATTTCGGGTGCCCGGCAAGTTCGGAAGACCTGATCAACTTTGTGGGGGCTGTCCGAGACCATTTGCCACGATCGGAACCCGGTCCAATACTGGTCCACTGCAGGTGAGTGCCGGTAATATTTCAAAGAATTTTTTGAAAAATGTTGAAGCACAGTTAAGCATTTCTGACTCATATTTGAACAATATGAACTTCCTGGAGTAGATCATTATCTTTTGAGGTCATTAAAAAATTAATATTAAAAAATCTGATGTGGGCAGCACATGACTTTCCCTGCAGACTTATATTCGCGTTCTCTTTATTTAATTAAATTTATTTCACTTTTAGTTCACTTTTCGTTCTCATTCGGTAACCTGACTTATTTTCAAAGGTGGCGTAGAGAAAATACGAAAAGCTAAAATATCTCGAGAACGGCTAGCCCTAGCGTAATGGTGTTGGTTTTATTCTTTTCATCGTTAAAAATTACGTATTAAACGAGCATTTAATGAATATATTTGAGTATACCTAGTTCTTTGGCTTAGATTTTGACGATTTTTGCGAACCATTTTGCAAAAAAAGGCAGATTATTTTTTCCGAATCATACCAAAATCTAATCAGCACCAGGGTAACCCACAAGTGACTCGTCTACCGAATTTTGTGAAATTCGGTCCATTAGTTTTTAAGTTAGAGTGGGTACAAGCTTTTGCAGACCATTTCGCAAATAAAGGCGGGTTCTTTTATCCCGAATCGTACCCAAAACTAATTAGCACCAGATTCGCCCACAAGTGACTTACCTACTAAATTTTATGAAATTCGGTCAATTACTTTTTTAGTTAGAGTGGATACAAAATCTGCACAGACAGACACACACACAGACGCCACGCGAAAAATAGTTTTTTCGTATTCTAGAGGTCTCGAAACGTATAGATTCGTCGAAAACTCGAGTTGTGATTTTCGGTATGATTCCAATACTTTCCCTATACATAACCATGTATTGCAGGGAAAGTAAAATTACAAGAAGAATGCTCGTCAGAAGTAGGCGCCATCACAGAAATATCAAAATACGCTATTGGTATAGCATTAAGGAGATGGTGGACGTTGAAATGAGCAAAAATTGACTGAACAAAAGTTTTTTGTTTTAATATATAACATTATTTTACACATTTACCCTTTTGCTTACGGGTGGCACAGCGTCCATCCCAAACGAAGAACCTCCCAAACAGACAGGTATTTGACATGCCCTATCCCATACAGTTCGATCCCCCTTTGCAGGCAATGGCATCCATAGAAATCGCCGACAGAGACATTGCACCTGCTACAGAGGTTCGTCGTTTGGGATGGATTCTGTCCCACCCGTAAACAAAAAGTTAAATGCATTTTTTTCAAAACGGAACTTTTAAAGGTTTTGCATTTTTAAAATGCTCCATGCGTCTTAATTTTTGTTTGAGATGCATGAAATGTGGCAAGAAGACACCTTTCCTACTTTTTAATGAAACTGGGTATGCATTTTGTAATTGAACTTTATTAAGGTAATTAAAAGTGAATAAAAGAACCTAATTAAATGATAAAAATTGAGTTTTAATGCAGAAAAATATTTTCAAAAAATTAACTTTCTAAGGGATTTAGAAATGAATACCCAAATTTGTTCATAATGTGTTTTTAAGTGATCATAATGTAAAATTAATCAAAAATGTGAACAAATGGTATCCAAGGAGCATTTTCAAATTTTCGTAAAAAAAATTAAATTAAAAAAAATAAAAATTATAACAAAATTGAAAAATATTTAATCGTATTCTATAATGTTAAGAGGAATATTTATACAAATTTTCATGATTCTAAGTCAATAAATATATAAAAAAAATTTCAACGTCCACCGTCCCTTTAATTTTTAATATACACGTTAGTAAACAAAATATAGTACATATCAGACCAAATGTAAGTTAGAACTGCAGAACAAATGCAAGTGTGAATTTTAAAATTGAAAACGAACAGCATAGAAGTAAAATGTTATGTATTCCATCCTTCCATTAAAACAAAATCTAGTAGATGTAGATGATAGTATAGATGTTGAGAACACGCTAAAATCTGTGAAACAGAGCAAAATATCAACAATGGAACCATGTTAAAAAATTTATTTTCTGATTTTTTGATAAATTATAATTTAAATGTGCTGTTGATCTGGGAAACAGTGTTGGGCAAATCCGCTGTTAAAGACAAGAAGATCTTGGAAATCGGCCAAGTAAATTTCAAGAACCGTTGTGGTCATAAACGTCGCCATAACTTAAATATACGATTTCTATCCATAAAAACTGAAATTGCATGTTTCATACATTGATACGTTTAACTATCGCAGATAGCAAACTGTTTTCGATTAAAATTCATCTCCAAGCCTTCATCGATGGAAGAAATATTGCTAAGTGATAGAATAATTTTTACTAAAATATCGGAAATAAAAAGAAATTCAATTTCGAATTCCATTCAGTTAATTTCTAACTATATATTATCACTATATTGGAACATGCCTTTGCACTAGCATAATAATAGTTTGGCGATAAGTACGCATTATCAGAAAATGGTAGACGTTGCCTCTAACAGTAATACTACCCTGCTTCCTTCCTTCGCGCCCATTTCTCCTTCGGACTTCCGGTTTGTTGATTCTCTTGTACTGACGAAGAGGATCCAACGTATCCTCGAAACATTTCTATGCTGCATTATCATTTTATTTGTGCTTATACACGCTGGGCAAGTTTTCCTAATCCTCTCGCACGAAGTGTATTTTACTTATTAACCTTTTGTTTACGGGTGGGACAGCGTCCATCCCAAACGAATAACCTCTCAAAAAGACAGATATTTGACATACCCTATCCCAAACAGTTCGATCCCCCTTTGCAGACATTGGCGTCCATGACGCCAATGCCTGCAAAGGGGGATCGAGCTGTTTGGAATAGGGTATGTCAAATACCTGTCTTTTTGAGAGGTTCTTCGTTTGGGATGGACGCTGTCCCAACCGTAAGCAAAAGGTTAAGCTCATTGAGTATGTTCATTTGGAAGTTTGACCCTATTTTATTAAAGATTACAAAAATTGCTTGCACTGAATCTTCTTTCTTGACACTTTTTTTTATCCACTGCAGCGCCGGCGTGGGACGCACAGGTACTTTCATCGCAGTAGACAGATTATCGCAGCAGCTGCACAACTGTCACATCCAGGCCAATGACATCATCGACGTCTATGGTACGGTGCTCGACCTCAGGAACCATAGGACAAACATGGTGCAGACCGAGGTGATTATGCGTCTTTCTTTAGCGGACTTACTGCAAGGAACTACAGAATTTCTGTAGATTATTAAAACCTCTTAGTGCATCTATTACTTTCCCTATATACATAGTATAGAGAAGGGGTAATGTGTGGAAGTGTTGTAAAGGCAGTGTAGTGAAGGCATAGTATAGGAAAGTATTGTGAAGGGGTCAGAAATACGAGTTTGCGACGAAAAAACATGGTTTAAGCATTCCTAAACTCGAATCAAGCATTTCTGAGGTGATGTATGTGTGTGTGTGTCTTCGTTAGACTGTCCGGAGACGATATCTCACTAACGAATGAAGAGTTTCGAACAAAATTTGGTGCAAAAATTACGATCGGGAAATACTAGAAGTCTCTTGATGTTAAACGCAATCGAATGTTCAGAAGACTCGCATATTTTCAAATGAAATTTTAAAAAAGTCATCAAAAAACAGAACTTTCACTGATGTTACGTAAATCATCATTTCTTTTGCAATGTTTTATTGGAAGACAATTGCATAAATTTTGGAAAGCTAGCATGAATCTCTCTGAAAATATTGCACTTTTTGAAATAAATTTATATAAATAAATCGCATAAAATTGAAATAAAATATTACCTATTGTGGAATATGTAATATTATGCAATAAATTTGTTAAGATCATTCTCGTATATCCATTTTGTTCCATTCACGAGAGAAGATATTTCATGTAATAGTTTTGCATTTTGACGGTTAACAATTCGCCAACAGTTATTTTTGTATAAGGAATGTTCTTCTTTCGGTCTGTCTATAACGCTTGGTGATTAATTTGGCGAACTTGGTGACTCATTTAGTGAAATATCACCAACTTGGAGATATTTCGCCCCAGATTGACGAAAATATCGTTAAAATTGCAAAAATTACTCTAAGTTACCGAAAATGACACCAAATTGATGAATTAATTATTAATATATATATATAGACTACATTGCTCATTGCGGATGCTTTCAATATTGATAATTGTTAATTTAGAGTTGCGTAAAATATAAGTTAATTGGATACTTCGAAATAGTTTTCCTAAGAAGTCAATTTCGGTACTAAATTGCAACAGCAGCCCTGTAAAATCTTACGTGTAATTTAAAATTTTAATATATTATTAAGATAATAAGTAAAGTATGGTATAAAAAATCCAAAACTTTCTAGGAAATCTTCAAATCCGGTTTTGTCATAAATTTTACACGTAAATTTTCGGGAAATTCTGGGAACACGAGTGAAAAAAAAATTCAAATTTAAATGTATGCCCAAATGTTTTCCCGAAAATTTTCGATTTCGGCATTTTGATGGCAATATATGTTTTAAGACCTCCTGAATACGTTTTGACTATATTTGGAGTGATGTCCGCCTGTCTGAGGTCTATAGCCAATTTCTTGTGTAACAATAGCAGCCACATATATTAATGGTTTATCACGAAATTTTATATCTGGCTTTGTTGTCAAAAACTCTAGAACTAGATAGAATTTTTTTAAATTCGAGCGAAAACTTTGAATTTCATTCTAAATTTTATATTTTTTAAGATGGCAAAATAGAACAAAATTTGACATAATAATGCATAAAAAAGGTTTATGTGTTGCTTAATGATCACGAGATTTAATAGTTTCAATCATTGTTGTGAAAAACAGCTGTTATGACGTGACGTCATTAGTCCCTCATTGAAAGCCAAGTAACCAACTGCGGAGGTTTGGATATACGTATATGTGCATGGATATACATATGGATATATATATGTATATACACCATACATGTAGGGAAAGTACAAAAATGTTTTGAAATTCAAAATTTTCATAGCATTAATTGCTATGAAAGTGACGATACACGATCTTTACCTTAATAATAATAGTCGGGTACACGTCACTACAGGGGTATGAAAATCTATGAAGATGGGGCTAGGGTCTACAGGGGCTGTAGAAACTGTCCCGAAACTGAACTCTCTCCTGAACATGTCTTTACATGTCCTGCCATTTTGGCTGCACTTCAAAACATCGTGGAACTTCCACAGGAGATGCTCTACTCCCATAGCATCATTGCGATCGCCAGGGCCGTGGTCTTCGCACATGGATCTATTTAAGCGACTAACTCGTGTGGACACGACACCACCACCACCAATAGTCGGGTAGTTTTAAAGAGAATAAAATGATCGGTTGAAGTACGCTATAGATGTAAATTGTAGTGAGACATGTAAAATATATTGGCACAGATTAAATAGCCCAAAACATTGGCTTCTCAGTGCTGCTGCCAAATTGAAAAAATCTGATGTGGGCAACACATGACTTTCCTTATATAATGTAATGAATTTGCTACTTTTACAGTAAAAAAATAGGTTTTTCTTATAGTAGATACTAATATTCTTTCCAAGATATTGAATTTTCGACAATTAATCGTCATTTTCATTGATTTAGCGTCATTTTTATCCATTTGGCGAGATTTTCGTTAATTTCGCAACATTTCAAAAAAGTCGCCAAGTTGTCGACATTCCGCCAAATTCGTCGCCAAAATCTCGCCAAGCGTTATGGACGAAGAAATAAGTTATTCTTACAGCAGATAAATAATTATTGACGTTCAAATACAAAAGTATTACTCAAAGTATCTTTTTTCATGAATGGAACGAGCTAGATCCACGAGAATGATGTCACCCAATTTATCGCATGATATTACATATGAAAAGTGAACATGTTTCTCAATAGGATTTTTTTTTCTATTTTATATGACTTTTTGATAATTTTATTGAAAAATGTGCAATATCTCGAGAACGGTTCATGTTAGCGTTCTAAAATTTATGTCAATCGTTTTCTAATGAAAAATTACATAAGAAATGTCTATTTGCGTAACTTTATTAGTGGTTTTGATTTTTTGACGATTTTTTCAAAATTTCATTCGAAAATTTAGGGGAGTTCTGAACATTCGATTGCGTATAAAAACAATAAGCTTCCAGTGTTTACGGATTGTGATTTTTGTACCAAATTTGGTTTGAATCGGTCCATTCGTTCGTCAGTTATCGTCTCCACAGACCCACTGACACACACACACACACACATACTTTCACACACACACACACAGACATCACTTCAAAAATGTTTGATTCGTGATCAGGGATGCTTGAAACGAGCTCTCCCGCCGAAAACTCGAATTCGAATTTTCGACCCCGTCACAAAACTTTCCTTATACATTATGTATATAAGGAAAGTAAAAATGAATAGTATAAGTGCATGTTTTCAATTTTAATTTTGAAGAATTAAAATTGAAAAATCTCAAAAAATAATCTCAGAAAATTCATTAAACAATAATTTGAAATAAAGCTATATACACATTTTAATTATTCATTTGTGTACAATTACATCTAAACAATTTATGAAACAGGATTGTATGAAAAAGTGGGGTGGATCTTCCTAACCAATTCTTTTTGAAACTCCATTTGAAGCTTATGGAGTGAAATTTTGAATATCTTTAACAGATAAATATTATGGCTCCATACACTTGCAAATGTGAGCACATGTGTCAGATGTCATTTTCACTTGCATGTTTTCTTCTTCTGAAGCCATCTTTCCAACTTGGTAATTAAATACATTTTCGGGTATGACACTTTATCTAGGAACTCTACCCAATTTTGCCCAGGATTTATTAAATGTTTCGAAAAACTTAGTCTCCTGCTGTTCGAGCACACGCCTAAATACTTACAACGCCTTTGTTTCGCACTGGGATTTTCCATTCTAGTTACAGCTCGCAATCCAAATAAATCCCTAAGTAGATGGCGTCTCGTCCTACAGCCATCTAGATCTATTAAGGCCCCTTAATATACAGGCTGACGCAACCGCCATTTTGACTCCAAACGGTCCAATCAGTTATCGTCTGCCTGTGATATTTCAATGGCGCGTGCATGTTACATGGCTAATATTTAAAACGCAATTTATCTGTGAAATAGATGCTTCTGCTTTGAAAAAACTGCACCAATCATTCAACAAAGTAGTCTAGAATGTTTTTATTTTCTCGAGATCCCGGGAAAAGGACGAAAAAGTAAACCTGTTTTCACACTTTACAGCCATCACTTCAACTGTGAGACAAGATGGTCGCTCTTGCGCCAGCCTATATATGCAGGAGCCTTAAGATCTATATTTCAAGAAGTCAACTCTCGACTCCATACCTAACACACGTGGTTAAAAAGCGCGTTCTCCGGAACGTGGGAAGTTCCGGTGGGTTCCGCTGCTTACTAGGTTCGTGCAAAAAATCCAAGACATGCCTGGGATAAAAATTTATAATTAATCAACGATTTTATTCGGTTCATTATTTTCTGGAGTAGTCTGTGATATATTTAGGAGCTGCTGAGAAAAATGAGGATTGGATAACATGTGAACTTTTGTATATCCTTTTTCATGTCATTTTGTAATGCACGGAAAGTATATATTTTTAAAAATTCTTTAGAATTTGTCTATTCACCGTATGGACTCGTTAAAGTTTGTTTGAAGCAGAATTTTTATATCTTTTCGATAGTGTTAAGACGAAAACTCTATGATAGCCTTTTAGTATGATAAGGAGTCGATTTGTGTAAATATCAGCCTCAATTAGATTAAAACATAAAATAACTAAAAGACTAATTCAAAATTATAAAAATTAATGCAGGGGTGCATGTAGAGAAGTACCTTTGCCCCGAATTTCTTCATCGTACGACGCATAGATTTCGTGCTACAGACTTCACACACCTGCATTATGTGAGATGCATACGGCTTTAAAGAAACGAGGTCATGTTTCAAGTTGAGTACTGCGGTTTTGTTATAAGAAATATCTTCCTCGTTGACTTAGTTATTGTTTTATTTCTTCTGCCTTGCCTGTTTTATAACTTTCTGCTATCTTTGATACAGGATCAATATATCTATATTCATTTGTGTGTCCGGCAGCTGATTCGGGACAGAGATAATCCTCCCGTTGAAGAATACGAAGGTGAGATCATTGAAATTTCAGTAAATGTTCTTTTAATATTCCCGCAATGGTTGATAAGAATTACGTGTATGCAAAATGCTTTGGTTCGATGAGAGGTTTAACTTCAACAAACGAATGAAAGTTCTATTCTTACATTCACATTCTACGTATATTGCACTATGCACTACTAATATGTACTACTGCACTATGCACTACTAATATGTACTACTGCACTATGCACTACTAATATGTACTACTGCACTATGAACTACTAATATGTACTACTGTACAACGCATGTTACTGTACTGTACTGTACTACACACGTTTTATGTGTATGCAATAATCCTTGTGTTTACTTGCATCTGGTCACATGACCTAGATCATTCCGGTACTACATCCGTGATGAGACTGGTATGACATCATCGACAACAGTTTGATTCAGAGGATTTAAAGACATATTTTGTAAAAGTTACCAAATGAACTAATGTATTGCTATGAATCAAGCGAGGGCAAAAAATTGGTACGCACATAAAAACGACAAAGGCAGACAATCGTTTAGAATGTGTCTGGGCTTCATTCTTTAGTGCGTGCAAAGCAAAAGCTTTGCTGAATGAGAGCTTATAGCTACGTACCAGCTAAAATGCTAAACTATAGTAGTAGTGACGTCACATAGTATAACGAAAAGGAGATAAAACAAAATTTAATTACAGAAAATATGGATGCAAAATTGATTGGGTGCACATAAAGAAAAAATCTGATGTGGGCACCACATGACTTTCCTTATATACTATAATGAATTTACTACTTTTACAGTAAAAAAATAGGTTTTTCTTACAGTAGATATTAAATTCTTTCCAAGATATTGAATTTTCGACAATTAATCGTCATTTTCATTGATTTAGCGCCATTTTTATCCATTTGGCGAGATTTTCGTTATTTTGGCAACATTACAAAAAGTCGCCAAGTTGGCGACATTCCGCCAAATTCGTCGCCAAATTCTCGCCAAGCATTATGGACGAAGAAATAAGTTATTCTTACAGCAGATAAATGACTATTGGCGTTCAAATACAAAAGTATTACTTAAAGTATCTTTTTTCATGAATGGAACGATCTAGATCCACGAGAATGATGTCACCCAATTTATCGCATGGTATTACATATGAAAAGTGAACATGTTTCTCAATAGGAAATATTTTTTTTTTATTTTATATGACTTTTTGATAATTTTTTTGAAAAATATGCAATATCTCGAGAACGGTTCATGTTAGCGTTCTAAAATTTATGTCAATCGTTTTCTAATGAAAAATTACATAAGAAATGTCTATTTGCGTAACTTTATTGGCGGTTTTGATTTTTTGACGATTTTTTCAAAATTTCATTCGAAAATTTAGGAGGGGCTCCGAACATTCGATTGCGTATAAAAACAATAGGCTTCCAGTGTTTAAGGATTGTGATTCTTGTACCAAATTTTGTACAAATCGGTCCATTCGTTCGTCAGTTATCGTCTCCACAGGCTCACTGACACACACACACACATACTTTCACACACACACACACACACAGACATCACTTCAAAAATGTTTGATTTGCGATCAGGGATGCTTAAAACGTGCTCTCCCGTCGAAAACTCGAATTCGAATTTTCGACCCCGTCACAATACTTTCCTTATACATTATGTATATAAGGAAAGTAATAAATTATCATACTCATGCCAAAACTCTGAAAATGATTTTGTTATTTCGTTGTTATTTCTAAGCAGGTTATTGCTGGTGAAAGAAACCATTGATGGAAAATTAAGAATTTTATTGTTAAAATCATAGAGATATGTATTAATTTTTAAATTATACATTATGGTATATTTTGACGACATGCCTTGTTCATAGATCTATTTAAGATCACTCAAGCATTTTCATACAAATCCAGTTTAATTTCGATTGGTTATAATTGTCGAATATTATAGAAATTGGGTAAAAGTAGATAATAGTCAAATACTTTTTAATGAAATATGGAAAAATATAGTTTTAAATTTTATTTAGAAGTACTGGTTGATTTGATCTCAAACCGCTGGTTTAATACCGCGAAATTTGGAATTTTACAATCTTCTTATTTAACTAGTTCTGGTGTTTGTTTGCTTGTCAATGTGATTCATATCGTTGAGGCCCTAACAAATTAAGTTCTATTAATCGCAGAAACATGAAATTTAGCATGTCACTGTCTTTTAGGCTACATTTTAATTCTTTCGATTTCAACCTTATCAGGCTAGCTCATTCTGGGACCGACATAGGGGTGTTGAAGACCCAGACCGTCCGACTCGTCCAGAGGACTAAGAGCAACTATTTGGACGGCCGGGAAGGACGACATAGGGGTGTAAACTTGTTTTTGTGAAAAACTCGGAAACCTGAGCAGCTAGAAAGTCCCAAATTTAGAATGTCGTTATCTTTTGAGTATGTATTGATTTTAGATTTGAAATGTATTGGGATGGCTCGTCTTGAACCCGCCACGGGAATGTAGTCTTTTTTTGGAGAGTAAGTCGAGAACAGGAGCAACTAAAAGTCCAATTTCAGTATGCCCTTGTCTTTTATGGTATATTTTAATTTTTCGAATTTTGAACCTTATCGGGCGAGAACATGTAATTCTTACATAGAAATGTACTCATTTTGCGGCGAAAAAAACTCGTAAATTGAGCAGTGCTAGAAAGTCCAAATTTGGCATGTCGTTTTTCATACATTTAAGGGTACAATGAAATTTCAACTGAGCACAAATTGGCAAAATGATGCAATATTGTTTGGCAGGTTATTATTATGTACATTGTCTTACATCAATTACAAAAAACTGGAAATTGAATGTATACTCCAAAATTATGAGCAGGTGAAGATCCTAATCCACCAGAATTTGCATTGAAAAGTGTATTTTGAACGCTTTTCTCTCAATATGATAATTTTTAAACGTTCTATGCGTTCTAAATTTTGCCACAATTACATAAAATTTGTAAGATATGTTATAAATATATTATATATATATATATATATATATATATATATATATATATATATATAACAAAATTTCGCTTGCATTTTTAAATTCAAATCTTTTAGGTGACATAAATGTGTCGTAAAGTTTCGCTATAGGTTAAATTTTGGTGAAAATTGAGAGCCAGGGCAGAAAAACATATATACAGGATGATCGTAAACTCTTTCAACAAAAGAGGGGCGATAGAACACACCAAAACAAAAAATGTTTGAAATGGAACCTAGGGCTGCATTCTACTCATAGTGCCAGAAAAGGTTAAAGTTACATATCCACGTTGATCCTTCAATTGTGAAAAAAAGAAACTTAACTAAATTAGGAGTTTCACATTTCCATTCGCATCAGAGAAAGACTCAAAATAGTTGCTCAAAGTGGCGTCCAAGGGCGTTGTTGCGCAGTCGACACCAAATGAGCACTGCTAATTCTGGATTTCCCGCATTAGTGTTATTCAGAGATGGGACCACGTTCACCCGGAAAGACATTTTTAACAGCCACAACCAGCACGCTTTTGCGCCTACACGTCACTGACCCTCGTAAACACCAGCAGACATCTGGTTTCCTTAGTGACTGTCTGGTGGGACCTTACCTCTTTCCAAAACGTCTGACCCGCACAGCGTATAGTGTGTACCTGAAGAAAGTGCTTACCGGTCTGTGTCCCGCTCATCACACACAGGGACATGTGGTTTATGCAGGATGGGGGCTTCAGCACAGTTTTCCACAGAGGTCCGATACTTCCTAAATGCGATATATCCCGGGCAGTAGATTCGACGTGATGGATCTGTGGCTTGACCTCCACGCTCTCCAGACTTGGATCTGCTGGACATCTTCTGGGGGCCCGTGAAAACATCGGTGTATAAAACACCTGTGGACACCCTGGAAGATCTTGTCGAGAGAATCGTTATTGCTCCGGACAAGATCAACACCGTACCAGGAGCCTGCGAGAAAGTGCGACAGTCTTTTGCCGGTGTCGGTTGTGCAACTACGCCCTCGGATGCTACTTTGAGCAGCTACTTTGGGTCTTTCTCTATGAATGGAAATGGTAAACTCCTAAATTACGTCTATTTTTTACTGTTGAAAGATCAACGTGGATAAGTAACTCTACTCGTTTCTGGCACGAGTGGAATGCGGCCCTACGTTCCATTGCAAATATCGTTCGTCTTGGTGTGTACTATCACCCCTCTATTTTGTTGAAAGAATTTACGATCACCCTGTATAATGAAATCCCCTTACGGTCGACTCAGAATTAATGCGCACGTTTGTTCATATTATTCTGTTAATTATACATTATGTGAAATAGGAAGAAAAACAATTTAAAATGGGTGCGACGCAATTCATTTTTTTTTTTAAGTTAAAAAATTACGTTACAGCAACATTTTTTATATTTGGTAAATGTATGATTTGGTAAATGTACTTAGTATATAAGCAAAAAATTGTGTCAATTTGATGAAAAATTGAAATGTTCGATTTCAACGTCCATTCTCCCTTTAAGTTATATACATTTGATAAATGCATTTTTCGTACATTTAAGTTGCATATAAATGAACTTTTAAAAACTATGATTTTGCTTTGACTCGTCAATTATTGATAGCGTTTAATATATGAACTCCATAACTTAGAAGATGGTTACATTTTTTCTTATACCTCTTTACAGGTCGAATTAGCTTTCTAGAAACACTTAAAAGTTTAAATCTATATAAAGAAAAGTATAGAGGAATATTAGTTTACAGAGTTATATAGGGTCCACTTCCAGTATAAAAAACGGGAATTTCGTTCCAATAGCTTAATGGATAGTGTGTTGTCTGACCACTTTGAAGATCTATATTTTAAATCGTGATTGAGATTTCCATTCGTTACTATGGGGCCCGACAAACTTCGTTGAAAAAGACAAAAAGAACAAGAAAAGGGTTTGTTCTAAAAAATACCAAGTTTAAATTTTTTCAAAGCCTCTGTAATTTATGGCAGTGATTTTCAATTCACGAGTATTACGATGTACAGAATGTTTGATATAACAAGAAAGATCAATCATGCTTAAAGCATTGATTATGAAACACTTTCCAACTTCAATGCAATTTTATTTAAACAAGTCTAAAATGCAATACATTCCTCGGTAATATTTTGAAACTTATCACAATACTGCATTAATTTATTATATTTGAAAACTTAAACCTTCATCGAAAAAAATGAACTTCATTCAAATGACGGCATTGAAGTATAAATTGCCTGGTTTAAACATCTCTAAAATGTTATACATTCCTCGGTAATAGTTTTAGAATTATCATAACACTACGATAATTTATTATATTTGAAAACTTCATCGAAAACAACTGAAATTAATTAAAATGGCGTCATAGAAAAAATAACTCGCCTGGATCTCTCTATAAAAACAGGATTTCATTCATAACTTTCTCCAATTCATTTCATTCATCACAATACTATAATAATTTATTTTATTTAAACATTTTGTTTAAGACCATGGAGCTACAAAAAATTAAACTCTATGCTTGAAACTTCATCGAAAAAAATCGTCCTTCTCTTTATGAAATCAATTAATATTTCATTCATATCAGCCATGCAGACTCCATGGACTAAATTATTTTGTATTAAAAAAATACAGGAATTCTAATGCAACTCATGATATATATTTTGCTGTTTACATTTTACATAGGTGAAAAATAGGCTTAGTTGTAGAAATAATCAAATTTAGATGAGCATTTAAACTCAAATATATTGTCATTGCGTTGTTTCAGTATGTAGATGCACAGAATTTAAGCAAAAATAAAGTAGTTTTAGGACTGATACAGCACTCAATATGAATTAAAAAGAACTTTAAAAAATCACGATTTTGAAACAAGATGGATGCCATATATCATTTTGAAGTGGGTCATGTGATCGTTTCATATCATGGTCACGTGATCGTTTCATATAAGAGGTGTAATTATTATTTTAATTTTTATTTAAAGAACTACTGAATATATTTCGCTGAATTTTTTTTTTATATATTTTATGGAACAATTTAAATATTACCTAAAATTTTCGAAGCAATTTGTGAATTTTAAATTTGCTTAAAAAATGTTTGAAAAATTAGGTCCCATAGGGCTCAATGTATTTCATTTTTTTGACCCGGGTTCAATCTAAAACTAATTGGGTGATATTATTCATTTATATTCCCGTAGGTTCTACAGACCGTCTGAACAACATACTAAAATTTAATTTTGATTAAGTCATTTTTACGGCAGTTATCGTGCTAACGGACAGACAGACAGACAGACAGACAGAATGAACAAAGTCATAAACACTTTTCAACTTTGTTGTAAAGTGTTAAAAATGTAGAGGATGTGGAGGGTACGATGCTAAGCTTTTAAAAGCTTAGCATCGTACTTTACGTACTTCTTAATTTACGATGCTAAGCTTTTAAAAGCTTAGCATCGTACGGACGCCAATGTCTGCAAAGGGAGATCGAACTGTTTAGAATAGGGTATGTCAAATACCTGTCTTTTTGAGAGGTTCTTCGTTTGGGATGGACGCTGTTCCACCCGTAAGAAAATGTTGAATGTGTAAAATAATGTTATATATTAATATACGCTCAATCTATTAAGCTCCGGATCATCGTATTCGATGATCCGGAGGTTCGAATCTCTTTTGGAACTTGAGTTCTTTACGACTTTTTCACACATTTCGTCTCTTTCGGAGTACGATCACGTTAAACATGTGGGTCCGAAAGTCCTTCCGAGAGGTTGGTGGTAGGGGAAGGAGGGTACGGTCCCTGTGGATGCCTCCCCCACTGGCTTCCGGGCTAAATTGGGTGGCACTTCCCGGCCGTCCAAACAGTTACCTTACACCTTTCTGGTAGGTCGGACGGCCTGGGTCTCAACAACAACAACACATTTCGTCTCCGACCAACGGCCCTACCGCGCTGAAAACACCGGTTCTCGTTAGATCACCGAAGTCAAGCAGCATCGGGCGTGGTTAGTACTTGGGTGGGTGACCACCTGGGAACACCGCGTGCTGTTGGCACATTTCGGGCGCGGTTAGTACTTGGGTGGGTGACCACCTGGGAACACTGCGTGCGTTGGCACATTTCGGGGGCTGTAGCCCGGTGGTTTGCACGCTGGCCACAACTGCCGCCGTGTTCATGCGGAGTACGATCACGTTAAACATGTGGGTCCGTAAGTCCTTCCGAGAGGTTGGTGGTAGGGGAAGGAGGGTATGGTCCATGTGATGCCTCCCCCACTGGGTTCCGGTCTAAATTGGGTGGCACTTCCCGGCCGTCCAAACGGTTTCCTTACACCTTTCTGGTAGGTCGGACGGTCTGGGTCTCAACAGCAACAACAACAGCACATTTCGTCTCAACAACTTAATGAATAGAGCGTCATCTATTCAGCCCGAAGATCCGTGGTGCGAATCCCGTTTGACATTTCAGTTCTTTACAATGGCACCCGAACAACTGAACTCTGCAGATGCGATCTGCGATGGTTATTGGGGATCGGGAAAATTCCATGTTTCAATTTTCTGAAGGGCTTCATGCTTTACGGCAGCGATTCTTTATTTAGAATTACCACGCCTGGTATAGAAAAGTAATGAATGAGGAAGACAAGTTGTTAACCTCAAAAGAAGATGTTAACCTGTACATAATAAAAATATATCGGTAATTTCCCTTCGATCTAAATTCTTAAGAAAAATAATACATGGTCGACTTTCCTATAAACGATAAGAATTTCGTCTTAGTTGCTAAATGGTTAAAGCATCTTCCAGACAGTTCATAGATTCGGAAGTTCGTTTTCCGCTTGACACATAAGTTCTTTACAGTTACACGGATATTTTAGTGAGCAATATATACCTTTTGAATGGCTTTAGCATTTATACAGAGTTTCTCTTTCAGAAAGCTTTTACTCGAACGTTGGTGCACAGAGGGACACAGGAGTCTAGACATCAAGAGCATCATCATTCCATTCAAGTTCGTGTCTAGTCAGCAAAAACACTCTTCACTCTCTCCGTAAATTCTCTGTTAGTCCTTTGAGTGTGTCGTGAAATATTTATTTGACTGTATAAATGACTGTGATTGTTTACCTTCTTCTGCATGGCATGTGTATAATCCAGGGATGCCATTGTGAGAAGTAAAGACATTGCGCCAAATTTAGCGTGTGATATTTAAACTAAGTTATCTGAGCATTCGGTCAGTCGTCATGGACTTGACGTAGAATTTCAGTAAGACGCTCCCACTCAAATATACCAAGCTGAGAATTTTAAGATATTTTGTATTTGATAAAATTTGGTTTTACCTCCCCCCTTTCCCTTCTTTATAAGATCTTCGCAGAACTCATTTTCCCTGCGCTCCTTTTGGACTGACGATAAAATTGATGCTTTGGGCGGAATTTCCAATAACAATAAATTATTCATTTATAACTATTTCATTTAGCTCCTATATGACAAATTTTGAAACTTAATTGTGTGTCATTTTATTTACTGCCAATTCTATCAGTGTTTTTTTATGAATAAGGTTAGATTTTTATTTTTATTTAAAAGTTTGTACAGGGTGTTTTATCATAGTTGACCTCGCTTTTCGAGTTCCAGCAATCGTATTAAGACATATATTTTTAATTTGTAAGTTTATTAAAATTAAATGCTAAATTATTTCATATATTTTATTTTCCAGTAGGAGGTAGGGATAATTTCAGAAAACTTGGAGTCTAAATTTTTATACGATCTCTTAAAGAAAACAGTTGAATAAGAAAACGTTGCTGTGTACAGCAACTAGTCGGAAAAAGAAATTTGCTGTAATTATCTGCAATGTTCGGCAAGTTATTGTTTATTTAAACATCGAGAATTTCTCCTCTACACATGCAGGCGCAGCTACAAATAAAATTGCACAGATATATTTTATACGATGTATTGTTTCTTTATGCAGTCATCCCCTACAGCAAGAATCCTATTCGGAAGAAAACCCAGTTCGAATATTTCCTATTTAGCCTATTTTGGTAGTTTTTTACGTTAATTCTATTGAAAATATCTTCATAAATATTGCAGATAAGCGCAATGTTTTTCTTCAAAGACTATGTATAGTGAAACTGTTTCCAATTTAACTTTTTTCTTAAAAGACCATATGAAAATGTTGATATTTTATTTTTATAAAAATACCACATACCAAACGAAAAAATTATATAAAAGAATATCCCATTTAATTCAAATAAACTTTGTATGTGTCTAAATCCAATTTCCAAAGCTGGAAAACAAGGTGAAGAAGACACATTTTGATTACGATTATGAAAACCAGTCATTTACATGGAAATCATAAGTTCACCCCCTTTCCCTTTAGTTGGATTCGAAAGTATTTATTGCAGCTTCCCTCTTGAGTCCCACAGATTTTGTTCGTAAAAACCAATTGTATCTCTTTTTGTCTTTTTTGTGAAAAAAGAGGTGGTATTAGTGGAATTCTTCGTCAGTTTGATATACGTAAACTTATGGTTTTTAAATTTCAGGCAGTAAATTCTCTGTAAATAAAATTGTATATTCTCAAGTAATAAATGCAAAGATATTTTTTTATATTCTGCTTCTGAATAAGCAATAATTAGATTTAAAATGAACTTTAATTAAATTAATACTCAACAGTACAATACCTATGGGCAAAGTCATCTAAAACCCAAGGTTTTGAACATTAAGATAGTACCAGAGAATAATGAATATTTCCCTTATTGGAGCAACTTTCGAATGTTTGTTGAACCTATTTTCAGTTATTCCAGTAATTGAGACTTTTTTTTCCGCGATTTAAAGAAGAAACAAGCAATGTGCTATAATAAAAGACTCACTCAAAGTTAATGTTTTGTATATAAATGAGTTATTTAACATAAAAACTTCGTTGAAATAATTTTGTAAAGATATTCGTTAAATATAAATGAGGTTTTGTTTTTACTTTTCTTGGACGAATACAGACTTTTACCAAAGGATATTTTGAAAGTTTGATGAATCTCCCGAAAATATATTTATTTAAAATTAAAAAGAACGTACATATAAATGAAACATACAATTTTTAGAAGTGCAGAGCTACAAAGAAGTACAAAGAAAGATAAAAGAAAAAAATATAAATAAGTAGATAAAAATGATAAAATTTCAAATAATTGCAAAATAAACTATTATATTTTTTTTAAATAAACATCTATTTTAAGCATCAACATAATTTTACTGTGATAATGAGTACATATAAAATTTAAAACGAATAAATATAAAGATAACACATAAAAATCTACAATAAATTGGGCAAGATGCATCAAATAGTATTAGGATCAGGGCAGGAAGTGAGGTGTGTATATAAAACTAAATCTCCCTTTGTAAAAAAAAGCGAAGTTTAACAAAATTACGCACTGTATAGAAACCGTGTAGTTTACGCCCTTTATTTCATTTCGATGTATAGCAATATTTATTGCGTAATATTTACGTCGTAAAATGCTAATTTGTTTCGTCAAATATTTTAACGGCTCCAAATGATCTTGACAGACATTATAAAAGGAACTATGTCTGTGAAACTACATCTTTTTACAGCAGTAATACGTATACGTATTCTCCCCAACAGAAATACTTGTAAATAATATGATGTACTGCATGTTTGTTACTAGATCAATATTTTTGTAAACTGTCTCCAACTGAATTGTGATAGTAACAGAAGAAGCAAGAAAAAAAATGAAGCGCTTCTAAAAGTGTGGTGATAAATTGGACTCTTTTTTTATACTATTATTTATTATGTACTTGTGATATTGAAAAATGATTTGTTTCAATAAACACATTTTTATTATACGTAAAGTCCTTTAATAGTCTTTTTTATTAAGAGTTATTTGGTTTGCATTTGTTTTTTAGATTAAGTATATATGAGTGTTGATTGTCCTTGTTGATATTTTTTAACTCATAATTTTCCTAAAACTTAATTTAGTGCGGATACATTGATACTGTTTAATGGCGTGTAAGTTCATTAGCATGTGAATGTGGGTATTTTCTGTGAAAATTGCGTATCGCTGTAAAATTTTATGTTAAGACCGATAAATGTTTTAGTTTATATATCGAGGTGTTTTAATTTTTCCCGATTGAATAAAATGAATTGCAGAGCCCCCTAGTGCAGAATTTAATACATTAGGATAACAAACTCGACAACTAAATGAGAAAATAGAAAAAAAAACAATTACAAAGTTGTAGAATATTATTTTATGACTAGGAATCTATACCAGGAACATACGAAAACCGTGCATGCAAAGCAATAAATAGCTGTCAAACAGTTGTATCACCTGGACCTATAATGCTGTGATACCTGCAATTATTTTCAAAGTTCGCGATGCTATTATTTCAAATGTGTATCGTTGCTGACGGAGGGAATTTTGAACAGGCATTAACATAGGCTATAATATAGGCTTAATATTTTATTTTCAATTCTTACTGAGTATACAATGATGTATCCCTGGAGCTAGAAAGAAGGAGATAAAACTCCTATAGATGAAACGTTAGAAAATAGCATAATGCTTTGAGAATTATTTTTAGGTGTCGCTAGTGTTAGTAAGGTACTGTTATTGTTAGTATATTTAGTATATGTACTTTTGACTACTTTTAAATTAAATTTTTCCTTATTATGAGTATAATTAACCAGTATTTTTTTATAGTTGTAGGATAGAATATAGAATACATGGAGATAAAAATAAATTGAAAAATAAAATAACTTTGAATACGTAGGAATACTCTTTATTGTTTCAGTTCAACTTTGTCTTGCGCTAATAGTTTATTTTTACAAAATTGGCAGTTTAAATAAATACTTTAGGCCTTTCGCCATAGGGAATTATGCGATACAATGCTACTGAACTCATCCCAGCGCCACCTGAAATATTGTCTCAAACGATATTAGCGTTTTCTTAATATGAAGTTTTAATTCCTTACTTTTATCTCCATAGATGTAACATTTTGTATTTTTTTTTCATCTATCTCGCTTTGTTGCCGAATTCCGCATCCTAATTTTTAAATTATAATTTCGAGGCATCGCAATCAGTTTTATTCGATTGCTCAGGATTAGTTTAGTACAGATAGATCTGACATGCACACTCATGGACATTTCCTTACAAAGTCACTGCACTGGAGTGCCCAAGGGCTTTCCTAGGGCTGTCTTGTACATTTGCTAAACTAGGATCACACTCCAGTTGTGGTGCCAGCATCCGTGAACCGGTTTGAAAGTAAACCCACAATTATCACATGACTGAATTCTGTTAAAGTACTTTTCACCAGAGATTTGTCAAACAAATTGAGGAAATTCATCGTTTATTTTACTGAATGAACCTTGAAGGTAGAATGGTTTGCGGTGCGAACTGACCACGGGAACCGCACTCAAGGTATTGGACTTAATAATTGTAAGACAGAAAAATAATTCTGCAAAATAATACAAAATACCTATTATATGGCATTTTTACGTAAACTTGATTAGAATGCATTATAGGGGGTCAGCACTCGTTGTAAATAAATTTAACCACAAATGAATTAAAACTATATTAAGATTTATCAAGCCCCGTTATTGCTATACTATAACTTTGATCTACGAATTGTGTTAATATACGAATAATCTTAATATACGAACTTTGATACTTCGTGGAGGAATTGACAGGAGGGAAAACTTCGGCGACAGCCAGTCTGACAAAAAACTTTATAACCAAATCTATTGCCAGCAGAAGGGACATATCCCAGTCCACTTGCTCGTTGTTGTTGTTGTTGAGACCCAGACCATCCGACCTACCAGAAAGGTGTAAGGTAATAGTTTGGACGGCGGGGAACAGCCACCCAATTTAGACCGGAACCCAGTGGAGGAGGCATCCGCAGGGACCGTACCCTACTTCCCCTACCACCAACCTCTCGGAAGGACTTACGGATCCACATGATTAATGTAATCATACTCCGCGTGAACACAGCGGCAGTTTTGGCAGAGGAGGGAATCGAACCCCGGCCTACCGAGTGCAATTCCCGCGCGCTAACCACAGAGCTACAGCGCCCTATCTCTACTTGCCCGTGTATAGCTTCAAGCATCTGAAAAGTGGAGCCAACAGAAATCAATCAGTCACCAATGTTAGGGGCAAGCCAATGAACGCCCTAGTGAAATAATCAACCACAGGATATGAGGCAAGGTGTGATATTACCCCTTCCAACATCGGCAACAAGAATTTTCTTCGAACTTCACTTCCTGGCTTTTTTCGCTGAAGTGTACTTGAAAATGCGTTTATTTGTCCAAATGAAAGGAAAATATGTCCGACGTGCAACCGATGCGAAATCATCAAGTCAGTGGCTTTCCCCAAGGCTGGTCTTCACAGCATACAGAGTGTGAAAAACCCAGACCACACGACAGACCCGAAGGCTTACTGTTGCTTAATGTGTGGCCGGAGCACACAGAGTGTGCTAAATGCATTACAACTGGGGAGATTTCCCCCTTTTACCTACCCCTATAATTTATTCGAAATTCCCCCTGTCTCATCCATCTGGTTCATGTGTGTTGGTCTTCCACGCCTATTTTATTTGATTTAATATACATAATATTGCAAAAATATTATATGCACCCATAAAAAATTGAGCTACAACCACGAAACTCGGCATGCAATGATCTAATAAGGCTCGTGCAATGCGCATGCAAACGATGCATCGGATAATATTTAAAGCGACCGATGTTCTCACTCACGGACAATTGGAGCTCGGTTTTCTGCTTTGAAACCTGAAAGTTGTGTACAAAGATGCATTTAAGACGCACTCGACGGCGTCACGAACAATTGTCGGATTTAGCGAGAGGTCGCATCATAGACCTAAGGGAAGCTGGTTGGTCCGACAGACGCATCAGTCGCCATCTTGCTTTGGGCAATATGGTAGTTGCTCGATGTTGGCAACAGTAGATTAGAGAAGGCCCGTGTGACCGTCGCAGAGGCTCAGGACGCCCCGGACAGACAATTGCTCGAGAGGATCGTGCAGTCAGTAGAGGAACCACGTCCACACCAATGGCGTAGATATCAGGTATTTGAAAGTATTTGCCATCATCCATGCATCCTATATCAAGGGATACTATTCGGGGACGACTGACAAAAGGTGGGATTAGATGTCGTCGTCATTTAAGTCACCTACCACTGACCCATCAACATAGGCAGAGTCGTCTGGATGGGTGCCAAGCTCAATCAGCCTAGATTGTATCCGATTGGAGGCATGTTGTCTTTAACGACGAATACCACTTCTTTCTCAGTGCTGATGACGTATGTAGAGTGGAGGACTTGTCAGCGTTGCGCATTTGTTGTCAAGCAGCACACGGCCATAACACTTGGTGTGATAGTTTAGGGAGCCACCTCGTGGGACAGTCGATCTTCTCTAGTTGTGCTGCAAGCCAATCTGAAGGCTCTCTTGCACGTCGACGATATTCTGAAACTGATTGTTATGCTAATGCTGTCAAGCCACCCAGGTTTCATTTACCAACAAGACAGCGCTCGACCACCTACTGCACGACTTTCTTAACAATGTCTTCCAGGACTTCATACTCCCCCATTACCATCTATATCCCTAGTCCTATCACCAATACAGCACGACTGAGACATGCTGGGACGGTATAATCGCAACCTTTCACAATACCACTGAATTCGCTAACCAGTCTCAACACTTGTGGCAGAATCTTCCGCAGAGAGATATAAGTAACTTAATTGACTCCAAGCCTAAATGAATGTCGGCTTGTATAGCTACTAAAATGTCATCTTCTCGTTGCCACCATTTCCTGAAACATTTTTATACTCCCAAATTCTAAGCATTTTCATATCTCCTTAAACGATACATGCATGCTGAATTTCGCGGCTGTAGCTCAATTTCCTATGGATGCATATACTTTTTACAATAGAGTGGATTTAAGGTTAAAAATAATGTACTTCTAGATGCAAGGTTTAAAATATTTATACATCAAATACTAATACTAAAGAAAAGAAAGTAAAACAATACAAAGAAAATAAAATTCTAACAAATTTAAAACTTACATTTTCTTTTACGAAAAATGTTGTCTAAAGTATCAGTCGTAGTCATATATCAATATATCTTCTCCAAAGGCCTGATCTGGAACCAGCCGGTGTTGCTTATTGGTAAAAATATTTATAGTTACTAAAAATACACTACTATGTGCATAGTTACTTGATATTCATGTATAGGAGGCTAATACGGCAACAAAAACGCATAGAACTAAATAAAAATATTGCAACTTACATTTAGAAAAATACTTTTTATGCATGAAGACGAACAATTTCTTTCCAGAAGCCTATTTAATGACATCATCTGGAGTAACCTATTGGTAAAATATATAGAGTTACTAAAACTGTATTACTATGTGTATGTTAACTTGAAATTTATACATAGGGGACGAATACTACATCAAAAATGTATAGAACTAAATAAGAATATTGCAACTTGTATTTAGAAAAACACTTTCTATGATTGATGTCGAAAAATTTATCTTCAGAGACCTATTGAATGGCACCAACTGGAGTAGCCTATTGGTAAAATATGTAAAGTTATTAAAATTGTATTACTATGTGTACGCTAAAGTAATATTTATATATAGGAGACGAATACTACAGCAAAATTGTACAGGAGTAAATAAGAATATTGCAACTTGTATTTAGAAAAATGCTTTCTATGCATGATGTCGAAATATTCATCTTCAGAGACTTATTTAATGGCACCATCAGGAGTAATCTGTTGGTAAAAACATGCATGGTTACTAAAGTATATACTATTATGTGTATGGTTACATAATATTTAGGGATCAAAACAAATATTACCGCAAAAACGTATAGAACTAAAGAATATCGTAACTTACCTTTAAAAAAATACTTAGACAATGTTAGATAACTTTACTTATTTAACATTTTTATGGAAACGACTTTTTACGGAAAATTTGGCACGAGTGTTTTAATCAGCGATTACTAGAATCCTATTGATTTTAAACGCAATCAAGTATTCGGAAAAAGAGCCCCCACACTAATTTTCGAATAATCTTTGTAAGACATTAAAAATTCAAGACTTATAATAATGAATAAATAATCCTTCCAGGTGTGAATTTTTATTAAAAAACGAATGGCAAAAACCTTAGACCCGTTCTCAATATATTGCACGATTGTCGAAAAAACATTAAATGATCAGAACCTTCTATACTAGGAAATAAATAATAATTTCATACCGAACTTTTATTATAAAACGAATGACATACACTTTAGAATGAACCAGCATGAACCGTTTTCGAGATGCACATTTTTCAAATAAATTTAGCAAAATAATTACTAAAAATTGAAAAAAATAATTAGTATTATCCCGTAGGTTCACTTTGTATAAGCACTATTATTATGCATAGTTTTTTTTTTCGTGGATATAGTTCATTTCATTCACAATAGAAGAAACTTTTTATGATAATTTTGTATTTTGACGCCCAAGAATTCGCCAATAGTCATTTACTTCCCGGGATATGTCTATTATATTTGGTGAGGTTTTTGCACGTGAGCTCACTGTGCTTGAATTATATAAGTTGCCAAAAACATTCAATTTCAATTAAGGAGGTGTTCATTTACAGTAAAAAAAAATCTGATGTGGGCAGCACATGATTTTCCTTATAAAATGCAATGTATTTACTACTTTTACAGTAAAAACAAAATAGGTTATTCTTATAATACATACTTATATTTTTTCCAAGATATTGAATTTTTGTCAAATAGTAGTCATTTACATTGATTTAGCGTCATTTTTATCCATTTGGCGAGATTTTCTTTAATTTGGTAACATTTAAAAAAGTGGCCAACTTGGTGACATTCCGCTAAATTCGTCGCCAAAATCTCGCCAAGCGTTATGGACGGAGAAATAATTTATTCTTACAGCAGATAAACAACTATTGGCGTTCAAATCAAAAGTATTACTCAAAATATCTGCTTTCATGAATGGAACGAGCTAGGATCCACGAGAATGATGTCACCAAATTTATCACATGATATTACATATGAAAAGTGAACATGTTTCTCCAAAGGAAATATATTTTTTTTTTATTTTATATATTTTGTTGATAATTTTTTGAAAAATGTGCAATATCTCGAAAACGGTTCATGCTAGCGTTCTAAAATTTATGCTAATCTTTTTCTAATGAAAAATTACATAAGAAATGTTTATTCGCGTAACTTTATTAAAGTTTTTTTCTTTTGATGATTTTTTCAAAATTTCACTCTAAAATTTAGGGGGTTTTGAACATTCGATTGCGTATGAAAACAATAGACTTCCAGTATTCACGGATTATAACTTTTGTACCAAATTTCGTTCGAATCGGTCCATTCGTTCGTCAGTTATCGTCTCCACTGAAACACACACACACACACACACACACACACACACATACTTTCACACACACACACATACTTTCACATACACACACACACACACATACTTTCACACACAGATATCACCTCAAAATGTTCGATTCGTGATCAGGGATGCTTGAAATGTGCTCTCCCGTCGAAAACTCGAATTCGAATTTTCAACCAAGTTACAATACTTTCCTTATACATTATTGTATATAAGGAGAGTAAAAATTGTGCTATAGATCTTGCTGTAGATCATGCTGTAGATCTTGTGCTGTAGATCTTGCTGTAGATCTTGTATCTCTTGTCGGCCAAACAAAATTCTGAACACCGCTGGTTATTTCAGCTCCCCGGGTTGCACTGTAAAAAGGCATGTATCATTAGACTCTAAATAATGTCCGCTATAAATAAATGTGCATCTAATTTGCATAAGGGATTGTGTTCATATTTAGTTACTCATTATTTCTGAAAATTGAAATTTCAACAGCCCTTTTTCGTGTCAAATTTCTGAATAAAAAGATTTCCCATGTCGACATTGTGCTAAATATAAATTTATGTGGACTCTAAATATAATAATCGCACGGAAAAAACATTTCGTGTCTGTCTCCATATTTAAGGTAAAATGAAGGTCACGTATACGCTCCAGTTATACCTTCACTATTTCGTTCGTATAGCACATTCTTTAAAAAATGATTTTATAACGAGTATTCTACCAGAACAAATAAAGAAAATTCTACGAGATATTTGTAGAAGTTTCTATAGAGAGTATATTGAAGGAGGCATCACTCAGTTGGAGAGCAGTTGACGTGATACGAGCTACATTTAACTCTGATATTCTGTGATGAAATGCAATGATTTGAGATTAGTAGCTGCTGTTTTGTCAAATGAGTGGAGCATTTAAGTGCTCTTTTACTGTATATTGTTTCTGTTTACGCTGTGTTTAGAAATAAACGTATTAATTATCCAGAAATTTGGACTCATTCTTGTATGCTCAGTGTACACCCACAATTCCAGAGAATACGGCGTAACATTACTTCATAAAACATAGCTACAGTACATAAAATTTGCATAAACAATGTTCTGCACAGTCTTTTTAAATAAAAATTAAATCGCTATGCTTTCTAAATAAAATTAATAAATCGAAAGTCACTTAAAAAATATAATGTGGGCAGCACATGATTTTCCATACAGAATCAAATTTATGTTCGCTTTATTTCTTTAATAATTCATTAAATTGAGTTTAATGGCACAAAATAACACGCATTATTATTTTAAATGACACGAAATTTGCGCTTTTAAATCAATTTTCGTTTTGATTTCGTAACTGGGTGTATTTTCAAAGGCGACGTAGCAAAAAAACGAAAATACTAACATATCTTGAAAACTATTAGTCCTAGAGTAGTAGGGTTGGTCTTCTTCTGTTCCTCGTAAAAAAATATTTATAAATTGAGCATTTAATTCATACATTTGAGAATACGTCGTTTTTTATTGTAGATTTTGATGATTTTTGCGGGCCATTTCGAAAAAAAATTCAGATTCTTTTCTCCCGAATCTTACCAAAATCCAATGAGCACTAAGGTAACCCTCAACTGACTTATCTAACAAATTTTGTGAAATTTGGTCAAATAGTGTTTTAGCTAGAGTGGATGCATACAATTTTTGTGGGCCATTTCGCAAGAAAAGCAAGTACTTTTATCCCGCTTTATACCAAAAAAAATTGATGTGGGCAACACATGACTTTCCTTATATAATGCAATGAACTTACCACTTTTACAGTAAAAAAAATAGATTATTTTTATAATAGATATTTATATTCTTTCCATGATATTGAATTTTCGTCAATGAGTCGTCATTTTCATTGATTTAGCGTTATTTTTATCCATTTGGGGAGTTTATCGTTAATTTAGCAACATTTAAAAAAGTTTCCAAGTTGGCGACGTTCCGCCAAATGCGTCGCCAAAATCTCGCCAAGCGTTATGGACGGAGAAATAAGTTATTCTTATAGCAGACAAATAACTATTGGCGTCCAAATACAAAAGTATTATTCAAAGTATATTTTCTCATGAATGAAACAAGCTAGATCCACGAGAATGATGTCACAAAATTTATCGCATGATATGTCATATGAAAAGTGAACATGTTTCTCAATAGGAAATTTTTTTTTTATTTTATAGAGACTTTTTGATATTTTTTTTTTAAATGTACAATATCTCGAGAACAGTTCATATGTTAGCGTTCTAAAATTGATGTCAATCGTTTTGTAATGAAAAATTACATAAGAAATGTTTTTTTGCGTAACTTTAGTAGAGGTTTTTATTTTTTGACGATTTTTTCAAAATTTCACTCGAAAATTTAGGGGGGGGGGGGGTGTCTGGCCATTCGATTGCGTATAAAAACAATAGGCTTCCAGTGTTTACGGATTGTAATTTTTGCACCAAATTTCGTTCGAATCGGTCCATTTGTTCGTCAGTTATCGTCTCCACAGACTCACTGACACACACACACATACTTTCACACACACACACACACATACATCACTTCACAAATGTTCGATTCGTGATCAGAGATGCTTGAAACGTGCTCTCCCGTCGAAACCTCGAATTCGAATTTTCAACCCCGTCGCAATACTTTTCTTATACACATTATTGTATATAAGGAAAGTAATAAGCACTATAGTATAACTGTATAGGGTAACTCACAAGGGATTTATTTATTAAATTTTAAGAAATTTGGTCTATTAGTTCTTAAGTTAGAGTGGATACATACATTGTATACGTGCACAAACAGACGCCACTCTAAAAATAGATTTTTCATATTGTAGAGATCCCAAAACGTGTAGATCCGTTGAAAACTCGAGTTGCGATTTTCAACACAATTGCAATACTTTTCTCTACATTTCCAAGTATTGTAAGAAAAGTAAAATTTATATGATTAATTCTATTTCCAATGAGACATCAAGACAAAATCTATTGTTCAATTAACCATATAAATTCCAAGTATGCAAATGTAGTTTTTGCCTGCATATTTTTTAATTGCTTTCCTCACATTGAAGAAATATATTCATTTAGTTTATTATTATTTTTATTAGCAATTTTACGATTTATTGTTGTTGATTTAGAAAAATTAATATTCGAAATTATAATTGAATATAAATTATAATTATTTGAAATTAGTTTATTTAAAAAGCGTATATAATATTGGGTGTAAAGCTATATACAAGAAGCCGACATGGCGCATGTGGATATAGGCCGAATTGATTTTCAAATTTGTCACTGCACATTAAATTGGGGGTTTTTTACTAACACAAATGCAATAACAATGTTTGCTTTTTTTTTGGTCAAATGCCAAGAGTTCAAACTTCGCATTGCTATGCAATTTTGAAATTGTCCTTCCAAACAATTTCCATCGGCAATTGAGAAATGGTCCTACAAAATCTTCAAAATGCTGTTTTGAATAAAGGTGCATATTTAAATAATTACGCACCAAGATTTCCGATAGCTCTAAATCGATTGTACGATTGTATTCTAAATTTATTTACGTTTCAATTCATACTTTTTTCAAATATGAATTTCATAATTAGTTATTAAAATCGAAAGTTTATTTGAAGATAAAGAAAATGTTTATACAGTTTGTATGGGTTATTTAGTATCACAATATAAAAATAATCTGATGTGGGCAACACATGACTTTTGCTACAGACTGAAATTCATTTTCGCTTTATTTCTTTAATATTTCATTGAAGTGAGTTTAATTATACAAAAAAAGCACACATAATTATTTAAAATTACACTGAAATGGCACTTTTAGTTTAGTTTTGGATTTCATTTGGTAACTGGAATAAAGCAAAAATGGGAAAAACTAAAATATCTCGTAAACGGCTAGTCCTAGAGTAATAGGGTTGATCTTTTATTCTTTTCATCAACAAACATTACGTATAAAAGAAGCATTTAATGGATACATTTGAGCAAACGTTGTCTGTTATTTTAAATTTGTTCTGTTATTTTAAATTGACGTCTATTTCGCAAAAAATAAAAGGCAGATTCTTCTATCCCGAATCGTACCAAAATCTAATCAGGCCTAGGGTAACCCACAAGCGACCTATAAAGTTTTATGAAATTTATCAATTAGTTTTGAGTTAGAGCGGATACATTTCACAGACACACACACGGAAGTCACTCTAAAAATAGGCTTTGGGAGTTGTAGAGTACTCTAAACGTGTAGATCCGTCGAAAACTCTAGTTACGATTTTCGACACGGTTCCAATACCTTCCTTATACATTGCGATGTATTGTAGGGAAAGTAAAATGGATTAATTTGATAGGCTAATAATTTCGAAAAATATAACAGAATAACGGCAGAGCCCATTTTACATAAGGAGCTCAAAATTTCGAGCAGCCATATCTTTCCAACGGCTTGAATAAATTATATAATTTCTATATGATTTTGAGGGGCTTTGATCTGGAGAATCTGAATCTGTTATCAAAAGGGGGGGGGGTTGCTTTTTGAAATATTTGAGTTGGTATAAAGTTCAATATGAAGATGACCCCTTGTGCAAATTAGATTCCCATTAATTTATAGAAAACATCATTTCGAGTCTAGTGACACATTTGGATTTACCGCACGTACCGAGGGACCGAAATATGGAGCGGTGTTCGACTTTTTATTTTGGCCGACTACACGTCATCGCTGTGAAAGAAGGATACGTCTTTGCACAGTCTACAACGCCGTCAGCGGCCGCCACTTCGAACAACACCTGTAACAATTTCATTCACATCATTCTCTTTCCAGCTTTGCACACTGCACCACAAGCTGTGTTGTATAAAACATGCTGTCAAGTTAAGATGTTGTTGTTTCTTATCACACTTGACCGACAGCAACATCAGATCAAGTCCATGAATCCGTGAGTCTTCAAAAGATAAAGAACTACTCCAGGACTGGAGTACAGCTGACTACGCTGGCATCCAATACATGTCAAGGCATGGGCAGGAGAAGTCTGAGCCAAATTGCATTTCGGGGAAAAGGCCCCTTAGAACCCAACACATGCCGAAGAGCACGAAGATGACCGCTACGGAGTCTGGCCAGAGCCGTCTGTTCTCCCCTACTGCCTGCCCCAATCAAAGCAGCACCAGGACGGCTACAATCATACCACTCATGCGCAGATGCCTTTCTCCAAGTGGAGTTGATTTCCAGTTTGACTCGTGAGGCAAGTTCGATAAAGAAAGACAACCACCGTCAATTGAACTCCTAAGGCTGCCCTCCCTGGCCAGACCATCCGCAACCTCATTACCGTAAATGTCTACGTGAGATGGCACCCATTGAAAAAATATCCTATTATGGGCACACAATTAACCCAAATGCTGAACAATATTCACTGCCGTTCCGTCACCATGTCTCCATCATTCAGCCAGGTGCTAAATGGGACCTCGGCTATCACTCAGGATCCAGATGTCTGTATTGACTCCCTCTTTGACACAATAACTCAAGGCCTCCTCAATAAGTAAATCTTTTTGTAGTTATTGTACTTTTTGTTGTCCAGCGTGACGTCAGAACCTGCATACGTATTTTCGCGATTTTCACCGATTAAACGTGGTTTGCGACATCATGTTCCATTTCAATTTTTATTCCTCTTGGTGTCTACTGCCAACAAACTGAGTTTGACGCCGCATTAACGGAACATCCTGTATAATTACGGGAAATTTACTCGGGCTAATATGATATGATCAGTGCATAAATTTTGCTACGGATCAAATAGTTACACTGCAAATTGCTGTAGACTTATTTATTATTACTTTCTTTCACTACATGCGCTAAATTTCAGTTTTATCTTACAAAATGACACATGAAACGTCACTTATTTTAAATGACAATAATATATTTTAAAACTAAAGACAGCAAAAAAATGTGGCCATAATTAAATGTATTTTATTAAAATCTCTTTTAACGAAGAATTAAAATTACACGGCCATAGCTCTTTCGGGCATAACTATGCCCTTCATTAGTAGCAAAGTGAAAATAAGTGGTGAACATGAGCTTAAATACAGGACATAACCACCAGATAATAATATATTTTATATATTAATTTAAAAAGCCTTTTTATTGAAATAGAAAAAACAAATTTTATACGATTTTAGATTATAACTTTAGGATTCGATTTATGGGAATTGAAACTATCAAATTTATCTGAAAAGTACTTTGTTAGAAAACAGCATAAAGGGTTAAACAACATTTCAACCGGTTTCAAAGGTTAATTCAGTGACTTATTCTTCGAGATACAGCCGACAGAACAGCAGTACTAACAAAAGCAAGTACCCTTTAACTTTTTCTGCGCCCTATGTATGCTCAAATAATGACAGTTACCTTTCTATAAGCGTTCTACATTGGTTCAGAAGGTTTTGCAGCGGGCATTTGGGAGCTGGTTTGACTTCGAATCATTAGTAGCCTCGCCACAAATTTTGCATTAGATAATCTTGTCATTAAATTCTTGCTTGGTTAAACCCCACTACAACAGAAACTTACTTTCACGAAATAACAGATACATTTAAAAACTTAACTTTTATATGCAAACATCGGTGTCTACTTTTGATTTCAGGAATAGATGAAACAGATTCATCGACGGGATTACCTTTCCTCCTAGACAACAAACATCACCAAAGCACATTATGCTACTGGCACAAGGGTTGTCAAATATTATCTAAAAATAGTCAAACGAGCCTGAAATATTCACCAAATAATAATCTATCTATCTATATAAATAGCCTATTGTCCGTCTGTCTGTCTGTCACGCTTTTTTAGGCACTTCCCGAATGGATAGAGACTTGAAATTTGGTACACGGCTCGGTCGTTCGATAAAACACACTGGACAAATCAAATTTTTCGAAAAGGTCCTCTATAGGGGGTTCTCCACACCAAAACGTTCGGAAAGTGAAAAGATAGGAAAACATACTTTGCGATAAGATAGAGTCTTCAAATTTGGTGTATGGGTAAACCTTTTGAAAGGAAGAAAGTGTGCAATTTCAAATTTCCAATATTTTCTACTTAAGGGAGTGCCGCACACCAAAATGCTCGATTTTCCAAATAAATGAGAAACTGATCCATTAAAATTTGATAGAGGCTTGAAATTGGGTATATGGACTAATCATTTGATGAAAACACCCAAGACGAATTTAGTTTTTCAAAAATGTTCGTTTAAGGGGGGTGCTCCAGAGGAAAACGTTCGAAAGGTGAATTGATAAAAAAACATGCTTCGCAATGAGATATCGATTTCAAATTTTGCATATAGGTAGATATTTTAGGAGAAAGAAAGTATACAATTTCAGTTTTCCAATATCTTCTACTTAAGCAAAAATGTTCGATTTTCGAAATAAAGGAGAAACGCCCCTTTTAAAACGTGATAGAGGCTTTATATTTAGTATATGGATGAATCATTTGATGAAAAGACGCAAGACAAAAGAGTTTTTCAAAAATATTCGTTTAAGAGGGTGCTCCAGAGAAAAATGTTCCAAAGGTGAAATGATGAAAAACGATGCTTCGGGATGGGATAGAGACTTCAAATTTGGTATATGGGTAGATAGTTTGAAAGGAAGAGTATTTGCAAATTCAGTGTTCCAATATTTTCTAATTTAGGGGATGCCGCAAACCCAACTGTGCGATTATCTGAATAAATGAAAAATTCCTCCTCTAAATTTTGATAGAGGCTTGAAATTTGGTATCTGGGGTAATTATTTAATGAAAATACCCCACACGAATAGAGTTTTCGGAAATGTTCGATTAAGGGGGTGCTTCAGAGAAAAACGTTCGAAATATAAAATGATAAAACACTTGCTTTATTATGAGAAACGATTTCAAATTTGGTGTAGGGGTAGATAATTCGGAAGGAAGAAAGTGTAGAATTTCAGTTTTCCAATATTCTCTACTTTAACTGGTGCCGCATACCAAAATGTTCGATTTTCGGAATAAAGGAGAAACGCCCCTTTTGAAACGTGATAGAGGTTTGATATTTCATATATGGGCGAATCATCTAATGGAAAACTCAAGAATAATGAAGATTTTCAAAAATGCTCATTAAAGGGGGGAGGGGGCTTCACACAAAAGCATTCGGAAGGTGAGATCATAGAAAAAGCATCCTTCGTGATGAGATAGACTTCAAATTTGGTGTATGGGTAGATTGTTGCATTGGAAGCAAGTGTGCAATTTCAGTGTTCCAACATTTGCTATTGTAATTGAATGCCGCACACTAAAATATTCGATTTGACGAACAAATGAAAAACTCCTCCTTTACAATGTGATAGCAGCTTAAAATTTGGTATACGGGCTAATCATTTGATACATACATTTGATGAATACAGTTTTTCAAAAATGTTAATTTGAGAAGATACTACGCAGAAAAATGCTCGAAAGGTGTAATCATAGTAAAAGCCTACTTTGCAATAGGTTAAAGACTTCAAATTTGGTGTACTGGTAAATAGTTTGAAAGGAAAGAGTAAGCATTTTCAGATTTCCAATATTTGCTACTTTAGGGGGTACCGCCCACCAAAATGCTCGATTTTTCGAATAAGTTATACACGCTTCCTTTTAAATGTGATAGAGTCTTGATATGTGGTATATGGACCAATCATCTGATAAAAAACCCCAGACGAATAGAGTTTTTCCTAAATGTCCATTTATGGCTCCACAGAAAGATGTTCGAATGGGGAAATGATAAAATAGCATGCTTCGGGATGAGATAGAGACTTTAATTTTGTGTATGGGTAGATAGTTCGAAAGAAAGAAATGTACTATTTATATATTCCAATATTTTCTTCTTTAAAGGGTTCTGCACACCAAAATATTCCATTTGCCGATAAAATGTAAAAAGCGAATTATTTAAAAAAATTACATTATTCAGGCGGTTGCTTATTACGAGACCGTTAATTTTCAACGGGTATTCAGTTAGTATACTAGCCGAATACCCTTTGAAAATCAACGGTTTCGTAATAAGCAATCCCCCGAATAATACAAATTTTTGAATAATTCGAGTTTTCCATATAATCGGCAAACCGAATATTTATTATGGTGTGCAGAACCCCCTTAAAGAAGAAAATTTGGAAAACTTATATTTCACACTTCTTCCTTTCGAACTATCTACCCATGCACAAAATTAAAATCTCTATCTCATCTGAAAGCAAGTTATTTTATCATTTCCCCATTCGAACGTCTTTCTGTGGAGAACAGCCATTAATGGACATTTAGGAAAAACTGCATTCTCCTTGAGTTTTTATCAGATGATTAGTACATATACCAAATATCAAGTCTCCATCACATTTAAAAAGAAGCGTGTATAACTTATTCGAAAAATCGAACATTTTGGAGTCCGGCACCCCCTAAAGTAGCAAATATTGAAAATCTGAAATTGCCTACTTTCTTCCTTTCACACTATCTATCAGTACACCAAATTTGAAGTCTTTAGTCTATCGAAAAGTATGTTTTTACTATGATTTCATCTTTAGAACATTTTTCTGCGTAGTATTCCCTCAAATGAACACATTTGAAAAACTGTATTCACCAAATGTATTTATCAAATGATTAGCCCCTATACCAAATTTCAAGCTGCTGTCACATTGTAAAGGAGGCATTTTTCATTTGTTCGTCAAATCGAATATTTTAGTGTGCGGCACTCCTTACAATAGCAAATGTTGGAACACTGAAATTGCACACTTTCTTCCAATGCAACAATCTACCAAATTTGAGGTACACCAAATTTGAGGTCTCTATCTCATCTCGAAGCATGCCTTTTCTATCATTTCACCTTTCGAATGTTTTTGTGTGGAGCCCCCCCCCCCCCCCCCCCTTTAATAAGCATTTTTGAAAATCTCCATTATTCTTGGATTTTCCATCAGATGATTTGTCTATATATGAAATATCAAGCCTCTATCACGTTTTAAAAGGGACGTTTCTCCTTCATTCTGAAAATCGAACATTTTGGTGTGAAGCACAAGCTAAAGTATAGAATATTGTAAAACTGAAATTGTACACTTTCGTCCTTCCAAATTGTATACCCGTACACTAAATTTGAAATCTCTATCTCAACCCGAAGCATGTTTTTATCATTTTATATTTCGAACGTTTTTCTCGGGAGCATCCCCTTAATCGAACATTTCAGAGAAACTCTATTCGTGTTGGGTGTTTTCATTAAGTAATTACCCCATATATCAAATTTCAAGCCTCTATCAAAATTTAAAGAAGAAATTACTCATTTATTCGGATAATCGCTCAGTTGGTTGTGCGGCACCCCCCAAATGAGGAAATATTGGGAAACTGATATAGCACATACTCTTCTTTTCGAACTATCTACCCATACACCAAATTTGAAGTCTCTATCCCATCCCGAAGCATAGTTTTCCGTCATTTCACCTTTCGAACGTTTTTCTCTGGAGCACCCTCTTAAACGAACATCTTCGAGAAACTCTTTTTGATTCGTCCATATACCATATACAAAGCCTTTATCACGTTTTAAAAGGGGCGTTTCTCCTTTATTTCTAAAATCGGACATTTTTGTGTGCGGCACCGCCATAAGTAAAAATATTAGAAAACTGAAATTGTACAGTTTCTTCCTTCTAAAATATCGACTCATATACAAAAATTTAAATCTATATCTCATTGCGAAGCATGCTTTTTTATCCATTCACCTTTCGAACGTATTTCTCTGGAGCACCCCTTTTAAGGATCATTTTTGAAAACCTATATTCGTCTTGAATGTTTTCATCAAATGATTAGTCCATATACCCAATTTCAAGCCTCTATTAAATTTTAAAGCAGCCGTTTCTCATTTAGTCGGAAAATCGAACATTTTGGTGTGCGGCACCCCCTTAAGTAGAAAATATTGGAAATCTAAAATTGCACACTTTCTTCCTTTCGAACGATTTACCCATACACAAAATTTGAAATCTCTATATTATCGCAAAGCATACTTTCCTATCATTTCACTTTTCGAACGTTTTGGTGCGGAACACCCCCTCTAGAGAACATTTTCGAAAAGTTCGATTTTTCCAGTGGGGTTTATCGAACGACGGCGCCGTATACCAACTTGCGAGTCTCTATCTATTCGGGAAGTGCCTAAAAAAAGCGTGACAGACAGACAGAAGGGGCACTTAGAAATTAGTATATATGGATAGATATATACTAGCCGAATACCCGTTGAAAATCAACGGTCCACATTAAGCAACCACCGAATAAGGCAAATTTTTAAATATTTCGTGTTTCTTATTTATTCGAAAAATCGAACATTTGGTTTTGAGGAATCCCCAAAAGTTGAATATATAAGAAAACTGAAATTGCACATGTTCTTCCTTTCGAACTCTCTACCCGTACACCGAATTTGAAGTCTGTATCTCATTCTGAAGCATGTTTTTTTTATCAATTCACCTTTCGAACGTTTTCCTCTGGAGCACCCCTTTAAATGAAAATTTTTGAGAAACTATATTCGTTTTGGGTCTTTTCATGAAATTACCCATATATCAGTCCATATATCAAATTTCAAGCCTCTATCAAATTTTAAAGGAGCTGTTTCTCATTTATTTGGAAAATAACACATTTTTGTGTGCGGCACCCCCTTAAGTGAAAAATATTAGAAATCTGAAATTGTATACTTTCTTCCTTCCAAACTATCTACCCTTACACCAAATTTGCAATCTATACCTCATTCCGAAGCATGTTTTTTTTATCAATTCATCTTTCGAAAGTTTCCCTCTAGAGCACCCCCCTTAAACGAACATTTTTGAAAAACTATATTCGTCTTGGGTGTCTTCATCAAATGATTAAACCATATACCAAATTTCAACCCTCTATCAAATTTTAAAGGAGCCGTTTCTCATTTATTCTGAAAATGGAACATTTTGGTGTGCGGCACCACCTTAAGTTGAAAATATCGGAAATCTGAAATTGCACACTTTCTTCCTTTCGAACGGTTTACTCATACACCAAATTTGAAGACTCTATCTCATCGCAAAGCATGCTTTCCTATCATTTCACTTTTCGAACGTTTTGGCATGCGGCACACCCTTAAGTAGGAAATATTGGAAATCTGAAATTGCACATTTTCTTTTTTTCGAACGATTTACCCATACACCAAATTTGAAGGCTCTATCTCATCGCAAAGCATGCTTTCCTATCATTTCACTTTTCGAACGTTTTGGTGTGGAGCACCCCCTCTAGAGAACGTTTTCGAAAAATTCGATTTTTCCAGGGGGTTTCATCGAACGTCCGAGCCGTGTACTAAATTGCAAGTATCTATCTATTCGAGAAGTGCCTAAAAAAAGCGTGACCGACAGACAGACAGACTGACAAACGGACACTTGGCAATTAGTATATACTAGCCGAATACCCGTTGAAAATCAACTGTCTCGCAATAAGCAATCTCTGAATATTGTCATTTTTTTAATAATTCGCATTTCACATTTATTCGACAAATCAGATATTTTAGTGTGCAGAACCCACTAAAGAAGAAAATATTGTAAATTTTAAATTACACACGTCTTCCTTTCGAACTATCTACCAGTACACCAAATTAAAGTCTCAATCTCATCCCGAAGCATACTATTTTATCATCTCCCCTTTCGAACGTTTTTCTGTGGAGCACACCGGTAAATGAACTCTGTTCGCATTAGGTTTCTTATCAGATGATTGGCCCATATGCCAAATATCAAGCCTCTATCACATTTAAAAGGAAGCGTGTCTCATTTATTTCGAAAATCGAACATATTGGTGTTCGGCACCCCCTAAAGTTGCAAAAATTGGAAATCCGAAATTGCACACTTTCTTCCTTTCAAACTATCTACCAGTACACCAAAGCTGATGTCTCTATCCTATCGTGAAGCATGTTTTTCTATCACTTCATATTTCGAACATTTATCTGTGTTGCACCCCCTTAAGCGATCATTTTTGAAAAACCGTAATAATCTTAGGTTTTTTTTTATCAAATGATTACCCCATATACTGAATTTGGAGCCTCTATCACATTGTAAAGTTGGAGTTTTTCATTTGTTCGTCAAATCGAACATTTTAGTGTGCAGCACCCCCCTACAATAGCAAATGTTGGAAAACTGAAATTATACAATTTCTTCTTTTCTAACTATTTACACGTATACCAAATTTGAAGTCTATATCTCATCGCGAAGCATCCTTTTTCTATCATTTCACCTTTCGAATGCTTTTCTGTGGAGTACGCCCCCCCTTTCAATATACATTTTTAAAACCTCCATTCTTCTTGGGTTTTCTATAAAATGATTCGCCCATATACCAAATATCAAGCCTTTATCACGTTCAAAAAGGAGTGTTTCTGCTTCATTCCGAAAATCGAAAATTTTTGTGTGCGACACCCCCTAAAGTAGTCCTTCCGAGAGGTTGGTGGTAGGGGAAGGAGGGTACGGTCCCTGTGGATGCCTCCCCCACTGGGTTCCGGTCTAAATTGGGTGGCACTTCCCGGCCGTCCATACAGTTACCTTACACCTTTCTGGTAGGTCGGACGGTCTGGGTCATCAACATCAACATCAACATCAACCCCCTAAAGTAGAATATATTGGAAAACTGAAATTGTACACTTTCTTCCTTCCAAACTATCTACTCGTACACTAAATTTCAAATCTCTATCTCATCCAGAAGTATGTTTTCTTATCAATTCACCTTTCGAACGTTTTCCTCTGGAGCACCCACTTAAACGAACGTTTTTGAAAAACTATAATCGTCTTGAGTGTTTTTATCAGATGATTGATTATTTCATATACCAAATTTCAAGCCTCTATCAAATTTTAAAGGAGCCGTTTCTCATTTATTCGGTAAATCGAACATTTTAGTGTGCGGCACCCCCTTAAGTAGAAAATATTGGAAATCTGAAATTGCACACTTTCTTCCTTTCGAACGATTTATCCATACACCAAATTTGAAGTCTCTTTCTTATGGCAAGGAATGCTTTCCTATCATTTCACTTTTCGAATGTTTTCGTATGGAGCACCCCCTCTAGAGAACATTTCCAAAAAATTCGATTTTTCCAGGGGGGTTTATCGAAGGATCGAGCCGTGTACCAAATTGCAAGTCTCTATCTATTCGGGAAGTGCCCAAAAAAGCGTGACAGACAGACGGACACTTGGCAATTAGTATATATAGATAGATAGATAGATATACAAAGTTTGTGGTGTGGTATGTGTTTATGCGCAGTGAATTTATTTACTAATGTAAGTGAAGCACTTACTTTTCAACTAAACTTTCGAGACGCTAGTTTTTCAAAGTGCTAAGACGAGTCAATTTATGAAGGGGAGAAAAGATTAAATATTATGAACGATTTCTTGAATTGACCTTTGTACCCTATTATTCAAATGGACTCAACCTTCTGTCATGCGCAGAAGTGTCCAGGGCTTCGGTCATGAGCAGAAGTGTCCAAGGCTTGTGTCATGCGCAGAAGTGTCCAGGGCTTCTGCCATGCGCAGAAGTGTGAATTGCCCGAAAAATAAACTTGAACTTGAATTTGGGGTCAAAGCATTTGCTTTTTTCTAATAAATTGACCTCTAAAGGCATTGAGACTGTAATTGACCTCTAAATGACATTGGATAGTAAATAATATTACTTTCCCGCTTTGAATATTATAGTGGCATGCTACTCTGTTACCAAGTGTCTTTGACATATGACCTTCAAATGACATTGAAATTCTGAGATCAGGTTGAATGGCCCAAAAATGTCCTTGAACTTGAATCAGAGGTCAAAATATTTTCTTTTTTTAATAAATTGACCTCTGAATGACATCGGGAATGCTTGTAGAGGATATTTATAAAGGCAGCATACTTCGTCTATGACCTTTAAGTGACATTGAAACAATTTGATCGCGTTCAGTTGTCCAAAATATGACCTTGAACTTGGGTTAGAGGTCAAAATATTTATTTTATTTCATAATTTACCCTCTACATGACATTGAAAATTCTTGTGAAGAAAATCCTCACAGAATTTCGCATAAAAGTGTTATAAAGTGTTTTGATATAACCTTCAAATGACATTGAAAAATATTTTATTCAATTTCAGGTCTAAATATCCATAGATTTTCAATGTTTCGTTTATAGTTTTACTACAGCTTTTCTTTTTATTCACCAGTTGTAGACGTAGTGAATATGAGTGATCTATCTCACAACTTCATATTTTACGATCTGACTTCATTTTCTCTGTACATGAAAGATTAATGAGCTGCTAATATGAATAATTATATGTTAATGAATAATTATACGATTGATTATTAAATATTAATGTAAATATTACACATGTGTGTAACACTGTGAAAATAATCTGAACTGTAATTCTTAAAGTTTATCTATCTTTTCAGCTATACAAACCTAAGCCATTTATAACAGCTTAACTAAATTTGGATTATGACAAAACTGGCTACTAGGAAGCGCGCTTAGTAGGGTTTTGGAAATGAACATATTTGCTCTCGGGGATGCTCCGGAATATTATACATTCTGTTCAAGTTTACAATGTACTTTCAGATGTCGTATAGACTAGCAATTTAATAGAATGCTCCGGTAAAACACTACTAATTATACACAGTTTAAAAAAATATAAAAATTTACATTTTGAGAGGTGCCGATACTCACCAGAATGTTCGAATTGTGGAAAAAGCATGAAATTTCAGGTTTATTAAGCGAGAGATCTGAAACTTGGTACCAAGGAAAAACATTTGATAAACATTCAAATATATATATATATATATATATATATATATATATATATATGTGTGTGTGTGTGTGTGTGTGTGTGGGTGGGTGTGTGTATTAATTTCCAAGTGTTCGTTTGTTCGTATGTAAGTCTGTCTGTCTATCTGTCCGTCTTTCACGCTTTTTTAGGCACTTCCCGAATAAATAGAGACTTGCAATTTGGTACACGGGTCGATCGTTTGGTAAAATCCCCTGGAAAAATCGAATTTTCCGAAAACGTTCTCTTGAGGGGGTGCTCCACACCTAAACGTTCGAAAAGTGAAATGATAGGAAGGCATGCTTTGCGATAAAATAGAGACTTCAAATTTGGTGTATGGGTAAATCGTTCGAAAAGAGGAAAGTGTGCAATTTCAGGTATCCAATATTTTCTACTTAAGGGGGTGCCACACACCAAAATGTTCAATTTGCCGAATAAATGAAAAACAGCTCCTTTAAAATTTAACAGAGGTTTGAAATTTCTATATGTAATAATCATTTGATGAAAACACCCAAGACAAATATAGTTTTTCAAAAATGTCCGTTTAAGGGGGGTGCTCCAGAGGAAAACGTTCGAAAAGTGAATTGATAAAAAAAACATGCTTCGGGATGAGATAGAGATTTCAAATTTCAGATAGATAGTTTGGAAGGAAGTAAATGTACAATTTCGGTTTTCCAGTATTTTCTACTTTAGGGAGTGCTGTACACAAAAATGTTCAATTTTCGTTATAAAATAGAAACTCTCATTTTAAAAAGTGATAGAGGCTTGATATTTGATATATGAGCGAATCATCTGATAGAAAACCCAAGAAGAATGAAGTTTTTCAAAAATGTACATTTAAGGGGGTAGGTACTCCACAAAAACATTCGAAAGGTGAAATGATAGAAAAAGCATGCTTCGCGAAGAGTTAGAAATTTCAAATTTGGTGTACTGGTAGATAGTTAGAAAGGAAGAAAGTGTGCAATTTCAGTTTTTCAAGATTTGGTATTGTGGGGAGTGCCGCCCACTAAAATGTTCGATTTGTCGAACAAATGAAAACTACGTCCTATACAATGTGATAGAGGCTTGAAATTTAGTGTACGGGCCATTCATTTAATAACAAAACCCAAAATGAATACGATTTTTCAAAAATGTTCATTGAAGTGGTTGCTGCACAGCAAAACATTCCAAAAGTGAAGTGATAGAAAAAGCATGCATGCCGATACGATAGAGACTTCAAATTTGGTGTATGGGTGGATAGTTTGAAATATATGTCCGTCTGTCTGTCTGTCGGTCTCTCACGCTTTTTTAGGCATTTATCGAATAGATAGGAATTCGCAATTTGGTACACAGCTCGATCATTCGATAAAACCCCTTGGAAAAAATCGAATTTCTCGAAAACGTTCTCTAAAGGGGATTCTCCACACTAAAACGTTTGAAAAGTTAAATGATAGGAGAGTATACTTCGCCATAAGATAGAGACTTACAATTTAGTGTATGGGTAAACCGTTCAAAAGGAAGAAAGTATGTAATTTCAGATTTCCAATCTTTTATACTTAAGCAAGGGGGTGTCGCATACCAAAATATTCGATTTACCGAATAAATGAGAAACAACCCCTTTAAAATTTGGTAGAGGGTTGAAATTACGTATATGGATTAATCATTTGATGAAAACACCGCAATTGAAATTTAGTGTATGGGTAGAACTTAACTAATAAGAGGGTGCTTTCTACTGAAGGAGGTTGAAAACCCAGACCTCAGACTCGAGGGTTTACTGCAGCTTTGTGTGTAGAAGGTTACTTAAGGGGGTGAGGGGGTGTCGCACACCAAACTGTTCAATTTCAGCAAAAAAGGAGAAACGCCCCTTTTAAAATTTGATAGGGACTTGATATTTGGTATATAAGCGAATCATCTTATAGAAATCACAAAAAAAGGAAGAAAGTGTGCAATTTCAGATTTCCAATAATTCCTACTTAAGAGGGTGCCGCACACCAAAATGTTCGATTTAACGAATAAATGAGAAAAGCCTCCTTTTAAATTTGATAGAGACTTGAAATTTGGTATATGGGCTAATCATTTGACGAAAACATCCAAGATGAATATAATTTTTCAAAAATGTTCGTTTAAAGGAGTGCTCCAGAGTAAAACGTTCGAATAAGGAATTGATAAAAAACCGTGCTTCGGAATGAAATATAAATATCAAAGTTAGTTAGTGTAGGGGTCGATAGTTTGGAAGGAAGAAAGTGTGCTATTTCAGTTTACCAATATTTTATAATTTAGGGTGTGCCGCACACCAAAATGTTCGATTTTCGGAATACAGGAGAAACGCCTCTTTTAAAATGTGATAGGAGCTTGATATTTGGTATATGGGCGAATCATCTGATAGAAATCACAAAAAGAAGAAGAAAGTGTGCAATTTCAGATTTCCAATATTTTCTACTTAAGGGGGGGGGCGTATACCAAACAGTTCGATTTACCGAATAAATGAGAAAATGCTCCTTTAAAATTTGATAGAAGCTTGAAATTTGGTATATGGTTTAATCATTTGGCTAAAACATGTTAGACGAATATAGATTTTCAAAACTGTTCGAATAAAAGGGTGCTCCAGACTAAAACGTTCGAAAAATGAATTGATAAAAAACCATGCTTAGGAATGAGATAGAGATGTCGAATTTGGTGTAAGGGTAAATAGTTAGCAATTAAGAAAGTGTACAATTTCCGTTTACCAATATTTTCTACTTTAGGGGGTTGAAGACCCAGACCACACGACCAACCCTAGGGTTTACGGTAGCAAGATGTGTGGCCGGCTACTTTAGGAGGTGTTGCACACCAACATGTTCCATTTTCGGAATAAAGAAGAAACGCCCCTTTTAAAACGTGATAGGGGCTTGATATTTGGTATATGGGCGAATCATCTGATAGAAATCACAAAAATAGGAAGAAAGTGAGAAATTTCGCATTTTCAATATGTTCTACTTGTGCCGCACACCAAAATGCTGGATTTACCGAATAAATGATAAAAGGTTCCTTTTGAATTTGATAGAGGCTTGAAATTTGGTATATGGGCTAATCATTTGACGAAAACACCCAAGATGAAAATAGTTTTTCAAAAATGTTCGTTTAAGGGGTGCTCCAGAGTAAAACTTTCGAAAAGTGAATTGATAAAAAAAACATGCTTTGGAATGCGATAGAGATATCAGATTTGGTGCAAGAGTAGATAGTTAGAAATTAAGAAAGTGTGCAATTTCAGTTTATCAATATTTTCTACTTTAGGGTGTGTCGCACACCAAAATGTTCAATTTTCGGAATAAAGGAGAAACGCCCCCTTTTAAAACGTAATAGAACCTTGATATTTGGTATATGGGGCGAATCATCTGATAGAAATCACAAAAAGAGGAAGAATATAAGAAATTTCAGATTTTCAATATTTTCTACTTAAAGGAGTTCAGTACACCAAAATGGTTCATGATTTACCGAATAAATGAGAAAAGATTCCTTTAAAATTTGATAGAGGTTTGAAATTTGGTATATGGGCTAATCATTTGACGAAAACACCCAAGAAGAATATAGAGACTTGATATTTGGTATATGGGCGAATCATCTGATAGAAATCACAAAAATAATAGAGTTTTTCAAAAATTTATATTTAACGGGGTGGGTACTCCACACAAAGTCATTCGAAAGGTGAAATGCTAGAAAAATATGCTTCCGGATGAGATAGAAGCTTCAAATTTGGTGTACTTGTAAAAACTTCGAAAGGAAGAAAGTGTGCAATTTCAGTTTTCCAACATTTGCTATTGTAGGGGGTGCCGTTCAGTAAAATGTTCGATTTGCGGAACAAATGAAAAACGTCTCCTTCACAATGTGATAGAGGCTTGAAATTTAGTATATGGGCTAACCATTTGACGAGAAACCCAAAGATGAATACGGTTTGACACAAATGTTCATTAACTGGGTTCTACACAGAAAAACGATCGAAAGGTGAAGTGATAGAAAAAACATGCTTCCCGATAGGATAGAGACATCAGGTTTGGTGTACGGGTAGATAGTTTGAAAGGAAGAAAGTGTGAAAATTCAGATTTCCAATATTTGCTACTTTAAGGGGTGCCGCACACTAATATATTCGAATTTCTGGATAAATGAGGTATTCTTCCTTTAATTAGTGATAAGCGATTGATATTTGGTATATGAGCCAATCATCTGATAAAAAACCCAAGACAAACAAAGTTTAAAAAAATGATCACTTATGGGTGTGCTTTAGAGTAAAAAGTTTTAAAGGAGAAATAATAAAATAGGGGTACCTCGGGATGAGATAAACTTTAATGTGGTGTACGGGTAGATTATTCGAAAGGAAGAAATGCGGAAGTTAAGTTTCTCAATATACTCTTCTTAAGGGGGTTCTGCATACCAAAATATTCGATTTGTTGAATGGGAAACGCGATTTATTAAATAATTTACATTAAACAGGGGTTGCTTATTGCGAGACCGTTGATTTTCAACGTATATTTGGCTAGTAATAACCTATTCAACCGATAGCCTTAAGTGGAGCAACGTTACCTGCGTCATTTTGCTTCACCTGCTTTACCTCACGAGCCGTCACTGCCAAATATAGTACAATTAAAATTATAAAGGTAAATTATAAGAATAGCCACGGCGTGTTTTATTCTTAGCCTCTGGCTAAGCATAACACACGGCTTGACGTATTTGCCAATCAGCTGGATTCGTGTGTACATTCACAAAAACAAAAGTTGAGCGCATGCGGGAGCAAAACCTGCAATTAAATATATTTCACGCGCCTGAAGTCACCGAGCAAGTGATTTGCGAATGCAACAGGCATGACATGCATTATGCAAATTTAAAAACAAATTATAATACATATTATAATAAAGTTTGAAATTTAAAATAAAATTCAAAAACATGTGAAAGTTAAAAGTGGAGAACAAAGTATTTGAACCGTCACATTTTCATCAATATCTCAAATTTATAAATTTGCGGTAAAACAATACTTTCCCCTTATTCTAAGATATGAAAAATTAAAAGTGACCAGCTTAGAAACAAATAAATTCATCTTTATCTTGTATTTTGGGGGAAAAAAAATTTGCAACACTTTGCAACATAGTTGTAGAGTATTTATGACTTTTTTCATTCTGTCTGTCTGTCCCTTCGCACGATAACTTCCTTAAAAATGGCTTTACCAAAATGAAATTTTAGTATGTTGCTGAGACGGTCTGTGGGACATATGGGAGTGACATTAAATAATATCACCCAATTAGCTTAGGATTAAACCCGGGTTACAAAAATAAAATACATTGCATCCTCTGGGACGTAATTTTTTAAGCATTTTTTTAAGCGGAGTTAAAATTCACAAATTGCTTCGAAAATTTTAGGAAATATTTAAATTAACACGTAAAATGTGTAAAAAAAAAAATTCAGCAAAATATTTTAGATAGTTTTTTAAATAAAAATTGAAATAATAACGATAATAACGACACCCATATTATATAAAGATATCATGTGACTCTTTTCAAAATAAAATAAGACAACCATTTTTTTCCAGTGTAAAAATCGTGAGTTTAAAGACAGTTTAAATTTATATTTAGTGTTGTATCCGTCCTAAAACCACCATTTTTGTTTGGATTTTTGCATATTATCTGTGCATCTAAATTCTGTGCCAACGCAATTACAATATTTTTAATTTTAAATTATCGCTGAACTTTGATTATTTCTGCAACGAAGCCTAATTTTATTGGATGCAAAATGTAAACAAGTGATTAAAGGATGAGTTGTACAAGAATTGCTGAATTTTTTTCACTCAAAATTATTTAGCTCTGAAATCTGAAATATAAGTGATATGAAAGAAATATTCATTGATTTTACGCAGAGCAGCAGACGATTTTATAGCATTGCCTTTTTTTTATGAAGTTTTAAGTTTCCAAGTAAAATAAATTGTTGTAGTACGGTGATAATTAAAACAATATTACCGCTGAATGTATCGCATTTTAGAGATGTTTAAATAAAATTGCATTGAAGTTGGAAAGTGTTTCATAATCAATGTTTTATGCATGATTGATCTTTCTTGTTTATTCTTTTATTATATTCTATACAGCAACAAAAAAAAATTAAAACTACTATAATAATCGATATATGGTAATTTTATACAACAACACGTGGGATGCCCTCCGTGATGTTCCTGGGAGTCAATGAACTAGTGTAACTCGAAAATATTTTGAAACTTAAATACAGCTGAAACTATAAAAGAACTCACTTTTTTGAGACTCACTTTTTTTTTAGACTTTTTGACTGTGAAGATTGAGGTTCGCCGGTGTACTTGGTAGAGTGAGGTTGTGTATTGGAGTGCTCTTCGCCACATGCTTTTCCCTTGTGCTCTAGCATGGCTCAGCCACAGTGTACTGTGCCAGACTGGCACAGCTGGAAGTGAATCAGCGTTCAAGCATGGATACCTCAGGCCCTCAAGTACTCCAGATATTGGTGAGCTCCCGTGAGTTCTTCTCACAGGAGTATTCCATTTCCTGCGTTTTAAACCGCAATTCTTGTCAGCCAGCCCGGCACTATTTCCGCCACACAAGTGGCGCCATCTTCTGTTGCTTCCAGCAAGAATTTCCCTTTGACCCCTAATTTTAATTTTACTGGAAATACTAACTTTAATGCTAAGAAACACCTCTTAACGGATAATGAAGAATTTCAGATGGTGTAGAAGAAACACTCTGCCCGCGTAAGGAAGATCGATCCCCCCCCCCACCCCCAGTTAGCACGGTCAAGCAAGTGCTATAACCCGAGGTTCCGGCCCCAGATTCTATAAATGCAAATGTTGTTCCTAGAGAAAAACCTTCCCACTCCCTTCTTTCTTGTGCCTGCTACTAATTGGCGCAGCTACATATCTGATCTCAAATTGTTAGCCCCTTCTGTCCAGGGAAACCTGAGAGGTACCCTTTCTAAAATTCAGGTCAAAACAAGTGATGAATATATTGAAATCCGGTGGAAACTTATTGAGGACAAAATTCATTATAGGACCTTCTTTCTTAACGAAGAGAAACCTTTAAAAGTTGTGATCCGTGGACTCCCTGTCCCAACCGAAATTGAATGAATTAAAAATGAACTTCTAAGCAATAAAATTAAAGTAACTAGTACCACTCAACTATACATAAGCACCAAAACTGACAAAATGTTAATGCCCCTGTTTTACGTACAGTACGCAAAAATCCCGAAAAACTTAGCAATTTATCAAATTAAAAACATGTTAGGTCTTGAGATAAAAATTGAAAGATATCCAGGAAGGGCTCAAACGAGCCAATGCTTCTCCTGTCAGGTCTTCGACCACTCCGCCAGTCAATGCTTTCTCCCCCCCCCCCTAAATGTGTTAAATGCGCAGGCCCCCATAAAACTATAGAATGTCTTAAAGTTAAATCTACCCCCTGCACTTGTGCAAACTGCGGTGGCGCGCACCCCGCCAGTTATAGAGGATGCCCGAAGTTCCCTAAACCGAAACCCAGGTCCTCCTTAAACTTTAGATCTGATCCAAATAAATTTAATTCCAATTATGTAAATAAAAAAATTTCATATGCAAATCTCTTTCAAAATAACCCTGAAGACTCTCCTGAGCTCCCCCCTTCACCCCGCTAATAAAACTCAAAATTCAACCCGCCTAAATCTGCCGAATTCAAGAAAAGAGAAGAATTAAATCAATCTGTTATTCGTTTGATCTTGTCATTCCAGAGCCATTATTTCCCCAAACATGTTCACGAATGCTTTTCTAGAGTCATTTCCAAAATGAAAGCCGCAGGGGACGATATGGATAAAATTAAAATTTTATACGCTAGCCTAAACGGTCTCCCCGTTTAGGTTCTGAAAAGGGCCCTCTCAGTTGAACTCAGAATCCCGGCATTTTTAATAAACGCAGCTTTCACCGATTCAAGGCCAGTGCTCCATGGAGCACACAGCTTGATTCTCTCCCCCCCCCCCTTTACTTCTCAAGAAAAATTGTGACTCCTACTCCAAATTTTGCGACTCGACAGATCTCGATTGTGATTCGTCACAATAGGGATCGAAGAGCATCGCCCGTTTCTTTTTGAAACTTCTTTTTTTGTAAATTATCTTTATTACTATTTCACAGCAGCTCCTTAGGATTGGAGTTTAAAGGCAGCCTTCGGCTGACCTAGGTACTCCGTATTTGGATAATCCTTGAATCCTTGAATTGAAACTATAAAAAAACTGAAAAATTTGAAACAAAATGAAAGCTTCGCCCTGTTATCTTTAGAGATAGTTGCGTTAAAATGGGTGCATTCGTTTGTTTCGATACACAACAATAAAACCGAGGTACGCCCGACGTCTTATCTTCTGCGTCGATAAGATTCAACATCGCAAATGAGGATTCGATTACTAACATGTCAGCCACCGAAATAAAAAGTTATCCTTCAGCACCCAGTGCTGCACTCTATGGATTTATATTGCTCTCTCGTGTCCTTTTTGCACAGGAGGTGGTAAGTGGAAGTTAACATTGTTCATAAATACCATTGACTTTTAGTACATCTTGTTCAATACCCCCGGTATAATATAGGATATGTAAAATATTGAGATAATTCGAATTCAAATTTTTTTAGAAAAATAATGGTAGATAATTTTTTTTCATTTAATTATATTAACTTGACTTTTATATAAACTGTATTTGTTTTTTTTATTTTCATTTTTGTAGTGGTGAGGGTCAAATAATCAGTTGTACCTTAACTATTGAAGGCCAGTGTATAAAATATATTGTTTAAACACTGCAAAAATTCAGTGCGATATGAAGAAAGTGTTGATCATATTTCTTTTTCTCAAAATGATAAAAGTATTTTATGCCAAAGATTCCTGTTTCCATAAAATCTCCCGAACTGTATTACATGCAGCCATTTCTATATTAACAGAACTAACTATAAGATGTGTGCCATTTTTATACATTAATTTGTAACCTTTTTCTATATTAAGAAGGTTTATTAAGTGTATAGGTATCATATTTTTGTGACACTAGCCAATACTCCCGCACGAAACATGGGTGAAAACAGCTAGTTTAAGATAGGGTTTCTATTTTGCGCCTAGTGTTATCCGATAAATATATATTTATTATTTATTTATATTTTTATATATACGCCAATAAATATATTTTTAAGTAAAATTCTTAGCATCATATTTTTTAAAAACTTTTATTTAACTCGTCATGACCAATGGTTGTCTGTCTGCCTGTTTCAACTTATTTGATGGCATTTTTAACATAATTTTCTACGTCCTAGAGAGCTGAAATTGGGTACACAGCTTAGTATAGCAGAATATTTAAATCTATTAAAATTTGGCTGATCCTCAAACAGTAAAACCTACATTATTCTTTTGCGAAATGGTCCCCAAAAATCCCCTTTCATATATATATATATATATATATATATATATATATATATATATATATATATATATATATATATTCCTCAATATATATATATATATATATATTCCTCAAGTGCAATCAAAATGAAATTAAAATCCAAGGAATAGTAAGGCACATTTGCTGCTCTATCTAAGCCTCAACGTACAATAAGAAAAAATGAGATTGAAAATGGATTAATACAATTAGAAGTTGTGTGTTTACGAGGTTGTAGGAGAGGTCAAGGGGGATTGCGACCCCTTTTCCTGGTTTAAGCATGCTTTTAATCCCAGGAAACACTCCCAGAAACCACTACACGCCCGAAACAACAATCAACAGTATGCCAGGGGAAAAAATTGAATCCCGAAATGAAGATCTTAAAGTCACAAGAACATATAAAAGCATATAAAATGAATCAAGTATGAATAAAAAATATATTCTAACCATGTATAAAGTTTTAAAAAGGATGTTCGTAGATGCGCTACGTCGTTAGAAGTCCATAGAAGAAACCCATGAGAAATTCCAGATGTAGAGATAGATAAGCTCATGGTTACAGAGTATCTAATTCCAAACGGGTAGAGTTGAGTTGTAGCAAATCATCAAAATTAGCATATATTGTTTTACGATACTTTTTACAATATGCCATATAATAACGTTTTATGAAACGAGGTGCAGAGAGCTACAACTCAACTCTACCCGTTTGGAATTAGATACTCTGTAACCATGAACTTATCTATCTCTACATCTGGAATTTCTCATGGGTTTCTTCTATGGACTTCTAACGACGTAGCGCATCTACGAACATCCTTTTTAAAACTTTATACATGGTTAGAATATATTTTTATTCATACTTGTTTCATTTTATTTTATATGCTTTTATATGTTCTTGTGACTTTAAGATCTTCATTTCGGGATTCCATTTTTTCCCCTGGCATACTGTTGATTGTTGTTTTGGGCGTGTAGTGGTTTCTGGGAGTGTTTCCTGGGATTAAAAGCATGCTTAAACCAGGAAAAGGGGTCGCAATCCCCCCTGACCTCTCTACAACCCCGTAAACACACAACTTCTAATTGTATTAATCCATTTTCAATCTCATTTTTTCTTATTGTACGTTGAGGCTTAGATAGAGCAGCAAATGTGCCTTACTATTCCTTGGATTTTATATTTCATTTTGATTGCACTTGGGGAATATATATATATATATATATATATATATATATATATATATATATATATATATATATATATATACAGGGTGTCCCAAAAAAATTGAAGCGCGCTTTAATTCTATACCTGTTGGAGATAAGTGGGCAATTGCAAAAATGTTGACAATTGCAAAAATGTAAATTGCAAAAATGTTGACAATTGCAAAAATGTAAATTGCAAAAATGTTCAAAGTAAAGTAGGAATTAAGACTACGTTAATGAAACAGTCCACCCATTAATTTTCAAAAAGTAACACGTTTAAATTTTTATACGACCCCCTTAGACAAATTTGGTCAATCAAAAAATTTTTATGTTTAATGCAACAAGATCATTAAAAAAAAAACCATATCTGTATCTTTAAATTCATCTGAATAATCATAAAAGAAATGCCACTTTTCCGTACCACGTGAAAGGCTGCTTCGTCAGGGAAAATAGGGATAATAAACAAATTAACGATGGAAATTGTTTAGATCAAAAATACGTTAATATGTGTCAAATTTTTTAATCGCAAATGCATCTAAAGCATTACACAGACAAATATCATATAAATCAGTGGTACTCACTACGCGGTTGGGTATCCTATGTATTTCATCCAGTTTTATTTTTTTTTGTGATATGTCACAAATTTACATTTCTAATTTGATATATGGGCCCCCATTCACAATGTTCAATTTTCAATTAAATATAACTCGCTCCATTTTAAAGAAACAGATATGCGGGTTTTTTTTATGATCTTGTCGCATTAAAAATAAAAATTTTCTGATTGACCAAATTTGTTTAAGGAGGTCGTATAAAAATTTAAAAGTGTAACTTTTTGAAAATTAATGGGAGAACTATTTCATTAACGTAGTCTAATTTTCTACCTTGATTTCAACATTTTTACTTTCCTTATATACATAATGTATAAGGAAAGTATTGTGACGGGGTCGAAAATTCGAAATCGCATTGTCGACGGGAGAGCACGTTTCAAGTATCCCTGATCACGAATCAAGCATTTTTGAAGTGATGCCTGTGTGTGTGTATGTGTGTGTGTGTGTGTGTGTGTGTGTGTGTGTGTGTGTCTGTGTCTGTGTGTGTGTGTGTCAGTGAGTCTGTGGAGACGATAACTGACGAACGAATGGACCGATTCGAAGGACATTTAGTATAAAAATCACAATCCGTAAACAGTGGAAGCCTATTGTTTTTATACACAATCGAATGTTCAGAACTCCCCTAAATTTTCGAGTGAAATTTTGAAAAAATCGTCAAAAAATCAAAACCGCTAATAAAGTTAGGCAAACAGACATTTCTTATGTAATTTTTCATTAGAAAACGATTGACATAAATTTTAGAACGCTAAAATAAGCCGTTCTCAAGATATTTAGATATTGCACATTTTTCAAAAAAATTATTAAAAAGTCATATAAAATAAAAATAAATATTTCCTATTGAGAAACATGTTCACTTTTCATATGTAATACCATGCTATAAATTGGGTGACATCATTTTCGTGGATCTAGCTCGTTCTATTCATGAAAACAGATACTTCGAGTAATACTTTTGTATTTGAACGATAATAGTCATTTATCTGCTGTAAGAATAACTTATTTCTCCGTCCATAACGCTTGGCGAGATTTCGACGACGAATTTGGTGGAATGTCGCCAACTTGGCAACTTTTTAAATGTTGCTAAATTGACGAAAAACTCGCCAAATGGATAAAAATGACGCTAAATCAATGACGACTCATTGATGATGACGACATGGAAAATGACGACTCATTGACAAAAATTCAATATCTTGGAAAGAATATAAATAACCACAATAAAAATAATCTATTTTTTTTACTGTAAAAGTAGAAAATTCATTGCATTATATAAGGAAAGTCATGTGCTGCTCACATCAGATTTTTGCAATTTGCATTCCCACTTATCCCCAACAGGTAAAAAATTGAAGAGCGTTTTAATCTTTTTGGGACACCCTGTATATATATATATATATATATATATATATATTCTAGTCATCAAGCTTAAGATAATCAACAAATATCAATGGTTTGGATTCGAAAATAGAAAAACAAAAAAATAACTAAGCATTTAAAGCCACACATATGGAAAAACACTAGGCCTAAAATTGTTCATTTCGAAAAAATTCTTTCTCTAGTCCAAATATTTATTCAAAATGAACACAAAATATTCTGAAGCAAGAGATAGATTTTATCAATAAACTAAAGCTATTTGGATGACTAGCATAAAGATTGAAAGATTATATAGGAAACACAAATACCTGAAATACACTGCCTGCAAATATCCTATCCATCCCAGCATTTAATAACGAGACCAATGTTGCCAATCACAAAAGATAAGATAAAAGTAGAGATCTACTGCTGCCTATCGTGAAAAATAAATAATATATATATATATATATATATATATATATATATATATATATATATCTTATTGTTGTATGATAGATTCGTTTTGATATCCCATTATTGTACGAAGGTTATAAAAGAGTCCAATATTAAGTTCGTTTCTATATTTAGTATATATATAAAAGAGAAAAATTTTAACACGTGATACTGCTCATGGCGAGTTATGAATAAAAGCTTTTACCCTCAAAGCGAAACTCTTATATTTGTTTGTTTTTAAATTTTGAAATCAATAAACTTTAATTTCGTAATTTGAGCAGGACAATCCATTTGTCCCATGCGTTTGTCTCAAAAGGTTCCTGATTTATAAAAAAAAAAAAAAACCGTCTAGCTGTAACAGATCCCATGGAATGTGCATGTGTTTGAAAAGATAAAAGCTTTCCATGGTTAGTTGAATTTCGTATGATCAAACGTCCTTGTTGACTCAGATTACCCTATGTAACGTATAGTTTAGTTTATTGAACGTTACTTTTCAGATAAAAATTAAAGTGACAGCTGCGATGAGGCTGAGAAAATGATCATGTGAGTGATGGTGCAGATGAATGTTCCCAATACGTTCTTAAAGCCTATTTCCTATTCATTTAAATTAAAACACTTCAGTCGCAAAACATCTGACACGAACAGTATATGACTTTCCCGACGACATTTAAACCAAAGAGCTAATAGGAAGGTTTAAACTCGTTTTTATCTTTCTTTCTCCAGTAATGTAATAATAAGCTCTCTCCATGATTTACCCCGGAACCTTTACCAGCTAAGAACATGTCTGCCCCGTAAATGGGCACAAACACCCCAAACCGCCATAAATGATCTTATTTTACGCATGAATCGACGCTGTAAGGCAGAGGTCATCCCATTCCGTATTGACAGACCTCCACCAATTAACTGTATTTGCCGCCCAAAATCCTGTGTTTTTGTTCATTTCTATATATTATTTAATTATTTATGGATAATTATTACTGCATTTCCCCCACGTTACTGTATTTTTCTATATCCTTTAATACGTGAAAGTTTCACTGAATTTGAATAAATACTTTTCTCCTTATCTGCTTTTTTCACTTTGTTGTTTAACTTTTGGACATGAAGGTATAAACATTACAAACTCCAAAAACGGAAAATGTTTAATCATCTTCTTTAACTTGACAAGAGGACTCGTAAATTATAAAAAAAAATTTAAAACAAAACATAGATTTGGAAAGTAAATTTTCTAATATATGTTTTTGTCGCTTACTATATATGCCTATATTTTACAGTTTCGAAGATATTTCGAGTAAAAGTAAAAAAAAATGAAAAAAAAAACATTCGCTCCAGTAAATCCTTTTTAAGGTTTTTTCTAAAAAAAAACGTTCAAAATCTTAAAAATTTGAAATTATTTTTATATACACCTAATCTGGAACCTATATCCGACAAAATAAGCAAACATATTTGCACTTTTATCTATTAGCTTCGGAGATATTAGCGTCCAGCGTGCTTTCTTAAAGCTCTCATTTCAGCAATAGATACCTCAAGCATAAATGTTATTCGCATCAAAAGTAACCTCGCCCCCCCCCCCCCCCCAAAAAAAAAAAAAAACAATTGAATTTCAAAATATGCCAGCGGTTTCTGTAGTGGATATAAATGTAAGTAACGTCTCCTGTTTTGTTGGAAAGAGTTTAGATTATGGATATATAAAAGTGATTTCAAAATTTTAATACTTTGAACTTCTTTTCGAGAAACTTTAAAAGTATCAGTTCGAACGGGTGTTTTTTCGTTTTCTTACTTTGACTCGAAATATATTCCAAATTATAAAAGTTAGATTTAAATAGTAAAAGACTAAAATAGGCATTAGGAAATTTTGTTTCTATGTCTATATTTAAAAAAAAGAAGAAAAAACTCTTATAGTTTTGGGTTTATCGTCTTGTCAAATTGATGAAGATCAATGATTGGTAATTTTCCGTTTTTCAATTTTGTAGTGCTTATATCTCAAAAACTAAAAGTGATAGCTTTGAGCAGCAAGTAAGAATTATATCTCTTTGAAAGTATACACAATTAAATTTTGGTTCGAGCTTTTATTTTTTGAAGTATAGTGGTTACAATTTCGATATTTTAGTATTTTAATCTGGGTTATCCAATGGGTGGGAAAACTGTAATACTTGCAGTATTGTCCCGATTATTGCAGCACAATTTGTTTGCTTACTCCTTGGTTAAACATTGGGACATAAGCACGAGATTCATGATTTCTAGTTGAGTTCAAAGGGAACTCGTGATAAAATTTGCCTAGACATCGACTATGTCCAAAGATGCGTCTTCAGATGACAAGGAAAGCAAAAGTAAAAGGTGCCTTTATTGTCCATGAACACATTACATTTTAATTAAGAATGTTATTATGAGGTCTATGAAAATTTCAGTCTGAATCTGTCATCACAACCAGCTCCAAAAGTTTAATTAGAAAACTTAACGATTAATAAAACACAAATCGATGATGTTAAGTTGAGTAAAATTGTAAATGAAATCTGCATAACAATTTTAATAATTGCAAATAATAATTTTAATAAATATATAAGTTTGAGAAACAATGCGTCATGTATTTAGAGTGTGCATTTTACTGTTTATCATCTAAGTATAATGTTTATTCACAGGTTGATACCGGAAGCTGCAAATAGGTGCGTTGTTCCTCGGATGCATAATATTGTACATACGCTTACGCGACCAAATTAAGTTAATTTAACAATTAAAATAAATATTAAAATATTAACTAGATAAATATAGCATTATCTGTATACTTTTTTACCACAATAAGTGTTTGTTAATTTTTATTCCTCGTTCTCGACTCCATGCTTGACCATTATATGATTTTCTGGAAATTTAGTGTTTCATCACTGTTGCTATGTTTATGAATTGGCCTGATTTATTTATGTACATGGGTTTTGAAATGAATTGAATTGAATTATTTTGCTTGAAATTATGTGTAACATATGTTAATTTCAGTATCGATTTATCCGATGTACCCTATGCAAATGTGTATTCACGATTTCTGTTCGTATGAAAGTGCATATCTGTCAATTCCTTAATATTGCCACTGATGATGGACACTATGTTGTCCGAAAGCGTTTTGGCATTTTGAAAAACTTTGCATTTACGTCATGATGTATTAAATAAAGACGATTTACAATATTTGTAGTCTTTACAGAAAAAAATCTGATGTGGGCAGCACATGACTTTCCCTGCAGACTCATAATCACGATCTCATTATTTCTTCAATTATCCATTAAATTGAGTTTAATTGCACAAAATAACACCCATAATTATTTTAAACGACACTGAATTTGCACTTATAATTCAGTTTTCGTTTTTATTTGGTAACTGGACTTATTTTCAAAGGTGACGAAACGAAAATGCGAAAAAACTAAAACATATCGAGAACGGCTAGTCCTGGTGTAATGGGGTTGGTCTTATTATTTTCATCGTCAAAAATTACGCATAAAACAAGCATTTAATTGATATATTTGATCATACGTAGTCTTTTATTTTAGATTTTGGCGATTTTTGCTAGCCATTTCGCAAAAAAAAGGCAGATTATTTTTTCCGAAACGTACCAAAATATAATCAGCACCAGAGTAACCCACAAGTGACTTATCCAACAAATTTATAAAATTTGGCTTATTAATTTTTCAGCTAGAGTGATACAAGCAATTTTAGCTGGGCATTTCACAAAAAAGGCGTATTCTTTTATGCAGAATTGTACCAAAATCTAATCAGAACCAAGGTCACCCACAAGGGACTTAACTACCAAATTTTATGAAATTCGGTCGATTAGATTTTTAGTTAAAGTGGATACATACCTTGCACAGACAGACAGACACACACACACAGACGTCACGTTAAAAATGTTTTTTTCATATTCTAAAGGTGTCAAAACGTGTAGATCCCTCGAAAACACGAGTTGCGGTTTTCGACATAATTCCAATACTTTCCCTATACATTACCATGTACTGCAGGGAAAGTAATATTAAAATGTTTTAGATATGCTTTACCATACTTAATAATTTTCATACATTTAATAAATAATCAAACGTCGTTGTTTAAAGTTGACTTTTTGCCAAGTGTTGCGTTTCTTAATCGATTTCCAGAGCATTGCTAATTGTGATGAGCCATGGTTTACCGCGGTCGACAAGCACCTCAAGGTCAGCTGGAGAGGACCGGAGAGAGATGGGACTGTGGAGGTGACTGCGGCCACCAAGGACGTCTTGGGTCGACAATGCAACGCACAAGAACTCAAACACGCAAATTTTAATGACTGGGAGGTGCTACCGGATAATCCTTGCAGTAACGCTTTCTACGAGGTGACCTGCAAGCTGACTTGCGGTGACGTCATAAAACGCTCGAATATGAGAGAGAGAACTGCTCCTGACGGTACGTAAAGCTTTCTACTTACTTTTGCACACTATCGTATCGTGGGGCGCGGTAGCCCATTGGTTAGCGCGCTGGAGTTGCACTCGGTAGGCCCGGGTTCGATTCCAGCCGCTGGCAAAACTGCCGCCGTGTTCATGCGGAGTACGATCACGTTAAACATGTGGGTCCGAAAGTCCTTCCGAGAGGTTGGTGGTAGGGGAAGGAGGGTACGGTCCCTGTGGATGCCTCCCCCACTGGGTTCCGGTCTAAATTGGGTGGCACTTCCTGACCGTCCAAACTGTTACCTTACACCTTTCTGGTAGGTCGGACGGTCTGGGTGTCAACAACAACAACACTATCGTATCGTGCCAACGGCCGTACCGTGCTGAAAACACGGGTTCTCGTTAGATCACCGAAGTCAAGCAGCATCGGGCGCGGTTAGTACTTGGTGGGTGACCACCTCGGAACGCCGCGTGCTGTTGGCCATCTCGGGTGCGGTATCCCCGTGGTTTGCGCGCTAGATTTGCACGCTGCCACAAATGCCGCCGTGTTCATGCGGAGTACGATCACGTTAAACATGTGGGTCCGTAAGTCCTTCCGAGAGGTTGGTGGTAGGGGAAGGAGGGTACGGTCCCTGTGGATGCCTCCCCCACTGGGTTCCGATCTAAATTGGGTGGCACTTCCCGGCCGTCCATACAGTTACCTTACACCTTTCTGGTAGGTCGGACGGTCTGGGTCTCAACAACAACAACACTATCGTATCGTTTTGCACGCTGCTACAACTGCCGCCGTGTTCATGAGTAGTACGATCACGTTAAACATGTGGGTTCGTAAGTCCTTCCGAGAGATTGGTGGTAGGGGAAGGAGGGTATGGTCCCTGTGGATGTCCCCCCCCCCCCACTGGGTTCCGGTCTAAATTGGGTGGCACTTCCCGGCCGTCCAAACTGTTACCTTACACCTTTCTGGTAGGTCGAGCGGTCTGGGTTTCAACAACAACACTATCGTATCGTACAACCAAAATATTATCTTTTCGAAAAGATGGTGGTAAAATATTTTATACCTGAATTCGGAAAGTTGTCAATCTGTATGTGTTAGATTTAGAGGAGATAGCTCAAGAACAACCGCACAAATCGCCATTAAATTTGTGTGGGCATAGTTAAGAAAAGGGAGATAGATTTTTTTTTTTTTTGTAATTTCGCATAATTAGAATGTAAATAGTTATTCGAAATTTCAATATTCTTGACATACTTGAGAAAGTAGTAATATCCGTAAAAATAGCAGCATAATTTATGCAAGGCAATTATAGTTTAAATTACGCTATGTATTTAAAGAATGTGTAAAAGAATAATACTTATTAAAAGAACCGGCAGAATAATTTAAAAGCTTAATTCATATGTTACCAACTTGTAAAAAGAAGTTTCTAAGAAATTTTTTTCCGAAATTCTTTAAAACGGAAACTGCATTCTTGTTGCCAGTGCAATTGTTGGCTATTCGGTGAAGATCACTAGTGGTGAATGGCGATTCCGAGCTTTGGGAATCGTCGAGTATGTGAACATTAAAATATTTAACTTTATACTTTTGTACTTTTAAAATGGAAAGGGGAACAGAAATGACTGATACTTTAAAACTCAGATCGTGTGAGTCCATTTCATAAGGGGGCATTCTCACCCATCATATCTGTAATGCTTTTACGCATTAAAGAAATGATCTTTTCTGTTGTCGCATTGTTAATTTTTTAAAGGTGTCCTGGACACAAAAATTAAAAAAAAAAAACATTTTTTAGTTTCTTAAATAATATACATATTTTAGAATTTAATAATGTAAATTCCACATGTTTCTACTATGATTACATAAGCTGATATACCAGTGTTTATGCTGTATAATCTGTGTGGCTGAAATACTGAACTTTAAGACCATTTATCTCGGAATGGCCTACACATTACAACACAGTTGAAAAGTCTTTATGATTTTGGTCGTTCTGTCTGTCTGTCTGTCCGTTCGCACGAAAACTGCCGTAAAAACGACTTTTTCAAAATGAAATTTTAGTATGTTGAGACGGCCTGTGGGACGGGAATGTAAATGAATAATATCACCCAATTAATTTTGGATTGAACCCGGGAATTGAAAAAATGAAATACACTGAACCTTATGGGACCTAATTTTTCAAATATTTGAAAAGCGCAATTAAAATTCACAAATTGCTTCGAAAATTTTAGGAAATATTTAAATTAAAAAAATTCCAGCAAAATATGTTCGGTAGTTTTTTAAATAAAAATTAGAATAATAATTATCCCCATATAAAGCGATCACATGAGCCTCTTCAAAATAAAATAAGGCATCCATATTTTTTTTCCAGAATAAAACTCGTGTTTTTAAAGTTCTTTCAAATTTATAATTAATGTTGCATCCGTCCTAAAACCGCTTTATATTTGCGTACTTTCTGTGCATATATATTCTGCGCCAACGCAATTTCAATATTTGAGTTTAAATGATCTTCAAACTTTGATTATTTCTACAACGAAGCCTAATTTTAATGGATGCAGAATGTAAACAAGTGGTTGTAAGACGAGTTGTATAAGAATTGTTGAATGTTTTTCACGCAAAATTATTTAACTCTGGGGTCTGGAAAAAATGTATGAATGAATTATTCACTGTTTTTACACAGAGAGCCAAACGATTTATATTTCGATGACGTCGTCTTTTGAATAAAGTTCATTTTTTTCGATGAAGTTTTAAGTTTCAAGTAAAATACATTACTATATTTCTGTGATAATTAAAAAAATATCACAGCTGAATGTATCGCATCGATGTTTAAATAAAATTGCATTTCAGTTGGAAAGTATTTCATTATCAATGCTTTATACATGATTGATCTTTCTTGTTTTTTATGATGTGTCAACTTTAGAAGGATATATATAAAATTCCTTGTAAGGTGTATATATGAAATTCTGTAGAGTTCCTCTGTTCTATTTTCAATAAATTGTTCTCAGAATTTTTTATTTTAAGAAAAATTATGAAAATATTTGTTTTGAATCATGCATAACTTAAAAAAAAAATGAATTTTGTTAAACTTCAAATTATTAAAATCCTGAAGACAAATTAACATGAAACCTTTTCTGTGTTCAAAAGTGAAAAAGTTTGGCAAATAGAACATTTAGTTCAGCCGTTTGATGAAAAATTAAACATGTATAATAGTTATAACTTTTTAAATATACAGTGCTCACAACTGAAATCGCAACACCATGGAGAATTTGATGTATCCTTATGACATTTACAAAATATAATTGTAACTTGGAGATGTGCAAATGATCAAAAAATCATACATGGAAAATGAAAGCTTGGAACTTTATTGACATTAGATGAATATGGAATAGGCCCACCGCGAACAACTATGCAGGATTGAATACGACGAGGCATCCCGCCAATGAGAGGGTCAATAGTGTGCTGAGGGATTGCATTCCCCACAGCATGCAATTGGGCTTATAACTGAACATGGCTTGCTGGAATTGGGAGTTCTCTTAATCGGCGACCCATGATGTCCCAGATAGGTTCAATTGGCGACAAATCCGGAGAATATGCTGCCAAGGCAGGATAGCAAAACCGTGTAGACTATTCATAGTTACCCGTGCAGTATGGGGTTTGGCATTATCCTGCTGAAAGAGCAGTCCATGCCTGGTTGACAGATATAGCTGTACAACAGTTCTCACAATGTCATTGACGTATTGTTGTGCCGTGATACTGCCAGAAAAGTGGACCAAAAGTATTCGTCCACTAAATGTTATACCACCCCAAACCGTGGTACCACTTCAGGGGGCTGTGTGGTGACTGACAGAAAAAGCTTTTTGGTGGCGTTGTTGAATGCGCCGCCATACGCGAGTGCGGCCATCCGGCATGATAAAACAGAATCGTGGCTCATCCGTGAGCAGAATCCTTCGCCATTCTGTCGACCAATTGCGTCTCATTTGACACAACTGGAGGCGAGGTAACCGGTGAAGACGTTGAAACGATAGGTGTCAAAAAGATCGTCTCCCTCGGTGCCCTGCGTCATGCAAACGGTTTCAAATTGTTTGCGTTGAAACCACGTTACCTGTAGTGTGGGATAAATGTCGTTGTAACACGATTGCTGTGGTGTACGGCTCCTGCGCAAAGCTTCTCAGAAGCATACAATCTTCACGTGGTGTGGTACACCTTGACGCTCCATTACCTGATCTTCGCATCGTTTCGTTATCTCTTACGAACCGTAACACACACCGTTGAACTCTGCTCACATCACGAACCCAATAATTCAGCGATCCTTCGAAGGTTCAATCCACCCTGACGTAAAGCAATGATTTGTTGCCGTTCCATTGACGACAGCTGAACTTATGGTACGTCGACGTACTCTTGGCATACTGTGATGATTTTTACAACCTGAAACCAATGGCGCTACAATTTATCTGTAATATTATCCCTCCTTGACCTGACACTTTTATGCTGCTCGTCAAGGTGTTACGTCACTATGCATAACGCAACTGTGATCATTTGCATATCACGCCTTGCTGTTTCCATTGCCTGATTTACGTAAAGATATACCTACAATTTTATGGCGTCGCGATTTCAGTTGTGAGCAGTGTAATTTTAAATTGTTTGAGAATTTTTCATATTCAATGTGATATTTATAAAGAAAACATTTCGGGAGAAAATGCATTACAAAACTAAGAGAAATAACATTTTAATAACTAAAGAAATAACATTTTGTGTCCCTTATCCCCTTAACCGTTGTTGTGTCCTGCTTTACAACACCAGAAATCTCTTATGTTGAGGCGACCAATACAACTATTGTGGTCAACTGGACGGAACCATATACCTCCAACAAAAGCTACGGGATATACATTACAAAACTTTAAACAAAAATGCATTAAAAATGCATTACAAACCTTCTATAAATTAAAGAAATTACATTTTGTGTCTCTGATCCCTTAAGAGCTGTTGTATCCTCCTTTACAACAGCAGAAATCTTGAGGCTAATAATGCAACTATTGTAGTCAACTGGACGGAACCATATGGCCCCAAGAAAAGCTGCAAGATATGCATTACAAAACTTTAAACAAAAATGCATTAAAAATACATTACAAAATTTCCATAAATTAAAGAAATAATATTTTGTGTCCCTGACTCCTTAACCGTTGTTGTATCGTCCTTTACAACACCAAAAATCTCTTATGTTAAGGCTACTAATACAACTATTTTGGTCAACAGGACGGAACCATATGGCCCCAACAAAAGCTACAGGATATGCATTACATAACTTTAAACAAACATGCATTAAAATGCATTACAAAACTTCCATAAGTTAAAGAAATAACATTTTGTGTCCTTGACACCTTAACCGTTGTTGTATCCTACTTTTCAGCACCAGAAATCTCTTGAGGCTACAAATACAACTATTGTGGTCAACTGGATGGAAACATATGGCCCCAACAAAAGCTACAGGATATGCATTACAAAACTTTAAACAAAAATGCATTACAAAACTTCTATAAATAAAAAAATAACATTTTGTATCGCGACACAATAATGCATTACAAAACTTCTATAAATTAAAAAAATAACATGCTGTATCTTTGACCCCTTAACCGTTGTTGTATTCTTATTTACAACAGCAGAAATATCTTATGCTGAGGCTACCAATACAACTATTGTGGTGAACTGGACGGAACCATATGACCCCAATAAAAACTATAGGATATGAATTACAAAACTTTACACAAAAAGGCATTAAAAATGCATTACAAAGCTTCCATAAATTAAAGAAATAATATTTTGTGTCCCTGATCCATTAACCGTTGCTGTATCCTGCTTTACAACATCAGAAATCTCTTATGCTGAGACAGCCAATACAACTATTGCGGTCAACTGGACGGAACCATATGGCCCCAATAAAAGCTACAGGATATGCATTATAAAACCTTAAATAAAAATTCATTAAAAAAGGCATTATAAAACTTCCATAAATTAAAGGAATAACATTTTGTGTCCCTGACCCCTTAACCGTTGTTGTATCCTGTTTACAGCACCAGAAATCTCATATGTTGAGACTACCAATACAACTATTATTGTCAACTGGACGGAACCATATGGCCCCATCAAAAGCTACAGGGTTAAGAGGGTCGACTTCACCGAAAACTTCACAGATACGGAGAAAACGTACGCAAAATTTGAAGAGCTACAACCTTACACCACGTACAACATATCTGTGTCAGCTTTCAACGAAGCCCACCAAGGGAACTGGAGTAAAGAAATATCCATCACTACGAACCAAGGAGGTAAGTCAGATAACTCGATTTGTTAGTAGCTAACCACAGGTTTCGGCCTTCAGAGTCTGGAAAGGCAAACACCACGATTGCTCATTCCTCAACAATACCCGCTCTCCAGATTTACGTAGCCACGTAGGACGCTGCAAAATTTAATTAACTGCGCATTTAATTATATTTTGGCAAATTGGACGCCCAATACAAAATTTAATTAACTATTAATTCAGTAACTGAGTTTAAAAGAATTACGTATTTATGATATTGTATACTCAAATTATTGCATGCAAATAATATGTACGTATATAACTATTTTTAGAAAAACTTTTAATTTTATCTTTAGAAATTAGTTTGGATTGTCATATGCCATTTTTAAATGTTTAACATATATTACTTTTGATAGATTTATTAGATTATGTTTTGGCATATTGTTTATGTAGGTAGATGCAAGAGAGTTAACTGCTGTAATCTACAACTTACTTACTGTATCTATAGTATCCTGCATTTTTGAAAAGCAAGTTTTTATTTCATATCTTAATTTTAGTAACGTCGCATATCAAATCAGGTTGTAAACCCAATGGGTTGGCCCCTCACGGTGATTGATTGATATTGTACTCACCTTTCAAAGTGCAAACTTGAAAGCTCTTTCATCCTGGACAAAAATAAATTAAAGTCACCAGGACATACCATGGAGTTAAAAAAAAGGAGATAAAATTCCTATGGAAACGAGGCAAGACGCTTGCTTACGGAGTACCTGGGTCCGAAGGACCCTTACCTCCACCTCAGAATGTTGAAATATCCGCTGTTAGTGATTTTTGCGTAGCAAGTGCGATAGCAGTATGCACTCTTCAGTTCTTGGGTGCTATGTTTAGGTCAGAGACGGCTGATGTTCTGCCGTCTTCGTCTTGGGATGGCTGATACTGTGCTGTGGCTGTAAGATAAGGGGTTGTCCCCTCAGGGCGAGCCACCCATTGATGGTGGTTACGGATGTTGCCTCTGTAGCCTTGGTCCTTCGCTCCTGAGGGGTATACTAATCCGAGAAACCGGCTGTCGAGGAACCGACCGTCGTATCGGTGAGCCAGTTAGGCCTCAGACTCTTCCAGGTGGTTGTGATCTCACGGACTATCTCGGTGATCTCGCGGCTATTCATTTCTTGAGCCCAAATCCGACCGGCGACTGCGGTCGGGCTTGGCAGGTGTTCTTCGGACCCTACCAGGTAATTATCCCTCCGATCACGCGACCGAGGTTGCGGCTTTGCTGGGTGAGAGATGGTTTATTCGCTACTTGCCTTAATACGTCGAAAACCTAACTAGATCGCCTATCATGTCCGTTTAGTCCTGTAAGAGAAGGGGATGGGGCCAGGGAAAGAGCGAGTCAATAGAAAATCAGGAACTTTAGGAGTTCCCTGAAAGAAGTACAGAGTGTTCTGTTGTTGTTGTCGTGTCCCCAACATTACTTTAAGGAAGAATGAGTGCACTGCTTCTGTTTAGTCTAATGACCCGGGGCACCCGGAGGTAGAAGTCTGACTTCGGTCCCAAATAAGACATTACAACATCCATGGCCGCAGGCGGGACTCGAACCCGCAATCTGGCAGCCGAGCCATCACGAGGAAACGCCTGCCTCTTTGACCGCTCGGCCACCACATCGGCGAGTGTTCAGTTAGAAACACAAAAAGCAACAGATGCATTTAAATTAATAAAGTTTAATTCAAAAATTAAATAAAAAGTTTAGAAGTTTCCGTTAAGTGAAAGATTAAATTAAATTTCACAACACAATTACTATGACGGGCAACAAAGGGGAAGACCGGGCTGGCATTAAAACCGCGAGCTAAAGCAAGGCATTGTTCTCGAGGATTGAGGGTTCATCCGGTGGGACGAATCAGGGATCTCCATTTCACTTGGAATTGCCTAGGCAATAATCTAAGTGGAACACAGTCACCGATATCGCCGCCCGGCAAAGAGATTAGGAAACTCCTGCCTGAGACGCTTCCACGGTGACGCCGTAGGACCAGAAATAAGTTGTCTAGGACTTCTTTTCCTTAGATAGGAAGGTCTTGAAAGGTCGTAGCTACTGTCAAAGTCTCTCAGGCAGGGTTTGCTAGTGTTTTTCCTGAAAAAATTTCGTGCAGTTTACCGAATATGCCCAGCAACATCTAGGACTTTCAAGTCATGATGAATCACTTCGTTCTGGACAAACCAGGGTGCATTAACAATGCAACGTAAAACTTCATTTCGGAAAACTTGCAGTTCCTCGATATGGCTTTTTGCAGCTGATCCCCAGACGGGGCAAGCGTGCAAAAAGGCCGGTGCGATCATTTGTTTATAGGTGATCAGCTTATTAGGGAGGGTAGATGAGATTTTCTGCCTAGAAGTGGGAGGAGGGCAGTAAAGGGTTTATTTGCTGTAGATATTTTATTTTGAATGTGCTCTCTGAAAGTTAACTTGTCGTCCAATGTGACGACCAAGTACTAAATATAGAAAGGGGATCGGTTCGTTGAAGATTTTAAGGGTAAAGTTATGACTAAGTTCTCGGTAGTTGGATTTGAAGATGTAGACTGCACCCTTGGTCGGATTAATTTTGATTCTCCAGGTCACGAGCCAGTGCTAAAGGCTATGTTTGATGTAGCTTTGTAATGTGTTAATGACGTTGAGTGGTGAGCAGCTTCTAGAAATCAGGGCTGTGTCGTCTGCAAAGATGGCCAGCTTTATCTGCGGGATTCTAGGTATATCATTAATAAAAATATTAAAAAGTAGCGGACTCAGATTTCCGCCCTGTGGAACCCCGGCCCTGATTGGTCGAAGGGAAGAGAGAGTTTGATCGACTCGCACGCGGAAAGAACGATTAGTGAGATACGAGTCGATAAGAACCAGAAGTTGCGTCGAAATACCAAGTAGAACCAGCTTGGTTAGTAAACCAGGGATAAACGTTTTGTCAAAAGCCTTATGTCGAAAAGTATGCTGGTATACTGCCTGTTGGTAGAGTTTCGATGAATAGTTTCCACTATACGCATAAGCTGGGAATGCGTGGAAAAATCAGATCGAAAGCCGTGCTGTTCAGAAATTAAGATATATTTCGATCTGCAGAAACTAGTCAAACGTCTAAGCAACACTAACTCATAAATTTTGGATAGGCTTAATAAAAGGCTGATTGGTCTGTAACTTTCAGCTAGATTTGAATTTAGATTATTTTTCAATAGAGGGATGACAGTGGCAGTCTTCCAACTCTGGGGAAAGTAACGATGATCCAGCATGTGGTTTAAAAGCACGGTGAGCCAGCACACATAAGAAAGGGGAAGGTTCTTGATCATTCCGTTGCTGATTTTATCAAGGCGGGGTGATTTATTTGCATTGGAGCTTTGTATGATGTGAAGAACTTCAGCCAAGTGTATGGATTCAATATCGTTTTCTGCTTGTAAGTTAAGTATATTCTGACTGGTCTGTTGGAATTCGTGCACAGTGCCTGTGTAAAGATGGCTGAACTTAGGGTCGTTGAGGGATAAAAATTGGAGTTCCAAGCTATCTGCAATATAGTTAGCTTTTCCCACGCAGTCTGGGCAAGTCCATGTAAGCCATTAATGGGTGGAATTGAAGTTTTCGTGGATCTCATGTTTAACTGCACGCCAGAGACTGTGATTCGTGGGTGTAAGTCTCTCAAGGTGAGTACGCCAGCGTTGCTGGGTGTGAGTTCTAATCATAGACTTGACCTCGTTATGGAGCTTACGGAGATGTGCGCCGGAAATAGGGTACCTAGTGCCGTGCCAATCTCTCCGTAACCGATTGCGCTGCTTAATTTTAGCTTTAATTTCACTCGGAAGTGAGTGATAATTAGATCTAGAGTGATTTGGTTTCGAGGCTGAAGCAATAGCCTCTAGCAGTAAGTGATTAAAATCATGGACGTATTTCTCAGTATCGTCCGTGCTGGTAATTTTGAAGGGGGCAGTACTAGAGTTATTAAGGATATGGCGGTAATCGTCCCAATTTGTAAAAAGCTCCGCTGTTAATTCCAAAGATAAACTATTGAAATTAAGGGTCAGTATTACAGGAAGGTGATAAGACGTCAGATTTGTATCTACGCTGATCGTATGATGAAATGGAATATTTCTGAACAGAGCCAAATCAATTATAGTTGGATTCCTTCCTATAAAGAAGTGAGTGGGAGTGGACGGAGCTATAATCCGGAAGTTGGCGCACTGGACCAATCGTTTTAGTAGAATGCCGTATCTGTTCGAAGCAACGTCCCAAGAACAATGGCAAGAATTTAGATCACCACCGATAATAATATTACTGCTAAGTCCTAAAAGAGCTTCAATTTCGGTCATGGGAAAATCATTAGGATTTACTGGAGAGATATACACTGAAGCAAATGTAATCGGGATCAAATTTGGAATAGTGACTTTGAAAGCTGTGGCTTCAAGCTTCGTGAAGGCCGGGACACTTAACCTATGATGAGGGATGTTGTTTTTAAGTTAGAGGTCAGTGCCTCACCCCCCCCCCCGCCCCAGCATTACAGATTGCTGGGAAGGAGGGAGAGGTCAGATGAGTTTCATTTATCATGAAAATATAAAAATCATTTTCTATAACATAATCACGCACCTCGTCGGGCTTGGAAAGCACTCCACTGGCATTCCAGAAGCCGGCTTTGAGAGACTGCACGATACGGGTTTCCGAAAGAGAGAACATGGCAAAGCCATGTAAATGGTCTGAGGAGGGGACTTATCTAGCAAGAGCATCATAGTTCTTGTAGACAAGCCAGATCATATCAATTTGCGTAGTTGCCATACGCAGATCAGGGAGCACTCTTTCGAACGCTGCTAGTAATAATTCCTTGTCTTTCGAATTTCGCATGGCCAAGAGAGATAAAAGGAAGTCGGTGTAGTTGATAGCACTAGTGCTATCAATGTTATATTTTGAATTTTGTGTGGCGACGGCTGGGACCGACTGCTTAGCAATTTGTCCGGAAATTTCGACTGGGGGGGCGGCTTGTTCTTAGGTTTTGCCAGAAACGACAGCGGAGAAGTTTAAGTAGGGCTTAATGCCAGTGAGTTGGAAAGGGCGACCTTGGTTTACAGGGTTTAATCCTGGGGTGAGCTAGTGCTACCATTAAATTTATGATGGGGGCATCCTATTTCTTTTAATAACAGACGAGTTGCTTTGGTTTTTCGGGCTACCGTGCCAATTAGCGGCATGTTGGCCACTGCAATTACAGCAAAACAGGTAATTGGCTGCGCATGCCTTGTCGGTGTGGGGTCCACGAGTCCTCTGATGACAACTCTGACTGGTTGGTCCTCTCTCAAGTTGTAAGTTTTGAATAGCAAGCCTGTTTTCTTCAGGAAATTTGTGCAGTTTCTAAATTCGTCGTCATTCCTTACGTGTACTTTGAAAAATTGTCGGTCAAGGACCGGAACAATTTTCGGAGCATATTTCTTTAAATTGAAGAGAATAGAGGGCCAGTCAGGCTGTGAAGCGCTGATTAATAGCGGGGGTTTGGGCGCTGTCGCCGGGGGGCCGTCCTTTCCGGGTCCGGTCTCGTCAGGTAAATTTCTATTGGCAGGCTCAAAATCCTTGTTAGTTATAACATTAGAAGCAGGTCTGGAAGCTTTAGTTGAATTATGTACAAATCCTTCAACACCCGTGTAGGTGCGAGACGTATATCCTCCACTGAAAGTTCGCTTTTTAGATTGTTTGATACTGTCATTAGCTTTTGAATTAGTTTTAATGTTGGATACAGGGTTATTTAAGTTTTCTATCTGCTTAGTTGCCTCTAGGGCGGCCTGATCAATTTTGCTCTTAAGTTCCAAGGCTTTAGTTAGGGAGATTACTTCAGAATTTTGATTTGAGTTACATTTAGTTTTGGTATCCAAATTAGTAGTAGAGTTTAGTTCTAAATTAGTATTGACTTTAGGAGCCATTTCCTCAACAGAAGGGGGAGGGAGGGTATAGACAAACTATACTTACCACCGCAGCTCAGCCATCTTCTTCAGCTCATCATCCATGTGGTCCGGCTTTGCTCTCATATTTACGAATTCCACATTACCAGCTTGACTCTTTCTGGCCATATGCCTGACGATTAGTTCGTTTTCTAACTCGATCACTTTCTTTTTGAGTTCAATTACTTCTTCGACACTAGGCACTTTCTCAATAAAAACAATAACTGGAGAGAACTCCTCCTCGTGCGCAACCACCATTTCATCATCTGGAGCTACCACGTGGCCAGGCGCTACATAGTCTTCACCACTCATCTCGAAAGCATTCGCCACCCACAACCTACTATCTCGGAGTCCAAGCTCCGAATCTCTTATCGATGAAACGCTTGAATATACCATAATGCTTTGACAATTATATCTAGGTGACACTAGTATTAGCAAAGTATTTCATAGTTATAGACTATAGAATATATGGAGATAAAATTAAATTGAAAGATAAAATAATTTTGAATTCGTAGGAATATTCTTTATTGCTTCAGTTCTACTTTACATTGAGCTAATAAATTATTTTTACAAAATTGACTGTTTATATTAATATTTCAGAACTTCCTTCATAGAAATGCATGCAATGCAGGACTACTTATCTTATCCCAGCGCCACCTTAATTATTGTCTCAAACGATATTGGTGTTTTCTGTATATGAAGTTTTAACTACTTACTTTTACCTCTATGGGACCTACATTACGAATCTCTATGAAGAGACATCTGTACCCACAACTATCCTGGATTAGAACTCAGCACCTACGCATATATTCAAAGACCACTGAAAGTTGAAGCTAGGAGTTTGCAAGGAAACTTACGATGGGTAAAATTTCTGCGGTTGCAATTGCGCTGAAAATCTCATAAGAAATTTCTTGGGTCGAAAAATGTGTACCCTAAAAAGAGACATGGTGAACACGGAAGATTTCCTTTCTAACAAAGAAATAAAACAGTTCGTTAAAGTGCATTTAAATTTATTAATTCTTAAAATAATATTTTATACTTCAAGTGACTCATGCAAAAAAAAAGGAATTTGCAAATATATATGCAGTGTTTGCTTCAGGCATACATCCCGGGGGCGAAACCCCACCGGTGACGATAATTCGCCCCCCTCCCCCGGAGACATTTTATTTTAATCCAGTTTCTATTTATGTGACAGTATTAATATTTATAAATTTAGATACGGCAAAGAGAAAAGTTCCCCTCTCTAAAGTTTCATTCGCCCCCCCCCCGGGCAAAAAGTCCTGAAAGGGACACTGTATATATGTTATATGTGAAAATTAAACCTTATAATGATCACATGAACTTTGCAGAGAACAAGGGGCAAGGTCTTCTAAATTATGTCATTGTACTGTATTTTACACTTTTAGTATTGAATAAACAATTTCAGATACTTATATAAAACTGTACATTATTTTACACCCAAAAGTAACACTTTCAATATTTCTACTAGGAAGTAACTATAAAAGATTTCTAGGTGATCTGTTTGTATACAGATTCCAGAAAAAAAAATTTTTTTCTTTGAGCATTTTAAAATTTCCTACGTTTCAGAACACAAGGTATGCGAATTCACAAAATATGCATCACAGAGGCATACAAAATTTGTAGTACATGGAACAGGCTTCATTATAAGCCCAGTAACAATTGTTCGGACTTGTTGAACTTTACCAAGAGCAAAACTGGTTAACTGATACATGATTAAACAAATGTTTTTTTTATTTTCAGTTCCACATGCACCGCTAAACTTAGTGGTTTCGCTCTTTGACAGCGAGGGATTCTTTCTAGAATGGGACGAGCCAATACCAAGTACAGGACCAATTCTCTGGTATGAACTTAAATGGACGGAAGCTGAGGACGAGAGTTTCTCACTCGGACGTACCAACAAGACATTTTTTGAAATTCAACCTCTCCGTCCTTACACAGACTACATCATATGGGTGGCTGCTGTCACGGAAGTTGGCAAAGGATCTTCATCGAACATAACACGGAAAACAAACTTAGCAGGTAACAGGCAATTGCAGATGGACATTTCCTGATGCATTTGTGTAAAATGGAAATCCTAAACAAATCTGCTGTGAGCAGCACATGAATTTGTCTATAGACTCAAATTCATTTTCTCTTTATTTCTTTAAAAATTCATTAAATTGAGTTTAATTGCACAGGATTACATTAATTTAATTTAATTTCTGTTTTTATTTGGTAACTGGAAATTTTTTCAAAGGCGGCGTAACAAAAGTGCAAAAAACCTCAAATATATCCAGAACGGTTAGCCCTAGAGTAATGTGGTTAGTCCTATCCTTTTCCTCGTCAAAAATTACGTATAGAATACGAATAATTGATACATTTGAGCACACGTAGTCTTTTATTCTAAATTTTAGCAATTTTTGCGCTACAGTTCATAAAAAAGGCTGGATTTACTTTCCCAAATCATACCAAAATCTAATAAGCACCAGGGTATTTCGCAACTGACGTATCCACCGAATTTTATGAAATTTGGCTAATTAGTTTTTTAGCTAGAGTGGATACATCGATTTTTGCGGGCCATTTCGCAAAAAAAGTCAGGTTCTTTCATTCCGAAACGTACCAAAATCTAATAAGCACCAGGGTCACCCACAAGTGACTTATCTACAAAATTTTATGAAATTCGGTCTATTAGTGTTTGAGTTAGAGTGGATACGTACATTGCACACACAGACACACATATCGACGTCACGCTAAAAATGGGTTTTTCGTAATCTAGAGGAACAAAAAGTGCAGATTCGTCCTCGAGTTGCGATTTCCGACATGATTCCAATACTTTCCCTATATACATATTACCATGTATTGCACGAAAAATAATATGAGACGCATAGTATTTATTTGTAAATCGGAAAGTAAATAAAATTGTAAACTTACACGATACGAATTTGAAGATGGTAACACCAGTTAAAATGAGGTCAACTTATGTGTCACTTTTGTCACTCTTCATGTTATGCGTACTCACAATGACTGACAAATACGGCAAACTTTACATGAAATTAACTCATCGTACATTGGAGCAATATTACGAAGATATTTAATTTTTCTTTTTATTCAGAAAATGAACTGTTGAAAATATTTTAAAATACAAACGTGAAAATGCTTTTTAAGGAAAGCCAAAATAATAGATACAAAATAATATATTTGCATATAGTTGCGAGATTATTTAATAGAAAGAACTTTAAAGGATCAGCTGTGCATGCTCTAAAGATTTTGTATATTCTTTATAATTTTAACCTTCTAGGCATTATGATTCATTCTTTTGTTATCTTGACTAGTTGAATTTTTCCAGTCTTGTTATTTGGATTCTTTTGACGAATCGTTTATTAACAACCTGATTTCCTTTGTTTCCTCAGTTCAGAATTCTGAAGGTGGTTTGCAGAATCTATTTTTGATACACGTGTGCGTGTGCCTCTGTGTGTGATCACATTTTAAATATTTCGCAAAATTAAAAATAAAGTAAATTGGCAACAGATAAGTAATATCAATAAACTACATGAATTTTAATTATATGTGTTAATATAAGCTATTTAGATACTATGAAGGTCCATATCGTAATTCAAATTATCTATATATTTTATATAACCCTCATTATTTCACAAATTATCAATGTTTTACTATAGAAAATAATGCTATGATAAATCTTAAAATTAAATATTTCGAGCTCCAATCATGAGAAAGCAAAAATTATATCTAGTTCTAGCGTTTAACATAATATACGAGTACATGCATAAATTTTTATATCGATAAGTGCATTTTTTCTTGAGTTACTGGTTACAAAAGTACGTACATATAACGTAACACAGTAGTACATGCGGCGCGTACTCTCAAGAAAATTTGAAAAATACAGAGTACACGCCGCGTGCTCTCAAGGTCTCAAGAAAGTTTTTGCATTTGCTGGTTTTGGGGCAACTTTCAACAAAGTTCAGCCTTTTTTTTTTTGCTAGTCATTTACAAACTTAAATGGAAACAAATGAGAAAATGAGTAAAACCCTATGAACCCCCCAAACCTCAGAATAATATCCTGCGTACGACGAGGAGAGGAATGAAAAACTGATGAAAGTGGTGGCAACAGCCACCTTGGGCTTGGATAGACGATAGACGACCAGTCAAATGCCAGTCAGCGTGGCGCGGTAACATCACCAAGTCCAGTAACCCTGTTTTCCGAGACTTAATATAGTTTTTCGGGACTTTTTATTATTAGTGGGCATTAAGGAAGGAATAAGAATTATGTATGTAGGTAATATTAAAATAAGTGAGTAAGTGTGAAAAGTTACAAGAAAACAAAAGTAAGTGCAGAAAAAAAATAGAAAGCGTTCCAAGTTACAAAATGATCCATATCATATATTAATATATATATATATATATATATATATATATATATATATATATATATATCAATATATGTCTTATTAAGCATCAAGCTGTTAATATTGTGAAAAAGTGATATATGGGCTTAAAAATGGCAATTATATGGCCTAAATTATTCAAAAATTTTCAAAGAGACCAGTGCCTCTCTCACACACCCACCAGGGGCTCCACCTCTTTGAACCCCGCAATTTCAATACTCTTTATATGAGACAGCACCGCATACTCTCAAAGATTTTCTTCAGGACAGCCTTGAGTAGCACGCAACACAGACAGACAGACATATTTCCAAAAGTGTTCTAAATGGGTTCAGAAAGTCTTATCTGTAAACATTTCAAGTTCAAAAATTTTCGGGACACCAATAAACACTTTTTAGTTGCAATAGTGTAGTTTAGTTGCGAAGTTTTCAAATTTTCAAATTACGGTGTGATTTGCCGGAAACGATTAATCGGAGTTATATTACAGTACATCAAATATCCGATTAACCCACCACTGCTTAACTGTTTCCAAACATGTTTCTAAATTTTGTACTAAATTTGTCTAGCAAATCTATTGATCTATTATCTATAGAGAGTCAAAATTCGAAAATTTCTTTTTCAAATTCTCACTACTGATATCGAAATAAATATCAACACCAGTGAAAAAATATCAAAGTTTTGTCAAAAATTATCTTTCGTAGTCTTTACAAATTAGTAGCATCGCGAGGTTTCCTCATGTTCAAACAGGACTGAAAATTTAACTATCGATCTAGCCACAGTTTTTGTTCACATATTTGTAATTACAAATCTATGAACATTTCCAATGGCTCATTTAAATCTGTATCTTATTACCAAATTCATATTTCTGGATTAGTTATTCAAGAGACACAATTACATCAACTGTTTTTAATAATAAGATTTTTCAATCAAGCTCTTCCGTCTCAAATCCTTTGGATTCAAATTATGACCAATTTCTAGCTCTTGAGTCATCTAAAGTCGACTGCAATGTCACAAACGCAAGTATCGTGGCCACTTGTGGGATCCTAATTGGACCATAATTTGAGTCAATTAGGATCTTACCATCCATATTCGCTTTAATAGAAGCTAAGTTTGGCAAAAGGTTGTTATTTCCTTCAAATTCTTGTAATCACAACTCTAATTATTTTTAAAGCTTCATTGAAATCTGCAATTCAGACTTTCAAACTTTATTTTAAGACTAAAATCAAATCCATATGTAAAGTTTTTAAGAGAACATTGAAGATAATAGTGTTATTACTTTGCAAAATATGTGTTAACAGATTTTAACAGTAAGATTATATTTAAGATTATATGTCAAAAACTTTTCTATCAAGCACTTTTAACTCAAATAATTCTAACCCAAATTATGGTCCAATTTCTAGTTCCAGAACCACCTAATGTCGACTGTAGCGCCACAAACATAAGTATTGTGGTTAGATGGGAAGGATCTTACAGAGGCCCCTACCCCACATTTTCTCTTCGATGGAGGAAGGAATTGCTTTATGATTTCAATGTCGTCGATTTCAATAATTCATTGAAAGAAAACCGGTACGACATAACTGGACTGGATCCTTTTACAACATACCAAATACAGGTTCGAGCTCATAACGATGCTGGGACAGGACGTTGGTCGGAGATGTTGGAAATCGACACACTCATCGGAAGTAAGTACAGTAAATCTCGTCAAATAGATCTCATCTGTTATGCTCTGCAGTGTTTTTAGGCAGTAACTCTCGGGCTTTCCATTAGTTACTAACTCCTATGCCATGCATCCATAGGAACTAAAATATGTGCTGACCCAAAATATGAATAATATATTCGATTATATTTTGTATTGTATATTTTTAATGTATTTACCTTCCTTACGCACTAGTATATACTGCTGTTAGTGAAAATTGCAGCACCATGAAGGACTAATGTTATTCATTGGAAATTAACAAGATATGTACATCAGGTTGAGAAATGCAAATGATTAGAATGTCAATAAAAGTATGAATGCGGTTTCAGAGCAGCATCCTCTAAACTTCCCCGTCTGGGGTATAAATAAATGACTGAAAAGCAAAATATGAAAAACCGACAATGGGTAAAAAGCGTATTTCTTGTGTCTCAGTATGCTCCGTTACTGAAGAAGATGGTATGAATAACACCTGGCGTACTTTGAGCGAGGAAGAACTGATGAGGTGAAAGAAGAACTGATGAGGTGAAAGAAGAACTGATGAGGTGAAAGAAGATAGGTTTTCTTACCACAACATTACCGGCCGAAATGTCAGTAAAGTGATGCGAACGTGGCGTCAATGAACAAAGGAGACTGCGAGATACAGAAATCTGCAAACTGGTCCAAAAACCACATAATTTCAAGGTATGATACCGCATGAGAGTAGCCTATCGCACAGCGATGTTCACTGTGTTGTGTTAGCACAGCAGTAGAGCATTGCCACATGTAAGTCATTGTCCTCAAGCACAGTTTAACATCGCCTACTTAACAAAGGACTGGTCACCCGCATCCCATTGCTGCAATTTTCTTTGACCATCAACCACAGACGGTTCAATCGTCTGCGTACGTGTTCACAGACATCATGATGAGCGGCAAATTTCAGCGTACATTTTTCAGCGCCATAGCAGCCCACTGCCAAGTGTCTAGAGATGGTTGTTATTAGCTTAGTCACTAATATAACACTGCAAATGACAAATGCAGTTGCTAATAGCTAAATCTAACTTCCACTAAACTGCTTAAAATAATAGTTTTTAGATTAAATGTCCTTCTGTACTAGGGGGCGAAGCCTCCTGTTCACTGCAGCGCACTAACAGCCGGAGCTTTTGACCTGCTACGCGCCTTGTTTACTGATGCTAACCATCCCCTGAGCTCACTACACATGCAAGCTTTTTCACCCCACCCGCGTAACAAACAAGAAACCATGTTCACCCTTTGCAGTCGTACACATTCACAAGCCTTCGCTCATGAGCACTCATAGAACTGTTTATAGGAGGACAACGCTCTGAAGACACTGGGACAAACTCAATAATAAGACGTACAACATCGGTTAGCTTGATGCCCACATCTGTGACCTTGAATATTCAAGGATGACGAAGTGTCTCGCCTACCCTCCTCAATAGGCGTCCATGCATCAGGTTTGTCATTTTCCTCAAAACAAAGTATATTCCTATGGTGGGCCCAAGACGGGTTAGCCTAATCATCTTCAAAATTCCCAAAGAATTAAAACGTATCACAAAAGGCACACAATGAATTACATAATAAATTTAGACTTTCTAGCTGCTCCAGTTCTGGAGCATTTCCTCCGAAACAGGTACATTCCTATGGAGGGCCCAGGACGAGTCAGCCCGATAAGGTTAAAAATCCAAAAATTAAAATATACCGCAAAAGACAGCGTCATACTAAATAAAATTTGAGCTTTCTATCTGCTCTGGTTCTCGAGTTATTACCCCAAAAGGGGTGCATTCCTATGGCAGGCTCAAAACGAGTCAGTCCAATAAGATTCAAAATCTAAAGAATTAAAATATACCACAAAAGACAGCGCATACCATATTTGGACTTTCTAGTTGCTCCGGTTTTCGAGTTATTCTCCCGAAACGAGTACATTCCTATGGCGGGTCTAGGACGAGCCAGCTCGATAAGATTAAAAATCTAAAGAATTAAAATATATCACAAAAGGCAACGATACATTACATTTGGACTTTCTAGCTGCTCCAGTTCTCGTGCAATTTCCCAGAAACGAGTACATTTCTATAACGAGCAGAGGACCAGCCAGTCCGATAAAATTAAAAATCCCCCCAAAGAAGTAAAATATACTACAAAAGGTAACCACATATTAAATTCGGGCTTTCCAGCTGCTCCGGTTCTCGAGTTATTCCCCTAGAATATGGCGGACTGAGGATAAGCCAGCCCGAAAAGGTTAAAAATCCAAAAAATTAAAATATTCCACAAAAGACAACGACATGCTAAATTTGAACTTTCAAGCCTTTTCGGTTCTCGAGTTATTTCCAAAAAATGAGTACATTCCTATATAGCGAGAAAAGACGGGTTAGTTTCTTTCGGCCAAAGCCACTGAGGACTGAGGTCTTTAATAATAGATAGGTCTAAATCAACATATCTGAATGTTCTACTAAACAGACGCTGCTTACGTACCTCCATTGTTCAGCTAAATTTCGAAACTTAAATTCTTTCTACTTCCGTACCGAAAATAAAAATTTCGCTACATCCGTTTTCTTAGTTAGCAAAGCAACTCGTTTGACAGTTTATTTCTAAAAAAACGGTTAAAATTTCTCGATCTACTTGGTTAGCAATGTGTTTGCTTTTATAGATAACTTTCTTCGGCATACGGCTGCGACAAATTAACATTTTGTTTTCTCAAGCTGTTTACGCTTTATATAGTTATTTAGCTTTGAGGAGAGATTGGAGCGAAAAGGGTTTGTCAATTTGCTCGGAGAAAGAGGTTGACGCGAAAAATCGGTAGTATAGTGTCATGTTAGTGTTAAGGAGGATGTTTATCGCACTTATTGGCATTAATATTGCATTATTAGGTTTTTATTCAGGTAATAGCTGGCGCTAAGATACAGATGGAGTGTTTTGTTAAAGAGAATAGCAGTGAAGATTTATTAATCGTCCAGATTAGCACTAAATTTATTAGTTTGGTTCAATTTTATTCAGTCGACTTGGCGTAGAGTTATTATTGTTTTCCATTTCATCTCACGGTTTAAAATAGAATACTTCGTTTCTTTTAAAAGTCTTGAGTAAAAAGGCACGTATTTAGAATTTATTTTCAGACAGTGGAAATAAGAAAAAAGCGACTTGTAATATATATAAGCAGGTGTATTTATATTTCTTTTCGTAAAAATTGTTTGCAGTGTTAATAAGGTTGGGCAGTCAATAAACCGTACGCGCTTTCGAGAACTTATTTCCAAAGTTGACTGATTAGCTCGGAATTGATTGACTTACGCAAAAGATATTTGTTTCTTCCTTCTAAGTTTAAACTTTGGGGTGGGATATCCCAGTAGTGAACGCGCGAGGATTGCAATCGGACTAGCTGAGTGCGATTCTCGACTCTGCTCAAACTGGCCCCGTTTTCACGTGGTGTATGGGCACATTAAATATGTGGGTCCGAGAGATATAAGTTCTTCCGAGCGGTTAATGGTAGGGGAAGTAGTGTACGTTCGCTGTGAAAGCCGCCCCCCACTTGGTTACGGTCTAAATTGAGTGGCACTTCCCGGCCGTACAAGCAAATACCTTACGTCTTCGGATTGGTCGGACGGTCTGGGTCAAAGATTAAAGTGTAACCTTTGCATTAACGTTAAGGAATAGGGTGTAATGACCCCATATGATATATAGCTCGGTGAGATATTCAATATTTCCGATTACTGAAACTGGCGCGTATTGAAAATTATAAAATATAGCATTTGCTAAAAATAGTAAATGAATATTAACAGCTAATAAAATTTAGCATCAGCATTTAGGTAATGAAATATAGCTATAATTCCCATCACTTGAAGTGTTTGTTATAGTTAGAGATGCCATTGGGTTTTATTTGTGATCTATCCTGATATGGATTTAGGGAACCCTCCTAGCAGACATCAGATATATTTCAGATGCTGAGAGGATACTCTACCTGCTGAGTTGATCTGGCGCTATAGTCCAACAGGAATATACTCACCCACATGCGGTCCATAATGTCCAAGACCTCTTCCATACACCCAGAATATTCGTCAAACTTGTCCCAAATAGAACGTGTCTGGGGCATGGAAGCTAAGCAATTGACCTGTTAAGCGCCTCCACCGTCCTCCACAAATAAACTCTGGGCTCGCATAAAAGCAAATTATTTCCCCGGAAAATATTAAAAAGATCTTCCATTCAATGTCACACTATACAGAAGCTGTTATTGCTGCTAGGGCGGGAGTTCTTCACTCTATACAGAAATTTGGAAGCGAAAAGGTCTTGTATCAACCCTTCATATGTAAACAAAATTCTAATAATTAGCGTGGTCCTTTTTTGGTACTGCAATTTTTACAAACAGTAGTGTATTTGTCACGCTATTAAATAATAAAAGACAGTATATGCCAGTGTATGTGTGAGCGCGTCGAATGTAGAGAAAAATCTGAGCAACGTGTAGCTTCGAAATTTGGTAGATATATATATTACCAAACAAGTGCATATATTCCCGGCGATTTATTTTTAAATGTGATATAGTTTTAATTCATTTAATGTTTAAGCAGAATTATTTTTCACACCAATCTATTTCTAACAATCCGAAAAATTCTCGCAGAGTTTCAATTATATCATTATAAACTACGAAGCTCTTTTCAATGAGCTTTTACGAGTATTTAGAGATGGGTGTATCAATAGGTTACTTTAATATACATAGATATTCAGTATCGATACACTTGTATACGATATCTCGTATCGATAAAGTAGCTTTCGACAATTCGAGTCAAAGTGAATTGTGAACGCCAGTGTTTTAAAAATATAATCTTCTATTTTGTGAATGGGTTGAATATTTACTGGTTGTTTTATTGTACCTGAAGGTTGTTTTGTGATCTTGTAAGATATATTGTGATCTTCTATACATATATTTGCATATATTTATATAATCTTATATCCTGAGAATACATCCACAATTACGGAAGATAATTCGTTACAATATGTCAACACAAATTAACCAAATCTATCAATAAACCGAATAGCATACAATCGGCATGTTGTTAACTAGAAAAAGGATTTTTTTCTGATACCAGCCGTACTATTTATTTGATAGTTATATATTATTGCGACGTATGTTTTAGAATCGTGAGTATACTCTCAGAATACAAGAATGAGTCCACATTTCCGGATAATTAGCACGTTTATTTACAAGCACAATGTAAGCAACAGACAATTTTTCACAAAAAAGTGTTTTCTACTAACGAAATTTCACAAATGTGAGTTTTCTACTTCCAAAATTTCGCAAATGCAAGTTTTGAACTTATAAAAACCAAGAAATGGAATTTTCATGTTTTTAATACTGCATATGAGTTTTTCATTTACTGTTATACATTTTTCCTGTGGGAAATAATATACGTTTTCGCATTTGTGCAAATTTTTGACGATTTTTCCCAGAAACGTGTTTTTTACTAACGAAATTTCACAAATGTATGTTTTCTACTTCCAAAATTTCGCAAATGTAAATTTTCAACACTTTAAAAACGAACAAATGCTATTTTCTTGCGTTCAAAAATTGCATATGTGTTATTTTTTCCTATGGGAAATAACATACGTTTTCACGTTTGTATAAATTTTAGATAAATTTTCACAAAACCGTGTTTTCTAGTAATGAAATTTCACAAATACGTGTTTTCGACTTTACAAAAACTAACAAATGTACTTATTAATGTTTAATTACTTCTCAATTTTTTATAATTATTATGAATAAGTAATTAAAAATTAATAAGTAATTGTGAAAATTTATCTAAAATTTACACAAGCGTGGAAACGTATGTTATTTCCCATAGGAAAAAATAACACATATTCAATTTTTGAATTCACGAAAATCCCATTTGTTGGTTTTTGAAGTGTTGAATACTTACACTTGTGAAATTTTGGAAGTAGAAAACATACATTTATGAAATTTCGTTAGTAGAAAACACATTTTTGTGAATAATCGTCAAAAATTTGCATAAGTGAGAAAACGTTTGTTTTTTCCAATAGGAAAAATAACACATATGTAGTTTTTAAACACATGAAAATTCCATTTATTGGTATTTTGTAAGTTCAAAACTTGCATTTGCGAAATTTTGGAAGTAAAAAACTCACATTTGTGAAATTTCGTTAGTAGAAAACACTTTTTTGTGAAAAATTCTCTAAAATTTGCTCAAGTGCGAAAAGGTGAGTGTCACGACAGAGTGCTGCACCTCTTTGGGTTCTTTGAAACTCACATACAGTTTTCCTTATACTAACCATTCTCTTTTTTTTCTAAAACTTCTTGTTTATGTATAATATACTCATGCAATTCCTAATGTATAACATACTCATACAATTTCTAATAAAAACTTCTCTTAGATAATTTCTCAATTCATTCCGTAAGTATTTTGTAACTTGCTAAAATTCATTTAAATATCATAAATTTAAAAGAAAAATAATGCATCTTAATCCATTTATTAAAAGCATATATCTAACTCTTCAAACATGCACTAAGTGTAGAGTAATCTGATAAATTTCTGAACAGATTTTCCCCCCCAAAACATCCCACACCTTTGGTAATGTGTGTTAGATTCATTATGAAACAATTGGTTTTTACGATGCAACTACAGCTACGAAATCTGTATTTGTATGCCCACAATAACTCTCCGCAACGAGATGTTGTTTTTTAAAGTAATTGCATATATTTCGTATTGCATATATTTCGTATTATTGCATATATTTGGTAATTGATTAAAGTTATTTGAATGTTCTGCACATCGTCGTAGAGGGTCACCCATTCATTTAAATTCAATGACAACAATCAGACATTTTAAAAAGTGTTATCGTATTCGTCTAAAATTTGTGAAATTTTGTAAATGTATCGAATGGAAGATCTTATATCTCCTGTAGCATTAAAAAACGTGCCTTTAATTCCCCAAACATTCAGTAAATATTGTGCAATTTGGTAATATGATGAAATATTAGAGTCTTAAACTTCTTAGAATATCGATTGGAAAATTGTGCTAGGTTTGAAAAGACATGTCCTTGTTTATTTAATATATTTTTGTTAATAGGATTAATTAGTTAAACAATTATCTGTTTCTAAACGGAAGAACTTTTAAAAAATCCCGACAGATGGTGCCACTGAAAATTCCTTAGATAATTTCCACATTCATTCGGTAAATGTCATGTAATGCACTCAAACATAATTAAAAATGTACCTTTAATTTCCCTTTCATTCAGAAAATATCGTGAAATACACTCTATGATAATTAAAAACGTTCCATTAATTTCCCATTCATTCAGAAAATATCGTGCATTTTAATAAAATTATTAAATTTTAGAGGTCTCATGGAATAATGAATGGAACGTTGCAAAGGTTTGAAAAGACTCGTTCTGCTTCATTGAATTTTTTTTTGTTATGCAGATTGTTTAATTAAAAAATAATAATAAAAAAATTGTAAGGTCTTAAACCCTTTGTAACATTAAAAACGCATCTATAATTTCCCATTCATTCAGTAAATATCATGCATTTCAATAAAATTGTGAAATTTTAGATACCCCATGGAATATCAAGTTGTGATAGGATTTAAAAGTTTTGTTCTGGTTTATTGAATGTTTTTCATTATACAGATTATTTTCAATTCACTGCAATAATAAAATTGTAAGGTCTTAAACCCCTTTCTACACTAAAAACGTACTTTTAACTTCCCATTCGTACAGAAAATATCGTGCATTTCAATAAAATTATGAAATTTTAGAGACCCCATGGAATATCAAGTTGTGATAGAATTTAAAAGTCTTTGAATGTTTTTCATTATTTAGCTTATTTTCAATTCACTGCAATAATAAAATTTTAGGGTCTTAAACCCCTTGCAACATTAAAAACTTACTTTTAACTTCCCATTCGCACAGAAATATCGTGCATTTCAATAAAATTATGAAATTTTAGAGACCCCATGGAATATCAAGTTGTGATAGGATTTAAAAGTCTTATTCTGGTTTATTGAATGTTTTCATTATGCAGATTATTTTCAATTCACTACAATAATAAAATTGTAGGAGCTTAAATCCCTTGCAACATAAAAAACGTGCTTTTAATTTCCCATTCGTACAGAAAATATCGTGCATTTCAATAAAATTATGAAATTTTAGAGACCCCATGGAATATCAAGTTGTGATAGGATTTAAAAGTCTTATTCTGGTTTATTGAATGTTTTCATTATGCAGATTATTTTCAATTCACTACAATAATAAAATTGTAGGAGCTTAAATCCCTTGCAACATAAAAAACGTGCTTTTAATTTCCCATTCGTGCAGAAAATATCGTGCATTTCAATAAAATTATGAAATTTTAGAGACCCCATGGAATATCAAGTTGTGATAGGATTGAAATGACACTTACTTGCTTATTTAATATTCATATTATCCCATTCAGTCATAACTGCTTCATTAAAACAATTAACATCTCCGAAAAATTCACTCAGTATCGATCCATTCACTCACTTCATGAAATTTTAGCCCCCTGTAACATGCTCCATAGTTCACCGAACATTCACTAAAATTAATATACTAAGCATCAGTTTTGCAAAATACTTATCATTTTAATAACACTTATTCATTTCTCCTTTCCCCATTCCACCGAAAAACATTTCCCATTCAAATTCCCACTAAAAGATATCCTCCGTAGTTACAATCTTATTAACTATTCTTAGCGCAGTGGATAGCGAGCTACGCTACGAATCTACTGGTCTTGGGTTCGATCTCCAGCCCTTCCCTGCGAATCTTATCCTTTTAAATTTAGAACTTTAAAAAAATCCGGATAGATGGCGCCACTCCAATCTTCAAACCTCCCAATATTCTTTCAGATTCCTCATGACAGCTCAACGTTCAAGGTTACCTCATGACGTCATCGTCTAAAGTTTCAACTCCCTCGCCTAGATTAGTCTCGTTATCAGTCCAGCTTAACTATTCCAATACTTCCTCGGCCCAAAGTTCAAATCACTCGTCCAAAAATTTCCTCATTACGTCATCGATCCAAAGATCATACGATAAGATTAACGATCCAAATATTTCTTCACTATGCCATCGGTCCAAAAGTCACTTCCTCCTCATGACGTCATCGGCAGGAGCAGTCGCTGCTCCTGCTAAGGTGGGACCCCCATTTTATATCTACTGACATATCTCAGAATTCAATATAACTCGTATCATGTCGAGTGCTCTCTTACTGAACGACCTTTTATGTACGCTCCGTAGAAACTTCTAGAATGTGCTCGTATCTCCTAGAATATTCATTATTTCGGGAAGTTTTCTTGAACCTTTGAAAAGTTACTGTGCCGTCAAATCAGGCGGCCCTGCCACGAATGTTCAGATATAACAAACCTGCATCGACATAGTGGAAATAGATGTCTGTGAAGTTGTTTTTCCCCATCCGGTTCTCAAAGGAACCTTCAATCCCTAGTAGCATTTAATATTGGTCCAATATTGTATATCTTGGTATTGCATTGGAAATATTTTCAATTCCCAATGGGCTAATTGGGGTTACATTAGCTTCCAATATTGGCTAATATTTTATATCTTGGTATTGCATTGGAAATATTTTCAATGTAATCCCAATGGGCTAATTGGGGGTTGCATTAGCTTCCAATATTGGCTAATACTTTATAGCTTGGTGTTGCATTGGAAATATTTTCAATGTAATCCCAATGGGCTGATTGGGGTTACATTAGCTTCCAATATTGACTGATATTTTTCCAATATTTTAAGCCAATATTGGGCCAATTCCATCAAAATGTCCACTTTTTCATAGTAGTCCAATATTGGAGCCAATTAAAAGTCGATATTGGATTGCTACTAGGGATGAAGCCATTTTACATATTCGCAACAATATGTTATATTGTGTACAAAACTATTGGGTGCTTTTTTTTTTCTTCTTTAATTTTCATTAGTTGTTTATTTCAGTTATGCAGCTGTGCTACACAGCTATATTGCATGAGTTTGACCCTCGCTCACGGTGGTGGATGGATCATTTTACAATAATGATGCATATTTTCTTTATTCACAGTCCCAACTGCTCCCAAAAAATTGTGGTTGGATTCCAAGTCTGCTACGGGTATTGTGATACGCTGGAACATTCCCGATCCACCCAACGGTCCTTCATCAAAACTGAAGTATGAAGTCGCAGAATTGAAACACTCTTCTTTCGCTCTGGGACTAACGAATGAGACCCGCTTCGAAGATGCAGACCTTGCTCCTTTCACTCATTACGAATACGCGGTGTCTGCTATATCTGACGTGGGACGCAGTGATTGGTCAAACAGCCTGAAGGTACAGACGGACGTCAGTAGTAAGTACCTAGTGATTACCATAAGTAGGCTTACTATACGTTCTCTTGTGACCGGAATTGTCCCAGTTTAAAGGTACGTCCCAAAATCCCGTCCGGTTTATCATTTTGTCCCGTTTTAAAATTTATCTTTTGGAATAAAGTTTTGGCGGGAAATAATAAATTTTATGAATAAGGAATCGTTACATTACGTTGATTGCAGTTAAAACAGCTGCAGAAAAAATTAATAAATGCTGTTATAATCTTAAATGAATTATTTGGTAATGTGGTGATTGCTAAGAAATTGTAGTCTTCGGACTGCGACACATGGAAAATAATGAAAATGAACTGTGAAGAAACCAGTGCCGGCTCGCGTATAGGCACTGTGGCACTGCGGGAACAACAGTGCTCTCTCTCCCTCGCAGCATCGCTTGCAGCTTCCTATGTGCGCATAGGAAGCTGCAAGCGATGTTGCGAGGGAGAGAGAGCAATGTTGTTCCCGCAGTGCCACAGTGCCTATACGCGAGCCGCCACTGGAAGAAACAAAACTGTAAAGATTCAAATTTTAAAGAATTTCATGAATCAAAAAATGTTAATACCGAATTTTAACTGAGTTTTGCAGTCTATTATTTGTCTCCGCTCCTGTAGAAAGGGTGTTCTGCATTATGGACAATGTTCGGTCTGGAAAATGAAGTGGACTTGCTGAATTAACTAGATCTAGTGCAGGTGTAATGTAAAATTTAATGCTTTGTGAAATCTGGGTCTGGAATATTCAAACTTTTAAGGAAAAAAATTGAAAACGACAAGGATTCAAGTAAAAAGATTATACTAGCAACACGTATACGAATGGTCAAAATCAAAAGATTAATACCTTATGTATCAGGTTTCAATTTTGTCTTGCTGTATTCAATCTTAAATATATAGTTCATTTAGTTATTTTATAATTTTTTAGTTATTTTATATTTTAGTTATTTTATATGTATTTTGTCCCTGTTTGGAAAATAATTTATATGGTAAGCCTAGCCATGAGCGTTGTTTGAACCATTTTTCTTCATGTGTAGGTTAGCACGCAACGTTTGTGAGAATGCGCATTTTTCTTTTTACTTTTTAAACTTTGTTTTTTTTCAATTATTTATATTTTTTTCAAAAATATTCATATTTTTCAGAAATTTCATTTTAAATAATTTTAAAACAGGTCCATATTATGCTATCCTGTTTGAAATGTAATTAAAATCACGCCGATGTCCCGGAATGCTATGATGGAATATTTTTCAAAACGCATATCTTCTTGCTGCATGCCTTTATTTCGCTGTTGGAACAATTCTTGCATTCACCTTTGTTCGAAACGAAATGTGTAATCCATTTCTGACAATTGCTGACAATCCATTGCTTCATGCACTTGTTCCACCCTACGGTTGAGATGCTGCTTTGTACATATGCATCTTTATTACTCTACAGTAGTGTTTCTCAACTGCCAGGCCCTGACATCTATTGTACCGGGCCGAGAGAGATTCTCTTGGAATTTGCTGCTTTAGTTTTCTAAGCATCTTTTTATGAATAAATATTTCATAGCGGAAATATTCTAAGGGAAATAATATTCATAAATATGTCAAAAAGCTCAAAACTAGAAAGCCTCAATAACATCTGTGTGGCAAATGCCAGTAACCAAGTCGCATTTAAATTTTAGTATGAATAAGAGACTGCTCAGCTGACTTCTATGGTGAATTACAAAGGATAAATATTTTTCTCCTTTTTTCAAATCAACATCAGTAAAATCAATTTAATAATACAATTATCCATTTTATATTTGAATAATATTACGAATTTTTGGTGATCAAAATCGGATATGTCAATGAAAATCCGCACATATTAATTGAATTATATTAGACAATATGCTTCACGATTTCATGAGTCCAGTCATTAATAACTTATTGAAACGTGATTTTATATTTGTCAACATGCCACAGAGTATATACATATATATTCTAATACTCTTTATGGTTATGCCATAATTAATTATTAATACTTATGTTAGTTTAATGTATGACCTTAAAAATGAATTAGTAAGGTATTTACGCGTAAGTTTGTTGGGACCCGGCCATGCTCAAATAATGAAAGAACTTACCCGACCACTGTCTCACAAATGTTGAGCACTGCTCTGTAGTACACACCACACATACACATACTGAACACGTATTTAAACAAAATTCATTTCACATGATTAAAACTGCTCATAGATTGTTGCAAAATAAGCTTTTACGCACTATGGATTACAAGGGCGCTGTAGCCCTGTGGTTAGCGCGCGGGAATTGCACTCGGTAAGCCCGGGTTCGAAAAAAAAAAAGTTCCAAAACTGCCTCCGTGTTCAAGCGGAGTACGATCACGTTAAACATATGGGTCCGTAAGTCCTTCGGAGAGGTTGGTGGTAGGGGAACGGTCCCTGTGGATGCCTCCCCCACTGAGTTCCGGTCTAAATTGGGTGGCAGTTTCCGACCGTCCAAACAGTTACCTTACACCTTTCTGGTAGGTCGGACGGTCTGGGTTTCAACAACAGCACTATGGATTACAGATTGGCTGGCTATTATCCTTATGATATGCATACGAGTGATCTCAGACAAAAATATAATTTAATGTCTCTTGAAAAAAAAAAAGAAAATGGTCCTACCTCTTGTTTTATTATAAAGTCTTAAATAACATTATTGATTGCCCCACTCAACTTTCTTCCCTGGAATTTCATATACCTGTAAATAATACCAAGAAAAAAACTTTGTTTCACAATACTACTGTTAAACACAATTACATGAAATGCAATTCTATCTATAAATTTGTTGATCTATATAATACCTATTGTACTGATATTGATATATTTAATTTGACTCCTGCCTGTCTTAAAAAAGCCTGTTTAGGTGTGCTTGACATGTATACTACTTAGTATTATTGTATTTTATGTTCTGTTCTTTTTATATTTGTGTGGCTACTGTAACTGGATTTCATCTGTAGAGCCATGTAAATTGAATAAAATAAAATAAAAATAAAAATAAAATAAAACTAAAATAAATATTCAAATTCTATTGCGAAAGCGAAGTTATGCAGATAGCAAATAGTCATCTCCAATAGGTCACCACAAATTAAACAGTTTCAATTTCAATATCAATTATTAGGTGAAAATCACATTCTTTTACATCACTTCCTGGGAGCACCTGCTTAAGTGATTAAGTGGTAGAAAAACAGGGGTGATAAATACGCCCATCAGAAGTTGCAGCATTCGTAATTACAATTTTATCTTTTCGAAAGTCAACTGTTTGACTTTGCGAATACCTACATTTCTTCACGACAAAACACAGTCTGAATAACGTTAAAAAATCGCCATTTCTTTTCAGCTTGACTCATATTATCACCAGAGGGGGCTAAGCCCCCAAGATGTATACTCAGCCCCCTAATAATTTTTAGTAGTGATGTGAAATTTCATATAAAATGTCATTCAAATTTTGCATAAAACATTTCTTTGAGATTATTTTATAAATTGCATTGTTTTAAAGATTTTTTTAATTTAGCTGAATTTGTGATTATACAAATGATCCACTTATTTACATATTTAATTTAAAAATATTTTTAAAATATAGCAATAGTATTTAGAATACTTTTGTATTATTGCTGGCTTCACTGTTATACAAAGTCAAAATCAACTGATAAGTAGTTAATATTAAACATTAACTTGCGTTAACGTTCAGAATGTTTCTAGAAATCATTAATAGCTTTATTACTAGTTAATGCTTACATTAAAGTCAATTGTAATTACTATATATTAATATTGATGTATAGTAGCTATATGGATATAAATAATCAGCTCCTAGCTTGCAAATATAAATATGCAATTATTTGCTCATTATTTATATGAATTAAAATATATAATGGTAACCATTATGGTTTATAAATGCTAATGATTAATCGTGTTTTTGGTGAGCCCCTTCTTTAAGACTGTTGAGTCCTCCTTGAAAATCCCTCCAGGCACCTCTTCAATTTTTTCTCTAGCTACGACCTTGATTATCACCAATTCTTTCCGATGTGCTCCCTGTATAAATTGTATAACATTACTGCATAAACTGTGTAAACTTGTTGTATGAACTACGTAAACTAACTGTATCAATTTTATAAATATAATTCCTGCAATTTGAGAGTTGTAACTATTAATCTTTTGCTTACAGGTGGGACAGCGTCCATCCCAAACGAAGAACCTCTCAAAAAGACAGGTATTTGACATACCCTATCTCAAACAATTCTATCCTCCTTTGCAGGCATTCGAACCCCTTTGCATCCTCCTTTGCAGGTATTGGCGTGGACGCCAATGCCTGTAAAGGCGGATGCAAAGGGGGCCTGCAAAGGGGGTTCGAATGCCTGCAGAAGGGGATCGAATTGTTTGAGATAGGGTATGTCAAATACCTGTCTTTTTGAGAGGTTCTTCGTTTGGAATGGACGCTGTTCCATCCGTAAGGAAATAGGGTAACCGTATATTGTGTTCGTAGCTCCAAGTGAACCACAGGACCTGCAAGAAGTAGTTTCAAGTACCAGTATACTTTTGAGGTGGAAAGTTCCGCAGCAGATGAATGGACCGCACGTTAGCTACATGTAAGTGAATTTTTGCTCTTTCCTTCATAATGGGAAACTCCAGAATATTTCGGAGCTTTTCTTTACCTTTTTTCAGTTAACAATATGACTCCTTCAAATCATGTGCGGAAATTATTCTTTGCTGAAATAAACAAAATATCAATCATGCACAAAACATTGATTATGAAACACTTTCAAACTGAAATGCAATTTTATTTAAACATCTCTAAAATGCGATGCATTCAGCTATGATATTTTTTAAATTATCACAGTACTACAGTAGTTTATTATACTTGAAACTTAAAACTTCAACGAAAAAGATAATACTAGTTGCACAAAATAAGCTTTATTCAAATGACGTCATTGAAATTTAAACCGTCTGCCTCTCTTTGTAAAATCAATTAACATTTCATTCATATCACTCATATTCTAAACTCCAGAGCTAAATAATTTTGCGTGAAAAACATTCAATGATTCTTATACAACTCACCTTACAAGCGCTTGATTTATTTACATTCTGCTTGCGTTAAAATGAGGCTTCGTTGTAGAAATAATCAAAGTTTAGTAAACATTTAAGGTAAAGAAGAAGCAAAAATAGAACGCAAACATAAGGTTAAATTATATTGCAAAAATAAATCGGTTTTATGAAGAATGCAACAATTAAACAATTTTTAAACATCACGATCTTTACACAGCGGGAAAAAAATGGATGTTATATTTTATTTCGCAATGGGTCACGTGATATCTTTATATAACATGAGTATAATTATTATTTCAATTTTTATTTAAAACCTATTCAACTCCTTTTGCTGAAAATTATTTCACACAATTTATATGATAATTCACTGTACTTTTGTTTATTCAACCCTGGTTAAATTCGAAACTATTCGGGTGATATCATTTATTTTCATTCCCATATGTCACACAGACTGTCTCAACAACATACTAAAATTTCAATTTTATAAAGTCAATTTTAAAGTAGTTATCGTGCGAACAGACAGTCAGACTGAATGACCAAAGTCATAAACACTTTTCAACTGTGTTGGAAAGTTTTAAAAATGTTATTAAAGATACAAGTATAGAGAAATGAAAGATTTATTTGACTTAACATAAAAAATACAAAAATACTTCAATATTTTCCCAACTTTAAGATTGTGTGTGTGTGTGCATATATATATGTGTGTGTGTGTGTGTGTATGTGTATATACACATATATATATATGTATATATATATATATATATATATATATATATATATATATATATATATATATATATATACATATACAGGGTGTATATAAACTGATGGTTAGAACTGTAAGGGATTATAGAACTCACCAAAACAAACAACTTTCACAATACAATGTGGGGTCGGAAAGTAACCGGCGAGCCGCGAGAGGGCGCTTTCTCTGAAGTGGATGAAACGTCGCATAAAAATGGAGAACACAGCAAATCCGCATGCTACACGTTTCAGATGCCCCCAGCAAAGGTTCTCTGTGAATGTATCGGCAGGGATTATCCACGACCAATTAATTAGCCCGTATCTGTTACCAGACCGCTTAGACGGACAAAAGTATCTCCCCTTCCTCCAGCAGGTACTGCCAGATTTACTACGTCGACCCTACGTCTACCCATCGCGGCCAAGCGCCGTGAGATAGTGGAAAGTACCACTGGTGGTATGGAAGAGGCTGAAGCACGTTGGATAGCGGATAATGATGCCGTTGGGACAGTTCGAGCCTGTCACACAATCATCCGATTTTGCCTCGCATTCGTGCACCTGCGCCTTCCAGAGTCGTCATTCCGCTGATGAGTTCCTTGTAGCAACAATTGCTGCCCGCACTTTTGCACCATTCAGTGCAGTGTTTCGGCCTATTGCACCGTATGACCAGCAGCTTCACGCATGCCGACTATACGACCACGTTCTAACTCGTCTAATTGCTTATGAAGTCATCGGCAACGTCGTAATAGCTTGGATGTGTCTCCACGAAACAGCAACGCCGATGACGAGCAAAAATAGACCGTCCACATTTTTAACCTGTTTTATAGGATGCTAGTTGCGCAGTAGAAGCGAATGCCAACACTATGACCGAAGCCAACACTCATTGGCCTTGCAAATTTAATCATTTGCATACGTGGTATAAAGGAATTTGCATGCGAAATTTCGAGATGATCACATTATTTTTTAGGAGTGCTTCGTTTTTTCTGCAAAAGAGTGTATATATATATATATATATATATATACGATTTATATATATATATATATATATATAGGGCACCCTGTATATATATATGCAGGGTGTACCAAAAACATTGACCTCGGCTTTTATTTCTTAAATATTGATCTTAGACATATATAACAAATTACGTAAGTAAATTAATTTGCTTGAAAAAGGTACGGAATTTTATAAAATCGATTAAAATTTTCAAGGGAATTAAATTTTAAGAAATACAAAATTTAAATTTCTATACGGCCCCCGTACAAAAACATTTTCAATGAGTAAAGTGTGCCCTATACACTAATAAGGTGATGTACAAAATTTCAGCATTTTATCATAAAAAGTCCCAGATATATGAAAAGACAAAAATGCTGACTTAAACCGTTTTTCGATGCATCAACATATGTCCTCAGATGGGAAAAATCATGTCAGCAGATCGCGTTTCAGGGGCGATACACAAATTACGAAAGAAAACATTGATTACATAAATAAATAATAATTTTGCTATTTATTGGTACAAAAGTATCTACACAGTGTAGTATTAATAACTTTACACAAAGATTGCAAAACTTGTTCAAAATGTTTTCCATCCATGTCTATACAGAGCTGCATTCGCCTGATAACACTTCTGTGCACTCGATCAAGTTCTCGTTCGGTGATGTCACGACAACCATCTTGAATGAGTTGTTGCAACTCTGCTTTATTTAAGAAAGATGACAGATAAACAGTTGTGTTTAAACGACCCCCACAAATAAAAATTCATAGGCGTTAAATCAGGTGATCTAGGGGGAAATTCGACTGGCCCATGCAAGTCTTGTTTAAAACAGTTTTTGTCAGTCCGAATTATATTTGTCAGGAAAAAGGGATTCGCATGTTCCTGATTTAGAGCCCAATTACAAAAATCAAGACGACGTTCATAATATGTTGGCTCCTGTTCTTGCACGCCATGAATGTTAACCGGATGCCATTTATTGAGTCACGGTATTCTCCACACTGTTGCATGTGGTACGTCCATTTCTGAAACAGCGGTACGAACACTACTATGTACTATAGACATAAATAATAAGTTACAAAGTTGAGTAAAAAAAGGTACAGAATTTTATGAAATAGATAAAATATTTCAGAGGATTAAATTTGAAGAAATACAAAATTTAAATATTTATACGGCCCCCGTACAAAAACATTTCCAATGAATAAAATGTACCCCATACACTAATAATGCGATGTACAATATTTTAGCATTTTATCATAAAAAGTCCCAGAGATATATTTAAACAAATTTGGTGAGGGATTAATCGTAAACTGAAATGTAAATGTTTACAGCAAGAGTGTAAATGACGCAACGCAGGAATGCATCATAGACTAATAATATGTGTCTCTTATATTTAGATTTATTTACAATTTTTCAAAACTATGCTTCCTGAAAAATACTTTAAAATTTTACATGATTAATTACAGTATAAAACTTGGAAATGGTACAATCAAAATTAACATTAAAACAACTTAGAAATGTATGCATATGCAAATATCATATGAGAAAGTTGTTTCTGCTCTGCCATTGATCAATCGCCTCGCTTACGCAAGTGTAGAGCGCGCAGCCCGCCAGTCTGAGCGACCTTTAAGTTCTTCACATTTCTGCTACATTTTGAGAGTGTAGTTAGCCTGTACCGACAATATGTCGCAATACAGCAACGAAGAACTTTTTGAAATGCTTATGCTGTACAGTTTATGCAATCGCAATGCTAACGAAACTGCACGGAAATAACGACGTACTTTTCCCAATTCTCGACATCCCTCTGGGAGATTCATTTCCCGATTGGTGCAACAAGTACGTGAAAGATGAAGCGTACATCGTGAAGGTGGACTAGATAGGCCCAGACTAGATAGGCAACTGATGTAGAAATTGATATTTTGACTTACTTTTGCAGTCATCAACTTAGTGTTCGTACCTCTGCTTCAGAAATGAACGTACCACGTGAAACAGTATGGAGAATACCGAGACTGAATAAATGGCATCCGTTTAACATTCATGGAATGCAAGGACAGGAGCCAGCAGATTATCAACGTCGTCTAGATTTTTGTAATCGGGCTCTAAATCAGGAAGATGCAAATCCCTCTTTCCTGAAAAACGTAATTTGGACTGACGAATGCTGTTTTAAACAAGATGGATGCATAAATCCTCAAAATAAGTACTTCTGGTCTGACACAAATCCAATCGTGGTACGTGATATTCATCATCAGAAGCAATTTTCTGTGAATGTATGGTGTAGTATTTTCAGAAACCCTTTGCTTGGATACTTGCCCATACTGTATGATGGTATCTTGACGGGGAACAGATGTGTTAATGAGATTCTGAATGCGGTTAATCCTGATATTATGGATGAACTATCCCTAACAGAACTTCCACAGAACTGTCCCTAACAGAACTTTTTATGGATTCAACAGGACGGATCTCCCGTTCACCTTAGTACAGTTGTGAAACAGTTGTTAAATAACGAGTTTCCAAACAAGTGGAATCGCTTGCATGGGCCAGTCGAATTTCCCCCTAGATCGCCTGATTTAACACCTATGAATTTTTATTTGTGGGGTCGTTTACGCACAACTGTTTATCTGTCACCTACCTCCCTTAAATAAAGCATTCAAGATGGTTGTCATGACATCACCGAACAAGAAATTGATCGAGTGCACAGAAGTGCTATCAGGCGAATGCAGCTCTGTATTGGCATGGATGGAAAACATTTTGAACAAGTTTTGTAATCTTTGTTAAAGTTATTATTTCCACACAATGTAGATACTTTTGTACCAATAAATAGCAAAATTATTATTTATTTACGTAATCATTGTTTTCTTTCGTAATTTGTGTATGACCCCTGAAACGCGATCTGCCGACATAATTTTCCCCCTCTGTGAACCCATGTCGATACATTGAAAAGTGGTTTAAGTCAGCATTTTTGTCTTTTCATACCTCTGGGACTTTTTATGATAAAATGCTGAAATTTTGTACATTACCTTATTAGTGTATAGGGCACATTTTACTCATTGGAAATGTTTTTGTACGGGGACCTATAAAAATTTTAATTTTGCATTTCTTAAAACTTAATTTCCTTGAAAATTTTAATCGATTTCATAAAATTTTGTACCTTTTTTACGCAACTTTGTAATTTATTATATATGTCTAAAAACAATATTTAAGGAATAAAAGCCGAGGTCAATGTTTTGGGGACACCCTGTATATATATATATTGGGAATTTTGTTGTCTTCTAGAATTTTCTTTCTCTATTTGATGCATGTGTTTAGTTTTATCCAGTAAATTAGCAATACATTTTTGTGTGTCATACCTTCATTGTAGATATTGTTGACTTTCATATAATTTAAATTCCTTAGTTAAGTACTACCTTGATTTTCTTATGTGTTATTCCTTTATTAAGTTATATATTGTTAGAAATAGAATTTATAGCTCTCAGCCATCTTTCATATCCATTCTTACTCTATGTAGTTTTAATAAATATTGTATCCTCATTGTCGAAATTCTCATAATTTTTTAAATGGTAATGAACTTGGGATGCAGGAAGAATTTTGTTAACTTGGCTACTTTCTTTTTGATTTTGAATGATTCCTAATTGACGGAAATGTTATCAAATTGATAAAAATGACGCTAAATCAATGGAAATAACGTCTAATTGATGGAAATTCAATATCTTGGAAAGAATATAAAAATCTACTATAAGAATAGCCCATTTCTCCGTCCGTAACGCTTGAAAAAAATTTTGGTGAGATGCCACCAACTTAGCGACTTTTTTAAATGTTTCCAAGTTGAATAAATTGTTGTAAAATTGATAAAATGAGTATTAATCCGAAGTAATGTTTTGAATTTTTTTTTAATTCCGTTATATGACCGGCATACCTTCTAGTATATAAGAAATGCGCTTCTCTCCGTCTTTCTGTAACGCTTGGCGATATATTTGGCGAACTTTTTAAATAATCCAGCGAAATATCGCAAACGGCAATATTTCGCCCCAAATTGATAAAAATTTCCTCAAAATTATAAAAATGACGCCAAGTTAACGAAAATGCCGCTAAATTATTGAATTAATTATTAAAATATTTTAATATATGGACTATATTACTCATTGATGATGCTATCCATATTGATAGTTGTCAGTTTAGAGTTGCGTAAAATTTAAGTTTATTAGGTGCTTCGAAATAGGTTTACATGTTGTCATCCGGAAAAGCGCCAAATGTCCAATTCAACGTTACTGTGCCGTGGATATTATATATCATATTTTTACTGTGAAAAAAGTAACTTCATTGTACAAGTATAAGGAAAGTCATGTGCTTCCCACATCAGATTATTTTCATCTTGGAGGATGAACTGGCTGGAGATGAAAACAACAGAAGCTAGCTCTTTTGTTAACACTTTACAACAAAGTTGAAAAATGTTTATGACTTTGTTCATTCTGTCTGTCTGTCTGTCTGTCTGTCCGTTAGCACGATAACTGCCGTAAAAATGGTTTTATCAAAATGAAATTTTAGTATGTTGTTCAGACGGTCTGTAGGACCTATGGGAATATAAATGAATAATATCACCCAATTAGTTTTGGATTGAACCCGGGTTGAAAAAATGAAATACATTGAGCCCTATGGGACCTAATTTTTCAAACATTTTTTAAGCAAATTTAAAATTCACAAATTGCTTCGAAAATTTTAGGTAATATTCAAATTATTCCATAAAATATATAAAAAAAATTCAGCGAAATATATTCAGTAGTTTTTTAAATAAAATTAAAATAATAATTACACCTCTTATATATGAAACGATCACGTGACCATGATGTGAAAAGATCACATGACCCACTTCAAAATGATATATGGCATCCATCTTGTCTCAAAATCGTGATTTTTTTTAAGTTCTTTTTAATTCATATTGAGTGTTATATCCGACCTAAAACCACTTTATTTTTGCTTAAATTATGTGCATCTACATACTGAAACAACGCAATTGCAATATATTTGAGTTTAAATGATCATCCAAATTTGATTATTTCTGCAACGAAGTCTATTTTTCACGTATGTATAATGTAAACAGCAAAATATGTAGAATGAGTTGTATTAGAATTGCTGTATTTCTTTAACACAAATTATTTAGCCCATGGAGTCTGCATAGCTGATATGAATGAAATATTCATTGATTTTACAAAGAGAAGGACAATTTTTTTCGATGAAGTTTTAAGCATGGAGTTTAATGACTTGTAGCTCCATGGTCTTAATTTTTAAATAAAATAAATTATTATAGTATTGTGATGAATGAAATGAATGGGAAAATGTTATGAATAAAATGCTGTTTCTATAGAAAGATCCAGGAGTGTTATTTTTTCTATGATGTCATTTGAATGCATTTCAGTTGTTTTCGATGAAGTTTTCAAATATAATAAATTATCGTAGCATTATGATAATTTTAAAAATATTACCGAGGAATATATCGCATTTTAGAGATGTTTAAACTAGGCAATTTATATTTCAATGCCGTCCGTCATTTGAATGAAGCTCATTTTTTTCGATGAAGGTTTAAGTTTTCAAATATAATAAATTAATGTAGTATTGTGAAAATCTTTAAAATATTACCGAGGAATGTATTGCAGTTTAGACTTGTTTAAATAAAATTGCATTGAAGTTGGAAAGTGTTTCATAATCAATACTTTAAGCATGATTATTATAGAATGTCACGATCTGTTGTTTCCCGCATTCCGTATTCTAAACAAATCTGTTTTCTCGTCGAACTTTTATTGATTTCATTAGCAATTTCAAATTTTTGACTCATTGTTAAGCTTTAATAAGCTCTTTTGAGACCTTATATTTTAGCAATTTAGAGACCTTGGCGATTTAGAGACATTACATTTTAACGATTTAGATACTTAATCGGTTCAGAAACCTTACATTATCAAGGTCGTGATCGGGAGTGAGTGGAATAGTCAGTATAATCGGGAGTTGACTGTATAGTATATATACGTTGTATGTAAAAATAATGACTCTAATCCAAATCAATCTATTTATAAATTTGAAATTCTACTCGTATTTATTCATGTTTCAATAAAGCAATTTTCTTAATTGATATTCCGAAACAAATCTGTTACTGTCGTAGAAATCTGGTGAATGTACTCATAATGATCGTTATGGCAAAAACTGAATAGAAAAGACTTCCGTGGCTTACGGTGTACTCGGGTTAGCTGTACGTGAAAATACAGATGGTTTTCAGCAGCGCCAGAATCGATAGAAATACTGAAATATAACTCTAATGGTAAAAAGTAGAGATGGACGAATTACACTTTTCTTAAATTCGAATATCAACCAGGCCCCGAATATTCGAGTACCCCAAATACTTATTTCAAATTATTAATAAATTATACTTACATTTATTATATATTATTTATTAGTTATTAATAAATAAATTAATAAAGAAACTAAATATTGTTATAAAATCACATTAATTCAGAAATGAAACTTTTTATTTTAGGTTCTCTTAGCTACAGTGATCGAATAATTGTAAATACTTCTCACCTATTGCAGATTTTTATTTAAAAAAAACAGACATTTGAACACTTTTAGGATTTAGCTTGCTGTTATTTTGTTCCAAATGAAACCAGAGGAACTGAAAAGTTGCTATTAAAAAGAAACTGTTGAAGGCAACGTGATTACATACTTCAAGGATAATTCCTTTCAGTGATGATGCATACTGTTCTTTTTTCAGTAGTCGAAAATATTTCTACGGTATAAGCAAACTTTCGTTTAGGTACTTTCGAATTTCTTCTTCTGAAATATCCTAACTTTTTATTCCTAAACCTGCGCGAAAAGTAATATAGCACCTGAATCATTGCGAGATATTCGAGGAATTAGAATTTCTTGTAGAGACGTTATATTCGAAATCTCGAATACTTTTCAACATATGCGGATAGAATATACATTACCGTAAGTACTGAAAAGTGTATGCTTTCAGTATATACTTTTCAGTATTTGTGGATAGAATTCGTCCATTTCTACTAGCATAAAAGCATAATCAGACAATTTCATAGAATTCATATCAATCTAATGGCAAGATCAGACGTGGCATCATATGAAATTTATCGATTGGTAAATCAACCACAGACTTTATCAGTTACGACTTAGAGGGATCCGGATACAAAATGTTATTTTGTTTTATTTTGGGGGGTTTTGAAATGATTTTTTTTTTCTGAAATGTGCGTCTTTAAAGATTGTGCGTCTTTAAAAATGTGCGTCTTTAAAGACTATATTTATGAAAATTTCTGAAATAATTTAAAAAGTCATGTTAATAAACTTAAATTTTAAAAATATTTATATTTTGATATACCTGTTGAACTAATTTCTCAATTTGCATCATTTTTTTCACTTTCATGTACTTAAAGTGTTTCATTTGAATTTGTCTTCATGATTTAGAAAAATATTATTTTCCACATTTTTAATAATTTTAAAAGTAAAAAAAAATCCTTTTTTAGGGGTTATGTTTCCTTTAAAGCGAATATTTTCAAAATGTTGACTCAAAATCAAAAATCCTGAAGACAATTTATTGAAAATAAAACAAAAGAACTCTGTACAAAATTTCTTACGTGTACCTTAAAAGGAATTTTATATATATATATATCATTTGGCACATTATGAAAAAATTCCATTCCGAGATAAATAGACTTATTATTATGAGTATCCGCCTTTCAACAATACAAATAGTACAACATAAAAACGGTTACATAAGCTTATGTAATCATCATAGAACCATGCGGTTTGCATTATTTAGTAAAAATATCTCTATAATATTATTTTATGTTAAGAAAATAAAAATGTGTTTTCTTTTATAATTTTTTTTATCTCTGATTCTCTTAAGATTGTATAGACTCAAAAGCTATCTTTACAGTATAAGGTGGAGTAAAATGACGGAAGAACCTAATGAAAATGGGGACAAGAACTCAAGTGATACTACACCATGGTTCATTGAAGCTGAGGTCAATGGGACTACATATGACATCGAGGAGTTGGATCCCTACAGCAGGTACAACGTGGAGGTGTGCGCAGTCTCGTCTGCAGGAATAGGCAAATGTACAATTCCCCGAATTATACGAACGGCTGCTGGCAGTAAGTAGATTTTTATTTAATTATTTATTTTGCTTAAGAATCGAATTTCGGAAACTATTTCCCCCACTTCACTGAGTGGTGTAAATAAATAAGGGTTAATAGTTTGTAAAACGTCCTTGAATAAAGCAGGCATATGTCAGTAAGGTCACGATAATTATTTTGAGGGTGTCATAATCCCTTTTTTCAGACCAAATGAACACGAAACATAGTATGCGCCCTTAGCCACTGCCAAGGCGCATAATGTTCTAATCATTCATTTAACCTGAAGAAAAAGGCTTCTAACGCCTTTTTTAGCACACAATAGGACCTCCTATCTTGCATCTTTTTAAAGACTCATTTACGCATATTTAATCCAACGATTTCTTATATTTTGTATAATTCTGCATTTTATCATTAGTCATTAGTGTATCAGTTACCATTACAACGTTTTTAGCTATGAATGAAATTTTTATCGGATTGTAGTTGGGCATATTGAGATCATGATACTTTAATTCCCACAGTACGCTATCTATATGATTTGGTGGTTTTAATGTAGGCTCTGTAGCATTTTATTTTTTTTTTTTTGGGGGGGGGGGGGGTTCTAAGAGATTCAGTATTTTGTGATATCAAAAGGGCTTAATGGACCTCAGCCTAAAAGCATTTGCATAATCCTTTTTATCCTGCTTGAGCTATAACTATTTACATTTAGGCATTAATCACTCTTGACGATGCCAATGCTATCGCTAGATACAGACTTAGAGTGAAACCTATAGGATTGGACCATCAGGTCTGTGTAATAAATACGAATAGGGAGATCACCAAGACAATTGTCAGACTAAGAACTGGACACCTAGGTGGTATGAAAATTAATGCAGATGGTACCAGAACCTACAAATACTGTAGAAACTGCCCAGGTGAAGAACTTACACTGGAACACATATTTGACTGTCCAGCAATACTTGCGACTTTGCAAAGCATTGGAGAATTCCCTTTCCAAGGAGAACTCTATAATGAGAAGATTGTGGATCTCGCTAAGCAGTAATATCTGCACATGGTTCTATTTGACTTCACATGGACACGACACCAACCAACCAACCAGCCATTTAGGCATTAGATAGAAAAAACTATGTTTATATAACCAGACTGTATTATCTATCCATTGGAACAAGGTAGTTTCGGTCGATGAAACATTTTATATCATAAACAAAGGTCTTCAACATATTATTGATCTGGGGATCCAACATTCTATACCAAAAGCTAAAATATTATATAGCAAAATATAACGTAATGAATTCATATTTATTTTTTAACTTGTAAAAAGGATATAAATAAATTGTCGGATAATCGATTCTTCAGATTACCAATTTTCGGATTTGTAACGTTCTGCTGCATTTATTATTCAGATGGGACGGACTTTTTATGAAAGTTCGTTTGGGATTTCAAAAACCATCAAGACTGTGAAGTCACTCAAGCTACCACTAGGTCAATCCATAAATTTGAAGAAAAGTGCATGGTATAACTGACTTCATAGGTCGCCATAGATTTTCCATATAGCATATGCTTTCCATATAGCATATGCTTTCCACATAGCATATGCTTTCCATATAGCATATGCTTTCCATATAGCATACGCAACAGGCTTTCTGGCTGTCAGTTTAGTTATTGGTGGAATTTTTTTTTGCCATACTAATGTTTTTAATAAACCGTTTTTCTTGGAAAAATGTATTTCTCAGTAACTGCTAAAGATAGAGATTAGATACGTATTCATATAGATTCAGCATCAAATTCTGAAGGAGGTAGAGGAGATTTCACTAAATACTTTCGCTTCTGGCAATTTGTCCATTTAAAATTCAAAACATTTTATTTTGTTTGAAACATATATTTCTCAAGATTGGCTAAAGATAGAGATTAGTTGATAACTGATATGAATTTAACATGAAATTTTGGAGGAGGTGAAGAGGTTTACAAAGGATTTCCACTTCCGATTCCTTTACCATTTCTGGTTAACAAAAATTTCTTGAATCATTTATTAAAATTGGCCATAGATAGAGATAAGTTAATGACTGATATGAATTCATCATCAAATTCTGGAGGAAGTTCAGGGTTCACTAAGAATACTCATTTCCGGTTCATAGATTTCCCTTGAAACATCTATTTCTCAGGATTTTTTATAGATAGAGATTTGAGAATGACCTATGTGAATTCAGCATTAAATTTCCGAAGAGGCCAGAGTAGGGGTTTATGAAGGATTTCCATACCCACTTCCGATGTTTTTTATAATTCGTATGACTGTACGAAATAAGTATCCAAAATAAAATAAAATAGTTTCATCAGAAATAAAGTATACACACCGTTTGACACTTTAAGAAGACTGCTTCATAATTTTCTTATTGCCTATTCAATGTTGTAGAGAACTAAACCAGTCCACCAAATATAGTCATTGCATGATTTAAACTGCATGCATGTATCGCAAATTTCTTGGACTGCATTTTTTGTACTTTTGAGTATATCTTATTTTCTATATTATCATGAATTGACATTTCTTCAATTGAAGTATTAATTCTTCTGTTCCCCATTATATGATTTCCTTAGTTCCTCAAGCGGTGTCAATGCTGGAGGTGAAACATGTGCAGCCGACAAACCTGACCCTACATTGGCGTCCTCCTACCCAAACAAATGGACTTCTGGAGAAATATATTGTTCGCTGGGGAATTACTGGCACGGACGGTTCCGAAGTCCAAACGAAAGACAAATATTACGATGCACTAGGTCTTCGACCTTATACAGAGTATTTCTTTGGAGTTGCGGCCGAGACACAAGCAGGCACGGGGCCATTCAGCACCGTCTATATGAAGACATTAATCTCAAGTGAGTATTTACTTTCCCTACATGCAATTGATGTCTGGTAATGGTTTTAATATTATTGCATTTTGTACAATTGAAGTACATGTGCTCTATGTCTTGTTGTGTTTGTTTTCGATTATGGCTAAGTACGTTTATTTTGTACTTTACTTTTGGAAGAGTTTTGAATTTCCGATTGAAATTCTTTTGTATATATGTAGCTGCTCCTTCCCCTTTTATGACTTGTTTGATGATTTATGATGTTTTACATGTTCATAAGGCGAATGGCCACCTTATTGTTGACCACTGTGGCGTGATCTTCCTGTTATCTTTTTTGCGAACTTATGGCTCTTGACAGAGGGATTGTGCGACGTTGGCCGTTTGGACCTCGCTTGTTACGAATCTGATTTCTGGCAGTTCGATCGTTCGTTACCTTATGTAAGAGCAAGTTGTTCCATTGTTTTTATTTTTGCTTGAGTTAATAAAATTGTTAGGGTTCCAGTCAGAGGATGACCCTTAATTGATTGCAGAAAATTGGTTGGCTCTTGCGTCCCTCGCTTTTTGTGCTCGTGTCGGGGTTGCCTCGGGATCTTTTTACGGTGACTGCTGGTGGTCCATGGTTGCCTGGTGGTCGTTCCGGTGGGGTGATTCCTGCCGTTGACGGCTCGCCAAGTACGTGCACGGAATGTCCCAGGTTCACTATCGCAGCAGCGGAATATCTATTTCCGGATACCTTCGGGTAGGGCGGTGATTTTTTAAGGTTTCCCTACATGCAAAATCAAATTGTGTGACCGTTTTGTTATAATATAGGATAATCAAAAAGTTGCACACATCTAATTTGAAAATCGGTCGTGAATAAGAAAATTGTTATAAAAAGTACAGCTTGAAGTTCAGCAGGCAGAATCTATATCATGTAGCAAAGTGGGACGAATTGAATAAGGGATAAATTTACAGCCCAAACTGCTAGAGACAGAAGCTCAAAAGGTTGCATACATTTGGGATTTTACATATTAGTAGTAAGAAAATTCTAAAATATTTCAATTTAATAAAAAAAAATTATAAATCTCAAATTTTTTGTTGCAACATTCTTTCATCTATAACAAGAGACCGGCTGAACACACAAAATTCGTTTGTATATCATCCTGGTCAATGAAAAATATATTCTAAATTTTCTTAATCAGTTGCAATGGTGTACAATTAACTGCTCTTGAAACATTTGAATTTATATTTGTACCGGAATGTTTTTCAATTTTAAAATTCAATTTTTGTACAATTTTTATTTTACTTGTAACCACTGTAACATAGTTACTCTTCAAATCGTAAAATCGTCTGCTGGTTATTCTTCCAATCAAACTCGTGAAAAGTAATGTTATAATTAATTATCTTTTAGATTAAAATACTTGAAAATGTTGAAAATGAGGCCACATTCAGTGATCGGAGATAAAATATATTTTTTTTTTACATCGTGCTATTTCCATGTTTACAGAAATAAAAAATGTGCCCCCTTTTTGTGCTTAAATTTGAAACGGATTTTAATATTCCAAACTTTTATTAAATTTGTAGGTGGCACATTGAGTGATCACAAATAATTTTTATTGCGCAAAGCGAGGGTAAAAATGGATATAGTTGCTAATATTGTTTAGTAAGAAGTATGAAAATGAACATTTAACATCTTTAACAATTAGCATTAGCTTTTAAAATGAAAAATTTCGAATATATTCACAATCGATATATAAAGACGAAAATATATTTCTCTGTTTGTTTATATCGTATAATTGTATACAAATTGGAATAAAAGTCAATAAGTCATCAAGTCATTAATCATAATAAAAGTCAATCCTACAATGATTCCTAAGAAAAAGATGAGAATTGCAGCTCGCTGATTTAAAGAATGTTTCAATTTCTTTTTCCAGATCCCAGTGCACCGAGAGGCCTCGTTTTCTCCGACTTGACAGATCACACTGCCTTGCTGAAATGGACTACACCTGAACACCCCAACTCGCCATTCGTTGAGTACATGATCAATTTGTACAAAACGTCCGACCAGGTCCTCGACCAAGTTCACACGACGAATGACACGGATTTCAGACTGACTAACCTCGATTACGCCACCAACTATTCCGCAAAAATCGGAGCTTTTAATAGGAGAGGCACAGTTGTATTCGCCGAAATTCTTTACTTTCAAACCAAAGAAAAGGGTATGGCTTTAAATTCGTGAAAATTATGTACTATCTTCCTTCACCTAACGCCAATATGTATTTATCTCAAATATAAATATTTGTAAATGATCATCTGTAAATTTTATCATTAGAACAAGCGATGCGAAATTATTTCACAATGTTTCCCCCCCCCCTGGCCAACGGCCTTACCGTGCTGAAAACACCGGTTCTCGTTAGATCACCGAAGTCAAGCAGCATCGGGCGCGGTTAGTACTTGGTGGGTGACCACCTCGGAACACCGCGTGCTGTTGGCCATCTCGGGTGCGGTATCCCCGTGGTTTGCGCGCTAGATTTGCACGCTACCAGAAATGCCGCCGTGTTCATGCGGAGTACGATCACGTTAAACATGTGGGTCCGTAAGTCCTTCCGAGAGGTTGGTGGTAGGGGAAGGAGGGTACGGTCCCTGTGGATGCCTCCCCCACTGGGTTCCGGTCTAAATTGGGTGGCACTTCCCGGCCGTCCATACAGTTACCTTACACCTTTCTGGTAGGTCGGACGGTCTGGGTCTCAACAACAACAACAATGGTTTTTCCTATTGCCTTTAGTCTGACCAAATATAAATGCAAATAATATGGCTGCAAAAAGATATATTATTCACGATTTGTCAAAATTTTATGACCGCCTTTCTTTTTCTCGCAACTTGGAGGCTATTTCTCTGGGGATAATTTAGTTTGTTTTGCTTATTCGAGTTTTAAAATGCTTTTGGGTTTACATTTCAAAAGTTAAACTCCTTAATCTGACCTTGAAATGCCCCTTTAACCAGTGATTTAATCATGAAAGTTTTAATTTGAAACACACTAAAGATTGTTATAAATTTCTCATCCAATCCTTGCTATTAACTAGTCGTTTTAATGAGTCGCTTTGCAGCAAGCATAAAATGAATTAAATGAACATTTCCCATACTTATTGTTACACACTCTGAAACCATGCATTCATCCAGCAAGGAGCAACAAATTTTACAAAAACCTATTTAACCATTTAAAAAAAAAAGATAACAAGGTTTTTTTTTTTACTAAATCGTACTCAAATATAATCATCAGCATAAAGATTACCAAGTGACTTACCTACTAAATTTTGTAAATTTCGTCTAACGGATTCAAGTGTATATCTAGCTATTTATATTATAAAAATGATCAAATAGAAATAAGGGTTACGCAGATAAAATCGTTTCAACAATTTTGAATGATACATAATTTTTGAATTATGATAAGATATATGAATGGAATTTGCTTACACCCTCAATTTGTTTCCCATTCGTGGTGATTAAAATTTACTTTCTACTTTTCCGTGTACAACTATGTAGGGGAGAACATTGAAAATCTAATTTTTTTTTTTTTTTCAAAAAAAACATTGAAAATCTTTTTTTTTTCTCAAAAAAAAAATTTATTTTTATTTCTAATTTTTTTACGTAACTGACATACAAAATCTATGTGTGGAAAGCCCAGGCCGCCCGACTCACCCGAGGGCATGAGCAACAAAGGGAGCAGCCGAAAGAGATACAAAATCTATATAGATCTATGTAGATCTACATAGATTTTGTATCATTAGATCTACATAGATTTTGTATGGATTTTGCATAGTGATTTTTGTAGATCTATGTCGATCTATGTAGATCTATACAAAATCTATGTAGCATTATACATGGATCAACATACTGGAACTTAGAAAGCATTTCATGTAAAGACTCTGAACTGCAAGAAAAGGGCAAAAATATAGTCGTGCCGTTCATAAATGACGTAACAAAGTAACGTAATGATGTGAAATTGGATAGATAAAAATGCTCCTTGAGATGAAACTGTGTGATGAATTTCAGCTCTCTACGTGTACTTGAAGTCGAGAACGAGCCCGTCAAATGTGTTGAACGTAAATATAAAGAGAGGTAACGTGAAGTTCCGTCTGCTGAGGGGAAATTAATCGGGTTACCTGTTCGGTGATGAGCTGGCCGTCGTACCAGTGAGTCGTTCAGGCCCCGACTCTTCCAGGTGGTCGAGCCCATGGACTGTGCCTATTCAGGACTTGAGCCAAGGGACTACCTGTGGCTGGTGTCAAGTTTGGCGAACGTTCTCTCGGACCCTGCCCGGTGAATGACTCCGTCGATTCAGCGACCTGGTTGCGACTCCGCTGGAATGGATATTTGGTAACCCCTGTGGCTAGCCTTAAATTAGGCAAAAACTTCACGGTTGTCTGGCCAGTTCACATAAACCTGTAGGTTTATAAAAGAGCTGGGTAATGTTCCAATTTTTATGGTTTTAGGGTTTTATTAATAAGATTGATGTGTTTTAAATGAAGTCTTTTCTCATAGATCATTCTTCGGCTGTGATTGTTGGATCCGTGGTGGGAGTTCTATTAGCGTTGTTCATCATTGTAATAGTGTTGCTGGTGATCCTGGCGAAAAGAAAAGGAGGGCTGAAGAACATTATGCCGTAAGTCAAATTGTGTTACTGCAGTTAAACTCCCATTTTACATTTCTCAAATTGAATAACTGGAACAAAATCATATCGTGAGGTAAGGCGCAATGGAACCAAGAAATCGGGGAATTCTCAGGGTACTTTAGAACTCTGGAAATATCAGGGAATTATCAGGAGATTCTACCAAATTTTCGTAAAATCAGGAAATTTCCAAACTGAACTCATGTACGACCTTCAGTTTTGTGTCAATGCTTGTCAATATCGAAGCAAGTCCTGCAAAACAATCTTTCTAAAAGAATACTGAAATCAAGTGTAAAACATTTCCACATATGTGTGTAGATAACAAAACAAAATATCTGCCATCTGAGGTTCCACTCGACTTTCTTATACATGCATATTCTAGATTAATTATGTTTATTTGTATCATTACTGTGGCATTGATAACTCCTCTTACCTGTCGACCACTGAAAGGTAACGTACATTCATGCAAAAAAAGAAGATTCGGCATTCCAAACATTCACATGAACCTTTTTTTCTAGTTTAAATGCATATATTTTATTAACAAGTTAAAGTAAAAATTATTTACAAAATCATATACGTATATAATCACTGCATAGATAAGCATTCTTAATCGTCCAAGTAATGACAAAAGACATTAAAGTGAATTAATTTTTGTTTAGATTATCGAGAAGGGAAAGACAGGAAGCATTGCGAAGAATAAAATATAGGGTCAGATAAGAAGTAGCTCACTAGAACTTTGTCACACTGAGGAGTCATTGAGATTAGCCCATTATTAGTGTATGCCAATGCGTGACCGATTTTACCGTCTTGCAGCATCGACAATTATGTTCTCTCCTTCTTTGGACTAAGGAATATATTTCACATTTACATCACAAAAGTCAATATGCAAGTGTTGGCTCTTGATAAAAGTTCTAACCCATGTTGTGGGTGAGATCAACTTCTATCCCCTCGGTGTGAGTTGGTCAAAATAGAAGGGTGCTTTTTTGGACAGCCTGAAGCACTAGTTGCAGTTTGGTATTTGATAAACTTCACCTTATTCGCTTGAGGTCTAATCGAGGTGACAAGTCCGGTGTTTGGGTCCCCGCTGCCAGCAATAAATATGTCATAAAAGTTCTTTGTATGTTAAAGTCTCTTATGTCATCTAACCCGTCTGGCTTTCAACACTGTTCATCCCCTGGCAGTCCCTCTCCTTAGTTTGAAAGTTCTAAATGTCATTAATGTTCGTGTCACTTGTTAAAGGGTGGAGCAGTTATTATTTTTCGGTAGGGGACCGTATGATAATTAATAATATTATTTTGGTGAAATGCGTGGTACTCATGTATTCTGTAATTTAAGGAGCACAATCTCTACATGTGAATGGATGAGAGACAATATTTTTCCAAACTTTATGCGCCTAATCCTATGATGGACTTAACACCTTGTTTGAATCTGAACTCATGCGTTTCATACTTTTCAGAACCAAGTCTCCAATGGCTTCTTCCGAAACTCTTCAGACGACCACTTCCATTCAATTGGACGTATTGCCGGCGTAAGTAATCCTATTGTGTGTGATTGAACGAATTCATAAATGTTGTCATCTTAACTTACGTTTTCTGTACAACTCCATGATCAGAGATCAATCTCATTCATTAATCAGAGCCGATATTGGATGGGCATTAAGGTCGGATAAACAGAATTTTGTAATTTCGGGTTTTTGATACATTTTAAAATATATGATGCTAATCGGAACTAACCAAAATTGAGAGCATACTGCATCCGACTCAACTTGAGTTTTACATTTGAGAAAACTTATTAACTTTGGCGTGGTTCTATCTATTTTGTTGTTGGATTGAAACGCTTAGAGTCACAGCATGATAACACGACTGCTAATTAATAATCACGGTTGAAGGCAAATATATTTCAAAATTCTGAACACCTGATTCGACTTCATGCTAAAATCAGTCAAAATTAACTTTCAAATATGAGGCCTGAGAATTTTTTTTTTTTTTTTCACTTTATTTTCAATATACATGCCTTAAATAAATCGATTATAATTATAGTATTCTTAGGATCATGCTCTTTTTGCAGACAAATGTATCCATGGACTAGTTTTGTACTTTCTATGAGCAACGCATAAGCACTCTTCAGTATGAACTAGCCTATACCTGGAATGATAGCAAGAAAACTTGCTATGTGCCACAAAAATGTGTAATATCAGAAATACTACAAGACACTAGCTACGTTAATGTTATACAGGATGTCTTCCTTACCACGATTTCGGATATCAACTACTCCATGCTGATGAGCGCCTAAGAAACGTGTCTATGTATGTTGTTAAATGCATGGGAGCAAGATCCTAGCTTTGTAAACACTCCCTTTAGCCCTTTAGATTTGTTGCTGCCTAACCTGTACTAAATTTGGTAGGAATATATTCTAGAACTAGAGGTAGTGATTTTCGCTTGAATTAAATTAATTAAGTTAAAACTGGATCAATTTAGCACTGTACTTGAAAAAAATGTGTAAAATATACATACAACACATATTTGACCGATTTGAAAAATAAAAAAATAAATAAAGACCTGTTTTCTAACATGTAAAACGACCTATCCATTTCCATATGTTTGAACATGTTTTGCTTCTTGGGCTGTGAGTAAAAACTACAGCAATTATATCGTTGGGCTTAATCAATCACTCGTATATTAGAATATATTTATATTTATTGATCAGACATCACACTATCATTTCTGATTTATTTTGCTCAAAATTATATTCTTGGATGTAATACATGTTTTGTATGTTTCAACTTCTTTCTCGCTGTCCCTGGTGGTAACTTAAATGGCACTTTTGCAAAATACACTCTGTAACAAAAATATATATGCACCTATACAAAAAATTGAGATGCAGCCGCGAAACTCGACATGCAAATGGCGTTTTAAAAGTTATACAAATGATCATACTGTCAGCGCCATTGATATTATAGGGCTCATACATATAACGCGCATTAGAACCACGCATCGTGCAACATTTAAAACAACCGGTATACTCACTCATGGACAAATGTAACGGTATTTTCAGCTTTGATACTGCAAGTTATGTACAAAGATAGCTTTGAGACGTATTCGATGACGCTACGAACAATTGTCGGTTCCAGAAAAATGGAATGTCGTAGGCCTAAGGGAAGCTGGTTGGTCCAACAGACGTATCAGTCTCAATCTTGTTCAGAGTGATATCGTAGTTGCTCGGTGTTGGCAACAATGGATCAGAAAGATCCCCAGACAGACAACTGCTCGAGAGGATAGTGTAGTCAAGAGAAGAATCACATCCACACGAATGGCGTCGCTATCAGCCATTCATAAAGGCATTTACCACCCTATATGCATCCCTTATCAAGGGATACTATTTGAAGACGATTGACAGACGATAGGATTAGGTGTCGACGTCCATTAAGGCGCCTATCACTGATCCCTCAACATAGGTGGAGTCGCCTGGATTGGTGCCGAGCTCGGTCAGCTCAGATATTGTCTGATTGGAGTCATGTTGTCTGGAGCGATGAATCTCGCTTCTCTCTCAGTGCTGATGACCGTTGCATGCGTGTGTGGAGGCGGACTGGCCGGCATTCCAATCCCACATATGTTGTTGAGCGGAACATGGCCATCACACATGGTGTGACAGTCTGGGGAGCCTCCTTGTGGGACAGCCAATCTCTTCTAGTTGGGGCGCGACCGTCCAGTGGTTAGCGCGCGGGAATTGCACCTAGACGGCCCGAGTTCGATTCCCGTCTCTACCAAAACTGACGTCGTGTTCATGCGGAGTTCGATCACGTTAAACATGTTTGTCCGTACGTCCTTCCGAGAGATTGGTGGTAGGAAAAGTAGGGTACGGTCCCTATGGATGCCTCCCCTACTGGATTCCTGTCTAAATTAGGTGGCACTTCCCGGCCGTCCAAATAGATACCTTATACCTTTCTGGTAGGTCGGACGGTCTGGGTCGAAGAAGAAGATGTCCTTCAGTTGGGCCGCAAGCCAATCTGATGGCTCCCTTGTACGTCGATAATATTCTGTAGCCGGTTGTACTGCCTATGCTATCAAGCCGCCCAGATTCCATTTACCAAAAAGACAACGCTCGATCACATACTGCATGACTTTCTCAGCAATGTTTTCGAGGATTTAATACCTTCCCATGGTCATCCAGATCACCAGACATATCACCAATAGAATATGTCTGAGACATGCTGGGGCAGCAATTGCAGTCTTCTTAGAATACCGCGGAACTAGCTGACCAGTTGCAATATTTGTGGTAAAATCTTCCCCACAGGGACATAAGCAACTTAATTGACTCTATACCGCACCGAATATCGGCTTGTACAGCTGCCAAAGGAGGATGTGCCACTTACTGAACTGCCATCTTCTCGTTGCACCATTTCTTAATAAAAAGTTTTTTAGTTCCCAAATTCTAGACATTTGCACATGTCCTCAAACAATACATGTATGCCGTATTTCGCGGCTATAGCTCAATTTCTTATGGGTGCAGATATTTTTTGCAACAGGGTGTGGTTTTATGTTTATGTAAGACTAATCCTATGAAGTTTGGTTGAATTTCTGTTTTTTGATATTAAGAAGGCTCAAATCTATTACTATATTTTAATTATCCAGTATTTACATGGTTTCTTTAATTATATGCTTGTATTAGACACATAAGCTTGTTTTACTTTCAAGATAGAACTGACAAGGGTTGAGTAATAATTGTAAATTGAATAAAGGTGTTGGCTATAATTTTGCACTTTGATAAAATATTGAGGAAACAATTACGAAATAGATCATTGTAGTTGTGGTGAAAGTCAAGTACTTAAAAACATTTAAGAACATTATCGGTCACTTTTAATCTTCTTAAGTGATTCATACATGTACTTAGCTGTGCATCCATCGAAAAATACCATTTATGTATATAGTTATGTGATTTCAGCCATATTTCTAGCTTATCTAAATACAAAAATACAATACCCTTTCTATTTATTTTATTTTATTTTCAATAAATATTTTAGGAAGTTAACTGTGCGAAACTTTGACGAGCATGTGGTAAAGCTGGGATCAAATAGTTTCTATAATCTTACACAGGAGTTTGAAGTAAGTCGTGATTTAAATTACAAAATACACTCTTGCATAAGGGAATGTCATAAAAATTTTGAGGCAAGTCGTGGGTTTTTTTCTTCTTTAATTATAATGATATTACAATGGGAGTTTTCTAATAAGACTACAAGACTACAATAGGAGTTTTTTGTTATGATTTAATGAAAGTACCACCTACTTAAAAAATATATGAAAGATTTTCGAATTTAATTGTAATAGCCTTTTAAATTGAAAATGTGTCCAAAACCAAGTGCCAAAAAACGAAGTCTAACTATGCTGAATAACAGGAGTAGAGCTTTTATGAGAGTTTTCCAACTTAGTGAGACAACTCTTATTCTAGTAGTTCTCTTTAGAAAACTCCCATTATAAAAAAGCGTCAATATAACTAGTGTCTTTGGATATGTTGATATTAATGAAGCTAGGATTGGATTTTTTTTCAGTTAAGCTAGAATGGGAGTGTATTATTAAAGCCACTGCCACAATCACGGCTGATATTCTTCAAAGCACTTAGAATGAATTTCAATATGTCGTTCGATCTACAAAATGTGCTAAAACAAAAGTCTATTAAGTCATAAATGAACTCCCATCTTCAATCCCTATATAGCGTTCAATGAACTACATATATTCATATTACTTTGGTTATTCAATTTTAAGTTATACATTTTCCATTTTGTGACATTCTCTTATGTACGCCCTGTGCATTTACCTTGTTTGGAAATATGTTTGAAGAGGCTATTTTTACATCCAATAAGATCTCATTGTGTGCCATTTCTACGTGCCTAATGAAATTATTTACTGTTCTGCAACATGAACAATATTACCTAAAATTATATAATTACTGTAATTATTCCCAATATTAATAATTACAGTGTTTAGAAATAATAAATTATACTGTCAGCCATAAAGAGCTAAGATAGATATTTTATTTAGTTATTAATATTAACTAAAAGGCCGTGAACTGCAGGTTTGTACTAAATTTTTTTTTCTATGCCTGTGATGAAGAAACTGGGGAGAGAGAGCCCTGCATTTCCTTCTCATGAAGCAAAGAAAAGCGAAAACCTGACAAAGAACAGATGGGTCAAAATACTTCCATGTAAGTACTTAGAATGCATAAGGAAAAATACTTTTGTCCTTAAAATTAATTTGAAATTATAAGATCCGTTTAATTATTTCTTATAAATTTACTTCTAATAAATTTACTGCACTTTTTATTTCAACTTCAAATTTAAATGTACACCATTTATAAATTTATTTCAATATTAAATTTAAATTTGATTTGAAATTTACTTCGTTGATAAATCGACTTCAACTTATTATGCTCTTATATATTAACTTTTCAAATAGATTTGTTTCTAAATCCACTTTGCTTCCAAGTTCGCTTTGCTTCTAAGTTTTCTTTGCTTCCAAGTTCACAAGCTTTAAAATTCACTATTTTTGTAAATTTATCTTTTACAAATTCAGTTAGTTCAAAAATTCATTTTCTTTATAAATTCACTTGATATATGAATTTACTTGGCATATAAATTCACATTGCTCATAAATTTACTTCGTTTAAAAATTTTGTTTTTCTTATAAAGTTGCTCTGATTATAAAATAACACCTTTTAAAAACTCACTTCTTAATTTACTTATAAACTTATTTCTCTTATTGAGTGACTTCTCCTTTAAATATATCTTGCTCATAAATAAGAGTATCTTTCAAGGTTATTCCGCTTTTAAAATCGCTTGACTTATTTTGTTTATAAAATCACATTTTATTTTGCTTGTAAAATCCCAGCTAATTTTATTTATAAAATCGCCGCATATTTTGCCTTCTAACTTTACTTCTCTCGTAAATTATCATGACATAAATCGAAACCGCCCCAATTCACTTCCAGATGAGCATTGTGGTCAGTTGAGGCTTGCAAGGAAACCGTTTTTACTCCTGTCAATGTCGTTTTTTGTAACGGTTACTCTCCTTTAGCAGATCGGCTGCGATTAAGATAAAATAGAGCATGTTCCAATATTAAAAAAAATATTTTAAACTGCTGATAAGATATGCCTGTGATTAAAATACTTCGTTAATAAGGTATCAGTAAACAAAACACTAACTGTTTTCCAGTTTTGGAAGCAAAGCGAGCTTATCTTCTAGACTGGAGAAACGTATTTCGAACATTTTTGAATATGTGTGTATAAACACGATATTTCGCGAACGAATGGGGGCGAATTGAATAAGAAATTTTATCATTTATAAGAGCACTAGAACACTTCTTATTTTAAACGCGATGGAACATTAAAAATACATGCTTATTTCTAGAAGGTTTCCTTAAACATTATAAAGAAGTGACAATTGTGTTAGTCCTTAAATTGTTGCGCGGAGTGATGTTAATACACAGTCAGCGGGCATATTACGCCGACATTACTTATTGGCGTAATAAATACGCCAATAATGTGTCACATTCTTTTCTAAAATTTTTACTTTCTCATAAGTAGTATTGATATATTATTGTTTAATTAAAAGTTTTCGAAAATTTTCGGTTTTGAGATTTTGATGCCAATACCCCTTGAACAAGTTTTGACTATTTTTGGAGTGATGTCCGCCCTTCTGTTAGATATAGATACACAATAGAGGCCACAAATATAAATCGATTTTTACGAAAGTTTATATCTGACTTTGTTAGCAAAAAATCTAAAAGTAAATATAATTTTATTAAATTCGGGCAAAAGCTTCGAAATGTATTCGAAATTTTATATTCTTTTAACATGGCAGTATAGGACAAAATTTTGCATAATCATGCTTAAAAGGGTTTATTTATGGCTCAATGGTCACGAAACTTTACAGTTTCAATCATTGTTATCAAAAATAACCGCGAAACTACTTTTTTACTCGTGGCGTCATTAGTCTACCTCGGGAAGCAAGTTACCCTCTCCCTGGAGGGAACATTGTCAAGTATAGTATCAATTGAAAGATTTTTTCAAGCCCTTTAAAATGCAAGGTAGCACGCTATAATTGCAATCATTTGAACCCATGATACGATTTTTCAAAAATTTTCTTATAAAATTAAAAACAAAATTGTACTTAAAATGGATTCTAGTCAAGTTAAATCACATTCCTGTTAATTCTATTTGTATTACTTATTTGAGAAAAATATTAAATTATTTTTATTTTTTTTTATTTTCGCATTAATTCTACATTGTTTTCTATGTTTAGAATAAAAATTAGATTTTTGTAAATTAGTGCTATTCCATTAGTAAATTATCAAAACATTTAACGTGTTTGACCTCTTTTAAACATACCATGTCACGCACGTTATATGTTTTCATTAATTTTATTATTTATTAGAGATAACTTACAAAAATGTATTTTTATTTCTAAATGCAGAAAATACAATAAAAATTGGATCGCCAGTATCACCGGATTTGTTGTCAAGTAGAATAGACAAACAGAGAAAAGGACTTTTTTTACATAAGAGGTGTATTTCTCCCAATAATGCATTTTCCCTTCATTTCAGATGATCATTCAAGAGTGAAATTGTTACCTTTGGGGGACGAAGTCGAGCCAGATTTCATCAATGCGAGCTACATGCCTGTGAGTTTTAGCGACTTGATTGATTTTATATTTGCAGAAATAAAATATTTTCACAACTCTTCCCAAGCAGCGAGTGTTGCAAAGATTTGAAAAAAAAATCCTCGTTTATGTTTGGGGATAAACCAAGTGTGGAAGAATAGAGAGCTTTAAAAGTATTGGCATTGTGCCTTAAAAAACAGCTAAGTTGTGAAGAAAATGCATATGATTTTATGTGCAAAATATTAAATTATTAATTTTTTCATATACTATTGAATACAGCATAAAGTATTGTTTTCACGAAAATTTCAATTTCTAGATTTAGATGCCAATATATGTTGACAGACGTCCTGAGCACGTGTTGACTATTTTTTATATCCAGAATTGTAAACAGTTGGAGCGCGCAAAACGTCCAGAGATAATTTTTTCTGATACCAGAACAACATTTAAATTATAAGATTTCCTTATTATAAAATAAAAATGCATTTCAAGAACTTAATCTTTTTTAATTTGTAAATATCTAGAGAATAAAAATGACTCCAAACTTAATAATATGTTAATGATGCTTACTAATATAATTAGTACATTTTCAAGAACATTTTACTTATTTTAATTTTTAAACATTTTTGTTTAAACAGAAATATTTTCTGAAGATTCGTCCAACGTAAAGATTTATTAAATTGATCGGAAGTGAAAAAACGTACCATGTAAATGTTTGTTGCAAGTTTCTTTTCTGCAACATACCTAGCTGGCAGTAAAACGAGTAAAATACTGATAAGAATCTTAAAATATTTCCACACTATATTGCATAGGCCAACGACCGTACCGTGCTGAAAACACCGGTTCTCGTTAGATCACCGAAGTCAGGCAGCATCGGGCGCGGTTAGTACTTGGGTGGGTGACCACCTGGGAACACCGCGTGTTGTTGGCTCTTTTCGGGCGCGGCAGCCCAGTGGTTAGCGCGCGATTCTCGCCGCTGCCAGAACTGCCGCCGTGTTCATGCGGAGTACGATCACGTTAAACATGTGGGTCCGTAAGTCCTTCCGAGAGGTTGGTGGTAGGGGAAGGAGGGTACGGTCCCTGTGGATGCCTCCCCCACTGGGTTCCGGTCTAAATTGGGTGGCACTTCCCGGCCGTCCAAACAGTTACCTTACACCTTTCTGGTAGGTCGGACGGTCTGGGTCTCAACAACAACACTATATTGCATATCACCTAGGGAAAACCATTGACAGGCAACCACTGTTATGAGTTGAAGATCCTGAGTGTTTTACCTTGTCAACAAAAGTGGTGCTTTTGGAGAATCATTTGGCAAGATATCGCCCACTTGACAACTTTTAGAAACTCTTCGAATTTTGTAGCTTGGTAGAGAATTTTCTGAGTTATGTATATTTTTAGTGACCTTTCCACAGCGAATATACAATCTGGTCATCAGATAGAATGAGTTTGCTTGATAACCGAGTCAAAATAAATTGTATATCAGTATTTTGAGAATGTAATCTCTGTTTTAAGAATGAGTTGAACATTTAATGGCTATTTTATTGTATCAAACTCTTGTTTTTAAATTTTGTTAGACAATTATTTCCTACACATGACCTTGTTATTAGCTACATACTCAAGGCCGTCCGACTCACCCGGGTATTTGGCCCACCGTCAAGAGAATTATTATTTCCGCGAATCAACTCACACGACTTACGCGGAGCACAAAGATGAGTGGGCAGAAAAGGATCCCTCAACAGAAAGGAAGACCAACGGGCCAAACCAGAAAATTTATTCGGAAAAGAAAGAAAAACTAAAAGGAACTTTTAAATTAAAAGTAACCAGCTCGTTTACAAACTTCCACCCACTGGCGGAAACGAGGCGGTGAAAACACAAAGCAAATAAACAGGTTAATTTTAATGTAAATTAATTACAACACTTTAATTGACTATGGCAAAAATAATCAAGACAACAAGAAAAATTAAACAGAAAGCAATATAACATACATAATCACGTAAAACAGTATAACATACTTAATCACTTAAAACAATATAACATACATAATCACTTAAAGCAACGTAACATACATAAGCAATGCCATATCACTAACAAATAATATCATAGATACAAAAGAATAAATACTGCAAATCTCTTTTATTCGGTCGGGCAGGGTCACTTGTGCACTCACAAACCCTTTCTTACACAATTAGTACTCAAAGTAACCATATGGTGTGTTATGGTGTTTAGTAAGGAGTTTCCTATGAATCCTGTATACTCATCCTTAAAGCAGCTGTATAGTGTGCTGTAACTTAATGCATGCTTAATTGCGTTGATTAATGTGTCTTTACGGAGTGTTTTTACTTTTAGATATAATGACTCCAATGTGCCTTTACAGGGAGACTCTTACTTGTTGGACTACATCGCCGCCCAGGGCCCCCTGTCTAACACCGTTAACGACTTCTGGAGCATGGTGTGGCAGAAATCTGTGTTCCTCATCGTGATGCTGACTCAATGCGTGGAGAGAGCGAAGCGAACCTGCGAGCGGTACTGGCCCTCCCCGGGCGACAGCTGCAAGTACGGCACCCTGGACGTCCACGTGATATCCGAATCTATAGCGTCTTCATACATAATACGTTTCATGCTTATATCGCAGGTTAGATCTGAGGCGTTCCTTCTAACATTTGGGTGATTTTATAGTTTGGCACAGAAATTGAATGATCACGAAAATACCCAAAGATTTTAAAGTCTTTTTAGAAGTCTTATGCTAGAATATTTCTAGAGCTAGCGAGATAAAGTACATAAGTCGAAAACAAGGACTTTGAAATGTCAAAGAATGAAAATGTTAATACTTTTAAGAGAATCTTTTTAAAATTTAAAATTTTAGTTTTCAGAATACAGATTGAACTTTTATGGAGTTTGTTATATATTTATATGCTAAATAAATAATAACGTTTTTAATTTGTATTATATTACCCCACTGATATCTGGGCGAACTCTAATACGTGTTTAAGGTTTTACTTTTTTTAACATCCTATTTTTTAACAAGCCCAGCTGACTTGCACGTTTTTGCCGCAATAAAGGCCATACATTTCTTAGACCAAATATGTATGTTATAAAAAACTGGAATTTGGGACTTGTATGCTTTCCCCCGCCACCTCTAGATTTAATTTCGGGAATTTATTTCAAATATTTTATGATTTCATTAAATACTGTCGAAAAATATTTCGGCAAATCTCTAGATCTCGAATTAGCTTCACGAAGGTCCTTTCACTTTATTTTCAAATTCAACCCTTATTACGTTATAGCCAAACTTTCGTTGTTAAGGCAGTATTTTTTAATGCATAAAACGTTTTGTATAAAAATGCTTAATTTACAGAATTTAAATAGAAAATTGTTAAAAATGTAGAAGATAGAGGCAATATATAAGTATGGAAGACACATCTACAAATATTTTAAAGTATCTCTTAGCAAAGACTATAAATTCAAATTTAGTAAACTGTATTTTAAAGCACCATCGACGTACACGAAAATGCACGTTTTAAAGTGCCAGTTATGACGTTTGAAAGCGTTTTGGCACAAGCAAATTTTCGTGTACGTCAATGGTGTTTTCAAATACAGTTTACTAAATTTATAGTCTTTGATAAAAAAATATTTCAAGACAGAGATAATTTTTATATGTTAAAAATATACTATTTTCACCATCATCAACGTAGATATTAAATGAGAGCTCATTTATGTATAATTCCTGCAGACATTATATCTGAAAAAAGATCTCAACCGTGGTAAATACATTTAACCCTAAAATGAATGATTTTTTTATTTTTTCACCACACATTTTTATTCTTAATGATTTTGTCTTAAGTATATTGAAAAAATAGTTAGCTTTTTCTATTGTCTAATTTTTGAATTTTTAGGTTTGATTCATATATGAATTGTATGCATTTAGCTACAACTTTTATTTGATATTGAAAAGATAAAAAATGATTTACCACCATAGCATAATAAGTTTGGTATAAATGTGTTAAATTATACTTCGTTTATAAAGAGAAATTATATTTTAATTAAATGTAAATGTTTAATTAAATTTAAATTTTTAATTAAATTTAAATTTCAGATATTTTAATGTATTTTATTACTATTATACTTATGTGGAATGGAAAAACACCACATTTTTTACTGCCGATAAAAGATTGTGTATTGCACATTGGCAAATTTGCATCTAGTGCAGTTTTCATTGCAAATCGGCATATGTTCGAAATTATCCTGTCTAACACATGTGGGGGAATTTCCTTCTTTTCCTTCTTTTTACATAACAATATTTCTGTAAGCTACTGCTTGATAACCCCTCTTAAGGATAACACACTCACCAATTTCTGTTATACTTGAATAAATAATTTCAATACTAATGAATTGCTATATTCCTTGTTATATGCTATTTTACATATTTATTATTATTGCTGATTATAATATTTTAATATAATTATAAAATTAAGAATTCTATAATAATTTAAATATCCAGTAAAATTACATTTGTAGATTAAATCTTTAGTAATTGCATTACCGTTGCTCACGGAATATAAATATCTAAAAAATGAAATATAAGAAACCATGGCCTTCTAATAAAAAATCTGATGTGGGCAACACATGACTCTTATATAATGCAATGAATATACTTCTTTTACAGCAAAAAAAATAGGTTTTTCTTATAGTAGATACTTATATTCTTTCCAAGATATTCAATTTTCGTCAATTAATCGTCATTTTCATTGATTTAGCATCATTCTTATCCATTTTGTTATATTTCCGTGAATTTGGCAACATTTAAAAAAGTCGCCAAGTTGGCGACATTCCACCAAATTCGTCGCCAAAATCTCGCCAAGCGTTATGGACGAAGAAATAAGTTATTCTTACAGCAAATACATGACTATTTTGCGTTCAAATAGAAAAGCATTACTCAAAGTATCTTTTTTCATGAATGGAACGAGCTAGATCCACGAGAATGATGTCACCCAATTTATCGCATGGTGTTACATATGAAAAGTGAACATGTTTCTCAATAGGAATTTTTTTTTTTTTTTATATGACTTTTTGATATTTTTTTTGAAAAATGTACAATATCTCGAGAACGGTTCATATTAGCGCTCTAAAATTTATGTCAATCGTTTTCTAATGAAAAATTACATAAGAAATTTCTATTCGCATAACGTTATTAGTGGTTTTGATTTATTGACGATTTTTTCAAAATTTCATTCGAAAATTTAGGGGAGTTCTGAACATTCAATTGCGTATAAAAACAATAGACTTCCAGTGTGTACGGATTGTGATTTTTGTACCAAATTTGGTTCTAATCGGTCCATTCGTTCGTCAGTTATCGTCCCCACAGACTCACACACACACACACACACACACACACACACACACATACTTTCACACACACACACAGACATCACTTCAAAAATGTTTGATTCGTGATCAGGGATGCTTGAAACGTGCTCTCCCGTCGAAAACTCGAATTCGAAGTTTCGACTCTGTACCAATATTTTCCTTATACATTATGTATATAAGGAAAGTAAAAATCTGATGTGGGCAACACATGACTTTCCTTATATAATGCAATGAATTTACTTTCTTTCCAAGATATTAAATTTTCTTCAATTAGTCATCATTTTCATTGATTTAGCGTCATTTTTATCAATTTGGCGAGATTTTTGTTAATTTGGAAACAATTAAAAATATCGCCAAGTTGGCGACATTCCGCCAAATTCGTCGCCAAAATCTCGCCAAGAGTTACGGACGGAGAAATAAGTTATTCTTACAGCAGATAAATGACTATTGGCGTACAAATACAAAATAATTACCCAAAGTATTTTTTTTCACGAATGAAACGAGCTAGATCTGCGAAAATGATGTCACCCAATTTATCGCATGGTATTACATATGAAAAGTGAACATGTTTCTCAATAGGAAATATATTTTTTTTATTTTATATAACTTTTTGATAATTTTTTGAAAAATGTGCAATATCTCAAGAACGGTTCATGTTAGCGTTCTAAAATTTATGTCAATCGTTTTCTAATGAAAAATTACATAAGAAATGCCTATTTGCGTAACTTTATTAGCGGTTTTGATTTTTTGACGATTTTTTCAAAATTTTACGTGAAAATTTAGGGGGGTTCTGAACATTCGATTGCGTATAAAAACAATAGGCTTCCAGTGTTTACAGATTGTGATTTTTGTACCAAATTTTGTTCGAATCGGTCCATTTGTTTGTCAGTTATCGTCTCCACAGATTCACTGACACACACACACACACACACACACATACTTTCACACACACACACACACACACACACACACACACACACACAGACATCACTTCAAAAATGTTTGATTCGAGATCAGGGATGCTTGAAACGTGCTCTCCCGTCGAAAACTCGAATTCGAATTTTCGACCCCGTCACAATACTTTCCTTATACATTATGTATATAAGGAAAGTAAAAATATGAATAATGTATGTCCCTAATTAACAATATTACTTTCCTTATATACATAATGTATAAGGAAAGTATTGTGACGGGGTCGAAAATTCGAATTCGAGTTTTCGACGGGAGAGCACGTTTCAAGCATCCCTGATCACGAATCAAACATTTTTGAAGTGATGTCTGTGTGTGTGTATGTGTGTGTGTGTGTGTGTGTGTGTGTGAAAGTATGTGTGTGTGTGTGTGTGTGTGTGTGTGTGTGTGAAAGTATGTGTGTGTGTGTGTGTGTGTGTGTGTCAGTGAGTCTGTGGAGACGATAACTGACGAACGAATGGACCGATTCGAACCAAATTTGGTACAAAAATCACAATCCGTAAACACTGGAAGCCTATTGCTTTTATATGCAATCGAATGTTAAGAACCCCCCTAAATTTTCGAATGAAATTTTGAAAAAATCGTCAAAAAATCAAAACCACTAATAAAGTTACGCAAATAGACATTTCTGATGTAATTTTTCATTAGAAAACGATTGACATAAATTTTAGAACGCTAACATGAACCGTTCTCGAGATATTGTTCATTTTTTAAAAAAAAATTATCAAAAAGTCATATAAAAAAATTCCTATTGAGAAACATGTTCACTTTTCATATGTAATATCATGCGATAAATTGGGTTACATCATTCTCGTGGAACTAGCTCATTCCATTCATGAAAAAATATACTTTTAGTAATACTTTTGTGTTTGAACGCCAATAGTCATTTATCTGCTGTAAGAATAACTTATTTCTTAGTGCATAACGCTTGGCGAGATTTTGGCGACGAATTTGGCGGAATGTCGCCAACTTGGCGACTTTTGGAAATGTTGCCAAATTAACGAAAATCTCGCCAAATGGATAAAAATGACGACTAATTGTCGAAAATTTAATATCTTGGAAAGAATATTAGTATCTACTATAAGAAAAACCTACTTTTTTTTACTGTAAAAGTAGTAAATTAATTACATTATATAAGGAAAGTCATGTGTTGCCCACATCAGATTTTTGTAAGTTGTTATTGAATAAGCATTGCAGGGCATATGAATCAGTACAAGATACAGGCTGATACTTGGTATTATAAGACTAATTTTTGTTTAAAAAAATGAAATTTTATCATATGCACCACCGTGTATTATGTGTCTGAACCTACCCGTTAATGCCGCTTGATTTTTGTGATTGATGCGTATATGAATCAATCACAAAAATCAGAAATTTTAATATTAAAATTCATTTTAAGTTAAATCAATTTACAGAAATGAAAACTGCATACCTTGAACTTCGTAGAATAAAATTTCTGAAGCTCTTGAGAAAAAAATTACTGCCAAAACACACAATATGTAAACATGGGAATTTGAGAGAAATTCTTGAGAAAGAATGACTTACTAAAATTATACATAACTTGCATCGGTGGTGTATTTTACAGATGCCAGCAGCAATACATTACTGAGAAGGTATTCTTATGGAATAAGTACAGAAAGCAGGCTATTTCTTGACTTTTAAAGGCGAAATAAGCTAAAAATTAGATTGATTCATATATGAATCAGTATGCATTGCAGGGTTAAAATCGAATATGAGCAATAAATTATTTTTTATTGGTAAATTTTTCCATTTTCGTACTACTGTATAGATATTTTTGTATTCGAGATTTTTACGGCAAAACAGGTTTTGGGGATGTCCTAAACGCACTTCTAACACTTTTCGAAAGATTCCGTCCAGGGAAAACTAGGGGGCTTCATCCTTCCAAATGAAATCGCCTTGCACTAGATAAAGGAACGTTTTGACATAAAGGTATTTCCACTATAGTACACTTATTGTAATTCTGTATATATTGCTTAATTATATTTTTGTTCATCAATATAGATCAGTATTAATCATTGCGGAGAAGGTTGTAAATCAATATGCAAGGAAATACTCACAACGAATGGAGTTAATGTATAAAAAATAATACTAATTTATGCATTTTTTTTTAATTTCTTTAATGAATGGCTACAGTGTTATACTGTAAGATTGATTCACTTTTATTAACTCCTACTAGAGCTAAACCATTGCAGTAAGATATAGGAAATGCGAGATTAAAATATCTTACCTCCCCACCACCACCACCACAAACCAAATTCTTGATCTACCACTGTGTCTGTGTGTGTACATGTGAAGTCTGTATGATAACTACAAAACGCACTTATCACTATGAAATTTTATGCGTGGATACAGTATGTAAAAATCTAGAACTATATGAAGATTTTTTTTTCTAACTCAAATGATTATAAATTTAACACTTTCATTCCTTTAAAAACGGGATCCTTCTCATAAAGTAGCAGGATTGTAGGAAAATGATGGTATGACTATATTACTGTTATGAATGTAAATAATATTGAAATATTAAATATTAACGCGAATCATCCAAATGCATCCCATTCATCGACGTCTCCGAGTGGTTGTCGACTCAAATAAATAAACTTTTAAAGAATTTTTAACCCATAAGTACAGAAATGAGAGTCAATTTGAATCCACTTCCTTCACTGGCTGTTGCTTATATTCTTAATTTTTTTTTTCATATAACCTTTCCAACTTTTGAAACATTTTTACAAAACAAACTTTAAATGTAGTTTACAAAAGACGAGAAAGAAAAAAAAAATGAGTATTTTTGACTCCATGTTTGTGAACGCTTAATGCGAATCCACGTCTGTACTTACGGTTTCAAGAACTTCTTTAAAAGAAAAACTTGTAAACGAAAACTTATAAAGAAATTCGCGTTACTTTTCATTCTGATATAATGCAAATGAAACTAAAAAATATATGGAATACAAATGTATAAAAAATGTCTGATGGATCTTATACTCTATATATTTTATTCGAAAATAAATAAATTGCTAGTCTGTAGTTGTAAGTCTCAAAATCACTAGAACTCGCCAGAAAGGGGCGTTCCAAAAGCAATGGGAATATCTACCTTATTTTGAGAAACGTCCCTTTCTGTCGGGTTTTTATGATTTTGAACTGCAACTTCGGGTAGTGTGAGCTAAATTGTGACCGAATGCCATGTAGGACTGCAATTGTCAGTTCTTACTGAAGTTCGCAAAAGTGCGGCAAATAGTATGTTTTCTTGCTGAGATTGCAGTTAATGGTCATTCCATGCTAATGAGCGCATAATAAGTGCAAAACTGGTCCATGGATACTGTTATCTACAATTGAGAATTCTGCATCACTTGGCGTCAGCCCTGGTAGCAGCATAGCAACTGGGAATGTAGAATAGACAGTTAAGACAATATTTGTGTTAACAGGGATTTTTCATTGACAAAGCTTTATCAAAATAAAATTTCCATCATAAATGATATTGATCGATATATTATATTCTAAAAATGGATTAACATCTTCTCGAGCAACATTATTGCCGATTGCAATCATATTTATGCTCAATATGGTTTAGAAACATTTCAAACTTAATACTTTATGAATAAATAATTTATTTTACATGAATAAAAAAGAATAAACTTATCTGTTACAAGATGTTTGTCACAAATAGATCTTTCAGGGATATGAGAACTTCAATTATGAAGTTGTCAATATTATCATATCCTTCCTTTTAAGAGCTGAAACTCCTTTTTCTCGTCTTTGGGAATATAGTAGATTCTAAAAATAGAAACAAAATCTCTACCTCGCATACCACTTCCAAACAGCACAAAAGTTCGACATATTTATAAACTTGTCCTTCAAATCTCACGCTTTTCTTACCAAATCAAATGGATCAAGTCAAAGAATGATCATGTAGTGTCCTTCAAACGCTTTTAAAGCAGACGATAAAGAACGTGTGACGTCATGTTGAAGAGCTCTACGGGAGCATAGTAACAGTATCCATGTCTTCATTATGCGCAAATCTGTTTGGTGTTCTACTACATGTATTGCATTTTTCTTCTAGGATGGTCAGAAACGTCATATAGTGCAGTTGCACTACATAAACTGGCCCGTGTCTGGTTGCCCCAAAAGTCCAGACGATTTCCTGAACTTTATCAAGACTGTCCGAGAAAAAATGAGCTGTGGCGTGACCGGGCCCATGCTTGTTCATTGTAGGTGAGCTGGTATAAATTCCCATCAGTCGCCATCTAAACCACAAATCCGCCATTTCTTCGTAATATCTTAAAATGAGTATTTTAAAAAGAGGGTACATAATTTATATTACTTCAAGTAAATAATTATTGTTGAGAATAGTTATTTGTAGACTTCAAACCTGGTGAATGTTATTTAATGCACATTTATCATCAGATGTAAATAAATTAACTGGCGATGTAAATACATTAACTGGACCCCCTCCCCCCCCCGACTCCCCCTTAAGTAACCCCATGGTTACAGCTATCGTGTACAAAAAAAAATCGATCACAAACAGACAGCTGGACAAACATCACTCCAAAAATAGTCAAAACGTGTTCAAGAGGTCTTAAAATACATACTGACATCAAAATATCAAAATTAAAAACATTTCGTGAAAACAATACTTTCTCAATACTGCTTAGGATAAAGTAAAGTTACCCCTTTGTGAAATTACAAGCATCATCACTTACTCTAAGGTTATCTATGAATGAACACTAACTCAATAAGATGCTACCAGACAGCAAAGTGGGGACCTGTTGCACCATACGGTCTGCAGGTTTGATTCCCCACCGCTGAGAGTCGGCTACAGACGACCCGGCTGAGGTCCAGAAGAGGCAAGGTGATCAAAAACCAAGCAGAAAACCCAGGGCAGGACTAACGCCAAGAACAGTTTAAGCAGCTAATGGACCCTTGACCACGCACACCACACTCAGAGAGCAGCCAAGTGAAGCGAAAAGGGCCCAGATCGCCCCGGCTGGGGAGGTCCCCAGCCTAGGAGATCCGAGCGAGACGTCCCAAATCCAGGAGGAGTAAAGGGGCACACAAGAAGAGCGTGAACGAAGATATTCAAATGCAGTGACCGCCCAAAAGAGCCAAGAGAAGCCAAGCTTGTAACAGCAGAGAGGTTTGTTTGTGATTTCAAGAGGATTCCAACTTTCTACCCTTCGGTAGTTATGCAGAGACAGTATGCAACTTAAAGAGGCGCTGTCGTAACCCGGACTTATACCCGTACTGCCAGGTTAAAATAACCTAGGAACAAAGAAGAAAGGAGAGAAGTAATAGGAAGAGGTAAAAACAAGTCTGGGCCGGGAGAGGAGGCGACGATAGCCAGAAGTCCGAACCAGAGGAGGGAAGACGGGTAAAGGAGGGATAGTAATAGCGCTATTGAAACCGCAAGACTTCTAAAGCACCGGAAGAATTCTAAAGCTAATGGAGGAGACTTATACAAAACTTAAGCAGAACTTAAACAAAACTTAACCTATGACAAAGGCTTAACCTATGACAAAACTGAGAGACTAATACAATACATAAACTAGAGAAAAATCCTAAACTAAAGACAGGAAGATAGCTAGAAGAAAGGAACGTTAGACAGGAAGAAATCCAAATATGGATTAGACCCGAGGAGGACGAATACTCCAAGGAGGCAAAGAACAAAGCGATAACGCCGACGGCAGAGAGAGAGAGCATTACAAACTAGACTACTAGCTAACACGCGCGCGTGGCGAACAGCCACGCGAGGCCACTTACCCGGGAACCGGAACGCCGACTTCAAGAGCTGAATGGGAAGGGTTAGTAAAAGACCCTTAAAATGGGCCAGTGCCGCACTAGCGACATCGAAGTCTACCAAACACCCCACAAGGCGGAGAAGTCACAATCCGAGGTGGCAGCCATCTTCTTCCTGAAAAAGTGGGAAGTATATCCTTTATATCTGGGGGGAGAGTGTGTTGCATGAAACTGATAGGGAGAAAGCGATTAAGGCTGAAAAGAAAGAGAGATTAGAAACACGCAGGTAGAGCCTTGCTCTAACACAAGAAACACCACAGAGTGATAGACACCAAGAGAACAAAGGCCGGGACAATACCCCAGCAGCGCGAGAGAATACAAGCCATCCCTGAAACCAAACGGACGCATCCACTGCTAAGGTGGGAGAACGTGGCCCCACTGGTCACTGGGACAGCTGACCAGAGGCAGGCAAGGAAGACCCTACTGGGTTCCGAGAAGAACAGTGGCCACTGCTACGGTGGCCAAGCACAGAAAAGCGACTGGGGCAATCCCCTCAGGGAACACTGGGCGTCGAATCCTAAACCTGAAAGAAAACTGGCCACATCTGCGGTAGCCAAACACACTAAAACAACTGGGCCAATCCCCCAGAGAAAGGACTGACAAAGGACCAGAACCCGAAAGAGAACCAAAGGAAGGACCGCGCTGGCAGAAAGGAGAGGAAAGGATAGGGTTGCCAGCGAGGAGAGGGAAGAGAAAGAGAAGAGGAGAGAGAAGAGAAAATCCTACAAGAGTAGGGAACACTAGAGGGAAAGATCCTCCAGTGTCGGAGAGCCTGACAAGAGTAGAGGTCCTCTCCGAAACCAGGTGGGAACATCCTTCCACCGTGCGCAGAAATTCCTAAATGAGTTAGCAACAGATTTACTCTGAAATTAGTATATGGTACCATGATTGGAAAAGTTTTGCTAGTATGGATTTCTTCTTTAAATGACATGGAAATGATAAAGTCAATGTATTTTCACTCCTCTGAATTATTGAATTTATGAGATAAATATTACTATGATTTTTATTTTGCCAAATTCAAAATACGGATTGACCGAACTACTACTGCTTAGTTACTCTCTTAATTTTATGTCGTCACACTCCAAAACTGCACAGTTCCTTTTTTGAAATTTGTTTGCCAACGTGTTTAAGCATGGTATCAAGAATAGCTTTCTAAATCAATTTTTTAAGGTGAACTGGGATAAATATCAATGGCCATATTTTTAGTATGAATAATTTTAAATTAACAAGAAAGATCAATCCTGCTTAAAGCATTGATTATGAAACACTTTCCAACTGAACTGCAGTTTTGTTTAAACATCTCTAAAATGCAATACATTCAGCGGTGATATTTTTAAAATTATCACAGTACAATAATTTATTTTACTTGAAAAGTTAAAACTTCATTAAAAAAGTCAATTCTATAAAATCGTCTGCTTCTTTATGTAAAATTAATGAATGTTTCATTCATATCACTTATATTCCAGACTCCAGAACCAAATAATTTTGAGTGAAAAAAATTCAGCAATTCTTATACAACTCATCTTACAATCACTTGTTTACATTCTGCATCCATTAAAATTAGGTTTCGTTGTACAAATAATCAAAGTTTGATGATCATTTAAACTCAAAAATATCGTAATTGTGTTAACGCAGAATATTTATGCACAGAAAATACGCAAAACTGAAGCGGTTAGGACGGATGCAACACTAAATATAAATTTAAAAGAACTTAAAAAATCACGATTTTTACACTGGGAAAAAAAGATGGATGCCATATTTGATTTTGAAGTGGGTCACGTGATTGCTTCATATAATATGGGTCGAAAACCCAGGTCGCCCGGCTCATCCTAAGATATAGAGCATCAATTTAGGCGACTGGACCATAATATGGGTATAATATGGGTAATATATATAATATAGGTGTAATATATATAATATGGGTAATATATAATATGGGTGTAATTATTATTTTAATTTTGCCGAAATTTTGCAGAACATATTTTGCTGAATTTTTTTTTATTTATTTTGTGGGATATTTTGAATACTTCCTGTAATTTTCGATACAATTTGTGTGATATTATTCATTTACATTTACATATGTTCCATAGACCGTCTCAACAACTTTAAAAGGAAATATTAAAAAAAAATTAAAATTTCATAAATTTTATTTTGAGAAAATCACTTTTACGGCAGTTATCATGCGAAAGGACAGACAGACAGACAAATAGACAGACAAAAGGAATAAAGTCATAAACACTTATTAAAAGTAAAAAATTTCTGATTGACCAAATTTGTCTAAGGGGGTCGTATAAAAATTTAAAAAGTATAACTTTTTGAAAACTAATGGGGGATTATTTCATTAACGTAGTCTTATTTCCTACCTTGCTTTCAACATTTTTGCAATTTACATTGCTCACTTATCTCCAACAAGTAAAGAATTAAAGCGCGTTCCAATCTTTTTGGGACACACTTTATAGGGCAAATAGAAAACTTGTCGCCCCCCTAAAGTTTCATTATCCCCTTCCCCTCCCCTGGCCAAAAAATCCTGACAGAAACACTGAGTAGTATTATTAATATTTAAAGATTTAGAGCCAACACTTTAAATGTCTCAAATCAAATATTAATGAAAATAAATTTTGCATTACGAGGATATTCTAATTTTAACCTTCCGCATCCTTCTTATCCTCACAGCGCCGGAATCGGACGTACAGGAACCTTCATTGCCGTAGACCAGTTGTCCCAACAGATCGCCAGGCAGAATGAAGAGCTGGACGTGTACGGAACAGTACTGGAAATGCGGCGCTTTAGACCGTGCATGGTACAAACAGAGGTAATAGTTTTGTCTCATTTCTTTTACGTTTACGTTCTCTGCGACACGTAGTAAAAAGGAAAGAATGCGACGATGCCAAAAATTCAACTTTCGGATTTGGATGGATGGATTAATTTTTTGAAGCAATCAATTTTTTGAATGAATTATATTACTTTCCTTATTACATAGTATTGTTATGAGATTCATAACATGTGTTTATTAATTATTCCTTCTAAATTTAACAATTCTATTTTCGTTTCGATTCTAAAACTTGTTCTTAAATATTTATTCCAAATTGATAAAGCGCCAAATGTGTATTTCGGCTTCTTGAAGTTTTCCCGCCTGTTTTATTGGTACTGATGCAGGGTCACAACAAGGAAGTGGTTTCGACTATTCATCTTTTGGTTCAAAATGAGTAAAATGACTTCATTATAAAATGTTTGTGAAGTATTCATTACTTAGAATTTTGTTTGTTGTTATCAAGAGAATAAAAACAATAAACAAAGTAGCTCTACAAATGGTTAAGAACATACATCACAGATAGAATAGGCAAAATATGTAAATTGCTGAAAATTCAAATACACTCCAACAACATATAGGAATTTCTCAGTTTTACCAAAAACCAATTTGTTCTTGATTTCTGAAATAGTTTAGAATTAAACATAAAAGATTAAGCACATCATTATGAACGCATACAAAACATTACCGATGCAGGTACATTGAATTTTGCCATGAGCAATTGAAATAGAGCTAATAAAATATGAAATGCTTAAGAGTGTATGTAGGTGATGGGCGAGACAAGTAAATCCATTTAAAGTGTTCAAGTTTCAAATATACTTCAACAGCAATGAATGAATTAACTCGTCAGTTTCCCATCAACACTCATATAACAAATATTTATTACATTATGAATAGGCATGCTGCAAATTCAATTTAAGTTATGAATACGCATAAAAGATTTAAAATATATACTGATCCCAATGAACATGCAATATAAATACGAAATTTTATTATCAATATGAAGAAAGTTTCTACATACTTTTATTTATAGTCCACGTTTTGAATTATCAGCCGATAAAACCAAGTTCTAATTGAATGCATTCATAACATCCGGTTTCAGGATTAAATCGAAGTGAGACTATGGCTACCGCAAATTGAGCATAATCGCTGTTTGGCGCAAGGTCGGATCTCGCCAAACCTGCGATATTCAGAGCCATCTATCGGAAAAAGGTAACTTTTCGGATCGGTCTACTTGGCGTTATGCTACATTCCCGCGCGTTTGTACATTAACCCGGATTCACATTTCGTATTGAAATGTATTGGAACTACTTTCTGTTCCGTCATAAGCACGCGCATTCACACTAAGATGCTTCAATTAGAATAATGTGATTAATTCAGTTGGCGATGTAATCTCAGAGCAGTAGCACGTGTTCTTGCCCGCGGGGCACAGAACAGAATGTTATTCTTAAAAAGAAATCTAATACTAAATTAATAATGAAGTAAATTGTTTAAGTCGCGTTTCAATGTAATTTCGAAGAGTCGCGAGATTTTTAACACTTTACAACAAAGTTGAAAAGTGTTTATGACTTTGTTCATTCTGTCTGTCTGTCCGTTAGCACGATAACTGCCGTAAAAATGACTTAATCGAAATGAAATTTTAGTATGTTGTTCAGACGGTCTGTAGGACCTATGGGAATATAAATGAATAATATCACCCAAGTAGTTTTTGATTGAACCCGGGTTGAAAAAATGAAATACATTGAGCCCTATGGGACCTAATTTTTCAAACATTTTTTAAGCAAATTTAAAATTCACAAATTGCTTCGAAAATTTTAGGTAATATTTAAATTGTTCCATAAAATATATAAAAAAAAATTCAGCGAAATATATTCAGTAGTTCGTTAAATAAAAATTAAAATAATAATTACACCTCTTATATGAAACGATCACGTGACCATGATATGAAACGATCACATGACCCACTTCAAAATGATATATGGCATCCATCTTGTTTCAAAATCGCGATTTTTTTAAGTTCTTTTTAATTCATATTGAGTGTTGTATCCGTCCTAAAACTACTTTATTTTTGCTTAAATTCTGTGCATCTACATACTTAAACAACACAAATACAATATATTTGAGTTTAAATGATTATCCAAATTTGATTATTTCTACTATTAAGCCTATTTTTCACCTATGTAAAATGTAAACAGCAAAATATGTAGAATGAGTTGTATTAGAATGGCTCTATTTCTTTAAAACAAAATAATTTTGTCCATGGAGTCTGCATGGCTGATATGAATGAAATATTAATTGATTTCATAAAGATAAGGACGATTTTTTTCAATGAAGTTTTAAGCATCGAGTTTAATTACTTGTAGCTCCATGGTCTTAATTTTTATATAAATAAATTATTATAGTATTGTGATGAATGAAATGAATGGGAGAAAGTTATGAATGAAATCCTGTTTTTATAGAGAGATCCAGGCGTGTTATTTTTTCTATGACGTCATTTGAATTAATTTCAGTTGTTTTCGATGAAGTTTTCAAATATAATAAATTATCGTAGTATTATGATAGTTTTAAAAATATTACCGTGGAATGTATCGCATATTAAAGATATTTAAACCAGGCAATTTATATTTCAATGCCGTCATTTGAATGAAGTTCATTTTTTTTCAATGAAGGTTTAAGTTTTCAAATATAATAAATCAATGTAGTATTGTGATAAGTTTTAAAATATTTCCGAGGAATGTATTGCATTTTCAACTTTTTTAAATAAAATTGCATTGAAGTTGGAAAGTGTTTCATAATCAATGCTTTAAGCATGATTGATCTTTCTTGTTTCATCATGGATTGATTATTCCGAGATGTCTAACCGGCGCAAACCAATATCGGATCCGCCGATGTATTCAACGAATATTGCTCTATATGTTGGAAATCTATGCGTATCTTCAAGTATCATCGTCAATAATTTTGATGTCCAATACTCCTTGATGTATAGGATTTGAAACATGATAATTTTTCATCAAATAAAGAAATATGTAAATTTAAAGGATTCGAGTCGTCATTTCTTATCCTCTACCAACATCACGCCATCTCAGCTCCAATCGGTGTACACAACGTGTTGGTACCCTTGCCACGTCAGCGCGGAACTCCCATCTTCTCCGATGCCAGTGAGAACCCGCCCGCAGCGATCGCGCTCCAGTTGCTTGTCGTGCAATCCTATTACAAATGCAGTTTGCAATTCTAATACAAACCGGTAGCAAGAATCTTATTACAGTATCATGTATAAGAAAAGTATTGTGACGGGGTCGAAAATTCGAATTCGAGTTTTCGACGGGAGAGCACGTTTCAAGCATCCCTGATCACGAATCGAGCATTTATGATATGATGTGTATGTATGTGAGTCTGTGGAGACGATATCTCACGAACGAATGGAGCGATTTTAATGAAACTCGTGGAAAGATTACAATCCGTAAATACTGGAAGCCTATTGTTTTGAAACACAATCGAATGTGCAGACCCCCCCCCCCTACATTTTCGAGTGAAATTTTGAAAAATCATCAAAAATCAAAACCTTTAATATAGTTACGCAAATAGGCATTTCTTATGTAATTTTCCCTTAGAAAACAATTGGCATAAACTTTAGAACGCTAGCATAAACCGTTCTCGAGATATTGTACATTTTTCAAATAAATGTATCAAAAAATCTCATAAATTAAAAAAAATATTAACTGTTGAGAAGCATGTTCGCTTTTCATATGTAATAGAATGCGATAAATCTGGTGACATCATTCTCGTGGATCTAGCTCGTTCCATTCACGAGAAAATATACTTTGAGTAATACTTTTGTATTTGAATGCCAATAGTCATTTATCTATTGCAAAAATAACTTATTTCTCCGTGAATAACGCTTAGCGAAATTTTGGCGACGAATTTGACGGCATATCGCCAACTTGGCAACTTTTTAGAATGTTGCCAAATTAACGAAAATCTCGCCAAATGGATAAAAATGACTCTAAATCAATAAAAATGACAACTCATTGACGAAAATTCAATAGGAAAGAATATAAGTATCTACTATAAGAATAACCTATTTTTTTTTACTGTAAAAGTAGTAAATTCGTTGCATTATATAAGGAAAGTCATGTTCTGCCCACATCAGATTTTTTATTTACAAAAACAGGGTGGTAAAAAGCACAAAAACAAACACAACATCAAAGAAAGTTAAAATTTAAAGCATGTTAAAAATGAACACAAGTTAAAATATCAAGACATGAACAAAAACAGAATATATAGGACATAGAGCCAATTCATATGAGATCACATTCCATCCATACTTGAGTCACCTTCAGACGAAAAATCTGATGGGGACAGCACATGGCTTTCCTTACAAGCTCAAATTCATTTGTTTCTCTTTTTCTTTCATAATCCATTGAATTAAGATTATTTGCACGAAATAAATATTTAAATTATATTCACTTACACATACAATTTTAAAACACGTTTTTTTGATCTGGCGACTTATCGCATTATAAAACGTCGCCAACTAGCAAAATTTATAAAAAAGTTAAATATCTTGAAAATGTTTTAATACAATAAATAGTTAATTAAGAATAGTAGTTTATTTAATCAATACAATTAATAAAAATCTGATGTGGGGAGCACATGGCTTTCCTTATATAATGCAATGAATGTACTACTTTTACAGTAAAAGAAAAAATAGATTATTTTTATGGTAGGTATTTATATTCTTTCTAAGATATTGAATTTTCGTCAATGAGTCGTAATTTTCATTGATTAAGCGTTATTCTTATCCATTTGGCGAGTTTTCTTTAATTTAGCAACATTTAAAAGAGTCGCCAAGTTGGCGATATTCCACCAAATTCGTCGCCAAAATCACGCCAAGCGTTATGGGAGGAGAAATAAGTTATTCTTACAGCAGATAAATGACTATTGGTGTTCAAATACAAAAGCATTACTCAAAGTATCTTTTTTCATGAATGGAACGAGCTAGATCCACGAGAATGATGTCATCCAATTTATCGCATGGTATTACATATGAAAAGTGAATAACCTAACCTAGTAATAAGAATAACCATGTTTCTCAATAGGAATTTTTTTTTATATGATTTTTTGATAATTTTTTTGAAAAATGTGCAATATCTCGATAACGGTTCATGTTAGTGTTCTAAAATTTATGTCAATCGTTTTCTTATAAAAAATTACATGAGAAATGTCTATTTGTGTAACTTTATTAGAGGTTTTGATTTTTTGACGATTTTTTCAAAATTTCACTTGAAAATTTAGGGGGGTTCTGAACATTCGATTGCGTATAAAAACAATAGGCTTCCAGTGTTTACGGATTGTAATTTTTGTACCAAATTTCGTTCAAATCTGTCCATTCGTTCGTCAGTTATCGTCTCCACAGACTCAGTGACACACACACACACACACAGACATCACTTCAAAAATGTTCGATTCGTGATCAGGGATGCTTGAAACGTGCTCTCCCGTCGAAAACTCGAATTCGAATTTTCGACCCCGTTACAATACTTTCCTTATACATTATTGTATATAAGGAAAGTAATAGCACAAATTATGCATTACAGCTTTTGACGACTGTTGTTGGCCATTTCGCAGAAAATGGTAGATTATTATATTCCAAATGGTACCAAAATCTAATCAGCAGTAGAGCAACTCACAGGCGATTTACCAAATTTTGTGAAATTTCGTTATATAATTTTTGAACTCAAGTGGATACATACATTATACAGATACACAGATAGACACACAGGTGGACACATAGACGCCATTCTGAAAACAACTTTTTCGTATTCTAGAGGACTCGCAACGTGTAGATCTGCCGAAAACTCTTAATTCCGATTCTAACAGGCAGCACATGACATTCCCTACGGACTACAATTATTATTATTTTTCTTTTATCAAAATTCATAAATTTGAGGAAAATTATTTGAAATGACACCGAATTTGCAGTTTTAATTCAATTTTCTTTTTCATTTGAAGACTGAACCCATTTTCAGAGACAACGCTTCAAAAATACGAAAAACTGCATCTCAAACAGTTGGTCCTAAAATTATAGGGTTGTTCCTATTATATTTTCTTCGTCAAACATTAGTATAAAACAAGCATTGAATTAATACATTTGAGCATATGCAGTCTTTGATCTTAGATTTTGATGATTTTTGCGGGCCATTTCGCAAAAATAGGCAGGCTCTTTTTTTCCGAATCGTGCCAAAATCTAATCAGCATAGGGGTATCTCACGGGTGTCTTACCTACCTATTTTTGAAAAATTTGTTCAATTAGTTTTTGAACTAAAATGGATATATACATTGCACGCGCTCACACACGAATACACGCACATATACACACGCGCGCACACACACACACATACACGCACACACACACAGAGAGAGGAGAGAGAGAGAGAGACCGATAAACAAAGACATCACGCTAAAAATAGCATTATCGTGTTCTAGAAGCTTCAAACCATGAAGATCCGTCGAAAACTTAAGTTCCGATTTTCGACATAATTCCAGTACTTCCCCTATGCATTACAAAAGTTCCAATAGCAACCCAATTTATATATTGATGTAATACATTGCAACTGAAATTACAAGAGATAAAGGAACTTCAGCACCTCAAACTAAAAATACCAAACAGTGAAGCAGATATGTCACATTTAGAAAAATATTTAAGAGATAAGACGACCCACAAGGGGCTTTTCCGCTAATTCAAGAATAAGGGGAGCGAATTTGATCAGCAATTAATTTTGAAACCCAAATCCAGCTGCACATCAACAGAGGCAATTTAATAGGTCAGACAATCTGGTTAGAAAAACAGAAAGAGAGACAATTTGAGTATTATACCCAGATGTTACTGAAAACATGGACTGTTATTAGCTAAGATGGAGGTTACTACACTTGGACGCCGAAAGGACGTAAACTATTAAAACAGAACTTGTAAAGGAATTTGTAAAGGCAATCACAAGCAAGCTAAAACTTGAAACAGGAATTAAAACTGTTAATAAGAGTAAAACTTTTAAAACCATCAGAAAAGACAGCTAACGAAAAAGGGCGAGCAATGGCCAGTATGTCGGATGGTAACATAATGAGAAAGGGGGTGCCACTTCGACCAGAGATATAGTATTTCACCTCGATGGGGTGCCAGGCCCGGGGGAGGTAGCCCGAAAGCGGCGATTTACCAAAAGCGACTTACACTCAAACCGTCCTTTAAGGTTTCTACAAACGATCAGTGAATGTTTATCAAAGATGTCGATTCTCAGAATTGTGTTTGAAGTGTGTTTTGTCCACACGGTCAAACATAGTTGACACTTTATGATAATGAGATAGTTTCCCCTGATTCTAGTAGATGACGCCATCGGAATTGTATCTTAAGTAAATATGGTTTGTCATATTTATGTTTTCAGTTTTCAGATCAAGAAATTAAAAAGAAATCAGAAGTGTTCCAAATCGTTACAATAAATAATAAAAATCTGATGTGGGCAACACATGACTTTCCTTATATAATGCAATGAATTTACTACTTTTACAGTTAAAAAAAATGTTATTCTTATAGTAGATACACATATTCTTTCCAAGATATTGAATTTTCTTCAATTAGTCGTCATTTTTATTGATTTAGCGTCAGTTTTATCAATTTGGCGAGATTTTTGTTAATTTGGCAACAATTAAAAATGTCGCCCAGTTGGCGACATTCTGCCAAAATCTTGCCAAGCGTTATGGACGGAGAAATAAGTTATTCTTACAGCAGATAAATGACTATTGGCTTTCAAATACAAAAGTATTACTCAAAGTATCTTTTTTCATGAATGGATCGAGCTAGATCCACGAGAATGATGTCACCCAATTTATCGTATGGTATTACATATGAAAAGTGAACATGTTTCTCAATAGAAAATATTTTTTTTTTATTTTAAATAACTTTTTGATATTTTTTCTGAAAAATGTGCAATATCTCGAGAACGGTTCATGTTAGCGTTCTAAAATTTATGTTAATCGTTTTCTAATGAAAAATTACGTAAGAAATGTCTATTTGCGTAACTTTAGTAGCAGTTTTGATTTTTTGACGATTTTTTCAAAATTTCACTCGAAAATTTAGGAGGTTCTGAGCATTCGATTGCGTATAAAAACAATAGGCTTCCAGTGTTTACGGATTGTGATTTTTGTACCAAATTTCGTTCGAATCGGCCATTCGTTCGTCAGTTATCGTCTCCACCGACTCATTGACACACACACACACACAGACATCACTTCAAAAATGTTTGATTCATGATCAGGGATGCTTGAAACGGGCTCTCCTGTCGAAAACTCGAATTCGAATTTTCGACTCCGTCACAATACTTTCCTTATACATTATGTATATAAAGAAAGTAATAACAAGACTCAAATGCATACATCAAAATTAAAAGATTTAATAATTTGAATTATTTTCATATAATTAAATGTGACAGTAGATTTTAATAAACATTAATTGAAAGTAGAAACTATTCTTCCATAATACATAAAATAAATACTTTTGAAAAAGGGCACCAAAATGCTCTTTGCTCTATGTACAAAATTTCTAATTGCAGCATTGGGCACGAGCAGTAATTATTTTAACGTCTATTTCTTAAAACATTCTATTTAACATATGTGTGAAATGCACTTTTGATAATAAACATGCACAAATAAGTTGAATCAAATAATTTGAAACAGATATAAAAAAAAATCTGGTACCAAAATATCTGTATTCATACTTGCCTGAATTTCCTACAGAACATTTATATGTAGTAGTAGAAAATCTTTAATTACTGAAGATAAAATTACATATTAAATTATATTTGTTAAATAAATTGGTAAATTTTTTGCCCAGATTACCGCTTCTACTTTTCATCGAATCCGTGACTTTTTATTCTTATAATTAAATTGTGTCATTATAGTATTTTTTTTATATTTTTGACCTCCTCAGAAGACAAATCAACAATTTCCGCTATTTCTGATAAGCACCGGTTTCTAAACATTTTATTGTGATACTCTGACAAAATCTTTTCTCTATAAGCTTTTATACATTTTTAATAAGAAGAATAAATCTAAAAATTTAAATAAAAAAGAAACCAAAAGAAAAAGATTACACATTAAAAACAAATGGGCAAAATAGAAAATAGCTATTCATTTCACAAAACGGTAATCGGCCCGCGATTGGTCAATACAAATGTCAGTCATACTGACTCCTCAATGTTTGACGAAAAAGTAGGACGCTGCTCTACAAGAAAAATGTTTGACCTCACACTTTGACAAACACGTCAAATAGCTGTTCAGATGATCAAAAGTCAGTGATCAAGCCTCATTGACAAACTTTCACTGATCGTTTGTAGACACCTTTACGAAGATTGCCATTGACGAAAAGACTCCCACGTGAGACATTGCAATGGTGTCGGTCCCGAGCCTCTTGGACGACTGAATGGGACAGCGACAAGTCTCGGTTCTGTTTGTCGAATTACAGTCGCCATGTGAGAGTCTGGAGGCGACGTGGAAGCAGATCCAATTTAGTTGCGACTGTTGAACGCTATACTGCTTGATAACGCGGCGTCATGGTTTGGGGTGCCATTGGCTTCGATAGCTGATTGCACTTCCCTACCTTCAGCGGTTGTAAAGTGCTGTTTTTCAGCAAGATGGTACGCGACCGCACCATCAGCATATAAGCCTTGCAAGGTATTTAGGTGCTTCCCTGACCTCTGCTGTCTCTACACTCTAAATTTGAAAGAGTGAGAATTCACTCAAAAAGAGTGAATAGTCACTCTAAGAAAGACTTGAAATTGAGCCAACCTCTAAAGAGTGAGTATTCACTCTAACAAAAAGTGGGTTTTCTACTCAAGGGAAAGAGTGAATAGTCACTCCTTTGGAGTGAATGCCCACTCTGAATGAGTGATTTATTGACTCCACCTTGGAGTGAATAATCCATGTCAAGGAGTGACTATATACACTCTTAGTAAAAGTGGTTTTTCCACTCATTAGAAAGAGTGACTATATGCACTCTTGGCAAAAGTGGTTTTTCACCCATTAGAAAGAGTGAAGAATTAGTGTTTTTGGAGTGATTAATAGACTCTATTTAGGAGTGAATAATCACTCTTCTAGGAGCTAATAAATATGCACTCCTAAATAGTGTTATCTCAGTGGAGGTAATCCTGTTTTTAGTTTTAAAATAAGCATTAAAATATATTTTAGCTAAGCTAAAATCAAGATTTTATCTGTATTCTATGTATTTTAAATTCTAGTGTTTGCATTATCAAAATACAGAGATTAGGCTTTAAGCAAGCATAAAAGTGAAGTTTTACAATTTCAATGATTAAAATAACTTATTTTAGAATAATTTCACAGGCACTTTTATTTAATTTAGCTACTTAATTAGATCCATTTTCCATTAAATGAGTACATAAAAATTATTAAAAATTAATAATTGTACTTTAAAATTACTTTAAAGTACATTTTATTACTGTCTCCTCATTAAAAAATGTTTTCAATCCTTGCTTCTTTTTGAATGAAAATAACAATTTCTGAGTATTTCTAACTTTGCAGCTATCAAGATTATTTTTATTGGTATTCATAAAGCAATTTAATTTAACATTTAGACATTAATGCATTTAATTTTTAACGACAGATTGCACAAATTTTTAAATTAAATTGAATACACATTTCATCAGGTGATTACCTTAACGCATAACAAGCTCAAAGATTTAAAGTAGGGCTAAATCTTTCTTGTGAAATTCAATGTGCAATGACAAAACTTCATACAAATTTAATTCTTTTTATTCCATAAACCCAATTTGTTTATATATTTCATTTTAGTCAATTATTTGAAAATATCTGCTTAAATTTGCATCCGAGAATCTTCATTAAATATAATTTCTTTCAGAGCATTATCTGATTATATATATATATGTCTTTAAATACAGCTTATAAAAAGCAAATGAAACCAGTGGCGGCTTGTGAAGTGAAGCAGGTGACACAGTATTGCTTCAATGTTATTGGCTGAATGGGTTATTATTATTGTTATTTGGCAAATTTTTCAGACTCGTTTGGCTACTTTTAGATAATTTAACAACATTTGTGCCAGTAGCGTGATGTGTTTTGATGATGCATGCTTTGTCAAGCTGGAGGAGGAATCCTATCGCTGAAATCTGCTTAACCCATTCCTGAAATCACAAACAACCACTGAATGAAACAGCTTCATCTGTTAGTTTTATTAGATACACACAATTCCACATTTAGGCTAAATTAACCAGTAAGAAACAAAAATTCAATTTTTTTTACTCTTAAAATATAACGCAGAGCTAGGTAGGTAGGAAAGGCTTGATTATACCCTCTCCCCCCCAAAGTTTCAAAAACACCCTAGTGATTTTTCAATTGTATATTGACATTGCAAATAAAATGCAAAAATGTGGTATTGTTTTCAATTGTATATTGACAACATACATTGCAAAAAATTTTGTTCGACATCATACATTGCAAAAAATTTGTTCAGGTGTACAAAAGTATTTTTTTGTGTTGTTGTTACTTATTCCCACATGGTGAAGGAGCGTCTATGCACCACATCAACTAGACAACCTGATCCCATAGCGAAGGGGAGAAATTTGCAGCTTCACTTTATATTGAGGCACCCCAAGGGCGGAAGTCTGACTTTGCCTCGACAATACAGCATCCATGCCCGCTGGCGGGATTCGAACCACAACCCGGCAATCCAGCAATCAGACGGAAACACTTGCCCCTGACCGCTCGACCACTGGATCGGAGCTAAAGTATTTTAGCACTCCCGAACAAAAAAAATTCTAAATCTGTATATGCCTAAAAATATCCTTACCAAAGATGTTCAAACCGGTAGTATTATAGAGTATCAATATGTGAATCTATCCTAATTGCATATCTTCTTTCCACTACAATTATAGAATTTTTTTAATATACCAGATAGAAAATCTTATAAGCATAGCCTATACAGGTATTCAAATGTTTACGGTTTCTCAAAACAGTAACACAATATACAGGTCAATCTCTGGGACCTAAGGATCAAACATAGCTTCAGAGCCACAATATGTATATAAAAGAAGAAAACCTAAATAACTCTTGAAATAATAATTCATAGAAAACAGTCTTAAAGCTGTATATATATATATAATTTATTAAAAGTTGACTAAATTCCTTTATTAGAAAATCATGTTATCTTATTTTTATTGTTGTGAAAAGGAAAAATAATATACCTGTAAGAATTTTGTTCAAATTATTAGCTATTTGATAATTATAAAAAATTTATCGCAAAATCAACTAATGCAAGAAACAAAATAATTTCGGTTTTAAAACCAGTTCTTTTACTGCAAACATGACAGCATTAATGTCTTGGTCAGACAGAAGAAATGAAAATTAATGATAGGTTTGACTTCGAATTCATTAAATGTTTTACAGGAGGATACCATGTTCTTTATACACTTCTGTTATGACTGACAATTCACCAAGAGACACTTAATGTGTATCATATTTACCATGTTATGCAGCATTTTTTTTTTCTACTACCATATTCAAATCTTTGTATATTAATGAGGACGTAGCATGCATCAAAGCAGAGAAAATCTTGATACAGACAACAGAAAATTTTTCTTCACTGTTGAGTTGGTTTTTGCCTTTGCATAAGGGGCAAAAACACTAGACAATGTTATTTATGGTTCAATATTAATTCAAATTAGTATTGTTTTAATGTAGATTAGTGTTCAATAAAATAAAATTGTTTATAAATATTGGTTGGAGGATATGCCTTTGCATCAGTTGTGACCAGTAACCCATTCTGTTCTATGTTCCATAAAAAGTTCGTTGTATATTATGTTTCATTATGGCACTTCTTTTTCTCTCCACTATGAAGCTACTGTTCATCCTTTTAATAAATATTTTTGAACTATTCCATCTTAATTACAGGATTTTAGTCTGTTCTATTTCCTAGACTACGTTGTATAGTCTGTTTTGTTCTGCTCCCTTTATGACTTAATCTGCTTGTTCCCTTATTTTGTTACTCCTTCCTTCCTGCTTAGACAATTTCGTAGTAGTTTCATTGCATTCTATTGCCTTGTTTTTAAAATTAGATTATTCCATGGTCCATTATGCTCTCTCATCACAATTTTGGTTCCATACTATTCCACATCATGTTCTCACAAATTTATATGCACTATAATTGGTGCTCCATTATCACCTTGATGTTCCGTTTCCTTAAATCGTTCCATTCTATTTGATTTCGTGATGGTCAATTGCATTCCATTGGTTGTCCTATTTTAATGTGCTCCAATTATTCTGGAACTGGACTGTTGTTTCGATTACTTGTTTTTTAAAATTTTGCACTGTGCAAGGAAGCATTACCTTACCACTATGTAGCGAATTCTTACCTTAGCACTATTTAGCGAATAGTTTTGTTTTTTCTACCAAGACCATCTGACCCACCCAAAGATGTAAAGTAACTGTTTGGAAAGCAAGTATTTATTACTATAGTAATTTAAAACTCTTCTTGAATTTTCTTTCTACCTACAGCTCTGGTTCAAAATCAGCTTTATTTTGAAGGTAAGTCTATATTAAATTTACCCTAGTGTACAAAAGATGACAGGCACTAAATTATAAAGAAAATAGAGAATAATGCTTGCCGATCAAACATAACAGACTTAGGACTACTTCAGTAGGATGTAAATACTAGAATTTTACATCTAAAGCTTCCCGGTTTTAGTTAGTAGCCACTAACCTGTAGGTTTGTGAAGTTTAGTGGCCAGTTGACAGCTGTTAAATGTGCGATATTTTTCAACTTACTTAAAATTATGATAAATTGTGTATAAACATATTTAAATGTTATGTAATAATTTAGAAAATTACAGCTATATTACATTTATTTATTTATAGATTTATTATACAGTAGACACAAATCGAACAACCAGTCCTTCTCCATGTCTTGACCTGGCGAGTACTTTGTTCAGGTGCCTGGTATCACTATATGTCTGGCGTCAACTATCCTTGGCCGCGAGAAAGTTGAAAATAGAACTGATTTAACCTTGAATTGATAATTGTTAATAGTTAGTACTTCTGAAAACATAACTAATCTCTTAGCATTTTAGGAATCCATTTTTAGTGTTTAACATTGTCAGTGACAGATAACTAAAATAAGTTACAATACATTAAATTAAAGGATTTCTGAAATTTTTCTGAACGAAAAACTTCCATGCAGCAAGACTCACGATCTAGTTTAAAGCATTCCCCCAACCCCAAGATTGATGCCCATTATTCGCACCGGGTGCCCAAATATAGGTTAGCTCGTGCCAGTCCCGGGCCGCAGCGTATTATCGAAACTCTTTCATATAGATTATTTTAATTTTCATGGTGTAAAATATGTTATAATGAATATTTACTAATAAATAGATTTACAAGCTGTAAATAGCAAGGGGCATGACAGCCTCATGGTTTGCATGCGGGAAATGAACTTAGACGGCCCGGGTTCGATTCCCGACACTGTCAAAACTGTCACCGTGTTCATGCGGAGTACGATCAAATTAAGCATCTGAGTCCGTAAGTCCTTCCGGTCTGGTCTGAGTCCGGTAGTGGAAGAAGGGTACTGTCCCTGTGGATGCCTCCCCTACTGGGTTCCAGTCTAAATTGAAAAAAAGTGGTGCTTCCCAGCCATTCAAACAAATACTTTATACGCTTTTGGTAGGTCGGATGGTCTGGGTCGAAGAAGAAGCCGAAAATAGCGGGAGCGAATTTCATGCACCATTTTTATTTTTGCGAGTGATTTTATTTCCATTTGTGCATCTGCTTTCAGGAACCGTTTAAAATTTAATGTAGATGTAAAAATTATGAAACCTTATTGTATAGCATATAAAAGTGGGGAGTGGCATTCTAGGTCAATGGATAGAGCAGGGCAGAGATGCTATTCCTGGACATGGCTCAAAACACATGGTGATTACGGGGAGGGAGAGGATAGGAATGTGGATTACACTCATTCTAGGCTGTAAATATAAATTACGATCGCAGTATCATAGCAATTGTTGCCAGATTTTCCCACTCCACGGGAGGGATTGTTTAAGGAAAAGAATCATTTTAGACTATCATAAAATTTGGGGGGGCAGTCAGGATTTCATTAATCGCCATGTGGCTACTGGGAATTTTAAGCTTTATTTACACCATAGCAACAAAACTCTTCATTTATATATATTTGCAGAATTGTTTTTATTCAAAACAATTCAATAAATACCAGCTTTTGTCAAATTAATATGAATTAATTTGGCTTGGATCAGAGCAAGAAATAAGATTTTAAAACTGGCATCATATACCGTTGTGACCTTTTATAAGTTGGAGTCCAAAACTATTAAGCTCACAGCAATCTTAACTATCAAAAATGATTTCTAATTTGTTATAAATTTTTCACTAAACGTTAAAGAAAATTGAATGTATATAATGAAAAGAAAACCACTTACTTTGGAAACTGTTTACAAATTTAAATACGAAACACTAAAGTACACCTCAGATAAAAAGCATTTAAATATAAATATATTGTAGATGTAGTTACACACATTTATTTTTTTATTATTATCAAATTTATTAATGCATAGATAAAATTGCATTTTACTTTTATAGCTAAAAGTAAGGTATGGGATCACTTGCAAAACATTTTTTAACTGTTCAATCAGCCTTAAAATCTGAAAGTGAAGGACCATCTGTACTTATTCTTTGGGGGATTATGGTTTTTTAATATACTTCAGGTACATAATTTTTTTTTTCTTTCTGGGATTGATTTGTGCTCCTAAAAAACTGATGTAGAGCACATTTAAGATGGATCATTCTTTAGACTTGGCAATAAACATCGTAAATGTTTTGCAATCCCTGTGGTTAACATTAAATTTCTCCCATACAATGCTATACCTCTTTTCCAACTTTATTTGAGCAGGTAAAAGGCTAATTAGAAGTTCTTCTTTTGCAAGAAAGTGGCTTATGTCAAAAAGCTTTACAACTTTACACTTCATTTCGGTTCCTCAATGAAACCGCATCCACAGTTAGACTAAAGTTGTTCTCGCATGCACTGCATTATATTTTCCCATTACTTTTATATGTCAGTCATTTGTATTTGGAATGGTTTTCAGCATTGCATTTTTTAATTGATGAAGCTCCATCAAAGTAATTAACACAGTTATTACCCCCCCCCCCCCTTTGGCATATGCTTTTTCCAGTTCAGGTTAACTGCAACAAAACTTGTATTTTAGTTTCTTCACAAAGTCATATTGATTTGTCACAGCATCCATATAATCCAATTTCCATTCTACCATAGCATTCACTAGCTTCAATGCTGGTTCATCAGTCAATTTCATCAGTTGATTTCGTTTCTTAGCTTGCAGATTAGCTTTAGCTTCCACTTCAGAAAATTTACCATTTTTGTCGCACAGAGGTAGCCAAAAGCTCAGATCACAGGTCAGTAAAAGAAAAGCAGGTAATTTTGTATGGAAATTTGAATCCTAGATCGAAGAAAGATTTGATGTGGATGTTGGAAAAAATCTTTAATTAGAAATTGTGGTACTTCCTTATTATAGTGGCCCCCACAATTACGATTTCGCCAAGGTCTGTAGAGCGAATGTGTAATAGAAAAATAAAAATAAAGGCAGATCGAAAGAATACCCCCCTCCTCCATTCGGTGCGCCAAAAGTGAGCCAAGTTGACATGTTTCTCTGTGTTTTAAAATTGACTCCTCCCCACTAAAGTGACGTATATTCCCATATTTTAAAACAGGCTCTTCATACCAAAGTGACGTATTCTACAGTTTTATGAACTGGAATTTTGAATGTAATTATAATGGAATTCAATTTGAATAAAACTGAATAACACTCATAAAAAGATTACAAGATTTTTGTGCATTCTAAAAATATTGCATAACTTGCAAGTGTAATTGCAGAATAAAAAACTTTTTAAATTTTAGAAAACATATTGAAACACACGATACTTAAAATATTTTGTGATTTTAAAAATCAATTTCAAAAACTTATAACTCGAAACTTCAAAAATTTTAAAAGGATTTTAATGAAATTTATTAAAAGGACAATCGGACTTTAACGAAAGTTAAGAACGATACTTAGAACAAATTTAAAAGAAAAAAAAATTAGACTTTAACGAAATTTAAGGAGAAACGATACTTTTAGAGAAATAATTGGACTTAACGAAATTTAAGAAAAAACGATACTTAGAAAAATGATTGTACTTTGAACCATTTTACAAACACAGAAAAATACAAAAGACAATTTTAAAACACAGGATGAATAAATAAAAGAACTAACCTTTATGTAAATGCACTTATATCCACATTTTCACTTACATCCACACAAACACGTTTTTTTGAACATACACGTACATTCCCCTAAGACATCACATTTTTTAAACATTCCTCACCGGAACACGTTTTCTAAAACATTCGCACAAATCCATTTGCCGCGTACCAGATGTCATTGAAAACTTATCTGCAATCCAATTAAATCTACAGAAAATATTAAATAAAAGAATAGATACGAAAATTACGTGTGAAATGTTTAATGAAAATGCAAGATAGATGTACAGCAAAAATACTCAACAAATCCGATGAAATACCTATTTCCTATTCAATGAAGAATCCAAAAAAGCCGCATGTTGATTTGATGTCAGAAAGTCGCAGGCTACCAGACTAGTGATGAAAACAGAATAGAATTGTAACTCGGTGCTTCGCGAAAACCAGACGTTTCGCGCCAAAGAAGCTGTGGGGAGAAATTCAACCGATCACCCAAAAATAAATAATATAATACTTGCATGTTTTATAAGAAGAGTTTTAATAATCTTTATGACATTATGCTGTACATTACAAGCCATATTTCTGAAATTGTTTTCAATAATTCATCAAAAGCATTTTTTTCCCCTTTGTATTTTCTCCACATAAATTCTGAAAGATATGATTCAAGGTGATCCCGAGCCGTGCCTTGATCTTTTTTATTATACCACTTGACAGAACACCACATTCTTTCTACATTTTGTGTGTGAACAAACCTGCTTCAAGATCCGCCGTTTTGTATCCCTTCCAACAGTCTGAACTGATTGTTGATTCATCTTGTACATGTTCAATAATTTTTTCCATGAGTGTACTAGCATATTCTATTCGCAACTTGAATGAGAAAGCACTCGTCATTTTCCCAGCATATTCCTCCGAAATTCCATTGTTGGAGTACCATACCACTGTTGTTTTTACACCAGATGAACAAACTTTCATCGAACTCAACAATTTTATTGACACCACTTATTCGTCCATTAAATCTTTGCATTAGATGTAGGGAACACACTTCTCTCATGTAATTGTTCCAATCAATTGTTGCATTTTCACACATATTAAGATGTTTGTCACACCATTTGAAAGTCGCCAACTCCTCTGCCCAACAGCACATAAATCTAAAAGCAGTTACGAACAGTATTCTGGAACCGCTGAACCAATTTCCAACATGGAGGCCCTTCTTTTTACATTGCACCTCCAAATGGTTTCGTCGTTAACATACAGCTTCATGTCTTGGCCATTATTATCATATATTCGTTTGTCAGGTAAAAGACATTATTCTTGGAATAATGATATGGAATCTGTTTGGTAACAAGATCTGTCTGGTAAGATTGTTAACAAGATGATTTTTAAAAAAAGCAAGCAATTTAAAAAAACTAGTATGAAATCGGAAACGTTAACGAAAAATCAATATGACGATAATATAAATAGATGCTGTTTCTTTAGGACTGCAAACACTTGGCGAGATTTTACAACCTACCTTGGCAATTCATCTTCAGGGGCCACTATAATAAGGAAGTACCGAAATTGTTTTAAGTTCTAGGGAAAACAAGAAATACATAAATAAAAAAGAAATAGAAGTAAACATAACATCTCATTCGCATGAAAGAATATGTTGAAAAAATTGGCAAAGAACAGTTGGTTTACAGTGAACGAAGAATAGCAATTTACTGCTGTTTGTAAAATATTTTCTGTTAAGCGTACAACTTTTATTGAAGGATAGTGATTGGGAAAATGTATTTTCAAGGGTCCAAAAACATGAAAATTCAACAGAGCATAGAAATTGTATCAAAATATATGTATAATTGTTTTGTAACTCTTTTAACTAAACATTCATTTTTTGAAAATTTGAACACGTTTCGATGCCAGAGTAATCAAAAAAGAAGTTCTAATATTTTTGAGACGATAGAAAATACTCTCAAAATATCATTAATTCGAAGATAAATTTTTCGCGCACCTCTTAAATAATAAAAACATTTTAAATCCGACCTGCTAGAAATTAAACGTTCGCTTACTACACATAAAAGTTAAAGCAACAGTTTTGAAACATTAAATATTCATAAGAAAATAGCTATTGAAACTAAAATTTAAGCAAAAGCAGCTCTAAATATCCTAAAAATATGCATTTACTATATATATATATATATATATTTTTTAAATCCAAAAGAAAAAATTAATATCACAACTGTTAGGCCTAGAACGTTCGGGGCAGCTGATACATTACGGTATCGCTTATCGAATTATTAACGATCGAAGATTATTAACGATCAGTATTAGAATACAAACTATGCTATTCTAATAATGATTAAACACATGAAAAAAATAATAAATTAAACTTGTGTAATAGAGAGTTTCGTATAAAACGAGCTGATACACCAATGCTACTAGTTCTGTGCAATGTGCACGATGTAAACAACAGCGCTGTTGCCATTTTTGAAATGCTTTCACTCGGAAAAGGAGTGGTATGAAATTCACTTGTTCTAAAGAGTGAGAAATGACTCTTGAAAAAAGAGTGAAATATTTCACTCTTTTTTTTCAGGTGAAATATGCATCCCTTTTACGAGTGAAATGACCAAAAAAATCACTCTAAAAGAGTGATTATCAGTTTTTAGGCTTGTCACTCCTCCCAAAAGTGACTTTCTCACTCCTTCCGAATTTAGAGTGTAGATCTCTTACCCACAGAGCATGTATGGGACGTAATTGGCCGTCGTTTGACTGCCTGCCCCCACCTCAAACAGAAAACGACCTGTGGAGGATAGTTGAAAGCATAGGGACATCCGTCCCTCAGGAAACTATCCGTACGTTTATTGCATCTGTTTCTCGAAGGGTTGCTACTTGTATCGCCGGAAGAGGTGGTCCTATTGCCTACTGATCACCCTGTATGTCATTAGTGTATTCCATTAACCTTGTAGAATTAGCATCACTTATTTATATATGCCATCCTATCTATTCACTCTTTCATGGTGTTGCATTTTCTGTGTCGGGTAGTGTATGATAAAAGTTGTTTAAAATAATAAAGGAAAGAAAACGCAGGCCAAACCTTGACAAAATCAGTATCTGCAGATGAGCCATCCTCTCTCTTTAAAGATAGGGAATAGAGTGAATTTCTGTACGAAATGTATGTTTTATTATTTCATTGCTCGGTTAGCCCTATTTTGGTTATCTCGCATTCGATGAACTGACGTAGAAAATCATTAACAGAGTTGTGAAAGATTAGCATCTGGCTTGGAATAAATTCTCTCTGACTGTCTATTCCATCTGACTTTATGCAAGGATAAGGAAAACTAGATAAACGTATATAAGCACAAATAAGACAATAATGTCGCATACAGATGTTTCGCGTATAGGCTGGATACCCTTCATCAACGCAAAAGGACCAGCAAATTCGAAATAAACAAGAAAGATCAATCATGCTTAAAGCATTGATTATGAAACACTTTCCAACTTCAATGCAATTTTATTTAAACATGTATAAAATGCAATACATTCCTCGGTAATATTTTAAAACTTATCACAATACTATATTAATTAATTATATTTGAAAACTTAAACCTTCATCGAAAAAAAATGAACTACATTCAAATGACGGCATTGAAATATAAATTGCCTGGTTTAAACATCTCTAAAATATGATACATTCCTCGGCAATAATTTTAGAATTATCATAATACTACAATAATTTATTATATTTGAAAACTTCATCGAAAACAACTGAAACTCATTCAAATGACATCATAGAAAAAAAAACACGCCTGGCTCTCTTTATAAAAGCAACATTTCATTCATAAATAATTTCCCATTCATGTCATTCATCACAATACTACAATAATTTATTTTATTTAAAAATTAAGACCATGGATCTACAAGTAATTAAACTCTATGCGCATAACTTCATCGAAAAAAATCGTCCTTCTCTTTTTAAAATCGGTGAATATTTCATTCATATCATCTATGCAGACTCCATGAACTAAATGATTTTGTGTTAAAGAAATACAGCTATTGTAATACAACTCATTCTACATATTTTGCTGTTTACATTTTACATAGGTGAAAAATAGGCTTCGTTGTAGAAATAATCAAATTTGGATGAGCATTTAAATTCAAATATATTGCAATTGCGTTGTTTCAGTATGTAGATACATAGAATTTAAGCAGAAATAAAGTAGTTTTAGGACGGATACAACACTCAATATGAATTAAAAAGAACTTTAAAAATCACGATTTTGAGACAAGAGGGATGCCATATATCATTTTGAAGTGGGAACCTTTTCATATCATGGTCACGTGATCGCTTCATATAAGAGGTGTTATTATTATTTTAATTTGTATTTAAAAACTACTGAATATATTTCGCTGAATTTTTTTTATATATTTTATGAAACAATTTGAATATTACTTAAAATTTTCGAAGCAATTTGTGAATTTTAAATCCGCTTAAAAAATGTTTGAAAAATTAAGTCCCGTAAGGCTCAATGTATTTCATTTTTTCAACCCGGGTTCAATCCAAAACTAATTGGGTGATATTATTCATTTATATTCCCATAGGTTCTACAGACCGTCTGAACAACATACTAAAATTTCATTTTGATTAAGGCATTTTTACGGCAGTTATCGTGCTAACGGACAGACAGACAGACAGAATGAACAAAGTCATAAACACTTTTCAACTTTGTTGTAAAGTGTTAAAAAAACGAAAAGGGATCCTCTGTTTTATCCTCTGTTTTATTTAAGTATAATTTTACTCATCTTGATTCTTCATTTCCCTTGTTTTGTTAACTTCTTTAACATTTCTATACTATTATATACTATTCAGTACTATTATTGAGTATTCGCTTTTAACATTTCCTGTACTAGGAGCAGTACTATTTCATCCATCTGTGCGTGCAGCGGCTCGTTCAAGAGAGACGACAAGAACTGGAAGGGGCCTATGGAGGTAAAATTCTGTAGCTGATTTACTCCTATAACAAATATTCAAAACCATATATATTCACATTTGTTATATATATATTTTCACGTTAAATCCTCATGTTATGTGAGCAGAAATGACCCAATTTTGATTATTGTGCATTGCACCACGTGTCGAATTCGATGCATTTTTTTACTGTGGTAGCTACGGCGCTATTAGCTAGCGACCACTTTAGCAATCACTTAAAAATAATCAGCTAAAACAATGAATAGGCGGTAACGCGGACTCTCTTTAATAAGCGCCTAAATACGCCTTTAGGTTTTAATGCGCCTAAATACGCACAAATAATAATATAAATAAAATTGAATAACAAATAATTTAAAGTGGTCCCAGGGGTATAATAACTTATTCCCTTTAAAGGAGTAAAAAAATAAAATAAAAATTACTATCTACTAAGGTTATTAAGAGAGTCAAGATAGGTTTTGACAAATTACTTGATTAAATAATGGAATATTTGTAAATTTCAAAAATCTATAATAATGAAATATTTGTAAGTTTTAAAAAAATTTAAAACATATCTACAAAATTCTCGATTTTAGGCTAGGCGGTAGTAAAATAATTGCGTTTTGTTAAGTGATCGTATTGTAGTTATGTTTAAAGGAGTCGTATAGTAATTATGTTTCAAGGGATCGCTTAGTAATTATTTTAAGAGGTCATATAGTAACTACGTTTTAGGTGTTCGTATAGTCATTAAATTCTAAGGAGCCATACAGCAATAAAATATTAAGGGTTCGTACAGTAATTAAAATTTAAGAGGTCGTATAGTAATTAAATTTTAAAGAGTCGTACAGTATTTATGTTTTAATACATACAGTAATTAAAATTGATCATGAAAAGTGCGTGTGTTCAGGGATTTGAGAAACTCAAATACCGCCGGCGGGCAACTGGAATACTTTAATTACCCCATACTCATAGAACATGCCTGAAAAGAAGAGGTCTTAAAGCTAGGATCATGTTTCCATTGCAAATAATACCATCCAGGAACCAGTTTTACACTGACTATTATGCTTCATTAAGATTGGGATAGTCAATACCTGCAATTGCAACCAGAAAACTCGCTAGAATTTTATACACTTTAACGGGTTTAACAACAACTGATACATATTTAAACATTTGTCCAGGTCACGGATACTTATAGCGGAAGGATTTAATCAGTTTAACGATCCTGTGATGGCACGCTTCATAATATGATTACAATGCCTTTGTATAGGTCAATGTCTTTCAAGGTGTATTTCGCGGAACTCTGAGGTTCAGCAATAATTCCGTGCGCATTTTCTAAAAAATTATAGTAAAAAAAAAATAATAACACTTAAAATTTTGAATGCATAATTTGGACCACAACGAACTTTTTCTCATTTTGGAGGCTCCGCCATTAAATTAAATTTCAAAGGTGTTCCCCGAACAAAACAGTTTGAAAAATACTGGTACAGGTTATCTAATATCTTCATTTCTTGTTTTCAGAGGGCATATACACAAATTAAAGAAGAATATGGAGTGGATTCTCAAGATTTTGGAAATACGCTCTACCGTTTTAGCATGTTTTCAGCGGACATTTTTACACGTTCAGAACTGGCATGCACTCTCAACGAATGAATGATTGCGTGATCCACAGTTGGACTTCTCATTTTATGCGTTTATATGTCGTTACTGATATTAAAAAATTGGATTCAGGATAATTTATACATTTAAGTGTTTCAGGCGTATAAGCCTTTTTTAAATGATTTTAGAGTAAAACCTTTGCTAAGTTCAAACTATCGCATTTGCTTCTAAATGAACATGCCACATTAAGACCATACAAGAAAAAACGCATTTTAGAACATAACAAAAAGTTATACTAAACTATATTTGCTATTACTAGAGTTATGACATAAATGGCTCTCAAGAAAAGTAGCGTAAATAAAACAATGCTCTTTTCGGATTAACTTTCTGAATCACCATTGAACTTACATTTAGTTGAAAGCAGCTTTATTTTTAAAGTCATTGATATTAAAGTCATTGATATGTATATTATTTAAAGCAATCGAGATATGTTATTTATTCGAAAGTTAATTTTTTTTTTAATCGTCATCCTGTTGCATCCTAATACGGTGTAAACTTATTCAATCGAGGAATAAATGGAAAAAAGGGGCTGTGGAAATTATGTTGAAATAACATCTCAGCTAGCAATAGGTAATTTTAGATCGTTTTAAACACAGTGAATACTTTTCTAAGCTACGTTACCATGAAACTCAGCTGTGTTGCTGATGTGGTAACAGCTATAATGGTCTTGCTCGCACATTTGCGGTCATGAAAATCCCTGTACTATACTAGCTTTTTTCCCTCTCTACTTGCTAGTGTCATGATATTGATCATTGTACACGGAACTCTATAGAATATTCTGTAGGGAAATAGAGATGGCAAAAGAAAATGGAGAGATATTTGAAATTTTTAGGGAGAGTTGTTGAAAAATCGAAATATTTCACGTACAGCATAAGTCGCAAATAACACGAGTATTTATATTTTAAGTTGTTTCACACGTCAAGCTTAACCACCATTGTGAGCATTCTCCCACACAATTTACTTCGAGTGCTTTTTTGAAACACGGAGCAGGGATACATTTTCTCTGAAAGGTGCGTCCGCACTTAAAGAAATTGTTCGACTGGCATGAAAAATATTCAACACCATTGTTCATCCACAGACAATGTTCGGCAAACTTACTCATGAAAATTTGATAATGCACAGTTAATTCTGTGCTCGCTATTGTCTTTAGAAGTATCCATTTGTTCCTAGCACATTAGGCTGCATCACAACAGCTTATTTAGTTAACAGCTATCCATTTTTTCGAAGGTGGTGGACAAGGACATTTTTAAATGTCAATATAAATGTACCAAAATTATTTTATGTCTGATGACTGTTAGTTGTTTATATACTCATACTGTTTAACGTTTTCTTTATGTCTTCTACATTTATCCGAAAATTTGATGTAATCTTAAATGCATCACGTGTTTCGTATTTGTTTCCATTAAGTTTGTCCTTAGAGGTCCTGTAATACACAGATTTGTACAACTGAATCAAAGTAGGTTTTCTAATTTCTAGTGACCCTAAATTCCTAAATTGTTACTTATTATGAATGCTATCAAGTGCACACAACTAGAACACATAAAAATACTCAGAAGTACATACGTATAGCAGCACGTACCGCCATGATGTAGCTAGCGACAAAAATCTCGCTTTATTGAAAGAATCATTTTTAACAAGCAGGATGACTGACGTCTACTCGGCTTTATTCAGTCTACATTAACAGAATAGTAAACTTTGGTCAGTGAACATCAAATATTTTCCTAAATACAATTAGAATTTTTCACCTAATATATTCTCCTAGTGCGGATGTACCTTTCAAGAAATTTCGCCGCCCACCGCAAATTCAAACCATTTGCGAAAATAATCTTGTGATATAGGTCCGTGAGAATATTCATCGGAGAAAGATTAACATTAGTTCAATGACTTTGACCGATATCCCGTAAGATTTCTGAAATACAGATAATTCAGTGACTGTTTTCTGTTTAATACAATAATTTCCACACCAGTTACAGAAGAAATTCCAATTCTTGCTGCGGTATCCGATTATAGTGTAGACGCTCCTGGTCACCATTGAGGAAAATCCTGATGAATAATGTATACAGCAAGAAGAAATGTAGTTTACACAAAAATCTATAGTGATTTTTGATTCCTTAGCTTTCCGATATTACGCTATAAAAGATTAATTCTTGGTTTAGCTACGGAATTGAATGTTCAGCAAAACCGATTCATTGATACAAACTGTCATGTGTTCTTTGTGTGGCATGTGTATGTGCATAGAGTAATGCGCTTTTCTGGACGTAGCGTGTTATTAACACAAATATCAATTCATATTTATTTCTGGAAATAACCCGGTGAAGTGTGATTGTTGGATATTAAAATAGCTTTATATGCATTCTCATAAGTAATTATTTATTTGTAATCTACGTTGTATCTTGGAAGTGATATTTATATGATTTTCAACTCAATCAAATAATTTATTGATAACACTGGCCAACACGATTTTTGCCTCAGCAAAATTTTTGTTGTTTATATGCTGCTTTTATGTGTAGAACTAAAAAATTGTGATAAAATATTTTACATCACATCTTAGTGTTTTTAAATCAGATTTTGATATTTTTGAGTAATATCTATTTAACTGGAATTTAATCAAGGAAATATTGAAGAAATCTGCATTATCATCCTAAACAAATATTAATTTATGCACTTACTCTAATTATTCTTATAATTTTATTTGAAATTTAACTATTTCTGACCAAATTTTGTTCATATTTTTCCATAGATCAAGTGTAGTTGGGGGTCGGGGGTGGAGGGGCACCTAAAATGTCATTATATTGTTTAATTGCTTATATTTTGAACAGCAGCTAATTTATAACAGATTATATTTTTCAATCTGTTTGTTATAACAATACAACATTTTTGTATTTCCCACTGCAATTTTATTAACTACCACTAAGAATTTAAATGCTTAAACAAAGAATAATAGCTTTCTTTATTGTTAACAATTGACTTTTATTGTTTTGTGAGATAAAAACTGAGCTTCACTTAAATAGGGTGGCTTTTACTGTGTCTATGATTTGGCGAAAGCCACTGAACCACATTAATGACTGTTATTTCTGTTTGATTGAAATAAATAAACTTTCAAAGAAAGGCAAATAAAATATATTCCCACGGGAATAGGCCAATGAAAACCTACTTTTTCCAGTTTCTTCAAAATCATAGAGTGAAATTACCTAGTGATACAAATAGTCAGGCGAATTGTGATGAAAATTGTGCTGGACCAGCCACATTTAAATATTTTGACTACAATTCAGGAGTTGACAAAACGCCATATTTGATTAAGCAAAAAGTTGAATGACTTAGTTCTAGATTGCAGCAGTGGCAATTGTATGAAGTAGATATTAAACTAACAAATTGTAGACAGCTCAATTGAAAGTTTTTTGAAAGTATTACTATGGAGGGCTCTATGTGTTTTCGTAAAGAAGTTTACAGAACTAGATATTGCACATGAGTCACATGAATAGTATTTTTCCTTAACAGCATTTTTCTTCACAATGACGTAATATTTACGTCACACTGTGACTTTGGGACGTCAGAAAGCATCGCATTACATCTTGGCAATTTCACAATCACGTCAGAGAAAAGTCATTTTAGTCATTTTCAGGGTGCTTTGTGACGTCGATCGTTAACTTGTGACGTCACATTGTAATGTCTCTGTATCTTGATTTCGTAACATTGCTGTTACATCAAGTTACGTTTCCGTAATGTGACATTCATGTCACAACGAAGTTATGTATTGATGCATTAAAGTTTAATGTGAAAGCAAGTTGCTCAACAGCGGAAATAAATTTCCATCGGTTCCTTTACTTCATGCTGCTAGCTTCAATAAGTCATATAAATGTATATCGAATGTTTTAAGTTTAGTTAACCATTGCAATCATGATTTGGGTGGTGACTTTAAAGTCACAGGAATACTACCTGGATTACATGAAAATTTCACAAAATACTAGTACATTTCATGTTTGTGAGGCCGTCAGACAACTGAAATGCATTATTTTTTGTAAATCTGGAAAAGAAGAAATGGATAAATACGAAGAAGAATTAACGTAAAATTCCTCTGGTTCAGCCATAAAATCTTATTGGCATAATAACACATTTCATTAAGACCTTCGATTAAAAGGAAGTGCATTCACTTACCCACCTAAAGTTTTTCCTAGAAGAGTTAGCCCCGCTTAACTGCATACACTTGGTTCCACTCTATTGTATGCGATTAAGCGGGTAACACAGATTAATATTATTAAAAAACCCACTTAAGAAAATGAATATATAATAGTTAAAATAATCTACATAATAAACAGTAGTAATGTATTACTATATACATAATACATTACTACTCTTTATTATATGTATATACCTTTCGAATTACGCAGAGAAAAGCAGGAGGTTACCAGGTTTGGCGATTTATCGCTCTTCCTCCCATGTCTGTCAACACTGAAACTGAAATTCGCAAAATTGGCGTCTCAGCTTTTATGCAATTGATAGGGGATTGCTATGTAATAAAACGGGTATGTTTAACATTCACTTTATGGGGGGTTCGTTTTTGTTCCACAATATGTACGTACACAATATATACCCTATGAAGTAGGGCTGACGCTATAGCCGAGGTAAAACTAAAGGTAGGTACAGTTTGTTTCAAAATTATAAGACCACTCAAAATTCCACCCTTCCTCAACAAAGACAACTTTGAATGTGAATTTCAAAGAAGATGTATGAAACGAAACAATTGTGCAGTGTTGATTTAGCTTAGAAAAAAAAACAGATCGAATATTATTTTCGTGAAAAGGATTTTTCGAAATCACGGTGTTACATAATTATAAGACCACTTAAGATTTTGTAATAATGCAGACGATTTTTGTTTAACTTCGGAGTTTAACTGTAACTTAAACCATCTGGAAAGGTTGGAAAGAAGGAAAAAAGGCAGAAATTCAGAATTGAACTGTTTGATTCGTTGGATTATTAAAATGCCTCATGGAAGTGATTTGTCTGAAGTAGAAGTGCGAAAAGTTTGGTTCTACAATGGAAAAGGAAAGTCGGAACGTGAAATAAGTAAGATTCTTAATCATTCTAAAACGGCTATTCACAATTTTTTGAGTAAAAAAGAATTGTATGGAAAGCAGAAAAGATCTGGCTGCAAAAAGCAGTTATCAGCTCGTGATAATAGACAAATTTTAAAGCTTGCAACGAAAAACTACCAGTCCACTTATAAAATAGCACAGCAGACAAGTAAACAAGTGTCTCATGTAACTGTGCGGCGAAGTTTAAAGTCGAATGTTGATGTTAAACTTTGGAAACTAAGAAGCAAACCACGACTTCTTAAACATCATAAAGAAGCACGTCTGAAGTGGGCAAAGAATGTCATGTCCTGGAACTCTACATGCAAAAATATAATATTTTCAGACGAGAAAAAATTTAACTTAAACGCCCAGACGGCAATAACTACTACTGGCATGACTTAAGGCTCTCGTTAGTTCTTCAGTAGGCAGATGGGAGGCGGTTCCGTTATGGTGTGGAGCGCTTTCTTATATACAGGAAAATGCGATCTGCAAAGAGTTTATGGTAAAGTGAATTCGAATAGTTATCAACAAATGTTATACGGAAGTCTGATACCCTTCGGGCTACTTTTAGGAGGGCCGACATGAAAGTTCCAACAAGATAATGCTCCCAGTCATGCATCTAAATCAACAAAAGCATGGCTCAAAAGAGAAAAGATTGATGTTACATCTTGCCTTAGCCCTGACCTAAACCTCATAGAAAACCTGTGGGGTTATTTGTCTCGCCAAGTATACGAAAACAACAAACAATATCATTCGGCATATGAATTGGAAGTCGCCATTATGGAGAAATGGGATAATATTCCGGAATTTGTCTTTAAATATTTAGTTAAATCGATGCCAAATTGTGTGTTTCAAGTTATTCAGAAAAATGGTGGAGCAACAACTTACTAAATTTGCTAAAACTTTATTTTTCCACATGTGGTCTTATAATTTTGTAACAGGTATTTGTGCCACTTTTTGTTATATTGCTGTTATATTTTTTTTAAATGAATTTCGTACATGTAGTGGCTAAATTTTATTTAAAACTTGTTCTGACATGGAGTAGTTTTGATTTTGAATAAAAAAATATTTCATTAATTACCTAAATAACAAAAAGTCTCGTGGTCTTATACTTTTGTAACAGACTGTATATTCATTGGTCTCTGATATAGAAAACCTGTCAAAGATGATATTTTCAGCGGGAACTCTAAAAGACCTAATTGGCAGCTTGGCGCACCTATAAGTGAATATCTTGGAAACAAGAAAAAAAAATTGCAACACTGGTATCAAGATTACTACAGTGTTTAAAGACTTATGTCGAATGTCATTGAAAATTCAGTTTGCCTTAATATCTTAACTTTTTTTTTCTCAGAAAATGTGAAAGCTGTGAGTGATGAACAGTCAGAATACTTCCATTAAGACACCTCCAGTATGGAAAGCGTTACTAGGGGTGACACTTATCGCCATGATGGGACGATTGCTGTTCATTCCTTAAAAGAGAGGACATGGCGGAATATAAAGAAAATATTTTGCTATAAAACATGTCTAAATAAGACCAAAAAGAAAATACAGGGTTCCGAAGAAAGTTCATACATACCCTAATAACTTTGCGAGGAAAGGCCCTTGAGTGTACACTTGACAAGTATCTAAAGTAAAGTGGCCATACCCTATCGAATAAAAAGGATTAAAGAGCTCCTAGCTGGAGACATTAAACAGTGAGGATAAAGACTTGGGCAACAACGTGAGATAGACGAAAAACGACAATTACAAAATATAGAGCATTGACTGGAAAGAAGTCAACAATAAAACTGTTACAGAAGGCATTTATTTCACACAATAGAGTTATTAGCAAATTGCCGTTATATTCAGGAGCACTACTTGGATTACCATTGCAGGGGTCACTATGTTCCTGATGATACTACTTTTTGATAGGCATTTAACGTCTTTTTACTTTCCTTATATACATAATGTATAAGGAAAGTATTGTGACTGGGTCGAAAATTCGAATTCGAGATTTCGGCGGAAGAGCACGTTTCAAGCATCCCTGATCACAAAACAAACATTTTTGAGGTGATGTCTGTGTGTGTGTGTCAATAAGACTGTGGAGACGATATCTCATGAACGAATGGAGCGATTCGAATGAAATTTGGTAAAAACATCACAATCCATGAATACTGGAAGTCTATTGTTTTAAAACACAATCGAATGTTTAGAACCCCCCTAAATTTTCGAGTGAAATTTTGAAAAAATCATAAAATCAAAACCTTTAATAAAGATACGCATATAAATATTTCTTATGTAAATCTTCCTTAGAAAACGATTGACATAAACTTTAGAACGTTAGCATGAACCGTTCTCGGGGTATTGTACATTTTCCAAATAAATTTTTTAAAAAGTATCATAAGTTAAAAAAAAAAATATTAACTGTTAAGAAAGATGTTCACTTTTCATATGTAATATCATACGATGAATATGGTAACATCATTCTCGTGCATCTAACTCGTTCTATTCACGAGAAAAGATACTTTGAGTATACTTTTGTATTTGAACACCAATAGTCATTTATCCTCTGTAAGAATAACTTATTTCTCCATCCATAACGATTAGCGAGATTTTGGCGACGAATTTAGCGGAATGTCGCCAACTTGGCGACATTTTTAAATGTTGCCAAATTAACGAAAATCTCGCCAAATGGATAAAAATGACGCTAAATCAATGAAAATGACGACTAATAGATGAAAATTCAATATCTTGGAAAGAATATAAGTATCTACTATAAGAATAACATTTTTTTAATCTGTAAATGCAGTAAATTCATTGCATTATATAAGGAAAGTCATGTGCTGCCCACATTAGATTTTTTATGCTCGTTTCGAGCGTTCCTGATATCGATTCCTACTCATAAAATAATAGTCTACAACTTAATAATTGACACTTTTCTATCTCGCTTTGTTGCCGAGTCCGTTATCCTAACCTTTAAACTCTCCATTCGGGGCGCTGCAATCGCTTTTATTCAATCGAGAATGATCGTTATATTATAGCTAGGTCTAACGTGTAGATTCAAGAACCTATCTCCTTTTAATAACCTTGTAAATTACTAATATTTTTCGACAATGTTATTATAATCTCACAATGTATCTTATAACGTTATTAAAAGAATGAAACTTGCACTTTATGCTTATAATCGTTTTGTAATAGAAAATAGTCATTTATTAAATTAATAAAAATAGTTATGTCTTTTGATGTGTACGTGAAAAATACAATAAAAATAATAACTATAGAATTAGTATACCTATCTTTTGTTGGCTGGGTGTTATTTTCCTATTTCCGTGTTATGTATTGTCCTTGTCAAATTTCTTACAAATAGTAATAAACTACTTGTTATCAGTGTACTTTCTTTTTATTCAATATATGTTTGAACTAAAGTTTTCCGTTTAAAGAAGATAAAGAAGTTTATGTACCTTGCTGAAAGAATTTTATGCCATATCTGTCCTAAGGGGCTGTTTCTGGAATAACGTATTTTTAAAATCGATATATCAAGGATGTAAACTTAACCTATAGAGCTAAAAACAGAATGATGTAGATATGAATTTAGAAGTAAACTGGATGAATAACACATCGTTTCAAATGTTGCTCAAAATCGAACGAAATCGGAACGTCTGAGCTCAATCTTCTTGATATTTGATGATACTGGCTACGTGGTATGAGTAACTCCGTTGGGTTTCGCAAGACTGTGACGTAAAACTTGCTTTTGATGCCATTAAATATCAGCTGTTCCGTGCTCAAGATCGTAACCAGTTCATGAATGCTGATATCAGCGTGGTTCACGCACTTTGTTCAAAAATGGTAAATTCGCATTGATTGATGCTAAAAACGTAAATCTATCAAAATCAGAGAATTACACTTTTGATTCCATCACGACGCTTTTCCTTTAGATATACATTGTATAAGAAGGAAAGTAAAAAATCTGATGTGGGCAGCACATGACTTTCTCTGCAGACTTATATTCACGTTTTCTTTATTTTAATTAAATTTAATTCACTTTTAATTCAATTTACGTTCTCATTTGATAACTGGACTTATTTTCAAATATGGCGTAGAGAAAATACGAAAAAACTAAAATATCTCGAAAACAGCTAGTCCTAGTGTAATGGGGTTGGTCTTATTCTTTTCTTCGTTAAACATTACGTATTAAACAAGCATTTAATAGATATATTTGAGCATACGTAGTTCTTTATTTTAGATTTTGGCGGTTTTTGCAGGCCATTTTGCAAAAAAAGGCAGGTTATTTTTCTCCGAATCGTACCAAAATCTTATCAGCACCAGGGTGTCCCACAAGTGACTTATCTACCGAATTTTGTGAATTTCGGTGTATTAGTTTTTTAGCTAGAGTGGATATAAACTTTTGCGGGCCATTTCGCAAAAAATCAGGTTCTTTTATCCCGAATCGTACACAAAACTAATCAGCACCAGATTGGTCCACAAGTGACTTACCTACCAAATTTTATGAAATTCGGTCCATTAGTTTTTGAGTTAGACTGGATACAAAATCTGCACAGACAGACAGACACACACATAGACATCACGCTAAAAATGTTTTTTTCGTATTCTAGAGGTCTCGAAACGTGTAGATCCGTCGAAAACTCGAGTTACAATTTTCGGCATAATTCCAATACTTTCCCTATACATTACCATGTATTGCAGGAAAAGTAAAATCAAGAAGAGAACACAAGTAAAATCCAGTCTGCATACAATTTATTTCTAAGTTACGGGGCAATCAGGAAAATGCCATTGTATGTGTAACCTTTAGAATGTGAATTCGAGAGTGTGATTAAGTATAATGGATTCCTCGGAAAGTCGTCCTTTAGCACTCCAATAACTTTGTAAGTAAAGGTTCATAAGTGTACACGTTACACTGCAAAACATTCTGCTATCTTTACTCATTTGTTTGAGCTACTTTGTTGATCATTTCGGCAAACTGATAAGAAAAACCACAATTACTAGCTTTCATAAAAATTCCAGCTTCATTTCTGAAATATTCAGTGAATTATCGTCTGCCGAAGCGTTATTTTCAAATTTTTATATGTATATTATCATAACTACCAGGAACCTTACTCAACCATTACGGATAGCTGTTTCCCTTGAAACTTTCAGTAACATGCTTGCAAATGTTTTACAGTGTAGGTCTATCTATAGTCTAGTGACCTTGATCCATCGAATAAAAGGAATTGCATTGGCCCTAGCAGAGAATTTCAAATTTAGGATAATGTGCAGTCTGTTCAAAATCTTCTTCAACAATGCAAATTTAAAGTCCAGAAAGAATATTACCTCGTTCTTTAACAAGCATTGCAAGTGTCACGGTGTTAGAGACTTTGATTTTTAAAAAAAAAACTTTCTAACATGTATTTATTACCTTCATCATACGCGTTTCGTTCCTTCCTACCCGTTAGACAATGCTCTACGAGATTTTTTCGACTATCTCGTTATGTTACCGATAATAATATCCTATTTTTTAATTCTCCTTTATGAGCGCTGCAGCCCCTTTTATTCAATTGGGCACGACCACTTTACTATAGATAGGCGTAATGTGTACACTTACGGCATTTTCCTTACAAAGTTATTGGGGTGGTTAAAGATTTTCCTAGGAATCCTGCATGTGCAATCCCACTAAAATTGTGTCGTAACAATTTTATGACTGTAATAATTTTTATATTATTACCACATATCTCCTAGATTTGTGAGCGTGATTTCAAGATACGAATTCGGATAAATAGCAAAGATTTATTAAAAAGCAGCGATAACAAAAACATATATCTGCCTTCTAGCTATCTGACAATATTCCGTCAATTACAATAAAACAACATATGAACGAAGAAGAATTAAGTTTGTATATTCAAACCATTTTTACTTTCCTTATATACATATAATGTACAGGATGTTCAACAAAAGACTCCCTGAATTTAAAATTAAATAACATGTAAACAAAGATCGATAGAAGAATGCAACAAACGGTATGTTTGTGAAAGCTCTAAGAATTTTTACAGAAGTTTTGAAATAGTAGTTACAAAAGCTGCTAACAAATGGCGCTGTATTCGCAATAAGTAGTGCCTATAAATAGTGCTCCGAAGCCCAAAGCGATCAGTCCACGGATGACTAGCAGAGGGTGTACTCAATAACAAGATTAGGTTACATGGCTGCCAAGTCTTTGGCGAACAGCTAAAAACCTCAGATACAAGAAGACAACAATTCTGCCCCTTAACGGCCCAAATGGACTCGTCCAGACTGCGGAGGAAAAAACCAATGCAATTGCAGACAGCTTGGAACTCCAATTCACACCACACACCTACCAGAACTTCAGACAACTGCACAACAACACTGAAGACGAACTACAACAGACCAATTACGAAGGACTTCACACTGATGCAAGAAATGATCTGGACAACACCTCTTTGGCTGAAGTTATTGACATGATCAGAGCTATCAAAGTAAGAATGTCGCCCGGTCTTGATGGTATCAGTAATCGCATCATTAGGAATCTTCCTATTATTTATCTATGCTGGTTGACCGTGCTTATAAATCGTATGCTCGAATACCGCTTTTTTCCCCAAAGTTGGAAAACTGCCGTCATCATTCCCTTAGCCAAAAATAATCTAAATTTAACCCTAGCAGAAAGCTACAGACCTATAAACTTGTTATCAAGCTTATCCAAAATTTATGAATTGGTGTTGTTAAGACGTTTGGATAGTTTCTGCAGACTGAATAATGTTTTAATTCCTGATCAGCACGGCTTTCGGTCTGCTCATTCCACGCAATCCCAACTTTTGCGTGTAATTGAAACAATCCACGAAAACTCTTCCAACAAGCAGTATACCAGCATAGTATTTTTTAATATCAGCAAAGCGTTTGATAAAACGTATATTCCTGGTCTTATCTCCAAGTTGGTGCGGCTTGGCATTTCGACTCAACTTCTGGCTATAATCAACTCGTATCTCACTAATCGTTCCTTCCGCGTACGGGTTGATCACGCTCTCTCCTCTCTTCGACCAATCAGGGCAGGAGTTCCGCAAGGGGGAAATCTAAGCTCCTTGCTTTTCAACATCTACATCAACGACTTACCAAAGATACCCCAAGTTAAGCTGGCCTTCTTTGCAGACGACATAGCACTGATTGCTCGCAGTTGTTCACCACACAACGCTATCAACACACTCCGAAGCTACATCAAGCATAGCCTTGAGCACTGGCTCGTGACCTGGAGAATCAAAATTAATGCTTCTAAGAGTGAAGTGTGCATTTTCAAACCCAACTACCGAGAAGTAAATCACAGTTTCACTTTAAAAATCTTCGATGAATCCATCCCATTCTGCAACTCTGTCAAGTACTTGGGGGTCACTCTTGACTCCCATATACTTTTCAGCGGGCATATTGCAGAAAAGCTTAGAACTACTAAGAAAACCTACTCCGCCCTCATCCCTCTTCTCGGTAGAAAGTCACACCTCTCCACCCATAATAAGCTTATTGTCTACAACCAAATCATTGCACCAGCGTTTTTGTATGCCTGCCCTGTCTGGGATTCGGCTGTATTAAATTAAGAGACACCATAAAAATTATAATAAAAATTATAATTATAATATAAATTAAAGACACCATAAAAACGGTCAGGCAAACACTAAATAACTTCAGAAACTCCCCGGTCACGGCTGAGATTAACCCAGCCACTCGCAGGAGATAGTCGAAATTATCAAAAACTTAAAGAACCATAAGAGCCCAGGATGCGACAAAATCAGGAACTTAGCTGTCAAAAACCCACCCTTAAATATAATTTTTTTCATGACCATTTTAATAAATAAAATGCTGAAATTAAACTATTTCCGTAAAGAATGGAAGGACGCGATAATTATACCGATCTATAAGGCAGGAGAGGATGCCACAATTCCAGCCAACTATAGACCAATTAGCCTACTACCAACACTTAGTAAAATTACTGAGAAAATAATTCTTAAAAGACTGAACACGCACCTTAGTGAGAAAGACATTTACATTCCGGAGCAGTTTGGATTTCGGCCAAAACACTCCACCACTCATCAACTGCTGAGAGTGGCAGAGTACATATCTTCTGGACTAAATACCAAGACACCCACAGCTGCAATTTTCCTGGATATACAAAAAGCCTTTGATAAAGTGTGGCACCGTGGTTTGGCATACAAATTGATCACTCTAAAAGTCCCTGACGCACTAGTAAAACTTTTAATTTCATACTTAAATAACAGACACTTCCAAGTCAGAGTTAAAGATGGCTTATCTACACCCAAGCTCATAAAAAGTAGTGTACCGCAAGGATCCATCCTGGGCCCGACACTTTTTAACCCTTTCGCGACGGTTGGAACGCCCGCGTGCCGGCTGCGAACTTGCATTCAAGGACGTACGGCACGCACTGGTGCCGGAGAGAACTTTACCCTAAACGCCGAGTGGCACGTATTGGTGTTTCTACGTGGAACGTTTTCATTTGAATTTATTTGTCTACTAGATGGCGTTAAATGCCCGTGGAAGCAACTTAAATGTATTTTATAGATGTTTGACCTTGGCACAAGGAGAATCCAATGAATTATTTCTCCATTTGGAGCGGGGTTGGGGGGACATGGTTCTGTAAAGTAAACATACAGCTCACTTCTCGCAGCATAAACAATTTTATAATTGAGTTCCGGGTCTCGTTCTGATTTTAGCTTTTATTGATTTCGTTGCTGAATTAGAGGAATATAAGAGAGTATTTTTTTTTTTGGGGGGGGGGGGGGGAAGGAATGTGCGGCAATGAAATGATTAGGTTATTTCGGATAAAAGTATGGCTGGTTTGAAACGTTTTCTTTCTGTGGAAGAATATACGCGTATGGTAAACGAACCAGACAGTAATGAAAGCGCTGCATATAGTGAAGATTTGTGGATGATGAATCTGAAAATGCAATTGATTCTGCAGATTCTGAGCGTACTATTATTACAACGCCGCCAGCTTCAGTTGCTGTTTTTTCGAATGATGTTTGGACGTGTGATTTGAAAGATCTGAATTCTTTGGAGTTTCTGAATATACCTGAAATAAATCACAATATCATGCCGTCTAATTTAGATAAGGAACTTGACTTTTTTAGCATATTTTTTTATGATGAACTAGTAGAATTTATCGTAAAAGCAACTAATGAGTTTTCAAAGAAAAAATGGGAGAAAAATCTCCTCTCTCTTTCCACATCGAAGACTCCACCTAAATGCATTTACAACTGTGACAGGAAATGTATTTACACCTGTGACAGGAACTGAAATGTATTTTCACCTGTGACAATGTATTTACGCCTGTGACAGGAAACGAATTTCGTGTGTTTCTCGCACTAGTAATTTTGACGAGCATTGTCAGAAAACCAAATCTTAAAATGCATTTTTCTAAGAATCCAATTATCAGTACTCCTTTTTTTAAATCAGTTATGAGTCGCGATCGATTTATAGGAATATTACGTTACCTTCATTTTACTCTTGATAGTAATGCCCAAAGACTAGATAAATTGAAACCCGTGTTAGATGCATTAGTTTCAAAATTTAAATCTATGTACACTCCTAGAGGAAATGTGTTCATTGATGAATCTTTGTTCTCATGGAAAGGAAGGCTGGGATTTCATCAATATATCCCCTCGAAAAGGTCCAGATATGGAATAAAAATATATAAATTGTCAGAATCGGAATCAGGCTATAAATGGAATTTCCTTGTGTATACACGGAATTATAAAGGACACGGAATTATAAAGCTCTGATGGTGGGTATGGAGAATGTGTTGTGAAAATATTTCTAAATAAACTTTCAGGAAAAGGATATACTTTGTATTTGGATATATTTTTTACCTCTCCTGTACTTGCAAAGTATTTGTTGTCTAAGAATACGCATATATGTGGTACAGTTTTAAAAAATCGGAAGGACATGCCAAAGAATAATCCATCTGTACCTAAAACATATATACACTAAAATTTTTAATATTTGGATAAAAGAAAAATTATATAAAAAATATACATCAAATAGAAAATAAGTGTTTCCTTTCTTCTGGAAAAAAGTAGAATGCTGTGTTGAACGGGTGATTTTTAGTGAATTTTTTTCGAGAGTTAGACTTAGCGCAAAAAATTAGCCGTCTTTTGGGAAAAATTCGGAAACAAAGCGCTCCGTCCTTTGGGCCACGGCGGTTTCGGAATGCCGCCGTCCCGAAAGGGTTAACATATATCTGAATGACATCCCCAGGACTCCAAACACCGAGCTGGCACTCTATGCAGACGACAGTGATATACTTGCAAAGCACACTTATCTCACAGTAATGCACAGACAGCTACAACAACACTTAGATATACTCCAAACATGGCTGGAAAAAATTGCGAATAAAATTAAACCCCAATAAATGTCATTGGATTTATTTCTCTAGGAAGCATAAACCTCCGCCGCCTCTGTATATAAACAACCAAGCATTACGAGCGGAAAAATCAACTAAATACCTAGGTTTAAAGATAGACTCCCACCTAACTTGGAAATTGCATGTAACAAACATAATCAAAAAAGCACATAATGCCACAGAAGCTTTGTACCCAATGATAGGAAACGGAAATCTTAATTATCAAAAGAAACTTCTAATATACAAATCGGTCATCCGCCCGGGAATTCTGTATGCAGCACCCGTATGGGGATATGCCTGTAAAACTACCATAGACTTCTTAGAAACAAGACAAAATAAAATGCTAAGGCGTATCAGGAAAGCCCCTAGATATTTAAGGAACTCGGTGATTAGAAAAGACTTTAAAATAAAAACTGTGAGAGCTCAAATTAAAAAGCTAGCGCTGAAATTCTACGACAACCTGCCTTCAGTTCCAAATGAACATCTATTCAGTCTACCAGACTATAATCATCGCAAGGCCAAATCTCGTAAGAGACCCCGTGCAGTACTTAACCTTGAATAACCGGATTTAAGTAAGCCCCTTCACTAGTAACTGAAATTAATTAAAAATCGCGATCAATATTTTTCAACTTTAAAAAATATTCTTAATCCTTAAACTGCCAAATTGCTAGGTAACCCTTAGATCTGCATCAACCCTCCAAACTGACTAAACCCAAATGTGCAATAAACTGCCACACTAGGAGCCAAGTCAAAAATAAAATAGTAAATAAAAAAAAATTCGAACCTCCATATCATGGGTCAATGAAATAATGTCACAGCATGAAGATAGAACCATATATTGAGATTGGAGATTAAAGGCGCTCCTCGCCTGGTGCTCTGTCCTGTACGAAACTTCTTCTTTATGAGCGTCCTACCGGTCAAATGAAACTGGAGCCGTACACTGGTCGCAATGGCTTTGTCAGCCAATGTCATGGTTGCAATGGTTTTTACCATATTAGCCTGGCATGTAGTCTGCCATTACGTTGCGTGAAGTGTGCAGGGCCCCACGCCGACAAGGACTGCACAGTTGACTTCAGGTTATGCTGCAATTGCAGCGGCCAACATGCTTCTAACTGGCGCGGTTGCCCAAAATACCCGGGCAACTCGTCTGTGACTAAGAGAAATAGGGCAAATCCTCAGCGCAAATCTAAATTTAATACTCCCCCCCCCCCGCAGGATTAAATCCTGGGAACTCAGGTCGTTCTTACCGACCAGCTGGCATTAAGCCTAACGTTAACTTTGCAAGCATCGTTTCTGGACCCCAGGAACAAGCTGCCCCTCCCGCCAAAATTACCGAACAAATTTTTGAGGCACAGTCGGTCCCAGCCGTCGCCGCCCAAAATTCAAAAACTCAAGTTGATAGCACTAGTGTTATCAACTACACCGACTTCTTATTAACTCTCTTGGTTATGAGAAATTCTCATGACAAGGATTTACTTCTTTTAACGTTCGAAAGAGCGCTCCCCGATCTGCGTACGGCGACTACGCAACTAGAGATGGTATGGTTTCTCTTCAAGAGCTATCATGCCCTTGCAGGATAACCCCCCCTCAGTTTATTTACCTGGCTTCGCCACGTATTTCCTTTGGAACTGTGACCTTTTTCTGCATTGATCGCATTGATCACGCATTTAATGCCAGCCCGGTCTCATCTGGGTGTTTTATATTCGTAATCTGCACTTTGCATTCGAAGTTCTTTAAAATTGTATTATTTGTTGACTTGTGACCCTAGAAAGGACCTTCTTTTTTTCCCTATAAACTCCTAAAAATTTAACTTGTAAACGGTAGTTTAGCTTTAACTAAACTTAACTTTAAACTTTAAACTGTAACATTGCATACTTAGTAAATCTAAATTTAATTTAGTATTTTAAATTTAATTGTAAATTTCTTTAACTTAATGCTTTTTTCTCAGATATATCTGACCTTTAGATTTTCTGCATCTTGAAAACCTGTACTCTTTTTCCATTGGCCCGTCCGTAATCCTTGGCCCCGCCCTCCCGTTCTCTTGCAACCTCAGCCCAGTACTACTGCCATCCCAAGACGAAAACGACACATCAACCGTCTCTGACCACAACCAAGCATCCACTCTGTGAAGAATGCATATTGCTATCATTTCATCATCCTAAAATCATCTACAGCGGACATATCTACTTTCTGATTTGGACGTGAGGGACCTTCGGTCCCAAGAAGTCCGAAATGAAGCGTCTTAGCTTGACTTTTACCGTTCAAACGTGAAAGGAGGTTAGCGTACCGTTGGAAGAGGTTGAAATCATGTACTCCATTGAAGAACGTGTGTTTCTGGTACTGGAATATCACAGGTTAGAACACACTATTACGGCAACAAGGCGTAGTTTTCAAACACGATTTAATGTTCCAAAATGACCCGATGCGAAAACCATTCGCAAGTTCTTCGCCAAATTCGAACAGACAGGCAGCGTGGCTGATGTTCTTGTTGGGAATGTTGGCCCCAGGCCAACTGTAGTTACTCCTGAAAATGTCGCTACAGTTTCTGGAATTATTTAGAAACATCTGAGGAAATCCGTCCGAAGAATTGCAGCAGAGACTAGTTTGAAGCGTTCTAGCACGCATACAATACTGAGAAACAGTCTACACATACTTCCATTCAAAATCCAAAGACACCAGGTCATACCCATACCAGCTGTGCGATAAAGGGCTGGCTTTGCGAACCAGATTCTCACAATGATTGATTATGAAGGATTTGATGTTGGCTACATCTGGTTCACAGATGCAGAACACTTCCACCTGAATGGATACGCGAATAAACAAAACTGGCGATTTTGAGGTTCCAAAAATCCCAATTTGTGCGCAGCAAAACCACTGCATTCTCCCAAAGTTACTGTTTGGGCTGCGGTATGCAGCAGAGGCATTATCGGCCCTTTTTTCATGCAAGAAACGGTAACTAGTGAATGTTAAATTGCAATTTTGGAACAATTTGTCGCCATACAGCGAGCGTTGGAGGACCGACGAGACACCGAGTGGATCATGCAAGATGGGGCCCGACCACATCGCACTGGACAGGTATTTCGCTTTCTTGATGAATACTTCCGAGAATAGAGTCATTGCTTTGGATTATCCCAAATTTACTGGCGCATGCATGAATTGGCCTCCATATTCGCACGATCTGATTCCTTGTGACTACTTTTTGTGGGGCACATTGAAAGACACTGTCTACCGAAACCATCCCATCACGCTGGACGATCTTGAATCGTCGATCTGTGTGACATCTGAATCCATTTCCGTTGAGACACTACAAGATGTGATGGCAAATTTCATTGTTCATTTGCGCCACCTCTGTGCTGAGACAAGGTCTTGGCTGAGAGCGGTGGACATTTTGAAAAGATTGTGATGTGATTGCAAAGACTGCTTGCAGAGCACGAGTTTATTTATGCAAGCTATACAGCCCCATCTGTTAGCAGCTTTTGTAACTAATATTTCGAAACTTCTGTAAAAACTCTTCCAGCTTTCACAATAAACATACCGTTTGTTGCATTCTTCTATCGATCTTTGTTTTCTTGTTATTTAATTTTAAATTTAGGGAGTCCTTTGTTGGACACCCTGTAAATGCTTATAGTATAGTGTACCCGAAAAAAATATTAAAAATATGTAGTAAGTTTCATTTCAATGCATGCTGTGTAAATAAAGTTTATTGAAGCTTATTTAGATGTTTTAATTTTACTTGGGGGAGAGAATCCCAGAGTATGTGTAAATAAAGTTTATTGAAGCTTACCTAGATGTTTTGATGTTACTTGGGGGAGGAGGGATAATATTAAAATCAGAAAAAAAGTGAAAATTTATCGATAACTTTCTGGATGATGTATACTGAACATAGAAGTAAATATATTTAAAACTATATTAATAAAATTTATTTGAATGATTATGAGATGATAGTCTACTATAACGTTACTGTTTTTAGTTTTCTGATTCACGATGAAAGCGAGACAACCACACGTCTTTATGCTTTCTAGTTAGTTCTAGCTAGGCATACATCAATATATATTGATGTAGACGTAGGTTCTAAATAACACAGCTTTTTATTAAAATAAAAACCCACCAAAATACTTGAAGAAATAGTATCTTCTGTTACAAAGCTAATGTTCGTCCAGTGATTGCTTATACAAATAAAACAATCTCATGATGTCACATGAATCCTCTCTATATTGAAAAACAGGATCCCTATTAGCGACTACTTTTATTTGTCTGAAACCCCAAAGGACAATAAAGGGAGGAGAGGCACAAGGTTGAATTGTACATAGGGGCCTGGGCCACATACACTATTTATAAAAATGTTCAATATGTTATAAAGACCCCTGTTTTTTTTATAAATCTGAATCATCCATCCAATAGCCTTCAAATTTGGCATGCAGATACAGTGGTCAAACAACAATGTAAAAGTATCAAAAAGGACATAAATATATATTAAAACAATTTAGTAATGGTATCATTTATTGTTTTATTCTGTGATTTTAACGATGTTACTTTTTAGCTATTTTTACAGAAATAACACTTATTAAAATTTGAAATTTCTTTATTAATATACCTAATTCATTTTCTTAGAATTCGTACAATTACTAATTCTGTAACATTCATGAAATTAGCACAAAATGAATATACAGTGATCTCTCGTTAAGACGGATAGTCAAGGACCAACATTTATTGTACGTATTAGCGAGAGTCCATAAATCTGAAGTAAAATAGCTATAAAATTGTGAAACAGTAAAGAAAGTTTGTTATCCTCAATTTTATAGGTACATTGAAAAATAGAACCTTAAAAAAAAGACAAAAAAATTTATTCAAAAACATTTTTAATGTGTATTATGAGGTAAATATAAACAAATATTAACTTTCAAAGCATAAACAAAATGCAGTTGTATGTTAATGTTAGTATTAAAATGAAATAATCTGTATGTATTTCTCCTGGGTAAACACTATTTTTTAAGTCATTCTCAATTTTAGTCAATTGCTCGGAATGTATGATCAGAACATCTTCTACTGATTGAAAAATTAAATAAATTTTGTCTATCTTAACGAATAAATGAATGTATTCAGCAATGTTTTTAACATACAACGCCCATAGACCTTAACCGGAGAATCCATACTTGTATATAATAATGAGAAATCCATCTTAAACGGGTGCCGTCTTAATGAGAGTTCACTGTATATATATATATATACTAGCAGCATACCCGTTCTTCGTACGGAGTATATACTATAAAGAAATTTATAATTCGCAATCATGTGCAAATTCTGTTAAAATATTAAATTTATTGCTCATAAAGAGAAGTTTAAGAATATCTGTTCTCACTATGCAAAATTATATTCACGGGCAGATCTGAAGAATAAAACATCCTGGTCCCTTTTGTAAGTAAATTTACAGAAAAAAAAGGAATTGAATCAATATATGCAACCCCGTACTACTTATATTGTCGCAGATTAGAAAATATGCCAGTGTGTTAGTAGAAGCTTACCCGTATTGCAATATGAGTCTCAAAAATATTTGCCAAAATAAAAAATATGACGTAATAAATTGAAAGTATCAAAAATCCCCGTAATCTTAATACCAGAAGGTCGTAATTGATTCCAATATATGCCAATATATATCAAAATATATGCCAATATACCTGTACTACTTATATTCTCGTAGATTAGAAGATATACCCATGTATTTGTAGAAGATTACTCGTACAACGTACTATATATGAGTTTCAACAATTTTCGTCATAATAAAACAATTCCATAATAATTTGAAATTATCAATAATCCCTGAATCAACAGTCCCCGAAAATACCAATAATAATGATGTTTAAATCTAAAGACCGTAATTGACCCAGTCAAAAATGCAATGTCAATGAAATTTATTTTATATACATATTTTTATTATTCAAATCGGAAAAGATTTAAAAAAAAATCGTATGCCGCATAACATATTGAATCCGTTGCTAAGCGACATGATATCATTTGCTTCAAATAAATTGATAGAAATCATATCATCTGAATAATGCAATCTCCATGGAAGGTTTGGCGACATTTTCGTCAATTTAGCGATAACTTAAAAAATCGCCAAATTTATCGCCAAGTGGGACTGTAGAACTGATAGTCCCATTTTGCGACAAATTGACGAAACATCATCACAATACTATCCCCTAACAAAACACAATTAATTTCATTTAGTAAACGCGATTTTATCAATTTCATGATATTTTTATGGATTTAAAAATATTTTTACCAATTTGGTAATATTAAAAAAATTCCTTCAATGTGTTACTCAGTAGGATGGATGAACTGACCGACAAATGATACAGAAACATCATTTCAGTACTCTATTCTAAAAAAACAAATTTAATTTTATTGATTGATTTGGGTCATTTTTATCAATTTGGAGACATTTCCACTAATTTGGTAAAGTTTAAGAAAAGTTACCAAGTTATTTAGAGATATTCCGCTAAATTCGTAACTCTGAATTTGCAGATCTGAAGAATAAAATATCCTGATCCCTTTTGTATATACTAAATGAAAACACTAAAATTGTATTAGAAGATACATACACCCGTTCTACTCTTTTTCTGCTTCAACAATCGGCTAAATGAATTTATTGGGTAAACACAATATATGAGTTTATTAGCTAAACACAATATATGAGCTTGAAACCTCTTTGCTTAAATAAATGAAAGTGATGTACGCAGTCCGCAATATATATAATTAATAGAACAATCAAACCGTTCATTTATAAAATATATTTTTACATCCATTTATTTATTATACAAATAGAAAAAATAATAATAAATATTACCAACACATTTAATTTCATTCCATTGCCGAACAACATGATATAAGATAGAATCTTCCTCATAAAATGTGAAATTAAATAGCCATTTTGATTTCTTTATACTCTTCATCGTTGAGTAAACATTTGTGAAAGATGAACCATGGAGGTAGATTTTTCCATTTAAATTCATGTTTCAAACAATTCATGCTTTCCTATAGTGACTAATTAATGCAAAAATCCTGTACTAAACTCGGAAATAAAGTTTTATTTCATTTTGGCGTTTTAAACAAACGATTTTCATCCTTTCCGTTTGGATAAACCACGGAGTTGGAGAGTAGATCTCCTAAGAAAAAGGTCCGCTTTTCATTAATATCTCGACAACCCCTGGTCTTAGAAACTCGAAACTTGGACAAAATTTATGGGGGCATATTTTAAGGCTATCCACAAAATTTCATTAAATTCAGTTCAGCCGTTTTACCGTGATGATGAGACAAACGAAAATTTCGTTTTTTACTAATATCTCGAGAACCACTCGTCGCAGAAACTCAAAACTCAGACTAAATTTTAAGTGGGCCTATTTCTAGGCTACCCACAAAATTTCATCAAATTCGGTTTAGCCGTTCTCCCGTGATGATGGGACAAACAGACAGACAGACAGACAGATTTTCAATTTTATTTATATAGATATATATTATCTTTCATCAGCAAGTTTGTGATTTAAGGATATTGGGATTTTAAAAGTTTAAAGATCTGTGTACAACTTTTAATTAGAATGTTTAAAACTCCTAACTTAAATTCGGCGTAGAAATTTCACAGCATATTTTAATGAAATATGATATAACATATTTTGTGATTTGATGGTTATGTGTTATAAAGTATGAATTTCAAAATATTATTCATAATGATAGAATTTTCTTGTGTAAAGATGTTGTTGTTGAGACCCAGACCGTCCGACCTACCAGAAAGGTGTAAGGAAACTGTTTGGATGGCCGGGAAGTGCCACCCAATTTAGACCGGAACCCAGTGGGGGAGGCATCCACTGGGACCGTACCCTTCTTCCCCTACCACCAACCTCTCGGAAGGACTTACGGACCCACATGTTTAGCGTGATCGTACTCCGCATGAACAAGGCGGCAGTTCTGGCAGCGGCGAGAATCGCGCGCTAACCACTGGGCTGCCGCGCCCGAAAAGAGCTAACAACACGCGGTGTTCCCAGGTGGTCACCCACCCAAGTACTAACCGCGCTCGATGCTGCCTGACTTCGGTGATCGAACGAGAACCGGTGTTTTCAGCACGGTACGGTCGTTGGCCTTTGTGTAAAGATGTAGAGGATATACAATAAAAAAAATATATATATGAATTACTTTACATTCAATATTTTTTAGTTCAAATGAAAATATATACAATGTGAGAGATACCAATTACAATACAAGAAAACACATTGGCGTTTCTTTCCTATTGGTCTTTCTACACAACCCAAATTTGGTACAAAAGTAGCTTGTTACACGAATGTAAAAACAACTTTGTTATGTTTTTGGAAAATTTATCCATATTGTTCATGTAAGCACGTTTTGTACTATATTGTAATGTCTAAGTACATTCCATAATTCAATGCATTATAGCAGTTTTGAATTTATCCAATTAACTCCAAATTAAATACACTGGGATAATTTAAAAAGAAAGTCAGATTCAGTGCTATGCTCAAATTATGTATTTAAAATCCAAATTATAGTGGATAAACATGTCTATATACAAAGAAAACCACCAGTAAATAATGTATAGTAAATCCAATTGTTTTTCTTTTTGTCGGTAAAGAAACAGATGACGGTATTTTATGTCAGGTACTTGATATTATAAAAATAAAATATTTTATAGATATCTTATGAGAAAGACATAAACAATATTATATACCTTTTGTTATAGCGTTATGAAAATACTTTATACAGTTTTGAAGTACCTTCAATTTTCCATTATAATGTTCTTCACTAAAATTATACTAAAATTTATTCGAATCGTTCAATTTGTTCTTGAAATATTGTGTCCAGACACAAACATACATTGTTTGCACATGAGGTGCACCGTTTTAGGACTTTTTGGAAGAGGGGGCAAAAGTTGTAATGTTCCACTGATGGAAATATGATTCAGCATGAAAAATTATATAAGAAACACAATGACTTGGATATCCTTATGGGGGCAGACCTGTTACACATACTGACATAATTTGGAATAGGTTATGCATATAATCACAAAACCCATTTGTGAGGAGCTTTCCCAAAATTTGGAAAACACTCGTATTGCAGATACTAGAATTCATGGACCGATTTTCACATATCTCGCCAACATGGAATAGCTAATATCTGCAATGGCAGCAGAAAAAAAATTGTTATAAGTCCCAATTTTTTACTTCCATGAGAAAGGACAATATAATAAGGACAAAACTGGTTCATGGATGCTAATATCTGTAATAGGAGTGTCTTCCAGATGCTATGTATAGTTCAGTAATGCTAAATGTGTGTAAATCAGAAGAAAAGTATTCAAATATTAGATTCGAGTCACAACACTTTCTTTATGTATTAAACACAAAGTTCAAACTTTTACATCCTTCGTACGACACCACATATATTTAGATATGAAAAGGTGCTTGTATAAAAAATTTTACACAGCACTTTTAAAATATTTCCATATTACCTACTTTCTTTTATTAAATACTAAATACGTATACATCAGAAAATACATATACTTTTCTATTTTAATATACAGATTTAAAAATATAGAAAAAAGCCCCAGGATTATAAATGAACTTGACTAACTGCACATTGCGGTACAAAATGCTCACTACAAGCAAGTTTTTCACTTTTAGTTTCATAATCTATATGTAGGGCAAGAAATTTCAGTTCAGAGTTTACTTGTCAAAAGAACTTTTCACTCACCAGTTTAATATAAATAACATTGCATAATCTGTTTATCATTTCTTATCAAAGACAAAATTGCATTAAATAAAGCTTAATATGCAGGCTCTTTACAAGTTATTGTGTGATTTGCTTTATTGCAGTTTGGAGAAGCATTTTAAGAACAAATTTAAACAATTTTCAGTCTACGATTGCTAACTTTATGTGATATATCAATAACTGCGCAAGAATATTAATAGAGCTATTCAATGGAAATATGTACCAAAGAAAAAACAAATATATCACTTCTACAGAGTCAACTTATGTTATACATAATTATGCCTGTTTTCTCTTGTATAACTTCAGTAATAACTAGTACAGCAACAGAACAACTGATCTTTTTTATATATAAATGAGCCAGCTGCTATATTTCTGTACAAGCTTACTCAAAATATATTACTAATAAAAGTCTTGCAATACGGGTGTTTTAAGTGTATGAAATAAAAACCGCAATTAAATAAACAAACTTTGATGGCATAGAGATATAATTACATAATGCAAGGGCAGATGTCAACAAACTAATTTTAAATTCAACTTATCCAATTCCTCTAGTAAACATCCAAAAGCACATATTGTGTATATACGCTTGTAGCTGCAATATGAAATTTAGGTCATTAAAACACATCTTTTTATCAATATTTGTGCTAAATAATCCTAAGAGAAGATAAATCTAGATATATCCTACTAAACTTATGCACTAAATTATTGTAAATTTCTAAAACTCGTCTGTAATATGTAACCTAATATTTGACAACAAACATGGATGCCGTGTAATGGAATCGCGAACTTGATGTCATATGAAATTCATCCTTCTTCTTTATTGACTACGGACACCCTGTCTCAATAAATGCGACCGGTGTGGAGTTTCCATGATTCTCCCCTCCAATTCGTGAGGTCATATTTGTAACTGTAACTGTTTTCATGTGTTTATTTTGGTTTGATTCTTTGTATTTCTTTGAAATTGATATTCTATTGAAAAAAAGTTAAAATGGCTGATATAATTGAAGAAAAAACATGTGAAACGCCTGGTTGTGAAAAATTTGCTAAATTAAGATGTCCCACTTGTATTAAATATGGAATTAGTGGTTCATTTTTTTGTTCACAGGTTTGTCATTTATGTTTAAAAAAAATGCATGGAACTATAATCACGTGTTTTGGAGTATATGAGAACCGTAAAATTTACCGATAATTTTAATACATTAATGCAGTTTATGATACAGGGGCTTAAATTTGCATTCAACATGTAACTTTATTAGCCGATTTGTTGTTTGATAGCTTCTTGAAATTAGTATAATGATAGAAGGAATATCCGCACATGGAAACCTAGTACTTTTGTGAAAACAAATTATACGTTCGGCATTTTTTGAAAATTCAACACTTTCGCAATTTTTATTCTGCGCCAAGTCTCTTGTGGCACCTGGCTAAAATGCCTTTTAGGTTCGTAAAAAAAATTTTCTCGTCAAATTTTAAAAATATTTTTTATCAATTTTTTATTGCTGAAAACATGACACAAAGCCAAATTGCATGAGAGAAAAAGTCTTATTTATGGAATTGATGTAGTATAATCCCGTTTATATTTTAGGTGAGATTCTGGCAATCAATGCTATAATTTGAAAAACATTCCATTGTGGCAACTCTTTCCGCGACTTTTGTCGCCGTTTGTGCAACAGTTAATCTGTAGCAATTCAAACATGAAGCCAATACCCTCTCTCTGCCCTCTAAAAAAACATCACAGGAACACATAGCAGCAGGTGTTTTGGGGCTCATGAGCACAACATAAAATCAGAAATTTATTTGATTTTTGCCTTAGTGATAAAAGGGTTTCCAAAATGGAATGTTGCGATTTTTAACTTGGCGACAAAAGACACAGGAAAGGGTCACTAGAATGGAATGTTATCCAAATCATGATTTAAAAAAGTGAATAATTAATACTTATAAAATACAAGATAAAATTTTTAGGGATTCTAAAAGCATTGCATAACTTTGCAGAATAAAAACACTTTTAAAACTTTAGAAAACATATCGAGACACATAAGATCTTTTGATTTTAAAACAATTTCGAAAATTTTTGGCAAAATTACTAAAAAAACCCCTGATAAATTATGATACTATGTCGAAATTAAAAAAAAAAATAGATACTTAGAAAAATGACTTTAACAAAATTTAAGATAAAATGATACTTAGAAAAATGATTGGACTTTAATGAAATTTTATAAAAAATGATTGGATTTTAATGAAATTTAAGAATGAATAATACTTGGAAAAATGATTGGACTTCAACGAAATTTAAGAAGGAATAGTATACTAACAATAAAAGTAGTATTTCCTTGTATTAACCTTGGTTTTTCAACGCGTGGGAAAGCTATAATTTACTTAAAATGTCATGATTGTTGCAGTTCAATCTATTACTTACTCTTTGGTGAAGTATTTGTACATAAGTATTGTATGAGCTGTTGCTTTTACAGAGATTGTAAATTTTCATATCAAACTTGCTTCTCTTTTAATTAAAGTGGATCCACAATAATTTGGTACGGCAATCATTTAGGGTTCTAAAGTCTTTTCTTTAAAATACTATATAAAATATTTTTTATAAAATAAAGATAATATAATTGTCATATAACAACATCCCATTATTTGTTCTTTGGCACCTTTCTCAGTTGTTTTTTAAAAATGACTTTTATTAAAATATTGAAAAAACTGCCAATTTTGTATTGTATTTGAATATTTATATATTGAAACTTCAAACTGTAACCTTGACATTTATTTTATCAATTTGAATTTCATCATTGATCATTAATCAATACCAAATTTGTGGTGCAGTGTGAAATATTTCTTCACTGTCACTTTGTTATGGAGAGAAATTTGTCGAAAATCGTGTTTGTACCAGATTTCCAGAAACCCAATATAGGCCTATATAAGAAAGTCTTCAACTTTCAAAAGGGAAATAATTATAATTTGTAGACAAATTGTAGTGCTATCTGACAACTTTCATGTTTTTTAAATGACATGTACTACTTGGAGTAGTTATTAAAATGTGTCAACCTAGCATATACTTCAATGACAAATATCTACGTAATACTACAAATTTTATTATGGTATACAAACAAATAGATAATATTCAAAACTTTCTTTAGTGTAGGCTGTTTGTATTGCAATGTTTTTTTAAGGTAAATGTAAAATTAATAATAGCTAACTTAATAATATATGCATTAAATCTATTTTTTATATATGAAGTTGGTTGCTGAAAAGAGTTCCAAAAGTTTTCACTCTTCTGTTGTTCCCAAACATGTTTTTTGAATCTCTGATATGAGTCCTTTAAATCTTTTTGTTCTGTATTTGATAAAGAAAAAGGAGGCATTCCACTTATTTCAACAGGTCCAAAGAAGAAGATTCATGATGCTGTTATGTTACTGATATTTTCAATATCAGGACGCCTACTAGGCTAATCATATTGGTTTACTCCAGTCTTATAAAGAAATTTTACTTTGTGTGTTTTAGTAACAATGTCTTCTGGGCACATAACTTTTCCTATGTAACAGTTTTTGGTATAATATACACCATAGTATTTAAATTGTTCAATATTTTGCTGATATCTGGTTGGTATTTGATCCATTTTCAATAAATCATACTCTATTTCAGCAATAGATTGGCATGTTTCCTTGTAATGACATTCGTCTATATCAGACTAAACACATATTCCTCATCCTCTTCACTCCCATCCGCATCTACTTTTATGACTCGTTTACTTGTTTTTGTGTTCAAGTAAGCATGCAGGGTCAGTTTCTTTTTGTGTGATGCCAATATGGAAAATTGTGACATCACTTGGTATTTTGACAAATACTCATTCACACTGAAAAATTTATCACCATATTCATTCATTGAACGTTTCATTTTATTAACTAGAGCTTAGGACTAATTTTTCTTCCACATTATTTTCCATTTACAAAAGTATCATGTATTTATAATTGTAAGGTGACCAATTTTTTTACAGTGAAAAGGAGGACGAAAAAATTTAAGAGAAAAGTAGAACGTAAATAAATGAAACATTTTATTAATTTAAACAAAGATACACTAATTATGCTTACACCCCTTTTAATTATTTACTTAAACGAGTATTTTTTCATTGAATGAATATTTTTTGTCAATATATCAGTTTCTAACAGTAACAATATATTGGAACTTTCAGAGCAAGAAATATCCTTCATATTGAATTTTACGGTAAGTGCTGCAGCTAGAGTATCAACATTCAATCTTGATTACACGAAGTATAATATAGAGATAAAGTAAACAAAGTGAAGTGCGCAATGGTGTGAGACACGTGAAGTTCTATGCACTGCGCATGCGTTTCATAATCGCGTCTTTCCGAATTGTACCGTCACCTGACGCGTAACAGTTCAGCGCGGATGGCGTCTCTGAATACAGAGATTAACAGATTAGTTTTAAAATATCGAAAAGGAGGACAGGTAGGAGGACACTTTTCGAGGAAGGACAGAACCTACAAAAGAAGGACTGTTCTCCCTAAAGGAGGACGATTGGTCACCTTAATAATTGTCATATAACAACATCCCATTATTTGTTCTTTGGCACCGTTTTTAAAAATGACTTTTGTTGTTATCAAAATATTGAAAAACACCTAATTCTGTGCTGCATTTTAAAATATTTATTCATTTTAATTAATTATTTACTTTAATAATATCAATTTTAGTATTTCAAAATGTAATTTATTTTACACATTTTTTTAAATATATGATTAAATTAAAAATTATATTTGCATCATGATGTCAAATTTTCAGACTGGTACCTTGACCTTTTTAAAAAAAAAAAAAAAAATTAATTTCAGTTTTACATTATATTACAGAATTGAAAATAACACAATCTTTTTACAAATATTTGTTTGAAGTTTTGTTCTTTGTGAGTGGCAATCAAACATGAAGTTCAAAATGTTGTATTTTCAATATTAGAATGGCAGGAACATTTTACGGGGAAGTCAACAAGAGTATGGCAAAACTAAACTGAAAGAAATGATTAATGAAAGTACTATTTACTGACTAAGGGACTGGGGAATGAAAAAACAATGCAAGAGTGGTTTGGGAAATGAGGTATCTCTAACCACATTGATTGAATATTTTTTATGGGTAAAGATGGCAAATAAGAAAAAGTATTACACTTGCAGACAATTGCACCCAAGATATGTATATTGCATTATGTATTTTCAAACATGTATTATTCCAAGTAAAGAAAGATTTTGCTGGAGTTACCAAAATTGTTGATCAGAGTGATGCTGGGTGTTATTTAACAGTCGTGTTATAGCAGGGAAAGCAGCAATTGCATTAGAAATGGGATTTGAAATTATACTACAGAGTGAATTTAATGAGCCTCAACGTGGCAAGCACCAATGTGATAGAGATTCCGCAGTCATTAAGAAGCACATAAAAAGCTACCCCCACAGTGGTCACGATACCACTTCAGTGCAAGATATTTTTACATCACTTATCTCTAGGTGGAGTGAGAAACATGAAGCCATCTGTTATTGAAATTTTGCATGATGAAGGTTCAATTGACAAGATTAACTTGAAAGGTATACCTATGTATCACTCAGCAAATCTGCAGAATACACAGGGAATACGTTTATGGAAACATCATGGCATCAGCCCAGGAAAACAAACTATTAAGAGTTCAAAATGTAAATCATGAATTGAAGTTCAACATCATTCATTCATTTCCTACTAATTTTCCAACTGGTAAGCCTCCCCAGAAAAAGAAAACACAAACATATGTGCTAACTTTATTCTGTCCTGAAATGGAATGTACATCATCATTTAAGACAGTTGAAGAATTTGACAATCATGCAGGGTTGCCATCGGCAACTAAAAAGCGACTATTTTTGACCTTAGGCGACTATGGCGACTTTTTTTGTCAAAAATAGGCCCAAAAGTGACTATTTTATAAAAAGTGGCGACTTTTTGAAGTTTTGGGAGACTATTTTAAAATATTTTGCAATAAGTCCATTTTCAAATAACATTAGTAACAAAGATGCAACAGCGATTTCGAACGTCACTAGCGGCCAATCATATCAAGAGGACATTCACGGCCTTCAGGAATTTCGTCACTCTTTACTGTGCATTCGATGTTTCAACATGATCTCAATCTTAATTACTCAAATTTACTGTCGATTGGGTCATAAATTTAATCGGATATGAATCTAAAAAGCTTAACAAACAAGCAAGTTCGTCTTTTTTTTCTATGATTCAATTTATGTTATAAATAATGCTGTTAAGTATTGTTTTGTGTGTGAAATTTTACGTTTATTTTGTTTTATTTAATTTTGAATAATTTTCAATCTCTTTGTATCTACTTTATGACAGTACCGGGCTGATATTGAAGAAACATCGGTATCGTCAGTATTACGATTTTTGGGATTTTACGTTCCTAACCAGAACAAAGGGAAAAGAAAATATAAAACATGAACAGCAAGTGGTCGATAATTTTTATTTTGTCACAATAGAGTACGCTTATGATGCAAAAAAAAAAGTCAATTACAGCAAATGGAAATTTTATAGCTTAGGTTTATAAGAGCAGGGATATTGCACCTGTGCCAAACTGTGCTAAATCTAGTACCATGATACAAATTGCGCCAATTTTCGTGTTTTCCATATATTTTGCGCTGACCGGTGCCAATCTCAAAATTCAATAGAAAAAGAAAAGTTTGGCATATATTAACAATTCTCCGCGAATTTTCCCAAACTCCCGCAATTGCCTTGGGTATCTCGGCACTATAGGAACTCTTTCTAGTGCCAATTTTTACGATTATTTCCGTAATATGTATAAATCACAGGGAGAACTTAAATTCAATTCATCACCATTCAATTCATTTTCCCGTGCATTGCTGAGAGTCCAAAAGTATCAGTTTGCATCCACTTTTATCTTCTAATGATTGAATATTAGAGCAATAAAACTATTTTATGTTTATAGTACGAATAAAAAAAAATAATTATTTTACTAAACAAATTATTTTTTTCTTAAATTATGCGATTGCACAATTCAGTTTTTATTCCCGGGCATTGCCGAGAATGCACAATTATCTTTTTCCATCCATGTCCATCCTCTTATTGTTGCACATTAGCTTGCCTAAATAAGTTTGTTTTCATATTTTAGTTAATTCTAAAGGTTAATTTTTGAATTATTTTCGCATAAATAGTATGATTGCGCAATTGTTTTTATTCTCGGGAGTTGCCGAGAGTATACAATAATCTTCTTCCATCCATGTCCATCCTCTTATTATTGCACATTAACTTTACTAAACTACATTATTTTCACATTTTAGTTAATTTTAAAGCTTGATTTTTTAATTATTTTCGCATAAATAATACAATTGCGCAATTGTTTTTATTCTCAGGCGTTGCCGAGAATATACAATAATCTTCTTCCATCCATGCCCATCCTCTTTTATTATTGCACATTAACTTTACTAAACTACATTATTTTCATATTTTAGTTAATTTTAAAGCTTGATTTTTTAATTAATTTTTGCCATAAATAATACAATTGTGCAATTCAATTTTTATTATCGAGTGTTAACAAATATTTTATACTATTTGCCAAATAGTATAAAAGTTAACTCTTTAGCAATGAGAAATCCCTTTGCTGTACAGTGAATCTAAAGGCATTTAAAGTATATATTTTATTGAATAATGTATTAAACAATAAATAAAATAGTAATAAATTAATAAACAATTAATATATCTTACGCATTTATTTATTCTTGCACAGAAAAGTAAATAGTGTTCTGATATTCACAGTTATGAAAAAAAAATTATTTCTTTTTCAACTTTTCCCACCTTAAAATATCTTATTAGAAACTGTTTTTTTTTACCCCCTTCCCCCTTCCAAGGGTATCAGTTATCAATAACTCGAAAGAAGTTTTAACTAATTTATAAATTTATTAAAAATGTATTCTATTTTATAGTTTGCCAGAAATAAAAAAAACTAATTATCGTAGCAACATACACTTACGCTCACATTTTTAACTTGGGAGGAAAAAACTTCTGAACTTACATTTTACCTAAAATGTACCTATAGAGGAGGAAACTTAAACATTATAATTGAAAAAAATTTTATTAAAAATTATTGATTTGGAGGTTCTATAATCTTTGAAAGATTTTAATCGTATTTGGTACATAAATAAAATATAACATAAATTTTGATTTTTGTAAAATTGCATAATCAAAGTGTCAAGTTTCAAATTTTAACAGTTGAGCTTAAGACTCTTCTGCAAGACAAAAAAAATTCATTTAAAAGTCTACGTTGCATATGTATGCATTCAAAATTATATAAACAGAGGAATTTTTTTTTATTGTTTTCCACCTTCATGTACTTATAATATAAATATCAATTAAATCAAAAATTCGGAGTTTTGTCTGCTCCGAAAATTGATATAAAGAGCACATAGGTGGGCAACATACTTGTAAGATTTAAAAGGGAATGGAGCTCTGTACGGGTTTGGGCTTAAGCCCTGCTGGGCTTTAGTTTTCTGACACTGTTTCGGGCCGGGTTGAGTCATTTTTAAAAAGTCGCTTATGACATGGCAGAACATATTTATTTTGAAAAAAATTTCAATGGATTCAAATTGAATACATAAACTTATTGGGGTTTATCTCAGCTATGTAAAGATGAATGTTTTAAGAAAACAAACTCAATTCTTCCGTTCAAAATTTTCATAAATTTATGTTTTTAACACATTTGAATACAAATCATTTCGGGCCGACTGAGTTCATTCTACATTTATAGAATAAGGGGAGAAAAAATAATTAGCGCCTGTGGTTACAATTTGGACCTGACGGCTCTCCTAGAAAGAAGGCGTTGATAATGCATATCAGCTAAGTGAAAGGGTGGTTTTCACCATAATTTTACGATGACAATTTGTTACTTATTTATTTTTTTATGGAATCTCTAATCTCAAGGCCGTCCGATAGGAATGCAACTTCCGAAAATTGGCCATCCTCGCCGCATTTTAACCTACGCCTGCACACAAGCATTGTTCAGTTTATAGTGTAAGATTCGGGAGGGGGGGCCTAAATCCGGGCCTGGTACTGCATGCTTGCTTTTTTGCATAAATTTGAAATTGAAGAGGCAAAATATTCAGGACTATATAGATGGGACTGGATTTAAAATAAAATAAAAATAAATTAATGGTTTTTTTTTCAAAAAAGTAAAAGAAAAATAATAAATAATTCCGGAATTTACATAATCGGTTCCATACTGTAATACTAATTATATAGATTTTTCTTTGCATACAATTTATTTTTTAAACATCATAAAATACAGAAATATAGTTTTTTTTTTAAATTTTGTTTTATAATAGTATGTCGTAATTTTTCTGATCAATGCAATATGCATTTCATCCACCTTCATTTGCAATAAATTATTTTTTACAAATTTTATTTAGAGACAATATTTTAATTATATATAATGATTTATTTCTATTTATTTATTTCTTAATTTTCTAATATGGTGTATGTATTATTCAATATTAATTATTACAAGTTATAAGTACTATGGTGCAGTGAATGTTTATTTTACATGGTTCAATGACGAGTGTCATTCTGTTTGCAGAAATGCAATATATGTTTAATTTATCTTAAACTCTAACCGTCAATGAAACCGAATATAACTTAACAGCATTCAGGTCTTTGTCTTAACTGTACTTTTTATTCGCAACAATTATAAAAGGTAGGACAAAAAAATATTTGTTTTATTATTATTATGATACTCATAGTTGAATTCTAAGTAAATAAACTAAAGGAAGGTAAAAATAAACACATGCAATTTTATTAAAGAAAACAAAGGTTGGCTTAAGAAATCAAAGTTCTGCTTGCTTATAATTTATAAACTCATACTTAGTATTGTCTAGCTATGTTTCAAAATTTTCTGTTTTATATATGTATGTCCTATTCTTTTTATCAAAATCAGCATAAAAAGATTATGGAAAAAGGCTGTAATGGGCCAGTTAAGCAACTAAATGATCTCTAGGAGGAGACTATTTAGGCTACTATTTTTGACTTTTCAGGCTACTAAAGCAACTATTTTTCATGTGTAATTATGGTCGCAACCCTGATCATGTCTTTGATGGAGAGCATACCATTGCAGAAGATACTAGTATAACAGGAGACAGAGTAAGATGTATGTCAAGAAAATGAAGACTGGAGTTGAAAATTTGTTTTTACCATCAACATCCCTGCAAGGAGATTCCACACTACTTACAATTTCTATGAAGGACATAATCTATAGTTTCATGGGATGGGCTTTAAAGAAAAGGAAAAATAATCCCAAATTATCCTTGAAACAAAAGAAGTTTATTATCTTCTGGGACTTTGAAGTTTTGAGCTAATTAGCTTTAAAAAAAATGGCGAAATTTGCGAAAACTTGATTTTTAGTAAGAATTTCTGGAAAACAGGTTAGAGTTGCCATAATTGTTTTTGTGTGATAATAACCTGGACATGATGCTAAAACATAATGCACATCAAAAAGTTTGGCACTTGTATGAAGTTTGCCAAATTTTAGCTTTAAATTTTGGAAAATTGCTCATGGGACCCTCAATTTAGGGGTCACTTTCCGGCTAACTTCAGCAAGGTGCCAAGAAATGATTATGTCTAAAACTTAGTACTAGTACTATATAAGCCAATTGAGAAAAAAAGACTTTGGCACCTATCTGAAGTTTTCCAGAAATTTAAATCATAATTTGTCGTATTTCGACTGTGACACGTAAAACAGCCTTTTACCCCACCAAAAAAAATAACCATATCTTGGCAACCTTTTTTTTAATTTTATTTTTTTTTCCTGATATATAATCCGAATATATAAGAACATGTTTGGTGCAAATTTCAAAAAAATCAAAAATGTCAACTATCACACTCCCATAGGAAGCACACCTCTCTTGCAGAAAATCACACTTAAAATTATTCTAGAGAAAACAATCAAAATGATCATAAAATGAAAAATATTGTAACTGATTAGTATAATAAAAGGGTTAGATATATTTACATTTGTAAATGCAGTGGAAACTTGAAACATGGATTTATTCTCAAATGGATCTTTCATGAAAAGAAAGAAAATCTAGTTTAATTTTTTTCAGAGTGAAACTAATTTTGTGAACCTTGGGTAAAAAAAATGTAGTTTTCTCTTTGTTAATAGTCTATTTTTAAATGAAATATGTAGTTTTATACCATTTAGTTATTAAGCAATAACTATATTGTGCATTCAAGGTCATATACAAATTGATATGAATATTATCTCTCCTAAATTGAAAATTAATTTTTACAATTTTTACTATGTTAAAAAATTCTACCCTCCCCCCTTTTTTTAGTGTGTGTGGTGGTGGTGGGGGCTTTGAAGAAAATCTCTGGAGTCTGTGTGGTCACTCCAACACTTTGGAAAATAGATAAGATTAGCCTAATACCTGTTGAAAATCAATGGTCTCGCAATAGCAACCCCTGAATAAATGTTTAAATAATTTGTGTTTTACATTTATTTGGCAAATCGAATATTTTGGTGTGCAGAACCCCTAAAGAAGAAAATATTGGAGAACTTAAATTCCACACTTCTCCTTTCGAACTATACCCGTACACCAAATTAAAGTCTATCTCATTCCGAAGCATACTAATTTATCACTTCTTCTTTCGGATGTTTTTCTGTGGAGCAGACTCATAAATAAACATTTCTGAAAAAGTATGTTCATCTTAAGTTTATCAGATGATTGGCCCACATACCAAATATCAACCCTCTATCACATTTAAAAGGAAGCTTGTCTGATTTATTTGGAAAATCGAACATGTTGGTGTGAGGCACCCCATAAAGTAGAAAATATTGGAAATCTGAAATTTCACACTTTCATCCTTTCAAACTATCTACCCGTACACAAATTTGATGTCTATCCTATCGCGAAGCATGTTTTTCTATCACTTCACCTTTCAAATGCTTTTCGGTGTAGCACCCTCTTAAATGAACATTTTTGAAAAACCATATTCATCTCAGTTTTTCTTATCAAATGATGTGTGTGAGCCCCTATACTAAATTTCAAGCATTCACATTGTAACGAAGGCATTTTCCATTTATTCGGCAAATCGAATATTTTAGTGAGCGGCACCCCCCCTACAATATCAAGTGTTGGAAAGCTGAAATTTCACATGTTTTACCTTTCCAACTATTTACCTATACACCAAATTTGAAGTCCCTCATCATGAAGCATGCTTTTTCTATCATTTCACATTTCAAATGTTTTTGTGTGCAGTACCCACACCCTTAAATATACATTTTTGAAACACTCCATTCTGATCAGATGATTTGCCCATATACCAAATATCAAGTCTATCACCTTTGAAAAGGGGCCTTTCTTCTTTATTCCGAAAATCAAACATTTTGTGTGCGGCACCCCCAAAAGTAGAAAATTTTGGAAAATTGAAATTGTACACTTTCTTCCTTCCAAACTATCTACCCTTACACCAAATTTGAAATCTCTATCTCATCCTGAAGCATGTTTTTTCTATCATTTCACCTTTCAAATGTTTTTGTGTGCAGTTTCCACTCCCTTAAATATACATTTTTGAAAAACTCCATTCTGATTGGGTTTATATCAGATGATTCGCGTATATACCAAATATCAAGTCTCTATCACGTTTGAAAAGTTTCTCCTTTATTCCAGAAATTGAACATTTTGGTGTGCGGCACCCCCTAAAGTAGAACATATTGAAAAACTGAAATTGTACACTTTCATCTTTCCAAACTATCTACCTGTATACCAAATTTGAAATCTCTTATCTCATCCCGAATCATGTTTTTTTATCAATACACCTTTCGAATGTTTTTCTTTGTAGCACCCCTTAAAGGAACATTTTCGAAAAACTATATTCGTCTTGGGTGTTTCAATTAAACGATTAGCCCATATTCCAAATTTCAAGCCTCTATCAAATTTTAAAGGAGCCATTTCTCTTTTATTTGGTAAATCGAACATTTTGGTTTGTGGCACCCCTTAAGTAGAAAATATTGGAAGTCTGAAATCACACACTTTCTTCCTTTCAAACAGTTTACCTATACACCAAATTTGAAGTCTATATCATCGCAGAGCACATTTCTCTATCGTTTCACTTTCCGAACATTTTGGTCAGTGGAATCCCTCAAAATTACAAATATCGGAAATTTTCTATTCTTTTTTTGAACTATCTACCTATTTACCAAATTTGAAGTTTCTGTTCCATTGCGAAGCATATTTTTACTATCATTTTACTTTTCAAACATTTTTGTGTGGAGTAGCTACCCCCTAAAATGAGCAATTTTGAAAAACTGTTCTTTTATTTTTATCAGATGGTTTCCCTATATACCAAATATCAAGCCTCAATTTCATTTTTAAAGGAGGCGTTTCTCATTTATTTGGAAAATTGAACATATTGGAAAAGTAGTAAATATTTGAAATCTGAATTTCGATACTTTTTTGCTTTCAAACTATCTACCTGTAAACCAAATCTGAAGTCTCTAACGGGAAGCATTTCGAATCAAACATTTAGGTTTACGCCCCCCCCCCCCCAAAGTAGAATATCTCAGAAAATTGAAATTGCACATGTTCGTCCTTTCAAACTATTTACATGTACATAAAATTTGAAGGCTATCCCATTTCGAAGCATGGTTTCTCATCATTTCACCTTTTGAACATTTTTCTCTGGAGTATTCCTTTGAACGAACATTTTTTTAAAACTCTTTTTTTTCTTGATTGTTTTCATTAAGTGATTAGCCCATATACCAAATTTCAAGCCTCTATCAAATTTTAAAGCAAGCATTTCTCATTTGTTCGGCAAATTGAACATTTCAGCTTGTAGCATCCCGTAGAGTATCCGAAATCAAGAACATCTAGAACTAGATAGAACAAAAATCTAGAACTAGGTAGAATTAGTCAAATACCATTTGAAAATCAATGGTCTCACAATAAGCACCCCCTGAATAGCATAAATTTTTGAACAATTCACATTTTCTCTTAAAATCGAAAATTTTGGTGTGTGGAACCCCCTAAAGAAGACAATATTAGAAAACTGAAATTGCTCATTTTCTTCCTTTCAAACTATACCCTCATACCAAATTTAAAGTCTCTGTTTCATACTGAAGCATGCTATTTTATCATTTCATCTTTCGAACATTTTCATGTGGAGCACCCTTTTAAAAGAACATTTTTGAAAAACTATTTTGGGTTTTTTATGAGATGATTAGGCTATATACCAAATTTAAAGCCTCTATCAAATGTTTAATTAGGCGTTTCTCATTTATTAAGCAAATCGGTCATTTTGGTGTATGACATTCTCTGAAGTAGCAAATATTGGAAATCTGAAATTACACACCACACAACTTGTTACCATAAACCCCTGGGTTGGTCGTGTGGTCTGGGTCTTCAACACTTTCTTCCTTTCGAACGATATCACCATACACTAAATTGGAAGTCTCTCATCGCAAAGCATGTTTTTCTATCATTTCACTTTTCGAACGTTTTGGTGTGCGGAAGCCCTCAAAATTACAAATTTCAGAAATATTCTATTGCACACATTCTTCCTTTCGAGCGATTTACCCATACACCAAATTTGAAGTCTCTATCTCATCGCGAATCATGTTGTTTCTTTCATTTCACCTTTTGAATGTTTTTCTGTGGAGTACCCACCCTCTTAAAAATACATTTCTAAAAAACTCTATTCTTCTTGGATTTTCTATCATATGACTTTCCCATATACCAAATATGAAGCTTCTATCGCGTTTTAAAAGGGGTGTTTCTCTTTTATTCCGAAAATCAAACATTTTGGTGTGCGACACTCCCTAAAGTAGAAAATATTGGGAAACTTAAATTGTACACTTCCTTCCCTCCAAACTATACCCGTACATCAAATTTAAAATCTCTATCTCATCTTGAAGTAGGTTTTTTAACAATTCACCTTTCGAACGTTTTTCTCTAAAGCACCTTCCTAAACGATCATTTTTGAAGATCCATATTCATCTTATGTGTTTTTGTTAAATGATTAGCTCATATACTAAATTTCAAGCTTCTATCAAATTTTAAAGAAGTAGTTTCTCAATTATTCAAACATTTTGGTTTTCAGAACAGCTTTAAGTAGCAAATATTGAAAATCTGAAATTGCACACTTTCTTCCTTTCGAACGATTTACCCATAGCAACCCCTGAATAATGTAAATTTTTAAATAATTTGCGTTTTACATTTAGTTGGCAAATCGAATATTTTGGTGTGCAAAAACCCGTAAAGAAGAAAATATTGGAAAACTTAAATTCCACACTTCCTCCTTTCGAACTATCTATCCGTACACCAAATTAAAGTCTCTATCTCATCCCGAAGCATACGAATTTATCATTTCTCCTTTCGAATATTTTTCTGTGGAGCAGACTCATAAATAAACATTTCTGAAAAAGTATGTTCATCTTAAGTTTTTTATCAGATGATTGGCCCATATACCAAATATCAAGCCTCTATCACATTTAAAAGGAAGCTTGTCTGATTTATTTGGAAAATTGAACATGTTGGTGTGAGGCACCCCATAAAGTAGAAAATATTGGAAATCTGAAATTTCACACTTTCATCCTTTCAAACTATCTACCCGTACACCAAATTTGAAGTCTCTATCCTATCGCAAAGCATGTTTTTCTATCACTTCACTTTTCAAATGCTTTTCTGTGTAGCACCCTTTTAAATGAACATTTTTGAAAAACCTTATTCATCTTAGTTTTTCTTATCAAATGATGAACCCATATACTAAATTTCAAGCATTCACGTTGTAACGGAGGCATTTCCCATTTATTCGGCAAATCGAATATTTGAGTGAGCGGCACCCCCCTACAATATCAAATGTTGGAAAACGGAAATTCCACATGTTTTATTTTTCCAACTATTTACCTACACACCAAATTTGAAGTCCATCTCATCATGAAGCATGCTTTTTCTATCATTTCACATTTCAAATGTTTTTGTGTGCAGTACCCACCCCCTTAAATATACATTTTGGAACACTCCATTCTGATCAGATGATTTGCCCATATACCAAATATCAAGTCTATCACCTTTGAAAAGGGGCGTTTCTTCTTTATTCCGAAAATCGAACATTTTGGTGTGCGGCACCCCCAAAAGTAGAAAATTTTGGAAAATTGAAACTGTACACTTTCTTCCTTCCAAACTATCTACCCTTACACCAAATTTGAAATCTCTATCTCATCCTGAAGCATGTTTTTTTAATCAATTCACCTTTTGAACGTTTTTCTATGGAGCACCCCTTGAAACGAAAATTCTTAAAACTATATTCGTCTTGGGTGTTTTCATCAAATGATTAGCCCATATACCAAATTTCAAGCCTCTATCAAAATTTGAAGGGGGTGTTTTTCTTTTATTCGATAAATCAAACATTTTGGTGTGGCACCCCTTTAAGTAGAAAATATTGGAAATCTTTTTTTTTTTTTTCAAATGGCCAGGCACTTTGACCTTCGTCATTCGCCTTTATTACAGCAGCCAGAGTGTGAACCATTTAGCCGTTCATTGACGTTGCCCCAGGCGCACCAGAGGGAGGCAGATCACATTGCGCCCACAACACAAACATCCATGCCTTACGTGGGGCTCGAACCCACAATGTGGCGGTCGAGCGATTGCTACGGAAACGCTTGCCTTGACCACTCGAGAACCACGTCGGATATTAGAAATCTAAAATTGCACACTTTCTTCCTTTCGAACGGTTTACCCATACATTAAATTTGAAGTCTATTTTATCGCAAAGTATACTTTCCTATCATTTCACTTTCCGAACATTTTGGTGTGGAGCACCCCTCTAGAGAACATTTTCGAAAAATTCAATTTTTCCAAGGGGTTATATTGAACAACCGAGTCGTGTACCAAATTGCAAGTCTCTATTTATTCGAGAAGTGCCCCAAAAAGGCATAACAAACAGGTAGACAGACACTTGGCAATATGTAGATAGATAGATTGGTTTTGAACCATTGGGATTTAATATGATGTTGTGAATGGAAATATTTATTTGCATTTTATTTTGCTGCCTAATTTTTGTTATATGACATGTTTTAAATATTACATAGCTTCAAAATATTGAGCAATTACTTAAAAAAATATTTTATTGCAGGAATGTTTCAAAGGAAATTGGGGTGAACATAAGCAAGTTCACAAGAAAGCAAGTAAGACATTTTAGTGAATTACTGTGCATCTGTGTCATTCTATTATCTATAGAAAATTAAATAATGTATTGTATAATAAAGTTACAAAAATATACTATTTTACTGCTGAAACTTTCTTTAAAAAAATAAATAACCACTGTGTCCATACTAGTCACCCTTATGCAAAATCTAAAATGGCTCCTCTGAGCCCTGTTATCCTCACCCCCCAACCTTTATGGTTTTTAACACTCATGTCGTCTTGAATCTACATTTACTGGCTTCAGCTTTATTGTCAACATAAAAAAGATCGGCTAACTTGAGTGCAGATTCTTGCTTAATACCAACTCTGTTTTGCCTTTTGTGTGAGATATTGCAGTGGTAATCCTGAATCATGTTTTGTATACCCTATAATATCACTATCGTCACTGTAATTGAAGCTATCTTTGTTTAAAGAACAATTAGAACATTCTGACAAAGAATCTAGAAAAATTTCTTTGCTTTCATTATTAGGATTCATTTTGTCTGGATTTTGGATCAAGGAAAACTAAAAATTATTTAAATCCACAAGGACATGCGGCCAGCACTCATGCCATCTTGAATCCACTAATGAAACTGCATATCTACTCTTTAAAAGTTACTGCAAAAAACAGCACTTGCAAAAATCTATTAATTGGCACCCGGTTGATAAGCATTAGCTTATTTTTAGGCTTATGGTAAATAAGCGTTGGCATCAAAAAGCCTATTTTTAGGCTTGTGGTAAATAAGTGTTGGCATCAAAAAGCTTATTTTTAGGCTTGTGGTAAATAAGTGTTGTCATCAAAATGCCTATTCTTAGGCTTGTGGTAAATTAGCTAGTAAATTAGCCTAGTAGATAAAGTGTTAAGGTATACTAATATTTATTTTTATTTGTAGTTGCAGATTTAAAAGCACTTTAACTAAACTCCAGTCTTTCAAATTTTGGATCTCCAGTACTTCAAAAGTTTATAGTTTTACAGGTTATTTCAACACTGTATAAGCACATTGATAGGAGTAATAGTCACTTAGTAAACTAAGCAAATTGATGGGAGTAATAAGTCACTTAGTAAACAAATTTTATTTTCAGTAAAGTGAATGGTGTTGCTATTGACTTGATCTAGCTGGAAATCAATAAAAACAGCATTATTGTACGTAGTTAACAATTAAAATAGTTATGTCACATTTCATGAAAATCACTTAACCCATTAAGGACCGCACTACCTTTCACTGGACGAAAATGAACTAAAGTAAGTTTTTACATATATTAGTGACTAATTAAGAGAAAAAAAGTGTCTGATGAAAAAAATATTTATTGGTTAATGAAATACAAAATGTTGCAAAAACACAACGTCAGTACAATGCGATTACTTTGTGAATACATGAAAATCTTTGAAGCATTTACTATGCGGAGGCACATTACATTTTTTACAAACAGTTACTGTCTAACTGCTACAATGTTTGCATCTTTTTCTTTTGTTTGTCTGATTTATGTCAATAATAGGATTTGCAGGATCGTTTCTGGTTTCGTTCAAAGCTAAATTCTGAAATACAGATGGCCGACCAATGGGTGAATGAAGATGAAGGTTGCATATCTTGAGAAGCTTCATCTTTTGTTTTTAGTAATGACAAAGCAACACTTCATTGAAAATCTAAAAGATAAAGTTTTGGCTCTATAGCAATGTTATAAAGTTGCCATGAATTTGCTTTAGCGACATCAATAAAGTTTGTGAAAATCGGCCACCATCATTTCTTGCCCTTTATTTACACTCTATACATAGCTATAAAATTATCAAGTAGGTCCACGTCACCCATATATTTGTTGTAATTTCCGATGAGTTGGGGTTGCTTTATGGATATAGATTTTTTTTCTTTCCTTGAGTACCTTTTGGCCATTGCTAGTGGTTCAATTGTATCCAAGTTAGTAGCCATTGAGACGACAGCATTATCATTGCAACGAACTACTGCAATGTTGTGTTTTTTATCAAAGGCGGATTCAAATGTTCCACGTTTTTCCTTTTTCATTTTATTCAATGGTATTATGGGGCATTTTCCTAACCTGTTATCACAAATTGTGCCTGTAGCATAGAACCCTGCCCTATTCAATTCTGTCAACAAAAAGTGAGATGTAAAAAAGTTATCAAAATATACATAGTGACTTGTTGGAATTTCCACCAACCTTAAAAGGCGTATTACAACATTTCCGCCAAGTTCAGGATCTGCCAATTTTTCTGCGAATTTGCCTGTGTAAATATCAAAATTATACAAGTAGCTTTCTGATAAACATAAGCACCAAACATTGTACCCGAAATGAATGGGCTTTCCCTTCATAAACATTTTACAAAAATGTCGACCATAGTATGGTGTCATTTTTCATCGATATATAGATGTGTTGAAAAAACACCATATTTCATAAAATTGGCATTTAAGATATTTATATATGGCCGAACCTTTGCCAATTTATCGGTTTTATACAAAGCACTATTATTTGCCATATGGAGATTCGGTTTTATACTAGTATATATTGCACGCGACATTGTTGCATGTACTAATGGGCAACTGACATTGTCAGCAATTGACCAGTGTACTTTTTCTTGAGGAAGACATACATATCCAGTACAAAGGAGAAAGTCTATAAAGCGCTTCAACATTGGAACAGAAAGAGAAAAATTTTGAATATTATTCTGATGTGCATATATTTCAGATTCTTGAGAGATATTCTCAAAGAGATTTTTTAAAATACATTCATGGGCTCGAGATTGTACATTTTTTCCATAATTATATCTTTTCTTGCATTTTCTGTAGATTTCTTGTCATCAGGCACCATCGCATATATGGGCGAATACTTTGACCAAGAAATTTCTCCTTTCTTTTTCTTAGATGAGTTGGATGTTTTATTATGTTTTTAGATGAAGAAATTTCAACCTCAACTGTTATGTCTTTTGGTATTGGCAATTTATCTTCTAATATGTTGTCATCAATGCATTCTTCATCTATCAAAACGTCGAGGCCCGGTGGGATTATAACTAAATCAGTTTTATCTTCACAATCTTCATCTGATGAAAATTCTGAACCATCATCATCTAATTTTTGCAGGTAGACCACGGCTTCATTCAATGTTAGAAATTGTTATTTTCGAGATATAGACTTATCTGAAAAGAAAATCCAATTGCAAATAAAATATCAGTTTATGTTCATTCATTCACTGTTAAGGACTGACGTTGCGTTTTCGCAACATTTCAAAGAACTGTAATAATAACAATAATACAATAATAAAAACATACAACATATAATGTACAAAACATACAACATATAATGTATAAAAACATATAATGTACAATAATAAAAACAAAAAAATGGCTTTACCATTCGACATCATTTCATAAACTGACGTCTGTAGAAAATAAGAATTGCTTCATAATTTAACAGGACTTGTGCGAGCAACTCAAAGTTAACAAATAAAGTTTTGCGAAAAAGACTCAATACAGTTATTAATTTCTCTAAAAATTTACAAACTGAAACAAAAATCTATTTTTTTCCAAAAACACTGAAGCTTTTTCTACAACATACACAAAAAAATATTTTAAAACACTACTTAGAAAATAATTTACAAATATTTAAATTAATGTTGCGAAAACGCAATGTCAGTCTCTAATGGGTTAAATCTTTCTAGAAATATTGCACTTCCTAAAGGGAAAATACCATTTATGTGAGAGCAACTCAAAGTTAACAAATAAAGTTTTGCGAAAAAGACTCAATACAGTTATTAATTTCTCTAAAAATTTACAAACTGAAACAAAAATCTATTTTTTTCCAAAAACACTGAAGCTTTTTCTACAACATACACAAAAAAATATTTTAAAACACTACTTAGAGAATAATTTACAAATATTTAAATTAATGTTGCGAAAACGCAACGTCAGTCTCTAATGGGTTAAATCTTTCTAGAAATATTGCACTTCCTAAAGGAAAAATACCATTTCTATTATTTAGAGAACAGCTCTTGTAATTATAATAATCTTACCCAATTTTATTCCATTTTTTAAATTTATTCAAAATGTGCTCCATTTGGTAAATGTGTGTATATAGGCTTTATTTTAAAGAAAAAGAATGTATAACAGCCAAAAGGGCACACATGACATTTTACTTATTCTCAGAAAAAAAAAATAAAGTTTTAAGAAACCCACTTTTTCAGTATTAAGTTCTCCAAATTAAAAAAAAAAGTATTAAAAAAATGGAATGTTTTCAAAAGTTCTACTGAGGGAAAATGCTTTAATAGCACTAAATATATGCTTGACTCATCTTGCAATTTGTCTCTTTTTCTCATGATATTCACTCGTTAAATTACAAGCAGGTATTTTTTAAACAATTTTTAATATCATATAAAATAATTTATGGAACAGCTTCAATAAAGAATCATGGTAAGATCCGCCATTTTTTTTGCATTATGTAATTGTAAAAAAATTTCAATCATAAATGGTTTGGCGCCAAGGAAAATGGTGTTTTAAAAGTCCTAACGAACATCATGTTAGGTTTTGTGCAAATTTAAGAATAAATAATTAAAAATCAAAAATGCATAAAAAAATATAATGCACAAATAAGTATAAAATAATGTATAAGTTGCAAAAAAATGATACTTAGAAAAAAGATTGTGCTTTAACAAAATTAAAAAAACCCAATACTTAAAGATTGTACTTTAACGAAATTTAAAATATATAAAATGATACATAGAAGAAAGATTGTAATTTAACAAAATTTAAAAAGAAATGATACTTAGGAAAGAGATTGTACTTTAACGAAATTTAAAGAAAATGATACTTAGGAAAAAGATTGTACAAAATTTAAAATAAATGATCTTTAGAAAAGATTGTACTTTGACGAAATTTAAAAAAAAATGATACTTAGAAAAATAAAATGTACTTTAACAAAATTTAAAAAAAACGATACTTTGAAAAAATATTGTACTTCAATGAAATAAAAAAAAAATTAAAAAAAAAAAACCTTACAAAAATGAATGTACTTTAACTAAATTTCAAATATAAATTAATGTATAAATAGCAAATATACGAAAATGAGAGAAAGCACATGTCAACACTGTTGAAAGTGAAATTTCCATCCTAAAGTTTTCCATGTGGTTTACAATTAGAAGTGGCCACGAAGAAGCCATGCTTAAAAAAAAGAAAAAAAAAAAAAAGCATCCCGATTTAATGATAGGAATACACTCATGTGGTAATCCAAAAATTTCACAATCCAAGCTCTTCGTAATACAGATTGTAGAAAGAACAATAAACACTAGAAAGCTAACAAATTGCTAGAAGGAGTTGCCAGAAAACCAGAAAGTTCTTAATTACAAGTGGTTTTTCTTTATTTTTGTCGTATAATATGTTTAAATATATTTAATAATTTAATTTTATGCATATAATAAACTAGTAATTTATTTTTTATTTTGTTATTTTTTAAGATGGTAGAATATTTCCCTTGAATTATCAGTAGATATTGAAAGAAATGCAATATAATATTTAATGTATTTTTCAGTTATAATCAGTTTTTTATTTTTTTAGAATATTATATTTTATAATCTACTTTTTATACGTATTATCAGGGCCAGCGCTAGGAATTTCAAACTGTTAGCCAACAAATTAGCTAAATTTTATGATTATTAGTCAAAGTTATCGTTGTCATCAGCGAAAAAATTTCTACTTTTAAACCAATTTTAAAATGCAGCTAACAATATTAATTTCATTCTAAACAAGATATAAAGATAGGTAGATTTAATTTTTTAATCATTAAATAGACTATTAGTAAATTAAACTTGTATTTACCAATGAAAGATCACAATGAGTTACAAAAATGACAAATTTATTTTATAATTCACATAGTTTCATTATCATATAAACCAGGCAAGCATCGAATTTTTGTATCATTATACCAATTTTCAAAAGCCCCCTCAAAATTAGAATCTTTGATATCTGGCCCTTCACTATTTATAAGAATCAAGTCACTGAGATTTTTTACTTTGATGTTACTACGTAATGCAGTTTTTATAATGTTTTGTTTACTAAAGCCTCTTTCAACATTGGTTGTTGTCATAGGACATGTGAAACCAATTCTTGCTAGATCGATAATATTTTTATATGCAGTATCATCATTATATTTCTTTAAAGTTAGGCACCAAAACTCTCTAAGGGATAAATTTTTATATTTAAACATAATAGTTTTAAATAACTGCCACTCCACTAAAAGTTCATCTGGGTCTATTATTGCAGATATAATTTCTTCATTCGCATAAACTTTATTTTTGCCAAACATTTCACCCAATTCTCTCATTTCTTCCTTACCAAATTGTGACAGTTCTTGTTTATTCTCAGGCAATTTACTAGGGTTTAATACATCAAATAGCAGACATACTCTGTCCGAAGAAAACCTCTCTTCAATATTTTCAATAATACCTTTTAAAAATTTAATTGCTGTTTTGAAAAAGGTTTTGTACTTGTTTTGAATTAACAGTTAATCATGACTTTTATAACATACCCGAGTTTTAGATTTATAATCAATAGGCAATTAATTTATAAACTTCTGCAAAGTAGGGCATTCTTTAATTTGTTCCCATCAATGCTATTTAATATGTGCTTACATGACACTAGATTATCAATATCATCAGAAAAAAACAACTCTGCATTGTGTAATGCTAAACATGTAGTGTGTAATGGAGCTAGAGGAATTTAGCTAAAGCACGAGCATTATTTTTATTAGAATCTATGTCAGTCTCTAAAGCAGTTATCAATGGATCAATAGAAACTAAGATAGTTTTAACATTGGAATACAAGAAAAATCAATCATGCATGAAGCATTGATTATGAAACACTTTTCAACTTCAATGCAATTTCATTTAAACATCTCTAAAATGCGATACATTCCTCGGTAATATTTTAAAAATTATCACAATACTAAATTAATTTATTATATTTAAAAACTTAAAAGTTCATCGGAAAAGCCTTTCATTCATAAGCATTTTCCCATTCATTTCATTCATCACAATACTATAACAATTTATTTTATTTAAAAACTTAAGACCATGGAGTTACAGGTAATTAAACTCTATGCTTAAAACTTCATCGAAAAAAATCGTCCTTCTCTCTGTAAAATCAATTATTATTTCATTCATATCAGCTATGCAGACTCCATGAGCTAAATAATTTTGCTTTAAAGAAATACAGCAATTCTTATACAATTCATTCTACATATTTTGCTGTTTACATTTTATATAAGTGAAAAATAGGCTTCGTTGTAGACATAATCAAATTTGGATGATCATTACTCAAATAGATTGTAATTGCATTGTTTCAGTATGTAGATGCACAGAATTTAAGTAAAAATAAAGCAGTTTTAGGACGGATACAACACTAAATATAAATTAAAAAAAACTTTAACAATCATGATTTTGACGCAAGATGGATGCCATATTTCATTTTGAAGTGGGTCACGTGATCACTTCATATAAGAGGGGTAATTATTATTTTAATTTTTATTTAAAAAACTTCTGAATATATTTTGCTGAAATTTCTTTTATATATTTTATGGGATAATTTGAATATTACCTAAAATTTTCGAAGCAATTTGTGAATTTTAAATCCGCTTAAAAAATGTTTGAAAAATTAGGTCCCATAGGGTTTAATGTATTTCATTTTTTCAACTCGGGTTCAATCCAAAACTAATTGGGTGATATTATTCATTTATATTCCCATAGGTCCTACAGACCGTCTGAACAACATACTAAAATTTCATTTTGATTAAGTCATTTTTACGGCAGTTATCGTGCTAACGGACAGACAGACAGACAGAATGAACAAAGTCATAAACACTTTTCAACGTGTAAAGTGTTAAAATTGACAACCATCTAGTATGAAACATTTGCGTAAATTTTAAAATTTTATTACCTAAAAGGTTTTGGGAGTTTTGCAAAACATTCAAATTTATAGGAGAGTATTTGTAATACTTATAAATTTCAATGACTATGCTTTGATATTTAACCAAATACGGCACCCTCTCTGCAACTTGACCACATACCAAAGCAAGTCTGTGAGCTGCACAATGTTCCGAAATTATGAAGGAGTTTTCTGTTTTAAATTTTGAAACAATTCCATTTTTACAGCCTACCATTATACTTATATCATCTGTGTCAAGAGAAGTTAAAGCACTAGTTTGCAGACCTATCTTACTTAAAGTCTCCAGTATTTTATTGTAAATTTTATCTACAGTGCAGCCATCATTCAGTTGTTTTAAAAATAGAAAATGAGAAACTACTTTGCCTTCAACCAGTACTCGAACATACACCATCAAATTCTGACTTCTGCTAATGTCATTTGATTCATCTATTTCTAGACCATAAAATTTTGCAGACTTTATTTTGCTTAAAACGTCATCTTGAATTACTGTTTTTCTGGCATCTATGAAATCATATGTATATCAAATCTTATCTCCAGCTCTTAATTTTTTCAATTATAAGCAACCTTGCTGAATCAACAATTCTTGCAATGAAAATAACTTTACTTTAGCTAAATTTTCTTTGCATACACAGATGAAATAAACATTCCTCATGGTAGCAATAATTACCTCTTTCGACTATTCATATGCTCTGCTTTTTGCTCGTGGCATTTCCTGTTCATCCCTAGACCTTTTGACTTCAATTGTAAATTTGTGATCCACAGTCTTTTCATACTTACAATAATCGTCGGCTTTTGGAAAGTTGCTTGATTTACCAACAATTGTAAATTTGTGATCCGCAGTCTTTTCATACTTACAATAATCGTCGGCTTTTGGAAAGTTGCTTGATTTACCAACACTAAACATATTTGTACACCCAGCATCAATGCACCATGAACAAACAAGTATTTTCTTTTCAGAAATGTGTTTCAGCCACTTGTGTTTGATAAACCAACTTTGCTGTAATTTTCATTTTTGCTGAGACTGAGGATGCTTTGTAGTTCAGAATTCAATTCTGCACTAGACTTTGTTTTCATGTTATTATTATTTTTTTTAATTATCAGAACTCGAGGTTATTTTGAAAAAAGACATAAGAAATATTTATTTGATTCATATTCCTACTCACCACACTACATCGCACATGCTAAACAAGATTGCAAAGAGTAGTTTACGATTATTTATTATCATAACTTGAACTTTTTTAAACGATAACAAAGCCGCAAGTTTTTCCACTAAATAAATCGTAAACAAACTACTGTTGCCAGTTGCACAGAGACATCCTCAATCACAGTCTACTGAAATAAAAGTTCACTGTAGTATATGCATACATTTTGGATTTTAAAGCTTGCATTATAAAAGCATAGAAAAAGAGGTATGATTAAAGCAAACAAACAAACAAAAAAATGTTTCATCGCAATCCAAAATGGCGGACAGTGATTTGAAAATTGATTTAAAAATCATACACGATAAAGTGCTTTCCGAGATGGGTTTTTCTGACGAATTAGATATACATGATTGGAAATTTAGTCATCGATAGAACCACAATTTTAAAGCCACCTAAGGGAAAAAAAAAATTAAATAGACTAAAAAATCTAGGCAGGCATAATAATTGCATAAAAACCACAAAGATGATGAAGAAGAAAAAACGAAAACAAGCAGGGCGGGCTTAAAAAATTGTAACAAAAAGATAAACTACGATTCAACTTAACGACTAAAAAAGAAAACCGCAAGTTGGCATCTGTGATAATAATCAACAGTGACCTTTTTACTTTCCTAATATATATAATGTATAAGGGAAGTATTGTGACGGGGGTTGAAAATTCAAATTCGAGTTTTCGACGGGAAAGCACATTTCAAGCATCCCTGATCATGAATCAAACATTTTTGAGGTGATGTCTGTGTGTGTGTCAGTGAATCTGTGGAGACGATATCTCACGAACGAATGGAGATATTCGAATGAAATTTGATACAAAAATCACAATCCGTGAATACTGGAAGCCTATTGTTTTTAAACATAATCAAATGTTCAGAACCCCCTAAATTTTTGAGTGAAATTTTGAAAAAGTCATAAAAAATCAAAACATTTAATAAAGTTACGCAAATAGACATTTCTTATATAATTTTTCCTTAGAAAACGATTGACATAAACTTTAGAATGCTAGCATAAACCGTTCTGGAAATATTGCCCATTTTTCAAATAAATTTATCAAAAAATCCCATAAATTAAAAAAAATATTAACTGTTGAGAAATATGTTCACGTTTCATATGTAATACCATGCGATAAATTTGGTGACATCATTCTCGTGGATCTAGCTCGTTCCTTTCATGAGAAAAGATACTTTGAGTAATACTTTTGCATTTGAACGCCAATAGTCATTTATCTGCTGAAGAATAACTTATTTCTCCATCCATAACACTTGGCGAGATTTTGGTGACGAATTTTGGCGGAATGTTGCCAACTTGGCGACTTTTTGAAATGTTGCCAAATTAACGAAAATCTCACCATCTGGATAAAAATGACGCTAAATCTATGAAAAATTATGACTAATTGTCGAAAATTCAATATCTTGGAAAGAATATAACTATCTACTATAAGAAAAAACTATTTTTTTTACTGTAAAAGTAGTAAATTCATTGCATTATATAAGGAAAGTCATGTGTTGCCCACATCAGATTTTTTCAGTTGGTTTTAACTAAAAATAAGTGCTTTTTTATTTATTTAAGAAATTTTTAGGCTTCCCAAAAATTATTTACGAAATTTTCAGTTTCCAAAAAACCTTTTGCCAATTTTGCGATTTTTTGACATTTGGCACGTAGGCGAATGGCTAGCATGGATCCTGATTATAAACAGTAAATTATTTATAATTCTGATATGGTTTAACAATGTTTAAATTATTTCTCATGCCTTTTGCATTCTTTCTCATTTTTTTTTTGTGCAATGCTTTGAAATTGGAAATTTGAAGATAATAAAACATTATAGATGAAATAAAATTTTTAGAAAGGTTTCAAAAACAAGCACGTTTAGAGAAAATAATAAATTGTAGCTGCTGATTGCAGTTATAAAAAATTTTCATACATAGAATTTTTTATATATTTCTAGATTTAAACCTTTCTTAACCTTGTTATATAATATATGTTTGACTGTAGTTGTAATATAAGAATAAATACTTTTAAAAGTCACTGAATATATTATTCTAGCTAAAATGTAATAGAGAATAATTTCAAAATTTTCCAGAAAATTTTCTGCTGTGGAAAGTTTTTCAGAAAATCCACATATCTAATAGACCCTATAAAGAACTAATGTAATTTTTCTGCTAATAGAGAGTCTTCACCCAACTGCTCACTCCTATGTTTCTTGACAAAGTATCTCAACTTGCAATAACAAAATATATAAATGATGTATATAAATCGAAAAAGAAAAAAATTGGTGGGTTATTCATGTTTAGTGGTGTGAGCCCGTAGATGACTAGGGCCATTGACCATGGCCCGTGAAGTTGAGGAATTCTACAAAATCGGAAAGTTTTGTAAAATATAGTATTGTAATAAGTCATGTTTGTATTAATTAATTATTTTAAATTGCAAATGAAAAATAAATGAATTTCAGACTTAAAAAACTAAAGGCTCATGATTGTTGTTTAGATTGATTATTAAATAATATTTCTCTTTCAGATTTTTTATTTCAGGTGTAGCAAAGCAACATGTCATATTTTTTATATTTTTCTTAATATCATCCTTTCTGTTACAGAAGGAACTGTTGTCAAGCCTTATAATCCATGGCCAGATTATCATTTTTCCGGAAAGTTGAGACCTTTTCCTTTGGTAACTATGTTAAATGTTAATATTTGAATCGTTATTGAGAATGAGCAGGCTTGAAATTTAGCCTATGCTGTCATAAAATCTGTGTCACATAAAGTTTTTCCAAGACATAATCATTTTAAAAATGTATGCAATTCCATTTTAGATTGATTTTAAATATACAGGGTAACAATAAGTAACAGAGACAAATATTTTCTAATATAATCATAAACAGGAGATAAAATAAAAATTTACATTGTAGTATAAAAAATAATATCTGTATTTAAAAGCTGATTTATTTATGCATTTTCAAAATGACTTTTTAACAAAATTTAGGAAGCTTGGTAAAATTTGAAACTATTTGCCACAACTCATTAAGTGTTATTTTGTCTCATTTTGTTATTAGGTATTTTTTAAAGCTTTATTTCATTGGAGCTTAGCACCAGCTCTGGCTTGCAAAATAGACCATACAGTCACTGAAATCCATTGTATTCTGCTCAGGGCTATATGGAGATGATATATTCATAGGATTACGAATTTAGGTTTTGGTCATTGGGTTATTTTGGTTTTAATCTAATTAAATAATTTAATTTTAAAGAATAACTGTTCAATGAGCAATGTTATTACTTAAAAACAGTTTAAAGAGTTTAAAGATGGTTCAATGAAATATAACAATTTTATTTTTTCAGTAAATATGTGTACATTAGTATTTAATACAAAGCTTCCTATTTCTCTTAACATTCAAAGCATTCTTATTAGGAAAACACATGTAGACGTTTACATATCATCTAAAAATGAATAGAGCTCTATTATTTGAAATGATAAAAGTTAAGCATTTGATAAGATTCTCTTTGTTCTTAAAATTATAAAAGTTTTCAAATTCTAGAGCCAGCAACAAAGGAAATGAATATTTAAATTATTTAAAGTGTTAATATGTTTTTAGCTTAGTTGAACATTTTTTAAATCACTTAAAATTGAAATAGTTTTGAAATTATAAATCAGAACTCACTGATATTGGTGAAATGAACTGTACTCGTGTGTTTTATATAGTACAGCTCATCTCCATTGGGTATGTAAGATGCAGATTTTATTTATTATTAACCTTAAATATGAGTTTGCTATAATTATTGCAACTAGTAAAGGTAGAATAAAATGAATTTGCTTAACTGTTACTTATACGTTAAGTACTTATTTCAAATCTATAAATAAGTGTAAATATAACTGTAAATTTCTAAATTATTATATAACATATCTAAACACAATTTTGTACAACATTAAGCAAGTTGAACTTTTGCAGCTGTCAACTAATCTCTTGAAATTTTCCCAATTTTACAATCCACTTAAATCTAATCTATAAATAAGTGTAAAAATAACTGTAAAACTGTAAAAGTAACTAGCTATTAAACTTCCTGAACCTACCAGCCAGTGGCTACTAACTAAAAATGGGGATTTTAAGCTTTTTCCCGTGGTATGTTTAAAGGTCAGTAACAATCAATCAAGGTTAATAGAATATTAACAGGTTGTCTTGTTTACTATTCCCCCCCATGGTAACATTTCTGGACAAGCTGTGACGTCACTGCTAGACCTTCCAATCTGTAGACCAGCAATAAACTTTGTAGAAAAACGTTGGAAAACAGCATGGTTTTATTTAAAAATGCCTTGCTTTAAACATCAACGTGATACATGAAATGTTTTCTAAAATAATGTGCTAACTCTGAAATATGACAAGTGAACTCAAATTTGAATTCAACCCGAACTAAATTGCTGTAATTAACTGATGAAGGAGTCAAAAACAGCGGTTTGACAAATTATATACTAATACAAGGATATGATTTTCCGGGTGATTTCATATAACAAATACATTCAGCTTCTTTTTTACACAAAATTTACATTTTTCATGTGTAAACTGATAATCTTTATTAATATTTTTACTCACAAATATATTGCATGAATATGAATTTTAATATAGTATTTTTTTAACAATTACTTTTACAACACATTAAAGATTTTAAACGAAATATCCCGTTCAAATTCATTAGAGACTGTGCACTTTACTGTCTGTATTTTCTATTGAAGGTTTGAAATAGGATATAACTAATGAGAAATATGTTAAAATAGAATTAATTAAGATTTATTTCTATAAAACTCCATATTATCTTTATCAATTTACAATTAAATTCATATTTCTTTAAAAATTTGATGATTTAAAATTTCCTGCATATAAATGCTATGGTACGTATTCTGTCAAGTAAAAGTAAGTGTACCATTCCGTTCCTAATAGTTCCTATACGAAAAATATTTGAACTTTATAATTTTCTGAAAAATGGAAACAATTTGATTTTAAGATATTTAGATTGCATCATTATATGTTCAATGCATGTAATTAATATTTTCATTTTATATGCTTAGAGAAAACCCTGTTTCTATATATTTAATGATATACATCTGCTGTTTAATTTTGTTTATTTGAAGTCTTTGTGAATTCATTTACTTTCTGTTATGGTACAGATATTACCATAGAATTCCGTCAATCGGCACTTTAAAATGCGACAGAGAATTGTGGAAAATAAAAGTGAGGGGAGGGGGGGGGGGGGGTGTATCATCCAGAATTTTATGTTAAAAGAAACAAAGGATATTTTTATCATTTTATTCGAAGACAAATTTTTTTTTCTCTGAAATTTGTCCAATATTTATGGGGAAGGAGTTTCAAACTAAAAAGGTTCCATTCAACGTTTGTTTTAAAATAAATAGGGATAAATGTGTCATTTTAATGCGACTATAAATTTATTTTGTTTTTACAAAATTATCCATAAAATTACACTAGTTTCTTTTAACTTATGAATATCCCTTTTTTGAACAAAAACTATGTTTATTGAATCGAAGCCACTCCGTCTTACTCATGATGAAGCCCTTCAATTTTACGAATCAAGATAATAATTCCTTAACAGAAACTTTATTAACAAATTTACGAACAAAAAAATTCTTAACTACATTTGACTTGATGAATAATTATTATTGCAATGGTTTGATAAAATATGTGTTTTCAAATTTAAATCAATTACTGTTTTTTCTTCAGATGATTTTGAAAGTTTCCTGACTTTCTCTCAAATCCGGATGATATATATTTTTTAAAACATGTAAAATTTTTGAACTAGACAAAAGCTATGCATTCCATTGCCTGGAAATATTTATTCTAATTTATACTGCGTTATTCATGCCTGTAAACCTTGGAATACAGTCAATATTTAAATGACGACTGATTTGCCCCATTTAGATTAGAAATATATATTTATATCCTTCTCAAACCGATTCCCATAACTCACATAACAACTATTGGCTCTTCTCTGATCATTCACTATATTTTTATATATAACTTTTGATCATTCAATTATATCTTTCAACATAGCATTCAGTAATCTTTGTATAAAGTTCTCTTATGTTAAAATTTCAATAACTTCCCTCATCAAAAATTTGCTATTTCTTTTCATATGTACAGAATTTATTTTTGTAAACTTCACATTACTATGCATATACTGTTTTATTTTATTCTATATTGTTAGCACAGTTACTATTAGATAATTATTTGAATAGTTTCCGATCAACTTTTCTCAATAGTTTTTCTCGTCTCTGTCAGAGAACAGGGTCTAGCAGTGACGTCACTCATCTTTCCTTCCGGGGACAAGTTTTTCCCTGAATGAGACAACCTTATATATAAGATATTCTATGGACCTTGAGTAGCAATAACCAAACAACAATGTTGAACAAAAAATTTTTTGTTCTTTTTTCTCTCTGTACTACGAAATAAACGGATTTCAGATAGAAAACTGATTCATAAATGTGGCAATCGTGATTCTTTAAAGTGGATATTTTATCATATTAAAAAAGTTTATATCTGTTGTTTTAATTCTTATAAATGGCCTATTCCTATAATAACTTATTCTTAAAAGCGGTGGTCACTGTAGTACACTTTTTTATTCATTTTTGCTCCCTTTTTGACAAAAATGTGATGTGTTTGTGCCCTTTGTAAAGCATAACATATTTGTGATATTGGTGACAACAACAAAAGATTTTAATGTTTATATCTCAAAAGGTGAAACTGCTAACTTTGAACTATAAGGTGTAATTTGTAGCCCTTTGAAGGTCCTACAAGGATATATAATTGAATTTCCTATCAGGTTCTCAGTTTTTTAAATACATTGGTTAATTTCGATAATTTAATATTTTGAAAAAGGTTGTTCTAATTTCAATATTTTAATATTTTGGATTCTTTTGAAAATATCTAAAGAAAACAATCCCCCCCCCCTCCCACCCCAAAAAAAGAGGTTATTATTCACACAAAACCTTTCTGGCTATATCAGACTGCAGCCACTGCCGATTTTTTTTTCTTTTTTCTGTAAAAATTGTGGAAAGAGAATAGGATGCTCAAAATTAAGTTTTGTAGTCAGATTTTGAGTTGTTATGCTCTAACTATGTGTTGACCTATTAGTTTATAACATAATGTGCACTAGTAATGAACAATATATTTTTAAAAGCTTATCACTTAAAGTTTCATAGTAACCTATTTCTTAAAATTTTTAACAGCTCCCAGCTCTGTAAAGTCTGCACAAGTATACTAATTTATTGGTTCAATTCTCCCACTTCTCTTCAATTATAACTTCAAGGGACAGAGCAATAGTTGATTGTTATCAGTTCTTGTTTTATTTTCAAAGCTTCTCTTAGTTAAAATCTAGTTCACATTGAGTTTGGAAATCTCAAATTTCTATAATGCTATGTAAATACAGGAAATTGCTATAAAAAAGTGTATATTATGGTGGTTTTCTGAAATGCTGCTATAAAAATGTTTATTCTGCTGGTGAGTTGAAAATTTTGCTGGCAAAAAATGGCTTTCCGAATCTAAATTTGACACTTGATTTAGTTATTGCTGGTTGTGGGGCCACTTTCTTTCTAGTTTATACATGACTAGAAAATGTGTCCAGTGTTGCCTGGGAATTAAAGCAGAAATATAAAATAACAGAATAAAAATTTGTGCCCACCGGCACAGCTGACATGAAATGAATCCCCCCCCCCCCCCTCTCTTCCAATCACAAAACTGATACCCCGTCACTTGCTGAGACTCTACATTCTATGTTAAAATCTATTGAAGAAATCATTTTTGTGACACAAATAAATGAAAATACTTGAAATTGCAAAAAGTTCTTTTAAATCTGAAATTTAGTGCTATCTCTGGGAATTTTCATCCAATTTCAGTCAAATTTTAGCACAATACTCATAATGATAAATAATTAAAAATATTAGGAACTTTTAAATTTGCAAAGTTAGAAAACACACTATAATGCCAATAGATGGCATCATTAGTCAAAAGTAAAAGGGTTCGCAAATCAGTGTAAACCCACTATGAAGACTACAAAAATTGAAGACATTGTTGATTTAAAAAATTTATAATTAATCAACGGATGGGTGATTTTCTTTTTTTCTGGAGTATGTGATATATTTAGGAACTGCTGAAAAATATGAACATTGGATGGCACATCAATTTTAGCATATTTTCATGTGTGTTAAACTCAGATAGATTTAAAATACATGAAAGGTATATATTTTTTATAAATTTATTAAAATTTGTCTATTCATCATATGGACTCTGTTCAAAGTTTGCTTGAATGAGAATTTTTCAATCTTTCTGATGGTGTCAAGATGGAAACTTTGATAATATTTTAGGTCTGTAAGGACTCAATTTGTCTGAATATCGCCTTAAAACATAAAATAATTAAAATACTAGTTCAATTCTTCTGCGTTTCAACAGGAACCAGGTTTTTATGCCACACCACTCTCAATAAGGCATGTGGCAGCCTGTTATCTAAAAATTATATAAAGGATGTTGGAGAACACTTCCAAACGTATTTCCCTCTAACTTTTGAAGAACCAAAACTTCACAAAAATATAAACTCAAATCGGCGGTCACATTCCTCCAACAGGGGGAACATCAGGACCAAATTCAAAAGAGCAAATAATTATTCAAGTACAATTGTTAGTGTAAATAAGCTTGTTCAATAACAGAAGCAGTAGCTAAGTGAAATAGTCTGTGTGGCTTTTTTCTTTCTGTGCTTGCCATGAGGATTGATTTTGTTTTGTGTCAGAAGTGTGTGTGTGTGTGTGTGTGTGGGAACGAAGCAGCTTTGACCGGAGCTCAGCAGGCGGGACATTGCTTGTCACGGTTCCGGTGTGTAGAGGGAAGTTGATGGCTGTGATGGCGTAAGGTTCCACTGGCAACACAAAACTTTGTCGTGATGTATGAGTGTATTTACTCGTAGATATTTCATTGTGTCAACTTGAACGTCATAAAGCCGGAAGGTGAATAAGTGGTTTGAATTCAGGAACGAAGAAGATTGCCATGTGAGAAATCTCAGCGATTGCACATTTAGTAGCGCACGAACGATGAACTGCGTGTAGAAGAACTGGTGATGATGTGACTTGGTTGCTAAATAATGACTCAGGAGTTGTTTCTTTCCAATTCCAATAATTCTTTATTAAAGTCTTTAGGCCAGGTTTTCATATTAACATCCTGACAAACATTTGTCAGATACATAATTTCAACAGATGATATGCCGAAACATTCTTATAAGACGATTGATCAATTATTCGATATACGAAACATAAGTAGAACACTATGCATTACACGCATTGAAATCTAACTGTTCTGAAAATAATCTCAGAGATATGATAAAACTTTAATTTCTTCAGAACGTGACATTCTACTGATATACTTCATTATTCCATATTTAAATTTAAAACCACTAAGAATTTAGATCAACCATTTCGATTTCTTGCACCGTGGACATACACACGACCTATCGCTTTGGAATTAGATCGCCAACTGATTTTGATCACCAATATTCTGACTGAAGCGTCTTAATATGATTGCGCGCATTTATGACGAGAAGAAAAGAGTTCCAATGCTTAAGAATATGAAATGTGAATTCGCGGTAAATGTACAACAGCATGGGAATGTAACAATACGCCAAGGTTCACCGAAACTGGCGGGAAAGCATCAAGAAGCCGAATTACAGAATTGGTGCATTATCAATTTGGAATAAAATTTAAGAACAAGTTTTAGAATCTAAACAAAATAAGAATTTCCGAATATAAAATTTAGACCGAAATAATAAACAAGGGTATGCATTTCATAACAGTTTTAACCTAATCAGCTGCACTTCCCCATGGGAGAAATCCCGGTTTTTCTTCTATACAGGTCTTTAGGTCCAATTTACTTTGAGTGTCTGCTTTTTCAATTGTATCACTCATTTCACTAGTGTTGAGTCTTCTTCAATTAAGCTGCTTTTTCCATGTCATTCTCAGTTTTTTTAGTTTCTGATATATTTTTCAAAGTTTTTCTAAGATTAGGATATTTTTGTTCAGCATATCAACATAGTCTCGAATCCACCTGCTTTGGATATCTACATTCTTGGGATCAGCTACCACTACATTTAGCATATCTATATTTTCAGTGAGTTCAAAATGTTTAGGTCTATCTTCAATTTCGCCAGCCAATGTTTTTTCAGTTTTTTTTTTTGTTGTATTTTACACACTGTGGCATATTCTAATTTTTGTTCTATTCTTTTTCTTTTTGCTTCACTTCACCATGGGTGATGTTATTAGCTTTTATAGCAGTTTGTATTTCTCCTTGTTTTTTTTATTTCTAGACATTGTTTATTTGTAGCCATGTGCTTTCCCCCACATCTATAGCATTTCGGGTGTTCTGCTAAGTATTCTGAAGCTTTGTGCTTTCTCCCACATATATAACATCTTGTGGTTTCACTTCCATATTTGTTTTTGTAATTATTTAATTTTCGGCATTATCATATTTTTGGACTTTCAACATATGGGAGAATGTTATATCTCATATATCCAATGTTCATGTTGTTTCTGTTTGTTTTACCTAATTCAGGTAATGGGATTACTGGTATTTTCTCAGTGTTTTTTTAGGCTTAGTGAATTGGGTCAGTTCACTCCAATTTATCTCTTGTTCTTTAAATTTTTCAGTTATTTGCTCTTAGTTTACATCTAGATGTATATCTCGTATTATCCATTTAGTAGTGATAGAATTTTCAATTTTTCTTGCATATATAGGTACTCCACAAAATTTTGTTTTTTCTATAAATGGGTAGAGCTTTCACCTACATTGACAACAACAGCCATGTTGCCAGTTTTTGTTACGTAGATATTACTGATATCTCCATCTATGGACTCTTTTTGTAGTTCTTTTTTACAAGAAATTGGGTTAAAGGGTTCTGTGGTTCTCCACAGTCCCAGTCAGAATTATTTTATTTTCTGGAATGCAGTTTGGATTTTTCCTTTATTCGAGAGGTTGTTAGCTTTCCATAGACCAGCATCGCTTATGATTTTCTGCTGACTTACCTCCGATACTTCGTAGTTTTGGTTCTTTAATTTCCCTGAGCCACCAGCAAACTTCACCATTCACAGCTCAGAAAATTATTGTTAGAGCAGTGAAACACTCGACCGAGGCCAACGACTGACTCAATTAAAAAAAAATGCCAGGTGCACCAGTGTCCTGTGTACATTGAGAAGCACGGCATGATTTCATTTTATGTAGCAAAATTTGCTGGTGATCAAAAATGCTAATAGCAAAAATATTTTTTGACTAGTAAGAACAAGAAAATAATATATTATTTTAAAAATACTATTTTTAATGTTTAGCAACAGGTAACAAGATTTTAGTGGAATGAATTTGTTTCCCTTTGACACTGGAATTGCGATATTTTTACTAGGCATTTTGGCGAGGGATAATTTAAGTAAATTTTGGAGATCAATTAAAACATGCTATTTTCAATGTTTAGTAATAAGATTTTACCAAAACACATTTGAATCCTGTGGATACGAGAATTGTGATCTTATTTGCGAAACTTGACAAAATTTTGCATGATTTATGTGTTATATGTTTTATAAATTGTAGGCATATCTTTCTAAAATTCCATAAATAAGGAAATTTTGTAGAAATTTGCAAAAAATCAAATTATTTGCACTTTTTTTATCAAGAGAATGGTACAAATTGTGATTTCTTTTAAAAATCAAGAGACTAGCAGCTATGCAATTGTGATAAAATTCTTAATGAACTAGCATGTTAAAATCATTAAACATTGTTAAAATAACTGGAACATTTCATTGTTAGTTGACAGGCCTGCTTCGGATACGGCTGGGTCTGTTGAATTAATTTTTTTCCTTATTAATAATATGTAAAATGGACTGAAGTTAAAAGGCCTGATCATGCCCCTTTTACCTGGATCAACTCCAATCTTGGCTCTGTCAGAAAAATTTAAAATACATATGGCATTGACCGCTGCTTGCAAATGTAATTCTATTCTGCTTTACATTGCAGATAGACACTCAAGTAAAAATCTTTGCTCTCATAATGCAAGATTTCACCACATTCCTCTTGGGAGATAAATGGGGTCATGGTCAGTTAACTCATCTGAATGCAATTATCTGACAAAGAAGGGTGATTCAAGAGGGATGATAGAAAAGGGAACGTAATAGGATATGTATAAAAGGGAATGCGGGATGATGGGAAGCGAAGACAAGTCATAAATTTTTGTTGCGATCTGTAATTATTGAATTTAAATGGGAAATGTAAGGAACATTTGAAAAGAGGGAAATATCTTTATTCATACCGTGAGAAAATATCGCACATCAATTTCTATTGTGTGAGATTCTAGAAAAGTGGGAGATTCTCATGCTCTACCAGAAACCCTGGAAAAGTGAATAAAAAAATCAATTTTGGGAGGAATGATAGAGGATGTAAATGAACCAGAAAAGATTACTAGCAATATTTGCTACCACGTTTTTCTGTTACTAGCATTTCACTTTTTTAACTAGCAATTTTCTACTTGCTATTAGACAAAATCGCACACTGTTGAGAAGTATATCATATGTATACCAAATTCCATGATTGTATAACACTTGCAGTTGTCTGATGCAATATTTTAAATATTTTATAAATATATAATCTTTTAAATATTCACAAAAATAGTATTGTGGAGTAAATACTTGCATTTCAAAAAGCACTTTTGAACTATTCCAGGATTAAATAAGAATTGCACATTTTATTTTTATTAGCTGTTTAAATGGTTACTGTATTATTTTTATTCATTTAATTATTAAAAATATTTCATTTAAATTATGTGCATTTTAAATTATATTTTGCTTTTTAGACTCCTAAAAGAGAAGTACCGGAGACCATACTTCGTCCTGATTATGCTGACCATCCTCAAGGTAAGTAAAATTTTGGAAAACTTAATTCTGCTCCCAATGCAGTAATTAGCATTGGTGGATTGGTTTGCTCTCATTAAAGCTCACCAGTATTGAATATCGTTAAACTGCATTGACAGTATGAAAACTTTTACTGTTACAGGTATTCAATTATAATGCGAACATAACCAGTATACCAGTGCAGTAGTTGCATATAGAGCTTTTTTAAAAAATATATATATATGTATAAATGTAGAGAGTATACTTTTATCGATTTAATTTGAGATCTTGAAGTTTTTTAGTTCTTGCAATTCTGATAATACATGCTGTAGACTTAAAATCTTGCTTTTGTGATTTAAAAAAAAAATAATAATAAAAAAAAAACTACCAATTGTAACTGCATCTAAAAGAAGTTTTTGTTCACATTTCTGTTACCACATCAATGTTTTCAATACTTTTATAGGTTTTTAGGAAAGAAGGGGGGTCATATCCCATCACATAATATCTGTAATTTAGTTTTAATAAGTAAACATTCTTTAATTCAATTTATAGTAATAAGAAGTGCTTTTTTTTTTTTTTTCATTTTATTAATTATTAACTGAATTTTGAACTTTGTATGAAATATTACTAATTTTTTTTTTTTTTTTCATTTTGAATTATAGGTGTATCTTTATGTGAAACCACTCTTAAAGGCACAACTAGTATTAAAATATTAGATGAAGAAGAAATTGAAGGAGTGAAATTAGCTTCAAAGGTTTGTATATGTTTAGATCTTTTTATTGGAATTCAAGTGTTAGTAGTTATTTGATGTAATCTATCCCACTTATAATAGTTAGATAAATACAGTTAGATAACACAGAAATATTATGTAAGTTTTTGGCTCTAAAATTATAAAGAAAGAAATATATATATACTAGTGAACAGCCCAGTTTGGAAAAACTCTTAACTTGCAATAGTTCTAAGATGTCTTCAATAAGACAGTGTTTCACAGTGCATGCTTGCCTCTCTCATGTGCATATACTGGGTTTCCGATTTCAGTAATCTCGGGTCATGACTAAGAGTAGACACTAAAATTACCGAAATCAAACCAATTGAGCCAAAAAAATGGAGAAATATATTCACCCACTATATGTGAATAAGTAATCCGATAGTTATATGGTTTGTGTCCACCAGCTATAAAGGCAGCTCTGATGTCCAGCACTAGTGTATATATTCAGCTAGCAGAGTATGCAATGAAAGTCAATATAAAGCTTAAAATTCCCATTTTTAGATAGTAGCCACTGGCTGGTAGGTTCATGAAGTTTAATGGCCAGTTGTTGACAGCTGCCAAATGTGCGATGTTTTTTCAACTTTCTTAATGTTATGCAAAATTGTGTTTAAGAATGCTATATAATAATTTAGAAATTTGCTGTTATTACTTACTTATTTATAGATTTATTATACAACAGACGTAAGTCAAACAACCAATCCCTCTTCCCATGTCTTGAGCTGGCCAGTACTTATCAGGTGCAAAGTTTAAATTTGAGGCAGATGTAAAAATGATGATAGACTTATTAGTACAGCATGTAAAAATGGGGAAACTTTAGGTCAATGTATAGAGGGCGGTAAAGGCGCTGCACCCCGTCACATTGCAAAACACATCAGTGATTACTGGGAGGCATAGATAGCACACTTTTATTTCTTATGCATTTCTGTTTTCAATTTGTTTGCCTCCTTTGTAGGCTCTAAAATTTCTTGGGCCTTAGGCACTATGCCTGCAGTGCCTAATGCGAAATCCGGTTTTGCCTATCACAATTGTTGCCATAAAGTATCAAATTTCTTACAAATTTGCCTACATTAGCAATGTAAAAATTGTTGAAATTGTAAAAATTTGTAATTGTAATAGTAATCTGTAAAATTATGGACAGGAATATGAGAAAAGATTGTAAATTTACAAAAGTGATAAATAAATATAATTATTCAAATAGCTTCAGAAGTACTGAATCCAGTTTAGTGTAAAGAATTGATGTACTGTTAAATCTCAAAGTTATATTTTAATGTATAATGTTTGACAAATGTACCAAAACATATGAACCATAGAATCAAACATTTAAGCCATATGATCAATTGTACTCTAAAATAATGAATCCTATTCCATAAAACTTAAATGTTTTGTCAAAATAAAGATAGCTACATCACATAAAAACATGTAGAGTTATTCCATATAATATCGGCCAATGGTTTGCTTACAACCAACTTGGTGAAATTTTAGGGCAATCTGTTTTGAGCAGAGGTTAGAAAAATGCCAAAATTTTAGTGGTCTGATGCAAATTGGTACAGAGTTATGTGATATTGAATTTGCCTGATCATGAAAATATGGCATTAAAACTTTGTTTTAGCTACACATGTAATGACATAATAATATAACAAAATTTTAGGTATTTCTAGAAAGACAATATTTAAACATTTGTGTGTTTCTAGACTCATCAACTTCCCTCTTACAGGGCACATTAAAAGTAGAATTTTGTATTAAAATTTTTTCTTTTTTTAGTAAACATTTTTTAAATGAAGAGAAAATGAACCAAAGTTTCTATGAATGAAAAAGTAATATCTATGCTAAACTTCTGTATAAGTTTTTGAATTGGTAATGTATTTTTTCAAAGGAGAAAAAATTGCTTGAAAAAAGCATTTTGCAAAAAGTTGCCCCTTTTTATAGCAGCATTTCTCCAAGAGGAACTAATCCAGGAAGTTGTAGTATTAAAAAGATTGCATCTACAAGATATCTGTTCTGCAACTAAATTTTAGTTTTACAATTCTATATTTTTGTTTACTTTTATAGTAGTATAAATATTTAGAATAAAAATTACTTGATTATACACCTAATCTATAAAGGGGCGCGGTAGCCCATTGGTTAGCGTGCTGGAGTTGCACTCGGTAGGTTTGGGTTCGATTCCAGCCACTGCCCAAACTGCCACCGTGTTCACGCGGAGTACGATCACATTAAACATGTGGGTCCGTAAGTCCTTCCGAGAGGTTGGTGGTAGGGGAAGGAGGGTACGGTCCCTGTGGATGCCTCCCCCACTGGGTTCCGGTCTAAATTGGGTGGCACTTCCCGGCTGTCCAAACAGTTACCTTACACCTTTCTGGTAGGTCGGACGGTCTGGGTCTCAACAACAACAACCTAATCTATAAAAATAATTCCTACTTCCTGGTTACGTCCTTGAAAAATTGCTTTGTAAAAGGTCTAAAAAATTAGGCATTTGTTGCAAAATATCTATTTTTAAGTAATTATTTTTATATGGCCTATACCCGCAAATAATAGTAGGGAAACCTTTATGGAGACTACCAAATCCAGTCCTACCAAGTCAGCTACAAATTTTTTCAAGATTTATGTCAGGCTGCAATGGTCAAGTTCATTCTTACAGAATCTACCTATAGGAGGCATTCCCAAAGTTAAAGTCATTAAATCAAAGTTAAAATCATTTAAAGAATGAAGATAACCATATCGTATTTTGAACTTTGCGCAGATTCAGAATTACTATTCCCCACGTAGGAAATTCATATACTTGTTTTGTTTTTTGTGGGTTTTTTCTATCAATATGTATGTTTCTCATCAAACTATGGATTAATGTTATGTATTTATCCACAATAATGGCTTACATGTGTAGCATGTAATAAACCTTATGTAAAGCAAAGTTATAAAAATGAACTTAAAGTTCATATTTTAAAATTTACAAATGATGAGAAGCTGAAGAAGAAATGGATAAGCACAATCAAGAGAAAGGATTTCGCACCAACAAAAAATATACGGGTAAGTAAAAATATTTTTGCTCCTTGAAGCTACAGTTAATTAAAATGTGTTTTGTCATTGGTAGATCATAATCATATCGTATGTATTGTAACTATAGTGTTCAAAATATTATTTGTGAATCATGATGCATGCTGTATTTCTTAGTGTAATAAACTAAAAAATTATTTTAGAAAAGTTTTCATCTGTATATTTACAAATGGGTATGTCACAACTGCCAATCCCTCCAATTCACCCAGAAAGTTTCCGATTTTCAAGTATCTTTCCGATTGGAAACCAATTTCTTCCAATTTTTCGACCAGAAATCAAAAGTCCCTACTTCTCCTGATTCCGCTACAAAAAATTCCCTAATATTTTGGCAGAATATCTACAGGATTGGAAAATCACAAATTGTCCACAAAAGTCCCAAAAATGTCACCAATTTTAAAATTGAAATTTTCCCATTCTTTCATCTGGAAAATTTGTTTTTCTGCTATTACAAAATTGGCACTCACAAGCGTGTCAGGAGATTTTTGTCCCACTTTTACAATCGATTTGCATCGACTAAAATTTTGCTAATTATTTCATGCTATATACAAAAAAAATATTTTTCGGATGTGTTATTAATGAAATGAAGAACTATTTTGCAGCAGTATCGTGAAAAACTGCATTTGTATGCAATCCTCAGTGTATTTCGTTCAAATATGAAAATATTTTCCACTTTGCTATCTCAGAGATGCCAACCATTATGGATTTTTGAGCAAAATTGCGGACTACTTAAAAGATCCATAAAATTACAGAAAATGCCTATTTTTTCCAACTTGTAATTGTTGCACTTGAAATAGAAAAAACTTGCTTATTTTCGTATTTTGGTTTATTATTTATGTTAATTTTTTAATTATTTTGATACATTTAGTACAACTGTGCAACTCAGGAAATTCTCATATATTCCTGGGAGCCCACAAGCATCCTTTTCCATCCATCTCTATCCTCAAAATATTAGTCATTAGATGGACTATTCTACATTTTGGTTAATTATTAAGGTTGATGTTTTAATTATTTTTTCATAAATAGAGGGATTGTGTAATTCAGGTGGTATCGCATACCTTGCCGAGCATTGATTAGTATATTTTTCTATCATCTCCATCCTGTAATTATTGCATATTAGATTGACTAAGCTAACATATTTTCCTATTCTGGTTAATTATTAAGATTATTTTTTTACTTTCCCTGCAATACATGGTAATGTAGAGGAAAAGTATTGGAATTATGTTGGAAAATTGCATTTTGAGTTTTCGATGGGTCTACACATTTTGACACCTGTAGAATATGAAAAAACTATTTTTAGCGTGATGTCTGTGTGTGTCTCTGTCTGTCTGTCTGTACAGTGCATGTTTCCACTCTACCTAAAAAGCTAATTTATCGAATTTCATAAAATTTGGTAGGTGGTGACCTAGGTGTTGATTAGATTTTGGTACGATTCGCGATAAAAGAACCTGTCTTTTTTTTGTGAAATTGCTTTCAAAAATTTCGTGTATCCACTCTAGCTGAAAAACTAATAAACCGAATTTTACAAAATTTGTCAGATAAGTCACTTGTGGGTTACTCTGGTGCTGATTAGATTTCGGTACATTCAGAAAAAAATAACCTGCCGTTTTTTGCGAAAGAGCCTGCAAAAATTGTCAAAATCTAAGATAAAGACTATATATGCTCAAATGTATCAATTAAATGCTTGTTTTAAAAGTAATTTTTGACGATGAAAAGAATAAATCCAATCCCATTATACTAGGACTAGCTGCTCTCGAGGTATTTTAGCTTTTTTATATTTTCACTTCGTCACCTTTGAAAATAAGTCCAATTACCAAATGAAAACGAAAACTGAATTAAGAGTGCAAATTCAGTGAAATTTAAAATAATTATGGGTGTTAATTTGTACAATTAAACTCAATTTAATGCATTATAGAAGAAATAAAGAGAACATGATTATGAGTCTGCATTGAGAGTCATGTGCTGCCCACATCAGATTTTTTTAGTTGTTTTCATATAAACAGTGTGATTGCACAATTCAGTTTATAATCCTGAGAGTTTACAAATATCTTTTTCTGTGTAAATGCTTTATGTAATTTACCAAATACACTTATCCCCCGATTTACACGGCACTTGTTTTACACGATTTCGCTTTTACACGGTTTATAAATTAACAGATTTTTAAAAATTGATAAAAATGTATATTCCGCTCTATATACGCCTATACGTAGATTTGATGACATTTTTGAATTTTATTCCTTTGGTAACACTAATGAAAACAACAGGGGATTCCCGGTGTTGTAAAATATATACATTTAGGGGAATCCCCGTATAGGGAAATCCCCGTATGTATTTCACAACAGTAAAGCTGGGGCGCGGTAGCCCATTGGTTAGCGCTCTGGAGTTGCATTCGGTAGGCCCGGGTTCGATTCCAGCCACTGCTAAAACTGCTGCCGTGTTCATGCGGAGTACGATCACGTTAAACATGTGGGTCCGAAAGTCCTTCCGAGAGGTTGGTGGTAGGGGAAGGAGGGTATGGTCCCTGTGGATGCCTCCCCCACTGGGTTCCGGTCTAAATTGGGTGGCACTTCCCGACCGTCCAAACGGTTACTTTACACCTTTCTGGTACCGGCCGACTAATCGGTTGCTCATGTCCCTGCTGACGAGCCGGTCGGTCTGGGTCTTCAACACCTTTCTGGTAGGTCGGACGGTCTGGGTTTCAACAACAACAACAGTAAAGCTATCTGGTTCATGCAAGTACATGGTGCAGAAACATTTTAGCAGCAAAGCTCATATTATTGTGCGTTTATGTTTTAAACTGGTAAGTTTTCAACATTTATAGTTTTTCTTGCATCTTTATAGTTTGCGTAAATTTGTTAAGGTTCTATAATGTCAAAGGATTTGAAGAAAAATCAAATGAAAAGAAAAGTTATTTCTTTAGAAACTAAAATTCAAATATTAGACCGTCTACATAATAGAGAAAGAGTAATGGATGTTGCTAAATTTTAAAGACTCCATTAGAAAAAGTGTAGCAGCTGGAACCTGCAGCAGTATGAGTACGGCTTCATATGTTAGAGATGTTACAATGGAAAATGTGGAAAAAGCCTTAGTGATATGGATAGAAGACCAAACTCAAAAGCGAATCTCGATCGATACTAATGCTGTTACAAATAAAGCTTTGAAGATTTATCAATCACTTAAGAATCAGTCGCCGTCGACTTCGTCCTATGAAAAGAAGGTATCTTTTTCCGCAAGCCATGGGTGGTTCGAGAGATTCAAACAAAGACATTCTTTACATAAACTGAGAATGAAAGGTGAAAGTGCATCTGCTGATTCGGATGCGGCACAACAATATCCGGCAAAACTTGGTGAAATCATTGCCGCTAACTCCTACACTTCTGATCAGGTTTTCAATGCTGACGAGTCCGGATTATTCTGGAAAAAAATGCCGGAAAGAACCTTTATAGCCAAAGCTCACAAATCAGCTAGTGGTCATAAAGTAGCAAAAAGTCGTAAAAGTTTCTTTTCTGTTGCAATGCTTTTGGCGATTATATTATGAAACCATTGGTGATTAACAAATCAAAATCATCATGATCATTCAAAGGAATAAATATCAAGAACCTTCCCATCTATTGGTTGGCTAATAGAAAAGCATGGGTCACTGCCATAGCTTTCAATGAATGGTTCCATAACTTCTTTGTTCCAGATGTCAAAAATTATTTAACTAAAAAGGGATTGCCTTTTAAGGCTCTTCTATTAATTGATAATGCACCAGGTCACCCTCCAGATTTACAACACGAAAATGTGAAAGCTGTTTTTTTTATCAAAGAATACAACTTCCTTATTATAGCCGTTCAAGGGATAATTTTGACCTTTACAGCACTGTACGTCAAGCAAACTTTTAGGTATATCTTAGAACAAATGAAGAATGATGAATCTCTTACTCTGATGGATGCTTGGAAGAAATTTACAATTTTAGATTGTGTTAAGCATGTTGGACTGTCATACACTCAGATCAAACAATCAACGATCAACGCTTGCTGGAAAGCAATATGGCCGGATGTTGTTGAAAGTGGAAATGATAAATCACCAATAGAGCATGAATATTCTCAGATCACTGAGTTGGCCCATACTATAGGAGGAGAAGGTTTTGAAGATTTAGCTCAAACAGATATTGAAGAAATAATGGCTGATGAAGAATTGAATGAAGATGATTTAATTAACATGATTTGTGAAACAAACAAACATGATGAAGACAATGATTCTGATGAAGAGCAATCTGAACCAGTTGCGTTCACAGCAAGAATCATAAATGTAGGACTTGATTTGGGAAGAAAATTGGGCAACCATTTCTTACAATATGACACAAATGTTGATTGAGCTCTCTGATTCCAGCGAGACCTTCGTAAATGCTTAAGTCAATATGAAGAGGTCTATAAAGATTTAGCAAAAAAACCTATGCAATTGTTAATTACCGATTTCATGACAAAGTCTTGTCAACCCGAGATCTTGCCTAATTCGTCAACCATTGAGCCAGAATCGTATCAAGAAAGCTCAAGTGATGAAAGTGACATCATACCTATCAGAAAGAAAAGACTGATAGTACATGAAAGTGATGACAGTGATTAAACTTATAATTAATTTTTAAGGGTCTTTTTGTTTTTTTGTTCTTTGTTCCTAATGTAAAATAAATTAAATGTTATATTACTACATTCATATGTTTGTTGTTTTATAAACTAAGTATAATTTTAAGTTTTCCTAAGATGTCTTACTTTTGTTTTACTTAAATAAATGATTGAATCCTGCACATTTTGGGGTTATTTTCGTTTTACATGATTTTACTTAGCAAAATCCAAGATTTCAATTTACGCGGTTTTGTGCAGAACCTATCTTCCGTGTTAATCGGGGGACAGGTGTAGTATAAACGTTCGCTCTTTTAGCAATAAGATTATTCTTATATTTAATTTATTTTACATACCCTTGCTCTGTAAATCTTCTATAAATCTAAAGGCAGTTTTACAAAAATCTGGTTTTGAAATTATAAATTTGTTTTTATTATATTAAAATTTATTCTTAAACATATTTTATTTATAATGCATGAAATAATAAATAAAATAGTAATATTAAATTAATAAATATTTTTATGTTTAAAACCTTATTTATTCTTGCACAGAGAAGTAAATTATGCTTTGATTCTCGTGCTGTTATTGAAAAAATTCTGTATTTATTTGAACTTCAAACATAAGAATTTTGCTGAAAGCAACAGGAAAAACCTGAATATCACTTGCAATTTCATTCTGAAAAATGGGTATGAACCCTGCAAATATTTTGAAATTGTTTTTGAGAAGGAAAAAAAAATCTTGTAAAAGCCAAATCTTGTTCAGTAGCATTTAGAGTAAAAAATAATAATAGTCCATAAAGTAGAATTTGAAATTACTTTGGTTATAAAGTTATTTTTCCTTATTTCAGCTTATTTTTCACTTCTTCCCTACTTTAACTTATTTTTTTCCCTTTTTTTTTTATTAGGATGTGAAATCAGTCTGCGATAATTATTCAGAATGTCGCTCATTTTTTCTGTGAGTAAAAATTTACAGATTTTCAGCCATTCTGAGTTGGCAACTGTGGTATGTGCTACATTGCTGTTCTGTTTCCGGGTCTTCCCATTCATTTTCATGTCTGTATAGACAAAAATTCTAGTTTTAAAAATGCACTTTGAGCATGACACCCATTCATATTACACTAAGTCTTAAGTTATTTATTGAATAGCTCATATCAAAATTTAATATGCTTAATTTCTTTAAGCAAGGTTAAAATCAAAATCTTTAAACAAAAAATAAAGCACAAAATTATGTTTTATGTACAGGATGTTGCAAAAAAATGCTTTCTCTCAGAATACTTCGAAAAAAAGAATTGAACACTTGGGCAAAAAAACTGTCAACGCTTTCCAGTCATATAAAGTAAGAAAACATTTTAAACTACATAATTTTGTTGTACATGATTTCACAAAGAAATGCAACCTCTCAGGAGACTGATAATCATTTCTGCTGCACTTCTGCAAAATACCATTGAAATTTTCCAATAAAAATTTTTTTTAACATAAAGTATAGAATGTTATTTTGCATACACCATCTGCAAAGAAATGCAACTTCTCAAAAGACTATAAAACATTTGCTGTACTGGAGCAGGAAAAGTCAAAGTTTTCCTGTAAAAGTATATAGATGTATTCTATGTATCCGACTTTTTCTAGATTGTGCACAAACTGGGGATAGTCATCCTTCTTTGTGCCAGAAGACTTAGCAGCATAGTAAAAGCTGTTTTCCTGTACTAAGATTTTCTACATATCTTGACTATTTTTTATGTCTATGAAAAAATATTTCTAAAGCAATCACACTTATGTAATAGCTTATTCCTGTAACAAATTTGGGTATTTACATATTAACCCAACCACAGTCAACTGCATGATATGACTTTTACTTCTATTGATTACAAACTTATATATGTCATTAAAGTACACAGAGTATACAGCATAATTATTAAAAGGGTATATTGTGATTAGTATTTAATATTCCTTCACAGATTAAAATGAAAATTTATTGACATCCTCACGGACTTAAGCCAATGCTCTATGTACCACAGAACATCTATTGCACAAACAACTTGTGTGACCTTCGACAGCCAGCAGGGCCAGATTCTGGTACTTTTTTAGAGGGATGAGTACCAGCGAGGTAAGGCATAGTGAGCATAGGTCCATGCTTGAATTGACATGGTAAGTCGTTTGTCTGTAATCAGCCATTTGTGAAACATTTGATCCATGGTAATTCGAGAATGGACCTACGACCTCTATGCTGGCTTAAATCGCTGACACTCTCCCCTTAAAAAAACATACCACAAAATCCGACCCTGCTGGCTGCTGCATGTAGCAACAGCTGTTTATACAGTAGGTGTTTCGTGGCACATTGGTCATAGGCTTATGTCCACTGTGTGAATGTCTGTTTAATTTTCATTTTAGTCTGTGAAGGAATGTTAAATACCAATCACAATATACTCTTTTAATGATTATGTTTTACTCTCTGTGTTCTTTCATGACATATATATGTTTATGATCAATAGAAGCAACTGCCTTATCACACAGTTAATGGTGGTTGGGTTGAAGTACTCAAATTTGGTACTATTTTATATCTACCAAATTTAGTATCATTTAGTTGATAATTTTGAAAATATAAAAAATCATGACGTTATTTTCACAGTCACATACTAGCCTATATTTATATAAAATTTACTTTCAATTAGTTAAGTAATTATGGAAAAACACCATTTAGATACTTTTGTAGGGTAAAATGTGCATGTACGCAACACATCATAATATTAAAAAGTGTAAATGACAAAATTTCTTGCATTTTCTGCACATAATATATGCGAAAATAAAAAAAGATTATTAGATTTTTTTTATTAGATTTTTTATATAAAAAAATTTAAAGTTTGAAATTCTAAGTGTATGCTTATTTTATTTCTTTACAAAATGATATATTTTGTTGATACACTTTTTATCTCTATTGCTATACAATAATTTCAAGTTAAGAGAGACTCATAGCAAAGAAAAATTCTAGATAAATATGTTATATAAGCAGCTATGTGTAAAATGCTGAAAACTTACACAAAACATAATTGATTAAATAATTCTTAAGAAACAAGCATCATTATTCTTCACACTCACTAGCATTGCTGTTTTGTGTATACATATCATTATATATAGTGAAACCTATCTGTAACAATATTTTAGGGACCAGGAAAAATATAGTTATTGAAGAGTTCGATATACGTAGTAGCTGGGGTCATGGAAAATATTGTTATAGACAAGTTGATTGTGATAGGCAATATTATTGTTTCACTGTATACGGTTCCTTATAAGGGAGCATTAGTGTTTAATATCACTGAAATACATTATTTTTTATATAAAATATAAAAAAGTAATTTATTTCAGTGATATTAAACACTATCAAACAAAAAAAATACAAATTAGAAATAATCTTGATTTTTATTATTAGAATTGTATTTAGTCCCTCAGTGGTGAAAAGATGACTCCACAAAGATGACCTTCGGCTGTGCTCACATGTTCTGGGGTCATAAATTATTTAGTCTAGTAAAGTTTTGTTGAATGACTGAGTAGGCAACCCATAAAAACAGATATTTGGGGGATGGAGGTGAATTGAACCAGTATCGTGGAACCATATGGTGATACCTCAGAAAGACAATAAGCATTTAGTTAACAGCATATGCAGAATTAGTGGGGAGCTTAGAGGTGCTAAGCATGCCCAAAACTTTTATTGGCAGCCCCAGTTGTTTTTCTAACATTTTGCATTGCAATTGAAATAGATAGGGGTGGTTCTCAAACAAAAAAAAAAAACCTAGCTCATAGTTAGCAGTGTTTGGTCAGGTGTAGGGATTTGTCTTTATGCATAGTGACATTTAAGCTCAATTTATGGCTGTAGAGATGAAAATACTTTTTTCTCAAAATGTAGTAAACATATATTTTGATTTTGATATTTTAACAAAATAAAATTTTAATTTAAATACTAGAATTTAAAGGATACGGGATGGATATGGCAGATGGCAGAATTTATAGTGGGTTACGAATTGCCATTATGGTTGCACAGTGAGTAAATATGTGTTTAGGCCCTTATTCAGTGCAATGCAGTGGATGGTTACATGACCTACAGTTACTTTAACAAGAAAGATCAATCATGCTTAAAGCATTGATTATGAAACACTTTCCAACTTCAATGCAATTTTATGTAAACATCTCTAAAATGCAATACATTCCTAAGTAATATTTTAAAACTTACCGCAATACTACATTAATTTATTATATTTGAAAACTTAAACCTTCATCGAAAAAAATGAACTTCATTCAAATGACGGCATTGAAATATAAATTGCCTGGTTTAAACATCTCTAAAATGCGATACATTCCTTGGTAATATTTTTAAAATCATCATAATACTACAATAATTTATTATATTTGAAAACTTCATCGAAAACAACTGACATTCATTCAAATGAGGTCATAGAAAAAATAACACGTCTGGCTCTCTCTATAAAAACAGCATTTCATTCATAACATTTCCCCATTCATTTCATTCATCACAATACTAAAATAATTTATTTTATTTAAAAACTTAAAATAATTTATTTTATTTAACAACTTAAGACCATGGAGCTACAAGTAATTAAACTCTATGCTTAAAACTTCATCGAAAAAAATTGTCCTTCTCTCTGTAAAATCAATGAATATTTCATTCATATCAGCTATGCAGACTCCATGAGCTAAATACTTTTGCATTAAAGAAATACAGCAATTCTTATACAACTCATCCAACATATTTTGCTGTTTACATTTTACATAAGTGAAAAATTGACTTCGTTGTAGAAATAATCAGATTTAGATGATCATTTAAATTCAAATATATTGTCATTGCGTTGTTTCAGTATGTAGATGCACAGAATTTAAGCAAAAATAAAGCGGTTTTAGGACGAATGCAACACTCAGTATGAATTAAAAAGAACTTTAAAAATCACGATATTGAGACAAGATGGATGCCATATTTTGTTTTGAAGTGGGTCACGTGATCGCTTCATATAAGAGGTGTAATTATTATTTTAATTTTTATTTAAAAAACTACTGAATATATTTTGCTGAAATTTTTTTTATATATTTTACGGAATAATTTGAATATTACCTAAAATTTTCGAAGCAATTTGTGAATTTTAAATCCGCTTAAAAAATGTTTGAAAAATTAGGTCCCATAGGGTTTAATGTATTTCATTTTTTCAACCCGGGTTCAAACCAAAACTAAGTGGGTGATATTATTCATTTATACTCCCCTAAGTTCTACAGACCGTCTGAACAACATACTAAAATTTAATTTTGATTAAGTCAGTTTTATGGCAGTTATCGTGCTAACGGACAGACAGACAGAATGAACAAAGTCATAAACACTTTTCAACTTTGTTGTAAAGTGTTAAGAAAGCAATTGCAAGTTTTAAAAGCTACTGTGTTAATCAAGATTGGTATACGTTTGCATTCAACAGATAAAATCAAGGACAAAGCGTTTTTTAAAAAACAAATGGTCGTTTATTTAACACATCCTAAAAGACGTACAAAATATGTTAAAAATGCAACCCGCTGTGAACCTGTGTGGTTTTCTGTTCAAGCCATAAAAACAATTTGACTTTTTATAGTTTGAAAGTCATGATTGATTTCTACTTTCATCCTGAATTTTCTCCTGTAAAAAAAAATTTGGTAAGGATGAAGCACATATTCACTTTTCTATGTTTAATTTGAGAATTACATAAATAATTGGATATTCATGATATTCACCAGATTATGCATAATAATTGAATTTTAGTATCCGATTACTTCATTAATTGAATGATTCAGTTGCTATAGTTTTTCCAGTTCTAATTTAATCTATAAATTTTACATTGGTAACAGTACAAAACATACTGTTGGCATCCGTTTAGCAGAACATGCTCGCGATGTCAAATCTGGTAAACTTTTTACGGCTCTTGCTCAATATGTGGTTAATGATAAATTTTTTCCCGGTTTTGAAAAAACTTTCCTTTTGGTTCGTTGTCACAATCCACGTAGTATTCTTCTTTATGAATCCCTGTTTATTTATATTTACCGTGAATCAATTTGTAATTTTGATCCTGTTCAAATTTTAAGTTATGCTTGGCGACTCATTCTCGACTCTATGCAAGTCAAACCTCTTAAAAGTTATTTGTGACGTCATTCTCAGGAATATCATGCTTGACGTTTTTCTAAAATTTGTATTAGTTCTTTTCTTGTAATATTTAAAATTCGTAAGCGTTTAAACTTATTTTGCAATTTCCGTGTATTTTTCTTGTATTATTTTAGTAAGTTCATTTACCATTTTATATTTTATGCAAATTTGCTTTAAATTGGTCTCTCTATATATAAACATTCCATGTTTTTATTATTCATGTAGCCACTGATGAAGGACGTATATACGTCCGAAAGCGCTCTGGCAATTTTTAACATATTTTGTACGTCTTTTAGGATGTGTTAAATAAACGACCTTTCGTTTTTTTTAGAAACGCTTGATTTTAGCTACTGTGTTAGCTTTGGAAGGTGTCTAGTGTGTGAATGAAATGCTAGTGTTTGAAAAGCCCTTTGTTTTAAAATATAAGTATCGTAAAAACCTATTTTGAACTCTTCTAATAGCATGGGATGCATTTAAATGAGACAGGTTCCAAACAGCTTTACAGTGAAATTAAATTTATCTATGTTTACTTTTAGTTGTCTCAATACAGGGTTACAAAGAAAGTCCTTCCTCAGGCCAATATCTCATAAACTATGACAGCTAGCTATGTAACTGTACTATGTAACTGTACTATGCTTATGTACTTGTGCTATTGTATAGGAAACTCCCCTGTGGCCCACACAATAAGACCAGAGAGGACCCTATGGCCCCCATTTTTGGGGAATTAATGAGCCCATCTCAACCCTTTCTGCAGATAGGGAGAAAAGTCAATTACAAAGTTGTAGAGCGAGTCAAATTTAATACACAAATGTTTTAGTTCTATAACAGAAGATGAAAAGGGACCAAGCAGCCTCCCCCTAGAAAATCAAAACATCAGGAAGCAACAACTAAGTATTTAGACAAGGTAACAATATTTGAATACATAACAGGCAATTTATTATCATGTTCAAATTGCAAGTTGCGTGTTTGCATACTCAAAATTTTGCCCTTCAACAAAGATGCATGTCTGCAAGTTTGCCACGATGAGCTTGCTTGCGCTTCAGCATATCTGTATCAACAAAGGAACAGGCAGATATGATATGCTGTTGCAGATCTGCTGCATTTAGTGGTGGTGTTGCATAGACCGGCAATTTAAGATTACCCCACAGGAAAAAGTCCAGAGAGTTAAAGTCTGGTGTACGTGAAGGCTATGCTATGTCTAAATTCTCGGTTATTGCTTCCCGATGATTTGATTTTCTGGGAGGGGGCTACCCAGTCCCTTTCTATCTGTAGTTATGGAACTAAAACATTTTTACACTAAATTTGACTTGCTCTACAACTTTCTAATTTACTTTTCCCTCTTATCTGCAAAAAAGACTAAACTGGACCACCTAACCTCCCAAAAAATAGAGGCCACAGGACTCCTCCTGATATAATTGTACTAGTCATATGTATGGGGTTTCCTATACAATGGCACAGGAAGTACTGCCATAATTCGTGAGATATTGGCCTGAGGAAGAATTTTTCTTGTAACCCTGTATATGAGTAGTTTGTAAAACATGAATACATTGAAGTCTCTCCCCCACCCCTTTTTTTTTTTATTATGAGTTAATTATTTTGGATAAAATATCCCCCTTTTTTTGTTTCACTAGAGTGACAGCTGTGCTATTATAATATTTTGTGATAACAAGTCAGTTGCAGAATATTTATATTACTTCTGTTTCAGGTAAGTGAATTACATTTGCAACCTGAGGATAATGTACAGTTAAAAACTCCAGGACATGCTACTGGTGCTATACCAAAAGTGTTTCCTAAAGGCGGTGATTATTTCTCAAAGTCTGATTTCCAGGAATATGCCAAGAGTGAACAGATAAAACAGGAAAACAAACAGCATGCTGCTGGAATTGAGGAAAATGCAAAAACTCAAGAAGACTTTGATGAGAAATGGATCGTTTCCAATTTAATTGAACTGATGGATAAGCAGGAACTACTAAACTTTCCAGAGAACTGGCATTTAAATTTCCAAGATAACAAAGTTAATTTGTTTTACCTCCTCAATTTTGATGAACGAATGCCGCCAAAAATTATAACATCAATCGTAGTTGAATGTACGATGGATGTGAATGTGTTCATCTTCAAAAGTCCTGCATCAAATATAGGTAAATTTAAATTACCTTTTAAATTATTCAATATGAATAATTTAAATGAAATTATGTCAGATATTCAATCAAATTTCATAAATAAAATTTCTAATGTTGAATCAGCTAATCCTGATGGGAAAATTCAACTAATGGAATTATTGGCTGGAGTTTGTCATGGAAGTGGAAACTGAACTATTTGTGCTAATCTGTACATACTTCCACAGAAATGCTTATTTTTAAGTATCAAAATACATTACACAAATTTGATTAGTGTGCACAATTTAATACTATTTATAGTACGTAAGTTTTGTGACTAATACTTTAAACTAGATTTTAATTTTCTTTTGGCAAATTTTGAAAATATCATGTTTTCACACAAATACTTTTCAGTGTAACTTTATTGATAAGAAAAAATTTCAAAACTCCTGAGTAAGAAAACACTTGAGTAAAAGTAATTCTCGCTTTTAAATAAAATGGCAATAGTTTTGTTAAATATGTTGTATTTTCTCATATCGAAATCATATTAATAAATGTTTATGTCCATTTTCACTAAATATATTTTTTCTTTTTATTTAGCACATTTTATTGATACAAATTGCATTAATGCATTACACATATTTCATTTTTAATATTGTCCTACATCCGTTTTCAGTTTTCTTGGGGAGAAAGTTTTCTTCTTTACTGTAATAATTAATATTTTATTTATGCTGAAAACAGGGCTCGACAAATTTCTCCACAATCTAGGAGCCAGGTCAGAAAGTTAGGAGCCAGCTTTTAATTTTACGATATTTTACATTTTGATGAGCATTTGTTATAAAGAACTTATAATAAATAGTTATACTGATATAATTACACATAGTGTTTAACACTAATCCTTAAAATATTTTAAAATTATAAAGAAAGCAATATATATATATATATATATATATTTAATATAATATAAAAATATTCAATTTTTAATCATTAATTTCACATTTCTGCACATATTGCACTTGATCTGCACTGATCATGTACATTTTGGTACTCAGGTACTTCAGGACCTGGGATGATATGCTTCGGTGTTATTTTTTAAAAATTTGAATTACTCTAAGTTTTTCTATGTTTTAGTATAATTTTCATACAAATGCGTTCCTTGGCGACTCAACATATTATTTTAGAATTTCTATCTTAACACCAATGAAAAGATCGAAAAATTCTCTTTCAAATCAACTTTGAATGGAACCCATATGATTAATAGTTGAATTTTCATGAATTTTTAAAAAGTATATACTTTTCCCTTGGTGAAATCAGGCTCCCGGGCCGGGATATTCCAGTAGAGTCTCTTATCTTAACAACATCGGCACAGAGTTCTGTCTGTGTTCTCATTAAAAATATCAAAGTTCCATAAATCTTCACTCTGCATTACTTTCATTACTGTCTGGTTTCCATGTGAGTATATTCTTCCCCGGATGGCCTGGGTAATAAATAAGTGAAAAAAAAAAAAGCAGAACGTAATTATCTTGACCTAGCCATTTTTTTATTATCTGAAATAACGTAACAAATTCACTACCGCGTATCTGTCTAAAACCCAAATTTTAAAGAAAATACTCTCTTACATTCCAAAAATTCACCAACACAATCATTAAGTTAAAATCAAAACAAAAACCTATACTCAATTTTAACATAGCAGAGTTTGTGAAAATGATCTGCTTGTTTTATTACAAAACTATGTTTTACCACTCTAGATGAAGTGGTGATTCATTGGGACATCCCCCCCCCCCTATACCATGGTTAAGTGTTGACAAAATACATTGGAGATGTTAGAATGGACATTTGGCACCATCTATTATTCAAATAAATTCAAATAAAAATGTTCCATATGAAAGCTTGAATGCATGAGTATCATCTTTGAATGCAGTTTCGCAATCACCACACATAATTTTACCTGCACATCTACCGTCTGTAAAGGATTAAATTATGTGGTACCCATTAGCCTGCTGGCTAATAATTTTCAAATGTGGCTTGTAAACTTTTGAGTGTTAATAGCCGCAATCATTAGTAACTTTCTGCCATGACCTCTAGTGATGTCAAAGAGCTGCTGTCAATAAAATTGTAAAACCTGGCCAAATGAGAAAAAATAGAACAAAAGTATTAAATCCAAATCTGTCTTCTATATTGGGCTTATAAAATACAACTTAATTAAAAATTATATCTAATAATTTTTAATTATATCTGTAATAATTAAAAATTATTTCTGTATTAAATATTTTAGTTATTTCATTCAGTTAATATAACTTTTAAAACTTAATATTGTTACCTTTAAGTGATAGTAACTTGTGCTTAAGTCAATGGCTAGTAACGAATTAAGAATAGCGAGTAAAATATGTGGATAATTAGCCAGTGGCTACTACATTCCAGAATCGTAATTTAAGCTGTACTTATACCGAGGGTGAAGGGAAACGTTACAGTCCTGGTCATCAACAAATCTGTTGTAGCCTAACTTAACTTGACTTTAATGAGAGGACATTTCTAAAAAACAAAACTTCTTCTGTTGCTTGTTGACTACGAACACTGGTTAGTTTTTATCCTTAAAGTCTGATCAATGTTTCATAAGGTTGCAAGATTTTTGCCCTTTTTCTGGTCATTATATTGATAGTAAAATATCATTATATCTAAAGGAGAAATGAGATTACCTTTTCAATCGGTCATATCACAAGTCACTAAATTGAGGGTCATTATAAGGCGGGTCTACTGTGTGTATATATGTATATATATTACACACACACATATATATAAATATTATATATTTTGCAATTTGTAGAAATATTCAAATGTCTACAAAATCATATAAATATGAAATTTTGTAGAAAATAAATTTAAAGTAATTTACATTTTACATTTTAGAACTGCAGCAATAATGTTATAAATATTTCTGCTATGTATGATTTGATTTATCTGTAATATCATAAAACTTCGCCATGTATTATGCACTATGTAAATAAAGAAAAAAAGAAGTCAGAGCCATTATAACTTTACATGCATTTAAAGATTTAAAGTTTGTATTTTATAAATTCAAATTCAAACCGTAATGTGGAAAACTTTACTTAAATGTTTGTAAATTTTCTACTTGAAAAATTTGTTTTGTAAATAAGTATTGTATATCTAATTCATAATAAAAAGTTGTGTGTTCTGAGTAAAATGTTTGTTACTTTTTACTGACATTGAATTGATTCCAACATTTAAAAATGCTTTATAAAAACATGAGTTTCTGAAATGCATGTTATTTAAGGTATTTTCTCATTTTGATTCTATTTATATGTATTTTATAGTAGTGCCATTTTAAATTATTAAACATATATTTAATCAGAATATGAAATAAATGCTTAATGCAAGAAAAAGCCAAATCCAGCTTATAAAAAAATAAAGGTTTTGAAGCACAGTATTTTCTTTGGTAAACCCGTCATTGGGATAAAGTTGCAAAAGATTATCTCAGATATGTAATTCATAAAGTTGCAAAATATTTCTTCCCATCCGTTCCGCACTTATGCTCTTAATATCCACAGACACATGTGTGTCATATACCCCTTCCGTACAATATTACTATTTCTTATGACACCCTATCAAAGCATGCATTCCAAATCATCTCCTAACATAATGCAATTTATTTATGCACCCTCTAGGTCATCTAATAAACAAATTTATCAAGTTTAATACCTCAAACCTTTAATTTCAAGTTTTCAATTACTTGTCATGTCATGGAAGTAAATGGACTAACTTTCTCTAACATCGTGGGTCATATAATTCACCTCCAACTAATCCAACTAATCCTATACAATAAAAGACAATACTCAATCCATGTCTGTGTAGCCCATCGAGATGGGTAAAGGTTTTATATCTCAGGTTGTATGCATTGCCACACTATGATGCAATTACATGGCCATGAGATTTTAAATATCTGAAGAAACTAAATAGGAAAACTGTATTGAGATCACAGCTGGAATTAAAGATGAGACCACCCCTTCACCTCCATGTTCAGCTGAATAGGAAAGTCAATATTGAGTGGTCTTCCTAATTTAAAAAGTCAGAGTTTGAATATTTAAACCATGGAATTAGACTTGCTTCCTTTACTTTGAAATTCATCTTTTAAACAATGAAATGAATGCAAAATTGATTTATAGATAGATGGATTGTATGACCCTTGATGTTAAAAAGAGTTAGTCCCTTTTAACCTCCATGGTATGAGCAGTCATTGAAATATTGAAATAAAAAGTTTATGGCATTAAACTTCATTCATTGCTATGGGAGAATTGCATAATGTTAGTGGATGGTATAATATGTGTGTTTTGTTAAAGTGTGGTACAGCAAATGATAATATTGAATGGGTGGGATGTATGGCTCACATGCATAAGCACTGAGTGGATGGGAAGACATCTTTTGCAACTTTATGAATAGCAAATGAGATCATTTTTAGCAATGCTATCCATCTTATGATGGACTTGTCCTTCTAATTTGTCTATAAATTAAATATGTATTAATTACATAGTTCCTACGTTTGTAAAAATCCTTGAAAAGTGCTTGCGGGGGGAAAAGAATAATTTTCAAGTGCTTGATTAAAATTTTACTTTACAGATTTTTAAAACTTACAAATAATAGTAATATTAATTATTGTAACACTTATTTTTACAACTGCACATTTGTCAATATATGTATATTAGATTTCATGGGAAATTAGCGAGGAGAGTGCTCATACAAGAGTTTTACTAATGTACATTTTTCAAAGTTGGCAAGTACACTGCTCACAACTAAAATCACAACACCATAAAGTTGTAGGTGTAGCTTTATGTAAATTAGGCAATGGAAACAGCAAGGCGAGATATGCAAATGATCACAGTTTCGTTACGCATAGTGACATAACACTTTGACGAGCAGCATAAAAGCATCAGGTCAATGAGGATTAATATCACAATTTTAGCATCATTGGTTTCAGGTTGAAGATCCAGGCCACCTGACTCACCCTAGGGTATGAGCAATAGGATGAGTGACCGGATTGGTTTCAGATTGTAAAAATCATCACAGTATGCCAAGAGTACGTCGATGTACTGCATATGTTCAGTTGTCGTCAATGAAACGGCAACAAATCATTGTTTTATGTAAAGGCGGAATGAACCTTCAAAGGATCGCTGAACTATTGGGTCGTGATGTGAGCATAGTTCGAACGGTGTGTGTTATTGTTCATGAGAGACAATAAAGCGGCACAAAGATCAGGTAGGGGAAGTTTCCAGGTGTACCACACCACGTAAAGATCGTATACTTCTGAGAAGCATTGCACGGGAGACGTTTACCACAGCAACCTTGTTACAACAACATTTATCCCACACAACAGGTAATGTAGTTTCACCACAAACAATTCAAAATCATTATACAAGACTCCAAGGTAAATAACCCTTACGACACCTACCGTTTCAATGTCTTCACCGGTTATGTCACCTCCAGTGGTGTCAAATGAGATGTAATTGGTCGACAGAATGGCAAAACATTCTGTTCACTGATGGATCACAATTCTGTTTTGGTATGCCAGATGGCTGTACTCACGTGTGGCGGTACTTTCAACAATGCCACTTGAGGCTTTTTCTATCAGTTGCCACACAGCCCTCCCAAGTGGTACCATGGTTTTGGAGTGGTATAACATTTGGTGGCCAAACAAATTTGGTCCATGTTTCTGACAGTATCACGGCACAATGATACGTCTCTGACATTATGACATCTGTGGTACAACCATATCTGTCAACTAGGTCTGGACTGCTTTTTCAGCAAGATAATTCCAGGCCACATACTGCACGAGTAACTGAATAGTTTACAAGGTTTTGATATCCTGCCTTGGCCAGTATACTCTCTGGATTTGTAGCCAATTATCTGGGACATCATGGGTCTTTGATTAAGAGAACTCCCATTTCCAGAAAACTATGTTCAGTTACAAGCCCAATTGCATGCTGTGTGGAATGCCATCTCTCAGCACACCATTGACCATCTCATTGACAGGATGCCTCGTTGTATAGCTGCTCGCGGTAGGCCTATTCCATATTGATCTAATGTCCATAAAGCTCCATGCTTTCAGCTTCCGGGTATGACTTTTGATCATTTGTACATCTCCATGTTACAATTATATTCTGTAAATTTCATAAGAATACATCAATTTCTTCATGCTGTTGCAATTTCAGTTGTGTGCCATGTATTACAGTACACAAAATTTACCTACTTTACACAGAAAATAGCATTACAACACTTAAAGCATTTTATTATATTTGATTACCATGTTCAGGATTAAAAACTTGTCTCAAAACCAAATAATAATAATAATAATAATAATCTTCCAAATTTTTAAAACAAATACATAGAAAATTCAGCAAATACTTAACTATTTTAATATTTACATATATAACATAGTTCTAACTATCATTTTCTCTCACATATACGGTACTACTAACATCTTTGTGGAAGTTTCTGTTTTTTATGGGAAATAATGATATGAAAATCCTGAAGGAAGCACAACCCATATTCAGCTGTTGGTGTGAGTAATGACTGCAATCGCCACAAATTACCATTTTCTATTTTGAGTCCTCTATAAACTATGCAGATTTTGTATCAATTGATATTTATTGCTTCATATTCTTAACTTAAAAAATGTACTTTAAATATAAATGCTTGGTACAACTCTATAGTATTTCAGTAGAGAAAATAAAAAACAGGCCTAAGCAAATGGAGAAAGTAATCTTCCCAAGGAATTATTAGAAAGTTGTATTCTCACAAGCAGCAGTTTCATTTATTGTGATAATTGCTTGGAACTGGGACTTACTGTTTGATGCTAAATGGTTCTACTGAGCTAAATTTATGTTGTGCTCATCTGCCACAAAGAATTTTTTGAGGGGTAATTTTACTGTCTAAAATTTTAGGAGAATTTTTCCAAAGTATTTAAAAAAATTAGTGGGTAATAGTAGGAATAATTTTCTTATATTTAAAAAAAATGATGATACTTATAATCATGTGTCAACAGATGCTTTCCTGCTTTTTGAAGTGATTACTTAATCTGTTTCTCTTGTTTTGAAGAACACTCATTTTGTAACAAAAATTTATCACACAATGTTGCTAAGGGAAAGCAACTGAATAACAAACAGTATATTGAAACTTCAGAGATTTATTAACAAATCAGTGCAAATTTTATTGTAGCAAACTTTTAACAATAGAATAACATTTAGTAGGGTTATAAACAATATATATATATATATATATATACAGGGATGTATCTAGAGAAATATGAGTGGTGGTTGATTTTTCAAAACAATTATAATTGAGAATATAAAATTTCGAAACGAGCTTCACGTTAATTCGCACACACAAACAATATTAGTATTGTATACTTTTATATTAAAGAAAAACATTTGATAAAATTGAATATAACTTTTTTTAAATGTAATTATAATATGTATATTTTTTTGGATGAGTGGTGGTCGGCAATTGAGTGGTGGTCGGAAATTCTGAGTGGTGGAAACCCTGACCACCACCGACCACTGTAGATACATCCGTGTATATATATATGTATATTATGTATATAATATATATATATATATGTATATATATATTAAAACAATATATCTGGTGTTGCTTGTGTTCAAATAATTATCTTTCAAACAAATTTTGTCATGTTAAAACATAAAATAACTAAACTAATTTGAATTTAAAAAAATCTGGCCAAGGCATATTTATTTTTCTTGGTCCTGAGTACATATATACTAAAACATAAGAAAATGGTAAACTCATAAAAAAATTTGCATTTTGTTTCTAAAAATTGTGTATTTTTCCACACTAGTAAATCTCCGGTCACACACACTAGTAAATCTTTACACACTAGTAAATCTCCGGCCACACAATAAGCTTTCGGGTTGGTCGTGTGGTCTGGGCTTTTAACACTAGTAAATCTGTATTTCATTTTCAGTATGTACTAAATGCATAATTATGCATTTTGACAATATTTGATCTGCCACAAATAGCAGGGGTAGTACTGATACTTAAATTCCTGAAAAAATAATTATGTCTGACATTTCACAATTTGCTCTAAAATTCCTGAATTTTTTATGCGTCATGCAGTCCAACGTCCTCTCTCACAGTTTTATTGAGGCCATGCTCTTTTCATGCTCATTAGTAAAATCATGCACTTTTAAATAATGTCACTTAATTTGGGGTTTTTAAATAAGATCATATACATTTGCAATTATTATGTAATTTGGCACTTTTACATAAAATCGGGCATTTTAGTATCTTTAATTGAAATTGAAAATTGTAGGGTTAGGTGGGGTAAAATAGTTATAAAAACAGCAGGTTTTTCATTTGCACATAGTTAGCTTAAAATATATTATTTTCTTTGTCAAAAAAATTATACAGGATCTACAAATGAGTTTTTCTTTTAACATTTCAACAGTAATTTCAATAAAAAAATGCAAATTGGTATTGATAATACAATTTTAAAACATGCTGTCTATTAACTATTTTGCCCCATGCTGTGGGGTAAAATCGGTAATGCATGGGTAAAATAAGTATACCTGATTTTAACATATAATGCACTTTAATTATACAAATACTTATACATTAGGATGATGAAAGAATATTTTAAAGCGTTTGCAATGCTTTTATGACATATCTAGGGGAAAAAATAGTGTTCTCTGTGGTCCATTATTGGATCAGGAAGAATTTTATTATCTGCTATGCATCAACCATGAATAGAAGATATATTTTCTTTCTCTGGAAATGTAAAATAGGAACTTCCACTCTTTTTGATAACTTGACTGTATATTTCTCATCATGGTGAGAAATAATTATTCCATAGAACAACTGGTTCGTTGTTTTCCCAAGGAATGCTACTTCAACCCATTGTCCAGTTTTGAAGATTTGTTTGTTACTGTTAATCAAACTCTTTCAAGACAAATTTCGCTGTTTTAAGGCTGCACTTTGTTTTGGTAGCTTTTTCTTGGCCTGTACAACCGATGTTTTGTTTTTATCCTTATGATATCTCTGTTGATTTCCTCTATATGTAGTCTATCGGTCGATCGATTGATTGGTGGTTAAGACTTCTCCAGATGTCATTTGCATGCAGGTCCTTTTTCTCGAAGTATTTCTGAGAGCAACTTTAACAGGAGTAGACTGTGCAGGTGATAATGTTTATAATCACTACTTATATATGTTTAAAAGGGAAACCTATAATTGATTCATCTATCTTTGCTAAACTAAAGAATGCTACAGGTTTATCAATGATTGCCTTGAAGTTGATGCCACAGGTTCATGGATCGTTGTTGTTAAAGTTGATTCCACTGGTTCATCAACCATAGTTGTTAAAGTTGACTCTACATTCATGACTTTTATATATTTTATCATTCGTCGGATAATGACATCCTTGTTTAGAGGAAATATACAACTTCCCCTAAAGCCACTAACAGCATTTTCCTCTGAGCACTTTTCAAACAACTTCTTTAACAGCTTGGGGAAAACAGCTTTATCGACATTATGCATACGGCTTTCTCTATACCAATTTTTGAATTAATAAAGCACTAATATAATTAGTAAATAAATACAATAAAATTATCCAGAAGTTAAGAGATGTAACTACTTTCTTCTGTTTTGTTAAGCCTAACAGTACTATAACTATTTTACCCCACATGGTTTTTTTTGCTCCAAAATATTAATTTATCATTATTCTGTAACAATAATGTAGGAAATTTATCATGAATAATTGTTTTATGCAATATGATATAAAATTTTTCTAAAACTTACCTCTAATTTACTTTAAATCTAAAGTTTTTCTCACCAATACAACTAAGCTACCACAACAAGATACTTTAAAATGGCTACCAATCCTAACAGTACAGATGCAATTACTTTATTCTGCATTGAAAATGATGAGTCATACCTAAAATATCTAAAACTGACAAGACAATAATAAAAAAAGTTTATTTACATATTTTTTCCTTTTCTTATGTACATAATGCATAAGGAAAATATTGTGATGGGGTCGAAAATTCGAATGCAAGTTTTCGACGGGAGAGCACGTTTCAAGCATCCCTGATCACGAATCGAGCATTTTTGAGGTGATGTCTGTGTGCGTGTGTCTGTGAGTTTGTGGAGACGATATCTTGTGAATGAATGGAGCGATTTGAATAAAATTTGCTACAGAAATCGTAATTCGTGAATACTGGAAGCCTATTGTTTTAAAACACAATTGAATGTTCAGAACCCTCCCTAATTTTCGAGTAAAATTTTGAAAAAATCATCAAAAAATCAAAACCTTTAATAAAGTTACTCAAATAGATATTTCTTATGTAATTGTTTCCTAGAAAATGATTGACATAAACTTTACAATTCTAGCATGAACCGTTCTCGAGATATTGCACATTTTTCAAATAAATTTATCAAAAAATATCATAAATTAAAAAAATATAGTAACTGTTAAGAAACATGTTCACTTTTCATATGTAATATGCGATAAATTTGGTGACATCATTCTCGTGGATCAAACTCATTCTATTCACGAGAAAAGATACTTTGAGTAATACTTTTGTATTTGAATGCCAATAGTCATTTATCTGCTGTAAGAATAACTTATTTCGCCGTCCATAATGCTTGGCGAGATTTTGGCGACGAATTTAGTGGAATGTCGCCAATTTGGCAACATTTTTCAATGTTGCCAAATTAATGAAAATCTTGCTAAATGGATAAAAATGACGCTAAATCAATGAAAATGACAACTAATTGAAGAAAATTCAATATCTTGGAAAGAATATAAGTATCTACTATAAGAATAACATTTTTTTAAACTGTAAAAGTAGTAAATTCATTGTATTATATAAGGAAAGTCATGTGCTGCCCACATCAGATTTTTTTTATTTATTTTTGAAAGTTACCTATTTTACTCCACCTGACCCTATGCATGAAATTGTGAATTTTAACACTTGAAAAGTAAACATAAATTTAAGTGATTTTAAATCAAAGCACAAAACTTAGCACTTTTTCATAAGCATCATGGTTTTTAACACTATTTGACATTAGTGCTTTTAAACAAAATTGCAAATTTAAGTGCTGTTAAATTATAATCTTTAGCACATTTTCATAAAAATCCACTTTTAAGTAAAATTTTCAATTTTATCACCTTTAAATAAAATTACCTATTTGAGAAGTTTTAAAGAAAATTGTAAATTTTAACGCTTTTAAAACAAATCACAGACTTAAGTACTTTTCATAAAAACTGAGAATTTTAGCATTTTAAAATATTTCAAACTTCAGAAATTCTAAGTAAAATTGTAAATATTAGTACTTGTGAATAGCATCATGGATTTTAGCATTTTCTGTAAAAGCACACAGTTGATGTTGACAATGGCCAATGACAAACATTCAACAAGTTACTGAAAAATTGCAGTGTGCAGGTGAAATGAAATGATAAATACATACTTTAATGATAGAACTAATTAAAAATCAAATAAAATCTGAGTTATTTTGCGATGTTAATTCTTCTGAAATTGTTTTTGCTATATGTGTTCAATTTCCATAAATTAGTGTTAATTGTAAATTTTGATATGTTAATAATAATCATAATAATTCATTGAAAAATCTTGCCTTTATTCTACTCTGCTTTTGTTTCTTCTTTTTCTTTAACAAAAGTAATATTGTTTTTTTATGTATTTAATAAAGGTGTACATGCCCCTGCAGATTTTAAGGTGCATTGCTACCATTATAGAAATAACTTCTGGTTTGTAATTAAAAAAAAAATAATAACATTTTTTTCTTTTTAGATCTGGGTGGCTTTTAATTTATAACATAAATCTAGTTTTCTGCAGTAAACTGGCTACAACAGCTGATAAAACATAAAATCTAACAAATTGCCATAAAACTTAAATGTATCAAAATATTTACTCTTAACTACAACAAAATGTTATCTGGAGAAAAGTAGTTATTAAAGTAGCATATAGCAAAATATTGGTTTTATTTTATTTTTGTGATAAGATGTATATATAACAAGTGGGTTATCCCTCTACTGTACCAAAATTTTTTAATATAGTATGATGAAATGGAGCATTAAGTGCTGAGTATTAAATAACAGGGTGTTAAAATAAAAATTGCATTACTAAATATCTTTTAAACGATTGGTTGCAGATACATGATTGCGATTTGAAATGCTTCAAATACGATAGAATTTCAAACTGGCATTTTTTGTGAGATGACACATTTACCAAAGTACAAAATTGAATAATAGAAACAATACCTTTTATATGGGTCCCTTACAAAGAAAGTTCTCATTTGCAAATTATTCCTTGTTTATTTAAAGATCTTTTGATAACAAACATGGTTCTTTAACAGAAAAGGTTGTAAAAAAATTGTCATATAGACGTCAATAACTTTAACCCAATCAAAAGAAACGGCAAAAACATGGATTTCAAGACTTGTATAAAAGTTGAATTTCATTAAACAAAATTTGCATTCGAAAACTTGCATACATACCTATCATTAATAAAAGTTTTATGCAGTCCCAAATTACCCATCGAAAACATTTAATGGATAATCATTGTCATATGGTCTCGGGTGATTTTGATCATATGACAATAGAATTTTTTTTATTTATCGAATTGGACTATAAATAATAATTTTATTATTAAAAAAAAATTTTTAATAGGCCTGTATAAAAAGTTATGTTTTGTACATTTTTACTAAAATGTATTGCATGATCAAAATTCACATACGATGATAGTCTACCTTAATTAAAGCATTTTTTAAATTGGAACAGTGGGTTTGCAACCAATTGTTCCAGAGATATTGAGTCATGCAATTTTTTTAAACACCCTGTATAAAAACATGCCTATGTTTTGAATATGAGTAGTATGATATTTTAGATATAAAAATGTTTCATAATACACCCATTGTATAGCTTGGTTCAAATATCGAAGGAAAAGATAATCATTGTAGTATTTTAAAAGATATAGCATCTGGGGATTATTGGCCCAATTCCCTGCTGAAATATGAATTCTTTGCACAATATAAATAAATAACTATCTATTAGAATTAGTGTTAAAAATTTTTAAAATTCACTAACCATGTCATCATGTGTATAAAGTGAATATTTTTAATGAAAATTGGAACTAAAATTAGTAAAGTTTTTCTTTGAAAAACTTTACTAATTTTTTTTTTTCAGCTGATTTCAGCTGAAATTTGTATGCTTAAAATATAAACCAATTTTTTACCTACATTTTTTTTTTATGCTACATTTTCAAAAGTGATGGTTTGAAAATTTAGCAAATTATATAATGGTTATACTACAAATGGTGATTTTAGAACGTTTTCTGACACTGTTATTCTTCCAATCAAAAGGTTACTTATTTGATACTGTAATAACTTGTTTCTAACATTGCATTCTAAAAGTTATAGAGCTTGTGCACTTTGTTATACATATTTGTAAGTTTTTATTTTTTTTAACTTTGTTTCTTGTATTCGACTGTTTTGAGTTTTTTTTTTAATTATGTATCCAATGTTCAACATTTTTAACACTTTACAACATAATTGAAAGGTGTTTATGACTTTGCTCATCTATCTGTCTGTCTGTCTGTCCATTCACATGATAACTGCCATAAAAATGTCTTTATTAAAATGAAATTTTAGTATGTTATTCAGACTGTCTGTGGGACCTATCGGAATATAAATGAATAATATCATCCAATTAGTTTTGGACTGAACCCGGGTTGAAAAAATGAAATACTTTGAATCCTATTGGAACTATTTTTAAGCACATTTAAAATTCAAATATTGCTTCGAAAGTTTTAGGAAATATTCAAATTATCCCATAAAAATATGAAAAAAATTTCAGCAAAATATATTCAATAGTTTTTAAATAAAAATTAAAATAATAATTACGCCCATATTATATGAAGAGATTACATGACCCACTTCAAAATAAAATATGGCATCCATCTTGTGTCAAAATTATGATTTTTAAAGTTCTTTTTAATTTATATTTAGTGTCGTATCCGTCCTAAATCCGCTTTATTTTTGCTTAATTTCTGTGCATCTGCATTCTGAAACAATTCAATTTCAATATATTTGAGTTTAAATGATCATCAAACTTTGATTATTTTTACAACGAAGCCTAATTTTCCCTTATGGAGATTGTAAACACATCAAGCTGTAAGATAAGTTGTATAAGAATTCCTGAATTTCTTTAATGCAAAATTATTTAGCACTGGAGTCTGCAATATAGCTGATATGAATGAAACATTCATTGATTTTATATAGAGACGCAGATGATTTTATAGCAGATTTTTTCGATGAAGTTTTAAGCATAGAGTTAAATTACTTTTATGACCATGATTTTAAGTTTTTAAATAAAATAAATTATTGTAGTATTGTGATGAATCAAAGGAATGGGATAAAAGTGGATGAATGAAATTTTTACAGATCTTACATAGAGAGCCAGGCAATTTATATTTTAATGTCATCATAAGTTCATTTTTTTCCATGAAGTTTTAAGTTTTCAAATATAATAAATTATTGTAGTATTGTGATAATTTTAAATATATTACTGCTGAATGTATCACATTTTAGAGATGTTTAAATAATATTGCATTGCAGTTGGAATGTGTTTCATAATCAATGCTTTATGCATGATTGATCTTTCTTGTTTATTTTTGTTTTTGGAATTTTTCCTAAGGTTAGGAATTTTGCATGGATTCTCTATTATTTCAAAATCAATTCTTTTGCTTTTACTATCTTCATAATTAATTATTTTTGCTTTTGTATAATTGAGGAAAGTCGAATTAGTTGATATTATTGATGACCAAAATTGTAGTAAGACATTCTGAAATTAAAGTACTTGATTAATTACTGCATAAAAAGTTGATTCCATGCATTTTGATATTTTAAATCAACTCATTATATTATTAGAAAGTATGTTAATTTCAGATTATTTTAGGAAATTTTTTATATTGGGATATTTGAACTTTGATGATCATCAATAGATAGTGCAACCAATATTAATATTCTGTCCTTTACAAATACACTATATTTGTTTTGATAGGAAATTTTCATTGTAAATTAACAAAAAAAAAAAAAAAAAAAAAGTGAAATGCAGATTTACATTGTCATCTCCAAAAAATTTGCCTAAAAATTTCTGGTTCAGGTATTCTATGAATATTTAAACAATAATCTAAATACACTATATAGACAAAATATACAGACAAAATTGTCTGTATATTATGCCTCATCATTTGATAGGCTTAACACAACTAGTATAACTTTATAACTAACTTGTGTAATAGACCTAGTATTTTTCTTCCAAAAGGTGAATATAAGCAGTTATCAAGCAGTTATCAAGGTGAATATAAGCAGTTAGTGCAACCAATATTAATATTCTGTCCTTTACAAATACACTATATTTGTTTTGATAGGAAATTTTCATTGTAAATTAACAAAAAAAAAAAAAAAAAAAAAGTGAAATGCAGATTTACATTGTCATCTCCAAAAAATTTGCCTAAAAATTTCTGGTTCAGGTATTCTATGAATATTTAAACAATAATCTAAATACACTATATAGACAAAATATACAGACAAAATTGTCTGTATATTATGCCTCATCATTTGATAGGCTTAACACAACTAGTATAACTTTATAACTAACTTGTGTAATAGACCTAGTATTTTTCTTCCAAAAGGTGAATATAAGCAGTTATCTTCTCAACTGGAAAGCAAAAAAATTGTTTGACTAATATACTTACATCTTATTAGTTCCTATAATTCATTTTTATATGGCTGATTAATGATATCTCTAACACAGTTATATATTACTAACAGTATGTCCATTCTTTGTACAGAATATATAATATAAAGAAATTTAAAATTCATAATTATGTGTAAATTCCTATAGTATTCTAAATGGCATTGTTATTCAAAACATTCTATTAAAATATTTAATTTAATTTTCATAAAAGTAAGTATAAAAATCTTTATTCTCACTGTACAAAAAAAACTATCTTCACAGACACATCTGAAGACCAAAAAAAACATCCTGTCCCATTTGAAAACAAATTTGCAAAAAATATGAATAAGCATTCTACTGAAATATTTAATTTAATTCGCCTATAAAGAAGTATGACGTTCTTGCTATACAAAATTATCTTCACATGCAAACCTGAAGAATAAAACATCTTGATCCCATTTGTAAACAAACTTTTATGAAATATGAAATTGGATCAATATATGCCAAAATGAAAGTGTGATAATGGTATTTGCAGATATACCCGTACTAATTTTATTCTGTTTCAACAATTGGCTAAACACAATATATGAGTTTGAAAAGTCTTTGCCAAATTGAAACAGCTGTCATAAGAAATTGAAAATGCCAATAACTTTCCCATAATCTAAATTCAAAAATGTGTCAAAAATCCAATTTTGAAAAAATTTATTTTAAAATGCATTTTTTGTATTATTTAAATTAGAAAACATTTAATAACATCATCTGCAGTATGAACATATCGGGTGTAATTCCATTACTAAGCGACATGATATAATTTTCTTCAAAAAATATCATTATGTAGCAATTAAAATATCATCTGCATAATGCTATCTCTATGGGAGTTTTGGTTTTTATTAATATCTCGATAAACCCTGGTTTTAGAAACTTTTAACATGGACTAAATTTTAAATGCATATTTATTTACACTTGATTCTTTTGTTATTGATGCCTTACAAAAATGTCACAAACTATTTAAATAAATTTAATAATTGTATTTATATGCACATACAACATTTATGTAAAATAGTTATATTGGCTTCGTATTACTTTAATTGGTATTTGACATTTTTGGGTACATTGATTGTGTTGCTATTCAAAATTGTTGCAAAATATGCTATAATGCTGCATCATAATGGAGTTGACAAATTTATTATGTAACTTTTGCATGAAAAGTTTATTCTACAAGTATAAGTCGGTTTATGAATTAATTTTGAACATCTTAAAATCGGGGCATTCCAGGGCTCTAAAATTAGTGTCATATGTTTTCTATTGATAATAAAATCACTGTATAATTTGTTTTCTGATGATTATAAAATTATATAGCTTTTATAAAATGATCATATATAGCAGATATATATATATATATATATATATATATATATATATATATATATAAAATAAATATATATATTTTTTGTGCACTCTGTATGTTTGTACTTTCAAAAATTAAATAGCAATTCATTCTTCAAAGATTAGATAATTGTACAAAATGTTGTTCGAATTGCTTTATTTGTTATTTGGATATCATGTCCACAGACTCTTACATGCATAAACAGCCATTCATATATGTAGATCACATTAAATTCTAGTTGAAAGATGTTTGTAGTGGTTAAATCCATTAAATACACAAATTTAAACTTTCAACTCCATCATACTTTTCCTTTATGTGCATAAATGTAAAAAATGTAACATTATTGATTGATTACACATATTATTGATTACACTTATAAATAGAACAAAAAATATAAACAGTTTTGCAAAAAATACAAAGAGAACTGTTTATAGAACTTTAAAAGTAATCTAAATTGTACTTATAAAAACAGTAATTTTATTCAAGGATTTATTTTAAAATACCTAAACTATACCAGAAGTGGCGACACATCAAAATCTCAAATCATTAAATCAACTAAACAAATGACACATCTTAAAACCAGATCCAAAGGTCAGTTTTATTAAACAATCATCCTACAGACGTACACCAAATACAGCCAAAGCTCTTTCGAACATCCTCATGTTCATCTTCAGTGGCAAAATAATTAAAAACAGATGCAACATGCTTAAATACAATCCATCGCCTTTAAGTGAAATTTGCATATCTTAGAAACTGTCAGCCGTACAAATTAGTGAATTATAATACAGATATAAATTATACAATATATACATAGCTCAAAAATAAATATCTTAAAAAAACTGTTTAAAGGCATTAAATATTTTAGAACAATATTATAAATTAAGGTAATTATGTGAAGGTTTGACTTGCACAGAATCAAAAACGAGTCACCAAGCATAACTTAAGACCTGAACAGGGTCAAAATTACAAATAGAAGAATGATATAGATAAATAAAAAGGGAGTTGTAAAGTGAGATAGAACAAGGGTTATTACAGCTAAACAAAACTACAAGCTTTTCTTGCTTTCAAGCTTTTCAAACTACAAGCTTGTGTCATTTGTTTAGTTGATTTAATACCTAAACTGTATTTAAAAATAACAAAAGCCATCAAAATATTCTTAAGTGCAGTCAAAACAGTGAAATGATGCCAATTCTAGAAACTTGACCATGCACTGTCTAATTTTGTGATGACAGGCACTCCATGATCCGCTGCTGACAATGTATTGAAAATAGCCATCATTCACATTTGTTCATACAAACTCGCAGCATATTTGCAACTATGTGCCTCTGTTCTATCTGTTCTGGATTGCTCTGAATTCATGGTGTTCCCTATATTCAAAAATCCCTATGATGAAACAGTATTATTCCTCTCATAAAGTCTTCTGTGGAAGCTGAATTTACTTGCTGAATGCGTTATAAAATACACTGCAGTTTTGGGGAAGAACTTATTTGAAATGTTTGCTTTTTTTACGAAATTTTAAATAAAAATAATAATGGAAGGGGGCATACGCCGAACTCCCCTGGGAACAATCTGCCATTGTATTATATACAATTAACTGAGAGCAGAAATCATTTATGTGCAGTAATTCTTTTTATCGAAGTAGAAAGATCAGTGGATGAAGGTCTTGGATTTTTGTTGAGGTATTTTTAAAATATGATGTTGACTTATATGCATGTATGTATTACAATAATTGAAATTGTAATATGTTAACTATTCATTTTACTTTTTTATCAAAAGTATTATCTTTTATATCAAGATTTCTTAATTAATAGTGATGTTTTCTTTGTTTTCAGCTTGCTAGAGAAGTTTTAGATGCAGCTGCTGCTCATGTAGCGGTTGGAGTTACCACAGATGAGTTAGATCGTATAGTACATGAAGTAAGAATCAGTTTACTACATTAAAATTCTATTATGTTCACCACACAATGGAATATGTGACTCGTGCATTTAATATAATTTTTTTAAGAAATGTCTTTGTTCCTTTTTTTTCTCCTCACTTTTTGAATTGCATTTCATGCTCAAAGTTGAATTTATAGTTTGTCGCAATTAATTTACTGAGCTATATTAAAAGCAAATTAAAATACAATTCTTGCAATTTGTAGTTTTGAGTATCCCATTTTGTTTTGTGTTCCTAACTTATAGTTATGTAAAGAAAATGTTTTATATTTATTTCTGAAGTGCACTGAGGCAAACAGGCTTGAGACCTAGTTTTCTTGTTAGCATATCTGGCTATTATCTTGCTTAAATATTGAAAGTGAGATGTCTATTTAATTTAAGTTTTATGTAAAGTATGTGGTTCAAATTATCTAGTCCATTTGTTATAATAATTTTTAACACTTTACAACAGAGTTGAAAAATGTTTATGACTTGGTTCATTCTGTCTGTCTATTAGCACGATAACTGCCTTAAAATTGACTATCAAAATGAAATTTTAGTATGTTGCTCGGACGGTCTGTGGGACCTATGGGAATATAAATGAATGGTATCACCCAATTAGTTTTGGATTGAACCCAGGTTGAAAAAATGGAATATATTGAACCCTATGGGATCTAATTTTTCAAATATTTTTTAAGCGATTTTCAAAATTCATAAATTGCTTCGAAAGTTTTAAGAAAAATATACAAATTATCCAATAAAAAATAAAAAAAAAAATTCAGCAAAATATATTTGGTAGTTTTTTAAATAAAAATTAAAATATTAATTTCATCCATATCATATGAAGAGATCACGAGGCCCACTTTAAAATAAAATATGGCATGTGTAATTTTTAAAGTTCTTTTAAACTTATATTTAGCATTGTATCCATCCTAAAACAACTTTATTTTTGCTTAATTTCTGTGCATCTCTATTCTAAAACAGTGCAATTACAATATATTTGAGTTTAAATGATTAATGCCATCCATCTTGTGTCAAAATTGTGATTTTTAAAGTTCTTTTTAATCTGTATTTAGTGTTGCATCCGTCCTAAAACTGCTTTATTGTTTATTATTTTCTGTGCATCTATATACTGCGGCAACACAATTACAATATTTGTGTGTTTAAATGGTCATCAAACTTTGATTATTTCTACAATGAAGCCTGATTTTCACGTATGGAGAATGTAAACAGATCAAGATGTAAGATGAGTTGTATAAAAATTGCTGAATTTCTTTAACGCAAAATTATCTAAGTCTGGAATCTGCAATATAGCTGATATGAATGAAACATTCATTGATTTTATATAGAGAAGCAGACGATTCTATTTCCTTTTTCAATGAAGATTTAAGCATGGAGTTATACAGTACTTTTATCTCCATGATTTTAAGTTTTTAAGTAAAATAAATTATTGTAGTATTGTGATAATTTTTAAAATATCACCTCTAAAAGAAAGGAATAGAAAAAGGTTTATGGATGAAATTTTCACTGCTTTTATATAGAGAGCCAGGCGATTTATATTTCGATAACGTTATTTGAATAAAGCTCATTTATTTTTGATGAAGTTTTTAAATATATTAAATTGTAGTATGTATTGTGATAATTTAAAAAATATCACCGCTGAATGTATCGCATTTTAGAGATGTTTAAATCAAATTGCATTGCAATTGGAAAGTGTTTCATAATCAATGCTTTATGCATGATTGATCTTTCTTGTAATATATCTATTTCTCAAATCCCAAATGTTTTTTTATTTATTTGTTTTTAATTTTAATGTTTAGTTTATTTATTTATGTATCAATAATTATTCATGCTTACCGAACTTTTTCAATACCATATCTAGTTTAAAGACCTATTAGTATTATCTTCCAGTCTTTTCAATTTTATATCTTTCTTTATGTTTTTAACACTTTACAACATAGTTGAAAAGTGTTTATGACATTGGGCATTCTGTCTGTCTGTCCGTTTGAACGATAACTGCCATAAAAATTACTTTATCAAATTGAAATTTTAGTATGTTGTTGAGATGGTCTGTGGGATATATGGGAATGTAAATGAATAATATCACCCAATTAGTTTAGGATTGAACTCAGATAGAAATCATGAAATACATTGAATCCTGTGGGACCTAATTTTTCAAATATTTTTTAAGCAGAGTTAAAGTTCAGAAATTGCTTCGAAAATTTTAGGAAATATTCTAATTATCATGTAATAATGTATAAAAAAAAAATTCATTAAAATATGTTAAGTAGTTTTTTTAAATAAAAATTGAAATAATAATTACACCCATATTATTTGAACAGATCATGTGACTCATTGCAAAATAAAATATGGCACCCACTTTTTTTTTCACTGTGTGAAAATCATGATTTTTAAGAAACATTTATATTTATATTTAGTGTTGCATCCATCCTATAGCCGCTTTATTTTTGCATATTATCTCTGTATCTAAATTCTATGCCTATGCAATTACAATATTTTTGACTGAAATCTAGAATATAAGTGATATGAATGAAATATTCATTGATGTTACCTAGAGAAGCAGTCAATTTTATAGCATTGCCTCTTTTGATGAACTTTAAGTTTCCAAGTGAAATAATTTATTCTAGTACTGTGATAACTTAAAAAATATCACCTCTGTATGTATCACATTTTAGAGATGTTTAAATAAAATCGCATTTCAGTTGGAAAGGGTTTTATAATCAATACTTTATGCATAATTAATCTTTCATTTTTTATATATATCTATGGGTTTCTGTCCCTTGTTCTGAACTCAGATATTGTCACCACTCATTTTATCTAGAATTACTGTTTTATATATGGAGAAAAAATGTTGAGTATATGAAATACAATAAATTAGTATTTCTTAAATGCAGCAAAAATATAAAAATTTATATTTTTTTCACTAATATATTATTTTAATTATATTTTCTTATATTTTAATTGGCAAAGTCAGTTCATATGGTCTCTGAAACTAATTGGTTCTTTCATATTTGAATTTCAGTTTTTTTTTATTTCTAATTGATTTCATGTTGTTTCCAATAAGTACAGCTGGTTGAAATGTCTCAGGTTCCTTCCATTACTATTTTTAGTAGTTTTTCAGTTGTTTCTATTCAATTTGTTATCCATCCTTTTACCACCTTATTTTCTTTTTTCTTTCCTCCTTTCATTCATAGTTTCCTGCCAGTTGCTTTTGTTTCTTTTCCCTTCTTTCATTTCTTCCCTCGCCATTGAAAATTTCTTTTCTCCTATCTTCCAACTCTTTTTCTACAGTCCATGTGTGTTACCCCAGTTGCCGACCTGACTTGGGTAAGTGGAGTTGCTTTTCTTTTCAGTTTCGAAGTAGGTCATTACCTGCTTTTGAAACTGGTAGACCTGTTCATTTTTATATTTATGCTGCTTTATGAAGTTTGAATTTGTGTTATTATTACCACAGTTTTTGAGTGATTATTATATTATATTAAATAGTTGAAGTCAAATATTTAATTTTCTGTATCACCTTGTGTTTTGCTATAAGTTGCAATTTAATTAGTTTATTCTATATACTTTTTACACGTATATAACGTTGAAAGCCTAGACCACACAGCCAACCCTAAGGCTTGTGGCAATTGAACGTGTGACCGGACACTTATATAATGTGTCTTTTTGTAATCTTAGTGTGTTTTAAAGCTGTATTTCATAAATACTTATCTGCATAGCATAATTAGAATTTCATAAAAATTGGTTGATGGCTGTAAACATTGTTTAGACAAAGAAAAGTCAATGGGGGGGGGGGGGTATGATCTTTAGCCCCTCTTCTTCATTGTTATGCCACTGCTAGTTATTAATTACTACTGTCTGGCAATAGAAAAAGTTGTCAAATTGTGTAATAGCCTTTATTAACCATGTAATTCTATGTTTTTATATATTGCCCATTCAAATATTTGCATGAATTTAGCATTATATGCACATGTATGAAATTCTGCTGCCAATATGTTGCTTTTAGCACATTTTATTTCCAATTTTGTCATTTGTTCTGCTGAAATATATTTTTATCCCTTGTGGAAACAGTTTCACATCTGTAGCTGAATCAAAGAATTATTTTGACATGGATAGTGAACATAGCAGCCATATTATAAATGTACAGCTGCATGGGAAAAAATCCAACCCCTTATTATTCGAGCATCATTCATCGTAGGTTACAAAACATGAAAATCGGGGAAACATCAGAGAATATCAACATTCTGGAAAAATCAGGGAAATATCAAGGAATTCTTAAAAAGGAAAAACTGTAAAATCAGGAAAATTTGAATTTTTAAGGCTTTCTTCCAACTTACGACAATACACATGACATAATGAGTAGAATTCCTTATTCATGTTTTATGTGATGAGAAGCAGCCTATTGGACATCTCAATAGCAGATCTGGCTCTTATCTTGCTGAAATATTGAAAGTGAGATCTCTGTTTTATTTTATATTTTATGTAAAGTATGTGGTTCAAACTATCTAGTCCATTTTTCATAATAATTTTTTTTATATATATCTATGGGTCTCTGGCCCTTGATGTTAACTCCAGGACTATTAATCGTGGAGTAATTAATAATGCATCATTAGATGGCCTATAAAGTCCCATTTATAGCAAGTTTCAACCTTTCAGACCTTTCTTAACCCTTGGATACAGCTACAGAACAGTGTTGATTAGGTTACATCTATACTACACTTTCTATTCAAAGTTTTATTAAAATTGGGTAAAAAGAAATGTCTGCTATATTAAATAAAGATTAAATTAAAATTAATATAACTTTTCAAATTAGTCATTTTTTTTTTCAGCTAATATACAACCTCTAAAATCATTCTGATGATGAATATTTAAGCATAGTGAAAAAAGTAGAGGAAGGAAACAGCTGAAATTTTGCATACTAATATAAAGTCTTTATGAATCGATTTCCATCAAAATATGTATAGATTCCTATTCCATTTTTTCTAATATTAATTTCATAATTCGTATTTCATACATAAAAAGTTTTAAAAAATTAAAATCACGTAATTATGTTTGCATTGCTCAGTAGTAATGTAATACAAAAAATCAGCTTGAGAAGATAATTATTACAAAAAATATGAATAAAAGTCTAGGAAACTAAGGACATTAGGAGCTCAAAACTTTACGTACTCATAACTCGAAAACGCTTCATCCAAATGACTTGAAATTTGGTATTAGAAGTTTAATTTTGCCCTAGATTCGAAATACATTGTCGAATTTGGATGTTTCCAGTTTTGTGCATTTTAATAAATATATTTTTAAAATGCACAAAAATGACCTTTTATACAAATTTTATGCAAAATAATTTGTAGAGGGTGTTATTTCTAATTGAATAGTATCTTTAAATTTGCCCTATGATGAATGGGGATTGCCCTATTAATTTCATAATTCGTATTTCATACAAAAATGTTTAAAAAAATTAAAATCACGCAATTATATTTGTGTTGCTCAGTAGTAATGTAATACAAAAAATCAGCATGAGAAGATAATTATTACAAAAAATATGAATAAAAGTCTAGGAAACTAAGGACATTAGGAGCTCAAAACTTTATCATAACTCGAAAACGCTTCATCCAAATGACTTGAAATTTGGTATTAGAAGTTTAATTTTGCTCTAGATTCAAAATACATCGTCAAATTTGGATGTTTCCATTTTTGCGCATTTTAATAAATATATTTTTAAAATGCACAAAAATGACCTTTTATACAAATTTTATGCAAAATAATTTGTAGAGGGTGTTATTTCTAATTGAATAGTATCTTTAAATTTGCTCTATGATGAATGGGGATTGCCCTATTAATTTCATAATTCGTATTTCATACAAAAATGTTTTAAAAAATTAAAATCACGCAATTATGTTTGCGTTGCTCAGTAGTAATGTAATACAAAAAATCAGCATGATAAGATAATTATTACAAAAAATATGAATAAAAGTCTAGGAAACTAAGGACATTAGGAGCTCAAAACTTTCCATACTCATAACTCGAAAATGCTTCATCCAAATGACTTGAAATTTGGTATTAGAAGTTTAATTTTGCTTTAGATTCGAAATGCATTCTCAAATTTGGATGTTTCCATTTTTGCGCATTTTAATAAATATATTTTTAAAATGCACAAAAATGACCTTTTATACAAATTTTATGCAAAATAATTTGTAGAGGGTGTTATTTCTAATTGAATAGTATCTTTAAATTTGCTCTATGATGAATGGGGATTGCCCTATTAATTTCATAATTCGTATTTCATACAAAAATGTTTTAAAAAATTAAAATCACGCAATTATGTTTGCGTTGCTCAGTAGTAATGTAATACAAAAAATCAGCATGATAAGATAATTATTACAAAATATATGAATAAAAGTCTAGGAAACTAAGGACATTAGGAGCTCAAAACTTTCCATACTCATAACTCGAAAATGCTTCATCCAAATGACTTGAAATTTGGTATTAGAAGTTTAATTTTGCTTTAGATTCGAAATGCATTCTCAAATTTGGATGTTTCCATTTTTGCGCATTTTAATAAATATATTTTTAAAATGCACAAAAATGACCTTTTATACAAATTTTATGCAAAATAATTTGTAGAGGGTGTTATTTCTAATTGAATAGTATCTTTAAATTTGCCCTATGATGAATGATGTTCTAGTAACAAGAGTTGGGGTGTTTTTTCCCACAGCTGTGCATATTACATGTATTTGTACATTTTTATGTATTGAAAAGATACTTTATGATAATAAGCAAACACATATACCCTAAATTTATTGTTAAAAGTTGTGGGCCCCAAAGCTTTTTAAATCTAGTTGATTTGTTTGTCACTTGGCATTTGTACTACAGTTCTTTTACTCACCTAATATTTCTAGATTTTGTCCTATATTTCCTATATATTTTAATGTTGTAAACATTAAATTGTAAACACTGAATATGTAGATTTTTCTAGTTTTTGCAAGAAAGAAAAACCTTAAAATTAGCTTGAAAAAAAAAAATGCCTTTTTGTAGATAAAACTATGTTAGTTAGTAGCAGGGGCTGTTATATTCAGTTGCATTGCTTGTATTCAGTTTTGAAAATACTAATAGAACTATGTGCATGCTAGGGAATAATAACCATTATTAAAAGTTAACTGTAATTTAGAAATGTCCATTAAGAAAAATTTCATTTTACTTTTTTGGTATTCAACTTAGACTACTGCAGAAAGAGATATGCAAAAACAAGAGCCCACTAGCTAATTTTGAAATTACATGAAGTCCATTTGAAAATTTAAAAAACAATACTTGATTTTGTCATATGATACTTTTACTCCAAATTATTTATTTAATTTTACTTTATTTATTTTTATTTTTTACCCCCATGGCAACATTATTTTTGTTTCCTATCTGGAACAATTTAGAAAAGCTTGTATACAGTAAAAATATATTTTATATTATTTTTACTTCCCTAGTAGTAACACAGGCACTCAATTAAATGTTGCTGTGTTAGATGAGTTCTGTGTTTGTGCACTTTATTATTGTGTACTGTTATGCACAATATAAAGTTGTATTAAAAGTTATATATTAATCAACCAGCCACATTCTCCAGATTGGGACACCCTGATTCTGGAGCATGCTTTGAAAATTCTGTGGTAAATTTTGGTTCATGGGAAAAATTTTTATGCAGTATTTTTATACATTTCTAATGCAAAACATATAATTTCCTGCGATGTCAATAATTTATAAATGTCTAAATATATATAAAAAAAATTCTATGTAGATTTATTTAGAATGTAGAATATTAAAAAGCTGTACATGACTTGCTAGTTGTGATTTGGCCATGATTAGTGTAATTAATTTATAAGGCCTTTATGTTTATGAGATTTGCTCATATTTGCAATTAATTTTCTCTCCTTTAGATCCTATGGTAAATATAACTCAATATTTTGTATTTTTCTGAAAATGTATACAAAATAATCTAAAATTCAGAAAGTATCTATAAATGGCATGGCATATATACATGTACAGCCATTAAAAAAAAAGTAAGAAAGAAAAATGAAACACTTGACTGCAATTGCACAAATTGCATCACAAAACAAAAAGGAAGATATCATTCAATATGGATTAATATCTTCTATAAATATCAATATTTTAAATTTGCATAAGTATTCATCTTTGTAGTTATATTTTGGCACTAATTCTGAAATTTTCAAGGGCAAAACCCCATTGATCATTACATAGTTAGAATCTATTGAAAATTTCAAGCAGAGTAAGAAGTGTGTGATATTTATATTATAGGATGTGCAATGTGATATTTATATTATAGGAATATTTCTAGCTAAATATCTTTGATTGTTGAAATTCCATGTATGCAGTATTGATTGACACATTTGATTAACATGTGCAACAGTCAATCCACTTACCTAAATTGCTCATCATTGTTATTTTTAGGCATCCATTGAACGCGACTGTTACCCCTCACCTTTAAATTATTACTGCTTTCCAAAGTCCTGTTGCACGTAAGTTCTTTCCTGTGGAATTTAACTTTTACAATGTCAGTTATAACACATATCAGTTACTCACATTTGTGGGGGTTTTCAAATAAACTTTATTGTTTTTCTTAGGTCTGTCAATGAAGTTATCTGTCATGGTATACCTGATATGCGACCTCTTGAAGATGGTGATCTTTTAAATAGTAAGTAATATGATATTTTTTTTTGTGTGTAGAGCAAGATGATTATGCTATTCAGAAAACTTGGAGAATAATCGAAAAATAGTGGGAAAAAATTGACAATCTCATGGGAAAATTGCTTCCACCTGTGTATAATTGTAATAACACAGTGTCTTAATTGAAATTTTATTTTGCCACATGCATCAAGTTTTATCAAGAATGATTCAGTCTCATTTTGTTTTTATGTTCAAATCAGATTTTATTTTGATATATTGAAATAATACCTTAAATGCCAATTTATTATTCCACAATGTGAAAGCTGTACATTGCACCAAACTATTTGAGTATATTTGCACTGTCTCCTTCCACTTACTCTGTGTTATGTAGGTGTAGCTAAAAACAATATTCTCTTAAACTGTTTGGTTATGTTTTATTCTAGTTTTTTGTTTAAATTTTGTATAGAAATAGGTAAGTGCATTAGACATATAGTAAAACCTGCTTATTTAACCACTAGATAGTTACACACTCTTTTAGTTAATTCAGATATATGCAGTCAACTTATACAAATGTAAAATATGAGTTTACAGCATTTTGGTTCTTTGTAGAAATGCTTACTTAGGCTTTAAATAACTAAAATAACTTTTAGAAAAAATAACTAATATAACTTTTATTCTAGACCAGTGACAGAGCAATTCAGGATATACTCTTGAAGTTAGTAGACAAGCTGGATATGACAAGCATGCATAGTGTGAATTTATTTTTGTGTGTCTCAGTCTGGTTGCCTGCTTGGAGATTTTATGGGTTTTCTTCTTTGCGGCATGCGAATATGGGTTGAAGTGGTCCAAATTTTACAGAATCACTAATGAACATGTTTATTGGACTAAATGGACTAATACACGAAATGGACATGTTTTCCTCTATATAAGACTAAAGGAAAGAAATTGAAACATTTTCACCCATTAGATTCATTCCACCCTACTATCCATTGTCCAGTCCATAATTAATGAAATTTTTAAAATGATTACATTTTAAAAATTAATATAAATAAATTCCATAAATTCAAATTTTTATTCTAAAATGACAAATAATATATTTTTACTGAGATTCTTTTTCCTTCATTTTTTTATTTAAATAAAAAACAATATAAATAATTAAACATGAACAAATTTTACAAACACAGAACATTTTGAAAAATTTGAGTAAAAGGAAATAAAAAAAAATCTAAGTTAATGATAAATGAAGAAATTCCTGCTATGAATTTATTATATAGATAGACTTTTTGATGAAACAGTAACATTAAATGCAAACTACAGAAACATTAACTTCAACAAGAAAGATTGATCATGCATAAAGCATTGATTATGAAACACTTTCCAACTGAAATGCAATTTTTTTTAAACATATCTAAAATGCAATACATTCAGCACTGACATATTTTAAATGATTACAGTACAGTGACCGCCGGTTATAAGATTCAGTGGTTATAAGAAACAGCCGTTTATAAGACCCAAAACGACAGAAACAAATACAAACTTCATTTTAACATTAAAATTGTGTCGCTTATAAGAAACACGATTCCGCTTATAAGAAACAGTTTTCTACAGAAAATTTGTTGATTTCCTTGCGACGCGGGTGTAAAAAAGAAAAAAATCCATTTGTTTAAGGTTAACTGAAGGACGAGTTGTTATCTCTTGTCTCTGGGCGTACGGGGAGGGGGTGGGAGTTTGCTATGTAACAAAGGATGACAGAGAATTTCTCCGTAGAAAGGCTTAGGGGGAACAACCCCAAACCAGTAAGAAACGAGTTTTAATCTTTTGGCAGTTAAGGAAACATACTGATAAGGAAAGGCATCTCTGCTTATGCACTCAAATAAGATTCGTACAGCTTTAGTTAGTCATTTTATGTTTTGCTAGTGGAAGCATGTCGCAAAAGAGAAAAACCCTTACTTTGCTTGAAAAGCAAAGTTTACTTAAAAAGTATGATTCTCTACCTCTGTGTAGTCAAAGAGAAGCTGCTTCTGCATTAGAAATTCCGCACTCAACATTATGTAAAATCCTGAAAGGCAGAAATGAAATTTTGACGCCAAATTGTAATCTTCAAAGAAAACAGAAACGAGAAGGAAAGGCAGCTGCTATAGAGGAAGCACTCTTACAATGGTTTTCTAACGCCAGATTAAAGAACGCTCCTATCAGTAGGGCAATTTTACTGAAAAAAGCAGAAAATTTTGCGGAAAAATTAGGAGAAAAAGAGTTCCGTGCGACTGATGGTTGGTTAAGCCGCTGGAAAGAACAAAATAACATTGTGTACAAAAAAAATTATGGAGAGAAGCAGGACGCGGACTCCGAGTCGGCATCTTCATGGATTACGCAAAGCTTACCACCTCTATTAGAAAAATACGCTCCTCATCAAATTTTTAACACTGACGAGACTGGGCTCTATTTTAGAGCGATGCCCGAGTATACAATGATGTTCAAAAATGATCTATCCTCCGTTGGAAAAAAACAAAAAGATCGAGTTACAGTTCTGTTAACAACAAATATGACGGGAACTGTAAAAAAGAGCCCTTTAGTTATTGGCAAAAGCAAACGTCCGCGCTGTTTAAGTGGAATAAAAAAATTGCCAGTGATCTACGAAAATTCAAAGAATGCCTGGATGACAAGTAGAATTTTTGAAGACTTTTTGTTAAAGTGGGACAGGGAACTGATGGGAAGAGAAAAAATTCTTTTAATCCTTGACAACTGTTCGGCTCATCCTGTAGTACAGCTGACAAACATTGAACTTTGTTTTTTGCCACCCAATACAACTTCCATCATACAGCCTCTTGACCAAGGAATTATTAAAGCATTTAAAACCCTGTATCGGTCAAATTTGCGACAGAAAATAGTAGATGCAATTGATGAAGAGAAAGGATCGGCTTGCGAAATAAGTAAGAAAATAACCTTGCTTGATGCTATCCATATGATCGCAGGCGCATGGAAAAATGTTTCTGACATATGCATTTTTAATTGCTTCCGTAAAGCAGGATTTTTGAAAAATAATGTTGACATACCAGCAGAAGATGTAGAAGAATTAGAAGCACATTTCGAAGAATGGATTCACATCGATGAAAATTTACAAACATCTGAAGAAAAAAGTGATGATGACATAGTGGCGGAAATTCAGAATGTTTGCAATGAAGAAGAAAATGAAGACGACGTTCCACAAGAAGAAAATTTTCCTACAGCCAAACAGTCGCGAGAAGCCCTAACTATAATTAGAAAAACTCTTGAACATAGAGGGGCATCAGAAAAAGTTTATGGACTATTTTATGATTTAGAAATGGATGTACGTAAACTAATCACAGACTCATTAGCACAAACAACACTGGATAAATTTTTTGCTGTTCCTCAGTAATAGATTACGGTATGTATGAAAATGTACTATGCTCTTATACATAAATGAACGACCTATGAGTTTTACTTTTTATTCTTATTTAATTACATACTAGTATATGCATACATATAGATAATATTTTAAGTTGTAAGGCTTAATTCGTAAAATAAGAAATATTTTTGAATGCAAAACTCAATTTACAAATGTATTATGTATGTACTAATATTTTACTTATATACATTTATCTTTTAAATTCTGTAAAATTGTGTTCAATAGTTAGTATTTACAATGGAAGAACGATATTTAAAAAATTTCCGGATTTAAGAAACAACTGCTTATAAGAAACAAAACGAGCGAAACGAACGTGTTTCTTATAAGCGGCGGTCACTGTACTACAATAATTATAAACTTTGAAACTTAAAACTTCATCAAAAAAGGCATTGCTATAAAATTGCCTGCTTCTCTATGTAAAATCAATGACTATTTCATTCATATCACTTATATTCTGTTCACTGTTTTCAATGTTTTCTGTTTTCACTGTTTTCAAATACAAAATCAATATTAAGCCTTTACTAATCAGATACTCCAGAACTAAATAATTTTATGTTAAAAAAATTTCAGCAAATTTTATACAACTCATTTTACAATTGTTTGATTTATTTACATTCTGCATACGTTAAAATTAGGCTTTGTTGTAGAAATAATGAAGTTTAGTGATCATTTAAAATAAAAAATATTGTAATTGTATAGGCACAGAATTTAGATACACAGATAATATGAAAAAATAAAGCTGTTTTAGGATGGATGCAAAACTAAATATAAATATTAACATTCCTTAAAAAGCAAGATTTTCACATAATGAAAAAAAATGGATGCCATATTTTATTTTGCAATGAGTCACGTGATCTTTTCGTATAATATGGATGTAATTACTATTTTAATTTTTATTTAAATAGCTACTTAACATATTTTGATGAAATTTTTTTTAGACAATTTACAGGAATAATTTGAATATTTTCTAAAATTTTTGAAGCAATTTGTGAATTTTAACTCTGCTTAAAAATGTTTGAAAAATTAGGTCCCAATAGAGTTCAATGTATTTCTTTTTCTCAACTCGGGTTAAATCCAAAACTAATTGAGTGATATTATTCTTTTACATTCCCATATGTCCCACAGACAGTCTCAACAACATACTAAAATGTCATTCTGATAAAGTCATTTTTATGGCAGTTATCATGCGAATGGACAGACATACAAACAGAATGAACAAAGTCATAAACACTTTACAACTATGTTGGAAAGTATTATGGAAAGTATTAAAAAGGATGCAAAACCACCTGCAAAGTTGATACCATAAAACTTCCTTTGGCCACTTTACGTGAATTTGTTTTCAAATACAAAATTAATATTAAGCCTTTACTAATCAAATAGATTTTGGTATAAGTAAATAATTTTTATTTTAGCATATAGAATGTGTGATTTCAATAATTTTTTCATTTTAGATATATTTTATACTGTTATTTGCTTTTTTTTTTTTATAGTTTTAGACTTTATCTACTATTTGTTATGAATTTTATCTTTTCATGTACTTGCAAGTCATTTTTTTTTTTTTTATATGGTTTTAGATTTTATCTGCTATTTGTCATGAATTTTATCTTTTCATGTACTTGCAACTGTTTTTTAAACTAGTCCTATGTTGCTCTGTTATGAGTTTTGTGTAACCCTATTTATTAGTTTTTTGAAATTAGAACTATCAATATTAACTCCAAAATTTAACAAAATTTTAAATAAGATGATGATATGCTAAACAAAATATCAGACTCTGAAAGTTTTTTTAAAAGTTTTTGAAAACCTAGAATATTCAAAGTGTTTTATTTCCAAGTTTGTGTATAAACCTTGTCTTGAAAAATATATTGATATATTTTAAAATTTCTGAGAATATAGTTAAGTCAACTTTATTGTTATACGAAAATAGGATTTTGTCAGAGTTGCAATATTTAAATAATTGCTACTTTGCATTTAATTGTAAACTTTTTTTCAGTTGATATCACAGTTTACCATAAAGGATTCCATGGTGACTTAAATGAGACGTTCTTTGTTGGGAATGTTGATGAAGCTGGAAAAAAACTAGTTCGTGTCACATATGAATGCCTAATGAAAGCCATTGAAATTGGTATTATATAATTTTATAAACATCATTTTTTAAATTTCAAAGAAGTTACTAAAATTTGTAATTTAATATTTTCAGTCAGTACATGTTGTTAACCATTTTATGTCCTTAATGATACCTTCTTTTCTTTTTTCCCACCATTCAATAATATTTTGTATTACAATGATTTTTACTCATACTATTGTATCAAGAAAGTATTGTTCCCTCCAACATTTTAATTCAAGATTTTTATAAGAAAAGTATAGTTTAACACATGGCATGTCATGTCATTCATATATGAAGGGAAATTTGATGGAACATTCAATGTGTTTTGAAAAGCTTAGCATGCACCCCAAAAGCATTTAAAATAATTTAGGAAAATGTTTCGCTATGAAGTATAGACAAGAAATCTACAGAACACATGCACATATCACTGAAAAATTTTATATGTTGATAAATTATATATAAAACAAACTATTGAATTTTTTGCAATTTTCAAGATTTGAACACAAAAACCCTTTAAGCTTTGTTCAACTCGTCATGCATTGTACTACCTCTAAGCGGGTTTGACGAGGTAGACTCATCATGCACTTTTAAAGCCGAGACTCCTGTGTGTCGGACAGAAATAACACGTATGATTTTTTTTATGAGATATTAACTGTGTTTACAATCTTTTACACTAGATGGCAGTAGTAGTCCTACAAACTAAATTTTATCAGAGGCAGTATTTCGTAAACTCACATAAAATAAACACAGTTTTGTTAGGATTTCACATTCAAAGCAATGGCTGCCTCAAATGCTTTCAAACTTATTTCAGCAAAGCGTAAGTTATCTCACACCCTGCAAAAAAGACCCAACTAAGTGATGTGTTGTATGTTATGCATCCAATAAAACTGGTAAGAAGCTTAGGAAAGAAACCAGGACATGGTGTCCAGATTGTGAAGTTGCTCTTTGTTATATTCCATGTTTTAAAATTTATCACACACACACCAAGACTGACTATTAAAAATTGGAATAATATGTTTTTTTATGTACTTATCTGTTATTATACATGTTTATTTATGTATCTGTTATTACACATGTTTATTTACTTAATACTTATTTCAGCAAAACACCTTCTCATTCAATACGCAATCAATGGGGAAAGGGTATGGATGAAAAAAACTCCTCAATGCAGTGCACTTGAAGGGACATAAATGATACACTTAAAGGGTTAAATAAGTAATAGATTCAGTATCTAAAGTAAAACCAATGTTAACCAGGCACATTAACAGATAAAATTATAGAGGCAAACCATTTGTTTTGGTAATGTAATGTTTCTAGATTTAAAAAGATAAAAATTTATAAATTTGGATTAGTGGCCAATGACTAGTAGTACTTATTTTATTTATAGCTACTTTATTTATGTTAGTGGTCTTTTTTATAGATTAATTTCTAGCAAAACATTTAATAAAAGAACTATGCATATACATTCATAAAGATTATTATTAGAATTTGAATAATGGTACACAACTGGTAACCCCCCCCCCCCCCCCCCCCAAATCTATAAAAGTGACTAGCAGACAGCAATTATGGTATTATTAGTGGCCAGTAGAGAGCTAATTTTTAATAGTCACTTTTTTAATAACCATGTAATTGCTGCCATGAAATATTTCCTTTCATAAGATACCAGGAAATTTTACTTTACTTAGATTCATGTGATAAAAATATAGGCACAACACACATAAAGGGTAGAAAACAGAAAATTAAAAAAAAAAAATGTATATTTTAAATAGTATCTCTGTTATCTCATGGTGAATAAGTACTAACTAAAGTACTTGCTAAACCAGCCAACAGTTCAAAAGGTACTCCAATTCTTAAGGTAGGAAATATTAAATCTAATGAAACAGTAGTTTAAAAAAAAATATGTTGTGTATTAATTTTGTACTCATTGTTCTCAATTTATTCTAAGAAATATAAGTTCAATGTGTAACATGGATGTTCTTTAAAGTGTTAATAAATTAGCTTTCATGATTTGACTAAAAGCATGGGTCCTTTGAATCTTCGAGTGTGCAAGTATTTTTTTATAGAACACAGTTTCTTAAAAATCACTTATAGTTTAAAAAATTTTCAAATAGGTTCCTGTGGAGTGAAGGTGGCAAGTTGTCCATTGGCACTTCTGTTTTGGTACAAAAGCATATATATATAATTGAATACACTATATTCAATTTCTAAAATATTTACATCAATTAATCTTTTCAATTTTATATCTAATATAATTTATTATTCATATTAGTATTAAAACTATTTGATTCAAGAAAATTAGTATCATTGTAATTAATCTAATAGTTTACTGCATTGCATAACTTGTGAAAATAGACAATAGACAATCAAGGAGTAGTGATGAATATATCGATACAGCTGTATCCAGATATCGATATTTGGTATCGACACACATGCATTGATACTCACTGTGAATTGATACAATAGCTTTGGATACGTTTCGTAGTCATATCAACAGTTTTCCTCAGTTTCTAATTATCTTCTTTGTAGTTTGAAACTTTTTAATTTTAGAAAAATTAGAAATGATTATTTTCTTATGGTAAAAACAATTCGATAATTTATATTTTTGTTAAAATGTTTCTTAAAATATTTGTAACCTGTTCTAAAAAGACTAGAAATGTTAAAAGCTCGAAATAATTGCATCACAAAAAATATGTTCAAAAAGCTCAATTAAATGTATAGATTTTGTAAGTCATTTGAGTAATTTTATGAATGTATGAGAATAAAAATTATGTATTGACATTGATTATGCAATTTATAGATTTAGACATTCCTGGATTATTGAGGATTTTATTTATTCAGATCAGACATCCCATTTGATCCAGATAAACTTTTCTACTGTATTTAAATTTATCTCATTAATATTCATGTTAAAATCACTGTACACTCAAATTGCTTTTGAAATTTGTGCTTTATAATTATCCTTAATACATAATTTTCATTAGTTTGTTAAAATAAAAATTATAAAATATTTTTAATTTAATTTGCATCTTTCAACTGTAAAATTGTAAAACAAAATTGTCAGAAAATATAATTAACTATGTAATCAGAATATTGATGAGATCGATGCTATACAGTTTCGGTACAGTGATATTGATATCATTACACTATTAAATGTTATCTATTTATACAATGCATAAGTTTATCCATCATTTCTAAGGAATATTTAATGGAATTAAAGTTAGTGAGTCAATTAAAGTTAGTTAGTGTATCAATGGGGGGGGGGGGGGACTTTAACAGTAGAATATAAGAACCACAATCTGCTATCTTTGGGGTTATTACTAACATTATGCATAGCTTCATGCAAGATTTTGGAATGTAGCTTCAATGTTTGTATTATATAATTTTCCTTAAATGTATCATTATAGTGACATATAACTATGTTATTTAATTAATTACTTCATAAAGCTTTTGCAGTTTACATCTTTCTTTGCAAAACTTTTCAATTCAGACTCATCATTTGTCATAATACTTCTTAGCTTTGTGATATCTTCCCACACTGTGTTTCATTTTACTGGAATTTATTTACTGTGATTAAAGACATTGCATTGCACAGGAAATCAAAATTAATAAACAAACAATATTCTTCAGATGGGAATACTTTTATAGTTGAACCGATTTCCAGAATTTCCTACGTGGATTTCGATGATCCATGGAGCATGTTTTGACCTTAATCGAGTAAGTCTATTCCTCCATCTTTCAGTAATAAATTTTATTCCTCCTTGAATGCAATTTTATTGCATTTTCAGATTTTATTTTTGCAAGTACTGTTTTAGCATTTAGGTATTTTAAGATTTTTAAAACCATTATTATGAAATTACACTTATCTCTTATGAGTTTTCACTATTAATTTTTAATATTTTCATATCTATGAAGGCAATTGATGCAATGTTGAATTTAGATGGTGTCATATTAAAAAATGCACAATATATCTTGCATGAATACATTACAAATTAAATTCTGTGTTATTATTATCACAATATGTCTGTTTATTTTAAAATTTCAATAAAATTCATTTGAAAACCTATATCTCTTTGTGAAAGATCAATTTTCCACAATTGTTTCCATCACCCTAAAAGCACCAGCTATAAACACATTAAAACATCCATTATATTAGGCTTCTTTTTGTTTAAAATTCGAAATCAAGATTGCTTAATGTTGGGCATCTCCAGGCTGTAAAATACTGGTTGTAATTACATTAAAATATGCACTATACACACTTACATTATGTTTCCAGTTCAGATTAAGGCACAATACATTCATTATACATTTTTACATTTTTCTTGTTTTGAATGGGTATGACCTATGACAGGGGTCGGCAACCTATTGAAACGGAAGAGCCAAAAGTTACAATTTACAAAATTTCCCAGTTTTTAAAGAGACATTAAAAATTTTCGTTTCAATATTATAGTATTTGCTTATATATATTGGATTTTTGATTTAAAATAAACGGCTTTAAATACGGAATAATATTTATTCATATAAAAACACACAAATATAGATAGTTACATCAATGGGAGCATTGGCTTTGCATGCCTTTTGAAAGTTTGATTAAATCTAGCTTATAACTTGTTGTTTTAAGTTTCAAGCACGACTCTAGACTTTTATTTGTTAGTTGACTTCTAACTTTACTTTTTATTATATTCATGCAAGAGAGCACTTGCTCCCACGAATATGTCGACCCGAAGATCGTCAGCACTCCATATGCCAACTTCTTCACCTCACTGTAGCATTCTGGAAGACTATTCCATGCGCCGAATATGAGAGCCTCAACTCGCGGAATTTCTTTTAGAGCTGTCCACTTGTGCTGCGCGATGTACATGCATTTCTGGACCTCCAACTCTTCCAACTTTCTCTTGAGTTTTGTGAACTTGCCACTCCACAAGTCTTTGGTTTTCAAATCTAGCAATTGCATTTGGAGCGATCCAGCATCAATTCCAAATGGCTCAATGTTGATCTCATTTGTATTTGTGTTGAGAGGATTTACTACGAACGCGAGAGTACTTTTGTTTGTTTTGAATTGCTCGAATCTCTCAGCGAATCCATCCTTCATGTTTTTTAAAGCTATGCTGAAGTAATTTGTGTCAATAGTTGCATTGGTCTCATCGCGATATTGCTTCAGATTTTTAAAATGAAGTAATTTATCGCTCTATGTCTTCAGCAAAAAGAAGTAATTTTTTTTCGAAACAAACTACTTCTTCAAGCAAGGCGTAGGCTGGGTTGCCCTTTCCTTGCAGTTTTAGATTTAGTTCATTTAGTTTCATTGTGGTATCTACCATGAAGTTGAATTTTTGCAGTCATTTGTCTTCTTTCAATTCGGGATGGTCAATGCGCTTTTCATTGAGGAATGTTTTTATTTCACTCAAGCACAAAGCAAAACGTTGCAATACGTTACCTCTGGAAAGCAATCGCACTTTATTGTGCAGAAGTAGGTCAGAAAACTGACTATCTATTTCTTCAAGGAAATGTTTAAACTGGCGATGGTAGAGTGCTTTTGCCAAGATTCTGTTAATAATCTTAATTACCAAGTTCATGACCTCAACTATTTCGGCCGGAAATGTTTGGGCACAAAGCGCTTCTTGATGAATTATGCAGTGAAACGTTAGAATTTTGTGGTTTATTTTTTTCTGAAGAATTGATGTTACCCCTCTATGTATTCCTGTCATACTTCTGGCTCCATCAGTTGCTATAGAAACGATTTTATTTATATCGATTCCATTGTCTTCCAGGTATTTTTGCACAGCATTTTCTATATCTTCTCCACGAGTTTGCCCTGAGAGCGGTAGCAATCCTAGCAGTTCTTTTGGACCTTGGGACGACATATACCTGACGAAAAGGGTAACTTGTGTCTTGTCTTTTATGTCGCAAGACTCATCTATAGCAAGTGATAAGGCAGAAGCCAGTTGAATGTCTTCCACTTGCATATGTGTTACATTTGAAGACATTTTAGCAGTTCTATCTTGTACTGTTTTAGCAGATAATGGCAAATCTTTGATTTTTTCCATGATTTCTGCTTTGTTTTTAAAATCACGTAACAGTTCTTCAGATGCACGTATAAAGCAATCTTTGACGTACTCATCATCTGTGAATGGTTTTCCTCTTTTTGCAATTTCTAATGATACTGCAAAGCTTGCCAGATTTACATTATTGGAAGATTACGCCCAGTTACTTAGCATGGAACTTGACTGTTTTTTTTTTGAGCTCTTCAACAGCTTTTTTTCGTGCGTCACCAGTTGGATATTTACTAGCAAACTGGGTATGTTTTGTAGTGAAGTGTCTCTCCAAATTTGACTTCTTATTGTGTGCGAGTTTTTCGTGGCAAATGAGACAAGTCGGAAGGCCATCTGTGTTGCATACGAATGCAAACGACTCCGTCCAATCCTGATTGAATTCTCGGTTTTCTTCTTCAGTTCTTCTCTTTTATTTACAAGATGCCATGCTGGCGGCGGAGCTGAAAAAATGATTTTTTAAAATTTTACTTAGCTATCTAAAACGGCAAACTATTTATCTACCATTATTACTTCGTTAACACGATCCTCAGATATGTAATCCAATTCTATTACTGAATTTATTATATTATACGCGTACATACCTTTGAGAAGATAATTCGCTTCTAAATCGTATTCTTCTTGAAACAACAAGCGAATAGACACGCAAAAACAGCAAGCGATTAAATTAACACACATGCAACGTAACGTCGACCGCGCTATCCGAGGATGACTGACTGATAACACGTCTAAAGTCTAGACGTGTTGTCTAGACTTCTAGACGGTGGCTGTTTGGGTAAGGCGGAAATGGAATGCAATTGGCTAAAAGATAAACATGGTCACAGAGTCTCATCTCTAGGAACAAAACAATAGTTCAAATTTATCTCATTATGGTCATGTTAAGCATAGCGGTTTGTAATTAACGATTATGAAAATAGAAGCTATTGAAAAATTATGTACTTAAAAATATATTTTCTTATTTTTTAAGGGTTTTGATAATAAATTGATAATTATTTCGTATGGAACTGGAGAGCCGCAACTTTACATCAAAAGAGCCGCATGTGGCTCGCGAGCCGCAGGTTGCCGACCCCTGACCTATGAGAAAATGTCCTCTTAAGGTACCGTTACATGGATCTCTGCAACAAATAAATCTCCTTATATCCTTATAGACTGGTGTGCACTGTTATGAGAAAGAAATATATTCACAAAAAATTTGGACTAGGGTTGCTATAAAGTACAATCCACCCAAGTTTTTGTTACAGCTACTGAGTATTTAGCTTACCTACATTCATTAAGCAGTTGTCATTTCAAATATAATTTATTTCTTGTTCATGTATGTTTAATGTAACAACCGTTCAATTTCAAATAGTTAAGAATTTGTAAAATCCTTAAAATTGCTATTCTAAATGTGTATTCTATGCGAAAATAAATAATAATAAAAAAATAAGAAATAAAAGTAAATACAGTGTTGTATTTATTGAAATCATTTAGCAATTCAAATTTGCATATATCATATGAATCATCTATGGATGTGATTTTTTTCCATTTTCATCAGTTTTATTCCATTTTAGATTTCTTTTCAAGATGCCTGGTTTTCAGATATTAAATTTTATGTAATTTTCTTTGATTACAGATTTATTTATGCTTCAAAATTATATTTTAATTTCACTTTTATATATGTGAGCTGCATCGACAGTAGCAAAGAGCATGAGATTAGCAGTGTCTGTAATATAACATTTACTTTATGCTGAACAAAATATAACTTTCTATTCTTTTGAGATACCCTTAATGGCCATGCAGTTTTTGGCTCTGAGAGTTCTGCTACAAGGATGTGATTAGCTGGCTGATTTCATATGTAGCCTTAAAAAATTGAAAGTGTTTGAATCTTTCATCCAGGGCCTTTATTATAAAATACAAAATTTTTATCTGAACCTGCAAAATTTTTATTATTTAAATATTTTTTTGTAGTTATTTTCACATTAAGATTCTGACATGTTGCTTAAATTTTGGAAATATTTCGTTTTGAGTTTAATATAGGTGGTAAAAATATGCGTTGTTCTTTGAGCTTTTTTTAAAGTACAATATTTCTCATTAATGCTTTGTACCTTCCAAACTATATGACACATGCTAAAACACATATATGTTGATAATTATAACATAAATGTAAGTTTAAGTTAGCATTAAAATGTGACAAACTATTAATTCTTATTTCCATTAAATTGTTTGCAATTTGTTTAAAATACTATGAATAGTGCTTAAACTTTTCTCATCACAACTTGGAAACCTTTTTGAAAATCTTTGAAATTTCATTTTCCCTATGATGAGAGTAATCAGAGAGTAATTAGCCACATCTCTAGGCAAAGGGCTGTGAACCTTATGCTTTTTAGTTTTTTTAAGATTTAAATCTGTATTTATTATTTTGTTTATAGTCACTACAGAGGTATTTAAAGACACTGCAATTGTTTCTGAGTCAGTGGATGATTTCCTTTTGAGACAATCTTTGAAATAGTTGTAAATGTATGTACCTTCTTTGGGTATTTATACATTTTTTTTTTTTTTTTTAGTTAAAAGCTCTACTTGATCTTTTCCCCTGTATTAATAATAATATTACTTATTTTGCATTTTGAAATGGAATTGCATGATTTCCACAGTGTTTTTTATTTATAGAATAAGAGTATTTTTCCCTGGAAAGAACAAAAACATAGACTTCAATTCAAAGTTTTTTTACATCTGCCAATTTTAAATTAGACAAAATTTAACTACAGCAAACGATAATTTATCTTTTATAAAATGAGCTGTTGTCAGAATTTTAAGTTTATTATGAAAATTTCCAATTATATTGGTGGGGTTTGTTTGTCTCAACCAAATGTTACAAATCTAGTAAACAGGTGTGCTATATCATACATCTCTGGGCACTCTGGGAAACTGTAGTATTTTTGTTCAATTTCATCTATTAGTTTTTTTTCAGCCTGGTAAATTTAAAATATTTGGAAAATTTAGAAAAGTTAGGAACTTGTATTATGCTATTTCAGTGGCAACCCTGAATAAGGTATTTGAGAGAGATTAATAAAAATTGCTAAAGCAAATATTTATTTGATCATTTTGCTACTGGTGTTCATTATTATTGACAATGTTTCAATATTTAATATAGATTTGCATTTAGATTTATAACCATTATCGTTTTTTATATTGTTTCTTATATCTATAAAAAAAACTGGTTATTATTTTTTTTTTTTTAATTATTATGTGTGTGTCTTTTGACAAGTCATTCAGTCTAAAATTTAGGTTTATTTGGAAGTTACTGAAATATGAAATGAAACTAAAACCTATGAAATCAAAACTGTCTACCACCTTAAAACAAATGTAAAACATTCTTATTGTTAATCTGCACTTCGAGGCATTTTATGTACATCTTATTTTATAATCCAGTATTTTAATTCACAAAATTTTAAAAAATATGTTTTTTTTATTTTTAAGATAAAATATCCAAAATCATAAACATTCATTAACTTAACTAAAAATTAACTTCAACATTTTACAAAACCTGTTTTGGACTTATTTGGGTTGGTATAAAGTGTAAAGAATTAAGCAGTGCTGTACATATTTTAAAGATAACAAAATAAGTATATTTAGCATACAGTAATGCATGAGTAAGAATGCAATAATAGACACATTTTGTTGGTTCGGGTAGATTTGCTGTGAATAAGATTTTCGTTTCAGTTTCTAAACTAATTCTGTTTTTCTCTCTGAGTTTTGCTACAGGCTAAGGTTGAAATTGCTTATGAGAGAATAGTATAGATAGTAAAACTAATGTGAATGTATTTTACAGTAAAGCCTGGAGAAAAGTATCGAGAAATAGGAAATGTTATTCAAAAACATGTTCAAGCCCATGGATTTTCAGTTGTTCGAAGTTACTGTGGCCATGGAATTCACAGGTAATGGATATAAAATCATGAAATGTTATATATAAAGATTCATTTTGTATAGACCACTGTTAATATTGTTCAGTTGTTAATTTTTAAAAATGAATAGCATTAAAACATGCATTAAAACATGCATTAAAACATGTGGCACTAGCACACAAAGCACTAGCATTAAAACATGTGGATCGCCTCCCCTTGCATTTTAAAATTATGTATTAAGTAAGATAAATCACAATTTATATATGCCATTTTTCTTAGATCTTGAATCAAGAGCTTGACTTGCCTTTTTTGTTTCTTCACCCATTGGCATATATGTTTGAAATATCAACATACCATAGATAAGATCAACTGCAATCTAACAATGCCTCATAATCCAGGAGTGGGGAAGGGAAGAGCTCTCTTTGTTGGTTCTGTCCTCAAGTGAAGATATTATCTTTTGTTTTTAGTTACACAAGAGAAAGTTTAGAACATTCAGTGGTGTCAATCAATTCTACACCAAGGTTTATAAATTCTATAAGTTTAGTAATTTTCAAGTTATTTTCTCATTTTTTTTGTGACTCATACTGATTCTATGAGAGCAATATATACACAAAATTTTAAGATTTCTTTAATAGACAGTTTCGATTTTTTTTTTTTAAAAGCTCTTAGAACCAATTGATATTTATAGAGAATTTTTTTTCTGATTCCACATATCCAAGAAAAAATCTCTTAAAATAATTATTTATTTAAATATCAAGAAATGAAAACCCACAAAATCTACTCAAACACAAAATGGCCCATGATTGGCTGTGACGTCACATGGCCCGTTCAACCTGTGATGCAACATTCTACTAAGTGCTGTTTTTATTGAGATATTTGCAAGTAGTTTGCATTTAATTTTGTTTACAATTTGTTTATAATTATTTTACCCATTTGTTCTTGGCCTGCTTGAGTTTAAATTATTTGTTCCCTATTTTATTTTATTGTAAACATGGATTCCGGTTTTGTTCAAGGGCAATCAGACAATTTGCCCTGGATTGATTCCATCATGATGGCTCTGTATTTTCACTGTATTTTCTACATTTTTTACTAGTACAGTATAAAAACTGTTCATTATAAAAGGTGCTCACATGGAATCTCTATTATTATATGAAAATTTTACATGCTCAAAATATATATTTATATCAAGTAAAAAAAATTTTTCACGTTTAAAAAATGAGTCAAAATTTCTTAAATTAACAGTTAAAGAAAAATAATGCCCTAATTTAATTTTTAAATGCCTAAGACATATTGGTCATTAGAAATCTGGTAACCAACTAAGCTTTACTTATTTATATATTCATTTGATGAAGGCAGTGCAGGACATTGTTTACTATTCAAAAAGTGTGAAAATAGGTTCTTAAACAAGTTGTTCCAAAGCATGAAACATCTTTTCAGAACAAAATGTTGTGTTTGTGGAGTTTGAAAGGAGGAGATAAAACTCCTATGGATGAAATGCTTGAAAATACCTCAATGCTTTGAGAATTGTGCTCAATGCTTTGAGCTGTCACTAGAGTTAAGAAAGTAACCTCTATTGTTATATGGTACAAAAGAAAGGCATAGTATTTAGTATATTTATATCTGATTATTTTTAAATTAAGTTTTCTCTAATTATGAGTATAATTAACCTGTACTTTTTCGTAGTTGTAGGATATAGTACAGAATATTTAGAGATAAAAATGAATTGAAAGGTTAAATAATTTTGAATACATAGGAATATTCTTTATTATTTCAGTTTTACTTTGTATTGTGTCAATAATTTAATTTTACAAAATTGGCAGTTTAAATAAATATTTCAGACCTTTCGCCATTGAAATACATACAGTGCAGGACTACTTAACTTACTCCAGCACCACTAGAATTATTGACTCAAACAATATTGGCATTTTCTTAATATGAAGTTTTAACACTTTACTTTTATCTCCATCATTTTATATTTACTTGAATTTAAGAAAATCCAAATATTCAGTGTGAACATCACAAACTAAACATGGAATGATGTCAATAACGAAACAAAACATTGAGTGTCGAGCCAGTAGTGGAAACTCTTAAGAATTTTCTAAGTTTAATAATTCATAGGGAAAACTTCTCATATAAAAGTTTTAAAAATTTGATTATACAGACACTAATTTATTATTTTTAAACTCCCTAACTTTTTTTTTCTATTGCATTACTCTAAAATTAAAAACAAAAATCAACATCAAATGCAAGTCAGAGATTATTATGTTCCATTAGTAGTCAACCCTCTAAAATTTAATCTGTGTTGCATATTTTCTATTTATGTAATTGCACCAATAAATATATAATATATGAATATCAGTAGATAAAACAAAATATGATGTTTCTTAGTGACAGATGAATTGATTTGCATAATTTTGAATCAAGGGGACATTGAATTTCTAATTAACATCTTATTGGCATTGATCATCATCCAATGACACCCTGTCTTACAAAAAAGACAATGATGGAATATTAAACTGTAATATTAAGAAGCTATATGATTTATATTAAGATGTAAAGTGGCATATAGGAAATGATGTCCACTTTTGATTCGACATCATAAATATAATTAAAATTTTCATTTAAAAGAGCTTCATTTTCAAATATGAAATACTAATATAAAAAATAACATGAATGTAATTTATTTCAAAATGGTCTTCACATACAAAACGGAATGTCTTTGATGACAGGTGGTGGATTTTGTTTAATATCTTGCTTCATTGCTTGACACCATTTTTTACGAAGAACATCATTTTTAGGCACAGATATAAAGATTTTATTTGGTGATGTGAAACTAGTTGAAGTGCACATTGGAACTATGTAATACTTATAAATATTAGACATAATAAGCAGAACTTTTTGAATGTAAACACACACTCACAGATTCACGACGATGAGAACGACTAGACTGGAAGAGCCATGCGACTTCACATACTGTGCATGCCAAATTGGGTCGTTTTCCCGCAAAGTTCAGAAAGGCGAACTTTGATTGCAAATGAAAAGATAAATACAGCTCGGAGAACAGAAATCTTTATGTTTTTGTTCATTTTGAAACATTTGGAGTCGAATGAAAAAATAAAAAAAATAGGCCAAAATTGTCCATTGAATGGATTTTATGAGAACAGCCAAGTAGTCTTAGATGGACACCACAATGATTAAATCAGTTGTTTTTCAATTTAGCTTTTTTTTTATTGTGGCCTTGATCTACAATTATTATTTGTAAGTAGTGAAGTTTTTGAATGTTTCCTTCTCTTCTACTCTGGTCATAAAATAAGGGAGGTCCAAACTAGAGGTCTGCACATTTCAAAATCTGATGTTAATTTTAGAAAAAAGGTTTTAAAATATCATATTAATGTGATTGTAATTGCATATGTATATAAATAATTTGTACTAAGTTGAATATGCTTAAGTTAAATATTTGTTTCTCCCAAAATTTTCCAGATATAATCATTTTTCCCATGTTCTAATTTTAAAGCATTTTGATTAGTCAGTGTTCCATGTTTTCAAGATGAAAATTGATGAAAATCACCATTTTTAATTAGAAATGCAGTTAAAGGATGGACACAAAAGCACTCTTCAATAATATATCAAAGTTGTGTTCATACTAAAAAGGTGCTCTGAAATTTTTGTTGTCCTGAACTTTGTAGCACTTGCTCGTGAATGTTGATTTCGTGCTATAGAATTATTTGGTTTAAGGAGTGTTGAATTTGAATTTATTGGTAAACAAATGGTTTTATTGTGTGTTCTCAGTTATTGGAACAATTTTTACTATGTAAAAATTAATTTGAATGTATTATATAAAAAATTCATGGAAGAATATTGTTGGAATAATTGACTAGAAAGATGAAACAGATGAGGTATCAGATTTATAATGGTTACTTTTATGCATTCAATAGTAAAATCATGGCAGCATTTCACTTCACTAGAGGACAACTTTAAATCGAAAAATGTGTCTGCATAATTTAATGGAAAAACTCATGATTTCATGATAGGTGACAAGACTAATCTAAAATAAGGAATTCTTTTATGATAAAATGAAAGTAGTATGACTACATATTACAAATTACTTTAATGGTTTCCTTTTTTTTACATTTATGCTACTTTGTTAACAGAGTTTTTTTTATTTAGAGCAAATAATTGTTCTTGTAGCATTTGTGTGAGGTTACTTTTATAAAACCTCCTTGAATTAATTATTAACTTATTGAAACACTAAATACTACTTTTTCCATGTCTTTCAATGTTAAATTCTTCCTTATCTAATTTTATTTTTGTATATATTGTTTTTTTTTCTCACTCAGAATTCTAATGAATTAGCATACATAGTATATATGTAACTTTTTAAAATAGAATTTGCATTTTGTCTTAATACTGTGAAGTATGACATGACAATTAACTGAAATAACATTTAAAATTTGAATACTGTAATATCTGTTGTTAGCTAATACCTGTTTTAATCATAAAAAATAACTAATAATTACCTGAGATCACTGAAAAAATGTATGTAGGTTTTTAAAAAACTCTCTTAAAAAATATTGTCTTCAGTCCATCATTGTAATGTGTCCATTTTGCAAAGTTGTCAGATAAAATTGAAAACAAAGGCACAAGCACCCATAATGATCTAGCAGGATACCATGTTTATTTTACCTAGATGGGGTGAAAAATCTATGATTGCTATCATAAACACACATTGGGTGCAAAAGTTAGCTAATAAGTTTTGCAAACAAACTATACTTGCATGCTCAGCAATAACTTGCTGTGCAGTAGAACCTCTATTAACCATCTCAATTGCGACCAAGCAGTGTTCGAAATTAGCGGTCGTTAGTCGTAATTTGCGACTAGAAATTTCAATTTGATGACTAGATTCTTCAATCTGGTCGTCAAATTTGATGCCTAACAATGCTATTGTTAAATATCAGTCTTTCCTTTCCCTTTGACTAAATTACGATCCCTAGTAGAAGACTGGACAGCTGTCGAAAAAAAAAAGCCGCATTTTATACACTCCCACAGTGATAAATCTGCAGGTGGTACACAGACAGTAAAATCCCCCTCTGTCTATTCAGGGAAGGAAACATTGGGATCTTTATTGTACTTCAACTCACCCCCCACCCCTTTAAGACCTGAAATTGCACTTCTGAAGAATTTATTTGTTTGCTTTATCCTCAGACATTCCGATGTCTGAGACTCCGGGTATTTAACAAGTTTCTATTGCTCCCCTCCCCTTTATCCCCTCGCAGATCTACGTATCCGACTTGGAAGAAAAGGGGGTGATCCTGCAGTCTTTACATTCTAATTGCTTACTATTATAGAACACACTGGTTCCAGATTAAATCGTTCCAGCGTCTTGCAAATTTGGTTAGCTAATATTTTGTTATCACACATTGAAAATGATGTTTTTTATAGCTGCCAAGTGTTCAGATTTTTAAGTACTTGTTTCGTTTTTTCAGTCTTGTTCCAGGAATCCGATTTGGATCCACAGTAGTCCGATTTTTCTTTTCCATAACATTTATATTTTATTCTATGCAGATCTGCATAAGAGTATCTACAAATCATGAAATCGGAAGTAGGTCACGAAATGAGAAACAAAGTCTGGAATTTTAAGATGGGAGTTTTCCCGTTTTTTCATCTAAAAATCCGTTTCCATCTGATTGCATCTGTTTCTAATTAATGTGAGAGAAACACATTTGCATCGACTAAAATTTTTATGATTATTTCTTGTTATATACAAGAAAACTATTTTTCAGACGTATTATTAAAGAAATGAAGAGCTATATTGCACGAGTACCAGGTACCGCGATAAACGGCATTTGTCCGCAATCTTCTTTATATTTTGTTTTATTACAAAAATACTTTTCCACTTCTGCAATCTGTTTGCATCATCTAAAACGTTTGTAATTATTTCGTATATACTATATTATACAGAAAAACTATTTTTCAAGCATATTTTTAACAACTTGATAGGCTATTTTGCAGCAGAATCGCGATAAATGGCATTTGTGCGCGATCCTCTATATTTCATTTTATTTTGAAAGTATTTTTCTACTATTACAATTTGTTTGCATCGTTTAAAATTATTTTGTATATTATATAGAAAAACTATTTATCAAACGTATTATTAATGAAATAGAAGGCTAGCAGCAGTATGGGGAAAAACGGTATTAGTGTGCGATTTTTCCTCATGCAATGTGTTCCTATCTTTTTTTCTGGTAGGTTGGCATCTATGCATTTTTTATATCAATCCCTGAAATTAATGTGATTCATACTTTTTTTTATTATTTCCCAGGCTGTCTAGCTCACCCAAAGGGTGTAGATGAGTTTCAAGGGTATGATTTATATTTTGTCAAAGCAACAAGAAAAAGAGTAGCAACTATAAAACAAAAACTTATTATTGACTTGCAAATACAGAACCCTAGCTGCCAACTCTGCATATTTTCGTGAAGCTCCTATATTTGCATTGACTGCCGATCTCTGGGCAAATATGCAAATTCCTCCCCCCCCCCTTTTTTTTTTTAAAAACTTTTATGATGAATATAGTAAACAGATTTTAAAATGAAATTCCATACTTTGACAAAATTGGCCACAAAAAGTAACTAAATTTTGTTCAAGATTCCCTTATAATATTTTAATTTTAAATGTGTTTAATTCTTATATTTATAAGTAATATGGGAAAGATTATATGGAAATGTCACTAAAATGTACATTTTTACGTGATTATCGGTTTATGCTGTTTTATTATGTATTTTCCATTCTCGCAATTTGTTTTCATCAACTAAAACTTTTATATTAATTGCTGTTTTAACTCAGGAAAATTAATTTTCAAGCATGAAATGAAGGGGTATTGGGGCAATGACTGTACAAGATTAGATGACCATAATTGAAAATTGTTAAATAGAAGGTTTTTTTTTTAATTTGTTTTTTTATGCCCTTTTTGCTAAGTAAAAACAAATTAGCAATTTTTTCTATTTATTTTTTCTTGAGTTTCTTTTTCAGTTTATTTTAAATTTTAAGAAAATTTAAAACAATTTTTAATACAAAAGTCTGAATTATTCTTTTTTTATATCTTTAACAAAAATGGGCATTTAAAAATATCTGTTATTGTTAGAGATGTAAAAATGGCAACTAGCCATGTCTATTTGGCACCTTGAGTCAGAATCTATAGGCGTCAAATGACGCCTGGTTCAAATTTTTAATTTCCAACACTGGGACCAAGAGTAATCCTGTTAAGACAAAATATGGTTAAACAGGGATGATATAAATATTTAGAAATCAATATACTGCTCCAATAGCTAATTAATCTTACTTCTTTGGAGTCTGGTTCTTGAAATTTCAATTTATTAATAAACATCTGAATGTATAATGTATATATCTATATGTATATATTTATTAATGTCTGAACATATTAATAAACATCTGAAACGTTAGATTTGCAGAAAAAGTTACTAGTTGTAAAAAGTACACAAACCTATATATGTTAACAACTGAGTAGTAAACACCAATTCTGTTCTTTAAATTGAGAAAATAAAAAGAAAATTCGGGGAAAATTATTTCATACTATTTTAATTGGAATCTAGCATTAGCTTCTTTGCATGAAGAAATGTATTAAATTGAGATTTGTATGCATTATCTATTTTCTCTTAATCATGTTTTATTTTCTTGTGTAATTTTTATTTTGGTGCTTTAACTTGTTATGACCCATAGTGGTTTCATTTTCAGCAGCATAGTAGACATATATATATTAAAATTAGTAAAACTGTATATCTGTTAAATATAATTATATTTTAATATTTATAGGTTGTTTCATACAACTCCAAGTGTTCCTCATTATGCAAGTAAGTAACTTTAAACTTTAGTGTAAAAGTTCTAATATTCTAATTTTCTAATTATCACAGCCTCCTGTACTTCTATGTATCTTGATGTAACCATATTGTACCAAGATAAACTAATTCACTGTATAATACAAAACATTCCATTTTGTATATTTTTATGATTAATCATTCAAAAAATAAAAATCTGATGTGAGCAACACATGACTTTCCTTATATAATGTAATGAATTTACTACTTTTGCAGTAAAAAAATAGGTTATTCTTATAGTAGATAATAATATTCTTTCCAAGATATTGAATTTTCGTCAATTAGTTGTCAATGATTTAGCGTCATTTTTATCCATTTGGCGAGATTTTTGTTAATTTGGCAACATTTCTAAAAGTCGCCCACGACATTCCGCCAAATTCGTCGCCAAAATCTCGCCAAGCGTTATGGACGGAGAAATAAGTTATTCTTACAGCAGATATATGACTATTGGCTTTCAAATACAAAAGTATTATTCAAAGTATCTTTTTTCATGAATGGATCGAACTAGATCCATGAGAATGATGTCATCCAATTTATCGCATGATATTACATATGAAAAGTGAACATGTTTCTCAATAGGAAATATTTTTATTTTATTTTATATGACTTTTGATAATTTTTTAAAAAAATGTACAATATCTCAAGAACGGTTCATGTTTGCATTCTAACATTTATGTCAATCGTTTTCTAATGAAAAATTACATAAGAAATGTCTATTTGCATAACTTTATTAGTGGTTATGATTTTTTGACGATTTTTTTAAAATTTCATTCGAAAATTTAGAGGGGTTCTGAACATTCGATTGTGTATAAAAACAATAGGCTTCCAGTGTTTACGGATTGTGATTTTTGTTCCAAATTTGGTTCCAATCGGTCCATTCGTTCATCAGTTATCGTCTCCACAGACTCACTGACACACATACACACACAGACATCACTTCAAAAATGTTTGATTCGTGATCAGGGATGCTTGAAACGTGCTCTCCCGTCGAACACTCGAATTCGAATTTTCGACCCCGTCACAATACTTTCCTTATACATTATGTATATAAGGGAAGTAATAAATATGGTTGATGTAGGTATGTTACTTATTATTTTAATGTCATTTTATCTAACTTTAGCTCTGACTTTATTTTTCAGAGTGCTCTGATTTTTATACAAAAATATGTAAGCTCAGAGTTGCCATGGGCCTTGCCTTAAAAAGATTTGATTTGTCATTTTATTTATAAGGTCCCTTAAAGGGGCTATTTAAAAACCTTAACAAAGTCTTAATTTTTAGTTCAAATAATTTACATAATTTTTGCTAGACCTTCTCCACTTCCTCCCACCGATTCTGCACATTTTCTCAAAAAACTAATTTTTATATTTTTTGCCAAACTCTGAGAAAATGTATAAATCTTACAGAGCTTTTTTAAGTCTCAAAAATTTTTAGATGATACTATTCTCAGCCAAAAAACTATTGCATTAGAACCCCTCTTTAACAAACTGCAACCGAGAGTAAACTGGTTAAGAGAAAATACAGTTAAATGTAGATGATTAAAAAATATATTAAACCTATTGCATTTTTTACCTACGTTAGGTACTCTATAATAAAAATTATGCACTATAAAAGTATTTTGACAAATTCCTAGGGAAATAAATTATCATTAAAAATTATATTTAGCTAGTTAAAAATAAAAATATATACATGTTGTAGTTTAAAATAATATATAATAACTATTTTATTTTTCCTTAAAGAATTCCGTTAAACATATAAACATGAATAGCAATTTTTTTTTTTTTTTTTTTCAAAGTTGGGCCATTTATTTAACATAAATCTGTTTTTACATGGAGGTTGATTGCTGCTTAATATAATGAAGAACTACTTTTAAAGCAGTCTTTCCTTCAGTATTTGAAACTTATAAGTCCATTGGTGAATCTGCATCTGTAATAATCTTGTTGACTTCTTCGACAGACTATTCGAACAGACTTCTTCGACAGTAGTCTTCGACAGACAACATTTTGAGGTCCAAGTCATTGTCAAATTTAAACCACTTTTCTACATCTACTTCTGTAATATTGCTATGGCCTAGCAACAAATATCAGAAAGTGATGCAACACAAAATGTGTTGGTAGTGCAATTTTTGAAAGAGGTGATTTATTACATATCAAATTAAAGCTGGTTTAAGCAGATAGATGGTTAAACTGAGGCTGGTTAAAAGGAGTTTTGCTGTACTTCTAGATTTTGATTTTTTAATATGATTCCCTTTTAATATAATTATGGTGTTTAAATGTGTTTCATTTAGTATTTAGTAATTTGTAAAAGATCGATTAGCACTATGTGCAAAAATCTGCATTTATGCACAGTTGTCAGTTTATTTTGTTTTATAGTAAAAATATTTCCTAATTTTTCAATAGGCATCAACTACTATTTAATACTAATTTTGCTTTTTATACAGAATTTTTTTTCTAACATTGTAAAATGAAGATATACTTTCAGAATAACTTTTTAAAATAATGATTTAGGTACTTAAAAAAAAAACCATTTAGTGAACGTAATTTGGACTATTATATATATGTACATCTAAAAATTAAATTTACTTAAAACATTAGTCTTTTTTTCAATTTTAATATTTGAAGTGTTTAAGAGAAATAATATTTAATTATTATTAAAAATATTTTGAATAAAATAATTGGTGAGTAATAATTGTATATATCACTTTTCTTTCATTGGACTTGCAAATTTTTATAATATATATATATATTAGAAAAATGTAATAATAAAAGTAATCAATTCAAGTAATCGTGAAATATTAACATCACCATAGAAGCAAAACCACGGCCATAATGCCGATAATAGAAAAGAATAGCACCGGCCCAAATTCGAAGATTAACCAGAATTAAATTCATCTTCAGGTCTTGAGTATTTAATTCTAATTAACCCAAACAAATGCCTCTTTCAGATCGGGCAATAGTACATTACTATAAATACCCAAACTCAGACTACAGGCACCAAAAGATAAAAATTTGAAGATAAGAAAAATTAGGAAATCTATTATTACTATGAGGCAGGAACCCTTCTTCTTTCACCATATGTAAGTGCGATCAACCATAGCAATATGAAAAAAATCGAGAAACACTGGAATGAACATGACGAAATATAACCTAGGTGGTAGAACATACATTCATATATATATTCATAAAGGGATAAAAGTTTCTACATCCTTACTCTCTTAATGTACATTTTCACATATCACATACTATTTTTTATTTCATTATACTAGCAGCCTTGCCATTGTGAGTGCATAATAATCTAGAATTCCTAAATGTTAATAACAAAATCCTAGTTATGCTCTTATTTTAGTGGTTTATTCAATAAAAGCATGCAGTTAAATGGATAGCATTTTACAAATTGATGTTCATCCGAACATGTTCTTCTGTTTCAGGTACAGGTGACCTGGTGACCTGTACTTTAAGGCTTTTCACAATAATTAACATTTTAATAAGCTGAATAATGATTTATCCGTGGCATTATATTTCACTTAATTATAGTTTAATCATGTTCCATTTGTTTCTCCCTGTTTTATTTCTCTTTTTCTTTTTTTTTTCTGATTTTACATCTATTTTTTGTGGTTTTATTATATTCTTCCTCTCACTGGTGGAGTTACCACTTCTGTACTTGATCTCAGGTTTTATATAGCTTTTTGACAAGCTTGCTTACACTGAAAAATACGCAAAATATAATTTCAAAATGATCATTTGTTTTAAACATTTTATTTGCACAGCATTGTAGCATGTGATGTATTTATTTAGTATACTAACACATTGGTTCTCACATTTCTCAATAACAATGCTATTGTGAATTATAGATGACTCACACGACAGCTAAAGTGTTAAAATTGACTATTATATACTGTGATTTTAATTATAGAGAATTGTCCTTATTAATAAGTATTCTTATTTTTTTCTGTTTAGAGAATAAGGCTATTGGGATCATGAAACCAGGACATTGCTTTACTATAGAACCTATGATATCTGAAGGTAAATTGATTTGGTTTGTTCATTAGACTGGCAACCTCATTATTTGATTCTTAGTGAGCAAAGCTGTTAGTTATTTTAATATGCTCACAACTCCTGCTGTATATTATTTCAGTAAATTGTATATATATTCCTAACATGAATACTAATTTATATTTTACTAGAATGAATTACCTGGTATTGTCCATGTCCAAAATAAGCACATGCTACATTTAGTACAGATACAGATACCACTCAATTTCAAAATTGTTTATTTTGAACCAAAGTCATTCTCACCTTTCTTTTCAATTCAAATTTAGTTTTAATGCATGTGTAGTCTCATATATCACTTTGACATGCGTGCGCACAAACATCCACAGCTCCCCACAGCAATGCCCAGTTTATGATGTTAACCATCAACCAAAAAGAGAAAGAAATTGCGAGTAGAATTGAAAATCTCAATTTTTGAACTTTTACTTGAAAATTAACAGAAAAAGATAATATTTAAACAAGAAAGATCAATCATGCATAAAGCATTGATTATGAAACACTTTCCAACTGCAATGCAATTTTTAAACATCTCTAAAATGCAATACATTCAGTGGTAATATTTTTAAAATTATCACAATACTGCAATAATTTATTATATTTGAAAACTTCATAGAAAGAAATGAACTGTATTCAAATAACATCATTGAAATATAAATTGTCTGGCTCTCTATGAAAAAGCAGAAAAAATTTCATTCACCACAATACTACAATAATTTATTTTACTTAAAAACTTAAAACCATGGAGGTAAAAATAATTTAACTGTGTGCTTAAAACTTCACCAAAAAAAGTCTATTTTAAAAGCATCTGTTTGTTCTCTTTGTAAAATCAATGGCTGTTTCATTCATATCAACTATATTGCAGACTCCAGTGCTAAATAATTTTGCATTAAGGAAATTCAGGAATTCTTATACAACTTATCTTACAGCTTGATGTGTTTACAATCTCCATAAGGGAAAAATTAGGCTTTGTTGTAGAAATAATCAAAGTTATGACCATGCAGGTACAAGTAATTAAACTCTTAAAACTTCAAACTTAATGCTTAAATGCTTAAAACTTCATCGAAAAAATCATCTGCTTCTCTGTGTAAAATCAATGAATATTTCATTCATATCAGCTATATTGCAGACTCCATAACCTAAATAATTTTGCTTTAAAGAAATGCAGCAATTCTTATACAACTCATTCTACATCTTTTTGTATTTACATTCTCCATAAGTGAAAATTAGGCTTCGTTGTAGAAATAATCAAATTTGGATGATCATTTAAACTCAAATATATTGTAATTGCGTTGTTTCAGTATGTAGATGCACAGAATTTAAGAAAAAATAAAGCGGTTTTAGGACGGATACAACACTAAATATGACATGGTGAATATACACAGTGGAACGATATGTGGAAATGGATTGTATGGTATTGTTGTGTTTTGAAGATGTTTTGTATTGTATTTATTGTGGTTGAGTGTTTGTAAATTAAGGACGGATTCTAATGATATGTCTGGTTCGTTTTTCCATTTGTTGAATGTTGAGTTTGCTATACACTTATTTGTGGTAGTTTATGTGCTACACGAAGAAAGTACTGGCCGCCGGGAGTGTTTCTGCGGATTAAAAGCATGCTGTAACCGGGGGATAGGGTCCCCCCCCCCCCTCTTTGTCATTTTTGTACTTTTCTTGTTTTGATTCTTTGTTTCATATGGTTAAATATATATGGCAATCTTATAGAAAATGCAGCATAGCGCCTCTCTTTATTATATTGCATGTATTTTAATTATGCATTTATTTATGTTTCCATATTAAGATATATATGTATATATACACACACACACACACTAGCTGGCCACACATTAAATTGCTGTATACCTTTGGGTCAGTTGTGTGGTCTGGGTCCTCAACACACACACACACTAGGGGCTACCCCCTGCTTGCTTCATCAGCCCCTGTAACTCACTTTGTGAGTCTGGAGGCTTTGCCTCCTACTCAGTGAGCTCGATTCATGAAACTATTTCAAATTAATCTAAATTTTTAAACAAAAAATGGTTTATTTCCTCTTATTCTTCTATTATTTCTCTACAAGTGTACCAGATTTGATATTTTTGTTTGCTATAGTTTTTGTGGTACGAGACAAACTCGAAGGATGTGCCAATCTTTACCTCCTACTTGCTGACACTCACTGAACTCACTTCACGAGTTGTTTCAAACCAACCCAAATTTGTAATTAAAAACAATTTATTTCAGTATGTTTCCCTATCTTATTTCTACAAATATACCATTCCTAATTTTCGGAATTTTGTATGCTATAATTTTTGTGGTACAAGACAGAAAAACTTGAAGGATGTGCTGAAGAACATTTTTCACTTCAGAAGTGCATAAAAAGTAGAATAACTTGTAAACTAAATTGAAATTAAAAAAAAAAAAAAAAAGTCTCCATCCTGCGAAAATTCAATTCTGTAGGTACATACCTGCAGAAATTCTTGGTCATGCTATTGTTAGTCTGTCCGAGACATGAACTCTCAGCTTCTCAAATATTTTGTTTTTGACTTTAACATTAAATATTCTTTAAACCAAAGCTTGAAGCGAAAACTTGTTTACTTCAGCATGTTTCCCAAACATTTCTCTACAACTGTACCCAATTTTATATTTTTGTATGCTATAGTTTTTGTGGTACGAAGCAGACCATCTTGAGAAATGAGAAATTTGTCAAACAGTGGCTGTGATGGCACCAACTAATTTTTTTTTTAATATATATGGAAAATCAGGGTTATCACTTTACCTGGAAAATAGGTAAACTTAGAATCGTAATTAACATGATTCAAACTACCCATACTAGTCAGTAGATTCCCATATTAAGATTTTATATTGAATATCCTATCAGATGTCAGGTTAAAGTTTAGAGAAAAGGCAGGTATTGAGTTTCTATGCATTACATTGTCATTTATTTTAATAGCATTAACCAAAATTGAATTAAAAACTAGAAATACAATTCTGTAATGATATAGTATTTGTATCTTAGATTTAATGGAACAATAAAAATAAAATAATATTTTATTTATTTAATTATTTTTGTGCTATATGGTTTGTAAATATTTTTGTATATTCTGGTAAGAGCAATGAATAAAATGTCAGAGGTTTGAAAATCATAGTTTTTCAAATCATCTTATTTGTGAAATCTCTGGAAATTTTTAAACTGTATTCTAAATGTATTTTAGTCTTGTTATATGTATTGAACATGCTCTAAACTACATGTGTATGTACTATATATATATTTATATGTATTGAACATGCTCTAAATTCACACATTTTATTTTAGGCACTTGGATTGATGAAACATGGCCAGACGACTGGACTGCTGTTACCAGGGATGGAAAACGCTCTGCTCAGTTTGAGCAGACACTCTTGGTCACTGAGACGGGTTGTGAAATTCTTACGCGGCGTCGTACCCATGATGGAAAACCCTACTTCATGGATAGTCTAAAATAAATACTATTTAATAAAGTCATTTGTTATTTTTTATGCAGTATTTTTTTACAAATGGACATTTTTGCTCTGTTAACTTTGTACCAATATTATATAATGAATACTTAAATATTAGAATAATCTCACTATGAGAGAGCTAGTATTATTCAATAATATTTTTAACCAAAATAAATATTCCTTTTCTGTTTTAAGGAATTTTTTTTTTTTTAGGTTAACATAAAACATTTTGAGACTATTTACTGTAGCATTTAAAGTTTGATAGCTAAAATTTAGACTTCAATTACTGCTTATAAAATTAATATGTAAAGATGAAATGCATGAAGAAGCAATGGTATAGCATTTACTATATGCAATACAATATTTTGTGTATTAATTGTTTTTAAGATTTACCAATTTTGAGGTGTACAAGGAAAACAATAACAAAACATTTGAATATAATATTGTCTGAAATGATTTAACTTTGGCTCTAACGTGTTCTTCTACTCTCATTGTTTGTCTTTCATTAGTCCTTTTGATGAATTCATCCGTGGGTGACATAAATCAGACTGTAGTGTGCCAGGATAACTCACCTGTTAAAAAATATTGATTATCAAATACATCAGCTTTCAGTAATTAATTCGTTTGTATGAAATCCACCAAAATTGATCAAATGTAACAAGTAGGATTAAATTGGAACATAAAATTTTTTCATATATATATATATATATATTAACTTGTATTCTTATATTATTATTAACTTTCTAATTTGGCCTTTTGATATTTACAATTTTCCTGGAAAGTCTAGTTTTCTAAAAGGTTTATTTTTAATAACAAATATTTAAATGCAGTTCAACAGACATTTTGCGTCTTCTGTTTTCTGGTGGAGAGAGAAATGAGCAAACAAAGTTGTTTTTAACTGGGCTGAGTTTAAACTCTTTTAATAAAATTATTTTTATCAAATATTAGTGCTTATTCCATAATATTTTAATAATGACTTTGTGGACTCTTTACTTGATATTCAATCCAATCAAACTACCCGCCTATAAATGAATCTAAGTAATACCAAAATGGTAGTAAATTTGCAATTATATATCATCAAACGATTTTGTTTGTAATACAACCAATACAAATGTTTTTTTTTTTTTTTTTTCTGCAGATTTGTATTGACTGCAATATTATTTCTCATTGCTGTATGGTTTCATAACTGAAGTCCACATTGTAATGGAATAATTAGGAAAATGCACGGGATTCCTTGAAAAGTCCTTAAGCACCTCTATAACTTTAGATCTTGTGATAACAAATATTCATATATTGTATGCAAGACAGCTATGTGATACTGATCATTTGCAGATTTCTTTAAACTTTTCATACTACCCAACACTAATCATTTTAGTATTCAATAGTCTTTTATATCTGAACATAAATGTGTCATGAAACTATGCAATGTTTGTTAAATAAACTATGAAAATATTTTTACTTACAGTGCATTGATGGTGTTTGGAAATTTATATTTCAATAATATGATTTAACTTCTTATATATTTGCAAGGTACATTTTTACTTGGTCATTTATTTCTTGTATTATAATTTCTCTTTTTCAAGTTTAATAGTATATTAGTTTTTCTTTGATTGGCTGATAACACTTGAATTTTTTTAACATCTCGATAAGTGACTTATTATTTATTGGAAAAGGCAATATCAAGAGCTATTGAAAAATGGCTATTGTATTCAGAACCTGTTTTCTGCCAGTTGCGGACTTTCTACGAAAAATCGGCTCTTTTGACTAAGGCCCTTTCAACAAACAACTATTAAAATCACTAAAACAGAACTGATGTTCCTCTTACCTATAACTACTTATTTTTCTTTTCTTTTGGTCTTCTATTCTGTTCAAAATTTCATTAATACTTATGAAATAGCTTTCTGCATTAGATTACTTAATGTTTTTAAAACAGTTTTTTTAGTAGTGAATGTACAGAAATGTAAATATAAACTGATAGAAACATTTATAAGACTGTAAAAATTGTATAGTTATATTTATTGATGCAATAGTTAAGAGTCTAATTAATAGTCTAAATGCTTTGAATACGTTGTACAAATTGTTTCAAAATGTGTAGTAAATGAAAGAAAGCTTTATAAACTGCATAGTTTTTATTTGCTATGAGAAATCTTGTGTACAATAAAATTTCTTACAACAGCATGTCTTTAGTTTTAATTAACTACAGTTAAGTTTGATCTCTCTGTAATAGGCCCCATTATGTTTATTTTACACTCTTATACTTGTATTAGAAGGATAAGCCCATTATAAAACAGGATAAAGGTGCAAAACATTATCTCAGATCTGCTATTCATAAAGTTGCAAAACATTATTTCAGATATGCTATTCATAAAGTTGCAAACTATTTCTTCCCATCCATGCATGTGAGCCATACATCCCTCCCATTCAATATTATTATTTATTATACATCTCCCAAAACACATGCTATACCATTTGCTAATATAACACAATTAATCTATGCTCCCTAACAATCAATTTATTAAGTTTAGTGCCTCAACCTTTTTATTTAGAGTTTTCTATGACTGGTCATATCATGGAGGTAAAGGGGTAAATCTCTATCTAATTTCATGGGTCAGACAATTCAGTTATCTATAAATCAATTTTGCACTTATTTCATTGTTTAAGAGATTAATTTTAAGATACAAGAGGAAGCAAGTCTCTCTAACTCCATGGTTTAAATATTCAAATTCTAACTTTTTAAATTGAGAAGACCTCTCAATTTATTAACTACTATATTATTCAGCTGGAGGTAAAGGAATGGTCTCATCTCTAACTCCATAAGCCCAATCTAGTTTTCCAATTTAGTTTTTTCAGACATTAAAATCTCATGACCATGCAATTGCATCATGTTGTGACATTACCTTCGACCTGCGATATAAACCCTTTATTTAATCTCAATGGACTACATAGATAAAGATTTTAAATGTTGTCTTTTATTATATCGGATTAGACCTCTATTTTATTTATCTTGTGTGTTTTGCAGCTCACTAGAGCACTATGAATGGGAAAATACTAATTGTTTAATGTGAAAATGAAGCAAAAGTTGACAAAAATGAGCATAATTTATAGGGTAGATGATTAGCAATGAAATAAATAGCTTCTATAATAGCAACTCAAGGAAATGACAACCATTGTCTGAGAAAAAAATAAAATCTGTCTCATTTTCTTAAACTTATCAGTAGTATATCACTGTGGTTTCTAACTGGGTGCTACATGCAAAAACTATGTAATGGCATGTGTTTTTATAATTTTTTTCAGTTGACAAAAATGCATTCACATTAGAAATTTCTTTATAGGATATTCAAGAGCTAATAGTTCTCAAACTTATTTGACTGTAACCTGTCATGGCAAAACATATGACCTCCGCAGCATTTTCGTATAGGTAGTGCAAGCATCTACTGTGATGCACTTTAGAAGAAAAAATAAATCTAAAAATTAAAGCAGATCAGTTTTAAAGACAATAAATAATCTTGTGTATGCTATGTTCATAGGCAGTGCCAGGCTTTCACAATTGGGGGTGCTATTCATTGGGGGGCTCATGCGAAGCATGTATTGTTTAAAAATAACAAATAGTTTATTGTGGAACTTTAATTCATTATATTTTGTCCACCGATTTCTGCATGATATAGCCATGGTCTTAATTCGTAAAACATAATAAATAAACCTACCTAAAAATACTAAATAAACCTACATTCAGTTGAGGTTCTCCTACCTCAACTGATACATGCAATAATGCATTAGTGATAAAATATCTTTTGACATTTCTTAAATATTTTGAAAAATTAAGAACAAATCTAGAGACTTTTACTTCACTTCAATAGTTTTATTTGACTACTTGAACGACAAATATTTCCATTTCCCAAATCAATATAAAAAATTTCCCTCTTGGAAATATGTCTGTTTTTACTGCTTTCAGTCATTTACTTAAAAAGTCAGTAATATCCCAATAATATCAAAACTTCATAAATACAGCATGCACACAAATATATACTGGTCAACCAATTTTGAAAGCAAAAAATGATCTTTTTCAGAATAAACAGGAAGCACGACCTCACATATTCAAGTTATTTGAATACATGTAGTTGCTTTTCTTACTTGTGCTGAGGAAAAAGTATGTTTTCTGCCTTTGAAAGCAGACCAGTTTTAAAGACAATAAATAATCTTTTCGTGTTTGCTATGTTCTTAGGCAATGCCAGGCTTTCACAATTGGGGATGCTATTCATTGGGGAGCTCATGAAGCATGTATAGTTTAAAAATAACAAATAGTTTTCTTGTAGAACTTTAATTCATTATATTTTTTCCCCCGATTTCTGCATGATATAGCCATGGTCTTAATTCATAAAAAATACTAAATAAAAAGAAATTTGAAAACTAAGACCACACTAGCACAGACGCCAATGGGCAATGTTCTGCCAAACTCGTTACAAAACTACAGTCTCTGTATGCTTCTGCGATAGGCTCGTGTTCACCACAGATTTCTTTACTGAAGCCTTGCGCATATGCAGTCATTTGGAACTGGGTCTAGTTAGAAACCCTAAAAATATCTGAACTCAAATTTATAAATCCATAAAAAAAAAAAATAATAATAATAACAACTTTAAAAATAAAGAAAGACGGAGAGAAACTGAAAATTGTTAGAACAAGGGCAGTTGTTACGTAAAAAGGAATGTTTACCAATTGTAAACCTATGGCTATGTTTACAAAGATTTTATATTATTGAGTTTTTATAACAAATTTTTGAACATTTTTTTATCACTGAAAAAGTATTTCATTAATTAACCCTACAATTATTATATGACCTACTTTGAGTACCAATGGTACTTGAGTACATTGCTTCCAAATACACTTTGAGAAACACAGGTTCTTAGTGTTATAAATTGTTGATTCAGTTGCATTTTTCAACCTAAAATTTAAGATCATATTTTTAAAACTTTCAGATTGAGTGATTTCCAAGTCAGATAAGTTTAGGAATCGTAGTATATTATATTTCATTTTTATTTTGTAATTTGTTATGTTCTATCTGAAAACAAGAGGTTATTCTTATGAGAGAACAGTAAATGAAGCTCATATGAAACAAATCATCTTTCAGTTCTAAACTTTCAGAAGAATTTATCAGAGTAAGGAAACCTAAGAAAAAATGTATATTTTACCACGAACTCGACTTTCTCATACAAGAATGTTTTTGAAAAATTAATGTTGTGGGTCCAAATGATTACAGTTATAGTGTGTTACCCTTCACTTTAAAGGGCTTGAAAAAATCTTTCGTTTGATGCCATACTTGTCAATGTGCCACCACCCTCGAGGGTGGGGGTTAATGATGTCATGAATAAAAAATATTGTAGCATAGCTATATTTCACAACAATGATTGACACTATTAAGTCTTGTGATCATTGAACCATAAATAAACCCTTTTATGCATGATTGTGTAAAATTTTGTCATATGCTGCCATGTTAAAAAAATATAAAATTTCAAAGTTTTCACTCAAAAAAAATTCTATATATACTAATTGTCAAGTGTTCGTCCGTCTGTCTGTCTGTCATGCTTTTTCTAGGCACTTCCTGAATAGATAGAGACTTGCAATTTGGTACACGGCTCGATCGTTCGATAAAACCCCCTAGAAAAATGGAATTTTTCGAAAACGTTCTCTAGAGGGGCTGCTCTACACCAAAATGTTCGAAAAATGAAATGATAGGAAAGCATACTTTGCGATGAGATAGAAATTTCAAATTTAGTATATGGGTAAACCGTTTGAAGGGAAGAAAGTGTTCTATTTCAGATTTTCAATATTTTTCTATGCTAGGGGATGCTGCGAACTGAAATGTTTGATTTGCCAAACAAATGAGAAACGCCTGCTTTAAAATTTGATAGAGGCTTGAAATTTGGTATATGGGCTAATCATTTAATGAAAACACCCATGACAAAATAGTTTTTAAAAAATGTTCGATTAAGAAGATGCTCCAAAGAAAAACATTCAAAACTTAAAATGATGAGAAACCATGCTTTGAGATGCGATAGAGACTTCAAATTTGGTGTACGGGTGGATAGTTCGAAAGGAAAAGCATGTGCAATTTCAGTTTTTCGATATTTTCTACTTTAGGGAGTGCCGCAAACTCAAATATTCGATTTTTTGAATAAATGAAAAACTCCTCCTTTAAAAATGTAATAGAGGCTTGATATATGGTATATGGGGAAATAATCTGATAAAAAACAAAAGAATAGATTTTTTCAAAATTTTTCATTTTAGGGGGTGACTACTCCACACAAAAACGTTCGAAAAGTAAAATGATAGTAAAAATATGCTTCACAATGGAATAGAAACTTCAAATTTGGTATAGAGGTAGATAGTTCAAAAGAAAGAAATTGTGAAACGGAAAATCCCTGATATTTGTAATTTTAAGGAGTTCTCCATAACAAAACGTTCAAAAAGTGGAATGATAGAAAAACATGTTTTGTGATAAGATAAGAGACTTTCAATTTGGTATATAGCGATATTGTTCGAAAGGAAGAAAGTGTGCAATTTCAGATTTCCAATATTTGCTACTTTAGAGCGTGTAACACGCCAAAATGTTTGATTTGCTTAATAAATGAGAAACGTCTAATTTAAAATTTGATAGAGGCTTTAAATTTGGTATATAGGCTAATCATTTGATAAAAAAACCCAAGACTAATAATTTTTCATAAATGTTCATTTAAGAGGGTGCATCCACATGAAAACGTTCGAAAGATGAAATGATAAAATTGCATGCTTCAGTATGAGATAGAGACTTCAAATTTGGTGTGTAGGTAGATAGTTTGAAAGGAAGAAAGTGTGCAATTTTAATTTTCTAATATTTTCTTGGTTTCGCACACCAAAATTTTCGATTTTTTTAAGAAAAAATGTGTGCTATTCAGGAGTTGCTTGTTGTGAGATCATAGATTTTCAACGGGTATTCAGCTAGTTCTATCTAGTTCTAGATTTTTTGATAACAAAGTTGGATATAAAGTTTCATGAGAATCCATTAACATTTGTGGTTGCTATCGTGTACACAAGAGATTGACCACAAATAGACATCACTCCAAAAATAACTGAAACATGTTCAATAGATCTTAAAATATATATTGTTATCAAAATCTCAAATTCGAAAACATTGATGAAAACAGTACTTTCTCTACTGTATTATACACTAGCTGCCTTCGGCGACCAGCCTGTTCGCTACCCTTGAAACTTCTGTTGTTGTTGTTGCTTATGACCTCTGTTTCTGCATTAGCACGAATACAGGTCCAGTGACACCAGAAGAAGGACAGAGAGAATGACACACACGACAAGAATACAAAGTTTATTAATACATGCAAGCATCACTGACTAAGGTCTGAAGGGTGCAGCTTCTCATTTAACGAGGACCCAGAAGGCGGAAGACTTTGAAACTTCTGACCGTGGCAAACTCGGTGGCGCCATAACCCCGTGGAGTTAACAAAGTTTGTTTTAGTTTAATAACTTTAAAACTAATAATGACATTTTAAGATGAAAAAGAATGTTCTAGTGGGGGTTCTTGAAAATTGATTTGTAAAGTTAATTTATTCTAATGTTTGTGTGTGTGTGTAAACTGTGAGATTCTGAGGATTTCTGTACCTGTAACCCTAGGAAAGGGATTCCTTTGATGTGTACTGACAGTCTGGATCAGCTGCTCCTAAGTTTTTTATAGAGGTATGCTCCTTTATTTTTTGTTTTACATAAATGAAATTGTATCCATTTGTCTGCATTTTTAGTATTGCATCGCAAATGACATGAAAGTATTTTTGAGACTGATGATGTTGAATGTGAATTTAGTATTTAAGAAATAACAATGCTGCTCAGCGAAAAAAAGTTTTATTTTTTAAAGATTTTCCCCACCACCACTCGATGCATAAGCGACAATCTCCATAAATTTCTTTTTATTTATTTTTTTATTTCTTCAGTGTTTTAAGTTTTTTCATTGTGGTCTCAACCACCACACAATGTAAACAATACATCGTTACAATTCAATCCACCATAATTCAATCATTTAAATTTTATAATGGCCATATGCTAAGCTCTTAATTCCATTTTATTCTAATAAAATGGATGGTTTGTTTTAGTTTAACACTATTAATTAAATTTTAAGACGTTTTTGTGCTGTTAACACTAATAATTAAATTTTAAGACGTTTTTGTGCCGTTAACACTAATAATTAATTTTTAAGATGAAAAATAATGTATTCCAAAAACAAAAACATTCATTATTTAAGTTTGTATATATTAAAAGCTTTTTTCGTTTTTAATAAAAACACGAAACAAAATTATAAACACCCATAATACCACTAGTCCACTGTTAAAATAAACTCTAAACTGAATGGAATGTTTACAAATTAAACAAAAATCTAAATACAATTCTAGAATAAAAGTCAAAAACCTGTTGAATCAGAACAATATATAGCCCCTGTTTAAATCAGAATAATTTTAAAACAATATAAATAAAATATACTATAAACATGTAAATACACTTAATACGTAATGTTATAAAAAAGGAAAGAGAAGTTTATGTTCTTAAAAGAACAATAATGAAGTAAAATAAATTTTTATCTTGATACGGATAAACTGCTCCAAAGAAACTGCTAACACAACAAAGTGAAAGGTTTGGGTTGAGTTATAAGAAAAAATGACTTTTTTAAAAAATTAATAAATGCATTTCAAGCAAATTGAAATTTAAAATGAAAAGTAATTTATTTCGAAAATAATAATTTATTCCAATAAAATGGATGAATAATTTATTCAAATAAAATGGATGGTTTGTTTTAGTTTAATGACGTACATTCATTATTTGGTAGGCACAAATATCGAATGTTCCATTCGATTTCGCTATGCGTATCTGACACAATCAGAACTAAGGCTCCTCTATATACGAGCTGACTCATCAAGCATATTGAAGCCCACCATAGCTGGATGCACAATCCATTAGCATTAGCTCTATTCGTATTTTCACTTTAGGAAGTATAATTGAAATAATTATAGGTGGTTGTTCTACACCGAACTGCTCTAATCATTCTAGAAAGGGTTTTAGGCTATTTCGCTTTCCTAGAAACGAAGAAAGAAGAAAACAATGGCTAATAAATAATTGGATACCCAGTACTAGAGCATACTTGTGCGAGCTAAGTTCTACAATATTCTAATTGAAACATCTTTTTTTATATAAAGTATTTATTTTAAACACTTACATTATAATTTCTGTAACTGTAGTATGGAATCCTATGGGCTTCAATATGTTTGATAAGTCAGCCTGTAGTAGAGGAGCTCTAATCAGAACCGTGACGTCATAACCTCGAATAAGGCTCCTCTATATTTCTATATCTATGTAGTAGAGGAGCTCTAACCTCGCCCACCTCCCCTCCACCATAGAAACACCGTGCGTCTGCGCGCGCATTTGGGTGAAAAATCGATCCCTGCTTTCGCGGTTTAGCCGAGAAATTGAAAATCATTACTTCCTTAAAATCCGGATTGTGCGGCTACTTTTTCTTATTTCTTGACCAGATTGGACTTGTAAGAAAGCCTGATCTTTGAGCTTTCTAAAAATGTAAATTATTAGTCGAAATTGTCGGTACTTTTCCCGACGCGAGGATTAAAAAACGAAAGTTCGTTTTTTTGAGTCGAAAGTGACTTGTTTTAAAATCTTTAAAAAATATTAGAATTTGTCCCTGAGATTTGAAATTGATATATTTTTACTCGCAATTGTCTGCTCTTTCCGGTCGTATGATTTGCTTTTTTCTACGACGTCTGGATGGTAGAGAAAAAACGGTCGAAATCGTATAAAACATTAAATAACAACAAAAAAAAACTATTCAAATTTTAAAAATCGGTTTTCACGTGAATCAAATAAACTCAATTTAATACATTATTAAAGAGATAAAGAAAAAATGAATTTAAGTCTGCAAGGAAAGTCATGTGCTGTCCACATCAGATTTTTACTTTCCTTAGAATGCATAGTATATATGCAACGGAAAAGTATTGTTCATGGAGGTCAAAAATCCAAGCCTGATATTTTGATGGATTTACATGTTTTAAACATCCCTGAATATAATCAACCAGTTTAGAGACAGTATCGCTCGAACAAATTAGAACAATCGAATGGAATTTAGCACAATTATTTAAGTGTCAGATGTATATTGATTTTCAGTATAATCGTATCAAGGGAAGTCCGTTAATGTTTTTTAACATTTTTTTCTGAAAATTGAAAAAAACGAAACAAAAGAAATAGTCACTTTCAATAGTCAATTTCTCATATTATGAAAGTGCATAGTATCAGAATTACAGTAAGTGACAGTAAGTTTACAGAATTACAGTAAGTGACATCCTGAGAATTTCACATTTTTGTCTAAAAATAAAAAGAAATAAGTGTATTTAGTATTATCAAATCTGTAAACACTTTGCATGTACTATGTTTAACTGAAAATAAAATAACCTCATTGTTTAGGAGTTATTTCGAGCCATTTTTGAGATATTGGAAATGTTACTTTGCCAATACCTTTGAAATAAATTGAATAAATCAAATGACATTTTGTATGATAGACAATTATCAGAGGCCTGCAATTTTTAAGGAGCTTTTTAACTTTTTGAATATTTTTGTCAAAAGGAAAAATAAATATGTTAAAATTTGTTGCAAAAATAGCCTTATTATATGAAATGGCATGTTTTCATTTAGAAATGAAAGACATAATTTGCAAAATGATAATACATTCACTTCACATGTTTTAATCTAAAATAATTTAAACAAAAATTAAGTATGCTCGCTATTATCCAATTAGTGGTACTATGTAAATATTTTAAACTAGAAATACAAGGGTATCATTTAACAGTTATCAATGACCGTATAATGCAATGTATTTACTACTTTTACAATAAAAACAAAAAAATCTGATGTCGGCAACACATGACTTTCCTTATATAATGCAATGCATTACTACTTTTACAGTTAAAACAAGAAAGATCAATCATGCATAAGCATTGATTATGAAACACTTTCCAACTGAAATGTAATTTCATTTAAAAATTTCTAAAATGTGATTCATTCAGTGGTAATATCTTTTACATTATCACAGTACTACAGTAATTTATTATACTTAAATATTTAAAACTGTATCGAAATATAAATCATCTGATTCTTTATGCAAAATCAATGAATATTTCATTCATATAACTTGTATTCCAGACTCCAGAGCTAAATAATTTTGTGTGAAAAAAATTCAGCAATTCTTATGTAATTCATCTTACAATCGCTTGAGATATTTGCATTCTGCATATGTTAAAATTAGGCTTCCTTGAAGAAATAATAAAAGTTTAGGGATCATTTAAAATCACAACTATTGTAATTGCATAGGCACGGAATTTAGATACACAGATAATACACAGATAATATATATGTGTATGTGTATGTACTCAAAGTATTGGAATCGTGCCGAAGATCGGAACTCGAATTTTCAAAAGATCTACACGTTTTGGGACTTCTAGAACACGAAAAAACTACTTTTAGGAAGACGTCTGTGTGTGTAAGGGTGTATCTGTGTATGTTTCTGTGTGTCTGTGTGGATATTACATCCACTCTAATTGAAAAACTAATGGACCGAATTTCATACAATTTGGTAGGTATGTTTTTTGTGGGAAATCCTGATGTTCATTAGATTATAGTACGATTCGTAATAAAAGAATCTGCCTTCTTTGCGAAATGGCCGCAGAAATTGCCTTTATCCACTCTAGCTAAAAACTAATGAACCAAATTTAACAAAATTTGGAGTATAATATTTCAATAACCTACAAGTGATTTATATACCAAATTTAACAAAATTTTGTATATAAATCATTTGTAGGTTATTCTACTACGATTCGGGAAAAAGGAACGGGCTATTTTTGCGAAATGCCAGCAAAAATCGTTATATATAAAAATAAAAGACTACGTGTGCTCAATTATATCAATTAAATTCCTATTTTATATGTGATTTTTGACAACAAAAGGAATAAGACTAACCCCATTACTCTAGGACTAGCCGTTCTTGAGATATTCTAGTTTTTTCGCGTTTTCGCTACGCCACCTTTGACAATAAGTCCAGCTATCAAATGAGAACCAAATTTAAGTTTAACGTGTAAATTCAATGTCATTTAAAATACTTATGTTGTGCAGATAAACTCAAATTATCATTGAATAAATAAAGAGAACGAATATGAGTCTGCAGAGAAAGACATGTGCTGTCCACATCAGAATTTTTAACAATATTACGCCAATGATTTATAGAAGTGAACGGGGATTATTTTCAGGCCATTTCGAAAAAAATGTATGATCTATATTTAAAGATCCATCAAATTTTTGTCGAATAAAATGTTCAACAAATTTAAGCTGTGTACCAAATTTTAACTCTCTAGGACGTAGGAAAGTGCATTTAAAATGCCATCAATTAAATTTATCATGAAGAGTTATATAAAATTTTTAAAAAATGAAAAATTGTTATCTACCAAATTTATTTTAAAATATGAAGCCACTCCCATATGCAAAACGTTTAAACAAATGGAGAGATATTTATTATATAATATCTCTCTCTTTTCTTTCTGGAAGATATCCCAAAGTCAGAATTTAATTGAATTTGTTTTTTTCCCTATATTAAATAATTTTTTTAATTAAAAAACTACTTAACATATTTTACTGAATTTTTTTTTATATATTCTATGGGATAATGTGAATATTTCCTAAAAATTTCGAAGCAATTCGTGAAATTTAAATTTACTTAAAAAATGTTTGAAAAATTAGGTCCCATAGGGTTCAATGTATTTCATTTTTTCAACCCGGGTTCAATAAAAAACTAATTGGGTGATATTATTTATTTATATTCCCATAGGTCCTACAGACCGTCTGAACAACATACTAAAATTTCATTTTGATAAACTCATATTTACGGCAGTTATCGTGCTAACGGACAGACAGACAGACAGACAGAATGAACAAAGTCATAAACACTTTTCAACTTTGTTGTAAAGTGTTAAAAATGTTATTCTTATAGTAGATACTTATATTCTATCCAAGATATTGGATTTTCTTCAATTAGTCGTCATTTTCATTGATTTAGCGTAATTTTTATTAATTTGGCGAGATTTTTGTTAATTTGGACAAGAATGTGGATTTTTGTTCAAATTTTTGATCACATTTCATTCCATACTTTCCTTATACATCATTGTATATAAGGAAAGTAATAATGTATAAGTTCCACGACGCTGTGTTTTTATCGTTGAATTGTACATTGGGCGATTTTCAGGATGACAATATGTAAAACTATTTCAAAATACTCAATTAACTTATACTTCGCGCAACTCTAAACAATCATCAATATTGATATAGCATCCTCAATAAACGATATAGTCCATATATTAAAATACTTTAATAATCACTTTATCATTTAGTAGTCATTTTCATTGAGTTAGCGTCATTTTCATCAATTTGGCGATATTTTCGTTAATTTGGGACCATTTAAAAAGTCGCCAAGTTAACGACATTCCGCCAAAATATCGCCAAGCGTTATGGACGGAGAAATAAATTATTCTTGTAGCAGATAACTGACTATTGGCGTCCAAATACAAAAGTATTACCTAAAGTATATTTTTTCATGAAAGGAACTAGCTAGATCCACGAGAATAATGTCACCCAATTTATTGCATGATTTTACTTATGAAAAGTGAACATATTTCAACAATATGTAATATTTTTTTTTATTTTATATGACTTTTTGATAATTTTTTTGAAAAATGTACAATATCTCGAGAACGGTTCTTGCTAGCGTTCTAAAATTTATTTTGATCGTTTTCTAATGAAAAATTACATAAGAAATGACTATTTTTGTAACTTTATTAAAGGTTTTGATTTTTTGAGGATTTTTTCAAAATTTCACTCGAAAAGTTAGGTGGGTTCTGAACATGAGATTGCGTATAAAAACAATGCGCTTCCAGTATTCATAGATTGTGATTTTTGTACCAAATTTTGTTCGAATCGGTCCATTCGTTCGTCAGTTATCACCTCCACAGACTCACTGACGCCCCCCCCCCCCCCCCCCACACACACAGACATCAGGGGTGGTCAAACATCAAACGCACGAAAGCCGCTTTTAGGGGTGGGAGGAGTCTTGACTTTTTTGACGTCACAACGGGACAAGCAGAGAGGAAGATATGAGGATTCTATGGAAATTGTAGGCTTTATTTTGTTAAATAATTCTGTTCTTTTTTAGTATTGCTTTAGTCTAAGAGCTTTGATTGAATATACAGCAATAATATATATTATTATCTTTGAAAAATAAATTGAGCTGCAATTATTTTCAAGTAATTAATTAGTTTTTATAACAGTTATAATATTGATGGAGCAATGATGAATTATGCGGTACTACTGTTATAGCTATACGAAGAAAAACAAAGTAGTGGATGTAAGCTTGAATAAGTTTTTAAAGCTTCAAAGTTACAAAATGAATGGCTAATTAAAAGTTGAAAGGAAAAATTACTTTTAATCGTATTACAATATGCTCAAGGCATTTTCCATTCCATGATTAATTCAGCTTTCAAAAATGAAATTCTGGTAGGAAAAAAAAAGGTGATGTAGTCATCACTTTCCCTATATACATAGTACAATACATTGGGAAATATTGTGACGGGGTTGAAAATTCGAATTCGAATTTTCGACGAAAAAGCAAGTTTCAATTATTCCTGAATTGAACTCGAATCGAAAGTTTTTGAGGTGATGTTTGCATGTGTGTGTCCGTGAGTCTGTGCGATATCTCCCGAACGAACGGAGCGTTTCGAATGAAATTTGGTGCAAATATTAAAATTAGCGAATACTGGAACCCTATTGATTTTAAACGCAATTGTATGTTTAGAACACCCACAAATTTTCTAATGAAATGTTGAAATAATCATTTAAAAATTAGAACTTTTAATAATGTTACACAAATGATCATTTCCTATATAATTTTTCATTAGAAAACGAATGACATAAACTTTAAAACTCTAGTAGGAGTCGTTCTCAAGATATCGCACAAGTTTCAAATAAATTTATCAAAAAAATCCAATAAAATTAAAAAGTATAAATTATTGTGAAATTGTTCAATTTACATATGTAATAATATGCGATAAATTTGTTAACCTCAATCTCGGGAATCTAGTTCGTTCCATTCGCGAGAGAAAATACTTTGAGTAATAGTTTTGCATTTTGACGTATAACAATTCAACAGCAGTCATTTATATGTAAGAAATGCTGTTCACTTCGTCTGTTTTTGACACTTGGTGAGAATTTTGGCGATCTTGGTCCCAATTTGGCGAAATATCGCCATTGTCGTAAAAATTGCAGAAATGAAGCCAAATTAATCGATTAATTCTTAAAATATTAAAATATATAAAGTCCATTGCTTATTGCTGATGCCATCAATATTAATAATTGCCAATTTAGAGTTGTGTGAAATGTAAGTGAATTGGATATTGCGAAATAGCTGTGATCCGGAAAAATGTCAAATGTACTATCCTATATTAAAAAACCAGTGCCATGGATCTTATACATCATTTTTTCACTGTAAAAAAGTTAAATTAATTTCATTATATAGGGCTAGTTGTGTGCTGCCACATCATACTTTTTGATTTAAATAGTTACTGGGATCTTCAGTCTCAAAGAATTCCACTATTGGTTCTGCAGAATTTTAAAGCGCCCACAAATCAATGATATACGAGAATAATACAAATTTATCTGATACAAATTTATTGCAGTTCGCTTTAGAATCTACATGAACAGTAGCAATATCTAAATATTTTCCCAGCGAAACAATTTTCATTTTAGTATACGCTCGTATAACACATAACTCTTTTAAAAAGTCTTTAAAAGTTACAGTAATAATAGTTGAATATATTTTATTTTACAAAACAAAACATAAATACCAAAACAGGACTAATGAATTAATTGCAGATATAAATTAAAATTATACATGTTAAAAATGTAGTAACGTCACCTTTTAAAAACTAGCATTCTAAAAAAGAAAGCCAATCATAAATGCAAAAAAAAATCTGATGTGGGCAGCACATGACTTTCCTTATATAATGCAATGAATTTACTACTTTTACAGTAAAAAAAATAGGTTATTCTTATAGTAGATACTTGTATTCTTTCCAAGATATTGAATTTTCGTCAATCAGTCATCATTTTCATTGATTTAGCATCGTTTTTATCCATTTGGCGAGATTTTAGTTAATTTGGCAAGATTTAAAAAAAGTCGCTAAGTTGGCGACATTCCGCCAAATTCGTCTCCAAAATCTCACCAAGCGTTATGGACGGAGAAATATGTTATTCTTATAACAGATAAATAACTGTTGGCGTTCAAATACAAAAGTATTACTCAATTAGTATCTTTTCTCAGGAATAGAACGAGCTAGATCCACGAGAATGATGTCACCCAATTTATCGCATGATATTACATATGAAAAGTGAACATGTTTCTCAAGAGTTAACATTTTTTTTTTTTGGGGGGGGGGGGGGGGGGGGGTGATAAATTTATTTGAAAAATGTGCAATATCTCGAGAGCGGTTCATGCTAAGGTTCTAAAGTTTATGTCAATCGTTTTCTAAGGAAAAATCACATAATAAATGTCTATTTGCGTAACTTTATTTAATGTTTCGATTTTTTGATGATTTTTTCAAAATATCACTCGAAAATTTAGAAGGATCTGAACATTCGATTGTGTTTAAAAACAATATGCTTCCAGTATTCATGGATTGTAAATTTATACCAAATTTCATTCGAATAGCCTCATTTGTTCGTGAGATATCGTCTCCACAGACTCACTGACACACACACGCACAGACATCACCTCAAAAATGTTCGATTCGTGATCAGGGATGCTTGAAACGTGTTCTCCCGTCGAAAACTCGAATTCGAATTTTCGACACCATCACAATACTTTCCTTATACATAATACTATGTATATAAGGAAAGTAATAAAACTTTTATTGTAATGCAATATATGATGGGATTCATTTTACTAATTAATCACAAATTTTCTTGCTATTAAATCGAATGCCAAAAAATTTTGTTCTCAAATTAGGTGTAATTTATGAAATTACTCAAGTTTCACCAGTGATTCGTATGACAGATTTGTTACAAAATTAATATTAGACAAGAGTTAAAATTAGCCGTATAACAAAAGTTATAATGAGTGGATAGCCGTATAGAGTGCTTTTCATTAAGCTAGTGGGATGATATTATTATGTTCTAATAGGATGTGAACCATGTAAATTCAAAAAGTGACAGCAGAAATTTATATATTAAATACATTATTTTAGTATTAAACCCTGTACTTCATTGAAAATAAGAAATACACGGTAATACCGTTATGCTCTATTTTACAATTATTGTTCAATCAATTCCAATTACGGAGAAGGGATTTCTATTTAAGTTTTTTTTTAATTAATTATTAATTATTTTTGTTCTATTATTTTCATATAGAGAAATCGCGTTTATTGTATCTTAAACATGCAAGTTTGTGATAATTTATTAAAACATAGGCTAAAATTATTCATAAATCTGCTATAATATAAAATCATTTTCTAAATTTCAATAATAATTGAAATTTGCAATCATTTGAAAAGCGTACTAGAGCTCAAAAACGCATAGAAACTATTGAAGAAATTTCCTTCAGTCCCGATATGACGTCACGGAGCGGGAACCAATGGCATTCTCCTACGCTGTTTGACCTACCTTCTTTCTAAATACCTTGCACAGACATCACCTCAAAAACGCCTGATTCGTGCTCAGGGATGCTTGAAACGTGCTCTCCCGCCGAAAACTCGAATTGAAATTTTCGACCCCGTCACAATACTTTCCTTATACATTATATGTATATAAGGAAAGTAATAAGTTCCGAGGCTAAGGAAGTCATGTTCCGTTAGATTTTTTTTTGGACATGCGTATAATAGCTAGGCTTCCACCTTAAAACTAATAACATAACGAGGAGAATTTTAAACCCTATTTTTCTTAAAATGATTTTAACACTTTAGTAAAACTAGAATTTATTTTATAAAATGTAAAATTATTACTTTCCTTATATACATAATCTATAAGGAAAGTATTGTGACGGGGTCGAAAATTCGAATTCGAGTTTTCGACGGGAGAGCACGTTTCAAGCATTCCTGATCACAAATCGAACATTTTTGAGGTGATGTCTGTGTGTACGTCAGTAAGTCTGAGGAGACGATATCTCACGAACGAATGGAGGAATTCGAATGAAATTTCGTACAAAAATCACAATCCGTGAATACTGGAAGCCTATTGTTTTTAAACACAATCGAATGTTCAGAACTCCCCTAAATTTTCGAGTGAAACTTTGAAAAAATCATCAAAAACTTTAATAAAGTTACGCAAATAATCATTCCTTATGTAATTTTTCTTAAAAAACGATTGCCACAAACTTTAGAACGCTAGCATTAACCGTTCTCGATATATTGCACATTTTTCAAATAAATTTATCAAAAAATCAAGCAAAATAAAAAAAAGTATTAACTGTTAAGAAACGTGTTCACTTTTCATATGTAATATCATGCGATACATTTGGTGACATCATTCTCTTAGTTCTAACTCGTTCCATTCACGAGAAAAAATACATTGAGTAATACTTTTGCATTTGAACGTCAATAGTCATATCTGCTGTAAGAATAACTTATTTCTCCGTCCATAACGTTTGGCGACGGATTTGACGGAATGTCGCCAACTTGACGACTTTTTAAATGTTGCTAAATTAACGAAAATCTCGCCAAATGGATAGAAATGATGCTAAATCAATGAAAATGACGACAAATTGAAGAAAATGCAATATCTTAGAAAAAATATAAGTATCTACTATACGTGTAACATTTTTTGAACTGTAAAAGTAGTAAATTCATTTGCATTGTATAAGGAAAGTCATGTGCTGCCCACATCAGATTTTTACTTTCCTTATATACATAATGTATAAGGAAAGTATTGTGACGGGGTCGAAAATTCGAATTCGAGTTTTCGACGGGAGAGCACGTTTCAAGCATCCCTGATCACGAATCAAACATTTTTGAAGTGATGTCTGTGTGTGTGTGTGTGAAAGTATGTGTGTGTGTGTGTCAGTGAGTCTGTGGAGACGATAATTGACGAACGAATGGACCGATTCGAACCAAATTTGGTACAAAAATCACAATCCGTAAACACTGGAAGCCTATTGTTTTTATACGCAATCGAATGTTCAGAACCCCCCAAAATTTTCGAATGAAATTTTGAAAAAATCTTCAAAAAATTAAAACCACTAATAAAGTTACGCAAATAGACATTTCTTATGTAATTTTTTATTAGAAAACGATTGACATAAATTTTAGAACGGTAACGTGCACCGTTCTCGAGATATTGTACATTTTTTAAAAAAATTATCAAAAAGTCATATAAAATAAAAAGAAAAATATTTCCTATTGAGATACATGTTTACTTTTCATATGTAATACCATGCGATAAATTGAGTGACATCCTTCTCGTGGATCTAGCTCGTTCCATTCTTGAAAAAAGATACTTTGAATAATACTTTTGTATTTGAACGCCAATAGTCATTTATCTGCTTTAAGAAAAACTTATTTCTTAGTGCATAACGCTTGGCGAGATTTTGGCGACGAATTTAGCGGAATGTCGCCAACTTGGCGACTTTTTTGAAATGTTGCCAAATTAACGAAAATCTCGCCAAATGGATAAAAATGACGCTAAATCAATAAAAATGACGACTAATTGTCAAAAATTCAATATCTTGGAAAGAATATTAGTATCTACTACAAGAAAATCCTATTTTTTTACTGTAAAAGTAGTAAATTCATTACATTATATAAGGAAAGTCATGTGTTGCCCACATCAGATTTTTTATTGTAATATTGCATCATGTTTGTTTGTTTTTATTCTTTTTTTCTGTCAAAAATAGATAATTGCAAACTTAAATTACTTTCTGTTGATAATTTTAAACTTTGAAAATTTCAATTATATTGATGAAAACTTTTAGAGGTAAAATATATATATCAAATATATATATATATATATATATATATATATATATATATCAAAATATATATATATATATCAAATATATATATATATATATATAAAAATAAATTATTAAATCCAAAGTTAGAATGTATGTAGTAACTCATAATACACTATTCCAAAATTTTCTACAAATACAAAGAAATTAAGACAAAAAGAGGAAATAATAAAGCATAATGCAAGTCATAAGGACAAAGACAATCAACAAATTTCAAAAATGAGGAATGCAAATAAGAAAACAAAAAAATCAAGCAAAAAAGCTTGCACATGGAGGAGATATATATATATATATATATATATCAAAATATATATATATATATCAAATATATATATATATATATATATATATATGTATATATATATATATATATATCAGAATTTTACCTTTCGAGAATAAAATAAGCTGGGGAAAATGAAGAAAAAATCTGATTAGCCAGTTGACTATATATGTATTGAGATGCAACTACAATAATTTTGATTCCGTAGCTCAATATTTGATAGCTGAAGAAAATCTGACATTTTCTTTCGGATTGCAGTTAAACTTCAGGTCTACACTACGTTTTTTTTCTTTTAATCTAGAATAGGTCCTGTTTGCTTTGCGTGAATTGAAAATCTCTGCCATAACTTATTAATACACATTTTAAAGCAAAAACGATTTTTAAACGAATGTTAAATACTATACTCATTTTATTATATCCCAAATTTAGAGTGCTGAAGGAACTTTGTGTATGAGAAATTGGAAAACTTTATTAATATGATGCATAGTGACTTTAACTATACTTGCACATTTTGAAAAATTCCAATTATCTGATTTTGTATTTTAAGTAAATTTAGTGAGACATATTCGAAAATGTAGTTAAATGTGACCCTGTTTCGAGAAATTGTGTGTACTCAGTTGAAAAAAGAATATCGAACTATTTCTAGAATTTACAGATTAATTAGTATGTTATAAACAGGGTGCATACTGGTTTCTTGAAAACTGAGAAAGTACTTGAATTTTAGATTAACACTTTCAAGGCCTTGAGAATTCCCATTTTCTTGGTTAAGTCCTTGAAAGTACTTGAAAAAGATAGGGTTGAAAGTGTTCTGCAGATTCACAGTATTGTGTTTTTTCTGAGAAGTTCTGCTTTGTCTGGAAATTTTCCTAGAAGTTACACTGTCCCAAAAATTTCTTCAACAGCTTCAACATCAAACAATAACGTTAGTTTGCTATAATTTTTTTTTCTCTCAGAAACGCATATAACTTCATAATATGGAAGAAATGATGTTCTTGAATAAAAATCTGATGTGGGCAGCACATGACTTTCCTTATATAATGCAATGAATTTATTACTTTTACAGTAAAATCAAAATAGGTTATTTTTATAGTGGATTCTTATATTCTTTCCAAGATATTGAATTTTTGTCAATGAGTCGTCATTTTCATTGATTTAGCGTCATTTTTATCCATTTCGCGAGATTTTCGTTAATTTGGCAACATTTAAAAAGTCGCCAAGTTGGTGACATTCCGCCAAATTCGTCGCCAAAATCTCGCCAATCACGCTATGGATGGAGAAATAAGTTCTTCTTATAGCAGATAAAATATTATTGCTGTCAAATACAAAACTATTTCTCAAAGTATATTTTCTCATGAATGGAACGAACTAGATCCACGAGAATGATATCACCAAATTCATCGCATGATATTACATAAGAAAAATGAACATGTTTCTCAACAGGTAGTATTTTTTTTTCCAATCGCTATGGGATATTTTGATAAATTTATTTGAAAAATGTGCAATATCTCGAGAACGGTTCATGCTATCGTTCTAGAGTTTGTCAATCGTTTTCTAAAGAAGAATTACATAAGAAATGTCTATGTGCATAACTTTATTAAAGGTTTTGATTTTTTGATGATTTTTTTCAAAATTTCACTCGAAAATTTAAGGGGATTCTGAACATTCGATTGTGTTTAAAAACAATAAGCTTCCAGTATTCACGGATTGTAATTTTTGTACAAAATTTCATTCGAATCGCTCCATTCGTTCGTGAGATATCTCCTCCGGAGACTCACTGACACACACACATACACACACAGACGTCACCTCAAAAATGTTCGATTCGTATTCAGGGATGTTTGAAACGTGCTCTCCCGTCGAAAACTCGATTTCGAATTTTCGATCCCGTCACAGTACTTTCCTTATACATTATATGCATATAAGGAAAGTAATAATTGCATGGTACTTGAAAGTCCTTGAAAAGTGTTTGAAATATTTTAAGGAAAGTGTTGTGACCCTGTATAAAAGAAACTAAATTGCAGTCAATGTAGAAACGTCAAACTCCGATGGAGGTCATGGGAACAACAATGCTCTTACTAATCCAGTTGTTTCATGCTCTTGAAACATTTATAAAAGATTATTTTAAAGGATTAAATCTTGCTGATTACCGACTGAAGCTCGGAGTTTTTATTTTTTAAACTGAACTTCGTACTTAATTATTACTCTCTACATTGCTAATTAATCTTCAGTGCTCTTGCGTTTCTATGTTTTTTCGGGCGATAAAATCTCTTAGAATTTAAGAGCTAGTTTCTTTCACCTTTTGAAATTATAAATTTTAATGAGCTTTCCTACAAAATCCTTTAGTGTTCCGTTTTTTTTAAAATAAGAATGGCATTTAATGTGGACGCGGTATGGAATTTTCACTAATATGTAGTTGCGTATGGAATTTTCACTAATATGTAGTTGCGTATGGAATTTTCACTATTAGTGAAAATTCCATAACCAACTACATATTAGTGGAATTTTCACTAATAGTGAAAATTCCATACGCAACTACATATTAGTGGAATTTTCACTAATAGTGAAAATTCCATACGCGATGTTCTTGTTATTGAATTTAGTTTAGCAATCCATATTTGGAAGTCTACATTTGTTTTAATAGAATCACAATGAATCGTGTTTTTCAATACCATCTCGTGAACGTTTTATGGTTCTACGACGTTCTAGACCTCTTACAGAACGTACTTATTCCCACAAACAGTAAAACTTTATTAATTTAATATCATTGATTTAAAATATAGTAATTTTCACAAAGTGAAACCGATTTTCAAAAAATGGAACTTTATTTTCTGAGATATTAAATTTTCATCAGTTTGGCGACATTGTCCAAAAGTATATATATATATATATATATATATATATATATACACACATACACTCTAAGACAAAGAAATCAACGCACCAAAAAAAATTATTCAATTGAGACAAAATTTAGTACGTGTAATGTGGATGTACAGAAAAAGGAGTGATTAGAATTTCAAAATAATTGAATGATTTATTGCACTGAAAGATCTACACAAAGTGAGTATGTCAATATGGCGTTGGTCCACCTCTGGCCTTGATACAAGCTGTTACCCGACGTGACATTGATGCATAAAGTTGCCAGATGGTGTTCTGAGGGATGTCATTCCAATTGACCTCCATCTGACAAGCTAATTCTTCTACATCCTGGGATGGTCATAGGCGATGCGCCATCTCAGTCGAAAACTGCTCAATAGACGAGAGATTTGGCTGGCCAAGGAAGAATGTCGTAAGTATAGAGTGGTGTACAGTGTGTGGTCTGGCATTATCTTTGCTGAAAAGTTAGCCCGGGATGTCGCGAAAAGAATGGCAATACAACGGCTCGTAGAATGTCGTCAATGTACCGCTGTGCTGTGATGGTGCCACGGAGGGCTATCAAACGAAATAGCACCCCCAGACTATAACTCCCTGTTGCCTGGCCGTGTGGCTTGTGACAGTAAGAACAGGATTCTGGCGATGTCCAGGCTGTCTCCAGACACGTCTGCGCTATTTGTCGGGACTCAGTTCGAAACGGGACTCATCACTGAAGACAATTCGTTCTCAATCCGAACAATTCCACGTTGATCGGGCAATCGCTGTTGACGGTACATACTGGTCAGTGGTAGGCGGCGTAATGGGCGCCTCGAGTATAGATTCCATTCCCGTAATCTTCTATTAATGGTCCGGGTGGTCACTTCCGTGTTTGTCACACGTTGGATGTTTGATAACGACGAATATCGTGCTGTCACAGCAGCTCTGACAATCGCTCTATCTTCTCGTTTTGTTGTCGCTCTAGGCCGTCGCTGCCCGTTGAAATCTGTCATTCCGGACCTATTCCTGCCAACATCGTCTAATTGCTGCATCGCTCTTGCCCAAATGCCGAGCGATTCGACCGCATGCCCTCTTTCAAACTCCTTCATATGCTGGTAGTGGCCGCGAATTCGTCAGTGAAGCATTATTACAATTAAGGTACGTAAACGGAATCGAAATCCACTGCACGTTTCGTTCCTGAAAGCGAGGTTCACTCCTTATATACACCACCATGGTGTTCAATTTCAATGCGCTGTAGTTGGGTGCGTAGTTCAATGCGCTCATTGGCTGCGAATTTTTGACCATTTGCATATCCGGTCGACAGGTGTTTGCATGTACAGGTTTCAGTACTATCGGATTATTTTGCAGGATGCGTCGATTTTTTTGTCTTAGAGTGATATATATATATATATGTACTGTTTTTGTGTCATTCATTCTATTCGTTCCATTTCCATTCTTTGATGTGAGTATTATTTGTATATTTATAAATTCACTTGTGAGAAAGAAATGTTTTCTATAGATTTTGAATACAATATCTTTATCAAATACAGGGTGTATATAAACTAATGGTCAGAACTGTAAGAGGTTATGGAACTCACCAAAACAAACAACTTTCACAATACAATGTGGGGTCGGAAAGCAACCGGCGAGCCGCGAGAGGGCACTTTCTCTGGGAGTGGATGAAACATCGCGTCAAAATAGAGTTAAGTGAAGACGAATACAGTGAAGAAGAATAAGGAAAATTTATTGACAAAATGTTTAGAACAAATGGTCAAATGAATGACCACCAACTGCGAGACAAGCGTCACAGGGGTGACAGAGTGAATCGCGTACACTTTGGAAGATTCCTAGCATTTCACGAACATCTGCAGCTGCGACGCTAATTCGGGTGATAAAGTCCTCTGGTGACTCAATAGGCGTCTCGTAAACGGCGCTTTTTAGCTGTCCCCGCAGAGGAAAAATTCCAGGCAGGACAGATCGGGAGATCTAGGAGGCTACTTGTCGGAATCACCACGGCCAATTTATCTGTTCGGAAAGGCAATATCCAGGTAGTTCCGCTCAATCCTGGTGCAATGTGCTGGCGCTTCGTCGTGCTGGAACCACATAGTCACTCGATGATTTGCTGGTACAACACGTAGTAAATCTGACAGCACCTACAGGAGGAAGGTGAGGTACTTCTTTCTGTCCGTCTAGGCAGTCTGGTAACAGATACGGTCCAATTAATTGGTCGTGGATAATCCTTGCCCACACATTCACGGAGAACCTTTGCTGGTGACATCTAAAACGGGTAGCATACGGATTTACTGTGTTCTCCATTTTGACGCGACGTTTCATCCACTCCAGAGAAAGCGCCCTCTCGCGGCTCGCCGGTTGCTTCCGACCCTACATTGTATTGGGAAAGTTGTTTGTTTTGGTGAGTTCTATAACGCCTTATAGTTCTGACCATCAGTTTATATACACCCTGTATACAGGGTGTCCCAAAAAGATTGAAACGCGCTTTTATTCTTTACCTGTTCGAGATAAGTGGACAATGTAAATTTAAAAAATGTTAAAAGTAAGGTAGGGAATAAGACCGCATTAATGAAATAGTCTTCCCATTAATTTTCGAAAAGTTGCAGTTTTTAAATTTTTATACGACCCCCTTAGAAAAATTGGGTCGATCAGAAAATTTTAATTTTTAATGCAAGACGATCATTAAAAGAAACCGCATATCTGTATCTTTAAAATCAACTGAATTATGATACAGAAAATATCTGACTTATGCCACTTTTCTGTACCATGTGAAAGGCGATTTCATCGGTGAAAATAGAGATCATAAACAAATTGACGATGGAAATTGTCTAGATCAAAAATACGTTAATATGCGTCAAAATTTTTTATCACAAAGGCATCTAAATAAAGCATTACACAGATAGAGATCATATAAAGCAGCGGTACTCACTACGCGGTTGGATATCCTATGTATTATCATCCAGTTTTATCTTTTTTGTGATATGTCACGAATTTGCACTTCTAATTTGATATATAGTCCCCATTCACAATGTTCAATTTTCAATTAAATGTAACTCGCTCAATTTTAAAGATACAGGTATGCGGTGTTTTTAATGATCTTGTTGCATTAAAAATAGAAATTTTCCGATTGACAAAATTTGTCTAAGGGGCTTGTATAAAAATTTAAAAAGTGTAACTTTTTGAAAATTAATGGAAGGATTATTTCATTAACGTAGTCTTATTTCTTACCTTACATTCAGCATTTTTGCAATTTACATTGCCCACTTATCTCCAACAGGTAAGGAATTAAAGCGCGTTTCAATCTTTTTGGGACGCCCTGTATACAAGGTTTTGAAAAGTTTTGTATATCATTCTAATGTCTATTATTTATTTTTCAGATTAATGAATTTCTATCCTGAACGAAAATTTCTTTCTACAGAGATTATGTTTTTTTTTCCTAACCCAAGATTCATTTGATAATTTGAAAACCAAGAATTTGTTTCTTTCAGTTTCTACTTTTAAATTGGATGCAAGATTCTTTTAACCATTACTTTAAAGAAGAACCAAATTTAAGAATTGGTGAGAATTTATAAATTCTACCATTCTAAATAACATGCGTGCTTTGGACTACGTGCGAAACTAAATTTAATCCAAATTATTATGATCACCAGGCCATGTTATGCGAATATAGAAACCTCGAAGCGAATATAGCAACCCCACGCTAAATCGCTGAATCGGTATAAGCAGTGTTCCTTTCAGGACTTTTGACTGTTGGGGGGGGGGGGGGGAGGAGTTTTCTATTTACCCTATAGAAATATATCTAAAATCTGTCACGTAAATAGAAGCTAGGTTAACATAAAATGTTCGGACGTATACTTGAAAGAATCACTGAGCATAAGACGGGAAAAGGGAAAACGTGTAAATAATAACGAAATACAAGGCATAATGAGTAGAAGACCAGACGCGATCGGACGGATTGTGATTGCAAAATAATTGTGAGCGCAATTATTTACGTGAACCCATTTCGAACACTTTTGAGAAAATGTATGTGTATGTATGCCTGTAAGGTGTTAACAAGGGTGTTAAAAAGGTATGTGCCTGTAAGGTATTGCCTGTAAGGTGTTAACAAAATACGAGTAACTTGAGAACAAATGCAGAATCAGAAATTTTTTATGCAAAGATATATTACTTAAAAAACTATAACTAGGTTGGATTTTTAGTAATTCATATTATTAGAACTCAAATGATTCGAAAATCAAGTTTTTCATAGCATATTTCGCATAGAGAAACAAAAAAATCTGATGTGGGCAGCACATGACTTTCCTTATATAATGCAATGAATTTACCACTTTTACAGTAAAAAAAATAGATTATTTTTTATAGTAGATATTTATATTCCAAGATAATGAATTTTCGTCAATGAGTCGTCATTTTCATTGATTTTGCGTCATTTTATCCATTTGGCAAGTTTTCGTTAATTTAGCATCATTTTAAAAAATCGCCAAGTTGGCGACATTCCACCAAATTGGTCGTCACAATCTCGCCAAGCGTTATGGACGGAGAAATAAGTTATTCTTGCAGCAGATAAATGACTATTGGCGTTCAAATACAGAAGAGTTACTCAGTATTTTTTTTCAAGTATTTTTACTAAGTATTTTTTTTCATGAATGGAATGAGCTAGATCCACGAGAATGATGTCATCAAATTTATCACATGGTATTACATATGAAAAGTGAACATGTTTCTCAATAGGAAATATTTTTTTTATATTTTATATGACTTTTTGATAATTTTTTTCCAAAACTGTGCAATATCTCGAGAACGGTTCATGTTAACGTTCTAAAATTTACGTCAATCGTTTCGTTTTCTAATGAAAAATTACATAAGAAATGTCTATTTGCGTAACTTTATTAGAGGTTTTGATTTTTTGACAATTTTTTTAAAATTTCACTCGATAATTTAGGGGGGTTCTGTACATTCGATTGCGTATAAAAACAATAGGCTTCCAGTGTTCACGGATTGTAATTTTTGTACCAAATTTCATTAGAATCGATCCATTCGTTCATCAGTTATCGTCTCCACAGACTCACTGACACACACACACACACACACACACACACACACACACACACACACACACACACACACTTTCACACACACACACACAGAGACATCACTTTAAAAATGTTCGATTCGTGATCAGGGATGCTTGAAATGTGCTCTCTCGTCGAAAACCCGAATTCGAATTTTCGACCCCGTCACAATACTTTCCTTATACATTATTGTATGTAAGGAAAGTAATAATTCCTAAAACAATGATTATAATAGGAAAATGTGGAATGCAAAAGGCACTAAACTAGTATTAATAGCATATATTAGCACAGATCAACCAAATGCATCGGTATGACAGATCTAAAAAAAAAAACAATTTTAAAGTTTTTTTATTTTAGAATAACGGGACAACAAATTGTAGTAAAATAAATTTTGTTGTATTCTTATATACTGATCATGCTACAGGTAGAGCTGAACAATGTAGAATATAAATGCATAAGAAAATCCAGTGGAGACTCTCATTCCAGCTATTTTATCTTAATTTTATTAAGGAATCAAAACTGCTCTAAAAATAAATTAGTATACATTCTTATTCATTCATCAAATTATTCTCTTAATTTTTGATGCGAATAACATAAATAGTTGGGGTTTCTCTGACGTAAAAATGATTACGAAAAAATATAAACACTTTGAATTCTTATACCCCCAACCTATTATAGATAAAAATTTTAATATTTTTTCTTGTTTTGTCGAAAATGGATTATAAATATATAAGAATAATTTTAATATTTTGAGCTTTTAATTTTCGAAAAAACTTTAAAAATAAGCTTTCAGAGCGAAATCCCCCCCCCCCCTAACTTTCACTCGAAATATATTGTAAAAGATAGAAATCTATAAAAGATAGCTATAAATAGTAAATGACAAAAATGTATACAAGAAATTTTAGTATTAAAATCTATATTCATTATTAAAAGAGCTCTTATGTTTTTCGAGTCATTGTCTTGCCAAGTTGAAGAAAATTGAAAATTTTTCTTTTTCAAATTTGTAAAACATATATCTCAAAGCTAAAAGAGCTAGCTTTAAACAATAAGCAAGAATCTGTAGCTTCTTCAACGTCTTATAAGTGAATATTATTGGATTTTAGATCGAGCTCTATAAAAAAAAAACTTAATAGTATCTGTCAGAACGAGTTTTTCTTTTCAGTTTTCATACATACACTCGAAATATCTTCAAAAGTATAAAATATAGATATAAATAGTAAGTGATAAAAATATGTATGAGGAAATTTAGTTTCTATGCATTTATTTTTAAAGGAAGCTCGTATAGCTCTCGAGTCATCGTATTCTCAAGTTGAAGAAGTATGAACATTTTACGTTTTCAAGTTTGTAATGCTTATATCTGAAATCTAAAAGTGATAGCTATAAGCAATAAGTAAGAATTTGTAGCTGTTTAAAAGCCCCATAAGTCATACCCATAAATAAGCCCCATAATCATATTTTGGATCGAGTTCTTTTGTTTTTCGACATTACAAAAATTAAGGTTTATTTTATAATATTTTACTCACGCAAAATCATTTCAGCTCTATTGGATTGGAGGCACCGCTGATTTTAATGTCCTAGTACGTGACTTAAATATGGCACAGTTTCTCTTTTGAAAGCTTTCCAGAAAGTCATTCTGCTGGTGAAATTACCGTAATGCTTGGTCTCTGCCTATTAACCATTTCTCTACCCATTAATTATAAATTTATTGGGTGGATTAGTATTTGATTTTGTTTGTTTTATCTACGGTGATAACTTCACACAAAAGCTGTAAAAGAATCTCATAAATCAACATTAGTGCTATTCCGCTATAGGACTAACCAACTCTAGTTCTAAAATATATTTGATTAAATAATGAAAATATTTGGCCATTTATTATATTTACAGTCAACTGCGTTACATTAAAATACGTGAGAATAATTGAAGTCTATTTTATAAAGTTCTAAAGTTCCAAAAGTTGTGCTTTTCTTTTCCCAGAAGTTGTTTGTCGTCGCCAAGCTTTGTCGCCAAACAGCCCCCTTTTAAACCTTTGGTTTCGGAATAGAGATTTGGACGATAGTTGAAGGCTGCGAGAGGTGAGTTGTCAGTTCTCTTATTCTTAGAGCCGAATATTATTTAGATGGCTTTGATTGTGTTATTGAAGAATAATTATATTTTTAGATGCATATATTGAGCAGCTTGTGTGAGGTTTAGATGAACTTTTTTATCTGTGTGTTTAAGTTTCAAAATAATGATAATTTTGATTATTTATATGTGCAGTGAAAAATGGAATCTGTTCAAATTAAAATTATGTTTTAGATTTTTGAAATTTTTATGATCCTGAGATAGAATCTGTAAATGTGTCAAGCTGAAGAATGTTCAAAAGAAGTATTTTCTTTCATTACAATATATGTAAAGATAAAGTGTTGTGATAATATTAAAACTTCGACTCTGATTTGGATAGATTCACACGTTTTTGAGCATCCCTGAATATGAATCAACCATTTTTTTTTAATTATGCCCGTATGTCTATCTGAGTAACTCTGGTATCTAACAAATTGAGCAAATCGAATGAGATTTGAAACGACAATTTGAATAGATGGACATCAGAAGACCATTTTCAGAGCAGAAGAATCCAGAAAGATCTTTCATTTGTTAAGAAATTAATTTCGAAATTCGAAAAAACATTATAAAAAAGGTGAATTAAAATATTACAGTATTAGATAGTTTACTTGTGATTAATTATTTAAAAATTAATGATATCAATTATAAAACTTCAACACCCTCTGTTTCCAAAATATTACATGGTTTCCCACTAAAATGAAAAAAATATATAAAAATTCAAATATTTTCTCTATAGTTAAATAAGTGAAGGAGTTTTAAGTACTTTTAAATAGAAATAAATGACACGCTAGTTTAGGAGTTATTATTACTAGTCCTTTTTGGGATATTAGAAATTCTACTTTTCCGCAGAGAGATTTTGAAAGTTTTCAAAGCGATTTCCGTGAAATTTATTTGTCCATTTTAGTCCGTGATTGACAACAAAAAGCAGATTGACTTACAACGAGATCGAGTTAAAATAGCGCTCTAATTTGTGTTATTGTTTCACATTATCGAAATTTCTTAATCTAAGGAAAATGATGTGTTGGGCGCATCAGATTATTTATGTAATGTAAAATATCAGTCCTCAAAATATAAAATGTTCATTTACTTTGCTTTAAGTCACAGATAGAGAGCAATATTCTCGTCTTATAAGAATATCAGATATTTTACACTCAAAAACTTGCCGGTAATTTTAGTATTAAAGTACTCAGTGAGGTATCTGTGACCCCACCTTTTCAAAATAAGTCTTTTGCTTGTGGTTTATAGTTTTCTCAATGTGCGTTAGCTCAATAAAATACAATCGATTCTTGTTAACGCGAACTATTTTCAGCACGAAATATATTTGTAATCATAACTACTTTTCAATAATTGGTTCACAAAATCAAACAAATTTTAATCTACAGAATTTATACTTTTCCAGATTGATTTTTCGCAAATATTGAAAATATTTTCAGCATTTTAATTTCTCCACAATACAAGGTAATGTAGAGGAACAGTTTTGGAATCATGTTGAAAATCGCAACTTGAGTTTTCGACTGATCTACACGTTTTGGGACCTTTAGAGCATGAATAAACTATTTTTAGCATGACGTCTGTGTGCATGTCTGTGCAGTTAATGTATGTATCCACTCTAACTCAAAAATTCATTTATTAAATTTCATAACATTTTATAGGTAAGTTACTTATGGATTACCATAGCGCTGATTAGATTTTAGTACGATTCGGGATACAAGAGCCTGCCTTTTCTTGCAAAATTTCCAGCAAAAATCATATGTAGCCACGCTGGCCAAAAAACTCATTCACCAAAAACTACTTTTAGCGTGACGTCTGTGTGTTTGTGTTTCTCTCTATCTGTCTGTTCAACGCATATTTTCTCTCTAACTCACAAAATAATGGCCTAAATTTCATAAAATTGTATAAGTCAGTTGTGGATGACCCTGGTACTGATTAGATTTTGGTACGATTCGGGATAAAATAACCTGCCTTTTTTTTTAGAAATGGCTCGCAAAACTCACATGTATCCACTCTAGATAAAATACTAATTAACCAAATTTCACAAAATTTGATAGACAAGTCACTTGTAAGTTATCCTGGTGATGATTTAGATTTTGGTATGATTCGAGGAAAAAGAACTTTCCTTTTTAACGAAATGGCTCGCAAAAATTGTCAAAATATAATAAAGGACTACATATGATCAAATGTATCAATTAAATGCTTGTTTTATACGCAATTTTAGACGATAAAAATAATAGGACCGACCCCATTATTCCGGGACTAGTCGTTCTCGAGATATTTTAGTTTTTTTGCGTTTTCGCTACCCCGCCTTTAAAAATACGTTCAGGTACCAAATGGAAACGAAAATAGAATCAAAAGTGCAAATGCAGTGTCATTTCAAATAATTATGCATGTTATTTTGCACAATTAAACTCAATTTAATGAATTATTAAAGAAATAAAGAGAAAATAAATTCAAGTCTGTAGGGAAAGTCATATACTGCCCACATCAAATTCTTTTTTTCTGACACGTATAGGTTTAAAAGTGCATTTTGTTTTCTAACGTTTATAAGTATAAAAAAATCTGATGTGTGCAACACTTGACTTTTCTTATATAATGCAATGAATTCACTACTTTTACAGTAAAAAAAAGAGGTTTTTCTTCTAGTAGATACTTATATTCTTTCCAAGATATTGAATTTTCGACAATTAGTCGTCATTTTCATTGATTTAGCGTCATTTTTATCCAATTGGCGAGATTTTCGTTAATTTGGTAAAATTTAAAAAGTCGCCAAGTTGGCGACATTCCGCTAAATTCGTCGCCAAAATCTCGCCAAGCATTATGGACGGAGAAATAAGTTATTCTTATAGCAGATAAATGACTATTGGCATTCAAATACAAAAGTATTACTCAAAGTATCTTTTCTCATGAATGGAGCGAGCTAGATCCACAAGAATGATGTCACCAAATTTATCGCATGATATTACATATGAAAACTGAACATGTTTCTCAACAGTTAATATTTTTTTTTAATTTATGGGATTTTTTGATAAATTTATTTTAAAAATATGCAATATGTCGAGAACGGTTCATGCTAGCGATCTAAAGTTTATGTCAATCGTTTTCTAAGGAAAAATTACATAAGAAATGTCTATTTGCGTAACTTTATTAAAAGTATTGATTTTTTGATGATTTTTTCAAAATTTCACTCGAAAATTTAGGAGGGTTCTAAACATTCGATTACATATGAAAACAATAGGCTTCCAGTAGTCACGGATTGTGATTTTTGTACCAAATTTAATTCGAATCGCTCCATTCGTTCGTGAGATATCGTCTCCACAGACTCACTGACACACACACACAGACATCACCTCAAAAATGTTTGATTCGTGATCAGGGATGCTTGAAACGTGCTCTCCCGTCGAAAACTTGAATTCGAATTTTCGACCCCGTCACAATACTTTCCTTATACATTATGTATATAAGGAAAGTAATACGTAGAGCACTTATTCAACTTTTTCATATGCTTTCATATTCCGTAGTATTTAGATCTGCTTTGCCGTAGCAGAAATATGAATCTTCATCATATTTCTTTTTATTCAATATATTCTTTTAAAGTATTTAGTGGAGGTTATTTAAATTATCTTTTAAAGTCAATTGGAGATTCTGATGGATACATTTCACTTATCTGTTTTAAGATAAACTATTTTGACTATTTTCATGACCTTAACATCCACAGTGTAATACAAATAATCCATTTTCCACATATACTATGAACTACCATTATTGTATCGGAAATTATCGTTACTTTTGATAGGAAAGCATACTATGAAAATCTGAAATACTCAAATCATTGAAATTACTAAGAGTTATATTTAGTTCTAGCTTTTCAAATATATATATATATATATATATATATATATAATTGTATAGCGACATGTGAATTTTTTCTTGAATCACTCCACATCTAACAGGAGCGTATACGTGCATACACATGCACATATAGACACATGCACATATAGGCACATGCACATATAGACACATGCACAAACGGACATCATCTTTTCAAGACTGTTCGAAATGTCTTCATGTGGTTCTAAAACGCGCTTATCCATCAAAATATCAAATTCGGAATTTTTCAGAAAAATTATACTTTTTATATAATGGTATAAGAAAGTAAAAATTATATTGAAAAATGTACACAGCCATAATTTTGGACCAAAACGAATATTTGTATAAACTACATAGTTAGCTCTGGTAAAACTGAAAGTTAAAAATTCATTCTACGACTTTCCTTTTTTTACATATACAGTGTCTGAAGCACATCGGGGTACAGAATTCAGCAACAATCAGTGAACTCAAAGTCGCTCCAGAAACTTTGATAGCAGTGTTTTCTACTGTCTTAATATATTTAATAGAAACGCTCACCCTACTTATGGCTCACTTCCCCACAGTTGTTCTAAATGAAATAAACATAATTCGCAGTAGTATTATATTTTAAAAATAGCCACCTTCTTTCTCCCGCCCCATCTCAAAAACTATACGTGTTAAAAAAATGTACGAATCTCCAATCGGTGTTCTCATACATTTATAATCCATCCAATCCAAATTACCGATCTATTTCTATCCAAATATTGGAAAATTTCGCCCCGTTAACGCTTCAATAGCTCTGAAAATGAATTTAATTTCTTTTATAAATACTGGCCCTTTGTGGGAATTATTAATTTAATATTCTAGGTTTAAAAGAGCTAGTTTTACAGTTCGGAGGACATGCACGTATTTCACGTGAAGGGTCGTAAATAATTTGCATTTTGTAAGGGGTGGCATACAGTATTTGTGTTTCGTTACATAGTATTAATCGAGACAAATACATAGTCCTTGTATGTTCATATATTTTAGGAATGCAAGCATTGCCGGTGGATATATCGAAAGGAACTCCACACATAAAGGTTTGCACTCCGTCATACGATGGACTCGATGTCATTTGCCCTGAATTTTGCCAATAAAGCAGATTTTTCACATTTTTATTTTATTGTATAGAGAAAAAAATTATTTCACGAGATTTTAGAATATGAGATTTTGATGGATAGGCACGTTTCGAGACCCGAACGCATTTCGACAATTTTTGGAAATATGTCAGTGAAGTGTGGGCACGATCACTCGAGAACAACGAGTTCACGCAGATATGAAAATTTATGAGTGAATAATTATGTAAAAACAAACATAGAATTGGATAGAAGTTTTAATAATCCAATTCTATGTTTATTTTTACATAATTACATTTAACATAATATGATTTTAACTCGTTTTACTCGAAATTTAAGATTTTCACAGCATTATTATTCTCTGTGGAGAAAACGGAATATTTAGATAATAATTATCGGAAAGGCGATGGTACTTGTAGTAATTGTTAACGCCGGAAAATGATTTTTTCAATCATGTTATAGATGTAAAGCGTATTAAAATTTTCATATATTATCGCAGATCAGACGAATGATTTCCATTCATCTGCGCGACAGATCCGTTGCTAACTTAAAAAAGAAAGATTAGCATTTTTTACAAAGCATTTTAAAAGAATATCTTCAAAAGGGAAACTAATTTAAAAAAATCTGACGTGGGCAGCACATGACTTTCCCTGCAGACTCAAATTCAGATATTCTTTATTTCTTTAATAATTCATTAGATTGAGTTTAATTGCACCAAATAGCACTAAATTTGCATTTTTAATTCAATTTTTGGTTTTATTTGGTAATTGGACATTTTTCCGATAGCAGAGTAACAAAAATGAAAGAAATCTCAAATATCTTGAGAACAGTTAGTCTTAAAGTATAATGGAGTGTGTTATAGTCTTTTTCTCCTCAAAAATTGCGTATAAAACAAGAATTTAATTGATACATTTCAGCATACGTAGTCTTTATTTTTTTTTTTAGATTTTGGCGATTTTTCCTGGCCATTTTGTTAAAAAAGGCAGGTTGTTCTTTTCCGAATCGTACCAAAATGTAATCAGCACCAGAGTGTCCCAATAGTAACTTATCTACCAAATTTTGTGAAATTTGGTCAATTAGTATTTTAGCTAGGATGGATACATGAAAATTTTGCGGGCCATTTCGTAAAAATAGACAGGTTGTTCTTTTCCGAATCGTACCAAAGTCTAATCAGCACCAGAGTATCCTACAAGTAACTTATCTACCAAATTTTGCGAAATTTTGTCAATTAGTATTTTAGCTAGAGTAGATACATGAAATTTTTACGGGCCATTTCGCAAAAAAAGTCGGGTTCTGTTTTTACGATTCCTACCAAAAACTAATCAGCACCAGGGTCTCACCCAAGTAACTCACATACCAAATTTTATGAAATCCGGTCTATTAGTTTTTTAGTTAAAGTAGATACATACATTGCACAGACAGACACATACACAGACGTCACGCTAAAAATAGTTTTTTCGTATTCTAGAGGTCTTGAAACGTGTATATCCGTCGAAAACTCGAGTTGCGATTTTCGACATGATTCCAATACTTTCCCTATACATTGCCATGTACTGTAGGGAAAGTAAAAATGATTTTTGTATTCTGATGAGGTTTGTGATAGAAGTACACCTCAACAGTGAGTGACTCACACTCCAAATATGGTTTATTTCCTTTGGGACATCCGAATGAAGAAGTGACATTATGGATAGTTTTATTTACCATTGAGAGCCTTCCCGTGGTCTACAAAATTATCGGACTGTACTTATTGGCTTCTGGAGGGAGTTTCTCCCTCCCTGAAATCCCCTGTGTCGGCCCAAAGGTGCATTGGGTGCAGCTGAAGGTCGTAAAATCGCCCCTATAGTGCACGGATATTTTATGGGCATAAGACTCCCATTAACAGTACCCTTGGTATATACAAGGACATAGAATATTTGATCAGTCAATTGCATTGCATTTAATATTTTCGGACATCGAAGTCTTCCTTTTACATTCCAGTGAGGTGCGAAGCTTTTTTCTGGATATGAGGAAAATATTTTTTGCTTTTCTTACATACTGTATAATGCAAAGGGAAAATATTATGAGGGGCTGAAAAATCTGATGTGAGTAGCACATGACTTTCCTGTAGACTCAAATTAATTTTCACTTTCTTTCATTAATAATTCATTAAATAGAGTTTAATTGCATTAAATAACAAGCATAATTAATTGAAATGACACTGAATTTACGCTTTTAATTCAGTTTTCGTTTTTATTTGGTAACTGGACTCATTCTCAAAACAGTGACAATTAGCAAAAATGTGAAAAATCTGAAATATCTCGAAAACGGCTAGTCCTAGAGTAACGGGGTTAATCTTATTCTTTTTATCGTCAAAAATCGCATGTAAAACATGCCTTTAATTAATACAGAGCATATAGTCTTTCATTTTAGATTTTGACGATTTTTGTGGGTCATTTTCAAAAGAAAGTAGGTTCTTTTTTTCCGGATCATACCAAAATCTAATCAGCATCAGGATAACTAACTCCCAAGTGACTTATCTACCAAATTTTGTGAAATTTGGTCAATTAATTTTTCAGTTAGAGTGGATACAGACAATTGAGGCCTATTTTGAATAAATAAATATATATATATATATATATATAAAACCGCAGGTTCTTTTATTACGAATTATACCAAAATCTAATCAGCACCAGGGTCACCCACAAAGGACTTTACCTACCAAATTTTAAGAAATTGTATTCATTACTTGAGTTAGAGTCGGTACATACATTGCACAGACAGACATACAGACAGACATACACACAGATAGACACACACACACACACGCAGGTCCCGACCCAATAAACTATGACGAAAAATACTTGGTTTGGTGTGTATCACCTTGAAAAGTTTGGCACATCTTTTTTTAATCACCCTGTATTATAGAAGCTATATGAGGGACACTAACTTATAAATAAATGAAAAAATTGAAATGGTAAATTTCTTTTTATGACTTTAAAATTTTATGTGCGCGATTTTTCGATCATCTTGCAGTATATATTTACATAAATCAGTTAAATGCTTCGTATTCAGAAAACTGTTGCTAAATTTAAAAAAAACCGTGATGTGGGCAGCACATTACTTTTCCTACATGATCAAAATTATTTTATCCTTCTTTCGTTTATAATTCATTAAATTGAGTTTAATTGCACACACAAAACACACGGATACTAATTTAAAATTTCACTGGATTTTCAGTTTTAATTCAATTTTTATTTTCATCGGGCAACTGGATATATTTTCCAAGGTGACTTTACAAAAATGCAAAAAAAAAAACTAAAATCTCTCGAGAACTATTAATCATAGAATAATTTGGTTGGCTTTATTCTTTACTTCCTCAAAAATTACGTATAAAATAAGCATTAAAGAATACATTTAACCATATGTAGTATTTTAGTTTAGACTTTGTCGACTTTTGTGCACCATTTCGAAAGAAAAAGAAATGCAGGTTCTTTTTCCCCGAGTCGTATTCAAAATCTAATTAGCCCCAAGGTAACCCACAATTGATACATCTATCAAATTTTGTGAAATTTAGGCAATTCGGTTTTCAGCTAGAGTGGATATGCAAACGATTTTTTAAGGCCATTTCGCAAAAAATGACAGATTCTTTATCCCGAATCATACTAAAATTTAATCAGCACCAGGGAAATCCACAAGTGACATACCAAATTTTATGAAATTTGATTAATTAGTTTTTGAGTTAGAGTGGATACCTCCACACACAGACGTCAAGCAAAATATAGTTTATTCGTGCTCCAGGGTGTTGCTCACAATATGTAGATCAGTCGAAAACTCGAGTTGCGGTTTTTGATACGATTCCATTAACCTCCCTATACATTACCATGTATTGTAGGGAAAGTAATAAAACCATTTTTCAAAGAATGCTTAAGGAAAATGTTAAAAGATTAAATTGCGAACAAAATCGCAGAAAACATTTATTTTTTTCTCATTCCGATAATAAAAATCTGATGTGTGCAGTACATGACCTTCCCTGCAGATTTACATCTACGTTCTCTTTATTTTAATTAAGTTTAATTCACTTTTAATTCAATTTTCGTTCTCATTCGGTAACTGGACTTATTACTTTCCTTATATACATAATGTATAAGGAAAGTAAGAAAGTATTGTGACGGGGTCGAAAATTCGAAATCGAGTTTTCGACGGGAGAGCACGTTTCAAGCATCCCTGATCACGAATCAAACATTTTTGAAGTGATGTCTGTGTGTGTGTGTGTGTGTGTGTGTCAGTGAGTCTGTGGAGACGATAACTGACGAACGAATGGACCGATTCGAACCAAATTTAGTACAAAAATCACAATCCGTAAACACTGGAAGCCTATTGTTTTTATACGCAATCGAATGTTAAGAACACCCCTAAATTTTCGAATGAAATTTTGAAAAAATAGTCAAAAAATCAAAACCACTAATAAAGTTTCGCAAATAGACATTTCTTATGTAATTTTTCATTAGAAAACGATTGACATAAATTTTAGAACGCTAACATGAACCGTTCTCGAGATATTGCACATTTTTCAAAAAAATTATCAGAAAGTCATATAAAATAAAAAAAAATATTTCCTCTTGAGAGACATGTTCACTTTTCAGTAATACCATGCGATAAATTGGATGACATCATTCTCGTGGATCAAGCTCGTTCCATTCATGAAAAAAGATACTTTTTGTAGTACTTTTGTATTTGAACGCCAATAGTCATTTATCTGCTGTAAGAATAACTTATTTCTTTGTCCATTATACTTGGCGAAATTTTGGCGACGAATTTGGCGGAATGTCGCCAACTTGACGACTTTTTGAAATGTTGCCAAATTAACGAAAATCTCGCCAAATGGATAAAAATGACGCTAAATCAATTAAATGACGACTAATTGTCGAAAATTCAATATCTTGGAAAGAATATTAGTATCTACTAGAAAAACCTATTTATTTTACTGTAAAAGTGGTAAATTCATTATATTATATAAGGAAAGTCATGTGTTGCCCACATCAGATTTTTTTCAAAGGTGGCGTAGAGAAAATACGAAAAAAGTAAAATATTTCGAAAACGGCTAGTCCTAGTGTAATGGGGTTGGTCTTATTCTTTTCTTCGTTAAAAAAACTTCGTTTTCTTCGTTTCGAGATATTTTAGTTCTTTGCATTTTTACTACACCACTATTGAAAATAAGCCCAGTTACCCAATGAAAACGAAGATTAAATTCAAAGTGCCAATTCAGTGTCATTTAAAATAACGATGGGTGTTATTTTGTGCCATTAATCTCAATTTAATGAATTATTCAAGACATAAAGGGAACGTGAATATGAGTCTGCAGGGAATGTCATGTGCTGCCCACATCAAATTTTTTTAAAATCCCTAGCAGCTTCGGGTATATTCGCTGTTTCCGTCTATAAGACGTTAGACTTTGTTGTTCGTTAATTTCTTTTGCCTTTGTTTCCCCTCCAATCGGCGTGTATAAGAAATGAGAATTATTACTCCCCGAAATATTCATTGCCTGTAAAACGGCCTTCATTCCCACGAGATCCTTATGGCGGGAAAACAAACATCGGTCTTGTAATGGTTATGAGTTGAGCGGAATATGAGAAATTTCTGGGACACAAATGGGGAATTATTAAAGTTTACTGATCCGTGAATGTTAAAAAGTGAAAGAATGATTTCTTTGGCATTATTATAAAGAAAAAATCTGATGTGAGCAGCACATGACTTTCCCTGCTGACTTATATCCACGTTTTCTTTATTTTAATTAAATTTAATCCGTTTTTAATTCAATTTTCGTTCTCATTTGGTAACTGGACTTATTTTTAAAGGTGGCATAGAGAAAATACGAAAAATTAAAATATCTCGAGAACGGCTAGTCCTAGTGTAATGGGGTTGATCTTATTATTTTCTTCGTTACACATTATAAAATAAGCATTTAATGGATATATTTGAGCATACGTAGTTTTTTATTTTAGATTTTGACGAGTTTTTCGGGCCATTTGACAAAAGAAGGCAGGTTATTTTTTTCCGAATTGTACCAAAATTTAATGAGCACTAGGGTCACACCCAAGTGACTAACATACCAAATTTTATGAAATTCGGTCCATTAGTTTTTTCAGTTAGAATGGATACAGGCAATTTTTGCGGGCCATTTAGCAAAAAAAGGCGAGTTCTTTTATCCTGAATTATACCAAAAACTACTCAGCACTAGGGTCACACCCAAGTGACTTGCCTACCAAATTTTATGAAATTCGGTCCATTAGTTTTTGAGTTAGAGTGGATACATACATTGCACAGATAGACAGACAGACACACAGACAGACACAAAAAGGCAGGTTACTTTTTTCCGAATCGTACCAAAATCTAATCAGCACCAGGGTGACCCACAAGCGACTTATCTACCGAATTTTGTAAAATTCGGTCCATTAGTTTTTTAGCTAGAGAGGATACAAGCAATTTTTGAGGGCCCTTTCACATAAAAAGGCGGGTTCTTTTATCCCGAATCGCACTAAAAACTAATCAGCACCAGGGTTACATCAAATTAACTTACCTACTAAATTTTATGAAATTGTGTCCATTAGTGTTTGATTTAGAGTGGATACATATACATTGTACAGACAGACAGACAGACAGACACACAGACACACACACAGACGTCACGCTAAAAATAGTTTTTTCGTTAGTTATTTCGCTAAAAATAGTTCTTTTACCCCGAATCGTACTAAAAACTAATCAGCACCAGGGTCACATACAAGTGACTTACCTACCAAATTTTTTGATATTCGGTCCATTAGTTTTTGAATTAGAGGTGACATATACATTGCACAGACAGACAGACATACAGACACACAGACAGACACACACGCAGACATCACGCTAAAAATAGATTTTTCGTATTCTAGAGGTCTCAAAACGTGTAGATCCGTCGAAAACTCGAGTTGCGATTTTCGGCATGATTCCAATACTTTCCCTATACATTACTAAGTATTGCAGGGAAAGTAAAAACGAATTACAGCGGCAGCACACGTCTCTGCCTAAACATTCAAGTAATTTTTTGTTTTGTTTTGTTATGTCCATTAAATTGAGTTGTAGCTGCACGAAAAAACAAGTAAAATCAAACTTTTGTTTTAAATTGCATAAATTTGGCAGTTTATTTTTAAATAATAATTTAAATATTTTTTATTAGAGAATGGAGTATTTTGAAATGTCGCCATATGTTGCGAAAAAAAAAAATCACGAAACTTTATTCTAACATATTGGAAAATGTTTTTATTCATTTTAAATGGAAAATAATTTAACAATAATTAAATTAATATATCCTAGATAATGTTCTAGAACAAGAGGACAGAAGGCCTTTAAAATTTTGAGAAAACTTCAGATTTTTTTTTTACTTTAACATCATTACGCTTCCTAGTATATTCTAAAATGATGGATAGTAACTACTTTATTGTACCTTTTGTTCTATCTGATATAATAAAAAAATTATAAAATATTTAGATACTTATTTTGGAACTGCAACCCCTTTTATTTTAAAGTACAGTTCAATAGAGCAAGATCCTTGTTTTGATATAATAATTGTTTTAACCCAGAATTTTTTTAAATTCTTTTAATCCAGAATTTTTTTAATTTCTTTAAACCTGATTTTTTTAAAATTGTTTTAACCCAGAACTTTTTTAATATTTTTGATGCAGAACTTTTTAAATTGTTTTAATCCAGAACTTTTTCATTGTTTTAATCCATAACTTTTTTCAAATTATTAAAATCCAGAACTTTTTTTAAATTATTAAAATTCAGAACTTTTTAAATTATTTTAATCCAGAACTTTCCTTTAATTGTTATAATCCAGAACTTTTTAAAATTGTTTTAACTCACAACTTTTTTAATTGTTTTAATCCAAAACTATTTTTTATGTAATAATTGTTTTAATCCAAAACTATTTTTTATGTGATAATTGTTTTAATCCAAATCTATTTTTTATGTAATAATTGTTTTAATCCAAAACAAATTATCTTGCGCATAATAAATAATGAAAATTAAAAAAAAATTACTATAATTAATATAGTTTAAAGTATATAAATATTAATATTCTATCTTTTTGAAAATGTTCTTAAAATCCAATATATAAGTCTTAAAAGATCTAAAAATTTCATGCATTTAACTTAGGTAGCTTATTAAACCAAAACCCGAAATTAGGCCATTTTTCGAACGTTTCTCACATTTAAAAAGTGCATCAACTGAAACATTTGGAATCTGGCTTCCTGTGAGTTCGGAGATCTGCATCGTATCAGAACAACAAACTACACTCTGCAGTCCCTCCCCTGGACATCATCTGAATCCCACGGGATGCTAGGCGGGGGAGTGCACCGGATTATCGATCACTTTAATGCCTCACTCTCTCCCGGATTGAGATTTGAAATATTAACAGATAGCAAGTGGAATGGAGTCATCTATCTAATAAGGAATGAATAATTATTCCGTGAAAGCCCGCATCATTTGGTTTCCAATTTCAAAACACGGATAAATCATTGCTCGACTAATAATGCTGTGAGTCGCAAGATACTGCTGTGCTCGACGGTTGCCTGACATTGCCTTTTATCCACTGCTATGGAGTTATTTCAGTAACTTTCCAACAAAAATATCTGGAGGGCTTTACTCGACTTTCTCAGGCGTTTATATTCCGAAATGTTTAAGACTGTACTGCGTTTATAACAATTTTAAAAAGTTCTGGATTTTAACAATTTAAAAAACGTTCTGGATTAAAACAATAAAATAAGTTCTGGATTAAAACAATTTTAAAAAGTTCTGGATTTTAGCATATTAAAAAAAGTTCTAGATTAAAACAATTTTAAAAAGTTCTGGATTAAAACAATTTAAAAAGTTCTGGATTAAAACAATTTAAAAAAGTTCTGGATTTTAGCATATTAAAAAAAGTTCTAGATTAAAACAATTTAAAAAAGTTCTGGATTAAAACAATTTAAAAAGTTCTGGATTAAAACAATTTTAAAAAGTTCTAGATTAAAACAATTTTAAAAAGTTCTGGATTAAAACAATTTAAAAAGTTCTGGATTAAAACAATTTAAAAAAGTTCTGGATTTTAGCATATTAAAAAAAGTTCTAGATTAAAACAATTTTAAAAAGTTCTGGATTAAAACAATTTAAAAAGTTCTGGATTAAAACAATTTAAAAAAGTTCTGGATTAAAACAATTTAAAAAGTTCTGGATTAAAACAATTTTAAAAAGTTCTAGATTAAAACAATTTTAAAAAGTTCTGGATTAAAACAATTTAAAAAGTTCTGGATTAAAACAATTTTAAAAAGTTCTAGATTAAAACAATTTTAAAAAGTTCTGGATTAAAACAATTAAAAAAGTTCTGGATTAAAACAAGTTAAAAAAGTTCTAGATTAAAACAATTTTAAAAAGTTCTAGATTAAAACAATTTTAAAAAGTTCTGGATTAAAACAATTTAAAAAGTTCTGGATTAAAACAATTTTAAAAAGTTCTAGATTAAAACAATTTTAAAAAGTTCTGGATTAAAACAATTTAAAAAGTTCTGGATTAAAACAATTTAAAAAAGTTCTAGATTAAAACAATTTTAAAAAGTTCTGGATTAAAACAATTTAAAAATGTTTTGGATTAAAACAATTTAAAAAAGTTCTGGATTTTAGCATATTAAAAAAAGTTCTAGATTAAAACAATTTTAAAAAGTTCTGGATTAAAACATTTTAAAAAGTTCTAGATTAAAACAATTTTAAAAAGTTCTGGATTAAAACATTTTAAAAAGTTCTGGATTAAAACAATTTCAAAAAGTTCTAGATTAAGACAATTTTAAAAAGTTCTGGATTAAAACAATTTGGATTAAAACAATTTTAAAAAGTTCTGGATTAAAACAATTTAAAAAAGTTCTGGATTAAAACAATTTTAAAAAGTTCTGGATTAAAACAATTTAAAAAGTTCTGGATTAAAACAATTTTAAAAAGTTCTGGATTAAAACAATTTTAAAAGTTCCTGATTAAAATAATTTAAAAAATTCTGGATTAAAACAATTTAAAAAGGTTTTGGATTTTACATCAGAACAAGGATCTTTTTATCACAATTATTACATCAAAACAAGGATCTTTTTATTACAATTTAAATATATATATTTTTATCAGCATGCATTTGCTAGTTATTTATCAAAAAACTTTCTTAAAAGTTCTAAAAAAATTTTTAGATAGCACCAGGCATGTCAGACCGATGAATTTGATACAATCGGTTGATTTGTGTTAATATAGAGGAGACAGAGGATGAAAGAGGCACTATCATTTATGTCTTAAATTAAACTATTATAATATTCACTTAAGACTCAAAAGATAGTTGTTGCAACTATGCACACAGAGACAAGCATCTTCCTGAAAATCTTCAACATACGTTTAAATGTTCTTAAAGCGAGCTTTTTCATCAAAATCTTTTCCTGAAAATAATTTCGGAAAAACTATACTTTTGAGAAATTAATAAGAACACATCACGCCTCTATGAATGTATAATAATACTATATTTTTCAACACGATAAAAGTTCTGAATATATCAAAACACATTTCAAATTTAAGCATAAAAATGGCGCATATTTTACAGTTCAGCTATTATAGAAATTGAGATATGTGAAGCAATATTTCATTTCCGGTCACTGTTCGTTGCCATTTTTAAGCGTTTTCAAGCAAATCAATAAATTACCGTTCAATTCTTTATTTACTTAAAGAATTATACCGTTCAATTATTTTTCAATTCTTTGATTTGATAAATTGACAATAATCGATTTCAGTATTTAAAATTTAATTTGGTTACCATCATTATCATACTTGAATCAAATGCTATAAATAAATTCACTGATAATATATAAACAAATAATTGTCTGCGATAACTATAAATTAATATATCTCAAAAACGGCTGAGTAGTTAAACGGCTGATAAAGTTTATTAAGAAAATTTAGAATATTTTTTTTTCTGTGCAAGATGGCATGAAAATGAATTTTGAGTATTTCATATTTTACGTATTATAGCAGAAATAATGTTGGAACCAGAATTCGGCGATTTATCGTACAAAAGCTCAACAGTTCAGATTTTCCCCTGTTATTTAGAAGCCAAGTCCCACGTGTATGCAATGTTTCAAGTGTTTACTTTCAGTAGTTTGGGCTGTGGAAGTCCTCATTAGTCAGTCAATAAAATCTTACTCAGCTGTTTTAAACATGAAAAAAAATCCGCAATTTATAAAATTTGTTGCATAAAATTCCATGATTTTAGATATTTCCTATTATCTTGGGGTTCAAGTCCCACGTGTATGCAAAATTTCAAATTTCAACCTTCAGTAGTTTAGACGGTAGAAGTGTGCTTTAGTCAGTCAGCGATGTCTCACTTAGCTGTTTTACACAGATAAAAAATCTTCGATTTTTAAAATATTTTTTTGATAAAATCCACGATTTTAGATTTTCCCCCCCATTAACTAGAGGCCTAGTCTCTTGTGTATGGAACGTATCAAGCCTTAGTCAGTCCATCTCACTCAGATGTATGTATATTATTCGTTTAAATGTAATTTAGTTTGAGATCGAACTTCCAAACAATATGATGGGATATTAGTTTATCGTTTCGTACAATACATGTATACTGTGGTGGGGTTAATGGGATGACAGAAGTTCGCTTGAATGGGTGCAACCTATAGAGCATTTTTACGACACAAAACAACAAGTACCAGAGTGCGGTAATAAAGTTGAAACGCGTCAAGGACTCAGTCTGGCGGTCTCCAGTGGTTGACGTATAACTTCCTCCTCATCGATCCAGACCGTTTGACATACCCAAAAGTCTAAGATACCTGTTTGAACGGTCGGAACAGTGCCTCTCAATTTAGACCTGAACCCAGTGGGTGCGGCATTCACAGAGGTCTTACCCTGCTCCCCCTATCACCAACCTTTCAGAAGGACTTACGGACCCACATGTTTAACGTGCCCGTACTCCGCGTGAATGCGGGACAGTTTGGGTAGAGGCGGGAATCGAACTCGGGTCGACTGAGTGCAATCCCCGCGCGTTAACCACTGGGCTGACTCAAGAGGACTTTGCGTTTTAATAATAAATTGATTATAAAACATACCATTTGCCTCCAGGTTAGATTAACACTTAATGAATAAGAATTTTATAAAATTGTAAAATGGAAATTGAAGTTAAAAGAATGCTCTTTTAATAAATAACTAAGTTGCTAAAAACAGTGTTATCATTTAAGTAGTGTTGTTGTTGTTGAGACCCAGACCGTTCGACCTACCAGAAAGGTGTAAGGTAACTGTTTGGACGGCCGAGAAGTGCCACCTAATTTAGACCGGAACCCAGTGGGGCAGCCATCCACAGGGACCGTACCCTCCTTCCCCTATGACCAACCTCTCGGAAGGACTTACGGACCCACATGTTTAACGTGATCGTACTCCGCATGAACACGGCGGCTGTTGTGGCAGCGTGCAAATCCAGTGCGCAAACCACCGGGCTACCGCGCCCGAAATGTGCCAACAGCACGCGGTGTTCCCAGGTGGTCACCCACCCAAGTACTAACCGCACCTGATGCTGCGTGACTTCGGTGATCTAACGAGAACCGGTGTTTTCAGCACGGTACGGCCGTTGTCCCTCATTTAAGTAGTGTGTATTTTAATGTTATCTTTTAGAACGTATGCTTTCTATAGGTGGATGCCGGACTGCAGAAAAAAGTGGGTTATATGGTCGGTTCACAACGGCAATTATTATTATCACTATACTTAACAAGAAAGATCAATCATGCATAAGCATTGATTATGAAACACTTTCCAACTGAAATACAATTTCATTTAAAAATTTCTAAAATGTGATACATTCAGTGGTGATATCTTTTACATTATCACAGTGCTACAGTAATTTATTATACGTAAATATTTAAAACTGTATCGAAATATAAATCATCTGATTCTCTATGCAAAATCAATGAACATTTCATTCATATAACTTTTATTCCAAACTCCAGAGCAAAATAATTTTGTGTGAAAAAAATTCAGCAATTCTTATGTAACTCACCTTACAATCGCTTGAGATATTTGCATTCTGCATAAGTTAAAATTAGGCTTCGTTGAGGAAATAATAAAAGTTTAGGGATCATTTAAAATCACAACTATTGTAATTGAATAGGCACGGAATTTAGATACACAGATAATACACAGATACACAGAAAATAGATGTGTGTGTGTGTATGTATTCAAAGTATTGGAATCGTGCCGAATATCGGAACTCGAATTTTCGAAGGATCTATACGTTTTGGGACTTCTAGAACACGAAAAAACTATTTTTAGGAAGACGTCTGTGTGTGTAAGAGTGTATCTGTGTATGTTTCTGTGAGGATATTACATCCACTCTATTGAAAAACTAATATACCAAATTTAACAAAATTTGGTATATAAATCATTTGTAGGTTATTCTAGTACGATTCGGGAAAAAGGAACGGGCTATTGTTGCGAAATGGCCCGCAAAAATCGTTAAATATAAAAATAAAAGACTACGTGTGCTCAATTATATCAATTAAATTCCTATTTTATACGTGATTTTTGACAACAAAAAGAATAAGACTAACCCCATTACTCTAGGACTAGCCGTTCTTGAGATATTCTAGTTTTTTCGCGTTTTCGCTACGCCACCTTTGGCAATAAGTCCAGCTATCAAATGAGAACCAAATTTAAGTTTAATGTGCAAATTCAATGTCATTTAAAATACTTATGGCTGTTATTTTGTGCAGATAAACTCAAATTTATATTGAAGAAATAAAGAAAACGTGAATATGAGTCTGCAGGGTAAGACATGTGCTGCCCACATCAGAATTTTTAACAATATTACAACAATGATTTATAGAAGTGAACGGGGATTATTTGCAGGCCATTTCGGAAAAAATGTATGATCTATATTTAAAGATCCACCAAATTTTTGTAAAATAAAATGTTCAACAAATTTAGGCTGTGTAACAAATTTTAACTCTCTAGGACGTAGGAAAGTGCATTAAAAATGCCATTAAATAAGTATATTATGAAGAGTTATATAAAATTAAAAATAATTTATTTTAAAATGTGTAGCCTCTCTCATATACAAAATGATCAAAGTCTTGGAAAGATATTTATTATACAATATATCTCTGTTTTCTTTCTGGAGGATATCCCAAAAGTCAGAATTTAATTGAATTTGTTTTTTTCCCTATATTAAATAACTTTTTAATTAAAAAACTACTTAATATATTTTACTGAAATTTTTTTTATATATTTTATGGGATAATGTGAATATTTCCTAAAAATTTCGAAGCAATTTGTGAATTTTAAATTTGCTTAAAAAATGTTTGAAAAGTTAGGTCCCATAAGGTTCAATGTATTTCATTTATTCATCCCGGGTTCAATAAAAAACTAATTGGGTGATATTATTTATTTATATTCCCATAGGTCCCACAGACCGTCTGAACAACATACTAAAATTTCATTTTGATAAAGTCATTTTTACGGCAGTTATCGAGCTAACGGACAGACAGACAGACAGACAGAGTGAACAAAGTCATAAACACTTTTCAACTTTGTTGCAAAGTGTTAATAAAATGGAAAATATCTCACGTTTCTCTCACTATAGTTAGACTTTCGGATTGAGGCGAATTTTCACTTTCTGAGGATCTCTGATTACGAATTTACGAATTAACACTTTTTATGAGTGATATCTATGCATCTGTCTGTCTGTAAGACAACTCACGAATATATGAAACTAATCACATGAAATTAGACGCATTTATTAACGTAGGAAGCTTATTAATTTTCAAGATGTTCTGTGTCCAGGAGGAGGTCCTCAAAGTTTCTAACATTATTTTCGAAAATTGAAAAAAACGAGAAATAATGATGTCCATTTTTACTTTCCTTATATACAATAGTCTATAAGGAAAGTATTGTGACGAGGTCGAAAATTCGAATTCGAGTTTTCGACGGGAGAGCACGTTTCAAGCATCCCTGATCACGAATCGAACATTTTTGAAGTGATGTGTGTGTGTGTGCGTGTGTGCGTGTGTGCGTGCGTGCGTGTGTGTGCGTATGTATGTGGAGACGATATCTCCCGAACGAATGGAGTGATTCGAATGAAATTTGGTACAAAAATCACAATCCGTGAATACTAGAAGCCAATTGTTTTAAAACATAATCGAATGTTCAGAACCCCCCTAAATTTTCGAGTGAAATTTTTAAAAAATCATCAAAAAATCAAAACCTTTAATAAAGTTACGGAAACAGACATTTCTTATGTAATTTTTCCTTAGAAAACGATTGCCATAAACTTTAAAACGCTAGCACGAACTGTTCTCGAGATATTGCACATTTTTAAAATAAATTTTTCAAAATATCCCATAAATTAATAAAAAATATTAACTATTATGAAACATGTTCACTTTTCATATGTAATATTATGCGATAAATGTGGTGACATCATTCTCGTGGATGTAACTCGTTCCATTCACGAGAAAAGATACTTTGAGTAATAATTTTGTATTTGAACGCCAATAGTCATTTATCTGCTGTAAGAATAACTTATTTCTCCATCCATAACGCTTGGTGATATTTTGGCGACGAATTTGGCGGAATGTCGCCAACTTGGCGACTGTTTTAAATGTTGCCAAATTAATGAAAATCTCGCCAAATGGATAAAAATGACACTAAGTCAATAAAAATGACGACTAATTGAAGAAAATTTAATATCTTGGAAAGAATATAAGTATCTACTATAAGAATAACATTTTTACTTTCCCTGCAATACATGGTAATGTATAGGGAAAGTATTGGAATCATGTCGAAAATCGCAACTCGAGTTTTCGATGGATCTACACGTTTCGAGACCTCTAGAATACGAAAAAGCTATTTTTAGCGTGACATCTCTGTGTGTGTCTGTCTGTCTGTGCAGATTTTGTATCCACTCTAACTAAAAAACTAATTGACCGAATTTCATAAAATTTGGTAGGTAAGTCACTTGTGCACGAATCTGGTGCTGATTAGTTTTGGGTATGACTCGGGTTAAAAGAACCCGTCTCTTTTTTGCGAAATGGCCCGTTAAAGCTTGTATCCACTCTAACTGAAAAACTAATGGACCGAATTTCACAAAATTTGGTAGATAAGTCGCTTGTAGGCCACCCTGGTGCTGATTAGATTTTGGTAGAATTCGGAAAAAAACAATCTGCCTTTTTTTGCAAAATGGCCCGCAAAAATCGTCAAAATCTAAACTAAGGAACTAGGTACACTCAAATATATTCATTAAATGCTCGTTTAATACGTAATTTTTAAGGACGAAAAGAATAAGACCAACCCCATTACATTAGGACTAGCCGTTCTCGAGATATTTTTGTTTTTCGTATTTTTCCTACACCATTTTTGAAAATAAGTCCAAATTTCAAATGAGAACGAAAATTGAATTAAAAGTGAATTAAATTTAATTAAATAAATAGAAGGTGAATATAAGTCTGCAGGGAAAGTCATGTGCTGCCCACATCAGATTTTTTTTGTGTAAACGATATTTTATTTGCAATTTTTTTATTTATAATCAGATGGTATTTATCGAATATTAACTGCCTTTCACGATGTATGGTACTTTTCTACAAAACTAAAAAAATTATAAATCATTAAATAGTTTGGCTATTATCCGATGAGTGAATGCTTTGTAAGCACTTTTAACTTCTAATGAATGGACCCTCATTGTTCAGTTATCGAGAACTATTCTCGAGATATTGCAAAATTTTCTTTTACGTCCTATTTCTCAAAAAGCGTCCTATTTCAGAAGCGTCCTATTTCGCAAAAAATATCAAGCAATTTCCATAAAATTGGGTTGTTTTATTTTAATCAGTGTTAAAAAAAGTCTATTTATTTTTAGCCAGATCCGATCATAAGAAAGCTCTAATTTTGGTTCTTACCACCGGAATATCTAGATGTATCTATACCGAAAATCATGTGATGGTGTCAGACCTATCAGATTGTTTTCTAGATAGTTTGACTCATGTGGACGCATGCACTATCAAACATGCCAAGATATCTTATCTTTTTATCTGTAAGTAATGTTCTGCTATGAGAAGAATTCACTGTGGACAAATGCCCTAATGTCTGTAGAGACAAAACGCAGTTATTTGTGACCCAAAGTTCCCTAAAGATAAGATTCTGTTGCAAGTGCAAGAAAACTTGTTCGGGGATGAAAATAACCGATTCACCGGTTTGTTATTTACTGTATACATGAGACGAGAGACAAAATAGTGATAAATAGAAACGATATGAGTTTAACGTCCACCACTATTTTCCATTGTGTTTATTAAGCAAGACGTGAAAATCGCAACAATTGTTTTACTTTCCCTACAATACAGTATGTACAGAAAAAGTATTGTGATGGTCTTAAAGCTCTACTGCTGAGATTTGGACAAACTGATACTCACTGAGCATCCACGAATGCAAATCAGCCTTTCTTTTTAATGATGTGTGTATCTCTCTGCAAGCACAATATTTCTGTGACAAATTGAGCATATTGAATGACATTTCTTATGATTATTTCAATCGATAAACGACAGAGGCTTGTTGATTGCCGGTGACCTACAGATATGCCCTCAGTGTTCACATTTATTTCAGAAAGTAAAAAAAAGCGTAATAACATAAATGATACAAAAATTGATACTTTATATGTTTTAATTTAAAAGTGGATAACATCATTCACAGAACGTTAATATGAACCATTTTTGAGATACAGTTATAATTATCCGTGCTATGAATTTTAAATAGAAAAGCCATAAAAATATTGAAAGTTCGATATTATCAAACGCATTGTAAATAATTTTAATCAGAAATAAATTAACACTATACTGTATTAGTCTATGTTTTTCTCTCTGTCTATCTGTAATACCTGGCGAAATATTAGATGTACACTTGGTGTGGCCTTGATGATAAATTTAACGTATAATTTGAAATATGTTGTTACATTCTAAAAAATCTGATGTGGGCAACACATGACTTTCCTTATATCATGCAATGAATTTACTACTTTTACAGCGAAAAAATAGCTTATTCTTATAGTAGATACTTATATTATTTTCAAGATATTGAATGTTCGTCAATTAGTCGACATTTTCATTGATTTAGAGTCATTTTTAACCATTTGGAGAGATTTTAGTTAATTTGGCGACATTTAAAAAGTCGCCAAGTTGGCGACATCCCGCGAAATTCTTTGCCGAAATCTCGCCAAGCATTATGGAGCAGAAATAAATTATTCTTACAGCAGATAAATGACTATTGGCGTTCAAATACAAAAGTATTACTCAAAGTATCTTTTTTCATAAATGGAATGAACTAGATCCACGAGAATGATGTCACAAATTTATCGCATGGTATTACACATGAAAAGTGAACATGTTTCTCAATAGAAAATATTTTTTTTTATTTTATATGATTTTTTGATAATTTTTTGAAAAATATGCAATATCTCAAGAACGGTTCATGTTAGCGTTCTAAAATTTATGTCAATCGTTCTAATGAAAAGTTACATAAGAAATGTCTATTTGCGTAACTTTATTCGAGGTTTTGATTTTTTGACGATTTTTTCAAAATTTACTCGAAAATTTAGGGGGGGTTCTGAACATTCGATTGCGTATAAAAACTATAGGTTTCCAGTGTTTATGGATTGTAATTTTTGTACCAAATTTCATTCGAATCGGTCCATTCGTTCGTCAGTTATCGTTTCCACAAACTCACTGACACACACACACACACACACACACAGATATCACTTCAACAATGTTCGATTCGTGATTAGAGATGCTTGAAACGTGCTCTCCCGTCGAAAACTCGAATTCGAATTTTTGAGCCTCGTCACAATAGTTTTCTTATACATTATGTATATAAGGAAAGTAAAAATGACACTATATTAACGAAAATATCTCGAAATTGATAAAAATTCAATATCTATTTAAAAAAATGAAGTTCAATTTTTTTAAAATCCTTATCACCTTGGGGGAATTAATATTTTAGATTTAAAATTGAGTGAGTTTCACTATGTGTGAGATAGGTGCGTTTTATTAGATAGTTTAATGCTTTGTAAATTAATTGTGTCTTATAAGGGGAGGTATAGTAAGTAAAGTATGATTTGATAGGAAGTCAAATAAGAATGAGTAATGTTGATTAGGAGAGGTGCCTAGTTTGCAAGTGTTCAAAGATAGCAGGAATGCAAGTGCTGCATTCGTGTGGATTGGAGGTAAACTTTCACAATTTTGTGCATCCCGTCATATGGCTGTCCTTTGTAGTTGTTACATATTTATCAGTAGCCATTCTTAAGAGATATTAAACATTTATTTTTCTACAAAGAGCGTGATATCTCTGGAAGAAAACCGAGCGAATTCTATGAAAACGTGTATGCTTATTTTGACCTTTTGATATTTGGTGATCTCTTCCACCTATAATTTCCCAATTAGTTAGTCCGCAACTTTCTCTGGGGCCCCCTTTTATAAACTCTGCGCCTGCGCATTGAGGACAATTTCTTTTTGCCCTAATTATCGAAAGCAGTAAATATTCTTATACTTTTATGATCGTTCGTTCGAATTCCAAGTTTTTTTTTATCTTATAGCATTTCCAAACAAATTTTTTTAAGAATGACTAAAAAATACTTTTTTTTTTTGTAATTACTGGATCTATAATTTTCTATAATTCTTCGGCAAGTATCTCACTCATAAGTTTAAACCTCCAGTCAGACACTGTACTTTAGAAAAAATCCATTTTCGAAAACATCCATTTCGGTTGAAAAAAGCCATTTTCTAAAAAACTTTTAACGAGTGCGGAATAAATTGTGGGTCAATACAAGAAGTGTGCAAAATTTTAATTTTTCAATAAATATCTTCTGTCTTACAAAGAACTCAAAGTTTCAGAAAAATCATCAAAATTACGTCGATTTTCAATGGAATGTTTTTATGGAAACTTTATGTACTTTTATAACGAGTAATCACGAAAAAATTATTTTAATATATTAATACCTTCTATTATTTCATTTCTCTATATTTGTAAAGAAAAGGAAACAAAAAGAAAATCTAAGAACTTTTTACTTACTTTTATCTCGACATTTCTGTTGCAAAATTAATCAGTATAAACTGTTAATGTAAGGTTTTCTAACTATATTTTCGATTTTTCTTGCAATGTCTCCTATGGTATATGCATTCAATTTGCGTATGCTCATAGAGTTCCACACAACCCATAACCAACAAAATTTCTTATTATTGAGAGCAACATTTTTTGTGATAATATAATAAAATGTCTTGATTTCTGAGTTATAAATAACTGTGCATAAATTTTTTTTAGATATAAAGCTTTTCAGATTTTCCTACTGTCTCTTTTTAATTCATTGTAATGTATTACATTTATTGTACATTCTCATACGATCGTTCATTAGGATTCCATGTTTTCCAGCAAGTTTTTTTTTAACTTATAACATTTCTAAATGAATGTTTTTAGGAAACAGTAAAAAGTCATTTTTTATAATTACTGCATTTATTATTTTCTATAATTCTTCTGAAAGTATCTCACTTAGTGAACTTTTCCCCATAAATCCTTGCTGCATCCTTTAAGTAAGGATGACATTTAATCCAAAACCAGGTAAGCGTATAACCTTTTAAATTATGTTCCATTAATATTTTTAAAACAGAAGATGGTTTTGAACTAACATTGGTAAACCATAAAATCTTGTTTGCAGTTGTTTGTTTGAGAGCCTTGTTTAATGTCCCTGGGTCACGTTTTGCAAGGTCAGGGCAGAATGAGCTAGCATCTCAAGAAACTTCTGCTAGTTCTTGTGTGAGGTCTAAATAACGTTTCAGTTCCCTCAGTTCCATTATAATTTGTTATTTATGCTAACCATCCTAACTTGTTCAGTTATTTAGACGAATCAACGGTCTAATCAGCATTTTGTGCGTTCCTACTTTCATAGTAGGATAAGTTTCGGGAAGAAGGTGATAAAAAGGATTGGAGTTCGAGTGCGAGTTCTAGTAATTTCACGAGAATCTGGTGGGGTCGTGTTTCAAGAGAGTTGGCTTAGATTGAATGCTTTTTGGTCTAGCGTGAGTTCGTGAGCTGATCGTGATTAAGTATGTTATCGTGAAGGATCCAGTGGTAAGAATAATAGTTTTGAGGACTCGTATCCTGTTTAAGTGTGAGTACCAGCCTAGTTAAGGGTAGTATAAGGTGTAATTTAGTCTGGACTTGTACAATAAGCTTTCTTGTCTAGATCGGCCATTGCTTTAAACAGCTAGATGCTGTCCTTATATGAAGTTCATAATAAAGATCAGTTTGATTCTATCCATTGCATTCCTGTATTATTGTCCTGTATTATTGCCTTTGGTATTTGGACCGAAAGATCGAAATACCAAAGTTTGAGTTAAGTTACGATTGACATATTAAGGGAAAATGTCTCTAAAAAGGAATATAAGGAGGAAACGGAGACATCCACACTTTACACTTGCTTAAAATGTCTAAACTAATCCACGATAGTTCATAATTGAGTAATCAGAAATGATCTATAGGAATATATTTATTTGTGAATTGTTCATTTGAGGACCTTGATGTAATTTTGAGCCAAATCTTACCTCGTCTATATTTTGGAAAATGTGTCAAAGTAATAGTCATTTAAATAGACAAGACAAGTTATCCACTCAAGAGTTTTGCGAAGCCTCATTTTTAAGTGACCAATGACACCATTTTTACGCTAGTATGTATAAGAGATGGCACACCAATTACAAAATATTCCATTAAGTTATTAGGCACCTGAGTTGTCGGGGAATATGCAATGCGATCAGCTATATCTAGTCGTAAATCATATTTTGGAGATAGATGCCCAACCTATTCTGAACCTGACTCCTTTTTGACAATTTTCATACCAGAATTAATTTTTTTTTTCAAATTTTACAAGAAAAAATTTGAAGAAAACGGTATCTTTGGTCCAAATGATTACACCTTTTACGTATTACCCTTCACTTTAAAGAGCTTGAAAAAATATTTCGATTGACACTATACTTGACAATGTACCCCCTCCACCCCGGGGCGATAACTCCCCTCCTCCCCATTTCAAGGGAGGCTAATGACGTCACGAACGAAAAGGAATTGTATCGTCGCTATTTTTCACAACAATGATTGATAATATAAAGTTCCGTGATCATTGAGCCATATATAAACACTTGTGTGCATGATTATGTCAAATATTGTCCTATAATTCCATGTTAAAAAATACAAAATTTCGTATAACAAAGTTTTGGCTCGCATTAAAAAATATTCTATCTAGCACTAGATTTTTACTTTCCTTATATACATATTGTATAAGGAAAGTATTGTGACGGGGTCGAAAATTCGAATTCGAGTTTTCCACGGGAGAGCACGTTTCAAGCATTTCTGATCACGAATCAAACATTTTTGAAGTGATGTCTGTGTATGTGTGTGTGTGTGTGTGTGTGTGTGTGTGTGTGTGTGTGTGAAAGTATGTGTGTGTGTGTGTGTGTCAGTGAGTCTGTGGAGACGATAACTGACGAACGAATGGACCGATTCGAACCAAATTTGGTACAAAAATCACAATCCGTAAACACTGGAAGCCTATTGCTTTTATACGTAATCGAATGTTCAGAACCCCCTAAATTTTCGAATGAAGTTTTGAAAAAATCGTCAAAAAATCAAAACCGCTAATAAAGTTACGCAAATAGACATTTCTTATGTAATTTTTCATTAGAAAACGATTGTCATAAATTTTAGAACGCTAACATGAACCGTTCTCGAGATATTGTGCATTTTTCAAAAAAATTATGAAAAAGTCACATAAAAAAAAAAAATTCCTATTGAGAAACATGTTCAATTTTCATATGTAATACCATGCGATAAATTGAGTGACATTCTCGAGGATCTAGCTCGTTCCATTCATGAAAAAATATACTTTGAATAATACTTTTGTATTTGAACGCCAATAGTCATTTATCTGCTGTAAGAATAACTTTTTTCTTAGTGCATAACGCTTGGCGAGTTTTTGGCGACGAATTTGGCGGAATGTCGCTAACTTAGCGACTTTTTGAAATGTTGCCAAATTAACGAAAATCTCGCCAAATGGATAAAAATGACGCTAAATCAATGAAAATGATGACTAATTATCGAAAATTCAATATCATGGAAAGAATATTAGTATCTACTATAAGAAAAACCTATTTTTTTACTGTAAATGTAGTAAGTTCATTACATTATATAAGGAAAGTCATGTGTTGCCCACATCAGATTTTTTGATAACAAAACCGGATAAAAAAATTTCGTGAAAATCCATTGATATTTGTGGCTGCTATCGTGTACACAAAACATCGACCGCAGACAGACAGACAGACAGATGGACATCACTCCAAATGTCTTAAAACATGCATTGGCATCAAAAGCTCGAAATCTAAAATTTTAGGGAAAACAATATTTTCTCTGCTACGTATGAGAATGTAAAAATAATGTCTTTCCATATAAGGCAAAAATGCCGAGTTGATCTTACATGTTTTGTAAAATTTTTGGATAAATGGTATTCTAAATGTCGCAAGACACTTTTGCTGCTAGAAAGAAGCCATGATAACATCAATATATTGATAATTATAAATAATTGTCGAGACAAAACCTAATGTCGGTTAGAAACCTGAATTTTTAAGATTTGTTCACTTTTTATACGAAAGTACAGAATTTTGAAAATATAAAAAATGCTGTTATTGTAAAAAACAAAGTTTCCACTAAACCTGGAATTAATTTGTTCAAACATATTTATTTTCTTTTATTTATATAATTTTGATGCTTTTAATTTTTTTTCGAAAACTTTAAGGATTTGCCAAAACAAAAAATATTAATTGAATAAATTAAAATTATTCACACTTCTTATGAGCGCTGACTCACAATGGCCGCTAAAAATTTATCAGAAATTCGATTTCTTTTTTACCCACTCTATACTGTGCGTGATTTTGTGACATTTTAGGTTTATAATGTTAATACAGAACAGTTTCATTTCTATCATACCTATGTTAACATCATATCCGGATCTGTTTCTTGCTTAAAATTTGTTACATTCGTCTAGTTTCCTAATCTACCTCTGATCGAGTTGTTAACACTTAAGCTAATGTACTGTGTGCAACGTTTAGCAGTTAGCATGCTTAGGGGTTTGAAAACCAATTTAAGCCGTATATCAATTCCATCCCATCCAATCTGACAGTCTCAAATTTAGCCGTTTATACCGAAATCTCTAGAGCACGGCAGGTGAACCATTTCTATGTAAAGATCCTGTTTGTTCTAAACACATCCATTTTTTCTCAATGCCTATACTTTAAACATCTGCCTTTCTGTTTACAAATACTAGCTTCTGCCTTAGGTATGTTGTGGCAACATTCGAACGTTTTGCCGCTGGAATGCCGAGTCGTAATTATGTTCGATCATTGGCCATTGTGTGTACGGAGGTGCATAAATCTCTGGAATCTTTTGTTTGTCCGCAGTGCTCTTTGGGGACTGCGAGGGAAAGAAAGACGCTAAGTGGAATATTTGTCTGTCATTGCATTTTTTTTAAGGTCCTTTGTTTTTGATCTATAAAAAGTCTCAAGGACGTGTCAGCCTGAAATCGAAAGAGACACTTGGTTCGAGTATAAAAATCATCAAACTCTGTAGAGAAGCAATACTTCATCTTTTGTAATGATTCCTTACTAAAAAGCTTGAATTTGAAAAATCTGATGTGGGCAGCACACGACTTTCCCTGCAGACTTATATCCACGTTATCTTTATTTTAATTAAATTTAATTCACTTTTAATTCAATTTTCGCTCTTATATAGTAACTGGACTCATTTTCAAAGGTGGCGCGGAGAAAATACGAAAAAAATATAATATCTCGAGAACGGCTAGTCTTGGTGTAATGGGGTTGGTCTTATTCTTTTCAACGTTAAAAATTAAGTATAAAACAAGCATTTAATGGATATATTGAAACATACGTAGTTTTTTTAGATGTTGACGATTTTTGCGGGCCATTTTGCAAAAAAAGACAGGTTATTTTTTTCCGAATCGTACCAAAATCTAATCAGCACCAGAGTAACCCACAAAAGACTTATCTACCGAATTTTGTGAAATTCGGTCCATTAGTTTTTCTGTTAGAGTGGATACAGGCTTTTGCGGGCCATTTCGCAAAAAAAGGCGGGTTCTTTTGTCCCGAATCGTACCTAAAACTAATCAGCACCAGATTCCCCCACAAGTGATTACCTGCCAAATTTTATGAAATTCGGTCAATTAGATTTTTAGCTAGAGTGGATACAAAATCTGCACAGACACACACATACAGACGTCACGCTAAAAATGGTTTTTTCGTATTCTAGAGATCTTGAAACGTATAGATCCGTCGAAAACTCAAGTTGTGATTTTCGGCATGATTCCAATACTTTCCTTATACATTACCTTGTATCGCAGGGAAAGCAAAAATCTGATGTGGGCAGCACATGACTTTCCCTGCAGACTTATATCCACGTTCTCCTTATTTTAATTAAATTTATTTCACTTTTAATTCAATTTTCGTTTTCATTCGGTAACCGGACTTATTTTCAAAGGTGGCGTAGAGAAAATATGAAAAACTAAAATATCTCGAGAACGGCTAGTCCTAGTGTAAGGGTTGGTCTTATTCCTTTCTTCGCTAAAAATTACGTATTAAACAAGCATTTAATTTATATATTTGAGCATACGTAGTTCTTTAGTTTAGATTTTGACGATTTTTGCGGGCCATTTTGCAAAAAAAAGGCAGGTTATTTTTTTTCGAAGCATACCTAAATCTAATCAGCACCAGGGTGACCCACAAATGACTCATCTGCTGAATTTTGTGAAATTCGGTCCATTAGTTTTTCAGTTAGAGTGGATACAACCTTTTGCGGGCCATTTCGCAAAAATAGGCGTGTTCTTTTATCCCGAATCGTACCCAAAACTAATCAGCACCAGACTCGCCCATAAGCGATTTACCTACTAAATTTTGTGAATTTCGGCCCATTAGTTTTTTAATTAGAGTGGATACAAAATCTGCACAGACAGACAGGCAGACGGACACACACACAGACGTCACGCTAAAAATGGTTTTTTCGTATTCAAGAGGTCTTGAAACGTTTAGATCCGTCGAAAACTCGAGTTGCGATTTTCGACATGATTCCAATACTTTCCCTATACATTATCATGTATTGCAGGGAAAGTAAAAATAGGAAATGAGCACAATAGCTTTAAAAGAGGTAAAATATTTTAAATAACATCTTTACAAATTTAATACATATTTGCATATTTAATATTTTTACTTTTCTCATACTGTGCAATAGAGAAAGTATTGTTTTCTCGAAAATTTTTGAATTCGAGATTTTTATGTCAATATATATTTTAAGACATCCTAACAGGGTTTGGCTATTTTTGGAGTGATGTTCGTCTGTCTGTGATCGATTTTTTTTGGACACGATAGCGGCCACACATAATAACGGATTTTCACGAAACTGTATATTCGACTTTATTCTAAAAAAATCTAGAATAAGATAGAATTTTTTTATTTTAATTCGAGTGAAAACTTTTTAATAAACTTTTTTTTCGAGTGAATATTTTTTTAACATGGCAACATAGAACAGAATTTGGAATAATCATGCATAAAAGGATTTATTTATCGATCAATGGTCATGACACTTAATAGTTTCAATCATTGTAGGAAAAAACAGTCGCGATACAATTTTTTGTTCGTGACGTCATTAGTCCCCTCGTGGGGTAAGTTACCCTCCCACTCGGGAGTATATTGCCAAGTATTGTATAAATCGAAAGATTTTTTTTTTCAAACCTTTTGAAGTGAAGGGTAACATGATATAATCATTTGGTCTCATGATACCGATATTTCAAGATTTTTCTAATAGAATTTGAGAAGAAAAATCTACTAAAAATGGATTCTGGTATGAGAAACTCGAGTTGAGCTGCACTCCAGTTAATTTTTTTAACAAATTAAAAGAAATTTGATACCAAATATTTTATCGAACTTTCAGTCTATTATGATGTATTTAAAAAATTAAAACATTGAACCCGTTGTTTAGATGCTTTCCTTGAAACTTAATGCGCGTTTATCCCAAAACACGGTTTTCTGTTCTTTAGCGCGTGATATGTCTTGAACACATTAATAAATTCTTTTAAAACTTGAGTTGAAAAATTGTATAAAGGTGCTTTAATTGAATTATAATCATTGCTTTAGCTAATAAAATAAAAAATTTGCTGGTTATATTGTTGAAAAAGTTAAAAGCGAATATTTGTTCTTAATTATCTTATAAAAGCACTACAATAAAAATATCAAAAATTCCATAGTTCAAGAACTAAACACCGATGCGATTTTGGTGTGGATGTATTCATTATTTGAATTTAACCATGCCAAATTATCTTGCGCGTAATAAAACACAGAGGTTTTAAAAATAAAAGGGCGTTACTTTAATTAATAAATTTTGAAGTGTATGAATATTGACATTTTATAGTTTTGAAAATCTTTCTGCGATCCAATATATAGGTCTTTGTAGGTCTACAAATTTTATTTAATCTGAAGTAACTGATTTATAAAACAAATTCCAAACTTAGGTCACATTTCGAACTTTTCTTCCGCACTTTCCCGGGCACTAGGAATATCTCAAACGCAGAAATTACTGATATTTTTAACCTTATTTATTACCTTATTTAAATGCATTCATACATTAGTAATATTTTTAATTTGGTTAACTATGAGAATATTCCCCATGTTTACTATGGATACATCTATTTTGGATGCGTATACATGTTTTCGAAAGCAATTTACGTATTTTTATCTCGTTCAATTTTCCAATTTACATCCATAAAAATTGAATTGGAACTTTTTAAAGTACAGCCTTGATCGAATGTATTAAGCATCCTAATTTTTCTACTTTAACTGCGGGTGTGTTACTTGAAATCAACTCATTTGTTTATGACTGCATACGTAGTAGGAAGTTGAAATGAAAATGTAAACATCGTTTAAATTGACAACCAATAAAACATTTCAGGACGCTAACTGTAAATTCCAGGTTTTTGTGAAAGCAGTCGGTTGCATTCGTTGTTCGGGTTTGTACACGTGCACGCGATTGTTGCTTATCTCACCTAAATTTGAGGTCTTGTCTGTATAAAATGCCGAAAACTGAGGAGCTTAGCAACGAACAACGGTTGAAAATTCAATTTTTATACGAGCAAGGCAATAATCAATGTGAAATTGCCAGAAAAGTGAAATGTTCGAGATGCGCTGTGCAATACACTATCAAACGTCTTCTGGATACTGGTAGTCATTTAAATCGTCGAAGAAGTGGGAGAAAAAAGATCACTACACCCAGGGATGACCGACTTTTGAAACGATTTGCATTGAAAAATCGTAGAAAATCTTCATTTCAATTAGCTGCTGAATTGTCAGAAGCAACAAGAAATATAATCTCTGCTCCAACCACTAGAAAACTGCTTTTAGAAGCTGAATTGAAAGGCTGCAATGCCAGGAAGAAGCCATGGATTTCCGAAATAAACAACAAGAAATGGTTGGAATGGGCTCTTAAACGTCGTCATTTTGAAGATTTAATTTGATTTTGAAGAAGATTGGGCGAAAGTTCTGTGGTCTGACGAATCAAACGTCCAGGTATGTTTCATTTCACTTGCTTTTATTCAAAACTAGCGTGAAATTGTCAATATATAGCAACTTTTTTTTGTAAAGCTCTTTAGGATGTTCGTACAATAATTTCAATACTATAGGTATTTGGAACATCTGGTATGTCTCATGCGAGGATACGTGTAGGTGAAGAATAGAAGGAAGAGTGCATAGTGCCCACTGTGAAACATTGTGGTGGCATCATAATGATTTAGGGATGCATGGGCGATATGTACATCAGTGAGGGACGAATGAACTCTTTGACGTACATAAATGTACTCGAAACAACACTGCAAGCATCTTTTTCACGAATTTTCGTCGATGCAAACATAAATGGGGTCAGACTCCAACAAGACAATGCAACTTGTCACACATCTGCTGTGACTATGAAGTGGTTCAGTGAAAATGGTCTACATCTTTTGCATTCTCCTCCACAGTCAGTCTCCAGACCTCAACCCCATTGAACAGTTGTGGGCTTTTCTCAAACTCAAGATCAGGAAGCATTCCATTACTTCAAAAACAACCTTAAAATTCATATTGCAAGAGGAATGGAAGAAGATACCGAAAACGGAATGCAGTAGGTTAGTACGCTCTCTACCTAAAAGAATTAATGCCGTCATAAAGGCAAAAGGAGATCCAATCAAATATCGATAAATTTCAATAAAAAATGATTATTTTGAATCTCTGCATTTTTATTTTATCCCAACACATTAGTAGTTTAAAGTAAATGGATTTCAGTAGGGTGCCTAATACTTTTGATCGTACTGTCATAAATTCACCCCAGGCACCTGAAGCTTATTTGTGCACAGGGCTTCAATCGTAATAGCTGGTCTTATAAAAAGAGGCTATGTCTATATAGACACTATCTGTAGAACAGGTTTCTCTTGGCTCAAGGGCACCTCACTTAAAAAGAGCTGTCTTGTCTAAGCCCCTTTAACAAAATATAGAAATATCATTTATGACTCCAAATATAGTGTTCCCGAAATACCACATAATGAGCGATATTATTTTTAAATACCCCGTCCATCCATGGTAATGATGATCTGGTGTATAATGCAACAATTTTTACTTTCCCTGACGCACATCATGGAAATACATGAGGAAATTATTGAAAGAAATGAAAATTGGAATTCGAATTTTTAACAAATTTACACGTTTGGCCGCTCTAGAAGCTGACTATATTTACTTGATGTCTTCGGTGTATGTATCTGTATGTTTGCATTCCATTGACCCATGAAATTGCATATGCGATGCTTTTATGGATCCTCTCTTGCTCAAAAACCATAAGACTCAATCTCATGAAATTGGGTAGTTAAGTCACTTATGTATTAACCTCGTGTTGAGTAGATTTTGATATGACTGGGAAAAAAAGAAAATGTCCTTTTTTTTTTCAATGTCTCGCAAAATCGTCGAAGTCTAAAATAAAATTCAATATGTTTAAATGTGATGGTTAAATGTTTGTATTATACATTTCGCTTGATGACAAAACCAACAAAACCAATTCCATTGTGCTAGAATAAACCGTTCTCGCGACATTTCGTGTTTTAAAATTATGGCGACATTTAAAAATAAAATTAGGTCATTACAGTTGAAATGGGGTAGGGGTGGTGCTGAATTTCGAATAAATATCCAATTTTGAAGCTCTATTGTGCGATAAAACAGAAATGGATGCATTACAGAAGGAAAAAAAGAAGAATTTGATTCTTTATGGAAATTCCTGTACAACCCACACCAGATGTTTTTTACGGTGTAAAGAGAAAATAGACAGATTCAAAATTTATAATTTCAAGAAAAATGAAAAAAAATTGAATATACTAATAAAACTCTTTTTAATTATATCTGTTCTTTATTTATGGAATGGGACCTTTTAAAAAAAACCCGACATTTCTTTTATAATTTCTTTGAAAGCTTACTTCAATCCATTCACCGTTGAAACTATATACAAGGTAGGATCAAAAAGTTCGGAGACTGTGCTGATACCTCCAACACTGATTAGAGAAGAGCGGAACTATTTTACCGTGGAGTAGAGGCACATGTGACGCGAGATGTGAAACCAATGCCACTCAGTGAGGCGACCTATAACAGCTGTTAAAAGTAACCCATTTCTGTTACTCAATGTAGTTATTGAGATAGTTACATTGTCGAATAATGATGATATACAAGTATAGAAATATATCTTCTAAATTTATAAGAAATAATTTCATCACTATTCTGTAAGAAAAGTCAAGTAAAGAATCCATTAAATTGGGTTTTCCCATTTTAATATGTATTAATAAGTTTTCTCATTTTAGTTGATAATAATGCTTTTCAACGATTTAAAGTCATAAGAAAATTCTAATGTTTGTTTTTCCAGAATATCAAAACTAGTCGGCAAAGTCATGAGTTTCACACATCAGATTTTTAAAGCATTTATGAGTTCGTTATAAATTCAGTATCGTGCAAAACGAATGAATAGCAACAAATTCGGGATTGGAAAGCCAACCCACAAGGTCACCGCCTTTCACGAACGCTGAAGAGAACTTCTTTTACTTATTCTTCGATAAAAGCTTACAATTTCGTCCCAGTAGCTTTCGAGTCGGTAGAACGTCGGCTTGAAAATCCAGGGTTCGACTTTCGGTTGGGGCAGCATTGTTCTTTACAACATTTCATGCAATATTTTGATCCTGGTATGAACGGAAAGCAATAGATCTGTAAAATTAAACAAGATATTCAAAACTTAAAAATAATCACAGATTTTAAATTCTAAAAAACGACCATAATTATCTAATTTATTTAAATAAGGGCCATCCAAACCGATAGATTTACTCACTGCTGGGGAAAAAGCGACTGAAATCAGTTTCTAAATATAATCCATTGAAAATAATTTTCACAGGCACTTACAGTCTAGATGTTATCTAGATTATAACAAGGTATCGAAAAAGATATCTTGTTCATTTTCGTTATTTGACTTCCAATTCGTATCCTTATCAATGAATATCTAATGTGGGCAGCACATGACTTCCCTGCAAATTCATATTCACGTTATCTTTACGTCTTCAATAATTCATTAAATTGAGTATAATTGCACAAAATAACACCCATAATTATTTTAAATGATACTGAATAGGCACTTTGAATTCAATTTTCCTTTTCGTTTGGTAACGGGACATATTTTCAAAGATGGCGTAGTCAAAATGCGAAAAAACTAAACTATCTCAAAGAACGGCTAGATGTAGAGTTATAGGATTGGTCTTATTTTTTTAGTCGTTAAAAATTATGTATAAAATCAGTAATTAATTGATATATTTGAGCATACGTAGTTTTTTATTTTAGATTTTGGCGATTTTTGCGGACCATTTCGCAAAAAAAGGCTGGTTTTTTTTGCGAATCGTACCAAAATCTAATCAGCACCAGAGTCACACATTCACCTACCAAATTTTATGAAATTCGGTCCATTAGTTTTTCAGTTAGAGTGGATATATTCATTGCATACACACACACATACAGACGTAACGCTGGAAATAAGTGTTTTCGTACTCTAGAGGTTGAATCCACCGAAAACTCAAATTGCGATTTTCGATATGATTCAAATACTTTCCCTATACATTACGATGTATTGCAGGGAAAGTAAAAATTTTAATAAATCAAAAATCGATCTTCAACACTATAAGTTTCTTTCGAAAGTGAAAAATTTTCTCTATTATTGCTATTGGTACATGATTATTGGATGAAGATGCAGTTGATGTTTCTGAATTGAATCTGCAATGTATTTAACATCTGTGCTTGGGGTTTCTGTGGCGGAAGGGAAAAGCTTTACGAAATATGTAAACACTTTGGATGCGTATATATCTTCGAATCTAATAGATAAATATGTAAATAATATTTTTTATTTTCTTGTAAATAGGATTCATATAATAAACATATACAAAAAGTCTAAATATTCTAATATTTTTAAAATTTTTCTTCTAAAAAAATTGTAAAAAGTATCTATCCGAGCGAGGTTTTTTTTTTTTTTCATTTTACTTACTTTCACTCGAAATACCTTCGAAACTATAAAATATAGATATAATTAGTAAGTGGCAAAACTATATATTAGGGAATTGAATTTCTAATTCTATATTTATTTTTAAAAAACGTTCTTATAGATTTCGAGTCATCGTCTTTTTGAAAAAAATTGAAAATTGTCTGATTTTCAAGTTTGTAATGCTTATATCTCAAATATTAAAAACGCTAGCTATAAACAATAAGCAATAATTTGTAGCTCCTTCAAAGTCGTATACGTGTATGTCATTAGATTTTGGATTGATCTATTACTTTTCGAAGTATAGTGGTTAACATTCAATATTTTAGTATTTTAAGTTATGTTTTCTAATATGGGGAAAATTTTGTAGTATTTAAAAGTAACTAGTGATGCAGCTCAATCTGTTTATTTACTCCTTTGTTAAATGTTGCATTTTTACTAAAAATAAATATAAATTTGAATACTAAATTTCCTAGTACACATTTTTGTCGCTTACTATTTATATCTGTCTTTTATAGCTTCGAAGATATTTCGAGTGAAAGTAAGGAAAATGGCACACGCTCTGACATTATGATTTTTAAAGTTTTTCATAAACAAAAAGTTCAAAATATAAAATATTGAAATTATTTTTATATATTAATAATCTGGACACTATTTCTTACAAAACAAGAAAAATTATTTACATTTTTACTTTCCTTATACACATGATGTATAAGGAAAGTATTGTGACGGGGTCGAAAATTCGAATTCGAGTTTTCGACGGGAGAGCACGTTTCAAGCATCCCTGATCACGAATCGAACATTTTTGAGGTGATGTCTGTATGTGTGTGTGTGTTAGTGGGTCTGTGGAGACTATATCACACGAACGAATGGAGCTATCCGAATGAAATTTGGTACAAAAATCACAATCCATGAATACTGGAAGCCTATTGTTTTTAAATACAATCGAATGTTCAAAACCCTCCTAAATTTTCGAGTGAAATTTTGAGAAAATCACAAAAAAATCAAAACCTTTAATAAAGTTACGCAAATAGACATTTCGTATGTAATTTTTCCTTAGAAAACGATTGATATAAACTTTAGAACGCTAACATAAACCGTTCTCGAGATATTGCACATTTTTCAAATAATTTATCAAAAAATCCCATAAATTAAAAAAAAAATTAACTGTTGAGAAACATGTTCACGTTTCATATGTAATATCATGCGATAAATTGGGTGACATCATTCTCGTGGATCTAGCTCGTTCCATTCATGAGAAAAGGTCTTTGAGTAATACGTTTGTATTTGAACGCCAATAGTCATTTATCTGCTATAAGAATAACTTATTTCTCCATCCATAACGCTTGGCGAGATTTTGGCGACGAATTGGGCGGAATATTGCCAACTTGGAGACATTTTGAAATGTTGCCAAATTAACGAAAATATCGCCAAATGGATAAAAATGACGCTAAATCAATGGAAACAACGGCTAATTGTCGAAAATTCAATATCGTGGAAAGAATATAAGTATCTACTATAAGGAAAACCTATTTTTTTTACTGTAAAAGTAGTAAATTCATTGCATTTTATAAGGAAATTCATGTGTTGCCCAAGCGTTTAAAGTGTTTACATTTTTTGTAACGTTCCGCTTACCGCCACAGAAACCTCAGATATATCGATACTGTTCACTTCAAAGAATTGAATACCGCTGGAGAAATAATTTTAAATTACAATTGCGCGCATTCCTTTATTGTTTATTACTTTATTACCAATAAACAGTCCGCAAATGAAAAAGTGAAATAGAAATTTTCCCAACTCAAATGCCCCATAAAATGAAATAAATCAGCAATTTAGTAATTAAGATTCACTTAAAATGAGTTGCGATTAGATTTTTTTCCACTTCCAAATTGGTCGTAATTTATTTCTTATTCTAATTGACCAATAGGCTAACCTGTGATTGTCCATATTCAAAGGATGAGGAGGAACATGCATATACTCTGTCTGATTTAAATAACAAGATTTCATGATAAATATAAAAACATTTAATTCAAACTTTCAAAAAACAAAATTAGTTTAAAATATTTAATTTTAAAGGAATTTTTAATTATTTAACCATTATAAAATCTTGAATGAAAGCATTTTCTAAATAATTTAGGAAATATAAATTTTAAATCTCAGGAATATGCTAAAATTTCGTCAAAGTCGCACTTCAAATTTGAATTCTATATGACAAGGATGGGGCACCCGTATTTTTATTATGTTTTTTAAGTCGCACACAGTGACCCCAATAGTTTTAAAATTTAAATAATATATTAAGAAGGGTTCACTTCAGCTGTAGAAGAAATTCCCGGATATTCGCAAAAATTTCCTGGTTTATCCCGAGCTTCATTGATTTTTTTTTCCAATGGCCAGGCATTGACTCTTTTGTCTTTGCCTATACATCGGCCAGACCAGTGAACCTCTTAGCTGTCAAAGACGTTGCCCCAGCTCATCAGTGAGGGTGGGAACACATTGCGCCCAACAACACAAACATTCATGTCTTACGTGGGACTCGAACCCACAACGTGGCGGCCGATCAATCGCTGGAAACGCTCGCCTTGACCGCTCGGCCACCACGTCGACTGAAATGAGCCAACAGTACGCGGTGTTCCCAGGTGGTCATCCACCCAAGTACTGACCGCGCCCGATGCTGCTTAACTTCGGTGATCTAACAAGAACCGGTGTTTTCAGCACGGTTGAGCCGTTGGCTCAGCTTTGTTGACTTGACTAAAGGAGCTTCCGGCCATTCATCAAATTGCTCTAAGTCCTTGGACGAGCCGAATGGTCTGGGCTTTCGACTAAAGGAGCTTATTTTATCTGCATTGCCTAAACAATACGTGCAATCGTTTATTCTGCTTGACAGAGATTCTTGTACGATTAAGCGTTGCAGTAAATATAACCAATCTTCTCTCCCCCCCCCCCCCCCAACCCCGAAGTTAAAACCTTTTGCATAAATCAGTTTTGTGCGGTATGGTGACGTTATCGTCCATATTCTTTAGCTTTAAGAACGGTGAAATTATCGAAACTGTTCTAGCGATGTTAAAAACATGACTGATTTACATAGTGAACATTTGATTTTAAAAGGTACTATTTATAAAAAATTACTTAGTCATGCTATTGTATAAAGAAATTATTATTTTTCAAAAATGAATTTAATTCGAGAATTTGACAAAAATCTCTTTCAAGACCTCAAACCCATTTTCGGCAAAATTTCCATCTCTGTGTGTATACGTGTATGTGTAACATGATAACGTAAGAACGAATGAGTGCAATAATATTTTATTATAATATTTTGTTAGATAAATTATTTAAAAATTAAGAACTAGATCCAATTCTTTCGTAATTTGCATAGTTTGAACACGACTCATTCAAAATTTAATATTTTTACATCATTTCCTATAATGAAACGGGAATATTTCTAAGACAAGAGTGGTAATATTTTGTAGATAAAGTCATGTGCTGTATACATTTGATTTTTCTTTTCATTCTGATTCTGATTACGATAAGTGGATCTAAACAATGTATGGAATGCGAAGGTGTGAGAAAGTCCAGTGGAGTCTCATACTCCAGATAATTTTGATTAGGTTGTGAGTAATTGTTTCTTTTCTCCAAAATACATTTAAGGTCAATTCAATAACTGTGAAAGACCGAAGTAGCACTAAAAACAGCAACAAATCTTCCGCTGACAAAAGGTAAAAAAAAAGTGTTGCAAAAATTTTGGGCAACCGTTGGCTGGATGAAACGTCCTGTTTACTTTCGATCCAATACACCCGAACCAAAACAGTGATGCAACGATCATCGGTCAAAGTAACCTTCGAAAAGAAACGAGTGGAGCGTACCGGGGTGGAGTAGAGGCGGGGCAGAGGGGCGGTCGGTAGCCAAACGATCTCTCTCGGCGTGGGGGCGGCTAGAATTTCTTCTTTCTTTCGTCTGGGACGGAACAACTCTTCCTCTCACAGCTCTTCCTCTTCTTCCTCCGCAGGTGACCCGATGTGGGATTGGCGGCTAGCGCACGGAGCTGTCCCGCTGGCCATGGTGCTCGTTACATTCGCGGGACACAGCAGAGGGGCTGACAGATCTCCGGAGGTCCTCGTCTGGAACAAGTTTCCTAGACTGGTGTCCGCTGATTTGGATATGGAACCAGGAAAGGCAGGTAAGGGAATGATGTAGTTTTTCATTTATTTATTCTTCTGATTTATCTATTTTTTTTAAGGAATTTTGCTGCGTATTCGAGACCTTTGCTAATTCGCAACACAAAAATTTAAACCACCAATAAAAGGGAACGGCCTTGTCGTACGTAGTAAATTTATGTTTTAAATCGAACTAGTTTTTTTTTTACATTAGGTTTCTTGTATATTTTTGCAACATTTTGCCTCTGAATGACAGCATTTTTGAAGACATATTTAAACAAGAAATCATTTCGCTGACTCTTACGTTATTTAAAAGTGAAGTTGAGGTTCTAACATGCATTGTTCATTAAGAAAAATATTAAGCCATATCCACATCACTACCATCCCTAGTAGCATTTAATATTAGTCTAATATTGGATATCTTGGCATTACATTGGAAATATTTCCAATGTAATCCCAATATTTGGCAAATATTGGGATTTCCAATGTAATCACAATATTTGACAAATATTGGGTTACATTGACCCCCAATATTGGCTAAATACTTTCACCACAATATTGCGCTAATATTGGTGTTGCATTGGTAATATTTCCAATGGAAGTCTAATTTTGGCGTAATATTGTCCCAATATTTTAAGCCAATATTGGGCTAATTCCGTCAAAATGCCCACTTTTTCATATTGGTCCAATATTTCCAATATTGGATTGCTACTAGGGATTGAGGCAAATTTTTATAGTGAGGTAGCACCCTCTCTTGGCGTTTAAAGGAAAATAAATTTCGTTTCTCAACATATTGGCCGTGTAAAGCACTTTAAACTCAGCAAAAGAACTCATTTCTCATCCCGTTATTTCATTCGATATTACTCTAACTTTACTTTAACACCTCGTGATAAAAATATAACTAAAGTGTGGCAGACCTATTTTAGGACCTAATTTAAGCTTTGTAGTGTTGTTGTTGAAACCCAGACCGTCCGACCTACCAGAAAGGTGTAAGGTAACTGTTTGGACGGTCCGGAAGTGCCACCCAATTTAGACCGGAACCCAGTGGGGGAGGCATCCACAGGGACCGTACCCTCCTTCCCCTACCACCAACCTCTCGGAAGGACTTTCGGATCCACATGTTTAACGTGATCGTACTCCGCATGAACACGGCGGCAGTTTTGGCAGTGGCTGGAATCGAACCCGGGCCTACCGAGTGCAACTCCAGCGCGCTAACCAATGGGCTACAGCGCCCCAAGCTTTGTAGTGTGGAATTTCTTGGATTTTTGATTCATGTAGAGAGACGTACGAGTTATTTCTGTCTACTTCAATTAGAATTCTAGGAATAGCAAAGAATTTCAATATTGAAAACGATGCACTCGTGTTAGAAAACAATTTGAAGTACTTCAGAAGTTTGGTAGAAAATGATGTCTGGAAAATACTTCGAATTCTTTTGAAAATATGTCCATCTGTGAGTATGCGACTGTGTGTACGATAACTCGAGAACGAATGTGCGCATGAAAATTTAATTTCACCGAAATCGAGAGAAATATTTCACCTTTGGAGTATATTGCTGTGTTTTACGCTGACTCTCCAACTACATTTATTGACAGAAACATCAAACTTGGAAAAGTGATAAAACCAATTTATTTAGAGGTCTATAGCGGTGTAAAAAAATAGACATCTTCTAAATTATCTTTTTTACATTGGACTTCTGAAAGCTGAAGGAACTCAGCTTTTTACACTGTTTTATTAAGTTTGGTTTCTCTGTTTGAGTCAAATTTTGAAATCAATTTTTGACCCACTTCTACCAAGCCGATTTTCTTAAAATTTTACACACATACGTATTTGCGATGATAATTACAGCATTTCATCAAATTTCAGTTGATTTCTCCCCAAATTCTAACCCGCTCCCCTCACTGGGATCATACCCATAATGGTCTGTAAAAGGCTCATTGTTGAAAGATAGTTTTAAAATTTTTTATTGGACGTTTTTTTAATAATCCTACAACAATGAAATTATATATATAGAAGTAAGGTTACATACTGAACGCCTTTTAACTATCTTAAAACAATAGGATTGTGTAAAGAGAAAGATATTTATTGTGGGGCTTTTCACAAAAAAATGCCGGTTTTATTTTTCGAGGATTTGCCAAATTTTAATTAATTAAACTGTTCCACTGGAACTAAGCTGTGTACATAATTTCAGATCTTTGGGATGTAAGGAAGTGTGTTAAAAATGCCACCAAAGAAGTTGAAATTGACAACCAGACAGACAAACATCGGTCATGACGAATTCAATAAAATATTCGAAAAAGGTGTGATTGGATATCTGGTGAGAAATGGATTACAAAATCGAAAAAGACTAAAAAGTATAAAATAAAATATTATAAAAATATTTTATAAATTAATATGTGTTAAGATTTTAATAAAATTAACTAAAAACCAAAAAATAATTTTTAGCTATCGCAACATTCTTGGTCATATGCAACTCAAAATAAAACCATGGGGTGCCTATAAGGAATTGTATTTGGACATTGACAGAATTTTACGGAACAGTAGAAGTGGTAACATGGAAATGACGCATATAAGAATGACGGATTGTTAAATCAAAATTTTCAAAGAAAAATTTGAAAATGAAATAAATGTAACCGTTTTTTATATATATTATTTCCATGTTATATCACTGCTATTGTTCCATAAAATTATTTTAATGTCCAAATACAATTCTTTTACGGGCGCCCCTCTGTTTTATTTTGAGTCGCATATGATTATATTTTAATTTTTAGTGCATTTTAATAAAACGGTGAAATTTAAAAAAGTTTTATAAGGTATTTTACTTAACCTTTTTTTTTTTTCGAAACTTGAAAAACATTTAAAAACTTTGATGTGGACAGCACATGACTTTCGCTATATAATGCAATGAATTTACTACTGTTACAATAAAAAAAAATAGATTATTTTTATAGTAGATATTTATATTCTTTCCAAGATATTGAATTTTCATCAATGAGTCGTCACTTTCATTGATTTAGCGTCATTTTTATCCATTTGGAGAGTTTTTCGTTAATTTAGCAACATTTAAAAAAGTCGCCAAGTTTGCAACATTCCACCAAATTCGTCCCCAAAACCTCGCCAAGCGCTATGGACGGAGAAATAGGTAATTTTTACAGCAGATAAATGACTATTAGCGTTCAAGTACAAAAGTATTACTCAAAGTATCTTTTCTCAGGAATGGAATGAGCTAGATCCACGAGAATGATGTCACCCAATTTATCGCATGGTATTACATATGAAAAGTGAACATGTCTCTCAATAGAAAATATTTCTTTTTTTTATTTTATATGAATTTTTGATATTTTTTGAAAAATGTGCAATATCTCGAAAACGGTTCATGTTAACGTTCTAAAATTTATGTCAATCGTTTTCCAATGAAAAAATACATAAGAAATGTCTATTTGCGTAACTTTATTAGAGGTTTTGATTTTTTGACGATTTTTTCAAAATTTCACTCGAAAATTTAGGAGGGTTCTGAACACTCGATTGCGTATAAAAACAATAGACTTCCAGCGTTTACGGATTGTAACTTTTGTACCAAATTTCGTTCGAATCGGTCCATTTGTTCGTCAATTATCGTCTCTACAGACGCATTGACACACACACACATCACTTCAAAAATGCTCGATTCGTGATCAGGGATGCTTGACACGTGCTCTGCAGTCGAAAACTCGAATTCGAATTTTCGACCCCGTCATAATACTTTCCTTATACATTATTGTATACATATGGAAAGTAATAATTATTTTATATTTTCTGCAGCATAGCCATTTTATATGCCATTTCTTGCTATGTCATTTTTTCAGTTAAAACGAATGACATAATTTGAAGGACATTAACATGTGCTGTGCAGTTACTGTATACTTTTTTACCATACATGGTAATGTATAGAGAAAATATTGGCATCGTATCGAAAATCGGAACTCGAGTTTTCGATTAATCTACAAGTTTCGGGCACCCTAGAACACGAAACACTTCTTTTTAGCATGATGTCTGTGTGTATCTGTGCATATTTGTATCCACTCAAGCTCAAAAACTATTCGAATTTTTTTTTACAAATTTTGGTGGGCAAGTCATTTCTACATTACTGTGTGCTGGTTAGATTTCGGTTCGATTCGAAAAAACAAAACGGGCATTTTTCTTCTTGCGAATTTTGCCGCAAAAATCATCAAAATAAGAAATAAACGACGAAATATACTCAAATGCGCTAATTATATAGTTGTTTCAAACTTAACTTTTACAACAAAACAAATAAAACCAATCCCATTACTATAGGAAAAATCGTTCTCGAGAGATATTTCAACTTTTAGGAATTTCGAAGAACTGGCAACATTTTAAAATGCGTAAAGTTGCCAAATGTAAAAGAAAATGCATTAAAATGGTATATTGGATGTATTAAATAAGCATTTGTGCCATTTTGGGAAATTAACCTTTTGCTTACGGGTGGGACAGCGTCCATCCCAAACGAAGAACCTGCCAAAAAGACAGGTATTTGAATACCCTATCCCAAGCAGTTCGATCCCCCTTTGCGGATATTGACGTCCATGGACGCCATGACGTGACCATGAAGTCGTGGAATACATCACCGCCTACAGTTCCATTAATGTTTTCTTAAAATTAAGGCCATTTATCCGCAAATTATTTTTCAAGTCATATTGTATTTATAGGCTATTTTATTTAACGTATATATTAAAGGATACATTTAATGACTTATTGATCAATCTCTTTAATTCTATGTATTTAAGCAGAATGCTTTCAATAAATGTTATTTTTATGTAAAAAAATTATCCATTTTACGAATATGTCAGTGGGTTCCAAACTTTTTGCCGACGGAAAATTTTTTGCCTTTACAAATTCGCGGAAACACTTTGACTTAAATTCGAATTGTCTTTAAACGTTGCATTGTTAATAGTAAACATGTTTAATTTATGATAAAATAAAATATTTATTTAAAATATAATTGCAGTAATAAATATAAAATATGAAAATTTGCAAATGCTCCACTTATTATTTTTTTTTTTGTACACACAAACGAATAGATTTTTAAAAGGGGAAGTAAGAATATCTAATTTCATTAAGATTTGTACTAAATTTTTTAATTTTTGAAATAATGTTGGATAGTTTAATACAGATGTCAGGAGAAATATGAAGTATATTAAAATGTTTACTTTCCTTACTATGCATGATAATGTATAAGGAAAGTATTGGAATCGTGCCGAAAATCGCAACTCGAGTTTTCGAAGGATTGAAATGAAAAGTACCATATTCAAACCACGGATTTTCAAATGGGTCAGACGATATTTTATTCATTTATAGCTACTGGGCGTAATTCTTATGTTTTATAGCAGAAAAGGACCCTACAAGTTTTTCTGAATTAACTTGCATGCTTTTGAGTAGGTAAGGCGTGTACTATTGCTGACACCTCGGAATATTAACACCCTTCTGGTAATACAACCTGAAAAAGTCTTTGAACAAAACTGACTGAACGGCACATTTTTAACAAGGCAAATTTCTAAAATCTCCAGCCTTTTAATTAAGTGTAAAATAACACCACATCTAAAAAATACTGCCTACAAAACATTCAAAATGCAAACGAATGATGATTTCGAGTAGCAAACATTCCTAAAAATTTCCAGATCCTTTCACGTTCGCCCTATCGGAACAATTTTCCTGAAGTAGACTCGCAACCCTGTGATGGATTACGCGTCGAGTTGAGAGAGCATTTAGAATAACGTTGCCCTTATCGCAGGTGAACCAGCCGTTTGAATTTGCATATACCAACCGCATGCAAAGGTGGCTTTTTTCTTCGTGACAGAGATGCATGTTTCGGAGAGAAATATTTTTCGCCGGATATGATACAGGGTCATGGCGTATGGAGGTGAATTTTTTAGGAAATGCAATGAAGTTCTCAGTTATGGGTTTTATTCTAAACTGTAAAATAGAGGAAGTATCGATTTCTTAAAGATATACTTCTTTTGTATTTCAAAATTAAAAGTAAGCGGCGTCAAAATTTATAATACGTAAGTTCATTTGAGTTCAATTTACACCATTTCCATGTTGACTATATATATATATATATATAAATTGAAAGATTTTAATCGAAAATTATGCATAAACTAACTGTATGTACAAAAAAATATATGTATATATACTACTAATATATATATAATATATATATATATACATATTTACTACCCGACACAGCAAATTCAACACCATGAAGGAGCGAATAGTGTGTGATGATAAAAGACACACAGGAGTGACATATATAAAAGATCTGATGTGGGCAGCACATGACTTTCCTTATATAATGCAATGAGTTTGCTTCTTTTACAGTCAAAAAATAATGTGTAAGATAAACGGTATTGTGTTTTTAAAGTTGAATTGTACATTTGGCGATTTTTCGAATGACCACATGTAAAACTATTTCAGAGTATCCAATTATCTTATATTTCGCGCAACTCTAAATAAATAATTATCAATATTGATAGCATCCTCGATAAGCGACGTAGTTCATGTATTAAAATATTTTAATAATTATTTCACCATTTAGGCGTCATTTTCATTAATTTATCGTCAGTTTTGCAATTTTGACGATATTTTTGTCAATCTGTGGTGAATAATCGCCAAAATGGCGATACGTCACTAGATTATTCGCCAAGTCGCACAATGCATCAGCAAGTGTTATAAAAAATCTGAGACGAAAGCATTTCGTATATACTAGGAGGTATGCCTGTCATATGACGGAAATCAGAATTTGAGAAACATTACTTCCCATTTGACGTCATTTTTATCAATTTGGCGACATTTTTGTCACTTTGGTAGTCGTCAATCGTTAATCGCTAGTCGCTTTGGTAGTCGCTATTCGTTAAATAGTCGCCAATTTGGCGAAATTCCGCTAAATTTCTCGCGCCAAGCGTTACGGACGGACGGAAGGAGAAATGGGTTATTCTTATAGTCTACTCTTATGTTCTTTCCAAGATATTGAGCTCAATTAATCGTCATTTCATCGATTTGACGAATTTTTATTAATTAGGTGACATTTTCGTCAATTTAGCAACATTTAAAAAGTGAACCAGTTGGAGATATTCCGACAAATTCGTCTCCAAAATTTTGCCAAACGTTATGGACGGAAAACAGGTTATTCTTAAGTAGATACTTATATATTCTTTCCAAGGTATTAAATTTTCGTCAATTAGCTGTAATTTGCATTGATTTAGTGTCATTTTTATCAATTTGGCGACATTTTCGTTAATTTGGCAATATTTAAAAATCGCCAAGTTGGTGACATTTCACCAAATTTGTCGCCAAAATCTCGCCAAGCGTTATGGACAGAGAAATAAGTTATTCGTATAGCAGATAAATGGCTATTGGCGTTTAAATACAAACGTATTACCAACAGTAGCTTTTCGTAAGAATGGAACGAGCTAGATGCACGAGAATGATGTCACCAAATTTGGTACATGATATTACATATGAAAAGTGAACATATTTCACAATCTATATAAAGAAGAAAAGTATGTATGTATGTATGTATGTATAATCCATCATCACGGGAGAACAGCTGCACCGAATTTAATGAAATTTTGTGGGTAGCTTTGAAATAGCCCCCCCCATAAATTTAGTCTAAGTCTCGAATTTCTAAGACCAGGGGTTGTCGTGATAGTAATGGAAAACGAAACTTTTTCCTAGGAGTTTCATTCTCTAACTCCATGATTCCCAACGAAAAGGGATGGAAATCGTTGGTTTAAAACGTGACAGTCAATTAAATCTCAAAGTTTCGTGGGACTTTATTGAGTGGAACTTTATTGGCAGTCTTCGTAAAGGACTGTCTGTGTGCGAGCCGATTTCGGCCAATCGTTGAAAACCTGTTCTCGCTGATATTGGAACATCCAATGTTCCTTGCAAATTCTTTACAATATCGACAGTCGGCGTTTGTGGGGCCGCCACCGCATGCCTTCGAATGCGTCTATTAATGTGTGCTGACGTGCGTCTGGATGGACCTGTACCATTGCGACAATTCACATGCCGTTCTTTAATCTATCTTCTCCAAATCCTTTGCACAGTGGATGTATATGCGTGTTTCAGGAGTTATGCGTCGGTACGACCACCCAGCCTTACGTAGGCCTAAAATGAATCCTTTTGCACGATCGTCCAAATGCTGAATTGGATTTCGGTGTCGTCGGCGAGGCATCTCTTCAACAACACGTGTCTTCTGAAACGAAAAACAGCTCGGAAAACGGGTTTCCGTAGGCGACCGACAGTAAAAACTGTTGGCTCATCTGTTTTTCTAATTTAGATAAAACAAAAATAATGGGCAATATATTAATAATGGCGTATATTGGCATCATATAACTTATGTTACCCATTTATCCGATTTACTGAAGAATTCTTGTAGTTCCTAGCTTGGTGTGCTAAATGTTTTGTTTCTTGATAATAAATGGATTTTTTTTTTACACACACAGACGCCGATACTCAAACATAATAAAACACTTTTTTCGATAAATATTACGCACAACGTCAAAAACGTATGACTTTTTCAATCATTATTTCCTATGACCCGTAAAATAAACTTTAAAGGCAACAAAAGCCTGCAAACTACTTTGAAGGAAAATTTTGGTCCGATGGCACACAACAGTATAGTGAGTGCATAAAGTATAAATATTATTTTAAGTTGGGTATTTGAATAACTGCTAAGAACGGGATATAAGAGGGTGGGACAACCCAGTGGTTAGTGCGTAGGGATTGCACTCGGACGAACCGGGTTCGATCCCCAGCTGGCTCCGTATTCAAGCAGAGTACGGGCATGTGAAATATGTGGGTCTGTAAGTCCTTCAGAGAGGTTGGTAGCAGGGGAAGCAGGGTACGGTTTCTGTGGATACCTTTCTCACTGGATTTCGGTCTAAATTGGGTAGCACTTCCCGGCCGTCCAAACAGATACCGTACATTTTCGGGTAGGTCGGACGGTCTGCGTCAAAGAAAAAGAAGAACGTGATACAGTTTTGAGCATTCTTGAATACTAATGCACATGAGTGTCTGTGAGTCTATAGGTACGATAGTCTCGACAGAAGCAATTTCAAATTTAATTCGATTATTTGAATATGTAAACATTAGAAACCTATTGAACTTCAATATCATGAAACCTAAAGGAGTACCCTATTTTCTCGAACATTTTTTGAATGTGAATAGAAAAATCTGATGTGGGCAACACATGATTTTTCTTATATAATGTGATGAATTTACTACTTATATAGTTAAAAAGAAACGTTATTCTTATAGTAGATACTTATATTCTTTCCAAGATATTGAATTTTCTTCAATTAGTCGCCATTTTCATTGATTTAGCGTCATTTTTATCTATTTAGTGAGATTTTCGTTAATTTGGCAACATTTAAAAAGTCGCCAAGTTGGCGACATTCCGCCAAATTTGTCACCAAAATCTCGCCAATTGTTATGGACGGAGAAATAAGATATTCTTATACCAGGTAAATGACTATTGGCGTTCAAATACAAAAGTATTACTCAAAGTATCTTTTCTCTGAATGGAACGAGCTAGATCCACGAGAATGATGTCACCCAATTTATAACAAGATATCACATATGAAAAGTGAACATGTTTCTCAACAGTCAATATATTTTTTTAATTTATGGGATTTTTTGATAAATTTATTTGAAAAATGTGCAGTATCTCAATGGATCATGCTAGCGTTCTAAAGTTTATGTCAATGGTTTTCTAATGAAAAATTACATAAGACATGTCTATTTGCGTAACTTTATTAAAGGTTTTGATTTTTTGATGATTTTTTCAAAATTTCACTCGAAAATTTAGGTGAGTTCTGAACATTCAATTGCGTTTAAAAACAATAGGCTTCCAGTATACACGGATTGTGATTTTTGTACCAAATTTCATTTGAATCACTCTATTCGTCCGTGAAATATAGTCTCCACAGGCTCACTGACACACACACACACACATACTTTCAGTCACACACACAGACATCACCTCAAAAATGTTTGATTTGTGATCAGGGATGCTTGAAACGTGCTCTCCTGTCGAAAACTCGAATTCGTCACAATATTTCCTTACACATTATGTATATAAGGAAAGTAAAAATAACAGTTTGTGATCAAAAATGTTAAAATATATATTTGTTTTAAATCACACATTAAATTAAATACTTTTACAATTGTGAAGATGTTTTGTATTTATTTTACACATACCAGAAATTGATTGATTGGGCACAATATATCAATCATTAATTTGGTGATTACAATCACATGGGGTGCATTTGTATCAATTACCGATGAGTAGGAAACTATTAATTTCAGAGAAATTGAATCACAAGGCTTTGTTTTGCCCACAAAATAAAAATGTATTTTTAAGGTTAATAACGTCAGGGTTTATATTCTTTCTGCAATGCATAGTATATGAATGTGGAAAGTGTTTTAAAGGGAAAAAGTAAAAAAATTCGAATTTAATTTCTCAATCGATTTGTCGTTCAGGGTATCCTTGAACACGAATTGGTTATTTTCTTTTCAATGCATTTATGTAAGTCTGTCTATGTCTTAGCTTTCAAACCTAGAGTGCAGACATATATCTAATTTTCCGCAAGTTCAGCAGTTAGGTGGCTTATATAGTACTCTAATACTAAGTAGGTTTTGGTACATATCTAAAAAATCTGATGTGGGCAGCACATGACTTTCCGTATATAATGCAATATATTTACTACTTTTACACTTAATAAAATGTTATTCTTATAGTAGATACTTATATCCTTTCCAAAATATTGAATTTTCTGCAATGAGCTGTCATTTTCATTGATTTTTCGAAAATTTAGGGGAGTTCTGAACATTCAATTGCGTTTAAAAACAATAAGCTTCCAGTATACACGGATTGTGATTTTTGTACCAAATTTCATTCGAATCGCTGTATTCGTTCGTGAAATATCGTCTCCACAGATTCACTGACACACACACCCACACACCCACACACACACTTTCACACACACACACACACACCTACACACATACTTTCACACACACACACCTACACACATACTTTCACACACACAGACATCACCTCAAAAATGTTTGATTCGTGATCAGGGATGCTTGAAACGTGTTCTCCCGGCGAAAACTCGAATCAGAATTTTCGCCCCGTCACAATACTTTCCTTATACATTATGTATATAAGGAAAGCAATATATGCAGCTCTTTATTTTAAAAGGCCCACAACAATCGTAAAATGTCAAATAAAAGAAAAATATATGTTTATGGGCCATTTTATATTAAACCGAATGAGACCATTGCCAGTATGCTAACATACAAATTTCCAAGATATTGTTAATTTTTCTTTTGCCTAGTTTTAAAATGCACCGCCAAATCAACAAATAAGAAATGAAATTAAACGAAAACTGCATAATCGTTGCGATTTTAAACGAATATTTATTTATATATTATTTAATGCGGTAAAACCTTTCATGTCTTCTTTCGGTGAATATAAATTACAAAACGCAAAATTGAGTTTGCACGGAAAGTCATCTGTTGTCAACACCTTATTTTTTTTTGTTATAATTTCCATCTGTTTTTTTTCCACTCTCAATTTCATATTTCATGAAAAGAAAAGGGTTGAAAATTAATTTTAATCCGATTTCAGCTTGTTGCCTTCATTATAACTTTTAACTTAAATCTGGTTCGTCTAGACAAGGCGAAAAGGAGAAGAAAACGCGGCTAAGTTATGATAAATTTGGCATTTCGAAAAGTTTTTCTTCTAGTTTTACGTCTTGAAATTATGCGCGGTGGCGCAGAATAGGCTTACAGCAAAAGGATATATTTCTTTGGAATTTGGTATGTGCACAACAAAACAAACACGAGTGTCTTTCATTTTGGTGAGATGGAAGGAAAATGTTAATGGGGTAATATATTTCTGATAAAGTACAGTGATCAAAACAATGGCGTCAAAACAAGTACATGTTTAGATAAAAGTAAACAGCAAAAATCTGAAGTGTGTTTTCACGCGCTAGAAACATCCAAACTAGCTATATTCGCATTACTGCGAGCAAATTTACCTGTGTAAAAAGTTGCCAATGTAACAAATATTGCACCCTATAATTTTTAACACTTTACAACGAAGTTGAAAAGTGTTTATGACTTTGTTCATTCTGTCTGTCTGTCTGTCTGTCTGTCTGTCCGTTAGCACGATAACTGCCGTAAAAATGACTTAATCAAAATGAAATTATTTTAGTATGTTGTTCAGACGGTCTGTAGGACCTATGGGAATATAAATGAATAATATCACCCAATTAGTTTTGGATTGAACCCGGGTTGAAAAAATGAAATACATTGAGCCCTATGGGAACTAATTTTTCAAACATTTTTTAAGCGGATTTAAAATTCACAAATTACTTCGTAAATTTTAGGTAATATTCAAATTGTTCCATAAAATATATAAAAAAAAATTCAGCGAAATATATTTAGTAGTTTTTTAAATAAAAATTAAAATGATAATTACACCTCTTATATGAAACGATCACGTGACCATGATATGAAACGATCACATGACCCACTTCAAAATGATATATGGCATCCATCTTGTTTCAAAATCGTGATTTTTTTATGTTCTTTTTAATTCATATTGAGTGTTGTATCCGTCCTTAAGCTACTTTATTTTTGCTTAAATTCTGTGCATCTACATACTGAAACAACGCAATGACAATATATTTGAGTTTAAATGCTCATCTAAATTTGATTATTTCTACAACTAAGCCAATTTTTCACCTATGTAAAATGTAAGCAGCAAAATATATAGAATAAGTTGTATTAGAATTCCTGTATTTTTTTAACACAAAATAATTTAGTCCATGGAGTCTGCATGGCTGATATTAATGAAATATTAATTGATTTCATAAAGAGAAGGACGATTTTTTTTCGATGAAGTTTCAAGCATAGAGTTTAATTTTTTTTAGCTCCATGGTCTTAAACAAAATGTTTAAATAAAATAAATTATTATAGTATTGTGATGAATGAAATGAATGGGAGAAAGTTATGAATGAAATCCTGTTTTTATAGAGAGATCCAGGCGTGTTATTTTTTCTATGACGTCATTTGAATTAATTTCAGTTGTTTTCGATGAAATTTTCAAATATAATGAATTATCGTAGTATTATGATAATTCTAAAACTATTACCGAGGAATGTAAAGCATTTTAGAGATGTTTAAATCAGGCAATTTATATATTTCAATGCCGTCATTTGAATGAAGTTCATTTTTTTCGATGAAGGTTTAAGTTTTCAAATATAATAAATTAATGCAGTATTGTGATAAGTTTCAAAATATTACCAAGGAATGTATTGCATTTTAGACTTGTTTAAATAAAATTGCATTGAAGTTGGAAAGTGTTTCATAATCAATGCTTTAAGCATGATTGATCTTTCTTGTTAAAATATGAACACCTTCAGAATTATTTATTTAATCCCAAAGGAGATGATTTTATAGATTTTTTTAATATAATTATGTATGAAAGTATTACTTATTTTGTACAGTGAATCTGGTATTCGCTTTGTAAAGAATTCGTGCCCTAGTTTATGTCCTAGTCGAATTCATGTCCACAAATCTTGGATCTATAATACATCGTTAGACAACAGTCTAACAAATGAGCAACTGGTGCTATATTCTTTTCTTCCACAATTAAAGTAAATACTACATTCTCCGCCTTTAGATTTCAGATCAAAGTGCAACTTTTTATCAAAATGACTAACTCATTCTGTTGTTTCTTTAAATACATATACATTGGCATTCTGCCCTATGACTTCCATTCCTGTTCTTTCTGTTTTCATGCATCCTGTTCTATGTCTTCATTCCTCCACTTTTATCATGTAAGTTAGTATCCCGTTCGTTGTAAAACTCGTGAAATAAAAAATTGCCACCATAAAATCATAGTATACTTTGGAAAAATCAAAATTGCGTTTAACGCGCAGAGCGAAATTGTTCGAGCATTATTGCGAAATACCGTTTCTTATATGTAGGATATGAATTCAGGAGCCCCACTTGACTAGGTGTTCTGACCATTGGGGCGATATTCTTGACGACTCGTACAACTGAAGTGTGGAGCCTACAGCTTTTATTTAAATATATCAAGCTAGCAAAATATTTTACTTTCCTTGTATACATAATGCATAAGGAAAGTATTGTGACGGGGTCGAAAATTCGAATTCGAGTTTTCGACGGGAAAGCACGTTCCAAGCATCCCTGATCACGAATCAAACATTTTTGAAGTGATGTGTGTGTGTGAAAGTATGTGTGCGTGTGTGTGAAAGCATGTGTGTGTGTGTGTGTGTGAAAGCATGTGTGTGTGTGTGAAAGTATGTGTGTGTGTGTGTGAAAGTATGTGTGTGTATGTGTGTGTGTGTGAAAATATGTGTGTGAAAGTATGTGTGCGTGTGTGTGTGTGAAAGTGTGTGTGTGAAAGTATGAGTGTGTGTGTGTGAAAGTATGTGTGTGTGTGTGAAAGTGTATGTGTGTGTGTGTGTGTGTGTGTGCGTGTGTGTGAAAGTATGTGTGTGTGTCAGTGAGTCTGTGGAGACGATAACTGACAAACAAATGGACCGGTTCGAACGAAATTTGGTACAAAAATCACAATTCGTAAACACTGGAAGCCTATTGTTTTTATACGCAATCGAATGTTCAGAACCCCCTAAATTTTCGAGTGAAATTTTGAAAAAATCAAAACCGCTAATAAAGTTACGCAAATTGACATTTCTTATGGAATTTTTTATTAGAAAGCGATTGACATAAATTTTAGAACGTTACCATGAATCGTTTTCGAGATATTGCACATTTTTCAAAAATATTATCAAAAAGTTATATAAAAAAAATATATTTCCTATTGAGAAACTTGTTCACTTTTCATAGGTAATACCATGCGATAAATTGGGTGACATCATTCTTGTGGATCTAGCTCGTTCCATTCATGAAAAAAGATACTTTGAGTAATACTTTTGTATTTGAAAGCCAATAGTCATTTATCTGCTGTAAGAATAACTTATTTCTCCGTCTATAACGCTTGGCGAGCTTTTGCCGACGAATTTTGTGGAATGTCGCCAACTTGGCGACATTTTTAATTGTTGCCAAATTAACAAAAATCTCGCCAAATTGATAAAAATGACGTTAAATCAATGAAAATGACGACTAATTGAAGAAAATTGAAGAAACGACTAATTGAAGAAAGTGTCTACTATAAGAATAACATTTTCTTAACTGTAAAAGTAGTAAATTCATTGCATTATATAAGGAAAGTCATGTGTTGCCCACATCAGATTTTTTTTTGCGATGACAGAATTACGCTATATTCTAATTATTACTTCCTCATACTATGTAATAGTCTAGAAAGTATTGTTTTCACAAAAATTTTCGAATTCAAGATTTTGATATAATTATATGTTCTAAGACCTCCTGAAGACGTTTTGACTGTTTTGGAGTGGTGTTCGCCTGTCTGTCTAATGCCCGTGGTCGATTTCTTGTGCACACTATAACAGCCAAAAAATTAATGGATTTTTACGAAATTTCATATCTGGCTTTGTTAGCAAAAAATCTAGAACTAAATAGAATTTTTTTTAAATTCGAGCGAAAACTTCGAAATTTATTCGAAATTATATATTTGTTTAACATGGCAGCATAGGGCAAAATGTGATATAATCATGAATAAAGGGGTTGATTTAGGGATCAATGATCAGGGGACTTGATAGTTTAAATCTTGTAGTGGAAAATAGCCGCAACACACATTTTTACTTACCTTATATACATAATGTATAAGGAAAGTATTGTGACGGGGTCGAAAATTCGAATTCGAGTTTTCGACGGGAGAGCACGTTTCAAGCATACCTGATCACGAATCAAACATTTTTGAGGTGATGTGTGTGTGTGTGTATCAGTGAGTCTGTGGAGACGATATGTCACGAACGAATGGAGCGATTCGAATGAAATTTGGTACAAAACTCACAATCCGTAAATACTGGAAGCCCATTGTTTTTAAACGTAATCGAATGTTTAGAACCCCCCTAAATATTCGAGTGAAATTTTGAAAAAATCATCAAAAAATCAAAACCTTCAATAAAGTTACGCAAATTGACATTCCTTATGTAATTTCTCCATAGAAAATGATTGATATAATCCTTAGAACGCTAGTATGAACCGTTCTCGAAATATTGCACATTTTCCAAATAAATTTATCAAAAAATCCCATAAATTAAAAAAAATATTATCTGTTGAGAAACATGTTCACTTTTCATATGTAATATCATGCGATAAATTGGGTGACATCATTCTCGTGGATCTAGCTCATTCCATTCTTGAGAAAAGATACTTTGAGTAATACTTTTGTATTTGAACGCCAATAGTCATTTATCTGCTATAAATATAACTTATTTCTCCGTCCATAACGCTTGGCGAGATTTTGGTGACGAATTTGGCGGAATGTCGCCAACGTTTTTTGAAACGTTGCCAAATTAACGAAAATCACGCCAAATGGATAAAAATGACGCTAAATCAATGAAAATGACCATGAATTGTAGATAGGAAAATTCAATATCTTGGAAAGAATATAAGTATCTACTATAAGAAAAACTTATTTTTTTTTACTGTAGTAAATTCATTGCATTATATAAGGAAAGTCATGTGTTGCCTACATCAGATTTTTTTATTTTTGACTTTTTTATCCATCCCTTGGGAGGAGAGTTAGGAGGGTACATTGTTAAATATGATATCAATCGAAAAAAAAATTCTTACTGTTTAAAGGGAAGGGTGACACGCTATAGTTGTAATCATTGGGATTCACAATACAGATTTTAAAAAAATGTTCTTGTAAAATTTGAAAAAAAATTATGGTATGATATCCATAAGTCCAGTTGATCCACAATCCATTCAATTTATATTTTAAGTTTACGAGTACACTCATGCATATCCTAGGATGTTCCATCACATTATTCCAAAGTATACCTAATCGAGAACTTTTTGTCCATCTTCTCATTATTAGACGAAAATGTTTTTCCAATGAGATCTTTGTCAAGGTGAACGCACTTTTCTTTGCGATCTGAAAGCAACACTTTCCTTACACTGAAGATGAGCTTTATGGCTAATAGTTTGAGTCTATATCTCTCGAGTTTATATGGAGTTAGCCACGTACATTTTATGTTGAAGACCCAGACCGTCCGACTCATCCAAAGGACTCGAGTAACTGCTTGAACGGTCGACGTAGTTTTTATGTGTCGTTTTTCTTACCTATAAAGCAAATATTAAACCCTGGCTACTTTTTACTTTCCTTATATACATAATGTATAAGGAAAGTATTGTGACGGGGTCGAAAATTCGAAATCGAGTTTTCGACGGGAGAGCACGTTTCAAGCATCCCTGATCACGAATCAAACATTTTTGAAGTGATGTCTGTGTGTGTGTGTGTCTGTGAAAGTATGTGTGTGTGTGTGTGTGTGTGTGAGAGTCTGTGAAGACGATAACTGACAAACGAATGGACCGATTCGATCCAAATTTGGTACAAAAATCACAATCCGTAAACACTGGAAGCCTATTGGTTTTATGCACAATCGAATGTTAAGAACACACCTAAATTTTCAAATGAAATTTGGAAAAAATAGTCAAAAAATCAAAACCACTAATAAAGTTACGCATATAGACATTTCTTATGTAATTTTTCATTAGAAAACGATTGACATACATTTTAGAACGCTAACATGAACCGTTCTCGAGATATTGCACATTTTTCAAAAAAATTATCTGAAAGTCATATAAAATAAAAATAAAAATATTTCCTCTTGAGAGACATGTTCACTTTTCAGTAATACCATGCGATATATTGGATGACATCATTCTCGTGGATCTAGCTCGTTCCATTCATGAAAAAAGATACTTTGAGTAATACTTTTGTATTTGAACGCCAATATTCATTTATCTGCTATAAGAATAACTTATTTCTTTGTCCATTATGCTTGGCGAGATTTTGGCGACGAATTTTGGCGGAATGTCGCCAACTTGGCGACTTTTTGAAATGTTGCCAAATTAACGAAAATCTCGCCAAATGGATAAAAATGACGCTAAATCAATGAAATGACGACTAATTGTCGAAAATTCAATATCTTGGAAAGAATATTAGTATCTACAATGAGAAAAATCTATTACTTTCCTTATATACATAATGTATAAGGAAAGTATTGTGACGGGGTCGAAAATTCGAATTCGAGTTTTCGACGGGAGAGCACGTTTCAAGCATCCCTGATCACGAATCAAACATTTTTGGAGTGATGTCTGTGTGTGTGTGTGTGTGTCAGTGGGTCTGTGGAGACGATAACTGACGAACGAATGGACCAATTCGAACAAAATTTGGAACAAAAATCACAATCCATAAGCACTGGAAGCCTATTGTTTTTATACGCAATCGAATGTTCAGAACCCTCCTAAATTTTCGAATGAAATATTGAAAAAATCGTCAAAAAATCAAAACCACTAATAAAGTTAAGCAAATAGACATTTCTTATGTCATTTTTCATTAGAAAACGATTGACATAAATTTTAGAACGTTAACATAAACCGTTCTCGAGATATTGCACAATTTTTCAAAAAAATTATCAAAAGGTCATAAAATAAAAATATTTCCCATTGAGAAACATGTTCACTTTTCATATGTAACACTATGCGATAAATTGGGTGACATCATTCTCGTGGATCTAGCTCGTTCCATTCATGAAAAAAGATACTTTAAGTAATACTTTTGTATTTGAACGCTAATAGTCGTATATCTGCTGTAAGAATAACTTATTTCTTCATCCATAACGCTTGGCGAGATTTTGGCGACGAATTTGGCAGAATGTCGCCAACTTGGCGACTTTTTGAAATGTTGCCAAATTAACAAAATCTCGCCAAATGGATAAAAATGACGCTAAATCAATGAAAATGACGACTAATTGTCGAAAATTCAATATCTTGGAAAGAATATTAGTATCTACTATAAGAAAAACCTATTTTTTTACTGTAAAAGTAGTAAATTCATTACATTATATAAGGAAAGTCATGTGTTGCCCACATCAGATTTTTTTTAATATAGGTTGCCTACATTTTATATGTAAAACAGTAATTTAACGCTTTTTGATATGAAAATGAAGTTGCTTGACACGGAATTTCAAAGTGATTTTGTGGGTTAGATTAATTACGGTAAAGTGGTTTATTAGAGAGGAAATATTTGGGATAATGGAATCTCTCATAAGACAGTTGTCACTCGTAAATTTAAGAAACAGTTTTTTTTTATCCCGTCTGTCCGATAAAACAGTCATCTAGGGGATAGATTAGGGATTGCAAAAGGGTAAATCTCTAAATATAGATGTTCAGCCTAAAATCTCAGACTCTCCCCAGAAAGCTCTAGAGCGTGCTTGATATAATCAAAACTAGCGGGTACTTTTCAAAAGTTCTAGTCGATTTGAAAAGCCAGACCTTTCACCTATGCCCCAAAAAGGTACGGCAACTCTACTTTCAGTTAATAGGAACGGTTGCCTGTAAAGTTTGTTTTGCCCTGCAAATAGGGAAGCACAGTGAAAAGTTTTAAATAGTAACACTTTCATTGCTACAGAAAAACTAATTTTCGAATGTTTAAGAATTTTTTATTTCTCACACGGTAGAAAAAAATATTTTTAACACACATTTAAAAAAATGTATATTAAGTACATGATTTGCATCAAAGAATATTTACTGTATTTTCTTTTTCTATTTTCTTCATTTTATTTAAAAATACTTTTGCAAATTTGAGAAAAAACAAAATACTTTTTAAAACACGATGAATAGTAAAATACGAAATATGAATTTCTTTCTCTATTTTGAATATTTGATTTTGCCAGTCTTGTTCATAACTCTCGTTATTTCACCTGTAACTAAGCGAACAAATCCCACTTTCCTCCTTTCCTCCTTGTTTCAAACACAGCACTACTCAATTTCAGCCATTTCAACATCTTCGCGACATACAATACAAACACACTTTTAAAATTTTTAATACACATTTAAAAAATATGTAATTTAAGTACATGATTTACATCCAATAGTATTTACTATATTTTCTTTTTCTATTTTTTTCAGTTTATTTAAAAATACTTTTGCAAATTTGAGAAAATACAAAATACTTTTGAAAACACAATGAATAGTAAAATACGAAATATGAATTTCTTTTCTATTTTGAATATTTGATTTTGCCAGTTTGGTCATAACTTTGGTCATTTCAAACACGGCAAGGCTCAATTTCAGCTATTTCAACATCTTCGCGACATATAATACAAACACACTTCCAACACCTTACATTTCCGTTTCCAAAAATAATTTCTGAAATCCACCCGAAATAATTTCGGGATCAGCCGATGAGTGATGGAGTGACCATTCTGCGAGGGTCATTAGAATGATGGACGATGGTTGGCTATCTGGCTCTGGGGGGCCTTCGAAACTGCGTTCCCAAAATAATTTCTCCAGCCATTTCCTATTGTCAGTCTTTTATTTTCTGGGTCCACGTGGGTTGTATCAATGTCGTGTCTCTAATAAAAATGGCGAAAGATATCTATGTACTGTTTGATATCTTCGTCGGATTATTTATCAGTTTATTGTTCGTATTTTCATTTTCCCTACACTGCATAATGTATAGGGAATAGTATAATACATAAGAAAGGGTAAGTTTCAAGCATCTCTAAATTCGAATCGAACGTTTTTGAGGGGATGTCTATTTGTGTGTATGAGTGTGTATGTATGTATGTGTACCAATGTGTATGTATGTTAATGTGTGTGCGATATTTCACGAAAGAATGGAACGTTTCGAACGAAATTTGGCACAAGTATTATAATCGATGAATACTGGAACCCTATTGATTTTAAACGTAATTAAATGTTCGGAAGACCCCCAAATTTTCGAATGAAAATTTGAAGAAATCGATAACAAATAAGAACCTTCAATAATTGTGCATAAATGATCATTTCATATATATCTTTTCAACAGAAAACAAATGAAGCAAATTCGATACACTAGCATGAACCGTTCTCGAGATATTATACGTTTTTCAAGTAAATGTATCACAAAAATTAAATAAAATGTAAAAGTCATAACTATTGTGAAATATGTTTACTTTTCATATTCAATATTACACGACAAATTGGTTAACATGTTTCGTGGATTTAGCTCGTTCCATTTACGAGAGAAGATACTTCCGTAATAATTTTATATTTTGACGCCAAACAGTTTGCAAAGAGTCATTTATTTATATATAAGAAAAGTCCTTTTCTCCGTCTGTTTGTAACGCTTAATGATGAACTTGGCGATTTATTTAGTGAAGTATTACCAACTTGGCGACGTTTTTTATAATGGTGTTAAATTGACAAAAATATTGTCAAAGTTATAAAAATGACATCAAATTGATGAATTAATTATTAAAATATTTTAATACATATATGGGATTTTATAGTTTATTGCGGATGTTATCTATCTTGGTAATTTTCAAGTTTTAGAGTTGCGCCAAATATAAGTTAATTGGATACTTCGAAGTAATTGTACATGTTGTCATCCGGAAAAGAACCAAATGTGCATTTCAACGTTAAACCATTATGTCGTGGATCTTAGGCATCATCTTTAACACTTTACAGCATAGTTGAAAAGTGTTTAGGACTTTGTTCATTCTGTCTGTCTGTCCGTCTGTCCGTTAGCACGGTAACTGCCGTAAAAATGACTTTATCAAAATGAAATTTTAGTATGTTTTTCAGACGGTCTGTGGGACCTATGAGAATATAAATGAATAATATCACCCAATTAGTTTTGGATTGAACCCGGGTTGAAAAAATGAAATACATTGAACCCTATGGGACCTAATTTTTCAAACATTTTTTAAGTGAATTTAAAATTCACAAATTGCTTCGAAATTTTTAGGAAACATTCAAATTATCCCATAAAATTTATAAAAATTTTTTAGCAAAATGTATTCAGTAGTTTTTTAAATAATAATTAAAATAATAATTGTATTCCCATATTATATGAAGAGATCACGTGACCCACTTCAAAATAAAATATGGCATCCATCTTGTGTCAAAATCGTGATTTTTAAAGTTTTTTTTTATTTATATTTAGCGTTGCATCCGTCCTAAAACCGCTTTATTTATTTTTTCTGTGCATCTATAGTATACTGCGCCAAAGCAATTACAAATTTTTGAGTTTAAATGATGATCAAAAGTTGATTATTTCTACAACGTAGCCCAATTTTCACGTTTGGAGAATGTACATACATCAAGCTGTAAGATGAGTTGTACAAGAATTGCTGAATTTCTCTAACGCAAAATTATTTAACTCTGGAGTCTGCAATGTAGCTGATATGAATGAAACATTCATTGAATTTACATAGAGAAACAGACGATTCTATATTATTGCTTTTTCGATGACGTTTTAAGCATGGAGTTAAAAAGTACTTTTACCTCCATGATTCTAAGTTTTTAAGTAAAATAAATTATTGTAGTATTGTGATAATTTTAAAAATATCGCCACTGAATGAAAGGAATGGAAAAAAGATTATGAATAAAATACTTACTGCGTTTATATAGATATCCAGGCGATTTATATTTTGATGATGTTATTTGAATAAAGTTCATTTGTTTTCGATGAAGTTTTCAAATATAATAAATTGTTGTAGAATTGTGATAATTCTTAAAATATCACCGCTGAATGTATCGCATTTTAGAAATGTTTAAATAAAATTGCATTTCAGTTGGTGCATTCATTTCATCAAAGTGTTTCATAATCAATGCTTTATGCATGATTGATCTTTGTTTGATTGTGTAGGAAGTAAATTAATTGAATTGTATCGAAAAAATCAAGTGCTGCCCACATCGGGTATTTTACTTTACCTACAATATGCAGTACATCTACGGGAAAGTATTATAATTGACTTTTCGATAGATGAACATGTTTTAACCCCTCGAAAACAATATTTCACTATTTTTAGAGTAAGATCTGTGTGCCTGTCTGTGCAATATCTACTCTAGTTCAAAAACTATTTGACCTAATATCCTGAAATTTGAAATTGTCTTCGCTTATGCGTTACTTTGGCACTGATTATATGATCATACAATTGTTACTGGCCCATTTCCTCTAAATAGGATTACCTATGTTAACTTTACGTAATGCTTGTTTCTTTCTTAATTTTTGATAACAAATAAAACCACTATCTGAGACTGACCCGCTTCCAGGATATTGCAATTTTTTGAAATATTGATGATTTGGTATCATTTTATGCCAACATGAATACCCGGGGACATCGAGACATACAGTGAGACATACTCATCGAGACATACAGCGAATTCTCGGAAAGCAAACAGCGTTTGGCGCCAATGCCTGCAAAGGGGGATCGAATTGTTTGGGATAGGGTATGTCAAATACCTGTCTTTTTGGGAGATTCTTCGCTTGGGATTGAAGCTGTCCCACCTGTAAGCAAAAGGTTAATTTTTTTGATTATGAAGGGTGCTAAACTTGCTTAAAATCATTACTATGTTCTCAGTAAGTAATGAAAATACTTGCAATCACAAAAAATAGTATGTTATGCGTGAAGTATGTTTAGCATTAAAATTAAGCACCACCATAATGAGGACTTAAATAAGCGAATTATATTAAAATTGACCAAATAAAGACTGGCTGAAATTCCCACTTTTATTAATATAGCAATCCATGCGTGGGGTTGTCTTGCGGGTGAAAAATGTGCCATTTATGATCGACTGCGTATTGCAAAACTCAACTGATATAGACCCACTTAAACATTCACAAAATCTTTCAGAAATAGAGTAATTAAAAAGAAAAAGAATGCAAAAACATTACTCTATATTCACGAAAAAAAAAATTAGAATCGAGCGAATCTTCAATTCTGGATAAACAAATTCAAGAATAAAGTTTTTGTTAAATAATGTTTTGTGAGGTACAAGTATAGTAAAAATTAATTTAAAAATGAACTTATTGTCTTGGAGATTCCATTCGAAGTCCGTTGTAAAGAGATTTTTCCGACGATGATTCGAGGAAAAATTTGCGCTTCAGCATAAAATAACTACAAAATTAATTTCCATTTGCAAAAAAAAAAAAAAAAAAGAAATCGCTGTGGGGTATCCTTGAACTGGACCTGAACTGTCATCCTACCGAATTCTTATATTTTCCGCTACGCCTTTAACAGACGACAAACTAAAGAGGCATTTTCTTTTATTATTACAGCGTCAGGTTGTCAGATGAATAGCAAAATTATTTTAGAACTGATAGTTCTCTGTAACGTTATTTTCTGCGATAAAATTTTAATTAATGTATATGAAGAAAAGCAAAGTGAATTTGTGTCGGTAAAAAAAGCGATGCTTTGCTTTAAGTAAAATTGCTTGGGTATCGGAAATGCATTTGCAAAGTTAAATTTTCAAACAAATTACCTAGCAAATTTTCTTACTGTAACTGCAGGTATCAGCTATTCCGTAGTGAGGACTGACAAAAAGAGTAAATCTAATCCCCGGGTCCTGATATCTATCTTTCTTTTGATCCAAACCGCTGAACTAGCCGAAGATATAAGACATCTGTTTGGATGGCTGGGAAGTGCCTCCCAATTTAGATCGGAACCCAGTGGGGGAGGCATCCACAGGGATCGTACCCTCGTTCCGCTATCACTAACCTCTTGGAAGGATTTACGGACCCACATGTTTAACGTGATCGTACTCCGAATGTACACGGCGACAGCTTAGGCAAAGGCGGGAATCGAACTGGGGTCGTTCTAGTGTAATCCCAGCGCGCTAACCGCTGGGTTGTCCCACCCCAAGTCACTACTATCTGTGGGACTGCGATCCTAGCAGACTTTTAGATCTTGAAATAAAAGCCAGTGCCCCCTATACAGGGAAGAGAGCTGGTGCATCCGCCATTTTGAATCTTTCTTGGTACATTCATTTATTATTGCACAGTGATTTAATATCATGCATTGTGGTACGAATTCGCAATAAAATGGGAGGTTACTCAGCCGTAAATATCTCTAAGAATTCCCGAAAAGTGTTACGAATGTCTAGAAAAAGAAGGAGAAAATAGATGAATTATAGAAGAGATGAATGTAAGAATATAAATTCTTCGGCGATGAGTGCGCCAAAACACGTGCATTCCACTGAGTTCAGCGAGAAGGTTTTAGAAGTAAGTGGTGCTGGTTCTCACTCCTTGTCGCCAAGGCGTTTCTCACTTTGAATCAATGTGGCTACCGTAAGTCAGTCTGTGTCATAGGAGCTCTGACAAAAACCATTGCGACTGAGTTATGTACCTGTGGTGTACATCTAAAAAAGATTAAAGAAGTACTATTAAGATTTACTATTATTAATTATAATATAATATTGTTAACTTAAACTTAATATACATGGTCGTAAATTACTCGTATAGTGGTACTTATTTTTATTGTACATTGCATTGTTGTGCCGCTATATAAAACCCTCCAATTATTTATCTTTGCGTGAGTTCTGTAAAGGAATATTATTAGAATAATATTAAATTGATTACTCCATTTAAACTTTAACAATAAAATATTTATTAACAACATAAAAACTTATTAATTCATTGCACAATTAATTATTAGTTTTCGCGGGGGAACATGTGAGACCACTTAAATTACCTAAACGTTTCTAGATCTAAAGTTATTTGAGGAACACATACCTTCAAGTCTGTCTTGGACTTTGTTAGCAGCACGTACTTGATGTCGTACTTATTACTAGCATTAACTCGTGGTGTGATGCATCGACACGTAAAATCGGCGATCATACTGTACTGCTGACTCAACACTCGCACTGATGCCATTCTCTTAGGCTGTTCTCGCCACATATCTAGTCGTCGTGCTATATTTTCTAAGTCATCGTTCTTATTATAATGTCGAACTCGAACTGTTATTCCACAAGTGTCGTTATTAAGTCATCGTCTCCAAGTTATCTGTCAAAGTCTACCCACTGTGTCCTTCTTCGGTCACAGGCTATGTCTCTCTTTTTCCCTCGGGGGCGTCACTCCCCCTTTGCTTTCATTTGCAGCATTCAGTGTGATGCAACAAGCGCATTCTTTATTGGTTAATCATTGAACCAATGTCGCTACTTGGCATCCTCGTGAGAGCCTACTCGGCCCCCTCTGTCTTGACGCTCCTAAATTTATGGTTTGCTGTAAACCTCGGCGCCATTCAGACTAGAAGTATTGTTCGATGTTTCAGATCACTAAATAACTGGCATAAAACTGTCTCACCAAAACACATGTGAGATATATTTCTAGTCTCATAGTACCATGTGAGATTTTGTATAAACAGAAGCTTGCAGTACCTTTTAGATGCCGAACATTTGTCATGTTCAGCACTTTCACTACACGTCAAGAATTTTTGGTATTGTGGGAAAACATTAATTTTCTAATATCTTCAGAAAGATTTGTGATGATTTCCAGGAAAATATGCCAATTCATTTATAACTAGAAACTTCACTTGACAATAGTACTGTATACGCATATTTGTTTTAGACCAAAAATATGCAACAGATCGACCGATGTTAGCGTCCTATACATTGTTCTTTGCTTTTAAGCAAACATATGAAATGGCTGTTTTTATTTTTAAGCAAAATTATTATGTGTTTTAATTTTATACGTCAAAATGTTCAAACAATCGAGAGTTTCCCATTGTCCGATCAGAACAAAAATTAACTACACTTCATGTTTATCAATTTAAAAACTGTGCTAAATTTCATATGTATCGTTAAATTTCTTCAAGATGTCTTATTCGGGTAATTGCAGACAAGCACAAAGAAAGGATGATTCGTGTTCTGGGATGCCCAAAACATATCAATCCATCAAAGGAGGATAGTTGAATTGTTGACCTATTAGATTGCTTTACTTTATATATACTATGCACTGTATACCTTAAGAAGTATACATCTAGCTGTTCTGTGGGTTTAAAACCCCACTTGTACCTATTGTCCTGTAGGTTAAGAAGTTCGTTTAGCTGGAAACTAAAATTGCAGCATAAAACAAATTTGTAACGGTATCAACAGTTTTCGGAAGCAAGCAAGTCTTCTTCAGATTCAAAAAGCAGTGTACCCCAACATAAGGATGAAGATACCTGTCAGATTCGGTAGATGACTTACATTGACTACCGTATTGGACCGGATTAAATTAGAGCAATCCATTGTTCCTCTCATGCATACATGAACTATTTTCTTCGTGAACTACAGCTAAAGCATGCATGCATACTTTAATTTCTACTCGAGATTAGAACCCGACGCATGAATACTATTGTGGCGTATTCTCTGGAATATTGGGTGTACTTTCAGGATACAAGAATGAGTCCACATTTTTGGATAACTAACATATCTATTTACAAGCACAGCGAAAACAGAAACAATATACAGCAAATAACTCTATAACAATCTCACGCGATCACTACACAACTATCAGGTACAATGAAACAGTAATTAAATGCTCAGCAAATTTCTCAAAACATTAAAGCATCTCACAATTCAATTTATGCTTGTAACACACCAACTGATACAAATGAGCGATGACTCCTTTTATATACTCTCAGAAACTTACAGAAGGGGCTCGTATCTCGTAGAATATTCATATATTCGTATTTTGAGAAGGTTCTCGAACATTCGAAATATTGCCAAATCTAGCAACCCTGAACCGACAGTCCTATTATAGCAACCCTAGATTCGCGTTATAGGAATGACCTCCTGTACGATCTTTTCCCCTTCTGGCTCTCAAAAGATCTTTCAGTGGAGGCACTTTTCATGTAATAACAATACGAAAGACGGAGCAGTTTGCTTAAATCCCTCTTTAAGTAAAAAACGAACTTGCGATTTTTTTCTTGTTTTAATGTTTCTTGGTTCAGACAGCTTTATATTTTCTTTCTAACAGAAAACAACTGACTCATTTATGATAAAGAAATCTCAAGATTTTTTTTACACTGGTAAAATAAAATACTCTCAGAAATTTACAGAAAGGGCTCGTATCTCGTAGAATATTCATATATTCGTTATTTCGAGAAGGTTCTCGAACATTTGAAATATTACAAAATCTAGCAGCCCTGAACCGACAGTCCTGTTACGGCAACCCTAGATTCGCGTTATAGGAATGGCTGCCTGTACGATCTTTTTCCCTTCTGGCTCTCAAAATATCTTCCAGTGAAGGCACTTTTCATGTTAATAACAATCCGAAAGACACAGCAGTTTGCTTAAATCCCTCTATAAGTAAAAAGCGCACTTGCGAGTTTTTTCTTGTTTTAATGTTTCTTGGTTCAGACAGCTTTATATTTCGTTTCTAACAGAAAATAACTGACTCCTTTATGATAAAGAAATCTCAAGATTTTTTTTTACACTGGTAAAGTAAAAATCAATAAAAAGACTCGCACAATTTCCCAAATCCACACATCGTCCTTGCAACTGAGCTTTTTCTATAAACGTCTAACAACCCCTCCCCCCACTTAATCATTAAACCTCGTAACGAAATCTTAAAAAATGAGTGATGCCTGGATTTCCCGAATCCGGAAATCCCTTCGAATTTGTTGAGAATTGATGGAGTGATGGTCGCATCATTACTGTGATGAACGAGGGCCTCCTATCGGCCGAAGGGGGGTGCCTAATGGAGCCGGCAGAGGAGGATAACAGCGTCCCTTCTCCTGACACGAACACTCATCCTTTATGCGACGTAAAAATGATGTTCGATAAGGTCTGTCGCAAATGAGCCGATGACGATTCGGCCCACCCTAACACAGAATGTATGAAAGTGTTTTTATTTTCTCGTACTATGATATCGAAAAGAATCCCTTACAATTCCCTTGTACTTCCCTTATATGAGCAGAGATGGGTCGCTATAATAGTTTCAAACAATTTCTTAGGTCAGGAGAAAAGTGCAATAATCATGTCAGGTTTAGAAACTGGCATCAACATATTTAATTACCTATTTTTGCACGCTGAATTACAACACATGAAGGAGATAATAAAGAAGATAATGCGTGAAGGAGATAAGGAAATAAGGGCATAGAAGCCCTTACAATTCCTTTGTACTTCAATTATATGAACAGAGATAAGTGACTGCAATAGTTTCAAAGAATTTATTAACCGTCTTTGTCAGGTCAGAAGAAATGTGCAATAATCATGTCAAGTTTGGAAACTGGCATCAACATATTTAATTGTCTATTTTCGTACGCAGAATTACATCACGTGAAGAAGATAATGGAGGAGATAACGCGTGAAGATGATAAGGGAATAATGATATAGAATCTTTTACAATTCCTTTGTACTTTCCTTATATGAACAGAGATAGGTGACTGCAATAGTTTCAAAGAATGTATTAACCGTCTTTGTCAGGTCAGAAGAAATGTGCAATAATCATGTCAGGTTTAGAAACTAGCATCAACATATTTAATTGTCTATTTTTGCACGCGGAATTACAACACATAAAGGAGATAATAAAGAAGATAACGCATGAGAAAGATAATGAAATAAAGATATTGAACGTCTTCTTAACTCTCTTGAATTGCAACTGGTTTAGCTCGGATATGTTTTGGATAGAAAATAAATTGTTATGCTTTCGTTATGTTTTAAATTGGATTTGTCATTCAAAAATGAAATCATCTTTCATCGAGTACGTATCCCCGTTAAAACGAACCAAAAAGTTTAATACAACTGAAATATTAAATACAGCAGTTCAATTTTGTCTTTTGATCAGTACACACTACTTCTGAACTGATGAGAACTTTTCTCAAATGTAAGATTTTGACAGAGAGACACGTTTTATGACATCCTACTATTTTAAATATTTTTGGAGTATGGATAAAAATCGTTGATAAAACCGTATAATACAAACATTTAAGGATATGAAATGGTTTTGAAGAGCATCCTTCTTCAGGATAAGAAATACACTCCTGCAAAAGAATCTAAATGTATATTTGCAAGTTTTGCTCAGGTGACCCAGTACGAAAAGCATTATCAAATACAGCCATTAAACAAAGGAAGTTATAAATATAATTAACCCAGACTACTTTATAATCTGTCATCATAAAGATTGCAAAATTAAGTGGCATATATGTAACAAAACTATACAAAAATCAACCTGTTTCGGAAATTAAATCGACTACTTCATACGGAAATGCATAACAGAGCAGTTAGTTATGAAGGAAATAACTAGTTTAGGAAACTAAATAAGTTAACTTCATCCAAAAAGGAGAAACTGAGTAATAGTCTGAAGACCCCAGACCGTGCGACTCACCTCATAGGTTTAGAGTAGCTAGCTGCACGGCCGGAGAAGCAACAATCTATAATAGAAACTATCAGATAAAGCACGTAACTCATTAAATTTGTAGATTGGTTATCTAAACAATTTCAGAAGTTTCCAGAATTCGCCGGAGGTAGCCAAACTAGCGATATTTCACTAAATTCGGTACCTAGGTCATCGAATTTGTCCCTAAGGTCAAGCGACTCAGACCATCCAATTATAACAACGGTTTCCTTTTAGATATTTGTAAAAATATGATATTACTTCCGTGATATACTTCCGTTTCATCCCGTCATATTTCTTTCTTGATTTACTCCGCATCTCGCGCCCTAAGATGTTTCACATCAATAAGGCCATTATATCAGAAAAACAATAGTTAAAATTAAATTAAAAGGGAGAGTATTTATAAGAATTAAATAAGAGATATCCAAGAGGAAGAAATAAAGGAAAATTTATCGCTGCCACTGGGAACTGTGGATAACAAGTGGACTACATTATATCAAAACGTTTCATCTTCGAAAACTTTGTTATTTGTGGCCCGATTTGGGCGAAATAAACTGTAGTCTGTTAATATATCGGCTGTGACAAAACAATAATTAATTATTTTAATTTGTTAGAGTAATCATTAATTAGGGTTTACACATTAAACATAATTTTGCATCGTACTGGTGTGTACATCATCGTATGCAACCGATATAAAACCCACCTAATGCAGAGTTTGGTATAAACCTATGAATAAACAGTTTCTAAAAGATAAATATTGAAATGCAAAAACTACTAAATGGTGAAACTTTGTTTAGTCAAACTTAAATATTTACTAAAATTACTACTATTATTCCTTTGGATTGAGAATATTACTTCGCAATTCTACTCATTAAATTTACAATTACCAATTCATAGTTCAATAAGTTTTCAATTTCAATTTGGAGCCGGATGTGATGATAGATATTTTTTATACGTGACTTTAGAGTCAATTTATTAATTAAAATGTTGAGTCCTCGTGGACGCTAAAAGGGTATCTGTTACCTTTTCTTGCCATGTCGTTTTGAAGAGGCACGGCCACGTCAACTTGCTGGTTTATCCAAATTGAAACTCTCCATTTATAAACCAAGGGTTCATATTTACTTTATAACTGCTCTCTTATCTCTCTCAGCTGCATTTTTTTTCATATTACTGATTTGAATGAATTGCTCTTGTGTTTATCCAGCTGTCCTTGTTGGTTCCGCACTTCTTTTTCCCTCTTTGTATGAATTGGACCATCGGCACCTTCATAGCTCTGTTTCCATTGGCTTGAGCTATCTAGTGCAAGAATGCAGTCATTGGCTGAATATCACTGAGTTTAACTGCCTGCGGGATCGGTAACCGCAAGAATCAGATGCTTTCCAGAAAATTGTGGGGCCTGTTTTATTGCCCACCATAAATAATTTAAAATTCAATGTCAATTTTTGGCGTCAGACAGTCTGCTCTTATTGTCAGCTGGAAATTCGAATTTATTGCTCCGGCTTCGACCTGGTGTTTATTTTTCATTGTACTCCACAGCATCTCTATATCAAATGTTCCACAATCGTGTAAATCTGTTATGACACAATTGAAACAATATAGGAACAATCGAGAAATATTTGTAAAAGTTTATACATAGCATTGAATTAAAATATCACATTGGGTACAAAACCATCTTGGCATAAAATCTATGTCATCCAATGATCTTAGCACACTCATTTAATGCCTTAAAACCAGAGACAATAACGGCTTTGAAACTAACTTGATGAGAATTTTGCAACCACAAAGAATGCAGTTCAATTGTGTACTGTGCAAAACATTTTGCCATGGGTGAACCTCAAAAATAGATAATGTGTACATGTATAAAAAGTTGAGTGTAGCTCCTCATTGTAAACCCTTTTCAATCTGCTCCATTTTGCACTTTCGAATAGTATTTAATGCATTTCTATTTTTAAAAAAATTTAAGATTGCTTAAGTATTTTGAATAAACCATATCACCATTGAAAACACTTTCCTTCTCCCCTCACCATTTCCATCTCGTATCCCCAAATATTTACTTTTTCCCTCCTCCTCCTCTTCCACTTCACAATCCATCCATATTTGGTGATACCATGACTAACAACGTGCACGGTCACGATCGGAGTGCTCCCGAGGGACTCACCCACGGAACAGAAAACTTTTAATCTCTCTTAATGGAAACGGCACTTCACTCTTTGATTTATCGTTTTCGAACGATTATCAGGGGACTTCTTTTTATTTCACAGATTGCTGTTAAAATGTCTTATACCCAATCTGTGATTACTGCCAAGTAGTTAGCTTGCTGGAAGAGATATGTATTTATACCAATATTTTCCAAACTCTAGTACGTGTACTCTTAGAGTATACGCGGCTGAATTTGTTATCTGTATTATTATTTCTTTTACTCAAGCAATTTTTATATAAAATCTCTGATGGTCAGCACACGACTTTCCTTACAGACTCATAATCATTTTTCTTCAGATAGTCCGTAATGCATTCGTTTAAGACTTATCGATCAAAATAAAATTTAATATGGATAATTATTTGAAATATTATATTCAATTTATAGTTTTAAAACATCTTTCTCTTAGTTTGGCGATTTAGTGTATTTTTTATGTCCCTAGAACGCCAAAATAAATAAAAACTGAAATAGCTCAAGAACGATTTATTCTATACCTTTATTCTACTACCTTTAAGCATATTGAGTCTTTTTTTACCGTCGCCAGAACTCCAAAATAAATAAAAACTGAAATAATTCAAGAACGATTTATTCTATTACCAACACCTTTAAGCATATTGAGTCTTTTTTTACGTCGCCAGAACGCCAAAATAAATAAAAACTGAAATGGCTCAATGATTTATTCTATTATTAACACCTTTAAGCATATTGAGTATTTTTTACGTCGCCAGAACGCCAAAATAAATAAAAACTGAAATAGCTCAAGAAAGATTTATTCTATTATTAACACCTTTCATATTGAGTTTTTTTTTTTTTTTTCAGGTTTTATCAATTCTTATGGGCTAGTTCGAAAAAAAAAACGGGATTTATTTTTCCAATTTGTACTAAAATTTGATCAGTACCAGGGTAACTCATATAGGACTTAACTACCAGATTTCATGAATATACAGAAAACAGAGGCAACAAGAAATTTATGAAGGAACTTTTATAGGGTGTCACACTTCCTTTTTGACCCAACTATTAAGCATTTCCTTTCACTTTTGCATAGTTATATCGTACAATCATGCGAATTTTCGCAAAACTAGGAATGTTATCTCCAGAACCAGGAAATGAAAATCCTTAGTGAACCCCCTATCATTGTGGAAATTGATGCTCCATATCATAATCGAATCCACACCTGTCATCATCCACAAACTATATCTATCCCCAATCCTGAGAAATAGATGTTTCAATGAAATTATGTGAAAATCTTTAGCGAACCTCTCACGGAATTTAATGCTAAATATAATGAGTTATGAAAGAAAGAAAGCGAAAATGAATTTTAGTTCGTAGTTAAAGTCATGTGCTGCTCACATCAGATATTTTTCTCCTTTACATCACAGAACAGCAATATCTCAATAACGGTTCACGTTAGACTCCTATAAATGTTGTTTGCGTTGAAATAAAAAAATTTAAAAAATATTTAACATTCTAACAATTTTATAGCTTACAATTTTCGGAAGAATGTGTTTCGAAAATGAGAACCTTTTAAAAATAAACAAGTCTCTGAGATTTACCGACTGAAATAATTATTCTGAATTTTGTTTCAATATAAATCTATTTATTTGATTAATATCGTCTCCAGAGACTCACAGTCAAACTAGCAAACATTGAAAGATGGATTTATTTGCATTCAGAGATGCTGAAAACATGTCCATTCATCAAAATCCGAGAGTCGTACTTTACCCCTAACACTAATTTTTTTATTTATATATATTATTGTAAGAAATATAGAAATATATCCAATCATATCAAGAGCAGAAACAAAAGCTCTTTGTTTTAATTTACAATCATACTTGTTAGTTCCCTTATAATTTTATGAATTTTTTTATGAGCGGGTGTCGAATTTTTTATATGAAAAAAATCTACGAAGCTAACTACAGTGTTGTTGCTGAGACCCAGACTGTTCGACCTACCAGAAAGGTGTAAGGTAACCATTTGGACGGCCGGTATGCGCCACCCAATTTAAACCGGAACCCAGTGGGGAAGGCATCCACAGGGACCGTACCCTCCTTCCCCTACCACCAACCTCTCGGAAAGACTTACGAACCCACATGTTTAACGTGATCGTACTCCGCATGAACACGGCGGGAGTTGTGGCAGCGTGCAAATCCAGCGCTTTAACCACCGGGCTACCGCGCTCTAAATGTGCCAACAGCATGCGGTATTCCCAGATGGTCCCCAAGTACTAACCGCGCCCGATGCTGCTTGACTTCGGTGATCTAACGAGAACCGGTGTTTTCAGCACGGTAGGGCCGTTGGCCGCTAACTACAGTGTCGAAAGCCCAGAACGACCGACTCATCCGAGGACATGAGCAGCAAGATGGTCGTCCGGGCTAACTACAGTGTGAAAGATCAGCACACTTTTCCGTGCTGGACAGTGCTTACGGCAAAATTGACTTAACTGTAGGGATGTATGAAAAACTGTAAACACGAATTGATTACGTAAAAAATTATAATAAAGCACAAGGAAAACTGCATTTTAATAAATGAATTAAGCCCTTGTTTGATCAAATCCCCTGCCCTCCCTCGTTCTCTACCCTATTGCATATATTAAACGAAATTAATAATTAAAAGCTAATATTTTGCAGTATTAAACAAATGGTTTGAGTTCTAATCAACCGATTCCTATCATTAAAATTTAAAATGATATTCATATTTTTCATATTTCAATAAAAAATGCATTCTAAATGGATATTTAAAATGGATCATGTTGCTATGGAGACCATCTTCTCAAGGCACGCATAATGGATGATTACAGATAGAGTTAATAGCCGGTGACCGCTTCCAGAGTGTATTCATATTAGCCCTTCCATAAGTATAGTAGAAAAGGCAAAAATCGTGCTATGTTGCAGTCGTGCTAATATTATGTGAGCGCCCCCATCCGGCTGAAAGAATTAGTATTTATTTGTAAACCTGGATGAAAGATGCCTTCTGTATCTGTACTCAATCTCATTTCTAAACCAATATTTTATTCATATATTCACAATTTGTTTTTACCAAAATCCACGTTTTTCCGATAATTTTGTCAACCCCACTCAAGCTACGTACCTACTCTACAGATGTTCCCCTAGGACGAGCACACACCCCTCCTCCTCTTATATCGCTAATGCAAAAAGGCATTTCTATCGTGTTTGGTATACGTTGTTATTAATAGATATTAAAGAATAATCGGAAGGGAAGGCCATCATCTCCAAAGTATGTTGCTTTACTTTGATCAGAGGTTCTCAGTCTAAATGCGAACCGCATTGAGGTTCGCATATTTGCTTTAGGGAATTCAAGCAAGGGATTTCTGGAATCGCAGATGTAGCTTTAAATGCAGGATAAGCACAAATAAAGCATACTACAGTTATTATCGCATTCCCATTACGGATAACAGCATTCACGAACTGATTTCGTGCTTATTCGCTAGTCAGCATGGGGTAGCTGATATCTTATATCGCATCAAGAAAACTTGCTATGTGCCGTGATTTTATGAACCAAACCAGTTTAGTTTTATCACGCAATGGGATCTGATCTGCAATGAGAGCACGATCCTAACTTCGGAAACGCATATCATGGGTGAGTTCTATAAGTATGAACGTACCCATTGTAGCCTCGCTCAGCTTAAATTTAACCTTTTTGCAGAAATTTAAAGCCAATCGAATGGCAATAGCGAATATGTCCGTTTTTGTAGAGGTTCGCAAAATTATGACACATGTCATAAAAGCTTGCTATATGTGCCACAATTTCATCAACATTGTAGGTGTCGGCTATTCCATGCTGACGAGTGCATAATAATCATAAAACAGGTCCATGAATGCAGTTATCTGCAATGTAAGCGTGGACTTAATTTTGTGAACATCCCCTACAGGCAAATTCTGCGAGTATGGATGCATCCCTATGCGCAGAATTTCTTAGATATCTAAACTTCACCAAATTCAGTAGGGATACTCTCCAAAATATGCAGAAGCTCAAAAATTTAATTGTTTAAGAAATACCCGCTAGAGGCCTATTTTTGAGGCTGCTATTGATGAATACAGAATTTGCATATGACTAATATATTGTCACGACGCCCAACAGTCAACCAGAAAAGACTCGGCGTCAAGTGACAACAGTCAAAAATTAGATCGACACAAGAAAAGAAGTAAACTCGATCTGCAAAGCGTATAGTGGATTTTAATGCATAGCAATTTTGTACGTTGTGATTCGCAACCATTTCCCCGTCTGAAAGAATTAGATTTCAGATGATAGTCATGAAATAAACACACACAGGTGGAATACATGAAAAAAAACCATACCAAATTAAATCAACAAATATCATTTATTATAATTATGTTCTCATTAATTATTATGCAATTTAAATTCACAGATGTTATCTTACTATCCCTTGTGGATAAATCAAAACAGAATTTCTCTTTAGCATAAACAATTTCTTAAGGATTTTAGAATGCAGTAATTATTATTTTCACAAAAGAACATTCTATAATAATTCACTTTGAACACTTTTCAATCATGCCTGTGCCAATGAAATTAGACATTCACTCGGAATTTACGAATATTAAGTTTTACCTTGAAATCCAAAGAATTTGCGTTTCAACCAAAAGTTCTGTATGAAAATTTACAGTTCATTCTAAAGGGGGGAATTCTTCCCAAGGCTTGAATCATAGTTCAAAATCAAAGAATTTCGGTTCCGGACAGCGATTTACATCCTAGCGCAGGTTATGGCGGGGTACTTCTTGAACAAAGGTTTTCCTCCTGGAATAAAATAAAAAAAATTAATTTTGGAAAAAGGAATTCAGCCCGGAATTAAAATCATCTTCAATGGTCATCTCGGAATAGTTTCTTATGGAAACCGATATTCCATCCGTTGAAAAGTAGCCATTTCGGCCAAAGCCTTTGTCTTAATTTTAAGACAAAAATTCACTCCATCCTCACGCTCAGCAATCTTCGTCTAAAAAGGGCGAAAAAGGCGAACTTCAAGTTCCTCCTCAGCGCCGACTCTGATTGGCGGAGAGAGGCGCAACTTCAAAGCCAGACATTCACGTCACAACCACCGGAGACAGGCGCTTTTCGCAAAAACGTTTCTCCTCGACGAAAACGAGAATTCAATGCAAAAGCAATACGAACAAGTCCTAGCACAGCTCCATACAGGCACGAAGGAAAAGAGAGAGCTTTTCTCTCAACAAAACACACAAAGTTCATGGCGCACAGAATGGCGACATGACAATATTAATCATCAATTGACGAAAAGAGAATTAAACATCCCATTTTCTAAGGAAAGTACGTTAAACCACAAATGCGATAATGTTAAATTCGCTTTAGATGTTATAGAGTTCACTTCTACTAAAGAAGATAAAACACATCTAGCTCAGTGATTAGAACGCGGATTGGTCCAAACCAAAAACCGTTGCTCGAATCTCGACATGAGATTGTTACATTGTTCCGTAAAATTCAATGGCGTCTCGTGACTTTGGGAATAGATAAAGCATATTCAGCGGAGGGATTCCCCCCTACACGTCAACAAAGAACATCATCAAAACACATCACGCTTCTGGCACAAATGTTATTAAATATTATTTAAAAATAGCTAAACGAATCTGAAAAATTCGCCAAATAATAATAATAAAATTTGATGTGGGCAACACATGACTTTCCTTATATAATGCAATCAATTTACTCTTTTCAACGATACTGTGTTTTTAACGTTGAATTGTACATTAGCGATTTTCCGGATGGCAACATGTAATACTATTTCAAAGTACCCTTATATTTCACATAACTCTAAATTAACAATTATCAATATTGATGACATCCTCAATAAGCTATGTCCATATATTAAAATATTTTAATAATTAATTCATCAATTGGCTTCATTTTCAATAATTTATCGTCATTTCTGCAATTCAGAAGAAATTTTCGCTAATGTACAATTTTCGCCAATGTGTAATCTGGGGCGAAATATCGCGAAGTTGGCGATACGTTGCTACATTATTTGCCAAGTTTGCCAAATCCATCACCAAGTTCTCAGACAAACGGAGAGAAGAGCATTTCTTATATACTAGAATGTATATCCGTCATATGACGGAAATCAGAATTTGCGAAACATTACTTCTCATTTGGCGTCATTTTTATCAATTTGGCGAAATTTTTGTCACTTTGGAACCATTTAAACATGTCGCCAAGTTTGCGACGTCTTGCTAAATTTCTCGCCAAGCGTTACGGATGGACGGACAAACGGCGAAATGGGTTATTATTATAGCCTATTCTTATGTTCTTTTCAAGATATTGAACTTTCATCAATTAGTCGTCATTTCATGGATACGGCGTCGGTTTCATCAATTTGGCGAATTTTTATCACTTGGGTGACATTAACGCCAATTTGACAACATTTAATAAGTCACCTCATCAATTATTCGTCATTTTTATCAATTTGACGACATTTTCGTTAATTTGGCAATATTTAAAAAATCGTCAAGTTGGCGACATTTTGCCAAATTAGTTGCAAAATTGCAACAAGCGATATGGACGAAGAAATAGGTCATTCTTACAGTAGATGAACGACTAATGCCGTCCAAGTACAAACCTATTACCTAAAGTATATTCTCTTGTGAATGGAACGAGCTAGATCCACCAGAAAGTTAACAAATTTATCGCATAATAATACATATGAAAAGTGAACATATTTTATAATTGTTAATTTTTTTAATGTGATTTTTTGATACATTTATTTGAAAAATGTGCAATATCTTGAGATAGTCTCATGAAAATTTAATAAACGCAAAAGGTCACGTCTTATGTAAAGGTTTTGATTTTTTGATGATTTTTTCAAAGTTTCACAGGACAATTTAGTGAGGTTCTGAGCATTCGATTACGTTTAAAAACAATAGGCTTTCAGTATTCACGGTTTGTAATTTTTGTATCAAATTTCGTTCGAATTCATTCGCCAGATATCGTCTCCACAGACTCGCTGACACACACATCCCCACGCACACATACATTACCTCACAAATGTTTGTTCGTATTCAGGGATGCTTGAAACGTGCTCTGCCATCGAAAACGTGAATTCAAATTTTCGACCCCCCGACACAATACTTTCCTTATACATTATATACAATGTATATAAGGAAAGTAATAACAATCCATTCAGTCGATAACTTTAAGTGAAGCAGCGCTGATTCTGCGTCACCTGCTTCACCTCACGATCCGCCACTGGTAAAATTGTAAAAAGAATTGTCATTCTGTTGCTGTGTTTGTGGCATTTACTGTGAAAAACAATAAAATTTCTTGATCACACTTAAAGTTCAAGTTTCTATTTCATTTACCACGAAATGGCGCTACATACGTTATTGGTGCGTTTTAAGCTAAAACGACTTTTTTTTTTCTTCTAGAAAACGTCCTCACGTTTTAGAAGCTATCCTTATTAAGTTTGGTGTGTTTTGGCCTCTAGTTAAACTATCCAAAAAGCAGAAAAATATTCGTCTACAATACCACTCCAAATGACTCTGTCGATGTTGTGGCGTTGTGGACATACGTCTTAAAGGCCACCGTGAGCGTATCTCCACCTCAGCCAAGCGCGTTGAGATAGTGGAAAGTATCACGGGTGGTATGGAAGAGGCTGTAGCACGTTGAATGGCGGACAATGATACCGTTGGGCCAGTTCGGGTCTGTCGCACAATCATCCGATCTTGCCTCCCATTCGTGCACTTTGGCCTTCCAGAACCTTCATACCGCCGATGGCAGCAACCTTTGTTGCCACCAACTTCGCACAGCAGTGTCCGTTCGGTGCAGATTCGACCTAGTGATCTGTATGACCAGCCAGCTTCACGCATCCCGAATATATGACCACGTTCAAACTCGTCTAATTGCTTATAAGGTCTTTGGCAACATCGTAATGGCCTTATTGGTTGTGTCTGCACGGAACTGCAACGCCGATAACGAGCAAAGATAAACCGTCCACATTTTTAACCTGTTTTACAGGATGCTATTTGCGCAGTAGAAACGCGCGCTATAACCGAAGTTCACACTCATTGGCAATTGCAAATTTAATCATTTGCATACTTGATATAAAGGAATTTGCATGCTAAATTTCGAGATGATCGGATTATTGTTTAGGTGTGCTTCGTTTTCTTTTTTGCAAAAGAGTGAATTACTTTAAGAAATGCAAACCAATGGAATTCGCGATGATTGAACTTAAGGACAGATTTGGTGACTGGGTGAATTTGGGATAGTTTGGAAAATGTCGTAAAGCTAAGCAATTGATGAAGAATTTTCTGAGGCAACTTTGGTTTTTCTATACCTTTTCATAGAGGAGTGTCCAAGAATGTTCATTGTTCAGTAATGCAAATAATAGTGAATTGTGAATGTGTCAGTATGTCAGTTGAGAATACCATGTTTTTCTTTCGTAAATGGGTTGAACGTGTAATTGTGTTTTTTATGTGTGTATGTATCTGACGTTAGTTTTAAAACTTTTCTGGATAGCTAGAAAGTTATTAGCCGTATCTTTTTCCACTACTCTTATTACTGATTCGAATTCAAGCATCCCAGAACTCGGATTGAACATTTTAAAAGTAACGTATATCTATAAACATTTTTTTCAAAAATGGATTTCTATTACATTTTATAAAATATTTAACCAATTAAACCATCTGAATTTAAATATTCACATAATCCAAATTTTTAAGGTATTTAAATTTAAATTTTTTTAAATTATTTTTGGGGAATTATAAAATTTTTTTAATTTTGAGCCTACTTTGCCGATGCTATAGCCACATGGTTATTATCTCAGTTGATTAATTCAATATTGTGTCTGTGTCACTCTACAATGATGTAAAGAATATAAAAATGTAAAGAAGTCCTTGACGGAATGCTTTGAAGTGACAAATGTTAACAAAATCTCTTCTCTTTTTGGCATTGCATGATTTCCCATGCTGATTTATTTTTCCTTCCTCTGGCATAATTTTTAGTCATTTGGATGAATACGTTTAATTTATTTTGCAAAATGTGATATAAAATGAATTATTTAAAATTTTAACCAATTTGCAGGTTTTAAACAAATTTATTCTTCTATTTGGTGATCAGGTACATTTTTAAATGATGCCAAATTCGCCAAAATTTCAAGAAAGAACATAATTATCTTGAACTGTTTATTCTTGCATAGTGAAACTGGTCTTCATTAGTTTTTAACACGTTACAACATAGTTGAAAGTGTTTATGACTTTGTTCATTCTGTCTGTCTGTCTGTCTGTCCGTTAACACGATAACTGCCGTAAAAATGGCTTTATCAAAATAAATTTTAGTATGTTTTTCAGACGGTCTGTGGGAACTATGGGAATATAAATGAATAATATCACCCAATTAGTTTTTTATTGAACCCGGATTGAAAAAATGAAATACATTGAATCCTATGAGACCTAATGTTTCAAACATTTTTTAAGCGAATTTAAAATTCACAAATTGCTTCGAAAATTTTACAAAATATTCAAATTATCCCATAAAATATATAAAAAAAATTTCAGTAAAATATGTTAGGTAGTTTTTTAAATAAAAATTATTTAATATAGGGAGAAAAACGAATTCAAATAAATTCTGATTCTCGTTATATCCTCCAGAAAGAAAAAAGAGATATATTATATAATAAATATATTTCCAAAAGTTTAATTATTTTATGTATGAGAAAGGTTTCACATTTTAAAATAAATATGGTAGATAACAATTTTTCAAATTTTTAAATAAAATAAATTATTATAGTATTGTGATGAATTAAACAATTGGAGAAATGATTATGAATGAAATGCTGCTTTTATATAGAGGCGATTTATATTTCGATGACGTCATTTGAATAAAGTTCATTTGTTTTCGATGAAGTTTTTAAATATAATAAATTATTGCAGTGTTATGATAATTTTAAAAATATTACCGAGGAATGTATCGCATTTTAGAGATGTTTAAACCAGGCAATTTATATTTCAATGCCGTCATTTGAATGAAGTTCATTTTCTTCGATGAAATTTTCAAATATAATAAATTAATGTAGTATTGTGATAATTTTTAAAATATTACCGAGGACTGTATCGCATTTGATGTTTGTATAAAATTGCATTGAAGTTGGAAAGTGTTTCATAATTAATGCTTTATGCATGATTGATCTTTTTTGTTTAAATATTGCATGACATTTTGAAAGCAAATTAGGAGCAAAATTATACTTAATGTAATACTGAGGAACATTTTCATCTTATATACCGGCTATACAGGGTGTTTCAAAAAGATCGCACAACTCAATATCTTTTGAGCGATGGGTCGTAGACCCATGGTTCTAATTTAAGAAACTATTTAATTAAGGTAAAATATAATCGAATACAAATTTTGATCATTTGACACCTTTTAGTAAATAAAAAGAGATCCATTGTCATACGATTAAAGTTGCCCAAATATTATAAATTACAAGATTTCGACTAGGGAACTGTTTAAAAATTTTGTTAACGATAGGTAGGAAAGGAAGTTTTCGAATGGAAATTTTAATCTAACGAAATTCAATTTTTGTACAACTCCTTTAATTTGTGTTTTCGTCGTCACTTTCGATCGGGTCAAAGTGTTTTAAGTTCTTTTATTTTGATGATTGGTTCACGGACACTTTTGGGGTGTGCTTTTTTCTTGCAAAACATCTTTAAATGAATAAGGAACGACTTACTAATTGGAACTTTCTTTGCAAAGGGTCGTACAAAAAGTTACATTTTGTACCTTTTACTGAAACGTGTCACGTGATACAAATTGTCATAGTTTGAAAGTCCATCTTACTTGAACCATTTCTTAAATTGGAACTATGTGCCAGCGACCCATCGTTCCAGAGATATTTAGTTCTGCTATCATTTTGAAGCGCCCTTTTTTAACACTTTACAATAAAGTTGAAAAGTGTTTATGACTTTGCTCATTCTGTCTGTCTGTCTGTCTGTCAGCACGATAATTGCCGTAAAAATGATTTTATCAAAATGAAATTTTAGTATGTTGTTCAAACGATCTGTGGGACCTATGGGAATATAAATGAAAAATATCACCCAATTAGTTTTGGATTGAGCACGGGTTGAAAAAATGAAATACATTGAACCCTATGAGACCTAATTTTTACAACGTTTTTTAAGTGGATTTAAAATTCACAAATTGCTTCGAAAGTTATAGGAAATATTCAAATTATCCCATAAAATATATAAAAAAATTTCAGCAAAATATATTCAGTAGTTTTTAAATAAAAATTGAAATAATATTTAAACCATTTATATGAAGCGATCACGTGACCATTATATGAAGAGATCACGTGACCCACTTCAAAATAAAATATGGCATCCATCTTGTGTCAAAATCGTGATTCTTAAAGCTCTTCTTAATTCATATTGAATGTTGTATACGTCCTAAAACCTCTTTATTTTTGCTTAAATTGTGTGCATCTACATACTGAAACAACGCAATCACAACATATTTGAGTTTAAATGATCATCCAAATTTGATTATTTCTACAACGAAGCCTACTTTTCACTTACGGAAAATGTAAACATCAAAATATGTAGAATGAGTTGTATAAGAATTGCTGCATTTCCTTAACGCAAAATTATTTAGCTCATGGAGTCTGCAATATAGCTGATATGCATGAAATATTCATTGATTTAAAAGAGAGAAGGACGATTTTTTCGATGAAATTTTAAGCATGCAGTTTAAATACTTGCACCTCCATGGTCTTAAGTTTTTAAATAGAATAAATTATTATAGTATTGTGACGAATGAAGTGAATGGAAAAATGTTTATGAATGAAATGCTGCTTTTATAGAGAGAGCCAGGCGTGTTATATTTCGATGACGTCATTTGAATAAATTTCAGTTGTTTTCGATGAAGTTTTCAAATATTACAAATTAATGTAGTATTATGATCATTTTGAAAATATTACCGAGGAATGGATTACATTTTAGAGTTGTTTAAAGTAGGCAATTTATAATTCAATGCCGTCATTTGAATGAAGTTCATTTTTTTCGATGAAGTTTTAAATTTTCAAATATAATAAATTAATGTAGTGTTGTGATAATTTTTAAAATATTACCAAGGAATGTATCGCATTTTAAAGGTGTTTAAATATATTTGCATTGAAGTTGGAAAGTGTTTCATAATCAACGCTTTATGCATGATTGATCTTTCTTGTTTATAATTCTATTCATTACTTTTTATATTGAAAAGTTTTATGAAAATAGTCTTTAAACGCATACACATAGAAAATATCCCTGAAAATATTTACTACTCATAAAATTATCAAAACTAATACTCCGCAGATTGCAGTGAAATAGTTACAAAGTGATACATCTAAAAGACAAATCCCACATGTGTATCACTATCTGCCTTCCCGCAGAGATGAGAATGCTTTTTAAAAACAAATCCACACCGCGACAGCAGCTTGTCTCAATTTCAGATGATAAATGAGTTAATCATGAGAGTAGAAACGAGCTTTTTCGTACATCCCCGCCGCAACCCCCCGTAAGAGTGTGTCAATAAACCCTGTTGTCCGCTAACTACTTTACGTGCTTGTAATAAACAATGGGATAGTTAATGGAAGAAATAAATGTAATTAAAATGGTCTGTAGCTGTATTTAATTTATCTCTACGATCGTTAATAAAGAGAAGTTTTTAGTTATGCTCCTCTTACACTATTTTTTGAAATATTTCTGTTTTTACTCACATTATTGTTATATCGAGAATGAATTCGTTTTTGGAAACTTTTAGATTTTGAAAATATGACGAAAATGTGCATTTTAAGAACGTGTGAAATCTATATAACCTTTGTTTATGATTCTCTTCTGTTTGTTTTCTAAATGATATACTTTGAACTAACAACTTCTTACTGGTTCGGGTTTGTAGACCAATTCGGAGCCGACTGACAAGTTTCTTCAATCCTGGTAGTACAACTAGATAAAGTTTCGGTTCGTGATAAGTGAGTAACCGCTTTCGTATGATTAGAAGTCTGGGCTTATGACTGGTAGGTTAGCGGTGTGTGACCCGGTGTCTGAGATATGTACTATTGCCGAGATGACCATAGGAATAGAAAACTAGATCTCTTATCTGAAGTCTAACGACGTCGTCTGGTAGAAGTTGGTAAGAATCCACCGTTCGTATTAATTTAACTACGAGTACTCCAATGCTTAATTTAATGCTTAACTACAAATACTGTGCATTAATTTAACTACGAGTACTCCAATGCTTAAGTTAATGCTTAACTAGAAGTACTCCAACGTATTAATTTAACTGCGAGTACTCCAATGCTTAATTTAATGCGTAACTACAAGTACTCTGTATTAATTTAACTACGAGTACTCCAATGCTTAATTTATTGCTTAACTACAAGTACTCCAATGTATCAACAACACCCGTAATCTACAAGTTTTAAGTTCATTCAACTGAACGGACCTATGCAATATTATATCTGTTTTTTTGTATACAGACTTCTTTGGTTCTACAGCCAGTTGCTGTATAAATTAATTCTTTTAATAAAGAAGTGGTAAATCCTAATTCTCTGTGTGCTTTTCTTGACCGTAAGGCTATGTACTTTATAAAGTGGACACATTTAGAATGATAAATAACTAGATCGCAACGTAAAATGCTACACAAATAAAATGCAGTAAGCATACATTCATTTCGAAAACACGTAAAGGGTTTTCTCCAGCAGCTTGTCAAGAGATACCCACCAAATGAACACATTCGAGAAACTACTTAAATAAACAGAAGTAAGCAGTGGTGATGCCACCTGATGAGAGGAAAGAGAAGAATAAAACCAGGAAAGTAGACACAAATGATGAAAGTAATGAATGACGGAATGATAAAATAACAAATAAAAATCTGATGTGGACAGCACATAACTTTCGCTGAAGACTCATATTCACATTCTCTTTATTTCTTCAATAATTCATTATATTGAGTTTAATTGCACAAAATAACACTAAATTTGCACTTTTAATTCAATTTTTGTTTTTATTTAGTAATTGGATATTTTTAGAATGGCGGCGTAACAAAAATGCAAGCAATCTCAAATATCTCGAGAACGGTTAGTACTAGAGTAATGGAGTTGTTCTTATTCTTTTTCTCTTAAAAAATTACGTATAAAACAAGCATTTAATTGATACATTTGAGCATATGTAGTCTTTTTTTCTTAGAATTTGGCGATTTTTGAGGACCATTTCGTAAAAAAAGGCTGGTTGTTCTTTCCCGAATCGTATCAAAACCTAATCAGCACCAGAGTATCCAACAAGTAACTTATCTATAAAATTTTGTGAAATTTGGTCAATTCGTATTTGAACTAGAGTGGATACATGAGATATTTGGGGACCATTTTACGGAAAAGGCGGGTTCTGCTTTTCCGAATCATACAAAACACTAATCAGCATCAGCGTCATCCACAAGGGACTTACTTACCAAATTTTATGAAATTTGGTCCATTAGTATTTGAGTTAGAGTGGATACATACATTGTACAGACACACACACAGACGTCACACTAAAATAGTTTTTCGTGTTCTAGAGGTCTTAAAACGCGTAGATCCGTCGTTCTACACGTTTTAATCGTCACGTCGTTCTACACGTTTTAATCGTCACGTCGTTCTACACGTTTTAATCGTCACGTCGTTCTACACGTTTCCCAGTGCAATTCCCGCGCGATAACCACTGGGCCACACAAGTTGCGATTTTCGACATGATTCCAATACTTTCCCTATACATTACCATGTATTGCAGGAAAAGTAAAAATCTAATGCGGGCAAGCAGCACATGACTTTTCCTGCAGACTCAATTTAATTGCACAAAATATCACCCAACATTATTTTATATTACATTAAATTTACACTTTTGCACCCATTTCGTTTTCATTGGGTAACTGGGCCTATTTTCAAAAGTGACTGGCGAATATGCGAAAACAATAAAATTTCTCGAGAACTACCTACCTCGAGTATTAAGGTTGATGTTATGTCTTGTTCTTTCATCGTCAAAAATTACGTATAAAACAAGCATTTAATTGATAGATTTGAGTATACATAACCTTTTATTTTATATTTTGACAATTTTTGCTGGACATTTCGTGAAAAAGCAGGTTCCTTTATTCTGAATTGTACTGAAATCTAATCAGCACCAGGTTAACCCACAAGTGCCTTATCCACCAAATTTTATGAAATGTAGTAGATTAGATTTTTAGATAGAGTAGATACAGATATTTTTTACAGGCCATTTCACAGAAAAAGCAGGTTCTTTTTTCTCGTATTGTACTAAAATCTAATCAACACCAGACCAACCCAAAAGTGACTTATCTACCAAACTTTGTAAAATTTAATCTGTAGTTTTTCAGCTAGAGTGGATGCAAGCAATTTTTGCGGGCCATTCCGGAAGAAAAAGACGGGTTCCTTTATCCCGAATGGTACCAAAAACTAGTCAGCACCAGGGTCACATAGAAGTGACTTATTTACCGAATTTTATGAAATTTGGTCCATTAGTTTTTAAGTTAGAGTCGATACATACATTGTATAGATCAGTCGTGCACAACCCGCGGCCCTCGGCCTAATCGTGTGCGGCCCGCCGCCACCCTCAGCTTGGCGAATACATAAAAAAAATTCCTAGACTTTCGCAAAAAAAAAGAACATCTGCATCATAACATTTTACAAAAAAACATTTTATGTCAAATTTTCTTTAAGACTAGCAGAAAATCTGCAAAATGAGTTCAGTCGTCGATTTCAAGATATCAGAAAACTTGAGAAATCTTTGGAAGTGTTTACAATACCATTCGCGACAAATATTGAAACAGCGCCCGTTAATTTTCAAATGGAGCTTATCGAAATTCAGAGTAACTCCGAAATGAAAGCTAAATTTTCCGAAGTTTCTTTGCTAGCATTTTACAGAAATTACTTGTCTTGTGAAATGGAAAAATTGAAATTTCACGTTCAAAAGTCGATAACATTATTCGGGAGCACCTACTTCGAGAGCACCTGTGAACAATCATTTTCATTAATAAAAGAAGTGAAATCAAGAGGTCGTTCTCCTCTAACTGATGAACACTTGGCTGGAAACTTACGGATCGCTGTATCCAACATTGAACCAGACATTGAAAGAATAATGAAAACCGAACAATGTCAAATTTCCCACTAGCTCTACAAAAAATAAAAAGATTTTAGCGATGTCTGTACGTTTTTGAAGTGAGTTGTTTTGTTCATTTCTATATTTGTTTTTAATTTTCACTTTCAATTTTTTGTTTCGGTATTTACTAAAAATATATTGCTGGGTGGTACCCCTCCCCCCCCCCTCTCCTTGCGGCCCGCCGTTGCTTAGTCCATATGAAATTGGCCCGCAGGTGCTGAAAGGTTGTGCACCCCTGGTATAGATAGACACACAGACGTCAAGCTAAAAATAGATTTTTCAGTATTCTAGCCGTGTCAAAGCGTTGTTGTTGAGTTCCAGACCATCCGACCTACCAGAAAGGTTTTGGACGGCCGGGAAGTGTCACCCAATTTAGACCGGAACCCAGTGGAGGAGGCATCCACAGGGACCGCACCCTCCTTCCCCTACCAGCAACCTCTCTGAAGGACTTACGGACCCACATGTTTAATGTGATCGTACTCCGCATAAACACGGCAGCAGTTTTTGCAGTGGCGGGAATCAAACCCGGGCCTACCGAGTGCAATTCCCGCGTGCTGATCACTGGGCTACCGCGCCCTCAGTGCCACAGCGTGTAAATCCGTCGAAAACTCGAGTTGCGATTTTCTACTTGATTCCAATACTTTCTCTATACATTACCATGTATTGCAGGGAAAGTAAAAATCTGATGTGGGCAGCACATCTAATTGTGTGGATGACCCTTGTGGATGCTCCTGTGCCGATTAGATTTTTGTACAATTTGGGATAAAAGAACCTACGTTTTTTTGCGAAAATGCTGCAAAAATTGCCTGGATCCACTCTAACTGGAAAACTAATTCACCAAATTTCACAAAATTTGGTAGATGAGTCACTTGTGGGATACTCTAGTGCTGATTAGATTTTAATACGATTTGAAAAAGAAGAACCTGCATTTTTTTGCGAAATGACCAGTAAAAATTTTATATATGCTCTCTAACTCAACTAATGAACCAAATTTCATAAAATTTGGTAGATAAATCACATGTGGTCGACTCTGGTGCTGATTAGATTTTGGTACGATTCGGAACACATGAACCTGCCTTTCTTTGCGAAATGGTCCGCAAAAATTGTATGTATCCATTCTAGCTGAAAACTAACAGATCAAATTTCACAAAATTTGGTAGATACGTTGCTTGTGTGTAACATACCCTGGTGTTTAATGGATTTTAGTACAATTCGGTTAAAGGAACCTGCCTTTTTCTGCCAAATGGCCCGCAAAAATTGTATGTATCCACTCTAGCTGAGAAACTAATTGCCCGGATTACACAAAATTTGGTACATAAGTCACTTGTAGAATACTGTGACGCTAGTTAGATTTTGATACGATTCGGGAAAAAAGAATCTGTCTTTTTTGCGAAATGTCCGGCACATCTAAAATATACGATCTAAATTAAAATACTACATATGTCCAAATGCAATAATTAAATGCCTGTTTTATACGTAATTTTTAACGACAAAACGAATAAGATCCTCTCCATTAAGAGGGACCATTCTCGATATATTTAAATTTTTAATTTTGAGAAAATGACGACGATTTTCACAGTAGTTAAAAAACTATTTAATAAAATTTCTTAAAACTTAGTAGTTAGGTCCCCTGCTGGTTATCCTGATGCTGATTAGATTTTGATATGATTCGGAAAAATATAATTAAATCTTTTTTGCGAAATGTCCCGCGAAGATAAAGTTTTATAGGTAAGTCAGTAGTGAAACTCTGAAATAAATGACTAAAATTGTTGAAATAAATTAAATACTAGCCGCCTTCGGAGACCAGCCTTTTTGCTACCCTTGAAAATTCTGACCGTGGCAAACTCGCTGGCGCCATAACCCCGTGGAGTTGTTGTTGAGACCCAGGCCATCCGACCTACCAGAAATGTGTTAGGTAACTATTTGGATGGCTAGGAAGTGCCACCCAATTTAGATCGAAACCCAGTGGGGGATGCATCCACAGGGACCGTACCCTCCTTCCCCTACCACCAACCTCTCAGAAGGACTTACGGACCCACATGTTTAATGTGATCGTTCTCCGCTTGAACACTGCGGCAGTTTTGGCAGTGGCGGGAATAAAACCCGGGCCTACCGAGTGCCATTCCCGGGCGATAACTATTGGGCTACCGCGCTCTCAACCTCGTGGAGTTAACAACGTTTGGTTTAGTTTAATGACGTTAAAACTAATAATGAAATTTTAAGATGAAAAATGTGTGTGTGGGGGGGGGAGGGTTCTTGAAAATTGATTTGTAAAGTGAATTTATTCTAATGTTTGTGAACTGTGAGATTTTGAGTTCGAAGCTGCTTTAACGATGCTGCTCAGCGAAAACAGTTTTTTTTAAAGATTGTACCCACCACCACCCGATGCATAAACGTACCGCGACAATCTCCATAACTTTCTTTTTATTTATTTTTTTTATTTCTTCAGTTTAAGTTTTTCATTGTGGTCCCAACCACCCGATGTAAACAATACATCGCCACAATTCAATCCAGCATAATGCAAAAGCAAACACTAATTCGGTTTTTAATTGTCCCTAGGCCAAAAAACGTACAAAAAGCCATCACTTATTCGGCTAAAAACCGTATAAAAAGCAATTACTGATAACATTTACAAATATAATTTAATACCCATGCGAATATCCCCAAAAACCGTCGCCATAGCAACACCGTGAGTCTGCGCGCGCAGTGCGTTGTGGGTGAAAAACTTCAATAGCGGTTTGCCGAGAAATTGAAATTCGGAAATTCTTAAAATCCGGATTCTGCAGCTACTTTTTATTATTTCTTGATCAGATTGGGCTGGTAAGAAAGCCTGATGTTTGAACTCTCTAAAATTGTAAATTATTAGTCGAAATTGTCAGAACTTTTTCCGATGCGAGGATTTAAAAACGAAAGTTCATTTTTTTGAGCCGAAAGTGACTTTTGTTTTAAAATCTTTAAAAAATATTAGAATTTGTCCCTGAGATTTGAAATTGATATATTTTTACTCGCAATTGTCATAACGGGAATTCCGAGGGCATCAGAGGTCGCAACGGATTCCCGCTCGACACGGCAGACCGAGAAAAGTCTGACTTTCTCCAATTTTTCATACCCAGGTTCGAAACACACCTCCCGTCAGTTGGAGAATTCCAACTGATGACCTGTGAAGGAAACCCAACAAATACCAAAAATACGAAGAAATTACCTTTACCTTCAAGATTTCACCAGTAGCTGAAAACACATAAATCAATACAATTTCTACTCAAATAAGAACACAATTTCAATTCAAATCCAATATTTATTCATTATTCAAGAAGTGGAGTTGCATATCAAATACAATTTCTGAATTAAAAACTGAAAACCACTGGACCTCTTCTACCAGGAATCATCGGCTCTTTGCCGGAATTAAAATAATCAAATCTAAAATCCAATTTTATCAGAATTCATATTAATTTCACATTTTCAATAATTCAACAAAAACATGGTATGGTCAGAGAGAATACACACACTCGAGGAACGCTTAAGGCTTAATTTACTTTAATTCAATTTAAATTACGATTTCTTACTATTCTTAAATTAAGGATGGTAAACAAGTAAGTTAAACAACATATAATATAATTAATGAAGGCAGCTGAAATCAAAGGCGAAGTGTTCTTCAGAGTCGACGCTCAAGTCCAGACGTCTGCCAACAGCACGTCTAAATAATTCAGGCTTACCTCACAAAACTTGAAAAGGACTCACGGTAGGAAAAGCGTAGGCATCCACTGGCAGATTCCCTCGGGGCAAACATTGCCCCGCTCCAGCAGGAACGCAGAACCGCAGTTTCCGGCAAGGTGTCGGATCAGGTACTCCAAGGGACGTCCAGATTCATTATTTGCTTTTTCTGGTCCCGGTCGCGGATTCACGTGAGGTTCTCAATCATCATCCACACAGCGGTCGACGGTCGGCGAGGGCAAGGCATCAGATCTCAGCAGAGGCGACGGTGGCAGCTCGAGGTGGCATTTCTCCCGACCCCCACAGCGACGGGACTCAACCTGGGGGATGAATTCCGCGCAGGTCGTGGGTTCGAAGATGTTTCCAGGGAGAGAGCCCCGAAACAAGAATCACTCAGCTTTTAAACACTCCAGATGGATCCAGAACCCGTCCAATTAAAATTATCAAGGGCTCACAACTTCTCCTTTCAGCCAATCCAAAACTCCTTCCACTTCAAAAACATCCAGGGATCCGCCCCCACAACGGCAAATTTTAAGGCACGTGCAGCTGCCACGTGAAGTCAAGAAGAACGAAGACACTTGTCTCCGCCAGCAAACAGGTGCGACCCAGACTAACGGACGCCGTACGTTGTTCCTCGAGTGTGCGAGAATTATTATGGAATAAAAATGGCCACAATTTAATACTGATTTCGATACGTTTACATATGCTAAAATATATACAATGACATGAGGGTTCCAGGACACAGATAATTAAATAAAAGTTTAAAAAGTACAGAAGTTATGTAATTTACAAAGGAGTGACGAATTCCGTCACGACAGACTCCCCCTCCCTCCGGAGAAAAAAAAATTCGACAAGGGAGGATTTTTTTCAACCAAGCCAGCAGGAGCAAGTAGACATCAGGCTCCTTGAAGTCCGCGGGACCTTCAAGAAAAAAAATTTCAACAAAATTTTGAAAAGATGCAGTCGGCCAAAACTACATCAAGGGCTCTTGACACGAACACCATCCCACATGGGCGCATGTCGAAGAACCAGGGCCAAAAGAAACCTAAAAGTGACTGCAAATGAGTCAAATCCTAATGAATACAAGCCCTTTACAAAAATTTTCACATTATGTGAATTTCCAAAAATATTAAATGATTACATTAAAATTTCAATAAAATTCTAATTTTCAATTAAATTCAAAGTTTCTAAATAAATATTTACAAAATTAACCCTCAAGTCAGCACAAAAGTTAAAATAAATTTTTCAAATAAAATTTTCAATTAATTTCAATTTATAAACTATTTTCAATTATCTGCTTTTAAATTTCAAATTATTTTCATATTCTTTGAGTAAATCAAATTCCAGCAATTATATTTACAAGTGGTCAGCAGAACATTCTTCAATTATAATATTAAGTTTTATTCTTTCAATCTATTGCAATAAAATTTAATGACCACACAAAATTTTTCTTCAAATATATACAGCAGCAAGTATGTGGCCAGCCCAGACCATCCGTCTCGTCCTGAGCCTATAGTGTATAAGACAAGCAAACAGACATCACCTTTTATTATATAGAAGTACTTGTTCTATAGGTAAACTTTGACAACTAAGCGAGGAAGTCTCACTCCAGGACTGTAGGATAAACCGTTCACGAGATATTGTAGTTATTTGTAATTTTAAAAACCTGAAGAATTTAAAGTGAATTAAGTTATCAAACGAAATGAAGATGCAATGACAAATTGGATATAATATTAGAAAATTATCCATATTATTTTCTGCATTTAAACTCAATTTAATGTATAATGAAATAAAAAATTACAAAATGAATTTGAATCTGCAAGGAAAGCCATATGCTGCTCAGATCAGATTTTTACTTTCCCTACAATAAATGGTAATATATAGGGAAAATATTGGAATCATGTCGAAAATCACAACTTGAGTTTTCGACGGATCTGCACATTTTGGGACCTCTAGAATACGAAAAATATATTTTTATCGTGACATCTGTCTGTGTGTCTATCTGTCTGTCTGTTTGTGCAATGTATGTATCCACTCTAACTCAAAAACTAATGGACCCAATTTCATAAAATTTGGTAGATAAGTCTGTTGTGTGTGATCCTGGTGCTGATTAGTTTTTGGTGCGATTCGGGATAAAAGAACCCTCCTCTTTTTAGAAATGGCCTGCAAAAATTATCTGTATCCACTCTAGCTGAAAGACTAATTAGCCAAATTTCATAAAATTTGGTAAATAAGTCAGTTGTGGGGTACCCTGTTGCTAATTAAATTTTGGTACGATTCGGAAAAAATAACCTGCCTTGTTTTTGCGAAATGACCCGCAAAAATTGCCTATATCCACTCTAGGTAAAAAACTAATAAGTCAAATTTAAAAAAAAATTAAAGTTAAGTCACTTGTTGGTTATCCTAGTGCTGATTAGATTTTGGCACGATTCGAAAAAAAATAACCTGACTTTTTTTCCGAAATGGTCCGCAAAACTCGTCAAAATCTTAAATAAAAAACTACGTATGCTGAAATATATCAATTAAATGCTTGTTTTATACATAATGTGTAACGATGAAAAGAATAAGACCAAACCCATTACACTAGCTCTAGCCGTTCTCGAGATATTTTAGTTTTTCACATTTTCGCTACTTTACTTTTGAAAATAAGTCCAGTTACCAAATGATAACGAAAATTGAATTAAAAATGCATATTCAGTGTAATTTTATTAATTATGTTTGTTATTTTGTGCAATTAAACTCTATAATAAATTTCTGAAGAAATAAAGTGAACGTGGATATGAGTCTACTGGGAAAGTCATGTGCTGCCCACGTCAGATTTTTTTACTTGTTTTGACTACATCTTTTAATACCAAGAAATTTTCTGAGTAAAAATGAAATATCTGTAAAAAGAAAAATGTAAGCAAAATTTCAGAATATAACTTCTGCTGCTAAGGAGTATACATCTGCTGACCAAAGTAGTTAATGAAATTTCCTTTGCGTTCTTTTTTATAGTTAACAATGATTATCCCCTAATTGATGCGGTGAACCAACTTAATGACCTGTCGTGATTAAAATCCGGTGCTGCCATTTTTCTACTTAAATAGTGGCGATGGGAAGGGAAGCTAATGAGAAGTTTTCTTAACACCATTATATACATGTGTTTTCATGAAAATTTGCCGATGCAATTTACCTTTAATTTAAAGTATTAACTATCTCATTGAATACAGCAATTACTTTTAACGATCCATCTTTGTTATGGCTCAGGTTTATTGTTAATTTCTATTTTTTTACTTTCCCTGCAGTACATGGTAATGTATAGAGAAAGTATTATAATCATGCCGAAAATCGCAACTCGAGTTCGGATCTACACGTTTCGAGACCTCTAGAATACGAAAATCTATTTTTAGCGTGACGTATGTGTCTGTGTGTCTGTTTGTCTGTGTGTCTGTTTGCCTGTCTGTGCAATGTATGTATCCACACTAAATCAAAAACTAATGGACCGAATTTCATAAAATTTAGTAAGTCAATTTGATGTGATCCTCGTGCTGATTAGTTTTTACTTTCCCTGCAATACATGGTAATGTATAGGGAAAGTATTGGAATCGTGTCGAAAATCGCAACTCGAGTTTTCGACGGATCTACACGTTTCGGGACCTCTAGAATACGAAAAAACCATTTTTAGCGTGACGTCTGTGTGTGTGTCTGTGTGTCTGTCTGTCTGTCTGTCTGTCTGTCTGTCTGTGTGTCTGTCTGTCTGTCTGTCTGTCTGTCTGTGCAGATTTTGTATCCACTCTAACTAAAAAACTAATGGACCGATTTTCACAAACGTAAGTCACTTGTGAGCGAGTCTGGTGCTGATCAGTTTTGGGTACGATTTGGGATAAAAGAACCCGCCTTTTTTTTGCGAAATGGCCCGCAAAAGCTTATATCCACTCTAACAGAAAAACTAATGGACCGAATTTCACAAAATTCGGTAGATGAGTCACTTGTGGGTTACCCTGGTGCTGATTAGATTTTGGTACGATTCGAAAAAAAATAACCTGCCTTTTTTGCAAAATGGCCCGCAAAAATCGTCAAAATCTAAACAAAAGAACTAGGTATACTAAAATATATCCATTAAATGCTCGTTTAATACGTATTTTTTAACGACGAAAAGAATAAGACCAACCCCATTACACTAGGACTAGCCGTTCTCGAGATATTTTAGTTTTTCGTACTTTCTCTACGCCACCTTTGAAAATAAGCCCGGTTACCGAATGAGAACGAAAATTGAATTAAAAGTGAAATAAATTTAATTAAAATAAAGAGAACGTTAATATAAGTCTGCAGGGAAAGTCATGTGCTGCTCACATCAGATTTTTAGTACTGTTCGGGATAAAAGAATCGCCTGTTTTTGCAAAATGGTCCTCAAAAATTGCCTGTATCCACTCTAGCTAAACAACTAGTGGACCGAATTTCACAAAATTCGGCAGATAAGTCGCTTGTGGGTCACCCTGGATTAGATTTTGGTACGATTCGGAAAAAAGTAACTTACCTTTTTTGGCAAAATGGCCTGCAAAAATCGTCAAAATTCAATATAAAAAACTACGTATGCTCAAATATATCCATTAAAAGCTTTTTTATACGTAATATTTAACGAAGAAAAGAATGAGATGAACCCCATTACACTAGTACTAGCCGTTCTCGACATATTTTAGTTTTTCGTATTTTCTCTATGCCACCTTTGAAAATAAGTCCAGTTACCGAATAAGAACGAAAATTGAATTAAAAATGAAATAAACTGAATTAAAATAAAGAGAACGTGGATATAAATCTGCAGGGAAAGTCATATGCTGCCCACATCAGATTTTTACTTTCTGTATAATACGATGGTAATGTATAAAGTATTGAACTATTGTCGAAAATTGGAATTCGAATTTTTGACGGAACTTCACGTCTTGAATGCCGTGTTCATGCGGAGTACGATCACGTTAAACATGTGGGTCCGTAAGTTCTTCCGAGAGGTTAGTGGGAGGGGAAGGAGGGTACGGTCCCTGTGGATGCCTCCCCCTCTGGGTTCCGGTCTAAATTGGATGGCACTTCCCGACCGTCCAAACGGTTACCTTACACATTTCTGGTAGGTCGGACCGTCTGGGTCTCAACAACAACGCCCTGAATGCGCTAAACCATGAAAAACTGTTTTTAATGTGGCGTATGTGCGTCTGTGCAACGTATGCATCTAAGTCAAAAACATTTCATAAAATTGGGTAGTTAAGTCAATTAAGGGTTACCTTAGTGCTGATTAGATTTCGATTGAATTTGGAAAAATATAATCGATCGTTTAGTTGAAATGGCTCGCAAAATGAGTTAAATAAATGCATAATTTTTCTTCAAAATTGGCAATAGATAGGGCTTAGACTGTGTGATATTGATTTAGCATTGTTATGATTGGTTATAGATACAGCTCAGATGATGACTAATATACATTCAGCATCGAATGCCGGAGGGGATATATGGGTTTAATAAGGATTTCATTTTCCGGTTCTGGAGACATCCCATCCGATTTCTCCGAACATTCACATCACTGTACGAACTAATTGTCCAAAAAAGTATAAAACTTCTTAATAATTCAGTTCAAAATGAAGTATACCCCCAACTTGACATCGTATAAAGGCTCCTTTATAAATTTGTTGTTCCAAATAAGTATCTATTGTATGTATTATTTTGTGCAATAAATATTGCATAAAGGAATATATAAATAGAAAAGAATGAGAATCTGTAGAGAAGGTATGTAATGCCGCATCAGTTTTTTTCATGTTTAAGCTTTACTACTTGTTAATTCTACTTTTTTGTAATAATCTATTACTTTGGAATTTCTGAAGTTTTCATACCATCAAAAATAGATAAAATACATATGTTAAAAAAAATTGCCACTTATCTTCACTCGAAAATTAAAGAGTATTTGTCAAACATTTTGTTATTACTTTCCTTAAATACATAGTACGTTATGTGTATACGTACTTGTTAGTACATATGAGGTAAGTGTGAGTCTCTAGACACGATAGAACGGATGGAGCGAATCAAATAACATCTAGCACGACTATAATATTCTGTAAATATTGAGACTGTTTGCTTTCAACGTGAACAATCATTTGAAAACGCACGATTTTTTCCGATTTTTTTTTATAAATATAATACAGTTAATTACGTTAAATAAACAATAATTTTACACGTAATTTGTCATTAGAAAACAAATTTACAGCTAAATTATTGTAATGGTATTTTGACGAATGGCCTTTTGACGAATATATACGTTTCGAGTACCTATGATTTCAAATCGAATGTTTGTGTAAGTCTATAGAGATGGCATGTTTAGAACGAATGGATTGAGTTGATTAAAATTTGGCACGATTAGAAAATCTGAATTCTAGAACTCTATGTATTTTCAACACGAACAACCGGAAAGTCAAAATTTATTAGGTCAATTAAAAAACTTTTATTTTATTTTAAAAGCTTTTTATTTTCAGACAGGTCCCTCAAAACCGTCTGCAGATTGATATAAATACCATAATGTCACCACTTTTGGTAGGACTGGGACATAGGGCACAGGATTCCATGAATTTTTTTTTTAAGTTGCCGATGGAGAGAATATGGCTCTGCACAATATAAAAACAGCGTGAAAATGGACACACAAATTAAGACTACCTTTATTATGTTGCATTAATTTTTCCACAGCAATAAATAATTTAATATCAATTTAATTTAAAACAGTAATGTTGAAAATTAGTGCAGTACTTGTGTCGTTTGAAACAGGTTCCTCAACTCGAGCACATTGAGTTCACCCTGTGAAAGAGGACTTGATTCAATGTGGCACCCGTTCTCACTTATAAACATTGCATCCTATGCACTGCATTCTCAATGACAGCAGAATGTAATATACCATAAGGAATATTCGTCATAGACCGTGTTGACACTTCCACGGCAGACGTTAAGACCTCCGGTAACCCCACAACCAAAATGGCAGGAAGTAATATCGGGAGAGCGAGGTTGTCATACAACTAATCACTCGTTCTTCTGTGAAGTGACACCGTAAAAAATCCCGTACCAGTCATGCAATGTGTTGTTGTTGTTGAGACCCAGACCGTCCTACCTACCAGAAAGGTGTAAGGTAACCGTTTGGACGGTCAGGAAGTGCCACCCAATTTAGACCCAGTGGGGGAGGCATCCACAGGGACCGTACCCTCCTTCCCATACCACCAACCTCTCGAAAGGACTTACGGACCTACATGTTTAACTTGATCGTACTCCGCATGCACAGCGGTAGTTGTGGCAGCTTGCAAATCCAGCGGGCAAACCATCGGGCTACCGCGCCCGAAATGTGCCAACAGCACGCGGTGTTCCCAGGTGGTCACCAACCCAAGTACTAATCGCGCCCAATGCTGCTTGACTTCGGTGATCTAACGAGAACCGGTGTTTTCAGCACGGTAGGGCCGTTGGCATCTATGCAATGTGTGGTGGTGCTCCATCTTGCATAAAAATAATGTTGTCCAGGCATTGTTGCTGTTAAAACTGAAAGTAGACCTAGTCAAGGCCTTATACCTTAAATAAAGAATGGTCCTTTTATAAATTATATTTGTATAGCGTACGAAAGCGTTAAAGATCGATATATATTTTATTATGTCTGAAATATTTTAAATAAAAGTTTTCAATGTCTCAGAATTGATTTTAATAATTTTTAAGTATTCCCCGACATGTAGCCACAAACTAATTTTAAGTGTTCGTGGACGTGTAACCAAAAGCTTTTCATCCGGAGAATTATACAACAATATTGATTAATTGAGTTTTTTTTTTTTTTATGCAACGTCTTGTTATAATGAAAAAGCCGCTTTACTGTAAAAATGACGTATTCTTATAAATTTGTCTCCCTAAAAATTAATAAAAAATCTGCGATAATTCAAATAAATACCCAATTTCATTTCAATAGTTTCAAGCATTCAAGATATACCTTATGCTTACAGTGATGGAATAAATACCCCAAAAACGACTCCTGATAAATCAGGAACACTAAAAATGTATCAATATGTAGAAATCTTAAAGTCAGATTTCTGGTCTCATCACTGTGCTTTCCATTTACATATTATGTATTATATTCAAAGTATAAAGCCATGAAGTGACCATTTCCTTCGTATTTCTTAAACAATTTATATTGCCAAGATGTAAACAATTTCTTTTAAATAAATGAATTACTTGCAGAACTATTAAACAACACATTGTTACAAAAGTAAAGTGTTAAAAATAGTAATTTGTATATGACTTCGTTCTAGAAATTTTCGAAGGCGACATAATTGTTGACTACAATCCCAGAAGACAATCTTCTGCCGAAGATGCAAGAAACTTTACAAACAGACATCGAAGGTATGCTCTGAATCTAACATTTATTTTGAACCAATTGTCCATCATATCACGTTTCCTTTATAAAATCATGCAAGTATATAAATAATCATATTACTTTCACCACATATATAGAGTTCCCAGGAAAATCCCTAAGCACGCCCATAGCCTTGTAAGTAGAAGTTCATGAGTGTCTATCTTAGAGGAAAATGACACTTCCTGATCGAATAAAAGGGACTGCAGCGCCTCTAGCTGAGAATTTAAAAAAAAAGGTTAGAATAACAAACTCAGTGACAAAGGGAGACAGGGAAGCAAGCCAATAATAAATCTGTTAAAGTATCTAATAAGTAGGAATCGACATATATAGTGTATTTAATCATATGTAGAGTATTTTATAAGTATCATCTCTAGAGTATCTAATAAGTAGAACCCATCATATGTAGTGCATCTCATCATATGTAGTGCATCTAATCATCTGTAGTGCGTCTAATCATCTGTAGTGCATCTAATCATCTGTAGTGTATCTAATCATCTGTAGTGTATCTAATAAGTAGGAATCGACAGCATGAAAGAACTAAACGCGTATACTGAAGGCAATAACTCGTATACTGAAGACCTGTTGGTAAAGGTTGTAACACTGTGACACCTTCAATGCTTGTCAAAGTACGCAGTGCTATTCATTCTCGAATTCAAATATTCGGTGTTGCTGATGGAGTTCGTTTAGAACAGGCTTTACATTAGATTCAAGTGCATATCAATGTTGTTTGTCTTCGTATTCCTGAATAAGACAGTAATTCACCATCAATAATCTTATTGCTTCAAATAAATGCCTTTTCTGATCATTTTATGATCAATTCTTACTCATTAGGCAATGCTCTACAGTGATGTAGATGTCTTTTTCCATCTATCTCTCTTTGTTGCTGAGTTCGATATTCTAACTTTTTTAATTCTCCGCTATGGGGGCGCTACTATCACTTTTATTTGATCTATCACGATGTGAATACTGCACTCTTGATTTTTAAGGTTCAACAGACCTCATAAATTTTCGAGTAATTTTTTTTAAACAAATCATAAAGTACCAGGATAGTAAATCATGTTAAAAATAATCATTTATATACGTAATTTATTACTACAATCAAATGGCACTCACATGATCTCTTCTCGAGACAGGATCGCGCTTCCATTGCAGACAACAGCATCCATGGAGAATTTCATACTTTTTATACACTCGTAAACATGTAACAGTAGATATCTACAATGTCAAATAGAAAACTTTCTATGCATTACAACTTTGCGAACTTTTATAGGACATGACAAATTTAGTACTACAACGTAGCCGGCTTTAAATTTTCAAAAAAAAAAAAAATAAATAAATAACTGCATTGATGCTCAATTCGATTTCCTTATACCAGAATCCATTTTTATGTAGCCTGTATTTTTACTTTCCTTATATACATAATGTATAAGGAAAGTATCGTGACGGGGTCGAAGATTCGAACTCAAGTTTTCAACGAAGAGCACGTTTCAAGCATCCCTGATCACGAATCAAACATTTTTGAAGTGATGTCTGTGTGTGTGTGAAAGTATGTGTGTGTATGTGGAAGTGTGTGTGTGTGTGTGAAAGTGTGTGTGTGTGAAAGTGTGTGTGTGTGTGAAAGTGTGTGTGTGCGTGAAAGTGTGTGTGTCAGTGAGTCTGAGTCTGTGGAGACGATAACTGACGAATGAATGGACCGATTCGAACGAAATCTTTTACAAAAATCACCATCCGTAAACACTGGAAGTCTATTGTTTTTATACGCAATCGAATGTTCAGAACCCCCCTAAATTTTCGAGTGAAATTTTGAAAAAATCGTCAAAAAATCAAAACCGCTAATAAAGTTACGTAAATAGACAGTTCTTATGTAATGTTTCATTAGAAAACGATTAACATCAATTTTAGAACGTTAACATAAACCGTTCTCGAGATATTGCACATTTTTTAAAAAAATTATCAAAAAGTCATAAAAGTCCTATTGAGAAACATGTTCACTTTTCATATGTAAAACCGTGCGATAAATTTGGTGACATCATTCTCGTGGATTTAGCTCGTTCCATTCATGAAAAAAGATACTTTGAGTAATAATTTTGTATTTGAACGCCAATAGTCATTTATCTGCTGCAAGAATAACTTATTTCTCCGTCCATAACGCTTGGCGAGATTTTGGCGACGAATTTGGTGGAATGTCGCCAACTTCGCGACTTTTCCAATGTAGCTAAATTAACGAAAAACTCGCCAAATGGATAAAAATGACGCTAAATCAATGAAAATGACGACTCATTGAGGAAAATTCAATATCTTGGAAAAAATATAAATATCTACTATAATAATCTATTTCTTTTTACTGTAAAATTAGTAAATTCATTGCATTATATAAGGAAAGTTATGTGCTGCACACATTAGATTTTTTTTTAAGGAAATTTGAGATAAATATGTATCATTGGTCGAAATGCACACAATTGTAGCTTGTTATCCTTCATTTTAAAGGGCTTGGAAAATATTTCGATTGATACCAAGTTTGACGATGCATCCTCTGGGAAGGTAATATGTTTTAGAACTTCCTGAACACGTTTCGACTATTTTTAAAGTGATGTCCGCCTGTCTGACTGTTGTCTGTTATTATATTTGGTTTGACGATGTACCATCTGAGAAGGTAATTCGATCCATCCCCCCCCCCTCCGAGGGTGTTAATGACGCCACGAACAAAAAATTGCATCGCTGCTATTTTTCGCTACAATAATTGAAACCTTTAAGTTTCGTGATCACTAAACCATAAATAACTCCTTTTATGCATAATTGTGTCAATTTTTATCCGGTACTGTCAAGTTAAGGAAATATTAAATTTCTATCTAGTTCTGGATTTCCCAATACCAAAGGCGGATATAAAGTTTCGGAAAAATCCATTAATATTTATGGCATTTATTACGTGCACAAGAAATTGACAACAGACAGACAGGCGGACATCCCTTTAAAAATAGTCCAAACGTGTTCAGGAGATCCTAAAATATATATTGGTATCAAAATTAAAAATTTTCGTGAAAGCAATACTTTTTCTATATTATATTCTATATGAGAAAGTAAAAATATGAGAAAATAAAAATCAAAAATGCCGTAAGACTATATGTGTTAGTTTCCGCAGAAGTTCTCAAAATTGTGATATGTAAAAGTTTCTTACTGCCATTGCCGATGTTGGCTTATCCATGCGGACAAATGTATAATAACCGGTCCGTGGATGCCGGTATGTGCAACGAGAGTGTATTCGAATTTTTGGAGAACGCTTCCTACAAACGGGTTCTGTGATTAAGAACTATAAACGATCCTTTAGTTTACTTTTATCATTTTATTTACGCAACAATTTACATCCATTTCTTTATCTACACTATTAAAGCACACGAGGCTATGTATATATGTATGGATCTATGTATGCATATATCTATGCCATAATTCAAACTACCAGTCGTAAGCATTTTTTTAAGCAGTTAGTTATTCAAAAATAAAAAATAATTTTTAATATATTTTTACTTCCCCCGAAATACATGGTAATGTATAGGGAAAGTATTGGAATCATGTCGAAAATCGCAACTCGAATTTTCGTCGGATCTACACGTTTCGAGACCTCTAGAATACGAAAAAACTGTTTTTAGCGTGACGTCTGTGTGTGTGTCTGTCTGTATGTGTGTGTGTCTGTCCAATGTATGTATCTACTCTAACTCAAAAACTAATGGACCGAATTTTATAAAATTTGGTAGGTAAGTCACTTGGGTGAGACTCTGGTGCTGATTAGTTTTTGGTAGGATTCGTAAAAACATAACCCGCCTTTTATTGAGGAAAGACCCGTAAATTTCATGTATCCACTCTAGCTAAAGTACTAATTGATCAAATTTCACAAAATTTGGTAGATAAGTTACTTGTAGGATACACTGGTCCTGATTAGAATTTGGTACGATTTGAAAAAGAAGAAATCGCCCTTTTTTACGAAATGGCCCTTAAAAATGTCATGTATCCACCCTAGCTAAAATACTAATTGACCAAATTTCACAAAATTTGCCAGATAAATTACTTGTGGGACACTTTGGTGCTGATTCAATTTTGGTACTATTCGGAAAAGAATAACATGCCTTCTTTACGCAAAAATCGCCAAAATCTAAAAGAAAAAAAAAGACTACGTATGCTGAAATGTATCCATTAAATTATTGTTTTATACGCAATTTTTGACGAGGAAATGAATATGACATACTCCATCATACTTTAAGACTAACCGTTCTCAAGATATTTGAGATTTCTTGCATTTTTGTTACACCGCTGTAGGAAAAATGTCCAATTACCAAATAAAAACAAAAATTGAATTGAAAACACAATTTAGTGTTATTTGGTGCAATTAAACTCAATCTAATTATTAAAGAAATAAAGGAAATATGAATTTAATTCTGCAGGGAAAGTCATGTGCTGCCCACATCAGATTTTTAATTATTCGTAAGAACTCTGAAAAACGGGCCATAAAATGTCTCGCTGTGATACAATGAATAATGCAAGTTTCATCAATGTAAATTCATTGTTGTAAAATATCAAAATAAAATTTCAAACATATTGCAAATGAACGATTTAATTAATCAATTTGTCGCTGGTAGATCAAAAAAACATATTAAATATAATTTTTTTCTTGATACATACCTGTTGAATATATACCGGATAACCCCAATATTATATGTCTCTATTTTTCGTTCTATCGACCCCATTTAAACAATCAATGTGTCTGATTAGAGTATAGTGTCATAGATCACTATGTCTTTGTGTTTGCAACAAAATATTTCACTTGACTAAACCAAGTGACGATAATAAGGCGTTATGGTTATCATCTTAGGTACTTAAGGGAACGGTGGACGTTGACATGAGCAAAAATCGACTAAAAAAAGTTTTACTATATAACATTATTTTACACATTTAACATTTGCTTACGGGTGGGACAGCGTCTATCCCAAACGAAGAACCTCCCAAAAACACAGGTATTTGACATACCCAATCCCAAACAGTTCGACCCCCTTTGCAGGCATTAGCGTCCATGGAAATCGCCGACAGAAACATTGCACCTGCTGCAGCAGGATACCTTACAATGTTAAATTTATTATGAAGCTTCTTAACGTGACATCTTGACTTTGTGATTGTGTTTTTTTTTCTTTTCAGAAAAGGTGAACGAGGCAGGCATTCTCGCCGACGGACACACCGGGCAGCTACTGCTCGATCAGACAGACTGTGGCCCCATGCGGTCATACCTTACGAAATAGAGGCGAACTTTAGTGGTAAGATTTCCCTTTTGCATTTGAGCCATAATCTGTGGATTATTTTTGGAACGCTACAGCGTTCTACACAGTGCTTCTTTCAGGCATACCTCCCGGGGGGGGGGGGGGGGGACTAAGCCCCCTCGAAGACTATGTTAACCTAGTTTCTATTTATGTGACACAGCATATAGATATATTTATATAGGGTAAATAGAAAACCCCTAAAATTTTATTCGCCTTCCCGGCCAAAAAGTCCCGAAGGAAACACTTTCCACAACTGACAAGTGACGTCCAAATCCGCAACTGACAAGTGTATATTATACTTGATGGGACAGACTCCGATTCTCAGGAATCTTTGTCCAGCCCTCAAAATAGCAAGATATGCTTTTTTTCTCTGTAATACGTTCCCAGAGCTGAGAAAAAATAACTATTTGAGCGGTAGCACATTAAAATGGCACGTTTTACTATTTTCGTTTCGGGCTTTTTATCTCTCTCCAATGTTGACGAACCTACAGCCTTAACTACTTTATCGATTTTATGAACGGTGGCTCCTTTTATGTGTTCTGGTAGGAAGTACATAATTTTATTTTAAAACTTGATGGTAAATTTGATTTAGAATTTCAAAAATTGAGAAACATAATTTTTCTGCCATATTCTTCAATGTTAACTGACTTACAGCCTAAAATATTGAACTCGCTTTGTGTATTCTGGTAGTATGTATATACTTCCCTTTTAAAACTTAAATATTAATCTCATTTAAAATTTCAAACTTTAAAAATAACATTAATAAATGCTGCTCCGTGGTAAAGTAAAATTTGCAATACCTGCTATATCATTGTTGCGTAATAGTGGTAATACATGTTTCAACAAAACCTGTTAAAATCTCACAAAACATCACATCATGGTTAAAATATCCTTTCAAAGTTCAAAAGAACAAAAATATCGTAAAAATGTTCTGAAATTTCAAAATAGTTTGCACCAAGTTTCCACAAAACTGGAGCTGTACTTTCAGGTCATGGGTTCCCTATTGAAGGATAGTAACTTTTCTTCAATTTTCACGTAAGCCTTTTTGGTCGTAGAATATATTTTTAATTGGCTACAAGTAAAAATGAAATCAAAACAATTAATTTGTAAGGTCGTAGTATGCTTTATAAAAATCGAACCGGAAAGGACCACGTAAACTAGCCCATAAAAGCATCTCATTTTCTACCTCTAAAAATTAAACAACAAAATTTCCAAACTATGAGTTTGAAGTGATTATCAATGAAATTTCATCACGACCTGTTTGTTTTGAAGGTTAAGAAAAAAACACAGAGAGAGCAAAAGGTTGACAAGTTCTCTATTTAAATTCTAAAATATTGAAGCAGTGAAAAAAATACAGAAACAAAAAAAATTCCAGTACAGAAGGGAAAAACAAACAGCCACAAGGTATTCTGTACATCCTACTTATAACTTAGATTAGACCCTTTATGTTACTTAAATTTTTACTTTCCTTATATACATAATGTATAAGGAAAGTATTGTGACGGGGTCGAAAATTTGAATTCGAGTTTTTGACGGGAGAGCACGTTTCAAGCATCCCTGATCACGAATTAAACATTTTTGTGGTGATGTCTGTGTGTGTGTGTGTCAGTGAGTCTGTGGAGACGATATCTCACGAACGAATGGAGCGATTCGAATGAAATTTGGTACAAAAATCACAATCAGTGAATACTGGAAGTCTATTGTTTTTAAACGTAATCGAATGTTCAGAACCCCCTAAATTTTCGAGTGAAACTTTGAAAAAATCATCAAAAAATCAAAATCTTTAATAAAGTCACGCAAATAAACATTTCTTATGTAATTTTTCCTTAGAAAACAATTGGCATAAACTTTAGAACGGTAGCATGAACCGTTCTTGAGATATTGTACATTTTTCAAATAAATTTATCAAAAAATCCTTTAAATTAAAACGAAAAATTAACGGTTGAGAAACATGTTCATTCTTCATATTTAATATCATGTGATAAATTTGTGACATCATTCTCGTGGATCTAGCTCGTTCCATTCATGAGAAAAGATACTTTGAGTGATAATTTTGTATTTGAACGCCAATAGTCATTTACCTGCTATAAGAATAACTTATTTCTCCGTCCATAACACTTGGCGAGATTTTGGTGACGAATTTGGCAGAATGCCGCCAACTTGGCGACTTTTTAAATGTTGCCAAATTAACGAAAATCTCGCTAAATGGATAAAAATGACACTAAATCAATAAAAATGACGACTCATTGTCGAAAATTCAATATCTTGGAAAGAATATAAGTATCTACTATAAGAATAACCGATTTTTTTTACTGTAAAAGTAGTAAATTCATCGCATTATATAAGGAAAGTCATGTGTTTCCCACATCAGATTTTTTTATTTGTTTTACAAAGAAATAAAAGAAAATGACCAAACTGATTAATATCACAGTAAAGACAATATAACAAGCATTGTATTGAGGTTTTATATTATTGCTACTGCTGTTTGCACTGGATATATAGTTCGGTTTTCCGTACTAGATGATCTGTGCCCTAGTGTAATATATTCAATTGTTTGACTGACATTATCATTTTCTCACCACCACACAGGGGAACACAGAGCCCTCTTCAAACAGGCGATGCGGTATTGGGAGAATGAAACTTGCGTCCAGTTTGTGGAGAGGAGCCCTTCCCATCATCCTGACTACATCGTTTTCACAGAAAGAGCGTGTGGGTGAGTCACCTTTCCGTTTTACATACCATTAAATCATGCGAGGTTGGTGAGAACACACGAAGCTGGGACGTTGTGACCGCAACCATCTTCCTGGGCGCCGAATAAATGAGCAACAATTATACAATAAGAAACAATTACGCGTGAGATCATTTTGTAATACGGATCTTTGTGTTCTCACGAGACCCACAGGTTATGATGACTAACAACATCACGCAATATCCTATGCAAGACTCAAGTGAGTTTCTGACAAGAGATTATTGTAAATTCCACTTGTAATGCAGTTAACAATATCCTAGACTTAACGAGGAAATTACGAACCTTTAATTTGTTGTTGTTGTTACATAAGGCTTTATTCAGGAATTAAATCCATACAAGGGTAGGCAATGCATTACATCACAAAAAGATCAAAAATATAACAAACAGAAACAAACAAACAACAACGAAGGAAACAAAGCCATAGCCGAAATTGTTACTGATTTAGCACCACCCAGGAGGCACGTGTGAATTAAGGTATATTACCGACGCGAATAACATTGCCATCCACTTGCCTCCTTTAATTTGTACGATGTTAATTTTAGTCTTATTTTCTCACTTTAAATTAAACTTTGTTTTCAGAAGTCACACTATATTTTATTTATTTCAAAATACTCAAAATATGTATAACATAGAAATTATGTAGATATAGAAATCAAATATGAAAGCAGTTGCTTAAAATAACATGCAAAATTGAATCTTCATGTCGGTAGCAACATTAAGTTCACTTCCTCATTTGGTTTTCGCAGCAAAATAATACGAAAATTGAGACTCGCATAAAGGAGTGGTAACGGACATAACACACCAATCGCATAACACACCAATATTCAGTTAAATAGACAGAATCTAACTTCAAAATATTTTAGTGGGAGGTTTCTAAATTACTTTAAATCGTAATAAAATATGATGAACATTTTAAACTGGCAATGATTTTATTTATATTACTTTCCCTACATAAATAGTATAATATACAGAGAAAGCTAAATAAAATAAAGCTGAAATATTGAAGTACAGCAAAATAATATCTTGCTGAATTGTGTGTTTTACGGTTCACTTCAACAATGGAAGAAAATAATATCATCCCAGTCGTTCAATGGATAAAACGTTGACTGGCCAGGTGCAGATTCACAGTTCGAATTCTGGTTAGGACATAAGTTCTTACAGTGTCGTTTTAAATGATTTGATTCTTGGAGGGCGACGTTTAACAACGTTTGCAAATTTTATATCACTACTTGGTATGATATTACTTACGTCAATAGTGTTAGGAAGTATCCTCTGGATTGACAAGTGTAGTTTCAGGACACAAAAACATATTCGAACATTTAGATAACTTCACCTTAAGTCAAAGCATCAATAACAGTTAAAAATAACTAGGAGTAAATACACATTTTTAATCATCTTGCAAAATCGTAAAACAATCGCCAGATAAATGAAACAGCAATTTAATTCCCAACTAGTTCACAAACAAATCAATTGTATTCTCGAAGTAATTACTTATTCACAATACACTGAAGTTTAAAATTGAAAACAAAACACGAAGTTGATTGACTCAATGTTGTTCTCATAAATACCTTCTAAAAACATTCCATAAACGCTTTAAAATCGCCACTTCCAACTTTAATTCTCAAACTTCCCAGAAGAAATGGGCGATATTTCGACAGATTTTTCATCAAGGTCGCCAAAATTATCGCCAGTCTCATGTGTTAACACACTCAAGGGGAGAAATTTCGCGAACAGAGTGCAATAACAATTGGTTTGAATCCTACAAAAACTCTTAAAAGCTAAAATAGATAGCACGTAATTACAACATGAAAGTAATTTGACACCGTGGCAAAAGGAAAAAAAAATCTACCAGTAGTCGAAAATCTCAATAAAAGAGAGCAAATAAGAGATTAGTGTGTTCAAAGGATTGAACTAGCTGTATCTCCAAAAGATATAAAATTCTGGAAGAGAAACAAAATGGAATCCCCATTATAAAATTTTAGGAAAATCGAACCTGAGTGGTTTATAATCGATTTCTATTATTTCCCCAGTTTTCGAGTGTCCACTTCCTTCGCGGAGTCCCATTGTTTTCTGTTCGAAAATGGTCCTCGTCGATTCTTTTTTTCAGAATAATAGTCCTTTCCTGCGAGGGCATTTGTTCGGAACCAATTTCCGTCAAGGTAAGCTGGATGGGACAGATTTCTTTGTTTGGGGCACAATTTTGAAATTCGATGTTACCCGGGTTTCATCTTTTTTGTGCTGACGGAATGATTTTGCGAAGCGCTCTGAAAAAAAAAAATTCCTTTAAAAAAGATTCAATTCGAATTTTAAAGAAAGCATTATTTGGTAAAAGAATGTGATGAAACACACTTATAACGAATCCTCGACTTTTACGAAACTCCAAATTTAAAGAAGAAATGATTAACTTTTAATGGGTAAAATATTAAGTGAAGCCCAATTTGCGCGCCTTTATCGAGCAAAATATATAGCTGTCAAAATTTAACGAGTATACGAAATAACTAAATATCAAAAGAAAAATGATAAAAATCAGAGAAAAGTAAAATTCACCTATGAATGATTAGAAGTTGAAAAGATGGCAAAGTTGGAGGTCATCGTATTAAAAAATCTCAGCACCTGACACCTTGGGGAAATACTTTCCATTCTCAACCAGGCAAGAATATAAATAAAAAGTCTTCGTCTATGACAGCTGAAGAGCTAAATGGAAAAATACTGGATGAATTCTTTGAATGGTGTTTGTGAAAGGAAATTGAAATTATGTTCCTAAGGAAAGGAATATATCTGAATTAAAAGATGATATAAGAGTTCCTAGAATGGGGTACTTCAAAGTTCTTCTTGTAGGTGGGAGTGGGGGGGGGGGAGGTATGTCAATGTGCTGAAGCTGTTTGGGGAATTAGCAAATGTATAGATTGGCGTCCAACAAAATATGGTGCTGTTTCACTTTAGTTATATTGCCCTCTGGAGGTAGGATCCTCATATTCTCCTAAGCACGCCCTCACTGACTATTCTTCAAATTATATTGTATTATTTTATTTATTCAAATTATGTGTGCGTGCGTGTATGCTCAAGAACGAATATACCTACCTATATTAAATTTTATATGTAGCTGTAATAACGAATTTGACATTACGATTACGATATGATAAAACATACAAAATGTGTTACGATGTGGTGCGTACATAATTAAAGTAGAGGTGTTTAGAGCCCGATAGTGAGAAAACTGTTGGGCCAAACTCAACCAAATTTGCAGTAAATACTATTTAGACCATGAGGTTTTGACTTTTAAAAAGAAAAAAAAATATTTCGGATTTTTGCCACCGCGGGCCAAAGTGGCGCTGTAAGGTCCATTTTTGGAGTAAAATAAGCATTGGAAGTACAGAGAGTTCCGTCAATACTGAGAGGTGTCGAACAATGCTGCTGAACTTTGTTGTTATTCTGCAACTTCAACAGCGTGGAAGCTACGATATTTATGCAGGAGGGAGCACCCCCTAATATTGGATTGTGCTGCGCGTACAGGAAGTCCTACGACAGCATTTTACAAACAACTGAATAATTAGTCGAGCGTTTCCTATGAAGTGGCCAGTCCGTTCGCCTGATCTGACACCTTGTGACTTTTGGTTGTGAGGTTATGTAAAGCGCTTGGTATACCAAGGGAATGTGGATAATTTAGCCGCTTTGAGGGACCGAATAACATTGCACGTCAAGCAAATAAATGGAGATCTGCTGCATTCTGCAGTAGAGAATGCTGTTCAGAGAATGCACTTTTTGGAACATATGCAAGGAAAACATATTGAATCTCATGTAAATGATGCAATATAAAAGTTAATGTCATACGTATGTAAATGTAAGATGCAAATGTAAATATAAAATGTACTAAATACGTATAAAATGTAAATGTGATGTTCTTTTCAAAATGCATGTAAAATGTTAACTTTCTATACTTCCTATGCCTATTTTACTCCAAAAATGGACCTTACTGCGCCCCTTTGGCTCGCGGTGGCAAAAATCCAAACTAATTTTTTAATTAAAACCTCATGGTCTAAATAGTATTTACTACAAATTTGGTTGAGTTTGGCCCAACAGTTTTCTCACTATCAAGCTCTAAACACCTCTACTTTAATTATGGCCAGCCATCCTGTGCAATAAAAGGGGCTATAGAGTCGACGGAATAAAAAATGGGATACCCAGGCTAACTCCCAAACTGACAATTTTAAGTGAATAATTTACCATGTGACAAGTATCTTCACAAAGCTTTTACAATCCTGATAGTATGTTCCCAAAAGCCTATAAACAAATGGGAAATATTGCATATGATCACATACGTAAGTCTATAAGCTGGCCAACGGGACAACCATCAATGGAGATATTTCTTGTCCACAGCAAGAATGGGCGGAACAAAATGACCAGCAAAAATAGTATTGTACGAGATGAATCAATCAGTCAGATAGAGGACAACCGTTGATTTTAGCAGTTCTGGGTGGTTTAAAAGCAAGATAAAAACAACTCCCTTAAAACAACGACTACTAGTGTCAAAGAGGGCTAAAGTATCAAAGTTTACCCTTTGCTAGGCCTTTATAGAGCCAGCAAAGGCTCAACTACGACAAGCATGATAATTGAGATGATGTTCCATAAAGAAGGTAATATAAGAGCGAATGTACTTGCATTCTTTCTACCTGAACCATCCAACCTACCGTCTATTTCGATAGTAGAGAGAGTGCCACCAAAACCCAATGAGGGTGGTAACCACAGGAACCATACCATCCTTCTCCTAATCTCTCGAATGTACTTTCGGACCTGCAGATTTATCATGCCGAATAAGAGTTTCAGTTTCGACGCATTTATAAGATTTTACTCCACCGAAAATAGTTGAACATACTATCCAATCAAAAATTGTTCTGGATAGTTTGATACCGTTTCATTTTTGTTTCATGCTGCTTACAAAGTATTTTCTCACCTGGTAATAAAAAAATTTCCGTAAAATACCTTCTTCCTCACTGTCTTGCTTCTTATCTAGATTATTATCCAACAGGTGCTGCTCTTTCGTGGGCCGTCGTGGCAATGGCGCACAAGCCATCTCCATTGGCAAGAACTGCGATAAGTTCGGAATTGTCGTCCACGAGCTTGGTCATGTTGTAGGCTTCTGGCACGAGCACACAAGACCAGACAGAGACAGACACGTACAGATCATCACAAGAAACATCGTTGCAGGTAATGCAAATTCTTTAATTGAAAGCTTTTTATTATAGATACTAAAAGAGATACGGTAAAAGTTATTTTAATAAGCACTTTATACCAACCAGAATATTTCTCCTATCTTCAAGCCTTAATTTTTCTTATTATCACTTTCAACAATACTTATTCGAAATCAGAAGTTTTGTGACATTCATTTCTGTGCAGAAGCAATGATATTTTCCGCAACAAGTGTGGTAGAATTGTCCATGCCAAAAAGCAAGATAATTTAAACAATGTTTTTCATATAAATCATAGTATAGGTTCATAAATCCGTTGAATACATTCAATTCCTTGTCATAGCTAACCTATTGCCAACATGAAAAACATTAAATGAATTAAAGAACAATTTATGACTTAATTTTAAAAAGGTTCTTTTATATTTCATTTTAATACTAATTATGATGCAACTATCCCTAAATAAGGTACACGATACTATAAAGATGCCTCTTGTACCGCTATGTGGTATATAGCTATCACGTTGTGTATAGGACCGTAAAATATCTACCTATTTCCTCTGCTCATTGATATTGCTTCTAACTAAAGTACTCCTAAAAAACAAAAGCTAGAACAAGAAAAAACTATTATTATTTTTATTAAAACAGATTAAAGAACGAGGGCATTTTTAAAAATTTTATTTCATGTATTTGATACTCCGTTGGCATTTTCAGCTAAGAACTTAAGTTATAATTATTGCTTATATCTAATGATATTAATAAATGCACATTGCTTAACTGTAGCAACGCATGTGTAATAAGATACATTCATTAATTAAGTACGCAGACCTAAACGACAACATACTTTAATTTTGGTCTGTTTAGTGTTAATTTACCTCGTAAAAGGTGTCGTAAAAAGGTTACTTAAATAACCTGGCTGTTGATGCTTTCATAAAACTCATAGATCTGTCTATGCAGTAAGCGCATAACGATGACAACAACCGAAGTATTTTACATAGTATTGGTGCTTCGAATTTTATACATATACTTAAAAATACATTGGCATCTTCTTCTAACACGTCGTTCACTATGACTCAGGACATACTCTTCGCACACTTACATAAAAATATTGTAAGTCAGCCTTTCTTTTGCAGGGCATCTGTTCCCTTTGATATTCCTTCCATTCTTTGCAGCTTAACACGATTTAATCAGACGTGGTTTTCCGGGCTTGCGCGACTTTTTCGTGCAATCCCATTTGTTGACTAATTTGTCAGTTGAATTTCTTCTATAAAAGTTTCATCATCCTCCGTTTTTGCTTACAAGGGCTTTTCGTATATTCTTAAAAGATTTTGGGCACTTTCTAGTGTCTATCCTCCAACATAACGTCGCCAGTGATTGTTGAATAATTTTTATGTTTGTGACTGCTGCTCAGCACTGTATCAGACTCATGACTTCCTTTCGAAAATAACGTTTCTAGTCCCTTTTAACTATGACTAAATACTCACAATTATGTCATTATATACCTCCTGCGTGGTTTATTCAATTGCTTTCCCACAAACTTAAAATTGTTTTCTTTCGTGGGAAGGTTATGTTGTTGTTGTTGAGACCCAGACCGTCCGACCTACCAGAAAGGTGTAAGGTAACTGTATGGACGGCCGGGGTGGGAAGGTTATGTGGAACACATCTTCCGTCAACTGTAGATTTCCTTCTACTTTTTTTAGGACAAGAATACAACTTCAACAAGCTAACCGACGAAGAGGTCCATTCTCTGGGCCTGAACTACGACTACGAGAGCATCATGCACTACGCCAGGAACACCTTCTCTCGGAGCACAGCCCTGGACACCATCTTGCCCATTCGAGGGAAGGTGATCGAGATAGGGCAGAGAGTGCGACTCTCTCAAGGCGACATTGCCCAAACTAACATGCTCTACAAGTGCCCAGGTAACTGAAATGCGTGTGGCTGATTCGTCTTATAGTGAATTTTGAATGTCTACATTGAAGTGAATGATTAAATCTCTGTCATACAAAAGTTCTGTTATAAATTTACTGGTTGAACTAGCAATTCAAGTGCATTTTATTTATACATATAAAGGGAAAAGCCCTCACTCCCTTATTCACTAATATGTCACCGGAACTCACTACAAACTGCGCGAAAACTCTGCGCACACGCTGCTACGTCACGATAGCTGAGCATTTTTAAAAGTTTTTAATTTGCAATTACTTTTCTGTAATAGCAGTGTGACAGCAGCAGTGTTGTGACGTCACCACTCACAAGATGGCTATTGATCCCAAACATTAATGAAAATGGTCAGCATTGAGGATGACGTTAACTTCTCCTCAATGCTAACCATTATCTTTAAAATAGCAGAATGGTCCTCATGTACCCAGTAATTTACCAGTTCAACCAAAGCTACATGTCTCTAAAAAAAAAAATTGCTTGAAACGCTGTTTTTCGGGGGTTTTATCAATTAATTCAAATTTTTGAACAAATCAAATTTCTTAAAACTGACCATCCTATGCGCTCTATTGCTTCTAAATGTAATGGACCCCTCTTATTTTTTAGAAGAAGCTTTAACTTCTTTTCTTAAGCCGTTTTTTGCTACTCACATTTTACCAATTTTGTCCCCAATTGCACGTTCCATAGTTTCGATGTTGTCTCGCTTTTCCCCAATACCTCTATCCATTTCGCCGCTATTGCTATTATTGCCAAGAAACTGCATTATAATAAAAAAATTCTTTTCGCCCATCGACGCAATCTTTGCTGCATTGAACATTGTCGCGGAAACCAATTATTTTGGTTTCCGTGACGAAATATTTATAAAAACTGGCGGCGACCCTATAAGCAGACATTTATCTGGCATTTCAGTTGAGATTGGGTTGCAGGAACTCATGAATGAGACTTTACCTTCTTTGCATTTAAAGCAGGTTCTGAGTGTTGTTACGTGGCTGATATGTTCATTGTTTGGAATAAGAGTTAAAGAAATTTTAATAGACTTCTTGATATGGTTAACGGTTTTTATTCTTCTATAAATTTTACTGCTGAACATGAGTGTTTGTGTGTGTATGGGGGGTATTTGCCCTTTCATGGTGCTCTAGTTTATCATGATACTAATGGTACTAACCTACAAATGGTACTCGTGATACTAACCTCTATTTTTCGCAAACATTTAGCTTCTTTTATTGTTTATTGCTTTCCTTATATATAATAGTATAATTTATAAGAAAAGTATTGTGATGGGGTCGAAAATTCGAATTCGAGTTTTCGACGGGAAAGCACGTTTCAAGCATACCTGGTCACGAATCAAGGATTTTTGAGGTGATGTCTGTGTGTGTGTGTGTGTGTGTGTGTCTGTAGAGACGATATCTCACGAACGAATGAAGCGATTCGAATGAAATTTGGTACAAAAATTACAATCTGTGAATACTGGAAGCCTATTGTTTTTAAACACAATCGAATGTTCAGAAATCCCCCCTCTCTAAATTTTCAAGTAAAATTTTAGAAAATCATCAAAATATTTAGTAAAATTAGTCAAATAGTCATTTCTCATGTAACGGTTGCTTAGAAAACGATTGACATAAACTTTAGAACTGTCAACACGGGAATTCCGAGGGCACCAGAAGTCGCAACGGATTCCCGCTCGACACGGCAGACCGAGAAAGTCTAACTTTCTCCAAATTTTACACACCCAGGTTCGAAACACACCTCCCGTCAGTTGGAGAATTCCAACTGATGACCTGTGAAGGAAACCCAACAAATACCAAAAGTACGAAGAAATTACCTTTACCTTCAAGAATTCACCAGTAGCTGAAAACACATAAATCAATACAATTTCATCTCAAATAAAAACTCAATTTAAATATAAATTTATTAATTACTCAAATATGGAGTTAACACATAAATTGCACATGCTGATTTATTATCAGCTCTAACCCACTGGACCACCTCTACTAAAGAATCATCGGCTCTTTGCCGGAATTTAGATAACCAATTCTTAATCCAATTTTACCAGAATTCATATTAATATCACATTTCAATTATTCAACACAACATGGTATGGTCAGAGAGAATACACACTCGAGGAACGCTAAGACTTCGAATAATTTAAATTACTTTAGATGCATTTAATTCTTAAATTAAGGATGGTAGCTGAAGTTAAACTATATATAATATAATTAAAGAAGGCAGCTGAAATCAAAGGCGAAGTGTTCTTCGGAGTCGACGCTCAAGTCCAGACGACTGCCAACAGCACGTCTAAATAATCAAGGCTTACATCACAAAACTTGAAAAGGACCCATGGTAGGAAAAGCGTAGGCATCCACTGGCAGATTCCCTCGGGGCAAACATTGCCCCGCTCCAGCAGGAACGGCAGAACCGCAGTTTCCGGCAAGGTGCCGGATCAGGTACTCCAAGGAACGACCAGTTTCATCATTTGCTTTTACAATTCCCGGTCACGGATTCGCATGAGGTTCTCAATCATCATCCACACAGCGGTCGACGGTCGGCGAGGGCAAGGCATCAGATCTCAGCAGAGGCAACGGTGGCAGAGGTGGCATCTCTCCCGACCCCCACAGCGACGGGACTCAACCTGGGGGATGAATTCCGCGCAGGTCGTGGGTTCGAAGATGTTTCCAGGGAGAGAGCCCCGAATCAAGAATCACTCAGCTTTTAAACACTCCGGGTGGATCCAGGACCCGGCCAATTAAAATTATCAAGGGGCTCATAACTTCTCCTTTCAGCCAATCCAAAATTCCTTCCATTTCAAATTCATCCAGGGATCCACCCCTTCCAACGAAGAATTCATAAGACAAGTGCAGAACCACACGAAATCCAGCACAAGATTGCATCACCCAACAAAGCGAAAAAACATGGAGACAACTGTCTCCACCAGCAAACAAGTGCGACCTTGAACGACATACGTTGTTCCTCGAGTGTGCGAGAATTATTATGGAATAAAAATGGCCACAATTTAATACATATTTTGATACGTTTAAATATGCTAAAATATATACAATGACATGAGGGTTCCAGGACACAGATTAATTAAATATAAGTTTAAAAAGTACAGAAGTTATGCAATTTACAAAGGAGTGACGAATTCCGTCACGACAGAACGCTCGTATGAACCGTTCTCGAAATATTGCACATTTTTCAAATACATGTATCAAAATATTCCATAAATTAAAACAAAATATTAACTGTTGAGAAACATGTTCACTTTTCATATGCAATATCATGCGATGAATTTGGTGACATCATTCTCGCGGATCTAGCTCGTTCCATTCATGAGAAAAGATACTTTGAGTAATACTTTTGTATTTGAACGCCGATAGTTATTTATCTGCTATAAGAATCACTTATTTCTCCGTCCATAACGCTTGGTGAGATTTTGGCGAAATGTCGCCAACTTGGCGAGTTTTTGAAATGTTGTCAAATTAACTAAAATCTCGCCAAATGGATAAAAATGACGCTAAATCAATGAAAATGACGACTAATTGACGAAAATTCCATATCTACTATAAGAATAACCTATATTTTTTACTGTAAAAGTAGTAAATTCATTGCATTATATAAGGAAAGTCGTGTGCTGCCTACATCAGATTTTTTTAATCATACTTTTACTATATGTTCTTCTATTTATAACTTACGTGACGAAATTTACATTATGTTTTGTTATGGCTACGAAGCTGCTTACACTTTTGAATTAATTTAGCAAATTTTCTTTAATACCCATTCTGAATTTAATCTCAAATCTACTCTTGCCCCGACTTTCAACGTTTTACCTTTCAAATCCAGTCTTCCTTAAGACCTTATGACCTCTTGTTCAGTTTTAACGTGAATTTAATTTTAAAACTGCCTATTCTACTGTTACTCCTATTTTCAGTCGTATCCGTACTGATAAGTTCAGAAGTAATATTTTCAGTCAGGCTTGGGTGTACGTTATCGTCCTTATTCCCCCTGAAGATAGTTAAATAAGCTTTATATTAAATAAGCTTTTTTATTGGTAATTATAAACGAACTTTTGGCATTAGATGATCTGAACATGCTCGTGATATCAAAAGTAAAAAACTTTCCACAACCTCATCCCAATCCGTTATGAACGATGACTTGGTCTAGATTTTCATTAAAACTTGTCTTTGAACTAATTGTAATATCTTGCTTTTAGAATCTTTGTATAACTAGATTCATCGTGATTCTATCAGTAATTTTGTCCTGGTTCAAATCTTAGTTTCGTTTGATGTCTTATTCTTGATTCTTAGAGGGTTGAATCATTAACTGCATATTTAAACACCTAAATTTGTTTATTTAATAATATTAATATAATATTTTGTATCTGCTGCGTCATTTCGATATTATTTGTTTATTCATTCCTCTGTATTTCCTTGTCATTCGACCATTGATATTATGCAAATTTTGTTTGCGGTTTGGCTGTGTATAAAAAGCACAATGCATCTTTTTCTGTTATATGTCTCTGATGGACATTTCTCGCGAGAAGGCGCTCAGGCTTTATAAATATGTTTTAAAACATCTTTTAGTGTATCACTGTAAAACATTTGCAAGCATGTTACTGAAAGTTTCAGGGGAATTAGCTGTCCATAATGGGGAGGAAGGTTTCTGATAGTTATGATAGTTATGATATATATATATATATATATATATAAATTGAAAGATTTTAATCGAAAACTATGCATAAACTACAGTATGTACAAAAAAAACCCATCTCTAGCATATCTGTTACAAATGAGTAACTATAGACCAAGGCTAAGGATAAAGATAGAAGATAACATATCACTACAATGGAAAGGGGGATGAGAAGAATATTAGGATACAAGAATCGAAATTAAAAAGTATATATGAAAATAAATAAAAATGAAAAAGAAAACACGACAAAAATGAGAAAAGGCAAAAATAATTAGCTCAAGATAAAATATTAAGACATAGAGAACAATCAATAGAAACTACACAAAAAACGGCGGTTAGTTCGAAATTGCATTCTCATCAGGACAGCCATACAATTCGAATTAAAACCGATAGAATAGCCAGTTTCTGACAATGGCGATAGTATTTAACTCTAAACACCATTGGAACTGTCTACTGGCTAGTGGAAGGAGAAAAATATATCAATTGAATTACAAATCAGAAAAATAATACCTCCTCGAACAGAAATATTAACTCACAAGTATTGCTACCACGTGTAGGTTGAACAAGCGACTGAGCATTTCACCTCACTTCGTCAATGCGAGTGGGCACTGGAACAAATACATTTGAACGATACATAATATGTATGGAGACTTTCAGAAATAGTAATCAGTATAGGACTCAAGACAAGTGGAAAATAGTCATTCGAATACAGTAAACAGTATTAGACTCAGGCCAAGTGGTAAGTTAGGTGATAGGAATGGGTGACAAAAAACGCTTCGGCAAACAATAATTAGCTGAATATTTTAGAAATGAAGCTGGTATTTTCATGAACGCCTGTGATTATGGTTTTTCTTATCAATTTGCCAAAATTATCAACAAAGTAGCTGAAAAAAAATGAGCAAATGTTATAAAACGTCTTACAGTGTACACAGTGTGTTTTACAGTTTTTAGTTTTTAAAGTAATCTTATATCTAGATTTTAGACGTGCTGCTTAACATCTCTTTACTGACTTCATTTGTAGGAAAAGTCATGCGTTGGGGACATCAGATATTTTTAATTGCATCTGCATTCCAATTCCATAATTTTATTTTGGTTATTTGCAAATCTTGTGCATAAATTGAACAACATTATAATTATTTTTATTTTGCATTGATCACTGCAGAGTGCGGTCGAACCTACCAAGCACCCTCTGCCCAGATCCAATCTCCGGGATTCGAGACGGGCCGAACGGGTCGCCAACACTGCGAGTGGCGCATCTCCGCAACACAAGGCGAGCGGATAGCGTTCGAGGTGACCTCTCTAGACATGGAGCCGGCCTGCGATGACAGCTATCTGGAGATCAGAGACGGATACTGGAGCAAGTCACCTCTACTGGGTCAGTACCGACTTTTAGTTAAGTTTACTTAGAAATTCTAAGCGTAAATAGATCAATAATTTATCATCATTAAACCAGCACACTGTGTTTCTAAAGATAAAAATAGTACTTCCAATGCAGGGACCACCATTTTATGCGGTATTCTGTGTTTAATACAGCTAAAAAGCACGAAACCAGGCCAGAGGTGCTGTCCACTACACTAGGAACGTGATTCCTGTGCAGGTCCGTAGCCAAATGGAATTCCTTGGGAAGAAGGGGGCAACAAAATTGTAAAGTATCTCTCGGTTCTCCTAAAAATATACGGAGCAGTTTATAAATCTGCTTTAAATTAAATAATTTTTACAAAATTAATTCATAGTCATTAAAACACCCATGGAAGGAAAAATAAATTCATAAAAAAACATATTTTGAAAATTATTTTTGTGCTATTTTCACTTATAATACTCCGAAAAGTAACACGTGTGATTCAAAATTAATCTATAAAAAAGTCATAAATACTTTTCAACTACGTTGTAAAGTGTTAAAAAGAGTATTCTTATACCAGGAGTGGCGACACGTCACAATTTTAAATACTAATTGCGAACAAATGACAAATCTCAATTCTAATATTATATATATTTCTAAACCTCCTGATCGTTAAAACATTTAGCAATACTGTTCGCTTTCCATTCTACATAAAAGTTGGTCACAAAACTCTCAGATCTCTGAAAAACTTTGACTGCAAACTAGTTTTATCTTTAAAAAAAAACATTGTCTTTCCTTAAGAATCCTGTTAAGAATTTTAATAATTGGGGTATTTATCAAATTCCTCATCAGTGTGGGTTAACGTGTCAAGGAAAATCATGGACCAAGACAATAACTCGAGAAGTATTAGGGTTAACGTGTACATTTTTATGCAATTGTATCGAAAACCTCTATGGCGCTATACGATGAGATGACTTTACGAGAGCTTATCTAGCTTTATAACAGCGTAAACGTAGAGACAGACATTGGAAAACACACGGATATATCTTATTCCATATGTGTAAACAGGAATCGCTGCTGAAGCTAAACATTCTATTTTGGGTATAATAAAGTCAATTTTATTCTGCCACATTGTCTACATGTTTTTGGAGGAGAGGGAGGGGGCGAGTTGAATTGCATATACTGGTTTTCATATTTCCATTTCATCTTTTTCGAGAGGACAAAAATACTTAGGACTAATTTTTCAGCGATCTACAACTTTCGAATTGACATTTTCCTTCTATCTCTAACAGGAAATGAGACAATTCCCAGTACTCCCAAAAAAAGGGGATAAGTCACTTAAAGTCGTCTCATCGTGTTGCACCATTGGGTTTTCCTATATTTCTGCCTAAAAATATATGATAATCTTAATACATATTGAGTTATTGGACCGGTACATAGCTTTCATTGATACCCTGTATAAGTCAAATTTAACGGGCCTCAAGACCTCATTTAAGGAAACATCAAAATTGTGATAAAATCCAAGAAAGAAAAAAATATTTTACTGCAAATCACTGATAGATGACTAGTGATTGCTTTAATTTGCATTCCGCCTCTATTATTCAAAATTGTTCGTTAATTTTTAGAATTTCTTTGAGGCTTTCCTTATCAATAAAAATTTAAACAATTTGATTAATTATTTATCTATAATACGCTATTTCTCTAAATTATAGCATAGCAATATTTAATTTGTTTATCAATCTTATTCATTTTTTTTACCATAGTTTACTTTATTTTTACTTTCCCTGCAATACATGGTAATATATAGGGAAAATATTGGAATCATGCCAAAAATCACAACTCGAGTTTTCGACAGATCTACACGTTTTGAGACCTCTAGAATACGAAAAAATTATTTTTAGCGTGACGTCTGAGTATGTGTCTGGCTGTCTATCTGTATGTCTGTGCAGATTTTGTATCCACTCTAACTCAAAAACAAATGGACCGAATTTCATAAAATTTGGTCAATAATTCACTTGTGAGCCAATCTGGTGCTGATTAGTTTTGGGTACAATTTGGGATAAAAGAACCCGCCTTTTTTGCGAATTGGCCCGTGAAAGCTTGTATCCACTCTAACTGAAAAACTAATGGACCGAATTTCACAAAATTCGGTAGATAAGTCACTTGTTGGACACCCTGGTGCTGATTAGATTTTGGTACGATTTGGAAAAAATAACTTGCCTCTTTTTGCAAAATGGCCCACAAAAATCACCAAAATCTAAAATAAAAACTACGTATGCTCAAATATATCCATTAAGTGTTTATTTAATACATAATTTTTAACGAAGAAAAGAATAAGACCAAACCCATTACACTAGGACTAGCCGTTCTCGAGATATTTTAGTATTTTAGTTTTTTCATATTTTCTCTACGCCACCTTTGAAAATAAGGCCAGTTATCGAATGAGAACGAAAATTGCCGTAAAAGTGAATTAAATTTAATTAAAATAAAAGAGAACGTGAATATAAGTCTGTAGGGAAAGTCAAGTGCTGCCCACATCAGATTCTTTTTATCTGTTTTTCATTATTGTTGCATATTTGACTTTTCTTTTGCCGCACTAGCTCGCGCCCTCATTTCTGCATCTAAGCATTTTTGCTATCAGATAGCAAAGCTCTCATTTGACGGCCTGATTTAGATTTTTTTTTCAAACTCAAGGATGAAACTCAAGAATTTTCGAAACGATCATATGCTTTTATAATTATATTTTCGCCGTAATTTGATTTGGGATATTTTTATTTATAATTATAGTGCGAAAAGTTATGTTCTTTATTTATTGTGGTATTATTTTATGATTTATAATTTAAGTGTAATCCCAATTTGCCCAAAAAGTGGTATGCATGAGATAACTCCTAAACTTAAAAAGTAAAGCAAATACTTGTGAAAAATAACTATATTAGTAAGTAGAGGGTGGCATATTACACACACACACACACTAGTACCTAGCTACGATAAAATTATATAATGAGTTCATAATATGTCTGTCTCCGTAATCATAAGCAGTGGTTGGGAAAACTACTTTATTGCAGTGATCTACAACTACATTATGACAAATGTAGTTAACTACAAATACTTTTTTTAAAAAGTAGTGACTACAAACTACTTTTTAAATGTAGTCACTACATAACTACTTTTATAAGACGAATTTTGCCACAGCTTCAATTTTGACAAAAAGTTGAGGATATGGGTATACTGTAGTTATTTAACATACTTATTCTGAATAATTAAAATTTACTAATTCCCAAATTTACTGATCAACTTACGCTTTTACTCACTTCTGAAAACAGTAAAATATAATAAAAGTATGAACTTTAAAATCAAAGACAACCAAAAATAGGTTTTAAAGTCATTTAATAAAATCCCCTTTCCTCGACGTACAAAAATTGCAGAGTCAAAGCGCTTTCAGGCATCACAATGTTCTTCATTAATGGCGAAGCCACTGTTGAAAACCTATTTTTGGTTGTCTTTGATTTTAAAGTTTAATTAAAGTTAACGTGTATCCATTTTATTTATTAAAAGTATAAAATAAAATAAAAGTAAAAACTATTTATTTAAAAACATATCTGTTCTTTTTTAGTAGAATTTGCATCTCAAAATTGCAATCAGATAAGCAGGATCTTTTGGAAAATAACGCATCTGAATATATCCATATAAAAAATCAACTTCATGAGGCAATGGCCTTCCTAACCCTGCAGCCAGCCATTCATCGTACATCGTTGCGAAGAACACTAAATTTCATACAAATGAAAAACGGGTGGTCACATGATATGTAAAATGGCACCTTGTTTGTTTAGTGAACTAACGTCAAAAGTAGCGTCAAAACTCGATACAAACTAGTGATTTATTGTATCTCGTTACACTACTTATTTTTAAAAGTAGCGCGTTACACTACGAACTACGAGAAAAAGTAGTGACCACTGTTGTTTCGCTACTTGTAGCGCACTACTTCTAACCATTGATCATAAGTACGTCTCTGATGAAGAGCGAGATATATTTTTAAAGTGTTGTTCCCTGTCTAAGGCGTATCCCTTTTCCTCAGGCAGGTTCTGCGGCAGTCGAACTTCTGGAGAGAGGTTCGTCTCGAACGGACACAGGATACTCGTCACCTACCACGCCTCTCGAACTTATTCCCACAACAGGGGATTTCAGGCAAGATACGAAGGTGAGTTTTACAGAATGTTCATAGTAAAAAAAAGGTGGTCATGAACATTATTTATTATCGATACACAAACATTTTGAGTAAAATCAAGAATGTTTTTTACGTAGAAAGTTGTGTTTATGCGTTCGTTCTTTATTCGTTAAAACACCGCAAATTTTATTGTAATCTCAAATGTGTATTCATTTAATTTTTTATAATTTGAATAATAGAAATATATACATATCAATATACCTTATTCGCATACAATTTGCTGAAAATCCATAGTCATACTTTATAAGAACAGCCATCCTTTCTGTTTGTTCCACTTAGCGACACATTTGGCGACCTTAAGTAGAATTAGCAGAAACAACAAGCACACAACTATAATAGGACTTTATTTCACTTCTTATAAGACGTACAACATTTAAATTTTGTACGTCTTATATGGCCTTTTTTAAATTTTGTACGTCTTATAAGAAGTGAAATAAAGTCCTTCTATTATAGTTGTGTGCTTGTTGTTTCTGCTAATTGAAATCAGATGTGATGCCAATTTATTTATTATTTACTTAAGTAGAATGTTTGTGCTTGTAACTCTAGGTCGCCAAAGTGAATAGACAAAGTATGTCTTATGTGTATATTCTTATGTAGTATTACTTACTACAGATAGATACAAATACCTACAAATCGGAAAACTACTTTCATTGCACCAGAACTGCATTTTAACCATTTCCAGCAAAACCACTTTGCTCCAACTGCACTTCTGTGCAATCAGACGAAACTACCTATGTCGAAAGTTCTGAAAACTAACTCCTCTTAAACTAAACTATCTTCACCGTATCTAACGATACAGAAAATACCCCCCCCCCCCCCAACTCTTGCCAGCCGTGCCAAATCCCTCTCTCCGGTTTTCCTGTAACGTCGGAGCGTATGAATATCCCGTTTCTCATCCCTCTGCTTGGCGGTTACTTTTAAACGGTCATTGTCGCGGTGCATTAACGTAGGCCGTATATCAGGCGAAGAGATACAAGGCAGCGGAGATTGCCACAGTGAGATTGCATCCGAAATTTATAAAGAAGCATAAATCTTTGCGACTGTATGTATCTTATGGATAAAGTTCGGAGGTAGCTTTGGTGTATGGAGTATATAGGGCGTTTCAAAAAGGCGGTTACAAGGTTTATTTAATTAACTAAGGGTCCTAGACACCTATACTTGCAATTACAAAGTTTCTTAAAACAAAGTGCCGAATTTTATGGAAACAGTCTTAACTCTAAAGAAGAAAAGCGGGTTTTCCAAAATATTTTATTTCTTATTAGAATGTTTGTTCTGCAAAGATCATAAGTAAACTATATCTTACGATTTCAATAGTTGAAAAGTTTAATCTTTTCACTTGCAAATTTCACAAAATTCTACTTAATTAAAATTTTCTCCAAAAATAAATGAATCTTTAAATTTCCCCCTAAAAATCCTTAAAATCCCCAAATTTGTCCTAAAAAGTCTTGAATTTAAGTCTGTAGTAGGCATAATAAAGTGACCTAAGTCAGTAAATCTGTCGATTGCTACCTCCTCGAACTTCGAGAGGTTGGCGGTAGGGGAAGGAGGGTACGGTCCCTGTGGATGCCTCCTCCACTTGGTTCCGGTCTAAATTGGGTGGCACTTCCCGGCCGTCCAAACAGTTACCTTATACCTTTCTGGTAGGTTGGACACCCCAACCTCCTCGAACTTCTTTTTTGAAATTTTTTTAAATTTTTGTTTTAAGTAATGACGTCGTAAAGAGTATTCTATTAATTGCTCGCGTAAAAAGTTAGATTTTGCATTCCCCCCCCCCCCCCCAGAAATACCACCCAGAGTGGAAATTGCTATTATAATTGTTATTGCAATTTGTCCCAGGATCCACCATTTTGAAATTCCCTGTTTATTGGAAAGTATCAATCAAGTTGATGGTTTTAATCCTTTAACACCAGTACCATCTAAGATGAAAAAATCTGATGTGGGCAACACATGACTTTCCTTATATACTGCAATGAATTTACTACTTTTACAGTAAAAAAAATAGGTTTTCCTTATAGTAGATACTTATATTCTTTCCAAGGTATTGAATTTTCGACAATGAGTTGTCATTGTCATTGATTTAGCGTCATTTTTATCCATTTGGCAAGATTTTCATTCATTTGTCAACATTTCTAAAAGTCGACAACTTGGCAACATTCCGACAAATTCGTCGCCAAAATCTCGCCAAGCGTTATGGACGGAGAAATAAGTTATTCGTATAGCAGATAAATGACTATTGGCGTTCAAATACAAAAATATTACTCAAAGTATCTTTCCTCATGAATGGAACGAGTTAGATCCACGTAAATGATGTCACCAAATTTATTGCATGATATTACATATGAAAAGTGAACATGTTTCTCATCAATTAATATATCTTTTTTAATTTATGGGATAATTTGATAAATTTATTTGAAAAATGTGCAATATCTCAAGAACGGTTCATGCTAGGTTTTCTAAAGTATATGTCAATCATTTTCTAAGAAAAAATTACATAAGAAATGCTTATTTGTGTAACTTTATTAAAGGTTTTGATTTTTTTATGGTTTTTTTCAAAATTTCACTCAAAAATTTAGGGAGGTTCTGAGCATTCGATTACGTTTAAAAACAATAGGCTTCCACTATTTACGGATTGTGATTTTTGTAACAAATTTCATTCGAATCGCTCCATTCGTTCGTGAGATATCATCTCCATAGGCTCACTGACACACACACACACACACACAGACATCACCTCAAAAATGTTCGATTCGTGATCAGGGATGCTTGAAACGTGCTCTTTCGTCGGAAACTCGAATTCGAATTTTCGACCGCGTCACACTACTTTCCTTATACATTATGTATATAAGGAAAGTAATAATTATGATTTTTACTTTCCTTATACACATAATGTATAACGAAAGTATTGTGACGAGTTCGAAAATTCGAATTCGAGTTTTCGACGGGAGAACACGTTTCAAGCATCCCTGATTAAAAATCAAACATTTTTGAGGTTATGTCTGTGTGTGTGTGTGTGTGTGTGAAAGTATGTGTGTGTGTGTGTGTGAAAGTATGTGTGTGCGTGTCAGTGAGTCTGTGGAGACGATATCTCTCGAACGAATGGAGCTATTCGAATGAAATTTGGTACAAATATTACAATCTGTGAATACTGGAAGCCTATTGTTTTTAAACGCAATCGAATGTTCAGAACTCCCCTAAGTTTTCGAGTGAAATTTAGAAAAATTCATCAAAAAATCAAAACCTTTGATAAAGTTACGGGAATAGACATTCTTTTCTTATGTAATTGGCATTTCTTATGTAATTTTGTAAATTAAAAAAATATTATCTGTTGAGAAACATGTTCACTTTTCATATGTAATATCATGCGATAAATTTGGTGACAACATTCTCGTGGATGTAGCTCGTTCCATTCATGAGAAAATATACTTTGAGTAATACTTTTGTATTTGAACGCTAATAGTCATTTATCTGCTATAAGAATAACGTATTTCTCCGTTCATAACGCTTGGCGAGATTTTGGCGACAAATTTGGCGGAATGTCGCCAACTTAGCGCCTTTTTAAAATACTGCTAAATTAATGAAAATTCTCGCCAAATGGATAAAATGAAGGTACATCAATGAAAATAACGACTAATTGACGAAAATTTAATATCTTTGAAAGAATTTAACTATCGACCATAAGAATAATCTATTGTTTTTTTACTGTAAAAGTAGTAAATTCATTGCATTATATAAGGAAAGTCATGTGCTGCCCACATCAGATATTTTATATGTGTTTTAAACAAATCCAAATGGGCGAAAATAAATAGTATTAGTCAAATGGTGACGTTCATTACTGTATTAATAAATGACCGTGATCACGGATGTTTCACCTGAAAATTAGGAAAAACATATTCAAATATTTGACTATGAAATAAAATATGCATACCATATGCTTTAGAGCAGGGGTGTCCATAAGGCCGATCTTGAAGCCTAAAAAACTTGTAAAATATGGAGTTGGAAATATTGTGCCAAAATTGTTTTATAGTATACTTTTTTAGAAAAATGTCTTTTGTCCCAAATTTTAAAAATGTAGATCACGGGCGGATGTTTACTAGAAAAGCAGATCTTGTGAAATTAACTGGGATTATAGCTCAACTTGACTTTATCATACAGAATCCATTCTTGAGTAGATTTTTTTTGCAAAATTTTGCAAGAAAATTTTTGAAAAATCTATATCGTTGGTCTAACAATTCATAATTATGTTAGCCTTCATTTCATAATTATGTTATAGTATGTTAGCTTTTATTTATCAGGATCTTCAAAACTCTTTCGATTGATATCAAGTTCAACAATGTACCCCTCCTGATGGGGTCAACTTCCCTCTTCGCGGGCGATAATGATGTCACGAATAGAAAAATTGTATCGCGACTATTTGCTAGTACAATCATTGAAACTGTTGAGTTTTGCTATCATTGGGCCATAATTAACCCCTTTTACGTATCAATTTGTCAAATTTTGTCCATGCAGCCATATTAAGAAAATATAAAATTTCGAAGATTTTGCTTGAATTTTAAAAAATTCTATCTTGTTCTAGATTTTTACTTTCCTTATATACATAATGTATAAGGAAAGTATTGTGACGGGGTCGAAAATTCGAATCCGAGTTTTCGACGGGAGAGCGCGTTTCAAGCATCGCTGATCACGAATCGATCATTTTTGGAGTAATGTCTGTGTGTGTGTGTGTCAGCGAGTCTGTGGAGACGATAACTGACGAACGAATGGACCGCTTCGAACGAAATTTGGTACAAAAATCACAATCGGTAAACACTGGAAGCCTATTATTTTTATACGCAATCGAATCTTCAGAACCCCCCCCCCCCCCTAAATTTTCGAGTGAAAAAATCGTCAAAAAATCAAAACCGCTAATAAAGTTTCGCAAATAGACATTTCTGATGTAATTTTTCATTAGAAAACGATTGACATAAAATTTTAGAACGCTAAAATGAACCGTTCTCGAGATATTGCACATTTTTCAAAAAAAATTATCAAAAAGTCATATAAAATAAAAAAAAAATTTCCTATTGAGAAACATGTTCACTTATATGTAATACCATGCGATAAATTTAGTGACATCATTTTCGTAGAACTAGCTCGTTCCATTCATGAAAAAAGATACTTTGAGTAATACTTTTTATTTGAACGCCAATAGTCATTTATCTGCTGTAAGAATAACTTTTTTCTCCGTCCATAACGCTTGGAGAGACTTTGGAGACGAATTTGGCGGAATGTCGCCAACTTGGCGACAGTTTTAATTGCTGCCAAATTAACAAAAATCTTGCCAAATGGATAAAAATGACGCTAAATCAATGAAAATGACGACTAATTGAAGAAAATTCAATATCTTGGAAAGAATATAAGTATCTACTATAAGAATAACATTTTTTTTAACTGTAAAAGTAGTAAATTCATTGCATTATATAAGGAAAGTCATGTGTTGCCCACATCAGATTTTTTATTAACAGAGCCGGATAATAAAGTTTCATTAATACTTGTGTCAGCTATCGTTTACATAAGAAATCGACCAGAGACAGGCGAATACCACTCAAAATAATCAAAACGTGTTCAGGAGGTCCTAAAACATATGTGGGCATTAAAATCACGAAACCCATCATTTTCGTGAAAACAGCACTTTCTCTATACTATATTCTATAATATGAAAAAATAAAAATTAGTGAATCCCCTTGCTCTAGAGTGAATATTAATAGTGAGAACATAAAAGTTCGCTCTGAGTGTCTAAAATAACCTAAATACTTTAGTTATTGAGTTTGTTTTCAACAACATCGAACCTGAAGTACCGCTGTACTAATGAAATAAAAATGCTTACTAAGACAAATTAAATGGCTGCTTCTTCTGCCGCATTATATCTCTTAAGAGAGTTTTCAATATGTCCGTCGAATATGACGCCGGCGAAAACCATTTCTCCCTGCTGTTTAACCTTTTGCTTTCTGGTGGGACAGCGTCCATCCCAAACGAAGAACCTCTCAAAAAGACATGTATTTGACATACCCTATCCCAAACAGTTCGATCTCTTTTTGCAGACATTGGCGTCCATCGCCAACAGAAACATTGCACTGCAATGTTTCTGTCGGCGATGGATGCCAATGTCTGCAAAGGGAGATCGAACTGTTTGCGATAGGGTATGTCAAATACATGTCTTTTTGAGAGGTTCTTCGTTTGGGATAGACGCTATCTCACCCGAAGGCAAAAGGTTAAGAAATAGATCCAGTAATGAAAACTTTCTTTTCCATCCTAGCGCTGTGCGGAGGAGTTTCAGAGCAACCCGATGGGACACTACAAAGTCCGAACTATCCTGATGAATATAGAGCCAACAAAGAGTGTATCTGGAGGATCTCTGTAGAACCTGGTAGCCAGGTCGCTCTTACTTTTCAAGCGTTCGAAGTAAGATAATAGATTTTAACTCATATTTTATTTTTCATTTTAAAAAGAAAATAAAGATGCCTTTCTTCCCAGGGCTTTATTGTTTTTTTTTTACATTTGCTACACTACCTAGTACAGGGAAAATATTTTAATGGAATAAAAAATTTTGAACGGATTGCAGCGTTTGGGGAACTTTTACTAAGGTTACCATTACCATATCCTGTTCATTAGAAAAATAACACGTAACATAGTTAACATTAGGTTAGATTTTTAGGCTAAAACAGAAAATAAGAGTTTATAAATGTTTTTAATGCTGTCATATTTATAGATACAAATGTATACTATATATCTTCTCATGATCATTTTGTAACCATTCCTTGTGACCTTTTTATGACCATTTTGTATATTTTTGTAGTAATGTTTGACAGTTGTCTTTGAAATTGTATTGCACAAATAGAATACCTATGACAGGACTTAACGGTTAGGTTGTTTCTCTCTTTTGTCCATTGAGCTTGCATTAGTGAAAAGAGTTGATTCACATTTGCATTGTAAGGAGAAATAGCAAAGACGAATTAAGTAACATTGACATACATTGAAGAATTGTCTGTCGGTACAATGTATATCTCCACTGTAACCCCCAAATTTTCCGTCCAATTTTCATGAAAGTTTTCATTTATTTAAAGGATGAGTTATAATGGTGATTTTAATTCAAATAAAATATAGAACTCGTCGTTTCTTAATAAAATTTATAAAAATAGTCTCAAAGCTGTTACCTAGTTAATTATTGTTAGGTGGGAAAAATATTTCTCAATATATATTCAAGGTGTCAATTACAGTCATGGACCAAGTCAATAACTCCAGAAGTATTGGTTACCTTATAGCTTTTTTCCAGCTGTATAGGAAGCTCCTATGGCGCTATACGATAGAGCAACTTTACGGGGCTGACCTTTTTTTCAACGATTGTAAGTGAAGCTATCTCTCTTTCAGCCAGAGAGAAATAGGGCAAATGTCAATTACAAATTTGAGAATTGCAAAATGAGTACTAATCATTTTTGTTCTACGGTTAAAGCTGCAAAATAACTTTCTAAATAGCGATTTCAATACAGACTATTTTAATCATGTACACGTAACAATGTAAACGCTCCAGTATTGGAAAACACAAGTAGAATCTTATTACACGTGTGAAAGCATGCATCGTTGCTAAAGGTGAATAGTTTGAATTTTGTATCATAAAGTCAATTTTATTCTGCCACTTTGTCTAATTGTTCTTTTTTTATGGCACGGGGGAATTAGATAGTTTATACCGGTTTTCAGTGTTCTTTTCAATCTTTTTCGTGAGAACAAAAATGCTTAATACTAAATTTACAACGTTCCACAACTTTGTAATTGACATTTTCCACCTATCTTTGAACGGGCAGCTAGGTAATCACCCGTTTAGAAAAAGGGTGTCAGCCACCCTAAAGCGCCATTGGAGTTTTCTATGCACCTGCATAAGATCATTTCTTGAGTTATTTGGCTTGACCCAATGATTTTCCTTGACACCTTGTATACTTCAGATTTTCAGAAGTTTGGTAACTAGGCGTCTTTTAAAATGTGTCGTCGTCAAATAATAAAGGAAATTATTTTAAAACTACAAAATATATAGTTTTATGTAATAATCCATATAATGCATTATTTTGTGTGATAAAACTCAAATAAATGTATAGAAATAAAGAAAAATAGACATACATATCTCATTGTATATTGCGTTTTTGTGCACCAATCTTTTCATCTCATCGAAAAACCGATGAAGTTTTTTAGAAAAAGAGCAACAGAACTGAATTTTAAATCCACCAATGTTAATTTATTTCAAGACACTTTCAGTTATATCTCAAAGAAAAATTTACCTCTTGAAATCGTCCACCTTTGAAATCGTTTGTTGAAGTGAAACATATTTAGCCATATCCCAAAGAAAAATTTACTCACTAAAATCATTTTCATTTTAATTTGTAGTTTAATGACCATAAAATAATGCTTTAAGGAAAATGTTCTAACTCGTTATTTTTTAATTTGGAAAAAAAATGGAAAAATTATTCTTGTAAAAAAGTAAATGGTAACAAACCTGTTTTTAAAGAATCTTAATCTACGTATTTTAACATCTCTAAATATAAAATGTTATTGCAATTTGGACGGTAAGTTTCTCAAATGTAGATTTTTTTTTTGTATTTTAAACTTTTATTTAAAATTTTATATTCAAGAGTATAAATATACGTATATTAAAATTCTGTGAAACAAATGAGTTTGTTACAATTCACTTTTCTCTCATGACTTACTTGTCCAATACTGTAAAGTAAAAACAATTTCAAAACGCAATTTTTTTATTGGGATATGGCTGAAATTAACTTAAATCAAATTAATATCAATGAGTCCAGACATTTTTGGTCAGCTGTCAAAACCTATTTTTATTTATATATTTTATTTAATTTTTGCAGAAGCACAAAACTTCGTTTAAATTGTTTTTTGGATGAAACCACGATGAGTACACAAAGCACACCATGTTTAATCGAACTTGTTGCATTTATTGTTTAACAATGATAAGGCTGAGTAAAACTATGTCCTGTTGTGCCAATCCTTTGATCAAGAACGTGTAGGATAGTGTCAATCGAATAATATGAAAGCGAAATATTCAAAATGCACATTTCTGGTGTTTGACTATCACCTATACGTTTAATCTTATACATGAAATTTATTCCTACAATTAATAATAAACATGTTAATTTTATTCATAGCAGGACTGAACTTGTATCTTAATCTCTATAACTGTACTAACTGAATAATGCAGTTTGTAAAATAATCCCCCTCCCTCTATTCTCCTCTTATTAATTTGCGATGGAGATTTTGTCCCGAAAGTCAGTCAAATTTACTTTCTCATACACTAATATAACGAAAAGCATTGTTTGCCAATATTTTTCGAATCAGAGATCTTAACTGAAAAGCATATTTTAAAACTTGAACACATATTAATAACTTTCAAAAAGATGTCTGTCTATCTGTGCTTGTATGTCTAAAATGTTGACATGATAAATGAAAAATCGAATGAACGCAAAGCATCGCCAAAATATATGTGTATACATTATGTTGAAATATAGAACTCAGTAAAGACTTTTATAATTTGCATAATTCGATTTCAATTTTAAAACTATACCATTAGTGGCGACACGTCAAACTTCAAATCACTAAATCAACGAATTAAATGACAAATCTTAAAAAACCAGATTAAAGGCCACTTTATTAAAACCATCCTACAGACGTACAACAAATAATTTTAAGCCAAAGCGCTTTAATGAAAGTTTATTGGCTATAATAGATAAATTCTAAAGTATATGATGTTTTTAAAAGATTATTTATCTTTGAGATTTGTAATTTTATAATTTTAAATCTGTTTTATGGATTCACAATTTTGTACAGATGGCAATTTTCGTAATATGCAAATTTTGCTTGACGACACTGGAATATATTTAGGCATGTTGGCATCTGTTCTGATTCTATCGCCACAGAGGAAGAGCATAAATGTATTCGAAAGCGCTTTGGCTTAAAATTATTTATTGTACGTCTGTAGTATGGTTTTAATAAAGTGACCTTTAATCTGGTTTTTTAAGATTTGTCCTTTAATTCGTTGATTTATTGATTTAAAACTATAGTTTTCATAGAGTTATTTTCTATTGAGATACATTCGATTATTCCATAATGATAGTGGTAGTACAGTAAAACTTCTCTGAGAGATCTCCTCCATTGAGCGACCACCTCCCTTAACGACCAATTTTTTTCTCCCTCACAATTCTCAGACCCCATTTTTTGGAAATTGAGAAGGGGAGGAATTTCACTTCCTGTTTATTTAAAATCGAATTTATGTTTTAGAACCCTCCTTTTTGGCCTTTCAGACTCCCAATCCGATTATGATGAAGAACCATATCATCAGAACTCTCACGGGAAAATCTTTTTGCCCTCTCGTCTCAGAAGACACTCAAGGAAGTGAATAGATTGATGGAAACTCCATTTTCTGTTCAAAAGAATAAAATACATCATTTATTTTCTGAACTTTAAATTTGTTTAAAAAAAATAAAATTCTATAAAAAAATATTGCAACATTAAAACAAACTACCATTTATTCTTTTTTTATTTTGAAAAGTTATAAATTCCATAGCTTGTGATTTAAATATCAAATTATCATATTGTATTTTTAAATTTTATGTTTTGTATGCTAAGGTGACACAATTGTTTTCCATTTATATTTATATAATTTTAACTATTTCTTGTTTAATTTCATGTTATTCCCCCTCACCATAGGCCTCCATTAAGAGACCAGCTCTCCAAGAAACCCTTTCTTCACGGAGCATAGGGTGGTCGCCTTAGAGAGGTTTTACTGTATATTGTTACAGATGCCTATTTTCACAGCGTTAAATGTATTCCCGCTGAAACGCTACATGTACAGGTACCAATTGTTAGTAGTTGAAGATCCAGGTCGAAATGTCGCCAACTTAGTAACATTTAGAATACTCGATAATTTTATAGATTTTTGATGAATTTTTGGAGTTATGTAGATTTTTGAGGAACTTTCCATAGAGAGTCTATAAGGATGGTCATTCTTCAGAGAAAATCGAGGCATGAAACGAGTAAAGGTGTTACGAGTTAAAGTGTAAGTGATAACGTAATACGAGTCAATACGTCAGTGTTTTGAGAACACGATCTTCTCGTTTGTCGAAAGCCCAGGCCAGCCGACTCGTCCTAAGACTTAGAGCAGCAAATCTTCTCGTTTGTGAAAAAGTTAAGCATTTAATGGCTGTTTCATTTTATGACTTTACTAGATAAGCTAAATATATGTTTACACTTATTGCTGCTTTGAAGTAATACATTAGTTATTCATAAATTCGGACTCAAAATTGTATACACCCACGTTTCCAGAGAATGCGTTGTAACAATATCTATGTATGAAAATGATAGTTTGAACTATCGCATGTACGTAAATGATACTAAAATAAATCACACACACTATATATATATGTATATATATATATGCAAAATGCATCCAATGCATGGGTGTTGCTAAGTTGTTGCCAACTTGAAAAAAGGAGATCTTAAACTACAAAAAAACGTAAGATAAAACTTCTAAGTAAAGATTTATGAATAATAAAATATATTTTTAAGTGGAACCAAACAATATATGAAATATGAATGCACATGAAAGTTGAGTAGAACTTTACACACCAGTTTTATTTATTAGGTGGAGTATCATGATAACTGTGCGTACGATTTTGTGGAGATCCGCGATGGTCTGGACCTTCACAGTCCTCTCCTGTCCAGGCTCTGCGGCTACAAGATCCCGGAAGAGGTCCGATCCACCTCCAATAAGATGCTCGTCCGATTCGTCTCCGACAGCTCCGTTCTCAAGATGGGATTCTCTGCAAACTTCGTCACAGGTCAATTAAGTTTACATTTATTTGTGATATTTTCTAATCTCCAGAAATCATGGGGAAGGAATATTATGGATAAGGTTGGAAACCGCTGTGAGGATATTTGGCACTTCAATAAAATAAGAGTGGAAGTAAAGGAGAGTGTGGTAATATGATAATTTATATTTTATCAAGCTAAAAATCAGGCATATTGGTGGTAATAACTTAGGTAAAGATGCCATACTCTTTTATATAACCTTTAATCTGTGCGCAAAGAACCAAACAGAAAAGATAAGTAAGTCAATAAATATTGCAAAAAAATCAAAAGTAATTACAATATTTAGGTCTGAGAAAACGGGTGGTAATATCGGAATAGTACGTTTAGGTATGACCTAAAATATATTGACCTAAGAATGCAATTACAGGGCAATCGTGTACTTACTGCAATTTCAGCAGCTCATTCTAAAGGGATATTTAAGTGTGAACACTCTGGGTTAAATTTGACTATCTCACATGCTCAGTAAAGAAAAATAGAAATGAATCCTTATAAAAAGTTTGACACCTGCATAAACATATTTTGACCTCTTGCCTCGGCGTCATTCACCAAACTGGGTAGCTGCATCGAAAAATCACCGCCTTGATATTGACAAGTTAATAGTTATAGCTGTTCCAAAACTCCATTTACGACCCTCTCCCATATTCTCAGTCTTTTATCTGCTAGATTCAGTCAATTTCTATATCGAATCTTATATTAAGCGATGAATCCTGTATAGCTAACAGTATGTTTTGGAGAGTAAGCGAGTTAGGGGGGCTGGCTGACGTCTCCTTTGTATCTCCGATTTATCATCCTAAGTCTGTTTAAAGATTAAAGCAGTGGGGAGGCTAAAAGGGGGGAGTGAGTTAGAAGAGTAGAGCACGTATACATCATCTCCCATACCTAAAAAGTTGAAATTGGATAACAATTTGATAACATTTGCAAACTAGCATTATATACGTATCGTTGTTTTTATTTTTGTAAGCACATTTCGATAAAACAGAAAATGGGGTAAATAGAAATACGATATTGCATTTGTTGACTACTGGCAACTTAACCATTCATATAGGTTAAAATATACATTTCCTTTGTGAATAAACAGTTGACTTACTGGGTCATTCATATATATTATGAATTATCCTTGAGAATTATTCTAACTTTAGCTCAACCATTCATATAATATTAATATATTATGCATTTTCTCCATACATGCATAAAATGGCAGAATTATTTAGAAGCATTTTTTGATAGATTGAACGATTGATTCCGAACATTTCCACTGTTAACAAAACTTTATCTTTACATATACCTTCGGAAGTCTGTTACATCATAGCTCGTAAGAGTACTTTGATGCAACCGATCAGTTCAGTACAAATATTGCTCTTATCAAAAATATCAGATACAGTAGTATTTTGGGGTAGAAAATTGAAGGGGGGATATTAATTGAGACGATTCAAAACGCTTAGGCTGCGATGAATTACAAAATAGTGAAGAGGTTTCTCAAGCAGTTTCTGTGAGAACTTAAGGGTGAGCGTCAGTAAATCTTCTGCCCTATCCGCGCTTTGTTAACTTTCGCGGCACATGTTTTTCGCCGAAATTCTGCTCAAACAGTTGCAAAATATTTTCTGATAGATAAAATGCAATGCTTAGATTATATTAAAACTAAATTTAATACCCAATAAAATATAGAATATATTTTTTATTTTAATTCAAACTATTTTTGGTGCTGCCATCTGTTGTCGTAATTTAATTCATACCGATTATTTTTATTTTTTAATGAACATTTTTAAATATCTATCCCTTCTAATACAGAATTAAATACAACAACAAATCATATATAATAATGCCACAATCACGGAAAGGCAATTTCTCATTCTATAAACTTGATAAGGGGATCTGAATGTAATAAGTACATCACAGAGGACTGCAGTTTTGTCTTCAAGTTCCTTTGTCTTCAAGTCCAAGTTCAATTATATTTCCATGATTGTGGTATTATTATATATAATCTTGTATTTAATAGCGTATTAGAAGGAATAGACATTTAAAAATGTTCATTAAAAGATAAAAATAGTCGGTATGAATTAAATTACGAAAGCAGATGGCAGCACAAAAAATGTTTTGAATTAAAATAAAAAATATATTCTATGTTTTGTTGGGTATTAAATTTAGTTTTAATATAATCTAAGCATTGCATTTTATCTTTCAGAAAATATTTCGCAACTGTTTGAGCAGAATTTCGGTGAAAAGTGTGTGCCGCGAAAGTTAACAAAGCGCGGATAGGGCAGAAGATTTACTGATGCTCACCCTTAAACATCGGGTGGTCGCCAGATCTTTTGGAGGAGGAAATTTATAGATTAGAGAGCTCGAATGATGAAAATATTTCCGTAATAGGCCTATGTTATAGGGAAAATTTACTTACGGCGTTCAAAAGGATTTATATTATTGCAAATGCAGATAAAATTAAGGAAAAGGTTTAAATTAGACTAGCTATATAGGGTGAAAAAATAATGATTGGAATACATTATTTGTGTATGATCACGTGACTTGAAAATAAAAATGTGCAATGAAATTTGTGTAAAGGGAATGATGTTTATAAGAGAGACTGTATCATGCATATACATATTACTACTTTTAACTGAACCATTCATATACTTTATAACATTTAAAACGAGCTTTCTTGTTTTCAGAGGTGGACGAATGTGCAAGTCGAAGCCACGGTTGTGAACAGAAATGCGTCAATACCATCGGAGGCTACAGGTGCGAATGTGAGATCGGATTCGAGCTGCATTCTGATGGGAAAAGGTGCGAAGGTAAGATAGTGAGTTCTGCGTTTCAGTTGAGTGTGTTATACACTCTGTTGCAAGAAATATATGCTCTCATAAGAAATTGAGTTACAGCCGCAAAACTTGGCAATGATTAGAATTTGGGGCGAAAAAACGTTTAATTAAGAAATGGTAGAAACAAGATGACATTTTAGTAAGTGGTAAATCCTCCCCTGGCATCTATACAAGCACATATTCGGTACGGCATTGAATCAATTACGTTGCTTATATCCTCTCCTGCTGCACGATCCTCTCGAGTAAGTCTGGGGAGTCCTAAGCCTCTGCGATTACACGTGCGTTACCTGATCCACTGTTGCCAACAACGAGAAACTACCACATATTGTTCCGACCAAGATGGCGACTAATACACATTTTAGACCAATCGGCTTCTTTTAGGCCTATGATGCGACGTTTCTCTAAATCCAATAATTATTCCTAGCGCCGTTGAGTACATTTCAAAAGCATCTTTGTACACAAATTAAAATATCCAAGTAGAAAATCCAGCTCCAATTGCCCGTGAGTGAGAATCGTTTTAAATTCTGCAGAATATATCGTTCTCATGCGCGTTGCATGAGCCCTATGACATCATTGGCGCTGACAGTTTGATCATGTGCATAACTCTTAAAACGACATTTGCATAACTCTTAAAACGACATTTGCATAACTCTTAAAACGACATTTGCATGCCAAATTTCGCGGCTGTAACTTAATTTTTTATGGGTGCATACATTTTTTTTTTAAACAGGGTGTATTTTGTAAAACAAATCATGTCGAAAAGAATTAATAAATATACTCGCAGATTCGTTAAAATTTACAGGAAATTGACAAAGTAGTTGAGAGAATACGTGTTCAATCGAGGAATGTATGCCTAATACAGTATTTAAAATACAGTACATTTCTATTTAGATTCCAATCAAAATCAGTAAAGTAACTAGCTCGATTACTTCAGAGAGAAAATTGAATTTTATTTCTATGGCACAATATTTTCAATAACAATTAAAATACCAATTAAGACTAATGCAATAACACATCACTCAATAAGTCTCCGGTCTGACACATATATGGCAACACTATTGGCAAACCCATATGATTTCTGGATAGTACCGACCTTCAAACAACACGTGTCAAAATTTCATGACATTGTGACAATTAGTTTATAGTTTACAGTGGTTTTAGTTACCCCAGTTTTGTAATTTTCAAAACAATGGATAAAAAAGAATTTCGTGTGTTGATTAAACATTGTTTTATGATGGGGAAAAATGTTGTTGAAGCCAAACATTGGTTTGATAAGCGTTATGGAGACTCTGCACCAGGGAAATCAACTATTATTGACTGGTATGCTGAATTTAAACCCGGTCGTACAAACACCGATGATGCTGAACGCTCTGGTCGCCCAAAATCGGCAGTTGTTCCGGAAAACATAAAAAAAGTCCACAAAATACTTTTGAAAGACCGTAAAGTGAAGTTACGTGAGATAGCTGACACCTTAAAGACATCAGAAGGTAGTGTGTTTACAATTTTACGCGAAAATTTGAGCATGCGTAAGTTGCTTTCGAAGTGGGTGCCGCGTTTGCTTACAACGGACCAAAAAACAACAACGCGTCGGCGATTCAGGGCGCTGTTTGGAGCTGTTCAAGCGAGATAAGAAGGATTTCTTGCGTCAGTATGTGACAATGGATGAAACATGGATCCATTACTACACACCTGAATCAAAAAGATTGTCAGCTGAGTGGACAGCAGCCGGTGAAAGTCGTCCAAAGTTACCAAAAACCCAAAAGTCAGCTGGCAAGGTTATGGCCAGACAATGCCCCGTGGCACAAGTCGATGAAAACGATGGTTAAATTATATGAATTACGCTTCAAATTGCTTCCTCACCCACCCTACTCTCTAGATCTACCCCCCAGCGACTACTGGCTTTTTGCAGACATCAGAAAGATGCTCCAGGGAAAGAAATTTGGCTCAAATGAAGAAATGATTGCCGAAACCGAGGCTTATTTTGAGGACAAAGCCAAATCGTTCTACAAAAAAGGCATCGAAAAGTTAGAGGAGCATTGGAATGAATGTATCACTCTTGAAGGAGAGTATGTTGATGAATAAAGTCGAATTTCTAAAAAAAAAAATTATTTTTCTTAGACCGGAGACTTATTGAGTGATGTAAGTCTAACGCTTTAATATCTGAACTTCAAAATCATGCTAAAATCTATATAACTTCTATACCGGATACACAAGTTACGCGTAGACAGTCAGGGAGGAAGTTGAGGGTCAACACCCCTCATTGGCGGAAGATTGCAGTTCTCCATTAGGCCCATATTGAAAAACGAAATCTAGCACTATAACCCCCCCCCCATTCAGTTGTAACTCACATTTCGGAATTCTTGTCTACGCTTATGATACTGTCCGTGGGTCTTGTTCCCTGGGTGTTCGTGATGGTGTTCAATTATGAAGCACTTTTCTGTTCTTGTGTCCAAGTAAAATAAACATAGAAAGATGAAAACCTCGTATGAATCAGGAGTAAGCCTGTTTTACCGCAGTTGTTCAAGAACTATAATACATGGAATCCTTTAACATGTTACTCACAGTCACATAAATAGAAGACAAGGATTTTGTATATGTAGTTGAGTCTATTGCTAAGAATTTGCAGGGTGAATTTGAGATATTCCAAGCCTAAACATTAAAACATAAAAAATATATATAAACATAAACTTTCCGCCAGATCAGATAGAAAGAAAAGCAAAAAAAATTAAATTTTCCCGTGAACATCTCTTTTTAAAATATCCTGACGAGATAAAATTTCATTTGTTGCCTACGTTTTGTAATTGTGCAAATTCACTGCAACGAAACACACCTTTCATTTTCTCTTGCATTTTGTTTGTATAAAATGATACCTTCGAATTCATCACAAAGCTCTCTTTCGACGATGCTGATAATTTCAATGACTTTCACATTCTGAATTAGTTTGATTCCTGTATTCAATTGACTCTTGGCTTCAAGGACAACAATCGTCTTACGTTTTTGGATGCCTTGGTCATCTGCAATAATATAAATGTATCACGACCATATTTCTTAAATCGTTTTCAGTCTTTATACCTCCACATAAAAATTTTTGCCATTCCCTTAATAAAAAAATCTGATGTGGGCAGCACTTGGCTTTCCTTATATGTATAATGCAACTACTACTTTTTTACTACTTTACTACTTTTACAGTAAAAAAGAATAGGTTTTTCTTACTTATATTCTTAAGTTACTTACATTCTTTCAAATATATTGAATTTTCGACAATTAGTTGTCATTTTCATTGATTTAGCGTTCTTTTTATCCATTTGGCGAGATTTTCGTTAATTTGACAACATTTCAAAAAGGCATCAGGTTGGCGACATTCCGCCAAATTTGTGGCCAAAATCTCGCCAAGCGTTATGGATGGAGAAATAAGTTATTCTTATAGCAGATAAATGACTATTTGCGTTCAAATAAAAAAGTATTACTCAAAGTATATTTTCTCATGAATGGAACGAGCTAGATTCACGTAAATGATGTCACCCAATTCATCGCATGATATTACATGTGAAAAGTGAACATGTTTTTCAACAGTTAATATATTTTTTTAATTTAAGAGATTTTTTGATAAATTTATTTGAAAAATGTGCAATATCTCGGGAACGGTTCGTGCTAGCGTTCTGAAGTTTATGTCAATCGTTTTCTTCGAAAATTTAGGGGAGTTATGAACATTCGATTAAGTTTAAAAACAATAGCCTTCCAGTATTCACAGCCTTCCGGTATTCAGTCAAACTTCCAGTATTCACGGATTGTGATTTTTGTACCAAATTTCATTCGAATCGTTCCATTTGTTCGTAACATGTCGTCTCCATAGGCTCACTGGCACACACTTTCACTCACATACACACACACACACACACACATACAGACATCACTTCAAAAATGTTTGATTCGTGATCAGGGATGCTTGAAACGTGCTCTTCCATCGAAAACTCGAATTTTCGACCCCGTCACAATACTGTCCTTATACATTATGCATATAAGGAAAGTAATAATTAAAAAATTAACCTATAATAGCCAAAATATGAAAAAGTTCTAATTTAGTCAATCTAGTACACAATATTCAGAAGATGCGGATAGATGGAAAATGTACTAATGCATTCTCGGCGATTCACAGGAACAGAAAGTGACTTGCGTAATCGGTCTGTTTATGAAAATGATTAAAAATACAACCTTAATAATTAATCAGAATATAAAAATATGCTAGTTTAGTCAATCTAATATGCAATATTTAGAAGATTCAGATAGATGGGGAAATATACTAGTCAACTCTTAACGATTAAAGAGAACATAAACTGAAATGCCCAACTGCACTGTTTATGTGCAACTAATTATAAAATTAACGGTTCAGCAATTTATGCGAAATTTAACAACTTTTGAGAAATGCATTTATCACATGAAAAAAAAATCCTTTACAATCCGCACAGCAGTAAATCATCATTGCCACGGTGATTTGATTGGCATTATCGTCCATGCGGACCTAAATTCCCGTTGTCACATTAATTTGTTTGGCATTAACGTCTATGTGGCCGTAACTGGTCGTTGTTATGTTGTTTTGGTTGAAATTACTGTACACGCGGCCGTAAATTTACATTGGCCTTCATACAAGATAATTTTCCATAGGAAACTATGCAAATTCTATGCACAGAATTCGTTTCCCGTGGAAAATGCAGAGAATCCGTAGTTATCGGCATCTTTGTGAGCAGGTCGGCAAATTGAAAATTCTCCGATTTTTCCAGAATTTTAAACAAAAAATCACTTCTCCCCGTAATTTCCCTGACATTTTAGTCCTCCTTCAAATTCCTGTAAATTCTAGGTTTTCACGATTTCAGAGAGCTCAGGAACTTTGCATTACTTAATTTTTAACGACAAAATGAATAATATCAACCTCATTGGTCTAGGATTATGAATCTCTGAGAAGCTTGCGACTTTGAAAAATTCATTAAATTGTGAAATGGAAAATACGTATTTAAACTGTAAAAGGGATATAATGTCAAACAATCATCCGTATTATTTGGGGCAATTAAGCTCAATTTAATGACCATGATAGAGAAAATATATTTGAGTCTGTAGGAAAAGTCATCTGCAGCAAGATCAGATTTTTAGCACTTTACAGCATAGTTGAAAAGTGTTTATGACTTTGTTCATTCTGTCTGTCTGTCTGTATGTCTGTCCGTTCCCACGATTACTGCCGTAAAAATGACTTTCTCAAAATGAAATTTTAGTATGTTGTTCAGACTGTCTGTGGGATTGATGGGAATATAAATGAATAATACAGGTATCACCAATTTGTTTTGGATTGAACCCGGATTCAAAAAATAAAATACATTGAACCCTATGGGACCTAATTCTTCAAAGATTTTTAAGCGATGTTAATATTCACAAATTGCTCCGAAAGTTTTAGGAAATATTCAAATTATCCCATAAAAATATAAAAAAATTTCAGCAAAATATGTTCTGTAGTTTAAATAAAAGTTATAATAATTATACCCATATCATGTGACGAGATCACACGATCACTTCAAAATAAAACATGGCATCCATCTTGTGTCAAAATCGCGATTTTTAAAGTTATTTTTAATTTATATTTAGTGTTGCATCCGCCCTAAAACCGCTTATTTTTTAATTTTTTTCTGTGCATCCATATATACCACGCAAACGCAATTACAATATTTTGGAATTTAAAGGATCATCAACCTTTGATCATTTCTACAACGGAGCCGTACGTATGGAGAATGTAAACACATCAAGCTGTAAGTTGAGTTGTATAAGAATTGCTGAATTTCTTTAAAGCAAAATTATTTAGCTCGGAAGCCTGCAATATAGCTGATATGAATGAAACTCTCATTGGTTTTACATAGAGAAGCAAACGATTCCATATTATTGCTTTTTTGATGAAGTTTTAAGCATGGAGTTAGAAAGTAATTTTACCTTCATGGTTTTACGTTTTTAAGTAAAATAAATTATTGTAGTATTGTGATAATTTTAAAAATATCGCCTCTGAATGAAAGGAATGGAAAAAAGTTTATGAACGATATATTCATTGCTTTTATATACAGATCCAAGGGATTTATATTTCGATGACGATATTTGACTAAATTTCATTTGCTTTCGATGAAGTTTATGAAATATAATAAATTGCAGTAGTATTGTGAAAATTTTTAAATATCATCGCTGAATGTATCGCATTTCAGAGATGTTTAAATAAAATTGCATTTCAGTTGGAAAGGGTTTCATAATCAATGCTTTATGCATGATTGACGTTTCTTGTTTTTATCTAATCATGAACTGAAGAGTCGAAAATGCGCTGCAGACCTTCGAAGGAAAGTTTTTAAGAAGTTTGGTGGTATACAGTCAAATCAGCCAAATGCAGTGTGGCGAAGAAAATTCAATTTCGAACTATACCACCTATATAAAGAACCGCAGGCGTGGTTAAATACATAAAGATAGAAAAAATGAAATGGACAAGTCGTTTCTATGGATGACAAAATGTAAACTAAATAAATGTTTCTGGCTGGACCAATTGAAGTTAGGCCTAGAGCAAGGCTGGAATTCAGATGGACTATCTGTGTAGACAAATATTTTCGCATTTGTAAGACCGAGAAATGGAGAACTGTCTCTGATAACAAGTCAAGATGACACAAAATGTCCGAGAACGACAGGGATTAATATTCACAGGACTGTTGAGTCAAGAAGGAGAAGAATCATATCCAGTTATGTTTGATCTGAATAGAAGATATTCTATTGAACAAATTAAAACTGAACTAATTAAAACAGAACTATAGCTAATGAAGCAAAAATTAGCCAATATAATTACGCAAAAATGATAGATTTCACGGAGATACTTTGGATCTCTTTCGTCACTGCTAACAAACAAGCAAACTCAGAAGTAAAAAACCAAAAATCAAAATATTCTAACTAAAGACATTTAGTATATCCTTGAAACAGTTGTATGCTGCGTTGTACTTAATTTTGAGCGAAATTATAAATTTTTCTTTATACTTGAAGAAAGTGATAAATGTCAATTAATCTAATTAATTCATTCATAATAGGAGCATTATACTATCCCATTGTGCTATAACTAGTTAAAATAAAGTGAAAAAAATGTGTATTTCTTTTCCTTTAAAGTTTTAACTTATCAATAATAATATCTATAAGTTATAATCTTAATATCGATACCCCGTCGGGCACACTGCTTAAGTTTGCTCATTAATACGGCAAAACATTCTCAAGATAATCGAACTATTGTATATTTGCTTCGTGCTATTATATGTTGCTTCGCATTATTTGTTGCTTCGCCCTATTCTATTGCTATAGCACTATTGCATTTATAGCAGGATTGGTTAGAAGAAGTTTTCGAGCCGTACTTGCACGTCAAGGGAAATCATGTTATTGGAGTTTTTCCTTATAGCATGTGAAATCTGCACTATTCGTTTATTTTTATTAATTGTGAATTTGAGTAAGATATATCTACCTATTTTTTATGTCATTGAGTCTGACTTATTGTCGAAGGTAATTAGATTTTATTGCATCGAACTGACTTAGAAAATACCATCTGGGTGGTCCCTAGTTTCTTACACCGATTTCCATGTTCAAAAATATTTAAATAGCGTTTAATTTTTCATAATTCTTCTGGTTTACATTATCTCAATTAACAATGGTCTCAAGCTACAGAGCACCGTACACAGATTTATATGTTATATTACATAATATATTAACATGAGTTCAATCGTTACAATTTTTCACTTTACATGTTTCCACTATATTAACAAGTCAAAGATCGTGAGACACAAGGGAAATTAGCCTTCACTCAAGCCGATAGAAACAACAGTCACTACGTGTATCACTGGTGCGTTGAAATTGCATCATAGCTGCTCCAGACATGGAACAGACAGGATACTCCGCTGGAAGTCTTCGCATCAGTCACACAAGCAACAACATTATCTCATTCGACAATGATTTCTAGCTATAAAGCCCCTTACACAGATTTATATGTTACATTACATGATCTATTAATATGCAGTCAATCGTTACAATTTTTCACATTATATGTTTCCACTATATTAACAAGTCAAAGATCGTGAGACACAAGGACAATTAGCCTTCACCCAAGACGATAGAAACAGCAGTCACTACGTGTATCACTGGTGCGTTGAAATTGCATCATAGCTGCTCCGGACATGGAAGAGACAGGCTACTCCGCTGGAAGTCTTCGCATCAGTCACACACGCACCAACATTATCTCATTCAACAATGGTTTCAAGCTACGAAGTTTCCACTAAATGAACACGTCAAAGATCGTAAAACGCAGGGAGCGTTAACCTTCACCCACGCCGACAGAAGCAACAGTTACTACGTGTTTCACTGATGCGTTGAAATTGCATCATAGCCGCTCCGAATGTGGAAGAACCAGTCTAATCCGCTGGAAGTCTTCGCATCAGTCACACACGCACCAACATTATCTCATTCAACAATGGTTTCAAGCTGCGAAGTTTCCACTAAATGAACACCTCAAAGATCGTGAAACACAGGGAGCGTTAACCTTCACCCACGCCGACAGAAACAACAGTAACTACGTGTATCACTGGTGCGTTGAAATTGCATCATAGCCGCTCCGACTATGGAAGAGCCAGTCTAATCCGCTGGAAGTCTTCGCATCAGTCACACACGCACCAACATTATCTCATTCAACAATGGTTTCAAGCTGCGAAGTTTCCACTAAATGAACACCTCAAAGTTCGTGAAACACAGGGAGCGTTAACCTTCACCCACGCCGAGAGAAACAACAGTTACTACGTGTATCACTGGTGCGTTGAAATTGCATCATAGCCGCTCCGAATATGGAAGAGCCTGTCTAATCCGCTGGAAGTCTTCGCATCAGTCACACACGCACCAACATTATCTCATTCAACAATGGTTTCAAGCTACGAAGTTTCCACTAAATGAACACGTCAAAGATCGTAAAACGCAGGGAGCGTTAACCTTCACCCACGCCGACAGAAACAACAGTTACTACGTGTTTCACTGATGCGTTGAAATTGCATCATAGCCGCTCCGAATGTGGAAGAACCAGTCTAATCCGCTGGAAGTCTTCGCATCAGTCACACACGCAACAACATTATCTCATTCAACAATGGTTTCAAGCTGCGAAGTTTCCACTAAATGAACACCTCAAAGATCGTGAAACACAGGGAGCGTTAACCTTCACCCACGCCGACAGAAACAACAGTTATTACGTGTATCACTGGTGCGTTGAAATTGCATCATAGCCGCTCCGACTATGGAAGAGCCAGTCTAATCCGCTGGAAGTCTTCGCATCAGTCACACACGCACCAACATTATCTCATTCAACAATGGTTTCAAGCTGCGAAGTTTCCACTAAATGAACACCTCAAAGTTCGTGAAACACAGGGAGCGTTAACCTTCACCCACGCCGACAGAAACAACAGTTACTACGTGTATCACTGGTGCGTTGAAATTGCATCATAGCCGCTCCGAATATGGAAGAGCCTGTCTAATCCGCTGGAAGTCTTCGCATCAGTCACACACGCACCAACATTATCTCATTCAACAATGGTTTCAAGCTGCGAAGTTTCCACTAAATGAACACCTCAAAGTTCGTGAAACACAGGGAGCGTTAACCTTCACCCACGCCGACAGAAACAACAGTTACTACGTGTATCACTGGTGCGTTGAAATTGCATCATAGCCGCTCCGAATATGGAAGAGCCTGTCTAATCCGCTGGAAGTCTTCGCATCAGTCACACACGCACCAACATTATCTCATTCAACAATGGTTTCAAGCTGCGAAGTTTCCACTAAATGAACACCTCAAAGTTCGTGAAACACAGGGAGCGTTAACCTTCACCCACGCCGACAGAAACAACAGTTACTACGTGTATCACTGGTGCGTTGAAATTGCATCATAGCCGCTCCGAATATGGAAGAGCCTGTCTAATCCGCTGGAAGTCTTCGCATCAGTCACACACGCACCAACATTATCTCATTCAACAATGGTTTCAAGCTGCGAAGTTTCCACTAAATGAACACCTCAAAGTTCGTGAAACACAGGGGGCGTTAACCTTCACCCACGCCGACAGAAACAACAGTTACTACGTGTATCACTGGTGCGTTGAAATTGCATCATAGCCGCTCCGACTATGGAAGAGCCAGTCTAATCCGCTGGAAGTCTTCGCATCAGTCACACACGCACCAACATTATCTCATTCAACAATGGTTTCAAGCTGCGAAGTTTCCACTAAATGAACACCTCAAAGTTCGTGAAACACAGGGAGCGTTAACCTTCACCCACGCCGAGAGAAACAACAGTTACTACGTGTATCACTGGTGCGTTGAAATTGCATCATAGCCGCTCCGAATATGGAAGAGCCTGTCTAATCCGCTGGAAGTCTTCGCATCAGTCACACACGCACCAACATTATCTCATTCAACAATGGTTTCAAGCTACGAAGTTTCCACTAAATGAACACGTCAAAGATCGTAAAACGCAGGGAGCGTTAACCTTCACCCACGCCGACAGAAACAACAGTTACTACGTGTTTCACTGATGCGTTGAAATTGCATCATAGCCGCTCCGAATGTGGAAGAACCAGTCTAATCCGCTGGAAGTCTTCGCATCAGTCACACACGCAACAACATTATCTCATTCAACAATGGTTTCAAGCTGCGAAGTTTCCACTAAATGAACACCTCAAAGATCGTGAAACACAGGGAGCGTTAACCTTCACCCACGCCGACAGAAACAACAGTTACTACGTGTATCACTGGTGCGTTGAAATTGCATCATAGCCGCTCCGAATATGGAAGAGCCTGTCTAATCCGCTGGAAGTCTTCGCATCAGTCACACACGCAACAACATTATCTCATTCAACAATGGTTTCAAGCTGCGAAGTTTCCACTAAATGAACACCTCAAAGATCGTGAAACACAGGGAGCGTTAACCTTCACCCACGCCGACAGAAACAACAGTTATTACGTGTATCACTGGTGCGTTGAAATTGCATCATAGCCGCTCCGACTATGGAAGAGCCAGTCTAATCCGCTGGAAGTCTTCGCATCAGTCACACACGCACCAACATTATCTCATTCAACAATGGTTTCAAGCTGCGAAGTTTCCACTAAATGAACACCTCAAAGTTCGTGAAACACAGGGAGCGTTAACCTTCACCCACGCCGACAGAAACAACAGTTACTACGTGTATCACTGGTGCGTTGAAATTGCATCATAGCCGCTCCGAATATGGAAGAGCCTGTCTAATCCGCTGGAAGTCTTCGCATCAGTCACACACGCACCAACATTATCTCATTCAACAATGGTTTCAAGCTGCGAAGTTTCCACTAAATGAACACCTCAAAGTTCGTGAAACACAGGGAGCGTTAACCTTCACCCACGCCGACAGAAACAACAGTTACTACGTGTATCACTGGTGCGTTGAAATTGCATCATAGCCGCTCCGAATATGGAAGAGCCTGTCTAATCCGCTGGAAGTCTTCGCATCAGTCACACACGCACCAACATTATCTCATTCAACAATGGTTTCAAGCTGCGAAGTTTCCACTAAATGAACACCTCAAAGTTCGTGAAACACAGGGAGCGTTAACCTTCACCCACGCCGACAGAAACAACAGTTACTACGTGTATCACTGGTGCGTTGAAATTGCATCATAGCCGCTCCGAATATGGAAGAGCCTGTCTAATCCGCTGGAAGTCTTCGCATCAGTCACACACGCACCAACATTATCTCATTCAACAATGGTTTCAAGCTGCGAAGTTTCCACTAAATGAACACCTCAAAGTTCGTGAAACACAGGGGGCGTTAACCTTCACCCACGCCGACAGAAACAACAGTTACTACGTGTATCACTGGTGCGTTGAAATTGCATCATAGCCGCTCCGAATTTGGAAGAGCCAGTCTAATCCGCTGGAAGTCTTCGCATCAGTCACACACGCACCAACATTATCTCATTCAACAATGGTTTCAAGCTGCGAAGTTTCCACTAAATGAACACCTCAAAGTTCGTGAAACACAGGGAGCGTTAACCTTCACCCACGCCGACAGAAACAACAGTTACTACGTGTATCACTTGTGCGTTGAAATTGCATCATAGCCGCTCCGAATATGGAAGAGCCAGTCTAATCCGCTGGAAGTCTTCGCATCAGTCACACACGCACCAACATTATCTCATTCAACAATGGTTTCAAGCTGCGAAGTTTCCACTAAATGAACACCTCAAAGTTCGTGAAACACAGGGGGCGTTAACCTTCACCCACGCCGACAGAAACAACAGTTACTACGTGTATCACTGGTGCGTTGAAATTGCATCATAGCCGCTCCGAATATGAAAGAGCCAGTCTAATCCGCTGGAAGTCTTCGCATCAGTCACACACGAAACAACATTATCTCATTCAACAATGGATTCTAGCTGCGAAGTTTCCACTAAATGAACACCTCAAAGTTCGTGAAACACAGGGGGCGTTAACCTTCACCCACGCCGACAGAAACAACAGTTACTACGTGTATCACTGGTGCGTTGAAATTGCATCATAGCCGCTCCGAATATGGAAGAGCCAGTCTAATCCGCTGGAAGTCTTCGCATCAGTCACACACGCACCAACATTATCTCATTCAACAATGGTTTCAAGCTGCGAAGTTTCCACTAAATGAACACCTCAAAGTTCGTGAAACACAGGGGGCGTTAACCTTCACCCACGCCGACAGAAACAACAGTTACTACGTGTATCACTGGTGCGTTGAAATTGCATCATAGCCGCTCCGAATATGGAAGAGCCAGTCTAATCCGCTGGAAGTCTTCGCATCAGTCACACACGCACCAACATTATCTCATTCAACAATGGTTTCAAGCTGCGAAGTTTCCACTAAATGAACACCTCAAAGTTCGTGAAACACAGGGAGCGTTAACCTTCACCCACGCCGACAGAAACAACAGTTACTACGTGTATCACTTGTGCGTTGAAATTGCATCATAGCCGCTCCGAATATGGAAGAGCCAGTCTAATCCGCTGGAAGTCTTCGCATCAGTCACACACGCACCAACATTATCTCATTCAACAATGGTTTCAAGCTGCGAAGTTTCCACTAAATGAACACCTCAAAGTTCGTGAAACACAGGGGGCGTTAACCTTCACCCACGCCGACAGAAACAACAGTTACTACGTGTATCACTGGTGCGTTGAAATTGCATCATAGCCGCTCCGAATATGAAAGAGCCAGTCTAATCCGCTGGAAGTCTTCGCATCAGTCACACACGAAACAACATTATCTCATTCAACAATGGATTCTAGCTGCGAAGTTTCCACTAAATGAACACCTCAAAGTTCGTGAAACACAGGGGGCGTTAACCTTCACCCACGCCGACAGAAACAACAGTTACTACGTGTATCACTGGTGCGTTGAAATTGCATCATAGCCGCTCCGAATATGGAAGAGCCAGTCTAATCCGCTGGAAGTCTTCGCATCAGTCACACACGCACCAACATTATCTCATTCAACAATGGTTTCAAGCTGCGAAGTTTCCACTAAATGAACACCTCAAAGTTCGTGAAACACAGGGGGCGTTAACCTTCACCCACGCCGACAGAAACAACAGTTACTACGTGTATCACTGGTGCGTTGAAATTGCATCATAGCCGCTCCGAATATGGAAGAGCCAGTCTAATCCGCTGGAAGTCTTCGCATCAGTCACACACGCACCAACATTATCTCATTCAACAATGGTTTCAAGCTGCGAAGTTTCCACTAATTGAACACCTCAAAGTTCGTGAAACACAGGGGGCGTTAACCTTCACCCACGCCGACAGAAATAACAGTTACTACGTGTATCACTGGTGCGTTGAAATTGCATCATAGCCGCTCCGAATATGGAAGAGCCAGTCTAATCCGCTGGAAGTCTTCGCATCAGTCACACACGCACCAACATTATCTCATTCAACAATGGTTTCAAGCTGCGAAGTTTCCACTAATTGAACACCTCAAAGTTCGTGAAACACAGGGGGCGTTAACCTTCACCCACGCCGACAGAAACAACAGTTACTACGTGTATCACTGGTGCGTTGAAATTGCATCATAGCCGCTCCGAATATGGAAGAGCCAGTCTAATCCGCTGGAAGTCTTCGCATCAGTCACACACGCACCAACATTATCTCATTCAACAATGGTTTCAAGCTGCGAAGTTTCCACTAATTGAACACCTCAAAGTTCGTGAAACACAGGGGGCGTTAACCTTCACCCACGCCGACAGAAACAACAGTTACTACGTGTATCACTGGTGCGTTGAAATTGCATCATAGCCGCTCCGAATATGGAAGAGCCAGTCTAATCCGCTGGAAGTCTTCGCATCAGTCACACACGAAACAACATTATCTCATTCAACAATGGATTCTAGCTATGGAACTCCGTATAGAGATGTATATGCTATATTATGTGATCTATCATTAACTTGAGGTAAATCTTCATGATAATACGTTAACACTACGCATGTCAATTAAATTAGCATTTGGGGGAACGCAATACGTAAGGAGTCTTATTATAAATCAGACAATTATTTCGTAATACATACCTAAGACATAATTTATATTTTATTCCTCGCTTAAATATCTTTTATACATATTTCAAAAAAAATTCTGGTAGTAAAACTTGGCTTTATATATTTTAATACGTTTTGCATCTGGTAACTGATTATAAAAATCTGATATGGGCAGCACGAGACTTTCATTATATAATTCAATGAATTTACTACTTTTACAGAAAAAGAAAATAGATTATTCTTATAGTAGATAGTTATATTCTTTCCAAGATATTGAACTTTTGTCAGTGAGTCGTCATTTTCATTGATTTAACGTCATTTTTATCCATTTGGCGAGTTTTTCGTTAATTCAGCAACATTTAAAAAGTCGCCAAGCCAAATCCATTGCCAAAATCTCGGCAAGCGATATGGATGGAAAAATAAGTTATTCTTCAAGCAGATAAATAACAACTAGCGTTCAAATACAAAAGTATTACTCAAAGTACCTTTTTTATGAACGGAACGAACTAGATCAACGAGAATGATGTCCTCAGATTTATCGCATGGTATTACATATGAAAAGTGAACATATTTCTCAATAGGAAGTGTTTTTTTTTATTTTATATGATTTTTGATAATTTTTTTGACAAAATGTACAATATCTCGTGAACGGTTCATGTTAGCGTTCCATAATTTATATCACTAGTTTTCTAATGAACATTTACATAAGAAATGTCTATTTACGTAACTTTATAAGAGGTTTTGTTTTCTTGACGATTTTTTCAAAATTTCACTCGAAAATTTAAGGGGTTCTGAACATTCGGTTGCTTATAAAAATAATAGGCTTCCAGTGTTTACGGATTGTAATTTTTGTACCAAATTTCTTTCGAATCGGTGAATTCGTTCATCAGTTATCGTCTCCACAGATTCATTGACACACACACAAACACAAACACAAACACACGCACACACACACACACACACAGACATCACTTCAAAAATGTTCGATTCGCGATCAGGGATGTATGAAACGTGCTCTCCCGTCAAAAACTCGAATTCGAATTTTGGATCCTGTCACAATACTTTCCTTATACATTATGGATATATGTATCCTTATACATTATGTATTAATGTATAAGGAAAGCATTGCGACGGAGTCGAAAATTTGAATTCGAGATTTTGACGGGAGAGCACGTTTCAAGCAATCCTGATCACGAATCAAACATTTTTGAAGTGATGTCTGTGTGTGTGTCTGTCAGTGAGTCTGTGGAGACGATATCTCACGAACGAATGGAGCGATTCGAATGAAATTTGGTACAAAAATCACAATTCGTGAATACTGGAAGCCTTTTGTTTTTAAACGTAATCGAATGTTCAGAACCCACCTAAATGATCGAGTGAAATTTTCAAAAATCATCAAAAAACCAAAACCTTTAATAAAGTTACGGAAATAGACGTTTCATATGTAGTTTTTCTTTAGAAAACGATTGACATAATTTTAGAACGCTAGCATGAACCATTCTCGAGATATTGTACATTTTTCAAACAAATTTATCAAAAAATCAAATAAAAAAAATATTAATTGTTGAGAAACATGTTCACTTTTGTTATGTAATATCATGCGATAAATTGGATGACATAATTCTCGTGTATTTAGCTCGTTCCATTCATGAGAAAAGATACTTTGAATAATATTTTTGTATTTGAACACTAATAGTCATTTATCTGCTATAAGAATAACTTATTTCTCCATCTATAGCGCTTGGCGAGATTTTGGCGACGAATTTGGCCGAATGTCGCCAATTTGACGACTTTTTAAAATTTTGACAAATTAGCGAAAATCTCGCCAAATGGATAAAAATGACGCTAAATCAATAAAAATGACGACTAATCGTCAAAAATTCGATATCTTGAAAGGAATATAAGCATCTATTATAAGAAAAACCTATTACTTTCCTTATATACATAATGTATAAGGAAAGTATTGTGACGGGGTCGAAAATTCGAATTCGAGTTTTCGACGGGAGAGCACGTTTCAAGCATCCCTGATCACGAATCAAACATTTTTGGAGTGATGTCTGTGTGTGTGTGTGTGTGTGTGTGTGTGTGTGAAAGTATGTGTGTATGTGTGTGTGTCAGTGAGTCTGTGGAGACGATAACAGACGAACGAATGGACCGATTCGAACCAAATTTGGTACAAAAATCACAATCCGTAAACACTGGAAGTCTATTGTTTTTATACGTAATCGAATGTTCAGAACCTCCCTAAATTTTCGAATGAAATTTTGAAAAAATCGTCAAAAAATCAAAACCGCTAATAAAGTTACGCAAATAGACATTTCTTATGTAATTTTTCATTAGAAAACGATTGGCATAAATTTTAGAAGGCTAACATGAACCGTTCTCGAGATATTGTACATTTTTCAAAAAAATTATGAAAAAGTCACATAAAAAAAATTCCTATTGAGAAACATGTTCACTTTTCATATGTAATACCATGCGATAAATTGAGTGACATCATTCTCGTGGATCTAGCTCGTTCCATTCATGAAAAAATATACTTTGAATAATACTTTTGTATTTGAACGCCAATAGTCATTTATCTGCTGTAAGAATAACTTTTTTCTTAGTGCATAACTCTTGGCGAGATTTTGGCGACGAATTTGGCGAAATGTCGCCAACTTGGCGACTTTTTGAAATGTTGCCAAATTAACGTAAATCTCGTCAAATGGATAAAAATGACGCTAAATCAATGAAAATGACAACTAATTGTCGAAAATTCAATATCTTGGAAAGAATATTAGTATCTACTATAAGAAAAACCTATTTTTTTACTGTAAAAGTAGTAAATTCATTACATTATATAAGGAAAGTCATGTGTTGCCCACATCAGATTTTTTTTTTACTGTAAAAGTAGTAAATTCATTGCATTATATAAGGAAAGTCATGTGTTGCCCACATCAGATATTTTAATTATATGGTTTCGATATTTTTTGATTTTTTTAATTATATGGTTTCGATATATTAGACAGAATGCAGTTCATGTCTTCTAATTGGACTACACAATAAAATCTGATGTGGGCAACACATGACTTTCCTTATATAATGTAATGAATTTACTACATTTATAGTTATAAAAATAGGTTTTACTTACAGTAGATATTAATATTCTTTCCAAGATATTGAATTTTCGGCAATTAGTCATCATTTTCATTGATTTAGCGTCATTTTTATCCATTTGGCGAGATTTTCGTTAATTTTGCAACATTTCAAAAAGTCGCCAAGTTAACGACAGTCCGCCAAATTTGTCGCCAAAATCTCGCCAAGCATTATGCACTAAAAAATAAGTTATTCTTACAGCAGATAAATGACTATTGGCGTTCAAATACAAAAGTATTACTCAAAGTATCTTTTTTCATGAATGGAACGAGCTAGATCCCCGAGAATGATGTTACCCAATTTATCGCATGGTATTACATATGAAAAGGGAAGATGTTTCTCAATAGGAAATATTTTTTTTATTTTATATGCTTTTTGAAAATTTTTTTGAAAAATGTACAATTTCTAAAGAACGGTTCCTAAAGAAGCGTCCTAATTTCTACAGAAGCGTTCTAAAATTTATGTCAATCGTTTTCTAATGTAAAATTACATAAGAAATGTCTATTTGTGTAACTTTACTAGTGGTTTTGATTTTTTGATGATTTTTTCAAAATATCATTCGAAGATTTAGGGGGGTTCTGAACATTCGATTGAGTATAAAAACAATAGGCTTCCAGTGTTTACGGATTGTGATTTTTGTACCTAATTTCCTTCGAATCGGCCCAATCGTTCGTCAGTTATCGTCTCCACAGTCTCTTTGACACACACACACATACTTTCACATACACACACACAGACATCACTTCAAAAATGTTTGATTCGTGATCAGGGATGCTTGAAACGTGCTCTCCCGTCGGAAACTCGAATTCGAATTTTCGACCCCGTCACAATACTTTCCTTATACATTATGTATATAAGGAAGTGAAAAGGTTATTCTTATAGTAGATACTTATATTCTTTCCAAGATATTGAATTTTCCTTAATGAGTCGTTATTTAATTTGATTTAGCGTCATTTTTATCCATTTCCGAGATTTTTGATAATTTGGCAACATATAATAAAGTCTCCGAGTTGGCGACATTCCACCAAATTCCTGACCAAAATCTCGCCAAGCACTATGGACGGAGAAATAAGTTATTCTTATAGCAGATAAATAACTATTGGCGCTAGTAAAGTATTACTCAGTGTCTTTTCTCATGAATGGAACGAGCTAGATCTACGAGAATGATGTCACCCAATTGATCGCAAGATATTACATATGACAAGTGAACATGTTTTTCAACAGTTAATATTTTTTTTAATTTATGGGATTTTTTGATAAATTTATTTGAAGATTGTGCAATATCTCGGGAACGGTTCATGCTAGCGTTCTAAAGTTTGTCAATCGTTTTCTAAGAAAAAATTACATAAGAAATGGTTATTTGCGAATTTGAATTTTGGATGATTTTTTCAAAATTTCACTCGAAAATTTAGAGGGGGTTCTAAACATTCAATTGTGTTTAAAAACAATAGGTTTCCAGTATTCACGGATTGTAATTTTTGTACCAAATTTCATTGAAATCGCTCAATTCGTTCATGAGATATCGTCTGCACGAACTCACACACACACACATACAGACATCACTCCAAAAAATGTTCGATTCGTGATCATGGATGCTTGAAACGTGCTCTCCCGTCGAAAACTCAAGTTCGAATTTTCGACCCCGTCACAATACTTTCCTTATACATCATACTATGTATATAAGGAAAACAAAAATCTGAAGTGGGCAGCACATGACTTTCCTTATATAATGCAATTCATTTACTTCTTTAACGGCAAAAAAAATGACGAAAAAATTTACGGCACAGTGTTTGTACTGTTAAATTGTACATTTGGTACATTTCCGGATGACAACATGTAAAACTATTTCATACCTAAGTAACTTATATTTTTTGCAACTCTAAATTAACAATTATCAATATTGATATCATCCTAAACAATATAATCCATATATTTAAATATTTCAATAATAAATTCATCAATTAGGAGTCATTTTCACTTAGCGTCATGTTTGCTTTCCTTATATGCATAATGTATAAGGAAAGTATTGTGACGGCTTCGAAAATTCGAATGCGAGTTTTCGACGGGAGAGCACGTTTCAAGCATCCCTGATCATGAATCAAACATTTTTGAGGTGATGTCTGTGTGTGTGTGTCAGTGAGTCTGTGGAGACGATATCTCACGAACGAATGGAGCGATTCGAATGAAATTTGGTACAAAAATCACAATCAGTGAATACTGGAAGCCTTATTGTTTTTAAACGTTATCGAATGTTCACAAACACCCTAAATTTTCCAGTGAAATTTGAAAAAATTATCAAAAAATCAAAAGCTTTAATGAAGTTGCGCAAATAGACATTCCTTATGTAATTTTCCTTAGAAAATGATTGACATATACTTTAGAACGCTAGCATGAACCGTTCTTGAGATATTGCACATTTTTAAAGAAAATTTATCAAAAAATCCCATAAATTAAAAAAAAATGTATATTAACTGTTGAGAAACCTTTTCACTTTTCATATGTAATATCGTGCGATAAATTGGGTGACATCATTCTCGGGGACCTAGCTCGTTCCATTCATGAAAAAAGATACTTTAAGTAATACTTTTGTATTTGAACTGTAATAGTCATTTATCTGCTATAAGAATAACTTATTTCTCCTTTTATAACGCTTGGTGATATTTTGGCGACAAATTTGGCGGAATGTCGACAACTTGGCGACTTTTTTAAATGCTGCCAAATTAATGAAAATCTCACGAAACGGATAAAAATGACGCTAAATCAATAAAAATGACGACTAATTGTCGAAAATTCAATATCTTGGAAATATAGTAATTTGGAAATATAAGGAAAAATATAAGTATCTACTATAAGAAAAACCTATTACTTTCCTTATATACATAATGTATAAGGAAAGTATTGTGACGGGGTCGAAAAATCGAATTCGAGTTTTCGACGGGAGAGCACGTTTCAAGCATCCCTGATCACGAATCAAACATTTTTGAAGTGATGTCTGTGTGTGTGTGTGTGTGTGTGTGTGTGAAAGTATGTGTGTGTGTGTGTGTGTGAAAGTATGTGTGTGTGTGTGTGTGTGTGTGTGAAAGTATGTGTGTGTGTGAAAGTATGTGTGTGTGTGTGTGTGTGTGTGTGTGTGTGTGTCAGTGGGTCTGTGGAGACGATAACTGACGAACGAATGGACCGATTCGAACCAAATTTGGTACAAAAATCACAATCTGTAAACACTGGAAGCTTATTGTTTTTATACGCAATCGAATGTTCAAAACCCCCCTAAATTTTCGAATGAAATTTTGAAAAACTCGTCAAAAAATCAAAACCAATAATAAAGTTACGTAAATAGACATTCCTTATGTAATTTTTCATTAGAAAACGATTGACATAAATTTTAGAACGCTAACATGAACCGTTCTCGAGATATTGCACATTTTTCAAAAAAATTATCAAAAAGTCAAATAAAATAGAAAAAAAATATTTCCTATTGAGAAACATGTTCACTTTTCATATATAATATCATGCGATAAATTGGGTGACATCATTCTCGTGGATCTAGCTCGTTCCATTCATGAAAAAAGATACTTTGAGTAATACATTTGCATTAGAACGCCAATTTATCTGCTGTAAGAATAACTTATTTCTTCGTTCATAACGCTTGGCGAGATTTTGGCGACGAAATTGGCGGAATGTCGCCAACTTGGCGACTTTTTGAAATATTGCCAAATTAACGAAAATCTCGCCAAATGGATAAAAATGACGCTAAATCAATGAAAATGACGACTAATTGTGGAAAATTCAATATCTAATAAGTTATATAATATATAAATATATAATAATAGTTATATAATATATGTCGAAAATTCAATATCTAATAAATTATATAGATATATATATATATATATATAACTTATTTCTTTGTCCATAACGCTTGGCGATATTTTGGCGACAAAATTGGCGGAATGTCGCCAACTTGGCGACTTTTTGAAATGTTGCCAAATTAACGAAAATCTCGCCAAATGGATAAAAATGACGATAATCAATGAAAATGACGACTAATTGTCGAAAAGTCAATATCTTGGAAAGGATATTAGTATCTACTAGAAGAAAAACCTATTTATTTTACTGTAAATGTAGTAAATTCATTTCATTATATAAGGAAAGTCATGTGTTGCACACATCAGATTTTTTTTTTACTGTAAAAGTAGTAAATTCATTGCATTATATAAGAAAAGTCATGTATTGCCCACATCAGATTTTTTAAATCACTAACAATAGCAAATCTATTAATTTATCCTAAATTTATTAATATATTATTGCTCCTCCCCCCCCCCCCCCCAGCCTCAATATTGAATTTTGTTAATATTTGACGAAAGTCAAATTAAGTCAAATATTAATCAAATTCAGACTTTAGACTTTTTTGCACTAGATATAAATATGTGTATTTATAGAGGTACAGGTCTATAAATATGTATATTTATAGACCTGTTCAAGTTTTTCACATTGAAATTTTCATATTTGTATTATAATTGCTAGTTGTGCCGGTTTTTATTTAATTAAATAATTAATTTATTTATTTATTTATTTGATTAAAAAACTCTTAATCTTAAAATGCTCTAAAGTGCTTTTAATTTATAAACTACATCCATTTGTCGTTTAGTACATTGCTTTGGTGCCCGCAAAATCCACCTAATATCAGGATATCGGGATAATAAACTATTGTAATAATCTTACAGAAATACAAATTTAGTTCTAAAGGTAAATAGAAAGGTATTCAATCAATTACACATTATTATCAATTTACTCACTATATCTAACAATATAGAGACTATTATTCTTCTTCTGACACATATTATAGTAATTAGCGAGAAGTAATGCCAGACTTTGTAATAATTGGTCGGAACACTTGGTGGAACAACTTACAATATTTTTCAGTAAATTTAGGAAAATTATACTATCCTCACATAGTCATTAAGAGTACAGTACCTGATGAGATCTTTCACACATGCCGAGTCAAATGCATCAAGAATATTCATACATATTTCCACATCTGGTTCACAAGATGTAAAATTTGAAGTTCTCCTCCAAGCAGTTCACCGTACAAGTCACTCATACAAAATCCAACTGAAAACAAACTACTGCTTGCTCTTAAACCTCTGTCTTCTCTATCACTATATTCTCTTTCTGCCCCTTAACATGGTTATATATATATATATATATATATATATATATATACTCCAGACAGTCCACGTGCTACTCCTCTCTGGATCGCAGACTTCTTGTTTCCACGCGATCCATAATCCTCTTCATAATCTGGCTTTTGTCTAGGAATGCAGACTTCTTGTCTGCGCGCTTCGACTATCCCCCGTGTTTGATTAGTCAATATTTTTTTTATTTCTGGCATTACACTAGTCATAAGATTCTTAGTTATCGCACTTCTTATGGGTGTTGGAATTTGCCATTTATTCAATGCGAATACGTTCTTATCATTCTCTTTACGTCTAGCTGCACACGAGGTCTTTAGTATTGTCCTCCATCTCCTTTGGTCCAACCCTGCTGTCATTACTAGACTCCAACTCTACGATCCAGTACACTTGCTCTCATCCTCAGCCATTCCCCTCTATTATCTCTTTCCATCGGGGGCTAATCTAGCAAGCACCAGGATAATCTACAAATGACTAAATAACCAACATTTAAGAAAATACGCTAAATGGTTTTTGAACTACAGTAGTGTGAGACCAGAATATGTTCTCACATGAGACACTTTTATTTGTAGTATTTACGATGCCCAGAGCGGCTAACAAAGCTGTAGTCTGGCTGGCACCGTGGTTTATGACAACGTGAACTTTAAGGTCAAGAGGACTATAAATTTAGGGGTGCCAGACGAGAGGGGCCTTGCTAAATGTGAAATGATGCCATTGGGTTGAGAAAAACCAATGAGCGCCAAGGGGAAGAAGGGCGGAGCTACCCCCCCCCCCCCCCCCCGCCGAGGGAACCACAGCAGACGAAAGAAAAAGAGTTCAGTTGCAGACGAAATCAGATGTAGACAACGAGAAGCAGAGATGGAGATCAGACATGAAAAGAGATACGATCACGATTTTTGACTGAAGATGCACGGGTAGAGAAGCATAAAAAAACCAACAGATTTGTAGAGTGTCCAGTAGAGGTTCCAAATTAATGGAGGTAGATCAAATGGCGAGTGCATTAAAAGTACGAGGAGGAGCCACACACCACAGAGTTATGGCAGTATAAGACTGATGCAAGCCTTTGAGAGATGATAAGTCCAAGACTAAACTGGAAGGTATGTGCTCAGATTATCACAGGTTCTAAGCACTATCGTAAATCTAATAATTCTGGTCGCACATGTCCCCTCGTTAAAATAATTAATGAAAATTGATGTTATTGATAAATTGATGTTGTTAATAAATGGTATTGTTTAAGTTTAAATGGTGTGATCAATTTAGCATTATATCAATTGATAATTCTTTTCAGGACTTACACAAAAGGTAAAAATTATTGGAGGGTTTATTGTGGCACGACAACGAGTGATGTACGTTTTAATGTTAATTGCACTATATATGAATTTACGGCAATGTCTTCAATGCTTAATAATAATTAATGTTAATTATAAAGTTAAACTTTAAGTTTCTTATTTTATTTCGGTCGCCACAAGTAGATACATACATTTTACAGTAACGTACGCACGCAGACGTCACACTAAAAACAGTGTGTCCGTGCTCTAGATTGCTCAAAACGTGCGAATCTGTCGAAAACTCAAATAGTAATGTTCGCCCTTATTCTATGACTTGCCTATGCTTTACACTATGTATCATAAGGGAAGTAAAAATAGTTTTGCAGTCCAAACCACTAGAAAACACATAAAATCTCAGCTATCCAATGCACTTCCCCTTAACCTCCTCCACTTTACTCTCAAAGCATCCAACCTTCTAAAACCATTCATTTTAAGATACATGGCATCTTTTTTCTCCCAGTCCCATGGGTGGAAGGAAGTCCCTTACCCACAGCCGTACCCGCCTCTACTCCGAACAGCCATACCGCACAAAAGCTCGCGCCCCATAGCTATAAAATAGGGAGCCCTGGCTCAAAAATAGGCTCGTTAAACGTCTATTTTAAGCCCAGGAATAGAGGCCTAGGGATCCGCGACCATTCGTCTTTTTCCCGCCGTTGCTCTTCTTTGCCAAAGAACGGACGGGCCCGACCTTTGCAGGGGCGCATCTCGCTTTTTTTTTTTCAGAAACATTCTTTCTTTTCCATTTTCCTCTTTTTCTGTGACCGATTCCTTTTATGGTTAAGGGAGGTGGGGGGAGTCTCAAATGATGAACGGAAAATAACTTCCAGATTACGATTTCGCTTAAGCATAGAGGATAAAGAAACCACGAGAAAATATTGAATCCATGGTAGAGGTAGAATGGTTCGGAAGAGTCGCATAAATAAGAATATATTATTAAATAGCTGCAATCAGGGGCAGATTCGGAGAGGAACACCGAAGCACTTATATTGTTTCGTTGGCTTTTCGCTGTTTTCAGTTTTTGCAAGATGATCCATACCTGCATTAGGCTTGTAAGAATACAGCATTTCATTTAAATTTTCCAGATATTTGAATTTCATTGGCGGCTTGATATTCAGTGAACACCAGCTCACTTGATTGACTATGCCAAAATATCTTATTTTGGCTCTAGAACAAATATATTAGATGTAGCTTAAACGTATGAATAAGACATATCGTGGGACATAGAAGTTCTTAATGAATAAATGAAATAGTGTGAGCAGAAAATTCGGGCTGCAGAAGGACTAAACGGTTAACACGCTATTAGCATAAAAACTTTCCAAGTATTAAACAATATTAGCAATCATTTTTGACATTATAATAATGGCAATGGAATTTTTTGTCTGTAAGAAAAAATTATATCCTATCAAAGGTGACTCACAACAAGATCTCCAATGTTTAGAATTACTGAACGTGAATAAAATTTGGGATAAATTCTGAAAACGTTTTGAATTTTCTTAACATGATAAATTTATTAACTTCAATTAAAAAATTATCAGCTAACTTTCATAGGATCAACTGGGGGTTAATTTTGCACTTTACGGGTAAATTTTAGCCCATTGCAAGGGAAAAGATATTATTTACTATGAGTATAACGCATCTTTTGGGAAAACTATTTAGGACTAACTCGTATTTACTTTCATAAATACGAAGTTTGCCTAAAAGTTGTATCACCCACTCCACTACCTTGCATTTATCGGTGTAGTGGATCAAATTAACCCGTAAAGGACCATAATAACCTCAGTCAATGGTGCTAATTGTTTTGCACTGTTATATGGTCCTTTTCACATTGTTTTATCAATTAAACATGGAAATAATTATTTCTACGCAGATACTGACAACGTCTGCAAGTTTTAATGTAATTTGTTTATTATGGGGGGGGGGGGGTCATTTCTTGTCATTCTTTCCCACTGGAGGTAAATTTACTTGAATAAACGAGCAAGATATGTACAGCAATGAACCTCTAGCCTTTATGAGGTAAATATATATAAATTAAAACAAAGACTTTTAATCTTTTCCACTTTGCCACCATTCTCCTTTTTAACACTTTACAACAAAGTTGAAAAGTGTGTATGACTTTGTTCATTCTGTCTGTCTGTCTGTCTGTCTGTCCGTTAGCACGATAACTGCCGTAAAAATGGCTTAATCAAAATGAAATTTTAGTATGTTGTTCAGACGGTCTGTAGAACCTATGGGAAGATAAATGAGTAATATCACCCAATTAGTTTTGGATTGAACCCGGGTCGAAAAAATGAAATACATTGAGCCCTATGGGACCTAATTTTTCAAACATTTTTTAAGCGGATTTAAAATTCACAAATTGCTTCGAAAATTTTAGGTAATATTCAAATTGTTCCATAAAATATATAAAAAAAAAATTCAGCGAAATATATTCAGTAGTTTTTTAAATAGAAATTAAAATAATAATTAAACCTCTTATATGAAACGATCACGTGACCATGATATGAAACGATCACATGACCCACTTCAAAATGATATATGGCATCCATCTTGTTTCAAAATCGTGATTTTTTTAAGTTCTTTTTAATTCATATTGAGTGTTGTATCCGTCCTAAAACTACTTTATTTTTGCTTAAATTCTGTGCATCTACATACTGAAACAACGCAATGACAATATATTTGAGTTTAAATGCTCATCTAAATTTGATTATTTCTACAACTAAGCCTATTTTTCACCTATGTAAAATGTAAACAGCAAAATATATAGAATGAGTTGTATTAGAATTCCTGTATTTTTTTAACACAAAATAATTTAGTCCATGGAGTTTGCATGGCTGATATGAATGAAATATTAATTGATTTCATAAAGAGAAGGACGATTTTTTTTATATGAAGTTTCAAGCATAGAGTTTAATTTTTTGTAGCTCCATGGTCTTAAACAAAGTGTTTAAATAAAATAAAATATTATAGTATTGTGATGAATGAAATGAATGGAAGAAAGTTTTGAATGAAATCCTGTTTTTATAGAGAGATCCAGGCGTGTTATTTTTTCTATGACGTCATTTGAATTAATTTCAGTTGTTTTCGATGAAGTTTTTAAATATAATAAATTATCGTAGTATTATGATAATTCTAAAACTGTTACTGTGGAATGTATAACATTTTAGAGATGTTTAAACCAGGCAATTTATATTTCAATGCCGTCATTTGAATGAAGTTCATTTTTTTCGATGAAGGTTTAAGTTTTCAAATATAATAAATTAATGCAGTATTGTGATAAGTTTCAAAATATTACCGAGGAATATATTGCATTTTAGACTTGTTTAAATAAAATTGCATTGAAGTTGGAAAGTGTTTCATAATCAATGCTTTAAGCATGATTGATCTTTCTTGTTTGTATTTCCCCTTTATTAGAAACAAATATTCGATACCTTAAAATGTGGTGGATAGCATCACATTATTGATTAAAAAATTCCTTACCTTAAAAGATACGATCGTGTCTTAAAACTTGGGTTTTGTTATCTTAATCGGCTTTATCAGGTAAAATTATAAAATATCAAATTGGATTTGTGTACGTTCTTTAACTTTTATTCACCCCGTATAGAGGTTAACGGAAACAGTTATTTAAAAATCATGGTTGCGCATGGGATAAAAACGGAGCGTGGGAACGATTTTTGTTCAAAACAGGAGATGTGGAATTTAAATGGTGTTATCTGTATTTACATTATTTACGTATCGGTCATTTATTTATTACCAGAGCAACGCCGGGTAATGCGCTCTAGTCATTTATATTATTGATAAAATGAGGTGCCTATATATGTGTGTGTAATATTCTGTAACATATGAAACATTGAAATAAAATATTATCTTCCACCCTTTCAGATGCTTGCGGCGGAGTTTTAAAAAGTGGGAAAGGGTCTATCACGAGTCCTTCCTTCCCAGATCTGTATCCTTCGAACAAGCAGTGCATCTGGGAAATTGTCGCTCCTCCACACTTCAGGATTACTCTGAACTTCACGCATTTTGACCTTGAAGGCACAAATGTGAGATCGCTATTGTTTTATCCATATATGTATTTTCTCATATTATTAACAAAAAGCATTATTTTTCTTAAAACTTTTGAATTCTGAGATTTTATCGGATAAGCACATGCAACTAGTCAAGGGTTATGTGGCGCTGAGGTCACCACCTATGGGTAGTGGGTGCTTCCAACATTTTAAAGCAAGGATACATAACAGCAAGAGTCGCCACTTTGTAGAAGGCTTGATTCCTCATCTTTTAACAGCCTTGCCACATTTTTCAATGCACAATCGAATCTGATTGGGAAGGTTACTTAGTTGAAAACTCAAACTACAACAGTTCTACAACAGAGGTACATTGTATTTGTCAGCACTCTCACTGAGCTGCTGAAGTTCCTCTCGTGGCTGCATATTTCCTAAATCACTCTGGTGTAGTCGAGCTCACCTACCGAATTCACTTACTTCCAAGATATAAAACACACAGTTGAAAACTTAACCTTTATATACAAACATATGACAATTAAAGATATACATAATTTTAAGTCCTAATAAAGTAAGCTTCTGGTAAAAAAAATAACATAACACACGGACGTGGCGTATTTGCCAACCAGCTGGATTTGTGCCCGAATTCAAAGATCAGAGAGAGAGACGGGAGCAAAGCTCGCGATTAAATATCTTCACGTGCCTGATGTCACCAAGCGATTTGCCAATGACGACTTGTACGACTTTTACATTTTGCAAATGCCGAAATATAAATTACTATGCATGCATTTACAATATCATATAAAATAAAAATAAAGCTTGAAAGTTAAAAACGTTTAAAAGTATGTGAAAGTTGAAAGTATTTGAGTCGCCACATACATTTTAAGACCTCCCGAACCTGCTTCAAACACGTGTGTGTACATGATAACGTGAAAACGAATGCATCTACAACTATCCAATTTTATGTGTGGATGATAGATCACGTAAAAATCAAAAACATGTAGAATTTTTAGCAATTCTCATGACTGGAACTCAAACGTTAAAACTTTTAGAGCATTATTTCCTAAAGTATTCTATGAAAGTAACAATAATTCCTGAAACTAGTATATAATTTATAAGAGGATTGAATATTTGAACTACGCTATAGATGTCAATAGTATCAAAATGAGCGAAATGAGTTCATAGGCGATCACTAAGCTGTTGCCAACTCAAAAATGAAACTTTTTAAGAGTTTATACGAAATAATTTAAAAGAATAACTTGGATAAAAAAAATCTGAAAAATATACATCTTTGCCCTACAAAATGTGAGTCTAAAAGGCATTAGAGCACAGCTGCGCCTTTTACTGCTCAATATCTGTTGATAACTAAAAATTACTACCAAGAAATCCATTCTACATATTTGTTGAATCCCTTATACTTGGATAAAAGAATTATAAAATTTACAAATAACTAAAAACTGCCTCTTTAAACTACCATACGGAGAGATGAATTCATAATGAACTTTCTAGTAAATAAAAACTATCTAGTCAAAGATTGGCCAGACAGAGGCGTACGGGTCGGTTGCGCTATTTCTTGCTGAAATTTGAATGTGGACGTACAGAAATTTATGTAGCCCGCTCAATGATCCGATCTTACCAGGCAATTCGGGATGAACTTGATCGTCGAGTTTTGTAAAATGAAAATGTATCTTTATCCTCCTTAAATGCCGTTCTCGAGGATGGATCTTCGATATGTCAAAAGTGACCTAACTCAAACTTAGAGTACTTGATATTTAGAAATTTCAGTCCAAGGGCAATAACACAAAACTGCACTGATTTAACTCAAAAAGTTTGTGTACTTCACAGAAATAACACACACACACAGTATCTGGCTGTTAAAACAACTGATGACATAGACAGCACTTATTATTGCACACGCAGAATAAATTACAAATATGCAAGATACTACCATTAACTGGCCTGGTTATAATTATTAGATGGAAACGAGTTCTGAAGCTTATATGCTTACCACTGGCATTCTGTTACCTCGCCCCCATATTGCGGCCATACGCCGAATACTAGACTTTTACTAGTCATCGTTATATTGAATTGGGTTCTTTCTACTAGGCTGCCAACCACATTCCTAACTCTTCTGAATCTATCATCGTGCCTTCTGCTTCACTCTAATTCTCTCACGTCCAAACTCTTACTAGAATCCTTCCTCTTCCTTGAATTTCTCACGATCTGAAACTTATTTCTATTTCACCTTAGGAACGCAGAAAATGCTGATTAGCTCGGTAATTGGTCTAACAACCGAATCAGTTAGAATAGTTAGTTTAAATAAACATAAATTATAATACAAACTGAGGGAAATAATAATCAAAAGATTATTTAGACCTCACAGACGACCCAACAAACATAAAATTTTGCCCGCGTGATCCCTCTAAACGGGATCGACCGTGTAAAATTACCTCAACTTGCCACATTTCTCGACAGTCAATTGCCAAATGCCTAGATCTCTGACTGCGTCCCTCTTACTTCCTATTGGAGTGAGATTTGACTGCAGGCAATTATCACCAGGTTCGTTTTACATAACAGAGCGATAGATCTAAGATAGGTATAACTTTTTCCATCTCCACTCTGAACAATCGATCCTTTCGTCGTTGCTTAAAGACCCCATACGATGATTTCTTAAATTTTGGAATAATCCAAGGAAAACAAATACAGGACAAAATTAACCTTTTTGACTTATTTACAATAAGTCAAGAATTGGACCTTAGACGATCACTTGAAATAATCACAAACAACTCAACAAAATGCACATAAATCGGAATTTTTTTTACAAATAGCATCAATTGATAATTTTGTTCTTTCTATTCCATCATTACGCCTTCCATCGCTAGAAATAAATTTCATCTACATTTTTTATAATTTATACATACATTTTCTATTATAAAATATCTCACTAACCTACACTTTCCATATCCATTGTTTGTTTCGTCATCACTTACTTCAATATCAAATTGCATGAATCTATTTTCATGATTATTTCACTTTAAAAACACAAACCCTTTTTTCTGCCTCAATTGACTTCAATCATGAAATCATGCATCCACCTAATCCTATCCCTTTGATCAAGATATTTTCGTGATGCATAAACTTCCCATTCCTAACATTTTTACAATTTAACCCATTAGCAAAAAAACCCTTAGATTCGCGATCTAATCCCAATGTTCCTCCACCCTCTTGATCAAGCAAACGCTTATCCGATCTAACCCAAAGCTGCACTTATTTTTCTTCCATACTGCAGAAATGAACTACATTATACGGTTTTAAATATTTTAAAAATCCTAATATCAAATCAATCAATTGCAATTTCAACTACTTTAAAACAACACATCAATTACTATAACTACTACATAAATTCAAATGCAATTTCAACTATAATTACTAAATACACGTAAATTTCAAATTCCTAAATTCTAAATACTACTCAAAGCACATCAATATAACTTTACTTTCAAAAACTTATTCAAAACACATTACAGTACAATTTACTTAATTATTTCAAATCATATCAATACCATACTTTAAAAACTACATTTTATACACTTTTAAAACTCAATCTGCATTTAAAATTTACTTTTAAAACTTGTTAATTAATTTCTTGCTTGTCAATATTTTTCTATGCCGGCCAGTCTGGGTCTCTGAATCCTCTCTTTCGGGTTCTTTGTTGGTGTCTTGGCCCCAGACTCCACTGGTTTCGTCTACCTGGGGGCCTGTCCCTCCATAATCGCTCCCGTGGCCGTTGACGCTCCCAGTCTGACCTCTATCGAAGTTCTGTTTGGGCTTAGTCCTGGCTCGGCCTCCTCCTTCTGTCCGCCTATTCTCTTGGTTGCTGTTGACTCCAATATATCCTTTCTTTCCATGCGACACCTTTTCCCCACTGGTTCTATTGTTTCTAGTTCCGCTTTTCTATTGTGGTTCTTTCGCCACATAATGTTCATTCTCTGTCTTTGCGCGGTTGGTGCGATAGTTTGCGTCGCTGCCATTTTTCGAAACTTGTACTTTCCGAATTTGTTCTTCGTCTCCCCTTGTTGGACCTTTTCCGCATTTCTATTCAACTCGGATAGCCGATCCCATTTCTTTTCAACTGGCTGTTGAACATCTAAATCACTTTTTAACTTCCCTTTCACCTTTTTGTCCTTAACCGGATTTTCTACTTTAGTTTTTAATATTATTTCTTTTGTGTCAAATATTTGCGTCCACTCATACCACTTGCAATTCTAACTATCTTTCAGCTCGTTCCTTTTTAATTTCTTTCAATTGAAATAGTCGTCTAGTGGTTCTTCTTTCAACGCACTTTTCGTCTGAATTATCTGGTTGAGGAAATCTTAAATTCTCAACACGTACTTTGTGTTGTTGTTGTTGAGACCCAGACCGTCCGACCTACCAGAAAGGTGTAAGGTAACTGTATGGACGGCCGGGAAGTGCCACCCAATTTAGACCGGAACCCAGTGGGGGAGGCATCCACAGGGACCGTACCCTCCTTCCCCTACCACCAACCTCTCGGAAGGACTTACGGACCCACATGTTTCACGTGATCGTACTCCGCATGAACAAGGCGGCATTTGTGGTAGCGTGCAAATCTAGCGCGCAAGCCACGGGGATACCGCACCCGAGATGGCCAACAGCACGCGGTGTTCCGAGGTGGTCACCCACCAAGTACTAACCGCGCCCGATGCTGCTTGACTTCGGTGATCTAACGAGAACCGGTGTTTTCAGCACGGTACGGCCGTTGGCCCACACGTACTTTGTGCGTACAAACTCAACACGTACTTTTTTTATTACGTACGTATCTTTCACTTTCACTGCGTGTACGGACGACTTAGATGGCATTTCTGCTTTCTTGAATTGGCATTCTCTAAAACTCCTTCTCTGGTCACCTCTTTCTTGCCATATCTTTCTTTGGGTGTTTTGTGATACCATCATTCTTGATTGCCCATATCTGTTATTTTTTTTATCTATTTGTGGTCTTTCAAAATCCTTGGCTTCTCAATCCTTGATTTGAAATTAATATGTTTACTTCCCTCCGTTCGACCGTATGTCGTGTAGTATCATACTTAGTTGCTACTTCCAGAAACCCGTTTAATGTTCTCGGCATTCTGTCTAGGAAAAAATCTCGGACTGGTGTTCTCAGTTTCTCATAGACTAGCTCTTTCATTCTTTCCTCCCTTATTTCTAATTCTAATCTATCCATCAGTTCGGCTTTCCTCATTATAAATTCCCTCACGCATTCTATCGGCTGTTATTTTACACTATACAACTCAGGGGGCGCGGTAGCCCATTGGGTAGCGCGCTGGAGTTGCACTCGGTAGGTCCGGGTTCGATTCCAGCCACTGCCAAAACTGCCGCCGTGTTCATGCGGAGTACGATCACGTTAAACATGTGGGTCCGAAAGTCCTTCCGAGAGGTTGGTGGTAGGGGAAGGAGGGTACGGTCCCTGTGGATGCCTCCCCCACTGGGTTACGGTCTAAATTGGGTGGCACTTCCCGACCGTCCAAACAGTTACCTTACACCTTTCTGGTAGGTCGGACGGTCTGGGTTTCAACAACAACAACACTATACAGCTCAGTTTCTAGTTACATTTTGTTCCACTTTTCCGGAAAGTTTCTTTCTATTTTGTCTTTAAATTCCGCCCATGTTTTGCACTTCTTTTCTGCTATAATATTCCACCACCGCTTAGCCTCGTCGTTTAACATATCTTCTACCACTACTAACTTATGCTCTTCACTTTTTTCCGATTTTTGAAATAACTTTTCAAATCTTTTCACATACGCTTTCGCTACTCTCCCGGCCACACATTAAACTGCCGTAAGCCCTAGGGTTGGCTGTGTGGTCTGGGCCTTCGACTTCGACATACGCTTTCGCTAGGGCTAACGGCCGTACCGTGCTGAAAACACCGGTTCTCGTTAGATCACCGAAGTCAAGCAGCATCGGGCGCGGTTAGTACTTGGTGGGTGACCACCTCGGAACACCGCGTGCTGTTGGCCATCTCGGGTGCGGTATCCCCGTGGTTTGCGCGCTAGATTTGCACGCTACCACAAATGCCGCCGTGTTCATGCGGAGTACGATCACGTTAAACATGTGGGTCCGTAAGTCCTTCCGAGAGGTTGGTGGTAGGGAAAGGAGGGTACGGTCCCTGTGGATGCCTCCCCCACTGGGTTCCGGTCTAAATTGGGTGGCACTTCCCGGCCGTCCATACAGTTACCTTACACCTTTCTGGTAGGTCGGACGGTCTGGGTCTCAACAACAACAACATACGCTTTCGCTGACCTCGACAACCAAACTAAATTCTGGCTTCCTTGACATCGCTAGAGCTGCGACTAACTTTTCGATGCTATTTTCCATTTCTAACTTCTTTAAACAAATTTATTATGAAATATAACTTTCCTAAAAGTTGTCGGGTTTTACTTTTGTCCTAGCGCCAATGTGAAGTCCATTTATCTTCCTTAGAGGCCATTCTCGAGGATGGATCTTCAATATGTCAAAAGTGGCTTAATCAAACTTAGAGTACTTGATATTCAGACCTTTTGGTCCAAGGGTAATAACACAGGACTGCACTGATTTAAATCAAACAAAGTTTATTGTGTACTTCACAGAAATAATAGCAGCTGACTGTTTAAAACTGATGACATAGACAGTACTTATTATTGCACGCTCCCAGAATAACTTACAAATATACAAGTTACTACCATTAACTGGTCTGGTGATAATTCTTAGATGGAAACGAGTTCTAAAGCTTATATGCTTACCACTGGCATTCTGTTACCTCACCCTGTCTTGCGGCCACACCCGGCATACTAGACTTTTCCTAGTTATCGTTGTATCGAATTTCGTTCTTTCCACTAGGCTGCCGGTCCCATTCCGAACTTCTCCAAATCTATCATCGTGCCTTCTGCTTCACTCCAGCTTGCTCACGTGTAAACTCTTACTAAAATCCTTCCTCTTCCCTGAATCTCTCACGATCTGAAACGTATTCCTATTTCACCTTAGGAACGCAGAAAATGCTGATTAGCTCGGTGATTGGTCTAACAACCGAACCAGTTAGAATAGTTAGTTTAAAGAAACATAAATTATAATGCAAACTGATGGAAATAATAATCGAAAGGTTGTTCAGACTTCACAAGGTATGGCCAAAACGACGCGACACACTTTTGCCTGGCATGACCGCTGTTTCAAAGGAAACATTATACCTATAACTTGGAAGCCATTGAAAACTTTCCCAAAGAGAGTTCAAGGTGGGATTTGGGCCCAATTGTGGCCTGACATCTTATTGATCTTTCAGTGAAGTACTTTACAGATGGTTTTCATCTGACATCCTTCCCGGTATTGCCGCAATAAAAATGAATTGTCAAATGTGTTGTCATGATTTCTATTATTGTATCAATTAAAAATCCCTGCAGTATGTCTGGAAATTGTGACGTAAATCAAAATCATCTATTGTTTAAAAACTACTTGTGTCCAAAGACTTTCTCTTTGCATAGTGTAAAGAGCTAAAGCATCGCCTAATAAAGCAGATGATCCAGCTTGATGTTAAAGGATCATTTGGGAGCATACTCATAAAACTTTACCTTTTCAGCAAGAGTGCGAGTACGACAGTGTGGACGTCCGCAGCCGGTCCGCTCCCCAGGAAGAGTGGAAGAAGCAGGGTACTTACTGTGGCTCCCGGTTGCCTCCTATTCTCACTTCTGAAGGCAACGCACTTCGAATAGAGTTTGTGTCTGACAACTCCGTGCAAAAGAGCGGATTTTCGGCTCTTTACTTCACAGGTGAGAGTGACCTTATTTTTTCACACTAATATAGAGAAAGTACTTCTATATATAATATAAAGTACTTCTATATATATAATATAGAGGAAGTACTTCCATAGAGAAAGTATTATTTTCCTCAAAACTTGTGAATTCGAGATTTTGATGGAAAAGCCCATTTAAAATCTCTTGACCCCATTTCGAACAGTTTAGGTAAGGTATCATTCTGCGTGTGTGATACGTGGGCACGATTACTTAAGAGCCAATGCTCATATAGCTGCGAAATTTCACTTGTGAGCATTGTTACGCCGTATCATCTAAAATCGAGGAATTATTCTCAAAGTAAAAGAATCAGTCCAAAAATCTGGATAACCAGCTTTAACCTTTTGCTTACCTTGCCCTATACACCTGCTGCAGCAGGTGCAATAGTTCTGTCGGCGATGGACGCCAATGTCTGCAAAGGGGGATCGAACTGTTTGGGATAGGGTATGTCAAATACCTGTCTTTATGAGTTCTTCGTTTGGGATGGATGCTGTCCTACCCGTAAGCAAAAGGTTAATCGAATCAGCAATAAGCGGGAACAACAGTTAATAACTTTCTAGCTATAGAGTCAAAGGCAATAAAACAGTCATTGAAAGTTCTTTGAATTCACAAGCGTATTCTCACAGCACTGATCCATTCACGATTCAGAGCATTTCTCTTATAATATAATACTTTCTGAACACTGAAAAATACTCATTCAAAATACTTTTTCAAATTACGTGGATTTTGGCTTAACTCGAAATTCTCATGCCAGCTTGTGATTTTTTTTTCTTTTTGTGCAAGAAAAATTTTGAAAAATCTGTATCAGTGGTCCACATATCTGTAATTACAGCATGTTACCCTTCATTTTAAAGGGTTTGAAAAGATCTTTAGATTGATACCAAATTTTGCAATGTACCCCCTTATGCGGGGAAGGGTAACTTGCCCCTTGATGGGTCTAATGATGTCACAAACACAAAAATTGATAATTCTCACTACAATGGTTTAATCTGTTAAGTTTCGTAATCATGGAGCCCTAAGTAACCCCTTTTATGCATACTTATGTCAAATTTTGTTATACGAAGCCATATTAAGAAAATATAAAACTTAGATGTTAAGTTTTCGCTCAAATTTCAAAATATTCTATCTAGTTCTAGATTTTATGATGACAAAATCGAATAAAAAGTTTCATAAAAAGTCATTACACAAGAAATCGACCACAGACGGACATCACTTTAAAAATAGTCAAAATGAGTTCAGGAGATCCTAAAACATATTGTCATCGAAATCAAACATTTTCGTAAAGCAATTCTTTTTCTATACTGTATTTGATAGTATGAGAAAGTAAAAATGAATTGTTCAAAATATTTTAAAACGACCCAACACGTGATCGTATTAACAATTGTATGCCTTTTGTGACGTCATACAATTAGACCCCCCCCCCCCCCATAAGAAATATATTTTTTATTGTTATGTGAAAAATTGTGAATATAAACACTGAAATGTGAATAAAATTTGGTATTTTAATGGCAAGAATTGGTTGATTGAAACTTCAATACTTGGTTTTATACACAAAAGTTTAAATTTTAACACTTTTCAACATAGTTGAATCCGTCCTAAAACCGCTTTATTTTTGCGTATTTTCTGTGCATCTATATTCTGCGCCAATGCAATTAAAATATTTTTGAGTTTAAATGATCATCAAACTTTGTTGATTTCTACAACGAAGCTTAATTTTAATGGATGCAGAATGTAAACAAGTGATTGTAAGTTGTATAAGAATTGCTGATTTTTTTTCACGCCAAATTATTTAACTCTGGAGTCTATAATAAAAGTGTATGAATGAAAGAAACATTCATTGCTTTCACATAGAGAAGCAGACGATTTTATAGCATTGCGTTTTTTGATGAAGTTCGAAGTTTCCAATTAAAATAAATTATAGTACTGTGATAATTTTAAAAATATCAGTTATGAATGAATCACAGTTTAAAAATGTTTAAATAAAAGTGCATTTCAGTTGAAAAGTGTTTCACACACGCACATAATCAATGCTTTATGCACGGTTGAATTTTATTGTTAATAATTACTAGCGTTTAATATATAGCTCTATAACTAAGCTGCGGTTTACAATTTTCCTTATACCTCCCTGCAGTTAAATTAGCTTTGCAGTGATTATCGTTTACTACTGTTATATGCATTTTAATAATTCTTTGACGTTAAATTATTCTTTCTAAACATCCTAGATGGATAATATTCATCCTAAATTTTTAATAATGTGCTCCAATTGTGTCCTTTCAGATCAGGACGAGTGCGCCTCTAACAACGGAGGATGCCAGCAAATATGCAAAAACACGGTCGGCAGCTATCAATGTTCCTGCCATAACGGATTTGTGCTTCACCCCAATGGACATGATTGCAAAGAAGGTGGGTACTCGATTTTATCATTGGAGGTACATTGTTTAATTAGAACTAATTAAAAAACTATTCTAAACATCTTGCTTAATAAAGGAAGATATATGTCTGTGTAGTCTGCAGCAGGAAATCTAAGCGTCATTCGACCATGAAATTTGGTACACAGGTACTTTAGGACCTAGTTCATCTCCAGCGTTATATATTATTTTGATTTCGAGTTAGTTTTTAATTTAATTTATAGGCTTGAATTTCCTTTGCGACAGCTAAAATCTCAATAAAACGCATTGGAGATAAATTTGGCTCGAATTTCATTCGAGGCGCACAGTGGCAAGATTATAGGCAAGCGTCTCAGTTGTGAAACCGAGAATTAAAGACGGATGATGCTTCATATTTATTAGGGCGCATGTGGATTTCTGCGGAATCGCATGTTTAATGAGCGGTTGAATCATGATTATCATATTTTTAACACTTTCGAACATAGTTGTAAAGTGTTTATGACTTTGCTCATTATGTCTGTCTGTCTGTCTGTCCTTTTGCACAATAACTGCCATAAAAATGACTTTATTAAACTGAAATTTTAGTATGTTGTTGAGACGGTCTGTGGGACATATGGGAATGAAAATTAATAATATTACCCAATTAGTTTTGGATTTTACCCGGGTTGAAAAAATGAAATACATTGAACTCCATGGAAATAATTCAGCAGAGTAATTTCCTGTGAAAATTGAAGTTGATCTGTTTATAAATTATGTCCGATTTACTGTTTCGTACTTAACTTTTGAAGGGCGCAGTGTATATTAAAACTGTATCACTTTTATATATACATTTTTATATATATTTATTCACTTTTATATATGCATAATATATATATTAACATGAATTGTATGTTAGATGTTAATATATATATTAATATCTAGTTATCTGTCCTTGTTCTATAGTATTACTCACAAATAAATACGTGATAGGTTCCTGTGTTCACCACATTGCGTCAACTGAAGGCGTCGTGTCCAGCCCCAACTATCCGGACCAGTACCCGAGCAGGAAGGAATGCACGTGGAAATTCGAAACAACTCCTGGACACAGAATAAAGCTTGTAAGTATATCAATCTCCAACTTTAGACATAGGCGAGCCTATGCTGTCGCCTGCAGATGCCGACTAAATAGGTCGCGTCTTTGTTTTCATCATCTGTGCAGTTTGCTTTAAGTAATATTATTTGTAATCTACGTGTTAACATAACGTTCTAAAGTTATGGTTCCCAACCTTTAAAATGTACCTAATACTTTTAAGCGAATTTTTTAATGAACAACTCCCCCCCCCCCTCCTTTAACTCTTCCTTCTCGCCCCTGACTTGATGCCACCTTTCCTTTATCAAACATAAAATTTCAGAAATATATTTATCTTTATTCCCGCTATAAATGCATTGTTTTGTATCCCTAGTAACATGATGATCAAAGTTTCTTATTTGTGTAAAATACACAATTAAACATTTCCCAATAAATTAAAATTGACAACACTGAAGCTATCAGGATTGCCAGGGGATTAAATTTGATTGTACCTTCACATAATCAATTGGCTGCAATCAACGCTAAGGGCCTATGGCTAAAGCTGTCTCTTCACATTTCGCACGAAATGTTATATATTTGCACCACTATTATTTAACAAATTTCTCAGAAACTGTATACAATACTTTAAGAAGCTTAAACAGCCAATCATTTCCCTAACATTGGATCACAAGCTAGTACTTTAAATAGAAAATTTTGTTAAAATCATAAGTACACCATTATTATGACCGTTTTTAGAAAGTTATATAGGGAAGTAAAGAAACAAAAACCAGATTTGAGATTTTTGGACCCTCTAAATCCAACCAAAACTCACTTCTAAGGTACACCCCTTTTTTTCCTAGGTGTTCGACTCATTCGAGCTGGAACCTCACCAAGAGTGTGCATACGACCACGTTGCTCTCTATGACGGTGAATCCGCCGATGCTCCTCTTTTAGGACGATTCTGTGGCAGCAAAATGCCCCACCCCATCCTATCTACAGCGCACACCATGCTCATGGCGTTTCGTTCGGACCCGTCTGTCCAAAGAAATGGCTTCCGAGCGACACACACGACAGGTAAGAAAATCTTATTATAGCAGTGATTCTCTTTAATCGCGGCACACATTGGCATAACAGCAAGTTACCACAAGACCCTGCCAAGTGAAGACGCATATTCCACACTCAGGTTTGTAAGCGGATTTCATCTATCTTTGCTTTTTAACTTATTAAATTTTCATCTGTAAGAGATAAAGCTCTTTCCCAGCTACTTAATAATAAATAGCATATAAATTTAATGTTGGTGTGTATTCTTGTTGGATCATTGTACTAAGATAAATGTTTTTAAAAGCCGTTGTCGTTCCAAGCCATTTTTAACACCCCCGCACAGTATCAGCCGAAGAAGGGAGCTTTCCGCCTCAAGGTCAACGGCCGACTATTATTCTCTTGGTCTTCAACAGTGTAGCTACATTCATCAGCGTGTCTTGACCCCCCTGGTTCACCACCCTCCCCCACCGGCCCCCGTTCAGCTGGAGATTCTCGATTGCGGTTTCTGAAAGGAAAAGACAGTATTTTGATCTTCATTCAACCTGCCTAAGGAATACAGTTAAAGGACTAAATCCGAACAGCTGTTCTCGCTTCTTCTTCTTCTTTTTTTTTTTTTTTCAAGTGGTGATTCCATCCTAGTCTGAGACTTTAGTAACACCGTGGACTGCTCCATCAAGTCAGTAGTAAACTATTATTAAGTTTAAAATAGCAGGGGTTTTTTCACTTCTTTTTAGACGCGTTATACTGTACAGTTTTGCTTTTATTTGTTAATTTTAATTTTTTTTTTTTGCTAGTTGGTTATCTCTTATATTTTTGACGGTACTCAGTTCATATTTGTTTACTATCTGATTGATTACTGATTTAGTAAACTTGTAGTTTCTGTTGTTTTCCTTATATATATACATTTATATAGCTTTAAAAGTGTAGGTATATATATATGTGTGTGCATATATATTTTTGAGTGTAGTTGTATAAATGAATATTTCTTTTATGCAACTACACTCAAAAATTTATATATATTTTTTTTAAAGAATGTGTTAATGTATTAGTGTATTTTTAATTATTTTTATATACAGAGAAATTGCGTAATGTAAGCTTTCCCACCTTTTTTTGTAACAAGTGAACCCACTCTTATCAATTGACATTTAAAGAACTCTGTGTGCAACTTTTCATTACTTTTTATTCACTTATTTAGTATTCATAAGGTTTTTTTTTTTATCATTATTATTATTATATTCAATTTAATATGGTTAATACCAGAAATTCTCCAACTCTAATTCCATCATCAAGCTCAGTTACGACTAAAAACAATAGCAATATTGACCACACAAATGAACCACTGCAAGTGCTTTTCTCAGTTCCATCATGCAACAGCTGGACGTTTTAGAAACTCTCTATATGGAAAGTTTAACTGCAAAAAAGTCGTCTTCAAAAGAGACATTAGAATTGTTTAAAAAACATCTAAGAACCATCAAAACAGTGTGTATTCAGAAAGACGTGGATCATTCAAATGAAATTACAAAAGTTGCATTTGTAAAGAAAGATCTCGCTGAGATATTCCAGCAGCATAAAGTATCTACCTTCAGTGAAATTATGCAAACTGCCCCTCCCAATTCTATAAGGAATTTTACTCAAGCTTCCGTTATTTTGTCCCGAACGGACGAGACAGGCCCAGCAGAACAAACTCGATTTCAACTACAGGAGCTCAGTAAAAACGGATCCTTAAAGATTAGCCCAAGGGACGTGAAATCTACTAAAGACAATAAGTTAGTACTACAAGCAAACACATGGAAGGAAGCAGAAGAAATAAAACAGTCTTTGTCAAAATGCAAAGATTTCCAACAAACAATAAATGTAACAATCTCTAACGGTCGCATGGAGAGAATTATTATTTACTCCGTCTCAGATCATATACAGGCGACGGAATTGGGTGAAAAGCTTCTTAATCTGCTTCCGAATCCACCAAATCATCTGAAGCCTTTAAAGCAGATTAAAGGTCGTAATGGTCTTCTGCACTGGATTATAGAGGTGGATAGGGACACTAAAGCTCTTCTGCTACGACATTCTAGAATTTGTATAGATTTTAGATCATGCAGAATTGCACCATTCATTTCAATTACCCGTTGCTTTCAGTGCCAGGAATATGGGCATACAAGGAAGTACTGTAGAGGGCCAGAAATTTGCGCTATTTGTACAGGTAGTCATGATGCTCAGAGTTGCAAGGAATAGAATCTTAAATGTAGTAACTGCATTAACGCTCGTTTAGAACATGTTCATAGGGCAGATAGTAAATTTTGTCCTTGCTTCTAGAATGAATGGAAAAGGGTAGAGTTAAAATCTCAAGAGTATTGATTTTTTTTTTTTCTCTTGAATCTTTTTTTTTTTTTGTCTTGATTTAAATTACAAGAATCTTATTTTTTATGGATTTAAAAATACTGCATATAAATCTGCACAAATCAAGGGCTGCGTCGGCAGCAGCTGCAACTTTTATCAAAGAAAAATGCATTGATATTGCTCTCATTCAAGATTCCTACCTACATAACAATTTGCTATTTGGCTTTCCTCTAACCTGGATAACTCACCACTCTTTACTGAAAACAGCAGTTATAGTGATTGCTAATAAAATGTTTTCACATGTTTGCTCAGCTAAAAAAAATAATTCTGTCTTTATAAACATTAAATTGAAAAATGGCTGTTTCTCAATTGGCACGCAATACTCTCTACCCTCAGCGTCCCTTTCAGAAGATCTTTCAGAGTGGGAGCATCTACCTAACATCAACTTATCAAACCTCTCTCTGGAGACTTAAATGCGCATGGGAGAGATTGGGGCTACTCATCCAATGATGCAAGAGGTCTTCTACTACAGGATTTTGTAGCTCAACATCAGCTAATACTCCTCAATGATCCATCCAGTACTCCAACGTTTGAAACTTCGAGAGGGAAGGGATGGCCTGACATCTCTCTATGCTCACTTAATGTATATAACAAAGTACAATCCTGGAAAGTCGATGAAACTCCTAGCTTGAGTGATCACAGGTATGTGATAATTACACTGACGAAAGACGTTGATATGAAATCGAAAAGACGCTATAAAACAAAATTTTCTAAACACACCGCTCTTAGGAGGCAGCTGTTACCACAGAAGATTCCCTTGAGCCGCCAATTGCAAGAAGTAACTACAGTCGTTACCGTAGAGAAATTTGTAGAAGAATTGACTGATCGTATCCAAGCAGCATGTGACAAGGCATATAAGAAAAAAAATATATCCCATGAACCAAAACTCAAGTGGTGGTCTTCTCTGCTCAATTGTAAACGAAATCGTTTGAAAGCTTTCTACAATAGACAAAAACAATATCCAACTGAACTTAACATTCAACAATACAAAAGGGAGAGAGCTGTATATAAAAAATCCATACTACAAGCAAAATCCAAGGCATGGAAAGCATTTTGCACAAAAACCAGTAAGAAGTATGGGGTAGCTTTCAAAATGGCCTACAACAAATCATTCACAACGGAAGAAGCTGCCTATGACCTAGTACCGCAAGCAATAAATTTGGATCGAGAGAATGTGTTACAACATCTTGCAGATTCTCTTTTAATTACGAAAAGACCAACCCTGACAAATAGCACTTTTTCTCGAATGACAGAAGTAAGCACTTCCGACAATTTCCCAGACTGTCTTTCAGTAGCGGAAGTGAAAAGCGCACTTTATTCACTTAGCTCTAACAAGGCCCCCGGAATAGACAGTATCGATATGCGAATTCTGAAAGAAGTGTTTAAAGTCATGCCAATAACGATAACAACATTGATGCAAAAATGACTATTTCTGAGATATTTCCCAAAAGTCTGGAAAATTGGAGAAGTTATTTTCTTTCTGAAACCTAACAAGGATCCAACCCAGAAGCGTTCATATCGGCCGGTATGTCTTCTACCAACTTTGTCAAAAGTATTAGAAAAAATTATTCATAGGAGAAAGGTACACTTTCTAGAACTGAATGGTCTTATGAGCAAGCATCAACATGGCTTCCGAGAGGGTCACTCTACTGAAACAGCACTGGCATATGTCCTGTCATGCATAGAAAACAATATATCCGAAAGAAACTACACTGACTTAGTATCATTTGATATACAAAGTGCATTTGATAACATGAACTGGTCCATCTTATTAAAACAATTACAAAAGATAAATTGTCCATTTTATTTACAGAACATCATAAGTAGTTATCTGAAAGATAGGGCAATTAGACTTAATTCAGGAACAACTTGGAAAGATATTCAAGTCTACGGGGGACGTCCACAAGGCTCTTGCTTAGGACCCTTACTTTGGTCAGTAATGGCTGATATCATCTTTAATAAATTCAGTATTCCAGGAACACAGCTTTTGGCGTACGCAGATGACTTTATGCTAGTATCAGGAGGCAGTTCACGTAGACTTCTTGGAAGATACAACTAATGCCGGCATAGAAACATTTTCAGATCTTTGTGAGGAACTCCAACTATCAATTTCATCAACAAAAACTTCAGCTTTAGTGATAGGAAAACCATCTCAATTAAAACGGAAGCCTATCTTCAAGATTAAAGGTGTTAGCATACCGAGACCAAACCAAATCAAGTATCTCGGAATTATAATTGATAAACATCTATCGTGGATTCCACACATAGAAAACCTGCGAACAAAGATTGGCTGTCAAATTCATAATGTCAGAAGACTAGCACCATCGAGGTGGGGAATAAATTCTAAGATCTTAAAAACATGGTATCTATCAGTGACAGAAAGGATCATGTGCTATGCTGCAAGTAGTTGGGCCTTAAACTTGAACATCCATGCAAAAAGACAACTAGAATCAGTTCAAAGGATAGCTCTTCTACAGATTTCAAGGGCTTATCGCACAACATCTACAAGTGCTACAAGCGCTGCAAGTGCTTACCGGTATCCCCCCTATAACGTTGACAGCGCAAAAAGAAGCCATCATAGCGCAAGTAACACGCCTGAGACAAACAGTAGAGTGGAATAATCTTTATTATGATCACAAAGATTACGAACAAAAAAAGGCTACTTGGTTAACGGACCCAGCAGTAGGTAATATCCGCTTACACTTTGCTAAGTCATCACAAGAAATATCTAATTACATAAATATTTATACAGATGGATCTAGAACTGATTCTGGAACAGCATCAGCCTACTGTGCTTTTTACGATGGCATGTGTGTTCATAAGTGGTCAACTCGTCTGCACTATGAAAATAGCGTCTTCCAGGCAGAGCTGCTCGCAATAAAAGAAGCTGTATTTTGGGCTACCAAAAGTTTGCATAAGAATTTCATTATTTACTCTGACAGTCTATCGAGTATCGAAACTCTTAAACAATATCAAACGAAGAATCCAATAGCTCATCAAATTGTAACTATCATAACCAACAGCATCCATCAAAAGTTTTTTATAGGATGGGTTAAAGGTCACTCGGGTGTTCTGGGAAATGAAGTTGCAGACTGTTTAGCTTTTGAGGCGACGTCAGATATCTCTGTTTAGAGTACAAACTTACCATATCCCTGTTCATCGCTAAGGTCACATCTGAATATTAATACCATAAAAGAGTGGCAACAGCAGTGGAATGAAAGTGGGAAAGGAAGAGAAATATTCAACTATTTTCCCAGAGTATCTCAAGAGCAACTGATTTGCAGCAGAGAATTGGTACAATTTTTCTCAGGGCATGGCTGTTTCCCAACCTATCTTTGCAAAATCCAAAAGAAAGACACCGAAAACTGTATTTGTGGTGAAATAGGATCTCCGAAACATTTTGTATTTGATTGCGAACTAACAAAGAACTATCACCTTAAAAGGCCCAGTAGACAACATATGCCAATATTTGCCGAAAACCTTCTGGGTAATAGCTGGGCTAAACAGAGAATAAAAACTATAATTCAATTCCTAGAGGAAAACGAACATATCCTGTGAATTATTACTGGTAACCACCACACATTAGCTCACTGTTTATTGCATATTTATCTATAGTACTTCTAAATCTTTTTATAATTACTGCAATCAAATTAATTTTAAATTCACATTTGGTTTAATCATTGTATGTATCAATATAGTATTGAAAGCCATGGTAATCTCTGAGATTTGTATGTAAATGTTGTATATATAGTTTTGTATGTATGTTTGCAAAAGTAGTTTTGTATATATATATTTTGTATATATGTATATATATATGTATATATCTTTGAAAATTATTCGTTTGATTTTGTATATGTAATAACCAATTTTAGAAATATTTTATATATATAGTTGCTAACCAATTTTAGAAATATTTTTATATATATAGTTGCTCCCATTTGAAACAGTTCTGCACATAAGAATTTATGGATGTGAAATATTTGTGAAATACTATCTGTATCTAGTATAGACAAGCATATTGTATATAATTGTTTATCAATTTTATCTTGGCATTAAGTTTTAATTTCTGGTTTTGGCAGATATTCCTCCACCATAGGCTGTAATTACTGCAAACCTTCGGGTCGGTGCCTATAGGTGGTTAATCTGTTAATCTGCTTACCTCAGCATAGCAAAATGACTTCCCCGCCCATCTGCATCATTCAGTGAACATTTCCAAAATACAGTAAACTTCCGATAGTCTAGAACAGTGCCTTCAGCAGTGCCAAATTACCTTCAGCACTGCCAAATCTTCAGCAGTGCATCTTCAGGCATCTTCAGCAGTGCCAAATTACTAAATTTGCCGGTTTATTGGATATCAGACTACATTTTCTTGATATTAAAAAAAATGTAGCTCTCGTCGCAACAAATTTCGCGTACCTCAAGATTTTCCATCTCGTACATCAAAACTATAGAATACATAAATGTAAAATTTGGTACATTTGTAGAGGAATGTCGCAGGAGAATATTCTGAAATAAACCGTTTTTTAATTTGAAAATTAGAAAATTAGATAATGCTTTAATTTAACGGATACTTTAATTTAAAGAACTTTAATTTAAAGGATATTTACTGTCACATACACACTAGTCAAAGAAATAGTATTTGAATTACAAGTCTGAGTCCTAGACAGGCTTTCAATAACAGGACAGCGAATTTTTGTAGGCATGTATCTACATAGGTGAATTTTTGCAGAATGGAAATTATTTAGTTTATGAGTTATTCTATTTTTATGCACTTATGAAGTGAAAATTTTTCTTCAGTATGGGCAAAGATTTAATGAGTCGAGTCTATCGGGAGCAAGAAGGCGGTTGTGTATGCTGACTGCATTAAAAAAGCTCGTAAAGCGAGCTTCAGAGGTTAGTGTATGTTAGCAAACAAGGGGTGCACCCCACCCCTTCCAAAGAGGTGATTTGCGCCTGCGCAACAGGCTGCACGAAAGAACTCGTGACGCGAGCTCATCTCGCGCAAGTATTTTTAAACATTTTACAATTTAAAGTTACATTTCTTGGGGAAGACTCACTGAATACATGATGTTCACAAGACAATTATAAAAATGATCGCACCCCCATTGTAGATAACAGCTGTTGTAGATTACAGCAAACAGATAATTCAAAAAACGTAAATTCTCGAAAGCAAGTGTTCGATGCTATAGCAGTGAACACCAAACTATTCGGCCAACGGAGTGAGTTTATCTGGTCCATGAATGTTTTGATAAAAAAGAATTTGAGATTTCCAATCAGATAATACCATCTTTTACAAAAAAAAAAAAAAAAAAACTAAGCACCCCTAAAAAAATAATCCGATCATCTCGAAATAAATTTCGTATACTAATTCCTTTATACCAAGTATGCAAAGGATTAAATTTGCAAGCCCAATGAGCGTTAACTTCGGTATTAGAACGCGTTTCTACTGCACAACTTGCATCCTATAAAGCAGGTTGAAAATGTGGACGGTTTATCTTTGTTCGTTATCGGCGTTGCAGTTCCGTGGAGACACAACCAACAATGGCGTTATGACGTTGCCAAAGACCTTATAAGCAATTAGATGAGTTTGAACGTGGTCGTATAGTCGGATGCGTGAAGCTGGCTGGTCATACAGAGCATTAGGCCGCCACCTGCACCGAACGGACACTGCTGTGCAAAGGTGCTGGCAGCAATAGTTGCTGCAAGGAATTCATCGGCGGAATGAAGACTCTGGAAGTCCAAGGTGCACGAATGCGAGGCAAGATCGAGTAATTGTGCCACAGGACCGAACTGGCCCAACAGCATCATTGTCCGCCATCCAACGTGCTACAGCCTCTTCTATACCACTAGTGGTACCGTCTACCATCTCACGGCGCTTGGCTGAGGTAGGGTTAACGCTCACGACGGCCTTTAAGACGTCTGACCATAACTCCACAACATCGACAGAGTCGTTTGGAGTGGTGTCGTAGCCGAGCATCATGGCTGCCAGCAGAATGGCATCGCACAGTGTTCAGTGATGAATCACTCTTCAGTCTTTCAGCAGATACGTGCGTGGAAGCGCCAAGGTCAGCGGTCCCAATCAGTCTTTGTTTTACACAGGCACACAGACATGGCGCGGTAGCTCAGTGGTTAGCGCGCGGGAATTGCACTCGATTGGCCCGGATTCATTTCCCTCCGCTCTCAAAACTGCTGGTACGATCACTTTAAACATGTGGATCCGTAAGTCCTTCCGAAAGGTTGGTGGTAGGGGAAGGCGGGTACGGTCCCTGTTGTTGTTGAGACCCAGACCGTCCGACCTACCAGAAAGGTGTAAGGTAACTGTATGGACGGCCGGGAAGTGCCACCCAATTTAGACCGGAACCCAGTGGGGGAGGCATCCACAGGGACCGTACCCTCCTTCCCCTACCACCAACCTCTCGGAAGGACTTACGGACCCACATGTTTAACGTGATCATACTCCGCATGAACACGGCGGCATTTGTGGTAGCGTGCAAATCTAGCGCGCAAACCACGGGGATACCGCACCCGAGATGGCCAACAGCACGCGGTGTTCCGAGGTGGTCACCCACCAAGTACTAACCGCGCCCGATGCTGCTTGACTTCGGTGATCTAACGAGAACCGGTGTTTTCAGCACGGTACGACCGTTGGCGACGGGTACGGTCCCTGTGGATGCCTCCCTAACTGAGTTACGGTCTAAATTTCGTGGCTCTTCCCGGCCGTCCAAACAGTTACCATACACCTTTCTGGTAGGTCCGACGGTCTGGGTCTCAACAACAGGCATATAGCCATTACCCCTCCTGTGATGATGTAGGGTGCTATCTCTTACGACAGCAGATTACCCCTTGTCATCCCGCGTACAACTTGGACAGCTCAACGATATGATGAAATCCTGCGGCCGTTTGCGTTACCCTTCATGACACGTCATTCTGGGGCCATTTTCCAGCAAGATTATGCCACACCACATACGGCCCGCATATCTGTGGACTGTCTCCATGTTGTTGATACTGTTCCTTGGACAGCAAGGTCACCAGACCTTTCGCCAATCGAGCATTTATGGAACATGCTAGGCCGCCAGATTCGGGCACCCCCAAATGTAGCAGATCTGGATCAATAATTGAGAAATGCCTGGCAAAATGTATTGCAGGATAACATTAGGAAACTTTATCACTTCTTACCTACACGTATACAAGCATGTATTGCCGCTAAGGGGGGTTTCACCAATTACTGATTTGAAAATTGAATGTGCATGCTAACCATTGATGAGTCCTGCGACCTTGATTTTGCAATCATTTCATTAACTGTGTATGAGCTGTACGCAACTTCACAAAAACAACTTCAATAAAAACAGTAATTTTCTTCATGGTTTTTCGTTTTTTTCTTTTTTTTTTTCCGAAAGGGTGTATATTAAAACGCGTTAATAGTAAGACTATTATTTAAAAATGAAAATACGTACTTAAAGTATATTCTTTGTTGTCAGAAAATAACTATACGAAGAATTTTGCAAGGAAAATGGTTTCCATATTTGAAATCAGTAATTTGTATGCAATCATTCTCCAGAATAAAGCAAATTACATGAAAAAATCGCTCAAGATGAACCGATGACCGCTTGAAAGATCGTTTTTCTTTGAAGTTTGCATTTCAAATTAGACATCAATTATTAAAAACGATTACTCGGCCATCACCAAAGCAGACACATTGCAGATGCCAGATTGATCGTTTACTTAAAAGTTGATTGTTAATTGCTGGCACAAAATATCGGAAAACAACCAATGAATGCTTTCATTACTTGTTTCTCAATATTTGGTGCCATTGGTTAACAAGCTTTTTGTGTTCTATTGTTTCCTAACAAAAAAAATTATTCATTTAATAATCTAACTTGTTTGTTCTCGTTCTTCCCATTGACAAAATGAACTAACATATGTCCGTGCTTAATTATGGTAATAAGTTGAAATCTTTTACAAACAGCCCACTTAGTACTTTCAATATCTTAATGCGACCCAATTTACTTTGGAAACCTTTACTTTATAGAATGGTTAAAACCCGCATTAAGAAAGTTATTTTATTTTCGCATGTGACTTTAAATTGCTTTGTAATCATGTTTTCCATTTTTACCTCAAGATATATTTGGATACTTGCTATGATTTTATGTTCCGTGGCCAGCCTGAAACAAGGCCTGCAAACAATACCCCTTTTCAGAGCATTTTTGGGGTTAATGAAATTTTTGGACGTGTCAGTCATTTTCAAACAGGAATATATAACTTCGTTTATTTTTATTTTAGTGTGTGGTGGTCGTCTGAGCGCTGGCCCTGTTCCAACCATTCTATATTCCCATGCCAAATATGGGGACCAGAACTACGGGAGTCGGGCCGAGTGCAACTGGATAGTGACGGCCCCCGGTTCCGGGAAGGTGAGACTCCAGTTTCAGAGTTTCGACTTGGAGCCCGAACAGGACTGTGCCTATGACTTCGTCCAAATCATGGATGGATTCGAGACCAGCCCGAGCTTGGGAAAGTTCTGCGGAAACAAGGTGAGATGCTTCTCCATTTTCTTTTTCAAATGAAAAATCTAATCAACACGTCACCTAATAAATCAGCTATCAATATACGATTCCATGAACGAAAATCTTGCTGCTTTAACATATTCCTAGTGAAAGTTGGAATGAGGAATGCTCTATTGCACTGTAATGGCCTTAAATACATTTGATTTGTATTAATACCCACTTTCTGTTTAGAGCTCAAAGCAAACAGTTTCATACCTTATTCTTACTAGGAATTTGGATTCCGCTGGATTCGTGAAACCGGTGAATCAATGATAGACACATTGAAAAGAGTGGTGTCAAGTTTTCAGAAAGAAATCAAGATCGGGTCGTGATATCACTGATTCTGCGGTATGTCTATCTTTAGAAAAGAAATTTGAAGTTGGATAGCATAATAAAATACACAAAACATAAAAATATAAAAACTTTGTTCTGCACATCAGACGACATGGGAATTAAGAAGGCGCGTACTCAGTTCTCTGGCTCTCGAACCGAAATTTCCTTGGACGTCACTGGATTCTATGTACAGAGCACAATTTAAAATAGTTCCGCAAGTTGCTTACGCCTGGGTATTGCCACTTCAAAATTAACAATTTTTAACTGTAATAATGCGAAAATCTTTTGTGTTTTGGATACTCCAACTCAAAGTTTACTCTTGACCGTCACATCACGAATGATGAAACTTAATTCCCATTATGGATGCCCAACCTCATATTAAAGAACCTTGAGTTTCAGGTTAACTTTTCACACAGCCAGTATTTCGGTAATTGCAAACACTTTTTCGCCGGTTTCAAGTCCATCGGAATTAAATTAATATCGATAGGGATTTAAACTCATTGTGTGAACGAGGTATTAGAATATTATACAGAGATAAAGGCATCGGGCACCTAACTAGCTCTTATGGTACGAAACTACGATACCTTCATATTATTCTTGTAAGGGAATTATCAGACAGAAGAACTTTTAAAGAATAACTTCTAGCATAAATTAATAAAGGTTTATTAAATTACATCGTTGTCATCGCATCGTAATAAACCAAGATATATAGTGCATCAAGTGCGGGCATCAACGTCGAACATCGTATTGCATCGTATGCGAACATCAATCGTACATCATATGCGGGCATCAATCGTACACCGTATATATATCATCACGAGATTCACTGAACTGAGTGCTGCTAGCGTAAGGTTACAAGAAAATAGTTCTCGGTTGCGGTTTGCGCTTACAATCAGCTTACATTATATTCATATTATTTCACTTAATATCACTTTAAGCCATTTTATTTCACTTAATATCAAAGGCCAATTTAACCGTGGTCAATCGGAGAATATATTACTTGGTTTCCGTAGTTTTATTTCCCCAAAAACTTTGTGATCAGCCATAATTGCGTATGTTGTTGTCTTCTGCAATGTAGAAACTTTGAAAGGGCATTAAGCTTGAATTTAAAATCTATTTAAGAAGCATGTTAGACGAAAAAAGCTCTAAAACCAATGGCTAATTGTGTATCCCCGACTTTAATCCTTGGGCTAGGACTCTAAAACTGCTTAAGTCAGTACCTGATTAAAAGACAACATTCTACAATCTACTTCAATGTTATTCATTCAGAAGGCTTGCACTACTAATTTGGGTTCAACAAATCCTGTACATGAATTACCCTTTTCTCCTAACCAATCTTATTCAAGTCTAAAAGTCGGCCGTTTGGGTTAAAACATGGAGATTTGCTGTAGATTTAACATAGATTTCTATACGATTTGTTATGAGTAAAAGTCCAGCACGTTTTGGATTTATGTGAGCCGTACACACATTGCAGTGTCAGAGATCTGTAATGTTGCAGGTCCAAACAGTTCCCGGCAGATTTTCTTGATTTGTGGTGTAAGAATTGGAGAAATTTTAAGATCCTTATGAGTCAAATCTATAGAGTGAACGTTCCGTTGGTATTCATGAAAGTAATTTCCGCTTTTTTTTTTTCAGCTTCCTCCGACGATGACATCATCGGGCTTCCGCCTTTTGATCCGTTTCCAGTCGGACGACAGCATAGCGGGCAAAGGGTTCGCCCTGGCCTACTCCGAAGTTTTCTCGTGACCGCCGTCACGAATCTTTTACAGCCACTTACTGCCAACTTCGGGGTCCGATTTGTACGGACCTTGGACTAATCGTAGCTGCGATAGAATGTGCTGTCCAGTGCTGTCGAAATAAACGTCATGTAATTAACTGGTAGCAGCCTCTTTTATTAATATATTTTCTCTTTTTTTAACCCTTTCTCCGTTGGAAATTTTTCCTTTCTAACGCAGATGAAGCCCGCATGGCTATACAGAAAAAAAAACATTCTACATCTGCTTTTCTTATTTTGGATAAGAAAAATTCCTAGTATAAACGATGCTTTAGATTCCAACTTGAGAATATACTTTCGAGAACCTCTAGAGTACATGAAAGAGAGAGAGTTTGTGGATGCTTACCTGAAATTCACGGTGATGTTTAAGTGTCTGTTCTATATCCGAATAGAATGGAAATACTACAGGTAGAGCTATTTGTCTTAAACTATTTATCGTAGACTATCTGTTTTCAGAGCATGTTGCGATGTTTCCAATATACTCAATATTTCACGAAAGTGTCTTGGAATATGAAATCAAATCTTGGTCGTAGAATTAAAATGAAATATAAAAATGCGACATTAAACTTTTTATACGCTCCCCCTCCCCCCCTCTTTCCAATCAAATAATATCAATTGGCAAAATTTTTGCAGAGCTTAATTAGGGCGAAAGGAATTTATCAGGTACTTTTTGAGGAAAAATTCATTGAGCTATTCCAAATTAATATTATTAGATATTAGATATTATTAGATATTTTTCGTTCAATTTTACAATCGAGGCCAGTATAAAATTTTTTCAAAATTAAATGATACCAAATTTCAAACGGCAGTTTTCCTGTTATAGATAGATTTGTCGATTTTTCTCAAATTTACCTTCAGAAAACTTAATTATTTTTAGTTCAGGCAAAATGGAATAAGTAAATAATTCCAATGATCGATATATCAAACAAATTTTTATAACAAGGTACCGGGTAAATTTCTCAGGTCCTAATTTAGCAAGGTACAAATGTTACTAATTAACATTTTTTATTAGGGGGCCGTATAAAAATTTTAATTTTTTCCTTTTTATGAAATTATCGGTTGCAGATAACGCAACTATCAGAGCTAAATTCTTCCCTGTTTGCGGATTATTTTTCATATTTCACTCCACCTCTACGACCAACCTTTGACTATATATTCTTTTCGAACGTTTTTCGTAAATACACCTTGTATACTACAATTTATTGCACTTACTTCCATAGATCGTGAAACGTTTCATTTCACACAGTAATCGAATAGTTAAGACGATTGCAGCAAGTTGTGAAGCTTTTGAAACTTCATTTCTTAAATAGAGTCATTTTTCATAAGCGGGAGATACAAACTGCGCATGTGTTTTGGGGCACCATCTAAACAAACATGTGGGAGAAACTTTCAAATTGCACTTTTGAACAATCCATGCATACTCTCTTCTATACTTCGTTTCGATCTAGCTGGTTTCTGTCCAGTCGATAGTTTTGAACAAAACCTTATGAATAATTCAAAAACCCAAAAATCTTTGCAATATTAATGATGACGCACTGGGTGTTTACAACTTGTGAAATTAGATTATTTTTAAAAGAAATTACTTCAGGTTAGCTCCCTGCTGCTATTTTTATTCTTCATTATTCTTCAAGTTAGTCGCTATCCTCCCGACTTGAAATCGACGCTCAATATACCCAGAGTCCACTGAATCCGTGCTAGTCGTACTAAAATCACTTTCAGATCTCTGACACCTTTGCACCAACCTGCAAGCTTGAATTGCCAAACCGAGTTTCGAACCATGGGTCTTTGTACTGGTCAGCCGACTCTCTATTCTTGATCTACTGGGATAGAATTGTAATCTCTTATCATCGAAGGAAACTCTGCATCCTCATCCAGAAAACATAGCACTTGTACCTATAGATACACTTTCAAAAATTGTCTATAAATCTATCAAAAAAACAAAATGTTTTACCAAACTTTTATTAAATGATTTTTGCTATAAATTTTGTAGTAATAGATAAAGAGCAACACGCCTTAAAAATATGATAACATTTAAAGAAATAAGAAGAGATCCCTAACATTTAGAATATTCCACTACACACAACGAATTTTGAGTCGATAAGGGTAATCTTTCCCATGAAAATATTTGCTAGGACCTCACATCTCAAGTTTTGTATACTTCCTTCTCTAATCATGAGAATTTAAAAAAGTCCCATCAAATTTAATTTTTTTTTTCATAATGCATAACATAGAACATTTTGTATCGACAGGATAACATTTTTTATCCTGTCCACATTTCCCTCTCACACACACTAGCAGAAATCTTTCCAAAAGTAATCGAAAACTATACAGGTTTTTCCATCTAAATTTTTACGGTATATTTACGGATAAAAATACTTTCTCTATACTATAGTATAAAAAAACATCGTGAATAAGTGGTAATAATGGAAATACAGATAGATTTCCCCATGCAAAACATTTTTATACGTATAGGCAGAATCTAACTTGCGCAAGATGGGGACCAACACCAGGAGTGCCGCACACTAATATGTTCGATTTTCCGAATAAATGAGGCACGCTTCCTTGTAAATGTGATAGAGACTTGATATTTGGTATATGGGCCAATCATCTGATAAAAATCCCAAGACAGTGTTTTTCAAAAATGCTCATTTATGGGTGTGCTTCACAGAAAAAAGTTCGAAAGAAGAAATAATAAAATAAGGGTGTCTCGGGATGAGATAGACTTTAATGTGGTCTACGGGTAGATAATTCGAAAGGAAGAAATGCGCAAATTAAGTTTCCCAATATTTTCTTCTTTAGGGGGGAGTTCTGCACACCAAAATATTCGATTTGTCGAATAAATGTGAAACGCGAATTATTAAAAAATTTACATTATTCCGGGATTGCTTATTGCGAGACCGTTGATTTTCAACGGGTATTCAGCTAGTAATATGTATTCTAATTCCATTAAGGGGGTCCGGGACTGAAAATTTTATTTTTTTTTATTTATGATCATTTTTAATGCAATTTTTTCTTTAAATATGTGTTTATATAAAGATCCCTTTATATATAAAAAATTCTTAAATAATTTGAAATTTTATTTTTTTTAATTTAAAATTTAAAATGTTAAAAATATTTTATTTTAGATATAGCTATTGGACTAATGGATCAATATGCATAATGTTTTCACTTTTGTACACAGAAAAGCTTTCTCCTCAATTTGTTTTCAGGATTTATAAAAATTTTATTTATAAAATGTTTAATGTTATTAAAAGTAAAAAAAAAATTAAGTAATATTTTGGAGAGTGATTTTTACTTAGAGGTAAATATTTTGAAAATTTTTACTCGAAATTAAAAATCCTAAAGATAATTTGTTGAAAATAAAACAGATAAAATCTGCACAAAATTTCAAGTGTTTACATCATAAAAAATTTTAGATATACCCTTTTAAATTTGATAAATTCCATTTTGAGATAAATGGATTCACTCTTCAACAAATTCGCACTATTTCTTACATTTTATCACTTGTATATATATTTCGAATGTATTTTGACACAAATAATATAAAAGAACTCAAAAAGGTACATAATATGTAGACAAAATGATATTTAGAAAGATATTAACGAAGCAAAAAAGGGTATATCAGTCAATGACAATTTGTTTTAAAATGCCCTAAACTGATGAGACACCGATTATCTTAATTTTTGTTCTTCACACAATTTTAACTTTGCTAAATGCACTTTTTTTTTGTACAATTTAAAGGTAACAGATGTTTATAAAATGGATTACCTGCACATTCTTGCATCTTTTCGATGTGCTTGTATAGCACTCAATGGGGACGAAAATAACACAGCATTTTCCTGTAAATTATGTAGAAATGCAGTTCACAACCAAAACATAAATTTCGAAATTCGTAATAAACAAACACCCAATCACTTCACTTTGACTTATCCACTAGAAAAAAATATATAATAAAACTACAGCAGCAAAGAGGTTTGTTTACATTATGGCAGCCTGTAAGAAACATTTAATTCCACGCAGAAGACGTGACACGCCCAGACAGTACAACATAAAAATTGTTATAACTGCTGATATAATTATCATAGAAACATGCAGTTTGCGTTATTGGATTTTAAAACTGGTCTAGTATTTTTTTCATTAAGAAAAAAAAATATATTTTATATTTTTGTGTTCCGGATCCCCTTAACGCGCTTGTGAACAAAAGTTTTCCATTGCACATTTCGGAGAAAAATAATTTGAAGCAGTTGTGGAGAAACTACAGTAGTAAATTTTTAGATCCGTGATGATCGTATCTCCCAATCTGGCTTTAATGAAGCATGCGAGGAGCTCTAGGCCAGAAACAGTTATTTTCTTCAGGGGACAACTCCAGGGCGTGACTGAAAAAGCTTTACTGAAATGCAGCCATCTAATTCTACTCTCACAAAAACGCTGGTAGCGTAGGCCTGTTTACTCGCATCGCTAAAAATGTGAAGATTTAAAGTTACATAATCAGTTTTGAGATGAGGGTCACGGAAAAAGTAAATCCTATGGTTTAAATGCCGCTGTTCCCAAACAAAGCAGAAGTTGCTTAGTCTGTGCCTAATTAACGTACGGGCCTCTGGGGCAGCGGTCCTGCCCCCAAAATTTTAGGGACCCCTTAATTCTGTGTGTGATAAACTTTAAGCAGAAATAATTTTTACGTTCTAAGAAAAAATAATAGTCATGAAGTAAATCTTCCTAAAAATTAAAGCATAAAACTAACATTACGAAAAGTATTCATTAAAAAGAATTTTTTTCCAAAATTTTATAATATAGGCATTTTGCCTCCCTATGAATATGTCAATAGTTTTAAATATTACACATTCTTTTAATTCTTAATATATTGCTTCGAAGTAAAATATATGGATGTCTACATGTCATTCAGCTTTTCGGTCTTGGGTCCCCAAATTCGTGGGTCAATTCGTGGATTTATTCGTGGGTGGTGGTATTTTGTGTGCCATGAGTGTATAGGTGCCCCAAAATACCACCAGGCCCCGAGCCCCTCTTTGGCTTAATCTGGCTATGCGCTTAGTCACAGTAACTCATACGCATTTCAGAAGGTAAATTTTATAATATTGTTCATCATTTTTCAGATGCCAAATTAAACATAGAAGGGGCACAGATTCAGTGCGATCAGAGTGACAAATAATTCCAACATGAGAATTCGATTGCCATCCTCTTAAATAAAATTTTGCCGATGACAACAACAGTTCAGATTCATTAATGAATTTGTCAACTTCTTGCACATTTTTACTTCCTTATATACATAATGTATAAGGAAAGTAATGTGACTGGGTCGAAAATTCGAATTCGAGTTTTCGACGGGAGAGCACGTTTCAAGCATCCCTGATCACGAATCAAACATTTTTGCAGCGATGTCTGTGTGTGTGTGTGTGTGTGAAAGTATGTGTGTGGGTGTGAAAGTATGTGTGTGTGTGTGAAAGTATGTGTGTGTGAAAGTATCTCATGAACAAATGGAGCGATTCGGATAAAATTTGGTACAAAAATCACAATCCGTGAACACTGGAAGCCTGTTGTTTTTAAACGTAACCGAATGTTCAGAACCCCCCTAAATTTTTTAGTGAAATTTTGAAAAAATCAAAAAATCAAAACCTTTAGTAAAATTACACAAATAAACATTTCTTATGTCATTTTCCTTAGAAAACGATTGACATAAACATTAGAACGCTAGCATGAAGCGTTTTCGAGATATTGCACATTCTTCCAATAAATTTATCAAAAATCCCATAAATTAAACAAGAAAGTTCAATCATGCTTAAAGCATTGATTATGAAACACTTTTCAACTTCAATGCAATTTTATTTAAAAAAGTCTAAAATGCAATACATTCCTTGGTAATATTTTAAAACTTATCACAATACTGCATTAATTTATTATATTTGAAAACTTAAACATTCATTGAAAAAAATGAACTTCATTCAAATGACGGCATTAAAATATAAATTGCCTGGTTTAAATATCTCTAAAATGCGATACATTCCACAGTAATATTTTTAAAACTGTCATAATACTACGATAATTTATTGTATTTGAAAACTTCATCGAAAACAACTGAAATTAATTCAAATGACGTCATAGAAAAAATAACACGCCTGGATCTCTCTATAAAACAGCATTTCATTCATAACTTTCCCCCATTCATTTCATTCATCACAATACTATAATAATTTATTTTATTTAAAAATTAAGACCATGGAGCTACAATTAATGAAACTCTATGTTTAAAACTTCATCGAAAAAAATCGTCCTTCTCTTTATAAAATCAATTAATATTTCATTCATATCAGCCATGCAGACTCCATAGGCTAAATTATTTTGTGTTAAAGAAATACAGCAATTCTAATACAACTCATTCTATATATTTTGCTGTTTACATTTTACATAAGTGAAAAATAGGCTTCGTTGTAGAAAAAATCAAATTTGGATAATCATTTAAACTCAAATATATTGTATTTGCGCTGTATCAGTATGTAGATGCACAGAATTTAAGCAAAAATAAAGTAGTTTTAGGACGGATACAACACTCAATATGAATTAAAAAGAATTTAAAAAATCACGATTTTGAAACAAGATGGATGCCATATATCATTTTGAAGTGGGTCATGTGATCTTTTCATATCATGGTCACGTGATCGTTTCATATAAGAGGTGTAATTATTATTTTAATTTTTATTTAAAAACTACTGAATATATTTCGCTGAATTTTTATTTATATATTTTATGGAACAATTTGAATATTACCTAAAATTTTCGAAGCAATTTGTGAATTTTAAATCCGCTTAAAAAATGTTTGAAAAATTAGGTCCCATAGGGCTCAATGTATTTCATTTTTTCGACCCGGGTTCAATCCAAAACTAATTGGATGATATTATTCATTTATAGTCCTATAGGTCCTACAGACATACTAAACTACATACAACATACTAAACAACATACATACTACTGAACAACAGCATACTACTGAACAACATACTAAAATTTCATTCTGATTAAGTCATTTTTACGGCAGTTATCGTGCTAACGGACAGACAGACAGACAGACAGACAGAATGAACAAAGTCATAAACACTTTTCAACTTTGTTGTAAAGTGCTAAAAATAATATTAACTGTTGAGAAACATGTTCACTTTTCATATGTAATACCATGCGATAAATTTGGTGACATCATTCTCGTGAATCTAGCTCGTTCCATTCATGAAAAAAGATACTTTGAGTAATACTTTTGCATTTGAACACCAATAGTCATTTATCTGCTATAAGAATAACTTATTTCTCCGTCCATAACGCTTAGCGAGATTTAGGCGACGAATTTGGCGGAATGTCGCCAACTTGGCGACTTTTTAAATGTTGCCAAATTAACGAAAATCTCTCCAAATGGATAAAAATGACGCTAAATCAATGAAAATGACGACTAATTGTCGAAAATTCAATATCTTGGAAAGAATATAAGTATCTACCATAAGAAAAGCCTATTTTTTTTACTGTAAAAGTAGTAAATTCATTACATTATATAGGGAAAGTCATGTGTTGCCCACATCAGATTTTTATCCTACAAACACAGTTATCCACAGTGAAAGAGTCCTTCAGTATTTCGACAATAAAAGAAACGGATTTCCAGAGTTTCATTTAAATGGTAGTTTATTGTAGCAGCCAATAAGAACGAATTGCAATTTACACTGAATACTACCAGAATTTATGGTTGAAAATGTTTTCTCAGTTGGAGTTTTTAATCAATCCTTCATGAAAAATATCTGATGTGAGCAGCACATGGCTTTCCTCATATATTGCAATGAATTTACTTCTTTCACAGTTAAGAATTGATGAAAAGATTCAATGCACAGTGTTTGTAACGTTGAATTGTACATTTGGCGTTATTCCAGTTTACAGCATGTAAAGGTATTTTGTACCTAATTAACCTATATTTTACGTAACTTTAAATTAACAATAATAAATATTGATAGCATCCTCAATATGCAATATAGTCCCTATATTAAATTATTTTAATAATAAATTAATCAATTAGGCATTATTTTTGCAATTTTAACGATATTTTCGCCAATCTGAAGCTAAATATCGCAAAGTTGGATATATTTCGCTAGCTTGTTTGCCACATGTACCGTTAAGTGTTACTCACAAACCGAGAGTCGCATTTTTTATGTACTAGAAGTCATACCCGTCATACGACGGATTAAAAATTTGCAAAGCATTGCCCCCTATTTAGCGTCACTTTTTATCAATTTGGTGACATTTTTACCAATTTAGCGATATTTTTGTCAATCTAGCAATATTTAAAAATGTCGCCAAGTTTGCGACATTCCGTTAACATTTTCGACAAACATTACGGACGGATGGAAAAACAGTTTATTCTTATAGTCGTTTGTTATGTTCTTTCCAAGACATTGAATTTTCATCAATTAATTGCTATTTTCATTGATTTAGCGTCAATTTTATGAATTTGGCAACATTTTCGTCAATATGTAGATATTTTCTTCAATTTGGAAACATTTAAAATTCGTAACTTGTCGATATTCCGCTAATTTTGATGCCAAAATTTCACCAAGCGTTATGGACAGAGAAATAGATTATTCTTATAATGGATAAACAACTAATGGCGTCCAAATACAAAACAATTACCCAAAACATTTTATCTCGTGAATGGAAAGAGCTAAATCCACGAGAAGAATGATAACAAATTTATCGCATAATATTACATATTGAAGGTGAACATATCTCACAAAAGTTTATACTTTTTTTTAAAATTTTATGTGATTTTTTTATAAATGTATTTAAAAATGTGAAATATCCCGGGAACGATTCATGCTAGCTTTCTAAAGTTTATGCCAATTGTTTTATAATTAAAAATTACATGAGAAATGCCTATTTATGTAACTTTATTGAAGGTTTTGATTTTTTGATGATTTTTTAAAAGTTTAATTTAAAAATTTGGGGATGTTTTGATTCGTTTAAAAGCAATAATTTTCTAGTATTCACTGATTGTAACTTTCGTACCAAATTCCGTTCGAATCGCTGCATTCGTTCATGACATATCGTCTCCACAGACTCACTGACACACACACACACACGGGCAGCAAAAATGGCCGTTATTTCACAGTATCAGCCAATGAGTTTTCACATGATGAAACGCAAAACAGTATTTCGGGATCATCTGCTAGTAATCGCAAAATATAGGGATTATTTCTAAAATTTCTATACATGAGAATGCGATTTATATTTTTATCGAAGTAAAAGAATTACTTTTCATGAACATCGAAATATGTCCATACATTTATGCGACAGTTATTTCTCATATTGATAGACCTCAAGCAAATTTTAATTTGAACTGAATTTTAGCTCAATTTATGAATTCTGGATAATTTATAACAGGTATTTACCTATTTTTCTTTGTTCATATTCTGTAAATTCAATTATTGGGTTTCATACGATAATCTACATACGAACTTTTGTGTCAATAACGCAAAAATAATCTCAGATTTATCGTTTCTCGGTTATTAACGACTTACTGCAATATTTCACCTGGCCTGTTTAAATAACTTGAAGGTCAGGGTCAGGTGCTTTTATTGTTATATCAGTCAATGTAAAGACACATTTTCCTAGGTAAGAAAAATGTATATAAAGGTCGCCAACATATTCTGCTTATATGTTGTATCATAATATAATAATATATATTTTTGTTCATCTGTGTATTTCCTACTATTCCCCTATATATATATATATATATATATATATATATATATATATATATTAACGGCATGTTTAATTCCATATCAATAAATATCTTAGATATTATTAATAAATGTATATAAGTTGTCACTTCGTGATATAAGTTTTCATCCTGTTTTAAATTTTTCCCATGTATCTGAAAGTTAAATCAGAACCGAAACAAAATACATTAAGAACAAGAAAGATCAATCATGCTTAAAGCATTGATTATGAAACACTTTCCAACTTCAATGCAATTTTATTTAAACATGTCTAAAATGCAATACATTCCTCGGTAATATTTTAAAACTTATCACAATACTACATTAATTTATTATATTTGAAACCTTAAACCTTCATCGAAAAAAATTAACTTCATTCAAATGACGGCATTAAAATATAAATTGCCTGGTTTAAACATCTCTAAAATGTGATACATTCCTCGGTAATAATTTTAGAATTATCATAATACTACGATAATTTATTATATTTGAAAACTTTATCGAAAACAACTGAAATTCATTCAAATGGCGTCATAAGAAAATAACACGCCTGGATCTCTCTATAAAAGCAACATTTCATTCATAAATAATTCCCCCATTCATGTCATTCATCACAATACTATAATAATGTATATTATTTAAAAATTAAGACCATGGAGCTAGAAGTAAGTAAAACTCTATGCGTAAAACTTCATCGAAAATTATCGTCCTTCTCTTTCTAAAATCAATGAATATTTCATTCATATCAGCCATGCAGACTCCATGGACTAAATGATTTTGTGTTAAAGAATTACAGCGATTCTAATACAACTCATTCTACATATTTTGCTGTTTACATTTTACATAGGTGAAAAATAGGCTTAATAGTAGAAATAATAAAATTTGTATGAGCATTTAAACTGAAATATATTGTTATTGCGTTGTTAAAGTATGTACATGCACAGAATTTAGGCAAAAATAAAGTAGTTTTAGGATGGGTACAACACTCAATATGAATTAAAAAGAACTTTAAAAATCACGATTTTGAGACAAGATGGATGCCATATATCATTTTGAAGTGGGTCATGTGATCGTTTCATATCATGGACACGTGATCGCTTCATATAAGAGGTGTTATTATTATTTTAATTTTTATTTAAAAAACTACTGAATATATTTCGCTAAATTTTTTTTTATATTTATGGAATAATTTGAATATTGCCTAAAATTTTCGAAGCAATTTGTAAATTTTAAATCCGCTTAAAAAATGCTTGAAAAATTAGGTCCCATAGGGCTCAATGTATTCCATTTTTTCAACCCGGGTTCAATCCAAAACTAATTGGGTGATATTATTCATTTATATTCCCATAGGTCCTATAGACCGTCTGAACCACATACTAAAATTTCATTTTGATTAAGTCATTTTTACGGCAGTTATCGTGCTAACGGACAGACAGACAGACAGAATGAACAATGTCATAAACACTTTTCAACTTTGTTGTAAAGTGTTAAAAAGATAAAAGGGAATCGAGATAATCACTGAGGAGATGTCACTATGAATTTCAGCAAAGTTCTTTAATTTTCATCACGTATGTTACATATAACTTGTGAATTTATCATCAAAATATCTATACTAATTAATATTTCATTTATTATTAAGTTTCATAGATGGCAGCATCAGCATAAAAATATTTAGAATTTGAATAGCGTTCTAGAATTTTGACTTCTCGTATCTATCATAATGTAAATGGTTTAATATTCTTTGTGTATATAAATATGACCATGTAAAAGCTTAGAAAGTTGTAAATAAAATACTTAAAATAGTAAAGTGGATTGAATTTCCAGTAAGGTTCTTTGAGTTTCATCTTGTAAAAACTGCTAATCCATTGGCTACTACGATGAAATAACGGCCAATTTCATTGGCTGTTACAATTCGAGGGTGCAGATGAGCGTCCCGTATCCAAGATCTGGTATACTGTGGCCAGACGAGTATTCTGTGGCTAGACACTATTTTATTTTTATTTTTTATTTTTCTGATGTCTGGTGTGATCAAAGAGATTTAAGTATATTTAAATTGCCTTGTGTGTGATATACATTGCATATGAAATTGATGAAATTCATCACGGTTAACATATTGAAGATGGCTCAAAGTTTTACTTGCATGATTTTATTAGTTTTAACATAATGAAGTTTCGCTTTGTTACAAATATACGATCCGATCATTGCCTGCTCTTCAACGGTTAAACTTCATTCCAATATCTTGATAGAAACACATGCACATAAATTTTCAGTTTAGACCCAAAGCTTATGCATTTTGAAGAAAAAATTCATTTGTTAAACTGTTTCTTTTATTTTTCTTCTTCGGCATTAATTTTGCCATAATTTTATACAATTGAATTGAAAGCTGGTGGAGAACTGGAGAGTGATAGATTGCTGAAACAACTTGTGGCTTATATGAATTCCCTAAAATATAGTTCACATTGCCGGTGAAATCTTTACAGACAGCGTAATTTTAAATTAATTTCCCTCTTAATCAAAGCATTATTTTATTCTGTAGAAACCCCTTCCATTTTAGATCAGAAGGGAATAAACATATATCAGGAGGCCGGGGGGGGGGGTTACATTGCAAAACATGTTAAGTGTTTTAGTGCAAATACGTACTACATGCAATCTGGAATTAATTCATATTTGCAATACATATGCAATATAATTTTTTACATACATAGATATCTTTAAAATGTTTTAGCTAGAAATGAGAGTTTATAAACAGCAAAAACTTTTTTGTGTTCATCTAGCTTTTTTAACATTTAACAAAATGTGCACTCTTTTAGCGTTCTGCAAAATATATAAAACATTAAGAAATCTGTACGTACATTGTGTACAAAAGGGAATTGTATGTGGCATATGAAAGACATGCAAAAATAGTATTTAAATTAACCTGAACTTGTGAATAGGTACTGGTAAAAACTTCTTTTTATGATGTTCCAAAATATATCATAACAGATAAATAGATTTGACATTTGCTTAACTGGAAAGAAACCAGTTGTATATGTGGAATATATCAGAAGAATAATATACTTGAACATCTTGTATAAGAAAATAAATTTCATATAGTCATTAAGTACTCTCTCATTCACACTAAAGGAAAGAAAGAACAATTTGCATATGATTTCTGTCCAACAATTATTTACTCAAAAGAAAACTTTAGTTAAACTTTTATGAATTCCAGAGAAATTATTTATTAAATACCTCAAAATATTTATGCAAAAGAATGTTTAAAAAGACATACAATTTGGGTTGCTGACGAGGAACAATGCATTTGTGACATGTTTTCCAAACTGTATGCTCAAAGAATGAATTTAGATCAACAAGAGAGTTCACATATTGGCGAAAAACCAATATGTGAAGTTTGTCAAAAAGCATTTGCGAAATATGTGAAGCATTTGTGAAATATGTGAAGTTTGTCAAAAAGCATTTGCACGAATGGAAAATTTGAATCAGCATAAACTGGTGCACTCAGGTTCAAAACCATTTATATGGGAAGAGTGTCAGAAATTATATTCTTGCAAAACAATTTTAAACCAGCATTTGTTTTCAGATACTGTTAAAAATCTATTTGCATGTGAGATATGTCGGAAATCATTTGCTTATAATTTTTTTAGATCAACATATGTATACACATACTGGTGAAAAACCATTTGTGTGTGAAATATGTCAGGGAGCATTTATTCAGAAAAAGCGTTTTAATCAGAATTTGATGGCACATACTGGTGAGAAGCCATTTGTATGTGAAATATGCCAGAAATCATTTGCACATAAAAAAAATTAAATCTACATATGTGTGCACATAGAGGTGAAAAACCATATGTATGTGTAAAATCCAATTCTTCGGAAAAAAGCATTTCTTCGGAAAATGCATTTAAATTAGCATTTGATTACACATACTGGTGAGAAACCATTTGTATGTGAAATATCACAAACACCATTTGGACATAAAAAAATTTAAATCAACATATGCGTGCACATGAAGGTAATAAACTATTTGAATGTGAAATATGTCAAAAAGCATTTGCTGTGATGAAAACACATTTAAATCAGCATTTGCTTTCACACATTGGTAAGAAGCCATTTGTATGTGAAATATGCCAGAAAGCATTTGCTTATAAAAACGGTTTAGTTCGACATAACGTTTAGTTATTCATACTAGTGAGAAACCATTTGTATGTGAAATCTATCAGAAAACATTTATTCGTAAAAGCAATTTAGAACAACATTTGTTTACCCATAATGGAGAGAAATGATTCCAATGCAATATGTGCAATAAATCATTTTCTCAAAAATATGATTTAACTCGACATAAACTTGCACAAAACTGTTCAAAACCTTTTTCATTTGAAGTACATCAGAAATTGTCAAAATGAGCTTAGATCATGTTTTGGTTTCTTACTAGAGCAGCAATTCTCAAAGTGTGTGCTATGAAATTGTGTTGTGTCATAAACAAGAAATTAATATTTTTATTAAAATGGGTAAAACGAAACATAGATGTATTAAATATTTTTAACAATGTTATTTACATGTGATAAGTGTCTACTGGTTTATATAGGTCTAGAGTTCATGAGCATTTGAGACATTTCTCAAACCCAATTGACTTGGATCCTTATGCAGTGCTGCCACTACCCTCTTGCTGGCAACTACTTACTGTATGGGCGTACAGTAATATCTTACATAACAAAGCAATGTATACCACAAGTTAAAAAAAATTGAGAATCACTATACTAGAAAGAATCAGTATACTATAATGATACTCTTATATGTGCCACTCAGGTCAACTTTGTCTAATTGTCTAATTTTTCATTTATTTTTCTTTTAAAACCCTTCATATAGTGAAAAATTATTAAAAATTTCTTTTAGATTATTAAATTTTACTTATTAATTTCATTTTTCAAATTCTTTGTCTAGCACACAATTCCATATACTTCCCAATTTTTGAAAATTCCGAACCTAAAATTATTTTTTCAGAAAAGTAGGACGATGTCATTTTAGCATGGAGTAACTTTGTTTCATGTCACATTTCAGTATCCATTGAATAAGCAAATATATTTGTGTTTATGCTGTATTTATGAGGTTTTTATATGGAGCTTTGATTGAACTTTCACAAAATGTTGCTAGACACTGTTACCATAGTACCATGATGGGAAAATGAAACTCAATCAAAAATACATGATTTCTGAGTAAATAAACAAAGCAAAACAATGTTTAAGCAGGTGCAAGATGAAAACTAAGTAATGAAATTTCATTTAAAAATGGCTTTAAAAATAGGTATTTTACAATTAGTAGGACAATAACAATACAACTTCATAATTAATTAAGCAGTTAACAAATAAAACTTACATTCGAATCAAGAAACTACTCAGAGTATTTACTGAATTCTGGGACCGAAAAAAATAATCACTTCTCTTAGCAGAATTAGGTCTCTGAGAATTTATTTCTCTCAAAATGCAATTACTCATGCACCATCTTGTCTTTCATTTGAGATCAATGCCAACATACCCATCTCCATACAGTTAACTATGGTTCCATCATTGTTAATTTCAAGGATCGAACCATGATATTACTTTCCCTGCAATACATGGTAATGTATATTACTTTCCCTGCAATACATGGTAATGTATATTACTTTCCCTGCAATACATGGTAATGTATATTACTTTCCCTGCAATACATGGTAATGTATATTACTTTCCCTGCAATACATGGTAATGTATATTACTTTCCCTGCAATACATGGTAATGTATAGGGAAAGTATTGGAATCATGCCGAAAATCACAACTCGAGTTTTCGACGGATCTACACGTTTCGAGATCTCTAGAATACAAAAAAACTATTTTTTGCGTGACGTCTGTGTGTGTGTCTGTGTATTTGTCTGTGTGTGTGTTTGTGTATTTGTCTGTGTGTGTGTGTGTCTCTGTCTGTCTGTGCAGATTTTGTATCCACTCTAACTAAAAAACTAATTGACCAAATTAAATAAAATTTGGTATGTAAGTCACTTGTGGGCGAATCTGGTGCTGATTAGTTTTGGGTACGATTTAGGAAAAAAGAACCCGCCTTTTTTTGCAAAATGGCCCTCAAAAATCGTCAAAATCTAAAATAAAAAACTACGTATGCTCAATATCTATTAAATGCTTGTTTTATACGTAGTGCTTAACGAAGAAAAGAATAAGATCAACCCTATTACACTTGTAATAGCCGTTCTCCAGATATTTTAGTTTTTTTCGTATTTTCTTTAAGACACCTGTGAAAATAAGTCCAGTTACCAAATGAGAACGAAAATTCAAATAAAAGTGAATTACATTTAATTAAAATAAAGAGAACGTGGATATAAGTCTGCAGGGAAAGTTATGTGCTGCCCACATCAGATTTTATTGTTTTATTATAAGTAGCAATCAAAAAATCATTGAAAAGCATGATTCTTTGATAGAGTAGCTGTCATTAGTCAATATCTTTCCCTCTTTGGGCCTATAGTTCTTTTTTCATCACATAGATGACAGCACCATGAAAAACTTTTCCCTTTGGTTTTATGGTAGAGGAAAGAATAATTGGAGATTGGAGCGTCGTGACGATTGGAGGCGGCATACCACTTTTTAACTGAAGCCACAACTGTAAATGTACTGCCATATTGGATAGTATTGAATATACCTTGCTGCACTGTATATGGAGTAGAGTTGCAAAGAACTATGGAATTTTGGAAGAATTGGAAACTTTGATGTGAAGAAAGTAATTTGAGTGTTTGTTATATTCTAGATAATATGGCATATTGCCCAGTTTAAGCTCTAATCATAGATTGCCTTTTAAATAAATTTACTAAATTCTATAACACGTTAAATTAGAATCTGTAAAAATAAAAATTTAAAGAATTTGAAATTACTAAAGTTTTGCTAAAAGGGGGCAAACTATGTTCACAAAATTATTAAAATGTTATTGGTACTAATATATATATATATATATATATATATATATATATATATATATATATATATATATATATATATATATATATATATAAAATATAAATTAGTAAATCCAATGTTAGAATGTATGTAGTAACTCATAATACACTATTCCAAAATTTTCTACAAAATACAAAGAAATAAAAGAAATTAAGACATAATGAGGAAATAATAAAGCGTAGTGCAGGTCATAAAGACAAAGACAATCAACAAATTTCAAAAATGAGGAATGAAAATAGGAAAACAAAAAAATCAAGCAAAAAAGCTTGCACATGGAAGAGCTTTAGGCTTAAGTTAAGTTCATTTCGAAAAAATTCTCTTCAAGTCGATATATCCCTCCGAAATGAACACAAAAATGATTGTTTCTGAAACACAAGATAGATTTTATCTATAAACTTGTGTTATATGGACGACAAGCATATAGATTGGAACAATAAAGGAAACATAAATACCTTAAAATACACTTCATTAGTGCAACCATGACAAGCAAAATATGGCTAGACCAATGTTGCCATATGCAGAAATGAAAAGATGTGATTAGCTGTTGCCAAATAGAGTAATAAAAACTGTACTGCGTAAAAGCAATAAAAAGATATATTCAACAGTTAAAGCTTCAAGATAAAATGATGAAAATATAATTTCAAGAGAATGAAGAAGTACGGCTAAAATAAGATAATAAGGGGAGAATATGAGAATTTTAGGCTAATCGAAACTTATTAACTATACCATTTACTAAATATGCAGGATATTTATACATTTTACTCGTAATTTTGAGGTTATTAATGTGCAAAGCATGAAATTTTTTATCTGATAATCTATAAATTCTAAAAAGTTGATTAAGTATAATATTTCTAAACAATTGAATCGAGTTGCAGGAATTAAAAGGTAATAATTTATTAATATTAAATTAAAAAAAATCTTTTTTATCATATAAATTAGTAACTATCCCATGAGCAGGTTCTATAATTAGATTTAAATCCAAATAATAAATATTATTACTAATAGAAGTTTCATTAAGTATTAATTCCAAATTATCCGGATAGAAATCTATATCTATGACATAGTTATCAGTAAATACAAGACAAATCAGATCATCTACATATCTGTAAATTTTATAATCTGTTGAAGTAAAGAATTTTTCATATTGATATAGGTATAAATTAGCTAACATACTGCTACTACAGCCACCTTGTGGAACACCTGAGACTTGTAAGTATAATTTATTACCTTGAAAGATATAATTATTGAAAAGAACAAAATGGAGAAGCTTAGGAAAATTGGTAAATTTAGTAAGATGAGAATGATTAGTAATATAAGAATTATATAAAGCTAAAATGACATCATATAGATCTCTCTCTCTCTCTCTCTCTCTCTCTCTCTCTCTCTCTCTCAGTGATCTTAATATTATTAAATAGATCTTTAAAATCAAAAGTTTGAAATCCTATTGTTTTACCAAGAGTTTTTAATTTATTTTTTAATTCTTTACTGTTATTTAGAATAATGTAGTTATCACTAGAATCTCGTAAATTACTATTTAGTACATTTAAATAATTTAGTAATAATTTACTAGCAGTAGTAGAGTATGAATTATGACCACTAGTTACAGTTCTAAATTTAATAGGATTTTTATGAAATTTAGGTATAAGCACAATATATGGAAATGTCCAAAATTTATTATTAATATCGAAATCAATATACATATTGATAATTTTCAATTTGATACTATTAAGAGAGTGTGAATCAATTTTAAATAAACTATTGTTTTTTAAATAATCTAGCAGATATTGAATATAGAATTTTTTACAAATAATAGCATAATTATTAGAGGCTTTATCAACATAAGTAACAACAAAAGATCTATGTAAATCATTAACAGAGTGCTTTATATTATCCATATTATATATAGATCTAGATAAATTAATACTACAAATGGCATTTTTAATAGATCTTAAAATAGTAAATTTCCACATATTAAATGCCTCTAAAGGCTGAGCATATTTAGAAGCTAATCCATAAATAAATTTATCAAGGTCCAGATTGATTGACTTTAAGACTTGTTTAGAATTATTACATGAAGGTAACCTGAATTTAGTGCCAAATGACATTATAGTTCTTAAAGATTTATCTTTTACAATGGCTAGGTCTCCAGTAACTATATGACCCAAGTGTGGATTAATAAATTCAGCATAATTATCAACACTACAAATACATTCACCATCTACATTTGTTGAGGAATCTATGTCGACTGAGAGAGATTTTGAAATTGCATTGTAATTAAAAATGGTTCTTCCAATAGGCGTGTTATATTTAAAAGTTTTAGTAACATTCAAATCCTTTACAGGCAATAAATGATGAAAATGATTAAATGAATTCTTAAAGTTTATGGAATTATAAATAGGATGCTTAAATGATTTTACACAATAAGAATTAGAACAGTTATTATTATGAAATTGATTAAGTTTTATTTTTAAATATTTTGATCCAGTAATGAGCAAATCATAGAAAATATGATTAAAATGTTCATTAGTAAGATTTAACTTTAAGAAAATAGCATAAACTGTGTTTAATTGTTTTTTCTTAACTGCAAATACCCATGATTTAATAAATTTCCATTGAAATGTGTTATTGAATTGTTGATGCATACTTCTAATCTCCGCTTTAAAATCATGTTGGGAGGAGCTTCCTTTACCGCGTTTAAATCTTTTGAGTTTAGCCAATTTACTATTATGTGAAAGAGGATTAAAAAAAAGGTGATTAAAAATAGAATATTTATTATCTACAAAATTATTCTTATATATATATATATATATATAAGAATATATATATATATATATATATATATATATATATATATAAGAAATATATATATATATATATATATATATATAAGAATATATATATATATATATATATATATATATATATAAGAAATATATATATATATATATATATATATATATATATATATATATATATATATATATATTTCTTATCATTCAACATTAAGTAAATATGAATAAATTAATCACTTACAAAGTATTACGTAATTCTTATTGGTTTTTGCTTTGAAAGTATTTACAAATGAAATTTCACTTCATTCGTGGCATAAGTTTTCATTTCAATAAGAAGTCGCGAATTTAAGTACTTTTTCTTGGCTCTAACATATCTTTCGAAATTTTCCTTGATTCACTGATTTGCATATCCGAATAATAATCTAAAGTATATTTCTCGTCGGGACTGGGGAGCGGATGCAATATATCTCATCATTAGACCTATTTTGGAATATAGTCAGCAGATTTATGCTCCAGCCTCTGTATCTAAGTTGGACAAACTTGAAAATTGCAACTATGCACAGTGCATATAATTATCGGCCTACAGCATAGCTATCCAAACAATATTGTATGTCGTGAAGCTAATCTTTAGCATTTAAGTTTAAGAAGAAATATTTCTCTTTCAAAGTAGTACTATGGTAAACTCTTTAGCTACGGTGCTTGCAAAATTTTTGTCAGATTGACAACATAACCAAAGGCTAAAGAGTCTGGTTGGCCATGCACATAAATTGGGACCCCTTCATCCTGATGTTGAACCCAGTAGCTTAAGACCATGTACGGCCACTCTGGGTAGCTTATCAGATGTTTATTTTCATGATCAATTGATGATACCAACTAACAAAAGATCTGACATTCCCGAACTCCTAAAACAATTAGCTCTGGAAACCATTACTAATACACCCGACACCCGAGCATGCCATACAAGTCTACAGAGACAGCAGTAAAAATTAACAGGGTACAACTGGTAGTGGGATGCTCAATTACTCAACAGTTATGTTAAACTTAAGACCCCCTCCCCCCTCCAGACTTTGCTCTGTTTCTCACTCCAAACTGATAGCTATAATTGAAGCACTAAAGTCCCTACTTCCACTCAATTGCAATAAGAACTTTTTTTTTTCAGACAGATGTTAGTACCATCCAGCATCTTCGCAAGTGGAGGGGAATAAGTGACTGGACCATCTTTGATATTATTGACAAACTTAATTCTCCACCTCCACATGAATGGTACAATGAGGACCATCTAGGAGCAGTACTGGAGTTTAGGAGTGAGAGGGCTATACAGACTGCTCTGTTAAGACTCATCAGTGGTTATATTAAATCGCTCTCCTTCGTTTGAGGCGAAAAGATTTTTCTTTGTGCCGAAAATGCAATTTGGAACAGGCCTCACAAAGTCATATTTTCTTGTCCTGGGGCTGAATAAGCAGGATCTGTTTAGGACTCCTGTTATGGGGAATGACTTCTTGAGGGTGTACCACTTGATGGATGGTCTAGTAGTAGGCCAGGAGGAATAAGTAACAACAACAATAGCATATCCGAATGCAAAAAATAAATATTAGCTTTGTGTATAAAGCATGACCCGTTTTTCCTTTTTTACTTTCCCTGCAATACATGGTAATGTATAGGGAAAGTATTGGAATCATGCCGAAAATCACAACTCGAGTTTTCGACGGATCTACACGTTTCGAGACCTGTAGAATACGAAAAAACCATTTTTAGCGTGACATCTGTCTGTGTGTCTGTCTGTGCAGATTTTGTATCCACTCTAACTAAAAAAGTAATCGACCGAATTCATAAAATTTGGTAGGTAAGTCACTTGTGGGCGACTCTGGTGCTGATTAGTTTTGGGTACGATTCGGGATAAAAGAACCCGCCTTTTTTTACGAAATGGCCCGCAAAATCTTGTATCCACTGTAACTGAAAAACTAATGAACCGAATTTCACAAAATTCGGTAGATGAGTCACTTGTGGGTTACCCTGGTGCTGATTAGATTTTGGTACGATTCGAAAAAAAATAACCTGCCTTTTTTTTGCAAAATGGCCCGCAAAAATCGTCAAAATCTAAACTAATGAACTAGATATACTCAAATATATCCATTAAATGCTCGTTTAATACGTAATTTTTAACGACGAAAAGAAAAAGATCAACCCCATTACACTAGGACTAGCCGTTCTCGAGATATTTTAGTTTTTCGTATTTTCTCTACGCCACCTTTAATAATAAGTCCGGTTACCGAATGAGAACGAAAATTGAATTAAAGGTGAAATAAATTTAAAAATAAATAAAGAGAACGTGAATATAAACGTTTGCAGGGAAAGTCATGTGCTGCCCACATCAGATTTTTTGTTTTATAGGGCAAAACTCATTGATTTTATTAGGGTGGATATGACCCCCCCCCCCCCTCAATTTTCTTTTCAGAAAAATATGATTATCCCAATATGCTAAGAACAAATAAATTGGTAAACATAGTATTCATTCATTGTCTATTTACATGTTCAATGGGTGCTTAAATGTTTTGACACTTTTCAATTTCAAATTTTAAACAGTTACCTGCTCGCCATCTAAACTTCCAGTATATACACTCGTTCATGCTCATTTAGTTCTACATCTGTTTAAACAGTATTCTTACTTTGCCTGCAATACATGCTAATGTATAGGGAAAGTATTGGAATCATGTCGAAAATCGCAACTCGAGTTTTCGACGGATCTACACGTTTCGAGACCTCTAGAATACGAAAAAACTATTTTTAGCGTGACGTCTGTGTGTCTGTCTGTCTGTGTGTCTGTCTGTGTGTCCGTGTGTCTGTGCAATGTATGTATCCACTCTAACTCAAAAATTTATGGACCGAAATTTATAAAATTTGGTAGGTAAGTCACTTGGATATGACCCTGGTGTTGATTAGTTTTTGGTACGATTCGTGAAAACAGAACCCGCCTTTTTTTGCGAAATGGCAAGTAAAAATTCCATGCATCCACTCTAGCTAAAATACTAATTGACCAAATTTCACAAAATCTGGTAGATCAGTTACTTGCATAATACTCTGGTACTAATTAGATTTTGGTATTAATCGGAAAAGAACAGCCTGCCTTTTTTTACGAAATGCCCGGCAAAAAGTCATGTGTCCACTCTAGCTAAAATACTAATTGACCAAATTTTACAAAATTTGGTAGATAAGTTACTTGTAGGATACTCTGGTGCTGATTAGATTTTGGTATTATTCGGAAATGAACAACCTGCCTTTTCTTACGAAATGGCCCTCAAAAATCGCCAAAATCTTAAAAAAAAGCTACGTATGTTCAAATATATCTATTAAATGCTTGTTTTATACGTAATTTTTGATGAGGAAAAGAATAAGAAAAACTCTATGAATTATCGCTCGAGATATTTGAGATTTTTCGCATTTAGTTATGCCACTTATGGAAAAATGTCCAATTACCAAATAAAAACAAAAATTAAACTCTAACTCAAAAACTTATGGACCGAATTTAATAAAATTTGGTAGGTAAGTCATTTGGGTATGACTCTGGTGCTAATTAGTTTTTGGTACGATTCGTAAGGACAGAATCCGCCTTTTTTTTGCGAAATGACCCATAAAAATTTAATATATCAACTCTAGCTAAAATACTAATTGACCAAATTTCACAAAATTTGGTAAATAAGTTACTTGTACGATACTCTAGTGCTGATTAGATTTTGGTATTAATCGGAAAAGAAAAACCTGCCTTTTTTTAGAAATGGCCCGCAAAAATGTCATATATCCACTCTAACTAAAATACTAATTGACCAAATTTCACGAAATTTGATAGATAAGTTACTTGGGTACTTTGGTGCTGATTAGATTTTGGTATTATTCGGAAAATAATAACCTGCCTTTTTTTACGAAATGGCCCTCAAAAATCGCAAAATCTAAAAAAAAGCTACGTATGTTCAAATATATCAATTAAATGCTTGTTTTATACGTAATTTTTGAAGAGGAAAAGAATAAGAATAACTCTATTACTCTAGGGCTAACCAATCTCGAGATATTTGAGATTTTTCGCATTTAGTTATGCCACTTTTAGAAAAATGTCTAATTACCAAATAAAAACAAAAATTGAATTAAAAATGCAAATTTAGTGTTTGGGTGCAATTAAACTCAATCTAATGAATTACTAAATAAATAAATAAAATGTGAATTTCAGTCTGCAGGGAAAGTCATGTGCTGCCCACATCAGATTTTTTTACACATATAGTTTCCTATAAAAAGGGAATTGTTAAACATTTATGCTGGATTTAAGTAAAATTTAAACCGCTGGCATAACCAAGAAGTGTGTTTGTATACACATGACATTTCCTTTGAAGGTGTAAACATATTTTTCATCTTGATCTACAAATAGAGATGCTTTTCCTGTTATAGACCATTTTATCAAAATACAAAAACTGTTCTGATATAATGAATAAAATCTTACTTAAAGTATTTTTGTCTTTTATCTCTTCTGCATTTTCATTACAAATTTTAAATCATGTTATGAATTCATTAGGAAATTTTATTCGCTAATGCAATGTAAAATGTTCTTTTGCAAATAATTTTATAAAATAGTTTTTCTGGGTAATTTTAACATCATTATAAAGGTTTTCGGTTATGACCCTTTTCAGGGGTGAGGAAGATCCTAGGCGAATGAGTTAGTGATAATTCAATTTAACTGTTTTTATTCTGATTCCACCCATGAACTTATCAACAATTGCATAGTGGTTATTTAAATGCTTATAATAAAATAAGCATTTTTAAATTTAAAACTGCATAAAATATTAAGTTGCTGTTGTTGTTGAAACCCAGACCATCCGACCTACCAGAAAAGGTGTAAGGTAACCGTTTGGACGGCTGGGAAGTGCCACCCAATTTAGACCGGAACCCAGTGGGGGAGGCATCCACAGGGACCGTACCCTCCTTTCCCCACCACCAACCTCTCGGAAGGACTTACGGACCCACATGTTTAACGTGATCGTACTCCGCATGAACACGGCGGCAGTTGTGGCAGCGTGCAAATCCAGCGCGCAAACCACCGGGCTACCGCGTCCGAAATCTGCCAACAGCACGCGGTGGCTATAAAATATGAAGTTGTTGTTGTTGTTGAGACCCAGACCGTCCGACCTACCAGAACGCATAAAATATTAAGTTGAAAACCCAGGCCGTTCGACTCATCCAAAGGACTTGAGCAACTATTTGAACGGCCTTGTGGAAACCCCAGATCGTCCGACTCATCCAGAGGACTTGAGTAACCATGAACGGCCTTGTTGTTGTTGTTGAAACCCAGACCGTCCGACCTACCAGAAAGGTGTAAGGTAACTGTTTAGACGGTCGGGAAGTGCCACCCAATTTAGACCGGAACCCAGTGGGGGAGGCATTCACAGGGACCGTACCCTCCTTCCTCTACCACCAACCTCTCGGAAGGACTTTCGGACCCACATGTTTAACGTGATCGTACTCCGCATGAACACGGCGGCAGTTTTGGCAGTGGATGGAATCGAACCCGGGCCTACCGAGTGCAACTCCAGCGCGCTAACCAATGGGCTACCGAGCCCATGAACGGCCTTGTGTAAAAGTTTGAGATATGCTTAATATTTTAGTATATGTAGGGAGGAAGATGCTTACTCAGAGTTTTCATCTAAAACAAAGTCTATAATAATCTATATAAATAAAATTGAAAATCTGTCTGTCTGTCTATCTGTCTGTTTGTTTGTTTGTCCCATCATCACGGGAGAACTGCTGAGCCGAATTTGATGAAATTTTGTAAGTAGCCTTGAAATAGCCCCACTTAAAATTTAGTTCATGTTTCAACTTTCTAAGACCAGGGGTTATCGAGATATTAGCGAAAAACAAAGTTTTGGTTGTATCATCATCACGAAAGAACGGCTGAACCGAATTTAATGAAATTTTGTGGGTAGCCTTAAAATAACCCCCCTTAAATTTAGTCCAAGTTTCGAATTCCTAAGACCAGGGGTTATCGAGATATTAGTAAAAACGAACCTTTTTCCTAGGAGTTCTACTCTCTAACTCCCTGGTTCCTCCAAACGAAAAGGTTGGAAATCGTTTGTTTGAAACGTGAAAGTGAATTAAAATTTTATCTTTGAAATTAGTGGCAAATGTTTGCGCTAAATAGTCGTTTTCTGAAATTATGAATTGTTTAAAAACATGAAATTAATTGGAAAATCTATCACCATGGTTTATTTCTCACAAGCTTTTACTCAACGATGAAAAGTATTAAGAAATCAAAATGGTTAATTAATTTCAACATTTTATGAGGATATATCATGTTTCATGGCAACGCAATTAAATTAAAAGTGTTTGTTAATTATTATTTTTTCGATTTGAATAATATTTTCCCCCCCTTAATGGCCAGGCACTTGCGTCATTCTCCTTTCATCAGTGGCCAGACCGTGAACCATTTAGCCGTCCTAAGACGTTTCCCCAGGCGCACCAGGGGGAGGCGGAACACACTACGCCCACAACACAAACATCCATGCCTTACGTGGGATTCGAACCCACAACGCGGCGGTCGAGCGATTGCTGTGCAAACGCTCGCCTTGACCACTCGGCCATTGCGTCGGCTGAATAATAAATTAATAGATATAAAAATATACTATCTAATAAATGAATGGTTTGATTTTTCTTCTAATTATATTAATTGCGGACTCCGTACATCACTTTCATTTATTTTGATTAGATTATGAATGTTTTAGATTATGAATGTTTTTTGCTGAATTGAATGCCAGGAAAATTAATTTTATTCTTATATAAAATCCCATCGTCAGTTAGAAACTTGATATTTTGTGCAAAGTCGATAGTTCAATAAAACTAACGAGCTATATTTTATATCTCTATTGATGATGTAACAATAAAATATGAAACATTTTAAAACTCTCAATGAAATAAACATGCCGAGAATATTTATCTTCAGGGATTTCTAATTGGGAAACAGTTGATTTTCAATAACAATACTTTTAATAGCTTCAAAGCCGCTGTTTTTAGCATATTGGAAGTGTGTTTACTCGATTTCTCATATAATATTGTAATAAAATGTTTGATATTATTTGTGTTGTTTTAGACAATGCCATTCCTAATATTTATTAAAATCTATAATTTAAAAAAAAATCGGTTGATTTTAGAAGTTTAAAAAGGGTTTAATTCGCTTTCTTCTCCAAAAATGCTTATAAAATAACTTCTCGCTTTTAAAAATAAATATTTTCAAATTTTTAAAAATTTTGAAAAGGCCTCCATTTTGGAAACATAGCCAGTTTTATTCCCTAGGAACATCCTTCAAAATTGATGCATGCATTAAAAACAATGGGCTCGAAGGATCGGAGGGGGCGGGCATTGAAAGTGGAGTACAAGATTTTTTTCTTCTGTTTTTAATTCGCCACTTCCTAATTTATTCTTTTCTCTAATAGTTGATTCAAGATAATATAGATGGCAGCACCATAACAAGATTAAAGTGTCAATCTGTAAAAAATGCAGTGGAGCGAGTTCAAATGTGGGTAACTTGTCGGCTACCTTGGATCGGCAATAATTTTATAATATTAAACTTATCGCTTACCGTGAACAATTATAGCGAACCTGCACATCGATTATTGTGAAACTTTTAGTGTAGAAGAGATAAAGTAAAAACAATTTTTCATGGAAATTATTGCATTAAAAACAAAATTCCAGGAACAACAATTAGTTTGGTAACAAAAATTCATCCCCAGATAAGATGAGCCGAAACACTTTCCCAGATATGTTGAGATGATAGCCTCTAAACACATGATGATTGCCTGAAAATTTTTAAACGATGACTGATGCCTCAAGTTCATCCGCAAACAGAGAAAAACTGCTGGAAACTTGCTGATATTTTAAGGAAAATCAACAATCCAGTGTATGAGGATAGTAGTTTATTGTGGAATAATAGGTTACGAGAAAAGGAATTTTTCTGGGTTATCTTGCTAGAATGCGAAGATAGACGCACAACTATTTCTTCAAACTATAGAATTGTGCAATTTTTCCTGTTTGAGACGCGGCGAAATAAGTATCAGATAAGCTAAAAAATTCAAATTTCGATATGTTTAAAGATAAATAAATAAACATAAAGGAATTGCCCTACGGATTAAGTTTAAATATTGTTGATAGGCTATTGTTGATAGGCGTTCTTCAGTCTGTTCGATGGTGTTAAGATGGAAACTCTGTGATAATATTTTTGGTTGCTAAGGAATGAACTAATTTGTGTGAAATTCGTTCAAAATCGTGCTAAAACACCAAATAACGAAGTATCTCTGTACCAAATTTCGTCGATGGCTAACGCTTAGATTTCTCACGGCAGATAAATCTCTCTCTCTCTCACACACAAGAGTATTTCTAACTTGAAAAAATATTTTTTTTTTGAAGAATTTGTTACGAAATATTTTAAATGAATGACTTGAATCGCATCTTTTCGTATTCTAATCTTGAGCCCGGAAGTCGAGGCAAACTATCTTAAAAGTTGCTTTTACCCTTTTAGTGTTTCATATTTAACGAAACACTAAATATGTTTCATATTTAAAGAAAATGCCTTTTTATGCTTTAATACCTTTTTATGCTTTAATGCCTTTTTACTTTCCTTATATACATAGCGTAATGTATAAGGAAAGTATTGTGACGGGGTCGAAAATTTGAATTCGAGTTTTCGACGGGAGAGCACGTTTCAAGCATCCCTGATCACGAATCAAACATTTTTGAGGTAATGTCTGTGTGTGTGTGAGTCTTTGGAGACGATATCTCACGAACGAATGGAGCGACTAATAGATGAAAATTCAATATCTTGGAAAGAATATAAGAATATACTATTAGAACAACCTATTTTTCGATCCGTAACATTTAGCAAAATTTTGGTGACGAAGTTGTCGGAATATTTCCCACTTGCCGACTTTTTTAAATGTTTCCAAATTGACGAAAATGTCACCCAATTGACAGAAATTCGACAAATTGGTGAAACCGACGCTACATCAATGAAGTGACGCCTAGTTGATGAAAGTTCAATATCTTGGAACCTGTTCAATACATTTATAATTATTATTATTTCCTTTACGTCCATAGCACAGGTTCTGTGACATGAAAAGAATTTCACTTCGGCAGAATTTGGCGCTCTCCCCTCCCTTGTCCAACGAAAAGATTGCTAAGGAATTAAATAATAAAAAAATGGAAGTCAGCTTGATCAATGATATCATTGGCGAAAAGAGGTTCCGCTAGGGAAGATGCCGAACAAAAGATGAGCAAGACGTGTTTTGTTGGGAAGGGTGGTCTGATCTACTCAATGAGAATATAATAGGCAGACGTCGATTGAATAATTCGTATCCGCGGAGACCTTGATGCTCTATCCTCCTTGGGAGAGGGAATAAAGGGAATTTCTCATTTTTTTTTATCCCTGTTCTGTAGATCAGTTACTTCAAGAGATGTGCACGAGCTTTTCGGCGGGTGCTAAATTGGGTCATTAAATGTCAAAAATCTGTATCTCGCGCATGACGTTGCGTACAACCCCTGCAATCTCTATTTTGCTATTGACATTCTTTTAGATGAACTTCATTCATTTGATCCGTTACACTATAGGACGGAATCTATTGCAAATCTCGTATAATAACTTGTGTCGGTCTTTGAACTCCAGGGATTTGAGAAATTAACCCTGCCGCTAAACTAGACAATTCCATTTTCTAAAGAGGAGAGAGGCTGCTCTTAAGATTAAATTCTCAACGGTTTCGTTTCCTGACGGTAATCTAATTATCATACTGCATTGATATATACTGTTATGACGTATTCTTTGGTGTGTTTTCAGGATACAGAAATGAGTCCGAATATCTGAATAACTTAAGCTTTATTGAAAAATAGCAATAAGAGTAAACAGGAGCAATATGCAGTAAATAAATCTTTAGCTATCTAGCAAAATTACAAGAGAACGGCCAGATTAATTAAACAGCCAATAAATACTTCCCTTATTCATGAACATGAAGATAGTGTTCTTAAATCACTGAAAAAGTCTCAATTCACTGTCATTCATATCACTTTAACTTCGCTCTCTGTACAAAGAGCATTCTTCTTTCTTTCTTTCCATCCAGGCCGTCCGACCTACCTGAATGTGTAAGGTAGCTGTTTTGACAGCCGGGGCAGTGCCACTTAATTTAGACCGGAACCCAGTGAGGGCGACATTCACCGGGATCATACTCTCCTCCCCCTTCAACCAACCTCTCGGAAGGACTCGCGGACCCACAGATTTAACGTACTCGTACTCCAAATAAACATAGGAATAGTTTGGACAGAGCCGGGAATTGAACTCAGGCCCTCCGAGTGCAATCCCCAAGCCTTAATCACTGGATTATCCCACCCAAAGAGCATCTTTCTATAGACTTTGTGGAAAAACCTCAAAAACGTATAGGTAACATGAAATTCTTGATCCATCACTCCAATTCTCCAATTTTTCTAAAATCGGCAAGTGGGTGACATGTCACCAAATGTGTCATCAAGGTCAAGTCACGTGGATGTTCTCGTAATAACAATTGACAAATGTGAAAGATGTTTTCCAGCATGAAGCTATTTTAGATAGAGGAAGGGATATCAAGTATTTTAACAGTACGTTTAAGGGAGTGGCAGATACTGGGTGACCACGGAAAGGCTGAATGATATAAAACAAAAATAACTTTTACAAACAAATGTTTTTTTAATTTTTTATTATTTTATTTGGAATAATAATTAATGGACTTTTTTTTTTTTTGGTATTATGTGTGAAAAACAACGCTATTAGATACTCTGACATTAAAATGTTGCCGGTATTTTCACTGAGTTTCAATAATTGATCTTTCACTGGAACAGAAAAACCCAATGAGTTTTACTCGTTGTTGATCATCACACGTAGCCATTTCAATTTCCAAAGGATGCTGTAAAACCTGTATAAAGAGAAGATGAAAAAATATTGATAATGAACATGTTATGACTTTTTCAAACCCTTCTGTCTTTCAGTGGCCACCCTGTATATATGATAGATCGGTGCTATTCTATGAGAGCCCCTATGATGTCATTCTATTTTGTGATTTCATTATGCATATTTTTTGAGTAATGTGATATCGCATAATTTTACGCAAATTTCTTTCAGCTTTAATTTATTAATTTAATTTACATAAAGCTAATATAAAAACTAGAGGTTCAAGACAATAACGAGAATTTTCTATGCGGACTTTCAAGCCAAAATTATATACATTTTTACTTTTCCTGCAATACATGGTAATATATATGGAAAGTATTGGAATCATGCCGAAAATCGCAACTCCAGTTTTCGACGATTCTACACGTTTCGAGAGCTCTAGATTACTATAAAAATATTATAAAAATCTAATCGACCGAATTTCATAAAATTCAGTAGGAACGTCCCTTGTGGGTGACCCTGGTGCTGATTAGATTTTGATACGATTCGAGATAAAAGAACCCGCCTTTTTTTTTTTTTTGCAAAATGTCCAGCAAAAATATCATGTATCCACTCTAGTTAAAAAACTAATTCACCAAATTTCACAAAATTTGGTAGGTAACTTATTTGTGAAATACCCTGATGCTGATTATATTTTGGTTCGATTAAATTTCGGAAAAGAAGAACCTGCCTTTTTTTACGACATGACCCGCAAAAATCGCCAAAGTCTAAAATAAAAGACCATGTATGCTCAAATGTATCAATTAAATGCTTGTTTTATACGTAAGTTTTGACGAGAAAAAGAATAACACCAACCCCATTAGTCTAGAATTAATCGTTCTCGAGGAATTTTAGTTTTTCCGTTTATTTGCACTTGAAAAAATGTCCAGTTACCAAATAAAAACAAAAATTGATAAAAGTGCAAATTCATTATTTTGTGCAATTAAAGATCATTTAATAAATGATTATTGAAATAAAGAAAAAATAAATTTGAGTCTGCAGAGAAAGTCATGTGTTGCTGCTCACATCAGATTTATAAACATTTCTTTTCTACATCCGCATCTACACATTATACGTAGCATTAAGGGTATATCATTTCAGCAGTTTCTGAGACGAAGAATTAACAATTTTGACAAATTCTGGCTTTATAGCTGAACAAAATGCACTTTACTTTCCCTGCAATACATGGTAATGTATAGGGAATGTATTGGAATCATGCCGAAAATCGCCACTCGAGTTTTCGACGGATCTACACGTTTTGAGACCTCTAGAACACAAAAAACTATTTTTAGCGTGACGTCTGTGCGTGTGTCTGTGTGTGTGTCTGTGTGTGTGTGTCTGTCTGTGTGTCTGTTTGTCTGTGCAATGCATGTATCCACTCTAACTCAAAAACTAATGGACCGAATTTCATAAACTTTGGTAGGTAAGTCACTTGGGTGTGACCCTGGTGTTGATTAGTTTTTAGTACTATTCGGGATAAAAGAATCCGCCTTCTTTTACGAAATGGCCCTCAAAAATAGCCTCTATCCACTCTAGATGAAAAACTAATGGACCGAATTTCACAAACTTCAGTAGATAAGTCGCTTGTAGATTACCCTGTTGCTGATTAGATTTTGGTACCATTTGGAAAAAAATAACCTGTCTTTTTTTGCAAAATGGTCGACAAAAATCATCAAAATCTAAAATAAAAACTACGTATGCTTAAATATATCCATTAAATGCTTGTTTCATACGTAATTTTTAACGAAAAAAAAAATAAGACCAACCCCACTACACTAGGACTAGCCGCTATCGTGATATTTTAGTTTTTCGTATTTGCTCTACGCTACCTTTGAAAATAAGTTCGGTTACCAAATGGGAACGAAAATTGAATTAAAAATGTATTAAATGTAATTAAAATAAAGAGAACGTGGATTCTAAAGAGAACGTGGATAAGTCTGCAGGGAAAGTCATGTGCTGCCCACATCAGATGTTTCAGATTATTTTTCTACGTTTACATATAGACAATACATGAAGCTTGCCCCTCAAATGGGTCCAAGTCGCTTCGATGGTTTTCGAAATTACAAAGGGCTTGCGATTTGACACCCACGGACCGACAAAAGTCATTTCTGGTATCTAGAGACCTCACTGATGCATTTACGAGAAACGAGAGAGAGTGAGATTATATCTGTTTTTCTGAGATTATATCTGTTTAAATAAATGTATCACTTAATATACTGCTAAAAACCTATCTATGAAGATAAGTGGTTTAAGCCACAGTTACTATTGCCATATTTTCTTCTAGTTCAGCGCGAGGAAAGAAAAAATTCAATATTTTTAAAAATTAAATATAAAGTTATAGAAAAGAAGCCCAGGACCGACGAAGGAAAAACACCGGGTTGTTATTTAATTATTTCTATTCTATAGTCCTCATATGGGATTCCAATTCTAAAGTCCAAGGCCCCAGATGGGTATTGAGCAAACTTTTATTGGATAGTCCCCTATATGGGACCCCAATACTTCATTGTACAGGGTCCCCAGAAATTTTTGTTCCAATACTGCTTCTGACAACTCAGGTAACTTTACGACTTTTAGCCACAGATTCTTTCAAAATCAATTTTTGGTATCTTCCTTTAAAATTTTAGGGAACGGATCGATAACACTCTCTGAAAGACCAGTAAACTGTAGATGCTTTTAAACTGTTTCAGTATTTTTTAAAATTTTATTATTTCTAAAAACTAATTTTTTTGCATAATTGAGTAAAATGTTGTAATAATTTCAAATTGAATAGGAATATTAAATAATTTGGGAGCCTCTCTTTAATGTGAGGCCTCTGAACTGCCGATTAGTTTGCTTATCTGTAGATCCGAGGCTGTTCTTTTGATGTAAAGCTGTATTTTTATATGTTCTTTTATGAGGCTGTTCTTTTGATGTGAATAACATCTATGGTTGAAGTATCTGATTGAAATTCGAAACATTACAAAAAGTGCTTTTGACGCTCATATCTCCAAAACTTAATAGATGATAATGTAAGCAATTATTTCTTGTTATGTCGGAAATAGGGTCTCATTTATGAATATATAAAAATAACTTCAATTTCTATCGAGGGGGGGGGGGAGCTAAATTTTGCCTCACTTCGCTTTCTTTCACTGGGAATGCCTTTCAAAGAATAATATATACATATAAATAGTAAGCGACAAAAACGTTCCAAAGGTTTATATATATATATATATATATATATATATATATATATTAGAAATATGTCATAATAAAAAATTCAAGTAATATTAACATCACCATAGAAGCAAAATCACAGACATACTGTCGATAAGAGAAGAAAACAGCACCAGCCCAAATTCGATGATTAGTCAGAATCAAGTTCCTCTTCAGGTCTGAGTATTTAACTCTAACTAACCCAAACAAATGCCTGTTTCAGATTGAGCAATAGTACATTACTATAAATACTCAAACTTAGATTACAGGCATCAAGAAATGAAAAAATGAAGATTGGAAACATTAAGAAATTAATATATATATAAATTTTATATATATATATATATATATATATACCCGTCTAACCTATTTATCCATCTAACCTAGAATTAAATCCCTAATGAGCCTAGTGTTAGTCAAACTGTAAATTATTTAGACCTAAATTTAGATACCCTCAATAATCATGTTATCACCAATCTATATAATAAAAAAATTTATTACAACTTCACTATCATAAAGCTGCTATCATATCAATCTTGTAATTCTATTCATGTATTTAGAAACATGATTTTAAACCAGCTATTTCGAATACATCGACTTTCTGATCTTCGGTTTCACTTTCTCCACATCAATAATCTTAAAAGCATTTGTCAAAATTACCAATATCCGGAAGTAGTTGTAAATAATATTATTAATAATTTCAAATATACCACGTAATAATTTTCCAAATGCATTATTTATCCTTGATTGGATAACTCATTTTTGTGAATTTCACCCACACTTATCACCTAACTTACCACTTGGCCGGACTCTAATACTGTTTACTATTTTCGAAAGACTAATTTCCACTTGTCCTGAGTCCTATGCTGTTTACTATTTTTGAAAGTCTCCATACAAACTATGTTTCGTTCAAATGTATTCATTCCGGTGCCCACTCCCATTGACGAAGTGAGGTGGAATGCTCAGTCGCATGTTCCCCAGCTAGCATGTTCGACCCACACGTGGTAGCAGTGCCTGTGAATTAATATTCTCTTTTTATATTTCTGATTTATAATTCATTTGGTTTATATTTTTTCTCCTTCCACTACCCAGTAGACAGTTCCAATGGTGTCTATAGTTAAATATTATCGTCATTGTCAAAACTGGCTATTTCCGGTTTTAATTCGAATTGTATGGCTGTCCTGACGAGAATGAAATTTTGAACTAACCGCCGTTTTTTGTGTAGTTTCAATTGATTGTTCTCAATGTCGTAATCTTTTATCTTGAGCTAATTATTATTGCCTTTTCTCATTTTTGCCGTGCTTTCTTTTTCATTTTTTTAATATATATATTTATATAATTTTATATACCTTTTTAATTGTGATATTTTTCTACTAATATTCTTCTCATCCTCCTTTCTATTGTAGTGATAAGTTACCTTCTATTTTTATCCTTAGTCTTGGTCTATAGTTACTTATTTGTTACAGATATGTTAGAGATGGGTTTTTGTACATACAATAGTTTATGCGTAGTTTTCGATTAAAATCTTTCAATTTATATATGTATATATATGTATATATATATATATATATATATATATATATATATATATATATATATATATATATATATATATATATATATATATATATATATATATATATATATATATATATAGTTTTATAGTTTTTTTTCTTCATCTTGTCAAGTTAAAGAAGATTGATATTTCTTTAAAAGTTTGTACTGTTTATAGCTCAAAAGCTAATAATATTATCTATGAACGGTAAATATTTACTTATAGCCTTTTAAACTACAAGGATACATAATTGGATTTCGGATTGGGTTGATAGTTTCAGAACTATAGTGGTTATTATTTAGATATTTTAATATTTGAAACTATTTTGAAAATATATTACTTAGTAATATTACTTAGACATACCACACACAAAGGAAGATGTCGATCATGCAAAATAATTTCGGCTCCATCGAACTAGAGCCACAGCAGATGTTTTATTTTCTATGAACCAATATATAACTTTTTTGCATCATGTCAAAGGATATAACTATAAATACAATTTGAATAGAAATATTATTTTCAAATTTAATACGTTATTTTGAATATTTTTTTTCGACGTCTATTGTGCTATTTTTTTTATTTCTATATCACTTTAAAAACAGTAACGGCTGTGTTAAAAGTCAAGTTTAAATTGTTTTTCATTTGCTATTTAACAGGAAATTTGTATAGGACATTGATTTTTTCATATTTATATATTAAAACAGAATGTAGCAATTTTTGAAAAATCAAATTATTATTTAAATAATTATTTAAATAATAATTATTTAAAAGAACAAATTATTAGCGTAATAAATATTTAAAAGTTTCACTTTTCTTGTTGACCACAGCTTGTATACTCATAGACGCATTCGGCATATCCGGACTAATATTAACTATTTCACCTCCATTCCTATATACTATGCACTGTCATCATTGTTCTTAGAGTTATTATCGTTTTCCATAGCAAAGAATGCTATGAAACGCTTTTAATTTGAAACATAATCATGAGACATAATCATGAGAATGACTAAAAATTCCATCTAGTTCTAGTTTTCCACATAATGCATCTACACGTAAAACGTAATAGCGATTTATATATTCCGTCTTGAGTTATCGTGTTCGTGTACACACGCAAACACACATACATGCACACATACACACACACACAGACACGCACACACACATACACATACACACACAGATACGCACACACACACACACGTACACACACATACACGCACATACACACACACACACACACACACACACAGAGATACACACACACGGGCATCTTTCATTTTCGAAATTTTTCAGATAAACAAAACTTTCTCTACATTTTAAAACGTTCTTCAACCTTTGCTCATTTTTTTCAGCTACGCTGTTGATAATTTCGACAAACTATCAGAAAGGCGGCAATTATACTGGCACTTATGAAAATTCCAGCTTCATTTCCGAAATACTCAACTAATTATCGTCTGTCGAAGAGTTATTTTTGTACATATATATATATATATATATATATATATATATATATATTACCATAACTATCAGAAACCTTACTCCTCATTACGGATAGCTGTTTCCCTTGAGGCTTTAAGTAACATGGTTGGCAATATTTTACAGTGTATATAATATGTAGCACTCGAAAGTAAAAATTCATGCATATTTTTCACATAGTTTGAGTTGCGTTGCGTTAACGCGTATTTTGTTTCATAGTGAAAACATTGCGCATTTAAGCGACCAGAGCTTATTTTATATTCATTCTTTAATAGTTCTCTGCTTTTGTTCCTTCAGCACTTGTCACAATTAATCGTACCCGTCCGGTGTTGTCACTGTTGCCACCGATCATCCATTCACGAAAACTCTTACAATTCCTTAACTCGGGCAACAAGAGTATATCGTCTGCTTCCGCGTTCCGACTTTCCCTGCGTTTCAGAAGAAGACGAGCGAGAGGAGGCTGAAAAATCCCTCCTGAGATCCCGAGAGGGATCATCAAACGTCTTCCGACTCGTCTACACTTCGCATCCTCACCCCCCCTCTCACTCCAGAGCCTCACTGAGTTTAGTTTGTGTTCTCTGACAGATCGCGGGCAGTTTTGGGATAACAGCCAAGTCATGGTGAAGAAGGGGTAAGATGTCTTGCATACAGTTTTACATGAATTTATAAATTAGAAAATATTCAGCTGACAGTTAGCTGACTTTTGCTTGGAGAAACTGACACTTCTTGTTTTCAAATAAAATATTAAGTACTACCCTGCCCTATCTTCTAGTAAAATAGTGTCAAATCAACAGAATTGATGACGTACTATTTGAATTTGACTTATTACTTCAGAGATTAGTTGAAATAATTTCAGGTTGCTATTAACGACACTTAAACTACTTTATATTTGAAAATTTTAAACTTTGATTCCTGATTATGATTCAGGATTTTCACAATGAATAATTATTTACCCTTAGCTATGTGAGGTTATATTACAAGACATTTATTGCAGATTAAGTGCAAGAAACTTCGTGGGGTCACATTCTTTTGGTTTATTTTTTCTGCTTTTTTCCAGTCGTATTTTTAATTCTCAGATTTATGATTGTTAAATTTTTAGAGTAAATGTCGTATATTTTGATTTTGCGTCTTTTCCTTGTATATTTTTATACTTTTTCCAAAGAATTTACTTATTTGACTATAGTGAATATATATATTTTTTTATTTTAGATTAAATGCAGACAATATATCGAGTATGGCAACGGTGAATATTTCTGTAAATGATCATTTTTCGTAAATGATACGAAGATCTGTCGTCTGTTGCTAAATAAAATATTACATGCAAAATGGATAATTTTTCAAAAAGCCTTAATAGAAATTGCTGTTTTTAATATTTTTGCATTCTTCATCTGATATCTTTGAAAATCACCAGGCCTGTAAAATCTATCCATTAGGATATTAGTATCAAATTGCATTGAATTTGCTCAATTTGTTCGAAATACCTAAAAGTAAAGTTTCCAATATCTCAAGAATGACACGTGATAAGTCTAAAGCACGATGTCCATCTATTTCTAGTAGCAAGTACTTACAAATATCTTACACATTTGATAATGGTGAATATATTTATTTTTATGATTTTTCCATTTTAGATCGAAAATTTGCAATATCTCGAGGGCGGTGTTTGTTAATATTCCGTATATAATGTCACGCGCTTTTAAATAAAAAATGCACATAAAATGACTATTTTTGTAAAAAAAAAAAAAAGCATATTTTTTGCATAATTTATTTTCGATATTTGAAAATAATGTTCGAAAATTTGAGAGCCTTCCCCTAACCAGGCTTTTGAAAATTAAAAGGGCCTCTGATGGCTACGAATTGAAATAATCATACCAACTTGTGAGTAATTCGTCTTTACAGACTCGGAGATAGACACCATTGGAAAAAAAGGTTCATTCGTATTATAAAAGGACCAAAATTCAAAAGAATAAAATTGTCAAAATGCTAGGGTTGGATCTTTCACCCCATCACAATCCCTTTACATTACTATATGTGGTAGGGAAAGTAACAAGTGACTCACTAAACAAAATTATCTGCATTTTATGTTCTTATTTATTTAGATCTCTATTTACGATTGGTTGTTAGAAATGATGACGTCAATATATGTCTAAATTTTCAAAAGTGTTTGTTTATTTTTCAATTTTCAAATACGTTTGTTTACTTAAAAAATTCAAATATATTTATTTATCATAAAATTTTCAAATACCTTTATTCATTTTTAAATGTTTATTTTCAAATGTTTGCATGTTTTTACTTTCCTTATATACATAATGTATAAGGAAAGTATTGTGACGGGGTCGAAAATTCGAAATCGAGTTTTCGACGGGAGAGCCCGTTTCAAGCATCCCTGATCACGAATCCAACATTTTTGAAGTGATGTCTGTGTGTGTGTGTGTGTGTGTGTGTGTGTGTGTGTGTGTGTGTGTGTGTGTCAGTGAGTCTGTGGAGACGATAACTGACGAACGAATGGACCGATTCGAACCAAATTTGGTACAAAAATCACAATCCGTAAACAGTGGAAGCCTATTGTTTTTATATGTAATCGAATGTACAGAACCTCCCTAAATTTTCGAATAAAATTTTGAAAAAATCGTCAAAAAATCAAAACCACTAATAAAGTTACGCAAATAGACATTTCTTATGTAATTTTTCATTCGAAAACGATTGACATAAATTTTAGAACGCTAACATGAACCGTTCTCGAGATATTGCACATTTTTCAAAAAAATTATTAAAAAGTCATATAAAATGGAAAAAAAATATTTCCTATTGAGAAACATGTTCACTTTTCATATGTAATACCATGCGATAAATTGGGTGACATCATTCTCGTGGATCTAGCTCGTTCCATTCATGAGAAAAGATACTTTGAGTAATACTTTTGTATTTGAGCGCCAATAGTCATTTATCTGCTGTAAGAGCAACTTATTTCTTCGTCCATAACGCTTGGCGAGATTTTGGCGACGTATTTGGCGGAATGTCGCCAACTTGGCGACTTTTTGAAATGTTGCCAAATTAACGAAAATCTCGCCAAATGGATAAAAATGACTCCAAATCAATGAAAATCACGACTAATTGTTGAAAATTTAATATTTTGGAAAGAATATTAGTATCTACTATAAGAAAAACCTATTTTTTTACTGCAAAAGTAGTAAATTCATTACATTATATAAGGAAAGTCATGTGTTGCCCACATCAGATTTTTTTTTAATTTGAAATATGTCTGCTTTTAAATATTTAATTTTTTAAACATATTTTTAAATATGTAATTTTTTTATTTGAAGAATTTGTATATTTTTAAATAATTAAATTTTCAATTTATTTGGTTACATTTAAAGTTTAAAATATATTTGTTTACATTTAAAATTTTATTTTCAAACAATTTTATTTAAGATATAAAATGTGTTCATTTACTTTTATATTTTAAAACACACATGTTTATTTTTAAATATTTAATTTTTTCACATGTGTTTATTTATGTGTAAATGCTGAACTATGCTTGTTTATTTTAAATATATGAATCTTCAAGTGCGTTTACTTTAAAATATTTAAAATTTCAATGTGTTTGTTTATTTTTGAATTTTTAAATGTGCTCGTTTACTTTTAAATGTTTAAATCGCTGAACTAAGCGTAAGTTGACGTCCTATGTGAGAATTAATTATTGAGCAAATTAAAAATCGGGTAAAGTTGCATGTAACAAATAGAACATGCGCAATGCGTTTTTGGACGTCATATGATGTATCAACATGTTCAAATGAAAGTTAAGGATAATTACAAATTATACTGTTTCCTGGATATGATGACGAACAACGGTGCATTCTTGTCTTTGTGTAAATATTGTCCATTGAAAATTATTTACATTTCAAATATGTTTTTCACTTTTACGTATTTGAAGGTGCTTTGTTTACAATAATTCAAATTAATAACTAAAATTTGAAATGTTCAATTTATAAATGTTTTAATATTTATTTATAAAATTCTTTAGTTTAAGGATACATTTAAAATAATTGTTCCAAAATAAATTTCAATTTTAAACTGTCGTTCATTTTTGGATAAATTAAATAAAGTTTTGAACTATGTTTTTTAGTTATTGCTGTGAATGGTGGACCTATGTTTTTTAAATGCCCGCTTCTTTATGACCTTTAACCAAATAAAACTAAAAATAATGTCGGCCAAAATATCCTGTATTATGATAGAGTCGAAAATTCGAATTCAAGTTTTTGTCGAAAGAACATGTTCAATGATCCCTAAACTCGAATTGATTGATTTTGAAATGGTGTGTGTGTGTGTGTGTGTATGCAATATTATACGATAAATTTGTTAATATCATTAGCGTGAATCTAGTTCGTTTCATTCAAGGGATAAGATACTTTTTGCAATAGTTTTATATTTTCATTTCCAATTGTCTATATCATCGAATATTAATTAAATGTCCTTCTGATTATGATGTGAATTTTGCACCTGGGTATAAAATATATGATTCATCCTGTTTGAACGAATAAAGTCGCCGAAAGTTCCAAATATCAATTTATGTGATGTTAATTCAATCGCAACAACATTGTGATGTAGCTTTATTTATTTATACGCATATTTAGTGATTTAAATAGGATGATAATAGGTTGGCTTAGTGAACACTAGCAGTATTTCTAATTCTCAAGTAAGTTTTGCCGGAAATATAAACTGAGTACTTCAAAATATATTTACATGTAGTCATCCAAAACAGTGCATATGTTAATGTAAAGCTAAAACTGTTTTACATCATAATTTCGTTGTAAGAGAAGTATAATCATTGCATAAAGTAGGGAAAGTCATGTGCTGCGCATATCAGATTTTTACTTTCTTTACATACATATAATGTATAAGGAAAGTATTGTGACGGGGTTGAAAATTCGAATTAGAGTTTTCGACGGGAGAGCACGTTTCAAGCATCCCCGAGCAAGAATCAGACATTTTTGAGATGATGTCTGTGTGTGTGTGTGGAGACGATAACTGACGAACGAATGGACCGATTCGAACGAAATTTAGTACGAAAATTACAATCCATGAATACTGGAAGCCTATTGTTTTCATACGCAATCGCATGTTCAGAACCCCCTAAATTTTCGAGTGAAATTTTTAAAAAATCCTCAAAAAATCAAAACCTTTAATGAAGTTACGAAAATAAGTCATTTCTTATGTAATGTTTCCTTAAAAAACGATTAAATAACTTTTAGAACGCTAGCATGAACCGTTTTCGAGATATTGTACATTTTTCAAAAAATCATATAAAATTTAAAAAAAAATATTACCTATTGTTCACTGTTCATAATATGTTCACTGTTCATAATATGTCATAAATATGTTCACTGTTCATAAGTAATATCATGTAAATAAATTGGGAGACATCATTCTCGTGGTCCTAGCTAGTTCCATTCATGAAAAAATATACTTTAGGTAATACTTTTGTATTTGGACGCAAATAGTCAGTTATCTACTACAAGAATAACTTATTTCTCCGTCCATAACGCTTGGCGAGATTTTGGCGGAATGTCGCCAACTTGGCGACTTTTTTAAATGTTGCCAAATTAACGAAAATGTCGCCAAATTGATGAAAATGACGCTAAATCAATGAAAATGACGACTAGATGATGAAGTAATTATTAAAGTATTTTAATATATGGACTATATCGCTTATTGAGGATATCAATATTGATAATTGTTGAGTTGCGCGAAGTATAAGTTAATTGTTAAGTATTTTGAAATAGTTTTACATGTTGTCATCCTGAAAATCGGCCAATGTACAATTCAACGATAAAAACACAGCGCCGTAGATCTTATGCATTATTTTTTATTGTAAAGCTAGTAAATCCATTGCATTATATAAGGAAAGTCATGTGCTGCCCACATCACATTTTTTTTTATATAAAACAAAGGGAACAATTATATATTCTTTGAGCGAGTAGTATCAGAAAATAAATTAAAATTTAGAAAACTTATACAAAAGAGCTAAAATGGGGTATAAAATAGATAACCATTTTTCTTTTAATCTGGGGCAGGAATCTGACGGAAGCAGCACATGACTTTCCCTGCATAATACAACGACTTTACATCTTTTACAGCAAAGTTATGATGTACAAAATCCACGGTGCAATGTCTGTGGCTTTGATTTAAGGCCACATAAATTAAAATTGGCCTACTATCTAAATGCCATTGACATTTAGTTAATATCCCGTGAAATAAGTGACTGATGGCGATAGGTGTCAAAATATAAAGCTACTACAATAAATATCTTCTCTACTGCGCCAAAGAGCGATCCATGAGAATGGTATTAATAGATTGATGAAATAATATTGCTTATGGAAAGTGAGCCTATTGAATGAGGCTAAACTAACTTCATTTTTAAGTTATTTAATTTTTTGAATAACTTTGTTTGGAAAAAGTTCGATATTTTGACAACGGTCCATGCCAGCATTCTAATGTTTGTATTATTAGTTTTCAAATTACAAAAATTATGTCTGAAAAGATTATTTATTTATTATTGGTAAAAACCCTGATTTTTTACAGATTTTTTTCAAAAATTCATTTAACAGTTATGGATCTTCCGAACGTTCGATTGCGTTAAAAACCAACAGGGCTTCAGTATTCACTGATTGTAGTGTGTGTGTGTACTAATTCCCCCGTGGTGAAAGGGCGTCTACTCACCACGTCCACAAGACCTCCCAGGGTGTCCCATGGCAAAGGGAAGGAGATTTGCAGATTCACTATAGAAGCCCCCCGAAGGGTAGAAGTGTGACTTGGCTTCGACATGACAACATCCATGTCCGCTGGTGGGATTCGAACCCGCAACCCGGCAATCTAGCGATCAGGCGGAAACGCATGCCCCTGACCGCTCGACCACCGGATCGGCACTGATTGTAGTAATTATAATAAGTTATTTTTAAACACTTAGTTTGTTCGTAAGATATCGACTCTCTAACGCGCGTGCACACATACACACACACACGTAGGCATCGCCTCAAAAACATTTGATTTTAACATTTGATTAAACATTTAATTTTTGAAACGCCAGTTAAAAACTCGAATTCGAATATTCGATTCTGCCAAGATACTTTCTCTATTCATCATACTGTGTATGTATGGAAAACTTAATCCAATAGAGTCCAATTTACCATGTGCATGTTTTAAAGTTTTATTTTATCAATGAAAATAATATAACCGTGTTGGCTATTGATATTTAAAAAATATTTTGGGACTTTTGTAGATGCTTGTGATCTAATCAGTAAGCATTGATAACTGACTAATAAGTATAAATAAGAAATAAGTACACCTACTTAACTATATATGAAAAATGGACATCTTAGTACCTTTAAACTCACAGTTTGGTGATATGTGGACACCATACCTCAGGAACGACTAGAGCGATTTAAAAGAAATTTTGTATATTTATTAATATCTGTGAATATTGTAACTCGGTTTTAAACGGCATCGAATGTTTGGAAGGCACTAATATTTTCACTTTTTTTTAAGAATCGTATGTATAACTGTCAACCACAAATGTTAAACTTTCATTCGATATGTAACTTTTCATTAGTAAACGAATGACAGTTTGGAATACTCGTCTCAACCATTTTGGAGGTATTGCATGTTTATAAAATAAATTCAATAGGAAGTTATACAAATTAAAGAGTATAAAGTATTGCTGAATAAGTTGTCTTTCCATACGCGATATTATGCGACAAATAATGTAACATTATTCTCGCATTTAATATTTCATTCATAAGACATTTTTTGTAATAGATGTTGTACTTTTAAGACAACAATTTACCAAATGTCATTTTTCTCACGTTTCATTTAACGTCAATAACATTTAGGCGTGTGGTTTTGATTTGCACAATTAGTCTCCAAAAGCACCCAATTTCAATGTATGCGTTTCTAATTCGATGTTGACAACATAGTGGTTTGGGTTAGATTGGGATATGGATACGTGAGTAGAACTCTTGTTGGCAGGAGCGTATTTAAGGGAGGGTATAGGGGGTTCAACCCCCCCCCCCCGAAATTAACATACTTTATAAAAAAAAAACATCTACTGAATCCTCATTCAGTTTGTCTTTCTGAAATCCTTGTACTTGAAAAACAACCCGTTTTAACCTCTAATAAATAAATAAGAAAAAAAGAAGAAACATTTCTTTCGAAACTAACAATTTAACAAGTACTTTGGTTACTGCGTCACTGCAATAGAAGGGAAATTCTACTACTGCAGTAAAACCCGAAGTCTCCAAATTTGGAAAAATTCCGGTTTCTGACGGTGGTGGAAGAAGCTAAGATCAAAAGCCAAGTATTTAGTGACCAGAGGTCAGCATGGGCCGGGCCTAAGTTAAACGTTTACCGGCCGAAAATTGGTCTGATATAAGATTTGACTCTTTCAAAGCCCAAGAATTTTTTAAATAATTCACCCAAGCCAAACCAGCAATTAAAGCCAGCCCCAACGAGGCCCGACCCGATATTTTTTTTTTTTTTTTTTTAAGCCTGTTGCCTCGTATGAAGATCCACGTTTGTATTTAAGACATTAAATACAAGTTATATTATGTACATATAGTATAAAGTAAAAATAATCCAAATTTGGAAAATCTGTACAAATCTGTACTGAGTATTACTATAAAGTGTATTTTTATTTGTCATTTTGGTTTGATAATATCAGAGATTGAATGAGAAAACGGCTCTTCACTGATATTATGTTTAAAAATATGCTTTATTCACCTATTTAAGTTATTAGTGAACAATGCAATGCTCGTTAGAGCTCCTTAACATCAGATATTCTTGACTTCAGTGGTAGCAAAACAAAAGTCACATGCCATAATTGTTAATGTATTTTAATACGAATAAATTTTCCATAATTTATATAATAATATACATAAAATACATAAATATTATTTTCTTTGATTACTACCTGGTTATGAATAATTTTATAAATTAATAATTTTGAATTAAAAGTGGTAGATATTTAGAATACAAATATAAAAAATCTGATGTGGGCAGCACATAACTTTCCCTGCAGACTTATATTCACGTTCTCTTTATTTTAATTACATTTAATTCACTTTTAATTCAATTTTCGTTCTCATTTGATAACTGGACTTCTTTTCAAAGGTGGCGTAGAGAAAATACGAAAAACTAAAATATCTCAAATATCTCGAGAATGGTTAGTCCTAGTGTAATGGGGTTGGTCTTATTCTTTTCTTCGTCAAAAATTACGTATTAAACAAGTATTTAATGGATATATTTGAGCATACGTAGTGTTTTATTTTAGATTTTGACGATTTTTGCGGGCCATTTTTCGAAAAAAGGCAGGTTATTTTTTTCCGAATCATACCAAAATCTAATCAGCACCAGATTGTCCCACAGGTAACTTATCTACCGAATTTTGTGAAATTCGGTTCATTAGTTTTTCAGCTAGAGTGGATACAAGCTTTTGCGGGCCATTTCGCAAAAAAAGGCGAGTTCTTTTATCCTGAATCATACCCAAAATTAATCAGTACCAGACTCGCCCACAAGTGACCTACCTACCAAATTTTATGAAATTCGGTCCATTAGTTTTTTATTTAGAGTGGATACAAAATCTGCATAGACAGACACACAGACACACAGACACACATACAGACATCACGCTAATAATAGCTTTTTCGTATTCTAGAGGTCTCGAAACGTGTAGATCCGTCGAAAACTCGAGTTGCGATTTTCGGCATGATTCCATCACTTTCCCTATACATTACCATGTAATGCAGGGAAAGTAAAAAATTCAAGGACAATATTTTATCCTATCCATTTATTAATTTTAAATTATAATAGTTTACTCAAATAGATTTTCATTATTAGTTATCGGAAAGAAATCGACAGAAGTGTTTTACTTTAAGAAAATAATTTATTTAATTGCGATAATTTAAAAACATTCGGAATCTAATAATTGAAATTAAAATCACAGAAAATATAGAAAATAAAACAGTGTTAAACTTTCAAAGTTTAACATTGTTTTATTTTCCTGAGACACTGTTTTATTGAAGTAAACAGTACCAATTGGATTTCATATTTTCATCACCAGTCCAGCAATCACAGTACAAAAACGATTTAACATTGTTGAGATAAATTTAAAAATATAAAAATAACCGAATGATCGTTTCCTCAAAAATTAATTTTGGAATGGATTTCTTCCCTATAAAATTTATATATCACATGATGTTACCAAACATAACATCTGATTTCGTAACATCATGTGATATATAAATTTAATAGGGATATAGGCGTCGTATATTTATTTAGCTACGTCAAAGCCACAACATATTTTCTATTACTGTAATTTCAAACAACATTCTTACGAAAAGGAATGTTTAATTTTTACTTTTGAATGCCATCGAAACAATAAGTCTTCAATTTTATATGAAATTATATTTTTTCTGTATCCGCTTCTAATTTACCCATCTGCGTTCTCCATACTGAGCAAACTTTTATTACTTAATATGAGACAAGGAGACTTTGATCCTCTAATTTAAAATTGTGTTTCATATGTGATTTCAAATTCGTGGCTTGGTCGTTGCTAGGTGGGCTCAGACCGTGAGCTAGGTCTGGTCTAAGTCCGTTCACAGGATCTAAGTCCCTTGAGATTGATATTTAAAACTGAACCCTCCCTCCCCAAATTGAATTTCAAAATACGCCACTGCTTGTTGGAATTGCCTAATATATCTTGTCTGAACACCTGTCTAAACACATTGTCAACCTGTCTAAACACATTGCCGACACGATCTACCTGTCTAAACACATTGCCGACACGATCTACCTGTCTAAACACATTGCCGACAGTCTATTTCAAGCCAAAACTATTCCGTGCAGCCGGCTATTTTTCCGCAGTTCAATATAAAATGGAAACATCTAAATAAGTTCGGACATGAAATCACGAGTATACTCATAACCGGTCAGCAACGTTTGGCGATGCAAACACGAGTATACTCGTGACCGGACAGCAAAGTGTTAAAATTCACCAAGCGAGAAAACTATATTTACAGTAACCATTGTCCATTAAAAAAAAGTTCCGAGTTGCTTGACATCGGCGGCACGTTTGGCTAACTTGAAAATTTTATAAAAGTTCGAGAACGTTAATCGAAGGATACCTTGGGGTTTTTCGGGACTTTTCTCATAGAAGTTATATAAAGCTACCGCATCAATGTTCGGGGAGATATTGTTAATAGTATTTGATCAACGCATTGTTATAGTACGTCAATGTTTGGAAAATGCAGAATCTATTTGTATGTGAATTAGTTCAGCATTGATTCCTTCTTTTATTAGCATCTGACATTTGTGTTACAGCTTTGCGTGATAGCTAGAATAGTGCTTTTTATTCCTGTTTGCGTTTACTGCTGCTTTCAATAAGACTGACGTTATTTAGAGTTTCGTATCCTCTAATATCGTATCCTTTCATATCCTCCAATTTCACTCTCCAATCCAGGGGACACAACGTAGCAATATGTTTAATTTTTTAGATTTTTCAGAAATAACTAAATAATTTTTATAGAAATAGACTGTATTATGGTGTATCGGGAAAGCTCTGTGATGTTTACATTAGATTTACTTATCGAATTTTGAAGAGTTTTTCTGAATTTTCTTTTATTTAAAGTGTGGGAACTGGAATAGAAAATTATTCATTATTATATGTAAAGCGCATTTTGACATGGTCGTGAATCGTACATAGTGGACTAATTTATTATTGTACATTGCATTGTGTGCCGCTATATAAAACCCTCCAATTATTTATCTTTGCATGAGTTCGGTAAAGGAATATTATTAGAATAATATTAAATCGATTACTCCATTTAAACTTCAACAATAAAACACTTATTAACAACATAAACACTTATTAATTCATTACACAATTAATTATTAGTTTTGGCGGGGGAACATGTGAGACCACCTAACTGGCCTAATATATTTGTTTAAACCTAGATATATTTTTGAGGAGCACATACCTTCAAGTCTGCCTTGTACTTTGTCACCACCAGGCACTTCGCCGATCATATTACCGGAATAGACTCGAAGTACTTATTCACTGACCCGTAATATCGACGATCACTTTTTACTCATGGCGTGCACACCCGCACATCAACAAGTCATCATGTCGCAGAAGTTTCTCTCTAGTCTCTGCGCAAGTCATTAAGTCATAATTGTAATATCGAACTCAAACTGTTATTCCACAAATCGTTATTAAGTCATTGTCTCAAAGTTATCTGTCAAAGTCTGCCCCTAGTGTCCTTCTTCGATCACAGGCTGTGGCTCTCTTTTTTCCTCGGGGGTGTCACTCCCCCTTTGCTTTCATTTGCAGCATTCAATGTGACGCAACAAGCACTTTATTCATTGGTTAATCATTGAACCAATGTCGCTACTTGGCATCCTCGTAAGGGCCCGCTCGGCCCCCTCTGTCTTGACGTTCCTAAATTTATGGTTTGCTGTAAACCTCGGCGCCATCCAGACTACAAGTATTGTTCGATGTTTCGGACACAAAAAATAACTGGCATAAACTTGTCTCACCAAAACACATGTGAGATCTATTTCTGGTCTCACATAAAGTTGTTCTAATTTTAACTTCCATTTCTTACTATATATATCAGTTTTTTTAAAAATGCTTTTTTATTATCTCCATCTCGTACTAACTACTTCCCCCCGCGCTTTGCACGTTCAAAATGGCTGGCGGTCACTAAAAGTATTAAAAGTGACAACCACACACTTAATAAACACCCCTCCTCAAGATCTGTATTTAAGACAAACGGTTTTCTATACACAGAAAATTTGTATTTAAATTTTTGGAATGAATTACTTATAAGTATACTTACATGGCAGTACGCAGCTTAATAGTGTAGATGTGGGTGCACCTGAATAATATGGAATATAAATGAATGAAAAAGTTAAGTGGGGTTTCCTAAAAAGTTTGTCTTTAAAATAGCTTTTAATGCAAGTTCTACACTAACAGTCATTTAAAAGCAAACTATCCTCGTGAAGGCTGTTATTTCCTCAACCAGTAATTAAACGACTGCAAAATCGGCGCCTGTAGTATAAGCTTCGACCTCGAAAATTGTAACAGTTTTCGTCTGGGATTTACGTACGAAATAGAAACTAAATGAATTCAAATTTTAGTTTTATCTTCATAAATTCTTCAAGTACTATTCGTCCTGTTCTCGTAAATGTTTGCAGAATATTAAACAAATAGCCATTTTAATCACCGGCGCGTTCAAATTGGCCATTAAATGTGACACCTACACTTCAGAAAAGTGGTTGATAACTTTTCTGAATATCAAATACCCTTTCAGATGTAAATATAAAAATCTTATGGCCAGTACATGATTTCCCCAACAGACTTAAATTCATGTTCTCTTTATTTCTTTCATTGTTCATTAAATTAGGTTTAATTGCACAAAATAGCATGCAAAATTATTTGAAATTATACTGAATTTGCACTTTCAGTTCAATTTTCGTTTTTATTTGGTAACTGGACGTATTTTTAAACGCGACGTGGCAAAAATGTCGAAAACTGAAATATTTGAGAACAGCTAGTCCTAGAATAATGAGTTTGATCTTTTCATTTTAAAAAGATTACGTATAAAACAAGCATTTAATTGATACAGTTGAGCGTACTCAGTCTTTTATTTTAGATTTTGACAATTATTTGTGGACCATTTCGCAAAAAAAGTATGTTTTTTTTTTCCGAATCGTACCAAAATCTAATTAGCACCATAATAACCAAGTGACTTAGCTATCAAATTTTGTAAAATTTTGTCAGATAGTATTTTAGCTATACGATTTTTGCGGGTCATTTCGCAAAAATAGGCAGGTTCTTTCCCGAAGCATACCAAAATCTAATCAGCACCAGGGTATCTCACAAATGGCTTACCTATAAAATATTATAAAATTTCGTCAACTATATTTTGAGTTAGAGTGAATACATACATCGCACAGATAAACGGACAGACACATGCACATATACACACAGGAACACACACAGACGTCACGCTAAAAATAATTTCTTCGTGTTCTAGAGGTCCCAAAACGTGTAGATCCGTCGAAAACTCGAGCTGCGATTTTCGACACGATTTCAATATTTTCCCTATACATTACCATGCATTGTAGGGAAAGTAAAAATGGCGCACATTTTATAATTCTGTAAACATGTCAAATGAAAAAATAGATTGAATCTTATTTCCGACAAAGTGATTTATTTGTCTCATATTTACGATTGCCAACGAGGGTATATAAAATTGTGCTTTTATTATTGCTGACAGGCTGACAGACAAAATGGTGTTTTTAGACTGACAAAAGTTTGTTTTTTCAATCTCTTTCTATCGACAATGATCATTCGAATTTTCGATTTTCTGTTAATCTGGAAACTAAAACGGATCGAATGAGACTAAAACCAAGTTTCTAAGTTATTTGGAAGTTTTAAATAATTTTAATGTTTTTTTAATATCCCTCCACATCCTTCCCCATAATTCGAACTGTCAAAATATTAGATTTTCCCGTTGATCTGGGTAGTTGAGATAAATGGAATGAGACCTAAACCAATATTTATAGTTAGAGTGGAAGTGCTCGATAATTTAACAAAGTGGTTTTGAGTTTTTTGATTACCCCTTTGCATCATCGCCCTTAATTCTATTTTTTAAAATATTAGAATTTTAAGAATATATGAGACAGGTCGAATTGGACAGAAATCAAGGTTACAATTAGATTGAAAGTTCACAAGCTCATTTCATTTTTAAAAAATCTGATGTGGGCAACACATGACTTTCCTTATATAATGTAATGAATTTACTACTTTTACAGTAAAAAAATAGGTTTTTCTTATAGTAGATACTAATATTCTGTCCAAGATATTGAATTTTCGACAATTACTCGTCATTTTCATTGATTTAGCGTCATTTTTATCCATTTGGCGAGATTTTCGTTAATTTGGCAACATTTCAAAAAGTTGCCAAGTTGGCGACATTCTGCCAAATTCGTCGCCAAAATCTCGCCAAGCGTTATGGACGAAGAAATAAGTTAGTCTTACAGCAGATAAATGACTATTGGCGTTCAAATACAAAAGTATTACTTAAAGTATCTTTTTTCATGAATGGAACGAGCTAGATCCACGAGAATGATGTCACCCAATTTATCGCATGGTATTACATATGAAAAGTAAACATGTTTCTCAATAGGAAATATTTTTTTTTATTTTATGACTTTTTGATAATTTTTTTGAAAAATGTGCAATATCTCGAGAACGGTTCATGTTAGCGTTCTAAAATTTATGTCAATCGTTTTCTAATGAAAAATTACATAAGAAATGTCTATTTGCGTAACTTTATTAGTGGTTTTGATTTTTTGACGATTTTTTCAAAATTTCATTCGAAAATTTAGGAGGGTTTTGAACATTCGATTGCATATAAAAACAATAGGCTTCCAGTGCTTACGGATTGTGATTTTTGTACCAAATTTTGTTCGAATCGGTCCATTCGTTCGTCAGTTATCGTCTCCACAGATTCACTGACATACACACACACACACACACACACACACACACACACAGACATCACTTCAAAAATGTTTGATTTGTGATCAGGGATGCTTGAAACGTGCTCTCCCGTCGAAAACTCAAATTCGAATTTTCGACCCCGTCACAATACTTTCCTTATACATTATGTATATAAGGAAAGTAAAAGCCAAATATCAATAACAGAACACAGGATTAACCATAACTGTGATAACTCTTCAATAAATTAATGCAATACCTATATGATCATGAATATAACTTTATTCTTAATCCATTGTTCTCTTCTCTAACAGTTTTTATTTTATTTTTTATTTATTTATTAATTTATTTATTTTTATTCTTTTAATTATTATTATTATTTTTAAATTAATAAATATTATTATTATTATTAATATTAAATATTATTATTATTATTTTGCCTTACAGCCATCAAGCTCAGATTTAGTTGCAAACTAACGTATTTTAAAAGTTGCTCGAGAATATATTAATTCCTTTTATTTTATTTCAGTGGCTGTTTGGGATGGCTTCAGGAGAGGACAAATCTGGAGAAGACCCTTCTTTCTATATCAAGTCTCTTGCTTCTGACTTTGTTGCTACTGATACTTTTTGGGATTGCATTTAAAGGTGAATTGAAATTTTAAATTTAACTTTTTTTTATCTTCACTTTAATTCTTCACTAGCGTTCTGGCAAAATATACGGTCGTAGGTTTAGTCCATAACTGCGACTAGGTTTAGATTGAACGAAATAAATAGGAACATCTAAGACAATATGCTCCTCTCCCTAGTCGTTTGCAGTGGTTTGTCCTTTTATCAACGGTCACGCAGATTATAGCCAATTTAGCTGACGTGTGAGACTGCAGAGTGCTAGAATAACAGAAATTAATTTTTTAAGATTGATTCTATTTTTTATGACACATTTGGAAATTACAATTTTATCTAAATTATACTTAGCATCTATTTGTCGCTCGATATCCTTTAACTAGATCTTAGTGTGTATAAGTGCATTTTTGTGAACCGTTGTCTTGACAAATTTATAGAAATTATATATTGATGAAAAAAACATATACTTTTATAGTTAAGTAGTTATACAATGTATTTCTGTAGTTTACAAGCGACCCTATCACACTGCCTCCTTGCCAAGAACGTAACAACGAGGCAGCAAAATCAAGCAATACTTAGGGGCCTCAAGACTAGAGGGGATCTCAACATAACGTCCTTACTGTAAATATAAATATATAAATATAAATATATAAATATAAATATATATTGGCGCATACGCCAATTGCTAAGAAAATTTCCAAAACAAACGTTTTATTATGGATTGAAAAAATTCGAAAATTTTTGGAAAATAATATTTCAACCTTCTTATACAATGTCCCATTCAGTTTAAATACGTTAAAACATGGCCTAAAACCGCAAATGATGATTTTCATTTGTTAGAGACATGTGTACTATACTAAGTTGTCCTGTGCATTATAGCTGAATCCGCAGATAAACTAAAACACTCAGCTATTCTCATTTCCTCAACAATGAACATACATTTTGACTCATTAAACGAAAAAGTTCATCACAAATTATTTTAGATAAATTGGATGGATTGCCGCATTTTGCTATATGGCTTGTTAGATACGAGTCAAATGCTGCGAGAAACTCTACTATTTCAAAAAAAAAAAAAAAAATTATTCCGTCCTGGAATGAGGCAAAAGTTTTATCGATCCGCGGAAAGATGAGTAACGTTCTGATTGAAAGGGTCTACATCAGTGGTCTTCAACCTCTTTTGAGCCACAGGTCACATTTGAGTCACACAGAGGCGCGTGAGCCACATATGCAAAAACGTGCATCCTCGTAAACAAAAAAAAATTGTGACCCAATATTATAGATAAACACGATGCGAGCTCTCCTCTTAATAGAATAATTAAAATTCAAAATAAAGAAACATGCTTTAAAAATCAAGAAATTCTTATATCATTCAGAAACAAATCAATGAACCCTATTTAAATCGATCGAATTTTCATTAAAAACTAAATAGGCCGAATGAAGTTATATATATATTTTTAAAAAGTGGATTTAAGATAATCACGAGAACCTAACATAATAATAAAAAAAAATCTGATGTGGGCAACACATGACTTTCCTTATATAATGCAATGAGTTTACTACTTTTACAGTTAAAAAAATGTTATTCTTATAGTAGATACTTATATTCTTTCCAAGATATTGAATTTTCTTCAATTAGTCGTCATTTTCATTTATTTAGGGTCATTTTTATCCATTTGGCGAGATTTTTGTTAATTTGGCAACAATTTAAAATGTCGCCAAGTTGGCGACATTCCGCTAAATTCGTCGCCAAAATCTCGCCAAGCGTTATGAACGGAGAAATAAGTTATTCTTACAGCAGATAAATGACTATTGCCGTTCAAATACAAAAGTATTACTCAAAGTATTTTAATTCATGAATGGAACGAGCTAGATCCACGAGAATGATGTCACCCAATTTATCGCATGGTATTGCATATGAAAAGTGAACATGTTTCTCAATAGGAAATATTTTTTTTTATTTTATATAACTTTTTGCTAATTTTTTTGAAAAATGTGCAATATCTCGAGAACGGTTCATGTTAGCGTTCTAAAATTTATGTCAATCGTTTTCTAATGAAAAATTACATAACAGATGTCTATTTGCGTAACTTTATTAGCGGTTTTGATTTTTTGACGATTTTTTCAAAATTTCACTCGAAAATTTAGGGGGGGTTCTGAACATTCGATTGTGTATAAAAACAATAGACTTCCAGTGTTTACGGATTGTGATTTTTGTACCAAATTTCGTTCGAATCGGTCCATTCGTTCGTCAGTTATCGTCTCCACAGACTTACTGATACACACACACACACACACACACACACACATACTTTCACACACACACACACACACATACACATACTTTCACACACACACACACACACACACACACACACCCGACCTTCCATTAAGCTGTTCCAAGTCTTCGGACGAGTCGGTTGGTCTGAGCTTTCGACACACACACACACACATCACTTCAAAAGTGTTTGATTCGTGATCAGGGATGCTTGAAACGTGCTCTCCCGTCGAAAACTCGAATTCGAATTTTCGACCCCGTCACAATACTTTCCTTATACATTATGTATGTAAGGAAAGTAATAAATACATAGATAAGAGATAGGTCTTTCTGATAGATCAGAAGGTCTGGGTCCATCCGGAACGCCAAATCAATCAGCTGTTATGGATATTAGCTGGAAGTTGGACTCTCATTTGTGTCACTCTGCCGTATTTGGTATTTATGGAGGGTGAGGAGACGAATTCGGTTTTAAGAAGGCATAATAGAAAACAAATAAATTTACTATGCATTCGCAAAAGCATTTTCTGCCCATTCAGTTTTATTTAACAAACAAGATATGTTACTAAACTTTAAATGCGTTCCGGAACCTGAAACATAATCGGATTGCATAAAATTAGAAAGATACTCTTAATATAATTCAAAAAGAACCATCTCCTCGATATCTATAATCAAAGTTCGTAAAAAAGCATTTATGACAGTGTTGATGAAATTACTTGTTTTTACGATTATTCTGGCAACATTAGGCGCGTTCCGGAACCTGAAAATATTAACCGATTTTCCAAAAATTTTACATATGTTCGTTATGTCACTAAAGGCAACTTTTCCGCCCTACCCGCTGTCAAAATTCGAAAAACAGTTTATTTCGATCACCTCTATTACTTAACGATTTGGCTTCTGTTGCTTCAAAAATGGTGGTTTTCGTGTTCTGTGTTAGAAATCCATTCAAGAACTGTAAAATACCTACATTAATTATTATTATTATTTCTTATTTTTCAAATGGCCAGGTACTTTGACCTTCGTCATTCGCCTTTATTACAGCGGCCAGAGTGTGAACCATTTAGCCGTCCATTGACGTTGCCCCAGGCGCACCAGAGGGGGGCGGATCTCATTGCGCCCACAACACAAACATCCATGCCTTACGTGGGGCTCGAACCCACAACGTGGCGGTCGAGCGATTGCTACGGAAACACTCGACAACCACGTCGGCTTAATTAAATTTGTTCAAATTAATTCATTTAAAGGCGTGCTGTTTTCGTGGCTCACAAATTATTTTCGCATGTCGTGTTAAAGTTCAAAATTATAACTATCGCAGCCGTGGCTGTCTTTATAGACAGCTATGTCGTTCGCGTTGCCAGTCATGTTGTTCGTAGACAGCCATGTGGAAAGAAATCTTGGCGAAATTTTAAACATTGATTTCCATGCCACTGCGCTCAACGCGTTTTACCTCAACCAGCTAAAGCTGTTGGGAGACGCTAATCAAAAGCATCCTCGAGAGTTCATTTATGCTTAATTACGTTGCAAGTTTTTACCTATTGATTCTTAATATGATTTTTCTGCTTATTTCAACTAACTGCACTCTCTATTTGTTCTTCAAACTAGGAACATATATTTTGTCCAATATCATTACTTAAAAAGAACATTTTATATATAGAATATGCCAATAAAATATTATTGGTAACTATCAATAGTCCGCATAGATATTTTATTTTGTACTTTTAGTAATGCCATGATCTGTGGGGGTGATAACTGTTAACTATTTAGGACTTAACAAATGATTGTCAAATGATTGCCGGTACAAAAATCTGATGTGAGCAGCACATGACTTTCCCTGCAAATTCAAATTTATTTTGTGATTTTTTATTTCATTGTGTACTAAACTGAATTTAATTGCTGAAAATAACATGCATACCTTTCTGATATTATATATAATTTGCCTTTTTATTGCATCTTCGTTTCATTTGGCAACTTAACTCACTTTCATTCTTCAGGTCCTCAAAATAAAAAAATCAATATCTCGAGAACGGTTTATTCTACAGTCATGGAGTTAGTCTTATTCCCTTAGTTGTCAAAATTTACCTGAAAAACAAGTACTTAATCACTATATGTCAATATATATATATATATATATATAAATAAATATATATATATAAATATATATATATATATATATATAAATATATATAAATAAATATATATATAAATATATATATATAAATATATATATAAATATATATATATATATAAATAAATATATAAATATATATATATATATAAATATATATATATATATATATATATATATATATATATATATATATATATATATATATATATATATATATATATATATATATATATATATATATATATATATATTAGTCATTTACTTCAGATTTTCATTCACTATCTTTGCTTATGCAAAAAAGATTAGATTATACTTTTCTGAATTATATCAACATCTAATCAGCATCATTATAACCACCAGGGGATTTAATCACTAAGTTTTAAGAAATTTTATTAAATAGTTTTTCAACTATAGTGAAAATCGTCTTCCATTATGTCAAAATTAAATATTTAAATATTTCGAGGATAGCTCATTTCAAGTAATGGGGGTGGGGCTTATTCCTTTTATCGTATAAAATTACGTATAAAACAAGCATTTAATGGATGCATTTGAGCATATGTAGTCTTTTATTTTAGACTTTTGCGACTTTTGAGGGTCATTTCGTACAAAAGGCGTGTTCTTCTGTATCGGATCGTACCAAATTCTAATCAACACCAGGATATCACACAGGTGACTTATCTACCAAATTTTGTGAAATTTGGTCAATTAATTTTCTAGTTAGAGTGGATACAAGAAGCTTTTTCAGGCCATTTCGTAAAAAAGCGGATTCTTTGATCTCGAATCGTACCAAAAACTAACCAGCACCAAGAACGCACACACAAGTGACATACCTACCAAATTTTATGAAATTTGGTCCATTAGTTTTTAAGTTAGAGTGGATACATACATTGCACAGACAGACATCCAGACACACAGATACACACATAGACACACACACACACACACACACACACACACACACACACACACAAATGTCACGCTAAAACTAGTGTTTTTCATATTCTAGAGGTCCAAAAACGTGTAAATCCGTTGAAAACTCGAGTTGAAATTTTCGGCATGATTCCTGTACATTCCCTATACATTACCATGTATTGCAGGGAAAGTATTGGAATCTTGTCGAAAATCGCAACTTGAGTTTTCGCTTCGCTCACGTTTTGACATCTCTAGAATAAAGAAAAACAATTTTTAGCATGACATCTGTGTGTGTGCCTGTTTGTCTGTGCAATGAATGTATCGACTCTAACTAAAGAACTAATGGACTGAATTTAATAAAATTTTGTTGACAAGTCCCTTGTGCGTGACCCTGGTGCTGATTAGATTTTGATACGATTCGAGATAGATAAAAGAACCCGCCTTTCTTGGGAAATATCCCTCAAAAAATGCTGTCACTCTAACTGAAAAACTAATCGACCAAATTTCACAAAATTTGGTAGATAAGTCACTTGTAGGCTACCCTGATGCTGATTTGATTTTGGCACGATTCTAAAAAAATAACCTGCCCGTTTTTTCGAAATGGCCTGCAAAAATTGCCCAAATCTAAAATAAAAGACTACATATGCTCAAATATATCCATTAAATTCTTGTTTTATACGTAACTTTTGACGATGAAAAGAATAAGACCAACCCCATTACTCTAGTGCTAGCCGTTCTAGTACTAGCCGCTCACGAGACATCTTAGATTTTTCACATTTTTGCGAGTTCTTGGTTTTTTCGCACCTTTGAAAATAAGTCCAGTTACCAAATGAGAACGAAAATTGAATTAAAAGTGCAAATTCAGTGTAATTTCAAAGAAGAAAATAAATTGAAGTCTGTAAGGAAAGTCATATGCTGCCCACATCAGTTTTTTACTTTCCTTCAAATACATGGTAATATATAGGGAAAATATTGGAATCATGCCGAAAATCGCAGTCAAGTTTTCGACGGATCTACACATTTTGAGACCTCTAGAATATTAAAACACTACTTTTAGCGTGACGTCTGTGTATGTGTGTCTGTCTGTCTGTCTGTCTGTGTGTCTATCTGTGCAATGTATGTATCCACTCTAATTAAAAAAACCTCTAATTCATCCACTCTAATTTATCTAAACTAAAAGATTACGTATGCTCAAATATTTCAATTAAATGCTTGTTTTATACGTAATTTTTGACGATGAAGGAATAAGATATAAGACCAACCCCATTACTCTAGGACTGGCCGTTCTCGAGAAATTTTATTTTTTTACATGTTAGACAGCCACTTTCGAAATTAGGTTCAGTTGCCCAATGAAAACGAAAATGTGCAAAGTCAGTGTAATTTAAAATAATTATGGCTGGTTTTTTGTGCAATTAAACTCAATTTAGTAATTTATTGAAGAAATAAAGAGAACGTGAATATGAGTCTGCAGTGAAAGTCATGTGCTGGCCACATCAAACGTTTCTTTCCTTACAATACATGATAATTTATACGGAAAGTATTGGAATCGTAACGAAAATCGTAAATGGTGTTTTCGCCGGATATACACGTTTCAAGCACAACTCTAGAATTCGAAAAAAAGAAAAATGCTTTTAACGTGATGTCTGTGTGTGTTTCCGATTTTTCCTTGCTGAAAGATTCGAAATGAAATCATCTTTCATAAAAATGCAATTTTTCATAAAAAAGCAATCTTTCATAAAAATGCTCATTTTTCATAAAAATGCAATCTTTCATAAAAATGCATTCATAAAAATGCAACACACTCTTCACTTGCAAATTTATTTAAAACTAGCAGCATACCCGTTCTGCGTATGGAGTATATGATGTAAAGAAACTTATAATTTGCAATCATTTGCAAGTTCTGTTAAAATATTAAATTTATTGCTCTTAAAGAGAAGTTTAAGAATATATGTTCTCACTATGCAAAATTATCTTCACGTTCAGATCTGAAAAATAAAACATCCTGGCCCCTTTTGTAAGCAAATTTACAAAAAAAACAAAGGAATTGAATCAATATATGCAACCCCGTACTACTTATATTGTTGCAGATTAGAAAATATGCCAGTGTGTTAGTAGAAGATTACCCGTATTAGAATATGAGTCTCAAAAATATTTGCCAAAATAAAAGAGATGACGTAATGAATTTAAAATATCAATAATTCCCGTACTCTTTATACCAGAAGGTCGTAATTGATTCCAATATATGCCAATATATATAGAAAAATATGCCAATATACCTGTACTACTTATATTCTCGTAGATCAGAAGATATACCCGTGTATTTGTAGAAGATTACTCGTTCAACGTACAATATATGAGTTTAAACAATTTTTGTCGTAATAAAACAATTGCATAATAACTTGAAAATATCAATAATCCCTGAATCATTAATCCCCGAAAATATCAATAATAATAACGTTTAAACCTGAAGACCGTAATTGATATTATCCAGTCAAAAATGCTATAAGAAAAATCAAATCGTTCTTTTCTAAAATATATTTTTATATCCATTTATTTATTATTCAAATCGAAAAATAATAATTAAAATTAACAGACAGATTTAATTTAATTGCGTTTCTGAGCAACACGATATACGATAGAATGTTCCTCATAAACTGCGAAATTAAACAGACATTTTGATTTCTTTATACTTTTCATTGTACAGTAAAAGCTTGGGAAATATAAACCATGGAGATGGATTTCCCATTTAAATCATTTTCAAACAATCCATTTTTCAGAAAGTGACTAATTGGCGCAAAAAATCTCCCATCAAACTCAGAGATAAAGTTTTAATTCACTTTAAAACTATTTTCAAGCTTTTCGTTTGGATAAACCACGGAGTTAGAGAGTAGAACTCCTAGGGAAAAGTTTCGTTTTTCATTAATATCTCGACAACCCCTGGTCTTAGATTCTCGAAACTTGGGTTAAATTTATGGGAGATTATTTCAAGGCTATCCACAAAACTTCATCAAATTCGGTTCAGCAGTTCTTCCGTGATAATGAGACAAACTAAAATTTTGTTTTTTACTAATATCTCGAGAACCACTGATCGTAGAAACTCCATGGACTAAATTTTAAGTGGGGCTATTTCCAGGTTACCCACAAAATTTCATCAAATTCGGTTCAGCCCTTCTCCCGTGATGACGGGGAAAACAGACAGACAGATTTTCAATTTTATTTATATAGATAGGCAGTATTTTCTAAAGAGAACTCTGCATAAAAAATGGGCTTGGCGAAATATACTATTGATACACGTAGGGCCGTCTTTTTACAATTACATCTTTTCGGCCGCCCAGGCGGTGAAGTGGATAGCGTCTCCGACTGCTGTCTATTGGGCTTCGGTTCGAATCCCGAGTAAGGCATGGTTGTTTTATTGAGGATGAAGACAGTCTTCCGCCCTCTGGGTCCTCACTAAATGAGAAGCTGCACCCCCTTGACCTTCATCAGTGATGTTGTTTGTGTTAATAAACTCTGTGATCTTGTCTTGTGGCATTCTTTGTCCGTCTTCTGGCATCACTGGTCCTGTTTGTGGTTCCACCGAAACAGGAGATTATAAGCAACAAAAACAACAACAACATCTTTTCGATATATTTAAACTAATGCTTTTCATTATAATTGAACATAATTATCGTAATTTTCAGTCTTTTAAATGCCTGATTGGACTGTAGCGACTCCAAAATATTCAAAACTCATTTAAATTACTATATGCTTTTTTGCTCAAAGGGATAAGCTAAGACTAATAGTAAAGCTAAGTAGTAATAAAAGCCATTTTAAAAATTGTTATGAAATGTTGATAAGACAACAGAAATGTACATTTGAATAATTGCGACTCCAAGCATTTACCTGCTGTCTATATGGTGAAAAAGGGCACTGACTATAGCCCGTCAGTGGAAACAGAGGAAATAAAAGACATATATGACAGAGGAAATAAAAATTATGATTGGAAAATAAACGGATTGCAGTTAAAATTCGTATTTCACACCCCACTTCATAATTTGAAACTAGTTGTTACAATCACTACTAAATTGAAAATGAGATTTTATGACGTGCGAAATTTTAAGCCCATTTTGATATTAATTTATTGTTTGATTTTCTGGATGAACGTTTGAAAATCTGGTTCGGAACTTTAATATGATTTTAAAGGCATAAATATTTCCCACTGCACTTGAAGATTTAACCTCAATCCATGACAGAAAAATATTTTCGAAAGATATCGTTATAATTTGTTTCATCTATTACGCCTTTTTATTTTATTTTCGTCACGTGCCAAAAATAAAATGATTATGTGACAAAAAAATCTGATGTAGGCAGCACATGACTTTCCTTATATAATGCAATGAATTTACTACTTTTACAGAAAAAAAAATAGATTATTCTTATAGTAGATATTTAAATTATTTCCAAGATATTGACTTTTCGTCAATGAGTCGTCAATTTTATCCATTTGGCGAGATTTTAGTTAATTTGGCAACATTTAAAAAAGTCGCTAAGTTGGGGACACTCAGCCAAATTCGTCAGCAAAATCTCGTCAAGCGTTATGGACGGAGAAATAAGTTATTCTTATAGCAGATAAATGACTTTTGGCGTTCAAATACAAAAGTATTATTCAAAGTATCTTTTCTCATGAATGGAACGAACTAGATCCACGAGAATGATGTCACCCAATTTGTCGCATAATATTACATATGAAAAGTGAACATGTTTCTCAACAGTTAATATTGTTTTTGTAATTTATGAGATTTTTTGATAAATTTATTTGAAAAATGTGCAATATCTCTAGAACGGTTCGTGCTAGCATTCTAAAGTTCATGTCGATCGTTTTCTAGGACAAAATTAAATAAGAAATGTCTATTTGCGTAACTTTATTAAAGGTTTTGATTTTTTGATGATTTCTTCAAAATTTCACTCGAAAATTTAGGGGGTTCTGAACATTCGATTGTGTTTAAAACAATAGGCTTCCAGTATTCACGGATTATAATTATTGTACCAAATGTTATTCGAATCGCTCCATTCGTTCGTGAGATATCGTCTCCACAGTCTCACTGACACACACACACACACACACACACACACAGACATCACCTCAAAAATGTTCGATTCGTGATCAGGGATGCTTGAAACGTGCTCTTCCGTCGAAAATTCGAATTCGAATTTTCGACTCCGTCACAATACTTTCCTTATACATTATGTATATAAGGAAAGTAACGTAGCTTTGCAAATTATACTTTACCGCCGATCACCATTTAATTATGAGTTTTTTTAATAAATCAAATGTAATAAATAGAATGGATACACGTCAACTTTAATAGACATTTTTTAAAATTAAAGACAGCCAAAATAGGTTTAAAAAGTATTTTATTAAAAACTCATTTCCTCGACGTACATGTATTTACATAGCCAAAGTGCTTTCGGGCATCACAATGCCCTTCATCAGTGGAAATATCGTAAACAAGTGCCATTTTCAAGTTATTTTTCTAAGTATCAATTGCATTTTTTAGTTTTGTTTATCTCTGATTTGAAACAGCTTTACAGAGAAAAATATCAAGTATTTAGCTTCCTTGGTGGCTGATTTACAGATCCTTAGAAAGCGGAGTTTGTCAAGTATAAAATACACTTGTCAAATATGAATTCGAAACTTGGCGAAATGGAGCGCTGCCGCTTTCCTAAAATAACATTTTAAATGAAAGAGATGAAAAATGTTCAATTTTGGACGCTAATAGATATCGCATAAGATGTAGAGAATTTCGACCATAAGAAATCTTATCACCACCTTTCTCAATTATTATTGCTCATCCTTCAAGAGTAGGGATTAGTCAGATGGAGAAAAAAATCTCAGTATAGTCAGAAAATCCGAATTCTTATGGGTAGATTTAACATTTTCGATTCTGATACTTTTTTTAATATTAATAAAAGCGTTTGCATATGCAAAGAACTAAAACCAGAACCATAACATCAACATCCTTCGAAAGTGTTTCTGGATATTGCTACAGCAGTCTAAAAACAATTAATTCCTTTTCTATTTTATAGAGTTAAAAACGGGCAAATCTCTGGCAAACTAGGATTCAAATTTTGATCTCCTTAACATACTTATGTTATATGTACATTATATATTGGAAAGGAAAGTAAAAGTGTCATGAAAATATATCATACTTTCATATCCTTTGATAAAATTGCAATCACCGCTCTTTTTACATTAGAAAAATAGAAAACTAAGCTAACAAAAATAAGAACCAGATAAAAATTTTAATGCCCTCGGGCCATCAATATTTTGGACACCTTTTGTTTATGATACCAAGAAATAATTCAACAATTTAAATTAACAGTAAACAGGCCACCCTAAAAATTCTAAAGATGCATACTATTGTTAACAAAAATGTAAATAAATAAATAACACTCATTATTTTTGATACATTTCCTGGAAATTGTTTGAAAATAACAAAATTGTAAAAATAATAATAATAATAATAGTAATAATAAGATAATTAAATTTAAAGAGCCAATTATTTTAAAAATGCATTATTTTGCCCTCCGTAATAAAATTTTTCAAATAAAGAAATCCGTAATAAAGAAATAATTCAACAATTTAAATTAACAGATTAACAGGCCACCCTAAAAATTTTAGAGATGCATAATATTGTTAACAAAAATGTAGTAAATAAATAAATAAATAAATAAATAACACTAATTATTTTGATGTATTTCCTGGGGTTTTTTTTAAAGTAACAAAATTGCAAAACTAATAATAATAATAATAATAATAATAATAATAATAAGATAATTAAATTTAAAGAGCAAATTATTTTAAAAATGAATTACTCTGACCTCCGTAATAAAATTTTTTTACTATCTGATCAAAGAACTTTCAGTAGTTTACTTTCAGTGGTTATCAGAGGTTTAAACGGTTTTGTAATGCAAGTATTTTTAGCTCATTTTTGTATTAATTTGAGCTTTGATAATATCATTTCACCTCTTGAAACTAACATATTTTATTTAAGTACCATGTGGGCCTCAGTCACTTTGGGGTCTCCAGGCGAAGGACCACATAACACCAATGGATAATGTGGCTCTAACACAGTCGTCTTATCTAAAGGTTGCAGTGACTCCCAATAATTAGTTATATTTAAATCTTTAAAGAGCTATAATGAAATTGTAAATGAAAAGAACACTCTAGAGTGTTGAGGCTCCGCATCCATTAAGTTAGCATTAACCCAGGCCTTCAACATTTTGCACAGAGCCCCTCCCTGCGGCCATTTTTATACGGACTGATTATCTTACTAGTTGCTATGATACTTTCCAATACATTATATTAATACTGATGGGGTGTAATAAAGTTATCATCGAAAGAGGCAACGACTGTATAACTCTGAAGACAGGGAAATTGTAAAAGTCGTTAGGGCCCCCTAAGTTTAATGGAATCAATGTTAGAAAATTCACTGGCCTCAATTACTAGATAAGTAATAAGAAATATTAAAAAAAAAACAGATTTTGGACTTTTATTGGTGCGCCCTAATTTGCTGATGCCGTCCTGAGTACATGCTTGGTATGCCTACTGGGTAATCCAGCACTAACTGCTCCATATACTAAATATGTAGAGAAGACATAAAATGCTATACTACAAGCCTCTATTTTGAATTTATAGGGATTTTAATTCAATCTTAAGAGTTCGATAGATGGCATGAAATTAAATAAATGAAGTTAGAAAAATGTTAAGAAGTCTTTTTTTATTTTAGACCCCTCCCCTTTCTTCAAAGAAAAAATTAGGGAAATAGAGGGCGTTATGTTCGGATTTTTAAAAGAAAACAGAGAGACTTGGGTTTATAAAAGCAATTTTTGAGCACAAATAAGAGGTACTTTTAAGAATTTCCTGATAAAAAAATTCAGTTTCAGCGTTTTATTCAATTTGTTTTATCAATACAATTTAAATGTTAAATGTTAAAGAATATTTTTACAATTTTTCTAAGATTTCAAAAATTTATAGTGTTGTAAATAAAATAGTAATAAGTATAGTATTAAATAAAATCTGACAGCATTAAATAAAATCTGATAGTAGTAAATAAAATCGCACGATTAAGTAGAAAAGTTTCAGTATACATAAAAATGCACCATGCTACCCTTCAAATAAAAATCCTTTCAAATCTTCATCAATCTGAATGTCAACGTAAAGAGACATGACAAAGAAAGCAAGATAAGCGGAAAGTGTAAAGAACGGGACTTAAACGGAATTTTATGATATATGAAAAGTCCAGATTTTTATAGTGAGAAATATTTGGATAGGAAGATAGTATCGTAACTTTAATTTCTTTCGAATTCCTAGGCATTAAAAACTCGCTATAGGATTCATGCTCAATATAGTGAGCAATATATATATATATATATATATATATATATATATATATACATATATATATATATATATATATTGACATGTGGAAGACCCACACACAGCCAACTCAGGGGTTGATGGCAGTTAAATGTGTGGCCGGTTATATATTGACATGTATAATATATTACAAAGTTGCGTAAAAAAAGGTACAGAATTTAATGAAATCGATTAAAATTTTCAAGGGAATTAAATTTTAAGAAATACAAAATTTAAATTTTTATTCGGTCCCCATACAAAAACATTTCCAATGTGTAAAATGTGTCCCATACACTAATAAGATGATGTAAAAAATTTCAGCATGTTATCATAAAAAGTCCCAGAGATATGAAAAGACAAAAATGCTGACTTAAACCACTTTTCGATGCATCGACATGGGTTCTCAGAGGGGAAAAATCATGTCGGCAGATCGCGTTTCAGGGGTCATACACAAATTAAGAAAGAAAACAATGATTACATAAATAAATAATAATTTTGCTATTTATTAGTACAAAAGTATCTACACTGTGTAGAAATAATAACTTTACATAAAGATATACAAAGCTTGTTCAAAATGTTTTCCATCCATGCCAAAGATCCATTGAAGATAAGAGGCAAATTTTGCCTATGATGCATTTCTGCGTTGCGTCATTTGCACTGTTGCTGTAAACATTCACATTTTAATTTGTAATTAATCCCACACCAAATTTGTTTAAACATATCTCTGGAACTTTTTATGATAAAATGCTGAAATTTTGTCCGCCTCCGTGATTTGATTGGTAGTCGTAATTTACTTTTGGACACGGGCCCAGCATTTTTATTGGATGAGCAGTCACACCCCCTAATAACATGCAGCTCGTCCAGATCTACGTACTGCCGGTCTAACTTAATCATTGGATTTAGGGTCCTATAAATATCACTTAAATTAAGGTAATCGTTATTGTCATGCAGTCGCATCTTTTGTTCTATCTTGATGTATTCAGGGACGTACCCTATTGCTTTCGCACGTAATATTTCTGCTCTCACAACTTCGTTAGTAACAACAAACGCAGTTAGTTATAAACATCAACTGGTTTTGGAGACAAAAAGTAGCTTACTTATTAAGGATAAAAAGACCGGGAAATCATCCCCCCCCCTCCCATATGTAACAAGGCATCTGTGGCATAATTTTTTCATCTCCGATAGACATCGTTTTGCTTATAGCGGTCGGGCGCTCATGAGCACACGCCATAATCTTCTGCACTTGATTTATCTGCCCAAAAGACAAACTCTACAAGAACAATGCATAGCATAAAAGCGATTACATGCCGTATTCTCTCTTTTGATTGAGTTGCCGCCAGCCTTGAGCCTTCTGCAACACATACAGATGACGGGAAAGAAACGTTCTCCTTCTACTCCCCCACTTTGTTTTTAAAAGAATAATTACACAATAAAGAGGCTGAGGTGACGGTCTATTTTAGTTTCTAAGAATAACTTGCTCAAATCCAAGTCCAAGATGGCAGTTAAATAGACGTGTGTTAATGCTGTGGCTGTCAAAGGTTTTGGCGTGTGCTCTCAAATCTTACTTAACAGAAGTACCGTAAAATATACAGTTTAGAGCACTGTAAAAAATACAGCAAAAATTGCCATAAAAATTACAATTTTTTATAAAATTTACAGTATTAAACTCTGTAACAATTACAACAAAAAGTGTAATAGAATTTTACGGTAGTAGTGTAAAATTTACAGCAAAAAGTCCTGGCGCCAGAAATACCAGGAGTTTTTACTGTAAAATTGACAGTGCTTTTTTTTAACAGTGTAGGGAATAAATTACGTTTAAAAAAAATTATAATTTTGTTTGGAGATGAAGTAACATTCGACAGGAATGTGGGATATTTCATTCTATACATTCTCCAATATTGAAAGTTCTCTATGCATTCTTTATTGAAAGTTCTAAATATACAGGACCAAGTGAGGTTGGGGCGAATACTACAACAAAACAGGGGGAACCACGTTTATAGACAAGTCCAACTATTATGCAGGCTGAAACTGCGACACGTCATAAAAAATCTGGTTCAGGCAGCAAAATAATGGACATGATTTTCGGCACAATGTTGCTGGCATTGAATAAACATCATGCAAATCGAAATTTGACACGATATATGAGTCCAAACAGTCAATTCATACTCACGTGACACCAACAATCAATTCATAGTCACGGTCCGTACAACCAATTCCTCTACTCACGTGAAAAATCCTCATCAAAAGACAATTCAGATTTAATTAATATCCCATAAAATAAATGACTATTGGCGAATTCTTGAGTGTCAAAATTCAAAACTATTACAAAAAAAGTGTCTTCTCTTGTGAATGGAATGAACTAGATCCACGGGAATGGTGTTAACAGATGTGTTGCATATAATATTGCATATGCAATGTGAATATATTTCATAATGCTTACTATTTTTTAAAATTTAAGAAATTTTTTTGATGAATTTATTTTAAGAACATCCAATATTTCAAGAGCGTATGTTTGTATCATTCATTTTATGAAGAACATTACTCATGAAATGACTATTTAGTTGACAACATTAACGAAAGATCCTGAATTTTAAAACAGTTATTCGAAAGTCGTGCAATATCTTGTGAACTGTTCATGTGCAGCGTTCTAAAGTTTGAATGAATCTTTTTTAATGAAACATTACGTATGAAATTATTATTTATTTATAATCATTGAACGTCCCTATTTTTTATTGATTTTTACAAACATTCATTCAAAAATGGGATCGTCCTAATATTTGAGCGCGCTTAAAATCAGTAGGACTATAGTAGATATGCACTGATTGTAATAATTGTACCAGATTACTTTCGAAATGCTGCATTTGTTTGTGAGATATCGCGTCCACAGATACACGAACGTAAACACTCACAAGCATACACATACACATATGCATAGGCTAATATACACATACTAACTAATATACACATACACATATTCGTAGGCCTCAAAAACGCTCGATTCGATCGAGTTCAGGGATATATATATATATATATATATATATATATATATAATTGAAGATTTTTATGATTACTTGTAATATATATATACCCGAGCAATACCAAAGAAAATTGCTTGTAAACTGAAGGTAAAGGTAAAAAATTGCAAATCAGAAGCCAAGTGTAGCACGATGAGCTAGGCCTTTTATAGCTCCCAAGAAGTTTGGAAATTGCATAAATGGAATCTAGTGAATATTAAAGGAATAAAATGAATATGAAAAGCATTTCTGAAACCATGTACGTTACCATGTATGCTACACTTGGCTTCTGATTTGCAATTTTTTACCTTTACCTTCAGTTTACAAGCAATTTTCTTTGGTATTTCTCGGGTATATATATATTACAAGTAATCATAAAAATCATCAATTAAATAGTACCTTAAAAATTATCAGCAGCTTAAGCGCGTTATTTTTACAAAGGGAATAATTTATAACCTCCAGTCTTGATATTTGAAATTATATATATATATATATATATATATATATATAGTATATATATATATAGTATATATATATATAGTATATATATATATATATATATATATATATATATTTGAAATGTAATAATAAGAATTATGTAAAAATAAAAAATAATAAAAATACAATTCAAGTAATATTAACATCACCATAGAAGCAAATTCACGGCCATAATGCCGATAAGAGAAAAGAACAGAACCTTCCCAAATTCGATGATTAATCAGAATTAAATTCCTCTTCAGGTCTGAGTATTTAATTCTAATTAACCCAGACAAATGCCTGTTTCAGATTAAGCAATAGTACATTACTATAAATGCTTAAACTCAGACTACAGGCATCAAAAAATGAAAAAATGAAAAAAGGATACATTACGAAAATTGTATTACCATGCGGCATGAATCATTCCTCTTCTACCACGTGTATACACGATCAACCTCAACAACTTAATCTAGAAGCACCGGAATGAACAAGTCGAAATTCTACCAGGGAGGCAGTACGAACGTTCACGGAAATAATCCCAAACCCGTCCAGTGAGTCTAAGCTGAAGACTGGACAAGCAATTCAGAATACAACTTCCCAAACATGCAGAACAGAATATGAATATGAATCATAGATGAAAATTCCTACTAAACAAGAATTCATAGGAAAACTGGATAATCGAGAATGCCACTATACACCATTATAAGGGCGCACAAAACGTAGTTTCAATACTGACAAAAGTTACATTTTTTTGCGAAAATAAAATTCAAAACATTAATGTTAATGCATCTTATTTTCCGATTTTTTGATTTTTCTAATGTTTTTGACTTAGTTTATTATTTTTCATTTTTATCTATTTATATAATTAATAAATAACTATATATAACATACAAACATATATATATATATATATTTATTTATTTATTTATTTATTTATTTTTTCTCTTTCTCTCTCTCCTGTATGTTAGTCACTAAAAATGGGAATGTTTTCTAGGATGTTATCGAGTGAAATTTGATACACTGAGTTGATAATTTTAATAACAAAATTGGGGGGATATGCATTATTAGTCGCTGTACTCAATAATTCCATAAAGTGCGCTAATTTATAATATTCATCACAAATTTTATTGATTCTAAGAGCCTGGTTTATTATAATATTTCTAAATACAGATATATGCAGACAAGAGTCAAAATGTTGAATTTTTGATGTATTAAATTTAAAATCCTGTCTTTTATCATACAAGTTTATAACCATATTACAATTTTGTAAATTTAAATTTAAATCTAAAAAGTTTGCAACATTAGTGTCATTATTACTTGCATTTAATTGTAAATTTTTTGGATAAAAGTTTAATACTATAGGGATATTATTATTTGGGGATACACATAAAATGTCATCTATATATCTAAACATGTGCATATTATGCAAGCTTGGATTAATGTTTTTTTCATAGAAGAATAAATACAGATTAGCTAACAATGATGAGGCACACCCCCCTTGTGGGATACCAACCTGTTGTTTAAAAATAGTACCACCATGTTGAATATAATTCTCATAAAGAGTGAAGTTAAGTAATTTTTTAAAAAGAAAATTTGAATATTTTAGGTTGATATTATATTTTTCAAAAATTCCTAAAATAATTCTATACAGATCATTTATATTAATATTATTAAACAAATCTTTGAAATCAAAGGTATAAATACTACGAATATTAGTAAGAGTTTTCAATTTCTTAACTACTTCAAAACTGTTTTTTACAATATGACAATTATTTGAGATTTCATCTGACAAGGATACTTCATGTAGTATCTTTAATAATAATTTTCCAGCATTAGTAATGTAAGAATTATGCCCACTGGTAATGGTTCGAAAAGCAACAGGGGATTTATGAAACTTGGGTACTAAAACAATATATGGAATGTTATTACAACTATTTTTTAGATGGATTTGCTTATATTTGGCTGATATTCTATTGTATAAGATTTTAAGGTTAGTTTTATGTAAATTATAGATATGATTATTAAGTAAGTGTGACTGAAGGGTATTTTTATAATAATATTTACATATAATTGAGTAGTTTCCACTTGCCTTATCGACATATGTAATGACAAAATCCTTTTGTATTTCTTTAATATCATTTTTAATTGAATTAAGTTTATATGAATTATTAATTTTCTGATTATATATATAATGATTTAAGTATTGCTCTATTAAGACTCTCCAAGGTTTAAAGGCTTCTACAGGGATTTGATATTTATAACTGATTTTATAAATAAATTTATTTAAGTCAAGAAATAAACCTTTACATATTAATTTATGTTTAAATTTAGTAGGTATACGGTACTTAGTACCCAGTAACATCAGTGATCTTAGTGCATCATAATTAATAATATTTAGATTTACCGTTATAACATGCCCATGGTGTTTATCTACGAAGTCTTTGTATTTTTCTAAATGACAGTGGCAATATGACTCTTTATCCAATTCATAGTTTTGATTAATATCTACTGATTTGGCAATTTGATTATAGTTGAAAATATAACGTCCTAGCGGTTTATCATATTTATATGCAATTTTAGGATTTACATGTTTGACTGGAAAGTAATTGGAAACCGATTTTAAAAAATTATTTATCTTCAGATTATTTAATACAGAATTAGTAAAATTCAAGGTACAATATTCATTGATTTTAGTATTTTGTTTTGATTCGTCATTAAAGTTTAAGTCTGTGACATAAAAATAACTATTAAGATTTTTACTTCTGGTAATGAGCAAATCATAGAATAAATGTTTAAAATGATATATATATAGTATATATATAGTATATAGTATATATGTATATATATATATATATATATATATATATATATAGTATATATATATATATATATATATATATATATATATATTATATATATATATATATATATATAGTATATATATAGTATATAGTATATATATATATATATATAGTATATATATATATATATATATATATATATATATAGTATATATATATATATATATATATATATATATATATATATATATATATATATATATATATATATATATATATATATATATATATATATATATATATATACTATATTATTTGTTTCTGTTTTTCTTTGTGTTTAATAATATTCCTTGTACTTTTCCTAGATCTTTCTTTTGTAATATTTTTGAGATGTATTTAACATACATCTCAAAGAGCTGCAAATCGCGCCTATACTCATTTCACCTTTCATACTATTCTTTGGATTGTGGTATTTTATAGGATATATATATATATATATATATATATATATATATATAAATATATATACACTCATGTCTAAAAATTAACCATAATTCGTAAAATGCGAAAAATTCGGAGTTAATATAGATACAATGGTTCACAATCAGTTGTGGAGAATCGTGGGACGAAGGTAAATCATTGTGAATATGCAAAACAGTTCAGTCGACGTCAACATGCACAAAGCACCGGCGCACGTCGGAACGAGTATAAAACGGCCTCGAACGGCATGGCCAGCTGAGGCAGAATTTTGCAATTTCTGTGGTACAGAGCGTTATTAATAATCAAAAAGAACGAAAGATGTCCCAAAGATGCCAACTGGATATGTTTTTGAAGGGACTAATTATTGAAATGCTGGAATCCGGTCGATCCCAAACCGAAGCGTCTCGAATTCTGAATGTGCCTCAGTGTGTGATCTCCAGACTGTGGCAAAGGTTCCAAACCACCACAGATGCTACCCGACGACCAGTACCAGATCGACCAAGGGTAACAACAGCTCGGCAAGACCGACATTTGGTGATAACTGCGTGACGTCAGAGAACCGTTCCGCCAGACAACTGGGTTCAGCCCTGACAGCCGCCACAGGAGTCCCGGTTTCGAGATAAACTGTTTACAGGAGACTCAGACACATTAGTCTCTATTCCAGACGATCAGCAGTTTGCATCCCCATGACGTCTGCACAGAAACGCTGGCGTTTATAGTGGAGTTTTGGAACATCGGCAGTGGAGTGGACAACAGTGGGGCAATATCATGTTCAGTGATGAGTCCAGGTTTAGCCTGCAAACTGATTTTCGTCGTACCAGGATCTGGAGAGGACGTGGAACGCGTTTTCATCCGGGAAATGTCACGGAAAATTGTTTTCCATTTGGGGGAGTCATGGTCTGGACAGGCATTATGATGGACGACCGCACAGACCTCCGCATCTTTGACAAGGGGGTCGGTTACCGGTCAAAGATACAGAGACGAAGTCCTTGAGGCTACCGTTCGATTGTTTCGAGGTAATGTTGGTCCTGATTCATGGATGATAACGGGCCTCCTGAACGTCAGCCTTGGTCGACGACTTCCTTTAAACTGAAGATATCCAGCACATGCAGTGACTTACCAACTCTACTTATCTGAATCCAATTTAGCATGTGTGGGATATGCTCGGGAGATATCTTGCAGTCCTCCGCTACCTACCAAGCTCCGTTCCGGGATTGAAAACTGCTCTCCGTGAGGCTTGGAACTCTTTGAGTACACAACTCATCCAAACCCTCATCGAAAGTATGGGAAATTGTTGTGCAGCATGCTTGGCTACTCGAGATTCCCACACACCGTATTAAACTGCAGCATAACATTGTTTTAATCATTCTGTTTCACCGAGGTTGATTCTCGTATTGTGACCCTTTTTCTTTCAACTCTTTTCTTTGGATTATAAAAGTCGTTATTATCCTTGTTTTACATTGTTTTCTTCTTCTATAACCCTATTACACCAGCATACAGCGTTTTCTTCCATTCCAATATAGATTTCCTGAAATTTTCACATAAACAGCAACTAGGATTAACTTTTGGACATGAGTGGATATTAACCTCATTCTATAAAGAGAAACACATGATTAATCTTGAAAAAGGTCCGCCGATAATATTGATGTATGTGGGTATGTTGACAAAATTAATACCTTAAAAGAGGCACACGGGTTCTCAAAGTTTAGAAACACTCTACTAAATAGAAAGAGACATATTTTTTCCCGAGCTTGTTCTAACTTAACCATATTCTATTACATCAGTGACTAGCAATCATTTTATTTGTGTAAGCTCAGTCAATTGAATAATAGTCCCAAATTCACTTTAGGGAACAGTGGAGGAAGAACGCCGCAGTATTCTAAATGACATCCAATTGGGGGGTAACATTCTTGAAGAGTTTCAAGAACGCGTTGATTGCGTGATCAAACAGAATTTATTTTTTCACTTCCCTTCACTCGAGAGGGGGACGTTCTTCCCAGGCGTGATTTTCGAAATGCTCTAGATCGGATGACTCATAGGAAACTTACTGCATACAAAGACGGGAGGGGTTTTTTTTAGTAAAATATGTTTTTGTAATACAACGAAGTACCCAAACATTCCTGAAATCGGATAATAAAAGAAAAAGTAAACTTATGACCTTTCACTTTAGGCCCCCTTCAAAATACTATTCTTGAAAAGTTGTAGTCTCCTTATAAATCCTTTGAAGTCATTTCAGTATTTTCTACATTTGTCCTAGTGCTTTTTTTACTGCTGGAAAATTTTTTAAAGTCTTGTTTCGGTATGCTGTTTAACGCCCGCGTCGATTTTGCTTTGAACTGGGGACCATCTGCAAATCTCCTCACTCCCAATCAAATATGTATCTTAGGTAATAAAAAATCGCAGGGTTCCAAGAGTAAGGAGAAGTCAGATAATAGGTACTTTGTGTTTCGCCAAAAATACTTGCCGAGCAGTGTCGTATGCACGGGCGCGTTGTCATGGTACAATGACATTCGAAAAATTTCTGAAATCTCGTCAATAGTGTAAGAGCGATTGTCAAGAACAATTTAATAATTCAGAAATACTCCCCAGAGTCACGTGCAAGCATACAGGAAAATAGTCGTAAACAGGAACCAGATGCATTTAGAATCATACCGCTTGGCGTATATTGTACGCAGAGACATTAGGCTCACTCTGTCTTGCACTGTAACTATCTAATACTGCAATTAAAGTAGCTTCGTTAAAAACAGCAGACAACACAAACTTTGTGTGTTTTTGTTTTGTATGCTACTCCTAACAAGGTTATTTTAGTTTAATTACTTTAGAAGCAGTTTATGCGATAGGTTTTAAATACAGTGAAACCTGTCTATAACGATATTGTCTATAACGATAAACTTGTTTATAACAATATTTTCCACGGTTCCGGTGGATTTCCTATAGTTTTAGTATATATCGAACTTGTCTATAACAATAACTTGCTTTTGAGTGAACCTGTGTATAACGATAATTTTGAGTATTTCAAACTTTTTCCCTGTGTTATGTCCGAGACTTTTTGGACTTCGGACCAAGGCTTTTACAATGGCAAACTTAACACAAAGGCAGTTCATCCTAAAGGGGAATGATGTTCTATCTACCGACTAAGATCTGTTCAAGATTACCAAATTACTCTCTACTGTTATCTCTACTGTTCAAAATTACCAAACCCTTTGACATAAATATTAAAAAAGCATGTGATAGCTCTGGCAGTTGGAGTTCTGTGCAGTCATCTACGATACGAAATTATTGGCGGAAGGCAGGTTTTAATTTCAGCTCGTTCAGTGATGAAGAACAGTCTGACAGCGATGAGAACTCTCAACAAAATCTTTCTGAAGAAGAAAATTGTGTGCTGCACCTAAGTAATTCTTTGAATGCATTCAAAGTTTCCCCGCATATGCACCCTTCAATAAATCCAGAAGACTATTTGAATTTGGATGAAGGTTTATTAGTGTTCAGTGGGAGCACCGATGAGGACATAATTGTAGAACTGAAAGAAAATGATGATGTTAGTGAAGTGGAAGATGAGGAGTGTGGAACGGAATCACCACCCAACAAACAGCTGAAGATGCTGTTAAAATGATCGAAACATTACAGAATTTTATTCCTACTTTACCAAATGTTCCAGATGTATATCTGAATTCGCTAGAAGGTTTAGAAAATATGTGTATGACGACTGCATTCTCTGCAAAATCCAAGCAAACGAAAATATCGGATTATTTCGCACGTTAAATTTTTCTTTGTCCTATTTAAGGATTCGAATTGTGTACGGTACGTATTTCATTTCCATTTCGACGTATTCTTGATTTTTGAATTAAAAATATAACTCCAATTTTATTTTTATCATTATAATTATCCATTTTTTAATTGCATAATAGAAATGCAGTTAAAATATACGCCGTGCTACATTTTCGAACTGCAATTTGAATCTTATGATTTAGGTTCATAAGATACTACATATGTTTTATATTTTTTCCTTATCTGTAATACATTCATTAAAAATACAAGTTCAACATAATACTGTAGTATTATTCAGTCATGCAAGTTCAACATATATTATTACAATACCGTCACACCCATGTTAAATAATTTCCATTATAGAGTGTAGCAAGTTCAACCCTGTCTATAACGATAAATTGTCTATAACGATATTTTTTCTCGGTCCCTAGAGTATCGTTATAGATAGGTTTGACTGTACTACTTGTTCACTCGTTAAGATTTGATTTCGGAAATTTATGGTTACCGCTTCGTACTTTTGTATTTCTTTCAACTTGTTTGCAGTTAAAATGTGAATTTATGAGAGCAAAAATATTTAGTAAATATTTTTATTCCTGGAAATAAAATGTAACGCAAAGGTGTCAGTCCATGTCGGAGGCAAAAAATAGAATTCTTATTCAGGATATAAATACAAAAAGCAAGACACTTTCCACCTTAGTTTTAGTCTTTTATTTTTTATCATTCTATTTGTTAGCCCCTTTTCCTCATGACTCACGTGTAGTGTAGGTACTTTATAATACGCTCTGTACGATCTACGAATGCTGTACGGTTGCTGTACTGCTATACTGACACTGTACGGTCGGTTTCAGCTACTTGATCTGCTTTTCAAGCCTAAATGATTCGAAGAGCAAATTTTGATAGATATTTCTCATTTTGGGCACCACCGAAAACGAATTAACCGTATTATGAATAATGTGTGTTACTGTGCGAAATTCTTATCAGATTATACAATATATTTGGAAAGAATTCAAACGTTTGAATAAAATTCAGAACGAATATTTTATTTGGCGATAGGATATTATTATTTTCATTTTATATTTTCTCGCAGTCATACTACACAGAGAACCTGTATTTTATTACTCAAAATTTTTCTACTTGAAATATTTGTAAATTGCTATGCAAAAAGTATAAGAATAATTTATTCTTGAAATTTTTAAATTTGCTGATTGTTTCTCACACTAAAAATTATTTTACGACATATTACTTATCCTTCTTCTGACACCAATTGTTACGACTTCTATGTCCTCAGGAATCGTAGTGGTGGGTGTATTCTCAGGAGATGAGAATACATCCACGATGAGTTTAAATTTCTGGATAACTAACGCTTTATTTAAAGCACCAGTAAACATAAACAGGAACAATATGCAGCTCTAGATATCTAATAAGATCCCAGAGCAAACGTGAGATACAATAAAGCAGCCATTAAATTATCAATTCAGTTACTAAAAAAGACGATAATATCCTGTGGCGTATTAACAAACCACTTTAACTCGTATCAAGCCAATCCTTTCTAACCGAACGATGACCAACCATAATTTGTATGGAAAGTTTCAGAAGAAACTACGCAACTCAGGAAATGCTTAACCAATCTATAAAATTCGAGTAGTTTCCAAAACTTGGAAAACATTGTCAAGTTGGCGATATTTTGTCAAATGTGTCTTCGAAGTCATCAAATGGGTCACCAAGGTTACACAACCTTCGAATAATATGGTTGCCTGTAAATGTATTTTTTCCTTGGTGACAGGCAACATGCCGTGAAGACGTTTTAGATGTTCTTAATAATATGAAGTCAATTTTCTATAGAGAGAATATATATTGCTAGATTGAAACTTAACTTTTTAATCTCTTATTTTATGGAGAAACGGGAATATTTTAACAACAATATAATTTAGAGTGCTTTTAGAATTTTTACACCTTTTAACGTCTTGGTTACTAGAAATATTTAATATTTTACTTCCCCCCTGCGTGAATATGTTAACTTACATTTGACATAATTCTTACTGCATTTATCTCAGGTGCCGGTTAGAAACCTGGACACTAATGGAGACCCAAGTATGTATAAATGTTCTTCCTGGTTTGAAATCCCTTTGGAATTAAACTGAAATGCTGGGTTTTTTTGTTTTCTTTTTCAGGTGGTGGATCTGACAACTCACGTGAAAAAGACGGTGGCTGTTGGAGTAGCGAGTGCATTCAAACAGGTGAGGTACATTAAACCTTTGTTCTTTAGTTTTGATATCTAATTCAAATTTTCTGCTTCAATCTATTTTACTCGCCCTACAATAAATGGTAATGTATAGGAAAAATATTGGAATCGTGTCGAAAATTGCAACCTAAGTTTTCGACGGATCTACACTTTTCGAGCACTCTAGAATACGAAAACACTATTTTAGCGTGACGTCTGTGTATGTGTGTGTCTGTCTGTCTGTGCAATGTATGTATCCACTCTAACTCAGAACCTAATGGATAAAATTTCACAAAATTTAATAGATTAGATTTTAGTACGCTTCGGAAAAATAAACCTGTTTCTTTTCTACTTTCCTTATATACATAATGTGTAAGGAAAGTATTGTGACGGGGTCGAAAATTCGAATTCGAGTTTTCGACGGGAGAGCACGTTTCAAGCATCCCTGATCACGAATCAAACATTTTTGAAGTGATGTCTGTATATGTGTGTGAAACTATGTGTGTGTGTGTGTGTCAGTGAGTCTGTGGAGGCGATAACTGACGAACGAATGGGCCGATTCGAATGAAATTTGGTTCAAAAATCACAATCCGTAAACACTGGAAGCCTTATAGGCAATATTTTTATGTTATATGTTTTTATACGCAATCGAATGTTCAGAACTCCCCTAAATTTTCGAGTGAAATTTAAAAAAGTCGTCAAAAAATCAAAACCGCTAATAAAGTTACGCAAATAGACATTTCGTATGTAATTTTTCATTAGAAAACGATTGACATAAATTTTAGATCGCTAACATGAACCGTTCTCGAGATATTGCACATTTTTCCAAAAAAATTATCAAAAAGTTATATAAAATAAAAAAAAAATGTTTCCTATTGAGAAACGTGTTCACTTTTCATATGTAATACCATGCAATAAATTTGGTGACATCATTCTCGTAGATCTATCTCGTTCCATTCATGAAAAAGATACTTTGAGTAATACTTTTGAATTTGAACGCCAATAGTCATTTATCTGCTGTAAGAATAACTTATTTCTCCGTCCATAACGCTTGGCGAGTTTTTGGCGACGAATTTGGTGAATGTCGCCAACTCTGCGACATTTTCAATTGTTGCCAAATTAACAAAAATCTCGCCAAATTGATACAAATGACGCTAAATCAATGAAAATGACGACTAATTGAAGAAAATTCAATATCTTGGAAAGAATATAAGTATCTACTATAAGAATAACATTTTTTTAACTGTAAAAGTAGTAAATTCATTGCATTATATAAGGCAAGTCATGTGTTACACACATCAGATTTTTTTTTTCGAAATGGCCTGCAAAAATCTTCAAAATCTAAAATAAAGGATTGCATATACTCAAATTTATCAATCAAATACTTGCTTGATACTCAATTTTTGACGGCGAAAAAATTAAGACCAACTCTACAACTGTAAGATAAACCGTTTTCGATATATTTTCTAGTATTTCGCATTTTGCCACGTTGTTTTTTAAAATACGTCCGGTGGCCAAATGTAAACGAAACTTGATTTAAAATTGCAAACTCAGTAATTTCAAATAATTATCCGGGTTATTTTGTGCAATTAAACTCTACTTAGTAGAAAAAGAAAATGGACAAAAGAAAAGAAAACACATTTGAATCTGTAAAGCAAGTCATGTGCTGTCCACATCGTGATTTTTACTTTCTTTACAATTCAAAGTACAGATAAAATACAGCAATGAGACCTAAAAATTGAATTTAAATTTTGCATTCATTTATACGTTTTGTACATTTATACATATTTTTACCATGATGTCTGTGTGCTTAAAGAGTGTGCAATATGGACATTCACTCTAGCTCAAAAACTATGCATCTGAGATTTATAAAATTTGGTACTTATATAACTTATACCTTTCCCTAGTACTCACTAAATTTTGGTAAATATCCGATAAATAACACTATTTTATTTTCTCGAAATGACCCGAAAAAAGAACTGAAGTAAAAGAATACATATTATCAACTAAAAAGGTGTGATTGCATTGAGTGTAATTCTTAATAACAGAAATAATTAAACGACCGTAACTAAGATAAACAGTTATCAGTATATATTCGTATTTTGGAAATATGGCGATTTGGCATCATTTTAAAATATGCCAAGTCGCTAAATAAAGCAAAAATATATTTAAACTAGAAAGATCAATCATGCATAAAGCATTGATTATGAAACACTTTCCAACTGCAATGCAATTTTATTTAAACCACTCTAAAATGTGATACATTTAGCGGTAATATTTTTAAAATTATCACAAAACTACATTAATTTATTATATTTGAAAACTTAAAACTTCATTGAAAAAAATGATCTTTATTCAAATGACGTCATTAAAATATAAGTCACGTGGTTTAACATCTCTGAAACGTGATACATTCATCCGTAATATTTTTAAAATTATCACAGAACTACAATAATTTATTACATTTGAAAACTTCAAAGTTCATCGAAAAAATGAACTTTATTCAAATGACATCGTTGAAATATAAATCAAATGGCTCTCTATGTAAAAGCTGCAAATATTTCATTCCTTACATTCCTCACAATACTACAATAATTTATTTTATTTAAAAACTTAACCATGAAGGTAAAAGTAATTTAGCTCAATGCTTAAAACTTCATCGAAAAAGGTTGCTATAAAATCGTCTGTTCACCGTGTAAAAGCAATAAATGTTTTATTCATATCAGCTATATTGCAGACTACAGAGCTAAATAATTTTGTGTTAAAGAAATTCAGCAATTCTTTTACACTCATCCTACATCTTTATGCGTTTATATTCTCCATAACTGAAAATCAGGCTTCGCTGTAGAAATAATCAAATGTTTGATGATCATTTAAACTCAAATATATTGTATAATTGAGTTGTTTCAGAATGCAGGTGAACAGAAATTAAACAAAAATAAAGCGGTTTTAGGACGCATACAACACTAAATATAAATTAAAAAGAACTTTAAAAATCACGATTTTGACACAAGATGGATGTCATATTTTATTTCAAAGTGGGTCACGTAATTTCTTGATATAATATGGGTGTAATTATCATTTTACTTTTTATTTAAAAAACTACCGAAATATATTTTGCGGAAATTTTTTTCACATTTGCTTTGGGATAATTTGAATATTTCCTAAATTTGCAATTTGTGAATTTTAAATTCGCTTAAAAAATGTTTGAAAAATTAAATCCCATAGGGTTCAGTGTATTTCATTTTTTCAACCCGTGTTCAGTCCAATAGTAATTGGGTGATATTATTCATTTATATTCCCCCATAGGTCCCGCAGATCGTGTGAACAAAATACTAAAACTTCATTTTGATAAAGTCATTTTTACGGTACTTATCGTGCGAACGGACAGACAGATAGAATGAATGCAAAAAGTCATAAACACTTTTCAACTATATTGTAAAGTGTTAAAAACTTCAAATTCGATACAATTTCAAAATAACTTGAGTCTGTATACTCCGTTTTTAAAAGGAAAACTGTAAATGAATTCAAGTAAGTTCCTTAGATGGCCGTAGTGGTATAGTTAGTTGTTGTTGTTGAAACCCAGACCGTCCGACCTACCAGAAAGGTGTAAGGTAACTGTTTGGACGGTCGGGAAGTGCCACCCAATTTAGACCGGAACCCAGTGGAGGAGGCATCCACAGGGACCATACCCTCCTTCCCCTACCACCAACCTCTCGGAAGGACTTTCGGACCCACATGTTTAACGTGATCGTACTCCGCATGAACACGGCGGCAGTTTTGGCAGTGGCTGGAATCAAACCCGGGCCTACCGAGTGCAACTCCAGCGCGCTAACCAATGGGCTACCGCGCCCCGTGGTATAGTTAGTAGTATAACTGGACTCTATCCAAAAAGCCTAGGTTTGATATTCGGTTCTGACTGACTCTACTGTTTTAAGCTTAAGTCTAGTATATAATAAAACTTCGGAATACAGGATATAAATCCTATTGTGCAGGATTGAATTTGAATTTATTTTAAATCACACTACTTGTTGGTTAAATTTTTTCGAATGAATCACAAAAATATTTTAGTGTTTCTGATATTCTAATTGTTTTGTTTTTCTCTGTGCAGCTGGCGAAATACTCTCCAACATGGACCCCGGTGCAGACTCCTGCTCGAAATTCTACGACTTTTCTTGCGGGAGATACGGTTTAAAACCTGGGCAGACATCTTCAGCATCCAGGCGGTCCACCGACTCTGTGTACTTCACCTTAAAAAGTAAGTTACCCTAGGTCCTGGTGTTAATTAGGGGCACCCATGCACTCGCCGAATACCAAACACATGCAAAATAGCTTAACATAGCAGATTAGGAAGTTCGGAGTCACAGTCCTAAAGGCCCTTGTTACATATAGATAACTTTCAAACTTTTTATTTCAAAGGAAAACTTCAAGAGATGTATACTATAAAAGTAAAAATTCAAAAGATGTAAAATTTTGATATACTTTGATAATTTAAAATAACGTTATCAGTTTATATTGATTAAATAATTATCTTTGGGTAAAATTTTACAATATTTAAAGGCTTTCTAAAATTTGGAACAATAAGGCCGAGGGTCCGGATTCCCATATGTTTATCAGGCTCTGAAGTCACCACAGCCAGTCTGATTTCGTGGAGTCCTCTTCATGCGTCGCGGAAAACCTCATTTCAGTTACTGCTATCATATGGCATTCAAACAAAAGACGAAACGGAAGATGTACTCTATATTGGCTAAAAAAAACTTTTCTCATTTTATAAATTACCCCTCCCCCCTACTTTCCTTGCAATACATGGTAATGTATAGGGAAACTATTGGAATCATGACGAAAATTACAACTCAAGTTTTCGACGGATCTACACGTTTCGAGACCTCTAGAATACGAAAACATCTGATGTGGGCAGCACATGACTTTCCCTGCAGACTTATATCCACGTTCTCTTTATTTTAATTACATTTATTTCACTTTTATTCAATTTTCGTTCTCATTCGGTAACCGGGCTTATTTTCAAAGGTGGCGTAGGGAAAGTACGAAAAACTAAAATATCTCGAGAACGGCTAGTCCTAGTGTAATGGGGTTGGTCTTATTCTTTTCGTCGTTAAACATTACGTATTAAACGGGCATTTTAGGGATATATCTGAGTATACCTAGTTCTTTAGTTTAGATTTTGAAGATTTTTGCGGGCCGTTTTGCAAAAAAAGGCAGGTTATTTTTTTCCGAATCGTACCAAAATCTAATCAGCACCAGAGTGACCTATACGTGACTCATCTACCGAATTTTGTGAAATTCGGTCCATTAGTTTTTCAGCTAGAGTGGATACAAGCTTTTGCGGGCCATTTCGCAAAAAAAAGGCAGGTTCTTTTATTCCGAATCGTACCCAAAACTAATCAGCACCAGCCCCGCCCACAAGTGACTTACCTACCAAATTTTGTGAAATTCGGTCCATTAGTTTTTTAGTTACAGTGGATACAAAATCTGCACAGACAGACAGACAGACACACAGACACACAGACAGACACACAGACACACACACAGACGTCACGCTAAAAATGGTTTTTTCGTATTCTAGAGGTCTCGAAACGTGTAGATCCGTCGAAAACTCGAGTTGTGATTTTCGGCATGATTCCAATACTTTCCCTATACATTACCATGTATTGCAGGGAAAGTAAAAACTGCATTTAGCGTGACGTCTGTGGGTGTGTCTGTGTGTCTGTCTGTTCAGATTTTGTATCCACTCTAACTAAAAAACTAATTGACTGAATTTCATAAAATTTGGTAGGTAAGTCACTTGTGGACTGATGTGATGCTGATTAGTTTTGGGTACGATTCGGGATAAAAGAACCCGCCTTTTTTGCGAAATGGCCCACAAAATCCTGCATCCACTCTAGCTGAAAAACTAATGGACCGAATTTCACAAAATTCGATAGATAAGTCGAGTGTGCGGTCACCTTGGGGCTAATTAGATTTTAGTACGATTCGGAAAAATATAACCTGCCTTTTCTTGCAAAATGGCCCGCAAATATCGTCAAAATCTAAAATAAAAAACTACGTATGATTAAATATATCCAACCTAATTCTAGTGTTATACGTAATATTTAAGGAAGAAAAGAATAAGCCCAACCCCATCACACTGGGACTAGTCGTTCTCGAGATATTTTCGTTTTTTCGTATTTTCTCTATGCCACTTTTGAAAATAAGTCCAGTTACCAAATGAAAACGAAAACTGAATTAATTAAAAGTTAATTAAATTTAATAAAGTCTGCAGGGAAAGTCATGTGCTGCCCACATCAGATTTTTTTTCCCTGCAATACATGGTAATGTATAGGGAAAGTATTGGAATCATGCCGAAAATCGCAACTCGAGTTTTCGACGAATCTACACGTTTTAAGACCTCTGAAATACGAAGAAACTATTTTTAGCGTGACGTCTGTGTGTGTGTCTGCATGTCTGTTTAATGTATGTATCCACTCCAACTAAAAATCTACTGAACCGAATTTCATAAAATTTAGTAGGTAAGTCACTTGGGTGAGACCCTGGTGCTGATTAGTTTTTGGTAGGATTCGTAAAAACAGAACCCGCCTTTTTTAGCGGAATGGCTAATAAATTATTTTATGTATCCACTTTAGCTAAAATACTATTTGGCCATATTTCTCAAAATTTGGTAGATGAGTTATTTGTAGGATACTCTATTGTTGATTAGATTTTGGTGTGATTCAGAAAAGAGCAACCTGCCTTTTTTTACGAAATGGCCCGCAAAAATTTGATGTATCCACCATAGCTAAATTACTAATTGACCAAATTTCACGAAATTTAGTAGATAAGTTGCTTGTGGGATACTCAAGTGTTGACTAGATTTTGGTATGATTCGAAGAAGAAGAATCCACCTTTTTTTAAGAAATGGCCCGCAAAAATTTCATGCGTCCACCCTAGCTAAAATACTAATTGATCAAATTTCACAAAATTTGGTAAAAAAGTTACCTGTGGGATACTCTGGTTCTGATTAGATTTTGGTACAATTCGGAAAAGAACAACCTGTCTTTTTTACGAAATGGTCCCCAAACATCGCAAAAATCTAAAAAAAAAAATAAAACTACGTATGCTCAAATGTATCAATTAAATTCTTGTTTTATAGGCAATTTTTAACGAGGAAAAGAATATCACATTCTCCATTATACTTTAGGTCTAACCGTTCCCAAGATATTTGAGATTTCTTACATTTCTGTTACGCCGATTTCGGAAAAATGTCCAATTACCAAATAAAAGCAAAAATTGAATTAAAAATGTAAATTTAGTGTTATTTGGTGCAGTTAAACTCAATTTAACGAATTATTAAAGCAATCAAGAAAATATTTAAGAAAAAAGAGATATGAGTCTACAGGGAAAGCCATGTGCTGCCCACATCAGATTTTTACTTTCCCTGCAATACATGGTAATATAGGGAAAGTATTGGAATCATACCGAAAATCGCAACTCGAGTTTTCGACGGATCTACACGTTTCGACACCTCTAGAATACGATAAAATCATTTTAGCGTGACGTCAGTGTGCGTGTCCGTGTGTCTGTGTGTCTGTCTGTCTGTGCAGATTGTATATCCACTCTAACTAAAAAACAAATTGACCGAATTTCATAAATTTGTTGGGTAAGTCACTTGTGGCCGCATCTGGTGCGGATCAGTTTTGGGTACGATTCGGGATAAAAGAACCCGCCTTTTTTTGCGAAATGGCCCGCAAAAGCTTGTATCCACTCTAGCTGAAAAACTAATGGATCGAATTTCACAAAAATCGGTTGATAAGTCGTTTGTGGGTTATCCTGTTGCTGATTAGATTTTATACGATTCGGAAGAAAATAACCTGACTTTTTTGCAAAATGGCCCGCAAAAATCGTCAAAATCTAAACTAAAAAACTACGTATGGTCAAATATATCCATTAAATGCTTGTTTTATACGTAATTTTTAACGGCGAAAAGAATAAAATCAACCCCATTATATATACTAGGACTAGCCTTTATCGAGATATTTTAGTTTTTTCGTATTTTTTCTACGCCACCTTTTAAAATAAGTCCAGTTATCAAATGAGAACAACAATTTAATTAAAAGTGAATTAAATTTAATTAAAATAAAGAGTCTGCAGGGACAGCCATGTGCTGCCCACATCAGATATTTTACTTTCCCTGCAATACATGGTAATATATAGAGAAATTATTGGAATCATGCCGAAAATCGCAACTCCAGTTTTCGACGAATCTACACGTTTTGAGACCTCTAGAATAGGAAAAACCATTTTTAGCTTGACGTTTGTGTGTGTGTCTATTTGACTGTGTATCTGTGTGTCTGTCTGTGCAATGTATGTATCCACTACAGTGTATGTATCTACCAATGCATGTATGAATTTACATGCATTGGTGTCTACATGCATGTACTATCCAATGCATGTGTGCAATGTATGTATCTACCAAATTTCACAAAATTTGGTAGATAAGTTACTTGTGAGATACGCTGGTGTTAATTAACTTTTCGTACGATTCAGAAAAGAACAATCTGCCTTCTTTTACGAAATGGTCCGCAAAAATTGTCAAAATCTAAAAAAAAGACTACATATGCTCAAATATATCAATTAAATGCTTGTTTCTGTAGTTAATTTTTACGAGGAAAAGAATAAGATCAACTCCATTATTCTAGGACTAACCGTTCTTGAGATATTTGAGATTTATTGCATTTTTGTTACTCCACCTTTGAAAAATATCCAATTACCAAATACAAACAAAAATTGAATTAAAAACCTCATGTGGACAGCACATGACTTTTCCTGCAGACTCAAATTTATTTTTTCTTTATTTCTTTAGTAATTCATTAAATTGAGTTTAATTGCACCAAATAACACTAAATATACATTTTTAATTCAATTTTTGTTTTTATTTGGTAATCGGACATTTTTCCGAAATCGGCCTAACAAAAATGCAAGAAATCTCAAATATCTTGAGAACGGTTAGTCCTAAAGTATAATGTAGTGTGTTATATTCTTTTCCTCGTCAAAAATTGCGTATAAAACAAGAATTTAATTTATACATTTGAACAAACACTACTTAGTCTTTTTATTTTAGATTTTGGCGATTTTGGCGGGCCATTTCGTCAAAAAAGGCAGGTTGTTCTTTTCCGAGTCGTACCAAAATCTAATCAACACCAAAGTATCCTACAAGTAACTTATCTACCAAATTTTGTGAAATTTGGTCAATTAGTATTTTAGCTAGAGTGGATATATGAAATTTTTGCGGGCCATTTCGCTAAAAAAAGGGCGAGTTCTGTTGTTACGAATCCTACCAAAAACTAATCAGCAACAGGGTTTCACCCACGTGACTTACCTACCAAATTTTATGAAATTCGGTTCATTTGTTTTTTAGTTAGAGTGGATACATACATTGCACAGACAGACGGTTACACAGACAGACACACAGGCAGACAAACAGAAACACAGACAAACAGACATACAGACACACAGACACAGACGTCACGCTAAAAATAGTTCTTTCGTATTCTATAGGTCTCGAAAGGTGTTGATCGGTCGAAAACTCGAGTTGTGATTTTCGGTATGATTCCAATACTTTCCCTATACATTACCATGTATTGTAGGGAAAGTAAAAATGCAAATGTAGTGTTATTTTGTTCAATTAAATTCAATTTAATGAATTATTAAAGAAATAAAGAAAAAATGAATTTGAGTCTGCAGGGAAAGTCATGTGATGCCGACATTAAATTTTTAATGCAAATACAAAAATCTTTAAAATATCACTTTTATTGCTCAATTTTGTCTTTATTTCTTACTAAAAATGTACCTGGCGCTGTCCAGGATTTACGTCGAAAACCTCGAATTAAAATTTCGCCAAAACATGCAGCGAATTCTTAGTAACAAATAAACGATTTTACGGTATGTCCGTTTAGAACGAAATATAAGTAACTTGCTGAGCTTTTTTAATATGCCCTAAATAAGAGTGTGGGGCGCGTGAAATCCGGGTGCATGGCTTTTGATAGCTCAACCTAAAAGTGATAGTAAAAATAAACAGCTCTAGCATAATAAGTAGCTGAAATAGGATCAAATTAGTGGAATGCCTAAAATGAGGGAGGAGGGACGATATTCGAAAATCGTCACAATACGTTGCTTTTAAAACACCTCACAATGAGAAAACAATACAAAATAGTACTTTAATTTCTCAAATAAATGCAGTAATAAAGCTACATTTGTATAATTTGAATTAATTCAGAGGTCACTGTGCCTAATAATGGCAGATACGCCCCCACATTGTGACGTGAGAAAACATAGTAATGCATGAGGGAGAAAAGTTTTCCTTTTACCGGAGTTTCATTTATGCTCAGAGTTTCATTTTCAAGTTTCATTTACGCTCTTGTTAACACTTTACAACATAGTTGTAAAGTGATTATGACTTTGTTCATTCTGTCTGTCCGTTCACACGATAACTGCCGTAAAAACGACTTTATCAAAATTAAATTTTAATATGTTATTGAGACGGTCTGTGGGACATATAGGAATGAAAATAAGTAATGTCACCCAATTAGTTTCGGTTTGAACCCGGGTTGAAAAAATGAAATACATTAAACCCTATGGGACCTAATTTTTCAACATTTTTAAGCGCAGTTAAAATTCACAAATTGTTTAGAAAATTTTAGGAAGTATTCAAATTATCACGCAAAATGTGTAACAACATTCAGCAAAATATGTTAGGTAGCTTTTTAAATAATAAATGAAATAATAATTACACCCATGTTATATGGAGAGGTCACGTGACTCATTTCAAAATAAAGTTTGGCATCCATTTTTTCCGAATATCTTTTAAATTTATATTTAGTGTTGAATCCGTCATAAAAACGCTTTATTTTTGCATATTATCTAGGTTTTCTAAATTCTGTACCAACGCAATTATAATATTTTTTATTTTTAATGGTCACTAAACTTTGATTATTCCTACAACGTAACCTAATTTCTATAACATGCAGAATGTAAACAAATAAAAACGATTGTAAGATGAGTTGTATAAGAATTACTGAATTTTTTCATGCAAAATGGTTAGCACTGGAGTCTGTATAAGTGATATGAATGAAATATTCATTGATTTTCATAGAGAAGCAGACGATTTATAGCATTGCCTTTTTTATTATGACGTTTCCAAGTTTATATTCTAATACTGTGATAATTTAAAAAAATATCTGTGCTGAGTGCATTGCGTTTTAGATGTCCAAATAAAATTGCATTTCAGCTGGAAAATATTTCATAATCAATGCTTTATACATGATTGATCTTTCTGGTTTTAATTAGTAGAAAATAAAGAATAGAGCAATTTAAAAATAATTTTATTATAATACGAAGATATCCGCCCATATTCATGCTGAATATTATAATAATACGAATTTCTCATGTTTTAATGCGATGCAATAAAAATGAAGTAGCCTAAAACATGCGCATTTTGATGTATTGAAAAATAAATAAATAAATATGAAGGAACTGACAGTCGGATGCGATTCAATGATCGTTGTAAATACGTTTTCGATGTTTGGGTGGGTGACCACCTGGAAATACCGCGTACTGTTGGCTCATTTCAGTCGACGTGGTGGCCGAACTGTCAAGGCGAGCGTTTCCAGCGATTGACCGGCCGCCACGTTGTGGGTTCGAGCCCCACGTAAGACATGGATGTTGTGTGTTGTGGACGCAGTGTGTTCCGCCCCCCTCTGGTGCGCCTGGGGCAACGTCCCTAGACGGCTAAATGGTTCACGATTTTGGCCGTACATAGAGCAAAAAGACGTAAATCTAGTGCCTGGCAATTGGGGGGGGGGGGGAACGTTTTTCGATCTTTCTGATGGTTTCAAGGCGGAAACTCTGATAATATTTTCGATCACTATAAGAAACCGATTTCTGTAAAACTTATTCAAAACAGTGCTTCAGCATAAAATTATTGAAAAAAAAAAGCAGCTTACAGTAACGAGGCTTAATTTAAATCAAAAATATTATTTTTTTATTCCCGAGCAAGTGGCATAAATACATTTTGATACAGGTGGTCTGATTTATGTAAAGGAATGCTTAAAATGAGTGACAAAAGATTAAAGAACTATCGATTTATGATGTTAGATTGGCTGATCACATCCCTGAAATGAATTTACGTTCTATTTTAATAGGTCTCCTGGAATCCCCAGAAGAATTAAAAGTTGAATCTTTACGAGACGTAAGAAGCTTCTACAACAGCTGTGTCGCATTCGGCAAGCATAGGAGATATTTTTAATTCCAATCTTATAAGCACATTGACAGATTTTCTTATAACAGTTTCATGTTTGTTCTTTTAAAATGATGTATTCCTGTATTTGTGTTTTTGACTCTCTGTGTATGTTTGTATGTTAATGGACACATATCTTAAGAAAATTATGTCGCTGAGCTCAAGAGTTTTCTCTGATTTGTGCCGTCCCTACAAAAATGTCTATATAATCCTATAAAAAAATCTTGTGATTTACAAAGTTTCTATGAAAACCTCTAGATTTTCTATAAAAGTATCTAGAGTTTCTATAAAAGTCCTCTAGAGCAGTGTTTCTCAACCTTTGTGAGACCACAGCCCGGTAAATTCTTATTTTATAAGACAAGGGTCCGGTCCCATAAAATTTACTTGTAAATATCTTTTTAATTTTTTTAAGTTCGTACATTAAATAAGTATTAATAATTAATCGTGGCATAATCATAAAGCGTATTAGCATATTTATGTATACGATATAGCATGAGGATAAATATAAAATACATTTAAATAAGTTATCCATCACTAGATTAATGAAATCGTATAGCATAGTTTCCTCAGGCTAACATCACTAAATTAATTTGTACTGATTTTCATTGACACATCCCATTCTTATCAGACACATTCTTTTACTGATGTTGGTTTGAATGAAAAAACGGTATTGAGAGAGAGAAATATTTATCCATTGCTATTCACCATAGAAGTCAGTTGAGCAGTCTCTAATTCATATTAAAATTTAAATGCGGCTTGGTCACTGACATTTGCTACACAGATGTTATTGAGGTGTTCTAGTTCTGAGCTTCTCGACACATTCACGAATATTATTCTCCTAAGAATACTTCCACTATGAAATATTTATTCATAAAATGATGCTTATAAAACTAAAACGGCAAATTCCAGAAGAACCTCCCGTGACCCGGTTCAATGGATGCTAGGCTCCGGTACCGGGCCACGGCCCAGCTGTTGCGAAACATTGCTCTAGATTTTCTATAGAAATCTCAATATATAGTTTTTTATGGAAGCCTCATAGAATTTTCATAGAAACCTGTATGAAGTTTCTCTAAAACTTCTAGAGTTTCTATAAAACCCCAAAGAGTTTTTATAACACCCCCTACAGAGTTTCTATAATAAATCTATATTATATCACTTCAATCTGTCTTTAGAAAAATAAGATGTTAAAGTGATGTATTCTTATAAATATAAAAATTATGCCCAAACTGGAACGAAAAATAAACTGAAAAAAAAATGCATAAGTACAGCAATTAATTGATGAAGGGTAACAACTAGTTTCGAAGGCAAAAGAACGACATCCTTCCTTTAGATAAAAAGACAGAGCAGTCACCTCAGTCAAAGAAGAGGTTTGTTAATTCTTAAAAGCAAGGCGAAGGCAAGAGTGGTGTCTGTCTTAGACAGACACTTCTCTTACTTTGACTGAGGAGGCTGCTCTTTTCTTATCCTGAAGAAATGAGGGTGAATCTAAAGTTGAATCGAGAAAGCAAATCGAATTGTACTCGAAAGTAAGAAGCTTACTAACTTCGCTCCCTCGCCTCAATTACCATATGCCTCCATAGTTATCTTACATGTCTGCAGCACTAAATAATGCCCAATTCTGTCAAAATACTGGCTGTTAATGTAACTTGCCGCACGGGTTTAATGCACCTCAAATAGGTATCTAAACAGTTGCGAGGATGTAATACTTTCCAAAAGGACCTTCGGTGGCGTATTCAATCTGGATACACAGTTTTTGTTAGCAGAAGCTAAAAAGTTTTGTCTTTAAATCTTAGCTCTAGCTTAATTAGAAACTGAGATATGAACAAATGAGTGTTGATTGATAACATTGCGGCAATAGATCAGATAAGGCAATAAGGTATACTATGCATTCAACGGACAGTTTTATAAAATAAAAAGCTAGCATATGTACTGAAAATCCAGGTTAAAAATATATTTTGAAGCAGAAAACAGAAAAAAAAATAGGCTGCAAACTATCTCATAATCCGATCACAATTCGGTAATAAAAACTTTTTGAGAAAAGAAAAATAGATCATTTACCGACAGAAATAAAAGTAAAAAGAAATTAAATGCTAAAAATTTAAATATTTTCATCGGATTATTCTGATTTTTGGCGAAATACTTATAATAATCATAAATTAAAGGCACGTTTAAAAAAGCTAAACGACATCGCTAAAATTCAAGAAATTAGAATTCTGGATTTGAAGTCCAGTACCTGTCTCCAGCTGTCTCATTTGTCGATCGCGGTTTGTATATATTGCGTTTGTATGTAATGTGGTTTTAAAATGTTGAAATTTTGGCCGAATTTCGACTTTTTAAGTTCTTACCTTTTAAACTAGCACGGATTAAAAGAAAACACCTCAACGAGACGTATTTTCCTGGGAAGTCAGCTACTCCTGTACCAAATTTCGAGGCTATCCAATGCTTCAATTTCCCGCTATAGGTGACACAGACAAACATCTTCTATTATGTAAGATGGAAAATTTTAAATAGAATGTTGAACACTTATTTTAGAAATCGATTGATTTGAGTATAAATGATCTCTTATATAGTAAGATGTAGTTTCAATGATTAATAACGTTTAATACCTTATACAGGGTGTCCCAAAAAGATTGAAACGCGCTTTAATTCCTTACCTCTTGAAGATAAGTGGGCAATGTTAATTGCAAAAATGTTGAAAGTAAGATAGAAAACAAGACGTTAATTAAATAGTCCTCCAACTAATGTTCAAAAAGTTGCACTTTTTAAGTTTTTATACGACTCCCTTAGAAAAATTTGGTCAATCAGAAATTTTTCAATTTTAATGCAACAAGATCATTAAAAAAGAAACGCATATCTATATCTTTAAAATCAACTGAATTATGATAAAGGAAAAAATCTGACTTATGCCACTTTTCCGTACCATGTGAAAGGCTGTTTCATCAGTGAAAATAAGGATCATAAACAAATTGACGATGGAAATTGTCTAGATCAAAAATACGTTAATATGTGTCAAAATTTTTTATCGCAAATGCATCTAAATAAAGCATTACACAGACAGGGATCATATAAAGCAGTGGTACTCACTACGCTGGTGGCTATCCTATGTATTATCATCCACTTTTATCTTTTTTGTGGTATGTCACACATTTACATATCTAGTTTGATATATGGTCCCCATTCACAATGTTTAATTTTCAATTAAATATAACTCGCTCAATTTTAAAGACATAGATTTTTTTAATGATCTTGTTGCATTAAAAATAAAAATTTTCTGATTGGCCAAATTTGTCTAAGAAGGTCGTATAAAAATTAAAAAAGTGTAACTTTTTGAAAATAAATGGGAGAACTATTTCGATAACGTAGTCTTATTTCCTTCCTTACTTTCAATATTTTTGCAATTTGCATTGCCCACTTATCTACAAAAGGTAAAGAATTAAAGGGCGTTTCAATCTTTTTGGGACACACTGTATAGCTTAAAAGAGGCCTATACATCTATACCAATGGTTTCCAAACTCGTCTACCTCTATATTAAATACAAATGCGGGATTTCATTTTCTTATTTTGGGGGTTCTAAAACAAACGTTGATACTAATACAGAAGCTCAATATTAGAATAGCACAAGAATGCTTTTTGTTCTAAACGGACGTTCTAGCAAAGTAATATTCATATAATCATGATATTATTGTTGTGTCTGTGATTCTCTTGTCTGTGATTCTCTTGTCTGTGATTCTCTTTTGCGGGTCTTTTGGACTTGATGTAGGCTTTCCTACACCAAGGGGATTGGAAACAACAACGACAACATAATATTATTGTGTTCATGATCGTGTAATTCAAAAATACAAATTAACGAGTTAATATTTGTTATTCTTTAAGTAATTTGTTTAATTTCATCTGTCATAAAATCTGTCTCAGGAAAAAAATACAAAAGAAATTGTTAAAATTTAGCGTGCCCTCACGTATCGACTTACGTATTCCACTTTAGAGACCACTACTCTATATTATAAAATTAACTTTGTCGAAAGTATAAACTGTTTTACATGGTGGAAAATTTATTTTACATTTTCCTGTTTTTTTTTTATTTTTAACAGTCCACTTCGACGATAAGAGCTTGCAATTTCGTCGCAATAGCTCAATAGTAGAGAGTTGGCTGACCAGTTCTTAGATCCAGGGTTCGATTCCCGTTGGGGCAGCAAGGTTCTTTGCAATGGCGCCCGATCAAATCAACCCTGTAGGTTAGTGTAAAGATGTCGGAGGTCTGAAGACCCCAGACTGTGCGACTCACATAGTGGGTTTAGAATAGCTAGCTGCACGGCCGGGAAAGGATACCTCCTGCACTCAGGAGGCACCCAAGGTCTACCATCCCGCCAAACGAACTTTTATTAAGGTCTAAAAATATAACAATGGATGAAAAATATTGTGATTAAACAGACAGTTTTACATTATATTTGAACTTGACAAGTACGTCCCTTTTACAAAAATAGGAAAAGGGTTATTGCGAATATACATAAAAAGATCATTGAAAAATAAAATTTAGAGTGGGGTATAATAACAAAGGAAAATAATTAGGCATATGAAAAACAAAAACAGAAATTTGGAATAAAATTTAGAAAAGAAAAATAAGAAAAAATACAAATAAAAGGGTCAAAAGAAAATGAAAGATCCCAGAAAATAAGAACAGTTAACATAGCTTTTTTTTTTTTAAGAAAAAATGGAGGGAACACAATAAATTCATATAAGTTAATAAGAATTAAATAAAGGGATTCATTGATCAAAATTAATTGAGAGCAGAATCTACTCATAAGCTTAGGTCACTTTATTAGAAATTTCCATGGCAACAAGAATACAGTTTTTAATTATATCTACTGAAGAGGGATTTAAACGAATTTTGGAGAACCAAATTGGTTTATTAGAGAGGCGGGTTTACAGAGATGAAAATTTTTAGAAAAAGGACAATCGAAAATGTAATGATCAACGTCACCGAATTTATTGCAAATACAGTTAGAGGTGGATTTAATTTTGAAAAAGTATAGGTAATCAAGAAGGGGGCCCACGACCAGTAAGAAAGTAAATGAGGTATTTATTAAAAATTTGTAAATTAGGATTCACGATAGAGAGGTAAGACAGGACTCTAGCCGGATCACCAGTTCTGGTGGATATATAAACATTAAGATAATTTTTCCAAAGATTAAGGTTATGAGATTTACAAAATTTTGAAACGAGCGAGTAAGGAAAGGGAATAGTAAGAGGGGAACCAGAGATAGCAGCAATTTTGGCATGGTAATCAGCAATTTCATTTCCTGATATATTATTGTGAGCCAAGAAATATTGACAAGATTTTTGGTAAGGATATTGGAGGTCTGAAAGGGACCCTAGTACGACTAGTATGAATTCAGTGAACTCTGGAAGATTGAGCGTCGATTTCAAATTGAGAAGATAACGACCACGCAGGATACTAACCTGTCGAAAACCCAGATCACTCAACTGGCCCTTAGGCTTACAGTAGCTGTTTGAGTGGCTGGGGGCTTACAACCTGTTGTTGTTATTGTTGTTTGTTGAGACCCAGAACGTCCGACCTACCAGAAAGGTGTAAGGTAACCGTTTGGACAGCCGGGAAGTGCCACCTAATTTAGACCGGAACCCAGTGGGGGAGGCATCCACAGGAACCGTGCCCTCCTTCTCCTACCACCAACCACTCGGAAGGACTTACGGACCCACATGTTTAACGTGATCGTACTCCGCGTGAACACGGCGGCAGTTTTGGTAGTGGCTGGAATCGAACCCGGGCCTACCGAGTGCAACTCCAGCGCGCTAACCAATGGGCTACCGCGCCCCCGGCTTACAACCTGTGCAAAAATAGTAGTAGCAAGAGGCTAACCTGGGGTAAAATTAGGAGGAGGTGGACAGTCAGATTGTCAGTTGCCCGCCAATTTGATATTAGAAGGTGGAGAATGCACTTCGACTGTAAGAGCTTGCAATTTCGTCCCAACAGCTCAACGGTAGAATGTTGGCTGGCCAGTTCGGAGATCCAGGGTTCGATTCGCGGTTGAAGCAGCAAGGTTCTTTACACAAGCTACTAAATACATACACTTGCTGTTGAAATTTTCTTACGATCTTGCATTATACTGTATATTTCGAAATGGAATGTCATTAGGTATTCACTTAGCAGTTGAGGTAGATTCCAAATACGCATGAATCTCTAATCGCGATCGTAAAGAATGGGATGGGGCCTTGAGTTTGTTCTTCGAACATACAACGAGCTATGGCCGATTTCTCCAGGTACAAGGTAAGGCAAAAATTACTTACCAAACTAAACTTAGCTATTGCAAGAAATATCATGTAGCATGTTATGAAACTTTTGTTACTATGACTGTCACATCGTTCGTTTTGTTAGTTCTTGGTCTTTATTAACCAGCATTAATTGATGGAATTGTCACTTATTTACGATACCAGGATGTTCTTGATGGAGAGTTCATTCATTTCTTGTAACATGGTTTTTTATTAAGGAAATTCAGAAATAGCGTTTATGCAGCCCAGAATATACGACCTTATCGCACTAGTGAAGTTTTCCGATTACTCAATACGAATTTTAGCAATTATGCCTAGGGTCGACTAGCCCATCTACTCACTATACCGTTTTCTTCTGGGGTCGTTTAAAGAAGGTATACAGAGACAACCCTGAAATACTAGAGGAACAAAAATGTGCAATTTAAAAAGAAATTCATGTAATAACATCAGAAATGCTTCAAAAGCATAATTTTTCAGTCAGACTGCTCGCAATCCATACAATGGCTGGAAGATACATTGAAACTATTATACTATAAATGTCAAATGCTGTAAATTAAAATGCATTTCGAATCATACGTGTACGTTCTATAGCATTATGCGCAATCATGCATCAAACTTGGTCCTTTTCGGACCTGTATGTGCTTTAAAACCCTTTGGGGGTTGATCGGATTTGACCTATCGACAGTTATAAACACCCACTTAAGTATAAAACACTGTCGAAAATATTGGTTTGGATGATTGTAAACGAGTTTCGTATAATATTTTAATTGTACATCTTTAGGTAGCTATGTTCGAGAAGCTGATGCCACCGGTCAAGCTCTGTTGAATTTGATGTCCGAGATGGGAATCGGGGTGTGGCCCATCCTAGACCCCAACTACGATATCAACAAATTTTCCCTGGAGCACACTCTAGCCAGTCTCATACTCCTGGATGTTCCCGTTGTGTTTCAGATGGAGATTGTTCCAGATGAGCTGCTGACTGGATCTTATTTGATTAAGGTACATAATCACATTCAAAATGGGTGCTTGATAACAAAGATTATTTCAGTCCTGAAAAGGGAATTGCGAAATATAAAAACCGCAATCCTATATATTGCCATTTTAAAACGGCGGGTTAGTAATTTGTTTCACTTTAATTGTAGTATATTCTGCCATTCTTTGATAAGTTGCAACAACTGTGAGTTCGGTTTAAATACAATGCTAGCATGGGCGCTCATAGAACTTTTCCCAGGAGCGGGCAAACCACTGACTTCAGTGGGGCAAACTCAAGGATAAGATGCATAAAATATAGATTAGCTTGATACCAAATTTTGTGCCTTGAACATCCAAGGGAGGGCAAGTGCCCCTTTTTGCCCTCCCCAATGGGCCCCCATAAATACTAGTGCTAGTATTTCTTATACTTGGTAGCATTTTATGATAAAAGCTCGATAATTTATAAAGATTGAATAGAAAAATTTATAACATGTATGACTTTCAGACATTGAAGAATACATAAAATGAATTTCTTGCCGTTTTCTATATTAATTTTATACAAAAGTTATAATAATGATGTTAAAACCGTTTTCTAACTTGGGAGTGTACTGTGTACTACAGTGTGCCGCTTTTGAGACATACTGAATTATATATATTGCGTTCAAGTTCATAGAACCTGCTTAAAAGAGTATGTTTAAAGCTATGATCGTGTTTCTACTGCAAAAAGCACCAATCATAGACCGGTTTCGCGCTTAACTGGTATTGACAATGCTGACGAGCGCATGATAAGTGCGACATAAATATGATAAGTGCCAAATGTATGATACGTGCCAAATAAATATATGCATGTATATAATTTAAATCCACAAATACAAAGCAAAACATTTTGAAGTAGCATTAAAAGCACAATTAGAATGAACTAGACATCCAGAAATTCAGACAAGGGTTTAATGCGCAGAGAGTCGAGAATGAGACGCTATGCAAAAGTGAGGGTTTGGGCGAGATCGAAGTTACAAATTGAGTCGCGATAAATATAAATGAGCAAGGATTAAAATGAACAGGGATTCAATATTACGGGAGTTGTTGCAATTAATTAACAGTAAAGTTCTATCAAAGATTGATGTAAATTTATCATTATTAACAAATTGGGAAAGAACAGTAGACTGTTTATTATTTTTAATATCGCGAGTGTGTTCAGATGAGCAAATGCCTACAGTGCGTTTGGTACTATTAATATAAAATTTATAATCATTTTCAGGAGATGAAAGGGGGGGGGGATTTCCTCTTTTATTGCGTTGCCACTGATGAAGGACTTTATTACGTTAGAAAGCGCTCTGGCCTAATTGTAATATTATTTTAACGTCTTAAATGATGACATATTAAAAAAAGACTTTTTAGTCTTGAAAATGTAGTCTTTACTGTATATAATTACATATGTTTAGACTTGTTTTTGAATATTTTGATAGTTTGATGTTTCAAAAAGATCGGACGACTCAATATATCTTGAACGACGGATCGTAGACCCATGATTCCAATTTGCAAAATGCTTTAATTAAGGTAGACTGTTATCATATGTAAACTTTTATCATGTGACGCATTTTAGTAAAATGTACAAAATGTAATTTTTTATACGGGCTCCGCATTTTAAATTTAACTCATTTTCAATTATAAAAATATTTTCCATAGCCCAATGAGATAAGCAAAAGAAAAGTTCCATTGTCGTATGATCAAAATGACCCGACATATCATTCATTGAAGTCTTCGATGGATCATTGAAAACTGTTTAAAACTTTTGTTATATATATATATATGTATATATATATATATATATATATATATATATATATATATATATATATATATATATATATATATATATCATGCTTTGCACATTAATAACCTCAAAATTACCAGTAAAATGTATAAATATCCTGCATATTTAGTAAATGGTATAGTTAATAAGTTTCGATTAGCCTAAAATTCTCATATTCTCCCCTTACTATCTTATTTTAGCCGTACTTCTTCATTCTCTTGAATATATATTTTCATCTTTTTATCTTGAAGCTTTAACTGTTGAATATCTTTTTTTATTGCTTTTACGCAGTACAGTTTTTATTACTCTCTTTGGCAACAGCAAATCACATCTTTTCATTTCTGCATATGGCAACATTGGTCTAGCCATATTTTGCTTCTCATGGTTGCATTAATGAAGTGTATTTTAAGGTATTTATGTTTCCTTTATTGTTCCAATCTATATGCTTGTCGTCCATATAACACAAGTTTATAGATAAAATCTATCTTGTGTTTCAGAAACAAGCATTTTTGTGTTCTTTTCGAAGGGATATATGGACCCGAGGAGAATTTTTTTGAAATGAACTTATCTTAAGCCTAAAGCTCTTCCATGTGCAAGCTTTTTTGCTTGATTTTTTTGTTTTCTTATTTTCATTCCTCATTTTTGAAATTTGTTGATTATCTTTGTCTTTATGACCTGCATTACGCTTTATTATTTCCTCTTTATGTCTTAATTTCTTTTATTTCTTTGTATTTTGTAGAAAATTTTGGAATAGTGTATTATGAGTTACTACATACATTCTAACATTGGATTTACTAATTTATATTTATATATATATATATATATATATATATATATATATGAAAGTTTCCGAAACCAAATTTTATCTAACAAAATTCAATTTCTGTACGGCTTCTAAAATCTGTGTTTACGCCGTTTCTTTCGATTGAAGTTTAAGTCCTATATCCCGAGGTATTAAAGCCCTTTTTTACTACCAATTTTATGTAGTAGAAAAACTTTTTCCTCCCAAATATAATTGAATGAATATGGAACAATTTTATAATTATTTTTGTTGAGAGCCCATATTAAGAGATAAATGTTTTACTCAAATGTGTTACATGACCCAAACTATCGTAGTCTTAAAGTCTATATTTGAAAGATATCTTGAATCGAAACTACCTGTATGCAATCCATTGCTCAAGAAATACTAAAATTTTGAATATTTAATTCTATATAGCACGAGTATATGGAGAAAATGGACAATTTGAACTACACTATGGATTAATGGTTTGAAAATAGTTTATATTAAAGCGAATAAGCCAAATACATCCACCGACGTCAGTAATATGTTACTAACTTGAAAAAAAAATAGGTGGTAGAGGTATGAACCTGCAACATCGTAGTCAAATACTTAGTGTTAGTCAGCAATGAAAAGTCAACAAGGAAACACATAAAGGCTCATAATACAAATTTGAAAGCCTTGTGGAGTTAGGCAAAAATTTGGTGTTAATCTGTTAGGCAAAACTTTTTGTTCCAAAATGGGTATGAAGATCGGTCGTGTAGATTCCAAGAACACACTGGAGACAGATAGCTTCAATAAATACTCATACTACAAATTTAAATGCCTTTTCCATTTAGGCAAAAATACTGGGCATATCTGCAATTTTCGTTAAAAGGAATCATGACACTGCGCCTAAGAACTCGCTGAAGACAATAAATGTGTTAGCTTTAAATTGGAAACCGTTCTGCAGTTATTTAAAAATATTAAACAAATCTGCAAGGTCGAGACATTTTGTTTGAAAAATGTTTTATTTGAAAAATGTTTGAAAAATGTCTGTCGAGTAGATTTCGAGAAATACCTGTGGACATCAGAACTTATAGATTCCATAACACCCAAACTTCCTCTTCTATATAACTTCCTAGTTCTTCCCTGAAGAAAGCAGGTATAAGAGAATACTTATTTTTTCAAAGAAATACTATAGAAAGTTGTATACTATAACAAGCAGCCAGCGATTTCATTCACTGTGCTTCCTCTTCTACACATTAAGATATTACTAGAAGGAAGGTGTTACAAAAGGATGCTTTGCATCTCTTCTGTAGATTTCTCCTGGCAGACCACGGGAAAGTGGTCGCAGTTGGACGGACATTAGAGACGATGGCCACATGAAGTCCAGCATCCTCACATCCCTGCTTCTGCTTGGGATAAAGGCTGCCAGCATCAACACAGAAGTCGTTGACATCCTGTCAGTGGACAGCATGTTTGCCAAGATTGAACAGGTAAAAGAACTCTAACTATTCGCGACCTCTGAACTATTGGTGCTGATTATGAGTATAAATAGAGGGTGAAAACTAAAGATTTATAATGTACATGCTTTATACCGTTCAATATTTGTAAATTTGTTCTACTAGATGTACACCCGTTCTCCGTACGGAATAAATAATGTAAATAAACATAATTCACAATTGGACGTGAACTTTTGATATTTGAAGGGTTTTTTTTTTTTTTTTTTTTTTTTTTTTTTTTTGGAAATTTTATAATAATTCTTAGCAGAAGAAAACATCAAGCGAGTTCTCTCGCGCTGCAATAAAGTGTCTGACACGGAAGCACAACAGCACAGCTTATAATCTTATTTATATGGTTAATAACAATTTTACAATTAAACAATAAATTCCTTTTGGACTACATTACTAAACTTCTTATTTAGAAGCAGAAATATAAAAATATAAAGACATATTTCGTTTATGACCCTTGAGCAGGCAGCATACAGGTTCGCCATGCGAAAAGCAGCTCGTTCTGAAGCTTGTGCCCAAATTGCTGAATGTCTTTCCTTACTTAAATAGAGCATAAATAATTTTAGAGACACAATCACGGGAGTCACACCAATCAGAGTCACGTTATCGGATTCTAAAAAACATTTTTTGTAGAAGGGATATAAAAACGATAGGTCACGTTAGCTTGCAAACCCAAATAACGATTGCTTTCCGTTTGTTTGGAGAATCCTTATATATATATTATATATATATATACATATATGTACATATATATATATATATATATATATATATATATATGTGTGTGTGTACATATATGTACATATATATATATGTACATATATGTACATATATATATATATATATATATATATATATATATATACATATACATATATATATATATATATATATATATATATATATATATATATATATATATATATATATATATATATATATATATATATATATATATATATATTTGTAACGATGGGACATAACGATGGGATAGCACTTCGGTGAGGACACCATTAGAAGGGCATAAAGAGAAGGACATAAAGAGAAGGACAGAAGGACGCATAAATTTTCAGTAAAACAATACCAAGACAACCAATCAAAATTTCATTACGTTCTAAACAGCCGTTCTTCCGTAATCATGAGGCAAACAAAAGATGGATTTTCTTTTTCATTTATACATATAAATAGCGTTATATTTATACATACTAATAGCGTACAGTACATGAATGTACCTGAATACAGAAATATTGATTTTGTGGGATAACAGTAGCACATTTAAATACTTCTTATGACTCTATTTCGTCGAAATTCAATCGGCTTACTGTATCGATCAATTAAAATAAGAATGCCAGACTTCGTGGAGATCAATGGATTTTTCTTTTCGATAGATATCTGCCTAGCCATAAAAAAATAAAATTTCTAGTATCTCCAGAGTAGCTTGTGATAATTCCTAAACAGTGGTGTTTATTCATTTCTGTTTAAAAGTAATTGCACAGCATTCTTTCACTACATAATAGTGAGAATATTTATTTTTTATGATTTTTCACCATTTTAGTTAAAAAAATAGACATGTTATAGCTTAAGAATACAGTAGAATAAAATGCACCATCGTCCTATAAATTATACTATTCGTTTTTAAATGATAAATAACATAAAATTTTAATTCCTTTAAAATATTTTAACACATTTCTTTTTTTATTTAATAAATGCTTGATCAGTTAGTTGTTCAATAAACCCATACCTATATTAATTAAAAGAAACATTGTATGAAATTCCATTTGAATCGCCTAATTTGTCAAAGATACATCCTGCACACATACTGGCAGCTTGCAATTTGACAGAGAAATAAGTTTGATTGTGTTTATGAATTCTGAATATTATTACGAACATAAAAAGGAGTGCATCCACTGGAAGCTTTTCTAAGAGCCAAAATGGAAAGGCACCGTACATACTGCCATTTCTATGACGTTAATCTAGGGTTTTCGTAATAGGACTGTCTGTTCAGGGTTGCCAGATTTGACGATTTATCGTCAGCTTTGTGACTTTTCGAATATTCGAGAACCTTCTCAATAGGAGCTCGGAGAATCTGAATGATACGAGCTACATTGAATTGTGAAATACGTCAGTGATTTAAGAATAACATCTATCTGCTGTTTTGTGAAATGAGGGGAACATTTAATTGCAATTTTACTGTACCTGAATTTGTTTAGTGATAACGTGAGATAGTTATCGAGATATATTGCTCTTGTTTACGCTGTGTTTACAAATGAGCTTATTAGTTATCCAGAAATTTGGCCTCATTCTTGTATCCTGATGTACACCCACAATTCCAGAGGACGCAACAACATGCGTAAATCCATCAAAATCCGAGAGTTGGCCCGTCCCCATTCCATTTCCCTTAACGCATGCACGTATTGCGGGATAAATTAACAAACTAAATAAATAAATATGAAATAATTTATTTTATATAGGATTTCATATCGTAAGTAACTCAAAATCATTCATTTCAGGATAACTCTACGAAGTGTGACTTGAATCTTTTAGCACCTCAAGAAGTTGAAAAAGAACTGAACAGGCTCATGCCAGAGGTAAGTTCTTCGCAATGTCCAAGCTCAGATGACCACACGTCCTCTATTCTTTCTCACATATCTTCTGATTTGAAGCTTTGTCCTAAAAATAATAATTAAACCTGTTGAGGACGCAAAATGTCTCACATTTAACCTTTTGTCCTTAAATGCCCTCACATCTAATTCTCTCTATTAAAATGTTATCAAATTTAGCTGTTTGTCATGCTTGTATGAAATACGCTCTCAAATTTAGCTGTTTGTGTTGCGACAGCAAAGACATTTGATCAAAGATGCTTGGAACCTGTACCCGAATTATAAGAACGGAGCCGAAGCTAGCTTTTGCTCAGTGATTATAATGTCGGTCTTGTAAGCACGAGGTCCCGAGTTCGGGTCTGGCGACGCACAATCACCACAGTGTCAAATGTCCTTCCAATTTCATCATCCGAAGTGACGAATTAAATTTTAGACAATTATAAGAAAATATTTTTTTAGTCTAATATTTTATTGAAATTAAAAGTTAAACAATGGCGTAACAACCGTGGCCTCACTGGGCCTACAATGCAGGGAGGTATGGAGGGATCACAAAAAGGAACTAAAAATTATTATAAAGATCCTGCGAATTGTAGGAAAGAAGCCCGAAATAAAATATCGTTATTCAATTGAGGATAGATTCATAACCAGGTTAAAGTAAGCAAAAACCTTATGTTGATGAAGAAATAACTGTTATCTTTATCTTCGGTAGTTGGAATAGTTAATGTGCCATGCACCCTTAATTTTTTTCAATAGCCATTGAATGATTGACACTACGCTGTTTTACTATCAAATATGAGTTGCATAATCTGGTCATCTTATGAAAGCACATATGCAAATTCAGTTACGGAATAGAAGTACACCATCCCTAAAGAGGCATACCTTATCGGTTAAAGAATCCTGCTTTACAAAAACGTAACAAATATGGGTTTTCCCCATCCTACGTATCGTACATTTGCTTTAAACGTATACCCTGGATTTTCCTGTAGACATTGAATGATTAATACACATTGAATGATTAGCACTATCAAATCTGTGTTACATAATCTGGTCATTTTATCAAATTACATACGCAAATTCAGTTAAGAAATAAAAAAACACCTTTTCTAAAGAGGCATACCTTACCGGTTAAGAAGTTCTGCTTTACAAGAAAGTAACAAATTAGGGCTTTCACCATCCTACGTATCGCACATTTGCATTAAAAATTACCCAACACAGAATACAATTTGTTAGAAAACAATTTTCAGAAGTCAATACATTTAAAATTTTAATAGTCTTTGCATGAATTAAAACAATGTGACATTAATTGCTAAGAGAAAACTAAAGCTCGGTTGCAATTATGCATTGGAGTTGATGGTGGGCATTTTGACGCCATTTTGTAAATTGCATAATTTCATCTCCAAATAAAAAATCAGTCTATGCATAAATAAATTAGTGTAGTTATGGCTTTACACCTAATAATATAATGATAATAATAACGTAATATTGTGATTGATTGATTTTTTTTTATCGTGATGCCTTTCAGTTCTTAAATTTGGCAATATGTAGTTTCGTGTGTTTGGTCAAATTAGATGTTGGTGCATTAAATTGCAACTGTAACCAACTTGAGTTCAGTTGCTAGTGTACAAATTTCTGAAAGTCACGCATGCAAGTCTCCACATCTCACATTTGTTTTAATTTGTTTAGCTCTAAAGTAGTAGAGATGGTTGACTAAAAGTTACAGCTAATCTGCTGCAAATAGTGGCAGAAACTAGTTAAAAGCCCTTGTTGAACAGAAACCAGATGAAAATTATAGTTCCACTAATTAAAGAGTCTATAGCACACACAATGTAATTTTGGTCAACTCATTTTAATAATCAACGTTCAGTTATTTGATTTTGGTTAACTTTCTTTTTATATTTGGTGGAATAACTCTAAACTCAAATCAATACACTTTTAGCTGTTGGTAGATAAATGTTTACTCAACTTAATCACAGCAAGAGTCCAAAGTTACAAATTTTGATTTGTGTCATTTTGAGGCAAACATTAATGATTAGAAAGGAAAACTTGAGCAACGTATAAACGCACAAATAACACAATAATACAATATGCAACTATTTCGCGGATACGCTGTATCCCCTTCATCAATGCAAGAGAACCGACAAACTCGAATTCAAAAGAGGAATAGACGCATAAGGAAAAAACAAAGAGGGTTATATACCTAATATCCAGATTATAAGAAAGAACTAATCAGAATTTGGCTACCTGTCTTAATCCTGGTATTGGGTGTATCACCCCTCTGGTTTTTCCTTTTGCACTCATTCCTTTGACTTCGGGTTTATTGGTTCTCTTGCACAGATGAAGGGGATCCAGCGTATCTTGGAAACAGCTGCATGCAGCATTATTGTGTTATTTGTGCTTCTATACGTTGCTCAAGTTTTCCTTATTCTTCGCACAAAATGTATTTTACTTATTTATTAATACTTATGCTTGATAATGTGTTGAAAGCTGACCAGTGAAAGTTAAAAACAAGCTGCGTATGTTTTACGAGCAATAAACTCAATAGCAATCATTATTCTCTCATGGCAATCATTATCTAAATTTTAAAAAAATTCTAAATAGATATTTTTGATTAATCTAATGATTTTCATGCGTGTGAATCTTTTTTTCGAAAATTTTGAAGTCTAAAGGAAAGTAACATATCCACATCTATTAATTTTTTTTTTCGCAAACGTCAACTCCGTGGTATTTTCTACCTTCCACCTCAAGGCAGTTGATTTTTTATTCTAATTGTGTGCTTATATAATACAGGAAATAATCTCTTCTGACGTTTCTAGAGTCAATATTAACATATCTGTCCAGTAAAAGTAAGTCAGCCCCTTTTTTATAAACTTCTATTCATATTTGAAACTAATGAAATGGTTAATTTTCTTCAAAATATCCAGGTTTTAAAGAATTGTCTATATTTGAAAAAAAAAGTACCTAAAGTTAGGAAATTGAAAACGAGTTGAATAGCCCTCCTCCCCCCTAAGAAAATGCACTCACTCCAATAACCTATTATGACATTCGAAAACTCTGGGAGAAAAATATAATAATAATAATAATAATAATTCGAAGCCCCTCTTCAGTCAACTTTTACGAAACAGTAACAAGAGGCAAACGCTAGTAAAGTGTTTAGATTTCATTAAAATGTCAATCCGTATTTACACACAATTTGAAGCGAACCCGATTTCTACAACATATATTCGAATATATAAAATAAGAATTTTTTTTAAAGGATCATAAGCCTTACTATCTGTTTAGGTGGACTGGAGAATTATCCTATCCGACATACGGAATGCAACGGGACTGGTGAGACCTTTCGCAGTGGAACTCTACTGTAAGCAAAAGATCAGGTACTACCTGGATTATCTCCACAAAGACATATTTCCAAAGTAAGTGTACCAAATCATTAATTGAAAATACGCCCTCAAACCAAATGAAAACGAAAATTGAATTGATGTTGGGGGGGGGGGGAGAAAGCATTATGAAATACTAAAACAATTCTAAATCATTCTGACTACTGAAAAACTATCTCTGAAAGCTGCAAAAGTTCTAAAACTTCTAAATCATCTGAAAACATATTTGTAAATGATCTGAAAATACACTCTAGAATATAAACCATTCTAAGTTCCTAAAATTCATCTGAAAAAGCTCTAAAAATAAACTGATAATTTGTAAAGTTCACCTAAAATAAATCTGAAATCACTGAAATACACTCTGAAAAAGTTCTAAAGTTCCTCAAACCTGAAAACATTCTAGAAATATAACTGAATTCTTAAATAAACAGAAAGTGCACCTATTGACCAGTTTCCCTACGTGTACAAATATGTACTCTACATGTAATTAAATGGAACTTTCCTAAAAATAAAAACATTAAAAGTAAAAGAGAGAACACAGATTTTAGGTTTTCAAAATCTAACGTTTATTAAAATTTTAAACTTTATTTTAAAAGAATTTTTAAAACATTTTACATCTCATTAACTAAAATCAAACATCTTAAATAATAAAAATAAATGGAATGGCCGGTCGTATAGTGGTAGAAAAACGTTAGAATATTAAATTTTAAAGTTAACAATATTAAACTTATTCAATTATTTGTCGAAACTAGAATTTTAGATGAAAAAAACATAAGTTAGCCAAAAGGGAATTTAGAACAAAATTTAAAAGATAACCACAGGTTCAGGTGACCCAAAGTATATAGGTCAAAAGGGGTCTTATTTAATGCCAACTCAATAAAACTTTAAAATAGTTCAAAACGACAGAAGCAATTAAAAATTAGCATCTAAAAGATATCACCAAGGGTCCAAGAAGAACGGCAGAGATCGGCGGGAGGCAGGCAGAATCACCAAACGTGCTGCAGACCCAGGGAAAACCAGAAGAGGAAAATCCATGGCACAGGATCTTATTTCTGTCCAGTAGAAATCTGGAAAAACGATCGCTCCACGAATTCCGACTCCAAGGGAGATTCTCCAAATCAGCTGGACGTCCAGCAATAAACATCATTTCTCCAAGTTGCAGCACCGAACTTCTGACATCAGAACGAAAACCAAAAATATATGTCCGTCTATTGGGCACGGAAATATTGATTCCATTCCTCATGTAAAGAGCTGCACAACTCGGGTAAATAAACAAATTGCAACTTCCTCGGCGGACATCGCATAAATCGCGGAACATCTTGGATCAACATTTAGCAGACAGGAAACTAATTAGCAAGACTGAAGAGGCAGGAGTTCAAAACATCCAGTCCTTATAGACACAACTCTCTCTGCCATCAGACGTAACATTTTCAGCAGCTCTTGAATGTTTAGATTAAAACTCGGCGGCAGGAATAACAAATAAACAGAGCATAATTAATGAGCCGGGAATAAAATAAAAACTTTCGTTCCTCAGAACGCACGCCGGATTCGAACTACGGCTCGCGCCGAAGCGCTGAAAACAACACTCTATAGGACTACATCTTGGGTTCTAATTCAGAAGGAAGAGAATAAGAGCGAAAAAGTGCGCGATTTTGCTTATATACTGCGAAACATCGCTGCCACAGATTGTAAACAAAATTATCGATGAACGATAAAATAATTAATGACAGACGATTTTAATATTACGGTCAACCAATTAAAAACTCGAAATTTTAAAGAAGAGCAATGGAATTTCGGAGCAGACGAAAATTAAAAAGAAATGAAGTGAAACGATTTGGAAATATACGAATTCGGCAATAATTTAAATATGGACGATTCTGAAATATTTAAAAAGCTGAAAATAGAATAAAACTGTAAAATTGCGATGAATTAACCAATTTTTAACCGAGAGCAATAAATTTGGAATCAAATTAAAGGGAATAAAAAGGGCAATAAATGGAATTGCAAATTAGCAAATTTAAATAAATTTAAATTGCTAAAACCTAAAAAGAACGAACTTTTGCCGTTTTTAAAACAAAACCTATGGAATAGAACATATTTGGAACAGAGAGTATCAAAACCTAAACAATTGGAAAATGGAGAGTGACTAAAAGAGAATGACTATGTAAATAAGACCCCTGAACACGTTTAGATTAAAAGCAAAATTTCTAAAATTATTAAATATCCAAAAGTATAACCCAACATTGAAAGTACAAATTCAGTGTCATTTCAAATAATTATTCGTGTTTTTTTCGGGGCAATTAAACTCAATTTAATGAATTATTAAAAAATTTAAAAGAAAATTAATTTGAGTCTGTAGGGAATGTCATGTGCTACTCACATCAGATTTTTATTTAAAGGAATTGTAAACATATAATGCATGTCAAATTAATCCAAACGATGTATTTTTCAGTAAAAATTGCATGCAAACAACATGCAGAAGAAACAACAACACGTAAAGTATTATTTTGATGAACTCCATGAAATCTTGTTTCTTCCAGGAGTGAGACGAACTACTTAGGCTGGCGATTTTATTCCAAGTTTGTGGAGCACGTGATACCCACCTTTCAGCAATCGCGATCAGGAACGGAAGAAGTCGGGCCAAGGTGGAGGGTATGCCTGGAATTGATGGAGAAGTTCGCTTCGCCTCTTTTGGCAGACGTGCTCACCGAAAAGATGTTAACGACGGAGCTGCAGAAAGAGGCAAGTCTGCTGTTATGGAAATTAGGTTGTGCTAGCTTCATCTTATAGATAGCTGCTAATTCTTCGAACTAACTGCTGCTAACATATTTAAAGCGTTCAAGTAATGATCGGACTCGGTTGAGAAGCCTTTAACTTAATGCTAAAGTCATGTTGTTCAGTGGTTGACATTTCCTTGGCAATCATCTGAATCTGGGATATAAAACAAAAGCTCCTAGGAGATGCACGTTTCTTTGTAGTTATTTGACATCAACTTAAAAGTTTAGTCCAGATTAATTTTTTCCTCGTTTACAGCACAAAATGACTTTAGAATTATAAAGCAATCTGATCCAACCCTTTTCAAGTAAAAAGTGTTCTACTGGTCATTCCTTCACCATCCTTCGACGGGGCAGGCGATGAGATGACCAGTGAGCACAAAACTTCTTAAAGGATTTTAGAATTTTTCTAGTAGGAGCATTTACTTCGAAACACAAATCGGTAACGAATTTTAAATTAAAGAACCGACAGATAGTATAACACCTTTTTTCATAGATGGAAGAATATAGTCAAATACAGGGTGATTAAGAAAAGGTGGGCCAAACTTTACAAGGTATTAATACACACCAAACCCATGGTTAATAGAATATTAACAGGTTGTCTCGTTCGCTATTCCCCCCATGGTAACATTTCTGGACGACCTGTGACGTCACTGCTAAACCTTCCGATCTGCAGATCAGCGGCGCTTCGTAGAAAAACATTAGAAAACAGCACCTTTTTTTAAAAAATGCCTTGCTTTAAACATCAACGAGATACCTGAAATGTTTCCTAAAATAATGTGCTAACTCTGAAATATGACAAATGAACTCAAATTTGAATTCAAAATGAAGTAAATTGCTGTAATTAACGGATGAAGAAGTCAAAAACAGCGGTTTGACAAATTATATACCAAGACAATGATATGATTTTCCGGATGGTTTCGTATAACAAATACATTCAGCTTCTTCTTTACACAAAATTTACATATTTGATGTTGTTGTTGAGACCCAGACCGTCCGACCTACCAGAAAGGTGTAAGGTAACTGTTTACATATTTGATGTGTAAACTGATAATATTTATTAATATTACTTTCCTTATATACATAATGTATAAGGAAAGTATTGTGACGGGGTCGAAAATTCGAATTCGAGTTTTCGACGGGAGAGCACGTTTCAAGCATCCCTGATCACGAATCAAACATTTTTGAAGTGACGTCTGTGTGTGTGTGTGTGTGTGAAAGTATGTGTGTGTGTGTCAGTGAGTCTGTGGAGACGATAACTGACGAACGAATGGACCAATTTGAAAAATGCCTCATGGGAACCATGCCATGAGTGGCAACACATGTGGCTTAAGGATGCCACGAACGTTACCACTGAGCTGTCATGGTTCCGTGGATCAATATTAGAAGTGACCCGGTGTCGTATGCAATGGCACCCCGTACCATCACACCAGCTGTGGGAGAGGTGTGCCGCTGTAAAGCGAAGACATGATTGAGGAGTTCATCACTGAGCCTCCACACACGTACACGGTTGTCGTCACTGCCCAAATTGAATCTTGATTCGTCGCTGAAGATGATCTGGTTCCATTCGGTTGCGATCCAATCCCGTCGAGCGCGACACCATTCCAAATAGAGACGACGGTGGGTGGGTGTCATTGGCAGCTTATGTACAGGGTGTCGCGATACCAAATGTCCTTCAGCTAGGTGCCTCGTGAGGGTACGGACAGACACAAGGGCCCGTAGTGACGGTGATGCCTGTATCCGGATGACGGATGATGATGCAGTCGACGCTGTGCGTGCGTGTCAGGTGATGTGATGGTCTTCCCGACTATTGGTCTGCCGAGGGCATCCTGAGCTTGGCCGCCGTGTATGCGACCTCTCTCTCGTCAACTGGTCCGAACACCTCCTCACAGTAAAGTCAGAACGGTCTAAGTGGCGGGCTACTGGCCTAGTTCACCATCCGGCTTCCATCATCCCGAAGAGTCCTTCCCTTTCAAACTCTAACAGCTGATCATATTGTCTTCGATGGCAGCGTAACGGCATCCCTAATGAAATGCGTCCCTCTGAAACAGATTAAGTACATGCAAAAAGCCTCTGCGTACCTTTTTTCTGCGCCAGGGAGAACGAAGTTCAACGCCCTCTGGTGGAATTGCGCAATCACGCTGTATTTCTAGTCATTTGCATATCTGCCTGACACGTGCCTTCATGCCAAATTTCGTCACGATCCCACAATTACTTCTTGGTGCGCAAAATTTTGTGGCTATGAGTGTATTTCTTCGTTGATAAATATTGCACGATGTTTTATCATATTATCAGATTTAGATGACTTATTCTCTTAAGCACTTGTCCCTAAACAAAATATCCCTTTTAAGCATATTTTTACATGTCAGTTTTATGAATCCCATAACGTGATCATTTGTACGTTAGCTCCCGGTTTGCTAAGATGTCGAAACTGACCCGTTCACCTTTTTCCTTACAGGTGGAGAAGATTGCGAGGGCGGCGGTCAATGCCACACAGCAGCTGGTTTCCAGGGCGCAGTGGCTGAACGAGCCCCAGAAATACAGGATTCATGAAAAGGTTTCAAAGCGTTGTCTCGCTTTCAGTTTTCAAAAAAAGGTTCTTTCCGTCGTACATTAAACATGACTGTTTGAAATCAGGTGCATTTTCAATCCTTCTAGGTTGCCAGAATCCAAGTGCGTTACCCTTTTCAGAGGAGGACCCTTCGAGGAGATCTACCGATTCACATTCCGAAGGTAAGTGAGAGTCGGTTATGATTGTTCCCCAGTGTCTGAATGGTTACACGACATTGCTGTTCCTCAAGGGTCACAAAATACTTGAATGTGCCCCTGTTTGAAAATAAATGTCTGGCAGTTTGCAACTGCCAGACTTTGAATTGACTTCGACGCATTTTATTATAAATTATCTTACATAATCGAAGTATGTTAATTTGTAAAATCATGTTTTGGTCGCATTTCTCAATGGCTCTGTTTTTATTGTAGGTTGAAGTTAGCGAATTCACTTCTGCTGTTATTCACCTACAAAAGCAGTGGGTGATTCAGAGATTCAAAAGACTCAACCAAGAATCGGAATCTCAGGATACGGAAAACTGGTAAGGGTTGACAATATCCATTTACTCTGCAATCTACAGTACTGCTTTTTACTTTCCTTATATACATAATGTATAAATAAAATATTGTGACGGGGTCGAAAATTCGAATTCGAGTTTTCGTCGGGAGAGCACATTTCAAGCATCAATGATCACGAATCAAACATTTTTGAAGTGATGTCTGTGTTTTTGTGTATATGTGTGTGTGAAAGTATGTGTGTGTGTCAGTGAGACTGTGGAGACGATCACTGACGAACGAATGGACCGATTCGAACGAAATTTGGTACAAAAATGACAATACGTAAACACTGGAAGCCTACTGTTTTTATACGCAATCGAATATTCAGACACTCCCTAAATTTTCGAATGAAATTTTAAAAAAATCGTCAAAAAATCAAAACCGCTAATAAAGTTATTCAAATAAACATTTCTTATGTAATTTTTCATTAGAAAACGATTGATATAAATTTTAGAACGCTAGCATGAACCGTTCTCGAGATATTGCACATTTTTCAAAAAAATTATCAAAAAGTTATATTAAATAAAAAAAAATATTTCCTATTGAGAAACATGTTCACTTTTCATATGTAATACCATGCCATAAATTGGGTTACATCATTCTCGTGGATCTAGCGCGTTCCATTCATGAAAAAAGATACTTTGAGTAATACTTTTATATTTGAAAGCCAATAGTCATTTATCTGCTGTAAAAATAACTTATTTCTCCGTCCATAACGCTTGGCGAGATTTTGGCGACGAATTTGGCGGAATGTCGCCAATTAGGCGTGTCGCGAACGTTTTGGTATACTCGACAGAGAAGACAAAGTTTTGAAATCAAACACATTTATTAAACATGAAATAATAAGGCAGTTGATCGAAAACAGTGGAGTACAAGCATTTCTCGCAATAACTCAGAGTTACACTCGGTAGGGTGACCATTAAGAACACCCCTGGAGGAAGAGGAACCAAGAGAATACACATATTTTCTGATACATAAAATAAACACAATATTCCTCACATTATACTTGACATTTATATACGACATTTGTATACTTTGAACATATACGACATTTTCATATAACATCATCAATGATTCGATGCTCACGAGGATTTGACAATTAACACTCTATTCGTTAGGTGGAAGACTAAATATATATAAAACTTTACCTCGTCTCTTTTAAATATAACATTTACAATTCTGTACCATGGGAAAAGATATCAGGATGGACTCTCGGCATAAACTCATCGAGATTCTTGCGCAGAACAAAATCCATAATGGTCGGGAAACTTGACTACACAACATCATGCTGGCGGAATTCGACATCTTGGTTGGTTACGGAGATTGGTTGATTCGTACCTTAGGACACAAGGAGGAGTCAGGCAAATACAAATCGCTGTAAAATGAGCTTTCCCTCTAGCCCTATTAGCGATTCAAGCCGACCAGTGAAGGAACCATTTTCTCTTTTCACAAGACTCATTATTCCATTACTACCAGGCTGATTCATTTAAAAACACGAGTGACTCATCTCTGAACCGAGCCAACCGACTCTACGCACAACTTGTCGAACTATGTTACATATTTTAATCACATCCTTCCACTTTCAAAATTAATCCACCTTTTCTTAAAATTCGCGATCATACGCGAATCAAACACACACGTCTACATTTTTCCACGACTCCTTCCACACTGCTTCCAAAATCCTTTTTCAAACGCGCGCGTGCGCAAAACCTGCAAGTTCCCAACTAGCGACTGAGAAGCGAAAATACAAAACTATTACTATTTTTCTGGAACATAAACACTTTTGCGATTTTAGAGTTCACTTCCCTTAAAAGTCAATGTAATTGAAAACATGTAGAAAAGACATTTACATTTCGAAATTGACACTTTCAATCACACAGAAATAAAACAATACTTTAATATACAATTTTAACACAGAGGTGTGAAAGCCTTATCACACTCCTTCGGGGCCCGGGAGAAAAATTTCCTGCAAAGCGGGGAATTTTTCCACACAATACTAGGAAAATACCTGCATTAAGTTCCCAATGACATATGTTCCATTGAGAGGAATTTAGTGTAAATTTTGAGCGATGTACATGTACATCAAAGAAAAAAAAACAAAAACAAACAAGATCATGACCAGCATAATAACCAAAATCCAAGAGTGGCCTAAAGTTTGACTCGTGAGTCAAAAAAAAATAAGTCTCAATACAAGCATAGACCTTTACAAGACAACACCAAATTAACAAGACACAAATGATGAAATTGCCCCTTTTAAAACTTAAACACTAATACATTTTCTGGTGAGTACCACAGAGACATGAAAATTTAATTTACTCAACTCACAAAAAGTTTAACTAAACAAAAAGTTTTCTTTCTTCAAAAATTTTACAATTAAAATTCTATAAATTTACTTTTCACAGAAATCAATTTATTAACTATTATCCAACCTTGCCAACAAATTACTTTAAAGGACATTTAAAAAATTTACTAATTTAGAAAATGAGACAAATTTTCAAACCAAGAATGTTGATCAGGCACCCAGGCAAGAAACAAGTCCATTAGAAAGTTGCAAACCTAGAGGTGGCGGTACCCCCAACCAATAAGTCAACAAACACCAAATGACAAAAAAAAATTTCTAAAATTTACTAGACCTTTAAATTAAAAAAAAATCATTCACACATTCATAAAATAAAACAGAGATAAAAATTATCAGTTATCCTTAAAAATCCTTACCAAAACTCTAATCCATCAAGTACTTAATTATCTTAAAATTACTTTAAAACATTACTGCTTATCATTAAAGTAAAGCAAAAAAAAATTATTATTTAAGTATTTAGAATTTTAAAACACTACTTCAACCTGATTAACATGGCACTCACATTCAGAAAGCTGCACTGGCACAGAACTTGCAGTACAGAACATTCAGCTGACTGACACATAAAGCAAATTACACAGAAGTTCAGAAATATCGGATCCATTTTAACATAGCATACAGTTTTGCAAAACATTTTGTGAAACAATTGAAAATATAATATTATGAAACATAATTGTCCATCTCACAACAATATCAGTCTTTTTTTTGAAAATGTGAGAATTTCATAATCTAAACATTTTACTTTACTTTTTGAGCCAATTGCTCTCTTGACATATTGCCTTAATTGACAAGTAACTTTAATGAATAAATTGGCCTCTTGGGCGCAAGTCATACTTGTGTGAATTAGGAACATTTTGAGTTTTAACCCTATTTTGATGGTTTAGAAAATATCTACTTTTAAATTGTCTTGTTTCTTGAGTTGAAGAATTATCAATGTTATCATTATATGTGCTAGAAATCAATTCACTACGTCTAGGAGGTAAAGGAGTTAATCTATTAACGTGGACCAATTGCTGATTACATGGATTGTTTTTGTGTTGAATGACAAAGTTAACTTCAGTACCACCTCTAACATGATTTTGCTTTTCCCCCATATGCAAAGTAACATTCTGTGCATTTACTACCAAATCTCTAAAAGATTTGCTTCCATTTTCCAAATCGTTAATATGTACCTCTTCACTACCCAAATGTGGCACTACATTATTTTCCGAAAAATTTCTGCTCACATACTCTTCCCGAATGACCTGAGACTCATTCACTACCGGTGCCAGATCTGCTTTGCATTTGGCACATGCATTCGTATGGAACTCTTTCGGTTTACAGTCCTCTACCACACGAACGTTTTTTTCACTACTCATCTGCGAGTCAGGCACAGCAATACGCTTTGCGACACTACTTAGGTTTGAGTCTGCAATTTCCGACTCATTTGCCGGTTCATGATTTGAAATCGAAAGTAAATTATTCGTACATTGATAACCAACAAAAGGAATGGAAGAGTTTGAAAACTTAAAACAGAAGTGATTATAATCTATAATAGCATTATGTTTATGTAAAAACTTGTTACCAAGGATTACATTATATGAAATAGGAGCTGGTGATTTTAACACAAAAAATTCGGTAGGGAATCTTTCTTTTCCCAAATTTAGTGAAATAGTGGCTAAACATTCAACTTTAGTATCTTGTGAACTAAAGCTACGCAAAATTGTTGGTTTGTATGTTAGCAACATATGTGCAATGGGTACAGTATTTAAAGCTTCCTCATACACTAAATTAATTGAACTACCCGTATCAATCAATATTGACACTTCACTGCTCACTAATTTTCCTTTTATAATAGAAGAAGATGACAAAGAATTTGTAATATTATGACAAATATTATTTTCCTCAAAATGTGATGTTTGCCTATCAAAAGTTTTTCTATTATTATAATTGTGCATGGGATATCTACTCTGATTCCCAGAAGAATGATTTTTGGAATTTTGCAAAGATTTATATGACTCCTTATTTTTATAATTTTGCGTTCCTTGCTTTCTATACTTCCACTCATTTGCAGACATTTGCCCTCTGTGTCTTTCACCCTGGTGATACCTAGTTCCAGGACTGGTATAAATTTTCCTACATTTTATACCGTACACATCTCTTTTTTGAAAAACCTTTTTCCAACACTGTTCTTGAACGTGACCTAATTTACCACATTTGTCACACTTTGGACGCGGTGAACGCTTTTCGTTAACTTTATCTGAATTAAACTTAAATTTTTCTATTTTACCCCTAAGAAATTCAATGTCCCTTTCCTGTTCTAACACTTTTCTTTTTAAATCTGACATACTTTCACTTTGATCTGGTGTGAGAACATATTTTTCTGGTGTGAGAACACCTTTTCTTGTAAGTACCGGATTAGTCAAGTACATAGCATTATTTTCATTTAAAATAGATTCCTCAAGAATTGCAAGTTTTTTAGCCGAATAAAAATCTCTAGGGTTTTGTGACAACACCAATCTTTTTAGTTCCGGATATAAACCATTAATAAATGAAGTTTTTAAAAGTGTTTGCCTGATTTTATTCTCACTTTCGGAATCTACATCTTCCGGAACAACCTTAAATGAAGCAGCTTCGATTCTCATCGAAAACTGTTTAACCGACTCATTTGGTCTCTGTGTAAAGTTCACGAGTGAAATTATGTTTTTAGTAACATTTTCGGTCACTTCAAAATGATCTTTCAAAATGTGAATAATTTCCTGCAAATTTTTACAATTTCTGTGCTTTGGATTCTCTTCAATCAATCTATTTGCTTCCCCCTCTAAATTCAATCTCAAACAAACTAATTTGTCACACTCACTCCAGTTTGCATGAGTGGCTACTAAATTTAACTTTTCCAAAAACTGTGACAACGAAAGCTCTGAATTTCCCGAGAATTTTGGAATACGATGTGCGAACTTAGGTGTGAAAATATGGAATGATTTTAACATGTTATCATTTACCGATGAAGCACTGTTTTGATTTGGCAAAGTGCCAGAAGAAGAATTCAGACATACCGGCGATTTATCTGATATATTTTCCTCATTAGATTTAGCTTTGTGGCTAACATTTTTAACTTTACTTCTAGAATTAACAGTATCCGACTCAGTAGCAATATCAAGCGACAAATTCAAGGAGGAATTTAATTTTTTACTTGAATTTTTACTCATCTTACCGACATTTACTTTTTTGTTTCCAGTAATTGGAGCCATTTTGCATAACAATATAGTTTAACACAATATGCAATTGCAATGTTCTTAAACAGTATTTACAATAAAACCAGTTTTTATCAAATCAAATGACATAAATATGCAAACAAATCAATTTTTTTTATCAAATGGCACATATCAAATTCCAAGAACACTCGTTTTTGAGAATACCGAAAACAGAACATGGAACTCTGTTTACTTAAGAAAACACTCATTTTAGCACAACGGTAATTTTTAACCTTCAAAATTTCAATTCTTAAGAAAATTTTTTTAAAAATTTTAATTCTCTCAGCTCTTCCCCACTCACCGAGAAAAGTAACGGCACCAATTCTGTCGCGAACGTTTTGGTATACTCGACAGAGAAGACAAAGTTTTGAAATCAAACACATTTATTAAACATGAAATAATAAGGCAGTTGATCGAAAACAGTGGAGTACAAGCATTTCTCGCAATAACTCAGAGTTACACTCGGTAGGGTGACCATTAAGAACACCCCTGGAGGAAGAGGAACCAAGAGAATACACATATTTTCTGATACATAAAATAAACACAATATTCCTCACATTATACTTGACATTTATATACGACATTTGTATACTTTGAACATATACGACATTTTCATATAACATCATCAATGATTCGATGCTCACGAGGATTTGACAATTAACACTCTATTCGTTAGGTGGAAGACTAAATATATATAAAACTTTACCTCGTCTCTTTTAATTATAACATTTACAATTCTGTACCATGGGAAAGGATATCAGGATGGACTCTCGGCATAAACTCATCGAGATTCTTGCGCAGAACAAAATCCATAATGGTCGGGAAACTTGACTACACAACATCATGCTGGCGGAATTCGACATCTTGGTTGGTTACGGAGATTGGTTGATTCGTACCTTAGGACACAAGGAGGAGTCAGGCAAATACAAATCGCTGTAAAATGAGCTTTCCCTCTAGCCCTATTAGCGATTCAAGCCGACCAGTGAAGGAACCATTTTCTCTTTTCACAAGACTCATTATTCCATTACTACCAGGCTGATTCATTTAAAAACACGAGTGACTCATCTCTGAACCGAGCCAACCGACTCTACGCACAACTTGTCGAACTATGTTACATATTTTAATCACATCCTTCCACTTTCAAAATTAATCCACCTTTTCTTAAAATTCGCGATCATACGCGAATCAAACACACACGTCTACATTTTTCCACGACTCCTTCCACACTGCTTCCAAAATCCTTTTTCAAACGCGCGCGTGCGCAAAACCTGCAAGTTCCCAACTAGCGACTGAGAAGCGAAAATACAAAACTATTACTATTTTTCTGGAACATAAACACTTTTGCGATTTTAGAGTTCACTTCCCTTAAAAGTCAATGTAATTGAAAACATGTAGAAAAGACATTTACATTTCGAAATTGACACTTTCAATCACACAGAAATAAAACAATACTTTAATATACAATTTTAACACAGAGGTGTGAAAGCCTTATCACAGGCGACATTTTTAATTGTTGCCAAATTAACAAAAATCTCGCCAAATGGATAAAAATGACGCTAAATCAATGAAAATGACGACTCATTGAAGAAAATTCAATATCTTGGAAAGAATATAAGTATCTACTATAAAAATAACATTTTTTTTACTGTAAAAGTAGTAAATTCATTGCATTATATAAGGAAAGTTATGTGTTGCCCACATCAGATTTTTTTAAATTGTAACACTAGGGAAGAATCGCTGTATCCAAATGAAATTTATCTCATAGATTATTTATCTTACAGTAAAGAACTGATTGTATTTGCAGAGCTATACAAGATATGTTTTCATCAAAATTCCGTATCATGTAAAGCTACTTCGAACAGCTTCTGTAATTGTTTCATTGAATAGAAGGGGTCTTTGATATTACGCTGTGAAATAGAAGGCTTTCTGGGTTGCTTCTATGCGAGTCCAAAGTTCATTTGTTGTGAATGGTAGAGTGGCTTAGAACAGACACGTTTCTTAGCTACCATGTTCCAGACATGTTGGATCGGGGACATGTCTGGTGAACGTGTAAGTCAGGGAAGAAGCGGTAACTGACATATATAAAAAAGTCTTGGGTATTCTGTGCCACATATGAGTGAGCAATAACCTGATGAAATATAGAGGTAGGACAACTCAGAAAAAAGTGTGTCACCCCTTTCTCCAAAACATCCCTGATGTATCACTAACTGTTGAGGATCTTTTGAATTTGTATCAGACGAGATCCCGAACGGAATCCAATGGCATCCCAAGCCATGACACTTGACGTTAGGCCGGTATGACGCTGCAAAATGCAAGTTGCAAAATATCGTTCCACATGCTGTATTCAAAAACGTATGCGACCATCATGATGCAGCAAGCTGAATCATGATTCGTCGACCTGCTTTTAAATTATCCTCTTTCCAACACTACTGGTCGGAAAATCGTTTGTTTCAATTTTCATTTTCAAAAATCCGTACTCAAGACCAACCTACATCGGGACTTTATTTTTAAAGGTTTTACCTATTTACTTAAATTCTGATGATGCTATGCATGATAAATTAGTAGTTTCTTGCATTTTCGGAGGTTGGATAAAGCATTCTTCATACGTATCCCTAAATGTGTATTTACTTATTTCGTTTAATCGTCAATATTACTTGGTTACTCCTATTTCTCTGCTTTGCTTCTAGAATTAGCAGGGTTTAGCAGAAATTATCAGCCCGTTTTGTATATCGTATTCTTATTTTTATGCGTATTATTCTTTCATCATATTTTATTTTTATTTTGTTATCTAACTCTCTTTACAGGGGGTCTATCCTTTTTTGCCTCCCACGTATTTCTCATTTAGCATTTTATTTTTATTTTTCAACAGTTCTATCGTGCAGTTTTTATTTCACAGCCCTTTTTAGAATTTCTCTTTCAGTTTTGCTTTAAATCTCCTATAAATATTTGGCATTATTTTCCTTCATCTATTAGATGAGTAGGCATTAACGGTAGCGACATTATCAGCGAAACAGCCGAAATTGTTTTGGTTTCAATTTAAAAGAATGATGCATTGTTTCTTATGTTTCCGCTCTGGTCGCTTGTATTTTAACTAGTATCTTCGTAGTCATATTTAATATTTCAGTTAGCAAACTGCACTTTTTTGCCCCGATGAAAGTGTCTCTTATCGTACTTTAAACAATTGCGGTCACCTAATTGTCATACGTGAACTTCTATAGAGGAAGTACTACTAATGTTTCTTTCAGGGCTTTTGGCCGGGGAAGGGGCAAATAGAACCTTTTGAGGGGACAAGTTTTGCAATATAAATTTTATCTACTATATCTACATATATAGAAGTAATTATTATAAGTATATATAGAAATTACTTATTCAAATATTTTAAGAACAAACTTTCTCCAACTAAACGTGGGGGAGGATTTCAAAATATTGAAAATTGGACTAACATGTACAAAAGCTTATTTTGAAAATAATCAATCGTGAAATAAATATATATATATTAATCTAATTGCTACCACATAAGTGAAAACTAGGTTAAATTGTAGAATTTAACTTGCAAATTTTCTATACAAATTTTTTTGTGTTCACCAACAGAACTTTCAGAATAGATCAGCACTATAAAATAGCTTCTTTCATATGATCTAATAATTGCAATTTAAAATGTACATGTGAAATTAAACCGTAGAATAAAACCTACCATTGTAATAATAGTTGACTAAGTTATAAATGGTTTAGTACTTATTCGTATAACAAAATGCAGTCATACAGCATAGAAAATAATTCACAAAGTTCATAATGCACATTGCGATGTGTGACTTTCTTGATGAAACGAAACTTCTCATTATAGCTTGAATTTATTAACATTTTGTTCGGTTACATAAAATGTTTTCTAGGGGACGAGTGTGAGGTATATGTGTACCAAAATGTGACATTAAACGTTTTAGGGTATATAAAATTGTAAAATAAATATTTTGAAACCCCCACTGAAGTAATTAAAGAGTTTAATTTAATTCTGGGAAAGAACGAAACCTACTGGCGCATCATTTGGGCCTATTTTGTATTTTTGACTTAGTGTTTGTTGATCTGCCTATCACTGAAGAAAGTATTGGACAGCTATATGCTGCATTGCTCATTAATTTGTGCTTAATTCCGTTCCCTAAAGTTTGCTAACCGCACCCTCTCCTGTCGGACCAATTCTGAATAGTCATGACTCGCAAAACGCCTTTGAGCAAAGAATGCTAACATGTGTACGGTGGTTGTCACTTTATTATTATCCTCTTCATTGATAATCCTTAAACTGGATAATATGTTTAGCGAAACAATTTATAAATGTTTAAGTATTTTAAAATTAAGAAAATTGTGATATTACATTTATTTCCAGGATTCCACTAATGTCAACAGAAAGTGATTCTCCATTAGAGGACTATATCGTTCCTGTCCATTTCGACAAAGTCACCTCTCCGTTCTTTAAACTCTACGGGCCTGAGTAAGTCGACGAATTCCCTTTACTTTTCTAACAAAATTTTGTTTCCAGCACTTCTGTTATGCACATCATTTTCTCTAATTTATTGACTCATCTTATAACTTTGTCAACTTGAGCAGTCATCTCACTCTAATGCTTCTAAAATATTTTTCGATCAGAAACAAATGCAATTGTACTGAAGAGAGATTAGAGAGCAAATTTCTGACAAAGTTGAGAAATATCGAAATCATATTTTCGAATTACCACATTTTGAGCATAACTGAATTCGAATAAAAAAATTTCAGGTAGTTCCTGGTAGTCTGGAAACAATATCTCAAGATTGAATGGTGCGATTGGGAGAGATATGTAGTGGAATTGTTATAATCTGAGTACTGGAACACTGTTTATTACTTTCCTTATATGCATAGTACAATGAATAAGGAAAGTATTGTGACGGAGGTCAAAAATTTGAATTCGAGTTTTCGACGGGAGAGCACGTTTCAAGCATCCTTGAACACGAATCGAACATTTTTGAGGTGATGTCTATGTGTGTGTGTGTGTGTGTGTGTGTATGCGTGAATGTGTAAGTGTGAATGGAGAGATTCAAACGAAATTTGGTACAAAAACTACAATCTGTGAACACTGGAAGCCTATTGTTTTTAAACTCAATCAAATCTTCAGAACACCCCTAAATTTTAGAATGAAATTTAAAAGAAATCATCAAAAAATCAAAACCTTCAATAAGTTAAGTAAATAATCATTTCTTATGTAATTTTTCATTATAAAATGATTGACATAAAATAACATAAAAATTAGAACGCTAGTATGAACCATTAACGAAATATTGCACATTTTTCAAATAAATTTATCAAAAAATTACATAAAATAAAAAAAAATATTAACTGTTGTAAAATATGTTCACTTTTCATATGTAATATTATGCGCTAAATTTGTTAACCTCATTCTCGTGGATCTAGCTTATTTCATTCACTAAAGGAGATACTTTGAGCACTAGTTTTCACTCTTGGATGACAATAATCATTTACCTACTATAAGAATTATCTATTTCTCATCCATAGCCCTTGGAGAAATTTTATCGACATTTTTGGCGAAATATCACCAACTTGGCAACTTATTTAAAATGTAGCCATATTGACGAAAATGTCGCCAAATTTTGAAAAATGTCGCCAAATCAATGAAATTGATGAAAAGTGAATATCTTGGAAAGAACATAAGAATAGACTATAAGAATAACTGATTTCTCCGTCCATCCGTAACGTTAGGTGAAAATTTCGACAGGATGTTGCCAACTTGGCGACTTTTTAAATATTGCCAGAGTGACAAAAATGTCTCCAAATTAGATAAAAAGGTTTTCAAATTGAAAATGACGCTAAATGAAAGGTAATGATATGCAAATTTTGAATTCCGTCGTATGGAAAATATACTTTCTAGTATATAAGAAATGCTCTTTTCTCCGTTCATTTCTATCTCTTGGCGATACATTTGACAAACTTGGCGAATAATCTAGCCATAGATTGACAAAAATATCGCCCAAAATTGCAGAAATGATGTTGAGTTAATGAAAATGACGCTTAATTAATGAATTAATTATTAATATATTTTAATATATAGACTATATTGCTAATTGAGGATGCTATCAATATTAATAGTTGTTAGTTTAGAGTTGCGTAGCATATAAATTAAGTGGGTACTTCCAAATAGTATGACATGTTGTCTTCCACAGAAGTGCCCAATGTAAAATTCAACATTAAAAACATTGTACTGTGGATCCTATACATCATTTTTTCACTGTGAAAGAAGTCAATTCATTGCATTAAATAAGGAAAGTCATGTGCTGCCCACATCAGATTTTTTTTATATACAATCGAACATTTACCCCCCTTTCCTGTGCGGTTGCAACAAAGATTATTGTCGACCGACAATTTGACCGGAATCCCACAGAGTGCGAACCGACGAGGGAATTGTATTTCAAGATTCTATTCACTCGTTTTTAAGTCCCTAACGCATATGCACACATTTTTGCTGTTTACAGTTTGTCATTGTAACCCTTTGCGCATTTATCTAGTCACTCTCATACAAAATGAAATAAGGTAGAGTCTTTAAAAATTATTTTTACTAGTAGACACGTAATTTTAAAAGCAATGGAAACCCGACCCGCAATTCGAAAAATGAAAGAAACCTGACAGAAAATCGATCCACGGAACAAGTAACCCGCGGGTACCTGACCTGATACGTAGTTCTATCCTCCTTAAATTTTTAAATGATTTTTTTTTAAAACACATTCTGTTGTAAAAAATTATATGCACTCATAAGAAATCGAGCTACAGCCTCGAAATTGGCATGTATAAATTATTGGAGGAGATATGCAAAGGAATAGAATTTGCAGGAAGCAAGAAAACATTTCATCAAGAAATGGTGGCAACAAGATGGCATTTTAGTAAATGGTAAATCTTCCCCTATCAGCTATACTAGCCGATATTCGATGAGGCACAGAGTCTATTACATTGCTTATGTCCCTCTGCGGAAGATTTTGCCACACGGTTAGCTAATCCAGTGGCATTCTGAGAAGGCTGCAATTGTTGTTTCAGCATGTCCCAGATGTGTTCTATTGGTGATAGATCTGGGGACCTGGATGACTATGGGAGGGTATTATATCCTCGAAAATTTGTTGAAAAAGTCGTGCAGTATATGGTCGAGCGTTGTCTTGCAGGTAAATGGAACCTGGTCGGCTTGACATAATAAGCAGAACAATCGGCTGCAGAATAGCATCGACTTACAAGCGAGCAGTCACATTGGCTTTCAGCGCAGTTAGAAGAGGTCAGCTGTCCCATGAGATGGCTCCCCAGACTGTCACACCACGTATGATGGCCGTGTGTTACTCGACAACAAATTCTGGATCGGAACGCTGACCAGTCCTAATCCCCACACCTAAATTGCAGTCATCAGCACTGGGTGAGAAGCGGAATTCATCGGTAAAGGCAGCATGCTTCCAATCGAAAACGGCACAGGCTAACCGACCAATCCAGACGGCTCTGTCTATTTTGAGGGTCCGATATAGGCGCCTTAATGGACGTTAGCACATAATTCTACCTTCCGCCTGACGTCTCCGAATAGTGTCCCTTGATGCATGATGCATGGAGGATGGCAAATGCCTTCAAATGCCATTGGTGTGGACGTGGCTTCTTCTGACTGCACGATCCTTTGGAGCAGTTTTTTGTCTGGGATCGTTCTGAGCCTCTGCACTGGTTACATGTGCTTTCCCTGAACCAATGTTGCTAACACCGAGCAACTGCCATATCGCTCCGCTCAAGATGACGACTGATACGTCTGTTGGACCAATCAGTTTCCCTTCGGCCTATGACGTGCGACCTCTCTCTAAATCCGACAATTTTTCATAGCCCCGTCGAGTACGTCTGAAAGCCATCTTTGTACACAACTTTCAGTATCAAATCAGAAATCCAGTTCCAATTGCTCGTGAGTGAGGGCGCCGCACAGTGGTGCCAAATGAGGAATTTGAGGAAAAAACCTCACAACTTATGCATTTCTTAATATTTTTGCATACTTTTTGCGCATGTAGATAAGTTAAAAGTAAGATTTTATATGCATGCCGAAACAGCGAAGGTTGCAAAAAGTTGCAGCTCATTTTCACAGAACAGTTGCACAATAGTATCTGCTTTCGAAATAACTCATCCAGAGCGTGTAGGAACGTGTAGCTTTTTTCATAGGCTTAAAGGAATGAGTGAAAACAAAAAAAATTATATATCTATATTTTATGCTTTATAGTATGATTTTGGACATGTTTTTACGAAATGTATTTATGTCAGAAATAAGCTGAGATTACATATATTGAAAATACGTGAGACATATAATTATAAATATCCACAAAAATTTTGGAAAAAATATTGAAAATTTAGTTAGGAAAAACAAGATTTCAATTAGAATGTGGAAGTCTTGTTTAAGATCAGTTTTTCCTTCTAGTTATACTCAATAAAATACATTTATTAACATGGCAAGATACTTCGGTTCATTGCCTATCAAAAAATAGTAATTGGTATCGAAAAATATTATTTTCGGGTTTCAGGGTTTTTTCCGCCCAGCACCAGTGTGCGACAGTCGTTTTAAATTCTGCACGCCCTATAACGTCATTGCCGCTGATAATTTCATCATTTGCATAACTCTGAGAACGACATTTGCATGCCGAATTTCACGGCTATAGCTCAATTTCTATATATTCATATATATTTTTTGCAGCAGTGTATATAAAATCAGGATATTGCATAATGTTAAGGAGGCACATACATCTGGGATGCTCGAAAATAAAAGGTTATTTAAGTTTAGATTCAAGAAAATTGATAAAATATTTTAAAGTACCCATTTTTACATATAATAAAATGAAAATTATGTAATTTTTATTGTAAAAAACATCGAATTTCAGAAATTTTTCTTCTCAGACGTGTTTTCTTCATGATTGGTAAAATATCTTCGACGGATTTCAACTGAAATAAAAAAATAAAAGTAAATCTTAAATTATAGGTCTACACGCAGTTAACGTAGAAGGGTATTTTTCATATTCAAAGTCCGAAAAAAAGGCATCACTAGAAACTAAAATTAGCGAATTAATGCTCAAAATATCATTTACTTTTTGCAATAAAATTGCGTGGAAATCCTCAGTTGAAACTCGAGTGCGTATTTAATTGCTTGCAATTATCTGGAAGAAACATGCTAAATTTCAACAAAATTGGTCGAAAATGAATAGAAATATTGTGTCAAACAATTTTTTAAAATTGATTTCAAGAAAAATGCTCTTAAAGTCTTAAGAATGCAATTTAGAGCGCTTGTATTTGTGTTAAAATAATCGCTCTACCGTCATTCTGCTTCTTTATAAAACTTGGAAAATTATTTTGGAGACAGAAACTATTCGCGTTTTTTACCTATCTAGGTATATGTGCTCACTTTTATAAACACTTTTTATATATAATTTTATCAAAGCGAAAAGAATTGACTGTACTTTTAGCAAGCTGACATAAACCTATTTCGAGAGTTTTAGTGACGCATCTTTGTGAGTAACCATAGAAGTGAGTAACCATAATGCAAATGAATGGTTACTGAGAATTTAAAGATATTGAACTGAATAGCAACTCACAACTGAAGAAAAACGAAACCATGATTGTATCAAAACAATACATTATTTTACCTTCTTATTTTTAAACATTATCTGATAGATAACTTAAATTTAATCCTTTTGTTAAAATGAAGTAAATTTTTTTTTTCAAATTCATTCTCCAAAATTGTGTTTTCTCATTTTCTTACCAGCTGGTTCAACTATGGAGGATTGGGTGTGTTTGTTGCCAGGCAAATTTCAAGAGTGCTCATGTCATTAAGTAAGTATGTTATTAGTATTTTAAATTTTGCATTGAGTATAATTTTTTGTAATGCTTTGGGGCGCTTTTGCAGGAAATGAAACCATGTCTATCGTCTTTATGAACTACAAAATGAACTCTGATAAATATGTTGATATGTTAAGCGAACATTTGTTACCTGAGGTACAGTGCCTAGAAGGAATAGTGTGCTAACCGAGGCGAAAAACAGGTTCCCTAAAAACCGCCTCCGCCAGACGGCGTTGGTCTCGAATAAGCGGTCTAAAGAGGAGGAGTTAACATTGAAACTAATGGGAATTTATTGCAAATAAAATACCCGATATCTTTCGAAATAACTGAAAAATTTGTGTGAAATTTGGTGTGATTATTGTAAGTTGTATACACAAAAAGTCATTTTATTTTCAAAGAGATTGAACTAGGGATATATTCGTCTTTTTAAATTTTTATTTAACTTTATTTGTGGTCGTTCAAACATGAGGTCCAAAATAATCAAATTCATTCAGCATAGTAACGTGAAATTCGGAATGACGTTTTATCTTGTGGTACATTTCAGTTTTTTCGATTTTGAAGCTTATCGAGCTAGCCCGTCCTGGGCCCGCCATAGAACTTTACCTGGTTTTAGAGAATAACTCGAAAATCAGAGAAAGTAGGAAATCAAAATATAATATATAGTTTTCGTATATTTTAATTCCTTCAATTTTGAACCGTACCGTGTTAGCCCGTCTTAGGCCCGCCTTGGAAACTCACCCGTTTTTGCGGTATAACTCGAGAACAGGTTTATCTAAAAATTCGAAGTTTGGCATACCCTTGTCATTTGCTGAATATTTTAACTCTTTGGATTAAAAATCTTATCGGTCTAGCCCGTCCTGAGCCCAACAAGAGGAATATATCGTTTTTTTTTTAAATAACTCAAAATTCGGAGCATCTAGAATGTCTAAATTTAATATATCATTGTCCTTTGGGGTATATTGCATTTCATCGCATTTCGAACTTTATCGGACTAGCCCATCTTGGCCCGCCATAGAAGTTTACTCGCTTTTCAAGAATAACTCGATCAATCGGAGTAGCTAAAAAAGTAAATTTAGTATATCATTTCCTTTTTCATGGAATTTAATTTAGATTTTGAACTTCATCGGACTAGCCCATCTTGGGTCCGCTGAAAAATGCTTTCGTTTTTGAAGAATAACTCGAGAACCGCAATAGCTAAAAATTCGAAGTTTAACATGTCGTTGGCTTTTGGGGTATATTTAAGTTTTTTCGGATTTAAACTTTATCGGGGTAGCCTGTCCTGGGCTCGACATAGGAATGGACCCGTTTTTATAGAATAACTGGAAAATTGGGGCAACTAGAAAATATAAATTTAGTACGTCCTTATCTTTTGGGGAATATTTTAATTCCTTCGATTTTGAACCGTATCAGCCGAACCCGTTTTGGGCCCGCCTTAGAAATTCACTTTTTGGGGATTAGCTCTAGAAGAAGGTATCTAAAAGTTCCAAGTTTAGAATGTCGTTATCATTTGCGGTGTATCTTAGACTTATTGGATTTAAAACCCTATCGGGTTAGCCCGTCCTGGGCCCAACAAAAAGAATGTACTCGTTTTTTTAGAATAACTCCAAAACTGTAACAGCTTGAATGTCTAAATTCAGTATATCATTGTATTTTGGGGTATATTTTATTTCTTTGGATTTTGAACCTTATCAGACTAGCCCGTCATGGGCCCGACGTTGAAATGTACTGGTTTTTCGAGAATAACTCGAAAATCGAAGCAGCTGAAAAAAATCAAAATTTAGTATATCATTTTCTTTTGGGGTTGATTTTGAAGTTTAATACTTTCGAATTTGAACCGTATCGGGGTAGCCCGTCTTGGGCCCGACATATTAATACACTCGTTTTTTAAATAACTCAAGCAGAGCAGCTAAAATATTTTATATATCATTGTTTTAGGGGAATATTTTAATTCTCCAGATTTTGAACCTTATTGGGCTAGCCCGTTTTAGGCCCGTCTTAAGAATGCACTCGTTTTAGGGGAATATTTCGAGAAATGAGAAGCTGAAATTTCCAAGTTTAGCACGATCACATTCCTAACACGACCGCATTCCCAGGGCGGACTCAAGAAGGGATAGCCCGATGAGGTTCAAATTATAAATTATGATAAACCCCAAAAGAAAATGATATACTAAATTTTGATTTTCTTAGCTGCTTCGATTTTCGAGTTATTCTCGAAAAACCAGTACATTTCTACGTCGGACCTAAGACGGGCTAGCCTGAAAATGTTCAAAATCCAAAGAAATAAAATATACCCTAAAATACAATGATATACTAAATTTAGACATTCAAGCTGCTACAGTTTTGGAATTATTCTTATAAAACGAGTACATTCTTTTTGTTGGGCCCAGGACGGGCTAGCCCGATAAGGTTTTAAATCCAATGAGCTAAGATATACCGCAAATGACAACGACATTCTAAACTTGAAACTTTTTGATACTCCCGTTCTAGAGTTATTTCCCCAAAAAAAAGAATTTCTAAGGCGGGCCCAAAACGGGTTCGCCCGATACGGTTCAAAATCGAAGGAAATAAAATATTCCCCAAAAGATAAGGATGTACTAAATTTATATTTTCTAGTTTCCCCGATTTTCCAGTTATTCTAAAAGAAATGGGTCCATTCCTATGTCGGGTCCAGGACGGGGTACCCCGATAAAGTTCAAATCCGACGAAACTTATACACCCCAAAAGTCAACGGCATGTTAAACTTGGAATTTTTAGCTACTTCTGTTCTCGCGTTATTCATCAGAAACGAATGCATTCTTCAGCTGATCCAAGACGGGCTAGCCCGATGAGATTCAAAATATAGATTAAAATCCATCCAAAAGGAAATGATATACTAAATTACATTTTTTAGCTACTCCGATTGATCGAGTTATTCTTGAAAAGAGAGTAAATTTCTATGGCGGGCCCAATACGGGATAGCCCGATAAGGTTCGAAATGCTATAAAATGTAATATACCCCAAAGGACAATGATATATTAAATTTATTTTTAGTTATTCTCAAAAACGATATATTCCGTTTGTTGGGTTCAAGACGGGCTAGCCCGAAAAGATTTTTAATCCAAAGAGTTAAAATATACAGCAAATGACAAGGATATGCTAAATTTCTAATTTTTAGATACACCTGTTCTCGAGTTATACCGCAGAAACGGGTGAGTTTCTAAGGCGGGCTTAAGACGGGATAACCCGGAACGGTTCAAAATTGAAAGAATTAAAATATACCCCAAAAGAAAACGATATATTAAATTTAGATTACCCACTTTCCCTGATTTTCGGGTTATTCTCATAAACCAGGTAAAGTTCCATGGCGGGTCCAGGACGGGCTAACCCGATAAGCTTCAAAATTGAAAGAACTGCAATATACCACAAGAGGAAACATCATCACGAATTTCACGTTACTGTGATAAATGAACCTGATTATTTTGGACCTCAAAGGTTTGAACGAACACCAGATCAAGTTAAGTAAAATTTTAAAAATACGAATATAACCCTAGCTCAATCTCTCTGAAAATAAAATGACATTTTGTGTATACAACTTACAATAATCACACCAAATTTCACACAAATTCTTCAGTTATTTCGAAAGATATCGATCATTTCATTTGCAATAAATTCCCATTAGTTTCAATGTTAACTCCTCCACTTTTAACCGCTTATTCGAGACCAACGCCGTCTGGCGGAGGCGGCTTTTCAGGAACATCTCCCAGCATTGGGAGGTATAGGCGATCGGCACACTATTAGTTCTAGCACTGTACCTGAGGCGTCACTAATTACTTCAGGAGACTATATTTTCCAACAGGATAACGCTTCCATACATGTTTCTAAGAGTGCAAAACTCTGGTTTGAAGCTAATTCAGTAAATTTACTGGATTGGCCGGCGAGGAGTCCCGATCTCAATCCAATAGAAAATTTATGGGGCCTTCTAGCCCGAGAAGTTTATAAAAATAGCACACAATATCAGTGTAGACAGGATCTTGTGCTAGTCATCAAATAAACTTGAAATAACATTTCCATAGACACTAAAATAACTTTCAACATCGATGACCTCTAGGCTTATTCAAGTAATTGTAAAAAAGGTTGTTTTCTTGATTATTAAGAGAGAAATATTAAGTGATTTAGAACGTGTCCTTATACTTTTTTCTATATTTTCCTTAGTGATAATCATTAAAAGGTCAACTTTTGTAAGGCTCATATTTGTTGTTTTATGTGTTATAAATATTATTGTGTAATCTCATATTAGAGGTCAGAAATATCAAAAATTCATTTTGATAAAGTGAAAATGATGTATTTTCATTCAATTATACGTTGCTCTTATACTTTTTTCGCGCACTGTAGAACATGTTTTGACTTTCTGTCATCACCAGGTAGTGGGTCTATACAAATTCATTAACAAAACCCTAAATTAAAATAAAGTGCGCCCTTTTGATAATTTAATTTGAAACGGATTTTGATATTCAAAACTTTTATTATTTATGTAGATGTGACATTATGAGTGGCCACTAGCCAGTTTGACCGCTCGAAGCGTGGTTAGAAATGACTAGTATACAGGGTGAGTCGAAATTGTTTTTACAAAAGCAGAGGGGTGATAGTACCCCACCAGACAAGCAATAATTACCATGGAACATAGGGTCGCATTGCACTCTGAGAGGCAGAAAAATGGCACGTCAAACCGCGCTGAGCATGACGCAGTCAGCGCCTCGGACGTCATTGTATACCTGCCTACGTAGTACCTTCTACGCCAGACACGAACGCTGTTAACGTATGCAAATGTCCAGGGAGCAGAATCAACATAACTGGCTCCTAGTGGGTTCGGGCGATAGCCAATCAGAACACAATTTGCCCTTAAAAACCGGCACAACTTCAACGCTGCAAGTTATTCCCGTTATAACATCATCCGACACATTGCGCGAATGCTATGGCAGAGTACACCTACGAGGAATTGACCGACAAGCACCTCACATACGGTGAAGCCAAAGGGAATGGACGGGCAGCACGAAGATTGCACGAGCAGCGGTTTCCAACGAGTCGTATTCCCAGTCATCCTACCTTTAATCCACATTAACACAACACCCAGAATCTTCGAGTGGGTGCGTCAGTCATTTCCTTCACCGGTGTGAACGGTGCAAAGACACGTGTGGTCGCCACTTTGAGAACTTGCTGTGAGTTTGTCGCTGCACAATGAATCCGTTTGTGCAATGTTTGGTATCGTTCATTCGCTTTCCCAACACTGGTGTACGTGCAGGTTCGTATTCTAATTTTACTCTTTTCTGCCTCTCTGAGTTCATAGCGACCCATGGTAATTATTGCTCGTCTGGTGGGGTACTATCACTCCTCTGCTTTTATAAAAACAATTCCGACTCACCCTGTATAGATATTTATTATATGATCTGAATGTTCCCAATATTTTTATTTTAATGTCATGGCTTTTCTGAAATGCTTAAGGAATTTGATAACGTTGATTGATTGCTTGTGGGAGAATTTAAATATGTCATCTGGCTGCAATTTTCATATGTCATGTTGGAATTTTAGACGCAGGAGAACTCAAAGAAGAAAGTTCTACGCTATGGTACTTGTGGATAAACTACAAAAACTCCAGTATGTGCCTTCTCAGATCCCATGTTTCCCGCCTTGGTATAAATGTAGAGGTAAGAGTCTTTATGTATCATCTTGCCATAGTGCTAAATATAGGGTGGTCGTAATAAAGTCGTCTCTATTCAAAGGCATAAATATTTATGAGTCTAAAGAAGTATCTATGGAACAACATTCAACTCAATTTAAAAGGGAAATTTTAGGAACGCAACAGCGTTCCGTCCCACCAAGTGAGAATCCATAGCTAGCAAGTATACAGGGTGTCCCAAAAACATTGACCTCGGTTTTTGTTCCTTAAATATTGATCTTAGACTTATATAATGAATTACAAAGTTGCGTAAAAAAAGTACAGAATTTTATGATATCGATTAAAATTTTCAGAGGATTAAATTTGAAGAAATACAAAATTTAATTTTTTTTACAGCCCCCGTACAAAAACATTTCCAATGATTAGAATGTGTCCCATATACTAATAAGGTGATGTTCAAAATTTCAGCATTTTATCATAAAAAGTCCAATAGATATGTTTAAACAAATTTGGTGAGGGATTAATCACACATTAAAGTATAAATGTTTATAGCAAGAGTGCAAATGAAGCAACGCAGAAATGCATCACAGGCAAATAATATCTGGCTCTTATCTTTAATGGATCTTTTACATGGATGGAAAATATTTTGAACAAGCTTTGTAATCTTTGTGTAAAGTTATTATTTCTACACAGTGTAGATATTTTTGTACCAATAAATAGCAAAATTATTATTTATTTATGTAATCATTGTTTTTTTCCGTAATTTGTGTATGACCTCTGAAACGCGATCTTGATTTTTCTCCTCTGAGAAACCATGTCGATGCATCGAAAAGTGGTTTAAGTCAGCATTTTTGTCTTTTCATATCTCTGAGACGTTTTATGATAAAATGCTGAAATTTTGTACATCATCTTATTAGTGCATGGGGCACATTTTACTCATTGGAAATTTTTTTTTGTATGGGGGCCGAATAAAAATTTAAATTTTGAATTTCTTAAAATTTAATTCCCATAAAAATTTTAATCAATTTCATAAAATTCTGTACCCTTTTTACACAACTCATATATGTTTAAATCAACAAAATTTATTATATATGTCTTATATTTAAGGAATAAAAGCCGAGGTCAATGTTTTTGGGACACCCTGTATATTATACTTGATGTAATAAATCCCGATTTTTAGGGACCTGGGCTCATTCCCCAAGAAAGTTAGACATTTTTCCCTGTATTGCCGTCTCAAAGTAAAGAAAAACAAAACACAAACTTACAACGGACCCGAGAAAAAAACTTTAAAAGTCACTTTTTACGATTGCCATTCCGATCAGGTTTGTCTTCAATATTGACGAAACTACACTCTAATAATACCGAACCGATATTATTGAATGCTGGCTTCTTTTGTGTGTTCTGTTGGGAAGTACATACTTTACTTTTAAAACTTGCAGACAAATTTGATTTAGAATATTAAAAGTAAAAGACTTAAATAAAGGGGGATCGTTGCGATACAGTACAATTTGCAATGTCGGCTATATAATTGTTACATAATCTTGTGGATAAATATTTCTACGAACGGTATTAAAATTTCCCGAAATTCATGGTAAACAAGAAAGATCAATCATGCTTAAAACATTGATTATGAAACACTTTCCAACTTCAATGCAATTTTATTTAAACAAGTCTAAAATGCAATATATTCCTCGGTAATATTTTGAAACATATCACAATACTGCATTAATTTATTATATTTGTAAACTTAAACCTTCATTGAAAAAAATGAACTTCATTCAAATGACGGCATTGAAATATAAATTGCCTGGTTTAAACATCTCTAAAATGTTATACATTCCTCGGTAATAGTTTTAGAATTATCATAATACTACGATAATTTATTATATTTGAAAACTTCATCGAAAACAACTGAAATTCATTCAAATGACGTCATAGAAAAAATAACACGCCTGGATCTCTCTATAAAAACAGGATTTCATTCATAACTTTCTCCCATTCATTTCATTCATTAGAATACTATAATAATTTATTTTTTTTAAACATTTTATTTAAGACCATGGAGCTACAAATAATTAAACTCTATGCTTAAAACTTCATCGAAAAAAATCGCCTTCTCTTTATAAAATCAATTAATATTTCATTCATATCAGCCATGCAGACTCCATGGACTAAATTATTTTGTGTTAAAAAAATACAGGAATTCTAATACAACTCATTCTACATATTTTGCTGTTTACATTTTACATAGGTGAAAAATAGGCTTAGTTGTAGAAATAATCAAATTTAGATGAGCATTTAAACTCAAATATATTGCCATTGCGTTGTTTCAGTATGTAGATGCACAGAATTTAAGCAAAAATAAAGTAGTTTTAGGACGGATACAACACTCAATATGAATTAAAAAGAACTTAAAAAAATCACGATTTTGAAACAAGATGGATGCCATATATCATTTTGAAGTGGGTCATGTGATCGTTTCATATCATGGTCACGTGATCGTTTCATATAAGAGGTGTAATTATTATTTTAATTTTTATTTAAAAAACTACTAAATATATTTCGCTGAATTTTTTTTTATATATTTTATGGAACAATTTGAATATTACCTAAAATTTTCGAAGCAATTTATGAATTTTAAATCCGCTTAAAAAATGTTTGAAAAATTAGGTCCCATAGGGCTCAATGTATTTCATTTTTTCCACTCGGGTTCAATACAAAACTGATTGGGTGATATTATTCATTTATATTCCCATAGGTCCTACAGACCGTCTGAACAACATACTAAAATTTCATTTTGATTAAGTCATTTTTACGGCAGTTATCGTGCTAACGGACAGACAGACAGACAGACAGAATGAACAAAGTCATAAACACTTTTCAACTTTGTTGTAAAGTGTTAAAAAAACTACCCTCCAAGTGCAAGAAACAGTCTCTGTTCAAAAAGTTATGAAAGCCCAAAATTGTCGGAAAATTCAATAGATTGTGTAGTAATATATATCAACATAATTATGCCAACAATGATATAACAGGCATTGCATGTTGTATTTTAGTGCAGGGCAATTCATGTTTTTTTAACACTTTACAACATAGTTGAAAAGTGTTTATGACTTTGTTCATTCTGTCTGTCTGTCTGTCTGTCCGTTAGCACCATAACTGCCGTAAAAATGACTTTATCAAAATGAAATTTTAGTATGCTTTTCAGACAGTCTGTGGGACCTATGGGAATATAAATAAATCATATCACCCAATTAGATTTTTATTGAACCCGGGTTGAAAAAATGAAATACATTGAACCCTATGGGACCAAATTTTTCAAACATTTTTAAGCACATTTAAATTTCACAAATTGCTTCGAAATTTTTAGAAAATATTCACATTATCTCATAAAATATATAAAAAAAATTTCAGTAAAATATGTTTGGTAGTTTTTAAATTAAAAATTATTTAATATAGGGAGAAAAATTAATTCAATTAAATTCTGACTTTTGCGATATCCTCCAGAAAGAAAAAATAGATATTATATAATAAATATCTTTCCAGGAGTTTATTTATTTTGAATATGAGAGAGGATTCACATTTTAAAATAAATTTGGTAGATAACAATTTTTCAAATTTTTTTTTAATTTTATATAACTTTTCATGATATACTTATTTGATGGCGTTTTTAATGCACTTTCCTACGTCCTTGAGAATTAAAATTTGGTACACAGATTAAATTTGTAGAACATTTTATTCTACAACAATTTGGTGGATCTTTAAATATAGATCCTACATTTTTTTCGAAATGGCCTGTAAATAATCCCCGTTCCTTCTATAAATTATTGTTGTAATATTGTTAAAAATTCTGATGTGGACAGCACATGTCTTTCTCTGCAGACTCATATCCACGTTCTCTTTATTTCTTCAATAATAATTTGAGTTTCTCTGCACAAAATAACATCCATAAGTATTTTAAATGATATTGAATTTGCGCGTTAAACTTAAATTTGGTTCTCATTTGAAAAATGGACTTATTGTCAAAAGTGGCGTGGCGAAAACGCAAAAAAACTAAAATATCTCAAGAACGGCTAGTCCTATTGTAATGGGGTTAGTCTTATTCTTTTTGTTGTCAAAAATCACGTATAATATAGTAATTTAATTGATATAATTGAGCACACGTAGCCTTTTATTACTTTCCTTATATACATAATGTATAAGGAAAGTACTGTGACGGGATCGAAAACTCGATTTCGAGTTTTCGACTGGAGAGCACGTTTCAAGCATCCCTGATCACGAATCAAACATTTTTGAAGTGATGTCTGTGTGTGTGTGTGTGAAAGTATGTGTGTGTGTGTGTGTCAGTGGGTCTGTGGAGACGATAACTGACGAACGAATGGACCGATTCGAACCAAATTTGGTACAAAAATCACAATCTATAAACACTGGAAGGCTATTATTTTTATACGCAATCGAATGTTCAGAACCCCCTAAATTTTTGAATGAAATTTTGAAAAAATCGTCAAAAAATCAAAACCAATATTGAAGTTACGCAAATAAACATTTCTTATGTAATTTTTCATTAGAAAACGATTGACATAAATTTCAGAACGCTAACATGAACCGTTCTCGAGATATTGCACATTTTTCAAAAAAATTATCAAAAAGTCATATAAAATAGAAAAAAAAATATTTCCTATTGAGAAACATGTTCACTTTTCATATATAATATCATGCGATAAATTGGGTGACATCATTCTCGTGGATCTAGCTCGTTCCATTCAAGAAAAAAGATACTTTGAGTAATCATTTTGCATTTGAACGCCAATTTATCTGCTGTAAGAACAACTTATTTCTTCGTCCATAACGCTTGGCGAGATTTTGGCGACGAAATTGGCGGAATGTCGCCAACTTGGCGACTTTTTGAAATGTTGCCAAATTAACGAAAATCTCGCCAAATAGATAAAAATGTCGCTAAATCAATGAAAATGACGACTAATTGTGGAAAATTCAATATCTAATAAGTTATATAATATATAAATATATAATAATAGTTATATAATATATGTCGAAAATTCAATATCTAATAAATTATATATATATATATATATATATATATATATATATATATATAACTTATTTCTTCGTCCATAACGCTTGCCGAGATTTTGGCGACGAAATTGGCGGAATGTCGCCAACTTGGTGACTTTTTGAAATGTTGCCAAATTAACGAAAATCTCGCCAAATGGATAAGAATGACGCTAAATCAATGAAAATGACGACTAATTATCGAAAATTCAATATCTTGGAAAGGATATTAGTATCTACTAGAAGAAAAACCTATTTATTTTACTCTAAAAGTAGTAAATTAATTTCATTATATAAGGAAAGTCATGTGTTGCCCACATCAGATTTTTTTTATATTTAACGATTATTGCGGTCCATTTCGCAAACACAGCCCGTTCCTTTTTCCCGAATCGTACTAGAATAACCTACAAGTGATTTATATAACAAATTTTGTTAAATTTGGTATATAAATCACTTCTAGGTTATTGAAATATTATACACCAAATTGTGTTAAATTTGTTCCATTAGTTTTTAGCTAGAGTGGATAAAGGCAATTTCTACCGGCCATTTCGCAAAGAAGGCAGATTCTTTTATTACGAATCGTACTATAATCAAATGAACATCAGGGTTTCCCACAAAAAACTTACCAAATTTTATTAAATTCGGTCCATTAGTTTTTCAGTTAGAGTGGATGCAATATCCTCACAGACATACAGAAACACACACAGATACACCCTTACACACACAGACGTCTGCCTAAAAATAGTTTTTCGTGTTCTGGAAGTCCCAAAACGTGTAGATCCTTCGAAAATTCGAGTTCCGATCTTCGGCACGATTCAAATACTTTGAATACATACATACGCACACACATATATTATCTGTGTAAATGTATTATCTGTGTTTCTAAATTCCGTGCCTACGCAATTACAATAGTTGTGATTTTAAATGATCCCTAAACTTTTATTATTTCTTCAACGAAGCCTAATTTTAACTTATGCAGAATGCAAATATCTCAAGCGATTGTAAGGTGAGTTACATAAGAATTGCTGAATTTTTTTTCACACAAAATTATTTAGCTCTGGAGTCTGGAATGCAAGTTATATGAATAAAATATTGATTGATTTTGCATAGAGAATCAGATGATTTATATTTCGATACTGTTTTAAATATTTAAGTATAGTAAATTACTGTAGTACTGTGATAATGTAAAAGATATCACCACTGAATGTATCACATTTTAGAGATTTTTAAATGGAATTGCATTTCAGTTGGAAAGTGTTTCATAATCAATGCTTATGCATGATTGATCTTTCTTGTTATTTTTTGAAATTCTAAATCAAATTTTTATTCAACTTTTAAAAAGTATATTTACCTACCACCAGAACTAAAAAATATCTGATGTAGGCAACACATGACTTTCCTTATATAATGCAATGAATTTACTACTTTTACAGTAAAAAAATAGGTTATTCTTGTAATAGATACTTATATTTTTTCCTAGATATTGAATTTCCGTCAATTAGTCGTCATTTTCATTGATTTAGCGTGATTTTTATCCATTTGGAAAGATTTTCGTTAATTTGGCAACATTAAAAACGTCGCCAAGTTGGCGACATTTCGACAAATTCATCGCCAAAATCTCGCCTAACGTTATGGACGGAAAAATAAGTTATTCTTATAACAGATAAATAACTATTGGCGTTCAGATACAAAAGTATTACTCAAAGTGTATTTTTATTCATGAATGGAAAGAGCTAGATCCACGAGAATGATGTCACCCAATTTATCGCATGGTATTACATATGAAAAGTGAACATGTTTCTCAACAGTTAATATATATTTTTTTAATTTACGGGATTTTTTGATAAATTTATTCGAAAAATGTGCAATATCTCGAGAACGGTTCATGCTAGCGTTCTAAAGTTTAAATCAATCGTTTTTAAGGAAACATTACATAAGAAATGTCTATTTGCGTAACTTTTATTAAAAATTTTAATTTTTTAATGATTTTTTCAAAATTTCGCTCGAAAACTTAAGGATGTTCTGAATATTCGATTGTGTTTTAAAACAATAAGCTTCCAGTATTCATGGATTGTAATTTTCGTACTAAATTTCATTCGAACCGCTCCATCCGTTCGTGAGATATCGTCTCCACAGTCTCACTGACAAACACACATACTCCCTCTCTCTCTCTCTCTCACACACACACACACATATCACCCCAAAAATGTTCGATTCGTGATCAGGGATGCTTGAAACGTGTTCTTCCGACGAAAACTCGAATTTGAATTTTCGACCCCATTACAATACTTTCCTTATGCATTATACTATGTATATAAGGAAAGTAAAAATAAAAAATTATCTGTATAACTAGAAAATCTTTGTATTATACAATATGAAATAATTTTTGCTTTCAGAGGCTCCTTTGCGTACCTTGGGCCCGAAGCTTAAGCTTCCGTGTAAATCTGAAACAAGTTATAGGGACTTTTTAACGGGCATATTTTATCTGGAAATTCCTTCCGCATGATCTGGAATGAAAAAGAATTACAACTGAATTTAATTGAGTTTCGGCCGCTAAATACCTAGCAGTCTCTAGAAACCACTGTCTTTGAAAAATGTTCTTTTAATTATGATAGCCTGTAATTAATTTAACAATATAAATAAACTTCAATTATATGAAGCAATATATTTTCGTATTTAATAACGTTCGAATCATTTTTAAGCTTTATCTATTGTTTCTCTTATTGAGGAGGATCGAAATCTGAAATTTCAATAACATTTTCATCTGGTCTTGCTAATTATCAAATATTTTACCCAATTCTGGTTTTCCCATAAATCGTTCAATATTTTTTAACTTGATATACGTGAATACTTAAAAAATCTACTTTATTGACAATTGTTCATTTGTTCCGCTATATTTCATCCTTATTTGGACAAAACTTATCATCCACGATCAGGATTATTAAGCAAAAATTTAATTTAATGTCTCTTAAAAGAGGACATGTAAAGCATTAGGAAAAGATGTCCTGCAATATAAAATTCTATACATGTTTCAAGCATAGAGTTAGAAAAAAGGAAATAGAATTCCTATGAAAGAAACGCTTGAAAATACCATAATACTTTGAGAATTATATCTAGGTGTCGCTAGTGTTAGTGAAGTAGTTGCTAGTGTCTGTTGACACAACAGAAAGACGTAGCATTGAGAAAATGCATTTTTGAGTATTTTTACTTTCCTTATATAAATAGTATAATGTATATGGAAAGTATTGGGATTGGGTCGAAAATCCGAATTCGAGTTTTCGACGGGAGAGCACTTTTCAAGCTTCCCTGAACACGAATCGAACATTTTTGAGGTGATGTCTGTGTGTGTGTGTGCGCGTGTGTGTGTGCGTGTGTGTGTGTGTGTGTGTGTGTGTGTGTGTGTGTGTGTGTGTGTGTGTGTGTATGTGTGTGTGTGTGTGTGTGTGTGTGTGTGTGTGTGGAGACGATATCTCACGAACGAATAGAGTGATTCAAATGAAATTTGGTACAAAAATTACAATCCGTGAATACTGGAAGGCTATTTTTTTAAACACAATCGATTGTTCAGAACCCCCCTAAATTTTCAAGTGAAATTTTGAAAAAATCATCAAAAAATCAAAACCTTCAATAACGGTACGCAAATAGATATTTCTTATGTAATTTTCCTTAGAAAACGATTGACATAAACTTGCTCACATGAACCGTTCATGAATGCTCACATGAACCGTTCTCGAGATATTGCACATTTTTCAAATAAATTTATCAAAAAATCCCATAAATTAATAATTATATATTAACTGTTGAGAAACAGGGTCACTTTTCAAATATAATATCATAAGATAAATTTGGTGACATCATTCTCGTGAATCTAGTTCTTTTCATTCAGGAGAAAAGATACTTTAAGTAATATTTTTGTATTTGAACGCCAATAGTCATTTATTTGTTATTAGAATAACTCATTTCTCCGTCCATAATGCTTGGTGAGATTTTGGCGATTTATTTATCAGAATGTCGCCAGCCTGGCGATTTTTTTAAATGTTGCCAAATTAACGAATTAACGAAAATCTCGCCAATAGGATAAAAATGACTCTAAGTCAATGAAAATGACGACCAATTGACGAAAATTCAATATCTTGGAAAGAATATAAGTATCTACTATAAGAATAATTTATTACTTTCCTTATATACATAATGTATAAGGAAAGTATTGTGAGGGGGTCGAAAACTCGAATTCGAGTTTTCGACGGGAGAGCACGTTCCAAGCATCCCTGATAACGATTCAACCATTTTTGAAGTGATGTCTGTGTGTGTGTGTGTGTCAGTGAGTCTGTGGAGACGATAACTGACGAATAAATGGACTGATTCGAACGAAATTTAGTACCAAAATCACAATCCGGAAACACTGGAAGCTTATTGTTTTTATACGTAATCGAATGTTCAGAACCCTTTCTAAATTTTCGAGTGATATTTTGAAAACATCGTCAAAAAATCAAAACCGCTAATAAAGTTACGCAAATAGACATTTCTTATGTAAGTTTTCATTAGAAAACGATTGGCATAAACTTTAGAACGCTAATATGAACCGTTCTCGAGATTGCACATTTTTCAAAAAAATTATCAAAAAGTCATATAAAATAAAAAAAAATATTCCCTAGTGAGAAACATGTTCACTTTTCATATGTAATACCATGCGATAAATTGGGTGACATCATTCTCGTGGATCTAGCTCATTCCATTCATAAAAAAAGATACTTTGTGTAATACTTTTGTATTTGAACGCCAATAGTCATTTATCTGCTGTAAGAATAACTTATTTCTTCGTCCATAACGCTTGGTGAGTTTTTGGCGACGAATTTGGTGGAGCGTCGCCATCTTGGCGACTTTTTTAAATGTTGCTAAATTAACGAAAAACTCGCCAAATGGATAAAAATGACGCTAAATCAATGACGACTCATTGATGATGACGACATGGAAAATAACGACTCATTGATGAAAATTCAATATCTTGGAAAGAATACAAATAACTACTATAAAAATAATCTATTTCTTTACTGTAAAAGTAGTAAATTTATTGCATTATATAAGGAAAGTCATGTGCTGCTCACATCAGATTTTATTTTCCAGTAAAAGCAATAAATTCATCGTTTTATATTAGTCATGTGCTGCCCACATCAGATTTTTGAATAAAGGGTACCCTAATTATGAGTATAATTAAGCAATATGTTTTCATAATTCTAGAGTAGAGTACAGAATATATGGAGATAAAAATAAACCGAAAGGTGAAATAATGTTCAATGCGTGGGAACATTCTTTATTGTTACAGCTCTACTTTGCATTCCGCTAATAATTTGTTCTTACAAAATGGACAGTTTAAGTAAATATTTTAGGCCTTTCGTTATAGAAATGCATTCAACGCTAAACTATTTACTTATCCCATCGCCACCTGAATTATTGTCTCAAACGATATTGGCGTTTTCTTAAAATGAAGTTTCAACTCCTTACGTTTACCTCCATGGTTTCAAGGTTTGTCATCCATTTTATATTACTCTAAATCCATAATTCATCGATTCTCTTTCGAACATAGAGGATAAATTTCAACGCATCAGGAAATGAACCATTTCCGTCGTTCTATTGAATATTCATTGTCCTGGATCCGAAGTCTGCAAACTACGGCCATCGAACCAGATGATATCAGAGAGCTACTCCAATCAGTCCCGCTGTCTGATGGAAATATAATATCAGTTTCTCGTATAATTTAAGGGGACGGTAGACGTTAAAATTTTTTTAATTTATTTATTGATTTTGAAACATGAAAATTTGTATAAATATTTCTCTTAACATTACTATATAGAATGCCATTAAATATTTTTCAATTTTGTTATAATTTTGTATTTTTTTTTTAAATTAATTTTTTTAACAAAAATTTGAAAATTCTCCTTGCGTGCCATTTGTTCACATTTTTGATTCATTTTGCATTATGATCACTCAAAAACACATTATGAAGCAATTTGGGTATTTATTTTTAAATCCCTTAGATAGTCAATTTTTTAAAAATATTTTTCTGTATTTAAAATTAATTTTCATCATTTAATTAGGTTCTTATTCACTGTTAATTACCTTAATGAAGTCCAATTATAAAATGCATGCCCAGTTTCACTAAAAATTATGAAAGGTGTCTTCTTGCCAAATTTCATGCATCTCAAACAAAAATTAAGACGCATGGAGCATTTTGGAGCAAAATGTAAAACCTTTGGAAATTCCGTTTCGAAAAAAATGAATTTAACCTTTTGCTTGCGGGTGGAACAGCGTCCTTCCCAAACGAAGCACCTTCCAAAAAGACAGGTATTTGACATACCCTATCCCAGAGTTCAGTTCCCCTTTGCTGACATTAGCGTCCAGGGAAATCGCCGATAGAAACATTGCACCTGCTCCAGTTCTATCCCCCTTTGCTGGCATTGGCATCCATGAAAATCGCCGATAGAAACTCCCTACTTAGAAACTTCCTTCCTATAGAAACTCCCTACTATTGCATCTGCTGCAGCAGGTGCAATGTTTCTAACGGCGATTTCCATGGACGCCAATGCCAGCAAAGGGGGATCGAACTGTTTGGGATATAGTATGTCAAAAACCTGTCTTTTTGGGAGGTTCTTCGTTCGAGATGGACGCTGTCCCACCCGTAAGTAAAAGGTTAAATGTGTAAAATAATGTTATATATTAAAAAAAAAACTTTTTTTAGTCGATTTTTGCTCACTTCAATGTCCATCGTCCCCTTAAAAGTAGGGGGTCTCACATTTATTGTTTTCACTCGTTTCAAATATACTAAGTTTTTATCGTAAATTTAAAATCGGAGGACTAACTTGTTCCCTTTCCGTAGTCCACTCTCTGTATACGATGACAGAAAATTTGTCGATTTCAGACGGAAGAAATTAAAGACTGCCTTGGAATTGAATAAACTATGATATAGTAACCTGCAATCAATCCAATTGAGTATCAATAAAGTGACACCAAACAATCTGTTAGCTGTCTTGTTAACGTAATGGGTGATATTCACCCGATCTAAAGAGAAATTCCTCTGACATCCATATTGCTGGCCATCTTTCTCGCGTGAACAACATTGCGACCACAAGCCACTAAATCTATGAACATTTTCATTGTTCTAAAAATCACTTTCCATAGAATAAAATATGAACTTTCTATAATTACTGATTGAAAACTAATAGAATTGAATGTTAAATCAATAACCATTTTTTTTATTCTAAAAACGTATTTATATTTAATTCTATTCCGTAATTTTATTACTATTTATATTTTTTTTAAAACAAGACAAATAATATCCAGAATTTACTTTTTTTTTAAAGGTATTTTGACTCTGGGAAATCTTTGAAAATTTTACATTTTTATATCCTCTCGTCCTCTGCGAGAAGTTTGAAGTACCTTACTCTTTAAAGAAAACATCTATGATTTTGTTCGATCTTTAGAAAGTTTTAAAAACATGTTTTTATCTTATATTAAGCAAATTCCACTAGCACTTCGTGCGTTTGAAATGGATAACGGTCATTCAATGTAACACCTACACATTCAAAGAAAGTTATTCATCACTTTACTGAATACCAAAAACGCTTTCAGATTTAATCATAAAAATGCGGCACATCTTGTAATTTTGTTAACATGTTAAATTGGAAAATATATTGAATATATTTTCCGCGCGCAACAAAATGTTTAATTTTTTTCTAATTGATAGATAAAAGATATCAAATTGGGCTTTTATTACATCTGAGTGGCAGTGGTGTGTTTTTGAATATCTCTTTGCATCATCGCTCCTAATTCGAATTTTTCAAGATATTCGATTTTCTCGTTGACCATAGAAGATGAGATTAAATGAGACTACAATCGATCATAGTGGAAGTACTCGATAATTAAACAAAGTGGTTTTAAATTCTTTTATTATTCCTTTACATTGTTATCCCTATTCGAATTTTCAACACATATTTTCCCTTTAATCTGGAAGCTGAGACGGATCGAATGAGACCCAAACCAAGATTGTAGTCATAATAGAAGTACTCGAAAATGAAGAAAAGTGGTTTTAAGTTTTTTTGTTATTCTATTGCATTGTCACCCCTATTTTAAAAAATTTCGAAGTATCATATATTTCTGTTGACCTAGAATCTGAGACGGATTTAATATATCCGAAACAGAGATTCTAGCTAGATTGGAAGTACTCAATAATTAAGCTACTCAATAATTAATGGCTTATTATAAGTACTCCGTTATTATAATTATTGGTTCTGAATTTTCTTTATTATTCCTTTCTACCGTCATAACTAATTTTAATTTTTAAAATATTGATTTTTTCCATTGGTCTAGACACTAAATCAGATCAAACGAGATTAAAATCGAGATTCTGGATCGAATAGGAGTGCTCGTTTATATTGAAAAAGTAGTTTTAATGTTTTAACTATCTCTTCGCACCGTCATCCCTCATTCTAATTTTCAGATATTTTCCTTAGTCTCGAAGATGAGACTAATCGAATAACAGCCAAATCAAGATTCTTGCTATTTTGGAAGTACTCCATAATTTATGATGTCATCTAATCTGTCAATCAGTTATTAGATAATGTTAATTCTTGTATAAAATGTTTGATGTCATTATTTCCATTGCAGCAACTTCCTTCACTAGTCGAGAACCTCATGCAAGCTCTCTTCCTGGATCGCAGTTCGGTTGAAATTGCGTATGAGGTACGATGTATTTCTTACCACCTGTACTAGAGTTACCAGCGCAGCGAATTTTTCATTAAATGTTTGAATACTTTGCCTTATTTACTCATAGCTTTATAATTTCAACCTAACCATAATTGATTCATATCAAGTGATTATTTGCGACTTTGTCATCTATCAACAGTGACTTAAATAGATGACAACTTAGTTTCGACTTTGTTGTCATCTAGTTAATTGCCATCGACTTAGATGGCAACTAAATCGCAATAGTTAACTATCTATAGTGACTTAGATGGCAACTTATTTGCGGCTGAATTATTATATAATTAGTTGCTATCTAACTAATTGCATTGACTTAGTTGCCATCGACTTATTTTACTATTGTGACTTAGTTGCCATCTAGTTAGTTGCTATCGATTAGTTGTCGTCGACTAATTGCCATCTAGTTAGTTGCCATCGACTTAGTTGTCCTCTAATTAGGTGCTATCGATTGGTTGCCATCGACTTAATTGCCATCAACTTTGTTAACTATTGCGATTCAGTTGCAATCTAACTTCCTTTTCACTTTCCCTAAAATATATACTATACGTAAAAAAAGGGGGTTGCAATAGGGACAAAAACTCGATACTCAAATTTAGAGGGATTTATATGTTTTGACCCTGATTTTACAAATAAATTTGTTTTCATGTCTGTATGTCTGTCTGAATATGAGCACCCTCTCTCGCAAACAAATTAAACAAATTGATTAAAATTAGGTACGATTTTTCAATCGATGAACATGAGATGTGTGTTGATTTTAAGATGAACAATACAGGAAAGAACTCACAAAGTTTCAACTATTTTTTCAAACACTAGGGGGCATTGCCCCCTGCTCGCGTAACTCCCTTCGGTAGGCTTAGCCAAGGCTATCTAAAACAGGATTAATTCTAGGTGGCCTTGGCTTAGCCTCCTACTCGCTGCGCTCGCTTCATACCTATATCTTATAAAAATCCTACTTTCAAAAATCTCTTTTTCTATCCCTACCTATTTTCGGCAGGAGGTAAAAGCAGGGATTTTCTTAATCCTGGGAATCCAAAAACTGATTTCCTTGATTCTGAACTTGCTTCGCGAGCTGTTTTATGCCAAACTAAAGTTTCAATCGTTAAACAGTTTATTTCATCGTGTTACCCTATTATTTCTCTATAAATGTACCAAATTTCATAGTTTTGTATGCTATAGTTTTTTTGGTACGAGACAGAGAAATCGCTGAATGTGCCAATACGGAAAAAAATATTTCACTTCAGAAATACATAAAAAGTAAAATATCTCAAAAACTACATCGACATTAAAAAAAAAGAGCTCAATCCTGCAAAAGTTCATCTATGTAGGTACCTGCCTGCAAAACTATGTGGTCTTGATATTGTTAGTCTATCGAGGACGCGAACTCACAGCTGAAATATTTTGTCTTTGACACTAAAACATTACTATATATATTAAAAAATTACAATATATATTAAAAAATTACAATATATATTAAATTACAATATATATTAAAAAATGGTTTATTTCAGAGTATTCCCCAAAGATTTTTCTACAAGTGTACCAAATATCATATTTTTATATACAATAGTTTTTGCGGTACAAAGCAAAGAATCTCGAGAAACGAGAAATTTGTCAAACAGCGACAGCGGAGTCAGCGTCAGTTTTCTTTAGGGGGGGGGGGGATTGTTGTTGTTGAGACCCAGACCGTCCGACCTACCAGAAAGGTGTAAGGTAACTGTTTGGACGGCCGGGAAGTGCCATCCAATTTAGACCGGAACCCAGTGGGGGAAGCATCCACAGGGACCGTACCCTCCTTCCCCTACCACCAACCTCTCGGAAGGACGACTTACGGACCCACATGTTTAACGTGATCGTACTCCGCGTGAACACGGCGGCAGTTTTGGCAGCGGCTGGAATCGAACCCGGGCCTACCGAGTGCAACTCCAGCGCGCTAACCAATGGGCTACCGCGCCCGTAGGGGGGGGGGGGTAAAAATGCTGTACAAATTCGCATTTTGTATGTCATTTTCTATTTTAAAGTGAACGATATCATTTATTGGACATTAACATGCTGTTGTTGTTGAGACCCAGACCGTCCGACCTACCAGAAAGGTGTAAGGTAACTGTTTGGACGGCCGGGAAGAGCCACTCAATTTAGACCGGAACCCAGTGGGGGAGGCATCCACGGGGACCGTACCCTCCTTCCCCTACCACCAACCACTTGGAAGGACTTACGGACCCACATGTTTAACGTGATCGTACTCCGCGTGAACACGGCGGCGGCAGTTTTGGCAGAGGAGGGAATCGAACCCGGGCCTACCGAGTGCAATTCCCACTCGCTAACCACTGGGCTACCGCGCCCCGGACATTAACATGCGTCGTTGTTAAGATACGTTGTTCAGCTAAAATGGGAAACAATCATAACATGTTCAAACAATTGAATTTAAGTACTTTTAATCTGACATAAATAATATTTAAAATTATTATGAGTAGTCGTTCTTGAGATGTTGGAATTTTTACTTTTACACCGAAAACGTGACATTTCTAGAAAAAATCAAGAAATTTCAATGAAATTGGGTATAATTATTGTGATAGGTGATGGTAAAAGTTTTGTTGATTTTCACCAAGATGAATATTTGAAAAAAAACTCTAACTTATATTAATGCTTTCACATAATATCATAATTTATTTTTGTGTAGAGATAATCATATGTTGGACGCATCGTTTTTTTTTATTATTATTTCTTTTTACTTTAATTTTCAGTCTGCTTTTATTGTCACTATCTCGATTTCATGACTGTGATATTTTTATATCTGCGTTAATTTACTATCTCAAAAATGTTTGAACTAATCTCAAAATAATTGCATACATATTAGATATAAAATTGTGCCTGGTATTTGTAAATAAATAAATGCAATATAAAATTGCTAGAAAATTGCGTTTTAAGGAAATTAAAGGTAGAAATTCATCTTATCCAGCTTATATCCATCTTATCAGTTTAACAATTATTGTATTACTGTTTTCTAAATACAAATAATCTTTCAAGTTTGAAAGGTTTCTTTTTTTTTAATAAATGTATTATTTTAAGTATTTTATTCTGAAGCGCACCTTAAAATGCAAATATTCCCAAACTCCTTATCATGTTTTTTCATTTATAAAATTTCAAGCACATATGTGTCATTTGAAACCAGATGTATTTGTATTAGCACAATATTTCTTAAATTTCGTTCATCAGTACATCAAAAATAATAACATTTTGATAACTACTATTTAACCGCTATTTTTATAACTATGCTTTTAAAAAAAATTTCTTTACCTCGTAATTTGCGTTTTGAAATTATTACAGAATTCGACAAAAAAGTTTTTTCTTTTCTGTTTTATTGATCATTATAATCCTATTATTTCCAAATTCATTGTTTAAATTTGTGAATACAAGATGTTATATACAAGAATTTACTGATATTTCCATCCTTTTATTTTCTTTTTAGAGTGCAAAATCAGCAGCGACAACATCCAAGTCAAGCTCTCTTCCGGGGCTTGACTTGAGCGATCAGAAGATGTTTTTTCTGTCCCACGCGCAGGTCAGACAATTTATCTATTCTTATACTATTAAAAAAATCTGATGTGGGCAACACATGACTTTCCTTATATAATGTAATGAATTTACTACTTTTACAGTAAAAAAATAGGTTTTTCTTATAATAGCTACTAATATTCTTTCCAAAACATTGCATTTTCGACAATTAGTTGTCATTTTCATTGATTTAGCGTAATTTTTATCCATTTGGCGAGATTTTCGTTAATTTGGCAACATTTCAAAAAGTCGCCAAGTTGGCGACATTCCGCCAAATTCGTCGCCAAAATCTCGCCAAGCATTATGCACTAAGAAATAAGTTATTCTTACAGCAGATAAATGACTATTGGCTTTCAAATACAAAAGTATTACACAGAGTATCTTTTTTCATGAATGGAACGAGCTAGATCCACGAGAATGATGTCACCCAGTTTCCCAGTTTATCGCATGGTATTACATATGAAAAGCGAACATATCAATAGGAAATATTTTTTTTTATTTTATATGACTTTTTGATATTTTTTTTTAAAAATGTACAATATCTCGAGAACAGTTCGTGTTAGCGTTCTAAAATTTATGTCAATCGTTTTCTAATGAAAAATTACATGAGAAATGTCTATTTGCGTAACTTTATTAGTGGTTTTGATTTTTTGACGATTTTTTCAAAATTTCATTCGAAAATTTAGGGGAGTTCTGAACATTCGATTGCGTATAAAAGCAATAGGCTTCCAGTGTTTATGGATTGTGATTTTTGTACCAAATTTGGTTCAAATCAGTCCATTCGTTCGTCAGTTATCGTCTCCACAGACCCACTGACACACACACACATACTTTCACACACACACACACACAGACATCACTTCAAAAATGTTTGATTCCTGATCAGGGATGTTTGAAACGTACTCTCCCGTCGAAAACTCGAATTCGAATTTTCGACCCCGTCACAATACTTTCCTTATACATTATGTATATAAGGAAAGCAAAAATCTGATGTGGGCAATACATGACTTTCCTTATATAATGCAAAGAATTTACTACTTTTACAGTTTAAAAAATCTGATGTGGGCAACACATGACTTTCCTTATATAATGTAATGAATTTACTACTTTTACAGTAAAAAAATAGGATTTTCTTGTAGTAGATAATAATATTCTTTCCAAGATATTGAATTTTCGACAATTAGTCGTCATTTTCATTGATTTAGCGTCATTTTTATCCATTTGGCGAGATTTTCGTTAATTTGGCAACATTTCAAAAAAGTCGCCAAGTTGGCGACATTCCGCCAAATTCGTCGCCAAAATCTCGCCAAGTGTTATGCACTAAGAAATAAGTTTTTCTTAAAGCAGATAAATGACTATTGGCGTTCAAATACATAAGTATTATTCAAAGTATCTTTTTTCAAGAATGGAACGAGCTAGATCCACGAGAAGGATGTCACTCAATTTATCGCATGGTATTACATATGAAAAGTAAACATGTTTCTCAATAGGAAATATTTTTCTTTTCATTTTATATGACTTTTTGATAATTTTTTTAAAAAATGTACAATATCTCGAGAACGGTTCACGTTAGCGTTCTAAAATTTATGTCAATCGTTTTCTAATGAAAAATTACATAAGAAATGTCTATTTGCGTAACTTTATTAGTGGTTTTAATTTTTTGACGATTTTTTCAAAATTTCATTCGAAAATTTAGGGGGTTTCTGAACATGCGATTGCGTATAAAAACAATAGGCTTCCAGTGTTTACGGATTGTGATTTTTGTACCAAATTTGGTTCGAATCGGTCCATTCGTTCGTCAGTTATCGTCTCCACAGACTCACTGACACACACACACACATACACACATATTTACACACACACACACACACACACACACACACACAGACATCACTTCAAAAATGTTTGATTCGTGATCAGGGATGCTTGAAACGTGCTCTCCCGTCGAAAACTCGAATTCGAATTTTCGACCCCGTCACAATACTTTCCTTATACATTATGTATATAAGGAAAGTAAAAAAGGTTATTCCTATAGTAGATACTTATATTCTTTCCAAGATATTGAATTTTCTTCAATTAGTCGTCCTTTTCATTGATTTAGCGTCATTTTTATCTATTTGGCGAGATTTTTGTTAATTTGGAAACAATTAAAAATGTCGCCAAGTTGGCGACATTCCGCCAAATTCGTCGCCAAAATCTCGCCAAGCGTTACGGACGGAGAAATAAGTTATTCTTACAGCAGATAAATGACTATTGGCGGTTCATGTTAACGTTCCAAAATTTATGTCAATCGTTTTCTAATGAAAAATTATATAAGAAATGTCTATTTGCATAACTTTATTAGGGGTTTTGATTTTTTGACGATTTTTTCAACATTTCACTCGAAAATTTAGGGGGGTTCTAAACATTCGATTGCGTATAAAAACAATAAGCTTCCAGTGTTTATAGATTGTGATTTTTGTACCAAATTTCGTTCGAATCGGTCCATTCATTCGTCAGTAATCGTCTCCACAGACTCACTGACACACACACACACATACTTTCACACACACACACACACACACACACACACAGACATCACCTCAAAAATGTTTGATTCGCTATCAGGGATGCTTGAAACGATCTCTCCCGTCGAAAACTCGAATTCGAATTTTCGACGCTGTCACAATACTTTCTTTATACATTATGTATATAAGGAAAGTAATATCTGACATTAAAGTTCAATACACAATACTTCCCTTCGTCACAATACTTTCCTTATACATTATGTATATAAGGAAAGTAATATCTTACATTAAAGTTCGACCTGCATTCTCTTTAACTGAAACATATCTGTGAGCTAGATATAGTTTACTTGTCCCCCTATGTCCAATTACCATTACTAAGAACAGAATTTTTCCAAAATTGGTTTAACAAGGGTATTATAAATACAAATAATCGTATCAGAACTGGCAAAAACACAAAATCGTCTTAAGGTGAAACCAAGTCTTTGGTAGGCTCTTTTAATAATATTATCGATATGTCTCTGAAAGTTAAAAGAATCATAAATCATATTTCATTTCAAATTTAATCAATATGAAAAAAAAATATATCTGATGTGGTCAGCACATGACTTTCTTCGCAGACTTATATCCACGTTCTCTTTATTTTAATTAAATTTAATTCACTTTTAATTCAATTTTCGTTCTCATTTGGTAACTGGACTTATTTTCAAAAGTGGAGTAGAGAAAATACGAAAAAACGAAAATATCTCGAGAACGGCTAGTCCTAGTGTAATAGGGTTAGTCTTATTCTTTTCTTCTTTAAAAATTACGTACAAAACAGACATTTAATGAATATATTTGAGCATACGTAGTTTGCTATTTTAGATTTTGACGATTTTTGCGGGTCATTTTGCAAAAAAAGGCAGGTTATTTTTTTCCGAATCGTACCGAAATCTAATCAATACCAGGGTGGCCACAAGCAATTTATCTACCGAATTTTGTGAAATTCGGTCCATTAGTTTTTCAGCTAGACTGGATAAAGGCAATTTTTGCGGACCATTTCGCAAAAAAAAAGGCGGGTCCTTTTATCCCGAATCATACTCAAAACTAATCAGCACCAGATTCGGCCACAGATGATTTACCTACCAAATTTTATGAAATTCGGTCAATTATTGTTTTAGTTAGAGTGGATACAACGTCTGCACAGACAGACAAGAGAGACACACAGACAGACACACACACACAGACAAACACACACACACAGACACACAGACGTCACCCTAAAAATGGTTTTATCATGTTCTAGAGGTCCGGAAACGTGAAGATCTGTCAAAAACTCGAGTTGCGACTTTCGGTATGATTCGAATACTTTCCCTATACAAATACATTACCATGTATTGCGGGGGAAAGTGATACATTACATATCCGCAAAATTTCAACGGCAACACTGGAAAAATTTTAACAGAAGACCGTTTTTTCACATTCCACAAATTATTTTCATACTGCACCAATGATGCGCTACTGCAAGCTAAAAACACCCCTAATTATGAGACATAATATGACACACTCTCCGATTAAACATTGTTTATACCCATCGATTATAGTCACAGCAAAAAGTTTATAGAAATAAAGCTTTTGTTTTTGGGCTTTTGATGCTTATGAGAAAAATATTGATGCTTATGAGAAAGATATGCAACAAAACTGGTTCAACTGGTTTTGGGGACCAAGCTACCATTGTATATAACAGTATTTATGAACCGGTATGTCATTTATGAGCTTATCCACCTGGAATAGTCTGCATTGGCAAACTGCAATGGCAGCCAGATACCTGCATTGGCAACAAGATATCTGGACAATCGATACCTACATTGGCAACAAGAAAATTTGCCATATGCGCCCATTTTTACTTTCCTTATATACATAATGTATAAGGAAAGTATTGTGATGAGGTCGAAAATTCGAATTCAAGTTTTCGACGGGAGAGCACGTTTCAAGCATCCCTGATCAAGAATCAAACATATTTGAAGTGATGTCTGTGTGTGTGTGTGTCAGTGAGACTGTGGAGACGATAACTGACGAACGAATGGACCGATTCGAATGAAATTTGGTACAAAAATCACAGTCCGTAAACACTGGAAGCCTATTGTTTTTAAACGTAATCGAATGTTCAGAACCCCTCTTAAATTTTCGAGTTAAATTTTGAAAAAATCGTCAAAAAATAAAAACCGCTAATAAAGTTTCGTAAATAGACATTTCTTATGTAATTTTTGATTAAAAAACGATTAACATAAATTTTAGAACGGTAACATGAACCGTTCTCGAGATATTGCACATTTTTCAATAAAATTATCAAAATGTCATATAAAATAAAAAATATATATTTCCTATTGAGAAACATGTTCATTTCTCATAAGTAATACCATGCGATAAATTGGGTGACATCATTCTCGTGGATCTAGCTCGTTCCATTCATGAGAAAAGATACTTCGAGTAATAATTTTGTATTTGAACGCCAATAGTCATTTATCTGCTATAAAAATAACTCCGTCAGTAAAGCTTGGTGAGATGTTGGCGACAAATTTGGCGACTTTTTGAAACGTTGTCAAATTAACGAAAATCTCGCCAAATGGATTAAAATGACGCTAAATCAATGAAAATGACGACTCATTGTCGAAAATTCAATATCTTGGAAAGAATATAAGTATCTACTATAAGAAAAACCTATTTTTTTTACTGTAAAAGTAGTAAATTCATTGCATTATATAAGGAAAGTCATGTGTTGCCCACATCAGTTTTTTTCTAATAGTGATGCCAACACGTTCTGTCCTGCCATGGATCCAGCTTCTCATTTCTTAAGAATTTGCTACATTTTACAAAATTTTGACATACAACAATTTAACTTGCTGTCGTTATAGACATTTTCTATTTCTAACTAACTTCTTTATAAGCGCAAAACTAGGTTCGTAAATGATGTTATCTGCATTCTTCTAAATTTAGGAACATACTCAATAGGAGAGTTCTACGTAAAACTATTTATTATAAGATGTTCTGAGATCATCCAAATTCACCGTTTAAAATATAACCTTTTTAAGATAAAGGTTGAAATTAAATATGACTAAAATCTCTTAGATTAACATTAGATAAAAAGTTTACAGTTTAGAATTGCTACAATAAACAAACAAACATTCGGTTTTACTTTCCCTGCAATACATGGTAATGTATAGGGAAATCATGCCGAAAATCGAAACTCAAGTTTGTGACGGATCTACACGTCTGGAGACCTTTAGAATACGAAAACACTATTTTTAGCGTGACGTCTGTGTATGTGTGTCTGTTTGTGAAATGTATGTATCCACTCTAACTCAAAAACTAATGGACCAAGTTTCATAAAATTTGGTAGATAAGTGAGTGTGCGACTCTGGTGCTGATTAGTTTTTTTGTATGATTCGGGTTAAGACAACCCGCCTTTTTTTGAAAAATGACCCGAAAAAAACTGAAAAACTAAGTGATCAAATTTTGTAAAAATTTGATAGAAAAGTTACTGGTGGGTTACCCTGGTGCTAATTAGATGTTGGAACGATTCGAAAAAAAATAGCCTGCTATTTTTGCGAAATGGCTCGCAAATATCAGCGAAATCTAAAATAAAAACTACATATGCTCAAGTATACTAATTAAATACTTGTTTTATACTTACATTTTAATGAGGAAAAGAATAAGACCAACCCCATTACACTAGGACTAGCCGTTCTTGAAATATTTTAGTTTTTTCGCATTTCCGTTAATCCACCATTGAAAATAAATCCAGTTACCAAATGAGAACGACAATTAAATTAAAAGTGCACTTTTAAATGATTATGGGTGTTATCTTGTGCAATTAAACTCAGTGATTTAAATTGAATGAATTATTGAGGAAATAAAGAAACCGTGAATTTGAATCTGCAGGGAAAGTCATGCGCTGCCCACATCAGGGATTGCAGAGGAATTATATAAGAATTTTCACTGTTCAAATATTTTCCTTGTAACATATGTTTCTCAGGATTGGCTTTAGATATAGTTTAGACGATGACTGATATAGATACAGCATAAGATTTCGGAGGGGATTTGGGATTCACTAAGTTTTCCACTTCCAGTTCTATAGAAGTCACTTCTGGTTTATCGAATGACTGTTCGAAGTAAGTGTGTAAAAGAGTAAAAGTGTGTAAAAGAGTATGCTTGGTAGTTTCATCGAATATGAAGTGCACTCACCAATGCCACCCTATGAAGGTCCATTCATACACTTTTACTTTCCTTATATACATAATGTATAAGGAAAGAATTGTGACGGGGTCGAAAATTCGAATTCGAGTTTTCGACGGGTGAATACGTTTCAAGCATCCCTGATCACGAATCAAACATTTTTGAGGTGATGTCTGTGTTTGTGTGTGTGTTTGTGAGTCTGTGGAGACGATATCTGACGAACAAAGAGAGCGATTCGAATGAAATTTGGTACAAAAATCACAAACCGTGAATACTGGAAGCCTATTATTTTTAAACGTAATCGAATGGTCAGAACCCCCCTAAATTTTCGAGTGAAATTTTGAAAAATTCATCAGAAAATCAAAACCTTTAATAAAGTTACACAAATGGACATTTCTTATGTAATTTTTCCTTAGAAAACGATTGACATAAACTTTAGAACGTTAGCATGAACCGTTCTCGAAATATTGCACAGTTTTTAAATAAATTTCTCAAAAAATCCCATAAATTAAAAAAAATATATATTTACTCTTGAGAAACATGTTCACTTTTCATATGTAATATCATGCGATAAATTGGGTGACATCATTCTCGTGGATCTAGCTCGTTCCATTCATGAGAAAAGATACTTGGAATAATACTTTTGTATTTGAACACCAATAGTCATTTATCTGCTATGAGATTAACTTATTTCTCTGTCCATAACTCATGGCGAGATTTTGGAGGCGAATTTGGCGGAATATCGCCAACTTGGCGACCTCTTAAAATGTTGCCAAATTAACGAAAATCTTGCCAAATGGATAAAAATGACGCTGAATCAATGAAAATGACGACTAATTGATGAAAATTCAATAGATTGGAAAGAATATAAGTATCTACTATAAAAATAACCTATTTTTTTTTTTTTTTGCTGTAAAAGTAGTAAATTCATTGCATTATATAAGGAAAGTCATATGTTGCCCACATCAGATTTTTTTGTTTACAGTTTTATTGTTCGAAATCTTAAAAATGTGTACGCAATAAGTGCATATTTTAAAATCAAGAATTCAGATATAGTTAGAAATGTATAGATTATGGATGAGATCGTCGAATGTATCCTGAAACTCCAAATATTCTCAGTGGCAATGCCAAAGATCAATGTATGTTCTTCTTCCGCGATCTTTTTGATAATATATACACCCTAAAATAACTTCTCCTCTGTACATGAACGCTTCCTAGATGTCGCAATAAGTCTGTCAGTCGCGTTGGCGTTATGCCCAAACACCAATCTGTCAGACAAGTGACGGTCATCCGTTCCCCCCTCTGTAAAATAGCCACGTCTATGAAAATGGCTGATGAAAGAACAGATGCCATATGTTTGAGGATAAGAAAAATTTCACTTCCTTTGCAGAGTGTCACTTGATAAATTGCGAATTAACTGTTTGTGTGTGAAATAATTGGATATGTTTACTTCCACAATGCGTTCAATATGTTACGATGTCGACTCAGTATACCATTTGGATCGAGTATACGTTGGCTAAATTAAGTTTCTGAAGAGCTGACATGACTTTTTTTTTTCGCCTTCCGTTTGCCTGTCAGTCGGTTTGTTTCTGCAAAATCGATCCTTTTTCTCAGAAACTACCTATTATTTTATTTCACCTTTTAATCATATATTATTTTCCCTGGTATACATGGTAAAGTATTGGAATAGGGTCAAAAATCGGAACTCGAGTTTTCGACCGATTTATACGTTCTAGAACAGTGGTGCCCAAACTTTTTGTTGCGTGATCCCACTAGAATATTATTTTGTTTAGAAAACCCCATATCGTTTTATAAATAAACTAAGAAATTAAAAAAACAGAGAAGTAAATTTTAAAAAATGCATTTATTTTATATTCGATATATTTAGTAATTAAAAGTGCCAAAAGGTTTCAACCAGCTAGAAATAGTATGCAAGATATATTGAAGCAAGAAAATATTATTAATAAAGAAATATACCCTAAATGTTTGGCAGGCCTAATGTGAAATTTATACCTATATAGTATTATATATTGAAATAAAAAAATAGCAACTATTAATAGGAAAAAAATGCACACACTATATATTTAAGTATCCTAGTGTGAATTTTGATCTTGAATCTTTGGAATTATGCTCTCTATTTTAGATTTATCGCCACTCTGAGATCATCTTTAACTTATAGTTTAGGTCGGTGTTTGGTCTTTCTCCCGGTGAAAACAGAAAAGACAGTTTCGCATTCGTATATTAACGCAAAGGAGAGTAAATATTACAATGTATTTTATTTATTTATTTATTTGTTTATTTTTTACTAATAATGGATTCTGCACTGTAACTTAAGGTACCATCACCAAAAAAACTTCTCGCAGAGACAGAATTTGCGAAAGCATTTGTTTCTTAAAAACGCACACATATATCTACATATCTTTGTATTCTGTTTTCTTATTTAATGAGTTATATTGTATGAGTAGTTGAATACACATAGTATAAGTCAAAATAGAACCTGAGCTCAGGATTACAAAGTCTGTATCTTATCTAACCAGATTTTTTTTAATTTTCTTTTCTATATTCTCTTTGTCCTCTTATTAAACATTTGAGACCCCAAACGACATCGAAGCCCAAAGGTTGTGTATCACTGCTCTAGAACAGTGTTTTTCAAACTTTTTTAGGTCACAGAAATCCTTTTGAAATTCAATTTGACAGCGGAACGTCAAAATGAGAAAATGTCCTATGTAGTCTAAATTATGCATTCAAATTTTAAGCGTTTTTTTTAATTTTTAAGAAAATTTACACAAAATGTCATGCCGCGGAAACCCTGGAATACTGTTGGGGAATCCCCAAGGGTTCCGCCGAACACACTTTGAGAAACTCTAGAACATGAATACCCCATTTTAGCGAGACGTATGCGTGTGTGTGCATGTGTTGTTCTGTCTTTCAGAAACTGCCGACGTAGTGGTCGAGTGGTCAAGGCGAGCGTTTCCACAGCAATCTCTCGACTGCCGCGTTGTGGGTTCGATTCCAACGTAAGGCATGGATGTTTGTGTTGTGGGCGCAGTGAGTTCCGCCCCCCTCTGGTGCGCCTGGGGCAACGTCCTTGGACGGCTAAATGGTTCACGTTCTGGCCGCTGATAAAAGAGGCGAATGATGATGAGTCAAGTGCCTGGCCATTTAATAAAAAAAAAAAATCTTTCAGAAACTATTCAACGACATTTCACAAAATTGGGTTAATAAGTCACTTATTGCTTGCCTTGTTGGTGATTAGATTTTGGTATGATTTAGGAGAAAGGTGATAAAAATATAGGAGCTCGGTTGTGCATAGGTAATGGCACTCTGACTCGCCAATGAGAATAAATGTTATAATATCATTTTACTTTATCCACAGCATAATTATAATAGGTAAAATGCTTACCTTTCTGTTTGAAGGGCGTAGGGCAATTTTTCTTCTTTCCTCCTAAAGTCTTAAAAAATATCAGTTTTAGTGTGTTTGTTTACCATCTTGATATCTGGAATAATTTCGCTTGATTGAAAGAAAAAACATATTATTTAATTAGATTCTGCATTTAAAAATTACATAGGAAAACAAAGAAACAAGCATTTTGCTGCGACATCAAACGAAGCATCCACGACACAGAACAGAACTTCAGTTCGTAAGTGTACCGGTATAGTCTCTTTGATGCGCGCGCAGATTTCTCGAAGTAAACACATTCCTCTTCTGCGGAAAGGCGAGAGTCAGTGTTTTTGCGTTTGTCAGTCTTTCGTAGCGATGAGAGATCATTTATTTCTAACAGTCCCCCTTGATCTCTGGAGCTGCATATCACGGCTGTAGCAGTTTGGATCTGTGCTTCAGAAATTCAGGCTTTGGCAGTGGTTTTGTCATCATGTCCGCTGTCATTAACTTAGTTGGAAGATAATTCAACTGGATTACACCCGATTCCTGAAAATCTCTTATGGCGTGGAATCTGATGTCAATATGTTTGGTTCTTGACATGTACTTCGGTGATTCAATCATTTTTATACATGACTGGTTATCTTCGAAAATAGCAATCGGGAGCTGTTGAATCATATCGAGATCTTTGAGTAGGTTGATTAACCACAGTACTTCTTGAACTGCGTTAGCAGCGGATATATATTCCGCCTCTGCTGAGGAAAGTGCAACACATGATTGTTTTTTGCTTAACCAGTGTATAGGAGAATCATCAATTAAGAAAAGATTACCACTCGTGGATTTCCGATCCGTTTTATCGCTTGCCCAGTCGGCATCAGCGTATGTTGTGAGAATTGGTTTTGTCGTTGATTTTATTACCAAATTTAGATCCTTTGTATGATTTAGATAACTTATTAGACGCTTTACTGCGTTCCAATCCATTTGACGTGGTTTCTCATTTCTCCGACTTAAAATGTTTATTGCGGCTGTGATGTCTGGTCTTGTGACCGTGGCAATATATAGAAGAGCTCCAATAGCTTGACGATATTTGGTGTTATTAGGAAGCAGGTTTTCTTCTGTTTCATTTCTCAAATATCCAGTTTCCATTGGTGTACTATAGGGTTTTGAATCTTGCAAATTAAATGTATTTACAATTTCTTCAATCTTATTTTTTTGATTTAATAGATAATCTCCATCATGGTTTTTTCTTATGCTAATTCCAAGGTAATAATTAACTTCACCCAAATTTTTTAATTCATATTGTCTGCCTAGTTCTTTCGTTGTTTTGTCAATTTGTTCTTCTGATCCTGATATTAGAATATCATCCACATATACGATTATATAGATAGTTTCTCTTCCTTTTCCCTTTTTGAATAGACATGGATCAGTAGTACTCTGCACGAATTTTAATTGTTTTAGAGAGTCACCTATTTTTAGATGCCAGGCTCTTGCGGCCTGTTTTAACCCATATATAGCTTTATTTAATTTCCATACTTTGTTTTCGTTACCCGGGGAGATGTAGCCATCTGGCTGTTGTATGTAAACTGTTTCGTCTAAATCCCCGTGTAAGAAAGCAGTTTTAATATCAATGTGTTGTACGTTATGTTTTCTAAATGCTGCTCCTGCCAGGAATGCTCTAATTGTGCTGTGTGAGACCACTGGTGCGAAAGTTTCGTAATAATCTTCACCGTATTTTTGTGAAAATACTTTTGCTACCAGTCTAGCTTTGTATTTAGCTATTTTTCCCTGAGAGTCGTGTTTAATTTTATATGTCCATTTTGAACCTACAATTTTTCTTCCATGCGGGGGGTCCATTAATGTGAATGTGTTATTTTCTTGCAAAGATTGCATTTCTTCTTCCATAGCGTCTAGCCAATTTTGTTTCTCTTGTGGGCTCTTAATTTTTAGTACCTCATTATAGTCTCTGGGTTCGACGGTGTTAGCTTGTTGCGCTAAGTAGATCAGTCGATCGGGAGGTACTCCCTTGTTCGATCTCTCGGATCTGCGAGGTTGACTAGCGGTTATGTTATCAGAGTTTATTTGTTCATCATCTGACGGTGCCTCAAACTCAATCTCGCTCTCTTCGGGTTTTTCATCTGTTTGAGCATTAGTTTTTTCGACTTCACTATCTGTTCCTTCGAATAATTCCTTTGAGCTTAATTCTGAAATTTGCATTGATTTTTCGAGGAATTTAACTGTTCTAGCAAGTGTTATGTGTTTTCCTTCTGTATATATTCTGTAAGCTTTTGATCTGTCGTCGTATCCGACAAAAATCCCTTCTTGGGCTTTTTCATCTAATTTTCCTCGTTTGCTTTTATGGATGTAGGAATATGCTTTGCAGCCAAAGACTCTTAAATGACGAAGATTTGGTTTCATACCAGTCCACATTTCGTACGGTGTTTTTGAATTGGCCTTTGTGGGAAGTCTATTTTGTAGGTAATTCTCAGTGTTTATAGCCTCTCCCCAGAATTTTTTGCCTAAATTTGCTTCTGACAACATAGCTCGTGTCATCTCGATTAGTGACCTGTTTTTTCTTTCCGCTACGCCATTTTGGGATGGACAGTGTGGCACGGTCAACTGGTGATGTATGCCGTTGTCACTTAGATATTCCTCGTATTCTTTACTGACGTATTCGCCGCCATTATCGCTTCTCAGTATTTCTGGTTTTTTTCCGAATTTGTTTGTCGTAAAAGCGATGTATTCCTTCAGTTTACACAAAACTTCACTCTTTTTTGATAAGAGATAGGTCATTGTGTACCTGGAGAAATCATCGATAAATGTTAGCACGTATGATTTTCCTCCTATGGTGGGAGTTTGCATTGGTCCGCATACGTCGCTGTGCACAAGTTGTAGAATATGAGTCCCCCTGTTTTGAGTAGATTTGGGGTATGGCATGTCGGTGAGTTTTGATTTTATACAAGTTTTGCAATTTAGTTCATGTTTACATTCGTTGATGTTTATGCCTTCGGCTAACTGTTTCGATTTAATTTCCTTTATAGAGCCGAAGTTTTTGTGACCCATTCTTCTGTGCCATAATGTAACACAATTGGGGTTGTTACAGTTATTTACCATATATGTAACATTTTTGTTTTGTGGTGTGAGCAGGTCTAGCTCATATAGGTTATTTTTTATTTTTCCTTCTAAGAATATTTCATCATTGTAAGTTAACTGACAGTTGTCTTTAGTAAAAGTTACTTTGCATCCACGCTGTGTTGCTTTTCGTACGGAAAATAAATTAGCTTTCAGTTCTGGCACAAATAGTACTTCCTGTAGCGTTACTTGTCTTATCTCTCCATCCGAGGCTCGACTTTTTATTTTTACTTCGCCTGACCCATAGGCGGTTAAGGCTTTACCGTTAGCAACGATAACTTCCGATTTGTTTTCATTATTTATTTTAGTGAATAAATTCTCATTATTTGTTATGTGGGATGAGGAACCACTATCAACGATCCAACTGTCTTCTTCAGTTTGATTCGTTATGAGCGCTAAGTCTCTAAATTTCGATCCTACTTTATCTACAGTGTCTGAATATCTTTCTTGTGTTCGTGATTTAGCGGCCGGTCTGTCGTTTCCCTCATACACTAACTGTGATGAGTTGTGTCTGAATTTATTTTTATAATCTTTATATCTGCCGGGCTCGTTGCTCCTTTTCTTTAGACGCCAACATTCAGATTTGTTGTGGTTCGTCATTTTGCAATGTGAGCAGTATTTGGTATCCATTTTGTAGCTATAGGTGTTAGAGAATTTTTTATTCGCGTGAAAAGCCTTTGCCATGTTTTGCAGCTTTTCTTGGTGATCCCTACGTCTATTATATTCATCAATCAGTTTGCTGCTAATGAATTCCGGCGTCAGTTCATCCTCTGGTCGCGCTTCCAACGCCGTTATCAGCGTTTCGTAACTGGGGGGTAGCGAACACAGAAATAGTGCTGATATATGCGAATTATTTATTTCCTCCCCGATTGCTTTAAGTTTATCCACTGTTTCCAGAATTTTGGTTATATGTTGTTGCATGTTTCCCCTTTCATCTAACTTTATACTGTACAACTTTCGTAAAAGGTATAGTTTGCTGGATAAATTAGCTCTTTCGTGTATGGCGCGAAGCGCATTCCAAGTATCGCGCGCCGTGGTGAGATGCTTGACGTGAACGATTTGGGAATCCTCTATACATAAATTTATGAGCGCTCTGGCTTTTCTATCTTTTTTCTGCCATTCGTCGGTAATTGGGTCCGGAGCCACTTCTGTTATCGTTTCTGATAATTCTTTATTCAATAATGTCATTTCCATTTTAAACTTCCAATTGGAATAGTTGCCCTGGTTTAATTTTTCGATCAAGTGACTTTCCTTGATAGATGCCATTATATTTTATTTTTTTTACGAAGTCAATGGGGAACGAAAAAATAATTGTGATATATTTGTATATCAATTTTCTTTTCGGTTACTTATTTTTATGCCCTTTTTCAAATAATAATTTTATTGTTCATGAAAAATGCTGCTATTTTATTTTGTTAGTACCAATTTCTCCAGCGAGACAGGCAACAACTTCAGTCTCATAATCTGATAAAAATATAGGAGCTCGGTTGTGCATAGGTAATGGCACTCTGACTCGCCAATGAGAATAAATGTTATAATATCATTTTACTTTATCCACAGCATAATTATAATAGGTAAAATGCTTACCTTTCTGTTTGAAGGGCGTAGGGCAATTTTTCTTCTTTCCTCCTAAAGTCTTAAAAAATATCAGTTTTAGTGTGTTTGTTTACCATCTTGATATCTGGAATAATTTCGCTTGATTGAAAGAAAAAACATATTATTTAATTAGATTCTGCATTTAAAAATTACATAGGAAAACAAAGAAACAAGCATTTTGCTGCGACATCAAACGAAGCATCCACGACACAGAACAGAACTTCAGTTCGTAAGTGTACCGGTATAGTCTCTTTGATGCGCGCGCAGATTTCTCGAAGTAAACACATTCCTCTTCTGCGGAAAGGCGAGAGTCAGTGTTTTTGCGTTTGTCAGTCTTTCGTAGCGATGAGAGATCATTTATTTCTAACAAAAGGAACCGGCTTTTTTTTTTCTCCAAAGTGATCCGCATATTACCGTCAAAATCTAAAATATAAAGAACTAGATATGCTTAAATGTATTGGTTAAAAGTTTGTTTTATACGAAAATTTTGAAGAAGAAAAAAAAAAAAAAAAAAAATCTACCCTATTATTTTAAGACGAAGCGTTTCCGAGATTGTATTAGAATTTGAGGAGTTTAATGCAATATGAAAGAAAGAAAAAATGAATTTGAGTGTGGGGGAAAAGTCTAGTATTGCCCACATCAGATTTTAAAAAAAATGTTAAGGCCAGGACATGACTTTCCCTATAGACTTTTCTTATATATTCCATAATGCATTCAATTGACTTTTATCGTACAAAATTAATCATAAAATGGATTTTATTTCGAAATTGTATCCAATTTGCAGTTTCAGAGCATTTTCTTCTTAATTTGGCGACTTACTGCATTATTAAACGCTGCCAGCTCAATCAATTCCAAAAGAGGCGAAATGCCTAGAGATCGGCTTATCTTAGAATAATGGGGATAGTCTTATTTGGTTTTCAATCCAAAATTACGTATGAAACAAGCATTTTATTAATACATATATTGAGTCTTTTATTTCAATTTTTTGGTTACTTCTTCTGGCCATTTTGATAAAAAATATCTCATGTGGACAGCACATGACTTTCCTTATATAATGCAATGAATTTACTACTTTTACAGTAAAAAAAAATAGATTATTTTTATAGTAGTTATTTATATTCTTTCCAAGATATTGAATTTTCGTCAATGACTCGTCATTTTCCATGTCGTCATCATCAATGAGTCGTTATTGATTTAGCGTCATTTTTATCCATTTAGCGAGTTTTTCGATAATTTAGCAACATTTAAAAAAGTCGCCAAGTTGCGAAATTCCACCAAAATCTCGCCAAGCGTTATGGACGAAGAAATAAGTAATTCTTACAGCAGATAAATGACCATTCGCGTTCAAATACAAAAGTATTACTCAAAGTATATTTTTTCATGAATGGAACGAGCTAGACACCAGAATGATGTCACCCAATTTATTGCATGGTATTACATATGAAAAGTGAACATGTTTCTCAATAGGAAATATTTTTTTATTTTATATGACTTTTTGATAATTTTTTTGAAAAATGTGCAATATCTCAAAAACGGTTCATGTTAGCGTTCTAAAATTTATGTCAATCGTTTTCTAATGAAAAATTACACAAGAAATGTCTAGTTACGTAACTTTATTAGCGGTTTTGATTTTTTGACGATTTTTTCAAATTCTCACGCGAAAATTTGGAGGGGGGGGGGGTCTGAACATTCGACTGCGTATAAAAACAATAAGCTTCCAGTGTTTACGGATTGTGATTTTTGTACCAAATTTCGTTCGAATCGGTCCATTCGTTCGTCAGTTGTCGTCTCCACAGACTCACTGACACACGCACAAACGCACATACTTTCACACACACACACAGACATCACTTCAAAAATGTTTGATTCGTGATCAGGGATGCTTGAAACGTGCTCTCCCGTCGAAAACTCGAATTCGAATTTTCGACCTCGTCACAATACATTCCTTATACATTATGTATATAAGGAAAGTAAAAATACCGGATCTGTTATATCGAAATCTAATTAGCACCAGGACAACCCATAATAGTGACATGACCTGCCTACCAAGTTTTGTAAAATTTCGTTGAGCAGTTTTTGAACTAGGGTGGACACACACACAGACGTCCCTTTAAAAATAGCTGCTCGAAAGCTGGAGATCTGTCGGAAATTTGTATTCACTTTTCGTCCCTATTTCAATACTTTCCGTATGCATTATTATGTATTGTAGGGAGAGTCAAACAATCATATTTTGCGATTCACAAAAGAATCTTATCAGTGCCAGGATGAGACGTAGCGTCTAACTGTTACATTTCATGGAAATGTCATGATTTTAAAGTATGAATACAAACTTGGACGTCAGTTTATTTGTATTCAGGAGTATTAATTAATTATCGTGTCAATTTTATGAATATGGGAATTTTTAGCACACTATTACAATTACTATGCTACTACTATGTACTGTAAGGAAAGTCTGGGTGTTTAAGTTACATTTATCCTTTGATAACTGTGCTAAAAACTAACATTATTTTTTTTATTGAATACTATCAGAAAAGCCCAACATTTCCCGGGATAATACTAAAATAAAACGACGCTGAAATCTGAAAAAGTATATATATATATATATATATATATTTATATATTTTCAAAAAGAAAAGAGGTATGGATGGAAATAATATACCAAAAGATGGCCGTGGGGAGTTGTGACCCCCTCACCCCGGTTAAGCATGCTTTGCGTCGCGACAACACTCCCGGAGAGCCAGTATAATATACCGGTATCTTATATTTGTTTGTGTATGATGTATATTTACATCTTACAATTTGATACATTCGTATTCCTTTTTGCAATATACCGGCTCTCCGGGAGTGTTGTCGCGACGCAAAGCATGCTTAACCGGGGTGAGGGGGTCACAACTCCCCCCGGCCATCTTTTGGTATATTGTTTCCATCCATACCTCTTTTCTTTTTGAAAATATTTTAATCCTCTTTTTAGTGCAGCTTTGCGCCTTTTAAGTGTGATTTCAGATGATTTTGTAATGTAGTATTTCACGGTGTTTTAATATTATATATATATATATATATATATATATATATATGTGTGTGCGTGTGTGTGTGTGTGTGTGTAAGTCCTTCGAGTTTTCTTCAAGTTATAAGTGGCCATTATGTGTAGACAAAAGCAGGTATTTAAATTCACTTTGTCCTACGAATAAGTGTAACGGGATAAAATTTAAATCGATCTTAGACTCGGTCGAAAGCCCAGACCATCCGACTCATCCAAGGACTAAGAGCAACAATGTGGATGGTTGGATCTTGGACTCGGTGTCTTTTCCTGGAAAATGTTCCCTCGAAATCGATCGCGTATGTCAGGAGATATTGAACATAGAAATATATTTTCAAATGCTTAATTTTATATGTATATTAACACCGCATGAAAGCTGGAATGTTTTTAACCATAAAACTGCCTTTTATTAAACTCAACAAATCAGAGAGAAACGTATGTAAATGTAAATCCGTTGAGCTATTCTTGAATTATAAGAAATCATGAGACAGAAGAACAGGGATTTAGTTTTCGTTATACAACACTTCGTTGTAGAGGTGCTAAATTTGGCTTCAAAATATTCTCTGAACTCAGCCTCATTGCCTGAAAAAAAAAATCATCAAAATCCAGCGTGTGATTGATGAAATGTTTATTAGATATATTTTTCTCATTTCAGACCCTGTGTGACGTTGATGCGCCTTCTGAGGCATCGGCAAACACCATACGATTAAAGGACAGGTAAGTTCAGTTAGCAGGAACATAAAATAAATACATTCGAAATTCGTTAACTCGAACAGTCCAAAAAGCTATTCGCGTCGAATGCAATTTGAGTAATATTATAAACAAGAAAGATCAATCATGCTTAAAGCATTGATTACGAAACACTTTCCAACTTCAATGCAATTTTATTTAAACATCTCCAAAATGCAATACATTCCTCGGTAATAGTTTAAAACTTATCACAATACTACATTAATTTATTATGTTTGAAAACTTAAACCATCGAAAAACATGAACTTCATTCAAATGACAGCATTCAAATATAAATTGCCTGGTTTAAACATCTCTAAAATGTGATACATTTCTCGGTAATAATTGTAGAATTATCGTAATACTACGATAATTTATTATATTTGAAAACTTCATCAAAAACAACTGACATTCATTCAAATGACGTCTTAGAAAAAAAAAACACGCCTGGCTCTCTCTATAAAAGGAGCATTTCATTCATAAACAATTTCCCATTTATTTAATTCATCAAAATACTACAATAATTTATTTTATTTAAAAATTAAGACCATAGAGCTACACGTAATTAAACTCGATGCTTAAAACTTCATCGAAAAAATCGCCCTTCTCTCTGTAAAATCAATGAATATTTCATTCGTATCAGCTATGCAGACTCCATGATCTAAATAATTTTGCGTTAAAGAAATACAGCAATTCTTATACAACTCATCCTACATATTTTGCTGTTTACATTTTACATAAGTGAAAATAGGCTTCGTTGTAGAAATAATCAAATTTGGATGCTCATTTAAACTCAAATATATTGTAATTGTTAACACTTTACAACAAAGTTGGAAAGTGTTTATGACTTTATTCATTCTTTCTGTCTGTCTGTCTGTCCGTTAGCACGATAACTGCCGTAAAAATGACTTAATCAAAATGAAATTTTAGTATGTTATTCAGACGGTCTGTAGGACCTATGGGAATATAAATGAATAATATCACCCAATTAGTTTTGGATTGAACTCGGGTTGAAAAAATGAAATACATTGAGCCCTATGGTACCTAATTTTTCAAACATTTTTTAAGCGGATTTAAAATTCACAAATTGCTTCGAAAATATAAGGTTATATTCAAATTGTTCCATAAAATATATAAACAAAAATTCAGCGAAATATATTCAGTAGTTTTTTAAATAAAAATAAAAATAATAATTACACCTCTTATATATAACAATCAGGTGACCATAATATGAAAAGATCACATGACCCACTTCAAAGTGATATATGGCATCCATCTTGTTTCAAAATCGTGATTTTTTAAGTTCTTTTTAATTCATATTGAGTGTTGTATCCGTCCTAAAACTACCTTATTTTTGCTTAAATTCTGTGCATCTACATACTGAAACAACGCAAATACGATATATTTGAGTTTAAATGATTATCCAAATTTGATTATTTCTACAACGAAGCCTATTTTTCACTTATGTAAAATGTAAACAGCAAAATATGTAGAATGAGTTGTGTTAGAATTGCTGTATTTCTTTAACACAAAATAATTTAGCCCATGGAGTCTGCATGGCTGATATGAATGAAATATTAATTGATTTTATAAAGAGAAGGAAGATTTTTTTCGATGAAGTTTTAAGCATAGAGTTTAATTACTTGTAGCTCTATGGTCTTAATTTTTAAATAAAATAAATTATTATAGTATTGTGATGAATGAAATGAATGGGAGAAAGTTATGAATGAAATGCTGTTTTTATAGAGAGATCCAGGCGTGTTATTTTTTCTATGACGTCATTTGAATGAATTTCAGTTGTTTTCGATGAAGTTTTCAAATATAATAAATTATCGTAGTATGATGATAGTTTTAAAAATATTACCGTGGAATGTATCGCATTTTAGAGATATTTAAACCAGCCAATTTATATTTCAATGCCGTCATTTGAATGAAGTTCATTTTTTTTCAATGAAGGTTTAAGTTTTCAAATATAATAAATTAATGTAGTATCGTGATAAGTTTTAAAATATTACCGAGGAATGTATTGCATTTTCGACTTTTTTAAATAAAATTGCATTGAAGTTGGAAAGTGTTTCATAATCAATGCTTTAAGCATGATTGATCTTTCTTGTTTCAGTATGTAGATGCACAGAATTTAAGCAAAAATTAAGCGGTTTTAGGACGGATACAACACTCAGTGTTACCTTACACCTTTCTGGTAGGTCGGATGGTCTGGGTTTCAACAACAACAACTCAATATGAATTAAAAAAACTTTTAAAATCACGATTTTGAGACAAGATGGATGCCATTTTGAAGTGGGTCACGTGATTTTTTCATATCATGGTCACATGATCGCTTCATATAAGTGGTGTAATTATTATTTTAATTTTTATTTAAAAAACTACTGAATATATTTTGCTGATTTTTTTATATATATTTTATGGAACAATTTGAATATTACCTAAAATTTTCGAAGCAATTTGGGAATTTTAAATCCGCTTAAAAAATGTTTGAAAAATTAGGTCCCATAGGGTTCAATGTATTTCATTTTTTCAACCCGGGTTCAATCCAAAACTAATTGGATGATATTATTCATTTATATTCCCATAGACCGTCTGAACAACATACTAACATTTCATTTTGATTAAGTCATTTTTACGGCAGTTATTGTGCTAACGGACAGAGAGACAGAGAGAATGAACAAAGTCATAAACACTTTTCAACTTTGTTGTAAATTGTTCAAAAACAAATGGTGTTTTAATTCATATTAAATTTTAAGAAGAATGGTAAGCACAAACAGTATGTATAAAACACTTTGTGCAATGGACAAATAAAGCTTAAGTAACATTTCTGAGCGCAAATTAATATACAATGCGCAGCATACAGTTGTTTCGAGGATACGTTGGATCCCTTTCTTTAGTGCTAGACAGACCAGAATATCCGAAGTCAAAAAGATTAAATGCCATGCCAAGAGCCAAGACACCCCTTACGCAGCTCCTGGTATCCTAGATATCTTAGCTCCACATCAGAATATGTTATAGCAATATTCAATTTTTCATTTTGAAGTGGCATTTCGATATTACTGGGTGATCGACGATGGTAAATGTAAATAAGGGACAGTGTATAACTCGTCTTGGAATGACAGAAAGTAGGCAGAAGCTGAAATAATGGGTAAAAAAGTTAAATCGGGCAACGCCGTTGTATTTGAGGGCCGCTTTGGTTCTAAAGCTAGATGTCTATACGGGATCGAGTCTGACCCATGGGCTGGATCGACCTCAGTTTACTAACACTGTTTGGGGCTGGGCCGGGCTTGGGTTTAGTTTTTAAAAAGTAGGGTCAAACATTTTTAATTTTGAAAAAGTTTAAATGAATTTTAATGAGTACATCAAATTATTGTGTTAATTTCAGCTATATAAAGATAATTGTTTAATAGACACCAACTTTTTTTTTTTAATTCTTCGTACAAAAACTTCACAAATTCATATTTTTAATACATCTGAATACAAATCTTTTCGGGCCGTACTGGACTGAGACTCAATTGTTTTCGCACACTAGTATGGGACACTAGTATGTTTGGAACACTAGTATTATCGGGAAGGACCGGACGTAAGTCTAAAATTTCGACCCGTGCAGATCTCTACCAAGAGTAGTCCAATCAACATAGAGATTTTCATTAGCCGGAGACATCTATATGATTCTGATTGTTTCATTCTCTGGACTGAGTACTGGCCGATACCTTGCCATACAGTATCCGGGCCGTCAGAAGTTAAAAGTTTACACAGGCTGGAGCATTATTAAATAGTGAGGAATCGGGATGGTCATTTAACAGAGGTTTTTCAATGGCCGAGTAGGCTAATTTTCGAGCTGGTCTGATCCTCAGACTGAACACAAGCTGCCATATAACGTTACTGCACTTTTACTGCCTGGACCAGACCGGGCCGAGCAGGGCCGCTTTCGTTGAAAGCATTCATTTTAAAATTTCTAGAAACACGAAATGCTAATAATGATTTTATTTCTACCGCGATAAATCGAATGTTGACTTTTGACCATCAGTGGAAGCATGATAAAATAGGAGACACAGAAACCAGGGACCAAAATTAGCACATAAAATGCTTTTAATTTGTTTTCTACTATTTGCTATGTTTCGAAATAAATGTTTGTGTGGCAAATCTAATTAAAATATTCCACAAAAGGTAACTAGTTCTGAATTTGAGCTTTCCAGCTGCTCCGGTTCTCAAGTAGCTTCCAAAAAGCATGTACCTTTCTATTGCAAACCTAGAACAGGCTGCACCTGTAAGATCCCAAATCTATAAAATTAAAAGATATCACGAAAGACAACGAGTACCAAATTTGATCTTTCTAACTGTTTCGGTTTTCGAGTTATTCCCCAAATCAGAATATCTTCCTATGGCGGGCTCAAGACGGGTTGAGCTGGTACGGTTCAAAATTCATAAGATTAAATTATATACCATAAAAGATAAGGACTATCAAATGTGAGTATTCAAGTTGCTCAGGTTCTCAAGTCATTTCCCCTGCTGCAGCAAAGACATCTGATCAAAGATGCCACACGGGCCAGTAACCGAATTATAAGAACAGAGGAGGAGCTAGCTTTTGCTCAGTGATTATAATGTCGGTCTACAATGCATCAGGTCCCTGGTTCGGGACCACGGCGACGCACAATCGCCACAATGATGACTGGACGTTTGAAAAACGCAACCTTCCTTTCCAACGACTTCGCCTCTCAGCACGAGATGGCAGCACCACAAGGAGTCAAAAGCCTTGACACTCCCTTCCTGGTTGACCACAACTGTCCGTCACGCCGAGGCAACACGCCTCCCGGCCCTGACGTCACGCCGAGGCGACACGCCTCTCGGCCTCCTCATCAGCGATGGGAGTGTGCGGCAGCAAAGACATCTGATCAAAGATGCCACACGAGCCAGTAACCGAATTATAAGAACAGAGGGGGAGCTAGCTTTTGCTCAGTGATTATAGTGTCGGTCTACGAAGCATCAGGTCCCTGGTTCGGGACCACGGCGACGCCAAATCGCCACACCCCCAAAACATGCGAATCGCCTTCCTATTGCGGGTCCAGAACGGGGTAGAACGGCTTCCTAAGAATTAAAATGTACCACGAATGACAACGATCTACCTAATTTAAGCTTTCTGACTGCTTCGGTTACCGAATTATTCACAAATATTGCGTGCCTTCCGTGCGTGACCAGGACAAGATGGACCTGTAATGTTAAAAATCCAAAGAATTAAAACATATTACGAAAGACAACGAATACCAAATTTGAGGTTTCTAACTGCTCTGATTCTCGCAATGCTCTCCAAAACATGCATATTTCTATTAAAAGGGAAAGGGATAACCCATTAAGATTCAAAGCGAAGAGAACTAAAATATACTACGAAAGACAACGATAAGCTAATTTGAGCTTTCTAGCTACTCTCGATTCTCGAGTTATTTCTCGAGTTCGAGAGTAGCTAGAGATCCGATTCTCGAGTTATTTCTCGAGTTCGAGAGTAGCTAGAGATCCGATTCTCGAGTTATTTCTTAAAAACATGCATCTTTTCTGCTGTTGGCCTAATTATATTTTGTTCAATTGAGTAACGCACAGGTAATGTTCAAAATTCAAAGAATCAAAATGTACCACAAAAACAACGACATGCTAAATTTAAAGTCACAATGAATAATGGAACTGGTTAGTTATAACCTCAAAAATTTGAAATTCGACAGATGTGTGTAATGGAAACTGCAAATATACATGTACCATCCGATAATTCTTGTAGCCGGAGTAGAATTGAGGAGCACATAATCTTTCAGCTCTGAGTAGGAAATTGACGGGGTGAGACACTTTGAAATATGTCTCCCCTGAACAATCGACACGCTCTCTCTCTCTCTCTCTGTCTGTCTTTGCACACAAGGAAAATTGGAAACGAGAAAAAATGTGTCGACACCTCCCTTTATTTATTTATACAGAAAGCATTTGAAACTCGGTCATTTACTAAATTGTGTTGTCCGGCCGCTACTTTAAAATCGCCCGGGCCGAAAATTCGGCCAACCCTGGAGCAGGTGCTTAAAAGATAAGAATCCAGGATCAGCATCAAAGGTGCGAGTTGGAAGCAGCGATGCTCTCAGTTCGTCGGTTAAGAGAGGAATGGAAAACAAGGTTAAGTCTGCTTCATAGGCAGCAAAAAGGGGACGATTGCACGATTTCTTCCCCAAATTTTTGTGCAATAAAAAAAAATTATGTGGTTTAAATTATTTTATATAATGGATAACGGACAAGTGGTTTAATTTTTATCAAAATTTCCACTTCATCCAGACACTAGCAACCGACGTTTATGACTCCAAGATATATATAGTAATTATAGATATGGTAATTATATTTTGGCAATTATAGATATGATAATTATATTTTGTCAATTGAGTAACGCAAAATTATATTGAAAATTACGTGTCAAAAATCGCGAAATTACTAAAATTATGTTGCCAATCATTATCATTTTTAGACTCAATTTCCAACCCACCCTCCATACGCAAACATTGTATTTATTTCCCATTGTGAATTTCAATTGTGGATAAAAACCTCACGCCCCCCCCCCCCTCCCCCAAACGGAATGCCGCCCCTGTTCTACTTCGTTCAAATTTAACATAAATTATCTGGTCAATGTATCTATAAAGGGATTTTAACTGAAGTAAAACTAGCAGAAACATCTATCGCGCATTCGCACATCGGAAAGCAATATCGAGGTTTCTTTCATGGACCTTAGGAACCCCATCTTCGAGGTTTCTTCACATTTAAAACCCCATCAGAAGATGCCTCATCTTATTGAAGGAAAGTGACATCGTAATTTTGAACGATTTTATCGAATATGCATATTTCATAGTTTTGATAGTCTTGCGTACTCGTTTGCTTTTATTCCAAAAATATCTAAATAAGGTTATTTAAATTGTAGTAATTCTGTTTATAAACAGAGAATCATGCAATCCCCCGCAGCGACCAATTAGGTTAACGCCGTATAACCTGGGGAGGAAAGGGGAAAAGAAGGGGATGGCTATCAACAACCAGGCAAGGCCACGGCCGTGGAAGTGAAGTTGACGAAACCGTTCACCAGACAAGGTCCGAAGATGGTCCCAAAGAGATTCACCCTAGTCGCCGATGACAGGACATAAAGACACAGTTCTCCGTCACCTGAAAGAGTTCTTCACGAGGACGAACCCGAGTCGATCTCCACAGATTAATGAACCACTTAAGTAAGGTGGATCTCAAGCTATATACCAGTGATCTTCCGATATACGGCCTCACCCCTAGTGGGGATGTTTATGAACAAATTTGCAGATATAGGCTATACTTCGAACTTATTTATGCTCTTTTGAGTTGATTTAATTGCATCTTTTTTTTTCAGATTCAACTCGGCCATTACGAATTTCAAAACTTTCAGGGACGCTTTCAGTTGTACGTCTTTATCATCTCAGTGTCAAATATGGACTTAATTCCATCGTTAACGAGTTTTGTATTCATCGTGTCTTCAAGTGTACTTTTTCTTAATAAAGTCAACAATTTTTTTAAAGAAATACCGTTACATAAATTTGTTACAGTAAAACACATTTTCTAGATGCATTCCATTTATTTCTTACTGTTTAACCTTTTGCTTACGGATGGGGGGCGTCCATGGACGCCAATGTCTGCAAAGGAGAATGGAACTGTTTGGGATAGGGTATGTCAAATATCTGTCTTTTTGAGAGGTTCTTCGTTTGGAATGGACGCTGCCCCACCCGTAAGCAGAAGGTTAAATAGGATATCAGAGAGATCGGTGCACTTGGAAGGGCTTATTGTTTACAGATCTAAGGAATTTCAAAGATCTGAAAATAGTTTCGTATTCTACTTAGGACACATCATACAGGATTCCTGGAAACGTTCTCAAGCAAGCCGAATAATTTAGTAAGGAAAGCTGTACACGTTAGGTCTATCAAGCAAAGGGACTATGCTTGATCGAATAAAAGGGATTGCAGAGCTCTAGAATTTAAACAGTTGGGATAACGATCTTAGCGACAAAGCGAGATAGATGAAAAAAACCAATTACAAAATTGTACAGCATTGCTTAATGGGTAAGGATCGAATGTACAACTTTACAGAAGGTTCCCACAATATGGTATGAGCGAATTGTTGTTATTTTCGGGAATTATACAATAAATATCACTTACATGAACAGAAATGCGTAGAGCCTGTTAAAAATATCCCCAGTCATCGATATGCACATTGGAATTCGAGAACTAATATTACACAATAATTATTTACGATGAGTCGATACACATCCAGAAACTGGTTAGACATGACAGATATTTGCCTTCCATATACGTGTTTCGTGCGTTCTTGGTGTCTATTTCTACCCATTAGAAAATACTCTCAATTTCGTAATTGACTTTTTTCGTCTATCTTGTTTTGTTACAAAGTTCGTTATCTTAACTTCTTAAATTCCCCCCTAGAGATGCCGCAATCTCTTTTATTCGATCGCTCAGGGTCATTTTACTATAAACAGACCTAACATATACCCACATAAACCTTTCCTTACAAAATTATTGGGTGCTCAAGAACTTTTCTAGGAACCCCGTATATTCAATCTTGACGGTGAAACTCGCAATAATAAAGGCAGTTATTACTCTTTGTCACAGGGGCAGTAGAAGCAGAACAGATTTCTATAACATATACATACATATACAGTGAGCGAAAAAAGTATAAGGACAAGCGAAAACTCGCCAAATCGAGAAATCTGTTAGACGGAAACGTATGCACATTTCTTAAGTAAAAATATAAATAAAGTTAAGGATTTTTTATGTAAATTAGTTAAATTTTCCAAAAATAAATATGTATAAATTTACTTTATAAATTTTAAACCCATATGATCTTGGGAAAAAGTATAAGGACAACTGTTTTTTCATCTAAAATTATAGTAAAATTTGCATATTTGAAAGCAGAAAATGACCATTTCAAATATAAAGACTGGGTTTCTAAACAAAAATCACACTTGCCTCATTTTTTCACAATTTTTTACGATGCCAAAAGGAACTCATCTGTCTGACCTTGAAAAAGTGAAAATTCTTGCTTTTAAAGAATGTGGATTGAGTGGGCATGAAATTTTGAAAAAAATTAAAATATCTAAAACTGTAATTTATAATTTTTTAAAAGAACCTGGAATGTATGGAATGAAAAAACGAACTGGAAGACCATAAATTCTAACGCATCGACAGAAAAGAATGGTTGTAAGAAGAGCTTGCGAGAAAAAAGAAACTGCAAATGAAATTAGAAGAAATTTGGACTTAACATATTTCACACGAACAGTTCAAAATGTTTTGAATAAACATCCGAATATTTGGTATGGAAAGTTAATGTCACGTCCGCCTCTTAAAAAGAAACATAAGGAACGAAGACAAGAATTTTAAAATAAATACATTTCTCTAGGTCCAAAGTGGATTGTTGTAATCTTTTCGAACGAAAAGAAGTTCAATCCTGATGGACCAGATGGTTTTCGCTATTTTTGGTATAATTTGCGTAAAACCAAAGAAGTTTTTTCCAAACGTCAATACTGTGGGGGACAGTAATGGTTTGGGGAGCTTTTGCAGCAAACGGAACCACACCTATATAGTCTTTATCAACTACAAAATGAACCCCGACAAATATGCAGCTATGTTAGGCGAACATTTGTTACCTGAAGCCCCACTAATTACTTCAGGAGACTATATTTTTCAACATAATAACGCTTCCAATCTCTTCTCTAAGAGTGCAGAACTCTGGTTTGAAACTAATTCAGTAAATTTACTTGATTGGCCGGCGAGAAGTCCCGATCTCAATCCAATAGAAAATTTATGGGACCTTCTAGCCCGAGAAGTTTATAAAAATGTCACAAAATATCAGTGTAAACAGGATCTTGTGTTAGCCATCAAACAAACTTGGAATAAAATTTGCATAGACACTTTAAAAGAACTCCCAGCATCGATGACCTCTCGGCTTATTCAAGTAATTGGAAAAAGATTGCTTGCTTGATTATTAAAAAAAGTGTCAAGTAATTTAGAACATGTCCTTATACTTTTTTCTATATTTTCTTCAGTGATAATCTTTATAAGGTCAACTTTTGAAAGGTTCATATTTGTTGTTTTATGTGTTGTAAATGTTATTATATAATTTCATATTAGAGGTCAGAAATATCAAAAATTCATTTTGATAAAGTGAAAATAAAGTATATTTTCATTCAATTATATGTTGTCCTAATACTTTTTTCGCGCATTGTATAATAAGCAAATATGCAATGTATTATTTTGGTCTTGACCACTATTAGTAAATCTCAGGATTAGTGAAGAATTATAAAATCCTTTTTTAAGAAATCTAGTGATTGGTGATCAATCTCATTTCTTTCCCCATGATTATGAACGACAGTAGCTGTGAAACTAGGGTCCACGAGTAGGGATCGTGGTGACCCGTTTAGTATTTTCTAATTTGTATACAACATCCTATTATACGGTAAAGGTCGTTTAATATCATAAATATAATAGTTGCAACATTTTTTGCAGCTTCAAGCTGGTGGTATTTGGTTTAAGTCGATGTTGTTGGTCATGAGTTAACAGTATGTTCAATCTATATATATATATATATATATATATAACATACCATAATGGAAGAGAATGGATATGGAAGCAATGTACCAAAAATTGGCCGAATATTTATAATTATTTTAATATTTATAAGATATATATATATATATATATATATATATATATATATATATATATATATATATATATATATATATATATATATATATAGTTAAGAAATTGAAAACTCTTACTAATATTCATAGTATTTATACTTTTGACTTCAAAGATTTGTTTAATAATATAAATATAGATGATCTGTATAGAATTATTTTAGGAATTTTTGAAAAATATAATATCAACCAAAAATATTCAAATTTTCTTTTTAAAAAATTACTTAACTTCACTCTTTATGAGAATTATATTCAACATGGTGGTACTTTTTTTAAACAACAGATTGGTATCCCACAAGGGGGGTGTGCCTCATCATTGTTAGCTAATCTGTATTTATTATTCTATGAAAAAAACATTAATTCAACCTTGCATAATATGCACATGTTTAGATATTTAGATGACATTTTATGTGTATCCCCAAATAATATCCCTATAGTATTAAACTTTTATCCAAAAAATTTACAATTAAATGCAAGTAATAATGACTCTAATGTTGCAAACTTTTTAGATTTAAATTTAAATTTACAAAATTGTAATATGGTTATAAACTTGTATGATAAAAGACAGGATTTTAAATTTAATACATCAAAAATTCAACATTTTGACTCTTGTTTGCATATATCTGTATTTAGAAATATTATAATAAACCAGGCTCTTAGAATCAATAAAATTTGTGATGAATATTATAGATTAGCGCATTTTATGGAATTATTGAGTACAGCGACTAATAATGCATATCCCCCCAAGTTTGTTATTAAAATTATCAACTCAGTGTATCAACTTTCACTCGATAACATCCTAGAAAACATTCCCAATTATAGTAACTGACATACAGAAAAAAAAAAATATATATATATATATATATATATATATAATTATTTATTAATTATATAAATAAGTAAAAATGAAAAATAATAAACTAAGTCAAAAACATAAAAAAAATCAAAAATCGGAAAATAAGATGCATTAACATTAATGTTTTGAATTTTATTTTCGCAAAAAAATGTAACATTTGTCAGTATTGAAACTACGTTTTGAGCGCCCTTATAATGGTGTATAGTGGCATTCTCGTTTATCCAGTTTTCCTCTGAATTACTTGTTTAGTAAGAATTTTCGTCTTTGATTCATATTCATATTCAGGATTGCATATTTGGGAAGTTAATATTCTGAATTGCTTGTCCGGTTTCCAGCTTAGACTCACTGGACGGGTCTGGGAGTATTACCGTGAACGTTCGTATTGCCTCCCTGGTAGAATTTCGACTAGTTCATTCCGGTGCTTCTAGATTAAGCTGTTGAGGTTGATCACGATACACGTGGTGGAAGAAGAAGGGTTCATGCCGCATGGTAATACAAATTTTCTTAATGTATCCTATTTTCATTTTTTCAATTTTTGTTGCCCGTAGTCTGAGTTTAAGCATTTATAGTGATGTGCTATTGCTTAATCTGAAACAGGCATTTGTTTGGGTTAATTAGAATTAAATACTCAGACCTGAAGATGAATTTAGTTCTGATTAATCATCGAATTTGGGACGGTGCTGTTCTTTTCTCTTATCGGCATTGTGGCCGTGAATTTGCTTCTATGGTGATGTTAATATTACTTGAATTGTTTTTTTATATTTTTTTTTTATTTTTTTTTTCCATAATTCTTATTATTACATATTTCAAATATATATATATATATATATCCTTTGAGATAAAGGGTGTATTTCGAGCTCCTTTGTTTTTTGCTCAACAATGAAAAATGGGATTTCAAAATAGTTAGTAATTTAATTATAAGCATTTTATAAGCAGCATATTGTCCTAATTACTTAAACACGTTTTGCAATATGAATTATATATTATTTGATCTGAACTGAATCTAATTTAAATGATAAATATTTATTTATTGATTTCTGTCAGTGATACATAGCGGAACACGTTCAATTAGAATGACCATAGTACAGGGAACCCTATACAGTAGTGGCCAAATTTGTGGAAACCTATTGGAAAAAGTTTATTTTTGAGGTTTGATAGCTCATAGCACCACTTTTTTTTGTACCAATACTATAAAAGTATATATCAATGGAAAGATAATTTAATAAAAATTGTAATGAAATAACATTTGTTCAATTATCTGTATTCTATCAAAAGTTATAGCTAAATAACCAGAAAAAAGAAGCACAACTTACTTAGGTTTATATGAAGTAGCTAGCTTTCCTTCATTTGAATGTAGCGAATGAGCATAAGAGTTTAGACAGCCAATCAGATGTCATTTTCTTTGGGCAATGAGCCAACAGGTTACAGGACAATTATCAATGTGTTATGTGATTGCTATCAAGTTGGTTGGGCTTTCTTTTGTTGTTGTTGTTTGTTTATTGTTTGACTAAATGACCTCCTGTTTCGGCGGAGCCAATTCAGGACCAGTGACGCAGGAAAAAACGAAGAAAGACACAAGACGAGAGAACAAAGTTTATTACAAGAAAGCATCACTGACGAAGGTCGAAGGGGGTGCAGCTTCACATTTTGACGAGGACTCAGAAGGCGGAAGACTGACTTTATCCTCAAGAAACATCCATGCCTTATTCGGGATTCGAACCCGAGCCCACAAGACAGCAGCCGAAGACGCTATCCACTTCACCGCTTGGGTGGCTTTTGTACTTTGATTTAGTGAGCTTGTAAAAACGTAATAAAAATAAAGAAATAGGACAAAGACTGGTCATCCAGAAAGTGATGTAAAATAATACTATTAAGTGAACAGGGCTACAGTTATGAAAATATTAGAAGATATATTGGGGGAAACGTAACCAAAGGTGGTATTTCTAAATTTTTGAAGAGATATAAGGAGACTCAGTCACTACAAAACCAGACTGGTAAAGGCAGGAAAAGGTGCACAACAGCAAGTGATGATAGAAGAATTAAGAGACTGTGCCTAGGTGGCAGAAGAAAACCATCTCGGTGCATACAAGGTGAAATGGCGCAATGCAATTTGAAGTTGAGTGCAAGGACTGTTCGGCGCAGATTGCATGAATTTAGTCTAAATGCTAGAATTCCACAAATAACCATTTTTAACGCTCAAACAAGGTTGAACATATTAAACTGAGCTGAAACCCATATCAACTGGACAACGAAATAATGGGACAGTGTAATTTGGAGTGATGAAACCAAAATCTCCCTGTTTGGTATCGATGACGTAAAATAAGTAAGGAGAAGAATCGGAGAAGATTTGTATCCTGATTGCATTACACCTACCGTGAAACACCCAGTTAGTGTTATGATCCAGGGTTGTATGACATCAAGAGGTGTGGGCAGAATTTGCGTTATCAATGGGAATATAAATGGCCAAAGATACATAAATTAAATACGTGAGTCCAAACTGCAGCCTTCTGTACGTGATCTTTTCCAAGATAATGAAGCATTTATATTTCAACAGGATTCAGCTCCATGTCATGTTGCTCGTGTGTGCAAAAAGTGGCTTCAAGATCATCATAGTCACCTGCTGGAATAGTTTGGGAATAGCCCAGACCTTAACCCTATCGAAAATCTATGGATCCTACTAAAGAAACTTGTTAGTCAGAAGCAACCCAGCAATAAAAGCCAATTAACAGAAGCAATAATTCAATCTTGATTTCACATTATAACAGCTGCGGAACTAAAAAACTTGGTTCACTCTATGGGACAAGGCTGTAAGCTGTAATTAAGGCTGAAGGTTATCCAACTAAGTATTAACTGACATGGTGAGAATTTTTTTTATATCTAATTTTTTCTATCTACACTGGATTCCCAAAGTTAAGCATAGGGAGTAAATCAACAAAAATGGAAAAGTAAAGCTTTGATTAACTCAAAATTATACATGAAGGTAGCAAATGTGTTTATGCATTAAAGAAAAAAAGAATAATGTACAAAGATGAAAAAAATATTTACTTTTCGTAAGTTATATGATGAAGTCACATTTGGGTCATTAACAAAATGATGTTTAAAGGCAAATAAACCAAACAAAACTTACATTAATATGATATGTGACCACCCCGGACCTTCACACAAATTTTACAACGATTTTCCATGCTTTCAATGAAGTGATCAACCATCGCAGATGCCATCAACGGCCATTTCTCCAATAGGGCAGTTTCTAACTCTCTGAGACTAGCTGGAGGAGGTAAACGTGCAGAGACAGCACGCCCGAGGGCATCCCAAAGGTTTTCAATGGGATTAAGTTCGGGGGAATACGCCGGCCACTCCATACGAGAAATGCCCTCACTTTTCATGTATTCGTTAACGATGTTAGCTCGATGGGGACGGGTATTATCGTCCATAAGAAGAAAATCAGAACCAACTGCTACAGCTTAGAGTTTTGCAATGGGGTCTAGGACTTTATCCCGATACCGCGCAGCCGTTACAAAACGGCCTTTAAAGATGTGCAGCTCTGTGCGATATCCCATTTAAATTCCAGCCCACACCATGATGCTACCACCTCTGAATGCGGGATGTTCAATGATGTTCTTGGCCTGATTGCGTGTGCCTAGTTCTCTTCAGACCCTTACACGCATATCATATGATTCCATGGCAAATATGAACTTGTCCGTGAACAGGACGTTGCACCAACCTGAGACAGTTCAATTGACATGTTAACGACACCACTTTAATCTTGACCCTCTGGCTCGGACGGTTAGTGGAACACAAAAACGTGGTACTCGAAAGTACAATCCCTTTATCACGTGGAGCCTTCGGTCCACAGTACTGGCAGATATTGTCTTACCAAGTGCTGCTGCAACTATGGATGTAACAGTTGTGGAGGTCGCTATCGTCGATTCCGCTTGGCTACTATAGCAATATACCGATCATCATAGGGAATGGTATGCCTTGGACGACCGGGAACAGGTCTCCTGACAGCTGTTTGACTTGTTTGAAATTGTTTCCATAATCGAGAAATTACCGAATGATCAATGCTAAAGAAAATAGCGACATCTTTGATTAACTGTCCTGCTTCAATGCGTCCGGCAGCATGCCAGCGCTCTGTCATTCGTCTTCTTTCAGCCATAGAAACACGAATATCAAAAAAAATAATCCTACAAAAGTTATAAACATTTCGTATCAGCATTTAAATGCACCTCCTCAAACCCTTCAGAATGCTAGCGTCTTCAACGACTGCCTAATTAGCATATATCCGAACAGTCAATAGTGATTGGCTGTAACATACGATATTTGAATACTGCCTGCCATCTAAGCGCCATCTAGCGATTTTCAGCCACTCAAATTGAAATATGGAAAATTTTCATTGCGTGCTTAACTTTTGGAAGTCAGTGTATTTCATTTTTCTTCTTTATAGATGCTGTTCTATTAAAAAATAATTCATAAACGTTATTGCATTACAATCTTGATTAAATTATCTTTCCATTGATATATAATTTTAGGGTATTGGTACAAAAAAAAGTGGTGCCATCAAACCTCAAAAATACACTTTTTCCAAAAGGTTTCCTCAATTTTGGCCACTACTGTAGATCAAAGTAAAAATCCTCAAACATGCATTTTTAAAATATTTTTCAAACGTAGAAAACAAATCAATACTATTAGAACATAAATTAAATAACGTATAAAAATTTAAAAACAAAGAAGTTTTTCAAAAAATTGCGATTAGCATTATCTGTAATGTGAAATACGTATGACACCTTAAACTAAGGCTTGCTAGCATAAAGATCGATCCCGTTTAAAAGTTCGTTTCAATCAATCTGATTGTTAAGTCATTTTCTAAAAAACAACATACACAACATGTTCCGCCTAGATTTTAATGAATTGATAAAGAAGTCCCTGAGATACATAGAAGAAATGTTACCGGGGCCATTGACCTTGAAATATAATCTTTGTGTTTCATTACAAATCGTTTAATAGCATTGCTTGAGAGAGGTGCATGATTCGCATTCCGGTCAAACACTATAATACCGGTCTATACACTATTATATACACCGGTCTGTACACTATAATATATACACCGGTATATACACCGGTCTATACACTATAATACACTACAATACTCCGGTCAAACAATATAAAAATTCCATCCGCCTACAGCCCTTGCTCTGCTAAAGCAGAGCAAGGGCTGTAGGCGGATGGAATTTCTATATTGTTTGACCGGAGTATTGTAGTGTATTATAATGTATAGACCGGCGTATATATTATAGTGTATAGACCGGTGTATATAATAGTGTATAGACCGGTATTATAGTGTTTAAAGCAGAGCAAGGGCTGTAGGCGGATGGAAATTTTTTTTTTACATAATTTTATGCAACCTTCCTTCTGACAATGATTGTGATCATGGAATATGAATATATGAGAAAGTCAAGTGGAGACTTCCATTTCAAATATTTGATAGTATGTTAGCAACAGATACTGTGCATTAAAAAATACTAGAGTGTAGAGGCTCTGGGAGGATACAACTAGTATTTTTGAATATTTAGTGCCCTAAGCATCCATTTTCAGCAATATGCTTCTGTCCTCACAATGTCGCAAGTTATTTTCCTAAGCGTTTTACCAAAGTACTTAACTCGTTTCAGTTTGCATTCTAAGTAGCGACCCATCAGACGATAAAAAGTTATATATCCTATCCTATGCAGTTATCTACCCCCATTCATTGAACATAATAATTGAAATGCTCATAAGCTAAAAAGTTTCTGAATTCAAACAATTTTTCTCCACGTCTCTGTTTTATCCCCATCATCTTCATTCCTAAAAAAAAACCCATCACAATTGCGTTCAGGCTCAGGTGTGATTTTTTTTTTAAAGCAAAATTTTAAAATACAACATGCACACTTATAAAACCCGCATAAAGCAGGGAGTTCACAAACCTAAAATTCCGCTCTCAATGCGGATAACAACATCCATGGACAGGTTTCATTGCGGCGTAACTTTCTCATGGACCGGTGCACATCAGCGGGAAATAGCTAAAACCTGTAATGGCTAGAGAAAAACTTGCTATTTGTCACAATTTTTCAAACCAATTTGGCGAACTAATAATTCAGTCTTACAACGCAGATTTCATAATGATCATGATTAAGCTTCGGCTCAGTTCATACTCAAAGAACTCGTCTAAAAAAAATTTGTTTTCACAATTTTTCAAACCAATTTGACGAACTAATAATTCAATCTTATAACGCAGATTTCATAAAGATCATTATTAAGCTTCGGCTAAGTTCATGCTCAAAGAACTCGTCTAAAGAAAAAAAAATTCAACGACTACATAATTAATTGCATTATACTTTTCTCTATCTTATTTAACATATCTATTTTTAAATTCCGGAAATTTCCTTTTCAAATTAAATAAATGAATTAAAATTTTACAGAAAGTTTCAAAGGCAGATAATAGATGGCAGCACCATAAACTGCTACTGCTATCATTTCATTTCCTTGAATGATGATTCTGAGGTTTGAAAAGACTACAGTTTATTTATGTAACGATTCCGGGCCGGGCCAACACAACACAATAAATTTGAAAATAAGAATTCTAAAAAATAATAATTATGAAAAACTAGAATAATATTCAAATTTAAAAGGATGATTAAGAATTTCTGCGCTTACTTGTTATAAATTAATCTATTATCTCATCAAAATAATTTTTATTTCTTGATTTTAAAGGAACACAAATGAAACTATTTAATCTATTTTATAGCATACATGATCTAATCAAGTCTTTACTATATACATATGCGTAGGTCTCGGAATAAGGAGAGAATCGGCGATCGATTTGGGAGTTTACAGTGCTAGATATAGTTGTGGTAACTACGCCACTGTAACCACTGGATCTGTACGTAGGACCCCGAATTGTTTAATATTTGAACCCATCATCCTCAGATACGAGGTATAGGTATAAAGTGTATGAGAAGATTCAGCCAACCTCGTTAACGCGAACATGTTTATTACGAATTACTTTTACCAGGAACTAGTTTCACAAAACCCTTACAAAAACTATTTTTATTACAATAATATTTTTTGTACTCTGTGTACACGAACTACTTGTAATATGAACAATTTATTGGTCATCAGACGGTTCGCGTTAACTAGGATAACTCGCGTTAACTAGGACGGTTCGCGTTAACCAGGATACTATATTCAGTATCCTGGCCCAAAATTCCATATAAGGAGAGGGAGGGGGGCCCGACCTGCTTATAATCTATTCTTATTGCTTATTGTATTTATTTTTAGTTCCAAGAAGAGTAATGGAAAAAAAGTCGACAACGCCTACAACAGCTTTGTTTCCATTAAAAATCCGGAGTGTCCACAGTCCCTGCGGGTCTTCGCCCCAGAAATGCAACGTGACAAAGTCCCAGTACTTGAGACTCGTTGTCCTGTTGTCGAAAGGTCTTCTGGTCAGAATGACCGACTGGGTGCTAGACGGAGACTCCAGAACCATCTCCAGATCTCCACAGTGGGCATGTTGGAGGCTGATGGTGGCGATGGTCGTTTCTAGCTGGTCGATGTGATGCCGAGGATGCATGTGAGATTTTCGAATGTGCAGAGAGATACTAGTTATCTCGTTCGGAGGAAGTGACCTGGAAAATTATGAAACAAGTTATAGCCAATCTGAATGCGTGGAGTTCATAAGATTAATACTGTTGTTAATTTTAGTGATATTTGCTTTCTTTATTTATTTTTTATGTAAATAGAAAACTCTGACGTCTGTTCGTTGCGATGACAGATTTTCGTTCTCTATTTGAACTCAGCAAAATTTCAAAACCAATAAACCTCTTTTTCTATTCTCCCCCAATTTGCGTAATATTTATCGTTTGTCACCCATCCAGACTCAATTAGATCTGTATAGAGATGTCTACATTCTTAAATGCAATTTATTCGCATGCAATGGTTCTTCTACGATTGCCAAAAGTTAGTTCATTTAACAATTCATACAAAATCCATTGTTATACCCCGTCAATATCGCCTTTCGCTTGGAGACTGAGAGCACAAGTGCTACAGGTGGCCAGAAGATTGGAAATTGTTTATATAATTTTATGTACCACGTCATATGACGGGTTTTAACATCAAATAGTGATGAAGACCCAGACCATACGACCAACCCTAAAGCTTATGGCAGCTTAATGTGTGGCCGGAACATCAAGTAGTGAAACATCAAGAAGTTAAAGCGAAATATTCAGTTAACTAGGTAACTGGACATGACCAAGCATCGACAATTCAATTGGAGCTGGTCTAACATCATTATCAAGTGCCTTTCAGCCTTACCATCATGGAATTGAGAGACGGAGATAAAACTCATATGGCTGAAACGCTTGAAAATCCCATAACACTTTGAGAATTATATCTAGATGTCGCTAGTGTTAGTAAAGCGCCCTTTGTATCCAGTTAACACAAGAGAGAAGCATAGTATTGAATATATGTATTTCAGATTATTACTTTCCTTATATACAATAATGTATAAGGAAAATATTGTGACGGGATCGAAAATTCGAATTCGAATTTTCGACGGGAGAGCACGTTTCAAGCATCCCTGATTACCAATCGAACATTTTTGAAGTGGTGTCTGTGTGTGTGTGTGTGTGTGTGAAAGTGTGTGTGTGTGAAAGTATGTGTGTGTGTGTGTGTGTGTGTGAAAGTATGTGTGTGTGTGTCAGTCAGTCTGTGGAGACGATAACTGACGAACGAATGCACCGATTCGAACAAAACTTAGTACAAAAATTACAATCCGTAAACACTGGAAGCCTATTGTTTTTATACGTAATCGAATGTTCAGAATCCCCCCCCCCCCTAAATTTTGAGTGAAATTCTGAAAAAATCGTCAAAAAATCAAAACCTCCAATAAAGTTACGCAAATAGACATTTCTTATGTAATTTTTCATTACAAAACGATTAACATAAATTTTAAAACGCTAACATGAACCGTTCTCGAGATATTGCACATTTTTAAAAAAAATTATCAAAAAATAATAAAAATATATTTCTTATTGAGAAACATGTTCACTTTTTATATGTAATACCATGCGATAAATTGGGTGACATCATTCTCATGGATCTAGCTCGTTCCAGTCATGAAGAAAGATACTTTGAGTAATACTTTTGTATTTGAACGCCAATAGTCATTTATCAGCTATAAGAATAGCTTATTTCTCTGTCCATAACGCTTGGCGAGTTTTTGGCGACGAACTTGGTGGAATGTCGCCAAATTGGCTACTTTTTATATGTTGCTAAATTAACGAAAAACTCGCCAAATGGATGAAAATTACGCTAAATCAACGAAAATAACGACTCATTGACGAAAATTCAATATCTTGGAAAGAATATGAATATCAACTATAAAAATAATCTTTTTTTTACTGTAAAAGTAGTAAATTAATTGCATGATGTAAGGAAAGTCATGTGCTACCCACATCAGATTTTTTTTAAAGTAAGATTTCCTAATTAATCAATATTTTTTCACAGTTGTAGGACAGAGTTCTGAATATAGGAAAATAAAAATAAATTGAAAGATAAAATAATTTTGAATGCGTAGGAATATTCCTTATATTTTCATTTCAAATTTGCATTGCACTATTATTTTATTTTTACAAAATTGACAGTACTAATAAATATTATAAGCCTTTCACCACAGCAATACATGTAATGCAGTGGTGCTTATTTCATCCCAGCGCAACCTGGATTATTGTCTCAAACGATTTTGGCATTATCTCAGGATGGAGTTTAACTTCTTATCTTTAACCCCATGCTTACCATTTTCCTCTCTTTGCTGGCGAGGTCCATAAGCGCAGCTTCGCCACCGACCGCCACTTTTGCGCCGCCTGTACCAGAGCGTATGAGTCGAGCACGCCACTGCCCATCTTCGGGTGAAAGGCGAATCCTGCCCCGTTGATCACCCATCCCTCTTCGTCCGTGTCCGGAACCCGCGACGTCCGAATGATGATATGCTGGATGTCCCGCCACGTCAGGTCCGGACTGGAAGGAGAGTTGGATTCGTTAAAATATAATGGAGTGAATCAATAAATAAAAGGCACTTTGTGCAAAGGATAAGGCAAACTTGAGCAACGTATAGGAGCACAAATAACACAATAATGCAGCATGCAGCTGTTTCAAGGATACACTGGATACCCTTAGTCAGTGCAAGAGAAAAAACAAACCCGAAGTCCAAAAGAGTAATGGATGCATCCTTTCCTCTTTTGGACTTCGGGCTTGTTGATTCTCTTGCACTGTGAAGGGGATCCAGTGTATCCTCGAAACAGCTGCATGCTGCATTACTGTGTTATTTGTGCTCCTATACGTTGCTTAAGTTTAACTTACAATGGAGTTATTCGTTAACATAATGCAGTTAAAGTAACTATAACAAACATTTAAAGGTAAATAATTATAATTACAATAATAATTATAAGCAATTGTTTATTGAGGAAGTTATTCATAATTGTTAATCCTAAATTATAATGACTCTTACTGCCAGATTTCACGCATCGTTTCATCTTAACCCACCTCCTTACCGCTCAGATTTTTTCCATCAACTTCGATTATGATTTTATTAAATTATTGGATAGTGACATGTTTTAACAATATACTATTGCTAGTTCTCCCGAGAAGTTCATTTTTGCTTTTTTATATGGTATTTCAAAATTTTTTCCCCCCGAATTCCAGATGTTGAAGGGAAAGCACGTTTTACGTGACAGTATCAAGATCGGTTTTGTAAAAATGTTGTGTATGTGTGTATGTGCATATGTGTATGTGCAATATTGGTTGCGTACACCATCTTAAAATATTATTGGCTTCCCTATAATAGAGGCTAACATCAAGGAGACTTATTTAAAAACAATTTTATAACTGTTTTTCAGAATTCAGTATTAAAAACACAGATGTCATCCATTGTTGTATAACCTTATTCTGATATTATTGATTACACCTTTATTAATAATTTGCAATAAGACAATACATTTTTATTTAATAAAATTATTTTACGTGTTCAAATGATTTGGAATTGGCTTTTGCAATTTTGCAGCCCGAACTCAATTGAATATGGATTTTATGCCGGTTACGTTGAAGGACTGAAACTATCAGTTCTTATAGACGTTAGCAAAATTGCTGCTAGTTTTCCGTTGCCATTGCAATTAACAGTTAATCTATGCTAGTGAGCGTATAATTAGAGCGAAACCGGTCTATCGATACTGTTATCTGCTATCGGAGTGTTTTCCTTATTTTGGGGGACGCCCCTTTCCAGCGGGTTCTTGTGATTTTGTATTGTTAAATTGTTGGCATTGAGGAACAAACTGTTGTAGACATCGACAACATTTTAAGTCATCTATAGTCCAATAATAAAAAATCTGATGTGGGCAGCACATGACTTTCCTTATATAATGCAATGAATTTACTACTTTTACAGTAAAAAAATAGGTTATTTTTATAATAGATACTTATATTCTTTCTAAGCTATTGAATTTTTGATAATTAGTCGTCATTTTCATTGATTTAACGCCATTTTTATCCATTTGGCAAGATTTTCGTTAATTTGGCAACGTTTCAAAGAGACGCCAAGTTGGCAACATTCCGCCAAACTTGTCGCCAAAATCTCGCCAAGCTTTATGGACTGAGAAATAAATTATTCTTATACCAGATAAATGACTATTGGCGTTCAAATACAAAAGTATTACTCAAACTATCTTTTCTCATGAATGGAACGAGCTAAATCCACGAGAATGATGTCAAGAAATTTATCGCATGATATTACATATGAAAAGTTAACATGTTTCTCAACAGTTAATATTTTTTTTAATTTATGGGATTTTTTGATAAATTTAATTGAAAAATGTATAATATCTCGAGAATGGTTCATACTAGCATTCTAAAGTTTATGTCAATAGTTTTCTAAGAGAAAATTACATAACAAATGTCTATTTGCGTAACTTTATTAAAAGTTTTGATTTTTTGATGATTTTTTCAAAATTTCACTCGAAAATTTAGAGGAGTTCTGAACATTCGATTACGTTTAAAAACAACAAGCTTCCAGTATTCACGGATTGTGATATTTGTACCAAATTTCATTCAAATCACTCTATTCGTTCGTGAGACATCGTCTCCACAGACTCACAAACACACACACACACAGACATCACCTCAAAAATGTTTGATTCGTGATCAGGGATGCTTGAAACGTATTCACCCGTCGAAAACTCGAATTCGAATTTTCGACCCCGTCACAATTCTTTCCTTATACATTATGTATATAAGGAAAGTAAAAGTGTATGAATGGACCTTCATAGGGTGGCATTTTTTGACGATTTTTTCAAAATTTTATTGGAGAATTTAGGGTAGTTCTGAACATTCGATTACGTATAAAAACAATAGGCTTCCAGTGTTTATGGATTGTGATTTTTGTACCAAATTTGGTTCGAATCGGTCCATTTGTTCGTCAGTTATCGTCTCCACAGACTCACTGACACTCACTGACACACACACACACACACACACACACACACACACACACACACACAGACATCACCTCAAAAATGTTCGATTCGTGATCAGGGATGCTTGAAACGTGCTCTCCCGTCGAAAATTCGAATTCGAATTTTCGATCCCGTCACAATACTTTCATTATACATTATGTATATAAGGAAAGTAAAAAACTACCACACAGGCAGGCCCACATCTTTTCATATAATATCTGGTTTGCATTTTGAGTCGTGAATTAGAGAAAATATCATATGCGGGTGGGAGGGGGGATAAAAATGTCTTTAGAAATTATATCTAATCGCCGAATTTATCTATAGTCTGTAGAGTATTTAGCATCTTACTTTGCTTGTAGTGCGAGAGCCATCACTCCTGCTGCCATGGGTGCAGCCGCGGAAGTACCCTGGAACGTCTCCTTACACTTCCCCTTTCCTTCCGGCACGACCTGCCACAAAAGAGAAAAGGAAATTCGAAATCAATTATACGGAAGAGAGAATGGCAACACAGTTTTAATTGGAAATAGCGACAATCAAATTGTACTAATGAATGAATGCAATAGATAAAAGTAAAAGCTTTTTTGACAGCAACATCTTGATCAATTAGAGAAGTCGTTCATAAAGATTCCTGTGAAATTCACAAACACAGGAAGTGGACAGTTTCGAGTAGTATGCGTTAATATTAATTTGGTATTAACCTTTTGTTTACGTCAATCCCTAACGGAGACCCTCTCAAAAAGACAGGTATTTGACACACCCTATCCTAAACAGGTCGATGCTCCTTTGCAGACATTGGCGTTCATCGCCGACAGAAACATTGCACCTGCTGCAGCAGGTGCAATGTTTCTGTCAGGAGAACGGGATTATGTGAGGGATTGACGCAGTTCCACCCGTAAGCAAAAGGTTAATATTATTTAATTCCGCTCATCATTAACATATTCTAAGCGCTCAAGATTAGAGTGAAGAGACTAACAAACCTGTAACAGGGAGTTGAATAAAGTAAAAATGTTCTGGTCATTCCTTCAGAACTGGTCAACCCTTCACCACCCTCGGGTCATGGTGTTGAGATCATTGTCCTTCCTCAACACGGGCCAGGCGATAAAATGATAAGCCAGCATAACGCTATTTAAAGCAAGGATTTTAAAATATGTCTGGTAAAAGCTTTTATTTCTAATCAGTAACGATGCTCAGCCTGCATCATTACTTAGTGAAAGTAAATACTTCTCTTTAAACAGTAGACTCCTACAGGCTCTTAACAACAATTCAGATATTTTTATGCTCAGTGGTTATTTCATCGTCTGCCCTGTGATAGAGACGGTGACAATAATGACCACGAAATCATGGTTCCCCTACAGACGTGAAGGATTGATAAGATGATCTCTTTTGTGCTCAACTGGTCACTATTGTACGTAAGTGTTGAAGCAGTTTGGAATGACTTGTACTCAAACTGTTTTGAATAAATATGTAGTTATCCAATTGTTCGAACGCGATCTTGCAGTCTTCAATTCGTCAGGCGACCATTTACAGATTTCCTTTTTATGAATCAAAGAGCATGATGTTCTCCCAAAGTGATTTTAATTTTAATTTTAGAGCCCTATTTCTCTATCCATTCTCATCAGAGTGTCATTGAAGAGTTTCAGAAGAGTTCATTGAAGAGTTCATTGAAGAGTTTCAGAAGAGTTCATTGAAGAGTTTCAGAAGAGTTCATTGAAGAGTTTCAGAAGAGTTCATTGAAGAGTTTCAGAAGAGTTCTTTAAAGAGTTTCAGAAGAGTTCATTGAAGAGTTTCAGCCTCTATCTCAGGCAGTTTATCCTGAGTTAAAATGGAAGGCCTGCTTGCTCCTTTGTCTCCACCAGATCCAGTTTCTCGAAAACGCTCTACTTTGTCTCCACCAGATCCAGTTTCTCGAAAACGCTCTACTAACTTCAAAATTGACAAATGGTTAGGGTCTTTCAGAGCATGGGTAAGTCTTCTAAAACTCTTCACTAGCACCCATAAAAATGGCTACAAAATTGCTCTAAAATGGAAATGATTTCATTCTAGGAAAATGGCGTTTTTCGATTGATAAAAATAAGGTCTGTAATGATCGTCTGACGAATTAAAAACAACAAACTATATTTTTCATACGTTTCCGAAGGTATATGAGAGTCACTTAACTGAAAAAAATCGTCGATGGCTCCAGTCTGATGGAGCCGAAATGGTTTTGCATGAAAAACATTTTGTAAAATAAAACTCAATTTTTGCTATATCGAAAAACAAAACTCCATCCAAAATCTTATTATATACATTTATAAGGCTTTCAAAGAGCTATAAATTATTGTTTATTGTTTATAGATATCATATTGTAATTGTTTCATAACAAAATTGAAACACGCAAAATTTTCATACTTCTTCAACTTGACAAGACGATGACTCAAAGACTATAAGAGCTTTATTTAAAAATAAATATAAAATTAGAAACTACATTTCCTCATACATATTTTTGTCGCTTACCATTTATATCTATATTTTATAGTTTCTAAGATATTTCGAGTATGTAGAAAAGTATGATAAATAAAAAAAAAAGTCGTTGAAACAAATAATTTTTCAAGTTTCCCCCCCCCCTTTTATTTTTGATAACTAGAACTTGATCTAAATTCAAATTATATACACTTGCAGGGGTTTGTTTCAAAAAGCTACAGATTCTTGCTTATTGTTCAAACATTAATCTTTTAGTTTTGAGATGATTTTTCAACTTGACAAGACGATGACTCGAAAACTATAAAAGCGCTTCAAATATAAATTTTAATACAACATTTTCTAGTACACATTTTTGTCATTTACTACTTCTATATCTCTTTTATAGTTTACTATATATTTCGAGTGAAATTTAGAAAAATAAAAAAAAAATAAACGCTCGCTCTTGTTGGGTTATACCTTTGGATATTTAATTAATTTTAGAAATTTTGCTTTTGGTTTAAATGTGTTCAGGGGTCTTATTTACATAGTCATTCTCTTTTAGTTATTCATCTTCTAATTGTTTAGGTTTTTGATATTCTTTGTTCAAATAGGTTCTATTCCATAGGTTTTGTTTTAAAAACGGCAAAAGTTCGTTCTTTTTAGGTTTTAGCAATTTAAATTTATTTAAATTGGCTAATTTGTGATTCCATTTATTGCCCTTTTAATTCCCTTTAATTTGATTCCAAATTTATTGCTCTCGGTTAAAAATTGGTTAATTCATCGCAATTTTACAATTTTATTCTATTTACAGCTTTTTAAATATTTCAGAATCGTCCATATTTAAATTATTGCCGAATTCGTATTTTCCAAATCGTTTCACTTCATTTCCTTTTAATTTTCGTCTGCTTTGAAATTCCATTTCTCTTCTTTAAAGTTTCGAGTTTTTAATTGGTTGATCGTAAAATTAAAATCGTCTGTCATTAATTATTTTATCGTTCATCGATAATTTTGTTTACAATCTGTGGCAGCGATGTTTCGCAGTATATAAGCAAATCGCGACTTTTTCGATCTCTTTGCTCTTTGCTCTTTGCTTTTTTTTTGCAATTGATTAGAACCAGAGATGTAATCTGTTAAAGTTGTTGTTTTCAGCGCTTCGGCGCGAGCCGTAGTTCGAATTCGGCTTGAAATGTCTCATTATTCCCGGCTGTGATGTGTGTTTTGTTTTTCAAGATGTGGATTGATTTGTTTAGTTTATAATCAATCAGCAGTCCTTTGCCGCTGTGCTCTCTGATGTTGTTTATGTCTGGAAGCTGCGACGGAATGAAGAGTCATGCTAATTAGTTTCATATCATTTAAATAATGATCCAAGATGTTTCACGATTTATGTGATGTCGGCCGAGGAAGTCTTACCGGCCAATTAGAAATATGTTTATCTTGACAAGCTGCCAGTTCTATTTTATGATGAATGGAGTTCGCATTTCCGAGCCCAATTGACGGACACATGTTAAGTTCTCCATTTTGATGTCAGTAGTCCGGTGCGGCTGTTGAGAGAAATGATTTTTTTATTACTCGACGTCCAGCTGGTGTGGAGAATCTCTTTGGAGTTGAATCCCGTGGAACGGCCTTTTCCGGATTTTCTGCTGGACATATTGTGACCCTGTGCCATGGATTTTCCTCTTCTGGTGTTCTCTGGATCTGCTGCACGTTTGGTGATTCTGCCTCCCGCCGATTTCCGCCGTTTTTCTTGGAGCCTTGGTGATATTATTCCTTTTCCTCCAAATTCTAATATTTCTCAATAGTTAAAATATGTCTTTATTCCAATTGTTTTGAGTTAGCACAGAAATAAGACCCCTTTAGACTTATATATTTTAAGTTGCGAATCCTGTGGTTATCTTTTTAACTTTTGTTCTAAATTTCCCTTTTGGCTAACTTATGTTCTTTTTATTCCAAATTCTAGTTTTGATAAATAATTGAATAAGTTTAATATTGTTAACTTTAAAATTTAATATTCTAACGTTTTTTTTTTACCACTATACGACCGGCCATTCTATTTATTTATTTAAGTTGTTTATTGGATTTGTTAGTTAATGAGATGTAAAATATTTTGAAAATTATTTTTAAAATGAAGTTTAAAATTTTAATAAACGTTAGATTTTGAAAACCTAAAATCTGTGTTCTTTCTTTTACTTTTAATGTTTTTATTTTTAGGAAAGTTCCATTTAATTACATGTAGAGTTACATATTTGTAAATTTAGGGAGAAACTGGTTAAATGGTGCATTTTCATATATAATTTTGATGATGTTTAGGTTTAAAAACTTTGAGAATTTGGAATATTTAGAAATGCTTTTAGTGTGTCATAAAATGCACAAAAACTACCGAACAATTGGCGCCGTTTGACCAGTCTAGGGGCTTATTCATGCTAACTGTAATAGATGTTCTTAATAGTTTTTGTTCTTAAAAATGAAATTTCGGTTTATTCTAAAAGTGATTACTGTTGAAATGTTAATATGTTCTTAAACTGAGGCATGATGTTTTAGAATGTTCTTAAACTAAATTAGAGGAATTTATTTTAATATTTTGATTAAAATTTTAGGATTGATTTAAATATTTTCATTTAGAATTTTTTGAGGAAACTTTTGAATTTGATTTTTTCATTTAGAATTTTTATTTAGGCATTCCTTAATGTAAGTTAATTTGATTTGAATTTTATTATTTGAAGTAGTTGGAAATTGAATTTAATTCATAAATTTAGGAAATTATAGGCATGCGGGGAACGCACTTTGTAGAATTTACATTTTTGTTCTAATCCCATCTCATTAACAAATTTTTTTTATTTTGTTGTTCTTGTAACCCACACTCCCAGCAACTTAAGAATTGTTTTGATGAAATAGAATGAAATTAATTGAGTAAATTTAACATGAGAATATTTTTTTTATTAAGTTAAATTATATAGAATTAAAGCAGTAGTTTTTCGACTTAGAATATTTTTGTTCTGATTTGGAATTGAGATTTAAATCCTCACTGATATGTGAATGTAGATGATGAAATACTGGTGATTAATTGAAAAATTGGGTAATGCAGGTGTTTTTTACACTCCAATATGAGTGTGACATAAATGTCATCTTGAGTTATCTTGTTCTTCACATTGATCATGTGTTTGGTTTTCACACTCAAATAGAGTGGTGATAAAATCAGTTTGTTTGTTCTTAATTCTGAATCTGATATTTTTTATACTGTCTTTAAAAATTTTTTGGGTCGTTAAAGTGGATAAATTTATTTTATTATAGGAGAATTAAATTTTTTTAAGTGGAATATTTAAAATTGTGCAATGCAATTTGAGTTCTTTTGGTTTTAAAAATTTAAATGGGGATTTGTAATTTGATTTTTCTTTGGTATTTTGGTTAAAGTAATGTGATACACTTGGCTGTTAGTGAATTTAAATGTACTACTTATACTTGATGGATATTTTTGTGCTATTTTTTTGGGTTCAAAAAAGATTCACAACCTTTGAGAGGACTCACAACCCTCGGCCCCTTGTCTTAATTTTTTTTGATTTTTATGAGAATTTTGATTTCCAGAGAGATTACAGTTATGATATTTGAGTTTATTGTTGTTGAGAGTGCAAGATGTTGCACCATATTTAGTGAAATCGCGTTTATTGTTGGTGTAAAATGATGCATAAGGTCATTTTTGTGTATATTTGTCGTTTAAACGACCTAATTTGCCAAGTAATCAGTTTATAGTATAATTTGTAAACAAGTCGGTTAAATTTGAGTTCAGTTCCAAATTGTTAGGGAATTGAGTTTGTTATTTTGGGGGTAAATATTCCACAAATTTTTTTGTTTGTAACTTGAGCCAACTTTGATATTATTATTTAAATTGAAAATTATGCTTCGAATAATTGTTTTCTTTGTAGAGGAGGAGATTCATGATGAATTTGTTGAGTTGTATTTATTGGTTGTTATGTTGAAGGTACCTTTTCAAAATTTATTGTTTAGATTATTGGAATTCTTTGGCTGGTCCAAAGTTTTCGTTAAAATTTATGTTTATTCATGACAGCTAATGATATGGAGATCTGTTTATTATTTTTCTGTTTCTTCTCTTTGATGGCGTATTTGTTGGAGCATTTTAAAATGATTTGATGAATTTTCATAATGTAAAGTTATAATGAAGTTAGAGAGTTTAATGTTGAATCTACATGTTTATTTTAGAGTTAAGAAATTTATGATCTGATATTATGAGAGTGTTTAGTGAAGTTATTGTTTGATTTTTGATTTATTTATAAGGAATTTGATTTTCTATATGATTTTTATGGCTCATGTTACAGATGTAGTTGAGATTTTGATTTTTTTTTTTCTCCTTCGTTTCGCGAAATTTTGTCATGTGTTAGCTAAAATTTTTCATTTTTCAAATGAAAAATTTTTTTGGGACGTTCGAAGGAGTTGTTGGGTTATACCTTTGGATATTTAATTAATTTTAGAAATTTTGCTTTTGGTTTAAATGTGTTCAGGGGTCTTATTTACATAGTCATTCTCTTTTAGTTATTCATCTTCTAATTGTTTAGGTTTTTGATATTCTTTGTTCAAATAGGTTCTATTCCATAGGTTTTGTTTTAAAAACGGCAAAAGTTCGTTCTTTTTAGGTTTTAGCAATTTAAATTTATTTAAATTGGCTAATTTGTGATTCCATTTATTGCCCTTTTAATTCCCTTTAATTTGATTCCAAATTTATTGCTCTCGGTTAAAAATTGGTTAATTCATCGCAATTTTACAATTTTATTCTATTTACAGCTTTTTAAATATTTCAGAATCGTCCATATTTAAATTATTGCCGAATTCGTATTTTCCAAATCGTTTCACTTCATTTCCTTTTAATTTTCGTCTGCTTTGAAATTCCATTTCTCTTCTTTAAAGTTTCGAGTTTTTAATTGGTTGATCGTAAAATTAAAATCGTCTGTCATTAATTATTTTATCGTTCATCGATAATTTTGTTTACAATCTGTGGCAGCGATGTTTTGCAGTATATAAGCAAATCGCGACTTTTTCGATCTCTTTGCTCTTTGCTCTTTGCTTTTTTTTTGCAATTGATTAGAACCAGAGATGTAATCTGTTAAAGTTGTTGTTTTCAGCGCTTCGGCGCGAGCCGTAGTTCGAATTCGGCTTGAAATGTCTCATTATTCCCGGCTGTGATGTGTGTTTTGTTTTTCAAGATGTGGATTGATTTGTTTAGTTTATAATCAATCAGCAGTCCTTTGCCGCTGTGCTCTCTGATGTTGTTTATGTCTGGAAGCTGCGACGGAATGAAGAGTCATGCTAATTAGTTTCATATCATTTAAATAATGATCCAAGATGTTTCACGATTTATGTGATGTCGGCCGAGGAAGTCTTACCGGCCAATTAGAAATATGTTTATCTTGACAAGCTGCCAGTTCTATTTTATGATGAATGGAGTTCGCATTTCCGAGCCCAATTGACGGACACATGTTAAGTTCTCCATTTTGATGTCAGTAGTCCGGTGCGGCTGTTGAGAGAAATGATTTTTTTATTACTCGACGTCCAGCTGGTGTGGAGAATCTCTTTGGAGTTGAATCCCGTGGAACGGCCTTTTCCGGATTTTCTGCTGGACATATTGTGACCCTGTGCCATGGATTTTCCTCTTCTGGTGTTCTCTGGATCTGCTGCACGTTTGGTGATTCTGCCTCCCGCCGATTTCCGCCGTTTTTCTTGGAGCCTTGGTGATATTATTCCTTTTCCTCCAAATTCTAATATTTCTCAATAGTTAAAATATGTCTTTATTCCAATTGTTTTGAGTTAGCACAGAAATAAGACCCCTTTAGACTTATATATTTTAAGTTGCGAATCCTGTGGTTATCTTTTTAACTTTTGTTCTAAATTTCCCTTTTGGCTAACTTATGTTCTTTTTATTCCAAATTCTAGTTTTGATAAATAATTGAATAAGTTTAATATTGTTAACTTTAAAATTTAATATTCTAACGTTTTTTTTTACCACTATACGACCGGCCATTCTATTTATTTATTTAAGTTGTTTATTGGATTTGTTAGTTAATGAGATGTAAAATATTTTGAAAATTATTTTTAAAATGAAGTTTAAAATTTTAATAAACGTTAGATTTTGAAAACCTAAAATCTGTGTTCTTTCTTTTACTTTTAATGTTTTTATTTTTAGGAAAGTTCCATTTAATTACATGTAGAGTTACATATTTGTAAATTTAGGGAGAAACTGGTTAAATGGTGCATTTTCATATATAATTTTGATGATGTTTAGGTTTAAAAACTTTGAGAATTTGGAATATTTAGAAATGCTTTTAGTGTGTCATAAAATGCACAAAAACTACCGAACAAAAACAAATTTTTGTCATTTACTACTTCTATATCTCTTTTATAGTTTACTATATATTTCGAGTGAAATTTAGAAAAATAAAAAAAAAATAAACGCTCGCTCTGAGAGCTACTTTAAAAGATTTTTTCGGGGGAAAAAAGTTCAAAATATTAAAATATTGAAATTATTTTTATATATTCATAATGTGGATTCTATTTCCGACAAAACAAGAGCAATTATTTTCACTTTTTTCTATTAGGTTCGGGGGTATAATCGTCCAAAGTGTTTCCAATTTTCATAACGCCCCGTTTTTCCGCCATAGAAGCCTCAACCATAGGTGTTATTCACATGAAAAAAAATCTGATGTGGACAACACATGACTTTCCTTATATAATGCAATGAATTTACTACTTTTACTGTTAAAAAAAATGTTATTCTTATAGCAGATACTTATATTCTTTCAAAGATATTGAATTTTCTTGAATTAGTCATCATTTTCATTGATTTAGCGTCATTTTTATCCATTTGGCGAGATTTTCGTTAATTGACAACATTTTAAAATGTCGCCAAGTGGACGACATTTCGCTAAATTTGTCGTCAAAATATCGCCAAGCGTTATGGACGGAGATATAAGTTATTCTTACAGCGGATAAATGACTATTGGCGTTCAAATACAAAAGTATTACTCAAAGTATTTTTTTTCGGGAATGGAAAGAGTTAGATCCACGAGAATGATGTCACCCTATTTATCGCATGATATTACATATGAAAAGTGAACATGTTTCTTAACAATTAATAGATTTTATTTAATTTATGGGATTTTTTGATAAATTTATTTGAAAAATGTGCAATATCTCGAGAACGGTTCATGCTAGCGTTCTAAAATTTATGTCAATCGTTTTCTAAGGAAAAATTACATAAGAAATGTCTATTTGCGTAACCTTATTAAAGCTTTTGATTTTTGATGATTTTTTCAAAATTTCACTCGAAAATTTGAGAGGGGTTCTGAATATTCGATTGTGTTTTAAAACAATAGGCTTCGAATATTCATGGATTGTGATTTGTGTACCAAATTTCATTCGAATCGCTCCATTCATTCGTGAGATATCGTCTCCACATACTCACTGACACACACACAGCCATCACTTCAAAAATGTTCGATTCGTGATCAGGTATGCTTGAAACGTGTTCTCTCGTCAAAAATTCGAATTCGAATTTTCGACCCCGTCACAATACTTTCCTTATACACTATATATAAGGAAAGTGAAAATAAATAAAATAAATAAATCTACTATTTCTATTTCTGGGAACATTATATGATTTTTAAATTGATGCGCGCGATGTTTTGATCATTTGTTACATTCTCCCCATCCAGGAAATGCGACACATATCAATATTATCTTGAGCACTTTACAAAAGGGTTTGAATAAATAGTCAGGTTGGCAGGATAAGAGCTGCCACTGAACCATCTATGTTTACATTCCTACTTTAAATTTATACGACGTTCTGCGACCTTTGTATTTACTCAGAAGTGTGATAATCTCTGATAAATGTCCTTCAAAAAAAAAAATTAAGATCTACTTCTTGATATTGATAAAACGGAGATTGATTATATTTTTTATGGAACATTTACAATCAGATAGATAGGTACTTTTATGAAAATAAATCGGATCGCTATACTTTTGTAATCTAAATTTTTGATCGAAGTTACTTCTTATTGGAGTGCATTTAACCGATGAATTTAATGCACTTTTGATTTTAGTTCGGATCGAATCGTAACATCTTTTTACTTTCCTGATATACATAATGTATAAGGAAAGTATTGTCGAAAATTCGAATTCGAGTTTTCGACGGGAGAGCACGTTTCAAGCATCCCTGATCACGAATCGAACATTTTTTAAGTGATGTCTGTCTGTGTGTGTGTGTGTCAGTGAGTTGTGGAGACGATATCTCACGAACGAATGGACCGATTCGAATGAAATTTGGTACAAAAATCACAACCCGTGAATACTGGAAGCCTATTGTTTTAAAACACAATCGAATGTTCAGAACCTCCCTAAATTTTTTAGTGAAATTTTGAAAAAAACATCAAAAAATCAAAACCTTTAATAAAGTTACGCAAATAGACATTTCTTAATTTTTCCTTAGAAAACGATTGACATGAACTTTAGAGCGCTAGCATGAACCGTTCTCGAGATATTGCACATTCTCCAAATAAATGCATCAAAAAATCCCATAAATTAAAAAAAAATATTAATTGTTGAGAAACATGTTTACATTTCATATGTAATATCATTAAATAAATTTGGTGATATCATTCTCATGAATCTAACTCGTTCCATTCACGAGAAAAGATACTTTGAGTAGTACTTTTGTATTTGAACGCTAATAGTCATTTATCTGCTGTAAGAATAACTTATATCTCCGTCCATAACGCTTGGCGAAATTTTGACGACAAATTTGGCGGAATGTCGCCAACTTGCCGACATTTATAAATGCTGCAAATTAACGAAAATCTCGCCAAATGAATAAAAATGACGCTAAATCAATGAAAACGACAACTAACTGAAGAAAATTCCATATCTTGAAAGAAATATAAGTATCAACTATAAGAATAACATTTTTTTAACTGTAAAAGTAGTAAATTTATTGCATTATATAAGGAAAGTCATGTGTTGTCCACATCAGATTTTTTTTTTTTTTTTTAGAAATATCGCATTATATTTTCTATCAAAGACTGCAAGATCTGTAAACTGTCTTTATTTAAAACACCATCTTGACATGCAGGGACTTTTGTCCACTTCGACAATAAGAGCTTGCAATTTCGTCCCAGTAGCTCATCGATAGAGCGTCGGTTGTCCACTTCAGAGATCCAGGGTTCGATCCTCAATTAGGACAGCAAGGTTCCTTACAAAGTGCCATAGCAGTTATGACATCATAATATCCATCATCAGTGGCAATGTTAAGAAATTGATAGACATTAACATTTTACAACTGAAATCGTGAATGTAAAATTTGCATAAGATAAATTGGATAAACAGATACTAAAATTATCATAAATTGCAAATAATTTCTTAAATATTCAAGAAAAAATAATTCAATTTATATTCCATGTACATAAATAAATCAGGCCAAGCCATATACTTAGCACTAGAGATAAAGCATTAGATTTCGTATAAGGTTTTCGTTAGAAAGGTTTTAGTTTTCATTAGAAATCGTATAAGGTTTTTAATTAAATAGTATGGAAGCAAGCGAAAATAATTGATACTTTAAAAATAAAGACATCCAAAGAAATGGCCACAATTAAAATTATTTTATTAAAATCTCCTTTTGACGACGTATAAAAATCACACGGTCATAATGCTTTCGGGCATAACTATGCCCTTCATCAGTAGCGAGCAATGATGAAGGACATGATTATGCCCGAAAGAGCTATGCTGTGTGATTTTTATACATCGTCAAAAGGAGATTTTTATAAAAGAATTTTAATTGTGGTCAATTCTTGGTTGTCTTTATTTTTAAAGTTCAGAGTTAATAATAACTGTTATTCTAAGGTTGTAATATGTGTGGACTCTAGTGCAGCTATCCAGGCCGTCTCGGCAAACCATCACTCTGAAATGCCGATAATAACTCAAATTAAAAAAGATATAAAATACTTGAGAAGTAGAGATAAACAGATTGTTTTTCAATGGATACCTTCCCATGAGGGAATCGACGGAAACGAAGCAGCTCATCTGCTTTCCAAGAAGGGAAATAATGTAAACATTAATCAAATACTTGTCCCATCGGAATCCTTTAAAAAGTTTGTACATAGAGACATGATAAACACTAATAAAGATAACCTTATGACTAAATTCAAAGGTTAAAAGTGGCTTGATATCCAAGATAATTGGAAATTTTTCAACGCTAGACCACGTAAAGAAGCGGTTGCCAATTTTAAATTGAAAACTGGACATGATTGTTTAGCAGAGCACCTAAATAGAATAGGTGTTCTCCCCACGAACATTTGCCCAATATGTAATGTTGGCAGAATGAACTCGGAACATCTTCTTGGGTGTCCAGGACTGGATAGGGATGCCCAGCGTCAAGGAGATGTCATTAAACTTTAGTGGGATGCTAGGAATCTTATGGAATGATAAAGAATACCTGCCACCTCTTCGCATTGTGCTTCCTTGGACTCTTCTTTTGCATTGACGATGTTCTCTATGTTCCCCTGTTTGCTGCTTTGTTTGTTCTTGATATTTTTCTTTTGTATGTGATGAGATCTCTATTTGTATGGATTAGATTCCAATAAAGCCATATGGTACAACAACATTTTTAAAGTATTAATCATATAAGGGTTTAACACGCATAGAGTTGAAAGTGAGACGCCAAGGTGAAACTAGGGATTCTAAATACAGTGTGCAGATCTTGTAGTCTTTGATAGAAAATATTTGAAATAATTTAGAAGTGTTTACCATACTTATGAATATCGCATTATATCGAGGGTCGTACTTTCACTGCAGATAACAGCCTCATTAGATCGGTTTCGCACCTTCTGTGCGCTCTTCAATTTGGAGTTGGTGGTATATTCAATTACAGCCATAGACCTTATATGTCCCATAACATTGAGCCCCTATGTAGAGATCGACATATTTAACCTTACCTCGCAACCGGCATGCGATTTCAGATTTTCAAATTTCTTAAAAACTTAGACTACACGAAGAAGTAACGACAAGTTAGTATTTGCACGTCCCCAAAGTTAGCATGTATATTTTTGGCTGAGTGGTGGGACGGAGGTATATAAGCGGTTTTATGAGAGTTTGTCACATTATATACTTAAATATTGGGATGCAAATTACTAGCTGTATCCCCGTTCTTCGTAAGGAATATATAGAAACTTAATTCACGATTTACGATGGTAAAATATGCACTATTTTATGGGCAGAAAATTCTAAATGAAGTTTTTGGTAGCCTAATATTGCCATTCAGTAAAAAACAAATAGTTGAAAATTTACTGTTGCTGAAAAAGACAGACGAAAAAAACTCAAAACAAATAAACAAAATTGTCATTCTTCTAATAATGTCTGCAAATTGAAAGATTTGTTTGTCACTTTCCTTATATACATAATGTATAAGGAAAGTATTGTGACGGGGTCAAAAATTCAAATTCGAGTTTTTGACGGGAGAGAACGTTTCAAGCATCCCTGATCACGAATCGAACATTTTTGAAGTGATGTCTGTGTGTGTGTGTGTGTGTGTGAAGGTATGTGTGTGTGTGTGTCAGTGAGCCTGTGGAGACGATATCTCACGAACAAATGAAGCGATTCGAATGAAATTTGGTACAAAAATCACAATCTGTGAATACTGGAACCCTATTGCTTTAAAACACAATCGAATGTTCAGAATCCCCCCTAAATTTTCGAGTGAAATTTTGAAAAAAATCATCAAAAAATCAAAACCTTTAATAAAGTTACGCAAATAGACAGTTCTTATGTAATGTAATTTTTCCTTAGAAAACGATTGATATAAACTTTAGAACGCTAGCATGAACCGTTCTCGAGATATTGCACATTTTTCAAATTTATCAGAAAATCCCATAAATTAAAAAAAATATTAACTCTTAAGAAACATATTCACTTTTCATATGTAATATCATACGATATATTTGGTGACATCATTCTCGTGGATCTAACTCGTTCCATTCACGAGAAAATATACTTTGAGTAATACTTTTGTATTTGAACGCAAATACTCATTTATCGGCTGTAAGAATAACTTATTTCACCGTCCATAACGCTTGGCGAGATTTTGGCAATGAATTTAGCGGAATCTCTCTAACTTGGCGACATTTTTAAATGCTGCCAAATTAACGAAAATCTCGTCAAACGGATAAAAATGACGCTAAATCAATGAAAATGAAGACTAATTGAAGAAAATTCAATAACTTGGAAAGAATATAAGTATTTCTATAAGAATAACATTTTTTTAACTTTAAAAGTAGTAAATTTATTGGATTATATAAAGAAAGTCATGTGCTGCCCACATCAGATTTTTTTGTAACTGCTATACTGTTTATTGTACTGTTGCTAAAAAAGACAGACGATAAAAAACTCAAATGAAAGAAATAAAATTGTCTTTCTTCTAATAGTGTCTGCAAATTAAAAGATTTGTTTGTTACTTCCCTTATATTCAATAATGTATAAGGAAAATATTGTGACAGGGTTAAAAATTAAAATATGAGTTTTCGACTGGAGAGCACGTTTCAAACATCCCTAATCACGAATCGAACATTTCTGAGTGTGTGTGTGAAAGTGTGTGTATGTGTGTCAGTGAGCCTGTGGAGACGGTAACTGACGAACAAATAGATCGAATCGAACGAAATTTGGTACAAAAATTACAATCCATGAATACAGGAAGCCTATCGTTTTTATACGCAATCAAATGTTCAGAACTCCCCTAAATTTTCGAGTGGAATTTTGAAAAAATCATCAAAAACTCAAAACCTCTGATAAAGTTACGCAAATAGGCATTTCTGATGTAATTTTTCATTGGAAAACGATTTACATAAATTTTAGAACGCTAGTATGAACCGTTCTTGAAATATTGCACATTTTTCAAAAAAAATATCAAAAAATCATATAAAATAAAAGAAAATGTCCTGTTGAGAAACAGGCTTCCTTTTCATATGTAATATTATGCAATAAATTTGGCGACATCATTGTCGTGGATCTGGCTCGTTCCATTCATGAAAAAAGATACTTTGAGTAATACTTTTGTATTTGAACGCCAATAGTCATTTATCTGCTGTAAGAACAACTTATTTCTCCGTCCATAATGCTTGGCGAGATTTTACCGATCAATTTGTCGGAATGTCGCCAACTTGACACTTTTTTAAATGTTGCTAAATTAACGAAAAACTTGCCAAATAGTTAAAAATGAAACTAAATCAATGAAAATGACGAGTGATTGACGAAAATTCAATATCTTATAAAGAATTTAAATATCTACTACAAGAATAATCTATTTTTTTTACTGTAAAAGTAATAAATTCATTGAATTATATAAGGAAAGTCATGTGCTGCCCACATGAGATTTTTTTTTTTATATTTTAAAATTTTGGCGACATGCCGACCTTTGAAAATACCTCAAAGAAAATGAAAATGATTTAAAACTTAGATGTCATTTTAAATAAGTATCGATTGGATAAGCGATTAAGGCTCGAATAGCATTATGGGAAAAATGAAGAAAACTGAATTTGAATTTCTGGAGAAAAGTCATTTGCTGCTTAGACCAAGGTTTTTTTTCTGTATAAATTATATATAATTACTAATATCGCAACTGAAGACCAAAGCAGTCGTTTTACAAAAGTGTTCCCTAAAACATCAAGCTGTATATTTAAAAGTGCTTTGCTCGCAAAAAATGATTCCAGACCGTTATTCTTAACGCGACTCTTTGAAGAAGAAAGTTAATATTTTCCCGCGCAAACCACTTCTAGCTAAAATAATTAATGAATTTCCCCTGAAAGAGATGTCTCGAGCCAAATATAGAATCTTTTTAGATAAAACTGCATGTTCCGTTAATTAAGAACTGTGGGAAATTTTGAAGTGCGCTCTTATCACGTAATAAGCGCGTAAAGGTCAGAACGAAATGCAAATGAAAGGAAGATTTCGGGAAGGGTAGGAGGAGAATTAAAAGAAGATCTGGTGTGAGCAGAACACGACTTTCTCTATATTCAAATTAATGTCGTTACCCCTATGGTACATAGTATAGGGAAAGTATCGCAATCGGTTTGAAAATTGAAATTCGAGCTTTCTGTGGATTGACATTTTTGATGCACTCTATATCTTTGCACCTGTGCAATGTATGTATTCATTCTAGCTCAGAAGTTATACCATGAAATTTTAAAAAATTTGTTTGAAATTTAATATGAGTTCCTTATATTAAGTCACTTATATATAAGCCACTTTCCATCTGCACTTCGCGCGTTCCAAGCGGCTAGTGGTTTTTCAATATGACACCTACACGCTTAATAAAAATGGGTGATAACTTTTCTGAAAATGAAACACCCTATCAGACTGAAGCATAAAAATGCAGCATATTTTATAATTCTGTTAACATGCAAATGAGAAAATAGATTGAATCTTATTTCCACGCGCGGCAAAATGGTTCAATTATACAGCGTTATATTAATAAATTTCTTTCTTCTCTCCAGTTTTAATTGTTGGTAGCGAAAAAACATCAAACTGTGTTTTTATTACTTCTGAAGGGAAAAGTGTAATGTAAGTTGCTTCGAAAATTAAACCAAAACCAATATTTCAGCGAGTTTGGAAATAATTAATAATTTTAATACTCTTTTAATATCCCTTCGTATCGCCCCCTTTCATTCTAATTTTAGAAATATTAAATTTCCCCGTTCATCTGGAAGATGGGACGAATCGAATGCTATAAAAATCGAGACTCTAGCTTCAGTAGAAATTCGATACTTTTGCTACTACCGATACTCCTGACCCAATCGATCAGTCAGTTCAGTGCATGTTATACAGATATTTAAACGAGAAGTAAACTACAAATATAATACTTAATTATTGTGCAATACGATTTTTTTTTCGTCACATCTACAAAATTTCGCGGCTCACGAATCTCGGCATTAAAAGTAGTGTGATTCATTAAGGGATCTTACCACTTTGATCTTTGCTTTGTCTCGCATCTTTTTCTCTTGGGATGGCGGGGTATGGGAGCTACCCCCAACGTACATAGATGCAATGATCGCGGCGCAGGGCTCGCTGTAGTAGGTGCTCCTCCCGTCCTCCGTCAGGGCTCCTACAGTCAGCGTGAAAGGACTAGAGGCGTAGCCATCCAAATTGCAATTGTCGAAGTAAGCTCCGCCGTTCCCTGCTGCCCAGACGTAGATGGAGCCTTTGCCTTTCCTACCCTTCGATACCGAATGAAGCAATTAGCAAAATAGATCATTAAAACTCCTTTACTGGTGAGACGAATACCTCTTACATGTTGGAATCATTTTGTTTTCTATTAAATTTTTAAAGTTAGCACTAGTTGTTTACAATCATTTTCTCATAGTATAAAAATCTTATCTAGTCAACACGCGTATTTTCTACTGGTTTAATTTATTAGAAAAATAGATCTTTAAAACTTTTTTACTGGTAACACTTCTCTTGCGTGTTGGAATCATTTTGTTTTCTGTTGAATTTTTAAAATTAGCGACATTTGTTTACCGTCATTTTCTCATAGTATAAAAATCTTATCTAATCAACACGTCTTTTCTGCTGGTTTAATTTATTTGAAGTCCTTCATACTTTTATCGCTTTAAATAGTATATCAATAAAGTGCGTGTTTGGAATTAAATCATTTTCTGTTTTTGGGTGATTTCCAATTTTATTCGGTAACTTGGGGCATTTTGGAATGGTTTATCCTAGCATAGTGGAGAGGAGTTTCATTCATTTTAACGTTCAGATGCCCTCCACTATAATTTGATTTAAATCCTTGCGACGTCTGGCGATTCTTAAAATCGAATGTTTATAAAGGAAAAAATCACACTTTAAAACATTTAAAAACAAAGATAGAAAATACAACAAATGACATGTTTTAATAAAAAAAAGTACAAAATTTAATTTTTTTGTGCGGTGCCTCTACAAAAGCAGTTCCCATTATCAAATTGTACATTATTTATGTAAATATATTTTAAAAAAAAATACCAGTTCTCTATATGCAAAATTTGCTGTAAAAGGATTGTCAAAACTGTAGCAGATTTACGGGGTCATACAAAATTTTAATTTAGTTACGTAAAATTTGTATTCAAAAAGTTACATGCGAACTATCTTTAGTAAAAGTTTTATACAGTCCACAATGCCCCGTCGGAAACTTTAATGAATGATATCTTGTGTCATTTTGATCGTATGACAATAGAATTTTTCGTTGCATGCATTGGACTATGGAAAATACTTTTATAAATGATAAAAATGTCTAGGGGGCCCCAATAAAAAATTACATTTTGTACTTTAATACTGAAAGATGCCACGTGGTTAAAATTTCCATATAATAATAGTTTACCTTAATTAAAACATTTCTGAAATTAGAACACTGGAGTCTACGACCTATCGTTCAAGAAAATATTAAGTTGCGCAATCTTTTTGAAACACCGTGTTAACTACCGTTCAAAACTTTATTCTCCGACGTCATCATGTTGAGGAAAATGCTGGACATCAAATGGAACAAAGATTATGATCATTTATTACTTTCCTTATATACATAACGTATAAGGAAAGTATTGCGACGGAATCGAAAATTCGAATTCGAGTTTTCGAGGGGAGAGCACGTTTCAAGCATCCCTAATCACGAATCGAACATTTTTGAGGTGATGTCCGTGTGTGTATGTGTGTGTGTTTGTGTGGGTGTGGATGTATGTGTGTGCGTGAAAGTATGTGTGTGTGTGTGTGTGTGTGTGTGTGTGCGTGTGTGTGTGTGTGCGTGTGTGTGCGTGTGTGTGTGTGTGTGAAAGTATGTGTGTGTTTCAGTGAGACTGTGGAGACGATAACTGACGAACGAATGGACCGATTCGAACGAAATTTGGTACAAAAATTACAATCTATAAACACTAGAAGCTTATTGTTTTTATACGCAATCGAATGTTCAGAACCCCGCTACATTTTCGAGAGAAATTTTGAAAAAATCGTCAAAAAATCAAAATCGCTAATAAAGTTACGCAAATAGACATTTCTTATGTAATTTTTCATTAAAAAACGATTGACATAAAGTTTAGAACGCTAACATGAACCGTTCTCGAGATATTGTACATTTTTCAAAAAAATTATCAAAAAGTCATATAAAATAAAAAAAAATATTTTCTATAGAGAAACATGCTCACTTTTTATATATAATACCATGCGATAAATTGGGTGATATCATTCTCGTGGATCTAGTTCGTTCCATTCATGTAAAAAGGCACTTTGAGTAATACTTTTGAATTTGAACGCCAATAGTCACTTAAAATTAAAAAAAATATATTAACAATTTCGAAATATGTTCATTCTTCATGGGTAATATTATACAATAAATTTGTTAAAATCATTCTCATGGATCAAGCTTGTTCCATTTACGAGAAAAGTTACTTTAGGTAATAGTTTTGTGTTTGGACGCCAATAGTTATTTATCTACTATAAGAATAACCTATTTCTATGTCTATACAACTTGGGGAAGTTTTGGCGACGAATTTGGCGGAATATCGCCAACTGGCGACTATTTTTAATGTTGTCAAATTGGAATGTATTTAAATTGATAAAAAAAAATGCTTGGAATTTGATAAAAACGAAGCTAATTCACTAAAAATGACGACTAATTATCGAAAATTCAATATATTTGAAAGAATATAAGAATCTACCATAAAAATACTTTTTTCCATGTGTAACGCTTAGCGAAATTTTCGCGACGAATTTGGCGAAATATTGTCAACTTGGTGACATTTTTAAATGTTGGCATATTGATAAAAATGTTACCAAATAGAGAAAAATGACGCTAGATGAATGAAAATGACGACTAATTGATTAAAATTCAATATCTTGGAAAACATAAGACTCACCCATTTCTCCGTTTGTAACACTTGGTGAAAATTTTGCGAGATTTTGCCAACTTAGCGACTATTTAAATGTTGCCGAAGTGCCGGAAATAACACCAAATTGATGAAAATGACGCTGAATGGGGGGGGGGGTAATGTTCTGCAAATTTTGAATTCCGTCATATGATAGGCATACCTTCTTGTTTATAAGTAATGCTTTTCTGTCCCTGTGTTTGTAACACATTTGGCGAACTTGGAGAATGCTATCAATAGTGATAATTGTTAATTTAGTGTTGCGTGAAATATAAGTTAATTGGGTGCTTCGAAAAAGTTTTACATGTTGTTATCCGGAAAAGCGCAGCAATGTACAACTTCAACGTTAAAAACAGAGTACCGTGGATCTTATACTTTATATTTTCACTGCGAAAGAAGTAATTGCATTGCATTATATAAGAAAAGTCATGTGCTGTCTGTATCAGACTTTTACTTTCCTTATATACATAATGTATAAGGAAAGTATTGTGACGGGGTCAAAAATTCGAATTCGAGTTTTCGACGGGAGAGCACGTTTCAAGCATTCCTGATCACGAATCAAACATTTTTGAAGGGATGTCTGTGTGTGTGTGTGTGTGTGTGTGTGTGTGTGTGTGTGTGTGTGTGTGTGTGTGTGTGTGTGTGTATGTGTGTATGTGTGTGTGTGTGTGTGTGTGTATGTGTGTGTGTGTGTTTGTGTGTGTGTGTGTGAAAGTATGAGTGTGTATGTGTGAAAGTATGTGTGTGTATGTGTGAAAGTATGTGTATGTGTGTATGTGTGTGTGTCAGTGAGTCTGTGGAGACGATAACTGGCAAACGAATGAACCAATTTGAGCGAAATTTGGTACAAAAATCACAATCCCTAAACACTAGAATCTTATTGTTTTTTACGCAATCTAATGTTCAGATCCCCCTAAATTTTCCAAACAAATTTTGAAAAAATCGTCAAGAAATCAAAACCGCTAATAAAGTTGCGCAACTAGACATTTCTTATGTAATTTTTCATTAGAAAACGATTGACATAAATTTTAAACGCTAACATGAACCGTTCTCGAGATATTGCACATTTTTCAAAAAAGTTATCAAAAAGTCATATAAATTAAAAAAAAATATTTCCCATTGAGAAATATTTTCACTTTTCATATGTAATACCATGCGATAAATTGGGTGACATCATTCTCGTGGATCTAGCTTGTTCCATTCATGAAAAAAGATACTTTTTGTAATACTTCTGTATTTGAACGCCAATAGTCATTTATCTGCTGTAAGAATAAGTTATTTCTTCATCCATAACGCTTGGTGAGATTTTGGCGACGAATTTGGTGGAATGTCGCTAACTTAGCAACATTTTTAAATGTTGTTAAATTAACGAAAAACTCGCCAAATGGATAAAAATGACGTTAAATCAATGACGACTCATTGATGATGATGACGTGGAAAATGACGACTCATTGACGAAAATTCAATATCTTGGAAAGAATATAAATAACTTCTATAAAAATAATTTATTTTTACTTTCCTTATATACATAATGTATAATGAAAGTATTGTGACGGGGTCGAACATTCGAATTCGAGTTTTTGAAGGGGAGCACGTTTCAAGCATCTCTGATCACGAATCAAACATTTTTGAAGTGATGTCTGTGTGTGTGTGTGTGTGTGTGTGTGTGTGTGTGAAAGTATGTGTGTGTGTGTCAGTGAGTCTGTGGAGACAATAACTGACGAACGAATGGACCGATTCAAACCAAATTTGGTACAAAAATCACAATCCGTAAACACTGCAAGCTTATTGTTTTTATACACAATCGAATGTTAAGAACACCCCTAAATTTTCAAATGAAATTTTGAAAAAATAGTCAAAAAATCAAAACCACTAATAAATTTACGCAAATAGACATTTCTTATGTAATTTTTCATTAGAAAGCGATTGATATAAATTTTAGAACGCTAACATGAACCGTTCTCGAGATATTGCACATTTTTCAAAAAAATTATCAGAAAGTCATATAAAATAAAAAAAAAATATTTCCTCTTGAGAGACATGTTCACTTTTCAATAATACCATGCGATAAATTGGATGACATCATTCTCGTGGATCTAGCTTGTTCCATTCATGAAAAAAGATACTTTTTGTAATACTTCTGTATTTGAACGCCAATAGTCATTTATCTGCTGTAAGAATTACTTATTTCTTTGTCCATTATACTTGGCGAGATATTGGCGACGCATTTGGCGGAATGTCGCCAACTTGGCGACTTTTTGAAATGTTGCCAAATTAACGAAAATCTCGCCAAATGGAAAAAAATGACGCTAAATGAATGAAATGACGACTAATTGTCGAAAATTCAATATCTTGGAAAGAATATTAGTATCTACTATGAGAAAAACCTATTTATTTTACTGTAAAAGTTGTTAATTCATTACATTATATAAGGAAAGTCATGTGTTGCGCACATCAGATTTTTTTTACTGTAAAAGTAGTAAATTCATTGCATTATATAAGGAAAGTCATGTGTTGTCCATATCAGATTTTCTTGTGGTGTGACCTTTTCACGTTATTCTCCGAACATAATCGAAAGTGCAATGTTCATTCAGCGCAGAAAGATACAGCTGGTTCAGTGCTGCATTGACATGACCCATATATCTGATGTCACCTAATTTATTGAATCGCCTTCAGCAAGCATTGAAGACGCAGCTGATATACCTGTCTTTTTATACGTGTTCCGTTAGCTCTGAAGCGGTTTACACACTGAAATCCCAAGTTGAACTATCTGCATATTCAGAAAATCTGATTAGGACTTTAAATCTGTACTTTTAAATCTGTAATACAGCAAACATTTAATCTTTAATTATAAATAACGTTTAAAACATAGATTAATGGTGGCAAAAAAATTATCCATATTACGGTTTTTACAAAAATATTTTCTTTGAAACATAGATTTGCTCAAGATATGCTATAGACAGAAGATGATGACATATAGATTCAGACTCCAATTTTGAAGGAGTTGAAGGCTCACTAAGGATTTTCACTTCCGGTTTTTCTTTCATTTCCGTTCAAAATTTTTCATTTTACTAAAAACAACTATCTCTCAAGATTAGTCATAGATAGAATTTATATGATAACTTATGAAATTTAACATCCAATTTTGAAGCAGTTAGATTAGTTTACTAAGAATTTCTATTTCCGGTTCTTTTCCCACTTTCGGTTCAAAAAAAAATTCTTAAAACATCTATTTCTCCAGATTGTCTATAAAACCTAGATAATGACTGATATAAATTTATCATAAAAGTTTACTGAGGATTTTCAGTTCCAGTTCTAGAAACGTCGCTTCTAAGTTTTTTGAAGAAACAAGTATGCAAATGCGAATAAAAATGCTCAATACTTCAATCAGCAAGGAAGTGTTTACACCATTTACCACCATAGGAAAGTTCCTTCCAAAATTTTTTGCATAACTTCGCAGAGATTTATAGTTTTCCACATACGTAGTTACTGTCAAGTCAACTTTAACCGCAAATGTAGATAATATTTTCCTGAGTGATTCATTTCTGGGGATTAGGTTTTTTACTTTCCCTGCAATACATGATAATGTATAGGGAAAATATTGGAATCATATCAAAATCGCAACTCGAGTTTTCGACGGATCTACATGTTTCGAGACCTTTAGAATACGAAAAAACTATTTTTAGCGTGACGTCTTTGTGTGTGTCTGTGTGTGTGTCTGTCTGTGTGTTTGTCTGTGTGTCTGTGCAATGTATGTACCCACTCTAACTCAAGAACTAATGGGCCGAATTTCATAAAATTTGCTAGGTAATTCAATTGGGTGTGACCCTGGTGCTGATTAATTTTTAGAACGATTCGAAATAAAAGAACCCGCTTTTTTTTGCGAAATGGCCAGCAAAAATTGCCTGCATCCACTCTAGCTGAAAAACTAATGAACTGAATTTCACAAAATTCGGATGATAAGTCGCTTGTAGGTTACTCTGGTGCTGATTAGATTTTGGTAAGATTCGGAAATAAATAACCTGGCTTTTTTCGCGAAATGTCCCGCAAAAATTGCCAAAATCTAAAATATAAAACTACGTATGCTCAAATATATCCATTACATGCTTGTTTTATACGTAATTTTTAACGAAGAAAAGAATAAGATTAACCCCATTACACTAGGACTAGCCGTTCTCGATATATTTTAGTTTTTTTCGTATTTTTTCTACGCCGCCTTTGAAAATAAGTCCAGTTACCAAATGAGAACGAAAATTGAATTAAAAGTGAATTAAATTTAATTAAAATGAAGAAAACACGGATATAAGTCTGTGTGTGTGTCTGTGTGTCTGTCTGTGCAGATTTTGTATCCTCTCTAACTAAAAAACTAATTGACCGAATATCATAAAATTTGGTAGGCAAATCACTTGTGGGCAAATCTGGTGCTGATTAATTTTGGGTACGATTCGGGATAAAAGAACCCGCCTTTTTTTGCGATATGGCCCGCAGAAGCTTGTATCCACTCTAGCTGAAAATCTAGTGGACCGAATTTCACAAAATTTGGTAGATAAGTCTCTTGTGGGTCACTCTGGTGCTGATTAGATTTTGTTATGATTCGGAAAGAAATAACCTGCCTTTTTTTGAGAAATGTCCCGCAAAAATCGTCAAAATGTAAACTAAAAAACTACGTATGCTGAAATTCATCCATTAAATCATTGTTTTATACGTAATTTTTAACGAAGAAAAGAATAAGATCAACCCCAGTACACTAGGACTAGCCGTTCTCGAGATATTTTCGTTTTTTCGTTACGCCGTCTTTGAAAATGAGTCCGGTTACCAAATGTGAACGAAAATTGAATTAATAGCGAATTAAATTTAATTAAAATAAAGAGAATGTGAATATAAGTCTGCAGGGAAAGTCATGTGCTGCCCACATCAGATTTTTGCAAATATAGACAGTAGAAATATATGCATCCCACTGTTCTGTGAGACAATAAAATCCAATTCTGCTGGAAGCAGAAAGGTTTCATGTAATGAAAAATTATTCGATGGATGATTGCAGCTCTCGGATTGCACTATAGTAGATTATTTTGGTTTACTCTCTTACAAATAAAACTATTTCCACTACGTATCTTATATTAGCTTATTTTTTACTGATTCTCCTTCCTACCCTATAAGAAACGTAGCTTTTTACAGTTACAACGTAGTAGCAGTTACATTTGCTTAGAGAGAAGCTTATTTCTTGTTGATTCTCCTTCTTTGTACCTTGTAAATACGTAGCTATATCTTGGAAAACATTTAGCACAATTATTAATATAAAATAGATTCTACCTTTTAAAATTGTCGCCGACAAACATCTTATTAAGGGGACGGTGGACGTTGAATTTTTTTTTTTTTATTGACTTAGAAACATGAATATTTGTATAAATATTCTTTTTAACATTATAAAATACCATTCAATTTTTTTCAATTTTGTTATAATTTTGTATTTTTTTTAAATTTATTTTTTTAACGAATATTTGAAAAAGCTCCTTGCGTACCATTTGGTGACTTTTTTAAATGTTGCCAAATTAACGGAAATCTCGCCAAATTGATAAAAATGACACTAAATCAGTGAAAATGACGATTAATTGACGAAAATTCAATTTCTTCAAAAAAGCTATACTATAATAAAACCTATTTTTTTTATTGTAAAAACAGTAAATTCATTGCATTATATAAGGAAAGTCATGTGTTGCTCACATCAGATTGTTTTACGTTATGATCACTCAAAAACACATTATGAACCAATTTGGGTATTCATTTTTAAATCCTTTAGAAAGTTAATTTTTTAAAAATATTTTTCTGCATTAAAACTTAATTTTCATCATTTAATTGATTTATTATTCACTTTTAATTACCTTAATAAATCTCAATTATAAAATGCATACCCAGTTTCATTAAAAAGTATGAAAGATGTCTTCTTACCAAATTTCATGTATCTCAAACAAAAATTAAGATGCATGGAGCATTTTAAAAATGTAAAACCTTTGAAAATTCCGTTTCGAAAAAAATGCATTTAACCTTTTGCTTACGGGTGGGACAGCGTCCATCCCAAACGAAGGACCTTCCAAAAAGACAGGTATTTAACATACCCTATCCCAAACAGTTCGACCGCCCTTTGCAGACATTGACGTCCTGCTGCAGCAGATGCAATGTTTCTGCCGGCTATTTCCATGGACTCAAATGTCTGCAAAGGGGGGTTGAACTGTTTGGGATAGGGTATGTCAAATACCTGTCTTTTTGGGAGGTTCATCGTTTGGGATGGATGCTGTCCCACCCGTAAGCAAAAGGTTAAATCTGTAATACTATGTTATATATTAAAAAAAAACTTTTTTTAGTCGATTTTTGCTCATTTCAACGTCCACCGTACCCTTAATAATTTCAATAAATGCAATAATTCATAATCCAACATTTTTCATACTTTAAGAGATATAGTTCAAAATGCATTTCATTAACCTATGAATACACATCGAATTACTTTCAGCCGAAGAATTTAACAGATGTTTTGTTTTCTCCAACAATCAATGTTTGTGAGTTTGTTGAGAAAGTCATATATTTGGATATAGGATACTTTAGAATTATTGCGAATCTTTATTTTTACCATTGTAACTCCTTTGATAAACGCTCTCCTGGCTAGAAATTGTGGCCCGTCGACGTCCCTCCCTTCATCTGTAGGTCCCCAGGATGCAGTATAGATGTCGACCCGATCCAGGGCATGCACCAGCGCCAGAGCCTCTTGTACGTCGGTCAGCGGACCGTCCAGTATCCGAACTCCTGAAATACCGGAAACTAAATATAAGTTGCGAAAGAATATCAGCGTACAATATTTTAATGGGGAGTTTACGTCAATATTTCCAACATTTTTCCGATATCTGACAAATATCTTTTCATTCAACATTGGCTGAACATTAGAAACATTCTGAGAACCCTCCGGAAAAGCCCGTTCTCATAAATTTGGAATGTATTCCCATTATATATAACAACATTCATGGACCGGTTTCAGGCTTCTGATGTGCTCGTCAGCATATAGTAGCCGATATCTACCATGGGAGCAAGAAAGTTTTCTGTATGCCACAACTTTACGAACTTCTACGGGAATTGATATGCCTATAACATTCCACAGACTGGATGATTATTAATTTATAAAAAATTCTAATCTTTTACTCATAATATGAACTTCGCATTAAATAAATATTCACATCAGTGATTTTGACTGCATAATATCTATATGAATTGAAATGCGTAGTATAAAATATCTATATGAATTGAATGTCTGTATGAATAATGTCTATATGCATATGTCTATATGAATTGAAATCGTAATGCCTATATGTCTATATGCATAATGTCTATATGAATAGAAATCGTAATTAAAAACAGTAGCATAAAGCAAAATGTATGCAACATTTAGATGACATTTTGGATAAACTAGTGTATCACTCCGGATATCACTACTCATATCATTACTGAAAATTCAATTTTTTTTTGTCAGGGGTCTGAGGATACTGTTTTTTTTAAAGGGAGGGGGATCAGTCCCCTCAGCTCTAACCCCTGTCTGGCTACGACCCAGACTGATACGCCGCTCTTGCAAGAGTAAAACGGTTCACCGATGTAGTTGTTGCACCAGGAGCATAAATCTAGACTTTCAAAAGTCTAAAATCAAGCTAAAAGGATTTGTGACTACAAAAGCGAGATCTTAAGGTTTTGTGACAGCAGAATGACTTTGATGGTTACAATTTGCCAAAAGTTCAAGATATAAAATGGAGTAAATCTTGCAAATTTTGCCACCGAATAAAAACATCAGTTGAATTTACAGAGAGAATTAGTTGCAATTTTAGAGTGATACCTAGATATTCCAACTTGATTGTGTATTGCTGAAGAAAAGGGGAGCTGAAAGACGCAATTCGTGAATTTTTTTTCCATACAGGAAAATGTTAATGGTTTGCAAGATTATTTGTTTATTAAAGGCATTAAATGAAGACATAATTTCAACTTTTCCTGGAAATTGCTCAAAATATATGGGATTGCAAGATATGTTTAGATATTTATTTATTTTTTATATTTTAAACTTCAAACATGTATTATTTTAATACTTTAAAAATAAAGACAACCAAAACGTTGAACATAATTAAAAGTCTTTTATTAAAATCTCCTTTTACGACGTGCTAAAATTACTATGTTCTTCCTCAGCGGCAATTGGCCACTGATGAAGGGCATAACAATACCCGAAAGCGCTATGGTTGTGTAATTTTAGTACGTCGTAAAAGGAGATTTTAATAAAAGACTTTCAATTATGATCAACTTTTTGGTTGTCTTTATTTTTAAAGTACTGATTATTACTTTCCTTATATACATAATGTATAAGGAAAGTATTGCGACGGGGTCGAAAATTCGAATTCGAGTTTTCGACGGGAGAGCACATTTCAAGCATCCCTGATCACGAATCGAACATTTTTGAAGTGCTGTCTGTGTGTGTGTGTGTGTGTGTGTGTGTTAGTGAGTCTGTGGAAACGATAACTGATGAACGAAAGGACCGATTCGATCGAAATTTGGTACAAAAATTGCAATCCGTAAACACTGGAAGTTTTTATACGTAATAGAATGTTCAGAATCCCCCTAAATTTTCGAGTGAAATTTTGAAAAAATCGTCAAAAAATTAAAATATTTAATAAAGGTTCGCAAATAGACATTTCTTATGTAATTTTTCATTAGAAAACGATTGACATAAATTTTAGAACGCTAACACGAACCGTTCTCGAAATATTGCACATTTTTCAAAAAAATTATCAAAAAGTCTTATAAAATAAAAAAAAATATTTCCTATTGAGAAACATGTTCACTTTTCATATGTAATATCTTGCGATAAATTGAGTGACATCATTCTCATGGATCTAGCTTGTTCCATTCATGAAAAAAGATACTTTGAGTAATACTTTTGTATTTGAACGCCAATAGTCATTTATCTGCTGTAAGAATAACTTATTTTTCCGTCCATAATGCTTGGCGAGATTTTGGCGACAAATTTGGTGGAATGTCACCAACTTGGCGACTTTTTTAAATGTTGCTAAATTTACGAAATACTCGCCAAATGGATAAAAATGACGCTAAAACAATGAAAATAACGACTAATGGACGAAAATTCAATATCTTGGAAAGAATAAATATCTACTATAAAAATAATCTATTTTTCTTTACTGTAAAAGTAGTAAATTCATTGCATTATATAAGGAAAGTCATGTGCTGCCCACATCAGATTTTTTTAACTTGTTGCCATACAATTTTATTTTATTATGTATTATTTTGCTCGTGAAATTTAATAGAGGTGCAACGTGACGTGAACACTGCCTCATACAAAAAGCCCCATATATTCGATGCTTTGAGAAGTATACACAAACTTAAATTACTCTAACAAATATGGAATAATACAGAATTTCTAAGAAAGTATTTAAGTGTCGTATAACTTCAATAACATGTTCATAAGGAAAGGACTGTACCCGTTAAGACTATATTAAAGTGACCTTGTCCGACCGAATAATAGTTATTGCATAGCCTCTATAGCGGAGAATATAAAAAGTTGGAATAAGGAACTAGAAAAGACAATAGAAAAGATATATAATAAAAGCCAATTACAAAGTTGTATAGCATTGTTTCATACATAAAAATATACACCAGGAACGCACAAGACGCGTATATGGAAGGTAATAAATATCTATATAAAAAAAGTAGTATCATTAATGCCTGTAACATCGTGACATGCTTCTTTAATGACGCGGTATTATTCTTTCTAGAACTCAAATGTACATTATTACTAACGGAGGTCATTTAGAACAGACTGTATGAATCACCTGCATATACAACTGTTGTTTATTGACAGTCATTCGTTATCTACCTTATTATGTAAAATAATTGCATTCTGCAACAGTTTTTAAGTCGATTCCTTCTCATGATCCCAGGTTGGTGGTTGCTGTTGTTGTTGTTGTTGAGACCCAGACCGTCCGAACTACCAGAAAGGTGTAAGGAGCTGTTTGGACGGCCGGGAAGTGCCACCCAATTTAGACCGGAACCCAGAGCGGGAGGCATCCACAGGGACCGTACCCTCCTTCCCCTACCGCTAATCTCTCGGAAGGACCCACATGTTTAACGTGATCGTACTCCGCATGAACACGGCGGCAGTTGTGGAAGCGTGCAAATCCAGCGCGTAAACCACCGGGCTACCGCGGCCGAAATGTGCCAACAGCACGCGGTGTTCCCAGGTGGTCACCCACCCAAATTCTAACCGCGCCCGATGCTGCTTGATCGGTGATCTAACGAGAACCGGTGTTTTCAGCACCAGGTAGGGCCTTTGGCTCCCCAAGGTGGTGGTGAATAATCTTTTCAGACTTTTATTACTTTTAACGTCAGTGTATATAGGCTAGCAGAAAAAAGGAACACAAAAATGTAGTTTTACCTCCAACTCTTGCTCCGTACGCCACTCCGACGCCGCATACGCCATTATTAGCCACACCAGCCGCTATGGCAGCGCAGTAAGTGCCGTGACTGAAATATATACAAAGGGAAAAAAATAATTGGTATAAAAGTTCATTATTTCCCTTTATAAATATAAACAATCATTAAATTATATCATGTTATTTCAGTACTATATTTTTAATTGTTATTTCAGTTTGCTTGCTTTTGTATGTAAAACACTTAAATAGTAAAAATAAACGTTCTCAAACAAGTAGCAACCATTTTATTTCTCATGATTAAACCTCACTCGACCAGCCCGTCTTGGGTTCGCCATAGGAATGTACGCTTTTATAATTTTTTTTTTCTGGGGGAAGAGGGAGGAGATTGGAATAACACGATAATTAAGGCAGCTAGAAAGTATACATTTGGCATGTCGTTGTCATTCATACATTTAAGTTACATACATTTCAATAAATGCATTTTTCATACATGTAGGTTACATACAAACAAGAAAGGGGGGGGCTGGGGGTATATAAAAAATCTACGTTTCTTGCTCTTACTTGTTACTTTATTTAATATATCCAAAATATGCATAGAGATAGTTAATAGCATTATAGTATTATAATAGGTTTAAAAATTAATTCGAATTCAGGCTGTTTAATGGATTTGCACGCTTTGGGCATCCTAGAACACGAATAAACAACTTTTAGTATAAGGAATGTGGAGGCAATGCTTGTACTCTCTTTACCTCAAAATAATCTGTCGAATTTTCAAGAATTTTTTAAAGAAAGGTAAGTGATGCATTATACAATTACCTTGATACTGACTAGAATTTGGTCCGAATACAAAAAGACCACAAGCTCTTTTCACTTTCCCTGCAATGCATGGTAATGTATAAGGAAAGTATTGGAATAATGTAGAAAATCGCAACTCGAGTTTTCGGCGGATCTACACGTTTTGACACCTCTAGAATACGACAAAATTATTTTTGGCGTGGCGGCTGTGTGTGTGTGTGTGTGTGTGTGTCTGTCTGTCTATCTGTCTGTCAGTCTGTCTATCGGTCTGTCTGTCTGTGCAATGTATGTATCCACTCTAACTCAAAAACTAATGGACCAAATTTTATAACATTTGACAGGCAAATCACTTGTGTAAAACCCTGGTGCTGATTAGATTTTGGTACGATTCGGGATAACAGAACTCGCCTATTTTTTGCGAAATAGCCAGCAAAAATTGTTTGTATCCACTCTAGCTGAAAAACTAATAGATCAAATTTTACAAAATTTGGTAGATCATTCACTTGTAAGTTACTCTGGTGCTGATTAGATTTTGGTGCAATTCGGAAAAAAAGAGCCTGCGTTTTTGCAAAATGGCCCGCAAAAATGTCTGTATCTATCTAGCTAAAAAACTAATCTTCCAAATTTCACAAAATTTGGTGGCTAAATCACTTGTGAGTTAACCTGGTGCTGATTAGATTTTTGTGCAATTCAGAAAAAAGAACCTGCCTTTTTTTGCGAAAGGACCCACAAAAACTGTCAAAATATAAAGTAAAAGATTACGTATGTTCAAATATATCAATTAAATGCGTAATTTATACGTAATTTTTGTTGATAAAAGAATAAGATATAAGACCAACCTCATTACTCTAGGAATGTCCGTTCTTGAAAAATTTTACTTTTTTCGCATGTTCTTCAGCCAATTTTGAAATAGGTTCAGTTACCCAATGAAAACGAAAATGGAAGTAAATGTGCAAATACATTGTAATATAAAATAATGTTTTCTTTTGTGTGTGTGTGCAATTAAATTCAATTTAACGAATTATTGAAGAAATAAAGGGAACATGAATATGAATCTGCAGGGAAAGTCATGTGCTGCCCACATCAGAATTTTATATATGAGCCGCAAAAATAAATAGTATATCTTCAATGTTTTTAGCAAAATATTTTTCATATATTATCTCTTTCATATAATAATTGGTGGTAAAGCCAGTGACACAACACCTTTATTATTCTATAATAAATCGTTCTCATCTTATTGTCCTTTATTTCAGGAACATGGCGTCATTTAAGATGCATCGAAAAAGAAATTAATTTAAAAATTTCGTATTAGATATAATATTAAACAGGTATCCACTTCATGTATTATTTTGAACGATGAAACTCAAATGAATGTATATAAATAAAGAAAAAAATAAGTTGAAGGCTATAGGGAAAGTCTCTAGATGTCCACATACAATTTTCACTTTCCCTACTACACGTAGTATAAGAAAACTAATCTAATTCTGTATATATATGTGTGTGTGCGCATGTGTGTATGTGTGTGAATATATATGTGTGTGCATATATGTATGCATGTGTATCTGTATATATGTGTATATGTTTGTATATGTGTATATATGTGCATGTATGTATGTGCATATACGTGTGTGTATGTGTGTGTTAAATGAATATTGAGTAAGACGCAGAAATAAAAATAAGTTGGTCGACTGATAAAATGATATACTCACTAGATCCATTAAGATGCAAAAGTAGTGCAATAGAAAGTATAAATAGCGGGAGGGGGAGTATGCAGAATACATTTATCCTTAAAGTAAATTAGATTTCAACTGAATGTAGTGATTAAAAATTTATGGGAATATATTTAAACATTGAAGACGCAGTCCTTTTACCTTTTTTCAGGAACAGGCTTGAGGTCTGTGCTTAGATATAAATATGATTCACTCGACGCTGCGTCCTGAAAGTTATAAAAATGTGTCAGTATCTTAAATAATATTGTGAACAACCCATATGCTTTGGATAAACTTAATTCCGTAAAATACCCGGACTGTAAGTCTCCACTCGATTTTCTCATGTTCTATATAGTGTTCAGGTAGGTCCTTTTATATAATCAGTATCAGAATGAAAGACAAAACACGTATCCTTTTATAAATGTCCTTTCATAAGTTATTATCTTTAAAACATTCGTAAAATGTTTCTTATTAATTCTTCAAAAGTACCTTCTCAGGTTGGCAACAATTTAATGACGCCGACGGACCATACCATTCACGAGAGAAAATATACTTTTGCTAATAGTTTTGAGTTTTGACATCCATGAATTTGCCCATAGTCATTTATTTCACGGGATATTCATTAAATGTCAGTTGAATGAGCATTTTGCATGTGAATACGAACAAGTCCTTTTATTTGGATTCACAAGTTGTAACACTCTAATTTAAGGGATGGTAATTCCTCGCCGAGAAGATTGTGTCGTGGATTTTGTACACAATTATTTTGTTGGGAAAGAAGCAAAGTCAATACATTGTGAAGGGAAAATCATGTGCTGTCCACACCATATTTTTATAGTTATTTGAGGATGTGTTCATTTGCCAATCGAAATGGGTTGTTTTCTTATTTACTTTGTCATCGGATAAATCAATTCGTAGTTTTACCCACCCTGAAAGTTTTCAGAATCCTTCTATTGTTTCTCCTTCCTAAGTTTTATTTATTTATTTTTTATTATTATTATTCGCATATACACGTTTTCAGTCTTTACTGGTGAGGTTTCCTCCTTTTTATCCTGGAGAAAGCGGCTATTTTTGAGGTGAATAACATCTGTGGTAGAGGGTATCCGTTTGAAATCGGTAGGTTACGAAAAATGTAAACACTTTAAACGCTTATATCTCCGAATCTAATGCATAAAACTGTTAACAATTTATACTTGCTTAGTCGAATATAGATATAAAAATTAAGCGACAAGAAATTTTACCATAAAATTCAATTTTTAGATCAGTCATTTGATTTTACAATCTTATAATTTTTTAGCAATCGCCAAGCCAATTTAAAAAATCTGACGTGGGCAACACATGACTTTCCTTATATAATGCAATGAATTTACTATTTCTACAATAAAAAAAATAGGTTTTCCGTATAGTAGCTTTTTATATTCTTTCCAAGAAATTGAATTTTCGTCAATTAGTCGTCATTTTCACTGATTTAGTATCATTCTTATCCATTTGGCGAGATTTACGTTAATTTGGCAACATTTAAAAAAGTCGCCAAGTTGGCGATATTCCGCCAAAATTGGCGCCAAAATCTCGCCAAGCGTTATGGACAGAGAAATAAGTTATTCTTATAACAGATAAATAACTATTGACATTCAAATACAAAAGTATTACTCAAAGTATCTTTTCTCATGAATGGAACGAGCTAGATCCACGAGAATGATATCACCCAATTTATCACATGATATTACATATGAAAAGTGAACATGTTTCTCAACAGTTAATATATTTTCTTTTAATTTATGGGATTTTTTGATAAATTTATTTATGAAATGTACAATATCTCGAGAACGGGTCATGCTAGCGTTCTAAAGTTTATGTCAATAGTTTTTTAAGAAAATATTACATTAGAAATGTCTATTTGCTTAACTTTTTTAAAAGATTTGATTTTTTGATTATTTTTTCAAAATTTCACTCGACAATTTAGGAGAGTTCTGAACATTCGATTACATTCAAAAGCAATAGGCTTCCAGTATTCACGGATTGTGATTTTTGTACCAAATTTCGTTCGAATCGGTCCATTTGTTCGTCAGTTATCGTCTCCACAGACTCACTGACACACACACACACACACACAGACATCACTTCAAAAATGTTTGATTCGTGATCAGGGATGCTTGAAACGTGCTCTCCCGTCGAAAACTCGAATTCGAATTTTCGACCCCGTCACAATACTTTCCTTATACATTATGTATATAAGGAAAGTAAAAATATAAAAAAAATCCGTTTTTAAAGTTTATAATACTTCTATCTCGAAACAAAGTGTGAGAGCTATAAACAGTGAGTTATTTGCAGCCCTTTAAAACTACACAATTATATAAAATTGTATTTTGAGTGGAATTCTTAGTTTTCGAAATAAAATCCTGTAAAATTTATTCCGCGGGGTTCAACTTGTATAGTCCTAATATCAGCTCGTTATTAAGTAGTTTCAATTGTCTATCTTGCTTTGGTTATATCATAGTCCCATATTATCTGTTGCAAATGGAACAAATGAGACGTAGAAACAAACGAAACATCAGAGAATTAACTTATTGCACTTCGTTGGAGTTTCTTTTACAAGACGTTGTTCACTCAAAACTATTTCGGCTCCATCGGATTAGAGACACCGTCGATTTTTTAACCCTGAAAGCGGAACATATTTTGAATCAACTATTCATTTGTTTACTAATGAAATATTTTAATTCCAAACTTTAAATATTTGTTTTCTTTTCTGCTTCTCTAACTCACTCCCTGGCACTGATATCAAAATACAATTTCTGAATAAAACTGCTTATAGATACGGCGTATGTCTTTCATCCACTTCAAGTGTGCAAATCAGGTACTTGAGGGTTTATCATCGTGTTTTATTAATGGATCTGTTTCATCCGCAGTTGATCCTGTTCCTTTATCATTTTCACGACTATTTGTAACACTTTATAGCCTGAGAGATAAGAGCATGCTGATTTAATAGGTCAAAATACAGTGAAACCTGAATAAAAATAAATCTACGTACATCTCAAACTGCTGCTAATACAATAAAACTTCGTTTAAATCAACATTCAACATAAAATTAAAAGCGTCAACCACTTTCAAGGGCAGAATCCATCTCCTTTGGACAAATAAGAAAAAATCTGATGTGGGCAGCACATGACTTTCCTTATATAATGCAATTAATTTACTACTTTTACAGTAAAAAATAATAGATTATTACTTTCCTTATATACATAATGTATAAGGAAAGTATTGTGACGGGGTCGAAAATTCGAATTCGAGTTTTCGACGGGAGAGCACGTTTTAAGCATCCCTGTTCACGAATCAAGCATTTTTGAAGTGATGTCTCTGTGTGTGTGTGTGTGTGTATGTGTGTGTGTGTGTGTGTGTGTGTGTGTGTGTATGTGAAAGTATGTGTGTGTGTGTGTGTGTGTCAGTGAGACTGTGGAGACGATAACTGACGAACGAATAGTCCGATTCAAAGCAAATTTGGTACAAAAATCACAATCCGTAAACACTGGAAGTCTATTGTTTTTATACGCAATCGAATGTTCAGAACCCCCCTAAATTTTCGAATGAAATTTTGAAAAAATCGTCAAAAAATCAAAACCACTAATAAAGTTACGCAAATAGACATTTCTTATGTAATTTTTCATTAGAAAACGATTGACATAAATTTCAGAACGCTAACATGAACCGTTCTCGAGGTATTGTACATTTTTCAAAAAAATTATCAAAAAGTCAAATAAAATAAAAAAAAATATTTCCTATTGAGGAACATGTTCACTTTTCATATGTAATACCATGCGATAAATTGAGTAATATCATTCTCGTGGATCTAGCTCGTTCCATTCATGAAAAAAGATACTTTGAATAATACATTTGTATTTGAACGCCAATAGTTATTTATCAGCTATAAGAAGAACTTATACGAAGAAATAAGTTGTTCTTACAGCAGGTAAATGACTATTGGCGTTCAAATACGAAAGTATTACACAGAGTATCTTTTTCCATGAATGGAACAAGCTAGATCCATGAGAATGACATCACCCAATTTATCGCAAGGTATTACATATGAAAAGTGAACATGTTTCTCAATAGGAAAAACTTTTTTTTTATTTTATATGACTCTTTGATAATTTTTTTGAAACATGTACAATATCTCGAGAACGGTTCATGTTAGCGTTCTAAAATTTATGTCAATCGTTTTCTAATGAAAAATTACATAAGAAATGCCTATTCGCGTAACTTTATTGAAGGTTTTGATTTTTTGACGATTTTTTCAAAATTTCACTCGAAAATTTTAGGGGATTCTGAACATTCGATTGTGTATAAAAACAATATGCTTGCAGTGTTTACGGATTGTAATTTTTGTACCAAATTTAGTTCGAATCGGGCCATTCGTTCGTCAGTTATCGTCTCCACAGGCTCACTCATACACACACACACACACACACACATACTTTCACACACACACACACACGCACAGACATCACTTCAAAAATGTTTGATTCGTGATCAGGGATGCTTGAAACGTGCTCTCCCGTCGTAAACTCGAATTCGAATTTTCAACCCCACAAAACTTTCCTTATACATTATGTATATAAGGAAAGTAATTAATCAAAAATGTGAACAAATGGTACGCAAGGAGCATTTTCACATTTTCGTTAAAAAAATTAAATTTAAATCAAATACAAAATTATAACAAAATTGAAAAAAATTGAATAGTATTTTATAATGTTAAGAAGAATATTTATACAAATTTTCATGTTTCTAAGTTAATAAATAAATAAAAAAAAATTTCAACGTCCACAATCCTCTTAATAAGATGTTTGTGGGCGACAATTTTAAAAGGTAGAATCTGTTTTATATTAATAATTGTGCTAAATGTTTTCCAAGATATAGCTACGTATTTACAAGGTACAAAGAAGGAGAACCAACAAGAAATAAGCTTCTCTCTAAACAAATGTATCTGCTACTACGTTGTAACTGTAAAAGCTACGTTTCTTATAGAGTAGGAAGGAGAATCAGTAAAAAATAAGATTTTATAACGAATGTAAAGATACATGTGATACGTATTTATTTATAGGAAACGTAGTGTATTAGATACGTAGTGGGAATAGTTTTATTTGTAAGAGAGTAAACCAAAATAGTCTACTATAGTGCAATCCGAGAGCTGCAATCATCCATCGAATAATTTTTTATTACATGAAACCTTTCTGCTTCTAGCAGAATTGGATTTTATTGTCTCACAGAACAGTGGGATGCATATATTTCTACTGTCTATATTTGTAAAAATCTGATGTGGGCAGCACATGACTTTCCCTGCAGACTTATATACACATTATCTTTATTTTAATTAAATTTAATTCGCTATTAATTCAATTTTCGTTCTCATTTGGTAACTGGACTCATTTTCAAAGGTGGCGTAACGAAAAAACGAAAAACCGAAAATATCTCGAGAACGGCTAGTCCTAGTGTAATGGGGTTGATCTTATTCTTTTCTTCGTTAAAAATTACGTATAAAACAAGCATTCAATGGCTAAATTTCAGCATACGTAGATTTTTAGTTTACATTTTGACGATTTTCGCGGGACATTTCGCAAAAAAAAAGGCAGGTTATTTTTTTCCGAATTATAACAAAATCTAATCAGCACCAGAGTGACCCACAAGAGACTTATCTACCAAATTTTGTGAAATTCGGTCCATTAGAGTTTCAACTAGAGTGGATAAAAGCTTTTGCGGGCCATATCGAAAAAAAGGCGGGTTCTTTAATCCCGCATCGTACCCAAAACTAATCAGCACCAGCTTCGCCCACAAGTGACTTGCCTACCAAATTTTATGAAATTCGGTTAATTAGTTTTTTAGTTAGAGTGGATACAAAATCTGCACAGACAGACACACAGATAGACAGACACACAGACACACACACACAGACGTCACGCTAAAAATGCTTTTTTCGTATTCTAGAGGTCTTGAAACGTGTAGATCCGTCGAAAACTCGAGTTGCGATTTTCGACATGATTCCAATACTTCCCCTATACATTATCATGTATTGCAGGGAAAGTAAAAAACCTAATCCCCAGAAATGAATCACTCAGGAAAATATTATCTACATTTGCGGTTAAAGTTGACTTGACAGTAACTACGTATGTGGAAAACTATTAATCTCTGCGAAGTTATGCAAAAAATTTTGGAAGGAACTTTCCTATGGTGGTAAATGGTGTGACCACTTCCTTGCTGATTGAAGTATTAAGCATTTTTATTCGCATTTGCATACTTGTTTCTTCAAAAACCTTAGAAGCGACGTTTCTAGAACTGGAACTGAAAATCCTCAGTAAACTTTTATGACAAATTTATATCAGTCATTATCTAGGTTTTATAGACAATCTGGAGAAATAGATGTTTCAAGAATTTTTTTTTGAACTGTTAATGGGAAAAGAACCGGAAATAGAAATTCTTAGTAAACTAATCTAACTGCTTCAAAATTGGATGTTAAATTTGATAAGTTTTCATTTAAATTCTATCTATGACTAATCTCGAGAGATAGTTGTTTTTAGTAAAATGAAAATTTTTGAACTGAAATGAAAGAAACCGGAAGTGAAAATCCTTAGTGAGCCCTCAGCTCCTTCAAAATTGGAGTCTGAATCTGTATGTCATCATCTTCTGTCTATAGGAGATCTTGAGCAAATCTATGTTTCAAAGAAAATATTTTAGTAAAAACCGTAATATGGATAATTTTTTTGCCACCATTAATCTATGTTTTAAACGTTATTAATAATTAAAGATTAAATTTTTGCTGTATTACAGATTTACAAGTACAGATTTAAAGTCCTAATCAGATTTTCTGAATATGCAGATAGTTCAACTTGGAATCTCAGTGTGTAAACCGCTTCAGAGCTAACGGAACACGTATAAAAAAACAGGTATATCAGCTGCGTTTTCAATGCTTGCTGAAGGCGATTCAATAAATTAGGTGACATCAGATATATGGGTCATGTCAATGCAGCACTGAACCAGCTGTATCTTTCTGCGCTGAATGAACATTGCACTTTCGATTATGTTCGGAGAATAACGTGAAAAGGTCACACCACAAGAAAATCTGATATGGACAACACATGACTTTCCTTATATAATGCAATGAATTTACTACTTTTACAGTAAAAAAAATAGATTATTTTTATAGAAGTTATTTATATTCTTTCCAAGATATTGAATTTTCGTCAATGAGTCGTCATTTTCCGTGTCATCATCATCAATGAGTCGTCATTGATTTAGCGTCATTTTTATCGATTTGGCGAGTTTTTCGTTAATTTAACAACATTTAAAAAAGTTGCCAAGTTAGCGACATTCCACCAAATTCGTCGCCAAAACCTCGCCAAGCGTTATGGATGAAGAAATAAGTTATTCTTACAGCAGATAAATGACTATTGGCTTTCAAATGCAAAAGTATTACTCAAAGTATCTTTTTTCATGAATGGAATGAGCTAGATCCACGGGAATGATGTCACCCAATTTATCGCATGGTATTACATATGAAAAGTGAAAATATTTCTCAATAGGAAATATTTTTTTTTAATTTATATGACTTTTTGATAATTTTTTTGAAAAATGTGTAATATCTCGAGAACGATTCATGCTAGCGTTCTAAAATTTATGTCAATCGTTTTCTAATGAAAAATTACATAAGCAATGTCTAGTTGCGCAACTTTATTAGCGGTTTTTATTTCTTGACGATTTTTTCAAAATTTCATTGGAAAATTTAGGGGTATCTGAACATTAATTAGATTGCGTATAAAAGCAATAAGCTTCCGGTGTTTAAGGATTGTGATTTTTGTACCAAATTTCGCTCGAATTGGTTCATTCGTTTGTCAGTTATCGTCTCCACAGACTCACTGACACACACACACACACACATACACATACTTTCACACATACACACACATACTTTCACACATACACACACATACTTTCACACACACACACACACAGACATCACTTCAAAAATGTTTGATTCGTGATCAGGAATGCTTGAAACGTGCTCTCGCGTCGAAAACTCGAATTCGAATTTTTGACCCCGTCACAATACTTTCCTTATACATTATGTATATAAGGAAAGTAAAAGTCTGATATAGACAGCACATGACTTTCCTTATATAATGCAATGCAATTACTTTTTTCGCAGTGAAAATATAAAGTATAAGATCCACGGTACTCTGTTTTCAACGTTGAAGTTGTACATCGTTGCGCTTTTCCGGATAACAACATGTAAAACTTTTTCGAAGCACCCAATTACCTTATATTTCACGCAACACTAAATTAACAATTATCACTATTGATAGCATTCACCAAGTTCGCCAAATGTGTTACAAACACAGGGACAGAAAAGCATTTCTTATAAACTAGAAGGTATGCCTATCATATGACGGAATTCAAAATTTGCAGAACATTACCCCCCATTCAGCGTCATTTTCATCAATTTGGTGATATTTCCGGCATTTCGGCAACATTTAAATAGTCGTTAAGTTGGCAAAATCTCGCAAAATTTTTCGCCAAGTGTTACAAACGGAGAAATGGGTGAGTCTTATGTTTTCCAAGATAATGAATTTTAATCAATTAGTCGTCATTTTCATTTATCTAGCGTCATTTTTCTCTATTTGGTAACATTTTTATCAATATGCCGACATTTAAAAATTTCACCAAGTTGTCAATATTTCGCCAAATTTATCGCGAAAAGTTCGCCAAGCGTTTTTATAGTAGATTCTTATATTCTTTCAAATATATTGAATTTTCGATAATTAGTCGTGATTTTCAGTGAATTAGCTTCATTTTTATCAAATTCCAGGCATTTTTTTTTCAATTTAAATACATGCCAATTTGACAACATTAAAAATAGTCGCTAGTCGGCGATATTCCGCCAAATTCGTCACCAAAACTTCCCCAAGCTGTATAGACATAGAAATAGGTTATTCTTATAGTAGATAAATGACTATTGGCGTCCAAACACAAAACTATTACCCAAAGTAACTTTTCTCGTAAATGGAACGAGCTAGATCCATGAGAATGATTTTAACAAATTTATTGTATAATCTTACATATGAAGAATGAACATATTTCGAAATTGTTAATATATTTTTTTTAATTTTATGTGATCTTTTGATAAATTTATTTGAAAAAATGTGCAATATCTCAAGAACGGTTAATACCAGCGTTCTAGAGTTTGTAAATCGTTTTCTAATGCAAAATTACACAAGAAATAATTATTTACGTAACTTTATTGAAAGTTTTGATATTTTGATGATTTTTTCTAAAATTTCATTCGAAAATTTTGGGATCTTCCGAACATTCGATTGCTTTTAAAAACAATACGCTTCAGTACAATACTTAGATGCAGGTAACTTAAGTACCTCTTTTTCAGTATTTACATATGACCCATGAGAAAGATTCCAGTAAATTTTCTAATTTCTAGTTCGAGGGAATGAAGAAATACGATGATCATACCGATAGGTCGTACACCCTTCAAACACTTCTCACTTCCTCCTAGGGTTACAGAAATAATTTTCTTACTTTTTGCCTCACTCATAAGTCCCGTTCATATGCAAGCCATTATTTTCCGGCCATGAAACATTGGGGGGATGAAGGGGGTATTTTCCGGGAACCATTCTAGACCGGTTCACATATGCAAACCCCATTACACCCGCTTAATGAGCCAATTTTTCTTAAATACTTTTGACATTCATTTTTGGTAAGCAATATATCTTTTTTCTTAATTGCTTTTTTAAAAAGCGTATCATTTTTAATTCATTATTTCATGTTATTATTTTATCTATTTAATATGACAAATGTGCGAAAATGAGTAACACAATAACTATTTTATTATTGTTTTCGAAATATCTTTATGTATAAATTAAACTTAAATATTTATAAACTAAACATCAAATTAAAAAAAAATCTGATGTGGGCAGCACATGACTTTCCTTATATAATGCAATGAATTTACTACTTTTACAGTAAAAAAGAATAGATTATTTTTATAGTAGAATTTTATATTCTTTCCAAGATATTGAATTTTCGTCAATGAGTCGTTATTTTCATTGATTTAGTGTCATTTTTATCCATTTGGCGAGTTTTTCGTTAATTTAGCAACATTTTAAAAAATCGCCAAGTTGGCGACATTCCACCAAATTCGTTGCCAAAAGCTCGCCAAGCGTTATGCACGGAGAAATAAGTTATTTTTATAGCAGATAAATGACTATTGGCGTTCAAATACAAAAGTATTACTCAGTCTTTTTTCATGAATGGAACGAGCTAGATCCACGAGAATGATGTCACCTAATTTATCGCAAAGTATTACATATGAAAAGTGAACATGTTTCTCAATTGGAAATATTTTTTTTAAATTTTATATGCCTTTTTGATAATTTTTTTGAAAAATGTGCAATATCTCGAGAAAGGTTCGTGTTAGCGTTCTAAAATTCATGTCAATCGTTTTCTAATGAAAAATTACATAAGAAATGTCTATTTGGGTAACTTTATTTTTGATTTTTTGACGATTTTTTTCAAAATTGCACTCAAGAATTTAGGGGAGTTCTGAACATTCCATTGCGTATAAAAACAATAGGCTTCCAGTGTTTATGGATTGTAATTTTTGTACCAAATATCGCTCGAATCGGTCAATTCGTTCGTCAGTCATCGTCTCCACAGACTCGCTGACACACACACACACACACACACACACACACACACACACACACACACACACACACACACATACACACATACACACACACACACACACGCACGCACACACACACATACTTTCACACACACACATACTTTCTCACACACACACACACACATACTTTCACACACACACACACACACATACTTTCACACACACACACACACAAACATCACTTCAAAAATGTTTGATTCGTGATCAGGCATGCTTGAAACGTGCTCTCCCGTCGAAAACTCGAATTCTCGACCCCGTCACAATACTTTTCTTATATATTATGTATATAAGGAAAGTAACGGGCCTTCACTCCTCAAAGAAAAATCGGAATGATGTTTGAACAGAAAACGGGACTAAAGCGGTTGCCAATAGCGAGAAGAGAGGAAGAAGTGAAAACCATGGAGGAGAGAACAAATAGCCGGACAGAATAAACGGTAAAATACAAAAGAGAAAAATAAAGTCCAACAAAAAAATTCAAAGCACTTATTCAGTAAGTAACACTAAGAACATAGTGTTGTGTTAATTTTTAAAAAGGCAACTAACCGGTTTCAGAAGTTACAGGAGTCGTGCGAGCGAGCTGTAAATATAGCAGTTTATAAACAAATACGAAAACTAGGTAGGACAAAAAATGGAGGAACCAACTGGTTTGGGAGACTGTAAGAGTTAACTTTGTCAAGTGAACAAAAACTTTAGAAAATAACAAAATTTCAGGAAAACAGAAAATGAAAGAAGAAAGAAATGAGAAGAACAAACGATATTGGAAACTGAAACCAGAGATTTCCAAGCAGAAAGAACAATTTTTATCCATAAGAAAGTTTGACTGAGTTTGACTCTCAAGAAAATCAAAGTCAATAATGAAAGAACATACAATTTTCTACACCACACATGGTACGAAAAACATTAGCGTCGATACATCTGTTAAATCTATAATTATCCCATCGTCGATAAATCTATAATTATGCAATCTATCAATAACGAATATTTTCGAATTAAAACTATTTGTATCGGTACCAAATTAAGAATTTTTCAATATCTTGGGCAACAATATATTGAGGGCTTTCTTGTTTACAGTGTAAACAATTAAACCATTTAAAATAACAGAAACTACGTCTTTTAATATAATAAAAATTCTAAAAACAATGATATCATAAAAGAAAAATGAAATTCTTTTTTTTTCTTTTAATAGTTTTTTGGAGATTGTTTGAATGTAATAAAACTTTAAATTCATTTATTTTGAATTATTTTTACGAAACCTAACGTGTTTTCACGGCTTTTTACCTTTCCTAAAGGGAAAACAACATTTGCAGGTAACCATTGTTAATATTTAATCACTTGACCTTGGCGGCACATTTGGCGAGTCATAGCGCAGTTAGGAAGATTTGGCGTGATAGGAGTCAAAGTAAATTATGAATATGCCAATGCTTTTTGAATATAATCTACTGCATGGGGTTAGAATGAAGGAGATAAAACTCCTATAGATAAACACTTGAAATGCCATAATGCTTTGAGAATTATATCTAAGTGTTCCTAGTGTTAGTTAATATAAGCAAAAGGCGTAGTATTTAGTATATGTATTTTTGATTATTTTTAAATAAAGGGTTCCTTCTTTATGAGTATAATTAATCAGAATTTTTTCATAGTTGCGGGATACAGTACAGAATATATGGAGATAAAAATAAATTGAAAGGCAAAATAATTTTGAATGCGTAGGAATATTATTTATTCTTTCAGTTCTAACTTGCATTGCGATAATAATTTATTTTACAAAACTGACAGTTTAAATAAATATCTCGGGCCATTCGCTATAAAAATTCATACAATGCAGTTCTACTTACCTGCAGTTCTTTTTTTTTTCTCAAGTTCTTTTGAGATCGGTAGGAGATCAGTTGGAATTGAGAGATTAGTTCGGAACTAAAACATCAGTTGTATTCAGAACTAAGAAATCAGTTGCATTCGGAACTAAAAGATCAGTTACATTCGCCGTAAATCACAATCATCTCATAGAGTTCGGTATTACTGGATAGAGCTATAATTTAAACTCTAGTTATGCAGTGCAGTTACTTGAATGCTGACGAAATGATAACGCAATAGCTTTACTGGAATATATGCATAAAATCAATTCGAATAAGTAGTAAAATTTTTAATAACTATTAGCAACCGATATTGATTTGTGTGTGTGTGTGTGTGTGTGGATGCCCTTTTATTCCTCCAATAAAATTTTAATCAATGACAACTATGCCAAATTGGATAGTGTTACAGTCTAATTGTTGAATTGTTGTTAGTTTTACTAAATACGGTATGGCTAACATTTTTTTAAATTTGACATTTTTCATTAGAGGGACTGTATAAAAAGTTAATATTCTTTTTTTAATTTTTTCATAGAAATATTACTCATCTTTTGAATTACTATTTCATAACTTCCTACCTGAAGCTTCCTACCTTTTGCAACAACCGACGATTTAAAAAAAAAACTCCCGATCTTCGCTTGTTTCTAAACAGCCTGTATATACTGTAGTATATTATATAATTGCTGGTTGCATCCTTTTTTTTACGATAAAAAAGAAAAAGTTAACCCTATTACATTAGGATCAACTATTTTCGATATATGTCAAGTTTTTTATTTTTTATTTTGAAGATATTTGAAAGAGATGTATTAAAACTTCAAACTGGGTATAATATCCGTTAAATTGAGTTCAAGTATTGGGAAATGAACTATATTTAACGGATTATGAAAGACAAAATGAATTTGAGTCTGTAGGGATGGTCATATGTGCTGCCCTCATCAGATTTTGTTTTCTATATTTATGTTATCTCGGGGCCCTGAACGACTTTGACCTGATCGTTAATCCGACCCTGATGGATATATTTACCAAAATTGGAGTCGCACAATCCAAAACAAACCTTAGCTGAAAATCCTCCTTCACAATCCCTCGACCTTGTATGTGTTTCCCTTGGCCATGTACCCTGACGGGATCTGTCGCAAAATTCCTGGAATCCGGCCAGATCGTCTCGGCACGCCATTGGAGGTCACCTGGAACAGAGAATGTGTGTGTGTAGGGGGTTGGGGGGAAATCGCGCGTAGGAGGGTATATTCCTCAAAATATGTATTTTCCGCAGAACGTGGGGTGTGGGTTGCAAGTCTGTACGGATCTACATATTACAGTTTCGCCCAGTCAGTCCTGAGGGTGACAGAACCTAAACACAACCCCTTCTCGAAGCCAATTTGCAATCTAAAATTCGATCTCGACGAGGAGAAAAAAATCGAATCTGATAAAACCAAAATGATTGTGCGTGCCATTTTGTTAAATAAAACTTCGGTATGGTTCAATAAGTTCATTCGATTTTTTCAGACTCGTTTCCAGACTTTCAAAGCACTAGAAGTTAGTGTTATAAAGAACTCTCTAACTGTTTATAACTAGTACTTATAGTCTTCGCTTCGATTTTATCTGGATACCCCGACCACAGGATTCAGCTCAATATCAAATTATTTAACTAACTTTCTTACCCGTATATAAATTAAATTTATACAATAAAGCTAACGAAATTTGAGATTCAAGTTAAACTTGCCTGAGTGGCACATAAATACTTGCTTGGATACGTATATTCCTATTTATTCGGTTGAAAGCTCATTGATCGTTTAACATCTTTAGAATCCCCAAGTTCAATTAAAATAAAACAATATATCTCATGCTTGTGCACCCATATTTCACCAAGGAATAAGAAAAAAATATTCAGCTGCAGCCTTTGTGACATTTTCATTCATTGGAAATCCCAGATTGAACTATTAAAATATCGAAATTATAACCATTTTACTTCGAAAAATAAAAGTTCGATCCAAACTGCAATTATGTTCCTAGCACTTTCACTCTTTAAAATATAAGCATTACAAATTTAAGCATTACAATTGGCATTACAAATGAGCATTACAAACTTGATTATATGAGCATTACATACTTGAAAAACGGAACATTTTCAATCTTCTTCAATTTTGACAAAACAATTACTCGAAAACTATAGCTCGAATAGCTTTTTAAAATAATATTGTATATATATATATAGGTTGAATTTCTTTTGTTTCATTGTATTTTGTAGGCAAATTTTAAGATAGTGTATTATGAGTTACTACTTACATTCCATTCTACCATTGGACTTTCAATTTTATATATATATATATATATATATATAATTATATATGGAACAAGAAACGAAGGATATTTAATGCCTATTTAGTACCTGTTTTATTTATAAAGGACTTTTTCTCCAGTCTCACGTTGAGTCAAATTTTATATTTTTTATATATTTTTTATTTTTACATGTGCTTTTCAGACCACTTTCAATCAGGGATAAGACACTAGTATTAAAAACAAGTTAATACATTTCTTACAATATATAATCTAAGATTCCCTTATATTGCCATGATCCCAAAATTTCATAAAAATCCTGTCTCTTTTAGATCTGTAACTATAGGACATAAATCATATGCAACTGTTGCTAGTAAATCTCTATTGGTAATTCTTAATAAAATCATTTCTAATATAATTCATAATTCAACTTCTCATATTATTAATAACAGTTATCAATTAATTCAAAAGTTGGATACGATTAATATTTTAGGATTTAAAACGTATGACTTTAACGACCTTTTCAGCAATATTGACATAAAAGATCTATATAAAGTAACTTGGGATATTATTAAATCTTTCTATAATAGACAAAATTTGGATATAGATCATTCTTATGTGCACCACCTTCTCAAGTGTTGAAGACCCAGACCGTCCGACTCATACTGAGGACTTGGGCAACTATTTGGACGGCCGACCTTCTCAAGTGTGTAATTTTTAATAATTACTTGATGCAAGGCAGTAAAATTTATATGCAAATTAAGGGTGTTCCACAGGGTGGATCTGCCAGTTCAGCTCTAGCAAATCTTTATCTACACTTCTACGAGTCAAATTTTATAAACTCTGCATACACTTTTTACAGATATATTGACGATGTAATTCTCATTAAAATATCTCCCTCATCTAATGATATAGATTTTGATATTTATCCTCCAAATTCATCCCTTTTACCAAACAAAAGCAACATCTCGTCTAGTGTCAATTTCTTAGATTTAACTCTATCTCTTGATAAGGAATATTCATTTTTATCAAACATTTTTGACAAAAGAAAAAGTTTTCCATTTAAAATTCACAAGATAATCAATTTTAACTCATGTATGAGTAAACAGGTATACAAAAATATTTTAATAAATCAATTTCATAGAATTTTTAGGTTATGTGAAAATACACAATGCAGTAACCATCTAGCAGATTTACTTCAATACTGTAAGGCTGAATCACATCCTGTTAGTTTTGTTAAATATCGCTTTAGAAATTTTGAATTGTATTTATAACATTAAAATATTCTTTGAGATTTTATTGTCTTAGTAATAAGTTTTGGATACATATTATATAATTGTTAATTATTACTTAGTATATACCGTAAACATATTTTTCTTTATATCTCTAATTTTTGGGATTGAAACATATAATTTGTATGGTCCATTGGTTGAATATTCAGGAGTATTTCCTATAATTCACAACAGATGGCGCTCTCTAGTACTCTTTCCTAATACTTTGTTTAGAGCAACGAAATATGTGTCCGATATTATGGTGATGAAAAGTATGACTTTAATTCTATCTGAATCTTTGTGGTTGTTGGTTAGATTACTTATTTATCTGCTTTATGCACTTTCATCATATTCTTTCCAATTTCCTTTTATTATTTTTGTTATTTTCATTTATGTTACTTTCGGGAAATGTGTCGGATCTTTTGACGATGTTTTGGCCATGTGGCTGTATTGTTGAGCGAAACACGTTTGGAACCTCTGTGGAAGCAAAGAACCTTGAAAAGCTGTATCTACAAAGGTTCTATCCAATTTCATATTTTCGGATTGCATCTTTTCTCTTAATTTTTGTAATTTTTTGTTATTTTAATATATTGAGCCTCCAGATTTTGATAATCCTTTGATGCTTGAACTTGATTTTTATGCATCGCTCTTGAATATTGATAAATTCATGTGTATTACTAAAAATTAAAATTAAGATCATTTTGTCTTATATGGTAGCATTGTTTTCCTTTAGTCTGATATTTCCTTTCATATCCTCTGCACTTAATTTTTCTTCCGTATTGTTTTTGAACCAGGGTATGACACTGATCATGTTTTATATAAGTCTTATTATTTTTATTTTATTTTTAATTTTATCTTTTTTATTAATATATATATATATATATAAATTGAAAGATTTTAATCGAAAATTATGCATAAACTACCGTATGTACAAAAAAACCATCTCTAGCATATCTGTTACAAATGAGTAACTATAGACCAAGACTAAGGATAAAGATAGAAGGTGTCTATCTATCACTACAATGGAAAGGGGGATGAGAAGAATAATAGGATACAAAATTCACAATTAAAAGTATATAAATATATATATATATTAAAAGTATATAATTATATATATATATATAATTATATATATATATATAATTATATATATATATATATATATATATATATATATATATGTGTGTGTGTGTGTGTGTAAAGGATGTCTCAAAAACATTGACCTCGGCTTTTATTTCATAAATATTGATCTCAGACATATATAATAAATTACAAAGTTGCGTAAATTTTATGAAATCGATATAAATTTGCAAGGGATTAAATTTGAAGAAATACAAAATTTAAATTTTCATACGACCCCCATACAAAAACATTTCCAATAAATAAAATGTGCCACATACACTAATAAGGTGATGTACAAAATTTCAGCATTTTATCATAAAAAAAGTCCCAGAGATATGTTTAAGCAAAGCTGGTGAGGGAGTAATCACAAATTAAAAATATAGTGCTAGTTAGTGGATACTGGAAGAATGATAAAGTAAAACATTGGAGAAAATTGACCTCAGAATCTGACAGCCGAAAAGAATGGATTTTTTTTTAAATTCTTCTGTTGCACTTTTAAAATGGACTTTTTAAAATATTTTTCTTGAATATCGATGTTTTTTTTTTTTTTTTTTTTTTTTTTTTTGTATAAAAAATTTCTTTACAAAACTGATGTCGACAGAACATGACTAAAGATTCAAATTTATTTTCTCTTTGTCTCTTGTATATAATGCATTCAATTGAGTCAAATTACCTGATATAACACAGATACTTAACTGAAAATTCCGTGTAATTTCAAATAAAATTAAATTTTCGTTTTCATTTGGCACCGCAAAATGGCTGCAAGGCTATGTAATTCCAAATAAAGATAATAAATATCTCGAGAACGGTTCATCCTAGAAAAATGGGGTTGTTTTTGAAAAGTATTTTTTGTCAAAAAGTTACTCATAAAACAAGCATCTAAGGAATATATTTGAGCATATTTATTCTTGTATTTCAAATTTACAGACTGATCATTTACAGAACCTTTAACTAGGAATTAGGGACTAGACTTCAGTGGTGTATTGGGAATAAATCTGGGTACGTTTTTTGGACCCTTAATAAAATGCCATATATCAAACACACAATTCCCAAAACAAAACTTCAAATTTTTAATCTCTTAATAATACTCTACATTAACAGATCCTTAACAAAATTGTGAAGAATATTTTTCCCATAAAAAGGCAGTTTCTTAAAATATAGTCTTAATTTAAATTTCAAATATCTAATATACCTCGGTTATAAAATAAAAACATTACGTGTTCTGAATGTGATATAAACAAGAAAACTCGTAAATTTTCTATTTATCCAAGGCATTTTTAAATCCACAAAAGTAAATTTTTTTTTCAGGAAAACCGAAAATTTTGAAATACATTCCTAAACAGTGCCCTGGATTTGCATATTTGTTTGGAGATTACCAAAAAACTCCGGAAAACCCCCCAGAAAATTCGCAATCAAAGTTTAACATTTGTAGAAGGCTTTATTGCGTTTTATAGCCAATTATTAGGAACCAATTTATAGCCAATTATTAGGCTTTATTGCGTTTTATAGCCTTATTCCTTTGCATTGTGACGAAGACTCACTCAGATTGATTATTATGGATCTAATTATTATGATATATTTAACTGATTATTACTGATCTAATTATTAATGATCTAATTTTTACTGATCTATATTATTGATCTATATTCCTTTGTACTGAAGACTCAGGTTGAGATTTGCTTGGAATTTTGCTTGGGAATTTAGGTTGGGATCTGTTTAAAAATATGACAATTTCCATATTTGGTGACTTTTAACATTTGCTTTATTTAAAGTAGCTTATTATATAAAGTAGCTTATAGCATTAATTTAATAAAGCTTTATTTAAAGTAACAATAAGCATAATCAAGCAAAATATATAGTTAATCATAGCATATAAGTATGTCAAAGACAAAAAAAACTAAATACTCTTAAAAAGTAAACGCTCCTAATTTTATGAATACGTTTCATTTTGCTTGCTTCTGAGCATTGAAAATAGTTGTCTCAATTGAAAATCGGCCTAGTTAAGTTTTTCCCGGTGGTCGAGTTTCAACTTTTTATGTCCCCGGTGGACGAGTTTCAGCCTTTTATGTCCCCTGTGGTCGAGTTTCAGCCTTTTATGTCCCCGGTGGGGTCTCCAGGAGGTTTCATAGAGTGTTTACCCCCACCCGCGAATTTTGTTCACTTTGGAAGGAATATCGAAAATCCGGCTTCGTTGAGTTCTTTCCAGTGGTCGATATTATACATTTTAAGCCACTGGAGGGTTGCTCGAGGGCCTGAAAATACATTAAAATCCCCATAATCTCCGTCTTGGGGGAGGGACTAAAATCCGACTACGTTAGGTTCGGTTTGGTTGTCGACAAGTCTATACTCTATACATATAAAAACTAGGTCTCCAGATCAGGTCTACAGGTCTCTACATATTAGGTCTCCAGAGGGCTTCTATAGGTTCTGTAAAGGATCTAGTAAGACAAAATAAAAACACATTAATCTATCAAAAGCCATCAGCCACAACAATACAGCAAATGCTTAATTCTTTCACAAACAAGAAAAAATTATCTCAAAACACTGATGACACAATTGGCTTTTGTTCGTATCACCAATTGGTGCTTGTTTTGACGGAAATAAGCTACATATCATCAATATGTAAAAACGCATTAATCTATCAACAGCCATCAGACACAGCAATACAGCAAATGCTCAACTCTTTCACAAACAAGAAAACAAAATCTCAAAATACTGATGACACAATTGGATTTTGCTCGTATCACCAATTGGTGCTTATATTGACGGAAATAGGGTACATATTATGAATATATAAAATAATTTTAATATTTTGAACTTCTTTTTTCGGTAAAACAAAAAAATATCTGTTCGAGTGATTTTTTTTCCCCTATTTATTTTCATTTTTTTCCCCTATTTATTTTCATTTTTTTTTCTTTTACTCGTAATCTCGAAATACCTTTGAAGCAATAAAATATAGATATAAATAGTTAAAAAAAATATCTATTAGAAAATCTAGTTTATATATATATATACACATAGAGGGTGTTCCGAAAACATTGACCTCGGCTTTTATTCCTTAAATATTGATCTTAGGCGACATATATAATAAATTACAAAGTTGCGTAAAAAAGGTACAGAATTTTATGAAATCGATTAAAATTTTCAAGGGAATTAAATTTTAAGAAATACAAAATTTAAATTTTTATAAGGCCCCCGTACAAAAACATTTCCAATGAGTAAAATGTTCCCCATACACTAATAAGGTGATGTACAAAATTTTAGCATTTTATCATAAAAAGTCCCAGAGATATGAAAAGACAAAAATGCTGACTTAAATCACTTTTTGATGCATCGACATGGGTTCTCAGAGGGGAAAAATCATGTCGGCAGATCGCGTTTCGGGAGTCATACACAAATTACGAAAGAAAACAATGATTACATAAATAAATAATAATTTTGCTATTTATTGGTACAAAAGTATCTACACTGTTACGAAACAATAACTTTACACAAAGATTACAAAGCTTGTTCGAAATGCTTTCCATCCATGCTAATACAGAGCTGCATTCGCCTGATAACACTTCTGTGCATTAACACTTCTGTGCCTGATAACACTTCTGTGCAAACTCATTAATTAACCAGTGTTTCATAACTATAGTATGGTGAGCTGGAGATCCGTCCTGTTGAAACCATACACGTGGAAGTACTATTAGGGGTAGTTCATCCATAAAATCAGGAATAACCGCATTCAGAATCTCATTAACGTATCTGTCACCCGTCAACCTACCATCATACAGTATGGGTCCAAGCAAACGGTTTATGAAAATACTACACCATACATTCACAGAAAATTGCTTCTGATGATGAATATTTCGTACCACGAATGGATTTGTGCCAGAGCAGAAGCACTCATTTTGAGGATTTATGCATTCATCTTGTTTAAAACAGCATTCGTTTTAAACAGTTCAAATTACGTTTTTCAGGAAAGAGGGATTTGCATCTTCCTGATTTAGAGCCCAATTACAAAAATCTAGACGACGTTTATAATCTGTTGGCTCCTGTCCTTGCACAGCATGAATGTTAAACAGATGGCATTTATTCCGTCTCAGTATTTTTAACATTGCTGCACGAGGTACGTTCATTTCTGAAGCAGAGGTACGAACACTACTACTGTGTGGATGATTGCAAAAGTAAGCCAAAATATCAATTTCTACATTAGTTGAGTGAAATCTGGGCCTACCTAGTCCAACTACGCTATGTACGCTTCCTCTTTCACGCACTCCTTGTACCAATCGGGAAATAAATCTTCCAGAAGGATGTCAAGAATTGGGAAAAGTATATTGATATTCCCGTGCAGTTTCGTTTAGCATTGCGATTGCATAAGCTGTACAGCATAAATATTTCAAAAAGTTCTTCGATGCTGTATTGCGACATACTGTCGGTACAGGCTAACTACACTCTCAAAATATAGCAGAAATGTGAGATACTTAAGGGTCGCTCAGACTGCCGGGCTGTTCACGCTACGCTTGCGTAAGCGAGGCGATTGATCAATGGCAGAGCAAAAATAACTTTCTCATGTGATGATGTGTCTGTTGCGATTGTGTGACACATTGATCAGAGGCAGATATTTGCATATGCATGCATTTAAGCTGTTTTAATCTTCATTTTGTTTGTGCCATTTCCAAGTTTTATTCTGTAATTAATCATGTAAAATTTTAAGGTATTTTTCAGGAAGCATATTTTTGAAAAATTGTAAATAAATCTAAAGATAAGAGGCAGATATTATTTACCGGTGTTGTTTTGCGTCATTTACACTTTTGCTGTAAACAGTGGGTCAATTTCGCTCTTCCTATCGTTCTTCAGCACCATGAGCGCCCGTAGAACTTTCTTCAGGGAGGTGAAACTTCCAAATATACAGGATGGCGAAGCAACGACCACGTTGACTCCCAGTTGAAGTGATTGGTTGTGTACATGGCAAAAATAATTCTAGATTATTACTTTCCTTATATACATAATGTATAAGGAAAATATTGTGACGGGGTCGAAAATTTGAATTCGAGTTTACGACGGGAGAGCACGTTTCAAGCATCCCTGATCACGAATCAAACATTTTTGAAGTGATGTCTGTGTGAAAGTATGTGTGTGTGTGTGTGTGTGTGTGTGTGTCAGTGGGTCTGTGGAGACGATAACTGACGAACGAATGAACCGATTCGAACCAAATTTGGTACAAAAATCACAATCCGTAAACACTGGAAGCCTATTGTTTTTATACGCAATCGAATGTTCAGAACCCCCTAAATTTTCGAATAAAGTTTTGAAAAAATCGTCAAAAAATCAAAATCACTAATACAGTTACGCGAATAGATATTTCTTATGTAAATTTTCATTAGAAAACGATTGACATAAATTTTAGAACGCTAACATGAACCGTTCTCGAGATATTGCACATTTTTTAAAAAAATTATCAAAAAGTCATATAAAATAAAAATAAAAATATTTACTATTGAGAAACATGTTCATTTTTCATAAGTAATACCATGCGATAAATTGGGTGACATCATTCTCGTGGATCTAGCTCGTTCCATTCATGAAAAAAGATACTTCGAGTAATACTTTTATATTTGAACGCCAATAGTCATTTATCTGCTATAAGAATAAAATATTTCTCCGTCAGTAAAGCTTGATGAGATGTTGGCGACAAATTTGGCGGAAATGTCGCCAACTTGGCGACTTTTTGAAATGTCGCCAAATTAACGAAAATCTCGCCAAATGGATAAAAATGACACCAAATCAATGAAAATGACAACCAATTGTCGAAAATTCAATATCTTGGAAAGAATTTTAGTATCTACTATAAGAAAAACCTATTTTTTTTACTGTAAAAGTAGTAAATTCATTACATTATATAAGGAAAGTCATGTGTTGCCCACATCAGATTATTTTCTTGAATGATTGGTACCATTTCTTTTAAAAGCAGAAGCACTTATTTTACAATTAAATTGCGTATCAAATATCAACTATGCAACATACATGCGCCATTCAAATACCACAGGCAGAGGATAGCTGACCAGGCTGGTTGGAGACATATTGGCAATTACGATATTCGGGATGGCTTGTTGGAGCGCCTAGACAAAATTGCCTGTATCTCCGAGGTGAAGTTGTGCAGTTGAGACTTGAAATTATTTGAAATGCTCTAGTACGGGGGGGGGGAGATATGACAGAGGATGAAATTTAAGGAAAAGGTGTAAAGTGGGAAGAGAGATGCATGTCTTCCTCACGAAAAAAAAAGAGGGCCACATATATTTTGTTTCCCTCAAGTGCATTTTCAAAGGGCAGGAGACAAATAGATCAAAGGAGGAGATCTGAATAAATTATGATTTAGTTTAGTTAAAATTAAAGTGTTACTTCATATAATTCATTTAATATTTAAAAGTAGTAGAGGCTCTTGGTCTCTTGCGGTACTTCCATTTGTGGGGGTCGTAATCCGGCAAGTTACAAATTTCCTCGTTCGGGATTTTATTGAGATTGATAAAAAAGTTATTTGCAAGTTTGACAATTTGTTTATTAATTTGGAATATACCGATGAGTCAACCTGTATATTTAAGAGCTTTGAAGGGGCAGGGGGGAGAAAACCACTGACGTCAGTGGGGCAAACTGCAACATACGAAGCGCAACATAAGTCCCGTTCACATGCAAGCCGGTATTTTCCGGTCATGAAACATTGATGTGAAAAAGGGGGTATTTTCAGGGATCCATTCTAGACCTGTTCACGTGTGCAACCCCCATTACTCCCGCTTAAAGGGCTAGGACCAATTTTTCTTAAATTCTTTTGACATTCATTTTTGGTAAACAATATATCTTTTTCTTTTTTATTTTTAATTGCTGTTTTAAAAAGCGTATTATTTTTAATTCATTATTCCATGTCATTATTTTATCTATTTAATATAACAAATGCGCGGAAATGAGAAACAAAATAATCTTATATATATAAATTAAATCTAAATAATATATATAAATTAAACTTGGATCTTTATAAACTAAACATCAAATTAAAAATAATATGCCAAAATTAAATTTAATATATTTTTAAAACTGTAAATATATGCTTATTCTAATATATATATATAAATTTTTTATTCCATGAAACTGTTTATAGAATTCATTCTTAAAAGTCAAAAAAGAAAGTTTTTCTCATTTAATCTTCTTTTTTAAGATAAATTATGACGTATAAACTTGAATTAGTGGAAAAAGTGTAACACCATTTTAAGAAACATTATTCAAGACAAATCGATATAAGAAGTTGGCATAGAGAAAAAAATATGCATATTTATACCGAATTCATTTAAACTATTATAAAATCGGTAAAACACATAAGACCTTCCTGCATGGCCCAGATACAAAAAATCTCATATACCACTAATACCGCAATTAAAAATAATGTTTGTAATATAACAGTATAAAAAATACTTATGATGGACATGTTTCATTGATCCGTAAAATAGGTGGTCCTCTAAGTAATCCAAAAATAAAATTAATAAAATAAAATCGACTTCATATGTAGTATCTAAAATATATGAAAATAATATATATTTCTGATACTAGCAATCATAGAGTATTATTTTTTTTTTTTTTTGGGGGGGGGGGGGAGAGAGATTAGCATTTTCTAGATAGACTATTTAGAGATAGACTATCTTGATGCCTACCTTTGTGACCTTGAACGTCCATGGGGTCAAATTCTCCCTTACCCTGCCCTATAAGGCTCTATATTCAGCACCAATAGTCAATGCTTTGCACATATCAAAACATCCGTGGAATGTATGGAATGAACGCGGCATATCAGTACATTTTGAGACTACGAACCCAATTTAAATAGCACAGACAATGCAAATGACCCATCGGCACACTTTATTACTATAGATGTCCTTGACGCCCAGCTGATATTACAACCAGTATTGCGCGAAAGGGCTTCCCTGAAGCGATTTTTCTCTAAAACGATTTCCGTCAGAGAATCCCGATTTTCCTCTACATCTGTCTCCTGATGCGCGAAGGACGTCGAGATCAGCCAGCTCTCCCGACGGAAGGCGGGATTCCTCACTGCGGCCGAATCAAATTTATTCATTCAAGTCATGGTATAAATTATGGATCGGCCGAGCATGAAATAGGGGGCTTCTTTTTCTTTTTCAAAGAGGCGAGCAGAATGAATAAATTCGGATGAAATTCGGTACGATTATTGCAGACTGAGAATAGATGGTTTTCATTCCATAAAAATATGGAATGAAAACCATCGACCCATATTTATTTTCTTTTTTGCAATGCATTGAGTTTAATTACCAAAATTGGCATAACTAATTTTTTGATATTATATCGTATCAATTTCATTCCATACTCTTTTCCAATTGGCAATTGGACGCATTTTGAAACGTCGCTAGATCCTCAAAAAAAAAAAATCTGATGTAGGCAACACATGACTTTCCTTATGTAATGCAATGAATTTACTACTTTTACAGTTTAAAAAAATGTTATTCTTATAGTAGATACTTATATTCTTTCAAAGATATTGAATTTTCTTGAATTAGTCGTCATTTTCATTGATTTAGCGTCATTTTTATTCATTTGGCGAGAGTTTTGTTAACTTGGCAACATTTAAAAATGTTGCCAAGTTGGCGACATTCCACCAAATTCGTCGCCAAAATCTCGCCAAGCGTTATGGACTGAGGAATAAGTTATTCAATGACTATTGGCGTTCAAATACAAAAGTATTATTCAAAGTATCTTTTCTCATGAATGGAACGAGCTAAATCCACGAGAATGATGTCACCCAATTTATCGCATGATATTACATATGAAAAGTGAACATGTTTCTTAACAGTTATATATTTTTTTTATTTATGGGACTTTTGATAAATTTATTTGAAAAATGTGCAATATCTCGAGAATGGTTCATGCTAGCGTTCTGAAATTTATGTCAATCGTTTTCTAAGGGAAAATTATATAAGAAATGTCTATTTTCGTAACATTATTAAAGGTTTTGATTTTTTGATGATTTTTTCAAAATTTCGCTCGAAAATTTACAAGGGTTTTGAATATTCGATTGTGTTTTAAAACAACAGGCTTCCAGTATTTATAGCTCATGATTTTTGTTCCAAATTTCATCCGAATCGCTCCATTTGTTCGTGAGATATCGTCTCCACAGGCTCACTGACACACACACAAACACACACACACACACACACACACACAACAGACATCACATCACCTCAAAAATGCTCGATTCGTAATCAGGAATGCTTGAAACGTGCTTTTCCGTCGAAAACTCGAATTCGAATTTTCGACCCCGAAACAATACTTTCCTTATACAATATGTATATAAGGAAAGTAAAAAGATAAAAAAAAAAGATTAAATATCTGGAGAACAGTTCGTTATCTGGAGGGTTGAGATTGGTCTTATTCGTTTGTCTTATTCATTTGTCTTTAAAAGTTACAAATGTATAAAACTAGCAATTACAACACATTTCTGCACATTTTGTGTTTTATTTCGAAGCCAAACGAAAGGCAGGTTCTGTTTTTCCGAATCGTACCAAAATCAAAGCAGCAGAATAACCCACAAATGTCTAACATACCAAATATTTTTAAATTTCGTCGAATTGTTGTTTTCCTCGACATATACATACATACATTGTACTCACACAGGCGTCCCGCTAAAAATATGATTCGTGTTTTAGAGAACCCGAAACGTCCAGTTCCGTCACAAAGCCTCGAGTTCGACAAGATTTTAATAGTTTCCTTATACATTACCATGTATTGTGGCGAATGTAAAAGGTAGCTCGTGGGGCTTTTACTCAGTGGGAGTGACTTAACAAAGGAAAATTGGAATAATTGGTACAATGGAAAATGAAAAAGAAAATTTTATGTGAGCAGCACATCGTTTTCACTCCACATATTTTATTTTTTTTAATTCCTTTCTTTCAATATAAAACAAACCATTTAAAGCTGAAAAGTAAAATCGTTCTTGAAAAATACAGCATAAATAAAATTAGTAACAGTATCAACCGGTTTTCGGAGGCAAAATACAGCTTCATTCTTTAGAGCTATCTTTCCCGCAAAAAAAAAGCCTCACACATCGTTTTCACTCCACATATTTTTTTTTTAAATTCCTTTCTTTCAATATAAAATAAACCACTTAAAGCTGAAAAGTAAAATCGTCTTTGAAAAATACAGCATAAATAAAATTAGTAACAGTATCAACCGGTTTTCGGAGGCAAAATACAGCTTCATTCCTTAGAGCTATCTTTCCCGCAAAAAAAAAGCAGAAGTCTATTAATAAAATATTGTTTCACCTAATCCAGGAAAAAATAGCTTCTACACGAAATATAAAGAAAAAGAAAAGCCTAAGAAGGAAGAAAAAGAACATTAAAAGGATCAAAAACACTTTCTCAGATTACAAACTTAAGTGTTCTATGAAAAAAAAAATAATTATTAGCAATTAGCTCATTTTGCTTCCGAAACAGCTTATTTCTTCCATTTTTTGCTATGTATAATTTCGGAGATTTTTATTCACAAAAATTTTCACAATAATATTTTGCGCAGTTTTTTTTTTTAAGTGAGTGAATTATGGCACTCGTGTATTTTCAGAAGCCGTATGTTGTCCTATTTATTTTTCATGGGGATTTTCTCAGTCTTTGAAAGTGTTTCGAATCCTTATACTGTTCTCTTTTCTTCCTTCTATGATTTGCTTTTCTGTTTTTCTTTTGGCAACTTTTCGTTTGTCGTTTGGTCCATCCTGGTTAAAAACGAAACAACAATTTATTGATAAACGCCTGTATAAAATTTTAATACTTTTTCACCTCTCTACCACACAGCGAAACTAAAAAACTTGAAACGTTTGAAGAAATATTTTTAACCTCACATATAACAGACTTCTCCTGGATACGTTTAAATATTGATTATTATATCAAACCCACACAAGTGGTTATTTTTAGTTCGTGATTGTGTCGCTCCCGAGAACATTAGTGCTCCATTGATGCACGGGACCACAAATGATGTGGTGAAGAGGAGAAAATGGAGAGTTTTTCGTGTAATGCGCGGATATAAGTTTCCAGTTAGAGGGTAGGGGGTGGAAATCACGAGTAAAATGTCACTCTCTCCTTTATAATGAGTTTATAAACTGCTAGCATTCAAACCTGCCATAAACAGGGAAACTAACATGCTTAAAAAGTAAAGATAAAACTTTATTTTAATAAGTTTGATTTAGTATAACAATATGGGACGTTTAGCATCGAAAATAGTCGTTTCCATCAAAAGTCCGATTCCGTTTGGTTCTGTCTCATGGTTAATACGTTTACAAAGTCCCATTTTCTTCCCCAGAGAAAAGTATAAATCCAGCTTCGTTAGATTCTTACTCGTGTTCGATATTTATAAGTGTGATAAATTTCAGTCAGGTACTCGTGAGGTTTCAAATTCCCTTGTATCTATATAAAAACCTTATTGAACTGAATATGGTAATTTTAAGTATAAAAGGTATCTTCTGAAATTTTTACTTTCCTTATATACATAATGTATAAGGAAAGTATTGTGACGGGGTCGAAAATTCGAATTCGAGTTTTCGACGGGAGAGCACGTTTCAAGCATGCCTGATGACGAATCAAACATTTTTGAGGTGATGTCTGTGTGTGTGAAAGTATGTGTGTGTGTCAGCGAGTCTGTGGAGACAATATCTCACGAACGAATGGAGCGATTCGAATGAAATTTAGTGCAAAAATCACAATCCGTGAATACTGGAAACCGAAGTTTTTAAACGTGATCGAATGTTCAGAACCCCCTAAATTTTCGAGTGAAATTTTGAAAAAATCATCAAAAAATCAAAACCTTTAAATAAAGTTACGAAAATAGATATTTCTTATGTAATTTTTCCTTAGAAAGCGATTGACATAAACTTTAGAACGCTAGCATGAACCGTTCTCGATATATTGCACATTTTTCAAATAGATTTATCAAAAAATCCCATAAATTAAAAAATAATATTAATTGTTAAGAACCATGTTCACTTTTCATATGTAATATCATGCGATAAATTGGGTGACATCATTCTCATGGATCTAGCTCGTTCCATTCATGAGAAAATATACTTTGAATAATACTTTTTTATTTGATCGCCAATAGTCATTTATCTGTTATAAGAATCACTTATTTCTCCGTCCATAACGCTTGGCGAGATTTTGGCGACGAATTTGGCAAAATATCGCCAACTTGGCGACTTCTTAAACGTTGCCAAATTAACGAAAATCTCGCCAAATGGATAAAAATGACGCTAAATCAATGAAAATGACGACTCATTGTCGAAGATTCAATATCTTGGAAAGAATATAAGTATCTACTATAAGAAAAACCTATTTTTTTCACTGTAAAAGTAGTAAATTCATCGCATTATGTAAGGAAAGTCATGTGTTGCCCACATCATATTTTTTGCTCTAAATTCATGATTATTAAAATAAAATACGATGAGAATAATTAAAAGCTTTAATTTCGTTATATTAAAAATACCATTGGTTCAACAGATAATTTTCCTCAACAGATTATCAAAGTTCGATGTTACGTGAAAACATTAACATGAAGATGATTTTCTTTATAATTCGAACTCCTTTAAAATAGATATATGGCTATTACCTAGTCAAATGAACCCATCAAATTTCATGTTCAAAAACGTTCGGAATGTGCATTGATAGAAAACCTTACGAAGTGATCGATACTTGAAAACGGATACAAGTGTAAATCGTTCAAAAAGAAGAAAATATATACAATTTCAGTTCTATAATAATATTTGCTACTTTAAGGGCTACTTTAAGTGTTCGATTTGCCGTATACACTAAAAACGCTTTTTTTTTTTAATGAAATAGAGACTTCGAATTTAGTATAAATATCAATCGATAACATCTCCTGGAAAAATGGATTTTTCAAAAATATTCATTTAATGGAATGCTCCGTTCCAAAACGTTCGAAAAGTGAATTGATAGATAAATATGCATGTTATGAAACAAAACTTTAAAATGGATGCAAATGTAATCGTTTAATTGAAAGAAGGTGAACAATTTAATTTTTCAGATATTTGTTTCTTTAGGGGTACATCACGAAACTGTTCGATTTCCAGAATACCTGAGTAACGACTTCTCTTAAATGAGACGGAGACTTGAGAACTGGTAAATGGATTAGTAGTTTGATAAAATCTCTGAGGGAAAATTGAACTTTTAAAATATATTCATTTGAAGAGGTGCTCCATACCAAAACGTTTGAAATTCCAACTTATTGAACGCCACCCTTTCTGATAAAATAGACACTTCAAATTACGTACAAAGGTAGATAGTTCCATAGTAAGAAAGAAGGAAATGATTCCTAAAATTTAATACTTTAGGGTGCTCGAACACTGCAATATTTAATTTTTTGAATAAAAAATGCCTTCCTTTAAATGAAATGGAGGCTTGAAAGTTGATTCACGAGTCCATCGTTTAATAAAAACCTGAAGGAAAATCAAATTTTGCGAAAGTTTTTATTATGGGGGTGCTTCCTCAACACTAAAATGTTAATATTTTACATGCTCTGCGCACTAAAATGTTCCATTTAAAGAATAAATTAAAAATACCCTCTTTTAAGTGAAATAGAGACTTGAAATTTTGTGCATGGGAGAAATTCAGTAAGGCTCACTGAAAAATCGAATAAGTAATAAAATTTACTTATGATAATAATCATATTAAAATTCGCTCAATTGAATTAAAATGTAGGGCATGCATTTGCTTATTATGAAACCGTGTTGATTTTCAACGAATATTCAGCTTGCAGTATCTAAAATCCATGCTGGCCGAAACAAAATAATTGATAGAAGAATAATTATATGAAACTGGAAATTAAATTTAAAAATAAAATCACCAGTAGGAGTAACATTTACATAAAACTTTCCTCAATTAATAAACGTGGGGAAATCAAAGAAAATATCTTTCAGGCTCTGTGAGGTTACTGGTTCGGTCATGTAGGTTAATCCTGAACCAACTGACACTTCGTGCGATCCTATAATAAAAAAGGAAAATGTTTCGATTCGGGTGACAGAGAATGGGCTTGGCTTGATTTGTGTTTTGAGCAGGTGCATGTGAGTGTACGTAGTAGTTATACGTTTCCACGTTCGCGAGCTCTAAGAGGAGCTAGCAAGAGGCACTAGCAATGTTTCTTTCAGGCATGCCTCCGGGGGAGCGAAGCCCCCCCCCCCCCGAAGGCGCGTATTCGCCCCCCCCCCCCGGAGACATTTTATGTTTAACCAGTTTCTATTTATGTGACACAGATATTTATATAGGACAAATTGAAAACGTGCCCCCTAAAATTTCATTCGCCCCCCCCCCCCCGGAGATATTTTATGTTTAACCAGTTTCTATTTATGTGACACAGATATTTATTTATATAGGACAAGTAGAAAACTTGCTCCCTAAAATTTTATTCGCCCTCCCCCACCCCCACCCCCGGCCAAAAAGTCCTGAAAGAAACACTTGCGCACTAGACGAGATATGTGCAATCATGATCAACAGGATTTAGTCCACAAGAGTGCCTTCTGAAGTATCCAGACATCCGCTAAAAAATTGAGTATGCATAGGCTGTCCGTATTCGATTATTACGTAGTCCGTATTCTATTATTACGTAAAAGACCATTAAAAACGCGCACTACATATACATATTGCATACGAAAACGTGTCTCTTTTATCCTTCTACATTTATTCATATGACTTCACGCTTACGCCTTTCATCCCAACCTAATTCAGCTCTTTTTTCGCATCATTTGCTTCTGTAATCATCTCTACCCAACATCCATTAGGATAAAAATCAGCCCCAGCAACCACAAAACATCTCAACTCACGTAGTTGTCAGCCACTTCCGAACTTCGGCCGTATACTCCGTCGTCCAGCACAGAGATGGTGATGCCTCGGCCGGTGATGCCGGAACGCCACACGGGAAGTACATTGATATCGTTTTCCGGCGGGGTGCCGGTCTGGCCCGAGTTGTGCTGAAAAAGAGAGAGAGAGAGAAAAAAAAATCAATGAGAGGTTTCAGGTTGTGATCAACGGTGCGAAATGAAGGCTATTTCCCAGACTGAACGTGACCATTCTTTACTTTCATGCTGCTGCATATTGAAAATATGTTTTACTGAAAAGTTTCGAATTCAGAGATTTTAACGAAAAAAGAACGTTTTGAGGTGAAGCGGCTTCTGTCTTTTAACAAGACGTAACATAAAAGCTAAAAGGTGTTGAATGGATCATCCATAATGACCCATGGACTATAGTTCCGCAAGCCATTGACGTTCGTCAGCACGATATGATCTAAGAGCACAAAACTCCTTAAAACAAGGATTTTAGAACGTTACTAGTAGAAGTATTTGCTTCGAATGCTGAGCCTGCATCGTTGCTAGTTCGAAATAATTACTTCTCCATAACCATTAACGATTCAGGGTATTATATTAACAAACACCCTGGCTGTTTTATTATATTAATAAAACAGCCATTACCATTAGTGAAGCTCTAAGCGCTCAGTATTACATTGAAGAGCTTTCTAACCCTATAACAAGACGTTGCATAAAAGTAAGAAACGTTTTGTTAACGAGCTACAATAACCGGGAAACCCTGGTCCAGGGGTGGTAATGAATGATCAGTCAAGCACTTTCTGGGTTTCATCTATTAAGACCTAAATACGTTTGTGTTTATTAAGATTTCTATTTTATGAGGTATCCTCATGTATGGAATGTGTGCATTTACTCCTCTTTCCGACTTCGGGTTTGTTGATTCTCTTGCATTGTTGAAGAGGATCCAGGGGATCCTCGAAGCAGCTGTGTACTGCATTATTGTGTTATTTGTGCTTATATACGTTACTCAAGTGTCCTTATATTTCGCATAAAGTGTATTTTACTTATTAGTAAAAGAGTAGTTTGTGTACTTTGAAAATCCAATGAGGATATCTAGTAAATTTGTAGTTATTCATACAAAACCATTTCGGCTCCATCAGATTGGGATCAACGTCGATAACAAATTCCATTTCACTGACTTTCATTTGAACCTAAACTGTGCATCGAAATATTTGCCGAGTTGCCAACGGACAGCATAACCAATATTTATAGATGAAAGAAACACGTAGAAATACTTACAAACGTCGATAAGTGTCGCAAATATATGTAAGCACAGATTTAATAAAAAAAAAAGTATTTAATCTTGTAAAAAACAGGGAAACTAATACTCTTAAAATATAAAATTGTAATTTGCTTTTTAAACTTTTATTTCGTCTAGCAATGTATGGCGCTCAGGGCCGGAAATAGTCATATTAATCAAAAATTCACTCTTTCAGATTCTATCCCGCGGTCAATACTATAATTGCGCAGAAATTCAGCTTTTTAGATCATCATGCGGTTTCTGGAGAATCTGGAAAGATGTAAAGAACCTTGCTACCCCAACCGTTAAACGGATCTTTGTACTGGCCAGCCAACGCTCGGCTGCTGAGCTACTGGGACGGGATTTGCAAGCTATTATCGTCAAAGTGAACGTTGCATTCTCTAAACTCTAATGTTAGATTGACGTCCAACTGACAATTTGACTGACCACCTCCTGCTATTTTTACCTTAGGTAAACCTCCTGCTACAATTTTTATCCTCCATGTTAGCTTCCTGTGTGGTTATTATCCTCACGATTTCGAAATCGGCGCCCAATATACCAGAGTCTACTAAATCAGTGCTAGTCGTACTAGGGTCAATTTCAGACATCCGACATCGTTGCACTAACCTAAAGGGTAGAATTGTTCGGCTGACATTGTAAGAAACCTTGCTACCTCAATCAGAAATCGAACAACGGATCTTCGTACTGACCAGCCGACCCTCTATCGGTGGGCTACTGAGACGGAATTGCAAGCTCTCATCATCGAAGTGGACTTTGCAAAGATTTTCGAAAAATTCCTCATTTACTCACCTCCTTGGGAGGAATTCGAAAATTCTACTAGGTTCAGTGGAATTCTGTTAGGTTCTGTCCCGTGTACGATAGTATAAGTGTTGTTGTTGTTGAGACCTAGACCGTCCGACCTACCAGAAAGGTGTAAGGTAACTGTTTGAACGGCCGGGAAGTGCCACCCAATTTAGACCGGAACCCAGTGGGGAAAGCATCCACAGGGACCGTACCCTCCTTCCCCTACTACCAACCTCTCGGAAGGACTTACGGACCCACATGTTTAACGTGATCGTACTCCGCATGAACACGGCGGCAGTTGTGGCAGCGTTGTTGTTGTTGTTGAGACCCAGACCGTCCGACCTACCAGAAAGGTGTCAAGTAACCGTTTGGACAGCCGAGAAGTGCTACCCAATTTAGACCGGAACCCAGTGGGGGAGGCATCCACAGGGACCGTACCCTCCTTCCCTACCACCAACCTCTCGGAAGGACTTACGGACCTACATGTTTAACGTGATCGTACTCCGCATGAACACGACGGCAGTTGTGGCAGCGTGCAAATCCAGCGCGCAAACCACCGGGCTACCGCGTCCGAAATGTGCCAACAGCACGCGGTGTTACCAGGTGGTCACCCACCCAACTACTAACCGCGCTCGATGCTGCTTGACTTCGGTGATCTAACGAGAAGATACTATAAGTGTAGAAGGCCCAGACCACACAGCAAACCCAAACACTTACGGCAGTAAGATGTGTGGCCGGGATACTATAAGTCTGTAAAGATTCGGCCTTTTAGATTACCAAAGGGTTTCTAGGGGACCTGAAAAGAAGAAAACAGATATCTGGCCCCTTCCAGAGTGGAATCGATAATCCGGTTACATTAGGTCGTGTCCCGTGATTAATATCATAAATGTACAAAAAATTATGCATTCTGGACTACCGGGGAGGGGGGGTCTTGAGCAGTCTGAAAAGACATAAAACGCGTTAGATAATTACTATATAGATATTTGAACATTTGTCCACGATCACTGATATCAATAACAGAAAAGTTAAGCATTTGAATTTAATAGCAATTCAGATTTTAATGAAATCGAGCTATGCTTTCCCACTTTTATTCATCAGTGGATGCAAAAGTCATCACACTTGCAACCTGTTTATCTTTATTTGACCTTCCCAAGCGTGAACTGCGATTAAAACCACTGAATGAGTTAGTAAGTCACTCATTGGAGGATCACTATCGCCCTGGTTCAAAATGCTTTCTAAGAGGCAATTATTAGAAATTAAACGATGATGCCCTTATTCTGTATTATGCTCTCAAAACGATATAGAGCTTGCGTCTGCATTCTACTTTTTCATACATTCATATTCCATCTGTTATTTAGGCTCTGATCAGTGTCATGGTGAAAATAAAATATGAGGGAGAAAAAACCAAGTTTTTCTATATCCTACTCTACATAACAATGGGGTACGGAAAAGAAATTTTAATACCACGCAAAATTGAACAGAATTGAAAGTGTTGGCAGATTCAATTCAAAACAATACTATATAGGGTGAGTCAAAAAAGATGGGCCAAACTTTATGAGGTGGTAGTACACACCAAACCAAGCGGAGCCGCGGTAGCCCAGTGGTTAGCGCGCGGGAACTGCACTCGGTAGGACCGGGTTTGATTCCCGTCACTGCCAAAACTGCTGCCGTTTTCACGCGGAGTACGATCACGTTAGACATGTGGATCCGTAAGTCCTTCCGAGAGGTTGGTGGTTGGAGAAGGAGGGTACGGTCCATGTGGATGCCTCCCCCCACTGAGTTCCGGTTTAAATTAGGTGGCACTTCCCGGCAGTCCAAACAGTTACCTTATGCCTTTCTGGTAGGTCGTACGGTCTGGGTCTCAACAACAACACCAAACCAAGCATTTTTCGTCATAAGTTACTGGGTCGAAAATGAAACGTAAAGGAGTCAGTGGGCGCTTAATGGTGAAACCGATGAGGTGAGGTGAAAACACAAGAATGACTTCGAAGTTATAAAATAACATTTAATAAACAATAATTATAATGATGGATCAAAAGAGCGACCGCCAATTTCAATGCACGTCTCACAGTGGCGATGGAGGGATTGCCAAACTCTCTTAAACAGACTAAGCATGTCGCGCACTTCAGCAGTAGCAGCCGAAATTCTGGAGACGAGTTCCTCTTCAGATTCAAGGGAAGTGTCATAGACGAGACTCTTGAGATATCCCCACTAAAAAATGTCAAGACATGACGGATCGGACGGGTGTGAGGCCCAAGCTATGGGACTACCTCGCCAAATCCATCGCCCTATAAAGCCTTTACGTTTCATTTCCGACCCAGTAAACTATGACAAAAAATCTGATGAGGGCAACACATGACTTTCCTTATATAATGTAATGAATTTACTATGTTTACAGTAAAAAAATAGGTTTTCCTTATAGTAGATACTAATATTCTTTCCAAGTGATTGAATTTTCGACAATTAGTCGTCAATTTCATTGATTTGGGGTTATTTTTATCCATTTGGCGAGATTCTCGTTAATTTGGCACGATTTCGAAAAGTCGCCAAGTTGGCGACATTCCGCCAAATTTTTCGCCAAAATCTTATGCACTAAGAAATAAGTTATTCTTACAGCAGATAAATGACTATTGGGGTTCAAATACAAAAGTATTACTCAAAGTATCTTTTTTCATGAATGGAACGAGCTAGATCCACGAGAATGATGTTACCCAATTTATCGCATGGTGTTACATATGAAAAGTGAACATGTTTCTCAATCGGAAATATTTTTTTTATTTTATATGACTTTTTGATAATTTTTTGAAAAATGTACAATATCTCGAGAATGGTTCGTGTTAGCGTTCTAAAATTTATGTCAATCGTTTTTTAATGAAAAATTACATAAGAAATGTCTATTTGCGTAACTTTATTAGTGGTTTTAATTTTTTGACGATTTTTTCAAAATTTCATTCGAAAATTTAGGGAGGTTCTGAACATTCGATTGCGTATAAAAACAATAGGCTTCCAGTGTTTACGGATTGTGATTTTTGTTCCAAATTTGGTTCGAATCGGTCCATTCGTTCGTCAGTTATCGTCTCCACAGACTCACTGACACACACACACATACTTTCACACACACACACACAGACATCACTTCAAAAATGTTTGATTCGTGATCAGGGATGCTTGAAACGTGCTCTCCCGTCGAAAACTCGAATTCGAATTTTCAACCCCGTCAGAATACTTTCCTTATACATTATGTATATAAGGAAAGTAAAAATGCTTGTTTTTGTGTGTACTACCACCTCATAAAATTTAGCATATATTTTTTAATCACCCTGTATAAATATTATCTATATCCAAAGTTGATATTATGCAAAATGATTAAAGGGAAATGAGGGTGTAGGCAGATAAGAGTTTTCAAAATTTTGTATGATATCAATTTTAGAAAATAATAAAATTTATATAGTATGGTTTCGAAATGAATCGGCCTACATCCTCATTTCTCTTCAAGAATTTCGCATAATATCAATTTTGAGTAGTAAGGTTTATATATAGTATTGTTTTGAATTAAATATACCTACACCCTTAATTGGATTCCATTTTATTGTATAATTCAAATTTATTTTCTACTTTCCTACTGTTAGGGGAGTACAGTGAAAATGAATTTCTCATAATTGTTTTTTTTTTACATTTTAGTTTATAATTTATATATTTATTTATTTGTTTATTTTATTTATTTAGTTTCAGCTCTCTACGTATTCCAGGTGCCGAGAACTATCCCGTAAAATTGTTGAACTACAGATAAGTGTATAAGTTAATAGGATATTAATTTAAAGTTAATAAAGGGTGCAAGGATTTTTTTAATACACTTCTATTCACAACTTATTACTTTATAAAATATCTTGAAAAATTTCTTAAAATTTTTTTTAAAAAACTGTTTCTCAAGTTGGTAGTAGCTGAGTGACGGCGATAAATTGGATACATTTGACTTATTGGTGTTAATATACAATTTAATAGCCTTACATCCATAATGTATTTCAAACCATATTTTTGCACAGAGACAACTATCGCCGTTGTTACGGGAATTATTCTGTTTCTCCATAGGAAATGATGCTATAAAAATATCAAATTTCGAATCATTAAAACTTTAATGAGTGATTGATTGTAGTTTCAAATCTTTATCTATAGTTTTTACTTTCCTTATATACATAATGTATAAGGAAAGTATTGTGATGGGGTCGAAAATTCGAATTCCAGTTTTCGACCGGAGAGCACGTTTCAAGCATCCCTGATCACGAATCGAACACTTTTGAGGTGATGTCTGTGTGTGTGTGTGTGTGTGTGTGTGTGTGTGTGTGTGTGTGTGTGTGTGTGTGTGTCAGTGAGACTGTGGAGACGATAACTGGCGAACAAATGAACCGATTCGAACGCAATTTCGTACAAAAATCACAATCCATAAACACTGGAAGTCTATTGTTTTTATACGCAATCGAATGCTCAAAACCTCCCTAAATTTTCGAGTGAAAGTTCGAAAAAATCATCAAAAATCAAAACCGCTAACAAAGTTACGCAAATAGACATTTCTTATGTAATTTTTTATTAGAAAACGATTGGCATAAATTTTAGAACGCTAACATAAACCGTTCTCGAGATATTGCACATTTTTCAAAAAAACTTATCAAAAAGTCATATAAAATAAAAAAAAATATTTTCTATTGAGAAACATGTTCACTTTTCAGATGTAATATCATGCGATAAATTCGGTGACATCATTCTCGTGGATCTAGCTCGTTCCATTCATGAAAAAATTTACTTTGAGTAATACATTTGTATTTGAACTCCAAAAGTCATTTATCTGCTGTAAAAATAACTTATTTCTCCGTCCATAACGCTTGGCGAGATTTTGGCGACGAAGTGGGCAAAATGTCGCCAACTTGGCGACATTTTTAAATGCTGCCAAATTAACAAAAATCTCGCCAAATGGATAAAAATGACGCTAAATCAGTGAAAATGACGACTAATTGAAGAAAATTCAATATCTTGGAAAGAATATAAGTATCTACTATAAGAATAACATTTTTACTTTTCTTACATACATAATATATAAGGAAAGTATTGTGACTGGGTCGAAAATTAAATTCGAATTTGAGTTTTCGACGGGAGAGCACGTTTCAAGCATCCCTGATCACGAATCAAACATATTTGAGGTCGTGTGTGTGTGTGTGTGTTAGTGAGTCTGTAAAGACGATATCTCACGAATGAATGGAGCAATTCGAATGAAATTTAGCACAAAAATCACAATCCGTGAATAGTAGAAGTCTATTGCTTTTAAATGCAATCGAATGTTCAGAACCCCCCTAAATTTTCGAGTGAAATTTTGAAAAAATCATCAAAAAATCAAAACCTTTAATAAAGTTAAGCAAATAGATTTTTCTTATCTAATTTTTCTTTAAAAAACGATTGACATAAACTTTAGAACGCTAGCATAAACCGTTCTCGAGATATTGCACATTTTTCAAATAAATTTTTTAAAAAATTTCATAAATTAAAAAATATATATTAACTGCTGAGAAACATGTTCACTTTTCATATGTAATATCATGTGATAAATTTGGTGACATCATTCTCGTGGATCTGGATCGTTCCATTCATAAGAAAAGATACTTTGAGTAATACATTTGTATTTGAACGCCAATAGTCATTTATCTGTTACAAGAAAAACTTATTTCTCCGTCCATACCGCTTGGCGAGATTTTGGCGACGAATTTGGCAGAATGTCGCCAACTTGGCGACTTTTTAAATGTTGCCAAATTAACGAAAATCTCGCCAAATAGATACAAATGACCCTGAATCGATGAAAATGACGACTAATTAGCGAAAATTCAATATCTTGGAAAGAATATAAGTATCTACTATAAGAATAACATTTTTTTTTGCTCTAAAAGTAGTAAATTCATTGTAATATATAAGGAAAGTAATGTGCTGCCCACATCAGATTTTTTTTATCAAGTTCTAGTTTTTGATGAGACTAACATCTATGATGGTTGGGATATTTTTGCTTCAAATCGGATCTTTACGAAGAATGCAAACACTTTGGATGCTTTTATCTCCGAACCTAATAGATAAAAATCTAAACACTTGTTTTGCCGTAAATGAAGTTCTATTTATGAATATATAAACATAATTTCAATATTTTACTATTCTGAACTTTGTTCTCGAAAAATCTAAAAATTTTTATTCGAGGGAGATTTTGCCTCTCTTTGTTTACTTTCACTCGAAATATCTTCTAAACTATAGAAGTCAGATATAAACAAAAATGTTTAATATGAAATTCAGTTTCTAGATTAATCATTTGTTTTAATAATTAGCTATTATAGTTTTCGGCGAATCCTCTTGTCACTTTCAAAAAGATTGAAAATTTTACTTTTCAGAAGTTCGGAATCTCAAAAACTAGAAGTACTAGCTATGAATTATAAAATACAATTTGTAGCTCTTTGAAAGTCCTACAAGGAATTGCATGATTTTGAATCCAGTTCTTAGTTTCGAAATAGAGTGGTTGTATTTTCGATATATTAATATTAGAGTGGTTCTATTTTTGATATTTTAATATTTTGAACTGTTTATAAAATAGCTAAAAAGGACAAGCTATGCACAAAGTAAGTTATTATTTATGCAAAACTATTTTGGCCCTACCGGAGTTGTGTATTCACACAACATGTCCTGTATTCACATAATTGTAATTCACACAAAATTTCACGGAGGTACATACCTTTGTTCTCGAATCATCATATCAACAACTCATAAACACACACACGTACACACACCCGCACTCACACACACACACACACTCACACACACATACACGCACTCACACACATACGCACTCACACACACACACACACACACTCACACACATACACAAGCACTCACACACATACACAAGCACTCACACACACACACTCACAAACACACACACTCACTCACACACACACACGCACTCACACACACACACACACACGCACTCACACACACACACGCAAACACACACACGCACTCACTCGCACACACACACACAACACACACACATGTAATTCACACAAAATATCCACACAAAATTTCACGGGAGTACATGCTTTTGTTTTCGAATCATCATATCAACAACTCATAAACACACACGCACACACACACACACGCACTCACACAAACAAACACACATACAAACACACATACACATACAAACATACATACACATGCAAACATACATACACATACAAACACACATACACATACAAACACACACATACACGCGCACATAAACACACACACACACAAATAAACACAAACACATCCATACAAATTGGGAGATATTAGAGGAAACAAGATTTCCTTTCCAATAATATGAGGAAATAGAAATTTTCCTCATGCTGTTGGTCAATCAGTTTCAGACAGAAAATTAAACTTACATACCAGGTACCACTGTTCTTTGAAAAGAGGGTCGTTGAACTGCGGGTCGGATTTTGTTTGCATTTTCTCAGTTGACTTTAGTGGCGATTCTCTCATTTCAGGAACAAGCACTCTGTAGTCTTCTTCATCGAGCAAAACATTCTCCGACATGAATCTCTGCACTCGATTCCGCAAACTTTGCCGGGCTGTCCACTGAATCTGTGAGCGTCAAAGTGGGTTAGAGAAACAGTTAAGAAATTAATTTACAAACTAAAATATTTCACAAAGCAGGAAATTATTGAATAATCATTTTGCTTTTTCTCCTTGTAGTATACGAAGTTTCAAGGAAAGTCCTTAAGTACTCTAGTAACTTTGTAAGGAAAGGTTCATCAGTCTGGTCCGTCTATATTAACCTTTTGCTTACAAGTGGGACAGCGTCAATCCCAAACGAAGAACCTCCCAAAAAGACTGGTATTTGATATACCCTATACCAAAAAGTTCGATCCCCCTTTGCAGACATTGGCGTCCATCGTCGACAGAAGCATTGCACATGCTGCAGCAGGTTTATAAAAAAATTTAGAAATAGATAGAATTTTCTTTTAATTCCAACGAAAATTTCGAATTTTATTTAAAATTTTATATTTTTACTTCCTCATACGTAGTATTGAGAAAGTATTGATTTCCCGAAAATTTTCGATTTCGAGAGTTTGATGCCAATATATGTTTTAAGACCTTCTGAAAACGCTTTGACTATTTTTGAAGAGATTTCCTTCTGTCAGTCAGTCTGTCTTCTTCTTCGACCAAGACCGTCCGACCTACCAGAAAGGTATAAGGTATATGTTCGGACGGCCGGAAAGTGCTACCCAATTTAGACCGGAACCCAGTGGGGGAGTCATCCACAGGGACCGTATCCTCCTTCCCCTACCACCAACCTCTCGGGACTTACGGACCCACATGTTTAACGTTATCAAACTCCGCGTGAATACGACGACAGTTTTGGTAATGACGGGAATCAAACCCGAGTCGATCGAGTGCAATTCCCGTGCGCTAACCACTGGACCAGTCAGTCAGTCTGTTTGCCTGTTTGATATCTGTGATCGATTTCTTGGTTACACAATAGCGGCCACAAATATTAATGCATTTTCACGAGACTTTATATCCAACTTTGTTTTCGAAAAATCTGGAACTAGATAGAATTTCTTTTAGTTCAATCGAAAACTTATAAAACAAATTTTATATTTTTGTAACATGGCAGCATAGGACAGAATTTGACATAATCATCAATAATCATCCATAAAAGGCATAAAAGGCATTGACATAATCATCAATAATCATCAATAATCATCCATAAAAGGGTTTATTTATGGCTCAATGATCACGAGACTTAATAGTTTCAATCATTCTTATGACAAATAGCCGCGATACAAATTTTTCCTGTTCGTGACATTAGGGGGCAAGTTCTTCGCTCCCCGGGGTACATTGTCAAGTATGATATTAGTCGAACAATTTTTGAAAGCCCTTTAAAATGAAGGGTAATAAGCTATGATTGCAATCATTTGGACCCATGTTAGCAATTTTACAAAAATTTACTTGTAAAAATTAAAAAAGACAAGCTACTAAAATTGGATTCTGGTAGCGAAAGTCGAATTGAACCAGACTCCATTTATTTATTTATTTATTTATTTTCGAAATAGCTATTAAAAACCGGCAAAAATGAAATAATGGAATAAATCTGCTTAAATGTGTATGATTATTTTATGCGTATTCTTTTTATAAAAAAGGGATAAATTTCAACCCTGTGACTCTACTAAACCTGATTTTGTCACGTTGTCGACAATTCGCTGCAGACGATTTCTTGAATCCAAATTTCAAAATTCAATTTACTATTGGTTCATGAATAACATGTATATAAATTTTTATATATCGTTAAGAATACATAAAATAACTTCCCTGCATATTGCTTTCCTCGGGGAAAAACGACAATACAGGCGTACTATTATTTGAAGGTTCGAAACGCTCGACCCTGCGGTAAGAAATTTTGCAAAATGTCGCCAACATGGCGACTTTTGATGAGTTTGGGAAACTTCTTAAATTTTGTAAAAACTTAGAATGTTGAGAAGTATTTCTTTTTTTTTTTTAAGGAGCACCTATGAAATCATAAAAATTTTCAATTTTACCCAAAAATGTTTTTAATGTGATAAAAAATGATTTTCTTTAAAGAGGGAAATAGAATTTAGTTTTTAAAATATTGAATTATCACCAGTTCAGTTGACATTTCCCAAACCTTACCAAGTTAGCAATATTGTGCAAAATTATTAGCTTGTTTCAGAATACAGGGTTGTTGAATATAGTATATTTTTCCTACAATACTTATCTGCTTTACTTTAACTCAAATTGGCCCTTTATTGAACAACAATGAAGGGCTCATTCTCAACTTCCAGAGCACGTAGAGAGCTGAAACACAGCACGCAGTTTCCGTTAGCGGGACATTTCCATCTGTCAACTTTTCATGTCATTATGTCAATACGTCATTTGCGTACGTCGTGACTATGTTATTGTCCTTTTGCGATTTATTTGAATATTACAGTTCAGTATCTTAAATGAAATGTTATCCCACTTTTAACGCATAGAACCTTATAGAATTCTACGTTTGGACGTAAATTACTTAAAAAATGAAAAGAAAAAGTAAAAAATAAATAAGGAAAAAAAGTTTTCTGATGTCCTCCCTCTCCTACACAATAGTAACGCAAAGGTTCTTTTTCCCCAATGGCCAGGCACTAGACTCTAAAACTAGACTCTACGTCGACTTACGTCGTTTTGCCCTATGTACGACCGAAATCGTGAACCATTTTGCCGTCCTAGGACGTTGCCCTAGGCGCACCGGAGGGGGGCGGAACACACTGCGCCCATAACGCACAACATCCATGTCTTACGTGGGACTCGAACCCACAACGTGGCGGCCGATCGATCGCTGGTAACGCTCGCCTTGACCGTTCAGCCACCACGTCGACTGTAACGCAAAAGTAGAAAATAAATTTTAATCCTGCACGAAATCGAACTCAATTAAGTATGCAAACATGATTAATTTCAAAGCAATACTATATAAATCTTATCCTTATCATAAAAATGATATTATTCAAAATTTTCCAAACTATTTTATCTGTCTACACCCTCATTTCACTCGACTATTGTACATAATATCAATTTTGGATACCGATATGATTTATATAGCGTTGTTTTAAATTAAATCTGTCTACATCCACAATTGGGTTCCAATTCGTCTGTGAATAAAATTCATTTTCTAAGTTTCTGTGAGCCACTGTTGTTGTTGAGACCCAGACCGTCCGACCTACCAGGGAGCCACTGTTGTGTAAGAGATGATATGGAAAAATAAAATTTCTCAAAATTTATTTTTTTACTTTTTCTGGTTTAAATTTTTTACATAATTTTCGTCCAAACGTATGAGGAGGACATTGAAAAACTTATTCGTCCTCATAATTTTACTTTCCGTATATTTTCCCAGGATTATTATTACCTCTGAATGGTGTCTGACTTCTCGGAGAAACTTGTTGAGACTCCTTCGACATCTTTTGCACTTGGAACGCTTCAATAAATAGAAGTCTTCGTCGTCGAATATCTATAAAAATAATTACAGCTTTTAAAATCCATATTAAAATATCCGATTTTTTAAAATAGAAAATCCACGAAACTCATTGTCTTCACATTTTTCAGCACCATTAAAATATATTGACTTAAATCTCCACAAATCTTGATAATAAAATACCGCTTGTTTTCTTTTTAATGAATTTTTAAATAATTAAGGGAGGGGGGAAGCTTTTTTTCTGTTTACTACGTTCCCCAATCCTCCGGTTCTCATGTGTGCTCAACACAATTTCAAATTCAGTAAACATGTATTATTTTAATGTATGTTGCAGTCCTTTCCTCTCAAGCTCCGCGTTGTCAAAATAGCTAGTAATCACTTAATGTGACACCAACATACTTAATATAAATTATGAATAACAAAAACCGTTTCAAATTGACGCATAAAAATGGCGTACATTCCATAGTTCTGTTGACATGCAAATGGCGGTGTGTAAAATAATGCTTTAACTTTGATCACTGTAGGCTGCCTCATTTTCAACGTTTTTAAATAGTTTAAGTTAAAAATCAATGAATTAGTGCATTATTTTTCAATAGTTTGATATGAAGAAAAGTCAACAAACGATTTCAGTATTTGAAACGCAAATCGATGACCCTAGTTACCACAATGAAATAAAAATATATACAATAATTCTTTGATAAAAATATTTAAAGAACCTTTATGCCTTAACCGGGAATCGAACCCTGGATTTCTGAACTTACCAGCCGACGCTCTACGGTTGAGCTACTGAGACGAAATTGCAAGCTCTTATCGACGAAATGAACTCTGCAAATATAAGAAAAAACAAATTGTGCTGTAACTATAAATTAACGTATCTCAAGTTGAATTATTACCAATACCTCCCATTAAGAAAATTCAGGATATTTTTTTTTATCTGCGAAGAATGGTATAAAAGCAAATTTGGTGTGTCTAGCCTTTAACCTTTTGTTTACGGGTGGGACAGCTTCCTCCCCAAACGAAGAACCTATCAAAGACATGTATTTGACATACCCTATCCCAAACAGTTCGATCCCCCCTTGCAGACATTGGCGTCCATCGCCGACAGAAACATAGCACCTGCAGCAGGTGCAATGTTATGAACTTTTTTTTCCGATTGATGACGAATGAATGTAAAATTTTGATTTTATTACTTCTAAAAAGCAATGGGGGTGCAAACTTTTCAAAAATTCTTTCATATCGGCACCACAAATTCGAATCTTTTGATCTGATAGCTGAGGCGGATTGAATGAGACCAAAACCAATACTCTAGCTAGTGTGGAAATATTGAAGAATTTTGATTTTCTTTTAATATCCTCTTACATGAATAATCCTAATTCATACATTCAAAATATTAGATTCAAGCTGAGATAGATAGAATGATGCCCAAACCAAGATTCTAGCTCGAATGTTGTTGTTGTTGTTGTCGTGTCCCTAACGCGATAAGCCCAAAGGTATACCAATTCAGAAAGCTTCTCTCACATCCCACGCCAAACGTCGTTTTATCGCCAGTTCTGGTACACTATTTTTGCAACTCCTGCAAAAGCGGAGAGAAAGACGATTGTTTTTAATCCGCGATATTGTTCACGAAGACAGATTAGATACATTTGTATCCCATTATTTAAATCATGTTTTATGTACATTTCGGTTTTAAAGTAATACTATGAAAATACATGTATTTAAGACCATTTTATACTGCACACAGATTGTTTGTAATGAGTGTAAGAAATGTTCCACCCACATATATAATTTATTATTTGAATAAAACGTTTATATGCGAGATTTTGGAGTAAATATATGTGTAGGATTCGTATGTTGTTCAATACTTATATTGTACGATCAGCGACGAAAATTGAAGATTATTTAAAAAGAGGGAATATTTATCATTTTAAAAATGCAAAATTTGTGACATTTTAAGGAAATTTGCGTGGCATTTTCGGTTTGTGAGAGCAATAAATATTACTTTTCTGACATACCTAGTATAATGCATCGTTTTTCAAGGTGGGCTTTTCAAAGCTTTCGGAACCCTTGGGATTCCACGACGTGATAGTTTCATGTAAATTGTCTTAAATTTAAAAACGTGTAAAATTTTGATGCATAATTTGGACAACAGGGGATATTTCTTATTTTGGGGTTCCACCATCAAATTAAATTTCAAAAGGGTTTCGTGACAAAATAAATTTGAAAAACACTGATATAATGTATAGGGAAAGTATTATGACGAGGTTGAAAACTCGAATTCAACTTTGTGTTTTCGACTGTAGAGCTTGTTTCAAACATCCCTGAAATCGAATCGAATGTTTTTAAAGTGATATCTGTGTGTGCGTGTGTGTGTGTGCATGTATATTAATGTATGTAATATGTGCATGTATATTAGTGTGTGTATGTGTATTAGTGTGTGTGCATGTATATTAGTGTGTGTGTCCTTGAGTCAGTGGATGCGATATCTAACAAACGGATGGAACGTTTCAAACAAAAAAAATTTCAATTATTACAATCAGTGAATACTGGAAGTCTATTGATTTTATAAACAATCGAATATTTGGAAACCAGCTCCAAACTTTCGAACGAAGTTTTGAAAAAAATCATAAAAAATCAGAACCTTTAATATTGTTACATAAAATATCATTTTTTATTTAATTTTTTATTAGAAAATGAATAGCATAAACTTTGGGAAAATAGCATGAACCATTCTTGATATATTGTACGTTTTTCAAATAAATTTTAAAAAATACATGAAATTAAAACAGTGCTAACTACCGTAATATGTTTCCATTCCATGTACAATATTATGTGACAACGGTGTTAGCATCATTCTGGTAGGTATTATTCACGAGACACTGTTTCACAATAGTTTTGTATTTTGACATCAAGCAATTTGTCAAATGCAATTTATTAGTTTGTCTGTATGTCTGTAATGCTTGTCGATAAATTAACAAAATATCGTCAACTTGACATTTTATTTAAAATGTTTCCAAATTGGCAAAAATGACACTAAATTAATAAAAAGGATGTCAAATTGATGATAGTCAATATCTTGGAAAATGAAGTTTAATTTATTTGATAATTTCTGTCCCTTTGGGGAAATTAATATTCTTGATTTAAGATATGTTGAGTTTCGCGGTTATAATCGTTTCAAATACAATATTTGAACAAAATAAAAGTTAATTCGGTTAAGCTGTGAAGGACTCAAAGTCATTGATTGATAAAGTCTTTTTGACACTCCCATCCATTTTATTCGCCCTCGAGTGAGAAACAAAAATATTAAGCTCCGTTAGGTTCTGTCCCGTTGTCGATACTATAAGCATGGGCGCCCATAGCATTTTTTTAGAAGTTAAACTCAATGATATGTACAATATCGACTACCTTGATCCCCACATTTGGGACACTGAATGTCCAGGGGAACGGAAGTGCCTCCTTTCCCTCCCCTATGGGCGCTCATTGAAAAAACTCCCTGCTTATACTAGTAACCTCAGGACAACCTAACGGAGTTGAGTTTCGATTTCCCCAGGGGTGGAAAAATGGAGTCTTTCCAGACCCCACAAAAGTTTCCGTGAAGTCTAAAGCTTTACACACTTATAGCCACCCCGGCCACTCAAATAGCTGCTGTAAGCCCTATGGGGCTAGTCAAATGGTCTGGGTCTTCAACACTTATAGCCATGGGTGCCCATAGGGGCGTTCAAAGTCACAAATGTAGGTATCAAGCTAGTCAATATTGTACTTCTCATCCATGAGTTTACCCTCTGGAAAATGTTCTATGGGCGCCCATAAGGGAGCGCGAGGGGGCACTTTCGCTCCCTCGAACGATTAAGGTCAGAAATGTGGGTATTAAGTTAATAGATATTTACCTCCCATCCTTGAGTTTGGCTATCTCAGGAATAAGTTTTACGGGCGCCTTTGAATCCTACTCCTTCCAAGCAAGGTCGAACTCTCCTGCAGTTACCACACTATATTTTGATCGTACTATATTTTGACACACACACAACCACACTCATTCTCTCTCGCTCTCTGAGTCTCCCTTCCTCCTTTTCACCCGTATTTTAATCACGTTAATTACATGATGATCTACCTAATTCTAATTTTTTCAGAATGTAGCTACATATAGAATTTCGTGGCTGTACGTACTCTCTCTATTTTAAAATCTCTAATTTCGAATAATGTTTTAATCCCATTTATTACAAAATATTCCAGCTGTTTCTAATTTTCTACAGAATGCATCTACATATAAATTGTCATAGTGATACGTGCATTCGCACCCCACAGATACACACACACACACACTGATGGAAATATTTCCTAAAATGTTCGAAATGTGTTCATGGTGTCTTTAAGTGTATTTTTTCGTCTAAATGTCGTGATTATCCGTGAACTTCCTGTATACAATAGCATTAGAAAATAATAAAATGATTCTTTAATTGAGTCAATACTGAATTAATTTAATTCTAATCTAAGAGATAATGCATTTAAAAAGTGTCTATATTGCTTAATTGTAAGTTATATATCGGCGATAAGCCCATATTGCTTAATTGTAAGTTATATATCGGCTTCTTTAATCTAATCAATATTGAATTAATTTAATTCCAATCTAAGAGACAATCCATTTAAAACGTGTCTCTATTGCTAAATTGTAAGTTATATATCCTATAAAAATATAAACCAAATTGCCATTGTCCTTTCTCTTGATGTGGCTGCTATAGTAACCTTGAGAGAGAGCGCTCCTTCGCCTATCACGCTGGCGATAAAACGAAGTTTGGCGTCTGATTTGAAAGAAGGCTTTCTGGCTTAGTATACTTTCTGGCCTTCCGCGTCCCTAACATTACAATTAAGGAAGAATGAATGCACTGCTTCTGTTTATTCTAATGACCCGGGACACCTGAAGGTAGAAGTCTAGCTCGAATGAAAGTACTTAATATTTAAGCAAATTGGATTTGAGTTTTTTTTACTTTCCATATATACATAATGTATAAGGAAAGTATTGTGACGGACGGGGTCGAAAATTTGAATTCGAGTTTTCGACGGGAGAGCACGTTTCAAGCATCCGTGATCACGAATTGAACATTTTTGAAGTGGTGTCTGTATGTGTTTGTGTGCGTGTGTCACTGAGTATGTGGAGACGATATCTCACGAACGAATAGAGCGATTCAAATGAAATTTGGTACAAAAATCACAATCCGTAAATACTGGAAGCCTATTGTTTTCAAACGTAATCGAATGTTCAGAATCCACCTAAATTTTGAGTGAAATTTTGAAAAAATCATCAAAAAATCAAAAGTATTAATAAAGTTACGCAAATAGACATTTCTGATGTAATGTTTCCTTAGAAAACGATTGACATAAACCTTAAAACGCTAGCATGAACCGTTCTCGAGATATTGCCCATTTTTCAAATAATTTTATCAAAAAATCTCATAGATTAAAAAAAATATTAACTGTTGAGAAACGTGTTCACTTTTCATATGTAATATCATGCGATAAATTCGGTGACATCATTCTCGTGGATCTAGCTCGTTCCATTCATGAAAAAAGATACTTTGAGTAATACTTTTGTATTTGAACGCCAATAGTCATTTATCTGCTATAAGAATAACTTATTTATCCGTCCATAATACTTAGCGAAATTTTGGCGACGAATTTGGCGGAATTTTGCCAACTTGGCGACTTCTTTAAATGTTGCCAAATTACCAAAAATCTTGCCAAATGGATAAAAATGACGCTAAATCAATGAAAATGACGACTAATTGTTGAAAATCCAATATCTTGAAAAGGATATAAATATCTACTTCAAGAAAAACCTATTTTTTTCTACTTTAAGAGTAGTAAATTCATTGCATTATATAAGGAAAGTCATGTGTTGCCCACATCAAATTTTTTGTTATTCCTTACCATGGTCACTCCTAATTCGATCACTCCTTTCAAAATATTAGATTTTTTTTCGTAAACCTGGAATCTAAGACGGATCGTATGAATCCGAATCCGAGATTCTAACTAAAGTGGAAATACTCGAAAATTAAGCAAAGTGGCTTTGAGTATTCTGATCATCTCTGTGCACCGTCAGCCCTAATTCGAATTTTCAAATATTTAGATTCTTTCCCTTGGTTTTTAATTTAAGATCGAATGACATCGAAACTAAGTTTTTATCTAGAGTAATGATGTTGGCATATCACCCAATAATGAAGATATGTCACTCGATAATGTTGATATATCACCCAATCAGTCTGTCAGTTCAGTGCTTATTATGATGATGAGGATGCAATTACAAGTTCACGATATTATTAAGCTTGATTTTCGTCTGTAAATAAATAAATATATCTTGCTTATTTCCTTTTCAATAAAAAAAATCTGATGTGGGCACCACATGACTTTCCTTATATAATGTAATGAATTTACTATTTTTACAGTAAGAAATAGGTATTTCTTATAATAGATAGTAATATTCTTTCCAAGATATTGAATTTTCGACAATTAGTCATCATTTTCATTGATTTAGCGTCGTTTTTATCCATTTGGCGAGATTCTCGTTAATTTGGAAACATTTTGAAAAGTCGCCAAGTTGGCGACATACTGCCAAATTCTCGCCAAGCGTTATGCACTAAGAAATAAGTTATTATTACAGCAGATAAATGCCTATTGGCGTTAAAATACAAAAGTATTATTCAAAGCATCTTTTTTCATGAATGGAACGAGCTAGATCCATGAGAATGATGTCACTCAATTTATCGCATGATATTACATATGAAAAGTAACCATGTTTCTCAATAGGAAATATTTTTTTTTATTTTATATGACTTTTTGATAATTTTTTTTGAAAAATGTACAATATCTCGAGAACGGTTCACGTCAGCGTTCTAAAATTTATGTCAATCCTTTTCTAATGAAAAATTACATAAGAAATGTCTATTTGCGTAACTTTATTAGTGGTTTTGATTTTTTGACGATTTTTTCAAAATTTCATTCGAAAATTTAGGGGTGTTCTGAACATTCGATTGCGTATAAAAACAATAGGCTTCCAGTGTTTACGGATTGTGATTTTTGTACCAAATTTTGTTCGAATCGGTCCATTCGTTCGCAGTTATCGTCTCCACAGACTCACTGACACACACACACACACACACACACACACACACACACACACACACACACACACATACACACACACACACACACACACACACACACAGACATCACTTCAAAAATGTTTGATTCGTGATCAGGGATGCTTGAAACGTGCTCTCCCGTCGAAAACTCGAATTCGAATTTTCGACCCCGTCACAATACTTTCCTTATACATTATGTATATAAGGAAAGTAAAAATTTCATATCAAAGGGTTAATTTTTCAAAGATAACTCTACAAAAATCTTTGAAAGATAACGTCCAGCGTCTATTGCATACAGCCCCCCCCCCCCCTAATATCGAAATCGCCAGGTGATAAATCCTAGTTAAATGTCTGACTACGCCAAGAATCGACTTCAACATAAAAACACATTTAAACATAACACATTATACCACACCTTTTTTTTTGAACGGATCCGCTGCCAAGTGTGTCACCTAGAGAATCATTTTTTTACGACGGTCAATCTTTGTACCTCTACAGACACTACAAATGATTGTCTCACCTTCGTGAGCAATCAATAACTGTCTTCGTTAATTTTTTTTATTGGTTTCACATCCATATCGTTTCTCCGATAATTTCCCAGAGATTATTATAGAAATAAACGTTTCAAGACCTTCTGGGTGTTCTCTGGCAAATATTGGAATGATTTTCATCCAAATTTGATGTCTATAAAGTGGCGTTAATTCAAAACTGTGCTCATATAGCCAGAAATTTTTGCATTTTATTCTGTATTTAGAATGGTAATTCGGGGATTCTTTTGGTTCAAAAATATAAATCTATTACAAAATGTGTCTTCCCCCATGAATGGAACGAGTTTGATCCATGAGAATAATGCATAAATCTGTCATACAATATTACATATGGAAAGGAAACCTATTTGACTACACTTACTACGCTTGAAATTTTATATAGCGTTTTTGATTCAAAAAAAAGAATACTTGCAATATCTCAAGAACAGTTTATGCCAATGTTATAAGATGTGTACCCTTTCGTTTTCTATTAATAAATTACATGTAATATAATTATTTATATAACATGATAACATGTTGTCTTTTGTGTATGATTTTTACAACAAATCATTTAAAAATTTTGGAGGTTAGTATTCCGATCGTTAGATCGCGTTTAAAACCAATATAATTTTTCCGTATTCACTGATTGATAATCACATCATATTTCATTCGAAACGCTCAATTCGTTTGCGAGATATTGCGTCAAAATATACACATACAGACAGACATTATACACGTGCACATATACATACATACATACACACACTTACATACACGTGCACATATACATGCATACACACATAGACATCACTTCAAAACTTTCTATTTCGATAAACATAAAACAATTTTGAAGGAATTACCTTCTCTATACAATAGTTAGTATACGGTACAGTATTAACAGGAATCGTCATATGTACTTTTTTACCAAAACTCTAGAGCTCTATTACCAAAAACTGGAATCCCTACCAGGACATTCATGGCATTCACAGTGAAATTCGTTAACCTATCTGAACTGTTCTAGCATCGTTAGTCGTCTAGCTCGGTTCTACCATCTTTAAGCTGAACTGTTGTGCCCTCTCAATCGCCGATTTTATGCAGGAGTGTATATTCAGGAAAATTATGCAGCAACATCGTTTTCAAGTAGAATATGGTATTTTCTGAAACTCACAAGAACCTCTTACTTCACGAAAATTTTGGTAATATTTTGTCAAATTTACCACCAAATACTGCCAATAGATATCCTCATATAGGTATCTTGATCTTTGTAAAAATCTATTTTAAGAATTGAGCCATTGCATTTGGACTTCGTTATGCAGTGTAAATCCATGAACTGTGTTGAAAACAACTTACAAGTCAATTATTATCGCAATATGGTGTGAAAATATCTTTATGAATCTACTACTTGTGCATAAAACTCCAGGCTCGATATCACAAAATTGGGAGGAAGAAGTGCTTTCGTTGTCGCCGGTTGATTAACATAGTGCGTCCGTTCTCCGCCTGATACAATTTCAGCGCTGTGTAAGCTGTTTACATCACGTAAAACTGTCACATCTCTTGCTATCTTGAACTAGTTTGAGAAAAAAATGCAAAGTGTTTTTGTAAGCGAGAATACGGTGTGAAAAGTTTTTTATTTTTATTTTTAACAACCAAAAAAAAAAGTTGCATCATACGAGAAGACTATGAAAAACTAGTGATGAGAAACAAAAGCTTACAAGACACGCGTAAAGTTTTTTTAACGAAAAAGATTAGAAAATCTGCAGTATAACATAAAAAGTTTCATTTTTCAATGTGCCACAATAACCTTTTACCAAAAATAAAAAATCTGATGTGGGCAACACATGACTTTCCTTATATAATGTAATGAATTTACTACTTTTCAGTAAAAAAAATAGGTTTTTTCTTATAGTAGATACTAATATTCTTTCCAAGATATTGAATTTTCGACAATTAGTCGTCATTTTCATTGATTTAGCGTCAATTTTATCCATTTGGCGAGATTTTCGTTAATTTGGCAACATTTCAAAAAGTCCCCAAGTTGGCGACATTCCGCCAAATTCGTCGCCAAAATTTCGCCAAGCGTTATGGACGAAGAAATAAGTTGTTCTTACAGCAGATAAATGACTATTGGCGTTCAAATACAAAAGTATTACTCAAAGTATTTTTTTTCATGAATGGAGCGAGCTAGATCCACGAGAGTGATGTCATCCAATTTATCGCATGGTATTACATATGAAAAGTGAACATGTTTCTCAATAGGAAATATTTTTTTTTTCATTTTATATGACTTTTTAGTAATTTTTTTGAAAAATGTGCAATATCTCGAGAACGGTTCATGTTAGCGTTCTAAAATTTATGTCAATCGTTTTCTAATGAAAAATTACATAAGAAATGTCCATTTGCGTAACTTTATTAGTGGTTTCGATTTTTTGACGATTTTTTCAAAATTTTATTCGAAAATTTAGGGGGGTTCTGAACATTCGATTACGTATAAAAACAATAGGCTTCCAGTGTTTACGGATTGTGATTTTTTGTACCAAATTTGGTTCAAATCGGTCCATTCGTTCGTCAGTTATCGTCTCCACACACACACACACACACACACACATACACACACACAGACATCACTTCAAAAATGTTTGATTCGTGATCAGGGATGCTTGAAACGTGCTCTCCCGTCGAAAACTCGATTTCGAATTTTCGACCCCGTCACAATACTTTCCTTATACATTATGTATATAAGGAAAGTAATAACTAAAGTCAATGTTAGTGTTAATTCCTTATCATAGGCGCAAACAGGGACGGAGTATACTCATAGCCCATATTTTCTTGTCGGAAAAATTACATTAATTCTCCAAAGAATATATGTATATTGAAAAATAAAATCCTGCACTATTATACCCCCCCCCCCCCATTTAGTCATAACTCTCCTTTCTAAGATCATGTATACCACTTTAATTCACATATCACATATACTTTCCTTGCAGTTTTAATAAATGGATCATTTTTTTTCAAGTAGAAGACATAGTCATACTACCAAGGGAAATGTTTGTCATGGAGAACATCTTAAATAAAACTACGTCACATTTACATTACATACTATTAAAATCGCGAGAACATAACAAACACAATTAGCAATCATAGGCGTAGCCAGAATCTCATAAAAAAGGGATATTGAATTGGAGAGTTTACAGTGCTGGATTTCGTTAAGCAATGTAAACCCAATATAATTACTCAAATACTGGGTGAGTTATACCCCTAATTGCCCGCACTTGCTTATGCTATCGCTGTGATTCTATACTGAGGTCGAACTTGCCCACAAAGATAATCGTGCTGCATTGAGCTAAATTTAATAACAGAACTTAAAGCTGCTTAACTCTTATGCCAAATATACTGAAACCATCTGATACCCTCTCCGTCTTCTCATTAGTAAAAAATCTGATGTGGGCAACACATGACTTTCCTTATATAATGTAATTAATTTACTACTTTTACAGTAAAAAAAAGTAGGTTTTTCTTATAGTAGATACTAATATTCTTTCCAAGATATTAAATTTTCGACAATTAGTTGTCATTTTTATCCATTTGGCGAGATTGTCGTTAATTTAGCAACATTTCAAAAAGTCGCCATGTTGGCGGCATTCCGCCAAATTCGTCGCCAAAATCTCGCCAAGCGTTATGCACTAAGAAATAAGTTATTCTTACAGCAGATAAATGACTATTGGCGTTCAAACACAAAAGTATTACTAAAAGTATATTTTTTCATTAATGGAAGGAGCTAGTTCCACGAGAATGATGTAACCCAATTTATCGCATGGTATTACATATGAAAAGTGAACATGTTTCTCAATAGGAATTTTTTTTTATATGACTTTTGACAATTTTTTTTTAAATGAACAATATCTCGAGAACGGTTCATGTTAGCGTTCTAAAATTTATGTCAATCGTTTTCTAATGAAAAATTACATAAGAAATGTCTATTTGCGTAACTTTATTAGTGGTTTTGATTTTTTGACGATTTTTTCAAAATTTCATTCGAAAATTTAGGGGGCTTCTTAACATTCGATTGCATATAAAAGCAATAGGCTTCCAGTGTTTACGGATTGTAATTTTTGTACCAAATTTGGTTCGAATCGGTCCATTCGTTCGTCAGTTATCGTCTCCACAGACTCACTGACACACACACATACTTTCACACACACACACACACACACACACACACATACACACACACACAGACATCACTTCAAAAATGTTTGATTCGTGATCAGGGATGCTTGAAACGTGCTCTCCCGTCGAAAACTCGAATTCGAATTTTCGACCCCGTCACAATACTTTCCTTATACATTATGTATATAAGGAAAGTAAAAAATTACATAACTTTAAATTAGAAAACTATCCCTATAACAATCCCCCTCCATTCAATATTAACCCCACTTTTCCAGGGTCTTGACTACGCTTATGGAAATATCTTCATGTGCTCCTTCTTCAAAATCTATTGACTTGTGAACCGTAAAGGTAGAATAGAGAAAAGACTATCAGCACAAGAATTCCAAAATGCCGATATTTTTTTTTCTGTCTAGATAAAGAGAGAAACAGTTGTACTCCTGATATAAATCCGATAAAATGCTTTACGATAGATAAGTGTCCAACAGAGCAAATAACTGTAAACAAAAATTCTGATATATTACATTTTCTACATGCTCACCTCCTTCCTCCCCGTCACAACACCTCCCTCCTCCCCGTCTTCCCTATAATGTACAGGAAAAATATTGTGAAGGGAGAGGGGATCGAAAATTTGAATTCGAGTTTTCAGCGGGAAAAGCAGATGTGAAGAATTCTTAAACTCGAAGCGAACGTTTTTGAGGTGATATCTTTCTGCGTGTGTATATAAGTTAATGTGTGTGTATGTATGCTAACGTGTATGTATGTTAGTGCATATGGAAGCCTGTGGAAGCAATACTTCACGAACGGAGCATTTCCAAAGAAATTGGATAGAAATTGGATTATTATAATCAGTGAATACTGGAACCCTATTGGTTTTAAATGCGATCCAATGTTCCGAAGACACCTCCCTTTTCTTTCAATTTTCGAATAAATTTTTGAAAAAAGTAATCATTAAAATGACAGGATCTATATTATTGATCATTAAATTCACATTATTTCATACGTAATTTTTTATTACTAAACGAATGACATGAAATTTAAAATGCTAGCATGAAATCCCGTTTTGCACATTTAAAAATGAATTTATAAAAAAAATTTACCTAAACCTGAAAAAGTAGCAAGTACATCAAATATACTGACTTTTCATATACAATATCATGCCACAAATCTACTAACACCAGTCTCATCGATCTAGTTCGTTCCATTCACGAGAAAAGCTATTTTTGTACTCATTTTATATTTTGACGCCCAAGAACTCGTCAGTCATTGATTTCACTGGCTATTAATTCATTGTCAATTACATTTAAGGGGGATTTCGCCCATGAGTATGAATAAGTCATTCTGTTTGGACTCATAAACTGTCAAAAAGCTCACAATTTCAATTCAATTCAATGCCAATTACAAATAAAGCCATAGATTAAGGGAGAGTTTTATTTATTGATATTGACTCTTTACGTAGGATGATTGCCTATTTTGTTCAGTGGACGCTAGCAATTTTTCAAATTGTCAAGTTAGATTTGCGCGAAATTTGTACTTCGAAACAGATTTATATATCGTCATCAATAAAAGTGCCAAATGTTAATGTATAGTTTAGTTAAAAGCCAAAAATATTAGGTAATGTACAGCTGCAAAAAGGAAAAAAAGCCCCACCTCTTGTTATTCGAGCACTGTTCATCATAGAGCAAATTTAGAAATACCATTCAAGTAGGAATAACGTTCACTATACAAATTCTTGTGTACAAAATTTTTATAAAAGACCGCCTTCATATTAACCTTTTACTTACGAGTGGGACAGCGTCCATCCCAAACGAAGAACAAGACAGGCATTTGACATACCCTATCCCAAACAGTTCGATCCCCCTTTGCAGACATTGTCGTCCATCGCCGACAGAAACATTGTCGGCAATGGACGCCAAATGGACGCCAAATTCTGTCGGCGATGGACGCCAATATCTGCAAAGGGGGATCGAACTGTTTGGGATAAGGTATGTCAAATACTTGTCTTTTTGAGAGGTTAATCGTTTGAGATGGACGCTGTCCCACCCGTAAGCAAACGGTTAGAGAGGGCACAAACTTTGAAATCTCCAATTTTTAAGGCGTTTTCGAGTTATGAGTATATAAAGCTTTTAGCTCCTAACTTTAAGATAGTTTCCAAGATTTTTATTCATATCTTATGTAATAATTATCTTCTAACGCTGATATTTCTTTTTTGTATTGCGTTACTACTAAGCAGCTGAAACACAATTCTGTGATTTTTATTTTTTTTTTTAAATAATTTTTGTATGAAATATCACTAATGAAACTAATATTCGAAAAAAAAAAATATGAATAGGAACCTTGACCTATTTTGATAGAAATCTATTCATAAAGACATCTTATATGAGTATGCAAAATTTCAGCCGTTCCCTCCCTGTAGTTCTCTCGCTATGTTTAAATATTCATCAGCAACGATTTTAGGGATCGTATATCAGTTGAAAAAAAAATGACTAATTTGAGAAAGTCATATAAATTTTAATTTAACTTTTATTTAATATAGCAGGAAGCAGTACATTAATAATTCGCTCACTACGAGGGAGCTTAAGCTGCAGCATCTTGTAGTAAAAAACCACGGGGAAATTACTTTATTTTTTTAAAAGGATTTTTTATATCTCAAAATTAAAGGATATTTATTCCCGATCGAAAATTTCCTACCCGCAAATCAACAGAACAAATCTCTTCAATTTAACCTCTTGCTTGCAGGTACTACAGCGTCCATCCCAAACGAAAAACTTCTCAAAAAGACGAGTATTTAACATACCCAATCCCAAACATTTCGATCCTACAAAAGGGGATCGAACTATTTGGGAAAGGGTATGTCAAATACCTGCCTTTTTGAGAGGTTCTTTGTTTGGGATGGACGCTGTCCCACCCGTAAGCAAAAGGTTAATATAACGAACATTTTTTACCCCGTTTTAAAATAACTTTGTATAAAAGGCGTAATATAGATACAACCTAATCAACGTCTACTGTAGCTTAGTCGCAAATACACAAGAATCCTTAAACACCCCAATAACTTTGTAAGGAAAGATCCATTAGAGTACACGTTTAGTCAATCCACGATAAAGTGACCGTGTTTGATCCAATAAAAGGGATTGCAGCGCTCCTGGAAAAGAATTGAAAAAGTTAGGAGACCAAACTCGGCAACAAAGCGAGATAGACTGAAAATGCCTATTTAAAATTTATAGAGCATTAGGTAATGAGTAGGAAATAATAACGGGAACGAACAAAAGGCGTAAACGGAAGGCAATAAATACCTATAAAAAAGTCGAACCATCGTGGCCGTTAATACAGTGACACCTGCAATGCCGGTCAAATTATTCCAATAATTTTGTATAGGAAAGAAAAGGGTTTCCCATGCATCTCCTTCAGAAGTTTTTGACGAACAATATCATTTAGATAACTGCTTGTACAAAGGATAACAAAAACATGCGCAAAATATTTAAGTACAATTAAAATAATAATGTAGTTTACAGACGAAATATTTTCGTCTTTCTGACTTTCGGTTAGTTGATTCTTTTGCACTGGCGATGGGTATCAAGCGTATCCTCGAAATCGTTATGTGCTACATTATTATTTTATTTGTGCTTAAATACGCTTCTAATGTTTAAACTACTACTTGTACGTTTAAAATCACGATCACCGCTGGTTATATCTACTAGTATATCTACAAGGGCAAATTGCGTGATCATACTCTCTTCCATTGAAATTGGACGCTTTTGGCGACTTTATTGATCACACCAAAATGATGATATTGTACTCTTGTGCAAAATCTACATCATAATGATATATATACACGGTTGGACTGGCCTATCCTGCAATCAAGCGATGCCCAATATGGGCTGCTGGGTTTGAGGGCCGATTTGGTTCGAGAGCATTCCAATCAACATATAGAGCATTCCAATGAACATAATTATCCAATCATTATTACGGGCTCGGAACATCCATGGATTTCTGATTGGGCCATTCCATAGACTGAATGGAGGCCGGCACCTTATCATACATTAACGGGACGGTCCAGATCGTCGAACTTTTACGTCTGGCACGTTGTTAAACAATAAAGACTTCTGGATATCTAACACTAGAAGTTTCTTCAATGGACGCGTAGGAAAATATTTGGGCTAGTCAGAGCCTCAGTCCGAACACGGGCTTCACGGCACATTGCTGTCTTGGACCGAAACACCCCCAGTCCAGCTTTGCCTCCAAGTCAAAATTGGTTCCAGATTACTCGATGGATACACCCTCTATCTAGGTCCGATTATATCAAAACAAAACAAAAATTCATCCTGCGTCAAACTCTATAAATGAGCAAACCTAAGTTATTTTTCCGCTATCTCATGTTTTCCGTGGAATACGCCATACATTTAAAACATCTCCGGAGATAAGCACGGAATTAGACAAACAGTTGCTCTGTTCTTCTGATAAGATGTTTCCTCATAAAATGTTTTACGAGAGATAGGGGCCAAAACCGGCAAAGAATTCAAAACATTTATTTTTTCAAGTATGAATGATGAGATTGGATATCTTGCATTGTTTGAATACTATAAGAGGGTGGTGAATGCAGATTCCACTTCGAATATAAGAGTTTGCATTTCCGTCCCAGTATCTCAACGGTAGAATGTCGGCTGGCCAGTACGAATATCCGTTGTTCGATTCCAGTAATGGCAGCAAGGTTCTTTACAGTCTTCCCAACAAGTCCTAAAATTGTGACGCATAGCAAGTTATGTATCTCGCTGCCATTACACAAATTATTTTTTCTGAGCTGAAGAACGCATAAAAAGTGCGAAACCGGTTCTTAAACATTGTTCTTTATACTGAAAGGACGATCTCAACGGAGTCACTAATTCAATCGTAGCATGAATAGTATAAAACATTTGCACAGAAACTATGTCGAATTTGAACCTTTGTTCAATAGACTGCTTATTTCCATAAATCTATGGAGGTTATGCTCACGTGTATCTTTCAGAAAACTAGTATTCGTGTTCAGGAATCCCCATAACGTTTAAATCCATCGAAATCTGTGATATTTCACCACCCATCACAATATATTTTCTTTTCGTATACTATGTATTAATGTTTATATTACGAAAGTGAAAACAGTATTTTTGTAGATACATCCTACTGACAAACGTCTGCAGGATGTATCTACAAAAAAAGCACTTGATACGAACTTAAAATACGAACTTGTCTCTGTTTATAATGCATATATTATCCCTAAGATCAAATTTCATTTTATTTTATCATTTAAACTGCTCGTGAAACCCCATGTTCGCATTTTTTGGGTTCATTGCCGTGAAATTTATTTCGTACTTTTCCAGTTAAAAACGTTTATGATAGTTATGAATTATTATTTCAAAGTAAATAATTCCCATGGGATTCGTGAATAACAGAAGCACTTCACAATAAATAAAAACTGAAAATGTTTGGTAAACAAACATTTATTCCCGCAAATCAGTGCAGGAAAATTAGTTTTTTAAGCGGAACAAATTAGGAGTACTTTGATTTTTGTCGCTGGTGTTCTATTCACCATTCTAAATATAATGATTTTTTTTTTATGTGAAACATCTTTGAAAGAAATATGACGAAGATGAAAAGAAAGTATATTGTCGTGAATACGTTACAGAAAACCATTGTTATAATTTGAAAGTCTGGGTCGCTTAATCTTGGCGATGCATTCAGTGACCTTGGTTACGTATTTCGCAAACTATCACCGACTTGATGATTTTTGACGAGTTTTAAAACCTTCTCAAATTTTATAAATTGTCTGAAAATTTCACGAGTTACGTTCTTTTCGCACAGAGATTATAATAGCTCAACATCGCCTAGTTAGGTAGTTAAAGTGATACGTTAAAAAGTATATTCCGAGTTCAATACAGAACCCTAATTTTTCTTCTGATTATATATATATATATATATATATCCTTTTAAATTTAATTTATCTTTTTATTATCCTTTTAAATTTAAACGTGGTCTTTGCTTCCATTCCTGGATTACGCCTTTTGTTTGTCCGTTTCATGGAGATTAGGCCACAGGAAGGTATCGGCTCCGGGAGTGTTTCCTAGGAGTAATTAGCTGGCTATAACCGGGAACAAGGTGTCACAATCCTCCTTGGCCTATTTGTATCTTACCTGTTGGCACTTTCTCATCTTATACTTTTGACTTTCTTATATATACCGGTATTCGTGAGCAGCTTTGCGCCTTTATGCTGGGTCACTTGTTTTTATTTGTATATTGTCCAATTTCATACTTTTGAATTTTCACTTATATATATATATAAAGGACAAGCTAATTATCTGAATGGATATTATGTGGAATAATAATACCATATACTTAATGGAATATTGGCGTCCATGAACGCAAATGCCTGCAAAGGGGGATGGAAATGTTTCAGATAGGGTATGTCAAATACTTGTCTTTTTGAGAGGTTCTTCGTTTGAGATTGATGCTGTCCCACCCGTAAGCAAAAGGTTAAGTCATAATCAATTTCTTGAATGATTGAAATTTCTAAATCTTAAAATCCAATGATATTTTAATAATTAGTAAACACACACACACACGCATTTATATTTTTAAATATAGATAATTTTCCCTACCTTTCTAATCAAAGTAAATCCATATTTTTCCGATGTATTCTTCACTCTTTCTGTATCGTTCGTTCGTATAACGTACAAATCGGTGTAAATTTTATTTTTTTCATTGCTTTCTGCAAGTTTAGATTTGCGACGCTCAAATTCCATCAGGATTCCGTACTCAGTTTTCGTCTTTTCGTGTTGCCACAATTTCTTTCGGAGTGATAGATTTGAAGAAAATATTTCTGAAGTCGATCTCTTCATTTGAATGGATGTCACGATGCAGACGATCGAGATGACGAATATTTTTTTCTTTCCATGCGCTTCCATCGAAACAAAACTGATTTTGATAACTGGAAACTTTCCGCTGATGTGGCATGATTTGATCACTACAAGAAACAAAAATGGATTTTATTAAACATTTGTTAAAGGTCTTCATGAATATACTTTTGAAAAATAAAATAATATATGGCAAAACAAAATTAGGTTGTGGTTAATGATGAAAATCATTAATTTTCAACAATTGCTGAAGATTTCAATTAATGCTGTAAATTCTTTATTCTTCGCAATAAAAAATCTGATGTGGGCAGCATATGACTTCCCCATATAATGCAATTAATTTACATCTTTCACAGAAAAAAGAATGAAGATCTAAAGCACAATGTATTTAAAGTTAAATTATACATTTGCCAATTAAAACTATTTCGAATTACCCCATCGATTTATATTTCACTCAACTCTAAACGGACAATTAACGTTATTGATAGCATCCGCAATATGCAATATAGTCCATATATATCTTATTAATTCATTCATCAATTTCGAGACATTTTTGTTAACTTGGCGTCATTTCTACAATTTTTGCAATATTTTCGTTAATCTAAGTCAACAAATTGGCGATGTTTCGCTGAATTAATCGTAAAATTTGCCGAATTTATCACCAAGCGTACACAGAGACGGAGAGAAGTACTTTCCTTATTTAGCATTGATTGTTGGCGAATTGTTAGGTGTCAAAATACAAAACTATTAAGTATACAAAATATATTTTCTCTTGAATGAAACGAATTGAACGAGAAGGATATCAACAAATTTATCGCATGATATTACATATGAATATTGAACCTATTTCTCAATAGTTAATACTTTTTTTTTAATTTTCTGACTTTTTATAAATTTATTTGAAAAAGTGCAATATCTCGAGAACAGTTCGTGCTTCATTCTAAAGTTTGTGTTAATCATTTTCTAATGAAAGTTTTTCAATAGAAATGATTATTTACGTAATATTATTAAGCATTTTGATTTTTTGATGACATTTTCAAAATTTCACTCGAAAATTTTGAGAACTAAACATTCGATTGCTTAAATCAATAAGCTTCCAGCATTCACTGATTGTAATTTTTGTCTAAATTGCGTTCCAAACTCTCCATTCGTTTGTGATATATCGTCTCCACAGACTCACTGATGGACACACACACACACACACACACACACAGACATCCCCTCAAAAAAGTTCGATTCGAGTTCAAGGATGTTTGAAACGTACTCTGCTGTCAAAAACTCAAATTCGAATTTTCAACCTCCGTCACATTACTTAACCCCCGTCCATATACATTATACTATGTATATAAAGAAAGTAAAGGCTCCACATTTATCAAATAAAACAATGGAGGGCATCATCATGTATCAGGAAATATTTGGCATACTCATATTTATTTAAATGTTTGTTTATATACCTAAAGATTTTAACATAAAAATTATATTTTGTTTTGTAATTATCTTTTAACTTTTAGAACTCTTAGAACTTAGAGAATCGGTTGTTTTATCAGTATGTCGTACTAAACATTCTTAACTACAGAGCTAAAGAGCCTAAACTGTCTTGCTAATGAACAACTAAAACTCACCTTGTGGCACTGGACATGCTGGAAAGCCATGGGAACGGTGAGACTCTTATTCATTCAAACCGAAATACATACGAAGCTCTTTCTTGGTGCTTAATCCATTTCGTTGAACTCTGGGGCATCCTTCCGTTGGCGTTCCTTGGAGCTTTTCCGTTGTTCCGTGAATGAGGATCTTTCAAATCCTTCTCTCTGGAGGAACTAGATGCATATTTCGCAAGTCCTTCTCAAGAAAGGAGATGAAAGATAATGTGTCTTTTCTCTTCCTTTGTGGTGAACAATAAATTAAGATAATTATTAATATCTGAAAAATCCAAATTACTCCAATTCATTTTATATTTATTGTTTCTCTATAATACGTTGTGTAGATGATGGTAAAGTATTATGTGTGACGGATAAACACCCAGTTCTCGTATTTTTATGCATCTACACATTTTTATTATCCCTAAATACAAATAAACTATTTTTTCAAGGAAATCTGTGAAGAGGACAGCTCTCAAACGTCGAATGTAATGAAATGTGGTCCCATTATTTCTATCAATAAATTTCAAAGGTTTAAGCCTATTTATGTTTTAATTAGTTCTCCTTTTTCGAGGTTCCTAATATTTTCTGTTTTTGCGATAGAACTGATTTTGGCGGTAAAATGCGCTTTATGACCTCTAGATCACATGTCGAACACTTTTCGGAAAGATATCTGCCTGCGTGTGTGGACATGATAACTCAAGAGCGAATGCAGGTATCGCTCTACTGCCGCCTTGAACTTCATTCAAATGACGACATTGAAATATAAATTGCCTGGTTTAAACATCTCTAAAATGCGAATACTGTATTCTAATAGATTAAACAAAGAACTAGAATTAGATAAAATATTTTATAATTCAAGCGACTGGAACACAAATGATTCGAAATTTAGGATTTTCTTAGCTTAAGTTTTTATGAAGAACAACAATGATAATTTCCGAAAAATGAGAGCAGTACAGTCAATACAAAAATCTGGCAGTTTGAAATTCGTTATGCATACAAAGTTTTAAGATGGCATGTTTCAACACAAATCACATGAATGCATTATATTCATCAACTTGACCAATGTGTTGCCAACTGATACATATTTTGATAAATTTTCATTTCAAATACCAAATGCCAGAATCAACAACGAAGCTCTATCAATATGTCCTACTCGTTGGACTGCCGGAACCCAAGGTTAATAGAACATATTATTGGAGTATATTATTTTACGAACCTTGGATACTTATATTCTTTCCAAAACATTGAATTTTCGTCAATCATTCGTTATTTTCATTGATTTAGCATCATTTTTATCCATTTGCCGAGATTTTCGTTAATTTGACAACATTTTAAAAAGTCGCCAAGTTGGAGATATCCCGCCAAATTTGTCGCCAAAATCTTGCCAAGCGTTATGGACGGCGAAATAAGTTATTCTTATAGCAGATAAATGACTATTGGCGTTCAAATACAAAAGTATTACTCAAAGTATCTTTTCTCCTGAATGGAACGAGCTAGATCCATGAGAATGATGTCATAAAATTTATCGCATGATATTACATATGAAAAGTGAACATGTTTCTCAATAGTTAATATATTGTTTTAATTTATGGGATTTTTTTATACATTTATTTGAAAAATGTGCAATACCACAAGAACGGTTCGTGCTAGCGTTCTAAAGTTTATGTCAATCGTTTTCTAAGGAAAAATTGCATAAGAAATGTCTATTTGCGTAACTTTATTAAAGGTTTTAATTTTTTGATGATTTTTTCAAAATTGTACTCAAAAATGTATGGGGGTTCTGAACATTCGATTGTGTTTAAAAACAATAAGCTTCCAGTATTCACATGTTTTAATTTTTGTACCAAATTTCATTCCAATCGCTTCATTCGTTCGTGAGATATTATCTCCACAGACTCACTGACACACACATGCACACAAACCCACACAGACATCGCCTCAAAAATGTTCGATTCGTGATCAGGGATGTTTGAAACGTGCTCTCCTGTCGAAAATTCGAATCGGGGTCGAAAATGCGAATTTTCGACCCCGTCACAATACTTTCCTTATACATTATACTATGTATATAAAGAAAGTAAAAACTCGTAAATTTAATATGGTTTCCTGATACATTTTAAGTATCTGTTTCACTGGTTCTTCAGTCTTACTTTCAGAAGTTTCTTAGAACTAAAATTTTTTCATTTGCATATATTTTCAGTTGGTATTTAAAATGATAATTTGAAAAGAAAAAGCATAATTTTATTTCTTGCCTTTTGTTAAAAATTGCAGTAATTTTTTGTTTCTCAGATTTGATCTACTGTACAACTGAACCTTATGTGTGTCTGTGCCAGAATTGTGGAATTCTTCATACAAAGAACAACACAATAATCATCTTATATGATGGCTTTCAAGTCTTTCATAACGGCTCACCATCTTATGTGCTATGGAAATGAGGCAAGTGTAACATTTATTTTGTAAAAGAAAATAGTTTTGTAAAGTGAAAAAGGACGTATAGAATGATCACTTATTTAGCAGCATTAAAGGTCCCGATGCATTAATATTTTTTTTAATTTTCATTTAAAAATCATGCATTATCTCGAAATGAGTTCAAGATAGCATTCTAAAGTGTGTAATATTCATATTCTAATAAAAAAATGATGCGTCAAATGATTGTTTATTTATCATTATTAAAGATCCTGATTTTTGAATGATTTTTTCCAAAAATTCATACCATGCAGACCATAATCGGTGGTGTCGCCAAGGAAGAATTCGGGGTTCATAACCCTACAGGAACCCACAGGAAAACTGAATTTTGAAGAAATGCTATATGGGGAAATGAAAAGCAAATTATTTGGTTACCCCCTCCCCCCCCCCCCTCTTCAGAAAATTTTCTGGCGGCGCTACTGCCTCTACTCTCAGAAACCAATCAAAATTATCTCAAGAGACAAAAGCGACGCTTGACGTTCATTTACTTGACAAAGCCCACTTACCACTCTATCGACCGGCCGATAGTTCTGAACACACACCTTAGATGTTTTGAATGCAGCAATTCCTCTGGAAATTAGTAATTGCGCAATCGTGATAAAATAAAGATAATAGTTTGGGGCATATAGTCGTTTCTAGCAAAAGATTTATTTATTTCTGTGTTTGTGAAAAGTTTTTGAAAGAAATAGAATTTCCGTCAGAAATTACTTTCATGAAGGACTCGGTTGATTCATTTATTCAAATTCTTACAATTCCTTAAGAGTCACTCTGTAACCGAATAAACTTTTCAGATACGCTCATTACACTACAGTAAACTTTTCAGTATTCTTGTCGCGAGTTTTTCGTGCGTTTCGTCGGTTTTTAGTGCAATTCGTCTGTGTTTTTAGTGCAATTCGTCTGTGTTTTTAGTGTAATTCGACGGTTTTTTAGTGCAATTTGTCGGGTTTTTAGAGCAATTCGTGAGGTCTTTCCTTATAAATTATCTTACATTTTCGTAATTAATAGCGAGGTATGTTTCTCTTTAATTTAGTTAAATATTTTTTTAACATGTACATGTTATACTAAATGTACGTGGCATTTAAGCGGTCGTGACGAAGCCGTGTCTGCGCTCACACTTATTACTTTTCTTATATATATAGTATTATGTATAAAGAACGTATTTATTTATTTTTGTCAGTGATATATAACAGAACAAGTCCAATTACAATGATCACAATGCACTGAATCATACATCAAAGTAAAATCCCCAAACATACATTCTTAAAAAAAATTTCAGACATAGCAAACAAATCAATGCTATTTGAACATAAATTAAATAATATATAAAATGTAAAAACTGAATGTGAAATAACGTATGACACCTTAATCTAGGCTTGCATAAAGATCTACCCATTTAAAAGGACACTACAATCAATATGATTGCTGAGTCATTTCCTAAAAAACACCCTACACAACATGCTTTGCTGAAATTTTAATGAATTAATACTAAACAAATCCCTTAGGAAAAACAGAAAAAATGTTACTGGAATATAATCCATTGGCCTTAAAATAAAAGAACCGCGCAAACGTATTCTTGCCCTTTTCAATCACATGAACTGAATCACTATAATAAGGATCCCAAATTAAACAACCACATTCCAATAATGGTCCAACAATAGAATCAAATAAGTTAATTAAAACATTGATATTAGTAAAATCCATAATCTCCCTAAAATCAAAACCAAGTAGCTTATAAGCTCCAGAAACAATACACGTAAATTGAATTTGAACTCAGAATAGAAAATATGCCCAAATCATGGAAGCCATTCACACAAATAAGGAATTCAGAGTTAATACAGTACGTAAACAAAATTTTAGTATGTCTTAGAGTAAGGCTGATTTTATTGTATTTTAAAATATTAAACTTAAGATTATCATTTACTGACCAGATCTACAGTTGACTGAGATCAAATTGTAATTTGTAGCAATCATCAATAGTTTCAATACACCTACCTATAGAGTTTAAGATCATCAGCAAGCGGAAGACAAGTCAAAAATTAAAGCACCGTGGTAATTTTATTTACAAAAAGTAGGAAAACTGAGGTCCCAAGTTGAATCCTGAGAAACGCCAGATTTATTTGAAAAAGAATATGACACAGCAGAATAATAGGTGACAGTAAGAGATCTATCTCATCGTTAAAAATGAAAAACGCCAATACAAAAGGTCCAAACTGAACACCATTTTATACAGTTTTAACATTAAAAGTCCAAAATTAACTCTATCGAAAGCATTTCCGTCCGGCCACACTTTAGCATTTGGTAATTGTGACCGGGTTGAAAATTAGAATCCAAGCTTTCGACGGGAGAGCACTTTTCAAGCATCCCTGTACACGAATCAAACGTTTTTGAGGGATGTCTGTGTGTGAGAGGGAGGGGGAAAGGGTGCAAGTATGTGTGTATGAGTCTTTGGAGACTGTCTCACGAACAAAATTGTAGTACAGAAATTACAATCCGTTAATACTGGCAGTCTTTTCAAACGCAATCGAATGTTTGGAAGACAAATATTCGAATGAAATTTAAAACTATCTTCAAAATATCAAAATCTTCAACGAAGTCACGTAAATCCCCAACAATGGCGTCTTGCTAGAAAGTTGTGTTTTTAAGCTCTGTATTGCTTTACAAATAGTGTGTGTTCTGTAGTGTTATAATAGTTGAAAATATCGGTAAAGGATTCCTTGAGGTATATCAAGTCGATTGATATAGTTATTATGAAAATAAGTCTTATGATTGTGTTTATAATAGTGCCTTTATAATTGAAAGTTTTGCCAAGTTAAGCGAATTAGAACTGCAATGTTAAATGGATATTCAATGGCGACCCTACTACGCATTGGAAAATATTTGGAATTTTTCTCAGATTTTTTGAAGTCTTGGATTGGGGATATTTTATATAATAGTGCCCTCTGATGCATATGGTGTATGACAGAAAATCACAAATATTCCGTTATTGACTATAGTAAAATAAACTTTGTGTTATACTGGCTGGTTTCGAAGGTAGTGAGATTTACTCATCTTTCTGCAAGGTAGGTTTTTTGAATAACTCATGTTCTTGATGTGATAAAAATATAATTGCTTCTGGACTGATATCTAGGATCATTAAAGGTACTATATTCCAAGTTTGGTAACCATATCTACATTAGTACATTTATTGGCAAAATATTTATTTGTAATGACGTACTTCTCCTTGATGCATGAAATATCCTGCTGTTCCATGTTTCCTGTTTGGTGCCCCCTTATGGAGTTCTGTACTTGACGATTTTCAAAATTTTTCTCGGAACTTTTGAAGTTTTGAAATTATGATATTTATTGTTAGAGTAAGTTCAGGATACTATGGAATGTTTTAAAAAATTGTAAAAATTCAGCTACTGTTTATAGTGTAAAAATTTAACTCTGTTTTGTAATGGTTTCGGCGGAATTTGACTTATTCTGATTTTCTGCCGAATAGTTTTTCTTATATCTTTAATATTTGTTAGTTTAAAAATATAATTCATACTTAATTGGTAACTAGTATGTCTGTAAGTACCCTCTAGTCATTTTTAATTTAATATTTATCATGGAATTGTATTTATAGAAATTTTGTTATTACTGCTGTCGTCATACCCCCCCCCCCCTTTGCACCAAGACTTACTTAAAACTGTGTGCTATTAGTTGTTTATTTACCTTTTATTCCTTGACGATTGATTAGTAAAATTGGAGTGAATGAACTGACCGAAACTTGCTGTTTTCTTGTATGATACTGGAGTTCACCAGCTTGTAATAATGACATCTGTTTCGACATTTGGTAACATCATACTGCCTCAATAGTTTTCTTTATCAACTATCCTACTGTTCCATACTTCCTGTTTAGTGCCCCCTTGTGGAGTTCTGTATTTGGTGATATTCGAGATTTTCTTGGAACTCTTGCAGCTTTGAAATTGTGATATTTACCGTTGGAGCTAGTTGTAGATACTGTGGAATGTTTTGTAAATTTGTAAAGATTTAGTTACTGATTACAGTGCTAATTGCTAATTAAATATTGGTGTATATATTTTCGTGTATATTTGGCGTATATATTGGGGTATATATCTGGCGAATAATAGTGTATATATTTTGCACTTTGAAGTTATACTGTACTTGTTGGTGAATTAAGACCCCCTTTTGACACGTCTCTTTGTATCTATATTCTGCTGTTTATGTCCTTTTGTATACTGCCCTTCTTGGAACCCTGCATATTGTATATTATTACTTTTACATAATTTTGCGGCTTTTGAATTTGTATTTTGCATACCGGCCCTGCTATCATGGAATATCCGCCTGAACTCAATAGAGTTATTAAGAATATTTCTGAGGAGGATCTTTTGCATGCCTTCCCCTGGGGGGAGATGGGGGGAAAGACATCCTTCCCTGTGGCCAGGCCAAGGATATCTTACTGAAACTGGATAACTTTATGGTTAATAAAAAAGATCTCAAGTCAGCAAAATCTTTGCAAAAAGACCTTGTTAAAAAGTTCATGAGGCCCCTGGTGGACATTGTGTTAACGACCTCTCGCTCTTTGCGAGCATCGGAGGTCGCTCTTTCAGAGTGCAGGGAGGAACGAAACTCTTCCCTCCACGGGGAGAGCTTTGAAGTATTTGAAGGTTCAAAGCGTGCAGTCATGAGTGACTTGACCGAGTCCAAAGCTAGTCTGGGGGAATCCCGTGCATCCGTTAAATATATCAAGGATATGTTGGACCAGCATTGTAGAACGATGGGCGAGTTTGCTGGTGGATAGAAAGGCTCACTGGCAACTCTTAATGAAGCTGTTAAGTCTCTTACCTCTGGGGAGGCACTGGCTACCCCTCGTCGTCTATTTACAACTGAGACTGCTTCCTCCCCCTTTGTGTTCCCTGAAATTTTCATTCCTGGTCCTGGACCGTTAAAGTCTAGTACACTTCTGGTTTCATCTGTGGGGAAATCGACTTATCGTGAAACGCTTGGATTTGTCAGACAGGAACTTTCTCTGTTGGAAACTAGTGTGGGAATCGTAAATTATTTCAGTGCGTCCAAGGAAGGCTTGGTGTTAAAAATTAAACATCAGATTGAGATGGATGAATTGAAGGAGGAACCTTTAAAGATTCCCGACTTTGATGGTAGATATAGTGTTAGTGAATTCCTACGTAAGTGGCCAAAAGTTACCGTATTTGGCGTGGACGATGGATTGAGCAAAGTCCAAGTCCCTGAGGGCATTTACAGTCAGAATGGGTTCTTTGTGGAGAAGGATTATTTGAGGATGTGCTTTAGTATAGAGGCGAAACGTGGAACCCACTGGGTGTGCAAGGTTGACCCGCGGGTATTCAAGGAATTCGTAGAATTCGGATGGGCTTTTTGCCAATTTGTGCGGTATCCGGTCAGAGAGTTCGAGAATGTTTTACTATGCTTAAAATGTGGAAGATTAGGGCATACCAGCACCAGGTGTTCGAAAGATCCACGCTGTTTGAAGTGTAGCTGTTCTCATCCTGAGGCAGATTGTGTGGGAGGACTGGCATGCATTAATTGCTTGGAGGCGAATGCCAAGTTTGGATTGAACCTTGATACTGCGCACTCGTGCCGGTCACGTAATTGTCCTCATTTTGTTAGGAGTGCTAAAAATTCCAGAAACTATATTGATTATGGATAAATGAGTTCCATTGATGTCTTGTTGGTTGACTTGTAAATAGGTAATTGTCGCTATGAGTTGTGGGACCTTTTAATAAATTTGTTTTTCTTTCTGGGGGGTCTGGCCTCTAGTTTGTGTTTTTCCTGCCCGTGACCCTTTCGGTGTTTTAGTTTCAGTTTTTTTTTTTAAAGTATGAAACTTTGGGTTATTGATGGTTAGTAGTTATATAAAATGTAAGGTATGTTTTCTTGTCACGAATCTTGGGATTTACTGTCCTTTTGGGGGTTAGAATGGTTTTAGTGCTATAATGTCTATGTGGCTTTGGGTTGTTGTTTGTTGACGGTATATGTATTTTAAAGATTTTAGTTAGTAATTTTTATAGTTTTTGGGTTTTGTATTGATTAAACTCGTATCTAGTGATGTGGACTTATGTGGATTTTGATAATACTGAAGGTTCTGGTTGGTTGAATTTAAGGTTTTCCTGTCGATGTGTTTCTTTTATGTGCTGTTTACGAGAAAAACCTTGCTTTATGCTTCTTTTTCGGCCTCGGGCGGATTTTAGTCTAATTCCTTTCGGTCTTAGTTTTTGGTTTAGGGGGGAATGGCACCCCTTTTTGCTGATCTTTGGCTGGCCTTGCTTCTGCATCTTGTTTGATTTGAGATTATTGATTTTTGTTTTCTTGGTATCTTAGTGTTTTGTAAAAATTTTTGAGTTTGGGAAATTAATCTTCTGGAGATTTGTTTTATTTTACCTGGTCCTTCGTGTTGTGGGTGTTGGGGGAAACTTTGGGTGACCGTGGGTGGTTGTTCGTTTTGTTGGTTTAGCGGTTTATCGTCTTCCAGAGGAGTGGTCTTGATAGATGTAGATGATTAATTATTGTTTTTGAGATTAGTTTATAGGATGTTTCCAGTGGATTTGGGATTGTTTTTGTGGTGAATTTATTGGTAAATTGGAAGTTTTGTGTTATTTTGGTTTTACCGCTTCCTCGGAGTCTTTTTTATGATCTTGTTTAATGTGAGAAAACTAAGGGAAGTTGTAGCACGGACCTTTTTCGCCCTTGGTCTCGGTTGTAAAGGTTTTTAAGTACTTTTTTTTCTGGTCCAGGTTTCGATTTTGAATTTTTGTTTTTGGAGGAGTTGTTCTTTTTAAATTTGGATATATTAATTTGTTTGGTAATTTTATGAACTTTGTTTGGAACTCTTGTTGCAGTGCAAGACGAGCTGCACCTGTTCTTTTGTATTTTTAAAAATTGTATTTATTTTAGGTTACTTTTTGTGTTTGGTATTTTGTTAAAAATAATTTTTAATTTTGTATATTTAATTACCTGCTTCATGTAGCAGAGGTACCTGTGCCTTTTGTAACCTCCTTGACCGGCTCCCTTTTGTGAGAAATAAATATTCTGTGGGTGGTGGGTGTCGCCGTTCTGTCGGTGGCGAGTGTTGCCTGGTTGGTCCCTTTGCAGGCATGTACCTGGTCTGCTGGTGGGGGATTCGGTCGTCTCGGTCGGCGTTCCTCTCCAGGACTTGCGGCGTCTGGCCTCGCTCGACGGGGCGTTGGTCTGTTATCCCCTTGGTGTCCCGGGTGGTGCGCTCGTTGCATGGTGGAGTCGGCGGCTTTCTCCGTTCAGCGGGACGGGGTGGCCCGTTGTCCGAGCTTGTGTTGGGGATCTCTCTTTTCTCAGCCCTGCGACTAAAACCTTCAAGCCCTAGCTGGCAAGGTCTGGGTCGCGAAAAGTCACGTAAATAATCTTTTCTTGTGTATTTTTCATTAGAAAATGATTGACACCAACTTTAGAACACTAGCGTGAACCGTTATCGAGACATTGCACATTTTTCAAATAAATTTATCAAAAATTTATAAAAATTATTATTGTGAAATTTTTTCACTTTTCATATGTAATATTCTCCGTAAAGAATTATTTACGTCACTTTAGTGAAAATTTTGATTTTTGGATGTTGTTTTTAAAATATCATTCGAAACTTCGAGGGTCTTCCGAACATTCGATTGCGTATAAAAACAATAGGCCTCCAGTATTCCGGGACTGTAAATTTTGCTCCAAATTTACAATCAAATTTCAATACAAATTTTTGTTCGTGAGATGTCGTCTCCATCGACCCACAGACGCACACGCACATACTTATACCCACACACACACACAAACATCCCTTCAAAAACGTTTAATTCGTATTCAGTATTGAAACGTGCTCTCCCATCGAAAATTCGAATTCGAATTTTTGGCTCCGTCACAAATGGCAAAATGTTACTTGGGCGAAAAAACTTTTGGTAGAGTTGATTTTGATCTTTTAATGCTAAAACTGTATAAAATGCTATTCAATTTGGATCTTTCAGATTGACTATTTTCATTTTTAACGATCAGATCGCTTACTGTTACCTATTATCCTGCTGTGTCATTTTCTTTTTCAAATGGGTCTTGACGTCCTCCCTCAGGGTTCTAACGTGGGACCTTAGTTTTCTTACTTTTTGTAAATGACATACATCCCCATGGTACTTCAATTTTCGAGCTGTCTTCTGTTTGCTAAACTTAATGTTAACTACTTGATTTTAAACTTTATAGGTGTATTGAAACAAACTCTACAGGTGTATTGATGATTGCTACAAATTATAATTTGATCCTATTCAACTGTATCTCTGGACAGTAAATCTTAGTTTAAATATTTCAAAATGCAATAATATCAGCTTTCATACTAAAAGTTTTTTACGTATGTAGTAACCCTGAATTCCTCACTCGTATGAATGGTGTGACTTGGGCATTTTTTTCTATTCTGAGCTCAAATTCAATTTACATATTCAAAACATTGTTTCCAGAGCATATAAGCTTAGTTTTAAGAAGACTGGATATAACTAATATTAATGTTTTAATTCGCTTTTTTTATTCTATTGTTTGACAATTATTGGAATAGGGTTCTTTAATTTGGGATCCTTATTATAATGATTCTGTTAATGCGATTGAAAAGGTTCAGAATACGGTTGTGAGGTTCCTTATTTTAAGATCAATGGTTTTGTACTTCGGTAGCATTTCTTCTGTGTATCTTTGGGACGTGCTTGGTATTAATTCATTAAAATCTCGGCGCAACATGTTGCGTATGGTGTTTTTTCGGAAATGACTCAACAGTCCGATTGATTGTAGTGCCCTTTTAAAGGGGATCGATATGTTTGCTAGCAAACCCAGTTTAAGGGGCCGGTGGACATTGAAATGGGCAAAAATCGACTAAAAAATGTTTGTTTTTGTAATATATAACATTATTTTACACATTTAACCTTTTGCTTACGGGTGGGACAGCGTCCATCCCAATCTAAGAACTTCCCAAAAAGACAGGTATTTGACATACCCTATCCTAAACAGTTCGACCCCTTTTGCAGGCATTGGCGTCCATGGAAATCACCAACGGAAACATTGGCAGGTGCATTGTTTCTGTTTGCGATTTCCATGGACGCCAATACCTGCAAATGGGGTCGAATTTGGGATAGGGTATGTCAAATACCTGTCTTTTTGGGAGTTTCTTAGATTGGGATGGACGCTATCCACCCGTAAGCAAAAGGTTAAATGCATTTTTTTCGGAATGGGAATTTCGAAGGTTTTGCATTTCTAAAATGCTCCATTAGTCTTAATTTTTGTTTGAGATGCATGAAATTTGGCAAGAAAACACCTTTCATACTTTTTAATGAAACTGGGTATGCATTTTATAATTGGACTTTATTAAGGTAATTAAAAGTGAATAAGAACCTAATTAGATGATGAAAATTAAGTTTTAATGCAGAAAAATATTTTTAAAAAATTAACTTTCTAAGGGATTTAAAAATGAATACCCAAATTTGTTCATAATGTGCTTTTGAGTGATCATAATGTAAAATGAATCAAAAATGCGAACAAATGGCACGCAAGGAGCATTTTCAAATTTTCTTTAAAAAATTAAATTAAAAAAAAATACAAAATTATAACACAATTGAAAAAAAAATTAATGGTATTTTATATAGTAATGTTAAACGGAACATTTATACAAATATTCATGTTTCTAAGTCAATAAATAAATTTAAAAAAATTCAACGACCACCGTCCCCTTAAGATGCCATACGTTATTTCACATTCCAGCTAATGTTAATCCCAATTTTTTGATAAATATTTCTGTTTTTAAATTTTATTCGTTAATTTATGCTCTAACAGTATTAATTTGACTGAATTTAAAAAAAAAATGGATGTTAGAGGATTTTGCTCTGATGTACGATTCCCTGTACTGTGATCATGGCAGTTAGACTTGTTACGTTATCACTGCAAGAAATAAATAAATAAACAGAAGAAGATAAGAAACGTCATAAAATTTCAATGGGCTGGGATTAGCCGTTTTGGAAGAATCTTTTCTCAAAGTAGTTATTCTGTCAAAATGACCGCTTCCGTCGTTCTAGTGTTAAGGTATATTTTCGTTGTAAAATTTTTATGCAACTTCACAGAAGAAAAAATTTTTCTTTATAGTAACAAAATATCAAGTACAGTCACTATAAATAAAACTGGCAGTTCTTCCTTAGCAGTTACAAAGAGATGATACTGTTTTTTGGCCTAAAGATGACTATAAAAAACACTCAAAACAACCATATTCACTTAATTACCATATGCCTGCTTTCTTTAAGGAAGTTTTGAACGTTTTATTTTCAAGTATACTGTTTGTGTGCAATATAAGTATTTTAAAAGTGGTTTTATTCTATTTCAAGCGAGAAATTATATTTAAGATAATTGTTTGTTTAGCATAATTGACAATAGAATTTAGGTATTCACTAATTGTAATGAAATTTTATTTGAATATCTGAAATTGTTTGTGAAATATCATATTTGCAAAATCACCTACATACAAAATCACCTACATCACATTGAAAATGTTCAAATCATCTTCAAGAAGTAAGAATCCACTTTTCTTGAATGCATTCTGTAAGCATTAGATTTTAAAGTTTATCTATTTCGGCACAAAATAAAAATCTTCAAATATTTAAGAAACAAAAGCAACATTGCTGTTCTGCATTAAGATGTAAGAGATATTATTCAATATACTGAAATTTTGTTCTAAAAATGATTTTTCAATGAAATATTTATATTGCATATTAAAAGAGGAAATTGAGTGATAAAAATCAAACTTACTATAATTGAACTAATTTGTCCAAGAAAATTTATGAATTATGGTAAACTTATGAGAAAAGGAACAGAGAGTATTGGCAGGTTACGGCTTACGTTAGCAGACTTCATCTTTTGCATTTCTAATTCTAGAAGAAAACGTGCGATAATCCAATTGTATGTATTTATATTGATATCCATGTGGTAATGGCTCCATTAAGGCACGGAAGTCTTCAGGAAGCGTAATTAATAAAATAATTACAAAACCTAATAAAAAACTATGATAAAATTGAATACAAATTATAGCAGTTGGAAATAAAACGCTAGGACGAGGTAAAGCCATTTAGAGTGTGACGTGAAATAGAGAGAGCCACAAGCCGCCGCCAACTAATTTCGGCTCCAAGTATTTTATAAGAGTGCATCAACTCTGTGGCCAATCACAGTTAGGTAAAATCTGAAACGTGTCGATATTGTAAACTTGCCACCATCCCCTCTCCTTCAATTTCTGTCCCTTGACAATCTCCCCCCCCCCCCTCCCCCCATCCCGCAGTATCAAATTGCTGTGTCAGCTGTACAACTCTAGAAGAAGCAAGAAGGCGGGCCGAGAGTAAGTTTTCTCAGTCCGCTTAGCATGGACAGAGAGAGGGTCATGATAAAACGTTCAAAGCGTGTTTTCCTCCCCAGATTCAATTTTTTCGGAGATGCAAAAAACTGATAGCATTTGACATAAATCAAATAGCATTTCAAATTTGTCATTAAAATTAAAACATTTGAAAATCGCGTGATGTTTGAATAAACATGCATTTGAATGTTTAAAATATAGAGAATATTTACTTTAAATAAATGTTAATTTGTGTTTAATATTATTAGGTACTTGATAAAGATGGCCAAAAGAAAATTAGCTGAGACGGACTGGCCAAACAGCCCACCAAGAGATTATTTTTGTTCAAACTCTACTAAAGGCTGTTCGAGCACTTTTCCAAAACATATGGCGGAAGACCATATTAAAATATGTGACTATGAAACTGTCGGTTGTGATCGTATTAATAAATGTTCAATACGAATTGAGAGACGCTATAGAGCAAATCACGAATGTTTTTTTTCGAAAGAACACACGTGGGGCGATATTTTACCCAGGACAGCTTTTACTCCTGCTATGAATGCTGAGACGGACTGGCCAAACAGCCCACCAAGAGATTATTTTTGTTCAAACTCTACTAAAGGCTGTTCGAGCACTTTTCCAAAACATATGGCGGAAGGCCATATGAAAATATGTGACTATGAAACTGTCGGTTGTGATCGTATTAATAAATGTTCAATACGAATAGAGAGACGCTATAGAGCAAATCACGAATGTTTTTTTCGAAAGAACACACGTGGGGCGATATTTTACCCAGGACAGCTTTTACTCCTGCTATGAATGCTGAGACGGACTGGCCAAACAGCCCACCAAGAGATTATTTTTGTTCAAACTCTACTAAAGGCTGTTCGAGCACTTTTCCAAAACATATGGCGGAAGACGATATGAAAATATGTGACTATGAAACTGTCGGTTGTGATCGTATTAATAAATGTTCAATACGAATAGTACGAATAGAGAGACGCTATAGAGCAAATCACGAATGTTTTTTTTCGAAAGAACACACGTGGGGCGATATTTTACCCAGGACAGCTTTTACTCCTGCTATGAATGCTGAGACGGACTGGCCAAACAGCCCACCAAGAGATTATTTTTGTTCAAACTCTACTAAAGGCTGTTCGAGCACTTTTCCAAAACATATGGTGGAAGACGATATGAAAATATGTGACTATGAAACTGTCGGTTGTGATCGTATTAATAAATGTTCAATACGAATAGAGAGACGCTATAGAGCAAATCACGAATGTTTTTTTCGAAAGAACACACGTGGGGCGATATTTTACCCAGGACAGCTTTTACTCCTGCTATGAATGCTGAGACGGACTGGCCAAACAGCCCACCAAGAGATTATTTTTGTTCAAACTCTACTAAAGGCTGTTCGAGCACTTTTCCAAAACATATGGCGGAAGACGATATGAAAATATGTGACTATGAAACTGTCGGTTGTGATCGTATTAATAAATGTTCAATACGAATAGTACGAATAGAGAGACGCTATAGAGCAAATCACGAATGTTTTTTTTCGAAAGAACACACGTGGGGCGATATTTTACCCAGGACAGCTTTTACTCCTGCTATGAATGCTGAGACGGACTGGCCAAACAGCCCACCAAGAGATTATTTTTGTTCAAACTCTACTAAAGGCTGTTCGAGCACTTTTCCAAAACATATGGCGGAAGACGATATGAAAATATGTGACTATGAAACTGTCGGTTGTGATCGTATTAATAAATGTTCAATACGAATAGTACGAATAGAGAGACGCTATAGAGCAAATCACGAATGTTTTTTTTCGAAAGAACACACGTGGGGCGATATTTTACCCAGGACAGCTTTTACTCCTGCTATGAATGCTGAGACGGACTGGCCAAACAGCCCACCAAGAGATTATTTTTGTTCAAACTCTACTAAAGGCTGTTCGAGCACTTTTCCAAAACATATGGTGGAAGACGATATGAAAATATGTGACTATGAAACTGTCGGTTGTGATCGTATTAATAAATGTTCAATACGAATAGAGAGACGCTATAGAGCAAATCACGAATGTTTTTTTTGAAAGAACACACGTGGGGCGATGTTTTACCCAGGACAGCTTTTACTCCTGCTATGAATGAGGAACATACGTCATGAGTCGTTTAAGAATGAAATTATAGACAAATATTATCAAATTAAAAACGTTTTAAAATATTTTATAAATATTTTAACCGATTGTATCGTTTTAGTCGTTTATATTCATATTTAATGTTTAATTCAGTATAATAAATGTATTAATAAATGTATTTGAAATTTTATTGACTGAAATAATTTTGTATCTTGCTCAACATACCAAAATGTTTTTCAACATTAAAAAAATTAACTTAAAAGACCTAGACTCTGGACTCAAGGACAAAGATTAAAGAAGTGCCCAGAAGAGGAAAAATCTCCCTTTTAAACGTCTAACTAAGAGAAAAGAAACAGATCAAGGAAAAATGTGTGTTACATAAAGAATAGGAATTAGAGCCTTCGAGGAATAATCTAAGTAGAGAAGGCCTGGGAAACCCTAACGAAAGACCGAAACCGTTGTCATGTGACTTCAGGGACTCTTCCCGCCCAGATCTTTCCATTTCCCCTGTAATTCAATGGGAGAAGGTGAATGTCAAAGCGTCCTTGAAAGAAAATATATATATATATATATATTTAATTATTTTTGCTCCCCCTAAGCTTTGGAGGATAAAAAAATTGTAGGAGATATAGATGAGCTTCGTGATGAAATTTTCCCAACAATGTATTTATCAAAGAATATTTATTAAAACATCTTAAACTGCGTTTTACTACAATTTGGCGATATTTGGCGGTTTTTAAAAAACGAAACTGGGAGATCGCGCCCGCGCTCTTTGGATGCGCGCAAAAAAAAATTTGTGCTTCCTAAGATATAATTTTGAAATTGCAATCCAGGATATTTTTTACATCCCGGGATATCAGAAATTATTTTTTTTTCAATTTCGCTATCTCACCGGGGTTAAAAATATCCTTTTACTTCATTTTATAGATAAAGAAAATATATTTTAATTATCTTACATTCTGATTTATTTGTCTATAAATATTTCGTGTATGTGAATGATAATAGCAAGTTGAGATTTTCTTATAACAAACTTTTGGTATAACGGAATTTTGAATACAATGAGAACATTTTTATAAAAAAACAATACCTTTAAGTACTTTTTCGCAATTGTAATAAACACTGATATACTTATAAAGAGCATTAGACAATAATTAACCGTCTGAAATAACTCGCCTTTAATTAGGCAATACAGTATATTAAAAAAAATCTAATACAATAAATGTACATGTGTACTTTCACGTATGTACGGGAAAATGTAACTAATTGATATCGAACAAATTGCATATAAAATTTATAAATAAAAGTATCCTAAGTTAATAAATGCATTGCATTTAGCATACTGTATAAATTTTATTATAAAAGAAGTTGGTATGCAGTACGTCACTGTTCTCATAACTTCCCACGCATTTTGACGTCTCTATGGACAAAAATTCTAGTTTTCAATTCGTAGTTTAGGCATATTGCATTGTCGTCAATGTGATAAAATAGCTCATATCAGGTTATTTTGATATGTTTTAATTTGGTCTGTATCGGAAACAGAAAGAAAAATAAGTGGTAGGAAAAGCATGTATGTAAGACTTCATTAACACAATTCAAACACTTTCTGAATAATATTTGTGTTGTGTGCATATATGTATGTGTGTGTGTATATGTATATGTGCTTCTCTGTGTGTGTGTGTGCTTATATGTGTTCTTGTGTGTGTGCGTATATGTATTTGCTTGTGTGAGTGCGTATTTGTATATGTATTTGCTTGGAAAGTTTGGTTAAGAAAGCTTATGAATATATGTACATACCAGCATGATATTTCATATATTGTTGTTGTTGACACCCAGACCGTCCGACCTACCAGAAGGGTGTAAGGTAACTGTTTGGACTGCTAGGCTACCCCTAATAATACTAGCTCTTTGTTTAGAGCGAGCATTTGCTGCTGAGGGGGTGGGGGACAACTGCGTTCTCAAGTCTTCAAAAGGGGAAAAACAGAGTCCAAACTACAGTGTCTAGAAGGGATAGTGTGCCGACCGCCTATACCTCCCAATGCTGGGAGATGTTCCTGAAAAGCCGCCTCCGCCAGACGGCGTTGGTCTCGAATAAGCGGCCTAAAGCGGAGGAGTTAACATTGAAACAAATGGGAATTTATTGCAAATGAAATGACTGATATCTTTCGAAATAACTGAAGAATTTGTGTGAAATTGGGTGTGATTATTGTAAGTGGTATACACAAAAAGTCATTTGATTTTCAGAGAGATTGAGCTAGGGATATATTCTTATTTTTAAAATTTTATTTAACTTGATCTGGTGTTCGTTCAAACATTTGAGGTCCAAAATAATCAGGTTCATTTATCATAGTAACGTGAAATTCGTTATGACGTTTCCTCTTGTGGTACATTTCAGTTCTTTCGATTTTGAAGCTTATCGGGCTTGCCCGTCCTGGGCCCGCCATAAGACATTACCTGGTTTTAGAGAATAACTCGAAAATAAGAGAACGTTGGAAATCTAAGTTTAATATATCGTTTTCTTTTGGGGTGTATTTTAATTCTTTCAATTTACAACTGTACCGGGTTAACCCGTCTTAGGCCCGCCTTAGAAACTCACCCGTTTTTGCGGTATAACTCGAGAACAGGTGCATCTAAAAATTCGAAGTTCAGCATATCCTTGCCATTTGCTGTATATTTTAACTCTTTGGATAAAAATTTTATCGGGCTAGCCCGTCCTGAATTCAACAAAAGGAATATATCGTTTTTTGAGAATAACTAAAAATTCGGAGCATCTAGAATGTTGTTGTTGTTGAGACCCAGACCGTCCGACCTACCAGAAAGGTGTAGGGCAACTGTTTGGACGGCCGGGAAGTGCCACCCAAATTAGATCGGAACCCAGTGGGGGAGACATCCACAGGGACCGTACCCTCCTTTCCCTACCACCAACCTCTCGGAAGGACTTACGGACCCACAGGTTTAAATTTAATATGTCATTGTCCTTTGGGGTATATTACATTTCACCGCATTTCGAACCGTATCGAGTTAGCCCGTCTTGGGCCCGCCATAGAAATTTACTCTCTTTTAAAAAATAACTCGATCAATTGGAGTAACTAAAAAATATAAATTTAGTATATCATTTCCGTTTGAATGGATTTTAATGTAGATTTTGAAGCTCGTCGAGCTAGCCCGTTTTGGATCTACTGAAGAATGCATTCGTTTTTGAAAAATAAGACGAGAACCGAAGTAGCTAAAAATTCCAAATTTAACATGTCGTTGGCTTTTGGGGTATATCTAAATTTCTTCGGATTTGAACTTTATCGGGGTAGTCCGTCCTGGGCCCGACATAGGAATGGACCCGTTTTTTAGAATACCTGGAAAATCGGGGAAACTAGAAAATATAAATTTAGTACATTCTTATCTTTTGGGGAATATTTTAATTCCTTTGTTTTTGAACCGTATCGGGCCAACCCGTTTTGGGCCCGACATAGAAATTCACTTTTTTAGTGGAATAACTCTAGAACCGGAGTATCAAAAAGTTTCAAGTTTAGAATGTCGTTGTCATTTGCGGTATGTCTAAGCTCATTGGATTTAAAACCTGATCGGGCTAGCCCGTCCCGGTCCCAACAAAAGGAATGTACTCGTTTTTTAAGAATAACTCCAAAACTGTAGCAGCTAGAATATCTAAATTTAGTATAACATTGTTTTTCAGGGTATATTTTATTTCTTTGGATTTTGAACCTTATCAGACTCGCCCGTCTTGGGCCCGAGATAGTGGTAATGTACTCATTTTTCGAGAATAACTCGTAAATTGGAGCAGCTAAAAAATCTAAACTTAGTATATCAATTTCTTTTGGGGTTTATCATAATTTACAATTTGAACCTCATCGTCTTGAGTCCGTCTTAGGAAAGCGATCGTGTTTGATGAAATAACTCGAGAACCGGAGTAGCTAAAAATTCCAAGTTTAGCATGCTATTGTCTTTTGTGATATATTTCATTTTTTCGAATTTGAACTTCATTCAGCTAGCTCGTACTGTGCCTGCCATAGGAATAGACTCATTTTTTTAGAATAACCCGAAAACTGGAGCAGATAGAAAATCCAAATTTAGTATATTAATTCCATTTCGGGTAGAATTTAATATTTTCGGCGTATATATAATTATAATTAGTGGCGTAGGCATGGGAGATAGGATGTGTGGTAAAAACCCTCATTTGCCGAACAATTGCATTAGTTCTCAAAATTGTCCATATTAAAAAAAAATGAATTTTGTACTATAAGCTCCATTCGATCGTCGACCCCCTTGTGTCCTAAATACATAGTTACATCCATATGCAAATGAGCTAAGAAGTGCAAAATTTGTCCACGGATGTTGGGTCGGTGCACTGGGAGTACGAGTGAAGGTTACGGTTCTGCGTGATCTGACGAAGAAGGTTTTATGCCTTCGAATCCGGTCGATATTAGTATTTTGAGTGGTATTCTGCTTTTTACGAAAATAATTTTATTTCTTTAGTAGAAATTTGGACCGCACGTATTGATTTTGTTTACTTGAAATTGAAATTTTTCAATAATTTTTAAAATCATTATATGAATAACTTGAACGAATGCTTTAAAACCAAACTTTTGTTTTGCATTTTGATACATATTACCATGTAAACCTAAAAAAAGAATGTATGAGAATGTCTGGCAAATATTTTGTTTTATCTCATATGTTCGGCTACTAGGAAAAATGCCCGTGGGTGGCCCTGTGAATTTGGAAGAAAAGCATGAAACACCATTGCCGCTTGAACATTGGAACAAGGTGGGGGCTGCCTACAAGTGCCTCTTTGTACGGTGAAAGATAGCGCTGATAAGAATTTCGATTGAGAGTGGACATGTAATCGACCGCTATTTTATTTCGACAGGCGCGTCTCCTTTACATACGTTTCCGCAAATTGCCACATCTCTTACACCAGCGGTTCTTAACCTATGGGTCGCGACCCAAAATTGGGTCGCGAAGCATATTTCTTGGGTCGCGCTGAGTCGAACCAAGAAAGTTAGTAATACACCAAATAATAAGTAATACCAACACCTCCTAGAAGAGTTATTCCCTAATATAATGTTTCGGTTTTACCGCTCTTCGCGAATGGCCTTCCGGAAGTGACGTCCAATTCCTGTCCTGAGGCTTTCTCTTCTAGGAGGTGTTGGTAACACGCACGCCATTGCTTTGCGTGCGCGCAGACTCAGTAAGCTCTCTGTCAAAAACTCGTTTCTGCGTATTGTGTTGTGAATAACAGTGAAACGTGAAACGTGTAATAACAGTGAAACGTGAATACAAGCATTTTAGAAACAAATTTTGTCTTATTATTAATAGTGAAGTGATCAAGCTGCAGTGCGTATTGTAAAATTGTAATCACCCTAATAATGGCAAAACGTGAATACAAGGAAGCATTTTTAGAATTAGGTTTAACTTGCATTTATGATCGAGGAGTGAACAAGCCGCAATGCGTGTTGTGCAGTGAAATATTAAGTAATGAATCGATGAAACCGAACAAACTTAAAAGACATTTTGATGCAAAACATAAAATTTTTTCCTTTGAGGGAAAAGATCGTACTTTTTTCGAAAGAAAAGAAGCCCATTTAAAAAGACAGCGTTTGGATGCACCAAGTAGTAGTGGTTTTATAAATTCTGCCAAACAAGCTACACTTGCTTCTTTTCATGTGGCTTGGCATATTGCAAGACAAAAGAAACCCCATAATATTGCTGAAAAACTTATAAAACCTGCTGCCATTGACATGGCACGTATCATGTGCGGAGATGAAAGTTCAAAGAAATTACAAAAGATACCATTATCAAATGATACAATTCGTTTACGAATTAATGATATGTCATTTGATATTAAGAATCAACTTATTTCTGCTATAAAAATTGCTGGTTTATTTAGTATTCAACTGGATGAAACGACAGATGTAAGTAAAGATGCTCAACTCATGGTTTACGTGCGGTATCCAGGTTTAACAGATATACAGGAGGACATTTTATTTTGCAAACCAATGTCAACAACAACTAGAGGTGAAGATATTTTTCTTATGGTCGATTCGTTTTTTAAAGAAGAAGGATTAAATTGGAATCAGTGTTTCAGTATTTGCACCGACGGTGCAGCTGCCATGACAGCATCTCAAAAGGGATTTTCGACAAGAGCAAAACAAATGAATCCACAAATTATATCGATTCATTGTTTGTTACATAGACAAAATCTTGCTTCAAAAAAATTATCACCCGAATTATGTATCGTTTTGGATGAAATTGTTGGGTAGTCAATTTTATCAAATCAAGAGCTCTTAACTGTAGAATTTTCCGCGAACTGTGTTTCGAATTTGGTGCAGAATACGAACATTTATTATATTATTCTGAAGTTAGATGGCTGTCCCGGGGCAAAGTTGTTCAAAGAGTATTATCATTACGGACAGAAGTCGAATTATTTTTGAGAGAAAAGAAACACCCATTAGCATCTAAATTCTCCGAGTTGAAGTGGATTACTCAAGTTGCTTATTTGTCAGATATTTTATTTGAAATAAATAATCTAAATACGTCTATGCAAGGACGTAATCATACTATTATTGAATTAACTGAAAAAATTACATGTTTTAAAAATAAACTCAAATTATGGAGAAATAAGGTTGAAGTAAAGAAACTTGCTTCATTCCCGACTCTTAATTTACTTGTTGAAGACAATAATATTGATATCACAGATTTTGAAATACAGAAAATTATTATTAATCATTTAGAAAAACTAATAGCAGACTTTGATCGATATTTCCCTGCAGACGATGTTTTCAAATATAATTGGGTTCGAATGCCATTTAATTTTGATGTAAGTGATTTGCATGAGGAATTTGTTAATATTAATCAATTTCAAGAACAATTAATAGAAATACAAAGTGACCAAGCACTTCGATACAATTTCTACAAAAACAATGAATCTTTATGTGCTTTCTGGTTAAAATTAAAAACCGAAAAGCCAATAATTGTTAAAGAAGCCCTAAAAGTATTATTGCCCTTTTCAACAACATATATGTGTGAGGCTGGTTTTTCGGCTCTGTGTGTAATCAAAAACAATTACCGGAACAAGTTAAATCCTGAAATAGATATAAGGTGCTCCTTGACAAGCATTCAACCGAGGTTTGAAGATCTTTCAAAATGTATTCAAGCACAAGGTTCTCATTAAAACTGTATGACTTGCATTTAAAATTTAAAAGACTTAACATATGTATTGATATTTCTTTTTTTTTTAGGAATAAGTTAAAATGTCAATTATTTTCAAAAAGTTATAAATATATTTTAATTTGGTCAATAAAAATTATTAAAAACACTTGATTATTAATTAAATTTTCCTTGGATCGAAAAGTACTTTTGTTTATCTTTATTATTAAAAAAAATAAATAAAAAATTTGTAAGTTAAAAAAAATCATCATCGTAGGATTGAAGATTTTTTAAAAATACGATCTAAAATAAAGCAATGAAAAAATTTTGACTTTTTTTTGGGTCGCGACATGAACATATTTCTCAAATTTGGGTCGCGGCTTAAAAAGGTTAAGAACCACTGTCTTACATGAACAATGCTCAAAAGATCCGCAAATCAGCGGGGGCTCTGTAAATGGGTAAAACACCAGGGAAGGACATTTTGTACTGCCTTCAGGGTGGCCGCTAGATACAATAGGAAGTATCTCATTAGCGCATTGGTCATCTGAGATCGAATTTGTTTTACTAAGAACCGTCACATGTACAATATTCTTTTTCGTTCTAAGATTGGACAGGATAGACCCACTCAGAAAGAAAGATTTTTCGAAACTGTAAGCAGCAAGCTTTCACTCATTTGATGTTTGTTGTAACTGACGTTGAAAATCTATATTTGGATTAAAAAGGGCTGTTTTTATAGCCATACCATATCAGTTTTCTAATAGATGTATCAACATATTTAATAGTTTTTATAGTTGATGAAGCATGTCCTCAAATTCTAAAAAGAAAGGGAATGACAGACACTGCTTCGTACCTGAATGTAAAACAGGTTACAAAAATTTCAGAGGCAAATATTCTCTATTTAAAGCTCCTGACAACGATGAACTGAGAGCTAAATGGACAAAGTTAATTCCTCGCGCAGATAAAGTTCCAGACAAAAACTCTGTGGTTTGTGAGTTGCATTTTGCTAACGAATTTATTGATCGTAATTACCGACATATCATTAACGGAGAAGAGGTGTTATTACCTAAAGATCGACCTACACTAAAATCTGATGCTATCCCACCAATTTTCCAGAACCTTCCGCATTATTTAACATCGAAAGTTAAGAAACGACCAGTTCCTAAAAGAGTAGCAAACGCACCAATAAAGAAAAGGAAATTATCACATGATGACTTACATATTTTGAATCCATTTCCAACAGAATCTGAAAATATATGTCAATTTGATCTCTTTGCGGATGTAGTTTTACCATCCAAATTCTGGATAAAATTAAGATTTGAAAATCTTCAGTCAACTATTGCTTTTGCAAAATGGGATTCAGTTTCAGATGGTTTGGAATGTCACGCATTAACACAGCCTAACAAACTTGTTATTGTTAAATTAACTACTGAAGGTGTTATCTCCTGCTGTGTTAAGATTGGCAATGCAATTGTTAAAAATCAGCTTCTTGAATCTGTAGATACTTTGAAAAATGTGTTAAAATATGAAGGAGCTTCTGAATGTTCAGGAGTAGGTAAGATAGATGAATTTTCCTCTTTGAGTGATTCTTTAACAAAATCATTAATCTCTAAATATGTTATAATTCATGGAAATTTTTTAAAGAGTCCGAAGTGTGCTGGAATAGAAAGTCATCGTTCTAAATGCCTGCACTGCAAATTTGTCAGAAAATCTGTATTGAACAAAATAGCAAAGGCAAAAATAACGAAGCAAATCAAATTACGTCAATCTTTGAAAAACAAACTGAAAATTTCTAAAGGAACGGAAAAGTTAATGAAACAAAAAAATTGAGGCACTTAAAAAAGAATTGACAAAAAGTGATCTTGAAAAATGTAATGACTTTGCTCATCAAATGAAACTTCTGCCCCCAAAACAGCAGTTAGCAATGAAGCCCTGCTTGGAATCTTCAAAGAGAAAAAGCACAAAGGGTTATATTTATAATGCGTATGAAAAGTCCACGTTTGTATGAACATATACGTCTAAATAAGATCTTGATTTTACCTGGGAAATCCTGCATACAGAAGACTTTAAATAAATTTAAATCAGGATATGGCTTTAATGAAAAAGTTTTTGTTGCACTCAAAGATAAGGTATCTACTTTAGATTCTTTTTCTAAACATGGAAATCTTCTTTTTGATGAGATAAAATTATCAGAAAACTTACAGCTTAAACATGATGGTCTAATCCAAGGATATGTTGATTGCGGCAATTTTTCATCAGAAAAAGATAAAATGAAATTATGTGATCATGGCCTTGTGCTGATGTTCCAACCCTTCACAGGCGATTGGGTTCAAATAATAGGTGTTTTTGGAACACACAAAAATGTGAAATGACCTCAGCTAGCTAAAATTTTAGTAGAGGCCATAATTCAACTTGAACGGACGGGCTTATATGTTGATGCAATTACAGGAGATGGGGCAACATGGAACCGATCTATGTGGAGAGAATTTGGCGTTGGAGTGCTTTCTAATGGTGTCATGAAGTATAAAGTTAATCATCCTTGTAACGAAAAGAGGTTCCTTTACTTCATTTCGGATTTTCCTCACCTTCTAAAATGTTTACGGAATTCTTTTCTGAAAACGGGGGGTTTTCTGACACATGAAGGTGAAGTCAGAATTGAATTTTTAAAGGAAGCCTGGAAGCAGGATCAACATTCGGTATCAATGGGCATAATGCGCAGAATTGGTCACGTTCATTTCTATCCCAATAATTTTAAGAAAATGTGTGTAAATTACGCTTTTCAATTCTTCAGTAAGATGATGCTAAATGGCCTAATTTTGTACAAAGAGGAAATCCGGCAATTTGCGGATGAACAGGCTACAATTTCATTCATCTCGCGCATTGAAAGACTCATTAATATAATGACAGCTCGTACATCTCCTAAAAGTTTACGTCTTGATTCTTAAGAAGCAGTTTTCCTGAAAGATTTTCTAATTTTTTTGACAGAGTGGGAAGCTTTTTGTCGGTCTAAAGGCAATGGATTTATTAGTCGAAGCACTTTTACAGGCCTACAGGTGACAATCAATAGCACATTATCTCTTTTGGAAGATTTGTCAAAAAATGCCGGTTTCAAGTACTTATTAACAGCAAGATTAAGCCAAGATAAACTTGAAAATCTTTTTGGTATCATTCGGCAATCCAAGGGCTGCAATGATCACCCTACTCCGGCTGAATTTTTAACAATTGTTGAATGTTTAAGTTTTTATAATCTTGCTAGAGCACCTAAAACAGGCAGCACTGCATTTAATGTTCTTAATTCTTTAGTTTGCCAAAGTGAAGACACAGTAACTAAACAACCACTTTCTCTAGTAATTGATAATTTTATAGAAAGAGGTGAGATATCAGATGCGGAACAGTTTTTAAAGGCAAAAAGCACGCAAGAGCATCAGGACGTACTATCTCAGCGCAGCAATTCAAAAATAATATATTATGTGTCTGGATATGTCGTACGAAAATTTATCAGAAAAACCCATTGTGCTGAGTGTAAAACATACCTGGAGGCAAAAGGTGAAGTTAATGTTGAAATAGCAAGTTTTACTAAAGCAATCGATAAAGGAGGATTAATTAACCCTTCAGAGCCCTTATATAATCTAATATATGAAATGGAAAGCACATTTACAAATTTTTTCAGTTTAAATCAATTACATAAAGAAAGTGTACTTGATATCTTGCTCTGTTTGAAAGATAAAATAAAATGTGTTGGATGTGATATACATAAAACAAATCTGACACAAGAAATAATAAAATTTTTCATTTTAACTCGAATGCATTTTTATCTAAAAAACTTAAATAAAGTCGGAAGTGGAAAAAGGGAACGTTCGAAGAATCTGAAATTGGGACGAACGAAGTAAATCTAAAATGCATTCAGCTCTGTTATTCATTGAGCTACTGAGACTATAGTAATTCCAGTGGAGTGGACAATACATACTCCTTAGATTACATTTAGTTCTATTGAGCTATTGGAACGATAGTATTTGCTTCTACAGAATGATTATATTTTGAACACTACAGAACAGGATTTGATTGTTTTTTAAATAATGTGTGTATCATCTTCTGATATGTAATGTAGAAATTTGAAGCAAATAGTATTTATTGCAATTCAGTTTAATATGGACGGTGGAAATTTCCACATTCTCAATTTTTTAATTTTGTGTAATATAATTCAACACCAATACAAATATTAGATCTGATCAGAACTTGAAAATTTTCCTTTTACTATATGTATGTGCTTAACGTGTCTCAAAATACATGTGAAATGTGTATTGAATTAGAAAATGTTGTGATCAGTTGGAATTATATTTTAAACACCTCTGAATACGATTTTTGAAATGATGTGTGCCTCTACAAAGTCTGCTGTATATAATGTGGCAATTTAAAGCATATTGCTTAAACTGACTAAAAAGTTCTTTTAATTTCTTCCTGGTTTCAAAATTTCTTCGATTATCTTTACTATAGAATTATCGTGTTCACTGTCATAATATAGAGTAAGTGTGATGGAGATGTATTGTGAACGAATCGATTATCGATTATACGACAGACAAATTTTGAAGTAATGTATTTTAAGTATCTTTAAATATAATACTATTTTTTAAATGATGTGTATCTGAACTCTAACTTTTACATTAATATTTTACAGCAACTTTTGGTCAATTCAAATTTCTGTATCGTTGTTACAGTTCAGTTTAAAATGGATGGTGCGAATTTCAACATTTTCTATTTTATAATTTTGTGTAGTACAACTCAACACCAATACAAATATTAGAACTGATCGGCACACTGGTCGGCACACTATCCCTTCTAGACACTGTAGTCCAAACAGACACCTAGAAGAAAGGAAGTAGAGTATAAGGGCCTCCCTGAGGAAAAATTTTTGAGATATAAAGGAGTTCCTAAAGCAATGAGATTTTCCCTAGACTGCAGTGAATGTATGAGGAAATGTTCATGAGTCTGGGCTGTCTACAGTAAAAAAAAGATGCTCCATCAAATAACAAGAAAGATTAATCAAGAATAAAGCATTGATTATGAAACACTTTCCAACTGCAATGCAATTTTATTTAAACATCTCTAAAATGCGATACATTCAGCGGTAATATTTTTTAAATTATCGCAATACTGCAATAATTTATTATATTTGAAAACTTCATCGAAAAAAAAACTCTATTCAAATGACGTCATTGAAATATAACGCCTGGCTCTCTATGAAAAAGCAGTAAAAATGCCATTCATAAACTTTTATTCTATTCCTTTCATTCATCACAATACTACAATAATTTATTTTACTTAAAAACGTAAAGCCATGGAGGTAAAAGTAATTTAACTCTGTGCTTAAGACTTCACCAAAAAAGTCTGCTATAAAATCGTCCGTTCTCTATGTAAAACCAATGACAGTTTCATTCATATCAACTATATTGCAGACTCCAGCGCTAAATAATTTTGCGTTAAGGAAATTCAGCAATTCTTATACAACTCATCTTACAGCATGATATGTTTACAATCTCCATAAGTGAAAATTAGGCTTCGTTGTAGAAATAATCAGAGTTTGATGATCATTTAAACTCAAAAATATTGTAATTGCGTTGTTTCAGAACATTGATGCAAAGAAATTAAACAAAAAAAAAGCGGTTTAGGGACGGACGCAACACTAAATATAAATTAAAACGAACTTTAAAAATCACGATTTTGACACAAGATCCATTGATGCCATATGATGCCATATTTTATTTTGAAGTGGGTCACGTGATCTCTTCATATAATGGTCACGTGATTTCTTCATATAATGGGTATAATTATTATTTTAATTTTTATTTAAAGAAGTACTGAATATATTTTTCTGAAATGTTTTTTATATATATTATGGGATAATTTGAATATTTCCTAACGCTTCCGAAGCAATTTGTGAATTTTAAATTCGCTTAAAAAATGTTTGAAAAATTAGATCCCATAGGGTTCAATGTATTTCATTGTTACAACCCGGGTTCAATCCAAAACTAATTGGGTGATATTATTCATTTATATTTCCATAGGTCCCACAGACCGTCTGAACAACACACTAAAATTTCATTATGATAAAGTCATTTTTACGGCAGTTATCGTGCTAACGGACAGACAGACAGAATGAACAAAGTCGTAAACACTTTTCAACTATGTTGTAAAGTGTTAAAAATAATCGTATCGCGCTTAGCAGAGAATTTAAAAAGTTGGGGTAACAGATTGCGCAACAAAGAGAGACGGATGAAAAAGGCCAATTGCTTGCAGTGTAGGAATCAACCGTAAACCTGCTACAGAAGACATATATTTGACACAATAGTGTTAGTGGCAAATGGCTATCCAATTCAAAAGTGCTAGTATAAATAACTTAGATGCACAGGAATCCAATGTGTGTCCTTATCAAAACGTCCCCTCGTCAGCAATAATGCATATTTGAGTTCGAGACTATTGTCACGTACGTTAACAAAACATTACAGCTGTCACCTGTCCCTGATTATACGACTTTTTGACGGGTATTTATTAGCTTAATTTGCTTTATAAATGAAAAACGTTTATTTTAAATTTGATAGAGGCTTGAAATTTGATATATGGGCTAACCATTTGATAAAAAACCAAAGACGAATAGAGTTTTTCATAAACGTTCATTTAAGAAGGTGCTCCATATAAAAACGTTCGAAATATGAAATTATAATATTGCATGCATCAGTATGAGATAGAGACTTCAAATTTGGTGTACGGGTAGATAGTTTAAAAGGGAGAAAGTAAGAAATTTCAATTTTCCAATATTTTCTTCTTTCGGGAGTTCCGCACACCAAAATGTTCGACTTTCCGAATAAATGTGAAAGACGAATTATTCAGAAATGTAGGTTATTCGGAGGTTGCTGATTGTGGAACAGTTGATTTTCAAAGGGTATTCGGCTAGTCTATCTATAATATCTATATATACTAATTGCCAAGTGTCCGTCTGTCTGTCTGTCACGCTTTTTAGGTACTTCTCGAATAGATAGAGACTTGCAATTTGGTGCACGGCTCGGTTGTTCGATAAAAACCCCTGGAAAAATCGAATTTTCGAAAAAATTCTCTAGAGGGACTGCTCCACACCATGTTCAAAAAGTGAAATGATAGGAAAGCATACTTTGTGATGAGATAGAGACTTCAAATTTAGTGTATAGGTAAACCGTTCGAAAAAAAAAAAGTGCAATTTCAGATTTTCAATATTTGTTACTCTAGGGAGTACCGAGAACTGAAATGTTCGATTTGCCGAATAAATGAGAAACGCTTGCTTTAAAATTTGATACATGCTTGAAATTTGGTTTATGGGCTAATCATTTAATGAAAACATCCAAGCCAAAAGAGTTTTTAAAAAATGTTCGTTTAAGGGGGTGTTCCAGAGAAAAACGTTCGAAAGGTGAAAGGATGAGAAACTATGATTCGAGATGCGATAGAGACTTCAAATTTGGTGTACGGGTAGATAGTTCGAAAGGACGAACATGTGCAATTTCAGTTTCCCGATATTTTCTACTTTAGGGTATACCGCAACCCCAAATGTTTGATTTTCTGAATAAATTAAAAACGCCGCCTTTAATAATGTAATAGAGGCTTGATATTTGGTGTATGGGGAAATCATCTGATAAAAAATAAAGGAATAGAGTTTTTCAAAATTGTCCATTTTAGGGGGTGGCTACTCCACACAAAAACTTTCGAAAAGTAAAATGATAGTAAAAATATGCTTCGCAATGGAATAGAAACTTCAAATTCGGTATATAGGTAGGGAGTTCAAAAAAAAGAAAGTCTGCAATAGAAATTTTTCCATATTTGTAATTTTGAGGGGTTTCGCACACCAAAACTTTCGAAAAGTGAAATGATAGAAAAACATGCTTTACGATGAGATAGAGACTGTTACATGGAATTTTGCAATCCCAATGTAACATTACAGTTATAGAGGAGGAAGGGAACCTAAGAAGACGGCCCCTCATACAGCGAGGCAATGTTTATAACATTCCCTGTAACGCAGCTGCACTGAACAGGAATTATGGATGCTACTCAAGTTCTAGGGAAAATCCTATGCTGTACGAACGGAAGGGGTTGACCCAGCTGACCCAAAAGGTCAATTTATATCATGGGGACCCTGGGAAAAAGAATCTTGAGAACTTTCTTCATGTAAAAACAAGAGGCTAAATATCTAATATTTCAGGAGGGATCTGGGCCAATAATATAGCTGGAAGGCGTAGTTTTTAATATACTTGGCCAATTACAGACAGGGGCGCCTTGTAGAGGGGGAGAGATAGAGAGCAACTTTGAAGTTTAAAAATTTTGAAATCGAGGAATTGAGTTTGTGAAATGAGCGAAGGAGATCGCAAGAGGCGACAAGCGCGAAGCAAGCGCCTTCCCCGTGCAATCAACCGGACGGACCGAGCTCCTTACTAATGAAAAAGGTAGGCTCAGATTTTATACATATTTGCATGTAGGCCAGTTTGGCTCTCCATCTCATTCGCTACCCTCTACATAGGTTACCCTGAGCCAAAAGGCGATGGTATGTTTTCAGTGGTGTTAGGAATTGTTAGGAACTGATTCTATTAAGTAGTGTATTTTTAAGGAATAATGTTATGCGAGTTGAAATTTACAAAGTGATCTTAGATGTTGGTTTCTCTTAAATTAAAACAATAACAATAATATTTATTAAGTCTCTTCATTTTAAATACTTGTGTAATTAATCTTAATTTACTTCCTTAATACGATGGCGGCCTATTTCACGTTCTTACCAGACGTGTGGGATTTCCACGTAAGAAGAGACTTCCAATTTCCTGTATGGCGATATCGTTCGAAAGGAAGAAAGTGTACAATTTCAGATTTCCATTATTTACTACTTTAGGGGGTGTCGCGCACCAAAATGTTCGATTTGCTTAATAAATGAGAAACACCTAATTTAAAATTTGATAGAGGCTTTAAATTTGGTATTTAGGCTAATCATTTGATATAAAACCCAAGACCAATAGAGTTTTTCTTAAATATTCATTTAAGAGGGTGCTCCACATGAAAACGTTCGAAAGATGGAATGATAAAATTGCATGCTTCAGTATGAGATAGAGACTTCAAATTTTGTGTGCGGGTATATATTTCGAAAAGAAGAAAGTGAGTAATTTCAGTTTTCTAATGTTTTCTTCTTTAGGGGATTCCTCACACCAAAATTTTTCGATTTTAAGAAAAGATGTGAAACGTGAATTGTTCAAAAATTTATGCTATTCAGGGGTTGCTTGTTGTGAGACCGTTGAATTTTAACGAGTATTCGGCTGGTATCTATATATACTAATTCCCAAGTCTCTGTCTGTCTGTCTGACTGTCTGTCTGTCTGTGACGCTTTTTTAGGTACTTCTCGATAGACTTACAGATTGGTACACTGCTCGGTCGTTCGATAAAACCCCCTGGAAAAATCGAATTTTTTGAAAATGTTCTTTAGAGGGGGTGCTCAACACCAAAATGTTCGAAAAGTGAAATGATAGGAAAGCATACCTTGGATTGTGATAGAGACTTCAAATTTAGTGTATGAGTTAACAGTTTGAAAGGAAGAAAGTGTGCAATTTTAGATTTTCAATATTTGCTAATCTAGGGGGTGCCGCGAACTGAAATGTTCGATTTGCCGAACAAATGAGAAACGCCTGCTTTAAAATTTGATAAAGGCATGAAATTTGGTATATGAACTAATGATTTAATGAAAACACACAAGACAAAAGAGTTTTTAAAAAATGTTAGTTTAAGGGGGTGCTCCAATGAAAATAGTTCGAAAGGTGAAATGACGAGAAACCATGCTTCGAAATGCGATAGAGACTTCAAATTTGGTGTACAGGTAGATAGTTCAAAAGGAAGAGCATGTTCAAATTCAGTTTTCCGCTATTTTCTACTTTAGGGGGTGCCGCAAACCCAAATGTTCGATTTTCCCAATACATGAGAAACGCCTCCTTTAAAAATGAAATAGAGGCTTGATATTTGGTATATGGGGAAATTATCTGATAAAAACAAAAGAATACAGTTTTTCAAAATTGTTCATTTTAGGAGTGTGGCTACGCCACACAATAACGTTCGAAAAGTAAAATGATAATAAAAAATATACTTCGCAATGGAATAGAAACTTCAAATTTGGTATATAGGTAGATAGTTCTAAAAGAAAGTGTGCAATAGAAAATTTCCGATATTTGTAATTTTGTGGGATTCCGCACACCAAAACGTTCGAAAAATGAAATGGTAGAAAAACATGCTTTGCAATGAGATGGAAACTTCCAGTTTGGTGTATGACGATATCGTTCGAAAGGAAGAAAGTGTGCAATTACAGATTTCCAATATTTGCTACTTTGGGGGATGTCACACACCAAAATGTTCGATTTGCTTAATAAATGAGAAACGCATAATTTAATATTTGATAGAGGCTTTGAATTTGGTATACAGGCTAATCATTTGATAAAAAAACCCAAGACGAATAGAGTTTTTCATAAATGTTCATTTAAGAGGGGGCTCCACATGAAAACGTTCAAAAGATGAAATGATAAAATAGCATGCTTGAGTATGAGATAGAGACTTCAAATTTGGTGTGGGGGTAGATAGTTCGAAAGGAAGAAAGTGGGCAATTTCAGTTTTCTAATATTTTCTTCTTTAAGGGGTTGCGCTCACCGAAAATTTTCGATTTTAAGAAAAAATGTGAAACGTGAATTGTTCAAAAATTTATGCTATTCAGGGATTGCTTATTGTGAGATCCTTGATTTTCAACGGGTATTCGGCTAGTATATACTAATTGCCAAGTGTCCGACTGTCACGCTTTTTTTAGGTACTTCCCGAATAGATAGAGGCTTGCAATTTGGTACACGGGTCGATCGTTCGATAAAACCCTCTGGAAAATTTAATTTTTTCGAAATTGTTCTATAGAGGGTATGCTCAGCACCAAAATATTCGAAAGGCGAAATGCTGGAAAAGCCTGATTTGCGCTGAGATAGACACTTCAAATTTGGTATACGGATAAATTGTTCGAAAGGAAGAAAGTGTGCAATTTCAGATTTCCAATATTTTCTACTTAGGGTGCCTCATACCAAAAATTCGATTTGCCGAATGAATGAGAAACGGCTCGTTTAAAATTTGATAGAGGCTTGAAATTTGGTATATGGGCTAATAATTTGATGAAAACACCCAAGACAAAATATTTTTTCAAAAATGTTCATTTCAAGGGGTGCTGCAGAGAAAAACGTTCCAAAGGTGAAATGACGAAAAACCATGTTTTGAGATGCAAGAGACTTCAAATTTGATGTACGGGTAGATAATTTGAAAGGAAGAGAATGTACAATTTCAGTTTTCCGATATTTTCTACTTCAGGGAGTGCAGCAAACCCAAATTTTCGATTTTCCGAATAAATGAGAAATGCTTCCTTTTAAAATGTAATAGAGGTTTGATATTTGGTATATGGGACAATCATCTAGTAAAAAACACAAGAAAAGTGTTTTTCACAACTGTTCATTTAAAGGGGTGGCTACTTCACACAAAAATATTCGCAAAAGAAAATGATAGAAATAATATGTTTCGCGACGCGATGGAATATAAACTTCAAATTTGGTGTACAGGTAGATAGTACAAAAGAAAGAAAGAGTGCAATATAAAATTTTCAATATTTATAATTTTGGTGGGTTCCGCACACCAAACCGTTCGAAAAGTGAAATGATAAAAAACATGCTTTGCGATGAGATGGAGACTTCAAATTTTGGATATTGGTATATCTTTCAAAAGGAAAAAGTGTGCAATTTTATATTTTCAATATTTGCTACTTTAGGGGGTGTCACACACCAAAATGTTCGATTTGACTAATAAATGAAAAACGCCTAGTTTTAAATTTGGTATAGAGGCTTGAAATTTGGTATATGGGCTAATCATTTGATAAAAACCCAAGACGAATAGAGTTTTTCATAAACGTTCATTTAAGGGGTGGTCTACATAAAAACGTTCGAAAGATGAGATAAAATAGCATGCTTCAGTATAAGATAGAGCCTTCAAATTTGGTGTACGGATAGATAGTTCGAACGGAAGAAAGTTAGTAATTTCAGTTTTCCAATATTTTCTTTATGGGGTTCCGCACAGCAAAATTTTCGATTTTCTGAATAAATGTGAAACGCGAATTATTTAAATATTTACGTTACTCAGGGGTTGCTTATTATGGGGCCGTTGATTTTCAACGGGTATTGGGCTAATATATACTAATTTCGAAGGGTCTGTCTGTCTATACGTTCGTCTGTCACGCTTTGCTTAGCACTTCTCGATAAGAAAGAGATTTGAATGTTATGACAATTTGTTACACTGGTCGATCGTTTGATGAAACTCCCTGGAAAAATAGAATTTTTAAAATATATTCCGGATAGGGCGCCACACCAAAGAGTTCGAATAGTGAAATGATAGGAAAGCGTATTTTGCAGTGAGATAGATATTTCAAATTTAGTGTATGTGTAAACTGTTCGAAAGGAAGAATGTGTGCAATTTCAGATTTTCAATATTTGCTACTCTAGGGGGTGCCGCTAACTGAAATGTTCGATTTGCCGAACAAATTAGAAAAACGCCTGCTTTAAAATTTGACAGAAGCTTGAAATTTGGTAGATGGGCTAATCATTTAATGAAAACATCTAAGACAAAAAGTATTTCAAAAACGCTTGTTTAAGGGGATGCTCCAGAGAAAAACGTTCGAAAGGTGAAATGACAGAAAACCACTCTTCGAGATGCGATAGAGATTTCGAATTTGGTTTACTGGTAGATAATACGAAAGGAAGAGCAAGTGCAATTTCAGTTTTCCGATATTTTCTACTTTAGAGAGTGCTACAATTTTCCGAATGAATGAGAAAACGCCTTCTTTTAAAATGCAATAGAGGCTTGATATTTTGTCTATGAGACAGTCATTTGATAAAAAAATACAAGAATAGCGTTTCTCAAAAATGTTCATTTAAGGGGGTGGCTACTCCACATGCGAACGTTCGAAAAGTTAAAATGATAGAAAAGACATGCTTCGCGAAGAAACTGAAACTCCAAATTTGGTGTATAAGTCGATAGTTCAAAAGAAGGAAATTGTGTAATAGAAAATTTTCAATATTTGTAATTTGGGGGGATTCTGCACAGCAAAACGCTTGAAAAGTGAAATGATAGAAAAACATGCATTACGATGAGGTAAGGACTTCAAATTTGGTGTATGGATAGGTTCGAATGGGAGAAAGTGTGCAATTTCAGATTTGAATATTTGCTACATTAGGGTGTGTCACACACCAAAATGTTCGATTTCCCTAATAAATGAGAAACGCTTACTTTAAAATTTGATAGGGGCTTGAAATTTGGTATATGGGCTAATCATTTGATAAAAAACTCAAGACGAATAGAGTTTTTTAGAGATGTTTATTTAAGAGGGTGCTTGCTCCCCATAAATAAGTTCGAAAGGTGAAATGATAAAATTGCATGCTTCCGTGTGAGATTACTTCAAATTTGGTGTACGGGTAGATAGTTCGAAAGGAAGAAAGTGAGCAACTTCAGTTTTCTAATTTCTTGGGTTCCGCACGCCATAATTTTCGATTTTCCGAATAAATGTGAAACGCAAATTATTCAAAAATTTACGTTATTCGGGGTTGCTTATTGTACGACCGTTGATTTTCAACGGGTATTTGGCTAGTATATACTAATTGTCAAGTGTTTGTTTGTCTGTCTGTCTGTCTATCTGTCCGTCTGTCACGCCTTTTTCCGTCAGGCACTTTTCGTACGTCAGGCACTTTTTGTGCGTCAGGCACTTCCCGAATAGATGGAGACTTGGAATCTGGTACACGAGTCGATCGTTCGATAAAAACCCCTGGAAAAATCATATTTTCCGAAAATATTCTGAAGAGAGGGTGCTCCACACCAAAACGTTCGAAGTGTGAAATGATAGAAAAGCATACTTTGCAATTAGATAGAGACTTTAAATTTGGTGTATGGGTAAACCGATCGAAAAGAAGAAAGTGTGCAATTTCAGATTTCCAGTACTTTCTGATTAAGGGGGCGCCGCACAACAAAATGTTGGATTTGCCGCATAAATGAGAAACGGCTCTAATAAAATTTGATAGAGACTTGTGAAATTTAGTATATGGGCTAATCATTTGATGAAAACACCCAAGACGAATAGAGTTTTTTAAAAAATTTGTTTAAGAGGGTGTTCCAGAGAAAAAGTGAATTGATAAAAAAAAAAAAAAACATGCTTCGGGATGAGATAAAGATTTCAAATTTGGTGTACGGGTAGATAGTTTGGAAGGAAGAAAGTGTACAATTTCTGTTTTCCAATATTTTCTGCATTAGGGGGTGCCGCATACTAAAATTTTCGTAATACAGGAGAAACGCTCCTTTTGAAACGAGATAGAACCTTGATATTTGTATATGGGCGAATCATCTAATAGAAAACCCAAGAAGATTGGAGTTTTTCAAAAATGTATATTTAAGGGGCGTGGGTACTCCACACAAATATATTCGAAAGGTGAAATGATAAGAAAGCATACTTTAAATTTATTGTACGGGTAAATACACTCATTACCATAAAAATTTGCGCATCAAGAAGTAATTATGGAATCATAACGAAACTTGGCATGAAGGTACGTGTTAGGCAAATATGCTATGCAAATGATTAGAAATACAGCGTGATTGCGCATTACGTAATGCCACCAAAGGTCGTTGAACTTCGTTTTCCTTGGCGCAGAAAAAAGGTACGTAGAGGCTTTTTGCCTGCATTTAATCTGTTGCAGAGGGACTCTTTTCATTAGGGATGCCGTTACGCAGTCATCGAATACAATATGATCAGCTGTCAGAGTTCGAGAGGGGAAGAATCATCGGGATGATGGAAGTCGGGTAGTCAACTCGCCCAGTAGCCGACCACCTAGACCGTTCTGACTTTACTATGAGGGGGTTTGGGGACCAGTGGACGAGAGAGAGGTCGCATACACGGCAGCCAGGTTCAGGACGCCCTCGGCAGATCAATAGCCGACAAGACCTTCACATCACCCGACACACACGCACAGTACCAACTGCATCATTGCTCGCCATCCAAACACAGGCATCACCTTCACTACGGGTCCCTGTGTTTGTCCGTAGCATCGCGAGGCACCTGGCTGAAGGACATTTTGTATCGCGGCGCCCATTACGTGTTTTGCCAATGACACCCACCCACCGTCGCCTCCGTTTGGAGTGGTGTCGCGCTCGAAGAGATTGGGCCGCATTCGAATGGCCCAAGTCGTCTTCAGCGACGAATCGAGATTCAATTTGGGCAGTGATTACAACTGTTTACGGGTGTGGAAGCCTCGTGGTGAACGCCTCAATCCTACCTTCGCTTTACAGCGGCACACCGCTCCCACAGCGGGTGTGATAGTTGGGGGTACTGTCTCATACCACACCCGGTCACCTCTAATATTGATCCACAGAATCATGACAGCCCAACGGTACGTGAGTAACATCCTTCAGCCACATGTGTTGGCACTCTTGGCAGAGCTCCCAGGAGGCATTTTTCAATAGGGTGATGCTCGGCTATACACAGCAAGGGTGTCACAGGAAAGTCTCCGCCACATTACCACCCTTCCCTGGCCTGCCTGATCCCTAGATTTATCACTGATCCAGCCCACGAATTTGGTCGAACTAGAGGCGTGCTTACAACAACTGTGGAATGAGATGACGCAGGACATCATACGGGAAATATATGCCTCAATGACCGCCCGTATTGCATCGTGTATTTACGCTGGAGGTAACCCAACATGGTACTAAAACCTCCATTCATTTGTAGGTTTTCCTGTAATAAATTATCCTTTTGGTTTGATTTTGTATTCACCTACTTATATCAACGTAGCACTCACATATATAAAATTTCGTTCAATTCTGACAACTCTTTCTTGGTGCTCAAATTTTTATGGCAATGAGTGTAGTTGGAAAGGAAGAAAGTGTGCAATATCAGTTTTCCAACATTTGCTACTGTAGGAGGTGCCGCTCACTAAAATGTTCGATTTATCGAACAAATGAAAAACGCCTCCTATACAATGTGATAGAGACTTGATATTTACTATATGAGCCAATCATATGATTAAAAAACCCAAGATGAATACGGTTTTCAAAAAATGTTCATTTAAGGGGGTGCTACACAGAAAAACATTCGAAGGGTGAAGTGATAAAAAAACATGCTTTGCGATAGGATAGAGACTTCAAATTTGGTGTTCGGGTAGATAGTTTGAAAGGAAGAAAGTGTGCAATTTCAGATTTCCTATATTTGCTACTTTAGGGGGTGCCGCAAACCAATATGTTCGATTTTTCAAATAAATGAGACACGATTTCTTTTAATATGATAGAGGCTTGATATGTGGTATATGGCCAATCATCTGATAAAAAACCCGAGACGAACAGAGTTTTTTAAAAACTGTTCATTTATGGGTATGCTCCACTGAAAAACGTTCGAAAGGGATAATGATAAAATGCTATGCTAATATGCTTCTGGATGACATAGAGACTTTAATTTGGTCGAAATCCCAGACCGTCCGACTCGTCCTTGGACATGAGCAGCAGTTTGGACGGCCGGGACATTAATTTGGTGTAAGGGTATATAGTTCGAAAGGAAGAAAGGATCAATTTAAGTTTTTCAATATATTCTTCTTTAGGGGATTTCTGCACACCAAAACATTCAATTTGCCGAATAAATGTGAAACGTGAATTATTCAAAAAATTATATTATTCAGGGCTTGCTTATTACGAGACCGTTGATTATCAACGGGTATTTATTTGGCTAGTATATACTAATTACCGAGTGTCCGACAGTCCGTCCGTCTGTCACGCTTTTTTAGGCACTTCCCAAATAGAGACTTTCAGTCTGGTACAGCGTCAATCGTTCTCTAAAACACCCCGAAAAAATCCTATGTTCCGAAAATATTCTGAAGAGTGGGTGCTCCACACCAAAATGTTCCAAAAGTGAAATGATAGAAAAATCAGGCTTTGCGATAAGATAGAGACTTCAAATTTGGTGTATGGGTAAATCGTTCGAAAGGAATGTGCAATTTCAGATTTCCAATATTTTCTACTTAAGAGGGTGCCGCACAATAATATGTTCGATTTGCCGAATAAATGAGAAACGGCTCCCTTAAAATTTAATAGAGGCTTGAAATTTGGCATATGGGCTAACCATTTGATGAAAACACCCAAGACGAATATAGTTTTTCAAAAATGTTCGTTTAAGGGGGTGCTCCAGAGAAAAACGTTAGAAACGTGAATTGATAAAAATAAACATACTTTGGGATAAAATAGGAATTTCAAATTTGGTGTACGGGTAGATTGTTTGCAAAAAAGAGAGTATGCAATTTCAGTTTTCCAATATTTTCTACTTTAGAGGGTGCCGCGCACCGAAATGTCCGATTTTCGGAATAAAGGAGAAACGCCCCTTTTAAAACGTGATAGAGACTTGATATTCGGTATATGGACGAATCATCTGAGAGAAAACCCAAGAAGAATGGCATTTTCCAAATATGTATATTTAAGGGAGTATGTACTCCACACAAAAGCATTCGAAAGGTGAAATGATAGAAAAAGCATGCTTCGCGATTAGATAGAGACTTTACATTTGGTGTACGGAAAAATAGTTGGAAAGGAAGAAAGTGAGTAATTTCAGTTTTCCAACATTTACTATTGTAGGGGGTGCCGCTCACTAAATATTCGATTTCCCGAACAAATGAAAAACGCCTCCTTTACAGTGTGATAGAGGCTTGAAATGTAATATATGGTCTAATCATTTGATAAAAAACCCAATATGATACAGTTTTCTAAAAATATTCATTTAAGGAGATGTTACACAGAAAAACGTTCGAAAGGTGAAGTGATAGAAATAATATTCTTCGCGATTGGATAGAGACTTTGAATTTGTACGGGTAGACAGTTTGAAAGGAAGAAAGTGTGAAATTTCAGATTTCCAATATTTGCTACTTTAGGGGGTGCAGCACACTAATATGTTCGATTTTCTGAATAAATTAGAAACACTTCCTTTTAATTGTAATAGACACTTGATGTTTGATATATGGGCAAATCATCTGTTAAAAAAACCAAGACAAACAGAGCTTTTCAAAAATCTTCATTTATGTGTGTGCTCTACAGAAAAACGTTCGAAAAGGAAAATGATAAAATAGGGTGCTTCGGGATGAGATGGAGACTTTAATTTGGTGTACGGGTAGATAGGTCGAAAAGGAAGAGATGCGCAATTTAAGTTTTTCAATATTCTTTTCTTTAAGGAGTTCTTCACAACAAAAAAAATCGATTTGCCGAATGAATGTAAAACACGAGTCATCCAAAAATTTACATTATTCAGGAGTTACTAATTCCGAGACCGTTGATTTTCAACTGGTATTCGACTAGTACTTTTAAATCGTTTTATTGAGTACTCCTATCTGCCTGTGTCTGAAATGCAAGTATATTCATTCTACCCCAAAAACTACCTGATCCAATTTTGTGAAATTTGGCACTTATTTCCCTTATGGATTATCCTGGAATCGATGACATTTTGGAACAATAAGAAAAAACAATATTGTCATATGGTTTTTACCATAATTCCAATATTTTCAAGATTAGATCAGGATTTACAAATGTAGGTCCCTGAAACGGCAGGGCAATGTTTACTCTGCACCCCATCTGGCCATCTGCTACACAAGGCTGGAAGCAAGTTGAAGCTTTGGAATCATTTGCGGTCTGACAGTCAGAGGCGTTCGGTGGCCGAAAGGGATACTTGCACCTTTGAATTTGGGCACTGTGTGCTCCCTCCGACCAGAGGTTCATTATCCCAATTTAAGAATGGACAATTCCAATTTTTTTAAAGCTCTTAAAACCAATTGATATTTATATAGAATTTTTTTCTGATTTCAAATATCCAAGCGGAAATCTCTTAAAATAATTATTTATTTAAATATCAAGAAATGAAAAAGCGCAAAATCTACTCAAACACAAAACGGCCCGTGATTGGCTGTGACGTCACAATGTCTGTTCGGCCTGTGATGCAACATTCTACTATATGCTGTTTCTACTGAGATATTTGCAAGTAGTTGACATATAATTTTGTTTACAATTTGTTTATAATTATTTTACACATTTGTTCTTCGTCTGCTTGAGTTTAAATTATTTGTTCCTTATTTTATTTTATTGTAGACATGAATTCTGGTTTTGTTAAAGGGCAATCAGACAATTTGCCTAAGATCGATTTTACTGTGATGGCGCTCTCTTTCAGAAATAATATTTTGTGACAGCTGAAGCTCGAGATGTAAACTTGATACCCTTTTCTTGAAGGTTTATTATAATAATAATTATTATTATTATTATGTGAATTACATTTACGTTTAAGATATCTGTGGTGGAAATCGGAGCATTACGAAAAATGCAAACACTTTGGAAGCCAATTTCCCCGAACGTAATACGAGGCATGTTTTTTATGTAAGTACCGTTTTGCGATTCCGCCGCCGCAGCGCTACGGTCGGCGTTCCGCGCATGCGCGCTGGTTACCTACATCTCTTGTCTACGCACTGACGCCATTACAGTCTGATTCTTCATTGTATACGTTGTTTACTGAGTGTTTAAGTTGCCTCCGACAATCGTGAGTCCCGCCGATTGTGAAGTACGGGCTGTTATACGATTTCTTAGTGCTAAAGGCGTAAAACCGATCGATATTCATCGTGAGATCTGTGAAGTTTACGGACAAAACATTATGAGTGATGGAATGGTAAGGAAATGGGTGAGAGCATTTAAAGATGGCCGCACAAATGTGCATGATGAAGAACGGAGTGGGCGTCCTTCGGTCTTTAATGAAGATTTGGTGCAGAAAGTGGAAGAAAAGGTGAGAGAAAACAGACGCTTTACAATTTCATCAATGTGCGACTGGTTTCCTCAATATTCTCGTAGTGTTTTGTATCGCATTGTGACCGAGAACTTGAATTACCGGAAATTGTGTTCACGTTGGGTTCCAAAAATGTTGACGGATTTGCACAAAACCCAACGTTTAGGCAGTGCATTGACTTTCCTTGAGCGGTACCACAATGAAGGTGAAGATTTTTTAGACCAAATTGTTACTGGTGACGAAACATGGGTGGCCTACGTCACACCAGAATCAAAACAACAATCCATGGAATGGCGACATTCATCATCACCCAAAAGAGTGAAGTTTAAGCAAACAATTTCTGCCCGGAAAATCATGTGCACAGTTTTTTGGGACAAAAAAGGAGTATTGCTAGTGGAGTTTCTGCCTCGTAATGAGACAATCAATGCAGCGTCTTATTGTGAGACATTGAACAATCTGCGTCGTGCAATCCAGAACAAAAGACGTGGGAAGTTGAGTAAGGGTATCGTTTTGCTGCATGACAATGCCCGTCCACATGTGGCTAATCGGACCAAAGATCTCATCAAATCTTTTAAATGGGAAACTCTAGATCATCCTCCATACAGCCCTGATCTGGCGCCCAGCGACTACCATTTGTTCCTGCACTTGAAGAAACACCTGGGTGGTCAGCGTCTTCAAGACGATAACGAAGTCAAAACAGTTGTGATACAGTGGTTAACAAGTCAGGCGGCAGAATTTTATGAGGAGGGTATTCAAAAACTGGTGCCACGTTATGACAAGTGCCTCAATATTCACGGAAATTATGTAGAAAAGTGGATTAAGGTACAGGCTTTCATGTAGAAATAAAATTATTGCGATATCTTTGCACGTCTTTTTTTAATTCCAAAACGGTACTTACTTAAAAAACATGCCTCGTAGATAGAAATGTATATAATTTTTTCTTGTTTCATTGGTCCAGATTATGAATATATGAACAACTTTTAATACTTTGGAACTTTTTTAGAAAACACTTAAAGCGTCTATCCGAGAGAGCGATTTTTTAATTTTTCCTACTTTCACTCAAACTTCAAAAGATAGATATAAATAGCAAGCGATAAAAATATATATTAGCAAATTTAGTTTCTGAATCTAATTTTTGAAAAAAAAAAAGCTAATATATTGAACCATACTAACTTAGTTTTCGAGTAATCGTCTTGACAAGTTGAAGAAGATTGAAAATGTTTCATTTTACAAGTTTGTAATGCTTATATCTCAAAAACTAAAAGAGCTAGCTATGAACAATAATCAAGAATTTGTAGCTTAGTTTTTGACCTGGATTTTCCAGTAGCTGGGAAAGTTGCAATATTTAAAATATCACGATTGCTGCAGCTCAATGTCTTTACTTACTCCTTGGTGAAATATGGATGCACAAGGACGATATATATATATATATATATATATATATATATATTTCTTTTTTTAATGTGCTCCGTAATTTTTTGAGTGCAAATAGCCTTTTATAGTTAAGTTTGTTATACAGTAAATTTAAATCGAAAGTTTAGATTGAGCTGTTTATTTTTTCTAGGAATTAAAAATAATATTTATGTGTTTATGTTTATATGTATATATATTTTATGCATATATTTTTTATTATATTTATATAATTTGTGAGGATTCTAAATGTAATATCTAATAATTTATTTTTAAATTAAAAGCAGTTCTAAATTGTTTCTTGTAATATTATATTTTAAAACCTATAATAAACAGTAAATCATTTTTAATTCTGAATAGGTGAAGGAATTTTAAATTATTTTCCATTTAATTTCTATTCCTTTCGTGCAATGTTTCAAATTTGTGATTTATTTTTTTTAGATAAAATCCATTTTATAACTTTTCAAAAGACATATACTTAATGAAAATACAAAATTACAACTGCTCACTACAGTATATACAGGTATAAAAAAAATTTATGCACGGAATTTTTTATATTCACAAAACTAACTGCGAACATCACACACTAAACCGGGTACAAAGTCAATAATCCACTTTGAATCCGGCTTTAAATTCATTCGTAATAGCAAAACAAAAAATAGAGTGCAGAAACCAGTAGTGGACACCAGTAGTGGATTTTCAAAGTTTATTAAATCATAAAGAAATAACTTCTCATAAAATGGCTTTGAAAATTGGATTATACAGTCACTGATTTATTAACATAACATACGTAACGAACACTCTTTAATGATAGTGGTAAATTTTGTTTACAATCTAGCTTCCTGCGTTTCACTTAATTTTTCACGAAAGACATTTTTTGGCACAGATATGAATATTTTATCTGTTGATGTAAACTAATAGTCGGACACATTGGAGCGATACAATACTTATAACTATGCGGAAGTTTGGGACGGAAGAAACAATTATAATTATCGGAACTTTCCGAATATAACCAAACTTATGCATCAATTCTCCAATGACGGGAGCCGCGGAAGAACATTGTGACGTCACATTCCATGCGCGCCAAAATGGACCGTTTTCCCGCCACAGTCAGAAAGGCGAACTTTGCTAATAAAACATGAAATACAACTCGGAGAATAAAAAATTTTATACCGTTGTCCGTTTTGAAGCATTTCGAATCAAATAAAAAAGGCCGGAATTGTCCATTGAAGCTATTTTGATTAATTTGTCTTCGTCTAATCAAGGACTCCTATAAGAGGGGATTGATGTCACTGGTGTAAGGGGTCTTGCCCAAAATTCTTATTTTGTGCGAGAAGAAAACATGAAAAATCCACATAAAGGGGAAAATCAAATATGATAAATGTTTGTAAGGGGACCACAATTTGTTTTGGTGGCCCTTGTCTTGTCATTCGTGAGTAGTCAGTCACTGTTAGGAGATGACACTGGAGGGAGGCCAAACCTAGAAATGTTATGAGGCTACCCACTTTGTGGTAACATACCTATTGGTGGCATTGGTCCAAAGCTATAGAAGGACCCAAAAGAGAATTGTGAAATAAATATTTATGAAATTATTAGTGGGTAGGAGCAAGGCTATCTAAAACAAGGTTCGGACATCTTGGAATCATGGGATACGTGACGTCAGCCGCGGGGGGATATGCAATCACTCCGAGTGTACGAAAGTGTATTGAAGTTACAGGAGTGACTTTCAAAAATTCATATTTTTAAATAAAAAAAAATAATTTAAATACGTGCCCACTTGGATTATAGTGTCTACTGAAAACAGGACTTCATAAATGGTCTCTGTCTTATTTTATACATGCAATTTTAACATTTTTGTAACACAAAGCACGTGTAGCGCCAAATGTTGCTATATCCAGGGCCGATCCTAGCAGGTGTGCAGCGCGTGCACCGCACGCGGGCGGCCAAAACAAGGGGCGGCCGCAGGCCGCATATAGTTCTATCAATGAAGCAAAATTTTTTAAAACTTATAATAAGTCGAATAAATATGCTGAATTTTAAATAGTTATTGAAAAATCAAAATAAGTCCCATAGTTTAAGAAAAATAGAATGTTAGTGCACAGTGTGTTGGTCCATTGTCCATTAATGTCTACTCTTTACACACATCCTTCATTTCCGGCCACACACTTCGTTACCATAAACCCCTGGGTTGGTCGTGTGGTCTGGGCCTTCAACACATCCTTCATTTGATAGCAAAATTCGTGGCAGAGCCGGTAATACGGAATAGAAAAGGATACCATATTTTAAATTTCTATCTAAAAAAATAACCAAGGGGTATTTTTTTGAGACGCCTAAGGATGTTTCGTTCCCCTGTGCGGCGGCTTATTTATGTATACCACGGTCGGCACGCGGCTCGCAGATCAATGGTCAAAAGAAACTTTATTTTAGCGGTCTCCTTTGTAAATTAGAACTGAATTATTTCGGCAAAGTTAACCCTTTCGCGACGGCGGCATTCCGGAACTGCGGCGGCACAAAGGACGAAACGCTTCTTTTTCGAACTGTTCCCAGGAGACGGCAATTTTATTGCGCTAAGCCTAACTCTCGAAAAAAATTCACTAAAAATCACCCGCTCAACACAGCATTCTACTATTTTCAGGAATAAAGAAAATTCTTATTTTCTATTTGATGTATATTTTTCTTTCAAATTTTCTTTTATCAAAATATTAAAAATTTTAGCGTATTAAGAATAACTTACCTTGAATAAAATAGTTATCAGTTAATCAGGAGTGTTTGTAGATTTAAATCAGTTATCAGGTGTGCATACAGATTTAAATTTTGAAACTAATGCATCTAAAACGGGTTTCAATTTATCTAGTTTTTAGGCATTACTATCAAGAGTAAAATTAAGGTAACGTAATATATTCTTGGCCTAACATTTTAACGAAAAAAATATTGATTTATTGGTAGAACATGGTCCCAAACAAGTAGCAAATTTTAAATATCCGGTCGATGAGAGTGGCAGAAAATTTAGCTGTTCATATTATAACAAAACTTTAGTGAACGGGGAGAAAATAAATCGCGCGTGGCTCTGATATTCCATAAAACTAAATCGTATTTTTTGTTTTGCATGTAAATTGTTTGGTAAAGATAGCTCAACACAACTTGTAAGTACTGGCTTTTCTGATTGGCGTCATTGTTCGGATTACCTTAATAAGCATGAAAACACTCTAAAACACGTAAACTCTATAAGATCGTGGTACGAAATAAAGACGAGGCTGGAAAAAATTGTACTATTGACGCGGAACAACAAAATGTTTACAATCGAGAGAAAAAGCGATGGCGCGCCATCATTGAAAGAATGATTGCTGTAGTACAATTTTTAGCCAGTCAAAATTTGGCTTTCAGAGGAACTAGTACGAAGTTGTATCATAGAGATAATGGTAATTTTTTAAAGGCAGTGGAAATGTTGGCCAAATTTGATCCAGTTATTTCAGAACACCTTAATAATGTCAGTAAATACAAAGATAACAAAACACGTATTGCACACTACTTAGGGCAGCATTTTCAAAATGAAATAATTAATATTTTAGCCGAATCTATTCGTAATGAGATAACACGCATTGTCAAAAAAGCCAAATATTACACTATAATTCTCGACTCTACACCAGATATTAGCCACACAGAACAAATAATGTTTGTAATTAGATGTGTGAACACTGCTGATGGTAAGGTAGATATTTTATAATTTTTTCTAGGAATTTTTCCAGTAACTAATACCACTGGAGAAGGTCTGTGCAATTTTCTATTAGAGAAGTTATTACCTAGTCTGCAGCTCGAAGTTAAAGATATACGGGGTCAGGGCTACGACAATGAATCGAACATGAAGGGGGAAAATATAGGGCTTCAAAAACGGATTATCGATATCAATTCTAGAGCATTATACGTGCCGTGTGCGTCTCATACATTAAATCTCGTCGTTAATGACGCTGCCAGCTCCAGTGGTGAAATTTCTGGTTTTTTTATATGGTACAAGAGGTATATAATTGCTTTTCTGCGTCCTCATATCGATGGAATTTACTAAAAAAACACGTGAAAAGTCTAACTTTAAAACCATTAAGTGAAACAAGGGGGGAAAGTCGTATCAATGCTATTAGACCTCTAAAACAAGACCTAAAAAACATTATTACCGCATTAAATGCCTTAATTGAAGATACCACCAGAGACATGAAAACAAAAATGGGTGCTGAATTAATAATTAAAAGTCTTGAAACATTTAAATTTTTGTGTTCAATTTTAATTTGAGATGATTTATTATCAAGAATTGATGTATTGAGTAAAATGCTTCAAAATCCTAAATTAAACATCGCGGAATGCATTGAAGGCTTAGACAATCTTAAAAAATATTTAGTTTCCCAAAGATCTGACGATAATTTTAAAATATTTGTCGATTCAGCAACAACACTTGCTAGAGATTTAGGTATTGATCCCGAATTTCCCATGTCGAAGCTCAGGAAAAAGGTCCGTTTATTTGATTACGAGGGCAGTGATGAACCAGTTTCAAATCCCTTCCAGCAATTCAAGACTGCTTTCTATTTTGCAATTCTTGATCACGCGATCTCTTCGGTAAATGAAAGATTTACCTTATTATCTGAGTGCCATTCAATATTCTGCTTTCTGTATGAGTTTCACAACATTTCTAATGATGATCTCATGAAAGCCTGCATAGACTTTGATATTAAGTTACAGGTACAGGAGGAAGGAAGTATTGTGAAAGATATAGACGGTATACAACTCTTTAATGAAATAACTTCATTCAAAAATATTTTTCCAGGTAAAAAACAGCCAATTGAGATATTAGAAATTATAGCCAAAAATGAACTCATTCCCTGTTTTCCAAATTTTGCTCTAGTAATAAGAAATTTTTTAACCTTACCTGTTTCTGTGGCTTCAGGTGAAAGAAGTTTCAGTAAATTAAAAATTATTAAGAATTACTTGAGAAATAATATGACAGAAGAAAGGTTTTCAGATTTGGACATCATCTCTATTGAATCCGAAATCTCTGAAAAAAATGATTTCACCGAAATTATTGACAAATTTGCTTCTCAGAAGGCCAGAAAAGTTATTTTATAGTTAATTATTAGGTAGTCTTTGTAGAAGGACTGATTTATATACTTTTCGTTTCACGAGATTTATGCTTTAGTACTTTTTTTATTAGATTATATTTTCTAAGTAAATACTGTTGTTTTGCATTTCTAATTATAAAATGTCTATTTTTATTTCAAAGGTAATATGTTTGTTTGTTTATTATTTTGTTAAAGTATTTTGTCGCTATTATAACCTATTAGCTGGCCAAAAAATAAAGTTTTGCACTTCAAATTTTATTTGCATTTTTATTAATGTTTTACTTTTTACTCTTATACAGGTAGATGAATTTATAACGTCAAAGTTAAGTATTAGTCAAAATATGAAAAATTCTCTAGAGGGGCGGCACATTAGGTCTTTGCACTCGGGCGACCGACACCCTAGGATCGGCCCTGGCTATATCTGTACTAGTAGTCTTATATCTTGAGAAAAGTACTCTTAATTCATGTTTAATATTGCCTGAATGACTTGTTATTCATCACTGAACCTTGCATTTTAAGCATAATTTTATTACAGACTTTTGTGAAGTAAATATTTGCCTTTTTTATTGAGATCGTGAATCGTACATTTTTTAGACGTTAGAAAGACAAAATCTGTTTCAAATTACTCCTTACATCATGATATGTTATTTTAAGTCAATCTAAAGTATCAATAAATCAAATTGCAGCCTTGCTAAATCATAGAATTATCGAAATAGCCATAACAAATCATAGAATTATCGAAATAGCCTTGATAAATCATAGAACATAGAAACTGTATTACAAATGAAATATACGCAATATGCCTTTGTATAATTGTTTAAGAAATAAAGCATGGGAGGGGAGGGGTATCTGTAATCATTGCATAATGCATTCACACTTAAATTTTCATATTGATGTTTGTATTTATTGTTGAATTGTCAGACTTTTGTTAAAAATAATTACTTTTGTGCTGTGTTTATTAGTTATAACATAATATTTTACCATTCTTCATTTAACTACGGTACCCACTTGAGTATCCAGGGCTGTTAGATGGGTTGAAATAATGCATGTCAAAAGTGTAAATAAGATTTTGAACCTTTTATACTAGATAATCAGCGTAAGTTCAAATATATTCATTTCTATTATAAGTTTTGTGGGAAAATATTGGACGAAAGAATACAAAGAGTGGATTTTTTTTACAAGAAACATATTTTGCCTTATCACTGATACAACTTGTATGATTTCGATTATAAAATGAAATTTGTCCATGTTGAAAAAATTACTCAATTTACTTGTTTTGTTTTTTGTTTTAAAGATTTTAGTAATTTGGATCCTTCTGACTTAAAATATATATTGCAAAACAGCGATATTCATTTTTCTGAAAAGCATAATTATTGAGATTTGTAACAAATATATTTTGAAAACAAAAAATCCAGAAAGTTAATAATGTTTATTTTTTATCAAAAGTTATTGATTGATGCTTTTGATTAAATCACAATCAAAGTATTTAATGTGTTATTTAGATTTAACTGATTAAATAGTTTTTGTATCTAATGAAAACGTTCTAATCCGTAGAGTAAAATTGTTTTTCAGAACTCAATTGGGGGGGGGGGGGGAATGCAAATGTCAAATTTTTTTTATGCTTTTACTGTAAAATCGGTAGTATTTATTTATAATCCATACTTTATGTACATCATTAAATATATATCAGGTTGGTATTCAGTAGATATAAATGGGGGGGGGGGGGGACTTTTGTATGTGACATATGATATGCAGGTACTTTTCAGACAAAATATGGATCTAGCATTTGCGGCAGATACATTTTATTTTTATATAACTTTGTTAACTCCAACTACTTGGATTTATAAATTTCTTGTAATAAAGTTTTTATATGCTCATAAAAAGCTCTTCTTTTTTGTATTTTATTTACTTGCTTCAAGAAAAACTTAATAACTTCATATTTCAGCAAGAATAATAAATAATTTCACATGTCATCACAATATTAATGGTGTGTACTAGTTAAAACATACACACATACATACATGGTATTCCGGCCACACAATTTGTTACCATAAACCCCTGGGTTGGTCGTGTGGTCTGGGCCTTCAACACATACATGGTACTCAGATACTCAGCAAATTTGAGTTAATTTTGAATATACTTTTTTAGACAACATACAAATCTAGCTATTTATTGCTACATATACAGTATGATACATTTTAATATAAATTTAATGTCACTTAATTAGATTTGTAAGATAAAATGTTTTTACAACTCATAAAAGCCCTGTTTTTGTATTTTACTTCCTTGTTTGAAGAAATGCTGTTACATTTTTTGATGGATTTAATAATTTAAATAGTTTCATTGCAAGTAGAAAGACAAAGGTAACCTAACCTATGGATAATTAAAGTTTGTACATATACTACATGTCATTACAAGTTAAGGTAATTTACATTTCAAGAAGGAAAAATGATTTAAATTTATGAAGATATAAGTCAATAAATGGTGTGTACTAGCATATAGCATTCATACTGAGGTGTAATTATTGTGATGATTGTCATTACTAAATTAAAAAGCTCTATATTTAGTCAGAAAGTTAAAATGAATAATAAATTTCTACTAAGTTATTTTCCCATCTAAAGTCCGACAGAAAATTATGCACAAATTTGCTTGAATTTTAAATGACGAATTTTCAGATTTTTTAAACAGGCATGTTTCTTCGCATTTTTTATGAATTCTAGATTTACAGTATAAAATGTTGTTCAAGTTAAATAGGTGGGTATCAAGAGTTTTTGAAATATAGTATTAGTGTAAAAGTAATAATGTTGCAAAAGTTACTGTCGCAAAATAGAAAAGTTAAATAGAAATTTATATTCATAACTATTTCACTGCGTTTTATGTTGCTTATATTTTAAAACTAAATGCTAAATCTGGAGATATATATATGTTAGCTAATAAAATATGCATTTTAAAGTCATAGGTAAGTGTCAGCAGTTTCTCCCAATATAGTGAATAATATGTCATTACTTTTTTTCCTAATTTATAGTTATAAAATATTATTTGAATTTCTAATTTTTATAAGTTTTGTTTTTTGATATATTTTAAATATTATATAAATATTAATATAGTTGTTTATTATATTAATATAACTGTAACATAAATGTTTACAGAAGAGAGTGAAAAAATATTTGTTCTCAATGTATATCATTTTTTTATTTTAGAATCACAGTTTGAAGTTTATTCTAATTTACTTGTTAGTTTAGAGATATATTTTTTCATATTAGTCTTATTTATTATTGTAGAAATTCATCTGTGTCAGATCCCGTACGTGTTACGCACGGGAGATACGTTCCCTCCGTTGCTGCGGTTGAGTTGTCATTGTCCGGGCCTCTTATTCTAGGTGGCCTTGGTAGGAGGGACCAATCTAGAATCTCGTGGTGGATAGCAGGAACAATATTAGAAATTCCGCCACTGAACTAGTTCCCTGAAACTATCGTTGAAGTAACTGGTGAGACTTTCAAGTGATTTCATAAACACGCTTTTAAGAAATTCGAACGATTCAAAACCAGTTGACCGATACAGTAACACATGGACTTGTGTTTCGTATTTCGCATGGTTTTGAATGAACTATCATTTGAAAATCAGCTAGCCTGGGTCCACCTGCTCATTTTCGCGAACTTTTTAAAACACCCAAACAAAAGATTTTACATGTGCTTTTACACTGCTGAAAATATATATTTCTCCCCCTAATTCAGTGTAATAAATTGCAATTTCCTGTTTTCTTTTTAAGAAATTCTGCTTTTCTCACTTACGCTCCCGTATTGCTTTACCACTTTTATACGCACGTCCATTTTTAAACAAACTTTTAGTCATTTTTAATAATGAAATTTGTCTACAACATTTTCTTGGCAATATTTCTAATAATATAAAGTAAAAAATGCATTACAAGCGTCGAGATTAAAGTTTGATCAACACAGCGCATACATAAGTTTTTGTAAAGCTAACATTTTAGCTCTTTAATTCTTGTTATTTCATAAAGTGGCAACAGTTTTTCTAAGGAGGTTGATCACTGATGAATTGTATGCGCTACGTTGAGAACGCTGGTCGTTGAGCGCGTTTCGTGTTTGTGATTAGTTTATTTATTATTTAGATGGATAAATTTAAAGAATAACGTTCTTTCATACTTCTATAACTTTTTAAAAACTAAATCCATCGATCCCTTGGATAATATTGCACTAACATGGCGGGACAAACTTTACATGATAGACTTGTAGCTGCAAAGCATACTATTTATGGCCAAAATGTTGAAAGAGCTGTGTGTAAAGCAACAACTGAAGAAATAAGTGGTCCTAAAAAGAAGCATCTTGATTGTAAGTGTATAAATCGGATATATAATACTAAATAGTGATCCAGTGTGGTTTCACTGCAATCATCTTTGAATTGATTGAGTGAAACTAAATTTCTTTATCGGCATATTCTTTGTATTAATCAAATTCGTATTTTCTAGCATATTTCAATTTAATTTTGACTTGACGACAGTTTACTCAGCTTGTGTAGTCTAAAAATAAAAGTTTGATGACTTTTTTAATTCAAGGTATGAAGGGCAATTTTTTTTCTTTTTTAATTTCTCGTGTCTCTTTTCACACTTTTATTTCATTTCCCGGCCACACACTAAGCTACCATTAGCCCTAGGGTTGGTCGTGTGGTCTGGGCCTTCAACACTTTTATTTCATTAATTTCTCTTGACGGTATCTTTTTGCTTTGGGGAGGGGTGAACAATTATTTATACATTGCATGGTCACCTCGGGTACTTATTAATAACCACCTTAATATTATTACATTTTTGGTTAATATTAAGTAATAAGCGTACTGCAAAGGAAGTATGGAAATGACCGTGTAAGAGATTACATTTTATTGTTTTATGTTTCCAGTATGTTGTTTAAAAGCACACCTATTGTCCTGTTCATTATACAGTTACTGAAAGCTAATACTAGCTCAATAGATTACTGTTAATGATATACACAGGTGTGCTATTATTTAATATGTAATAATTAAGGCTAGAATTTTTATGACATAAAAATTGCTAGAAAATAACTTATAAAAATGCATTTATAACCAAGAAAAACAAAAAAGAAATGCAATTTGAAACAAAAATATAACAAAAAAATTCACTTTTATTTGTTCATGCCCTAGAAAGCTAATTAAAAAAATGAAATGCATGAAACAAAAGGAAAATAATCTGAAATATATAATTTAATTTCTTCTGTCTCAACTGAAATTCTTTCTTTTACTAACCAACATATAACCTCTAAAACCAAAACACATAGGTAATTAGCAAGAAATGTAATTTGATTCTTTTACAATTCATAGTTATTGCCTTTAACAGGGTTAGAATTAGAAGTAATTTTGTATTTCCTTTTATATTTTTTCCCATTTTTAGCCTTTTGCCATCGCATGCAAAATTAGCTTATGTTGTAGGATAGGGAGAAAATTTTCTTTTCTTGCCAGTCTCACCCTATCATGACGGAATCGGACATTTTCTGTCATTCTCATCCTACCAAACAATAAACCATCAGGGGTAGTGTCTATATTAGAAGACAGATACAACTGCCATCTGTAATCCAAAATTGCTCTAGATCAGTGACACTCTCATAGAAAAATATTGGAAAGTAGTACATTTTTGCCAAAAATTTATCGTTTTAAACATCAACAAGATAAATGAAATCTTGCCTAAAATAACGTTTGATTTTTTTATCTCAAATTTTTTCTGAAACTTTGGGTTCTTGGAAAATATTACTTTTTAACATTTACTTTTACAACACATTAAAGATTTCGATTGCAATATAACTCATCCTAATTCGAACAAAATATCCTGTTCAATTTCTTTAAATCTGGATGTTATACTGTACTGTCTGTATTACTTAAAAAAAGTTAGAAGGTTTGAAATATGATAAAGCTGCTAGTGAATATGTTAAAATAATGTAAATTATGGCTCTTCTGTTATAAAATTCTCCATATTAAATTTTCTAAAAAATTATGAAAATTCATTTTAAAATATATATTAGCCACAGTATGTACTTTGTTTTCATTATACAGGGTGTCCAGTGCTATCGGTGCTCAATGGCTATTTCCTCAACCGTTAGTCACAGAGATATACTTCCAATTGCAAAAATGTTTTAAATTTTAAAATCTATTATCTTAGAAACAGTTTATTAAATCAATAAATGTATTTCTGAAAGAAATGCGAAATATAAATTTTTATACGGTCCCCCGGTCTTACCAATTATATTTAGGAAAATCATTCTCATACAATTTCATGCAAAATAAAAAAAAAATCGTTCTTTTATGACTAAAATTCACTGAGTTATGAAGCATTAAACTTTGACTTACGTCACTTTTCCGCACACAAAAATGTCCCGTTTCAGGCAGCAACCTTTAAGGGACCGTATAAATATTGAAATTCTGTATTCAAAGTATTATGTTTCGATTGCATTTGCTGTCATAATGTCAAAAATGAAACAAAGCTTTTTATCAAATAGTAATTCGTTTAGAAGAGTATTATAGTCAGGGCTCGACTAAGATCTTCTGGGGGGTCTTTCTAAGATCTTTATTGTAAATGAGGTAACACATTATCATAAAAGTCAATAAATGCATTTCTGTAAAAATTACAAAATTTAAATTTTTATACGGTAATAGACCAGTAATGAGGCCAGTTGCAGTGTACCTACAGACGAAAATAAAAAAATACGTACATTAAATCTAAAAATAATGCTGCAGCACAAAAAGTGCTCCAACTTTAAGCAGCTATTAGTCTGTCAATTTTGGTCTTAAAAGAATGATTTTTTTTTTATTTTGCATGAAATTGTATGAAGATGCTTTACCTAAATATAACTGATAGGACCGGGGGGGACCATATAAAATTTCTATTTTGTATTTCTTTCAGAAATGCCTTTATTGATTTAAACTGTTTCTAAGATAATAGATTTTAAAATTTAAAACATTTTTGCAATTGGAAGTATATCTCTGTGACTAATAGTTGAGTAATTGTGGAAATAGCCATTGGGCACCTATAGCACTGGACACCCTGTATATATATATGTATGTGTGTGTGTGTATATTTTTATCCCATATCTCCTGGCTTTGCCACTTCTACCCTCTAAAAATGCCCTTTTTTCTATTGAAAATATTAAGAAAGGAAATATATTGACTCACAAATAACAAAAAATGCCTTAAAATTACTGGAAAAATGCCATTAAGGCATAAAAATCATGTAAAGATGCTTTAAAAAATATACTTAAATCCTTTTTTTATAAAACATATTTGTATATACTTGAAAAACATTCCAGTATTGCAAAAAAAAAAAAAAAAAAAAATATGTAAAGTCATAAAAATTTTAGCCCTAGTAATAATTAATATTGTGTGCTGGTAGTTAATATTGTCATTAAAGCTGAAATTAGACTGAACCAGATACTATACCTGGTAGAATTTGGACCCATACTTAGAAAGTAGACAAGCCTTAATAAAGTTTAAAATCCAAAGATTTAAAATATATCATAAAAGACATTGCTAGACTAAATTTGGACGTTCTAGTAGATATTTGTTGAGAGGTTTTGGAAAAATTCATTAATCTAAAATTAATTTAAGATGCTTTTTTACAGTGCTATCTTGCAAATATTTGCCTAAGATTTTTTTTATTCAAGGCGTATGAATCCTTTGATTGTACTCCCTTTAAATACATCCCTGTTTATATTATTATTAAGATATTAAAAAACTTTTAAATTTAATTCAGTTTCCTAATACTTCTGAAAGATTTTTTTTATTCAAGGCGTATGAATCCTTTGATTGTACTCCCTTTAAATACATCCCTGTCTATATTATTGTTAAGATATTAAAAAACTTTTAAATTTAATATGGTTTCCTGATACTTCTGAAGTATCTGTTTCACTGCTTCTTCAGTCCTATTTTCAAAAGTTTCTTAGAACTAACCATTTTCTATTTGCATATATTTTCATTTGGTATTTGAAATGATAATTTAAAAAAGAAAAACTATAAATGTTTCTGCTTTTTATTAAGCATTTCAATATATTTTGTTTTTCAGACTTGATTCACTGTACAAATGAACCCAATGTGTCTGTGCCAGAATTGTGTAATTTCCTCATACAGAGAACACAACAATCCTCTTGGGTAATGGTTTTCAAGTCTCTTATAACGGCTCATCACCTTATGTGCTATGGAAATGAGGTAAGTGTAAAATTATTTGACCTCAGAAGCAAATAGAGTAAAGTAATATTTATACACTTATAAAAGAACCACTAAAAAGTACATAACTGCAAAACCATACATATTAAAAAAAATTTCTTTAAGATCTGCTTCAAAGTTGCAGCACTTGAAATTATCACAACTGACGATACCTTAAATTGCATGCTCTTGTGTGATTTTTATTTTTATTTCTTACTTTATTATTTACTTGTCTTTTTATTACAAAACAGTAATGTATATTTTTATAAAATACCTTAACTTTTTATAAAATATCATAAATACCATATCAAAGTATAATAAATCAAAACGTAATTTTTTTTTTCCCTAATAAACATTTATTGCTTATTATCTTCATGACATGTTTGCTTGAATTGTGTGTGTGTATCATTTAACTGATGAAATATGACTTGTATAAGCAACCCTTTTCTATTTCACAAAAACGTTTTTCTAAAGAAGTTAAATGATTAAGGATGAAAATTTATTCAATATATAATTTTATATTTTGATAATCAAATTTTAAGCAGATATTTTTAAGATGAAACCAAGAACAAAACGTTTTTAAAAAACAAAAGGTCTTTTATTTAACATCCTAAAAGACGTACAAAAATTGTTAAAAACAGCCAGAGTGCTTTCGGACGTATATACGCCCTTCATCAGTGGCTACATGAGAGTAAAAGCATGGAATGTTTATATATATAGAAACCATTTTAAAACAAATTTGCATAAAATATAAAATGATAAATGAACTTACTAAAATAATACAAGAAATATACACTAAAATTACACAATAAGTTTAAACGCTTACGAATTTTTAATATTACAAGAAAAGAACTAATACAAATTTTAGAAAAATGTTAAGCATGATATTCCTGAGAATGATGTCACAAAAAACTTTTAAGAGATTTGAATTGCATAGAGTCGAGAATGAGTCGCCAAGCATAACTTAAAATTTGAACAGGATCAAAATTACAAATTGATTCACGGTAAATATATATAAACAAGGATTCATAAAGAAGAATACTACGTGGATTGTTACAACGAACGAAGAGGAAAGTTTTTTCAAAAACGGGAAGAAATTTATCATTAGCCACATATTGAGCAAGAGCCGTAGAAAGTTTACCAGATTTGACATCGTGAGCATGTTCTGCTAAACGGATGCCAACAGTACGTTTTGTACTACCAATGTAAAATTTATAATCACCAGTAGGGGATAAAAGGGGAACTACATACACCCCAGCAAAGCTTTTAAAGTCATCAAAATTTCCAAGTTTATCGGATCGAATACGATTAAATAAATGGTAATATTAGAGTGAGCGTGTTTGAAACCAAATTCATGGCAGAAATTAATAAAAGGACGGAAAATCCTAGGATGGTAAGGAACGCTAGATTTATGGACTAAACGATCTTTAATAGCAACAAGTTTAGTATCAACTTAAGTGAATTTACGACGAACGTGGGCGAAGATCGTATGTATAAATTCAAAAGAAGCAGCAGCCTCATGGCCAAGTTTAAAAATAAAATTAATTTCATCAGTTAAAGCGGGGATAGAAGAGCAAACATTAAATGCACGATTAAAATACGCGTTAAAAAAAGCTTTTTTAGAGGAAACAGGATGGAAAGAATTAGCGGGGATACAGGAGTTAGTAAAAGTGGATTTACGGAAAACTGAAGTATGAAAACCAAAATCAGAACGGGTGACCAGAACATCAAGGAAAGGCAAGGAATAGTTAGATTCATGCTCAACAGTAAAATTAATCGAAGGGTAGAAATCATTAACTTTATCCAAAAGGTGACGGAGATCATTTAAATCACGATCTCAGATAATAAAAACATCATCCACGTAACGGCACCAATGAATAGGTTTAATTGTTAAAGAAGGCAAAATCTCATTCTCGAGCTCCTGCAAAACGGCCTCGGCCAAAATACCAGATAAAGGGCTACCCATAGGGGCGCCAGAAGTTTGTAAGAAAATAGCGTCACGGAAAGCAAAGTAATTTGTTTCCGCAATAATATTCAAAGCAGAAGTGATTGCGTCGATAGTGGGGATTTTACATTGGTGACTATGAAGTTTTTTGGCAATAATATTAATAGCAATGTCAGCAGGGATACTGGCAATAATATCAATAGCAATGTCAGCAGGGATACTGGCAATAATATCAATAGCAATGTCAACAGGGATACTGGCAATAATATCAATAGCAATGTCAACAGGGATACATAGTATTCTTCTTTATGAATCCATGTAGTATTCTTCTTTATGAATCCCTGTTTATTTATATTTACCGTGAATCAATTTGTAATTTTGATCCTGTTCAAATTTTAAGTTAAGCTTGACGACTCATTCTGGATTCTATGCAATTCAAATCTCTTAAAAGTTTTTTGTGACGTCATTCTCAGGAATATCATGCTTGACGTTTTTCTAAAATTTGTATTAGTTCTTTTCTTGTAATATTTAAAATTCGTAAGCGTTTAAACTTATTGTGTAATTTCAGTGTATATTTCTTGTATTATTTTAGTAAGTTCATTTATCATTTTATATTTTATGCAAATTTGTTTTATAATGGTCTTTATATATATAAACATTCCATGCTTTTACTCTCATGTAGCCACTGATGAAGGGTGTATATACGTCCAAAAGCACTCTGGCTGTTTTTTACAATTTTTGTACGTCTTTTAGGATGTTAAATAAAACGCCTTTCGTTTTTTAAAAACGTTTTGTTCTTGGTTTTGTCTATTGTATGCAGACGTGGTGCCAATCTTGATTATTTTTAAGATGCTTTATCATTTTAGAATGAAAGAGTAAGAGCTGAATATCCAAATTATTGAATTTTTTATATTGGATTTCCAATCATTTTTCTGCTGTCCCCAAAAAATGAGAAGTCAAGCAAGGATTTAATTTTGAGCTCTGTTGTATTTCAGACTATGTATACTTGGGTTCATAATTTTCCTAGAATGTAGTATAAATATGGTGCAATGCAATATCCCTTAGAAAGACTGCTGTGAAAGGCATTCCCTTTGGCAGTATGTTTAAATCAAACCCTTAGTAAAGTCTCCCCCATTTTTTTTTTTTCTTTTTAAATCTTGCAGCACAGTATGTTGAAGATAATCATTTTTGCATTACAGAAGTATTAGAAGTAGTGATGTTCCGATACTGGTTATCGGTTTCACCCATAATCTGAATTTTTCTGATATAACCGATATTTGAGAACCAATAAACCGATAGACCTGATATATTTGTTTTTCTTTCTTTTTTATACTTCAGTATTGAGAAAACAGGTTTTCTTTAATTATCTTTAGTTCTGAAGCAGATAGACTATAAAATACAGAATATCTTATTAAGGCAAAAGCAGCATTAAGATCGTCTGCTATGATTTTTCCCCATTGTTTTTCCCCCCAGAACAGAGTCTAAAATGTTTGTATCTATGGTTGTTTATTATCGTTTGTTTTATTTTTATTATTCTGTAATGAAGTGAGTGGAAACAGTGGATTATTATTTATAGAACTTGAAGAAGGATGGAATCTAGTAAAATGCTGTAATTTGGTGAATTCTAAATAAAACGCTGTTTCCGTGTGCTAATGATGTCAGTTATTTAAATATATGGAGTCAGATTAAAATAAACGGAGAACGACAGAATAGTTTTCTGGGAGATTCTCGCAACATTTGGCGACAAGCGGACGTGATAAGGTACGATATTTTGAATTTGAACAGTTTTGTTTTCAATAACTATGAATAAAATTCAGAAGCAACGGAAAGTTGTATGGAGTTCTTTTACTCGATTGTACAATCAGATTATAGCAGATATCGATTCCGACGAAACAGATAGAGTTTTGGAATTAAAAGCAAAGTTTGAAACTTTGAAATTGAAATATGAAGAGCTTCAGAATTTGGATCGCGAATCCATGGATCTCATGTTAGAAGCTGACGATACAACGGATGAAAGATTCGAACAAGAAAGTAAGTCAGCCGATGAGTATAATAACAATTTCTTTAAAGTAAAGGCTCTTTTCAATGAAAGGTTTAAAGAAACTGATGAAATAAAGTCAATAGTTAGTGATCGGGAAATGCAAAACAGAAAGTTTAAACTCCCAAAAATTGAACTTGAGAAATATGACGGTAATATAAAAGGCTGGTTAACCTTTTGGTCAATGTTTAAAAAAATAGACGAAGATTCGGGAATTGATCCAGGAGATAAATTCCAGTATCTCATACAGTGTACAGTTCGAAATTCTCGCGCTAGAGAACTTGTACAAAGCTACCCAGCGACGGCTGAAAACTATCCAAAAGTGATAGAAAGTTTCAAAGCTAGATTTGGAAAAGACGATGTTTTAGTGGAACTTTACATAAGGGATCTTCTAGCATTAGTGATAGAGAACACAAAGTCGCAATCGACGCTTTCGCTTTCGTCATTGTATGATAAACTTGAATCGCAACTTAGAGCATTAGATTCATTGGGCGTTGCTACAAAAAAGTATGATGCAATTCTTTTCCCGCTAGTGGAGTCGTGTATTCCCGAGGAGTTACTAAGAGTCTGGCAGAGACAATCGAAAGTTGGAGAAACTCCAAAGGATAGACTCGACGATTTGATGAACTTTATTGGAAATGAAGTGGAGAATGAGCAACGGATATCTATGGCTATTGGTGGCTTTGAAGGCAAGAAATCAAAGCCGACGAAAATAAAGCGATCGATTCAAAATATCGAGGAAGAGTTCGTGCCGACTGCAAATGATTTATTCTCCGGTGAAAAGAAGAAAGAAATATTAAGCAGTTGTATTTTTTGCAATAAACCACATTTAAGTAAAGAATGTTTTCAAGCACAAAAACTGTCAGTTGAGGAAAAACAAAACAAGATTAAAGATAAAAGGGCTTGCTTTTCTTGTTTGAAAACAGGACACAGTTTTAAGACTTGTAAAACAAACGTAAAATGTATAATCTGTGGACGAAAACACTGGGTTGTAATGTGCCCAGAAATTCCAGCTAATCGAAAGAAAATAGATGCACATGACATAGAGAAAAAAGAAGAAAAGCAAAATACTTCCTTGTCAAACCATAGCTGTTCAGAAGAAGTACTCCTACAAACTTTACAAGTAAAACTGAAATCAATGAAAGGAAGTCGTACTGTACGTGCACTAATTGATAGTGGTTCACAACGGTCATATATCCTGAAGAATACGGCGAATGAAATGGGTTACGAACCATTCGGATCCGAAGATTTGGTTCATGTTTTATTTGGAGGTAAAACACTTCAAAAAGAGTCTCATCAGTGTTATAACATAAGTTTGAGCAGCTCAAGTAACAAGTTCAACTGTGATATTCAAGTATTAGACCAAACTGTCATATGTGGGAAATTGTCGCGACTCAAGAAAGGACCATGGGAAAAAGAATTGAAAGAAAAGAAAATTTGGATAGCAGACTATGGTGAAGGTTATCCAGACATTGAATTGTTGATAGGGGCAGATTTTTGTGGGCAACTCTTTACTGGAAAAATGCACAAATTGAAGTGCGGACTAATAGCTGTTGAAACAAAACTTGGCTGGATTATTATGGGAAAAGTTCCAGGTGAAAAGAGTCATGGGTTATCAGCTCTCACTGTTACCTCCCTATTTTCCCAAACTTCCACTATAGCGAATCTTTGGGATCTTGATATTTTAGGTATCAGGGATCCAGTTGAGACAAAATCTAAAGAAGATATAGAAAGGGCTGCACTAGATCATTTCAGAAAAACAGTCTCTGTGAATGAAGAGGGACGTTATGAAATACATTTACCATGGCTTGAGGCTAACGAATCTTTAAAGACACATATGGACACTGCCGAAAGAAGATGCATTTCTATGGCTGTGAAGCTTAAACAGGAAGGAAAATACAAAGAATATGACGCGGTCTTTGAAGAATGGGAAAAATCTGGAATAATAGAAGTGGTACTTCAAGAAGAACTTGGAAACCCTTCTCATTACTTACCCCATAGAGGTGTATTTAAAGAGAATTCTACAACACGAGTCAGACCAGTATTTGATGCTTCTTGTCATGGAAAAGGTTCCCCCTCGCTGAACGACTGTCTTGAAAAGGGGCCTAATCTCTTAGAAGAAATACCACCAATATTAATGAGGTTTCGCAAAGATAAAATTGGAGTTGTAGCAGACATCAAAAGGGCATTCCTTCAAATATCCATTGCAAAGGAAGATCGTGATTTCCTCAGATTTTTGTGGTGGGAAGATTTCGAGAAAAGAAAACTGAAGATATTTAGGCATCGAAGACTGGTATTTGGTCTCACATGTAGTCCATTCCTGTTAGCTGCTGTACTAAATTATCATATAGAAGCAAACCTAAGTGAAATACAAGAAACAGCAGAAATGTTAAAAAAGTCCTTTTATGTGGATAATTGTGTGACCTCTGTGTCTAATGAAGAAAAGTTGCATATTTTCATCCAGGAATCAAGACATTTGTTGGAAAAAGCCTGTTTTGATCTACGAGGGTGGGAGCATAATACCTTGTATGAAAATCGTTTTCCAGAAAAGCCAATTCATGTTTTGGGATTACTTTGGGATAAAGATGAAGATAGTCTCTTCTGTGATCTAAACTCAGTTTCTGAAATTAAGTCTATTATAACAAGAAGAAGCATACTGTCAACTGTTCATAAAATATTTGATCCCCTTGGATTTTTATGTCCTGCAACACTACTTCCGAAGATTATTGTACAACAAACTTGGAATCTCAAAACAGGTTGGGATACTGAACTGCCAGAGAAAATTCGAAAGGAATTTGAGGACTGGAATAGTGATTTACATATGCTTTCAAAAGTTAAAATTCCTAGAAGTCTTGATGTCTGTGATCCTAATGCAGAATTAAGTTTTCATATCTTTTGTGATGCCAGCAAGTCGGCATATAGTACAGTTGTATTTCTTCGAAAGGTGTGTGAAGAAGAAATTACTATATCTCTGATACAAGCGAAGAGCAGAGTTGCTCCTTTGCACAAGATGACCATTCCTAGGCTCGAATTACTAGCATGTTGCATTGGAGCACGTCTTGCCTCTACAATCGTAAAAGCCATGGATCTAAAAGATGCCCCTTGCATCTACTGGACAGACTCTTCTACGGCTCTCTATTGGATACAAAATGAAGAACATTGGGGAGTTTTTGTTAACAATCGAGTGAATGAAATTAGAGCACTGTCTGATAAAAAGTCTTGGAGACATGTGCCAGGAGAATGCAATCCTTCTGATCTTCCTTCCCGAGGCTGCTCTGTTAGAGTCTTCTTGAAATCTAAATGGTGGGAGGGACCTGTTTGGTTAAAACAGAAGGAAAATAACTGGCCTGCAACAGAAGTACAAATAGATGAGGGAGAAGTTACTAAGGAAAAACGGAAGCATATTACTTCGTCTCTTATTTGCACTGAAATAGAAAAAAGGTGGTACAGTCAGCGATTTTCGAAGTATTCACAGATTTTGAGATTGATTGCTTGGATACTTCGCTTTTCCAACAATACTCTTCAACCGAATAATCGCCTTAGAGGTGAGCTGACAGTGTGTGAATTGGAATATGCAGAAATGAAACTCCTGAAAATTATTCAACAGGACGCTTTTAAGGAGGAGGATTTTCAACTTAAGTTAAAATCACTTTGCACTTTTACGGATAATGAGGGACTTATCAGACTGAAAACGAAAATAATAAGAAGAGATGATGATAAGAATTTCTTATGTCCCATTGTACTCCCTGCAACACATGAAATAGTTGATAGACTAATACTCGAACGACATTTGCAATCTTCACATGCTGGAGTTCAATCTGTATTAGCTAACCTTAGGCAACAGTTTTGGATTTTAAGAGGACGAAAAACCGTCCAGCGAGTGATTTCAAAATGTGTTCGTTGCAGAAGACACACAGCGAAAGGAATAGAATCTATCCCTACTCCACTACCGGAAGATCGAATTAGAAACTCCTTAGTATTTGAAGTGACTGGAGTGGATTTAGCTGGTCCTTTGTACTTAAAAGATGGGAAAAAAGCATGGATTCTATTGTTCACTTGCGCTGTGTACCGTGCTGTACATCTTGAACTGATACAAAGCCTTTCTACTAATTGTTTTACGTTGGGTCTAAGAAGATTCATTGCCAGACGTGGACGACTAAAGATAATGTATAGCGATAATGGGAGCAATTTTGTAGGAACAGAAAATCTTATGAAGTCTATCAACTGGGAACAAATTATCCGTGACACTTCCATTTTTAGAATCCAATGGAAATTTAACCCTCCAACTGCAGCTTGGTGGGGCGGTTGGTGGGAGAGACTCGTACAAATGGTGAAAAAATTATTGAGAAGAGTTTTAGGGAAATCTTCTCTTATGTACGAAGAAATATTGACCATTCTGTGCGATGTAGAGGCTGTTATCAATGCAAGACCTCTTACTTATGTATCCGAAGATCAAAAAGACTTGGTCCCCCTGTCTCCATCTATGTTCATTCAAGACATTCGTACAGTTGGAGTTCCAGATTTAGACCATCTAGATAAAGTTAATATCTCCAAGAGATGGAGATACCAGCAAAGACTTCGAGAGGACTTCAGAAGGAGATTTAGAGATGAATATCTCAGCCTCTTAGTCCAACAACCACTTAAGAAAAAACACTTACTTAGGAAAATTAAAGTGGGTGATATTGTTCTAATTAGTTGTGATAATAAGAAACGCATTGATTGGCCTTTGGGTCGCATCGTGGCTGTTTTTCCTGGTAGTGACAATTACATCTGAGTCGTTAAGGTGAAAACTGCAACTGGTGAATTCACCAGGCCAGTACAAAATGTATACCCCTTAGAGGTTTCTCACCAGGACCTGCTATGTAAGAATAGTAAATCTGCAGAAGTTCCTGAGGAAGTAACTGTTCCTAGTGACACTGTCATTGGTGAAACAGAAGCTACTGTTCCAACAGAAATTGTATGTGATGAAACAAGAACTGTTGATACCATTGTTCCTGATATTAAAGAGACTATTGTTCCTGATAAATGCATTCCTGTGACTATTAAAACTAAATGTGGAAGAACAGTAGTGAGACCTAAGCGCTATGATAACTAACATTTAACTTTAATGTTTTAATTTTAATATGGTTATTTCCTTAATAGAGGTATGTTTATGTTTTGATTTTCGTAGTCAAAATCAAAAGGTGGGAGGATGTCAAAAGCAGCATTAAGATCGTCTGCTATGATTTTTCCCCATTGTTTTTCCCCCCAGAACAGAGTCTAAAATGTTTGTATCTATGGTTGTTTATTATCGTTTGTTTTATTTTTATTATTCTGTAATGAAGTGAGTGGAAACAGTGGATTATTATTTATAGAACTTGAAGAAGGATGGAATCTAGTAAAATGCTGTAATTTGGTGAATTCTAAATAAAACGCTGTTTCCGTGTGCTAATGATGTCAGTTATTTAAATATATGGAGTCAGATTAAAATAAACGGAGAACGACAGAATAGTTTTCTGGGAGATTCTCGCAACACTGGAGGCCAGGAATAAGTCTGTCTGATTTTGTGCATCTGCATAAAAGGGCAATTCTTAAAGTCGAAGGTCATTCGGCACTAAGTTCAAATGATTATGGCCAATGGTCCCCCAGCTGTTATTTATTTATCTTTAGCATGATATGAAGATCTTTAACTCTTGATACATAAATGAAATCCCTTTTTAAAACTGGGTGAGTCGGCCACAAGCAAGCCACAACAAACATTCGTAATCAGCTGTACAATATAAATATTATATTTGGTGTTTCCAGAGTTGCCAAATTGTATGACATTCCATTAATCAGACTACTTTTGAACCCTTATTGCAACATCTTGAAACATAAAATAACTAAAATACTAAAAAAATAAAGCTATGGTGCACCCTTCTGGGTCCCGCAATGTACCAGATTTCATGGCCGTACGACACTTATATTTCCTACTACAGACTGCACATATATACATACATCTTCTATTATGTAAGAAGAAGGTCAAAGGTGACTTGTAAAAGTGTACACAAGGGCTATTTTTCATGTATGCCCGGAAATGTTTTTACCCACTTCTAAAAAGGGGCAGAAACTGACAGTTTGATACACAGATAGTTCAAGTGGAGTGGTGTAACTGGCCAGAAAATTCCGAAATCAATCTATCAGGAGGGGCTTTTTTTTTTAGGAGGGGGGGGGGCATTCCATATCTGGTTCATATTTGATTGTCTTGTTATTGCAATGGATATGAATAATTATTGTTGTATGGAAATTAAAATATAGAGTTCAATATTCAGCCTTATTATCCTACTGTGTTCTTTAATTATCTGATTTGCATCTTTTCCTGTAAAATTTGCTTTGCAATAGCCATATCAAAAGTGGCAAAGAAAAAAGCAAAATAACTCCTATAACCCCTCCAGAAAAAATAAATAAATAAAACAGAAAAAGAGATGGAAAAATCATGAATGGTGCATTCCCTCATCTGTCCAATAAATTGCAAGTATCTTTAACTTTAAGAAAATTTTGTTCAATTACTCTTTGCTTGGTGTCAATTTGGGCCAAAAATTTGAAATCATTAAGAATTTTTGCATTACAACCAATGTTTCGGAATATAATTATTCGGACCGGGATTCTATGTTGTTCCTCATTTGCGAAAGTATTTACGTTAAATCAAAACAGAGTAGAAGCGAGAGTTGGCATTTATGATGGCTGTGATTAATAATTTAATTTTCATTTGTGTTGTGGTAACGTTGAGATTCAGGTTAAGTGTGGGATTATAATATTTTTTTTTATTTCAATATAAAATTTATTTCCCAATTATTATTTTTACTTTCTGATATAAAAGAATATAGTATAGAAAAGTATTATTTTCACAAAACTTTTCGATTTTGAGATTTTGATGCCAATATATGTTTTAGGGCCTTCCTGAACACGTTTTGACTATTTTTAACAATGTCCATCTGTGGTTTATTTCTTGTGTATATAGTAGCTGCCACAAATATTAGTGTTAATGAGAAATCTAGAACTTCATAGAATGTTTTGAAATTTTGGTGAATCTAAAAAAATTCAGATGTTTGAAATTCTGAAAATCTTGTATTTCCTTAACATGGTTGCATAAGGCAAAATTTGATATAATCGTGCATGAAAGGGTTTATTTATAGCTCAATGATCACAAAACTTTTTGTTTCAATCAGTGTTGTGAAAAATAGCCGCAATGCAATTTTTATGTTCGTAGCTTCATTAATAACACTCGGGGAGAGGGGGGTGTATCTCCCTGAAATACTAGTAAGAGTGTGATCCCTGGATAGTTCAAGTGATTGAGCGTCAACTAGGAAAGTGGCACGTTCGCAGATTGGTGTTCGTGTCCGTGCTGGAACTGTGGATTTTTTCTTTAAAAAAATTCCTTACATACTTAAACTCTTCAGTGTATAATAACTGATTTTTTTTTTTCCAATAGTGTAGCATGCCAGTGTGCTACAGTATGTTTAGTCAATTGCATAAATTACAACCTTTTATTGGGATCAGATTGGAGACACAGCCTCGCGACTAGTGCCACCGACAACTTTTTATGGCCCCTATACAGTAAATGCACCACCTTCTATTACTCCCCCCCCCCCCCTCCTTTTGTACAAGTTATTGAATATTGATCTTTTTTTGTAAACTGTTTATGCTGTCCAGGGTCCCTAGCTTCCTGGGCCATTGTGCAAAACACCCTTTTGCCCCTACTTGTCGGTGACCCTACTCTCGACAGATCAGAGCTGTAGCCAGAGGGGGGTCTAGCCCCCCTCCAAAAGGTATACTCAGCCCCCTGTGATAAAATACTATATTTTTAGTTAGTGGTATGAAATTTTATATAAAATGTCTTTCAAATTTTACATAAAACATTTTACATAACAAATTTCCCTCCAACCCCACTTCAATTTCGTCTCTGTCTATGGCCCTGCGATAAGTTTACTCTCGGTTTATTCATCAGTTGATGTACATAGCCTTTCTTTTCAGTTTTCTACCTCCTCAGCAACTTTTCATTGAACCATTGTATAACCATGGTAGTAGACAATTTTCTGAAAGGTTGCCGGAAATGTTTCCCACTACAAATGTGCAGAGAAGATTATTAAAGGATGTTTACTACAATTTGCTAGCATGGATATAACTAGCAATGCCTAAATGTGTCTCCTTAGAAATACCGCAAATAGAAATGTTTTGATTGTTATGGTTTTTTATTACTGTATTTATATTCTCTTTTATCCTTGATTTCAATTCAAAGTTTTGTATTTTATAGAATTTATTTCTATTTTCTATAGAGCAATTATTTTACTCTGTGCAGATTAATGTAAATTATTTTTCATTTCATGATCATTCTTTTACTCCGATTTTCAGAGGACCATATAAAATATTTATTGATTAACATGTGTATTGTAAAAGTTTTTATTTTTTAATATTAAGGTGGCCAGTTATAAATTATTGCTGAAATAAGTTTTATATAGCAATTATGAATTTGTTATGCATTATAATAGCAATCTAATTGATATAGGATCATACCAGTTCTTTGGTAATCCGATAGTATTGGTTGTTCGGTATTGGTTCTTAAGTAAAATATTATATGAAAAACTAAATAGAATAATATATTATATTATGCATCATTATCAGAATCTAAATTAAGTAAAAATTAATATTGCTAGAACTATTAATATATTATATGCAATATTATTTTTAATTCCACTGTTATTTTATAGATTTAATAAATAAGCAAAATAACTTTATAAACTGATGCTTAAAATTATATTTGCTTAAAATATAAGTTTTGGTATTTCAAAATTAAATTAAATTTCTGTGAAACTACTATGTTTTGAAAGCTTATTCATACATTGTTCTCAATTTCCAGAGATTTATTCAATGTATGGCAACAAACAGCTGCTCTTTTCATCTTAGTAGTTTTGTGGACAGGGCTGCATCACATGGTAATTGAATTATTCATTTATTTAAATCATGTATCTCTTTTAACTCTGGAATATCTGATCATATTTTTTATGTATTACTCTAACTTTCCTCATTGTTTAAAGCAAATAGTGCAAATAGTATTTATTAATTATAACTTTAAGGAAGAATTAAGCAATGTAATTATTGATAGAATATGATAACACGCATATGACTGTTTCAATAATAAGTTGAATCACCTTTGTTGGTGCTAAAAAAGAAATCAATAAACCCAAAGTCAAAATGGTGAAATTCTCAATTCATTTAGAAACCATTTCAGATCTAGTCTTTTAACAAACTTTTGTTTGCAGTTTATATATTTAAAAATTTTCTTAAAAATTATTCAAAAATTTCTTTTTGGCAACCAATTACTGCTATTGAAATAAATGCATGCTTCTGATTTCTGTTAATGATTTGAGTTAAACTATTTCTACTTTTTACATCCAGTTTAGTTCAGACTATAATTTTTCTCTAGAGATAATGCTATTAAAATCTTTAATTTCCAATATATTTTATGTTCTAAATCATGATTTATAAAATAAAATATATTTCTGGTGTTTTACTCAATTTAAATACTCAGAAAATTTTACTAATATTTGCTTAAGTTATTGTGTCCACAACTCACTTGATACATATATATACAGATAGACAATATTTGTAAAAGAGTTCAGGTCTGAAATATTTTGTTCCATCAAAATCTGAAATTCATTCACTTTTAGGAAAATTATTTTTCTATGCAATATATAAAGTAAAAATAAAATAACTTTTAAACTCCTAATTGCTATTTTTAATGGTTCTCCTATAAATGGAGGTATTTGCCCCAACTGAAATCGCAATAAAACCCAGAAAATTATTATAAATAATTTTTATAAAATTTTATAAGCAAGTATTTCGATGTAGTATTATATCAGTATCTCCCGATATTTTGTAGCATAAAATCTTTTAATATCTTTTGAAATTTCTTTATATAAATTTTCAGTTTTGTTACATGTTGTGTCAGAAGAATAACTTATTTTGCTTATTGTTTTGCAGGGTATGAAATGTCAACATTTGTTAGGCGGTATGCCAAATATTTGAATACTAAAGCATCAACATATAGGATTATGGGTGCAGATTTTTGCAAAATGAAACGAGGGTAAGTAATCTTTTAATCTTTTGCTATGTACAATCAAAATTAAATATCAGTACATCTTATTATCTATTAAAACAATATGTTTAAATTATAAAATAATTTTTAATTAAATTTTTATTGAAACTATATTGTAATTTTCTGATATATTATATGTAATTAACTAGCTTGTTTTTGTAATTAACTAGTACAGGCATAGCCTAAACTCACGACTTGTTAGGTTTCAAAACAATGTCAACTCAAAATCATTACAATTCAAAACGGTATTTTTTTTTTTTTTTTTAATCATGTAAAATTAAAATATATTTATTAATTATATATTATTAAATATATTTATATTTAATAATATATTAAGTAATGCATTGAGTTAATTTTACATGGAGATAGTTTTTAAAGTGCTGTAACTATAAAGCAAGCATCTCATGTTGAGGTATTTTGGCAATTGAAATATAGTGTCATAGATATGGAGTGTGGTTGAATGAACTTGAAATGTTACAATTTGAGGTATGTCTGTATCTGGTTTTGTAATTTACTAGCATATGTTTTTAATTTAAATTTAATTAAATTTTTATCTGTCTAGTGATGTGATAATTATACCGTATACATTTAATTATACCGTACAGGATCTATTATCCAGAATGCCTGGAACTTCAGGCATTCTGGATAAGGGGTTTTTCCGTAATTCGGAACACTTTTTCTAAACAGTGTACAGTTAACAAAACAGTTAACTGGAAATAGCCAAAAGTTAATTTTTATGTTAAAAATTTTAAAAATATGTGAAAATAAAATCCATAAATTGAAAATTATAAACTTACTAGTACATGAGAAAAAAAAATTTAAAATCTCTGCAAATTTCTTTAGATTCCATAGCTTTTTCCAAAAGCCCCAGTCACTTTGCAGTTAAAAACATTATGACATCACTTTACCACTACGAAATCATCGAGGCATCAAACGAACGCGCACCCATTCTAAAAGAGAAAATATGTTTTTTTTTTCTAAAAATATAAGTTTTTTATATCGTTTCACAAACAAACTGTTTTGTCATTTGTCGAAAGTATGTTTATCTGACATGGAACAAATATATCCACCATGGAGGTAGAGTTCACTTTTACCTCCATGATACTTATAGTTTTCCTCTTCTTCCGGAGGAAATATTTTTAGCAACATTTCCGGTGTGGTAAGTTATGGATTCAGCCAGACTTTTGTTTGTCAGGATCGCAAACAATTGAAGTGAGAAAAATGTAGATTTCAACGCATTATTTTATAATATTAATATTGCTAATTAAGACAAAAAATCATATGGCAGGATTTTAAACAAAAAACCCTATTTGGCTCAATTTTTGGCAAATAATTGAGTGTTGGTGCAGAATTTGGCATTGTTTTGCTGCATTCCGGTTTTGGGAGAGTCCAGATATTGGGACGCCGGATAAGAGGTCGCATACTGTATTGCAAAAATTAAGTGTAATTTTTGCTTATATGGTTTTAAATTATAATCAAAATTACATAGGTAGGTGCTTGATAGTATAAATATCTTACCAGTAACACACCAAACAGTCTCTAGACTGAATTTCAACCCTCAGAAAATTTTTAAACATTTTTATACTTTTTCGCACCAAAAAAAAGTTATATATTTTTACTGTATAAACACTCTATAAATAAGTTGCTTTATTACTGTGGAAAGTGTGTGTGTTTCCATTAATAAAAGTATGATCTTTAGAGCATCATATACAAGTTTTCACAGATGTGTACCTTAAAAGGGGTTATGCTCTTAATTCTACCTCTGATTAAAACATTTATTAATGGAAAGTAAAATCAAAAATCATATTTGTATATTTTGTGCAATTAATTCAAATGTTATTCATTGCCCATCTTGAGCAGCTGTTGCATGGTTTCTCAATATTTTATTTGCGATATATGAATATAGTCTTCACAGATATTTTTTTATTGCTGATTTTGAACTCACTAAAGTATAAAAGTTCATGATACAAATTCCTTTTACTTCTTTGATAGCAACAGATGTAGAAAAATTATATGATTACAATTATTTCAAGGGCATTAGAAGATCTTTTCATCAGGTTGTATAAGAATGCGTTGTATAAGAACGCAGTGTGTATTAACTGAAAGATTAAGTGTAAATAAAATATATCTAGTAGTCACTTTTCGGATTCAACTTCATAGATTTTTGTTCTATGTTCTTCATAGTTTTGGAATATTTTTTGTTCTTTCGTTTTTAATCATTTGTGCTTTTCTTGATATCTCACAATTATAATTATATCTCTTAGTTAGCACATACTGCTTTTCTGTGTGACTTCATAAAGAAGGTTCCTAATACCCTTGAAACAGTTGTAATCATCCCCCATCAAACCCCATCAAACCCCATCAAACAGTTGTAAACAATTTTTATGCCTGCTTCTATCAAAGATTTAAAGAGTTTTTATTCTAACTAACAGAAGTTATTTTCAGTATAAGATTTCACATTTTTTTTTTTTTTTATTATTCTTAGATATTAGAATCTTTATTAACACTGAATTAAATTTGACCTATTTCTGTAGTTTTGTTTATTGAAAAGTGTTTTTACAATTATTTCTATTTCTTTTTTCATTGTAATGTACAATATTAAAAGTTCAGTTATATCCACCCAAACAACACAAGGATGTCTTAAATCAATCCTGTGGAAGTCATATGTAGGATTATGAGACTTCCTAAGGAAGTCCTGAAATCTCCCAGAGTCATCCACAGGGTGTCCCGTGGAAGTCAAAATGAGACACTTTTTGTAGTACTGTGGGCATCCTTTGTAGGATGCTTTCCGGAATTTTTAGTATGCGTTTAGGCTTGCTATGGGATTCTGTAGGAACTTGTTGGATGCTTCTTGACATATTTCTGGACGCTTTTGGGATCTCTCAGGATAGTTTTTGGATGGATATAGGCTTGTTTTAGGAATTTATTGGATGCTTCCGGGCATATTACTGGACACTTTTGGGATTTTTCAGGATGCTTCTTGACATATTAGCGGATCCTTTTGGGATTTTCTAGGATAGTTCTTGGATGGTTACAGACTTGTTATAGGAACTTATTGGACGGTTCTTGACATATTACTGGATGCTTTTGGGATTCTTCAGGATAGTTTTTGGATGGATATTGGCTGTTATAGGATGGTTCTTGACATATCACTGGACACTTTTAGGATTTTTCAGGACTAATGTCAGCTGATTATAAATTTGTTTTGGAACTTTTTAGATGGTTTTCAATATATTGCAGAATGTTTCTGGGGTTTTTTTCTTTGTGTATATTTTGATAAATTTTGCTATTTATCATTTATGATAAATAGCAAAAGTAATAAACAGCCAAAATTTATCAATATTTCCTTTGTTAAAGTTTTTTATTACTTAAAAATTACTTTAATAAAAATTAAATATTCCAAAATTATTTTCAAATAGTTTTATTATATTTCTACCAAAATTTTTGGTCAATAGTTAAATCAATAGTGCTTATATCAGTACCAATCAATTTTACTAATAAGAATTTTAAAAAGCACTCATGTCGTATTATAAGCAGTGGTTGAAATAAACTGCTTTATTTTATAGTGAACTAAAACTGTTTTTTTTTTTTTTTTAAAGTACTTACTACAAACCACTTTTAAAATGTATTCACTACATAACTACTTTTATAAGATGAACTTTTCCACAGCTTCAATTTGCGGGGCGCGGTAGCCCATTGGTTAGCGCGCTGGAGTTGCACTCGGTAGGCCCGGGTTCGATTCCAGCCACTGCCAAAACTGCCGCCGTGTTCATGCGGAGTACGATCACGTTAAACATGTGGGTCCGAAAGTCCTTCCGAGAGGTTGGTGGTAGGGGAAGGAGGGTACGGTCCCTGTGGATGCCTCCCCCACTGGGTTCCGGTCTAAATTGGGTGGCACTTCCCGACCGTCCAAACAGTTACCTTACACCTTTCTGGTAGGTCGGACGGTCTGGGTTTCAACAACAACAACAGCTTCAATTTGCACATAAAGTTGAGGATATGGCTATACTATACTTTAGTAATTTAACATATTTAATTTACTGATCAATTTACCTTACCAATTTTAAGCTTTTATCCACTTCTGAAAACAATAAAATAAAAGTATAAAGTAAAAAATATTTTATTTAAAAATATGATTGTTCATTTTTAGTAGAATTTGCAATCAGATAAGCAGGATCTTTTGGGACATAATACATCTGAAATCCATATAAAAAATCAACTTCATGAGGCAATGGCCTTACTAACCCTGCAGCATCGGAACTATTGCATAGTTAGTTTCTCCTTGTTCTCTCTCAGGAACAGGCATATGCGTTCCACAGCAGAATGCATTGAGTTCCATCTCATATTATTTGGTATTATGAGATAGGTAATTAGCTCCGAAGATATCTTGTGAGCTAAAACAACCGACATTTTTTATTTATTCCAAAGAGCTGGGCACTTTGCAAATCGTACATCGTTGCACAGAACATCAAATTTCGTACAAAGGAAGATCACATATGTAGAATGGCACCTTGTTCGTTTATTGAAAGAATGTTAAAAGTAGCATCAAAACTTGATACAAACTAGTTATTTACCATATCGTTCTACTAGATACACAACTTATTTTTAAAAGTAGCGTGTTACACTACAAACTATGATAAAAAAGTAGTGACTACTGTAGTTTCGCTACTTCTGGCCACTGATTATAAGCATCTGTTAATTTTTAATTGTCACTTTGGTCAGTGACTGTCATGAATTTTTACCATTATAGTAATCATAAAATTTGAATAAATTATATCTTTTTGAAGGGTCCAAATTTTCTTTAAATCCATTTATAAAATTTAAGGGTATTGAAGATCATTCAGCAATTAAACAAGGTTCTTTACCCTTTTCTCTTTCATATTTAGTACAAGACAACAAATCTAATTCCTATTCATGTCTTAATGATGAATTATTTAGCTCAGAAAAACTTTAAATACATTATTAGGTTACAAAGACTAAATTCATATCCGGATTAAGTACTGCAGAATGCTAAGATACAGTGATGGTATAATTTGTTGGTAGATATATTTAATAAAATCTGAGGAGATGTATGTATTCCTAAACTAAAATAACACTAGATAATTCTCTTTATATCAATATCATTATTGTACAATAAAAACACAAAAGTTTGAAATAATTATTTATTTGAAGCTTTCTTTACAGAATATAATCTTCTCTCTTTTGCATGTCTCAGTCAATTTTTTATGACATCTTCAATATCGGATCTTGTCACATTCTGACCACCACCACCACCTTGAATAGGCATTACAGCATCTATTTGGGATAAAAATTAATATACATTAAAGAAACAGATAAGGAGCTAAGCTACCTACAGGGGCCCTGTTTGCAAAAATATATCTGACATTTTATTTGAAGCTGTGTTACAGGAGCTTGAGAATGAAATTTGCCTTTTTTATTCCTTAAACCTAATCTTTGGTGCCGTTATATGGATGATGTATTTATTATTTAGAACCATAGTTTGAGTGACCTCCTTAATCTTTTGGATAATGTCAATGACTTTTACACCTCTATTAATTTTACCATTGAGTCTAATTTTTCCTTACCTTTTCTGGATGTTCTTGCTTCCCATAACTCTCTTGGGTTTCATACTTCTGTTTTTCGTAAATCTACTTTCATTAATTCTTGTATTCCCACTAACTCCTCTCACCCAATTTCTTCTAAAAAAGCCTTTTTTAATGCTTATCTTAATCGTGCATTTAATGTTTATTCATATATTTCAGCTTTAGTTATTGAGTTAGTTGTACAGAAAGCACCAACTAGAGTACAGGAAGCACCACATAGAGTACTTTTACAGAAAGCACCAACATTCATAATGTTATTTACAATTTTAAGATTTTATTTAGAAGCACTAAACTTTTTATTTAAAAGAACTAAAATTCATAATTTTACTTGAAAGCAGATTTTTATGAAAAAGTGATAAAAATTGAGATGTTATTTAGTGTTAAAATATGCAATTTTGTTTAAAAGCACTGAATTATATTATATTATTTAAAAGTGCTTGAAATTACAATTTTAAACATATGAAAAGAGCATGACGTACAATAGAATTACTGGCAAGACCATCAAACTGCACTACTGTAAATTCAAGAGTGAAATTTCAGGACGTAAATTTGTTTTTTCAAGAATTTAAAGACAAGTACTATCCCTGACATTTTCATATCTTAATTTCAAAAGCATAGTGTAAATACTGATTGTAGTTATACTCACCAATAGCAATATCAACAACTTTCAGAGCAGAGAATCAATCGTCTTTTGGTGTTCCCATACCAGTTGTATTCTTCTGTTACAGCATCTGCAATCGAATGTTGTATCAATGCCTAGTATCATCAGCATAAATAGTCTCTCCTAGTCCTCTGAATCTGTTATACTGCAAGAATATAATAAAAATTACTGTAGTAAAATTCAAACTCAACATAATCAATAATTTGTACATTTTAGTAGAACAGAGCAACAATTAAATAACAAAGATAGGATATTCCCTAAATATAACATTGTTTAGATCAGCTGCCTAATAAAATTAATGTGAGCAATTTTCACACAAATTTGTTTCATAGCGATTAATCAGTATCAGTATCTATCTTGACACCATCATAAAAAAAAATTGAAAAATTATCTTTTCCAAATGCATATGCTGGGGGCAGCCACATATGCATCCATGCAGCGAGTTACTATACCTTTTGAAAACTTAATGAATGCAATTAATCTTTGCCATAAATCCCAGGCAATGTTGTGTACATTTTCCAGTTTTGAATAAAACTGAAATAAATACATTTTAAAAATATATAAATAAATACATGGTAAATCAATTTATTAATTACTTATAAGAGAAGAACCACATATTTTTAAATATATTAATAATCATTACTAGAAAAAAGTGGCAAAGTGTAAATTAGATACATTTTTTTCTTCTGTTTTGAAATAATGAATACTTGAACATTGTTTAGATCAGCTGCCTAATAAAATTAATGTGAGCAATTTTCACACAAATTTGTTTCATAGCGATTAATCAGTATCAGTATCTATCTTGACACCATCATAAAAAAAAATTGAAAAATTATCTTTTCCAAATGCATATGCTGGGGGCAGCCACATATGCATCCATGCAGCGAGTTACTATACCTTTTGAAAACTTAATGAATGCAATTAATCTTTGCCATAAATCCCAGGCAATGTTGTGTACATTTTCCAGTTTTGAATAAAACTGAAATAAATACATTTTAAAAATATATAAATAAATACATGGTAAATCAATTTATTAATTACTTATAAGAGAAGAACCACATATTTTTAAATATATTAATAATCATTACTAGAAAAAAGTGGCAAAGTGTAAATTAGATACATTTTTTTCTTCTGTTTTGAAATAATGAATACTTGAACTTTATTTTTGCTTTTAGTTTAAATTCTTGATTTTAATCATGCATTGTTAATAATTGAAAATTCATGAAACAAAATAGAAAAAAAAGAAAAAGAAAAAAAGAAACATACAAGTTCAGTGCCACCAGCTGGAGTCATGGCAAATGCCTCAACATTTATCAGTTCTTCCTCACAGATGGCTGGGAGGGAAAGGTCTATTAGCTCTTCTGCTTCTGGTCCTGATGCTAAAAGAAAGCAATGTTTAACATTCATGCACATAATTATGTACATAAAATACATTCGCATCACAATATAAATGATTCTTTTTAAAAATTAATACATAGAAGTAACAAAACATCAGAAATTTCCATAGATAATGTGACCATGAAATCTAAGCTCTAGTACAGAATTGATTATAGACAACTGTAAATACTTTTGATTATACAGACAATTATATCCTGCTCACCCTCATAAAATATCATTTTCAAATGTTAAAGATCAGTTTCTTCCAGCAAACAAAAAATACTTTGAAACGTATCACTTTAAGCAAGTAAAGCGTAACAATTTTCTAAAAAATACATGCACTACCTGACACAGAAAAAGCAACACCACGGAGCTTTGGCCATATAATTATACAAATTGCGATACAAACGCAGCTGGCCGTGGCCGATGTATGTAAATGATATGCAAGTAGATCAGGTGATTAGAGTGGGGACAATAGGAATAAAAATGGCAGATGAGCCAACTACTGTCTGTCGCCTATGGAAACCTACTTTTTATTTCAGAAGACATATGCCTGGAGAGATGCCTGGCCAACGCTGCTGAAGTCCATTTCAAACAATTGGACGATCGTGCGATGGGATTCATTTCAGGTCTAAGTATGGTAGAATGGTCATAACGGCACTGAAACACACGCAGATGTGTTTACTGTTCAAAGGATTTGGAGAAAATAGATTGAAGAAGGGCATGTGAATTGTCGCAGTGGACAATTGTGTCCATTCAGAAGTATGTCAGCACACATTGATAGACACATTCGAAGCCATGCGGTGACGGTATCACAAATGACAACTGTCACAACTATCACAAATGACAACATTGCAGAATTTGCAGGGTACATTGGATGTTCCAATATCAGCGAGAACAGCTTCTCAACGATTGGTCGAAAGCTGCTTGCACTCAAACCATCCTTTACGAAGACTCACATTGACGACAAGACACTGATGTGAGAGATTGCAATGGTGTCAGATATGTCAAAGCTTCCTAGATGACTGAATGGAACAGGGTAGTGTTCAGCGATGTGTCTTGGTTCTGCTTGTCAAATGACAGTCATCATGTGAGAATCTGGAGACAACATGGAAACAGATCTAATCCTGCTGTGACTGTTGAACGTCATACTGCTTGACAATGTGGCATTATGGTTTGGGGTGCGTTGATAGCCAGTCACCTCTGGTTCACATCAGAGATACAATGGCAGCACAACAATATGTGGATGATATGCTGTGGTCGGTTGGTGACCATTTTTGAAAGTTGTCTTTTCCAAAACAATTTTATTATCCCAAACAATTTTATTATTTCTTCCAAACAATTGAATTATTATATAACATAAATTAAGAAAATATTACTAACAATCTTTAATCTCTTCTGGTTCAATCTAATATTTACGAGCGGAACACAAGTTTACAGCATTATCAACAAGTCGCTAACTAAAGTGATTCCATCACAAAACACAAAGGGTCCTAATTAAAATTACTTTAGAATATTTATTACACTTTAGCAAGTCCCTTGTTTTTACAAACAATCATTTTCACAAATCATTAAATAAATTGACAGAATTTAGAAAATGAATTCTCTACGCATTTTTTGTCCTACAATAATATTAAAACAACTTAATCTAAAGCTTTGGCTTGGATGGTAGAGAGCTATCAGTCTTCACAAATGAGGTCTTTGTTTCAAATCCAAGTGAATACTTAAATTTTACAACTCATGCCACCATCTATTGCTACCATAACCAGAAACTAGCAATTACGTGAAAATTATAAATGAAAATTGTCGATAAATATTGGTATCTTGTGACATTAAATAGTACAAGCTACCATTATAGCATTAACTTCCTCCATAAATACTGCACTGTATATAATTGTGCTGACGTGAAAAATAAAGACAAATAATAAAAATGCATTTAACATAAATATTGAAACTTAAGAATTATTGCAATCGTTTTCAGTGTATGAAAGCAATAAAATAAGATAATTAACAAATTTCTGAAAAATATGACAAAATAAGTATATTATGTACATGCAGTAATAAAATGACCAGATTCATTACTGTCCAAAATGCTAATTCAAAATTAGCCGAAATTTAGAACATCTGTGTATGTCTATTTTACAACTTCGAGTATTAGATAATCATGTGCACATCAATAATTTTATTTACAATTGTTTCTTAATGTGAATACTCCTATGCAACAATGCCTTTTGCATTTTTTTTTAGCAAATGTTCTATTTTAATGAAATTCTGCAAAAGACTTTCTGGCCTGATTTTCAGTTTTTTTTTTTTGGCAAATAATTAAAAATATTAATTTTTATAAATTATTCTTTCAAAAATGCTAAAGGTTTCCCACAGAAAAAAGAAACTATTAGACGACAACAATGATTTTGATGAATGTGAATTAGGTGGAGAAAAACTCTGTACAGTCGCATGTGTTTTAATTATTTAGACAATATGTTTTAATATTTTCATAACAATTGTGTCTTTGGAAAAATTTCTATCATATAACTTTAGATATTTCCTTTGGAATAAAAATCTTCTGTTTCAGAAAATAATCTTCATTCATGTGAATGAGTATTTTAAAAGATAGTTTAAAATGCAGTACTATAAATGCTAAAAGTTTCAAAAAAGATGCTACGATGCTACTAATGTAATAGTCTGACCTGGTAAAACATTCAAAATTCCTGATAATTATATTTTTGCATGCATAGTCAAATAAGAAACTGGTAAGTGACTACCTTTAGAGAAATATTTCTAAATTCACTAACTTCTTGCAGGTTCCATATAATATACAATTTACTCAAAGTTGATACTTTATATTTGGTGCAAAGCTGTTCTACAGCGTTTATTTACAAAATCGCTTCAACAAGGCAATTGTGAATCCATTTCTTCCCTTACATTACATTTGAAGTCTAATACAAATATCTAAAGCTCTATAACTATATAATTAGTTCTGGGCCTCTTCTTTCTTGAACCCGAAAACAAGTAATCTTTATTGCATTTATCCCTTTCCTCATAAATTTAGAAGGTAAAAGAGTAAATATAAAGCCTAATCCACATGTGAAGTTTCCGATATTGTTTCTGCAGTTCAAAATAAACACTCTTCACCTACCTTCTAGCCTTGCTTACAAGTACCTTAAGGCACATGAACTTGTTATGTTACATTTAATGTTTATACATGCATTCGAAGGTATTAGAAGTACATTCGAAGGTCAGTCTCAAATTTAGATTTAAAAATAACACAAACATTACAAACCATAATTGTATTTTTTACACACCATTTTCAAAATTTTAGTTTCCATATAGCAAACAATATTCAGCAATCCTGTTCCCAAGCAACATTAAACAATCAACCATGCTGATAAGACAAGATTATAAAGAAAAGTTGTATGCTCTAACTGTAGACATGAAAATTCAAACTTTCGCTTAATAGGAAGTATGTAGTTTTAAGTTTAATGGCCACTATGCAGAATTTTAGTAAAATCCATAAGTATGGTTATACATAATCAGGGCCTGATTAGGTACTGAGGTGAGTGATGCCTATTTTCAGGACTACCTAACTGGAACATTTAGTTCACATTAAGTGTTACAATAACTGATAACATTAGCCGAATAAATCTACCATTCATGATTACAATAAGCTCTAATATATCGGAGTTGAAAAAAAACCCACCTTAATTTAGAAAAAGATAGCCCACTTGGGTTTTTTGTGGATTTCTCAGTTTGTTTCTGAATTTTTGTTTTAGTATTGGTTCGGTATTATGCATGTTTTGAAATTAAAATATATTAACTATGTTTTCCTAATTATTATTATCATAAATATCTTTTAGATAAATGGTAAATATCAACATTAAAATTATGATCAATAGTAAATAAGAGCAAGGACAATTTCATTTATTAATCAATAATATAACAGTTATTGCCAATTTCCCTCTCCTAAGAGAATGTTAACATAAATGGTTATGTGGTGCATGTTTTGTAAATGCATTCTACTAGTGAGTTTTCTATCTTTTTAAGAAGAAAAATAGTTTCCATATCACCCCTGCATTATATATTATAAATGTGTAATAGCAATATACCTTATACCAAATACAACCTGCAAATCTTGTGCACATTAAAACAAATTTTTGTTAAAAATTCATTTGTATTAAATTTAACATGTAAATACTTAACCTAATACAACAGAAAAACTGAATTTCAGGCAAATAAAATTTATATTTGGTGATTGTGTAGGGAGGAAAACCCTTGTATATGAAGGTAAAAAAATGAAATTGCCTTTTTTATATTAAAATGTATGCAATAATTTCATAACAATTTACAGCTGAAGAATTATAGATAGATTCATAGGGGTACAGTGGAATCTCATTACAACGAATTTCTAGGGACCGCAGTAAAAATGGAAGGTATAGGAAGAAACATAATGAAACCATACTATATGCTATGATATATTTTTAATTATATACAAATACAACTATTTCTTTTTTTTTTTGTTGTCATTAATCAAAGATGCATTTTAGAATAAAGAGGAATAAATTTATCACACATATATTTAAATTGTGTAATTATATTGATTGTAGCAGTCAATTCTTTATGTAAAGCATAATATAAAACAAATCAAACATACCTAAAAAAAACTGACTGCAAGTGGCCTTATTTCCAGGATAAGAAGAATCAATTACATATTCGAAAAATAGTCAGAAATTTTTGTTTACACTGGAAGTGATAAAGATTGTTTGTTAACAGTTTTCGATATCGCTTAAGGAATAAAAATATTCAGGAACGGTTTTTTGCTGAGCTAAAATTCGATACTTGAAAGGACTGTTTGGAAAGACACTGGAGGGTCGGTCATCTGGTACAAATTCATCATTGTCGCTCATCTCTTTCATCATCTTTTATGTCTTCGCAGTTGCTACTATCAAGACTAGCTATAATTTCACTAGTTGTCAAGTCTGAACTTATAAAAGCTTCCTCATCGTATCCAACATAATCAGAAGGTGATATTGTTAAAGGAAAATTAAGCTCTTTGGATGCTGTAGTCCATAGATCTTTAGGAAAATCGACAGCTGTAGAATCCTAAAACAGATATATTCTTATCACATTCTAAAGAGAATACCCAACTTCTTCTAACAGTTCTGGATTATAGACTGGGACACATTTTGCCAAGCAACAAATATCATTGCAATGACTTGTCTGAGGTTACTTGCCATACTAGTACTCATCATTCAAGTTTGCAAGTATTTTTTCAACAAGTCGTCAACGAAAATGAATTTAAACATTTTTTATGATGCCCTGGTCGAGAGGCCGTAAAATTGAAATGCAGTTAGCGGGAATATTTTTTGTTATCCAGGCTCAGGTGTTGTTTTTGTAATTGCAGAGAAGCGATAAAACATTTTTAAAACAATGAGGTTTTGCGGATTTTCCAATCACTAGTGGGATTAGTTTTTCTGTGCCAGTTGCATTACAACAAAAGAGAACCGAGATGCAAACTTTTGATTTTCTTCCACCTTTGCACTGTTCGCCTTATTTCGCCATAGTACGATTTGGTGACAGTTGGTAGAAAAAGGCTGTCTCATTAGCATTAAATATGTCTTTAGGTTCATAATCTTCCAAAATTTCCAGCAGTTTGTCTTCTTTCCATTCACGTGCAGCCGATAAATCAGTACATTTTTCATCTCCACTGACTTGTTTTTATGTTATTCCATATCTTTCATGGAAATGAAACAACCATGCAGAACTAGCATCAAATTCTTTTACTTTCACAACTTCTGCAAATTCTTTCGCATTAGTTTGTATCATTGACATAAAAACAGGAATATTTTTCGGTCGAACATCTGTACACAGCTTCATCAATGTTTTAATGATTTCCTAAACAAAGTCTTTTCCTGTCGGGACATAAAACAGACTGTTCAGAAAGTTTTAAAATTTTGTTATTTTTTTTTAAATCGTAGATTATGTAGAAGCAGCAACCCCACATTCCTTTGCAATATCAACTTGCTTTCTTCCAGATTGTACTGCTTCCAAAATTTCAACTTTTTCTTTTAAAGAGAACTAACTGCTTTCACTTCTTTTGGACATTTTAAATTAGAAACAGAAAAGTACAGCCAAATAAACTAACTACAGTACACGTTTAATGTACTCGACAATACTGCTAATCTCAATTTTCTTATCATTTCATATGCGAAAGAATTTTCAGGGAAAATAATCACATGTCCCCCCCCCCCCCCCCCCCCCCGGATGCATTATCTATACACCTGGTCATGTAGATAAAAATATCTAGATAAGGGGTGGTTGCCCCAGAAACCACTTTCAGTTGCACGTTTACTTCCAAAAGGTTTATAATTATGAAGTACCCTACTTAAAAAGTATATCTTTCTTTTAAAAATAAACAACTTTATTGCAAGTAAAAATAAAAAGGAGTATTAAATGTTATCATAGTGAAATATTAAAATGCAACGTTATACAAGAAGGCTATAATAACGGTGGGATGTTTTTTCTTAAATATTACAACTTTTAGATCTAGAAAGGGGTTTCTGAGGTAAAATGAAAGAAAAAAATTCGTTAATCCGAAAAAACAAATGCTTTCATAGTTGAAATTCATTCGTTAATGTGAAAATATTTAATGAGGAAAGAATAGGAATTTTTTCAAAACATCGCCCAATATTCGTTAAACTGGTGTTCGTTGTAACGAGATTCCACTGTATACAAACGAATAAAACCATAAAATGAAAATCAACAAAAAATATAAAATGTTAAAAAATGTTATTTTGTATAGCATTGTGAAAAGAAACACTGATATTAATAGATCGAATTCATTTAAAAAAATGAGTCCGTCCTTCATTCATGTTTTTTCCAAATTTAATGAAGTAGATGCAATCGGATTTGATCGTTGTTGCCTTAAAATTCGGTAAGATTTTAAAAATAGGAATCAGATTGCTGAAAAAATTATTTTAAACCGGTAATCGAGTTTTATCGCATTTACAGCGTAAACAGCAGATTGAATCATGCTATTTCGAATGTAAATTCTGAACATATAATGATCTTGTAAGTATAAATGTTTAAACATCGCGAATCTCTATAAAATATTCTTCAAATTATAATTAATTTCTTTATATTGCTTTGTTAGAAAGTAGGGCAGAATTAGAGGTATAGTTAAGACACTTTTGTCGATCGGTCGATCGGGAAATTCCGATCGACAAAAATGTTTTGAATTGACGTTACTTACGGCCAAATACACCTACAGTATGAAACATAGGCTACAACAAAAGCATAAAATAAATACTTTTATACGTATAGAAAATAAAAACTTACTTACTTTGTAGTTTAGTTGGAATACCATGCGGTGCACACATACATTCAAAGCTCAACAAGCCAAGCCTAACCAGTAACCGGTAGAGGAAGCACTGAATCACAAAGCCACGCATGCGCGAGAAACTCTATGCTCCAATAGCGACGGCGTTTCGGCTGATTCCTTTCGAAGCTTCCCACGTTCATTCCTAAAAGAATCCTGAAAGAGTCGTTCTGGACGGATCTTTTTAATGGCTCCTACGCGGGACGTCTCAAGACATCCAACTTAGGATAGGACGCTTTTAGGATCTTTGGGATCATTTTAGGATCTCCTGTGGAAGTCACTGGTTGTCTGGGCACTGTAACAAGAAAATGTTCACAATTTCTTGTATTCATTTTTAGTGGAGTTTTTATTCTAACTAACAGAAGTTATTTTCAGTATGTTGTAAAATTTCACATTTTTTTATTTTTATTCTTAGATATTAGAAACTTTGTTAACACTGAATTAAATTTGACCTATTTCTCTAGCTTTGTTTATTGAAAAGTGTTTTTACAATTATTTCTATTTCTTTTTTCATTTTAATGTACAATATTGAAAGTTCAGTTATATTCACTGAAACAAGTTACAATTTCTTGTATTAATTTTTATTTTCAGGAAGGAGGAGGGTGTTTTAAGAAACATGTCCACAGAATCAGTAAGTTGTAATAATTTGATATTTACACTGCTTGTTAAAAGTAGAATGGTTTCTTTCTTCTTTGCTATACATATTGCTTAAATATATTTTACCAATTTTGTTCTTAAATTGTGTTTTGATCAGCTGTTCTCAACATTTATTCTCTTCAGTACCTCTCGGCTGTCAATTTCATTCAGCTATAGCACCAATATATTGCAATACGAAATGAAATTAGGATTAATTGTTTTATAGCTAATTGTCTATTAAAATGGCTCATTAAATATAATTCAAAATGTATTAAATTTCATTAAATAAATATGTGTTCACAAAATTTATTCTCTTCAGCAAGTGAACAACTTCTGAGCTTTCAGGCCGAAAACTATTTTATAAATGTTGTATCTATCAATTCTCCCAATCCTCCAAAGCAACAGTATATAGCCGAATTTATGAAAAAATGAAGCAATAATTAACAACTGAGCTTTCAAGCCGAAAACTATTTTATAAATGTTGCATCATTATCAATTCTCCCAATCCTCCAAAGCAACAGTTACAACTTAGCCAGATTTACGAAAAAGCGAAGCACTCATTTTCTTTGAAACACTTCACACATGAACAACTTTTGTCGAATTTGGTTCATTTTGAAACACCCAAGCAGTACACTTCCATAGGAATAAATCCACGTTTTTTCACCTGTTACAATGCAAACGATATGTTTTAAGGCAGCAGAGTTGAATCTGAGATTTTTCTTGTATCATATGACACCATCATCTTTTTTGAGCTTGAGTTAAATTGTATGGAATCCAACATGCACATACTTTTTAAACTTTTAAATGATCATGTAAAATTGAGTGCACTTGGATCCTTGAAATGTTAAAAAATGCCTTAATTTCATCATATGTGACATGATGATCTAAAGGTACATCTATTTGTTGCACAGCATCAATGTTTAGTAGCATCACAACAGTTCTTGGTTGACCTTCAGGAAATTCATCACTGAGATTCCGTCCAAGATGGTTCTTTAAACCAGTTGTAAATTGTTGCTTTGGATGATGCTTCATTACCAAAAGTCGCATTCATTCAATCGACACACTGTTGCTGTGTCAACTCTTGTCCAAAGTTATAATAAATCATAGATCGAAAATTATTTCGACTTAAATCCATATTTTGTCACTACCTTATTAACTTCAAAATGATGCCATAAAAATAATTTTATATAGCTTTTCTTGCTCTTTAACAGTCAATATTCATGTGAAAGTTTAAATTTAAATTTCATATTTTAATCTGTTATTTTTGGTATTGCCACATTCTAGAAGTACTGGCCCTCGTATTGGACACCTCAATAAAAAGGAGAGAGTTTAAAATTTCCATGTTTCTCAGTGATCCCTCGCATCTTAATTGCTTTGAAAGTTGTGAATATATTTCATAAAACAGAAAAAGCAGGTTAAAAAAGTACAGTTTCTGCTTATACATAATTTTATTGCAATAAGTTATATTTAACTCTGTGAATCTTTGGCTGGATTTTATAGAACACAGCTGAGTTTATAGCTTATCTAGATTTTTAATGCTTGAAAGATTAACATTCATGTAATAATACTGTTCTTATATAACTCTTACATAAATACTATACTTTTCAATACTTTTATACTATTACTATCCTTTTCAATGCTGAAAATAATTAATTTTAATTATTTATTCTTAATTATCACTTTCAATTTTATTAATTGGCATTTTTATGCTTGTTAAACTGGTATTCTGTAAAAGTAAATAGTGATATATATCGGGGAATTTTTGAAGATATTATTTGGAAATTGGGGAAATATCATAGAATTTTTTATTTGAAATTTTGTAACCACCCTATACATATTTGAATATCCCTTTGTGATGTGTAGAAAGATTTACAAAAATGTCTAGTAACATCAAAATACCTTTGATTGAGTAAATTCTTTAAATCATTCACCATTTCCCCTATATGCTGTAAATTGCTACCATGTCATTCATCTATTTTGAAAAGATAAATGTATTAAATTGTATGGATGTGCATAACATGTTGACATAATAGGCATTAAGTGCTGTAATATCAACAAAAATTTATATTCTATGTGCACATCCAGAGAACATTCAAACAGTGCATTTACACATCTACTTAACAAGCAAAAACTTATTATTTCCGGTTTAGATTTGCAGGCATTGCATCAAACCGAAATTGATTAGAACTGTAAATAGAATGTTGGACATATGCTTAAATAAACTTTTATCTATGTTAAACACACATTTTTAAAAACATTTAAGAAAAGAACCTCGTCATCTGACCTAGAATTCATTTTCTTATCACAAAATTAGTATTTAAGGTTAGTATGTAAAAGTAGCAACGTTTGATTTTGATTTCTTTGATTGGATACAAAAATGCCAAAATGAAATTTAAGCACTTCTCTGCTTTTGTATTGGGAAATATGATATTATTTAATATTAGATGAAATGTCAGTCTTTAAAAATTTTCAAAACTAGGAAAAGTCAAAATTTTTTAAGTTCATTTTTTATAGCTCCTCTAAAATATTATGCTGTCATGTGCATCATATATTTTGTTTGCTGTATAAATATGGTGTAACATTGGAAATTTAGTAAAACAGTTCAGTTTTTCAAATCTGCCAGATTTAGTAACTAGGAAAACTTTTAATCCTTTGTAGAAGTTGCAGTTTTATTGTGTTCACTTATATAATTTCTTTATAATTTATGTATAAAATATTGTCTTAAAATAAAATAGGAAGATTACCAACTATTTACTACTAATTCCAGTACTATCATAATTTGTTAACTATATATACTATTTTTAAAAAGTATATGTCATCAGTTTATATCAAATTATTTGGGTGTCATGAGGGGTCAAAAAGTGTAACTACTAAAATGTCATTTTTTAGATGTACATAATTGAAATTTATGTTAAGTGCTTTATATACAGGGTGATTATAATTAAAGTTCCCAGTTTGAAAATGGTCTCAAATAAAAAGCACTGGTCAGAATGATTTGAAATTTTGCGTGAACACTCGTGGAGCAATGGAGTTTTGTTTGGTGAAGAAAAAAACAGTAGTTCAAAAAGCCACCGCTAGAAGAATAATTGGCACTTTACTACACTAGAATGCAATACAAAAGTAATAACCGTTGACTTACTCATTGGCTAATGATGTAATAAATGTTCAATATGCTGTTCTTCGAATACTGAATTAAAAGTCAATCTTTCATTATCATATGCATGCAAGTAATGAAAAAAAAATTTCATCCATTGAAACAATGTTAAATTCTAAGCAAACATAAGCCATATCTTTTTTCATAAAAAGTGGATTTAACTTCTTTTGCATAATTGCTCTTCAAATGCTGCTGCAAATTTGCATAAGACAATGACGTTGCAATAAACCTTTGCTATAAAAAAGGAAGAGCTGAACTTGTTTCTCATAATTTAATGAAACATCTCTATTGTTCTGTCGCAATGACTCTATCATTAAAAGATCGTGCTCTTCTTGTCAAATTGTTTTATGAGAATAACAGCTCTTGTTTAGTAGCTTTTAGAAAGTTCAGAACGTTGAAAAAGTTAAAATCTGGTCCTCTGTGTGGTAAAAGCTTGCACAAAATGATTTTAAAATTTGAAGAGACTGGCTCTTTGAACATCAAATCTGGCAGGGGTGGAAAGCAGCCGATGGAGAGGTAGTGGAAGACGTAACTACAGCGTTAGAAGAAGAGCATAATGCTAATGCATCTATGAGTGCACATGGAATTGCCCGATCATTAGACGTACCCTCCAGTACGGTGCAAAGAATTTTGAAACACATTTTGAAATGTTATCCTTACAAACTGACCCATGTTCAACAGTTGTTATCTGCGGACAATGTTGCATGTGAAATGTTCGCACTTCAATTTCTGGCTCGAATACAGGTGGACGAAGAATGGCCTTGGAATATTTTGTGGACTGACGAAGCACACTTCTATCTCCACGGAACTGTTAATACGCAAAATTGCAGAATCTGGGCAACCGAAAATCCACAGGAACTACGCCAGGTGCCTCTTCATTCCCCCAAAGTCACTGTGTGGTGTGGATTTACAACAGCATTTATTATTGGGCCTTTTTTATTTTGAGAAAGTGGGTCCTCATGGCCCCATCACCTACCTGTTCTGTCAATAGCCATTGATATGAATGTCTTTTGAAAAGTCACGTTATACCCACACTGCAGGAGTGTCAGTGTATCGATAACACTATTTTCATGCAGGATGGGGCTCCACCACATATCGCAGTCATTTTGGAGATGACAGAATCATCAGCCGCCATTTTCCTGTAAGATGGCCAGCACATTCCCCTCGCCTCAATCCATGTGATTTTTGGCTTTGGGGGCATCTGAAAAATGTGGTGTTTAATGGACACATTACCAATTTAGCGGAACTTAAAGCTAGCATCAAGCATCACATCCACAACATCTTTACAGAAAGACTCAAATCTGTTGTTGAGCACGCTATTTTGTGCTTTCAGCTTGTTTCAGAATGTGAAGGACAGCATATTGAACATTTATTACATCATTAGCCAATGAGTAAGTCAATGTTTATTACTTTTGTATTGCATTCTAGTGTAGTAAAGTGCCAATTATTCTCCTAGCGGCGACTTTTTGAACTACTGTTGTTTTCTTCACCAAACAAAATTCCATTGCTCCAGAAGTGTTCACGCAAAATTTCAAATCATTCTGACCAGTGCTTTTTATTTAAGACCATTTTCAAACTGGGAACTTTAATTATAATCACCCTGTATATGTTAAAGATTTATCTGAAAACACCACAGATCACAGCCAGCCATTATCCACTTTGTGTCTTGTAATTATTTTTTAATTTTATTGATTAATACATATTTTTAATAAACTAGTTATGTGCACTTTATTTAGTTATACTGAATTAATTTCTTTTTTAATACTGCTTTTGATTCGGTTTAAGAAAAAAATTTTAAATAATTTTTTTTATTGTTTTAGCCACATTTTGTTACTATCCTAAGGCTCAACTTCTCAATTTATATCTTATTTTACTGTTTCGAATTTTATTTAGTATTTATTAAACAAAATTTAAATTATTTCTGCTCAACTTGTTCATACTTTTAGTAATTTGTTTACAGTAAATTATATTAACATGTTTATTTCATATTTTCCTCAGCTGTTAAAGACTCTTCCAGTTCTTCACGAACAATTGGATGCTCTTATTGAATTTGATGTAAGTAATTAAATTAATATTTTACCTTGCTTCCTTTACTAACCTTGTTGCAGCTCAAATTTGCACTTATTTTACTTAATAAAATAATTTGTTTTTCAGTGTAATCCCGATGACTTAACAAATGGTGTAATGAATTCATGTTTTGTACTGTTATACAGAGATCTTATTCAGTTGTTCGCTGCTTACAATGATGGGATCATAAATTTATTTGGTATGTTTCTCTAAACTTTTTCTGCTCCTACTCCAATTTATCTTGTTAAACTTTTTTTTTTTTTTTTTTTAAATTTGGAATCCGTTTAATTGACAACTTCAAATGTAGTAATGTGCATAGGAGTAATACACATTTGCACATGACCTGCTTTCTAGACCAGGATTCACCACTGCTGTATATATTTATTATATATTCTGAATAATGTTGAATGCATTTGAAAATCTAAAATTTTAAAATAAATTTCAGAGTTTGGAATTAAAGAAGTTATTTAATAGAACTTGCATTAAAAACAAGTATTAGCCATCTTATCAATACTGCTGTGATTTATGCTATTCATTAATAATTTATAATGCAATAAAAATGAATTTATCTATTATTAGATATTAATCATTAAAAATATTTTATTTTTAATTTATGATATTTATTCTCATATTTTACACTCCTTAAAATTTTTTAGGTTTGCCAATAAGCTAGTCTAGTGATTAGGTTCGCAATATTAAATAACTAAATGTGAATTTTAAACATTGAGCTAAACTGTGCCATTGAAGATTTATATTTATATAGGAAACCAGCACCTTGATGTTAAGGCAGCTACTTAGTGTTACATTCCTATTAATAGCAAATTTTATTCTTATTAATATTAATGGCTAATTATGGAGGTTGAAAATTAATAAAAGTATGAGATTTTTATATCATACGAACCTAAAGTGTGAACACTCCACCATTGGATAAACTTCTATGTTCTATCCATGTCTTGTATTTTTTAGGGAAACAATTTTGGCTTAGTGAAATGTTTTATGAATCTGAGATTTAAGAATGTAACGTGAGATCTTGTTTATTTATATCCATTTCAAGCATACTTCCCATATGCATGTGTGACTGGATATCTTTTAATATAATAAAAGATGATAAGATGATGTCTGTTGGTCATGCAGTGGAAAATTTAAGTGACCCACAGCTATGAAATTTAGTACAATGATACTTAAGTCAGATCTAAAGACACTTGGGAGCTATTTTTTTAATTCACATTAGTTATTTTATGAAGGGCAATTTTGAGTGATTTTTGCACAAATCAGTTCCTTAGTAATAAAAAATATTAACATAGAGTTTTCATCTTGACATCATCAAAAAGATTGAAAAACAATTTTTCCAACAAGCTTTTAGCCGAATTCATGGGGCAATTCTGTCATATTAAATAAAAATTGAAAATTCATTTAAATATGCATAATTTATAAAATTTAATTTTAATTTTCAAGCATTAGCAAATTGGAAATTTATATGATTCCAATTTTTGGTATAAATTTGCAGTGATATCATTGCATTTAAAAATAAATATATTTTTTAATTTCTCTAGTCCTGAATTAAGTGGTTTTATTTTAGTTGTAATTTTAAATCTGAACGTTGTGGAGATTTGCATTGTACAATTTTCTTTGTGCATAGAAAAAATGAAATATGGGAATACTTTTTTTTTAAAATGGGTATTTTAGAGGTTGAGTGGCTTTGTCTGTATTCACATAACTGGCACTTATTTGGGACTTAAGGTATGCCAGATAATTTGTTGAAGGGATATCTAAATATCAAATATGTGCATCAGCATAGTAAATATTTTACAACAGTAGAAACATCCTTATTTTCTTTAGTTTCTATATATCTGTATCAAACTCAGCTGATCTGGTCATTAAATTATTTGGACATTTTTCTATAATGTGATAAAATGATATTGTGATTGATAATATTTTGCAGTATTAATGTGATCTTCATGAGAATATTGAGGAATTGTTCTTGAAATCTGAACCACTGCGAACTTCATGCATATTTAAAGCTTCACTCATAGTCTGGATTCGAACCTCTAACCTGTGGATATAAATATCAGAGCACTCATGTACAATCTTAATATACAACAAATCTTTATGATATGTCTATCACCATTAAGTTCTTAAAATCTTTTTAAGCAATTTCCATTATTTCCATTTCAGATGAAAGATCTAGACTTGCACATTCAAAATTGTTACCCTAAATCTAAAAAACATGCAATTTCAAATTAAGAGTATTTTAATAAAAAAATGACTGATTAACATATTTTCTAATATACCATCATTTTTTATATTTATCACTATTGCTGAAATTTCGGCATGTTTTCAAAGTCAACTTGGTAGTTTCTTTTAAGAACAGTTTACAGACTAATTGTTTTCAATTTTTTCAATTCACAATTGTATTATTCTAGAGATTTTATTAATGTTCGTTATGTGCTGTATTTTGTTTATCAAAGTGCATTATATCAACAATTGTTATTGTTTTAATAATAACAATTGTTAAAACAATAACAATTGTGCATTTCCTCTATTAAGATATTTCATTGTATTGAGTAACTTTTATGTAACTTATAGAAAATATAGCAGTAACTATGACATACAGTTACTGTTTGTCTTCAGAGGAAACTTTAATACTACTTAGTTTCTTGTTAACAAAGACAGTAACTTTATGAAGTCACCAATTTATCTGAAAATAATGATTGAGGTTCACACATGCATAAAGCTCAACAATGTGTATTTATAACAATTGAAATTACAAATATAATAGTGTTAAATGCTCAAAACCAGCTTGATTCAAAGAACTTAAACACCAGAACATACTCGACTAGCATCAGTTTCATTATACACTCAACTAATATCAATTCTCATTATATGAATAAGTCACAAAAGTGTCTTTAACACTTTTGCCATTTTCAAATAAATACTATTTTCCTAATCTGCAATATTCTTATATACATATTCTGTCTTCTTTATAAGGAAACACATGTCTTCTTTATCATGAAGAAATGAAATCATGAATTGAAATTGTTAACCCTTATAACTTGTTATATTTTCAAAGTAACATATCTCACTCAACCCTGATTATATTATCAATGGAGTCAATATTTTTTAGTGCAAATGAACTATTGTGTTTTAAGGTGCACAAACTTTAATTGACAAAGCACTAAGAAACCTCAGTATCTATCATGTAATTCATTACTTTTTGTAGAAGCTGGCAACTCCAAAGAAGCATGCTAGAGGATTATTTGAACGTAGGTCAGGCCCATGAGCATAGGTCCAATCTGACTTGCAATCTGGGTTGGGTTGGAATCGATTTCTTTTCATATGATTTCTTTTAAACAGTTTAGCTTAGTTTTTTTTTTTAAATCCAGATCTGGTCACATATTCAATGTTTGAAAAATTTATAAGTAAAATTTCATAATAAAAGTACATAAAAACATTTTATTGATTTCAACTATGTAGAGATAAATGTTTAAAAGAATCATGTATTTCTGAGCATAAAAATTTTACAGATGTGCATTTTTAATACATTTTGCTGAATATGATTTCGGGACAGCCTTTGGTTCTGCATTTAAAATGCTTTTGAACTCAAGTGATGTTTGAGCGTGTATACTATTAGACCAACATAGTCTGAAATTTAAGCCCATGCTCTTATGTAGACTGGTGGTGAAGAATTGAAAGTTTTTAGTGGTAAGAAGTGTCCTAAAACGTGTATTGTAAATAGTTAAAATTGAATGTTTACATACACTTGAGTCTGCTCTTCTGCTCTGTCTTACTGAGAAGGTGATATAAAAAAATAGTTTGTAGATGCTGTTGAGTTACAGTTACCTCAGTTTCTGAGGGAGAACATTTGTCAAATTATCTGCAGATGCAGAAAATCATGAGTTATTTTTTATTTTATTTCATTTTAACCAAATACCTTGTGTGTTTTATTGTAATATTATACTTTCTTAAATCCTTTCCACACAAATTAATTGTTTAGAGGCTTTTTTTTTCTCCTTAGAAAAATATTTTAATATGAATAAAAAGCATTGCAAGGAGGCCTTAGATATTTACAAGAAATTTATTGTTGCTATGGACAAAGTATCAGACTTCTTAAAAGTAGCAGAGGTAAGTTCATTGAATTTTAAAATATTCAATTTAAAATTGTTTGAAACCAGGTCTAGTAAATTACTGCAAAACATTATATCAATTCTTGTACCTGTATGTTTATATAAATGTACAATGAACAGAAGTGTACTCTGCATTATGCTGCGCCTTTTTCGATATCAGTGTAAAAATATAAATAAAACAAATAATACATAATAAAAAAAAGTAAACAAGAGAAGAATTAAAACTTACTTTTAATTAAACAAGGCCAAAATCCACAGGCATGAGATTCTTCCGCTGTTCGGCGGAATTCCGCTTTTTTGCTTTTCCTCAAAAAATCCCCTTTTTTGTTTTGCCTTTATCTCAAAAAATCTGCTTTTCCTGAAAAATTCAGCTGTTTTTTTTTTAAATAAATTTTTCTCCTCAAAGTTCTGCTTTTCAAAGAAAATTGCCGAGAAATCTGTGCACTCTGTCTACAAAACCCTTCATTTATTCTTCTCCTGCAATGTCGACAGCCATTTTGAAGCGAGTACACAGGCAATAAGGGGCTTCTGGAAAAAACACTTCCTTCATCTTCCCTTTTCAATCATTTCATTTAGTGGACCATGGGTTCTGCACTTCAGTAGTTAACAAAGGTCAATGAGATACTAGAAGGAAGATGGAGTTTCGCTATCAGAGTTCGAGGAATTCATCTTAATTCCCTTGTACTGCTCAAGATACTTTAAACAAGTACTGGTAGTAGTTTTTAACTCCAAAAGTAAAGGGGGTAGATAAAAGATTTATAAAGGGACGAGGAGAAAAAAGAGTATAGATGCCTGCTACAATGTTAGATTCAATACTCCATCTGGGAGATAAATTACTAGAGGATGGTCCTGGGGTCAAGGTCGGTTAACTCCATGGATTGCAATTATCTGTGAATGGAAGATGATTCAAGAAAGGGGGGAGGTGAAAGAAAAAGGGTGTAGTTAGCCTTGATTTTACAACCAGAGTTATTTATTATCTTAATTGAGCTTCTGCCTACGGCATATGAGAATTGTCTGCCGTCTGTTGTTTAGACGCTGTGTGCTGGGGTAAAAGAATAAATGGAGCTTGTCACATGAGAATGCAGACGTTTTTGTGTGGCAGTTCCATTCATTCTGGTACTCCCAGCATGCAGCATCCAAAAAACGATGACAGACAACACTCGTCATTCTAACCCGGAAGTGGCAGCATAAAATCCCCCACAGAAGGGGAATCAAAAGCAAGCCTTACATTTTTGTCACCGTAATCACGGAGGTTTGTATCTGTCATTAATATATACAAATTTATCTTATCATTGGACTCAAAGGGGAAAAAGAGGGACAGTGAAATTTAGTATCTTACTTCATGCTAGGAAAATACTTCTTGCAGCAATTGCTATGTTCAATATTCTCGCGGTCTCTGCTTTAATATGAACCCCGAGTGAAGTTAAAATGATAAAAAAAAAATTTCTTTTGTTTTTATTGAATTAAAATATTTGTTTTACTTTCACCCTTTTCATAATAGTATATTATTTTTAAAGAAGAGGAAGTTTTTTTTAATATTCTTTGAAGTAAACTCTAAAATATTTAAAGCCTTTTCTACCACATTTTTCCGAAAAGATATTTTCAAAAAAAAAAAAGAACAAAAGAAACATTTTCTTTAAAACATAAGACACTGCCACCAAATTTTATTTAAGTGTAGACATTAGACAATGCACATTTTAACAATACATGATAATTTTATAAATGTGTTTAAAAATATACTGTACTTTAAGAACAAAACATTTGTGTCTTGTCAATTGTGAAAAATTTGTATTTTGTGAATTTTTTTTTTTTTTTTTAAATTCATAAATCTTGACTATTATTGTTATGATTTAATTTCTACAAAACTGACAAAATAAAAGCATGAGTTATTATAGATAACAAAAGCATAGGTTAGACTTATATAAAAGAATGCATTAAAATTGAATTTGCCCATGCATTTAAACAACCCTGTTTTTAAACTGGAATTGCCAAGTTTTCATTATACTAAATATAATATCAATTAAAACATTTTTCCAATGTAGTATTTTTTTTTAGCTATGCAATATTCTCAAATTTTTGTTTTCAGTTTTTTTTTTTTTGCTTTTTTGGCAATCTCATTCCTGAATCCAAGAAAGGGAGAAAACTAAACTTTTTGCTTTGTGTAAAAGAAAAGATTAATTTAATAAATTACCCAGAGACATGGGGATTGAAATTCAAAAATAAAAACCAGGTTTAAAATTTAAAAAAGGATTTATTTAAAACATATTCAAAACGTAACAAATAAAATAAAAATTCACCCAGACTTTCAAATAAAAAGGGAAAACAAAATTTAACAACTCTCTGAATACAAAATCAATATGTTGTTACACATTAAAATGTATATGAAAAAGGATATGTAAAACATAAAAAAGATACCTTAGAGGACTTCTTTAAGCATATTTAAAATGGTACTTAAAAAAATATATATTTCCATAAATTATCTTCACCTCTCCACTGAAGGCCACTAACAAACACACACAAGGAACACTGTCTTCTGCCTTTCAGCCACAAATGACGGGGAAATTCGCAAGATGGTGGAGACTAGGAAGACTGGCCTAGGAACTGGTGTTCAACTGGGGCACCAGTGCAACTGAAAAGGGTGTTCTGGATCTGGACGATGGTGGGCTCAGGTGATGATACGGCTTGAATGGTATGCACTGCATCTCTGAGAGGCTAGGAAGGTTGGCCTAGGAACTGGTGTTTGGCTGGGGCACAAGTGCGACTGGAAAAGGCACTCTGTGTCTGGACGATGGTGGGTGCTGGGATAACTACCCTAAGCAATGTCCGGTTTATGTAGGAGATGCAGATTCATCCCAGAAAATAAGTTTTGAAGTGGTGGGAAATGCTTTTAAAAATGATGATCGTTGATGTCCATGTTAATGTGTATGAAGTGAGGGCAGCTTTCCCTTTGAAAAAATTAAGAAAAAACTCGAAACACAACATGTTGGGTGTTTTTGTTCCAACTGAGGAGCATTCTCTTGCTTGGTACAAGGTTCCTAAATGGCAACCTCTTTTGGCATGGTAAAATTTGAACTTAGATCACCAAGGGTGTGTCTGCTAACCAGCAACAAAATTCTTGGCGAACTAAGTGCTTCTAAGCTATCAACCCTGTGCTCCACAAATGTTTTCTCACTTTGATATTTTATATGCTCGTCCATGCTACAGGCAATGCTCAGATAGCTTTGTTTTGGTCTCTATCTTGAAAATTTTTTAAACATTTTGAAACATTTCATTCATAGATGCAGGAAAACTCTTTAGTGAAGTATAAAAAATATGGATTTGAGCATAAAACATGAACATCGTTGACATTAGAACATATGCATATTATTAGTTAAGCATCGTTAAATTTACCCTGAGTTAAAAATGGAATATAATGTTTACAAAATCCATTGGCTTTCTTATAGGTTACACAGTATTTACTTCTTGTCACTTGATGATTGCTTGCAAAGCAATATCATATTCATGTTATGGGGGAGGGGGATTTCCAGCCAGTATAACATTTGCTGAAAAAGGGTGTTTAAAAATTATCACAAAATCCTGTTAGGCAACTAAATAATTATTTATATTCATGTTAAGTTTATTTACACCTTTTCAAAACTTAAATAATCATTACTTGATCTGAAAACAATATTGAGTTAAATTTATTTAGATAAGCTAAAGATTACTCAGTTTTAAGCTCTCTAAAGGTAAACAAACATAAGATTCAATAAGAGTTATTAGTTTAGAAGTTTTAATATTCATTAAAAGAAATGAGTTATTTTGGTTTACTTATCATTTAGCTAAAAGTTACATATTTACCTTTTAATTAAGAGTTACTTTTAAAATAGAATAAAGACTATAATATATTTAAAGTTATAAGCATTGTAAATTTGCTAGCTTGACTTAGATTAAATTTATTTATTATTACTTTAAGAGTATACCAAGTTAACTTCTCTAAAAATCATCATAACAATTACAACTAAGAAATTTTTAAGTTTGTTAGGTATTTCAAACCAATTATTACATTTATGAATTTTTTTGCAATCACACCATTTTGATGTTATATTTTGTTTTGTTCTGTCATTTGGTAGAATCTGCTCCAACTTTGGATATAATGTATATTTATTCTTTGCCATAAAATTCAATCATTAATATACTATGGGCACATGGGTATTTTTTAATAAAAGATCAATTAAGATAACAGGGCTTGCACAGTCATTAAGAACTTCTTAAATTCACATCTTGTTTTTAAGGGCTCTTAAAACTCCATATTTTTGCCAAAATCATCTTAAAAACCTAAGTAGCCTTATAAAAAAAAAAGAAATTGCCTTGTAAAGGCCTTATTTTTTTTTTCTACTTGAGGTGTGGGAACCCTGTTAGGATTTGCTTTGTATCTATAAAGATTAATGTTTATCAAGTTCTATTATTGGGTTAATACTAATAATAATGTAATTAATTCAATTGCTTTAACTCATAGGTTCTCAACCTTTTTTTGCCCACCTCCCACTTTGAGAATATTTTTTTCCTAATGCCCCCCCCCCCCCCCCCAATTTTTTTTACTTGCGAATCTAAAACAGCTATTGCCACGATTATATTTAAACGTGTAATATTATATACTAGTCATAAGATAGGATATGGCCCTATCTTATTTCTGAGTTTAAAGAAGACTGTTTCAATGAGAACAATTAAAACGCATACTTAATTATATTGAAAAGTATTTTTATTAACATTCAAAAGACATTGAATTTATAACTTATCTAATGAAAAGGTTGAATTTGATACATTTTAAGGAGTTTGTTAATATCAGGCTCGATTTTACTTAAAAGAAAACGTAAGTTGCCGCCATTCAGTAACATAGAGCCAATTTCTCTTTTTAGTTACTAACGTTGCTACAGCACTAAATCCACGTTCAGCTAAATAGGAAGATGGGAATGCTATCAGAAATTGTTGAACAATCTACCATAATCCTGGGTACAGTTGCAAAATCGGCTTCTGCAGCCAAAATTCTTGGTAGCCATTCTTGAATTTAATTTTTAATTCCTCATTTGTCGTCAGTTCTATTAGTTCTTCTTCTAACTGGGATGATCCTGCTGTGTTGACATTTGAAAAAGGATCCAAAACCCAGTCTGGTATGTCCATATTGAAAATGTCCTGGAATTGTTCCTTGAAATCACTGTGGAGGTTTTCCAAGTTTTGACAGTAAACAAGCAAGTCGTCGTGCTTGAATGATACTGCTGATAAATTTGAGAAGTTATTGAGTTCACGTCTGCCGATATTTCTTTTGTATAATAGCAGTTTGGACACGAAAGCAGCAACGCTATTTTTTGTCTTAATCAAGTTTAAGTCGTCGCCTTGAAGTTGGAGATTAACATCATTAAACAATTTATACAGGTCTGTCAAGTACGCAATATCGTTCTTTGATGAGATAAGGTTGTCACGCAATTCCATGTCTTTGTTTCCTAGGAACTCTATCACAGACCCAAACAGATTGTAAAATTGAGTCAAACAAGTACCTTCTGACAGCCAGCGCACCTCTGTGTGAAGCAGCAATCGGTTGAGATCTTCATCATTGGCAATGCAAAGCTGACTAAATAATCTGTCATTCAACGAGTTATTTCTGATTTTATTAACTGCTCTGATAACATATTGCAGTGATGTATGGAGGCGTTCACTCAAATTTTTTGCAACCAAATGCTGGCAATGAATTACGCAATACACAGCAAGCACGTCAGGAACTTTATTTTTTAAGCACGCTATGAAGCCTTTGTGACGCCCTGTCATAGCCGGTGCGCCATCCGTAGCAACTGACAAAATATTATTAAAAGGAATTTCCTTTTCATCACAAAACTTTTCCTGTGTATTAAATATGGTTTCTCCTTTTGTATCTGTTTCCAAATTCGTAGCAAACAATAGTTCTTGACATATTTTCTCATCTTTGATAAACCTCACGTATGACAATAACAATGCTTCATTGGTTGGTAAAGTGGACACATCCAGCTGAATTGAAAATTGACAAGTCTGCAGATGATTGCACAATGATTCTAAAATGTTTTTAGCCATCTTATCAATTCGTCTTTACACAGAACTATTGCTCAAAGGAATTTTTCGGATAATATCTGCAGCTGGTTTATGGAGCACAGTGGTTATTACTTCATTTACTGCTAGTAAAATTAAATCTTCCCCAATAATATGTGGTTTGCATGTTTTAGCAATCAACAATGAGATATTGTACGAAGCTCGAAGTCCGTCATTGTCTTGCTTAGAAGCTGATGAAAAAAGTTTTGATACAGTTGGCTGAATTTCGTACTTCTTTTTCATGTCTTGAAAATAGGTCACATCTTTGTCTTTCTTATCCGGGTGTATTTTATTAAAATGATCTTGAAGCCTAGAAGGCTTCATCGCTTCATTTGAAAATGTTTTTTGACAAATAAGGCACATTGGCGATGATGGATTTGTGGGATTTTCGATAAATCCGTACTTAATATAATCCACACTATACTGCCGTCTTTTCTTTTTTGCTTCCGACATGGTTTTTGCTTTACAGATACGTGAGTACTATTAGTGTACTTTTAAAACCCTGTCATCAATTGCGCGCGATAATGCTAATGAAAATAAAATGAACAATCACTGCCTTTATATAGGTTGGAGACATATAACACGCATCGACAGGAATAAGATAAACATGCAGTGACTCGTTTATCTTGGAAAATTTAAAATTTGAAGATAGCAAAGCACGCACTGTCAGAGTCAATAAGTGTTGGCTGGGTCATGAAAGTACACAAGTCCAGTTTTAAAGAAAAACTTCGTTCACTTTATTTGGTGAAAAACACAACTCGGCATATTACACGTACCTGGTAATTTTCCATGCCGTAAAACATCAAAAATATACTATGTACAAAAGATTTTCAGTTGTAAATGACTAGACAGAGATTCCTTGAAGCATTTGGTAGTAAGTTACTATACTACCTCTATCACTTGCGTGTATTTCAGCCACCATCACTTGGCAAAGGGAAACCAAAGGATAGAACATCAGGAAAATATTTAAAGCGGCTTCCGAACGTTTGTAAGTAAATTTAACGTTCAATACATGCTGGTCCAAACTGACCACATCTGCATCCGTTTCGACTATTCACCGTCGTCAAACGATATTCCGCAATATTCCGCAGTACTTCAGTCAAAAACATTTCTGTCTGCCTGCATCAGACCATCAGTGTCTATCTCGTCTGACTTCTTCAGACGTCTGATCTCGATCGACCTCTTTCGACCTTCTCATTTGCTTCAAGAAACCTCTGCCTTATATATCCGAGAATGGACAGTTCCGGAAACGCCCCCGGATATGCAAATCAGATGCGTACGCATTGAGAACTGATTTGCATGAAACCTCATGTTGAAAAACGTCACGGTTCACGCCGGTGAACGGGAAGAGTCGTTCATATTAAATTTGCATAAACGCCCGTTCACGGGAACGTGAATCGCGATGTATTGATTATTTCCAACAATCGGCCCCCTCATGCAAATCCTTAAGTCTCAATGCATATGCAAAAGAAAACTTACTCTGAGAAACCAAGGTATATCAATAAACACCAAGGCCCCCAGTATCCTATCAAACATATAATGAAGGAAAAAATTTAAAGTATTATATCATTATTAAATTTAAAATAAAATGCATAAGTACTTATAGCATCTGAAAAATAGTTAAGTATTGTCGACAATATTGTAACAACAACATTTCACATCAAGTAGAAATTTATATACAACACAACTTCAATGCTTAAGTATCAGCATTCAAAAATTGAAATTTTAGTTTAAATTTAATTATAAGTATCCAAAATTTAAGTATAAGCACATTATCATATTAAACAAGTCAACTTTAAAAGATTAAGATTTTGTATAAGCATAGAATTTAAGTTTACTTTAAATTTGAGTATAAACACTATAATTCAAAAAGCTTAAAAAATTTAGTCTATTAACACAATATAAGTATACATAATTAATACTATTAGACTGCATTGATATACCAAATATTTAAAAATACATGATGCAAGTAATTAGATAATAAAATTCCTTTATCAAAACTTTCAACACATACTTTTTACCAAGTTGAAAAATACAAAATTTTATACACATAAGCTATTATTTAGCATCATGCGGGTCATGGAAAATGGATGTATATACAAAGGTGTAAAGTGAAAAGATTCAATATCACAAAAATTTATACTCAAGATATACTATCTTATATCAATGAGGTTTAAGATAAACAATAATGTATATATATGACATCTTTAAAAAAATTCCCAAGTTGTAAATTCAATTTAGTATTTAAAATTTTCTTTAGACTAAACATTTAATCTCAAAAAGTTTTGATTTAGTTTTTAAAAATTTTATTACAAAATTTAAGTATTATTTCCTTAGTCATTGGTTTAGTAAAGTGATCTGCTAAGTTATCTTTACTATTTACAAATTTAACATTAAAAGATTCATTGACTATTAAATTTCTTAGGAAATGATATCTAACATCAATATGCTTAGTTCTATTGTTTTCAATTGGAGAGTTAGAAAAATTAATGGCTGCTTGGTTGTCGCTAAAAATAACACTGTTACTTTTATTAAAATTTAACCCAAGTAAATGACATTCTTCAATTATGTTTTGTACCCATACCATTTCCTTAGCGGCTTCAGTTAGTGATACGTATTCAGCTTCCATGGTTGATAAGCTGACACACTTATGTTTAAAGGTACGCCAAGAAATAGGTACATTGTCAATAAAGAGTATCATGCCTCCAAGTGAAACACGGTCATCTCTGTTTGCAGCAAAGTCAGAATCTGAATAACAATTCAATTTTAACTCCTGAATGTTAGATAAATTCAACATATAGTTTTTAGTCTTTTCAACATATCCTAAAAGTCTTAACAATGCATCCCAATGCTTAATTCCAGGGTTTTCTTGAAATTGAGATAATATATTGATGGCGTAACAAATATCAGGTCTAGTCCTACTAGATATAAAAGCCAAACACCCAATTAAGCTCCTGTAAGGAAAACTTTGCATTTGCTTTATTTCTTCACTTGTCTTTGGACAATCTATTTTACTTAGAATATTCCCTTTAGAAATGGGAAGTGAAGTAACTGGATATTTATACTGTTGAAACATTTGACATACTTTATCTATATACTGACTTTGATGTATAAAAAATTTATTGTCACACTCTTTAAATTCCACGCCTAAAAGTTTTCTAATCTTTCCTAATACCTTGATATCAAATTCTATGCTAAGTAATGAAACAATGTGGTCTATGTCCCTTTGATATTTTGAGAAGAGAATTATGTCATCCACATAGACTAGCATAAGAACTTTGCTATTGTAAATATATGCACAATTACACCATTGAAGTTTTAAAAAATTTAATTCTTTTAATTTGGTGTCAAGTTCATTAAACCATTCTCTTCCACTTTGATGAAGACCGTAAATGGCTTTCTTCAACAAACAAACATAATCAGGCTGTTCCTGATTGACATAACCTTGAGGCTGTTTCATATATACCTTTTGACTCAATTTAGCATAGAGATAGGCAGATTTGATATCTAATTGGAAATGCATCCAGCCAAGCATGCATACGAAAATTGAGAAGAATGCTCTAATTAAGTTGAAGTTAACAACAGGGCTAAAAACTTCATCGTATGATTCTCCCTTTTTCTGACCATACCCCTGGGCTACCAAACGAGCTTTAAACCTCTTGATTTTCCCATTCTCGTCTTTCTTAATGGTGTAGACCCATCTACTGCCTATATGCTTTTGTGAGGTGGATGCAGGAACTAGTTCCCAGACACCCCTCTCTTGCATTACGGCCATTTCTTCATCATAGCATTACACCATTTTTCGGACTGGGAAGATTTAATAGCAGCGTTGTACCCTTTTGGTATATTTATTTCAATATTGCTTGCTTCTGGTCTGCCTCTGACCCTTTTAAGACCTTTATTTTCCCGAAAATTAAACAGTTGCTGATCAAATTGTATATTCTTTTTATCACAATATTTCTTAACATCATTGTGTGACCTCAGCCTTTTATTATCTCCTTGAGCGTAATAATACACATCGGTTCTACTCCCATCGGGTCTTGGAACCATCTTTCGCTGCCAAGCAATATCCGAGCAAGGAGTCATACTGGAGTCAGCAGCAGAGTCCGTTTCCTCACTGGATTCAGACGGATCGTCACCAGTGTCTTCACTCTCTCCTGCCCCCCCATCAGACTGCCCTCTCGGATATTCCCCGTCGGAGTATTCTGAAAGGTTATCTCTTGATATCCCTGAGGAGATATTTCTGGGACAAATTGGGTCCAGGATGCCTTCCACTACATCACCCTCATCAAACCTCACATTGCAGGTCTCAATTGTTCGTTTCTCCCCTGACAAAAATATCCTATAGCCCTTAGTTTTAGTAGCATAGCCTACCATCACCCCTTCTGTAGCTTCATGTCTAACTTCTTTCTGAGCTGACTGGGTTTGCCAACATATGCTCTACAACCAAAGGTTCTAAGATGTTTGACTGAAGGTTTTCTACCACTGTAGAGTTCATGTGGTGTTTTAGTCTTAAATTTGTGACATATTCGATTTTTAGTGTATGCAAAACACAATATTGCTTCCGCCCAGAATCTGTCATGTAATTTGCTGTCGTTCAACATGGCTCTAACACAGTCAAATGCGGTTAAGTTGAATCGCTCTGATACTCCATTTTGCTGTGGGGTATATGTGTTAGTCCTCTCAGCCTTAATACCGATATCCTTCAGGTAATTTTTGAACTTATCATGGCAGAATTCCATCCCATTATCCGTCCGGATACATAGAATTTTAGTACCTAACTGCCTTTCTTCTCTGGCCTGAAACTCTTTAAAATGTGAAAATACTTCTGACTTCTGTTTCATGAGGTAAACAAAAACTTTTCTACTATAATCATCTGTTATAGTTAAGACATACTTGTTCCCACCATATGAGGCTGTGGGTAAGGGACCACACACATCCATGTGTAACAATTGCAATGGTTTAGTGGACCTTATCCTACCGGTGGGTTTATACGATACTCTCCTAGACTTAGCCAATTTACACGATTTACAATTTAACTTTTTGTATTTAAGCCTAGGAAGTCCGTTTACGGCAGAAACTTTACTGGTTTGGAGGAGATATTCAGCATTTATGTGGCAATATCGTTTATGCCAAAGACAGTTTGTACTATTAAGTTCAGTTACTGAACTGCTAGGCTTAGATATTGAACTATTCACATTTTTATTCTGCTTAGTTTTTGTTTTGTCAGATTTAAATTTAGTTTCTTTAAGATTAGGTGCTATTTTTACTTTGTCTATTTTTCTGGAAGCACTAGGATCCCTATCCTTGGATTTCTTATCCTTTTTGTGTTTCTTGTCTCCATCTCGATCCCTATCTTTAGATTGACGGTTTTCTACGTTATGTTGTTCCTGGGTACTATACTTAGGTAAGGTTTTAAAAAATATAACCCATCCTTTCTTTTTGCATAAAAGAATTTCTCCCCTTTAGGTGTAAAAAACCATAGAACCCCATTAGCTCCATTAAAACTAAAATTTTGTTCCTCAAGAACAGATGCAGCTAATAAATTTCTCCTAAGTTTAGGAGAATACATAACATTTTCCAATTTGATAATACTTTGCTTATCCTTAAATTGGACATACATTTCCACCGTCCCGATAGCCTCAACTGGACTTTCGACATCCCCTACTGCTAGCGACATTGAAGTGCCTTTGCACTCATTAAATTTTGAAAATAACTTAATGTTATTACAGAAATGTCGCGTAGCAGCAGTGTCTACTACTCAGCTGAGTCTATCGCTAGGATCGATTACAGTATTAGCCTCAATTTGTGGAGACCCAAGAAATTCCACAATACTAGATCCATTATTTCTACTGCAATTAGATTTAGTATGACCTAGTTTGTTACACTTATAACACTTAATTTTACTTTTAGAAATATTTACATTATGACTAGAAGTATTTACATTAGACACATTATGAGATACATTTGGAAATTTAAGTTTAGACACTTTTACTCTATTTACAAATTTCTTAGAAGTAAAATATGCAGAATTTGAACTCACAGTTTTGGAAAAGTCACTTGCTTGCTGCCTCAGCCGGCTCTCCTCCGCTGCTAGCTCTGCTTGTATTTTGCTGAGCTTGAAGTCCGAGTCATTCCATCGATATATAATTTGAACGATACCTCGGAATTCTTCCGGAAGGTACCGAATCGACTGGAATGCTACATACAGGTCTTCAATGGGGTGTTTCGCGTCTTTAAGCCTCGTCACGGCCTTCCGCAGTCTTGAGCAAAAAATGTCAACAGGCTCGTCTGGCTCCGGCCGAACGTCGAAGAACTCATCTAGTAATCTAACCAGGTTGGCTCGGGAAGGCGCTTGAAAATGTTCTTTCAAGGTATTCCATACTTGACTAGGTTCGTCGGTGACGTTTATCAACTCCTTGTATTCCGAGGATAAACTTTGATAAATGATGGCTAATGCTCGGTCTTTCCGGCGATAAAAATCATCGTAGTCGCGGCGACTTGCATCTTCCTCGATAGGCTTAGCACTTCCATCTACGTGTCCGAAACATCCTTCTCCCTTGAGGACGAATGAGATGTCGGTACGCCAGGTGACGTAGTTGTCCCGCGTCAGCAACTCCGTTCTACTTGCCTCCATGGCCACTCGTAGTTTTGAAGAAGCAGAAGCAAAAGTTCTTGTACACTGTTTACGTTTATACTGTTGCGTTTCGTTGTTCACACGAACTTCAAAATGGTGCCAGGTGCGGCTCCCATCTGAACACTGGAACGATTTCTTTAAAGATACTTGTACTTATGACTCTATTGGGCGTTGAACTGGCCCATAACCGTTTCTCTTGGAAAATTTAAAATTTGAAGATAGCAAAGCACGCACTGTCAGAGTCAATAAGTGTTGGCTGGGTCATGAAAGTACACAAGTCCAGTTTTAAAGAAAAACTTCGTTCACTTTATTTGGTGAAAAACACAACTCGGCATATTACACGTACCTGGTAATTTTCCATGCCGTAAAACATCAAAAATATACTATGTACAAAAGATTTTCAGTTGTAAATGACTAGACAGAGATTCCTTGAAGCATTTGGTAGTAAGTTACTATACTACCTCTATCACTTGCGTGTATTTCAGCCACCATCACTTGGCAAAGGGAAACCAAAGGATAGAACATCAGGAAAATATTTAAAGCGGCTTCCGAACGTTTGTAAGTAAATTTAACGTTCAATACATGCTGGTCCAAACTGACCACATCTGCATCCGTTTCGACTATTCACCGTCGTCAAACGATATTCCGCAGTGCTTCTGTCAAAAAACATTTCTGTCTGCCTGCATCAGACCATCAGTGTCTATCTCGTCTGACTTCTTCAGACGTCTGATCTCGATCGACCTCTTTCGACCTTCTCCCTTATTGCTTCAAGAAACCTCTGCCCTATATATCCGAGAATGGACAGTTCCGGAAACGCCCCCGGATATGCAAATCAGATGCGTACGCATTGAGAACTGATTTGCATGAAACCTCATGTTGAAAAACGTCACGGTTCACGCCGGTGAACGGGAAGAGTCGTTCATATTAAATTTGCATAAACGCCCGTTCACGGGAACGTGAATCGCGATGTATTGATTATTTCCAACAGTTTATAACACCCGGTGCCGAAGTAAAGCGCGGGGGCAAGGGTGATGCGGGAGCAGAGTGCGGGTTAGAACAAGCACAGATAATACTGTCAATTCTTGCAGGATTGCAAAAATCACGTTATTTAACAAAAACTTGTTATAACTGAATTGCTACAAGCATATTTTTTGCTATTTTTTATTAACAGGCTTTTGTTAACTTTACCTGTATTTTTATATGAGATATTTCACGAGAAATTGGAAGATTTGAAAATTTTTAATTCAAATCTAAAATTAAAAATTTTTATATCATCCAATTTAATGTAGATCTGAATGTAATGGAATCATTAAGTTCAATTTTTATCCACTTCCCGAACTGCCGAAATATGTGAATTTTCGCACATGTGATAAAAATGATTAAAATACATACAATAACAAAAATTAACCAATATTAAAGTTTACTTTAGTTAGTACGTGATTAGTGTGTTTTTTTTTTTGTCTTTTTTAAACTATATTTTTTTAATCTGCCCACCGCCCCTCCGTACCATCTCAATGCCCCCTAATTTTCTCTGGGTCTTCTACTGCCCCCCTGAAAGTCTCAAATGCCCACAAGAGGGCGTTATCGCCCATGTTGAGAACCTATGCTTTAACTTATTTAGACAGTCAATGCAACTTAGAATCTATTCAGTAGCTACTTAAAGTAAACTGAACTTTTATATAATATTAGTAATATTTTGTTTATAATAATCTTCATCAAATATGTGTTAAACTGGATAAAAATGTACTTTGATAATCATTGTAATAAATATGCTGATCTTGTTGCACATTTGCTAACAATCCTTAAAAATCAAAAGTCTCTTTAATTCTACTTCTAATATCAAATTTAAAATAAAGAGAAGTGCTAAAAAACCTAATAATGGATAATATGCATGTGACATCACAGTTAGGTGATTCTGATACAACAATAGCACATGCAATGCTAAGTTAGCAGATTCAAGATGCACATTCTGTAATATAATATTTTCATTCGAAAGCTCATGTATTTTGAGAAAATTATGGCTACACATTATTTAGAATTTAGAAGTTAAAATGTGCCAATTTCTGAAAGAATAATGTCAATTAATGACTTCATGAAGATGTAAATAGCTAAAATCATGAATCGTTTGCATGTTGACTTATCTACTTGAGCTAAATTTTTACAAACAAAAGTGATATATTTTTACATTTATTTTTCAATTTTGAACAAAATTAGTATCAATTATTCTATAAGAAATCATTTTTGATATGATATTTTCATTTTCTATTGCATTAAATCAATTTTAATATTCTCTTCCTTAAGAGACTGGAGAATAATAGCAGATGCCATAGTTGCTTTTCAGACTTGCATGATATGCATTTAAGGATCCGTCAGTGATTCTAATTTAAGTTTTAAGTAATTGGGTAAAAGTTATAAAATAGAATAAAAATATTGTGTTTAAAATGTTATTGCAATTAGCTGTTTAAAAAAAACGTAAAGATCCATTTTCTACTTTACCAAGAACACGAAAGTTTATTTTTATAAATATATTGCATAATATCTATTTTTATTAACTCATATCACAATTAAAGCAAAAGTGTAAATAATATGTACAATTAAATGTAAGAAATTCAATACAGAACACAAAGATAAAGTTAAAGTTAAAAGCTATAAACTTAAAAATTTATTTAAACATTACATTAATAGAATAAATCTAATGTCTTTCTAAAAGATTAGATATAAAATAATAGGTGCATGAAGGTTTGTAAGCTTTAAAGCGATATTAAAACAAAAAAAATTAATCTTTTACTATCTTATTGTAAGTAAATCCCATGCACAAATGTATGCTTTGAATGCATGTTGTCAGTGTTTTGTTTATTTAAACAATACATTAATAAGGTAAATCTAGTTTGATTCTAAAAGATTAGATATAAAATAATAAGTGCATGAAAATTTGTAAACTTCAAAGTGATATTAAAATAGAAAATGTTTAATCTTTAACTATCTTATTGTAAGTGAATCCCATGTAGAAATGTATGCTTTGAGCACATGTTGCCAGTGTTTATAGGTTCAGCTGGTTTTTTAGCCTTGAACACAAAGTATGTATATTGTCCATTAAATTTGGATTACTCAACAAAAGGAAAGTATACCTACATTGTACTTCCTAAAGTCTCCATATCCTCTTGCACTCCTACAAAATATATATCTTGACTAGTAAAAGACCTTTTTATTATCATTCTTATTCAGCATAAAAAAAAAGAAAAAAATTCTCCCCTAATGTATGTAGTACAGTTGATTAAATTTTACTACATCATGTCTTAAATTGCAAGTTGTTAGGAAGGAAAATGCTGTATTTTTCTAAAAGTTCTAAGTATTTGAAATAAACTAAAGTTGACCAGCTGCCCTAAAGTTACAAATCTGTAGCTTTCTAATATAAGAACACACAAAATAAAATAAAAGAAAGACACAAATTTAAGTTTTCAAAAGTCCAACATTATTTAAAATTTAACTTCAATTTTAAAGAACTTTTAAATCATTTTACAACTTTTTAACATCTCATAATAAATAAATTAAACATCATAAATTAAATTAATGGTCGAATGTATAGTGGAGTACAAAATGTAAGTAAATTTAAAATTAAAGAAAACAAGCATTAATAATTAAATTATGTTAATATTATGGAATTATTTGCCAAATGAGAATTTAGAATAAAGAAGAACTTCATTTAGCCAAAAAGAAAAAAAAGGAAAATTGGATTGTTAGTGATTGTTAGAACATCATTAACAATTCAATTAAAGATTTTAACAATAAAGGTAACTTAAATACAACCCAATTAAAAGTCAAAGATAACCTAGGTTAACCCTTTCGGGACGGCGGCATTCCGAAACTACCGTGGCCCAAAGGACGAAGCGCTTCGTTTCCGAAATGTGCCCAAAAGACGACTATTTTTTTGCGCTAAGCCTAACTCTCGTAAAAAATTCACTAAAAATCACCCGTTCAACACAGCATTCTACTTTTTTCAGGAAGAAAGGAAATATGTATTTTCTATTTGATGTATATTTTTTATACAAATTTTCTTTTATCAAAATATTAAAAATTTTAGTGTATATATGTTTTAGGTACAGATAGATAATTCTTTGGCATGTCCTTCCGATTTTTTAAAACTGTACCACATACATGCGTATTCTTAGACAACAAATACTTTGCAAGTACAGGAGAGGTAAAAAATTTATCCAAATACGAAGTATATCCTTTTCCTAAAAGTTCACTTAGAAATGTTTTCACAACGCGTTCTCCATACCCACCATCAGAGCTTGATAATCCCTTGTCCTTTCCAGTATACACAAGGAAATTCCATTTATGGCCTCTTTCTGATTCTGACGATTTATATATTTTTATTCCATATCTAGACCTTTTCGATGGGATATATTAACAAAATCCCAGCCTTCCTTTCCATGAGAACATAAATAACCTAATCATTTCATTGCTGCACATTCCTTTACCCCCCCCCCCCCCTCCCCCACCCACTCAAAAAAAAAACCTCTCTTATATTCCTCTAATTCAACAACGAAATCAATAAAAGACAAAATCAGAACGAGACCCGGAACTCAATTATAAAATTGTTGATGCTACAAGAAGTGCTCTGTTTACTTTACAGAACCATGTGTTTCACCGCTCCAAATGGAGAAATAATTCATTGGATTCTCCTTGTGCCAAGGCCAAACATCTACAAAATACATTTAAGTTGCTTCCACGGGCATTTAACGCCATCTAGGAGACAAATACATTCAAATTAAAACGTTCCACGTAGAAACACCAATACGTGCCAGTCGTCCTTTAGGGTAAAATTTCCTCCGGCCCGTGGGCGTGCCGTTCGTCCTTAAATGCAAGTTCGCAGCTGGCACCTGGACGTGCCGTTCGTCGCGAAAGGGTTAAGGAAGACTTAAAATATATATGTCGAGGGAACAGATTCTTAACAATACAAAACTATTAACACTTATAATATAAAAATTAGAACTAATCCAAACTAAAAGAATTAAAATTTATATCAGCTATATATGGGGAAACACTGAATGACCGAAATAAAATCTCTAGAAAGAAATCAATGTCATCAACAGCTCTGGTACAACCTTCTTTTGCTCTAGAAAAGCTAATGAAGACATATTTTTTGTAAAGCATCGGTACATCAAGTGAGTCCAGTCATTTAAGTGGAATATGGTGCTCCAACTCCTCATGAAAAAATCACTCCCGAAGTTGATCAGCACTAAAATTAGCAACTCCTTCCCATCATAGAAAATTCAGTTGAATGTAGCAGATTGCCAGTGGACATCGTTCAGAAATAAAGCACAGATGGTTCCATCATCAAACCCCAAGAACTTAAACATTTGAAGGTCCAGTCCCATGATTCAGAAAAATAAAATGACTCAGTTCAGCATGAATGAACAAATCTGACCTCCTCGAACTAAACAATTTTTTTTTTTTTTTTTTTTTTTTTTTTTTTTTAAATACTACGCCGGACCTTGGTTTTTCAACCACCAGTCTCTGTCAGGCAGCCCAGTAAAGTCTTGAATGAAACGAAAAGTCATCCTCCACAGAATTTCTATCTGTGATGTCACTAAGCCCAGAGCAAGTGTAGAGGTGGTCACTAGTCATGTCACCAAGGCCACAATGTGGGCATGTTGGAGAATCTGACAAGCCAAAATGATGTAAATGTTTCTGTAGAAAGTCATGGCCAGTCTTAAGCCAGAAGTTAGCCACTCCCACAACTCTATAGAGGGAGAACGGGACAGGCTTCCTTAACAAAGAAGCCTAAGTCTTTCCCTTCACAAAATCCTTTTAAAATTTTTGTCGAAAGGAGCCAATTTTTAGTTTAACAAGCTTTTTAACAGTGTGATAGTCTAAAGTTGGGCAAGGTTGCTGTAAATTTGAACCAGCCTTGACCAGTTTGTCCGCCAGGTCATTATCAGAGATACCGCAGTGACTGGGAATTCACTGCAGAACGATTTGACGTCCTTCCTCCAAAGGAACATTAATAGCCATCTGACAGTAGTACACAGTTTTTATATTGCTAAATGGGATTAAAGAGAGTGAATTGATGGTAGTCTGTGAGTCAATAAAGATTACAATATTATACTCTCTTCCCTTGCCAATTTTGTCAAGTGCCAAAGACACAGCTGCCACCTCACCATTGTAGCTGTTACAGAATTCCCCTATAGCTTTGCTAAGCCTGAAACATTTTGAATACACACCCGCACCAGCATTTTTAATGGCATCCATAGCAGATCCATCAGTGTATCTATATGTAACCAATTTGATGAGGGGTATCGTTCTTCAATAGTAGCAAGGGCAGCCATCCTTTGTTCAGTATCCGTAGAAAAACTCTTGCCCACTGGAAGAACAAGGTTAAGGCAGAAATCAACTTTATTGCTATGTCTGTGATAAGTGGAAGGACCAAACAAAGGCTCCCTTTCAACATCCAGAATATCAAATTTATCTAACAATTCGTTGGCCATACACAAAACAGTTCTCTGAGTACTAAACAATTATGCAAACAACACTTTGGTAGACATCAACTGCATCGCTCTCAACATTATTTCTAAGATAGGAGAGGCAAGAGTTCAAAACATCAATTCAGTCTCTATAGACATAACAACTCTCTGCCATCAGGACACAACAAATTCAGAGGCTCTTTAAAATTATTCTCGATCTCTGCACATAGACATAACACCGCTTTCTGAAAGGGATGATTTAATAACTACAATAAATTGTTCGATTATGAACTGCACATTCGTACTCTGTAACGCAATTACATCTTTAGTTCTAATCAGTGGGAAAAGCCACATATGCACATTATATAGTGCTAAGATCTCTGCCAAACATCATAAATATAACTATTGATAAACGATGAAAGAATTAATTATAGACGATTTTAATATTACAGTCAACAAATCAAAAACTCAAAATGTTAAAGAAGAAAATAACAGTTTTAAAGCAGATGAAAATTGAAAAGAAATGAAGTGAAATTATTTGGAATAATAAAATTCCACAAGATTTTAAAAATGGATGATTCTGAAAAATTTAAAATACTGAAAATAGAATTTAAATGAAAAGTCGCGATAAATGAACAAATTCTTAACCGAAAATAACTTTAGAATCAAATGAAAGGGAATAAAAAGGTGAATAAATGGAACCACAAATTAGCCATAAAACCTAAAAGCAACGAACTTTTGCCATTTGGAATGCAATACCTATGGAATGGAATGCATTTGGAACAGAAGAATATTAAAAACCTAAGTAAATGAAACATAGATAAAAAAGATTAAGCATACAACTTTGATAGGTCTTTTATTAAACTTCTTATAAGACGTACAAAATGGAAAAAGGTCAGAGCGCTTTCAAGCGTTAATACGCTCTTCATCAGTGGCTACATGGAAAGTAAAAGAATTGTTCATATATAGACCAGTAAAGATGACAAATTTGCATAAATAAATTAGTAAATGAACATTCAATTATCTAAGGGAAAATACACAAAAACATAAAATATTTTTTAATCAATCTGCTCAGGCATCAAAATCTATTTGGCATCCATTTATCAGAACACGCTTGGGATGTCAAAGGTGGTAAACTTTCTACGGCCGTTGCTCATTATATTGTTAATGATAATTTTCTGCCTATGTTTAAAAAAACTTTCCTTTTAATGCTTTGTAATAACCCCCATAATAATCTCCTTTTTAAATCCTTTTTATTTATATCTACCGTGCGTCGATTTGTAATTTTGACCCCGTTCAAATTTTAAGTTATGCTTGGCAACTCATTCTCGACTCTATGCAATTCAAGTCTCTTCATAGTTATCTTTGACATCATCCTCATGGAGATTGGACTTGACTGTCCTTTCTGAATTTGCATTCCTGTAATAAAATAGTATTTTTAATTGTACTTTTCTTGAGATATACTCATTTTTTAATCCGTTAAAAATTATTTTATGTTTTTTGTGTATTTTTCCTTAGATAATCAAATGTTCATTTACTAATTGTATTTATGCAAATTTGTCATCTTTACTGATCTATATATGAACGATCCTTTTTACTTTCCATGTAGCCACTGATGAAGAGCGTATTAACGCTCGAAAACGCTCTGACCTTTTTCCATTTTGTACGTCTTATAAGAAGTGTAATACAAAGACCTTCTATCAAAGTTGTATGCTTAATCTTTTTTATTTGAAATCAGACGTCATACCAACTTATTTATTTGAAACATAGATAACTAATTTAGATTACTCAACAAAAGGAAAGTATACCTACAGTTTACTTCCTAAATTCTCCATATCCTTTGGTACTGCTACAAAATATATACTGAAGAGCCAGAAAAACTGGTACACCTACTTAATATCGTGTAGAGCCAATGAGGTATAAATCAATATCAATGAGGGTACATTGCACAGTGCGTACGCTGATACTTGTTGATGGCCCTGCGTTCAAATCCACAGGAATTTGAGGAAGTGTTGCACGTCTATCTCATGTAACGATTCTTTTCAGCCGTCGATGATCCCGTTCTGTCAAGGTCTTTTTCCGGCTGCACCGCTGTCGGAGATTTGAGGTTTTACCAGAAACCTGATATTCTCGGTACACTCTTGAAATGGTCGTGCGGGAAAATCCAAATTTCATCGTTACTTCGGAAATGCTATGCCCCATCTCTCATGTGCCGACTATTACTCCCTGTTCAAAATCACTTAAATCTTGATAACCTGCCATTGTAGCAGCAAGAACCAATCTAATAGCCTCCTCAGACACCTTGTTGTCTTATATACGCACTGTCGACCGCATCGCATTACGCTGATTGGTTGCATACCTCCATTATTTGCATATGCCCGACTGTACCAGTTTTTCTGACTCTTCAGTGTATATCTTGTCATGCTCTTTTTTTGACGACAAAGAAAGAAAACTTTAATATTTATTTTTCTTATTTTTGTAAGTTTAAGTTAATAAATAAAGTTCCTTTTATATTTTATTTAATATTCTCTGTTTCTTTTTTACTATTCCCTTCAATATTATTTCTAATTTATTCTAATAATGTTTCTTTTCTACTTGCTTTTCCTGCAGTTTAGCCTGTGCAGATTACATAGTTATTTACCTTTTAAAAATTATCAAGGATCAACTCATTCCCTAAAACTTCACTTATCTTTAACCCAGAATTAAATAGAGCACAGCCAACAAAGAAACACAAAAGAAAAACTCAACTCAATTATATGTGAAACTAAAACTTTCTTTATTAACATTTTAATTTACGAACAAAAACAGCTTCCAAATTGTTAATACTAAATAAAAGATTGTATAGTGTATGATTAAAAGTACATTGCGATGATAAAAAAAGAAATTAAATTTAAATTCAAGACCCAGTTATTATATTAAATCCCAGGTTCAGATTCTACTCTGGTCTGAAGACCAGAGTTTGGTCTGCCTGAGCTGTCCACAAAAATGTTAAATCCCAAAATAACTCAAAATAATAAAACCAAACACAAATTTTGAATGATAAAATTAGAAATGATTGAAATTCAGAATAATAAAAACAAATAGTAAAATGTAAACTCCCAATTTGTACATGCATCAAAATATTATTCTCAAAGGTACAAAAAAAAACGAAGCTGCCCATATCAAAAAGAATTCACCAAAGATAAAATGATTAAAATGCCGAACAGATTCCCATTCGCAGCTTCTTCTATAATGACAATAATTATCATTTGGGCTGCGATGATTCTAGTTGGTGAATATAGATGGCAGCACCATATCCGATAACAGCGTGCAATACAGGCATACATTTTTAGCCCGGCTGAAGCTAATTTCAAGTTGCACTTGCACAACACACATTTAAAACCAAAGAAGACTGGCTGCATGGAAAAAGCATGTATAAAGGAGGCAAGGAAACACCTAGGTTCTGATCAATACCGGCAGTAGGGCGGAGTTTCACTTCTGAGCAAACAGCACTTGCAGAAAATCGAATACCATCTTTAGTACCGGCAATTTAAACAGAATCGCCATTTTGACGAAGATTACGGTTAGGTGGAAAAGAGGCTTGCCTTGAACAAGGATACACTCTAATGAAAAAATGTAGATATTCAAAATCAAAGGTAGCTGAATCTGCATCGACTTGTGCTTGGATAGTCACGATGTCCTCAATTAGAAGCACAGTTCAAGATATTAGTCAAGATTCATTCCCATCGAAAGATTTCTGTTGCATCGGAATTTATAAAAGCCATCACTTCGTAAATTCAAAGAAACTAAGCTTACGTGAGAATTGACCATGGACTCCAAAACACCTTTTCGGCGAGCGCCCCGGGCACGGGACTTAAAAATCCTTCAACCTCTCTGCTCTGATGCTCAGATTCGAACTAAAAACTTGCCAACCAAAGTTCCACTTCCCAGGAGCTTTATAATCTTGGCGAGTGAAAAACATGTGCCGCACACAGAGCGCCTATACATACCCCGGGGAATTAAAAAAAAGGACACTGCGCAACGAACTGCGTGGCACGAAACTGCCGCCAAGCTAACTTCCATGTTTTCCCGCCAAAGTTCTTTGCCCCGTTATGCCAACCCTACGGAATGCATCATCTTAACTGATAAGCCATGAAATGGCCAAAAAGGAGCATTATTTTTCGCTTTCAGAGGAATATAATTGCTGCTCGAAAGTGAATGCATAAGGTCGAAAAGGAAAAATTACAGGGGCACAGGCGAATTAGTGAAGGATTCTATGGATACATTTAGCGTTTGTAGATACATCGCGTAATTTGGAATATAAAAATGTATGAAAGGGATGATAAATAAATCTTAATACGAGATAAATCGCCGAAATATTCAATAACCATAAATTAATTTTGAAGGGAAGGGGGAAAATTATGAATTTTGAACATTAAAAAAACTTAGAAAATAAAAATCTCTAAATCTAAGCACAACAATCTTGACTAGTAAAATACCTTTGTTATTATTCTTATACAGCATAAAAATACTAATTCTCCCCCAATATATGTAATACAGCTGATTTAATTTTACTACATTATGTCTTAAATTGCAAGTTCACAAACTCCTTTCACTTAAAAAAGTCTAATATTAATAACTTTGATTTCTGAATCAACCACATGGAGAAAACTAATGAAAATCAATAAATGTATCAGTACTTCAGTAAATATAATCAATACCTCTGTGATCAAGAATACTTTATTCTTATTCCATAGTTCTGCTAGTTACTTTCCTTATATACATATAATGTATAAGGAAAGTATTGTGACAGGGATCGAAAATTCGAATTTGAGTTTTCAACGGGAGAGCATGTTTCAAGCATCGCTAATCACAAATTGAAAATTTTTGAGGTGTTGTGTTAAAGTATGTGTGTGTGTGAGTGAGTCTGTGGAGACAATATCTCATCGATGAATGGAGCGATTTGAATGAAATTTGGTACAAACATTACAATCTGTAAATACTGGAAGCCTATTGCTTTTAAACACAATTGAATGTTCAGAATCCCCCTAAATTTTCGAGTGAAATTTTGAAAACATCATCAAAAAATCAAAACCTTTATTAAAGTTACGCAAATGGACATTTCTTATTTAATTTTTCCATAGGAAACGATTGACATAAATTTTAGAATGCTAGCATGAACCGTTCTCGAAATATTGAACATTTTTCAAATAAATTTTTCAAAATATCCCATAAATTAAAAAAATATATTAACTGTTGAGAAACATGTTCACTTTTCATATGTTATATCATGCGATAAATTTGGTGACATCATTCTCGTGGATCTAGCTCATTCCATTCACGAGAAAAGATACTTTGAGTAATACTTTTGTATTTGAACGGCAATCTGTTATAAGTATAACTTATTTCTCCATCCATTATGCTTGGCAAGATTTGGGCAACAAGTTTGGCAGAATGTTTCCAATTTGGCTACTTTTTAAATGTTGCCAAATTAACAAAAATCTTACCAAATGGATAAAATTGACTCTAAATCAATAAAAATGATGACTAATTGAAGAAATGTCAATATCTTGGAAAAAATATAAGCATCCACTATAAAATTAACCTATTTTCTTTTACTGTAAAAGTAGTAAATTCATTGCATTATATAAGGAAAGTCATGTGCTGCCCACATCAAATTTTACTTTCCTTATATACTTAATGTATAAGGAAAGTATTGTGACGGGGTCAAAAATTCGAATTCGAGTTTTCGACGGGAGAGCATGTTTCAAGCATCCCTGATCACGAATCAAACATTTTTGAAGTGATGTGTGTGTGTGTGTGTGTGTGTGTGAAAGTGCAGTACAACCTCGAAAATCCAGAAACCTCCAAAATCTGGACGTTTTTTCAAATTTTCGGTTTTTTTTCTTTTCCCGGACTGACCAAGTCGCGGATTTAAAACAACAGGGTAAGATTATTTATTTTATACGCAAGATTATTTATTTTACCATATTTTCCGTTTGATTTTTTGAACCCGGAAATGAAACGAAAGTTTAGAGGAACGGCCGTAGATCGGCTCGTGGTTGGAACGTGAATTACTTTGTTAGCATTAATCCCTCCTCCCCCTTATTCAAGTCACAACTCCCGATGAATTATTTCGCATAAAATATACATCGTTATGTAAATACGGAATTTTTATTATCAAAATTTCTTTTTCTCGTTATAGAAAAAGACATTTTTCTGAAACAATGTAATTTTTAATATTAAACACTTTAAAACGTTATTGTAACATTTTGTTACAGATTATTCAATTAAATCTAAAAATCCCGAGAATTCATATTAACGCTCATGGAAATTTATTTTGTTCACTTCGTAGTACGAATTCCATTCTTCTATGTATTCTGTTTTGTCTTCAGAATTTCCTCCCCCTCCCGATATCTGATGATTTTTTTGTTCTCATCGAACGTGTCAACTTGAAATCGACTGTATATTTTGCCTTTTTGGTTTAGAAAGCCATATTTACTTACTATAAATAGCAAATAAATAACTAAATACTATCGTATCACACAGAACCCAGCAACAAGGCCACACAGACCTCTCAAAGGGGTCGGTTGCGTTTACGATTAGGAACTAAGCAAATTCCTTTCTTCGCTTTCCCTGCCCTACCACATCCCGGTGCTGTTGCAGCCTAGTAATGACTCATCGTAATTTAGAAAAATCATTGAGAGGAGAGATATTTTTCTTTTTTGGGAAATATATTTATTTTATCTACTGCGATAGTTTTTACATATTTGACTATTACTAATAAAGTTTTTACTTTTTTCAGAGTCATCAGCCTTTTTAAACATAACATTATATAGATGCTAGAGAATAAATAAAACTTTTAAGTTCTTATTTTTTGTTTTTCTTTCGTTAATAGCGAAAAAGGTTTAAACACATTTACACTTTTAAATATATCGCCAAAAGTGCTAATCCTCGATCTTTATTAAATCTCGGCACTTCATTAAATCTTTCGGCGCTTCATTAAATCTCGACAAAGACAATATAAAGGAAGTTCTGCACTGTGATAATGATGTGCCAATTGTAAATATATATTGAATGATGGCGAAATTCGCGATATGATCTATATAATAAAAGGCAATGTCTGTGTGTCTGTCTTATACACTATACGTTTCGCGACCGCGCGTCGGAGAGCTACGAAATTGTTGGAAAATTTAAAATTTGAAGATAGCAAAGCACGCACTGTCAGAGTCAATAAGTGTTGGCTGGGTCATGAAAGTACACAAGTCCAGTTTTAAAGAAAAACTTCGTTCACTTTATTTGGTGAAAAACACAACTCGGCATATTACACGTACCTGGTAATTTTCCATGCCGTAAAACATCAAAAATATACTATGTACAAAAGATTTTTAGTTGTAAATGACTAGACAGAGATTCCTTGAAGCATCTGGTAGTAAGTTACTATACTACCTCTATCACTTGCGTGTATTTCAGCCACAATCACTTGGCAAAGGGAAACCAAAGGATAAAACATCAGGAAAATATTTAAAGCGGCTTCCGAACATTTGTAAGTAAATTTAACGTTCAATACATGCTGGTCCAAACTGACCACATCTGCATCCGTTTCGACTATTCACCGTCGTCAAACGATATTCCGCAGTACTTCAGTCAAAAACATTTCTGTCTGCCTGCATCAGACCATCAGTGTCTTATCTCGTCTGACTTCTTCAGACGTCTGATCTCGATCGACCCTTTCGACCTTCTCATTTGCTTCAAGAAACCTCTGCCCTATATATCCGAGAATGGACAGTTCCGGAAATGCCCCCGGATATGCAAATCAGATGCGTACGCATTGAGAACTGATTTGCATGAAACCTCATGTTGAAAAACGTCACGGTTCACGCCGGTGAACGGGAAGAGTCGTTCATATTAAATTTGCATAAACGCCCGTTCACGGGAACGTGAATCGCGATGTATTGATTATTTCCAACAGAAATTTGGCAATCGGAGACCCGGGGGGGGAGGGAAGGGGACACGTGAAAACCGATTTTTAAAATTTTAATTTTTTTTTATTTATTTAATGTTTTATGCGATTTCGACCGTTTTTTGCCCTTTTTGCCCTTTTTTCTCCACGATCCAGACGTCGTAGAAAAAAAACAAATCACACCATCGGAAAGGGCAGACAATTGCGAGTAAAAATATATCAATTTAAAATCTGAATTTCGATTTCTAATATTTTTTAAAGATTTTAAAACAAAACTCACTTTTTGCTCAAGAAAACGATTTTTGGTTTTTAAATTCTCGCATAGTAAAAAGTACTCATAATTTCGACTAATAACTTACATTTTTAGAAAGGTCAAACATCTGGCATTCTTACAAGTCCAATCTGGTCAGGAAATATTCCATATTGCCCACAGGATCGGGATTTTAAAAGTTTCCGAATTTCAATTTCTCGGCGTGCCGCTTCGTTTCTCCCCCGCTGAAAGAGGGAAGGTGGTGGGTGGGGACGTCAAGGTGGAGGTGACGTCATGGTTCTGAATAGAGCTCCTTTGCTCTATATAAATTATTATATTTATATTTTAAATGATGGGACGATATGGATTTTTTAAATGTATATTTTAACTTTTGGATATTTTAAATGGATATTTTAAATGATGGAACAATGAAACAATGGAATGAGGATGATGGAATTAAGCATATGGTCATTTTAAATTGCAAATTAGCGCGCGGGAAGTTAGCGGTAGGCCCGGGTTCGATACCCGCCACTGCCAAAACTGCCGCCGTGTTTACGTGGAATACGATCACGTTAAATATGTGGGTCCGTAAGTTCTTCCGAGAGGTTGGTGGTAAGGGAAGGAGGATACGGCCCCTGTGGATGCCTCCCCCACTGGGTTCCCGTCTAAATTGGATGAATATATAGAAAGTTATGGAGATTGTCGCGGAGGGCGCGGCAGCCCAGAGGTTAGCGCGCGGGAATTGCACTCCGTAGGTCCGGGTTCGATTCCCGCCACTGCCAAAACTTACGCCACGTTCACGCAGAGTACGATCACGTTAAACATGTGGGTTCGTGAGTCCTTCTGAGAGGTTGGTGGTAGGGGAAGGAGGGTACGGCCTAAATTGGGTGAATAAAAAGAAAGTTATGGAGATTGTCGCGGAGGGCGAAGTAGCCCAGTGGTTAGCGCGCGGGAATTGCACGCGGTAGGCCCGGGTTCGATTTCCAAAATTGCCGCCGTGTTCACGCGGAGTAAACATGTGGGTCTGTAAGTCCTTCCGAGAGGTTGGTGGTTGGGGAAGGAGGGTACGGTCCCCGTGGCTGCCTCTCCCACTGGGTTCCGGTCTAAATTCGGTGAATAAAAAGAAAGTTATGGAAAATGTCGCGGAGGGCGAAGTACCCCAGTGGTTAGCGCGCGGAAATTTCACTCGGTAGGCCCGGGTTCGATTCCCGCCACTGCCAAAACTGCAGCCATGTTCACGCGGAGTACGATCACGTTAAACATATGGGTCCGTATGTTTTTCCGAGAGGTTGGTGGTAGGGGAAGGAGGGTACGTTCCCTGTGGATGCCTCCCCCACTGGGTTCCGGTCTAAATTGGGTGGCACATCCTGGCCGTCCAACCAGTTACCTTACACCTTTATGGTAGGTCGCGCCAACGAGTTTGCCACGGTTGGAATTTGCCACGATCAGCATTTTCAAGGGTTGCGAACAGGCTGGTCGCCAAAGGCGGCTAGTATTAAATAAAAAAAGATCAAAGTAGCGACGATAAATGTGGAGAAGAAAAAATACCCATTGATAATCTTCTGCAAGCAATCGATCATGCAATTAAAGGTCTTGAACAAAGAAGCTTTATAACCGAGCAGAAATAATGTCCATCTACAGGATAAAGAAAACTGCTTTCCCATAAACCAAAATTAATGAAATAACAAATGTTAATTCAAATATTTAAACGAAATGATAAAATGGAATTTTATCATTTCGTTTTGTTCACACATTCTAAATTATTAATGTGTATATTTTTCTTAGAAATTTCTTTTGCCCTATTTTTTAGATTAAATAATATGTTTTAATTGATTAACTTAACTTTTGCCATTATTTTTACTAAAAATAGTGCTTTATAGTGTATTTAGTTAATATTAAATCTGAATTTTATTCAAATTCTATAATCCGTAAAAATCAAAAATCTAGAATCAGCAAAATCTGGACGAGTCTGGATTTTCGAGGTTGTACTGTATGTATGTGTGTGTGTGTGTGTGTCAGTGAGTCTATGGAGACGATAACTGATGAATGAATGGACCGATTCGAACGAAATTTGGTTCAAAAATCACAATCCATAAACACTGGAAACCTATTGTTCTAATACGCAATCGAATGTTCGGAACCCCCCTAAATTTTCGAGTGAAATTTTGAAAAATCGTTAAAAAATTAAAATCTCTAATAAAGTTATGCAAATTGACATTTCTTATGTAATTTTTCATTTGAAAACGATTGACAAATTTTAGAACGCTTTTAATTTAGATACTTTGAGTAATATTGTATTTGAGCGCCAATAGTCATTTATTTGCTGTAAGAATAACTTACTTCTCCGTCCATAACGCTTGGCGAGATTTTAGTGACGAATTTGGTGGAATGTCTCCAACTTGGCGACTTTTTTCAATGTTGCTAAATTAACGAAAATCTCACCAAATGGATAAAAATGACGCTAAATCAATGAAAATGATGACTCATTGGCGAAAATTCAATATCTTGGAAAGAATATAAATATCTACTATAATAATAATCTAATTGTTTTTATTGTAAAAGTAGTAAATTCATTGCATTATATAAGGAAAGTCATGTGCTGCCCACATCAGATTTTTTTTTTGTTACAGCTTTATAGCATACTTCATAGATAAATATAAACTATCCAGTTTGACAGTTACATTATACTAGCTGTAAAGCCTGTTGAGATAAAAACAGAACAGACTCCCAAAATCTTCTTTGTGGCATTTAGCTTAAATCTCTTCAGCTACTAAAAGAGGTAATTTTCTTTTTTGATGCGGCATAGATGAGATTCAAAACAATAGTCACATTCACAAAGGTCAGTAATGTTTGTCATTGCTTTACTGAGCCCCAGCATATGCAAGGGCTTGAAGAGAAGCAGCAATACAGCGTAGAGGATAGATGCCACATATTCCTTCTTGCCTGTCTTAGGTCATGCTAGGGAATGAAAAAGGTGGAGGGCATAAAACGAGAGAGAATGGGATTTAAAAAGTTATCCACATTGCCGCAAATCTTGCCTATAATATAGTAGGATGTATTTTTTATATCATAGTTCAATATAAGACATGTAAGATGTTTTCTCATACTCTGGATGCTTACTGTTGTTTAAATGCATTTTGCATTTCTACTTATATTATTTTCATTCAAAATTTATTTTCCTTTTTTGGTCATTAATTCAGCATTTGTTGTCTTATAGATGTATTTTCCCTTTTTCTTATTCATTTTGCTTCATTTTGCTTCATTTTATTTTTGCCAATTCTTATGTTTTTATAAATCGCCTCAAGACACTCTTTGCTGTAGACCATACTCTTTGGTCAGCAAGTTTTGATGGTATGTATGTATATGTATCTATAAGGAGTAACACATTCTATTTCTTCATTGCAGTGTCTTTGTGAGAAGAGGGGTCTCAAAATTTGCGTAAGTGGTTTATTGAGTAGTATATATTTGATATGGCAACACGGTCTAGTCTCTTTTCTGTCTAGTGTGTTGCTGGCATATCAAGTGTTGATTGGATTGTATATAGTGAGTAGTGCTAACTATTCATCAACTAATGTTTTAAGGGTATTATTTTTTAGTGTTTGCACTCATCTCATTTACCCTGAGGCATTAAATGTTAAAGTAATTATTTCAAGTAATATCCAAACTTTCAGTTAATTTAAAGTAATTTTGACAGATATATGTGTTGGTGACAAGCATGTATGTAGCATCTATCAAATTATATATAGATCAAACTAAACATGCTTTAAAGCACTGATATCAGAATTTTGTTAATAATCAATAAATTAATATGTCTATAGCAAATTACTGCTGAATAACCAGTCATAAATTTGATTTTTTTTCTGCCTCTATTCAAAGTGTTTGTCAGTTTAGAACCTGGACTCCTTTGAGACTTTTTACATCAATATTCTGATTAAAAATTTGCCTGCAACACCATATTTCTCCCATTTGCTTCTTAACCACATTTACTTTGTTTCTATATGTCTTATTCTCCCCCCCCCCCCTTTTTTTTTTGCAATCATTTTCTTATTTTGATTTGATTTCTACATTAATTTTTCTGGTTATTTATTCTATCCTTTCATCCTCTCACTAGTTCAGCACTACCAGTGCTGTATTTTGGCAGTTTCCAGCATGTGGTATGCTCATTTGACATTTAGTTTTTAGCTTACTTGCACTGAAGAAAACCCATAACATGTTTTTAAAACATCATCCTCCTTTTTATATTTTATTTGTGCATCATTTTATGTTGTGATCTATTTATTTCACATCTTTTTATTATTTCAGAAGTTTTATCTTTGATTCTAAAATATCTGATTGGCAAAAACATATTGGCATTGTTTAGGAATCATTTTAACATAAATAGTCTGCATTTTTATGCTCTTTTTGAATTGACTCAACTCAAAATAGATATTTTAACACAGGCATACTGTCAGAAGCTGAACATGCTGTGAAAATCATTTTGTTGCATCTATATGCTTTAATGTCTTTTCATAATGTTCTGAATTAATAAAAGTAGTAGTAGACTAGATTGTTCTTTTTACTCTGCAAGAGTAATTTATCCTTAAAGTAACTAATCTCAGACTCTTTGGAAATTGTTATGATTATATGCCTACATGCAGTTTGCTTTGTCTTCATGTACCGTAAGAGGGCACATGTACCTAGGTGATTCAGAATATTTTATTGTCTTCCTTTCTAAAAGTATGATGATTTAAAAATATTCTGTTCAAATTTTATACAGAAATACATATAAATAGCTGAAATATAACAATTATACTAACACAAGTACAAACACTTGTGACTCTATATTCAAAATTTTAAACATGTTTTTTTTTTTTTTTTTCAAAATCACTTTTTGAAAATTGGCTATCATGATATTTCAACTAACTTTTTATAGTTTTCTATAAAATTTGACATGGTTCCCCCAGATAGTAATATGCATTGGCTACACACTGACTGATATTTGATCAGGTCTTTCCTTGCAATTTTATAACAAAAAATGAACTTTTTTTTATTGTTTTATTGTTTTTGATCCCCATGGCTACCTTTTTTTCTCCCTCCCCACATTAGCTATAAAAAAGTGTTATTATGCTAGCTACATATATTCATAATGCTTAAAATTCTGTTTGCTATTTTTATTTGGATTGAAACCTGTAGTAGATAATATCCAGACAGCTGTGAAGAAAATGTTTGACAAACATTTCTGCCTTTTTCAGAATTCTATGTTCTTCAACAAAAATATTATTTGCATTTTATTTTATGTAGTTTAAAAAAACATTAAAAATAATTTATCGATTTTTTGGAATCGTAGCTGAAAAAAGCTTTCCATTTTCTTGAATATCTGGTGTATGTGTCTCTACTTCTGAAAAGGTTTGATGGCTCAGTCTAATGGTATTTCCTACCATTACTCTGGATGTGTCATGATGCCTATGAGTGGTGGCCTGTTGTTTGGATCGATGCCAGTCTAAATCTCCTTAGAGAAACATTTATCTGTTATTAAATCTCTTTGATATTTACTTTCTAGATCTGTGGCCATCCTATAATGATGTTCTTGTTTGTGAATCTAGATAGAAAACCTATGATCTTTCCTGATGATGTTTGGCCCAAGGAGTATATTCCTCCTGATAAATTCCATAAGTATTTATTCCATTATCTTGTACTTCATCTGCAGTTCCACTGTTTGGAGTTAATGGGGGAAAAAAAGTGGATAATTCTTCCTTCTACTGATTTAGTGATCCAAATTTTGGATTTTGTACTATGTTTTATTTGTATAATAGTTGGCTAGAGCATGCTCTATTCGTTCTTTTAGTGCATTTATAGCAAGAGTAAATCCCCTTGGCTTATTTGCAAGTTTTTGTAAACCCATTTAGATGTATTCGAAAGCTAATTGCCTTTGTTGACCAATCCGATTACTTTTTAAAATTCTTTCAGTAGATCTTGACCATGATTATTCCTGCTGTGTGGATGTATGCAATCCACACTTCTTAGCAATCTCAATATACAAACCTGGTATGCCTGCTGTACTATGCAGGTGTGTACAATACCAATATGTCTGTTATGAGCCGCTATGCTTCCAATATATGCAAAATCAACAACTCTACTTCATTCAATAATAATATGCCCATTGTGCAGAAGTAGTATGTTCTAAATAAGTGCCTAAATATACTCTAAATAATATGTGGCACTCTTTATACATATGACACTTCATATAACTATAACATACTTCATGCATAAACCTAATGCATTGCAGGTTAAAAAAGCATGGCTTTATAGCGAATACTCATATCTCCATATATTAAACTTACTTGTAAATGAATTTAGATGACAAAAATTCAGTCTCAATTTAGATGACAGCAATTCAATTAACATATCTATCGGGTCAATGAAGACACAACAAATCACTTGCTTACTTTAGCAAGACTGAACAAACTAAGGAGCAAAAACAGGAAAACAACAAGTGCTGCATTCATAAACATATGTTGTATAAAGGTTGGTTAATTAGCATGGATGACTGGAGACTGGAATACGGAACAATGGTTGAGTTTTTAGAGCAAACATCATAAGGAATGAAAATGTTCCACAGAACATGCGCCAAATTGCACAGGGAAGCTTAATAACTTACATTTTAAGTTCTAATCAACGAAAAAGCATGCAAATGCTCATTATATAGTTTCAAGGTCATTGTCACAAATTGTAAATAAAACTATTGATAAACAATAAAATAATTAATGACAGGCGATTTTAATATTACTGTCAACCAATCAAAAATTCTAAATTTTAAAGAAGAAAACAGAGAATTTTAAAAGCAGATGAAAATAAAAAGAAATAAAATTAAACAATTTGAAATATAGGTATTCAGCAATAATTAAAAATGGACAATTTTAAAAAATTTAAAAAGCTGACAATAGAATTTAAATGAAAAATTGCAATAAATTAATGACTTCTTAACCGAGAATAACAAAATTAGTTTCAAATGAAAGGGAATAGAAAGGGGAATGAATGGAATCACAAATTAGCTAATTTAAATAAATTTAAATTGCTGAAACCTAAAAAGAATTAATTTTTGCCATTTGGAACACAATAACTATGAAATAGAATGCATTTAGAATAGAAGAATATCTAAAATCTAAACAAATGGACATTTTTTAACTAAATTTAAAAAAAAAGAACAATATGTAATTTAGTCCCTGTATCTGTTTTGACTAACCAATAAAGTTACTAAAATTATTAAATAATAGCAGCAACCCAACATATGTCCATATTTCAGAGAGCTTTGTGTTTATGGTTTTTGCTCAGTTATCTGTTTTACTGATGTTTTAGAGAGATTTTATGCTCATATATATTGAGCTTGTGTCTTAGAACTAGTGCAGTTACTCATATAATAGAGTGATGTGATACACTACTTTTGTTTTTTGTTAAATGATGTTGACTAATGTAAAGTGCCAAGTATGCTGCATAAGTAGCTATGATGAGTTTATTGAAGTTTGTGAAACTCCAATTCTTGGAAGTGTCTAAGTCAAATACACTCCTGGTATATAATTTTCATGTTCTCCTCATGAGTAATAAATTCGTTATTTTTACTTACTTTGCTTTTACTTACGTTGTTTCTTGAAGTTTAAACACATGCCATTCATTGCTAGAAGTTTTGCATGTTTGACAACTCTGCTATGATGTTATAAAGTATTTGTGTCTGTCAGACACAAACTCTCAACATATAGTGCTCTTCTATCTTTCCACAGACATTAAGATGGATACTCTGTTATCACTAGGGAACTGATTTGTGTGAAAATTGTTTCAAACTGTATTTCAACATTAAAAAACTCAAAAACTGAATTTTAAAAATTACTCAGGTATCTCAGGGCCTGACCTGAACTTCCACTGTACAGAGTTTTGGACTAAGATTTTCTGCTGTGCTGTCCACAGACATACAGACATTTTTTGTTTTTTTATTATTCCAGATGTAAATTTAAAATGTAACAAATTCTTATTTATTCTAAATACTAGTTTTGCCTACTTTTTAATTCATAATTTTTATTTAAATTCTTGTTTTGTCATTTATTCTAAATTCTAATTTACATTAATAATTTTATTCTTTAATATAATGATGATGTTTTAATATTAATGATTTTTAAGCTGTTAAATTAAACAATATAATAACTTACTTTGTCATTTTTATGTTGACTCAGATACACTGTCAAGATGCTGGAATTCTTTAGTGATTAGATGTTTAAATTTATTTTCAATTTTTGTATTATCTAAGTTTATCTTAGTTTTGAGTTTTATTTTATGCTTTATTTTATAAGCATATCTGGTCAGAATTTTATGTAGTTAAAATACTAAGTTTTTTACAGAACAGTTTTAAAGATGTGTAGTAAGTTTGGTATCTATAAGTTTTCAGTTGTACAAATTCAAGGGTTTTGAAGTAAATATTGCTTCGCCAATGGAGAGCCAATAGGGATTGTTTCCATAAAACCCTCTAACTATACCACTGTATTTGTTTGATAGAAAATATTTCATTTTTTATGGTTTTTACTCTCCCTTCAATAAATACATAGTTATGTATAGGAAAAGTATTGGCATTGTGTCAAAAGTCAGAATTTAAGTTTTTAATAGATTTACATATTTCAGGCACTCAAGAGTATCTGCAAGAATCAATTTAGTAACAAAATATTGTGTAGCAACTATTGCTACATGAAATTTATCTTGCATAGAAGTTCAATTGTTTTGATTAGCAATTGAAAATTCCATTTCATTTTTTCAAAAAATAAGCAAACTAAAAAATTTTGCAAAAAGAGTTCAGTGCTCTCCAAATATGTTTTTAATGAATCTAAATTAGGTGTCTCAATAAACAATATTTTAATAAACATTATTCTGAAAACCCACCATAATTTTATTAATAATATATTCGAAAGGTAATATCCCTGTATAAAAAGCAAAATAAATGTAAAAATATTAGTAGATGTAAACAGATTGTAAAAATGGAATATATTTTAAAAGTAAAACTAAATGTACCAACTATCATGTTTAAATGAAATTTTCCATGATATTGCTAAATAATTTTAATTTAACAAATTACTAACCAATAAATGAATGCATCAAAACCCCATAAACATACTAAAAAATAATTTTTTGCTAAATAATAGGCCATGGTTTTCGGCAATTTTTGTGGAAATATTGAAAACTGGACAATTTCTTACTGAAAATTTAATTACTGGAACAAACTAATAAGAAAAAGAACATGTCCAGGAAAATCAAAATGGCGGGCAATTCTGCCTTCCCCTACACACTCAGAAAAAATTCAATCTTATTTCTGTCATTTGGAAAATACTGATTCGCAACTTATCAGTACCTAGAGAAGAATGGAATGGTGCATTGAAGTGGTCCTAGATACGGATGAAATTTTGGAGAAAATGGAACGTCTCAATAAAAAACACAAAAGGGGATTCCGTATTCCATGTAACATTTCCATCTCTGTTATATGCAAAAAAATACTCCGTGTTGGTAGCGTAAAGTGTGGAACCGCCACAGCACAGAATGGAAATATCTGCACAAGACATTAAGAAGTACTTTTAGAACAGGTTTTTGTTACATGTCAGTTTGAAGCTGTGATATTGAAGAAATGATTTGAAATTGGTCTTATCAGTAAAAGCATGCTTTTATTGAAGATTTTGTCATATGGCATCATATGTCCCACGGCTTTGTGATGTCGCACATCCATTTGAAGGTGTGCACATATTAGTGTGGGAATTCTCAAAACAAGCTTTGCAATGAAAATCGATCGTTGCTACAGAAAATGTATCACAATTATTGCATGTATCGCAATTGCTGCAATTTCTCCATTGCTCTTTTGGCAAATTTTATTCACAATGTGTAACGTGATACCACTTAAATCCAATACTGAGCATCTATGTGTATCTGTCGGTATGTCTGTGCCATGCTTGTATCCACTCAAGCTCAAAACTACTTGATGAAATTTTACGAAATTTGGTAAGCAAGTCACTTGTGCTATACTCTGGTGCTGATTAGATTTTGTCTTGATTCAGGAAACAGAACCAGCATTTTTTTATGAAATAGCCTGCAAAAATTTTCAAAATTCTAAATCAAAGACAATATATGCTGAGATGTATTAATTAAATGGTTGTTTCATACATAATATGATGACAAATCGAATAAAACCAACCCCATTACTTTAAAATAAACCATTCTCAAGACATTTAAGCATTTTGTAATTTTGAGAAGCTGATTACATGTTTAAATGTGTAGAGTTTCCGAATGAAAAAGTTTATTAAAATTTCAAAATAGATAAGCAGTAGAACTCAGATAAGTTATCACACATATAACTCAGCACTGCGCTTAATTCGTCATTTTTTTTATGTCCTGACTGGCTCTCATAGACAACAATATAATTAACCCTTGTTTACTCATCACTAATTCAAATGCTATTCCAGATAACTCGTGACTGTGGAAAGGTACAAGATGATACGAGATAAAAGAAAAAATTCTAAATTGAGTCAGAGTAACATGTGACTTCGAGAAGCCAAACCCCTTACTGAAATGGATGAAATTTATCATATATGAAAATGCAGAAACTTCTACTGTAATTCTAAAAAAAAAGGCTATCGAAATTGTGAATGAACTCAATGTTAAAAATTTTAATGGCAGTAATATTTATATAAAATGCTTTAAAGAAAGTTCATAGGCTTTCCTTTAAAAATGTAAGCAGAGAAACATGAAATGTTGATTTCTATATAATGGAAAACTGGAAGAGTCATATACTGAAAGATATTTAAAAACCCCTATTCAGAGACAGATGTGTTTAGCTTAGATGAAACTAGACTGATTTGATGAAACTAGACTTATCCTTTGCCGGGTAAAACTTTGGCATTTAAAGACAAAAAGTACACTGCTGGGAAACTTAATAAACAGCATTTGACAATTTTACTTGGTGCTAATATGTGAGGAACAGAAAAACTGAACTTCTAGGGATAAAAAAAACACAAAAATCAGAAATGTTTCAAAAACATAAAATCTCTCTTAATTATGAAACTAATTTAAATGCATGGATGTTATTAGTAATTTGAGGAAAACGTATTTGTAAACCGGATATGCAATTTCATGTTAAAAAAAAGATTTTGCTTTTATTATCAACAACTGTCCTGCCCACGGTCATTTAGAAAATGAAAAAGTTATTGAAATAATATTTCTGCCACCAAACATTACCTCATGTCTTCAACCCCTTGACTAATGCATTGTGAATTTAAACTTTGATATAAAATGCTGCTAGTTAGATTTAATAAAAGCTCTTGATAAAAGTAATGTGGCTAAAAAAATTTGAAGTGTCCATTTTGAACGCCATCAGTTACATTCACAAAAATTGATATTCAGTCTCAAATAAAACTGTGAAAAATATCTTTAAGCATTCAGAATTTGTATCTGAGAACATATAAAAGGAAGTTGAAAATGAGAACTAACCTTGATTCTTTATTGAATTTATTAGAAATCAAATAAGATAGTGGATGTAAACTGTTCGCAACATTAATGATTTAGATATCAATAATACCATTACAGTATGTTCTCAAGAGGCCATAAAGGAGTATAAGATTATCCATTAACTGCAGATAATTATACATATATTATCTTCCATATGATTTATACACCTCTTAGATTTGCTATTTGAAATAATCATTGCGAATTTTATTAAAATTGCTCAAATTGTTTAATCTAGTGCCCACCCAGAAATTAAAAAAAAAAAATGGCTGTTTCATGTTCAGGATTGCTAAAAATGTCATTATCAAAATCAAAAAATAGGATTTTTGACCCCATCATAATGCTTTCTTTTCCCTTTATATATATTATATACTTGTAGCATACCCATTCTTCATATGGAATTTGCAATATAAAGAAACTTCAAATTCACAATTGAATCAATATATGCCAAAATAAAACCTCTAAAATTGTATTAGAAGATATACCCATGCTACTTATAGTTTCGTGGATTAAAAGATATACCCATATTACTAATATTTTCATGGATTCAAAAATTATACCTATATATTGGAAGATATACTACAATATATGGGTTTGAAAAATCTTTCACCAAAATAAAACAGATGATGTAAGAAATTGAAAATATCAATAATCCCTGTTATCTTTAAGCAACATTATTTATTTTTCTTGAAAAAAATTAGCATTATGTAGCAATAAAAATATTATCTACATAATACTATGTCTATTGGGGTGTAACTGTGCATTTTTTTTATTAACATCTGGATAACCCCTAGACCTAGAAACTTGAAACATGGACTAAATTTTAAGTGGAGCTGTTTCAAAGCTGCCCACAAAATTTCATGAAAATTGGCACAGCCATTCTCCCATGATGATAAGACAGACAGACAGAATTTCAAATTTATTTATATATATTGTAATTAAAGCAAAAATCATGACATTTTCAGAACATTGCCATCTTTTTAAATAACAATAGTATTACTTAGAAGTCTTAACTGGCATGTGCTTATTATACTTTTGTTTTCAGTGATTTTCAAAAGAGCAGATAATTATTGTTTTTAAATTGTGATTTATGTCAAATAAATTGTATGTTTCTTAGATTGTTATACATATCCTTGTTTATCAATGTCAGTTTATCCTTATCACTTTAAGATTGAAAAAAAACTTTAAATTTTTCTGCAATACACTGCTATATTTTATGTTCTTCATATAGTTGTAGAATTAAAAGTTCTTATAAAATATATTGATGTAAGCCATATTATATTTAAAATGCATTTTTGTTTCTATTTTAGAGTGTAGGCATTGACAAAGGAAGTATTCCTGACCTCACAAAAGTAAGCTTAGCTCTTATTTTATTTCAGTTTCCATAATGTTTAAGCAAAAATTTATATTTGCAGAAATTTTATTTAAATATAATTTATATATATATATATTGTATTAGTTAGGATCTTTTTATATTTTCAAACCTAACAATTCAATTCTTTTCATATAGGCTCCTGGTAGTCTTTTAGAAGAAATGGAAAGTCACTTAACATATTTAGAAGGCAAAAAGGCCCAGACAACTACTACAACTCCCAAGTATGTACTTTTAATTGTTTTTAAGTTTTTTTTTAATTTGAGGGCCAATACTTGTATTTTCTAAAAATTAGAGTAATGGCAGTAAAATAAGTTTATTATAATTAATTTATGTTTCACCCTAGCAGAAAGTGCAGTGATAGGCAATGTACAATGCAGATTGATTTTCGCTAATTTTCAACTAATAACACAGACTTGCAAAATTGGAGCCATGAAAAGTTGTCTGGAAACTATTAACTGTTTCTGATGTATTTTTGGTCGCCATTTTCAAATATGACTTCCAATTTTCTCTATCACATAAGAATTTTTCACAAAATGGATCTGAATATTTCAGGATAATGGCTTTAAAACACATTATATAAAGTAAATTAACATTAATAATAATAATTTGGCATCATGTCTGATGTTATAATAGCAAAAATTAAGCACACATCCACAACAGAAGGCCTTTATTTTACTTCCTATAAGACCTACAAAAATTTTTTTGAAAAAGGAGGCCAGAGCACTTTCGAGCATAAGTACGCTCTTCGTCAGTGACTACATGGAAATAAAATTTGAATCATTCATATATAGACCAGATATAGCGACAAAATTTGCATACATACAATTTACAAAAGAATCTACGTTTAGGCACGGATAAACCGAAAACTATAAAACATTTTTTTTTTTTTTTTTTCCCCCTAAGAGTTTCAAAAATTCCAACAGAAGAACAGCATAGTAAATTACAATTTAATTACAGAAATCGAAAAAAAGGGATGAGGTGGCAATCAAGCATAATCCCAAAGATGAAGACGTCAAAGGTAACTTTACAGAGACTTGAATTGCATGGAGTCGAGAATGAGTCGCCAAGCTTAACTCAAATTCATAACAGGGTCAAAATTACAAACGGACTCGCGGTAGATATAAATAAAAAGGGATTCAAAAAGGAGAATATCATGAGGGTTATTACAATGCATCAAAAGGAAAGTCTTTTCAGAAAGAGGCTAAAAATTATCTTTAACAACAAATTGAGCAAGAGCCGTAGAAAGTTTACTATCCCTGACATCCCTAGCATGTTCTGCTAAACGGATGCCAACAGTGCGTTTAGTACTTCCAATATAAAATTTAAAATTACCATCGGTGGACGACAGGGGAACAACATACACCCCAGCAAAGCTTTTAAAGTCATCCTTATCACCCAGTTTATCAGACCAAATACGGTTAAATAAAGAAGAAATATTAGAATGAGCAGGTCTGAAACCAAACTCAGAACAAAAATGGATAAAGGGGCGGAAAATCCAAGGATTGTATGGAACGCTAGACCTATAAGTCAAACGATCTTTTAAGGCAATAAGTTTAGTATCAAAATGTGTATATTTGCGGCGAACTTGGAAGAAAACCTTATAAATAAACTCAAAGGAGTAGGCAGCCTCATGGCCAAGGCCAAAGATAAAATCAATTTCATCACTTAAAGTAGAGATAGATGAACAAACATTAAAAGCGTGCTTAAAATAAGCATAAAAAGCTTCTTTAGAGGAAAGAGGATGGTAAGAATTAGCAGTAATATAAGAATTAGTAAAAGAAGGTTTACGGAAAACAGAGGTTTGAAAACCAAAGCAGAACGGGTGACCAATACATCAAGAAAAGGCAAAGAACCATTAGTTGTAATTAAATTGTAATTTACTATGCTATTCTTTTGTTGTTGGAATTTTTGAAACTCTAGAAAAAATTGTTTTATAGTTTTCGGTTTATCCTTACCTAAACGTAGATTCTTTTGTAAATTGTATTTATGCAAATTTTGTCGCTATATCTGGTCTATATATGAATGATTCAAATTTTATTTCCATGTAGCCACTGATGAAGAGCATACTTATGCTCAAAAGCGTTCTGGCCCCTTTTTTAAAAAAAATTTTGTACGTCTTATAGGAAGTAAAATAAAGACCTACTGTTGTAGATGTGTGCTTAATTTTTGCTAAATTAACATTATTTAAAATTTTCTTTAAACGTTGTTGGAATGAATGTATTGGGATTGGATTTTTAAAATTAAATTAAAGATTAATATACATACTGATAGATAGTTATATTTCCTTCAAATCTTCTTTTGAATGTTTTAAACAAAATTATTTTTCTGGGTGGCATCTGTTGTTGTTGAGACCCAGACCATCCGACCTACCAGAAAGGTGTGAGGTAACTGGGTGGCATCTGTGAAAAATCTAGCAACAGTCCTCCATCATGTTGATATTTTACCTGCCCTGATACCCCCATCTCCCCCCTTCCAATCATTCTCCTTGCTCTTCACTGTCAGCTCCCAGATTCTTAGGAAAGTAGTCATGAGAGTTGAGAAAGTGCTGCTTTAAACTCATTGAGCTCCCTAAATCCTTTACTTTCTGTAGCATGTTTTCCACAATCATTTTATAGTTGGGGTCCTTATTATTTCCTAAAATTTGGTCACCACTTCTTTGAAAGCTTTTCAGGATTCTTTTTCAACAGTTTTCATTTTTTCTTCAAATAGTTTATTTTTCATAAGATTCCTGATGTCTAGACCGACAAAATACTTTCTTTCAATTTTGCTGTAAATTATCCCGGAAATATTGCACAGATAAGTGGGAGTAAAAGGATTTTTTTGGAGAAATTTGAAAGTCCTATTGGTGCTGAAGTGTACTTATTGCTATTATGAAGAAGTACAACTTTGAGGCATTGTTAAACAACTTCCAATCAGTGACTTCCTATTTTACGTTGAATGTGCTTATCAGTCCAGGAATATTGATACAATAAATTAAATCACCTTTCTCAGAAAAGTAAGAGAAAAAATATCTTTCTCTATATCTAAACCATGAGAAGGAATTGCCAAATTTATTAAACTGACAAATTTATTTTGTTCAGTCTTGAACCCAGAAGTTCTGCAGATTCCTTAGGTAGTCTCAAATCTCTGACCAAGTCATTTAAATTGATCTGTGAAAAACATTCAGGTGTGCGAATTTCTTTATATTCATCATCATTGAAAACTTCAACTTCTTTGTTTGAATCGCTGCCGAGTGATTTTTTAAAAATTTGTGCAGGTGTTGGCACGGGTATTTCAGAAATATGTTCTACTGAGCATATTGCTGATGGTAAATTGTGATATGAAATGTCTTCTTTATTTTTCATATTAAAATCTCAAACATTCAAGGAACATAAGTAATAGTCATCAAAATAGTTGCGGGATTCCTGCCTTACCATGGGAATTCCGAAACAAAAAAATTCTTGTTGTCCCTTTGTTCACCTTCAAAAATTCTTCAAATAAGTCATCCGTTATCTCGGCAAATCAGATTCAAAATGGCCACTTACACTTTCATTTCTCCCTCCTTCCCCTCAATCAGGTGCTGCACTTTTATTCCTCCCTCCCTCTTTACATCTCCTATCATAAGAATAAGAAATTTTTTGAAAAATTCTTTATTTACCATCAAAATGCACTTCACTAAAGTACTAATATAACTAATTAGCTGTAAATAATGGAGAAATAAAATAAATATATTTATTTTTATTATTAAAATTAAGTGTATTGGTATATACCAATATATACCAATGTGCTTAATTTTTACTACTAAAAATTGGAAATTGAGAAAAATTGGTGGGTGATGGAATTTTTTTACTATTTTTTCTGAACTGAGCATCTAAAAATCTATAAGAATCAATTATTACTTCTTAGACAACTTTTCCATCACAGACCTGTGTTATTAAAAGAAAGACCATTGAAATTTCCCAAACTGTATCTACAGAACAAATTTGTTTTTTCATCCTCTTGACAATCTGATAAGAACAAATGCTAATTTTTTTCAACCTTTGTATGAGGATTCCTATGCTTCCCTCTCCTAACATGTACTCTTTTGTCCAATAATTCTGAATGTGAGCTATTTTCTTATTTCATGGGAAAAGGTGCTACTCTCATTTTCATGGAGAAATTTCTGTAGTACCTGCAGTCTTTGATTTCAGCGAAACTTCACCCTCTTTGTTGTGTGAGAAGACACCCAAGTATGTAGATTGATAAACTTGCAAATCACATCTTGGCTAAGCAAACAGGAAAAATATCTTGCCTGCATTAGATGCAATAATATACTATTAAAAATTAAAAAAATTTATTACAGTCATTTTGTTCTGATGTGAGACAAAATACAAACAGCCAATTCCCAAATAACATGATATTCGATTTGTTTAAAATGTCTTCTCTTCCTCATTGATCCTTTGCTTAAATCCTGCTTTTAGAAAAACATTGTTGATCATTTTCTCCATAACATTCCTCCAAGCATAGTCTGGCATCCTCATTGAATCCGAAACATTAATGGCGGGAAAGGAAATGCTATCGTTGTTGGTGTCTAGAGGTTTTTGAACCAGTTCTTGTCAGTATATCCAATTTTGAAACTTTGAATGGTCCCTTTATCAAGGGGTTACTACTTGAATGTAGTGTTTGGAGGCAAAAACTTTATAGTGATGTTTTATAGAGTAGGGAGGTTGGAATGAACGTTGCAATGAGTCATTGATGAAAAGAATAATTTTCCTTTTTTCAAATCCACAGATTTGTTGATTCCTTTCAACCAGTCACTGAAGATTTCACTTATCATTTAGACTTTAGTCTTTGTATATCATAGGAAACTATTTCACTTTTGTAAAACACATGGACTTAGCAGAATGACCAATCATTAGTGGTAGAAGTTTTTCACTTTCATTTTGATTAGCTGCTAAAAGTACCATTACATGTACTTTACTCTGTTTATTACCTCAGCATGCTCCTCCCTTGAATGTCGCTATTCTGTTAGGTAAACATTGGAAAAAAAGCCCTCTCATCAGCGTTTAAGTCATCCACTGATTCATAGCCTTACATAAGAGAAGGATGCTCTGATCCACTCTTCACAAACACTTTGAGGTACAGATGCACTTTTGTCATAAAGTTTCCTGAAAACTATGTCATATCTACTTTTGAAGCTCTCTAGCCACTTGTATCTGACTAAATTTGCTACTATGGCCAAGTTCTTTTGAAATGTCCCCAGCTTTCCCCTGTAACATCATTCCACTGACAGGAACTCCATTGTCATGACAATGCACAGACCATCTTCTTACACACTCGTCTACTCATGGAAAAGAACATTTTTGGAATGTTTTTCACTTTCTTATTGTTTTCAAAGTTTCTCTATACTGAATCTCTGTTCTTTATCATTGTTGATAGAGTACTTTGTGGAATAACAAACTTGGTTGCAACTTCATACTTTTTCATCAAAGAATTTTCATCCAAAAATTTTAAGATTTTCATTTTTTCCTCAATTATGAGAACATTCAACTTTCTTTTCACTCCCATGATTTTCATCTCTTAACATGAACTTAACTAGTACACAGAACACAACGAAATGACTTATGTCTTCGGAACCCTTGAATTTCACAAGCTAAGTGAGACAGTTTCTATGAAAAGAAGGGTGAATCTGGTTGCTTATCATTCATCCCAATCCCACTTCACCAGCAAAAATTTTGTGTTATAGCTTTTTCAGTCACCAGCAATAAGTGTCTTTTACTCTTAATTAACTATTTTCTACTGATTGCCATTAAAAGCAAAACATTAGGCCAGAAATGCTGTTTGCTGCATCGAAAGTAAAGATTTCCATATTTAGAAAGCCTGTTCCTGGCAGGTTTTTAAACTGCAAATGCAACTGTTTTGATTTAATATTCCTATATATTTTATATACATATTTCAAAATATAAATTCTTAGTTTTTTAAAAATCATAGTTAATTTCTTCAATACTGTTTATATACCTATGAAGATTTTTAAGTTGGATAATTTTGTACATGTTTGAAATTTATTCAGATCTTTTTGTTTGAACAGAAAGAATAGAAATCTTTTAATTGTTATGTTATACAAATCTAAAAACTTTGTAAAATTCTTGAAATATAAATATATATATATATAATACTAAAATGAAGTTTTTCTTAAATTTTGTTATCTTCTGAAATCTAGTATTGTTTTTATATTTGTATGCACATTTTGTATAAATATACATATTTAATAATAGCATACAAAATATTTAAATGCAAAGCATAAGATCAAATATCTAGATATATCAGAATTTAGCAGGTGCATAAAAAACAGTAATTGTATCAAATATATGCAGTCACAGATAAAATTCTAATTATAGGAGCACAAAATTTATAAAAGAGGTTAAGATATATTTAATGTCACTATGTGTGCAGAACTAATAAAAGTATATTAAAATTGTGGAAGATATGTGCTAACTGTAAGAGACTTATCTCAAATAATTGAATTCATAATAATTCTACTTCATTAAATATATTTAACGCATGTTAAATTTTATTGATTTATTTTATAAATCACCTCAGAAAATACTATCTGGAGATCTATACACTGTAAAAATCATGCACTCAATTGCCTTGTAAGTTTTCTTAAATGAAGAATTTTAAATTCAGTTATTGAATTGCAGATTGAGAATTTTACCAACTTTATAAGTCATGCTCTTATCTTTTGTGAAAACAATCATGAAAATCACTCAAATAGATTTTGAAAAAATATAAAAAATATGTCATATGTCAAAAATATTAAAAATATGTCTTTATAATTATGTTGTTCAAAACTTTGTTTCACCACATATTGTATCCTTAAATAGTATTGTTTATGCTCATAACATCTATAGTTTTATATATATGTGTGTGTATGTTTCTTATACGTAGTTTTCATTGCAGGACAAATTCTGTTCAGACGGCTGTTTCTGCTCTGAATTCTACAAGTTCTGCATTCACCAACAGTATCAGTAGTGCCCATGAAATTAATGGACTCACCATAGATGAGAGCATGCGAAGAGCCGTGGAGGAGGAAGCAGCCGTTATGAATCAACTTAAGGTTAAAGCAAAAGTTAGAAATTTATTATATTCCATTTTAAGGGGAGAGCAATTTCAAAAGCAGCACAAAAGAAAATATTGCAGCACTGCCATTTAGTTTTAACTTTTGGCTACTTTTTGATTAAAAGTATTGTGGACTATGATAAATGTTACATTACTTTATCAACTTAAAAGTCCAATCATGGAGCCTCATTTAATATTTTTAAATTTCTATTTCAGTTATTCCATTTCTCATTGAATAACTGAAATGCAATATGTATATAACATGTTCATTTGTTATAAAATGTTTTAAATTAAAAATATATGCCTAAATGTACAGCTGAGGAATAAAATTGCCCCACCCCTTGTTATTCAAGCATCTTTCATTGTAGAGCAAATTTAAAAGTACCATTTGATTAGAAATAATGTCCTCTATAAATTCATGTGCATAGAGTTTGCATAAGGGGTCATTTTTTTACCTAAATGTGCACAATCTTTGAAATTTTCAATGGCAACTAGGGGTGAAAATAAAATATAAACATGCTTAAATGCAATTATTAAAAAATCTGATGTGGGCAGCACATGACTTTCTTTATATAATGCAATGGATTTACTACTCTTACAGTAAAAAAAAAATAAGTTATTCTTATAGTAGATACTTATATTCTTTCCAAAATATTGAATTTTCGTCAGTCATCATTTTCATTGATTTAGCGTCATTTTTATCCATTTGGCGAGATTTTCGTTAATTTGGCAACATTTAAAAAAGTCGCCAAGTTGGCAACATTCCGCCAAATTCATCACCAAAATCTCACCAAGCGTTATGGATGGAGAAATAAGTTATTCTTATAGCAGATAAATGACTATTGGCGTTCAAATACAGAAGTATTACTCAAAGTATATTTTCTCATGAATGGAACGAGCTAGATACACTAGAATGATGTCACCAAATTTATCACATGATATTACATATGAAAAGTAAGCATGTGTCTCAACAGTTAATATATTGTTTTAATTTATGGGATTTTTTGATAAATTTATTTGAAAAATGTGCAATATCTCGAAAACAGTTTGTTCTAGCGTTCTAAAGTTTATGTCAATCGTTTTCTAAGCAAAAATTACATAAGAAATATCCATTTGCGTAACTTTTAAGTTTTGGTTTTTGATTTTTTCAAAATTTCACTTGAGAATTTAAGGGGATTCTGAACATTCGATTGTGTTTAAAAACAATAGGCTTCCAGTATTCATGGATTGTAATTTTTGTACCGAATTTCATTCTAATCACTCCATTCGTTCGTGAGATATTGTCTCCATAGACTCACTTGCACACACACAGACAACACCCCAAAAATGTTCTATTCATGATCAGGGATGCTTGAAACGTGCTCTCCCGTCAAAAACTCGAATTCGAATTTTTGACCCAGTCACAATACTTTCCTTATACATTATACTATGTATATAAGGAAAGTAATGCTTATTTTTGATGACAAAATGAATAAAGCCAACCTCAACACTCCAGGGTTAACCATTCTTAAGATATTTCATTTTTTTTTTTTTTAATCTTGACAAGTTAGCATTTAAAAATATACAAAGTCCATTGAAAAATAAAATGTTTTATTTGGAGTTTATTTTTCAAATTCATTTAGGCATCAGTTCAAGTAAATTTTTATGTGTCCAAAATGTGTTTACAAGCAACAGGTTACAGACCTCACTGAAAATAGTGTTTAACTTATTTTTTAAACTTGGCTTTTTACATTTTTTTAAATGCACCATTTTATCAACCCATTTTTATAAAGCTGATATTGCATGGAATTAACATACATAATGACTTTGTTTTTACATTTTTAAATGTTTTATGAAGGGTTATGCATATACGTTTATAAAAATGATATTCAAGAATTCCTTGATTTCAAGTACCATATAGCTCAACCCCATTAAGCTATTTTATGTAAAAAGGGGAATTGTTGTATAATGAACGTTTTAAAAGAAAGTTTGTCATTCTGAATAGCATAAAAATTGACATTTGTTTTCTATTTTGATGTTACCAAACAATTATTCTGCAATCATTTTTTATGTTGCTCTTATGTATGTTGCTCTTTTCTTAAATTATTAATCAATTAAAATTATTCTTATTGTTAAATTTAGGCTTTTATTATGTATTGAAATTCTTAAGCAGCTGTTATTACAATTTAAAATTTGCATAATCTTTTGTTTCTGGTATAAAATAAGCTTGTAATGTATGCAGTTGTATTACATTCCTTTTTTTTTATTTATCCAGAAATTATAGTGTTTATTTATTTTTTCATTCTGTTTTTAACTGATTTGCAAAATAGATACTTTTAAAGCATTAGTTATATTTTTTGAATAGTTAAATTCATCATCTTGGGTAAGAAGTATTTGAATTTGAAAAAAAAAGAATTAAAGGCTTGTGTTTTACCTTTGAAAGGTCAAAATTTAAAAGACAAGATTTTAATGCAAATGTATCTAACAATGTATGTTTTCAATAAAAATAGTTTATCCTAAAATAAGACTATATCATCATAAAAACTGTTGAAAAATGCTATATAAAAATATATTTGTGATCCCATCAGATTTTTAAAAAGTTGTATTTAAAAAAAATAATGCCACTGTTACTGATTTTATTATTGAACATTCCTGTAGGAAATTTTTTTAAATTAACATGATTTCTTTATTTTTAGATGATGTTTATCATTGACCTTACTTGCTATCTCAGTAATAAACAATATGTTCTAAAATTAATAAAAACTGTTCCTAGAGAAATTGAAACATTTTCAGGGGAAAACTTGCTCTAAACTTCTGATGTACCAAATGCATCTCAATTTCAGAACAAGTTTAAAGAATGTATTTTAATACTACTTGCTGATTACCATAATGAATTTCAAAAACATTAAATGACTAATCAACAATTAAAAACAAAACAATGTATGTCGACATGTATTTTTCTGCATTTTATCAGTTATCATATCATGCATATCTAACATTTCACTTTTTCCTTATCTCACTTCATTTTTTATCTTTTACTTTTTACTAACCAACTATTAATAAATTTCTCTGGTTGTTGTGCTTTTATTCTATACCATACTTGCATGCATTTATAGTGAGTAGTACTTACTGCCTTTGTTTAAGTATTTTTTTAGCATGACTTATTTCTTTTGGTATTCTTTGCTTTGCCTGCCTGCTTGCTTTGTAGAAATAAAGTACTCTTCTTACTGTAGTTTGAGGAAGTAGTTTCTTTGTCAGTTGATTGGGAAAGAATAATGGTTAGTATTTTTTCCTTATTACTCTTTTCTGCCCAAAATTATCTTACTACTGACTATGTTTTAAATTTTGTTTTATGTCTTGTTACTCATTTCTAACTTCCTTCTTTATATTTTATAAATATTTTTAAAAATATGTTTTGTCTAATAGCATGTTGAAATTCTATATAATTGATTAAATCTTATTTTTTCATTAAGTACTGTACTTGGTTTGGGCATAGATATTTTTAATGGAATCAAACACTTGATATTATTTTTTCTTTAAATTTGTTATATCTTTGTAATGTGTTTTTCATTTTTATATTTTTGTCAATAGAAATTAAGGAACAGAATATTTTGGCATGTAGCATTTTAAAAATAGTATTCTTATTTTTTTTCCTTACAGTTTATACTGTAAAATATTAATCATAAAACACTGAAGGTATACAATTTACTTTTTCTTGACTATACAAGAATCTGAGAATCAAGCTGTAAAATTTAAATATAACTAGTTTTTTTTTTCTAGGAAAAAGGTGGGTAATCTCTACTGTGATGAGGTGTGTTGTTATTGCAAACAAACTCTTGATTTTATTTCAGTTCTTTAATTAGATTTTAATTATTTTCACCCAATTATTTGTCAGTTTATATATCAGTTTTTATATCAATTCGAAACATGAATTGAAATCAAAAGATCACTGATAACCTGCAATAGAGAAATATGGTAGTAAATTATTTGGAGTTTACATTTTTTTTTTATTAAAGAATCTTCCACACTGTATTAAATGCTCATAGACTAAACTAAATATAAAAATGTGTTATATTCTAATGGTGTTTGTAATTGTGTTTTTAAAGTTTGATTGATTTGTTAAAAATAAAATAGTGTATACAAATGCATAACATTTCTAAAATTTCAAATATTTTTAAAATGAGGTAGCAAATATTTTTAGAAAAAATAGAGTATGTCATATTTTGAGAAAAATTCCTGAATATAATTATATTCTGTGAAATTCTAAACATACGTTAGAATCAGAGTTGGCTAGTGACTAAATAAAATAATGGAGTCATCTGTAAAGTGTTGTGAGGGTTCGTATTTGTTACTTTTAAAATTAATATATAGCTTTACTTTTCGATACTCATTATTCTTCCTAAATATTTAGTATTTAAAATTTACAATTAGTTAGCTTTTACTTTTCATATTTTATCTTAAATAAATTATTCAATGACTATAAATGCTTAAGTGTATCAGTTGCACATTATTCTGCATTTATTGTTTTGTTGGCTTATCGAATTGAATCAAAATCTGAAGATGAGAAATCTGAGTGTTTCTTCTTTTTTTAATCAGAAAGGTCGGCCTCTTACAAAATAGACTGTGTGGAGACAACATCAAATTTTTGAAACTAAAAGCTTTATGTCCTACTTCTTTGTTGTTAAAGAGAATGTAATACGGGTATTTTCCATGTGAATATCATATTTGATTTCTTTATATAAAATTCAATCTTTAAGTAATTTGATAATTCACTGATATCTTTTGCTGAAGATAAGTTAGCTAAAATCTCTGAAATTATTTTAGCAATTTCAGATATTTTTTTAAGTCAAAGGGCCATCTTTAAATTTTTTTAAATATCAATGTGGAATAAATAAATGCCAGATGTTCTATTATCTGAAAAAGAAGTGTTTTGTTTACTATTACTAATTAACAAATTTTACATTCTAATGTTATTTGAGATTATTGAGAATATGAGTGAATAGCAGCTACTAGTTTTTAGATTATAAATAAAGTTATGGACTAACTTGATGCTCCAGTAAACTTAAAACCAAAACGAAAAGAAAACTGTACTAATGTTCTCTTCAGAAATCTACCAAACGCATGTTATTGCTAACACTAACAATGATTCACTGGTTTCTCAGTTTGAACTACATATCTGTAGTCCCCTCAGTCCTGTCTTCTTTCATCATGACCCATATCAACTGATTATTTGCAAATTAAAAATAGTTTGGGTGAATTCTCTCATCATTTTTACTTTTATGCACAATTAAATTCCTTTTTTTGCATTCTATCCAGAACCCTAATAACTGGTGTTGGGTTTATGAGCTTTAACATTTTTGTTGAAATGGCAGAAAATATTTTAGATTTCTTCAGCAAAATGGTGAAAAACAGTTAAAACCATATCAAGGATATATAGTTAAGGAGGAGTTATTTTTAAATTAAACAGATTTATAATTCCCTCCCCCACTGATAATCTAATATATAAAAGAGAAAATTTCATGGATGTTTGCATATTATACATTTTTTAAATCATGCAATGAATTTTGATGAGTTGTTTTCAGGCAGTGGTACTCAGTCCAGGGTATATTCTGATTTTAATTTTGTCACCCTAAAGCAAAGAGTGAAATAACAATAATTAAAAATCTATGTCTATCATAACTTGTTATAACTCGAAAACGGCTCAATAGATTTGCATATTTTTCACTGATTTGTTAAACTTTTATTAGCAGGTTTATGGCTAAAACTATTTTAGATTTCATACTGCCTTAAAAAATGAAAATTCCATAATATGGTTAAGCTAAATATTTTGAAATATTTAATTGATTTTGATAAAAAATTTCTCAGACAATGAGACAATGTTGGGAACATTTTTCACATAAATTTTTCTTCTGCTCCTGCCCGTAAAACAAAGGTAATTAAAATAACTGTCTGCCTGTAATAACTGTTTATTAAGCTGAATTATTATTAAGCTGAAAATAGATTAATGACTAAAATATTTTAGATGCATTAATTTTTAACACTTTATAATGTAGTTGAAAAGTGTTTATGACTTTGTTCATTCTGTCTGTCTGTCCGTTAGCACGATAACTGCTGTAAAAATGACTTTATCAAAATGAAATTTTAGTATGTTGTTCAGACAATCTGTGGGACCTATTGGAATATAAATGAATAATATCACCTAATTATTTTTATATTGAACCCTATGAGACCTAATTTTTCAAACATTTTTTAAGTAAATTTAAAATTCACAAATTGCTTCGAAAGTTTTAGGAAATATACAAATTGTCCCATAAAAAATATAAAAAAATTTCAGCAAAATATATTTGGCATTTTTTAAAATAAAAATTAAAATAATAATTACACCCATATCATATGAAGAGATCATGTAACCCACTTCAAAATAAAATATGGCATCCATCTTGTGTCATAATCATGATTTTTAAAGCTCTTTTTAATTTATATTTAGTGCTGTATCCATCCTAAAAATGCTTTTTTTTTTACTTAATTTCTGTGCATGTATATTCTGAAACAGTGCAATTACAATATATTTGAGTTTAAATGATTAATGCCATCCATCTTGTGTCAAAGTCATGAAGTTCTTTTTAATTTATATTTAGTGTTGCATCGGTCCTAAAACCGCTTTACTTTTTATTTTTTTCTGTGCATCTGTATACTACCACAACACAATTACAATATTTGTGAGTTTAAATTATCATCAAACTTTGATTATTTCTACAACAAAACCTGATTTTCACGTATGGAGAATATATATATATTCCTTCTTAACTTTATTAACTTTATATTTTCCATCACATGTTAGGGGGGGGGTGTATCGATGATTTCTACGGTTCTACTCGAATACATCAGGTTAAAACACTATGGGATGAACTATATGCCAAAACTGAGATGAAAATGAATAAAATAAAAATAAAGTATATAATTTTATTTTTCATACATGATCTTGCTTGCAAATACACCATTCCAAGATGATAACTTTTACCAGACTAAACAATAATGTTGCTGCACATCATTCAACACATTAAGGTTAAGGAAATCTTCACACAATCATTTTTCCCATTTTTGATAGACTAAAAAATTCACATTTTTTTCCCATTCATGTAGCTAATTTCACAAAATTTGGTTTCATTCAATTGAATAGTTTTGGAGAAAAAAAATTAATAAAATTTCATGGTGCAAAATGGACACAACATGAACAAGATTTAAAAACATAATTTAGACATAGTTTTGCAATCATATGAAAGGCTATGCTTATACAAAACCATGACAAATTACACTACTTCTCGTCCACAGCTTGAATAATACAGATAACACCACTCACTTTTTGAAACAACAGAAAATAAAAAACATTCAAGAGCTAGCTTCTTTCTTCCCATGAATTCAAAAACTTGTGGAATGCAATGGAGATTATGATGAAACAATAACAACATAATGTTTGCTTAAAATCTCTCAAGCTCCATAATTAAAAAAAAAAGAAAATTTTTTTAAATATTATAAATTTTTTCATGCCATCCATGTTTGGTGTTAATATGGGGTAAAAAGTTCTGACAATTTGAAATCTGTAACTATCTCTGCTTTAAAATCTATATTTATAAATATAGCTTTTACGACTAGGGTTATTTTATAATTGTGCTATTTGCAGGAACAGGTGTTTATTTTAACTTGGTGGGAAGTGGAAGGGAAGAGGTGTTTAGATTAATGAACTCCATGGTTTTTTATGAGATGTTGGAGGCAGAACTTTTTTTCTGTCATATTATATATTTTAAAATTTTCTTTTACAGCTAGACTTTTGCTCTTGGACTCAACAATATGTAAATACACAGTTCTTTAAAATTTTATTTTATTTTATTTTTAATAGTTTTGGAGGGAGGGGACAGACATTTATTTGATTATTTAAAATTTTAACTTTTGTTGTTGAAAATGTCTGCAGCAATGCTGGTGGAATGGATTCTGCCAGAACTCCTGAAAGTTGTTAATATTTCCTTTGTTGTTTGCGGCATGGCATCTGTATGGAATTTCTGAATTTATTTTCATGAAAACCTGGGATATTTTTATGGATCCTACAGGTTGCATGCTTCAAAATTTTACCTATCCGTTTTCATTTTTCCGGGTATTTCATGTGTTAAAATTAAAATGCATTGGCAGCATCACAATTTAATATCTCCACTCCAAACCGTTAGTTTACTGTGCCAATTTTGCAATTTTCCTGCTTTAAAACTTTAGTTTACTTCATCAATTTTTACAATTCTCCTTCTTTAAAAAGCTAGTTTACAGCGCCAATGTTGTAATTTTCCTGCACCAAAATTCTACTTTATTGTGTTAATTTAGTGATTTCCCTGCACCAAAACTCTAGTTTACTGCACCAATTTAGTGATTTTCCTGCACCAAAGCTGATACAAAATGCTATATCCAGTGCACAGTCCCTGTTTTTTACTGAATTTCTTGTGATACTTTTGGATTAAAATAAAAATTATACTGTGCATTATAAAAATCAAGACTAATTTTCTTCAAATTATCCTGAGATATCCTTTAAAGCCATTCCCCAAATACTACTAACAATAGTACCTAATAATTACTATTTAATTACTAGTCCTACTTTTTATTAGTGTTCGTTAAATTCTGCTGCTGATTGCAGGAACAGAGACTAAAGGAGCTGGCTTCACGGCAGTCTACAGAGACCACTGCATCTAAAGTACCTAGCCCCATCCCTCCTCCTACTGCCACGGCTACTGCATCTTTGAGTCCTCCGACTAAGGTAAAGGAAGTGGTCCCACAGCCAAATTCAGCCCCTACGAAACCAACCACAACGAGCAATGCAGCAGATCTGATGTCTCTGAATGTCTCCACTGCAGACAGTTTTATGAGCAATCAAGCTGCTTTTCATCAGGTGCCTTTTGCAAGCATGGGAATGGAAGGTAAGTGTTTAGCAGCTGATTTATATCAAAATACTGGATATGTAGGATCATTAGTCCCGCCTCATAGCCAAAGAAGTGTATGTATGTGACTTGGGAATTTAATTTTGTTAAAGCAACTACTTGCCAGTAGAATTTTCTACTCAACAGCTATCTACTTTATATATTTTGCAATGTGCATGTATGTGTTAATTAGAATAAAATAAGGTAAACTGTCCATTTTGCCTGTGCTTCACACAAATGAATTGTCTAGCTGTTCTATAAGCTAAACATTTCACTGAAATTCTGAATTAAGAGTTCAAATTAAGAAATTTGTGTCAAACATGTCTACTATATGCAAGCATTTGCATACACTGGGGAAAAAAAAAGCAGCACTAGTCATATTTACATGCAAAATTTGTATCGAACGATAAGATATTAAATCCAAAATACTGACAATGTAATCAAATTTAACCATAATTTTTTTAATTGCTTTAATTTTAAATGTTATGCTTCTTTAAAAACTTAGTTTTTAAGAATAATATAGATTGATTTAATTTCATAAAATCATTTCAAATACTATGCTTATTAAGAATATGATTTAGTGAAAGTTGATTGTAAAGGTTATATAATACTGAAGAAATAGATGTGTTTTTCATCAGACAGTTTAAAATGAATGTGTATGAAAACTCCATGAATATATGTATACTAGAAGGAAATATTGCATATTCATCTTAAATAATAAAAGACAATGTCTGTCTGTCTTATACACTATACGTTCAGCGACTGCGTGTCGGAGAGCTACGAAATTTGGCAATCAAAGACTCGAGGGGGGGGGGGGGAGAGGACACGTGAAAACCGATTTTTAAAATTTTAATTATTTTTTTAGTTATTTAATGTTTTATGCAATTTTTACCACTTTTTGCCCTTTTTGCCCTTTTTTCTCCATGATCCAGACATCGTAGTAAAAAAACAAATCACACCACCGGAAAGAGCAGACAATTGTGAGTAAAAATATATCAGTTTCAAATCTCAATTTCGATTTCTAATACTTTTTAAGGATTTTAAAACAAAAGTCACTTTCGGTTAAAAAAAACCAACTTTCGTTTTTAAATCCTCCCATCGTAAAAGCTACTCATAATTTTGACTAATAATTTGCATTTTTAGAAAGGTCAAAGATCTGGCATTCTTACAAGTCCAATCTGGTCAAGAAATAATAAAAATTGCCTGCAGGATCATAACTTTAAAGACGTCATGATTTTATATTTCTTGCCCAATTATCGGCGAAGAACCGATTCTTCCCCCACATTCTCCCTTCCCCCCGCAGCAGTTTTTTCCCCATCTCCATAGAGACTGCTCTTCGGGTTTTAAATGAATTAAGAGCTTAGCATATGTATTGGATACATCGGGTGAAATTATTATATTTATATGATATTTTAAATGGATATTTTAAATAATTTAAGTGATTGAATTATGGTGGATTGAATTGTGGTAATGTATTTGAAATTATTATATTTATGGATTAGTGAAACGATATGGATGATTCATGAAACGATATGGATTTTTTAAATGAATATTTTAATTTATGGTTATTTTAAATGGATATTTGAATTTATGGATATTTTAAATGGATATTTTAAATGATCGAATGATGGCTATTTTAATTTTATGGATATTTTAAATAGCATATGGTCATTATAAAATTTAAATTAGTGCGCGGGAAGTTAGCGCACGGGAATTGCACTCGGTAGACCCGGGTTCGATTCCCGCCACTGCCTAAACTGCCTCAGTGTTCAGGCAGTGTACAATCGCATTTGCTGGTAACTTGAAATTTGTTGGATTTTATCCATTCGAAAAAGAACCAGATGTTAGCAGAGTGTCGTAGCGGATGTAAGCAGAAAATAGTCAATTTGAAAAAAAAAATGAAATTTATTTTTTCACGAACTCAAAACATTAGAATAACATAAGACTATATCACTTTCCATAACTTGGAAAAGGTATTTGCAAATCGTTGAATACTTTAAACACAAGTATTGAAAAATTACAGTAGACATAACAGCAGTTCAGGCCTAACAAACATCGGCCATTAATATTGTCATAGCTGACGTACATGTAGATACCGATCAAACGTAATCATGATGTTATATCACAAAGATGAAGTGATAATAACACAATCAACTGATACAAGTACTAGCTTAAATAGCCTAGTATCATTGAAGTTGTAGTTAATGTTTCCTTCCTGAGTATGCTAATCTCTAATCAGTTAAAGTAGAAATTAGCATAAACTGGAAGTTGATATCTCAATTTGCAGGACCACAGACCATGGGGGTAAAATTTCTTAACAAGCGATCCGAAAGTGATTAGCCAATCATAACGAAGTATCTTTTGGATTTTAAACTGTACATCGACCGATTCACATACGTGCTTGTTTACAACCGAAGTTTTTCTAACAAGCGGCCCCCTCCTGCAGATTGAGTTATCTAATCACATAAATACAAGTAGTAATCAAATTTAAATTTTAGTTGAATATATACTACATTATAGAGTTTCAAAATATCATGTATAAATTTCAGTGTATAATTATATTTTCAAGACAAAGTTTAAAAAAGTTTTAAATAAAAAGTTTAAAATACATCATGATACAATTTACATGTGAAGATAAATTTAAGAATATCTCTGTGTCAAATACAAGAGATACAAATTTTCAAATCTTATATACTTCGCCACGCAGTATAAACTCAACAGTATCTAAACTACATGTTGAGGGAATGTAGAAAAAAGTTTATATATTACATCGAAAATCTTAAACTTTTAAATACTTTGCCACAGAGTTTAAACTCATAAGTATCTAAGCTACTACATGAGAGAGTGAAAAAATGTGTAAGTTATTTTTAGTTTGTATCAAAAACTTTAAAATCTTCGCCACACAGTATAAACACATTGGTAACTAAACTACGCAATGCAGGTTTTGAAAAAGTGTTGAAGTTAATTTTTGAAAAATACAACTATACAATTTAGAATGAATTTAACTTGTTTACATTAGATTTCACATTAAAACTTCTTAAGATGTTTAAATTCTAAAGATTTCACAGAATTTAGAGATTGCTTTTTTGGCGATAGGTTTCGTAAAACTGTCAGCTTTGTTATTTTTGCTATTTACAAATTTAATCTTAAAGAGCTTCTTTTCCACTAGATTTCTTAAGAAATGATATTGAACATCAATGTGTTTGGTTCTATGATTCTCAGTGGGTGAATTAGAAAAGTTTATGACTGCTTGGTTATCACAGAATATTATACTATTTCCTAACTTAACACTAAGTTTAGTACATTCAAGTAATATGTTCTGTACCCATACCATTTCCTTTGCCGATTTGGTTAATGAGATATATTCAGCCTCCATTGTAGATAAACTTACGCATTTGTGTTTAAATGTCCTCCATGAAATAGGTACCCTATCAACAAAAAATATCATGCTTCCCATTGATACTCTATCATCCCGATTAGCTGCAAAGTCAGAATCAGTAAAACAATTTAAATTTACAGATTGAATGTTTGATAAGTTTAGTTTAAAATCCCTTGTTTTATCTACATACCCTAGAAGTTTAAGTAAAGCATCCCAGTGTTTAATGCCTGGATTTTCCTGAAATTGGGATAAGATGTTTACGGCATAGCTAATATCAGGTCTAGTTCTGCTGGCAAGAAATGATAAACAACCTAATAAGTTTCTGTAAGGTATATTCTTCATTTGTTCAATTTCTGCATGATTTGCTGGACAATCTGTTTTGCTTAAAACTATACCTTTAGTTATGGGTAAACTAGAAATAGGATATTTAAACTTTGAGAATTTGTCACAAATTTTTGCGATGTATTGATTTTGATGGATGAAATGTTTATCATGTTTTTCCTCAAATTCAATACCTAATAACATTTTTGTTTTTCCTAACATTTTAATGTTAAATTTAGTTTTTAGTAATGAAGTTACGGAATTTAGATCCATTTGATTTTAGGCAAATAATATGATGTCATCAATGTAAACAATCAATAAAGCCTTATTATTAAAATTATATGCACAGTTGCACAATTTGAACTTTATGAAATTGAGTTTTCTGAGAACCTGGTCTAATTCAAGATACCATTCTCTACTGCTTTGGTGCAAGCCATAAATCGCTTTATTTAGCTGACATACGTATCCACTTTTGTTTTTGTCAAAAAATCCTGGGGGCTGTTTCATGAATATTTTTTCACTGAGATTGGCATATAAACATGCACATTTGATGTCAAGCTGAGTATAGAACCACCCTAATAAACACACAAAAATAGTAAAAACATCCTAACGATTGTAAAGTTAATTACCGGGCTAAACACTTCTTCGTAAGTTTGCCCCTTTTCCTGGTTAAACCCTGAGCTACAAGTCTAGCTTTATACCTGCTAATTTCACCCCTTTCGTCTCTTTTGACTGTCTACGCCCAATGGCAACCGAGTACTTTGTCGGATACAGGTGCAGGCACTAAGTCCCAGACACCTCTTTCCTTCATGACACCTAATTCGTCTGCCATGGCTGTATTCCATTCTTTGGATTGGGGCGAGTTAGCCGCTTCCTTGTAGTTCCTAGGAATTTGGATCTCTACAATGTTGGCTTCTGGCCGATCCCATAATCTCCCTTGATCCCCCTTAAAATTGAAAAACTTTTTATCAAATTTTATTTTATTTTTCTCACAAAAATTTTCTATATCTTTTAGTGATCTCAATCTAGGTCCCTTTCCTTTATAATAGTAATAAATATCTTTTCTTGTTCCAGTCATTCTCGGAATGACTTTTCTGATCCAAGTAGTATCTGGATCGGAAACTTGATGATCATCACCAGAGGACCCCGTTTCCTCATTACTTTCAGTAATATCTTGATCTTCCTCTGATGAATTGTCTTTTGCCCTCTCCACATACTCCTCGTCAGACGAGTCTGGATAAGTGGGTTCGTGAGATGAAAAAATAAAATTTTCTTTAGGATTCTGATTTACATTGGATCCCAGACTGCCTTCCTCTGCATTGCACTCTTCATTAAATCTAACATTTTTAGTTTCCACTATTTTCCCTTCATTCAAGAGCCATATCCTATACCCCCGAGTTTTCAGTGCGTATCCCACCATAATGCCCTCTTGTGCCCTCATATCAAGTTTCCCCCTAAGTTGTTTAGGCTTGCCTACAAAAACTTTGCATCCAAATACTCTGAGGTGAGCAACTGATGGCTTTTTGCCGCTGTACAACTCGATCCGTGTCAAATTCTTAAACTTGTGGCATATCCGATTTTTAACGTATGCAAAACAGAGTAAAGCTTCTGCCCAAAAGTCATCCTTCAGATTGCTATCGTTTAACATTGCCCTAACACAATTCAAAGCAGTTAAGTTAAACCTCTCGGAAACCCCATTTTGTTCGGGTGTGTACGTGTTTGTTCTTTCCGCTATAATTCCCCATGTTTCTAAAAACTTTTCAAACTCAGTGTTACAAAACTTTATACGGTTGTCAGTCCTGACACTTAAAATTTTGGTATTTAGAAATCTCTCTGCTCGATGTTGAAATTGTTTGAACTTATCAAAAACTTCAGATTTTCGTTTCATAGGATACACAGTTACTTTGCGTGAAAAATCATTGGTTATGCTAAGAAAATATTTAGCACCTCCACGCGATGGTTTTGACATTGCCCCGCATACGTCCATATGGATTCGTTCTAATGGTTTTTCCGATCTTATTCTGCCTATGGGTTTGAACGAAATTCTTTTTGTTTTTGCCAAATTACAGCATTTGCAGAATATTTTCCGAACACTGATTTCAAGCAATCCTTTAACAGCTGACACTTTACATGTGTGATGTAAATGTTCAAAATTGATGTGACAAAACCTTTTATGCCATAACCTTGTATTTCCCCCGACTTCAATGGGTGATTTTACATTGCTTGAACTTTTAAAAACGTCAAACTTACAAGGCTTGCTAGGTTTAAAAATACTAGTATTAAGAGTTTACAATTTTACGTTTAAAAACTTTACTGGCTTTTCTATTTACATTATTCCTTTGATCATTATCACAATCTTCAACTTTACAAGTTTTAAACTTACTTTTGTTACTTTGATTTTTAAAAGCATGATCATTATTTTCAGTTTTAAAACAGATGACTCATTTTTATTTTTACTTTTAAAATCTCTAGACTGTTTAGAATTTTCATTTCTAGGCTTAGGTTTAGCATTTACATTTCCTTTAGACTTCTCAACATTAAAATTTTTAGATTTTGTCTCGTATTGAGGTCAAAGGAAATACAAGCCGTTATGTCTTTTGGCATAAAACCATTTACTGCCGTCAGGTTTGTAAAAGGTAAGGAAACCATTTTTCCCGGTGAAATTACATTGTTGCTCTCCTAGAATTGAAGCAGCAATTAAGTTTCTCCTCAATCTAGGTGAATACATTACATTTGTCAAATGAATGAAATTTTTCACATTATTGATTATAACATACATACTGATCGATCCGACACCTTCGATTGAGCTTTCTTGATCACCGGCAGCTAAGGACATTGTAGTTCCTTTAAGCTCTTTAAATTTGTTAAACAACTCTAAATTATTGCAAAAATGCTTAGTTGCTGCCGTATCAACAACCCAACCGAATTTGTCGGTCGATTCAGTATTAGAATTTAAAATACTAGAGTGTATTTCACTTAATTTAGCAAGATAGGATTTGCATTTAGCTTTTAAATGGCCATATGCCTTACATTTATGGCAAGAGCCTATTTGTTTACTAGAATTTACATTTTTGGAAGAAGTACTTTTAGATTTAAACAATTTTGTAGTTTTAGAGTTACATACATTAAATGCTAAAGTCTTACTTCCGTTCTGTTGCTTGTCATGCTTTACCTGAGCTATCCGATCCTCCTCGGCGAGCAGTTCAGTCTCGATGTGCTTTAGTGTAAAAGCATCGTCCGGTAATCTGTAAAGGGTCTGCACTATACCACTGTAATCTTCATCGAGATGTCTAATTGTTTGGAAAGCTACCAGGACCTCCGCCATTGGGTGGCCTGCGTCTTTCAGCTTGGATACCCATCTTTTAATCCTTGCGATGAATAGTCCAATCGGTTCTCCTGGCACTGGTTTCTCACTGAAGAAGTTGTCATCATGAGTCCTCATGAGTCCAGCCCTGGATTTTGGTTCGAATTGGTCTTTCAAGATGTTCCATGCTGACACAGGTTCCTCCACCAATGAAATCAAATCGCGGTACTCCGCCTGTAGACTATAGTAGAGTATTGAAAGCGCTCTCTCTTTACGTCTTTGATATTCCACTTTTTCTTTCCTGGTCGTTTCCACATCAGGTTTTTCCTCCGTACCCGTGACGAAACCATAAAGTCCTTCGTTCATTAACATGAACTTTATATCCATACTTCATGTGGAGACATTATCTTTCCTGAGCTTCTCCATTCCGGTGTCACCATTTTCATACACTGCTGCTGCGGCCCCCGTCTCGGGGCTCGTTCATCTTTCACTTGATGTTTTGAAACTACTTCGTTGGTACTAGTTTGTTGCTATACAAGGGCTGCTGGGCCCATAACCCCCTGCTGGTAACTTGAAATTTGTTGGATTTTATCCATTCGAAAAAGAACCAGATGTTAGCAGAGTGTTGTAGCAGATGTAAACAGAAAATAGTCAACGTGAAAAGAAAAAAATGAAATTTATTTTTTCACGAACTCAAAACATTAAAATAACATAAGACTATATCACTTTCCATAATTTGGAAAAAATATTTGCAAATCGTTGAATACTTTAAACACAAGTCTTGAAAAATTACAGTAGACTTAACAGCAGTTCAGGCCTAACAAACATCGGCCATTAATATTGTCATAGCTGACGTACATGAAGATACCGATCAAACATAATCATGATGTTATATCACGAAGACGAAGCGATAATAACACAATCAACTGATACAAGCAATAGCTTAAATAGCCCAGTATCATTGAAGTTGTAGTTAATGTTTCCTTCCGGAGTATGCTAATCTCTAATCAGTTGAAGTTGAAATTAGCATAAACCGGAAGTTGACGTCTCAATTTGCAGGACCACAGACCATAGGGGTAAAACTTCCTAACAAGCGATCCAAAAGTGATTAGCCAATCATAACGAAGTATCTTTTGGACTTTAGACCATACATCGACCGATTCACGTACATGCTTGTTTACAACCAAAGTTTTTCTAACAGCATTAAACATGTAGGTCCGTAAGTCCTTCCGAGAGGTTGTTGGTAGGGGAAGGAGGGTACGGTCCCTGTGGATGCCTCCCTCACTGGGTCCCGGTCTAAATTGGGTGAATAAAAAGAAAGTTATGGAGATTGTCATGGAGGATGCAGTAGCCCAGCGGTTAGCGCGCGGGAATTGCACTCGGTAGGCCCGGGTTCGATTCCCGCCACTGCCGAAACTGCTGCTGTGTTCACGCGAAGTACGATCACGTTAAACATGTGGGACCATAAGTCCTTCCGAGAGGTTGGTGGTAGGGGAAGGAGGGTACGGTCCCTGTGGATGCCTCTCCCACTGGATTCCGGTCTAAATTGGGTGAATAAAAAAAAAGTTATGGAGAATGTCACGGAGGGCAAAGTACCCCAGTGGTTAGCTCATGGGATTTGCACTTGGTAGGCCCGGGTTCGATTCCCAAAATTGCCGCCATGTTCACGTCCGTAAGTCCTTCCGAGGACTTACGGACCAAAACAAATTTACATTGGACAGGAAAAAAAGAAAGTTATGGAGATTTTCACTGAGGGCGCGGTAGCTCAGTGGTTAGCGATTCCTGCCACTGCCTAAACTGCCGCCGTGTTCAGCCGGAGTACGATCACATTAAACATGTGGGTCCGTAAGTCCTTCCGAGAGGTTTGTAATAGGGGAAGGAAGGTACGGTCCCTGTGGATGCCTCCCCCACTGGGTTCCGGACTAAATTGGGTGAATAAAAAGAAAGTTATAAAGATTGTCGTGGAGGGCGCGGTAGCCAAGTGGTTATGTGCAAGAATTGCACTCGTTAGGCCTGGGTTCGATTCCCACCACTGCCAAAACTGCCGCCGTGTTCACGCGGAGTACGATCACGTTAAACATGTGGGACTGTAAGTCCTTCCGAGAGGTTGGTGGTAGGGGAAGGAGGGTACGGTCCCTGTGGATGCCTCCCCCACTGAGTTCCTGTCTAAATTGGGTGGCACTTCCTGGCCGTCCAAACAGTTACCTTACACCTTTCTGGTAGGTTGCGCCAGCGAGTTTGCAACGATCAGAATTTGCCACTATCAGAACTTTCAAGAGTAGCGAACAGGCTGGTCGCCAAAGGCGGCTAGTGTATAATATTTTGTAAAGCAAGAAATACAAATGTTCATTAAACTGACCTAAAGCATATATGTGAATTTAGTATCTACTATTGTAACTGGTTCATTTCGCATGAAACCCGATTTAGTGTGGTTTATAATTCGCAACCCAATTTCGATTAGCACAAATTACAACTCTGATTAGCACAATATTTAACTAAAGCCTAAGCCTAGTGAACTGAAATTTCAAATTTATATTGCATTTATAGAGTGGTGATGTTTATTTATATAAATGTTTGTTTATATATATTGATACATCACTTATATATGTGTGTATAATGTCACTCCAGACACTGTGTGTGTCTGTGTATACTGTACTATACATTAAAAGATTTTTAAAAACATACAGTAGGTTAAGCGTCAGTTCAGAAGTTTATAGATTTTAAAACCTTTTCATATTTTGATACATTATGCAATATGAATAATTGGTGCAAACCAGCCTTGTATAATAATAAAGGAAGATATTTGTTTGTCTGTACCATCTGTAGTGGAAAATCTAAGCTTTGTACGTCCATGAAATTTGGTACACAGGTACTTTAGGACCCTTGAGGGTGCACCTCTGCGAGATTTCTTTTATTCAAGTTAGATTTTTAGTTAAAATGTTCAGCATTATTGGTAGAAGACATCCATGCATGCTATTAGAGAATAGACTCTTGTTGAACATTGTTCTACTTTTCATTCATAGCTCTAACTTCAAGCGTCACACATGGGGCTAGTAGTGTATTTGTCTAAGTGCCTTAGCAATAAAAAAAAGTTTTTTAGTTATTTTATGTTTTAACCTGATGTTGAACAATTTTCATGCATTAGTTCCTTAGCTACCAAAACTATTATCACAGAATTTCCATTTTAATACCATCAGAAAGATCGAAACATTTTCTTTCAAACAAAATTTGAATGGAATACATGCTTTGAATTGACAAATTTTCATGAATTTAAAAAATATACTTCTTTTTTCGGTTGTTGACATAATCATGCAAAACTATCAGATATTCTCACAAAGATTTCATCTTCACACCATCGGCACAGAAATTTTTTTCTTTCTTTATATTATAAACGGGCATATTGTTAAAGTGTTCTTTAATTTTCAAGAATTCAATGTAAGCTCCAGTGTGATTTTTATCAAGGTTTGCATCTTAAATCCCAGACAATGCCAGATACATTTTTTAATTTAAAATAATTTAGAAAGAAATAATATGCTAGCTAATTGTTTGTTTAATTTTGTTAAACTTTTGAATGCAGGTAGCATCCACAGACCTGTCAATGTGCTGTACTGTGGTGTTCTATGATAAATGATTCATGCATAAACTTGCTTTATGTTAATGTGCCACTCATAATTTATGAATAATGTATGTACACATTAAATATTTTTAAATGTAAAGTATCTTACACTGTACTGTTATTATAAATATTTTTCAAAGAAAGACTAAAGTGTTTTGTTAATGTCAATAAAACTTTACTGCAAATAATAAGTATTATCCTTTGCTTTAATTCTACTGTATACTAAATTGTCATAAAAAACACATTTAAAGAATATTTGTTGGGGTTTTGAAGGTTTTGGGAAGCATTAAGATATTTGTGTTGATTTTTAAATTCAATGCTGTAATTAGCTTTGAAGATGCATGGGTATAAATTATGAAAGAAATCTTTGCAATTTTATTTATGACAGGTATTTTACAAAGACTCTCCTTGTAGAAATAATTAAAGTGACAGCATAAATACTATAGAGCTCAGTTATGTCAATGACACTTTTGATCTGTATATTTTGAGTTTGAGTCCATTAATGATAGTAAAGGAAATACGAAATGGCATTGATATAAAATAAATAGTTGTAAAAGAAACTAAGTGTGTCAACACAACAGATTTACCTTACACCTTTCTGGTAGTTCAGTTACCTTACACCTTTCTGGTAGGTCGGACGGTCTGGGTTTCAACAACAACACAACAGATTTTCTTTTCTGCCATTGCTGTTCTCAAACTTACATCATTGGGATCGAAAGTGTCATTAACCACTTAACATTTCCCTTTTTCGAATTAACGATTAAAAACTGTCCACTTTTTAATGTGGATTTTAATATCTTCATTAAAGATTGGGGTTAGGCTATATAAGGTTGCAATGACCAAGTTCATACTGAACTCACTTATCTCACTTATAGGGGGACAGCATCAGCTCTGGCTTTTTAAAATTTATTGCCAACTGTTCAGAAAAACTGAATTTGTTTGTCACCATAGATGTTTGCAAAATTATGGCATATCATGTTTTCTTTCTGCTGTTGCAGGTTTCAGCAATTCTATGCGGATAAAGACATAAGTGCAGAACTTGTTAGTGGAAACTGTTAATTTCAATAAGAGCATGTCCCTAATTTTGATAATGCCTCCTATTGGTGGATTTTGTGAGTGTGAACTTAAATCTACAGTTTCATGCAGCCTGAACTCAATTTTTCTGAAATCTGATACTGACTGCAAAGCAAGACTGAATTTGTCTGTTCCAAAGACACTTGTAAAATTGTTATGCATGGCAAGTGTTTTTGCTGCCATTGCAAGTATCTGCTATTCCATGTTGACAAGTGTATAAAAAGTGTAAAACAGGTCTACGGATGTTGTTTGCAATGATAGTACAATCCTAACAGATTATAACCCCTATAGGCAGGTTCTTCTAGAATATAAAAATTTATTTTCATGTTGAATTTGGTGTTTATAGCATCTGTGGAAAGGACTTTGAATTTGATTAGTTAGTTAGGCTCATATCTGATTGTATGTATGTACTCAATAGTGACTCGTTAGTTTGGAATGTGTTAGCTCTGCTAATGAATTGTAAAATAAAAGTTTTCTTTTAAGAAAACCATGATTTAAACCAGCTAAAACTTGATTTCAAATGAAACTAAATTTTTAACATAATATAAACCAAGTTCTAAACCATGATTTAAACTAAAAAAAAAATTTTAAACCAAAGAAAGGGTGTAAACCAAAGGGTTTTACCAATGGTTAAAACCAAAGTAAATAAACAGATGGTTTAAATCAAAAAATTATAGTTGAAAAGTCATGGCTTTAACCAATGTAGTTTAAACCAGCCAACCCTGTTTTAAACTAAAACTTAATTTTTAACACAACAATGTAAAACAAAATTGCTCAAATATAGAAAATCAACTAAAACAGAATAACTCATGTGATATGAATGAAACATTATTTTATCAACTCGATCTGCAATTATTGTGACTCGAAGTGGAATTAAAACAACTTGCTCACTTTGCCCCCTAAGCATCACTTTAAAGATGCTCATGTAGCCTTCTAGTGGAGAAAAGGATCTGCAAGTGTTACAGTCCTAAAGATGCCTTATACACTTATCCCCCGATTTACACAGCACTTGTTTTACACGATTTCGCTTTTACACGGTTTATAAATTAACAGATTTCAAAAAATTGATAAAAATGTATATTCCGCTCCATATACGCCTATACACAGATTTGATGACATTTTTGAATTTTATTCCTTTGGTAATTCTGATGAAAACAGGGGATTCCTGGTGTTGTAAAATATATACATTTAGAGGAATCCCTGTAATGGGGAATCCCCGTATAGAGAAATCCCCGTATGTATTTCACAAAAGTAAAGCTATTTGGTTTATGCAAGTACATAGTGCAGAAACATTTTAGCTGCAAAGCTTATATTATTGTGCGTTTATCTTTTGAACTGGTAAGTTTTCAACATTTATAGTTTTTCTTGCATCTTTATAGTTTATGTAAATTTGTTAAGGTTCTATAATGTCAAAGGATTTGAAGAAAAATCAAATAAAAAGAAAAGTTATTTTTTTAGAAACTAAAATTCAAATATTAGACCGTCTACGTAATAGAGAAAGAGTAACGGATGTTGCTAAATTTTACTCCATGAATGAAGCCACAATAAGGACAATAAGAAAAATGAAGACTCCATTAGAAAAAGTGTAGCAGCTGGAACCTGCAGCAGTATGAGTACGACTTCATATGTTAGAGATGTTACAATGGAAAATATGGAAAAAGCCTTAGTGATATGGATAGAAGACCAAACTCAAAAGCGAATCCTGATCGATACCGATGCTGTTACAAATAAAGCTTTGAAGATTTATCAATCACTTAAGAATCAGTCGCCATCAACTTCGTCCGATGAAAAGAAGGTATCTTTTTCCGCAAGCCATGGGTGGTTCGAAAGATTCAAACAAAGACATTCTTTACATAATCTGAAAATGAAAGGTGAAAGTGCATCTGCTGATTCGGATGCAGCACAACAATATCCGGCAAAACTTACTGAAATCATTGCCGCTAACTCCTACACTTCTGATCAGGTTTTCAATGCTGATGAGTCCGGATTATTCTGGAAAAAAATGCCGAAAAGAATCTTTATAGCCTAAGCTCACAAATCAGCAAGTGGTCATAAAGTAGTGAAAAGTCGTATAACAGTTCTTTTCTATTGCAATGCTCCTGGCTATTATATGATGAAACCATTGGTGATTAACAAATCAAAATCACCACGATCATTCAAAGCAATAAATATCAAAAACCTTCCCGTCTATTGGATGGCTAATAGAAAAGCATGGGTCACTGCCATAGCTTTCAATGAATGGTTCCAAAACTTCCTTGTTCCAGATGTCAAAAATTATTTAACTGAAAAGGGATTGCCTTTTAAGGCTCTTCTATTAATTGATAATGCACCAGGTCATCCTCCAGATTTACAACATTAAAATGTAAAAGTTGTTTTTTTACCAAAGAATACAACTTCCTTATTACAACCATTAGATCAAGGGATAATTTCAACTTTTAAAGCACTGTACAGCAAGCAAACTTTCAGGTATATCTTAGAACAAATGGAGAATGATGAATCTCTTACTCTGATGGATGCTTGGAAGAAATTTACAATTTTAGATTGTGTTAAGCATGTTGGACTGCCATACACTCAGATCAAACAATCAACGATCAACGCCTGCCGGAAAGCAATATGGCCGGATGTTGTTGAAAGTGGAAATGATAAATCACCAATAGAGCATGAATATTCTCAGACCACTGAGTTGGCCCATACTATAGGAGGAGAAGGTTTTGAAGATTTAGCTCAGGCAGATATTGAAGAAATAATGGCTGATGAAGAATTGAATGAAGATGATTTAATTAACATGATTCGTGAAACAAACAAACATGATGAAGACAATGATTCTGATGAAGAGCAATCTGAACCAGTTGCGTTCACAGCAAGAATCATAAGCGTAGGACTCTTGATTTGGGAAGAAAATTGACCAACCATTTCTTACAATATGACACAAATGTTGATCGAGCTCTCCGATTCTAGCGAGACCTTCGTAAATGCTTAAATCAATATGAATAGATCTATAAAAATTTAACAAAAAAACCTACGCAATTGTTAATTACCGATTTCATGACAAAGTCTTGTCAACCCGAGATCTTGCCTAATTCATCAACCATTGAGCCAGAATCGCATCAAGAAAGCTCAAGTGAGGAAAGTGACATCATACCTATCAGAAAGAAAAGACTGATAGTACATGAAAGTGATGACAGTGATTAAACTTATAATTAATTTTTAAGGGTATTTTTGTTTTTTTATTCTTTGTTCCTAATGTAAAATAAATTAAATATGTTATATTACTACATTTATATGTTTTTTGTTTTATAAGCTAAGTATAATTTTAAGTTTTCTAAGATGTCTTACTTTTGCTTTAGTTTAATAAATGACTGAATCATGCACATTTTGGGGTTATTTTCGTTTTACACGATTTTACTTAGCAAAATCCAAGATTTCAATTTACACGGTTTTGTGCAGAACCTATCTTCCGTATAAATCGGGGGACAGGTGTAAACACATTTTGAGAACATAAGAAAACCAACCCTCCCACATATGTTGCAGCTACAAAAAAATTTTATGAACATTTTAATCTGTTTAAAGTGTTGACTCAATATAGGAAAATTGTACAAATGCATTGAATAAATAAGAATATATTTTTTTCTACAGGGAATGCTGCAACTTTCCATCTCTTAAACACAAGCCGCTACTGTATATACTGACTACATATATAAGGTACAATAGATCAAAAAGTAACCAAACACCACTCATTACTCAGTCCCTGTCAGTCATTCAGTCAAACAAAAAGTACCATTAAACCTGTAATAATGTCAACTATAAATATATGTGTGTTTCATTTACTTAAAGGATCATCTTCATATTTAAATTTGTACCAATTCTGGCTTTTCAAAGGGCAACACCAACCTTTGATTACAGATTCTGATTTTTCAGATTAAAGTAGCCTGAATTAATATGAAGTTTACTTATTTTTCTCAGGCTGATAAGTTATGAGTGCTTTAATTTTGGAGCTCCTAATGTTAAATTCGGTGTTTTCATTATAGCTTGGGAATTAATCAGTTTATTGAACTAATTTTTATTTTATATTATGTTATTCAGTAATTTAAACAAAATCTATGTATTTTTTGTTTTTTGTTTATTTAACTAATATTTTATAATTGTTAATTACGAAATTCATATTTGTAAAAAAAAAATGAAACATGGACAAATTTTGCTGCAATATTTTATTTTAATCAGTGATTCAGTTTCTAATTTTAACTCATATGTATTTGAAAATACTGTATTTTAATTTGTAACAAATATAACAAAGTTGAATGTTATAAAATTTAGTTTCTTGTATAATTTCTTTCTCATCCATAGGTGTTCATCCTGCTATGACAAATGAGTTTGGTGAGGTAGCTTTTAATACTGCTTTTCCTGCAGTGGCTGCTGCTGATACTGGAGTTCGTAAGTATCTTCTAAATGGAACTAATTTTTATATCATGCATAATCATACCTGAATGGTTTAATTGTGAAACATACAAATCTTCATAAATGTCAATAGTTTCGATTTTATTTCATTCCTTAAATTATATCTTGACCAGATTCAGTCTTTTTGTGTCTACTTATGATCAAGGCTATAGAATGGGGACACTTGCATAATTTCATATGAAAAGTCTGCATACTTAAAATAATCAAAACTAAAGTACCTACACATCCGTAATTTAAAGTTGTGTAAAAAGAAAAGTATCCATATAGATAAATACTGAAACAAATTTGTCACAAACTTTCATTGTGCGTGATAGCAATGATAGCAATAATTGTATACTCAAACCAGGCTTCTGGAAATCGCCCATCCTCCCGTCCTCGCCGGGTTAAAATTTGGCAAGGACGACCAATTTTCGGAAGTTTCAATCCTCTCGGACGGCCTTGAGATTAGATTCCGTAAAAAATAAATAACAAATTGTTGTCATCGTAAAATTATGGCGAATGCCGCCATTTCCCGTGCCATGAGTGAAAATTGAAATGTCTTCACCCCCCATAAACTTAGCTAGTGTGCATTATCAATACCTTCTTTCTAGACGAGCCGTCAGATCCGCAGGCACTAGCTATTTTCTCTCCCCTCATCCTCCACCCAGTGAATTTGATGACCGAACGAAAATGCGATAGCGTGCTTACGAGCGAAGTGACATGTTCTGTTCTCCATTTCGAGGTCTACATGTGCCGAAATTTCGGATTTTAACAAGACCTACAATACCAATGCTTAAACCCGGACCACGCCCGAAGAAATTTATAAATGTAGAATGAACTCGGCCTGAAAATAACTGCGTCTCAGTAGACCCAAAATGATTTGTATTCAAATATGTTAAAAACAAATTTGTCAAAATTTTCAAATATGTTAAAAACAAATTTGTCAAAATATTGTACGGAGAATTTAGTTTGTTATCTTAAACATTTATCTTTGCGTAACTGAAATAAAAGCAATAAGTTCATGTATTCAATTTAAATCCATTTTTAAAATTTTCAAAATAAATATGTTCGGCCCAGTCATAACGGACATTTAAAAAAGAAAAAAAAAAGACTCAACCCGGCCTGAAACAACAGAAAACTCAAGCCCAGCCCGGACCTAAGCCCAAATCTCTTTTTAACTCTTAAAAACCCAAACTATAAAATTTCCATTTGCTGTAATAGACGGGAATAAGTAACAAGTTTGAATTTTTGGAATGGATTCTTCTATTTTCAGCCAGAAGTGTTTTATTTTTTTCCCCTCATTGGTTTCAACTTTAAAACTAAAACGGTTAAAATTCATTTTAGCAGTTACATGGCATTTGTTTCAGATGTTTGACAACTGAAGTTCAGGTATGAAACATCTATTCAGTCTGAAGATTTTAATCTTGATTGACTACATTCCCTAGAAATTAAGAGTGCCAATGAGGTTTAAACTGCTTAGAGACAAGAGGATTTATATGATTATTTATTTACTACTCTTTCAAGTTACCAAATATTGAAAAAAGGAGTGATTCCTTACATATCTTACCCCTGTGCCCCCACCCATAGATCGGAATTCCGCCAGTCTGCTCCTTTATCGGAGACTCCTCGTCAGCAAGTTAAATTGCGGCAGTTAAGCACTGGGGGGTGTATGAATATGCAGTTATCGCACTTCATCGAGAGGTAGTTGGTTCTAATTTGTTATTGTTGTGCGATGTATTTAAGCACATATATTAATGAATATAAAATGAAAAAAAAATTCTTAAGAGGACGGGTAAAAATTATCGAGGACGAGTAAAAAATTTCACTAGCCGTCCTCGCGGACGGGCTAGATTTTGCCGATTTCCCGAAGCCTGACTCAAACTTTTCATTGTCTTTTGTTATACATAATTTTAGCAGTTACATCATCAAGCAGTCAATTTTAGATATCCGCTTTTTAAATTATTGAATGTTACATTTATATAATTCAGTGAATGCACTGCTTATCTTTTAGCATCTGCTCACACAACATGCTCTTATAATGGGAATAGCAACTTGCAAGAATATGCTTCTAATAATTACCAAACTGTGTTTCTGAAGTCCAGCGAAATAGGATTTTTGGAAATATCTATTCTGACGGAGGTTCTAAAGTTACTTAGTACATATCTGTTGCTGATTAAAATATTTATAAACATAAATTGTGTTATGACATTTGCTTATCAACTAAATTAGCAGAAATACTTGGTACTGATTGTGATTTGAAATTTGTGCAAATTCTAATAGCATTCTAAATTCTTGTTCTTGAAAAAATTTCATTGAAAATAATTAATTTTATTCCTCTGTAAAGTATAAAAATTAAGACGTATATTTATAATGTTATTGTACAATTATCTTTGCAGGTGGATCTAAATAAAATGTCTTTGTCCTATTCGTAAACAAATTTACATAAGTGTGACACAGTACCATCACCGGGCCAACGGCCGTACCGTGCTGAAAACACCGGTTCTCGTTAGATCACCGAAGTGAAGCAGCATCGGGCGCGGTTAGTACTTGGTGGGTGACCACCTCGGAACGCCGCATGCTGTTGGCCATCTCGGGTGCGGTATCCCCGTGGTTTGCGCGCTAGATTTGCACGCTGCCACAAATGCCACCGCGTTCATGCGGAGTACGATCACGTTAAACATGTGGGTCCGTAAGTCCTTCCGAGTGGTTGGTGGTAGGGGAAGGAGGGTACGGTCCCTGTGGATGCCTCCCCCACTGGATTCCGGTCTAAATTGGGAGGCACTTCCCGGCCGTCCATACAGTTACCTTACACCTTTCTGGTAGGTCGGACGGTCTGGGTCTCAACAACAACAACAGTACCATCACCAGAAAAAATTTCTGGAGGGGTTATGATAAACATATATTTTGTTTTTCATTTCTCTATATATCTTTTCTTTGAAATTCAGTGGGTTCCTGGGGATTTATAACCCCCAAATAACCCCTTTGGCAACACCACTGGTGAGGCATTTAGTTAACATGCTGAAATAAAAATGTGAAATATCAAAAGATATTCCTGTACCAGTGTTTATCCCATTGTAAAAATCCTTTGAACATCAGAAATGTATAAATTTGAAAAAACCTTTTCCAACATAAAACCAGAAAATTTTAAAGTATCAATAATTCCTGTGATCTTATTTTATCCTGTTTTTACAATTTATAAAACACAATAAAAAATGTAATAGCATCCATTTATTCTGCACCAATTTTGTGTTATTTAGATAAGATAAATGGAATTAGAATTGCTTGTCTCAGCAATACATTTTACTAATAAATATTTTTATAAAGAATGAAAACAATTTAATTCTGTTAATATGCAACACAATATAATTTCATTCACTTTTTTGCCTTTATATGCTGTTGTCTAATAAAGTATTTATTTTTCAGATAATATAATTGTATTTAGATATAGCTTCAGAAAAAATCTGCTAACTTCAGAAATATTATTTCTATTGAGATAGTAATATTTTTTTATGTCGGCAATCCCTCAGCCTATAAACTAAAACCAGGGGCGTCTACCAAAAAAATCACTATCAGTTTACTTTAACGATTAAGAATAACTTAGCCAGAATCATGTGTGTTCATCTAAATGATTTTTGTGAATCAATTTGGTTTGGGAACAGCCCCCAAATTTATGAATTGCAGTGATTACAAGCATATTGAAGAAAAAACAAAAAAAAGTATCAGACGGTTTGACAATTTATTTTATTTTAAATTTGCATTTTGAGATTCAATTTTTCCTTTAGTTCGACTAAATGAAGTATGGGCAACATTTTTGCAATTTAACTTTTTTGCACTAAAAAGAGTGTATAAGAATATAATTTTATATTATACATTATTTAAAGTACTATTGCATTAATTTCTTACTTTAAAGTATTTTTTCAATGAGAACTATGTGTTTATAATCAACAGTTTAAAAAAAAAAGTCACTGTTCAAACCCTTCGTATAATTGATCTGTGCATCCAAAAATCTCCCTCATGAATGCTTCACAAAGTTATTTTTTTTAAGGGAAGCTACATATTATCCATCTACTCAAAAAAAAAAAAATCTTGATTTTAAATTAAATTATGGGAAAAAAAAAAAAAAAAAAAAAACCCCCGCTGACATGATCTAAACTAAAAATATTCAACTTTTATTCACACTTCAATGTGAGACACCTTGGGATGGTATCAGATAAAGTACTTAATAATTCTAGTACCCAATAATCCTAGTGATCCTAGTCCATATTCATTTTTTAAATTTCACAACAGCTGCTGGGTTTAAAAACTCAAAACATAAATAGGGTTATTTGCAATAAAGCAAAAAGTAATCATGTAAAATTTGAATATGATTGGTCTTTATATGGAATTATAAAAGAAAGACTATTTTATTTAAATAGATAAGCATTTCCCAAACTTTCAACATTTCTGCACCCCTTTCTAAAACATTTGTTTTGTCGACATACTCCTTTTTATAGACTAAATTGAATTATTTCTTTAGATAAGAAAAATCTCTGTAGGATTTCATCATTTTTTTGTAACAGAATCTTCATTCATTTAATTATATATATATATATATTAATTCTAAAGTAGATAACAAAATTCAATATAGTTATACAGTAGAAACTTATGGATAGAAGCAATTGTAATGAAAATAATTGAAATTTATTTTCATGTTTTTTATAGTTGATATGATGTGACAAATACATTTTTAGCGATTCTGCTCTCACTGCTCTGAACTGCTCTATATTACTGTCCATGTTCCAAACTGCTTCCAAACAGTGTTTTTTTTTTTTTTTTTTTGCACAATATGCCTCCACCCTCTGCCAAAGGCTAGTTTGGAAATTGTTGTCATCTCTGTGGAGAAAACTTTTATTTTCCAAAATTTTTATTAAAATTTTAATTTTCAAATTGACAGTCAATATTTAATTTTTTTTATAATTATATTAAACAATGAATGAAATACTTTTTGTGTTCATTCTGGAGTATTTGCTTAATGTAATTATTTAAGTTTAGGTATGTTTAAACAAGTAAGAATTATTACGTATAGAGTTTATTTGTTTTGTTTAATAAGCTTTGTTCAGTACATATTTTTTGTTTTCAATATATATAACACTTTATTTTGATGAGAAATTATTCAGGGTAGAAATAAAATGTACTTTTTAAACTTTTTCCAATGAGCTTCTTCCAGACATTGTGAACTTGCTGTCAAAAGTGCTCCAAATTCATATGCATCCCTGTTATAGTTAACATCCCTGCATTCTTAATTAACAACACTGGTCATACCAGATATACATTATGTATTCACATCATGCTTAGAGTAAAAGTTAACTAATATGTAATTATTAATTTAGCGCAGTTTGTTAGCTACAATTGTATACTAAAATTTTTAGCATCAAATCAAAATTTCATATTAAATTTCCAAACCAGGCACCATCATGTTATCTACCTTATAAATCAGTATGCATTGTAAGAAAAATAAAAACGTCATGGAATCATCTCAAGTCAATCCATAGAGCTTATATTATTTTAATTGCATGAGTTTTTAATACTAAAATATTTATTAATTTATGCTTGGTAAAAATAGTATGTATTGATCAGCTGTATCTTTTTTTTTTTTTCTTTTTTTTTTTTCTTTTTTTTTTCAGAATTGTATATGTCACTAAAAACAAATTAAAACATATTTAGGAACACTATATATAATGCATTTTGTCCTGCACTACTATTTCCTTCTATACTGCTATTTCTAAATGTTCTATACATTTTTCTGTACTGTCCAAATGTAATATTAATTCCCTCCCCATAGCTTTTGATCCATTCGGAGAGATGCTACAGCCACGATCTTCTAGCAGCCCTACTTCCACTCCAGTTCCTGAAGAGAGTGAATCTAAGTCATCACCAACCTCTGCCAAACTCATATCATCGGATTTGGATTCGAGCTTACAGACTCTAGTCCAGAACCTAGATATCAATGGACCAAAGAAGCCGGTCAAGTAAGAGTTGTCCCCAACTTCTTTGCAGTTCGAACATTTTTGTCGCCTTGCCTATTGGAAAGTTGTTCCTTTTCTTATAAAGTAACATAAAGCAATTGCATTTTTTTAACATTTTGTCCTCGTCAACATACACTTAACTATATTGTAAATGGAATGGAGCTCACATGGCGTCTACTCAAATTGTGAAATATCCAAATATGCATTATTCCAAAATGTTTTGGCTTTATTTCAAATGAAGTTACCAAATGCCATGTGCTCATGCATCTTGGGTTTTCTTTCTGTGATTGATATAAGAATATATGTAGTAATTTTTTTTTCTGAATTTTTTTTTATCCATTACTAGGGTCAAGAAGTTAATATGAAGTTACTGGAAAATGGCTTAATTGTATTAACTTTGGCATACTATATATTCCCATTTTTCTAATTAATTTCATTATTTTATTAACAGATTAATATAATTTTGAAATTATATGAAAGCTAACAAAATATATTTCCCAAACATTTAATATAAAAGTAACTTTTAATAAAACATTAATTGGAGCAAGTGCATATTTTATTAGTTTATGCTGTAAAATAGAACAATATTTGCCATTTCTTTTACTCATTTTTCCTGGTCTAGAATTAAAATAATTTTTGTACTGACACACTTAATATACTCTTTCTGATAAAAAATATCAAAAGTATTTTTTGAACAACTCAAAACTACCGACAAGTTAACCTGTACTCACACTGTTAACACCTGTCTAAGAATAGATAAACCGATAATTGGTAACCCGGTCTCAGTAATTAGTTAGCCTGGTCACATCCTTCATATTTTGTCATATTCTCCTCAATTCTGTGGTTTTTAAGATTATTTTGTCCAAAAGTTAATTGAATTTAGTTGACGAATTCTCTTATGTAGCTTTCTAAAACCGGTTTATTCTCTTCAATTATATTCTTAGTTTTGATATTTATTCACTGGTAATTTTACAGTATTTGAATGAACTTAGCTGCTGTGCCTTTTTTGACATCAGCATAAAATTTAAATAAAAAAGTAAACAAAAAAAATTCCTAAAATATTAAAGTATTAATATTAAAAAATAAAAAAAACTAAATAAATGAATTTAAACTTACTTTTAGTTTATTCAATGGCCAACATCTTATTCTCTAAAAATTCGGAAATTGCGTTGTGATTTACTCCAAAACAAAATATGTTAAACAAATAATTATTACACAGAGTCATAGTGGTAAGAATTGAATGAAAAACCAGAATTAAAAATAAAAGAAAATTTATTAAAATTTCTATTAAAACTTAACAACAATTCATTTCACCCAGGGTTTCAAAGAAATAAAAAAGGGAAAATTTTGACAGCTCTGTTCAAGTACAAAATAAAAAGAAAACAATCATGTAAAAATATCTAACGATGACATCGCCATTTACTATGTCAGCTCTTTGAGAGCTCAAAAATACTTGTGTAAAAATGGATGTTGATTGGACTTTCTTAGGCATTTTTGTTAACATGCCAAAACTCACAGCTCTTCGCCTCAGTTTGGAGGCCACATTTTTTTCTTGATGAATATTTGCGCACACACACACACTTCTTCTGCCTCTCCCCGTGAGGCCACTAGCGCTGGTGATCGAACGGCGCCGGGACAGGCGTCTGCTGCGGCATAGGCGTTTGATGAACCGGCCTTGTTAATGCAGAGGCCTCGGACACGGTCGGGAATTCTCTGCCTCGCATTCGAGGATGTTGAACTGGAACTGTGGGTGCTGGAGCGCTCTGGGGAGCGTCAGATGTGAGAAGGACCCGTCATTACTACGGTCTGATGAACCGCCCTAGCTAAGTGCAGGGGCCTCGGATGTTGATCTGGAATGGTGGGTGCTGGAGCGCTTTGGGGAGCGTCAGATGTTAGAAGGACCCGTCATTACTACGGTCTGATGAACCGGCCTAGTTAAATGCAGGGGCCTCGGATGTTGAACTGGAACGGAGGGTGCTGGAGCGCTCTGGGGAGCGTCAGATGTTAGAAGGACCCGTCATTACTACGGTCTGATGAACCGGCCTAGTTAAATGCAGGGGCCTCAGATGTTGAACTGGATTGAAAGGAACATCCTGTTCTTAAAAATGTTAGGGAGGCACTGTGCAGCTGTTTGTGAAACTCCGAGAGGAGAAAAAAAACTTTGTCATCGGACAGCAACCTTACGTGCTGGAGTTTACATCCCGACTGAGGAGAAAATTCTCTCTTGGTGTGAGGTCCCGGAACGGCAACCCCTTTTGGCGTGGACGAATTTGAATTTCGGTCGCCGCGGTTACAACTGATAACCCGGCACCGGACTTCTTGGCGAGCTGAAGATGCCAAATCCGTCAACCCGGCGTTTCACATCTGTTTTCTCCTTTGGACATTTGATATGTCTGTTTTATGTTGCCGGTGATGCTCAGATAGCGTTGTTTTGATCGCCATCTTGAAAGCTTTTGTATTTCATGTAAAAAATGCAGTTGAACTTACGAAACATGCACATTATTAAAAGTATAAACATTTACATATCATTATTAAAACATCGTTAATTTCCCTGGGTGAAAAAAAGACATAATGTTTACAAAAACTTGTATGCTACATCGTGTTTTGATTGCTTATAAAGCAGCTTTATTCCGGATATTGGGGTGGGAAATTTCCAGCCGGTATAATATTTACTGGGAAAAGGTGTATTTAAAAAGATCACAAAGTCCTGTTAGGCAGGTAAACACTTATTTGTATTAAAGTTACGTTTATTTACACCTCTTCAAGATTAAATAATCATTACTTGATCTGAGCAATTACCAGAGCAAACAATATTAAGTTAAGTTAAATAAATTTATAGAAGTTAAGGATTGCTCAATTTTAAGTTCACTAAAGTTAAACAAATATAAGAATCAATTAGAGTTATTAGTTTAAAAATTTAATATTCATTAAAAGGTGAGTTATTTTAGTTTAGTTATCCTTTAAGAGTTACTTATTTACCTTTCATTTGACAGAATTAAGATTATACTATATTTAGAGTTATAAATATTTAAGTTATTTATTTTATATTAGATTAAAATTATTTATTACTGCTTTAAGAGCATAGCAATTTAACTTTCTCAGAAATCACCATAACATAGCTCATCTAACTTCAAGAAGAGATTGTTTTTTTTTTCTTTATTTTATTACAAATATTATCTGGCTTTGGCCACCAGCAGTCACTAAATATAGCAACCAGTTTTTTTAGTATGTTTTGTGCCCACTATGCAGGTGCAGAAGTAGAAAAGAAACAAAAGATGGTCAAAGTTTAGCATAAGCAGTTAGAGTTTGTCTATTGCAGAGTTGAAAATACATTGTGAAAATTGCATCAAAATCATAGCAATAGTTGCTAAACTAGACAAAAACAAAGATTTTAAAAAGGATCCCTGGCTCCCCCCTCTCCCATTCCCCGCGTCTTGCATGGGTGCAGAAGTTACAAAGCAGCAAAAGTGGGTCTAATATTAGGATGAGCAAGTTGGGTTGGTCCATTGGATACAAATTAAATCACAATTTCAACAATCATACCACAATTAGACCAATTGCATCATCTTCTGCAAGCACCATAGTTTTTATATTTACAATACTCTTCTTAGCCAATCACTGAATATAATACACAAATTCCCCTGATGGGCGCAATTTAAATCTAAATCCATCACTCAATTCTATTCCATGCATAACAGATTGTAACATTAAAATTCTAACTGTTATCTGAGGTGTAAACCTTTGCAGCAAGCATAATACCCGTAAAAAAGAGTAAGAATTTCATTCAATTCATGTACACTAGCATAGCGGGCATGATACCTCTTAAATAACAGTGAAAATTCCATGTTAATCAGAACTACGGAAACTAAGATAGATCAAAATACCAATGAAAAAATATAGGCTTATAATCAGAATTATGTCCCTATGATGGATACAAGTGACGTCGTAATTTCAACAATCATAGCACAATTAGTGCTGAATACAAATCGTAAATTATTTTCAAATGTTTCAATCCTGCACAGATCATGATGTCAAGTGTCAACAATAAGGAAACTCTCAATAAAGCAATAGATTCAGTCATGGAGGTAAAAGTCTCTTTAACACCATGGATTCAATATTAGCATTCTAGATAATAAAATTATATTTAATTGTTTAAATGATTTAAATACCTTTAACTTCTTTTGAAATAGCAACAGTGAAATTTTAGATTTTGGAAGATCAATGGTGAAAAAAATTAAATTTTAACTTCAAAATTTTATAATAGAAACTCTGAAAATTTGTATAAAAAATTAAGACTGATTTCAAAATCTTGGCACATGGGGCCTCTTTGAAATATATTTAACTGTAGTTTAACAAAAAATAAGGATCTTATTGGGAAAATTTTGTTAGAAGATAGATTTTCTAGATGGGTATCTATTTAGCTCAAAGTTTTGACACTTGGGCAACAAACATGAAACTTTTATTTTCGGTTTAAAAAAAAAAAAAAAATGATTATGATTGCAGTACTAAAATTGAGGTTTCGGTTAGATTTTTAACCTAAATGTCAGTATCTCCCTTTTTCCAAGATATTTGGAATTTGTTTGTCTTTTAAAAATCAGTGGACAAAACTAGCAACTTTTTTAAAGTTCTGGCTCCTCATATATCTTCGAAACATCTTTTGCTCTTTTTTAACATTCAAGATCACAGATCGAGCATTAAGGAAAAAGATACATTTTTTATAACTGAATCCATTTCTTTCCCTTTTTTAGAATTATTTTGAACATATTTAATTAAAAGTCTGTTGATTTTTTTAAAGTTTCCCCCGAACTCCTCAGATCGGATGTTACATTTTACATAAAAAGATGAGATGCTATGCAATTATCGGCTTTGAAATAAAGAAGATATACCGACATACAAACGAACAAACTTGAGTTTTCACATGTTCATAGTATTACAAGTATTTTAACAATAATTTTTGTGCATGAATGAAGTTAATTGATGTTGTTACTTATATGCAGGGTGAGTCAGAACTCATGGGCCAAACTTTAAGGGGTGATAAATCACATCTAAACAAGCAATTTTTGTCATACAAAGTGGAGTCGTAACGCAAGAGGTGAACCGCTAGGTGGTAACTCATGAAATGAGGAAATGATGATTCTCTCTTGAAAAGAGGAAACACGAAAATGACAGAGTAGGCATGAAGTATGCTTCGCTGACAGAAATCTTAGAATGTATGGACAACCTGTTGCTCGGCAAACTGTTCATTAGGACACATTTAAGGCATGGGAAAGTGCCCGTGTGCTGCTTTCCGGATGATCTTCAACTCTCTGCATAATGTTCTCTTCAACTTGTGGCATCCTCACACTCCTGGAACGTCCTGTATCATGCATGCTTGATCGCATTTTTCGCAAAATGCTAATAGACTATCCAAAATACGAAAATAAAACAAGAGGTTTTAGCTTTTTGCTAAAGAAATTTTAAACTGAGCTTAAACTCTGGCTAGTTCTGATGCAGTCATTACTGCATTCAATGTCAGCGACGTCTAGCGATTTACCTCTTGCGTTACGACTCTGCTTTGTATGACAAAAATTGCTTGTTTAGATGTGATTTATCACCCCTTAAGGTTTGGCCCATTAGTTCTGACTTACTCTGTATATTCCAAAACCAAATGTTCCCCTAATTTTTATCATAGTTCATAGTTTTATCCACTAAGAAAGTGTTTTGAAATCTACTATTTTTTATCCTTCTTCCATAGTTTTTCTTTTCATTTTTTAAGCATTTTCTTCTGACTTTCCCGTGTCTTATGATACAATTTTTTGATAGATGCATGCTTGCCCTTGTTGGTACTGAAACTCTGTTTGATTTATCCTGATGAAGAAGGTTATTTGCCTTTAAAATTTAAAACTGGTGCATAATGATATTCAACCTCTTTATGCTGTTAACTAATAAAGTATTTATTTTCCAGATTCATACTCTCAGCAGTCAGAGTAAAACATTTGTGCATACATATTATTATTTTTATTATTGTGTGTGTGAATTTTTACATTTTGTTTCGAAATGACAACATTTGATAGGAATTCAACCAAGAATGATTTTTAAAAATATTACCATATGCAAGATTCCCAAACCTAAAATAATTAGGAAATTTCAGAATTTTAACTATCGTTCTAGAACTTATTTTATGAAGTTACATGATGGGTCATTCCATTTTAATTCAGCAAATGCAGTGTGCACCACTATTTTTAATTTTGATGAAAATTTACATGTGCTTTTTATTTTTAGAAAATATACCCTTTGATATATAGGCTATTTTTGTCATGGCCGACAAGAAAAAAGTGGTATTTTAGAGCTTTCTCTTATGAGCTATAACTTGTTTCTATCAAAGCTGCAGATCTCAACTATAGCTCATTGGAAAGCTAAGAAAAAGCTCTTTTTTTATGTAATATGAACAAATTTCAGATTTGAAGCCAAACCCTATTTTCTCACGGTCAAAATTTACCGAGCAAAACTCATTTTTTACCACTTTTGGAAATTTAAAAATCCATGAAGGGCTTGGAATAACCAGTACATTTTTTTTCTTAAATACATGTCTATGGTTACTCATTGTATAAAAAAATTAACTTGTTACTCTGACTCCTTCATAAGATATGATCCCCCCAAATAATCAAATTATCTGAAAAACCCAGTTTTCAAGGCTAAACAAATATGTGTGTGGGGAGGGGTAAATTTTTTTCTACTCATGCTATCTAAAGTACTTTTTACTAGCTTTCAAACAAAAATAAAATTATTTTGTTACTCATAGGTGTTTGGGAGCTATAAGGGTCTTAATTTCCAAAGAATTGCACTGAAACAGCACAATTTTTGTAATACATTTTAATCCTAGTTTTTAATTAAAAGAAATTTTATGTATTTATTGTAAGTTTTATGTGTTTAAATATGAAATATTAATAGAAATCCTCAAAAGAATGATGACTGCTGAATGTATTAAGGAAAAAGTAAACGTTTTAAGTTTGTTGCCTTTAGCTTAGAGCTATACAACAATTCAATCAGAATTTGGAGTCAGCCAGTACCTAGTTAAAAAATCTAGAGATTTGGTTATAAAACACGGAGATTTACCGACACTGGAAGCAAAGCGGCCAAGTAATATCCTTGATACTAGCACAATTAAAACTATACAGGATTTTTATTAGAGGGATGACTGTAGTCACATGATGCCTGATAAAAAAGACTGCATTTCTGAGATGAGGATGGGGAAAAATCAAACATTCAGAAAAGGCTCATTTTGTGCAACTTAAAAGAACTATAATTACATTTTAAAGAACATTATGCTTTACATTTTAAAGAACCCTGATCTGAAAACTGGATTTTCTAAATTTGTGGAACTTAGGCCAAAATTTTGTGTTCTAGCAGGAGCGTCTGATACACATTCAGTGTGTGTTTGTTTGTACCATCAAAACATAAAACTTATACTATCAGCAATTAAAAGTCATTATAGCTATATAGATTTGCTGAAGAATATGGTCTGTGACACTGAAAATGAGAATTGCATGTTTTCTGGATGTACTGCATGTCCTGGTGTGAATGCCATCTTAAGAATGGTACAAGTCGGCTTGGAAGATTACTATTACTTAAGTGAGGAAATGCAAGTCTCATATAGGCAGTGGGTATCCACAGACAGAAGTAAGCTGATATTGTGTGTACCATCTCTGCAAGAATTTTTGGTTAAGTTTGCTGAAAAACATAAGCATCTAAAAGTCCACCATTTCATTGCCAAGAAACAAGCAGAGTACTTAAAAGTCACAGAAAGAAGCTCTGAATAAGGGAGAACTTTTGGTTCTTGGGGATTTTTCTGAGAATTTTTCTTGTGTTGTCCAAGATGAAGTCCAAGCATATCATTGGTCAGGTTTACAGTGTACACTACATCCTTTTGTTATCTACTGAAATAAGGACTGGGAAATCCAAACTCAAAGTTATTGCTGTATAAGTGACTATCTTGATCACAACACCACCCCACTCTACGCTTTTCAAAAGATCCTCATTAAACAGCTGAAGTCAGATCACCCTTCGAGTTCAAAATTAATCTATTTCTCAGATGGTTCGGCACCACAGTTCAAAAATAGGAAAAATTTCAGTAATTTAAGCCACCATGAACAGGACTTTGGGTTAAAAGCAGAGTGGTATTTTTTTGCCACATCCCATGGAAAAGGCCAATGTGATGGAATTGGAGGAACAGTCAAGAGGCTAGTTTAAAAGACTAGTTAGCAACGGCCTGTAAATGATCAAATCCTGAACCCATTAGATATTTTTAAATATTGTGCTGAACATATTCATGGAGTTACATTTTTCCATGTTTCCTGTGATGATGTCAGTGCAGCAGAAAAGATCCTCAAAAAGAGATATAAAATAGCATTATCAATACCTCAAACCTGGTCTTTTCACAGCTATTTTCCACTCAGCAGAAATATCATTCAGGCCAGGAAAACATCATTTTCATCTGATTTCAGAATTTTCCAGGTGTGCAATGATGAGCCTATGAACCTTAGACATCCTACACCAAGCACTCAACCAAAATTGTCAGATTATGTTTGCTGCATATATGATGGTGACTGGTGGCTAGGTGAAGTGTAGAATGCTGTGTTGAACGGGTGATTTTTAGTGAATTTTTTTCGAGAGTTAGGCTTAGCGCAAAAAAATAGCCGTCTTTTGGGCACATTTCGGAAACGAAGCGCTTAGTCCTTTGGGCCACGGTAGTTTCGGAATGCCGCCGTCCCGAAAGGGTTAAGCTACTGGATACTACCATAGGAATGTAATTTTTTCCCAATTCTTTCTTTTTCAAATAAAAGTTTTTGAAATGTAATACATACATAAGTAAGGATGCAAAAAATTCCTGGACCCAAAACATAGGAAAGGTAACACGTGAAAACCGATTTTTAAAATTTGAATTATTTTTTTTTGTTAATGTTTTATGCAATTTCGACTGTTTTTCCCCCTTTTTTTTCTCCACCATCCAGATATCGTAGAAAAACAACAAATCACACGACCAGAAAGAGCAGACAATTGCGAGTAAAAACATATCAATTTCAAATCTCAAAGAAAAATTTTAATTTTTTTTAAAGATTTTGAAACAGAAGTCACTTTTGGCTCAAAAAAACAAACTTTCATTTTTAAATCCTCGTGTCGGGGAAAAGTACCAACAATTTCGATTAATAATTTACATTTTTAGAAAGCTCAAAGATCAGGCTTTCTTACAAGCCCAATCTGGTCAAGAAATAAGAAAAAGTAGCCACACGATCTGGATTTTCAGGGAAGTAATGATTTTCAATTTCTCTGCCAAATCGTGAAAGAAGGGATCAATTTTTCACCCACATGTGCACACAGACGCATGGTGTTTCTATAATGGAGGGGAGGTGGGCGATATTATGAAGTTACAGTTCTGACTAGGTTGCATCAGATACACATAGCGAAATCGAATGGAACATTTGTGCCTGCCAAATAATGAATGTACGTCATTAAATTAAAACAAACCATCCATTTTATATTTGAATAAATTATTCATTCATTTTATTGGAATAAATAATTATTTTCGAAATAAATTACTTTTCATTTTAAATTTCAATTTGCTTGAAATGCATTTATTAATTTTTTTAAAATGTCATTTTTTCTTACAACTCAACCGAAACCTTTCATTTTGTTGTGTTAGCAGTTTCTGTGGAGCGGTTTATCTGTATCAAGAAAGGAATTTATTTTACTTCATTATTGTTCTTTTAAGAACATAAACTTCTCTTTCTTTTTTATAACATTACGTATTAATTGTATTTACACGTTTATAGTGTATTTTATTTATGCTGTTTTAAAATTGTTCTGATTTAAACAGGGGCTATATATTGTTCTGATTTAACAGGTTTTCAACTTCAATTCTAGAATTGTATTTAGATTTTTGAATTTGTAAACATTCTATTCAGTTCGAGTTTATTTTAACAGTGGACTATTGGTATTATGGGTGTTTATAATTTTGTTTCATGTTTTTATTAAAAACGAAAAAGCTTTTAATATATACAAACTTAAATAATGAATGTTTTTGTTTTTGGAATACATTATTTTTCATCTTAAAATTTCATTATTAGTTTTAACATCATTAAACTAAAGCAAACTTTGTTAACTCCACTTGGTTATGGTGCCAGCGAGTTTGCCACGGTCAGAATTTTCAAGGGTAGCGAACAAGCTGGTCGCTGAAGGCGGCTAGTTCTAAATATAATTTTGGGCTTTTTAGTTATTACTAATTCAATTTCTGTTTTATATAGACCCGGTGGCCATCAATGGGGATCCCCGAAGACATCTGCACGAACGGGTGGATCGAATTGGAGTCCAAGTGCTCCTGTCTCCAATTTCGCTGCACCCCAAAACGTACCTACAATGGTGATTATCATTTTCTATCATACCTCATTCTGAAGTACTTTTTTGTACATGGATAATTTAAAAGTATTTCTTCATTTTAAGATAATTTTTAAATCATTATTTCTATTGCCAATTTTGAGTTAAAAATGCATCTGATTCTATAAATGTTAATGTATTTTGTTCCTTTGCACAATCTAATATAAAACTAAATAAAGAATAGATAGAAATTAAATAATTTCTTTGAATTATAATAATTTTAATATAATTGCCATAACTAAAGCCAAAACATTTACAGAAAGTCACTTTATCCTATCATTTAGCTGCAACATCTGTTTTTCCTTCTTAAATTACAAAAATTATCACGTCAGAATTGCACATTCAAATGTACCAAATGAAGATTTATGATATCTATGTCTTTTGTTTAGAAAAACAAACTTTATTAACTTGCAAATGTGTCTGTCTTAACATTTTATTCCCTTAAACCATTTATTTTGTTACAAATATTCAGCCATGAGCTTGCTCCGAATTAAACTTGACAAAAGTGTGAAATAAGTATGTAAATAACAATAAAACTATAAACTTTGTTAACACTAGAATGATGGAAGAGTGTTTGGAGGAATCTTTTCTCAATATAGTTATGTGGTTAAAATGACCTCTTCTGTCGTTCTAGTGTCAACAGCTTAACTGCCCAACAAGCTTCCTGCCAACTGTTCTATTTCTGCCTGAATCCCAGAATCAGTCTTATCCCAAAAGTAATCCCAGGATGCTTCCAAAAATGTTTGTTCTCTTCCCCCACAACCCTGTCAACAGCCTATTGTAAAGTAATTGTTATCCTTTCCCACCCCTGGGTTGTCTTCTATGGCAGTTGCACATTCTCCACACCCCATTATAAATCTTGACCATGGAAGCTGTTGTTAGAACAGCAGTTTTTCAGAGAAATAATCAATGGATTTAATATTTTCTTTATTGCTGAAATGTTTCTGCTTACTTATATTTTGTATCATATTTTTGCATTAAATGGAATGAAATACAATTTCCTTAGCATTTTATTCAGATTTATTTTATTGTGATCTAACTAACATGTATTCAGAAGATATAAATATGTTACAAGAATTTTACATATTGTTTTAGGTTTATAAAAATTCTGATAAATGTATTTTGAAAAAAAAATCCTGTGATAAATGTATTTTTTTTTTAAATATATATGACTGATTTCTTAGCTGCCTACACATTTATTCTCATACAACATATAAAAGGAGAAAATATTGACTATTTTTAAATGAATGTCTTTTCTTTGAAAAGGTGGCATTTAGGTTAATATTTGTTAAATTTGCTTGACTCTAAATAGATGTAACTAATAGACCGCAATATACTCTTAATGGACTGCAATAAAAATGAAATATTAATATGTTAAGATTATATTCACTACACTACACTGTATATGTAAACTCAAGTTAGAAATGCATTTATGTTTCAATTTTGCGTGGTTAAATTTCCTTTAATGTTTCAAATTCTTCATACTTTTCCCATGCAATCATAGAGAATTATTCAAAAAGTGTTAATTAGTATTTTAACGTGTAAGTCTATCAAAATTTTGGAATTTATATGTTTTGATCACATAATATTACTTCCCTTTACATATACAGTGTAGTGTAGTGAATATAATCTTAACATATTAATATTTCATCTTTATTGCAGTCTATTTAGAGTATATTGCGGTCTATTAGTTACATCTATTTAGAGTCAAGCAAATTTAACAAATATTAACCTAAATGCCACCTTTTCAGAGAAAAGACATTCATTTAAAAATAGTCAATGCTATACTGTAATGTTTTATTTGCTTGTTTTTATTAACTTTTAAACTTTTTAATAGACCTATTACAAAAGAGGTAGTTCTGTTTTCTTTTACCTGCACCATAATCTAATAAGTGAAAAGAAGCACATATTTTCATGAAAATTAAGTAGTTTTCAACTAAAATAGAAATACGAATTTTAAAATCCTTAATGCATTTCACATATACACCTATCAACAATTTCTTTTTCAAAATTTAATGTTTAGTTTACAGTTTATGGACAGCGGCATTCCAGAACTGCTGTGGCCCAAAGGACAGAGCATTTCGCTTCCGAACTGTTCCCGAAGGATGGCACATTTTTTGCACTAAGCCTAACTTCCGAAAAAAAATCACTAAAAATTACCCATTCAACACAGTATTCTACTTTTTTCAGGAATAAAGGAAATACTTATTTTCTATATTCCTCACAAATTATCTTGTAATTAAATATTAAAAATTTAAATGATTAATTACCTTGAATAAAATGGTTGTTTGTTATGCAGGAAAGATATCCAAATAATTGTACTCAGTACTTTATATAGCTAATAGATATTATGTACAATTTTTAAGATGAAAATAACATTGTTACTAATTAATATGCCTTTTATGTATAATGTATTTCAAAACATGGATTCACACACAGACTAATATTACAATCTTTGCATTCATAAAAACTGTCTGTGCACTCATCAAAAATACCAAAATTCTGTTGGAAGAATGTAAACAAACTATCGTGATTCATGATTCTTTTGAGTGAGATTTAACTTTTAATAAATTTAGTGTGAATGGCTCATTTCGTTCTCGGGAGTGAATCGCAGCATTTTTCTGACATGCTTATCATGCAAATTGAGTGCCTGACGTATATGCAATCGGTAGATCATCTGGATCAAGTAGGGCGGTCTGTTGATATGGACGGTTTATAGTCATCGTCATCTGTTAGGCATTCGATGTCGTTAAGTTAGTTTGTACTAAGGATGCACCTGTTACTTTGAAGAGTTACCAACATGTGGTAGATTATATTTATATTAAGTTTTGTGCTCAGTAAAAGCTTGAAGTGTATTTATGACTTGACGTAGTTGATTATTAGTCAGTGGGCACAATGGAAAGTGCATAGCTAGTCATTTTACCCTTTTACTAAGATGTCAGTGTCTATGTGTTCATGTTTTGCATCATATGGCAGATTATACTATGTGTGGAACCAGGTAGATGTATGGAAGTGCATGCTGTTTGATTAAGTAAGAGTTTTTTGTCACTGTATTGCATCAGGGTGATGCTCTATAGAAAAATTTACAACTTCAACTCAAGCTTTTAGTTTGAATGATTGTGTACATAGATTTTTATGTTTCTACTAGAAGTTTTTACTAGTGAATAATATTCTGATGTCTTGATTTACTGTGCAGAAATAAAGCTCAGTTCGTTTGTAATAACTCTTCTTTATTGAGAGATATATTTCACTGGGTTATACTCTGCAAATATCGGCAGCCTTAAATTTTCATATCCGAATTATGATAATAAGTTCCACAAATTTTCACTACCTGCATTGTTTCCATGCCATGTAAGTATATTCTTCCATATGTAAAAAACTTCTTGACCCAACCATTCTTTTATCCAAAATAACCCAATAAATTCACTACCACACATTCCTCTAAATTCTAAACTTAAAAGAAAATACTCTTACATTCCAATAATTCACCAACACAATCATTAAACTAAAATCAAAATAAGAACTCATACTTAATTGTAACATATCAAAGTATGTGAGAAATGATCTGTTTATTTATATTGCAAAATTACGATTTACTGCTCTAGATGAAGTAATGCTTCATAGGGACCCCCTATACCAAGGTCAAGTATTAGCAAAATACATTGTAAATATTAGAATGGACGTTTAACGCCATCTAGTATTCAAATAAAAGGGTTCCATATGAAAACGCACATTCGTCTCCATTGTCCTTTAGGATAAATTTCTCCTACATTCTCCTTCAAATTTCTCCTTCAAATGCATTAGTATCGTCTCTGAATGCAGTTTTACAGTCAATGCACAGATGTGTCTGCTGTCCGAAAAGGGTTAAAAACGAGATTATTAGAAATGGATTCAATGAAATTTTTCATGTGTATTGTCCTCACGTTAAAATTAAAATTCTAAAGAAATAATATATAATATGTTTAAAAAGGGAAAAAATATTATCGAATTCCAAAATAGATATATTCACGTAAAGAGCTATATAGAAAAATGGGATTTATATTTTATATTCTGTAAAGCATACACTTGTTTCACTTGAAATAAATATTAACTATGCTGTTGCGGATTGTGTATCATTTAAATAGCCACATTCCCACATACATTTAAACTTAAATATAAGACAGGTTGAAGTACTAAGAATTCATAAAACTGTGGCATATAACAAGTTTTCTTGCTGTCATTATAGTTATAGGCTATTTTATGCTGGTGAGTGGATAATAACTGTGAAACTGGCCCTTAGGTACTGTTATCTACAATGGACATATGATCCTAACTTAGGAAACTCTCTTACAGGTGGATTCTGTTAATATGATTTGTACGTGATAGTTTTATAATATACCTAGAATGCACAGCAAATTGGATTTTAAATATTACCTTACTATATTAACAAGTTTTCAAATTTAGGTTTACTTAAAGGCTAATTCAATTTGCAAACAAATTATGCAGCATGATTTCAGTGTTGCAAATCTTCTGTGAATTAGGTTTTTGGTTTAGGCACTGTATCTACTGCTATGAAATAAAAAATTGTGAAAGTACAATTATATTATATAGTACAACTAAGAACTGTAGTTCAAAAATTTTCATTCATCTTTTCAACACAAAATAAAAAATTTCATTTAAAAATATTAATTTAAAGACTATTGCTTTCAATATCTGATTCATATAATGGTCGAAAGCTCAAGCTTCGGGCAATTGCTAAAAACTTAAAACACACTCAAATTTATACAGCTTTTTCGAGTGAGAAGTTGAAGTCTTATTACTGCATATTGAAACTGAAGCAAGTAGTAAGGGTGTTGAACAGGTTTACTTTTACTTCCTGGGGAAGTGTTTGAATAGTATTTAATCACTGTGGATTCACAGAATGGGATGTTAGTAGACTAAATGACATCAGGTCTGAGACAACAATGTGTACCCCTAGGATGTATTCATTGGGACACCGCTTGTATAATTAACGTGGCACCAACTCAACTTTTGCATGTATTTGTACTTTCAAACTTTCAAAGTGAAGAATTCAGGGATTGTGGGATATAGTTACTAACCATTTTATACAATAAAGTTGTTTCAGCAAAATATAACATAAGTGACTTAATTAACATTTTGCAATTTGTTAAGGAGATATATAGAATACATACCCTACTAATATATATATATATTTTTTTTTTGTGTGAAATATTAATAAAAAAAATTTCTTTTCTGAATGGCATTACTTCTGTACAAATAAATAAAATAAAATTTTAATTGTAAACTTTGGGTTCTTTTTGTTTTGACTAAAATTTTGATGGCAAAATGAATTTGATAAATAGAACGGCAAAATAAAATTATTAAAAATACTCTTGATAAGTTCGTTTAATGTGTTACTTATTATTTCAAGTAGAGCTAGAATATAGAATAGAGAGCTTTTAGAGTTATACATTATACATTTGTTTCATACTAAATATTTTGTTGGTAGAAATGAATATACGAAATGCAACATCAATTTCACATATAACCTAATGCTTTTCGATTGAGTTCTCTGTTGGAGGACTGTGGGGAACATTAACCCTCTTTCCTTTTATTTTTATATCGTAACTCAGCATTATTTTCATTACAATCTGTCACATTTTAATCATAGTTTAAATATATATTCTTTGTTCCATTTAAAGGTGAAAAGAAATGTATAGAAATTTCTATTCTCAGAAAGTCTAGTCTACTAAAACTATCAATCTAAAGAACAAAATATTCTGACTCCCTTTATAAAAAAATTAACGATAATTCTGGCATTTGGTCAAACAAATTATAATTACTATACTGAAATAAACGAGCAGAAATAAGTAGTGGAAGATATCAATAATGCCATAATGCTATTCATCCCGTTGCTACAATTAATAATACAATTAGAAAAGTTTTTAATTTGGATACCTTATATATGGAAATGGACCAAATAACTTAAAAGTCATATATTTTTAAAAACTGATGATAAATACAAACAAAATAATACTTTCGAAATAATATTTCTAAATTTTTGTATTTTATTTTTACTGGTAAAAAATAAATGGAATTACCTTATGTAATTAAGTCATCTAACTTATTTGAAGAATTTTCTTATTAACAGCATATTTTTATTGCTTTTGTGATTTTTTTATCAAAACATTGTATACTACTTTTAATGTACAACCACTATGCATTTTGAAAAATTTGTGTTGTTGTGACCAGACAATGTTGAGTTTACCTTTTAAATGATGGTATTTTAAGGTAATTAAATGATATGCTTTACATGCTAGAGTGATGTAGTTGGTAACCATGTTTGATTCTAAACATATCCAGAATCCCGAAAAGGGAAGGGGGACGATGATCGAATAGCTGTCATTTTTGCACAATGTTTGTTAATAAAAAAAAAATTTTAATTTTCAAAACAATATTTGGAATAATTAACAATTTTTGATAAGTAAATAAAAATTATGAGTCTTCATTCACAAATAATTATTTTAAAATTTTCTCTGAAAATTATTTAAAAGTTTCATCAACTGATTTTGAAAGCAAGATAAGTTTTCTTCTTCAAGATTAGAAACTCATATGTATTTAAACACACATTGTCTTAAAATGCTCATTATAACTATTGCGAAAAAAGAGAAAATAAGATTGTTAATAAAGCATTAAGAAAATGAATTAATGTTTGTGTAACAATTGTTAATGCAATTGCTCATTTCACATTTCCTAAAAAGAGTTGTGTTGCTTCCAAAACCAATTGAAAATGTTAGTTTTTATATCATAATACCTTTTAAATAAAGTGCTTTTAAGACGTAAGATTTTGTATTTGGGATATTTAAATTCTGACTTAAAAATTAAATTTTATACGAGAATATCCACTTCATAGTATACTATAAAAATAGATATTGTAGTATACTATAAAAATATTTAGTATACAATTGAAAGAAATAATAAACGGTAGGAGGGTCCCATTATGGACTCATACCTTATACTATTTATTTGGACTGCTTTTTATTGTTTCTTTTTTAACAACTAAGAAATAACAAAGATGTTGTTTAGAGGAGTTAAGTTGTTGTTGAGACCCAGACCGTCTGACCTACCAGAAAGGTGTAAGCACTGATCCCACCTGTCGTATATTTCCTATATTTTGAGCCTTTGACCTATGTTGTCCTGTATTTCCTATATTTTTTGATTAAGTCCTATATTTTTCTTAGTTTGTTAAGTTTTTACATATCAAAAAAAAAATTTTTTTTAAAGAAGAGAAGAACCCCTTATTCATATTCTTCATGATAAACTTTGTACTCTGATAAGAAGTCTTTTATCAAGGATCGTAAAGCCTCAGATATTACAGAAGCCTGGGGTGAAATTGGATAGGATAAATCTTAAGGACTGTGAGAGTACATTGCATGGATAGAAAGTTGATGTTGATTTTCTTGCAAAGATGGAAATTTTGAAGCTTAAAGAGAAAGAGCAGAATTTTTTTTATGGAAGCAAAATCCTTCATTATTTTTGTTGTTGAGTACCTGTTAGAGAATGTTCCCTTAAATAACGTGTTGCTGAAAAACATTCACTGTTTTCATCCACTTCTTCAGCGTGTCAGCGCTCCTTGGATTATTTGCAAAAGGTGGCCGAACAAATGCCTGTGGTGATAAAGAAAGAAGGTATTGATAAAGTACGGGAGGAGTGGAAACTCTATATGCTTTAAGAAATTGATACTGATTTGATTAATGCTGCTAATCCATCAGGTTGTGACAAACATATTGATGTGTACTGGTCACACATTCTAAAATAGAAAAATTGTCTTGGGGACTTTAAGTATTCACATCTCTCAGTGCTTGTCAAGGCAGCATTAACACTTTATCATGGACAAGCTGATATAGAACGTGGCTTTTCAATTAATCAGCACTTTATTACATCTCGAGCTTCATTGAATGAAAAGACCATAAATAGCCTATGCATGGTTGAAGCTGAAATCAGAGCCAAAGGTGGAGATGTAACTCAAATTCCTTTATCACCTAAATGTTTTAAAGCCTTTAAGGAGGCAAATAAGACATACAAGGAATACATGGAGGCCTGTAAAAAAAAAATGAAAGAGAATCTCATGAAAAAAAAGAGAAGAAAATAACAGTTACAATCACTTAATTGTAAAGAAGAAAGAGTTCCAAAAAGCAATTGAATCCAGTCACCAATTAATTGGTGAAGCCAACAGAAGACTCATGAAAGCAGTTGGAAACAATGACATGACAGAAATACGCATAGCACAGTCTTTACTTGGGTCTGGACACAAACTTCTCACCGAAAAAAGTGATGGACTTTAAAAACTTGACTCTGAACTGAACTCTCTGACTAAGAAGTTTAAAAAGTCATAGTCACAGGAGTGAGATTTGGAAGTTATCTATTTTTATTTCAAAATAAATTGTAAATGTAATTTTGCACTTATATGTAATATAGGTGATATGTTGCAATTCGTTTTCACCATTAAAAATTTTGTAAAAATAAAATACTTATGCTATGGAAAAACGTAGAAGCGGAGGTATGGGCATGGCTATAGCTGCAGTGTTGAAATGGCTAAATTCATGTTGGTCTCATGTACGACCTTTCAACTTCCTGAAAGATTATTTTACCAACAATAAATAAAGTAATTGAATACAGTAACTTAAAGTCCTTGTGCATCTCAATTTTTAGAAAGTACCTATTTTAGTTTTCCTTTATCATCATACTTTTATTTTGGCAGTACTCCAGTGGAGTACTGCTCAATGTTCTACTCAATGTTCATAATAAACCGAATGCACTATGGTGAAACAGGTACACATATCAGTGGTACACAAAAGCCATTTCAAACACTTTAGCTATATGGGGTGTAGGGTGGCCATGACCTTCACTCATTTGTCGAGTCATTATTATAATGTAATATATATATATATATATATATATATATATATATATATATAATCATAATGCAATATGACATATATGTGTAATATACATATATGTGTAATATATATGTGTAATATGTGTAATATTATTTTACATGAACTTAACAATTTATTGTCTAAAATATACCCTATAATTTTCTGAACATTGTCCTATATATTCCTCCCTAATGTCCTATATTTTTATTTCTCTTGGGTGGGACTACTGTGTAAGGTAACCGTTTGGATGACCGGGAAGTGCCACCCTATTGAGACGACTACTGTGTAAGATAACCGTTTGGATGACCGGGAAGTGCCACCCAATTGAGACCGGAACCCAGAGAGGAGTTAAGTGGACAACTAAGAAAAAAGATCTGCTTTTTGTGACTGTCATTTAAAAAATTCAATAAATTGACATATGAAAAGTAACTGAATGGATGCCAATCTTAAAGAAGTAATTCATCCATTATTTGCAGCTCCTGAAAGCCAAAAAGGTGGGGGGGGGGGGGACTTTGTTGGTGGGCCAAGATAAGAGATTGGACCAAGTCCCTCTATCAAGGTCATAAATCTGAATATGGGGCAATGAAACTGTTGTAAAAGATCAAGCTTGCCCCTTCCAAGGCACTCATCAAAGGCAGTAGAGTCACAGAATTATATATATATATATATATATATATATATATATATACAGCTGGACAATTGCTAAGGATGGATCATTAATTGCAATGTAGCACAACTTTAAGCTGGGGTGGAGGCCCAGCAGGATAAAATATTGTTGCCACAGTGTTTGGACATTATAATAAATATCATTGTTCTGGAAAATACAGAAGGTTTTGAAACATCTGAAAGGAAAAAAGTGTTTTTTTTATGCTGTGTATGGAGAGATGGAAAAATGCATATGAACGACAGAAGGCACTTTTGAGAAAGGTGTCAGTACGGGATATGTTCACCGTGGAGTGCAATGTAACATTCCACACATTGTGTCATGCTTTGCACAACATTATCCAGCAGCTGTTCAGGCAAGTAATCCCACTCCTCTTTCAGTGCATGGGTAAGGGTGTTCTTGTTTGTTGGAGGATATTTTTAACCAACAAGTCGCCTCCTCAAAGCATCCCAAACATTTTCAATGGGGTTTAGATTTGGAGAACATGCTGGCCATACGAGGTATTGAATACCCTTGCTGACTATACAATCCTGAAGAACAGTGAGTGTTCAATGACATGGTGCATTGTCATCCATGAAAACAAATTTGTCACTGATAGTACCATGGAAAAGGTGAACATGAGGCAGTAGAACTTCATCAGTGTATTGTTGGCCGGTCATAGTCCCAGTTGCAACCACATGTAGGAGCGTACGGCCATTGATCATGATGCCGTCTCATACCATAACATAGCTGCCAACTCTCCCGGTTTTACGCTATATCTCCCGGTCTCCTGGGTAAGTCACTCAATCTCCCGGTTTTCACTTAGCTGCCCTTATTTTCCCCCTTTCTAGGCAGAAATCACGCAAATGCAAATCGTGATTTTCAGTTGTTTTCCGCTGTGCAGTTTTCTGCTACCGCGGTGTAGGAATGGATCGCAATTGACGTTAGTATTTTTGTATTTGTATCTACAGGTTACAAAAGTAAAAAAATCGGAAATAGATCACGAATATTCCGAAAATATCACGAAATGAGAAACGAAGTCACAAATTTTGAAATCGAAGTTTTCCCGTTGTTTCGTCTAAAAATCAGTCTCCCAGCTATCACGTAATCGGCGCTCACAAACAGCGATTATTCTCACAGCATCATGAGAGAGATGGCCAATAATTATCTAATTAATGTGGGAAAAACACATTTGCATCGACTAAAATTTTATTTAATTATTTTGTTTTATATACAAAACTAATGTTCAAACATATTATTAATGAAATGAAAGTCTTTTTTGCAGCAGTATCGCTAAAAACGTTTGTACTCTATCCTCCTTATATTTCGTTTTATTATAAAACTATTTTTCCACTTTTGCAATCTGTCAGCATCGTTAAATAATTATTTCATATTTTATACAGAAAAACTATTGTTCAAACATTATTAACCCTTTCACGACGATCGGCATGCCTGTGTGCCGGCTGCGAACTTGCATTCAAGGACGGACGGCACGCACTCGTGACTGAGGAAATTTTACCATAAGCGGAGAGGGGCACACATGCGTGCCTTCATGTGGAACATTTTAATTTGTCTTCTAGATGGCGTTAAATGTCCGTGGAACTAACTTCAATGTATTTTGCAGAGGCATGACCTTGGCAGAAGGAGGATCGAATGAATTATTTCTCCATTTGGAGTGGTGAAACATGATTTGTAATATAAACAGATAAGCAATTCTCACAGCATCAACAATTTTATAATTGAGTTTCGGGTTTTATTTTTATTTCAGCATTATGATTTCGTTGGTGAATCATAGGAATATAAGAGAGTATTTTTTTTGTTTGAGTTTTAGAGGCAGTGAAATTATTCGTTTATTTCGGATAAAAGAATGGGAGCAACTAACAAGTATTTTGTATTCAGATTTGTATGAAAAATATACATCAAATAGAAATTAATATTTCTTTTATTCCTGAAAAAAGTATATTTCTGTGTTGAATAGGTGATTTTTAGTGAATTTTTTTCGAGAGCGCCAAAAATGTGCCGTCCTTTGGGACCAGTTCGGAAGCGAAGCGCTCCGTCTTTTGGGCCGCGACAGCTCCGGAATGCCCCTGTCACGATAGGGTTAATGAAATGAAAGGCTATTTTGCAGCAGTATGGCAAAAAACCGCAATTGTGCGTGATCCTCCATATATTTCGTTTAATTATGAAAATAATTTCCACTTTTGCAATCTGTCAGCATCGTCAAATTTAATTTATAATTATTTCGTATTTTATACAGAAAAATTATTGTTCAAATGTATTATTAATGAAATGAAAAACTATTTTGCAGCAGTATTGCGATAAACGACTTTTGTGCGCGATCTTCCTTATTTTTCATTTAATAGTGAAAATAATTTCCACTTTTGCAATGTGTCTGCATCATCTAAAATTGGGCTGATCAGAATCTCCCTGTTTTTTCATATTTTCACACAAAAATCTCCTGTTTTTTCATATTTGGAGGTTGGCAGCTATGTCATAATACTACCTGTCAGATATCGATCTCTTTCCTGGATATTTTCTGGACAATAAGCAGTACCACTCTCATGCCAGATCAGTTGGCATCTACAATCCGATCACAGCCTGAACCTAATCTCATCTGAGAATAGTACACAAGCCCAGTTCTGTTCGCCTAATTGTGATGCTCATGACACCATTGCAAACAGGTGGTACAGTGCAGTCTGGACAATGGGACACACACAACAGGTCTGCGGGCGTTTAGTCTTCCTTCTCCCAAATGTCTATCTACAGTTTTTCAGGAAATGCTCTGTCCTGTGGTAGCAGGAAACTGATTTGCCATCTGCTAAGCTGTGGTGCACCGGTCCCTTTTTGCTGATAGAACAATGTACCTGTCTCCTGCAGGCATCGTACTTCTAACACGACTTCCCCCGTGACGCTTGCTACACATTCCAGTTGTTCTAAATGCTTGCCACGGCATTGGGTGATGCCAAACTCCCTGGCAACATCCGTTATTTTTTGCCCTTCTTAGATCTTTCCAATAATACGGCCATGCATAAAATCATCTAAGTGACATCGGAAAGACATACCAAAATTTTCACATTTGTCAATTAAATCTTTCCCATTAAACTTTCACTTAGAGCAACAACTCTCCACACACATCAAATCCTTTAAATCGCTTATCAGTGCTATCGTGTGACAAACAGGTGTGGAAATGAAAAATTTGCATACACACACCTCTTCTTACTGACTCTTCTTACTTCTTTCTTTGCATACACACACCTCTTCTTACTAAGCCAACGTCCGTACCGTGCTGAAAACACCGGTTCTGGTTGATCACCGAAGTCAGGCAGCATCGGGCGTGGTTAGTACTTGGGTGGGTTACCACCTGGGAACACCGCATGCTGTTGGCACTTTTCGGGCGCGGTAGCTCGGTGGTTTGCACGCTGCCACAACTGCCACCGTGTTCATGCGGAGTACGATCACGTTAAACATGTGGGTCCGTAAGTCCTTCCGAGAGGTTGGTGGTAGGGGAAGGAGGGTACGGTCCCTGTGGATACCTCCCCCACTGGGTTCCAGTCTAAATTGGGTGGCACTTCCCGGCCATCCAAACAGTTACCTTACACCTTTCTGGTAGGTCGGACTGTCTGGGTCTCAACAACAACACCTCTTCTTACTGTCTCCTGCACTTATTCTAATTTTCCACATTTTGCTTCCTTTCATTTTGTGGTTGCTATGGGTGATAGTGTCATCCATCCTTAGCAATTGTCCAGCAGTGTGTGTATATATATATATATATATATATGTGTGTGTGTGTAATATTGGTGGAAATAGTCCACGTAAGAGACATATTACTTTATCAAAAATCTACTTTATTAGATGAAACTAGAAATAGATAGTAGTTGCATATCCTAGATGACTCCTGAACGTCGACTAGCTCTCACCAAATCTCAGTGCAATCTGCATTGTTTTTCACAAGTACAAATTACATTTACATCGGAGGGGGAGGGATATGAGGCATGGGACATATGCTGTCTTCACATTTTAGGCTTTAAAAATGTGATGGGGATGTAGTTTTATCTGAGAAGGTTTATGCAGAAATTGAAATTAGTGACCATATATGGTATGGTCGAAGAAAAGAGGAAGTGTTGGCAGACTTTGTTCATATTAGTAGTGTAGGATAGAATTTAATATAGTTGCAATATGTGCTGGACATGAAAAAGGAATTTGGAATAATAATTATGAAAGAAAGGGCACTTTATTAGGAAAGGCTTAAAATTTCTGTATCATATATATATATATATATATATTTGACTTGAATAGTCCAAGGAAGATACAATTTAAGTTATAAAAATCTATTTTATTCGATGCTACTAGGAATAAAAATAATTACATGTTCTAAATGAGACTCCTGATCGTCGACCAGTTCTAACCAAATCTGTGTGCCATCTGCATAGTTCTTCACAAGTGCAAAATACATTTTCATCAGAGGGGGAGGGAGGATATGAGGCATGTGACTGCTCTCTTAGCTGTTTAGGCTTTAAAAATGTGATTGGGAATGCAATTTCAGTGAGAACGTTTACATAGGGTTAAGTTTAGCGACCATATATGGTGCGTCTGCAGACTTGTTAAGATCAGTGGCGTGGGATAGAATTTAATGTAGTTGCAATATGTGCTGGACATGAGATAAAAATTTGGAATAATAAGCTAACTGTGAAAGAAAAGGGCATGTTATTGGGAAAGGCTTAAAATTTATGTATCATATGCAGTAATTTATGTATCAATTTATGTATGCGGTAGCTCGGTGGTTTGCACGCTGCCACAACTGCCACCGTGTTCATGCGGAGTACGATCACGTTAAACATGTGGGTCCGTAAGTCCTTCCGAGAGGTTGGTGGTAGGGGAAGGAGGGTACGGTCCCTGTGGATACCTCCCCCACTGGGTTCCAGTCTAATTTGGGTGGCACTTCCCGGCCATCCAAACAGTTACCTTACACCTTTCTGGTAGGCCGGACTGTCTGGGTCTCAACAACAACACCTCTTCTTACTGTCTCCTGCACTTATTCTAATTTTCCACATTTTGCTTCCTTTCATTTTGTGGTTGCTATGGGTGATAGTGTCATCCATCCTTAGCAATTGTCCAGCAGTGTGTGTATATATATATATATATGTGTGTGTGTGTAATATTGGTGGAAATAGTCCACGTAAGAGACATATTACTTTATCAAAAATCTACTTTATTAGATGAAACTAGAAATAGATAGTAGTTGCATATCCTAGATGACTCCTGAACGTCGACTAGCTCTCACCAAATCTCAGTGCAATCTGCATTGTTTTTCACAAGTACAAATTACATTTACATCGGAGGGGGAGGGATATGAGGCATGGGACATATGCTGTCTTCACGTTTTAGGCTTTAAAAATGTGATGGGGATGTAGTTTTATCTGAGAAGGTTTATGCAGAAATTGAAATTAGTGACCATATATGGTATAGTCGAAGAAAAGAGGAAGTGTTGGCAGACTTTGTTCATATTAGTAGTGTAGGATAGAATTTAATATAGTTGCAATATGTGCTGGACATGAAAAAGGAATTTGGAATAATAATTATGAAAGAAAAGGCACTTTATTAGGAAAGGCTTAAAATTTCTGTATCATATATATATATATATATATATATTTGACTTGAATAGTCCAAGGAAGATACAATTTAAGTTATAAAAATCTATTTTATTCGATGCTACTAGGAATAAAAATAATTACATGTTCTAAATGAGACTCCTGATCGTCGACCAGTTCTAACCAAATCTGTGTGCCATCTGCATAGTTCTTCACAAGTGCAAAATACATTTTCATCAGAGGGGCAGGGAGGATATGAGGCATGTGACTGCTCTCTTAGCTGTTTAGGCTTTAAAAATGTGATTGGGAATGCAATTTCAGTGAGAACGTTTACATAGGGTTAAGTTTAGCGACCATATATGGTGCGTCTGCAGACTTGTTAAGATCAGTGGCGTGGGATAGAATTTAATGTAGTTGCAATATGTGCTGGACATGAGATAAAAATTTGGAATAATAAGCTAACTGTGAAAGAAAAGGGCATGTTATTGGGAAAGGCTTAAAATTTATGTATCATATATATATATATCAGAACTCATGGGTCAAACTTTAAGGGTGCACACTATAACAAAAATTTTTTGTATAGGGAGGTATGGATGCAAGTGACACGTTGAGGCACAAACACAAGGAATAGACATGAAAGGAAACATAAATTGTTTACTTACAGCATTCTTGACAAGTGCAATGGTTACAATAATTACTCAAAATCATGTCCACCAACAATAATACATACTTGGCAGCTTCAGTGGCGTGGTTATCATACAGTTTCAAAGATGCCAGGTATTTCTCACACACATGCTACACAGGGTAAGAAATTAGCGGGGGCCATGCACGAAATGCGACCAAGTTTTTATCGTTTGCAACCATGATTTCGGAATCGGGGGCCAAATCGCGACTAGAATTAAATCACTATAACTTATCAAAATTAACCAAGGGAAAACAAAAAAACTTTTTTTTGTATAAAACAATAAGTCAATTTAAATTTTTTTATTTTCATCGTGTTTAAAATAACCTGAAAGAATCAGCCCAAAGTGGTTAGAGTCTGGCATATTGACATTTATTGAAGAGGTAAAGAAGGAAGTTACTTATAGGGTGGAGGGAATTTTCCTCACCCTGCCTATAATGCCGAGCACCGCTCCTACCAACTTTCCATCTGCCACCCCTATTTTCCAAGTGGGCTACTTCCATGGGTCACCCGCAAATGTAGTGCGTTAATTTTCATTCTGTGATTTACAGCAAAATAGTAGCTCTTCATCAGAACCGATATCGTCGTTTAAGTGCAGTTAGTGTTTATATTACTTAATGTGAAACTACCTTCTTTGCTCATGCAGTATCAATCTTCGTGAGTACTTAAAATTTTATAAATTGATCTTAAAACATTGAAAGCAGTGTTAAATAATGAGCAAAAAAACAGTAACTGATTTTTTCAAACCACCTCTAAAACGAACATTTGAAATGTGTAATGAAAAAATTTCAGAAGAAAACTTGATTTCCGATGATAATTCTACAACCCAAAAATTTCCTGATGTCGACCAGACCATCCAAAGTTACGGCGGAAAGATCGTGCTTTGGTAAATCAAGGAACTCTATTAAAATGGAAAAAAGAATTCCCATGGTTGAGAATAGATTCAAGTAGTGGTGAGAACAAAATGTTTTGCGATGTGTGTTGCAAAAACAAAAGTACTTGTGATACAATGTCTATAGCTAAATGTCAATTTATCGATGGATGTGGTACCTATAAACATGAGACTTTGGTGCGGCATGATAGTTCAAAATTTCATACTGAATCGTCTAAAATAAATTTTGTCAGGGAAAATCCATCATCTTCTGCTCTTGTTAAATGTATAACATCAATGCCAAATGCAGTTGGAGAAAAAATTATATTTTTATTTAATACTGCATATGCTGTCATTGATGGTAATCTTTCATTTCAGCAATATGAAAGACTCTGCCAATTGCATAAGAAAAATAAACTTAATATTGGTGGCACCTACATGAACTATATATAAAGCATGTATCATGTTTATTTCTTACATAGCTAAAGCTATATGTAGGCAGAAAGCCAATGCTTTAGTAAATTCCCAATTCCTTTCCATCATGGCAAATGCATCAACAGATATTTCAGTATTAGAATCTGAAATTTTGTATGCTAATGCAGTCAATAAGCAAGGTGGAATTGAAACTATATTTATAAAACTGCAAGAATTTAAAAACTGGTTCTGCAGAGGACACTCTTGCTGCAATAGATCAGGCCATGGTTCAAAAAGACCCAGAATGGAAAACAAAATTGACAGCAGCTTGCTTTGATGGTGCAAGTGTTAATTTTGGAAAAAACAGAGGTGTGGCAACTCTACTATCCCTTGAAAGACCTGGAATTATAACCATACATTGCATTGCTCATAGGTTAGAATTGGCCATTTCAGATGCCTTAAAATATGTTCCCTTTGAATCGAAGTGTGAAAGATTGCTAAAAGCAGTTTATAAACTTTACCATAAAAGTCCAAAGCTTTTAAAAGAATTAAAAAAATGTGGCCGAAATATCTGAACACACTTTGCTGAAACATACAGCAATTAAAGATATTAGATGAATATCTTCAAAACAGCAATCTCTTACAGCCATTACTAAAAATTTACCTATTACCATCACACACATGGAAAGTTTTTGCTTAAATAATGAAAACAATCCTACAAAAATAGCAAAGATGAAGGGACTGTTAAAAATGCTCATATCTTTACATATGGTGCAATTTTTATTTTTTATGCTAGATCTGACAAATTGTTTAGCTAAATTATCACAAGTATTCCTAAGAAATAATCTCTCTTTTGACACAATTAAATGACATTTGCTGAAAACAAAATCATCATCCATAGAAAGCCTTAAAAGAGATGATGGAAAAAAACTATGTAATTTCGAAAAAAATTATGAAGAAGATACCAATTCTTTTGAAGGAGTAATGCTACAGAAAGACAGTGGGTGCAAATCACTGTTTCTTAAAGATAGAGAAAAATTGTGTGATAAATTGACAGAATATATTGATAAAAGATATACAGACTTAAATTCACATTCACTATTAAGCAACATTCATATTTTTGATGCAATTCATTTGCCAAATTCTGAAGATAAAGATTTATTTACAAATTATGGAAGTAAAGAACTTGATATTATTCTTAAAAATTTGCCTTCGTGTGTGCAAATTGATAAAAATGAAGTTAAAGAAGAATATTTGGAATGGAAATTTTAGGCTGCAGATAAAAAATCACAAGATTCAAATGTGTTATGGGATAGATTATTTAATAAATCAGAATCTTCAGGCGAATACAGCAATTTGTTAAAAATTATTTCATTTCAGCGTATAATACCATTCAGTACTGCTATTTGTGAACGAGGGTTCAGCATAATGAATCTTATAAAAACGGATGTTCGAAACAGATTGAAGGTGGAAACACTAAATGATGTATTAACCATCAAGCTTGCAGGAATTTCACTAAATGAATTTTATCCAAGCAATGCCATCCAACTTTGGTGGGAGGATGTTTGTGCTCGACACACTCGACGACCAAATTTTTAACCATAAGTGATAGAATTTTAATTTGCAATTTAGTGTCTTTTTTTTTAAGTATATACTATATTTGGCAAGCAAATAATATATTTAGATTAGGCCTATGTGGTTTTATCGTGTATATTTTTTATTTCAATAAAAAAATTTATTTTGGCCCTTAGAAATTTTGAAATGGCCCATACGAAATTGATGCTGGGGCCATTTGGTCCCTAATTTTTTTTTCTAACTTCTTACCTTGATGCTACAGCAATGGATATTCAAGTGATGAGGTCCTCAACAGAGTCAACTGGATTCTCCTCGTAAACGAGGGGCTTCAGATGTCCCCATAAGAAGTAATCGAGGCTCGATAAATCAGGCAATCAGGGTAGCCAGCGGACTGACTGGTCCGCCACAGCCAATCCATTGTGCCCCAAAAGTGGCATCCAGGTAATTGCACACATCAATGCTGAAATGGGCTTCCACCCCATCATTCTGAAACCACAGCCAATTCTGAATGGTAATCGAAACATCTTGAAGCAATTCTGGTAAAACCTTTTCCAGAAAAATACAATAACATCTGCCATAAAATCATGTTGGTAGTACATATGGGCCAAGCAGGAAATTGTTCACAATACTTGCCCACACATTCACAGAGAATCATTTTTGGAATGTATGTTTATGTGTAGCATGTAGGTTTGAGGTTACCCATACATGACAATTGTACACATTAAAACACCTTCGTATGTAAAAATCGCCTCATCTGTGAATAGCACATGAACTAGGAAGTCCAGCTGCAATGCACTCTGCTACAAAAACCACTGGCAGAATCCCTCGTGCAAAGGATAATCTTCCATTTCCAAAGCTTGGGTTCTCTGAAAATGGAACGAGTGTAATTGTGCGTCATTTAACACCCTCTGAACGGTGGGTTGACTCACACCTATACGACATTCAAAAGATCTTGTACTTGTGTCGGGTCTGTCTTCCACAAGGTTCAAAACGAATTTATCCAAGTCTGGATGTCGTACAGCTCTCGGTCGATTGGAAGGAACTAGTTTCACAAAGTTGGTGGTGTAACCGCTCAAACATTTTGTGGTCCAGCATTTGTCTATTCGGAAAGCGTTCCTGATACATCCATAGCGCTGCTCTGCTATTACCATTTTCAGCCCTATGCATTAGATGCATGTCTGCCTTCTCTGCATTCATAAATCACGGGCAACAACATAGTCAAAAATGGCGTGTTCCCGCAGATGCATAATGTTGACGGACGGCAAATCACCTACTGCCCTCTACCGTCAACAATACATTCCAATCACTCCATCAGCATTGCCAAGCATGTGTTACTGTTAGTGGGTGCAATTTTGAGCCATAATTGTAAAACATTGCTGTGAAGAAACACTTGTCAATGATGCTGTAAGTAAACAATTTATGTTTCCTTTCATGTCTATTTCTTGTGTTTGTGCCTCAATGTGTCACTTGCACCCATACATTCCTATACAAAAAATGTTTGCTGTAGTGTGCTCTACCACCCCTTAAAGTTTGTGCCATGAGTTCTGAACCATCCTGTATTAATAGAAAAAACAATTGATGTGCTACAATGGAAGCATTAACTGAGCAAGTAATTTACACTGTGTTCTTTTTGTTTTATTGTCTGTGCACTTCCCTCAATAATTCCTATTTAGGAAATTTTTATAATCTATTGGGCATGTATTCTATTAGATGCATACACTACTTTAAGGAACTGTCATTTTTAACTTATTTCTGATTATTTTCTATTTCAGTCTGTGGGAGTTGCCCCAACAATGGTCAGTATGGTGAATGTACCTGTTTATGGATATCAAACTACGATGATGCCTGCCATGATGCCTCAACAGCCTTATAGGGTAAGTTTCTATTTTTCAGTATGCATAAGTAAGGTTAAAAATTTCCGTGGTTTATCCAAACGAAAAGCTTGAAAATCGTTTGAGAGTGAATTAAAATTTAATCTCTGAGTTTGATGGGAGATTTTTTGCACTAATTAGTCACTTTCTGAAAACATGAATTGTTTGAAACATGATTTAAAGGGAAATCTATCTCCGTGGTTTTTTTAAAACAAGTTTTTACTGAACAATGAAAAGTATAAAGAAATCAAAATGGTCGTTTAATTTCGCAGTTTATGAGGAAGATTCAATCTTATATCATGTTACTCAGAAACGCAATTAAATTAAATCTGTCTGTTAATTTTAATAATTATTTTTTCGATTTGAATAATAAATAAATGGATATAAAAATATATTTTAGAAAAGAACGATTTGATTTTTCTTATAGCATTTTTGACTGGATATTATCAATTACTGTCTTCAGGCTTAAACATTATTATTATTGATATTTTCGGGGATTATTGATTCAGGGATTATTGATATTTTCAAGTTATTATGCCATTGTTTTATTATGACAAAAATTGTTTAAACTCATATATTGTACGTTGTACGAGTAATCTTCTACAAATACACGGGTGTATCTTTTAATCTAGAGAATATAAATAGTACAGGTATATTGGCATATGTTTTGATATATATTGGCATATATTTGAATCAATTACGACCTTCAGTATAAAGAGTACGGGGATTATTATTTTCAATTTATTACGTCATCTCTTTTATTTTGACAAATATTTTTGAGACTTATGTTATAATACGGGTAATCTTCTACTAACACACTAGCATATTTTCTAATCTGTTACAATATAAGTTGTACAGGGTTGTTGTTGTTGAAACCCAGACCGTCCGACCTACCAGAAAGGTGTAAGGTAACTGTTTGGACGGTCGGGAAGTGCCACCCAATTTAGACCGGAACCCAGTGGGGGAGGCATCCACAGGGACCGTACCCTCCTTCCCCTACCACCAACCTCTCGGAAGGACTTTCGGACCCACATGTTTAACGTGATCGTACTCCGCATGAACACGGCGGCAGTTTTGGCAGTGGCTGGAATCGAACCCGGGCCTACCGAGTGCAACTCCAGCGCGCTAACCAATGGGCTACCGCACCCCTAGTTGTACAGGGTTGCATATATTGATTCAATTCCTTTTTTTTTTTTTGTAAATTTGCTTACAAAAGAGGCCAGGATGTTTTATTCTTCAGATCTGCCTGTGAAGATAATTTTGCATAGTGAGAACATATATTCTTAAACTTCTCTTTAGGAGCAATAAATTTAATATTTTAACAGAATTCGCACATGATTGTGAATTATAAGTTTCTTTATATTATATACTCCGTACGAAGAACGGGTATGCTGCTAGTATATATATATAATTGAGAAATACACTTTGTTTTTCTGTCCTAGATGCCTGCTGTCTGGAATGCAGCCACTGTCACCCCATTTGGCGTTGTACCCCAGCCACACATGGCAGCCCATCCACAGATGCAGCCTCATATGATCTACGGTAACCCTTCACCACAACACACTGTGATACAAGGCACTCCGACAGCTGGATCTGTTGCTGGACGAAATGCATCCAATGATCCCTTTGGAGTTTTGTGAAAGTGAGTAGTTGTTTCAGCTGGATATCTTTAAGGCTTTTTTTTTTTTTTACTACTCTTGATTTATAATGTCGGGCTTGCCCTATTTTCAGGGGATAAATCATTAGGGTTATGGGGTGATGCAGTTTTAGCATTATCACAGCAATTGAAATAGCGTTATCACAGCAATTTGAATTAGTGGTATTCATAGAAAAGTTTGATGTGTTTATGCCTGCTAGACAATGTTTAAAATGAAACATATGTTAATAAAGATGTATTAAGTAATAGCTGAGAATTTCAGTTTCTTTTAAATTATTTTGAGTGTGTAGAAGAAAACTTATTAGTACTTGTTCCCTGTGTATTTGCACCACATTTTATTGGGGTAATTAAATTGGCCGTTAGTCAGACAGTGGCATAACAGAGTAGGCTTTTGTTTCTTTTCTACAATCTTTATAAAAATTTACTGTTCCTTTTTGCAAGACCTCCAATATCCTTTATTTCAAATTCCAGGCTCTGGATATATTTTCATGAATGTAATATCTATATATACTAATTGCGAAGTGTCCATCTGTCTGTCTGTCCATCTGTCATGCTTGTTTTAGGCACTTCCCAAATAGATAGAGACTTGCAATCTGGTATACGACACAGTCATTCGGTAAAACTCCCTGGAAAAATAGAATTTTTCGAAAAAGTTCTCTAGAGAGAGTGTTCCACACCAAAATGTTCGAAAAGTGAAATGATAAAAATGTATGCTTTGCGATAGAGACTTCAAATTTGATGTATGAGTAAATCGTTCGAAAGGAAGAAAGTGGGCAATTTCAGATTTCCAATATTTTCTACTTAACCCTTTTGCAATGGCAACTCTTTCTGGAACTGCCGCGGCCCAAAGAACGGAGCGCTTCGGTTCTCAAAGGACGGCAAATTTTTTGCACTAAGCCTAACTCTGAAAAAAAATTCACTAAAAATTATCTATTCAACACAGAAATCTACTTTTTTCTGTAATAAAAGAAATATTTATTTTCTATTTGATGTATATTTTTCATACAAATCTGAATACAAAATACTCGTTGGTTGCTCCCATTCTTTTATCTGAAATAAATGAATAATTGCACTGCCTCTACCCCCCCCCCCCCCCCGAAAAAAAAGTATCTTATATTCCTATGATTCACCAACAAAATCATTAAGCTGCAATCAAAACAAGAACCGGAACTCAATTATAAAATAGCTGATGCTATGAGAAGTGCTCTATTTTTTTATATTACAAAACCATGTTTCACCACTCCAAATGGAGAAATGATTAATTGGATCCTTCCTATGCCAAGGTCAAGTATCTGCAAAATACATTGGAGTTGTTCGCACGGACATTTAACGCCATCTAGTAGACAAATAAAAATGTCGACATAAAAACGTGCGTACGTGGCACCCATCTTTTAGGGTACAGTTTTCTCCGCCATGAATGCAAGTTTGCAGCCGACACGCGAATGTAGCAACCGTCACGAAAGGGTTAAGAGGATGCCGTACACCAAAATATTCGATTTACCGAATAAATGAGAAATGGCTCCTTTAAAATTTGATAGAGGCTTGAAATTTGGTATATGGGCTAATCATGTGATGAAAACACCCAAGACGAATATAATTCTTCAAAAATGTTTGTTTAGGGGTGTGCTCCAGAGAAAAACGTTCGAAAGGTGAATTGATAAAAGAACATGCTTCAGGATGAGATAGAGATATCAAATTTGGTGTACGGGTAGATAGTTTGGAAGGAAGAAATTGTGCAATCTCAGTTTACCAATATTTTCTACTTCAGGGGGTATTTTCTACTTCAGGTCATACTAAAATGTTCAATTTTCAGAATAAATGAGAAATGGTTCCTTTAAAATTTGATAGAGGTTTGAAATTTGGTATATGGGCTAATTATTTGACGAAAACACCCAAGACGAATATAGTTTTTCAAAAATGTTCGTTTAGGGGGGTGCTACAGAGAAAAACGTTCGAAAGGTGAATTGGTAAAAAAACATACTTCGGACGATGAGATAGAGATATCAAATTTGGTGTAAGGGTAGATAGTTCAGAAGGAAGAAAGTGTGCAATCTCAGTTTACCAATATTTTCTACTTTCGGGGGTGCCGCACACCAAAATGTTTGATTCTCGTAATAAAGGAGAAACACCCCTTTCAAAAAGTGATAGAGCCTTGATATTTGGTATTTGAGCAAATCATCTGATAGAAAACATAAGAAGAATAGAGTTTTTCAAACATGTATATTTAAGGGGGTGGGTACTCCACACAAAAACATGCTTCACGATGATATAGAGACTTCAAATTTGGTGTACGGATAAAAAGTTGGAAAGGAAGAAAGTGTGCAATTTCAGTTTTCCAGCTTTTGCTATTGTAGGGGGTACCGCTCACTAAAATATTCGATTTGACGAACAAATGAAAAACGCCTCCTTTGCATTGTGATAGAGGCTTGAAACTTAGTATATTGGCTAATCATTTGATTAAAAAACCTAAGATTATTATGGTTTTTTTAAAATGTTCATTTAAAGGGGCGCTACACAGAAAAACGTTCGAAAGATGAAATGATAGAAAAGCATACTTCACGATAGGATAGAGACATCAAATTTGATGTATGGGTAGACAATTTAAAAGGAAGAAGTGTGCCATTTCAAATTTTCAATATTTGCTACTTTAGGGGGTGCCACACACCAATATATTCGATTTTCTGAATAAATGAGACATGCTTCTTTTAAATGTGATAGAGGCTTGATATTTGGTATACCGGTCAATCATCTGATAAAAAGCAAAGACAAAACGCGTTATTCAAAGATGTTCATTTATGGGTATGCTCCACAGAAAAACGTTCGAAAGGGGAAATGATAAAATAGTATGCTTCGAGATGAGATAGAGACTTTAATTTGGTGTATGGGTAGATAGTTCAAAAGAAAGACGTGTGCAATTTAAGATTTCCAATATTTTCTTCTTTAGGGGGTTCTGCACACTAAAATATTTGATTTGCCGAATAAATGTGGAATGCGAATTATTAAAAAATGTACAATATTCAAGAGTTGCTTATTGCGAGACCTTTGATTTTCAACGGGTATTCAGCTAGTAAGTATTAAAATGTGTTGCTTTAAATAAATTACATAAATTTAAAAATAATTGAAATGAGGCAGAAATCCTTAGAATATGGATTACTGCATATAGCAGGGATATAGCTAGAAAATTTGGAGTGGTGGTTTTTTTTTTTTTTCAAAAAATGACGCACAAAATTATTAGGTTTATAATTGTCATTTTAACATGAATTGAAACTATGGTTTGCTGTCTAAAAAAAATGACGTAAATAATTGCTTTATTGTATTAAAAAATTAAAAAAAATGTAATAAGATCAACACAACAGCCAAAATGATTCACAGAGGCATAAATACTGGCACGTTTTATTTATCCGTTCTGCCGAGAGTGCGTGCGTGGGTGTGCAGAACTCTCACAATACATCATGATCTCATTTATTCACAGTGGTATGCGATCATTCCGGTTGAGATTCAAAAAGTTGTGAATGGCGGAACTGACTACGCGTGGCTTATACACAGAAAGTATGAAGAGAGCAGTGATAACTATTAAAGGGGGGGGGGGAATCTTGCTTTTATCTGGTGTGAAAAAAAAAGAGAGAGGAGTACTGGTCGGCATTCTTGAGTGGTGGTCGGGGCCGACCAGTGTAGCTACATCCCTGCAAGTAAAATATTGCACATAATGTCCCAATTTTAATTCATTGAGATTGGCAGGTATAAATGAATAAAATGACCCCAGGACCAACTATTAAATAGCATTTTAATAATCACAGTATTCAAATTATACCTTAACTTACTTCTTCTTTCTTTTCTAGGAATAATCCTAGTCATTTCTTGATGGGTGTAATAAAGAATTATAGCTCTGCGCTGGCTTGACTTCGGATGGGTTAATATGGTTCCAAGGACAAACATTGTTATAGTTTGTTAACAGCGTGGTGCTAACTGTTATACACATATAAAAAAAAATACCCCTTTATGTCATGTGTACTTTAAAACTGACTGAGTACTTACGAATCTACATTGGCTTTGAGTACTGTTATTTTTTCTCTCCAAGGTCACTAACATGTAATCTTAATCATAATAACAAAGTGTAGGGTTTGTAAAAAAAAGTATTACAAGCAAGTGTAGATTAAGACAAAAGATTTAAGTATTTATTTTTTATTAAGTTATATGATGCAAATAATTGTTAATAACTTCAGAGATTTTATTTCATATTCATGACATTTTATCAGTGGTAGTGTAAACTGAATGGCTGTAAGCACATCTCATTCTCAAAGTTGTTTGCAGTTGCTCACACTGTCATTACAGTTGTTACCAGTTTGGTTATTCTAAATGTGTTTAAATTTATCCCGGTTGAAGATAGCATATGTCCACGAGGTCTGACAAGAAAGTAAATAGAATTTTATTACAAGCATTCTTGCAATTAGAGGTGATCCCCTTTCAAGTTTACTTATGATGTATTATGCTGGAGATGATTTTCAGTAATGTAAACAATGTTGGAAATCTTCTGAGGAGTCTTTCAGTTAGATCACCACAGCCTTCTGGGTGTTGTTAATTTTACTCGTAGATAGTTGTTGATTTTGGGGGAGATAAAAAAGTTAACACAGTCTAAGATCTAGTGAGTACAGGGCTGCAAATTCACTCCAATGTTTCTTAATGTTAAAACTCATAACACAAAGCACCTTCTTATTCTGGTTTGTCTATAAAGCATAAAACAAAAAAAAAGCATTACAGTAGATTTGCAACTTCCGTACTCACTAGATCTTACAAAAGTCTGCAACTGTAGCATTCTCCTGTACTAAAGGACTGTAACGTACCTATTGAAAGACCTCATAGAAAAATTATTTCCACAGTACTTCTGGGAGTTAAAGAACATCTCCATTGGTATTACTCCACAAAGAGGATCACTTTTAATTGTTGGAACTATTTCAATAAAACTCTTTGCATAATTAGCCTTATTATTTTCACAGCAAATCTCATTATATAAATTGTGTAATGGCATAATTACTTGTGAGTCTTCTATTCTATAATGTTTTATTTGAAATATTATTTTCATGTTATTCAACTCTTTAATTATTTGTTGCACTTGGTTTATTATTTTGCACTTTATTTTAATGAAATTGACTACATTTTGAAATAACTAATTGTAATTATACTCAATTTTCCAAACAACAGCTAGAACACAAACTTCTGTTTCATGAGTTACAACTTCTTAGTGCCATGCACCTGTTTGAGATCGCGTTAATATTTTGTATCATATGTAAAGAAATTCAAAGCAATATTATAATGTTGCTGTTAGATATACAAATAAATGTTCTAACATTAAACTGCTGAACTGTTTGTGCAGCAATAGTTTTAGCAGTTCTGATAACTCAATTCACTTGATTTGTTAGAATTATTTTATAGCAAGTTGTTTTGCTTTTATAATGAATTTTTTTTTCTTTTAAATCTTAGTTATCACTTCTGTTATGCATGAACAGATCATAACAGCACATTCCATGTTTAGTCCATAGCTTCATTTTAAACGATTGCTGCAAACCGGTAAATGTGTACTTTAATATTTGAGTTGTTTTGTTGAATTTGCATTACTGGATTGAGAGTTGAATAAAAGATTTTGAAAATAAACTTGGGATAATTGATTCATTATTTGATTAATTTTCTGATGTGTTATCTTGCATGTTTATATTGAATCTGTAGAGTTTAACTTATTAAATTATTGTCACTTATTTTATTGTTGGTATAAACTACAGTATGGAAATCTTTTGTTCAACCAAAAATTTTGATACCCATACAAAAAGAAAAACATGTTTTTGAACAATCGGAGTGTATTTCAAATACTTTCAGAAAGATATTCACAAATGTGTATGTGGACACAATAACACAGCACATTGTTATGAAATTTTATGTTGCTACAATATTTAAAAAACAAAAATTAGATAGAACTTCATTTGCTTTATTAGACCATAATATATTCAAATTATAGGATTTTTATCTTCCTTTCTATGCAATACATTCTCTGATATAACATCATGTACAAATCATCATAACGTGCCATTACTACTGTTGCACTTCTTTTAACTTTTACTGATATCAATCATACTGGGGAAACGATTATATGATCTTACTTCTATGACCAATGTGCAGCATTAATTGCGTTGCAACATAAATACTGTTTTTTTTTTTTCATTTCATGCTTCTATGTAGATTTTGTTCGAAAAAAAAAATATTTAAAAAGAAGCTTTATTTTAAAAACTATTGAACATTTTGGTGATCCAGTTAAATGCTGGAACTGCATCTTACAATTCAAAAATGCAAACTGTAAAAAAGCATTCCTGCTGAAAAATCTTTGGCAAAACAGAAATTGAATTCAGCTTGAAAGAAAGTATTTAAGTGTAGAAATATAACAAGGCACAGTATAACTGTAATTACTGCAGTCAATTTCTAGGAAGTGGTAAAGGAAAAAACTAGATTTACATCTTCTGAGGGAGGGACAGCTTCGAACCCAGATGATAGAAAAACACATAAATTGAATTATTAACTAAAAATCAAAACAGCACCTTCAGAAACTTACATCAGTATTAAAAAGAACATGGATAAATAGATATTTTCCAATATGAAAGATCTATTTAATATTGCACATTATATAGGCAAAGATGGATAACAATTTGCTAACTTGAAATAGTTTATGCTTTGCTACTGATTTAAATGATATCATAGAAACACGAAATTGATTTAGGAATATGAAAAATATTTTAGAAATACGAAATTAACAGTGTAAAAATTTTATACATTTTTACATTTGCCAATATTTTTAAAAACAATTTGGAATAAAATTTGAAAATATGAACTTTTATTAACTAAATAATTGATTGTTTTATAAAACAGGCTTATAAACTGAACATGCAGTTTTTGTAAAGTATGTAAATCATGTCATTGTTAAAGAGGACTTCTTTGTCTTGGAATATTTTAAGGTTATTTTTGCGCTGTATCAGAGCTACTAGATAAATGTATGCACAGTCAATTTGAAAGTTGAAAGCTCAGAGTGGCTTAGGAGAGCAGCTGAGCAGCAGAAATGCTGCCTTTATCTCCTAGCTTAAATGCAAGGAGATCAAAGGAGAAAGTTATTAAATAAATAGCAAAACATCACTGGAGATGCTCATTTTAGCAACAGTGGGACAAAGTGTATAGGTAAACTTTATACAGTAAGCTTTATACAGTAGGCTTTATTTAAATTTCAATTATGTCTAGTGCAAAAAATCTGCATTATAGGCAACATATGTTGCACAAAATTTTTATCAAAATTGTTGAACATTTTTCCAAGCCTTTCAGAGGTTGAAATTTTGAATAATTCCTTTTAACTATAATGAAAGCAAAAGTTCGGTAGAAAAGAAATTTACTCGATTTTGGATTCCAGTTTGTAGAGAAAACATTTTATATAGATCTAGTAAAATTTCATCCAAATCGTTAGTTATTTTATGTGGCTCAATAAGACCCAAATTTTAAGATATTTTCATTAAAATGTAATTGAAGCGATAAATTCCAAAAAATACATTACTTCAATTTTAGACTTAAAATATCACGGAAAAGTTATAATATACGTGCCTCATAACATAAAAAGGTATTAATTGGATTGTATAATCCTCCTATGACCATAAATACTTTTATATTTTTATAAATAATTTTGCATTGAATTGTAGCATTGCCTTAACATAGAGGTCCCCATATGAAAGTGGCTGCAAGTGGACATCTTGACACTTTTTCCAAATTTTGGATAATTTTTAATTTTATTTAAGCAAACTTTACAAATATTCTGATAAAAAGTTTCAACCCCAAAAATTTATTAATATTCTGAGTGTTCTTTCAGACTGAATTTAAATTTTAATTAGTTTATTTCATCAAATCTTTGTCAACAAAATGTGTACAGTTGTTTTTCTAATGATGTGGCTTTACTAATGTTTTTTAAACTCACTTAGCGAAAATGTTTATTACATCATCTTTAAAACTAAGTTCATTGCTGTAAGTGGAAAACTACTACTTTTGACCATTGATATCATGTTGGAAGGGAAGACACCTAAATAAAAAATTATCAAAATCAGAAATCAAGAATAGACCCGAAGTATGATTTTTTCAGAACCCACAAAATTGTGATTATTTAAAATTTACTTTTTCCTGTGTTGATCATAAATTACAATGAATAATTATTTATCCATTACCAGCCCTGTCATCTTTTGAAAAATTTAATGAATGAATTCCTTGAATACCTGGGTATACCATGAATTTAAGGGAATTACCTGTTGTTTAATCCATAAAAATACTGGACAACGCCGAACACATTTTCTAATACTTATAATAGTCAATAAACAACATAAAACAAGTATTTTCTTCAAGCATTTATTTTATACCTGTCCAGATTGCTTTACAATGGTACTTCAGAAGATGGCATCCAATGCAATTAATTGCACAATAATGCAAAAAATAATATTTGCACAGCACTTTAAGAAAACTTTTAACTATGTTCAGAAGGATTTAGGCGTATGAAAAGAAAATGCTAATGTTTTTTCAATTATAAAAACAACATTTATGTAAATTAGTTACAATCACTATTTTTGCAAAGTAAATTAAAATATCTAGTTTTATAAAATCTTGTAAACATCCATTTAATATTGTTAATTCAAATGGGGTTTATAGATATCACAGTTTCTCAGAAGGACAGACTTTTCAATTACCTGTGGAAGTTGCAGCTCCTTAACTCCATGAGGAAGGGTGCCAGCTGTCCTCAGATTCTGCCTCACCTGACACCGGCTAAGGTGAAACAAAGACCTGGGCCTTTTAGGCATGGAACTTTCGGGGAAAATATTTTCATACTCTGACGAAATCTCTTGAATCACTCTCTCTGAAGCAGAGTTGTTTGAGATTTGAACTAAATGCAGGAATACTCGGATTTCGCGACTGGTGATGTAGGGTTCTGGAATTGTTAGGAACACCTTCTGCAAGCTCCGAGCAAAACTCTCCCAATCCTTTCCCAATCGCTTATATACAAGAACACTTACTCCTTGAAAGACAATTAGCAGCCTTTTCCGTGCCTTTGGACCATAGTTGCTATATATTTTTAAGTCAAGTTCATAACCATAATAAATAGATTGATAGCTGAACCTGTATAGGAAAAACAATAGAAATTTACAATGAAATAGTACATGTTCGCAGAATATTATAAAAATAACACTTTAAAATATTTATCTACTTAGCTCTATCAAACACTATCTTCTCATTTTGTAACCAAACAAGTTTTAGTTGAATGATTACCGTTAAAGAAAACTTTAATCTATATCATATACAAATACTATTGAATGAAATAACAGGTTTAGTGAAACCTAAAATGACATTTTCTTATGTTAATACAAAATATTTTTTGCACGATTTTTATACATGAAAAATTGTAGATAAACATGTGATGGCATGACAGCTCTAAATAAGATCCATATGAGGGTGGCGTCTTTGAAATTCATACTTTCTCCCTCACTAAAACCGTCTCTAGTTGAGGCAAGGCTGGAAATAAACATTTGAGTCGTGAAATGATGGGTTCCTAAAATCCTGTCTATCAGGTCAATAGTGTTGACAAGAAGAAATTGGGGGAGGTGAGTAACCATATCGTTTGTTTCCCATTACTCCAAATATTTATAAGAACTTCAATGAATTTCGATAGATACCTGAAGGATCTAAATCCCTGTCTCCTTAGTCAATACCATAGTCTCTGGTTTAAAGCAGTTCTGTTTTTAGCTATTTTATCAGAAAATCCAGATAATAGATTAAAGACCCTTTACACTATGTAATTACAGTGAACATGATTTTTAAAAGATTGCCTGCATTAATAAATTTCCTCTTTTGTATTTTCTAATCTAAACTGATTAATAACTTTGAGTGGGGGTGAATGAAGTGGAACGAATGATAAAAATCTACCACCTCGCTAGTACTTACTCACCAACCCCAGATTTTGCTTCGAAAGCTATACGTTTTACCGCTTGTTCTTTGTACAGTGACAAAATATCGCATTTCGTTTGTTTCAATCTTAAGTTAAATATTACTGATTTTGAAATGACAACAGTGTTATGCTCACAAACTCCTGGAACTGGAGAGCTCCACCAGCTGATCACTCATTAACCTCCTGATTTCACTTAACGAGCACTTCACAGCAGCTTCGCATGTATAATAGTCTAGGGACTTCCTTGCGCCAACACCCATGAACCTCTGTAATTTGTTTCACAAGTCAGGTTTACACAAGTCACTTTGCACCCTACTTGTTGGCTGTCGATGAGCTTGCTTAGTGAGCTCTTTATAGCCAACTGCTGTGCAGACATAATACTCCTATGTACTTTTGAAAGTCTTTGTATACCACTCTGCATGCTACTGCTTAAGCCTTCTTGGAATCTTCTACTCCTGTCTATTACCACTCTTATCGCCAATACTAGCTTCGCAAGCACTTTTATTACACCTGCATTCTTATCATGAACTTTTTCTAGTGGTTAATTTTTGGGTTTGATTTATATTAGCTACAACTTTAGTTGATTAGAGATAAAAAAAAAAAACTTACCAGTATATAAATAATATGTTTGATATTAAAACGCTAAATTATTCTTGGTTTTTAAAGAGATAAAATGTATTTTAAATTTAAATTTTTATCATTATTTTTAATTATATTTAAATTTCAGAAATTTCTATCTGTTTTATTACTATGATATATATTTAGAATGGAAAATTTTGAAATAAATCTTGTCTTTGTTGAGACATAATGGAACACCACATTTTTTACAGCTGATAAAAGATTGTGTATTGGCACTTTACATCTAGTACGGTCCTCATTTCAAATCGACATATGCTCCATATTGTCCTGACTAACACAGATGGGAAAATGTATGCTGTGCAGACCTTTCTTTTCTTTTTATATCATGATATTTCTGTAAGCTACTGCTTGGTCTCCCGTGCTTTTAGACAACATTCATCCGCATGTTGCATTTTAATACATAATTTCAATACCATTGAAATGCTATGTTCCTTTTTATAAGCTATCTTTCAAATTTATTAGTATTGCTAATTATATTAGTTTAGGAATTAATAATTTAGTAATAATCTAAATATTTATCAAAATTATATATATATAGGTTAGATCTTGATTAATTATAGAACAGTTTCCCGTGGAATATATATATATAAATTTCCAAAAAATGGAGAATAAGAAATACGGGCTTTCTGATAAAAGAAATATGTAATATATGAATAATTTGACTCTAATAATTAATATTCTAAGTAGTTATTGAATAAGTATTACTAGATATATAAATCAGCATAAAATATAGGCTGTTACTTGTATTATAACACTAATTTCTGTCAAAAAAATAAAATTGATTCATATGCACATATATATATGTATTATTAGTCTAACCCTACCTGAAAATACATGGTGATACATATATGAATCAATCACAAAGTGTTTGATATTAAAATCATTTAAGTTAAATATACATATATGGAAATGAAAAATGCATACCTTGAACTTCGTAGAAAAAATTCTTTGAAGTTCTTGGAAAAAAATTACTGACAAAACACTATATGTAAACATGGGATTTAGGACGAAATTCTTAAGAAAACATGACTTACTAAAAATATACACAAAATGCATCTTTGGTGCAATTTACACAGGTCATCAGCAATGAATTACTGAGAGATTCTGGTTATGGAATAAATACAGAAAGCAGACTATTTCTAGATTTTTTAAGGCGAAATCACGGAGTTTTTACTTTCCTTATATATATATATATATATAGTATAATGTATAAGAAAAGTATTGTAATGGGGGCGAGAATTTGAGTTTCGACGGGAAAGCACGTTTTAAGCATCCCTGAATTCGAATCAAAAATTTTTGAGGAGATGTATATGTGTGTGTCAGTGAGTCTGTGGAAACGATATCTCACGAACGAATGAAGCGGTTTGAACGAAATTTTGTATAAAAATTACAATTAGTGAATACTGGAAACCGATTTTTTGCAACGCAATCGAATGTTCTGAGCGCCCTCAAATTTTGAAAAAATCAAAACCTTCAATAAATTTATGTAAATAATCATTTCTTATGTAATTTTCCATTATAAAACGATTGACAAAAAAATAAAAACTCTTAACATGAACCATTCTCGAGATATTTCTCATTTTTCAAACAAAATTTATGAAAAAATCACAAAATTAAAAAAAATTAACTATTGTATAATTCTAGTATATAAGAAATACTCTTCTCTCCGTTTGTCTGTAACACTTGGTTATACATTTGGTGAACTTTGCAAATAATATAGCGGAATATCACGATCTTGGTGATATTTCGTCCCAGATTGACAAAAATATCGTCAAAGTTGCAAAAATAACGCCAAGCTAATGAAAATGACACCTAAATGATGAATTAAATATTAAAATATTTTAATATAGAATATATTGCTTATTGAGGATGCTATCAATATTAGTAATTGTTTATTTAGAGTCGCTTGAAATATAAGTTAATTGAGTACTTTGAAACAATAGTATTACATGTGTTCCTTTGGAAAAGCGCGAAATGTACAATTCAACATCAAAAACACTGTACCGTGAATCTTATACATCATTTTTCACTGTGAAAGAATTGTATTCAATGCATTATATAAACAGAGTCATGTGCTGCCCACATCAGATTTTTTTTTTAATATAGAGAGATAAATAAGATTGAAGTTCTCTCTGTCTGTATGTGTGTGTGTCATCGTGGGAGAACGGCTGCACCGAATTTCATGAAATTTTGGGGATAACCGTGAAATAGCCACACTTAAAATTTAAGCGATGTTTTGAGTTTCTAGGACCAGAGGTTGTCGAGATATTAATAAAAAAAAAACCCAAAATTGAAACTTCCGTAAAGATACATTCCGTAAAAAGACTCAATGCCGAACTTCCGTAAAAAGACATTATGCAGACGATATATTTTGTGCCAATTTATTTCAAGAAAATTATACCGGGTCACTTAGCAATGGATTTAAATCCAATATGTTTATACCACTGACGATTTTCATTAAATATTTTCCGATTAAAATAATAAAGAAATGTATATACAAGATTTTTATCGAAATTGTGATTTTTACTGGATTATAGTAATTACGGACTTAAGGTTTACAATTTATGGGGATTATTGATATTATTAATTTATTATAAGTCATCTGTTTTATTTTGGCAAAGATTTTTTTAAGCTCACTGTAATACAGTTAATTTTCTACTATTATACCAGTATATCTTCCCATGCAAGTTTAACCTTTTCCTTTTAGCATACGTGGTGCAATTTCATACATTTTGAAAATTTATTTACAAACGGGACCAGGAAGTTTTATTTTTCAGATCTGACTGTGAAGATATTTTTTTATAGCAAGAGCAAAGATTCTTGAACTTCTTTTTAGGAGCCAGAATTTAGTTTTTAATCGAATGTTTTGAATAACAAAGCCATTTAGAATGCTAAGTAATTTGCACAAGATTGTGAATTTTAAGTTTCTTTATATAATGTATATTCCGTACGAAGAAGGGATATACTGCTAGTTTTATTATAAATTTATTTTAAAAAGCTGCAATACCCTCTTGAACGGTTCAGGCCAGCATTTTATCACTTGTTTTCCTATGAGATATTCCGTACAATATGATTATTTAAATTTAACCTTATTGAATATTCGAATTTTTTTCAAAAATTCTTTCAAAAATCTTCTTCCAAGCATTCGATTGCGTTAAACATGAATAGAGTTCCAGTACTCACTAATTGTAATGCGTGTCAAACGAGTGTTTAGATAATTATTTAGGGCGTATTACATCTGCATAGTGTCCTTCCTCCCTACGCGTGCTTATCGTTGAAGTGTTGTTTGATTTTTAAGAAATCGCTGTATGTTTTGATTGTACTAAACATGCAACATCGCATGTGTAGAGTCGTTAAAATACAACCGTGTTTATTTTTTGCATTTGCTACATATTTATTTCTTAACATTATTATGCCATATTTATAGGATTTTAAGAATTTTAATTTTATAGCACCCAATCTTCACCTACTTCATTATGTGTACAAAAATATTTTGTAAGTTAACAAGTGATTTTAGATTACTTATAACATGTTCGATATCAAATGTCACCATCGGTAAATTTGTAGTGAACTTTTGAAGTGATTGCTGGATAGCTCTCATGCGAGTAAAATTATTAGATGTAAAAATGTTTCTACTGTCACCCAGACGATTTTAAAAATGTTAAAAAATAGCATTTGAAGTATAGGTCCATTTGTCAGGTATCACGGATTTCCATTTAACCCGTGCGCAGAAAGGCTAGTGATAAAATAAAATAATGGCAATCAAGCATAAGATGGTTGTTGTAAATACAAATGAATGCTTACATTTGGAACAAAAAATACTTGGCACTATTCCATTCACAGTAGTCATCGATTGGCGGTAAATAAGCAACACCATGTGTATTGAGAAAATCAATCCAATTCTCCTGTGATCTAGATGTAGCATTTCGTAGAGGATCCAGCGGCATACATATTTTACACTCGCCATATTCCAGTTTCATCAGTTGCGATATATCCCACTTGTAGTCAAGTCCGAATCTTTCTTTAACTTTCTTGCAAATTGTTGTTTCTCTTGCTGGATCTCGGTCAAAACTATGCATGAAAGAATCCATGTTCGATATGAGTGCAGCTCTGCTTTCATTATTGCACTCGTAACGATCGTAAAGTTTTATGACGAAGTCAATTAATTTGTCGTGGAACACATAGTTATAATATTTTCTACCACGAAAGTGATGAGTAGCTTCAGATACACTTTCCCATTTAAATGGATGTCCCAGATCTGCTGATTCCATGAAGGATTTGAAGAAGTCTTCGATTTCTTGAGAAAATCTTATCTCTAGTCTTATAATCATTTCCGGATCCATGCTGACTAAAATTGCTCCTTTACAAAAAATAATGTTTCGTTCTAACAGTCTTAACGCAGAAGACGCATTATTTCAACTGCCTTAATCCAATAAATTATGATGAGTAAATAGTCTCTGTAAAATAATTAAACAACAAATAGTAACTTATGACAATGAAAATAAGAAAATAATTGACTCTAACAATTAAATAACGATGCCACAGTAAATGGTAAGGTAGCTACTCAAGCACCGAACTTGTGTGGATCTAAAGTGATAAGAATTTTCAGGGCTTCGTCAACCAGAAGTTTGGACTCAACCGGAATGGGGGAGGAGGCTTTTCATTCTTCTTTCTCTGTAGAAAAAAAAGGGAGTTGACCATTGTCTGTACAGATTACTGATTTCTCAAAATAGTAGTATCATTGTAACCACAGAATACTATATAACCACATAACCACAATACTATATAACCACAGAATACTATATAGTAGTCTGTGATTGTAACCACATGGTCTTCTTAGCTTCGGTCATTCGTCCCTTCAAATGTTAAAAGATACATGACTTTTAGTGATGGTCTGCTGGTCAACTCATCAGTTTCCTATAGTCTAGTTCATAGATCTTTCTCATAGACTCGGCAACTGGTAGTCTCTTTGTTCGAACAGAAGAACACAACAGGTGATAAGAATGAAAGCTGGCTGTGAAGACACAAGATCGGATTTGCGACAGGTGTATGAGCCTCCTCATGCAGCTGGATGCATGAGATTTTTATCAAAGAGCTATAATCAGATAGTGGGAACTTTTTTTTTGTTCAGATTCGGAAAAGCATGACCAACATCACCTCCCTTTTATAGTTGAAAAAATTAAGTTTTAAGTTAGAGTTGCAGATAATTGTGTGAGGTTTAGATCAAAGAGCTATAATAGTGGGAACTCCGCTTTCGTTCAGACTCAAAAAAGCATAACCAATAAGTTAAAAAAGTTTTACGCCAAAGATATCTTCAAAAAGAATATTTTTGTATAAATTTTATAGCAATATTAATTTCCTTATATACATATAATGTATAAGGAAAGTTCTGTGACGGGGTCGAAAATTCGAATTCGAGTTTTCGACGGGAGTGCACGTTTAAAGCATCCCTGAAGACGAATCAGGTCATTTTGAGATGATGGCTGTGTGTGTGTATCAGTGAGTCTATGGAGACTATAACTGACGAACGAATGGAGCGATTCCAACAAAATTTGGTTCGAAAATTGCAATCAATGAAACTGGAAGCCTATTGTTTTTATACGCAATCGGATGTTCAGAACTCCCCTAAATTTTCGAGTGAAATTTTGTTACGTAAATAGTCATTTCTTATGTAATTTTTCATTAGGAAACGATTGACATAAATTTTAGAACGCTAGTATGAACCTTTCTCGAGATATTGCATATTTTTCAAATAAATTTATTAAATAATCCCATAAATTAAAAAAAAATATTAACTTTTGAGAAACGTGTTCTCTTTTAATATGCAATATCATGCGATAAATTTGGTGATACCACTCTCGTGGATCTAGCTCGTTCCATTTATGAATAAAGATACTGTGAGTAATACTTTTGTATTTGAGTAATACTTTTTGTATTGAGTAATACTTTTGTATTGAGTAATACTTTTGTTTCCATCCATAACTCTTGGCAAGATTTTGGCTTCAAATTTGTCGGAATATCGCCAACTTGGCGACTTTTTAAAATGTTGCCAAATTAACGAAAATCTCGCGAAATGGATAAAAATGACGCTAAATCAATGAAATGACGACTCATTGACGAAAATTCAATGTCTTGGAAAGAATAGAGGTATCTACTAAAAGAATAACCTATTTTTTGTTTTCTGTAACAGTAGTAAATTCATTGCATTATATAAGGAAAGTCATGTGCTGCCCACATCAGATTTTTTACTTTAGTAAACGACTCAACTCGATTTTGATATCCCCTTCATCAAATGACCGGAAAATAAAGGCAGTACACATTTCATTAATCAGCTGTAATTTAAAAAATAAGGCAAACATATTGTGTTTGTGTATGAAGTGTTATAATTGGTAAAAAGTATTTTAAAGTAATATAATTTCTCACTTCTTTAAATGCAAATAACAAAAAAACCCAAACCGTCGAATATGTGCATATGCTTGTTACGATTCAGCAAACGGTAATAACGGGAGTGAATTACTCACACTCGAAATTATGTTGTTTGATTTTAATTTTCTTCCTAATTTAAATTTAGTGAATGCACTAATACGTAGAGGCCTAAAATACTTGCTAATTTTTGGTTAATAAATATCTAAATGCTAAATTGAGTTGATGTATCTCTGGAAAATGTATCAGGATTTTATATTCATTGTTTGTTTTTTAATGAAGAAAAATAAAAAAAAATAAGCAAGCCTTCCATAAACACCAAACTTAAAATTTTGGTACTTTTCATGGCGATTGATATTTTGATACTGAACTTGAATATGTTGATAGATATTTAATTTTGAACCTCACATTTAATTACTCTCTTCTTTTCCAATCATTTTGGATCATGTATCTGGGAAAATTGTTTCAGACTTTTTGTTTAGTTTTAATAAAACTAGCAAAAAACAAAAATTACGGTTTTTTTATCTCCGCGCCAATATATGCAAAACCAAAACAAAATGGTAATTTCCTTTTAGTCTTTATGTGAACTTTCTTTTAACACTGCTCACCCGATTATTTTAAATGCATTTTATTTTCTGGTTTCCTGTTCTCCCCCTCCCTTCAGGAATTTCAAATATGCACAATTTCCCAGCAATTCAGTCACTGATCTGCGTCTCTATGCCAAATTTGAAACGAGCGGATAAATAGCACCGGACCCACTCCGACGTCATGATGTGACGTCACCCGATGTCAATATCGACGACGAATAGTAGCTTCAGAGAACTACGCCTGTGCACGGAGATGTCAGTTTATAATACGAACTCATTATCACTCAGCTGTTAAATTTACTATCGTATACTAGTATTATTAGATAGTTTAGAATATTAAATTCTAAGTTAGAGTTGATGCTTAAAATGAACTACGCCTGTGCAAGGAGTATTTTGTTTTAATTACGATCTCGGTATTATTCAAGGCGATTTAAATATATTTAAATCTCCTTCGTATTATTGGATAGCATAGAATATTAAACTCTATAATTGATGGCTAGATGTGATATATAGATATAATTTAGTCATTTTGAGAGTCATGTGTCAATGGCACGTAACCGATTTTCTCCATTTGAAAAATTGTTCTACATAGATGAAATTTAAAAATTATTTGCTTTGTTACTTTCCTTATATACATAATGTATAAAAGGATAGTACTGTGACGGGGTCGAAAATTCGAATTCGAGTTTTCGACGGGAGAGCACGTTTCAAGCATCACTGATCACGAATCAAACATTTTTGAAGTGATGTCTGTGTGTGTGTGTGTGTGTGAAAGTATGTGTGTGTGTGTCAGTGAGTCTATGGAGATGATAACTGACGAACGAATGGACGGATTTGAACGAAATTTGGTACAAAAATCACAATCCGTAAACACTGGAAGCCTATTGTTTTTAAACGTAATCGAATGTTCAGAATCTCCCTAAATTTTCAAGTGAAATTTTGAAAAAATCAAAACCGCTAATAAAGTTACGCAAATAGACATTTCTTTTGTAATTTTTCATTAGACGATTAACATAATATAAACGATTAACGATTAACATAACGATTAACATAAACGATTAAATTAAACGATTAACATAAATTTTAGAACGCTAACATGAACCGTTCTCGAGATATTGCACATTTAAAAAAAAAAAAATTATCAAAGAGTCATATAAAATAAAAAAAATATATTTCCTATTGAAAAACATGTTCACTTTTCATATGTAATACCATGCGATAAATTTGGTGACTTCATTCTCGTCGATCTAGCTCGTTCCATTCATGAGAAAAGATACTTCGAGTAATATTTTTGTATTTGAACGTCAATAGTCATTTATCTGCTATAAGAATAACTTATTTCTCCGTCAGTATAGCTTGGCGAGATTTTGGCGACGAATTTGACGGAATGTCGCCAACTTGGCGACTTTTTGAAATGTTGTCAAATTAACGAAAATCTCGCCAAATAAATTAAAATGACGCTAAATCAATGAAAATGACGACTAATTGTCGAAAATTCAATATCTTGGAAATAATATAAGTATCTACTATAAGAAAAACCTATTTTTTTTTTACTGTAAAAGTAGTAAATTCATTGCATTATATAAGGAAAGTCATGTGTTGCCCACATCAGATTTTTTATATTATACAACTCACAAAATCAATCTCCTTTTATTAGTCATGCATTAATTAGATTGTCAAAATGAAACATTGTTCTTTGCAACATTCAAGTTGTCAAGTTCAATTTAAAATTCACAATCATGTGCAAATTCCTATAATATACTAAGTGACATTGTTAATCAAAATATTCTATTAAAATATTTAATTTGATGCTTCTAAAAAGAATTTTAAGAATATCTGTTCTAGCTATACAAAATTATCTTCACGAGCAGATCTGAAGAATAAAATGTCCTGGTCTTGTTTGTAAACATATTTACAAAATATATGAAGTGGAATAAATATGTGCAAAATGAAAAAGCTAAAACTGTATAGGACCCATACTACAACTTATGAGTTTCTAAAATCTTTACCAAAATAAAACAGATGACGTAATAAATTGAAAATATCAATAATTCCGTAATCTTAAAACCTAAAAGGTCGCAATTGATTCCAATATATGCCAAAATATGTGCTAATATACTTGTACTACTTATATTCTCATAGAGTAGAAGCAGCAGCGTATGCTTGGGGGAGGGGGGGGGGCAGGCCCTCCCACTTTTCAAGGCTTTTTATTATTATGTTTATTTTTCATTTAAAATAACCCTGGCATAAGAAAATGCTAAACAGTTGCCCCCCCCCCCCCCCACACACACACACACACACGCACACACACTTTTTAATCAGGATAAGCCACTGAGTAGAAGATATACCCATGCATTTGTAAAAGATTACTCGGTACTACGTACAATATATGGGTTTCAAAAATTTTTGCAAAAATAAAACAATGACATAATAAACTGAAAATATCAATAATAATAATGTTTAAAGCTGAAGACCATAATTGATATATAATCCAGTCAAAAATGCTATTTCGGTGAAATTTATTTTATATATATATATATCTTTATTATTTAAATCGGAAAGGATTTAATAAAAATCAGCTGCCATATAAACAAATTGGATTTAAATTTGTTGCTAAACGACATGATAAAATTTTCTTCAAATAAATTGGTGGAAAAAATATCATCTGCTTAATGCTATATGAAAGGTTTAATTGTTCGTTTTTAATTAATATCTGGGCAATCCCTGGTCTTAGAAACTCAAAACATGGACTAAATTTTAAGTCAGGATATTTCAAGGCTATCTACAAAATTTCATTTAAATTCGGTTCAGTTGTTCTCCCATGATAATGAGACACACATACAGACAGGTTTTCAATTTTATTTATATAGATTTAGAGAAATAGATTGAAAATAAGCAAAATGAGTAAACTTGCATTATATCTATTAAAAGTCTACATTTGGATAATTTTAATCCAGAATCAGTCATTCATAAATGATATGTTTCAGCTGACAAATGTAAATACATTGTCAGCTGAAACATTATGCAGACCATATTTCTTCCACCAATTTATTTGAAGAAAATTATGTTATGTCACTTAGCAATGGATTATGTTATGTCACATAAACACATTGGATTTAAATATCCAATGTGTTTATGCAGCAGAAGAGTTTTATTAAATCTTTTATCCGATTTAAATAATAAAGATATGTATACGTATGAAATAAATTTCATTGATATTGTATTTTTGACTGGATTATATCAATTACGGTCATTATTATTATTGATATTTTTGGGGCTTATTGATAGTTTCAATTTATTATGTCATTGTTTTATTTTGGCAAAAATTGTTGTAACTTGTAGTACGTAGTACGGAAAATCTTCCACAAATGCCTGGGTATATCTTCTAATCTATGAGAATATGTTATATCTTGCATTCATCTTACATAGGTAACATTTTAAAATCTCATGCATTTCATCCATTCTTTTTATTTTTATGTGAAACTATTTTATTTTATTCACCAATAAATAAAACTTATTGAAATAGAAGTTATGAAAATGCGAACATACCTAAATAATTTTGAAAATCATTATCATGTTTTATTTCTTCCATGCCATGAACAGTGTGCAAATGATTGCGAAAATCATTCGACTTCAGTGCTGTAAAATTACAATTATTTTCTTTACCAACATAATTTGTTTTTTCAGCAACTGGTGAACATTTTTTTTTATGTCTGTAAAAGGTAGATTAACTGGAAAATATATTTTTGCAATTGCACATTTTAGAAAACTTTTCCGTTTTCTGCGAGTTTTTGGCTTGTGAAGTGTTTGGTCCATCCTTAAGCTTTGGATCAGTATTCATGTTTCTCAAAAAGAAAAAATTCACGAAACTTAAATTTGCCGCGAATGCTAAATAAAAACTCCGCTAACCAGAATCAACGTGTACCCTACGTCATCAGCTACGTCAATCACATCATCGTCAGTAGTGGTTCCTTGTTGGTTGAATCGGAGTGGGTCCGGTGCTATTTATCCGCTCGTAATTTGAAGACTCTCAGGTAAACAGGTTAAATTATAGATGGGGTGGGCGTACTAATGGACACAATCCTTGCATTAATAAGGGTGGGCGTACTAACGAACTTGCATTAATAGGGTTTTGGTTATTACTGATGAAATCCGAACAGTAATTAAAATTCCTTGTTTTGATTACCTTTTTTTTCATGCTGCTAAATCACTAAACAACTTCAATTCCTATTTTAAAATAATTTTATATAGAATTTTAACAGTCCTTTACAGTTTTTATTTTTTTAAACTATCAATTTATAAAGTGGTTGGAGGTAAAAATAAATATTTAAATCTACATAAATGCAGTTTTTTAATAGTGCTTATAAATTCCATTCAATTTTCAAAATGGTTTTGAGACTTCTTTAATTAACAATAATTACATGTTGGAAGGGCTTACTCGAAAAATCTTAATCGTATGGACAGGAAATCCATAGTTAAATTACATGTAACGAGTGGGAGACAGAAAGATGTCAAAAATAGTTGATCACCAACAGGTATATCGCTTGTGACGAGTAGAATTTACTGACATCTAATTTCTAAATGTAGATCCCTATATGCAAGGTGTAGTTCATAAATTATGTAAACACTTTTCATAGAAAATTTGACTCTCTTCTTTTTGAGCACAGTTATTTGTATACCATCTCATAGCTGTAGCACAAAGAATGTAGTGGTCCCAAGAGTGTGAGAACTAATAGCATAGTTCTGATTCGGATACATCGACTAAACAGGTAATGAGGCTGGAATGCAGTCTATACATGGAGAGTAGTCTTATCTTATTTACCATTCACGTTTCATCTTTCTGTTTAGCGGATTATCCAGCTATCAAACTTCTCCACAATTGTAACCCTCTGAATACACAGGGGGTAAGAGGCACACCCATAATCCCTTCTCTTATCAAAATGGTCAATAGAGCATAGGCACTACCGTAAATAAACAATCTGCGTAGTAGAATGCACAAAAACGTAAGAGCAAAAGGGCATTATTACTTTCCTTATACATATACATAATGTATAAGGAAAATAGTGTGACGGGGTCGAATATTCGAATTCGAGTCTTTGACGGGAGAGCACGTTTCAAGCATCCCTGATCACGAATCGAACATTTTTGAAGTAATGTCAGTATGTGTGTGTGTCAGTGAGTCTGTAGTGACGATAACTGACGAACGAAAGGACCGATTCGAACGAAATTTGGTACAAAAATCACAATCAGTAAACACTGGAAGACTATTGTTTTTATACGCAATCGAATGTTCAGAACCCCCCTAGATTTTCGAGTGAAATTTTGAAAAAATCGTCAAAAATCAAAACCGCTAATAAAGTTACACAAATAGACATTTCATATGTAATTTTTCATTAGAAAACGATTGGCATAAATTTTAGAACGCTAACATGCAACGTTCTCGAGATATTGCACATTTTTCAAAAAAATTATCAAAATGTTATATAAAATAAAAAAAAATATATTTCCTATTGACAAACATGTTCACTTTTCATATGTAATATCATGCGATAAATTCGGTGACATCATTTTCGTAGATCTAGCTCGTTCCATTCATGACAAAAGATACTTTGAATAATACTTTTGTATTTGAACGCCAATAGTCATTATCTGCTGTAAGAGTAACTTATTTCTTCGTCCATAACGCTTGGCGAGATTTTGGCGACGAATTTGGTGGAATGTCGCCAACTTAGGAACTTTTTTTAAATGTTTTCTTTTTCTAATAACTTTTTTTCTTGCTAAATTAAAGAAAAACTCGCCAAATAGATAAAAGTGACTCTAAATCAATGAAAATGACGACTCATTGACGAAAATTCAATATCTTGGAAAGAATATAAATATCTACTATAAAAATAATCTATTTTTTTGCTGTAAAGTAGTAAATTCATTGCATTATATAAGGAAAGTCATGTGGTGCCCACATCAGATTTTTTTTATTATAGAGTGTAATGGTAAACTAACGAAGAAGGCCAATAAAAATAGAAACTAAACCCATTAAGCATCGATATTTATATTTGTGTTAAAATAAGTTATTTAGAATACTTGAATGACAATATATATTTACAGATTTCATTTGCTAAAGTACACGTTAAGTGATTTTCAGTGAATGCACACTACTACTCATTTTTACCGTAGTCACTAGCGTTGTGTTAGCAAATTCTGCAATGCATATACGAGCAAGAAGGGAAAGATACATAACGATTTTACTTAAAAAAAATCTCTTGTATATATTTTAATGAAAGTAAATATTTTATTTTCCGTTTCATTAAAAATATCCATCAGAGAAGATAAATTGAAATATATCCTACTAAAATTAGAGGTTAAACGATTGTTAGTTTCTAAAGTAGCCATTTTTAATACAGAAATATTGAAAATTTCCGTTCTGCTAAGCAAACGAGTGGAATTTGAATTTGAAATTAGGTGTAGTAAGAACGAATTTGCGGACGCATCTATAGAAAGTTTTGAAATGAAACCAATTCTGTGTCATTTTAATATAAATGAAATTGATGTAGCTTTTTAGACTAAAACATTAAAGGATTAAATCGTTTTCTCTTCTGTATTTAGGTCTCTTTTGCAGCCATGCATAGTTAACCTCGAATATACGTGCACTCAAACACGTAGGAGATTATAGATTTTATACATCTTGCAGCTGGGGGTGAAGCCTGTAATTTCGAATTAGTTTTCTCCAAATACTGGCTACGAAAAAAATCGAGAGCTATTCTCATTTGCTTCTAGTTTCAAATTTAAATTGTAAACACATAGATGGGTCTCTATCGCACTTCTAAAAGGTTGTGAATTTGGAAGGGGCAGAAAGGGTGTGTGTATGTCATAAAATATACGAACAGCCAACTGGATCACCGGTGCCCTGCCCGGAGCGTCCCATAAGAATAGTTGTTCTTTTGGTCATTTACCGAAGCTCATTTAGGGCCGATCCCACCAACAACCGTTAAAATATAGCAGAGGTTTAACGGTTGATTAGCACTATTTTGCGTCCCACCAACACGTTTATGGTATTAAAGAGCTCACTAAAGTGCTGTTAATTTAAGTGGCCGATTTTGGCCACTTAAATATTTAACAGTTGATTAAAAGTCGAACAAGATGGCGGCAATTTCTGTATCGTTCGATATTTCAAGATGAAATTTTATTTAAGATTGAATTCTTTTATATTTCTTTTCTGAAAGAAGAGTGTTTGAAAGTTTTTACAACATAGGGGAAAATAAAGCCGATTTTGCTTATTTATCGAAGTCGGTGAAAGTTTGAAAGACACAAGTATTTACAATACACTACTCAGGTATGTAATGCATATATTTCGTTTATATTACGCTACAAGTTTCTTAACTTCTTAAACCATAATTTACACTTTTGAATTATGGTAAAATTACAGAATTTCAAGTCTTGGAAGAGAATTAATCTTGTACTGCAATATTTCGGCCGATCTGTTTATTATATCAGATAGGCTGTTTTATTGTTGAACCAGTTATAGAAATTGTCCTATATGGTCTGATTTAAAAATTTCATATGTTGTCCGTAATTTTTTTCTTGTTTAGAATAACATTTTTACATTTATTTGCATATAATCTCAGAAATTATATTTTCAAAACTTCAATTTACTTGAAGTTATGCATGCTGTACTGTTTATTTACAAAGCCAAACTGAAAAATAAGCATTGTCTGTAACAAACATAATTTATGTATGGGTATAAATGAATTTATCAATAGTTAGTTATTAGATTTAAATGTATATGTATTCAGCATGGTGTGAATGGTAATCCCTATTGTATTTCCCAAAGATAAAAATTGCATTTCCATTAAATATCTGATGTTTCTTTTTAATATTTCCTGTCTGAATTGGAATGCTTCCATGGACTTGCTTCTATGTTTAGTTGGTACCTTATAGAAAGGACCTTTTTCAAATTTCAATGTAGTATTCTAAAGTATCTTGCCATTGTATGCTGTGATAATTTCTCCTGAATTGACTTTTATTGAGTTCGCTCTTTTGAGCAAGACATTTTGTATCACACATACTTTATATACTAAAAGTTTAACATATTTAAAATTGTTCTTGCAAAAGTCTCTCTTATTCCATGAAATGTTAATTTTTTTATGAATGATTCTAATGACAACACTAGTAAAAGAAATCTTTGAAAATAGGATAGGATAATTTCTATGTTAATAATAAACTGGATAACGATATAAAATGCAGCAAAAAAAAAAGAGCATACGTATATTTATTTACCTTGCATTTTATATTGTGTTCTAGTTTATTATATTGATTGTGCGGAAAGTCATATTCTTTAATTAATTTCTATGTTATATAGGAAATAAAGTGAAATGTGTCTTCACAAATTAATAACTAATATCAAAAATAAGTGATCAAAATTCACTTTCAAATTTCAACACACTACAATTGTTTTAAAAATAACTTTATTTACCTATATAAGTCAATAAATGATGTTATCTTATCAGTAACGAATACTGTCGTTGAATTTGGTATGGCACTACTATACCAAATTTATCGACAAAAACCCTTCTCTAGGTTAAAATATATAACAAAATAGCAGTAACATTATTATCATTGCTATTATTGTCATTATATCCCTTGAGTATTGTGGTGCTATTGAGAACACAGGGATTGGAATGTAATATGCACTTTTGCATGACCTGCTTTCTAGACTAGAATTCACCAATGTATACCGTATGTTAAATATTTTTGTTGGATTTTGATCAACTTTGCTCCCTAGACAATTTGTAAAATTGTTGCGTATATACCTTCAGCTCGGTTTTTATGTCATAAAATAAATGAATTTTTTTTTTGCTGTCAAGTTTGGTAAGTGTTATATATTAAAATGCTTCAATGGATATATAACAAATGTGAAGTGATTTTTGAAGTACTTTGTTTTCTGTTATATACACTAGATATTTGCCCCAATATTTTATTTTATCTTTTAATTGATGCACAACGGTATTGATGTAGCAATAGCTTGATTTATTTATACCATGTACTTCAATAGTTTGAACAATGATTGTTCGCCTAAACACAATATTATAAAACAACATAAAAATTTGATTTTGTTTATAGTAGTACTTGCGCAAAGATGATTTATAACTGATAATAAATAGTTCATAATATTGGTTAAATGAAACTCTTCTTTTCGCTTTACAAATTTGCATTCTACTGACTTCCCCCTAAATGTCAAGCTCATGTTTTAATACAGTAAAATCTGATTAATTGAATAATTATATTCGAATGTTACTACAATTCAAACTTTTTCATGGCAGCAAAAGGATAGTTTATTTTACTGGTAAGGTAACACAAGTTTTGGGGATCTTGTTTATAACCACTGTCGTTTGAAAATTCACTTCAGTGACAGTACGATTATAACCAGATTGACCAAAAACTTTCCCCGGTTACCTTGATTATGTGGTCACATGATATGCAGAAGCAGTCGCATAATATCAAATGTGGCCTTAATAATAATTAGAATATTATTTTCTTTATTTATGATCAGGCATAACTTGCCGGATAGTCTACAAATCACATATGCTATTATCCTTAAAGTAAAAGCTTCTTTACAATTACAGCATATAACAAATAGTATCAATATCAACTGGTTTCAGAAACAAGAAACATCTAATTTTTCAGGATAAAAAGACATAGCAATTACACCAAGGGCAAGAAGGTTTTTATGTCTGTCTCTTTGCTTTTCTTGACATGGATGCTTTGTTTTTGTTTTTTTTTTAAAGAAGGAGCTTGTTCCAAGCTGGTTGATACCATTACAAATTTTTTACATATTGTAGTTTTAGTGACAGTTTTACTATAGCATATTGTTTTAATTTAAATAATTTCTTAATTTATATACATTTCTATTAGTTTTATCACCACCAAAAATGGATATTTATTTAAAATTAGATTGAACTCACAATTTTTAAATAATTTTTTCATATTTTGTTATTTGGAAACATTTTAAAATGCGATATATAAGAATTTAGTTCATAGTATTTTATCGTGAAGTTTTCTTATACATGAGTTCGCTTCAAATGAAGTTTGATTACACAATGTACAGGGTACAAAAATTTCAATTGTACATGAGAAGTAGACGTTTTCATCTGAATAGCAAAAAAATCTACATATGGGTTTATTTCTTCAATGTATAAGAAATGGCAAATGTTATGCAATGTTATTTATATGGTACTGAGACGTAAAAGAATCTTTCGGCGAGTAAATTCTGAGCTAAAATTTCTAATCTTGCTATGTATAGAATTTTCAGAAATTTTTTCTATGATGAATACAAATGTTTGTCATAGAAATGCTGCAATATCAGCCTTTTGAAATGCATGACAGATTGTGATTGGGAAGTTACATATTACGTAAAAGGTTAGGATATAATTGTAACCTGTAAATTATTGATTTTGAGTCTAGTTGTATAGCAAGATTTAACTGTAAACAGAATTATTTATACAGAGTGGATACTGTATATATATACATTTCAATGTACTGTTGCTCATTTTATATAAAACAGTTCATACTAAGTTTCAATTAATGTGAAAAAACTTTGAAATTTTACAAATAGATCTCCGTCAAACTTGAAATATTATGCTGGACCCCTGTTTGATGTAGAAAACCCAGACCACACGACCAACCCATAGGCTAATGGTAGCTTTCTGTGTGGCCGGTGACCCCTGTTTGATGTAAAGTATTTGAGAAGTTCAATGTAAAACACCTTTAATTTTATTTCAGTTCGTTAATTAAAATGTAACAAAGTTTGTTTATTCGTAAATCAGTTTTCCTCACACAAGTTAAGACAAAACACAAAGAGATTAAAATCACCACCTCAGTCATGTATCGCTGAACTGATTAATATCGTTGAAATTTGTTTTATGCTGTATTTTTAATGAGATTTTACTTTAAAGCTATTTTTGTAGTATTCTGATGTAATTTAAATATTTTTCCTTATTTATATACATTTGTGAGTTTTATTGGCTTCAAATAAGTATATTTATTTGAAATTACATGTAATTTGCAGTTTTCAAATAATTTTATATTTATATTTTGCTATTTGTAACCATTTTAAAATGCATTATCCATGAATTCAATTCGAAGTAATTTTTGGTTAAGTTTTGATGATTAATAATGAGTGATATACTTTCTCTAAATATTCGCCTCCAAGTCCTTCACCTTCTAACAACTCGGTCTGTCGTCTGACGGTTTTGGATAAATCTATTTTTTGTATTATTGTTTGTGGCAATTTTTTTATTTATAGCTAATTGTAATTTCTTCTCGAGAGACAATTCTTTTCCGATATTAACATCATCATCTTCAACGAATTTCTCTGGATAGGTTTGTGTTTACTTTTCATAAATGTTTTTGTGGAAATTTACGACGAACTTAATTAAATTTGACTTTGTTAGCTTCTTTTCTTCATTTTCATTTTCTTTTTTAAAGTCATTATAATTATGTAAATACCTTAAAATATTTTCTAGTTCACTATGACTTTCCTCTATGCGAATTTTCAATGCACTGTATAATTCCTCAGATAGTGTAGTGCCCTGATCTTTAAGTGATTGCTAAGGAGCTTCAGAGAACTGCGCCTGTGCACAGAGATGTTAGTTTAGAATACGATCTCGTCTAGTAATTCGCATTATTAGATAGTTTAGAATATTAAATTCTAAGTTATAGTTCATGCTGGAAATTAACTACGCCTGTGCAAGGAGTATTTTATTTTACAATTTTTATACGTATTTTTAAAATATGTATTTTTATACGTAATTTTAAATATTTTTATTTATATACGTATTTTTGAAAATACGTATTTCAAATAACAGCAGATGCCCAATAAGTTAAATTAAATCTTTTAATAAAAAAAATATTTATTATAGCTAGTGTGTGGTAGGCTAACTTTGAGCACAATGGAGGTGGCTAATAGGATTTTTATTTTTCAATTTTGCAGTTAATTTTATATTTTGTATACATTGTGAGGAATGAATTCAAAATATCACTTTAATGGGTTTACATTGTATTTAAAAAATTAAGTTGTTGACATTTGCTTTCTTTTGTATATTTGTCATTTTAATGTTTTTTAAATTTTCTAATTTTCATGTTACATCCACTGTATGGACCTAACTGTACTTTATGTGCCATGGAATATCTGTTGCTACGTGCAATCTCCGACAGCTAGTAGAACTGTTTTCTGTGATGTTTTTTTAGTGGGCGAGTGAAACTCGCATAGGTTCATGTTCAAATTGCTACAAATCAGGCTGCTCTTCTTTTATTTAATCAAAATTTCTATAATTGTATTAAATCAATATTAATTTTGTATTTGTATGCATTTCGGTTATGGCAGCCATGCTGTCCGACAGACTTGGTGGCATTTCTATGTCACCAAGGTAAAAATCGCAGAAAAAAGGATAATATGACACCGGTTCTTAAAATCCAATTGAAATCAATTTAATAAAACATTTTAAATCTATTTGAGCATCGAACTCCTGCTCCCAACCCCTCTCTTTTTTTAAAAAAAACTCTGTACGTTAAGTCAAACTGAAAACTTGTGTGTACATAAAAAATTTCAAATTTAAACTTTAGATGGTATGTTACATTAATTCATATTTTTCAAATTTTGGTATACAAATTCAAATTTCATATTTTGGTATATTATAGTTTTTACGGTACGAGACAGAGATATCACTAGACGTGTCGATACGAAAAAAAAAGTTCACTTCAGAAGTGCATCATAAAAAGTAAAATATTTCAAAAACTACATCAAAATTAAAAGAAGGGGGAAAATTCACCCATGTAGGTACCTGCCTGCAAAAATTTGTGGTCTTGCTATAGTTAGTCTATCCAGGATGTGAACTCGCAGCACAAATATTTTGTCTTGACTTCGATATTAAATATTTCTTAAACTACAATATACATATCAAAAAACAATTTATTTCAGCGTATTTCCCAAAGCTTTTTCAACAAGTGTACCAAATTTCTTATTTTTATATGCAATAGTTTTTGCAGTACAAAGCAAAGAATCTCGAGAAATTTGTCAAACAGTGGTGGAGTCAGCTACTTTTTTTTTAATATAGAGAGATTTTTAGGGAATAAATTAAGAAAACATCCAACGTTTAACAATTAAAAAACTATTGATATAAAAATATATATAACTAATTGCTATTTATATCAGTATTGGAGTCTGATATTAGAAAATAGGAGGAGTCTGTGTCAGACAGTAGAAAAAAAAAGAGGAGTTGAAGTCCACGGTTTGAGTTACTGACTTCACAAACCTGCTAGTATGTATTTTGCTCATCCAAATTAACTGAACCACCACCTGGTTCTTGGATAGGGCTTATTTAATTCATACCTATCCTATTGTAGGGTTATACATGAAACAAAAGCATAATATACTTTAAAGTTTGTTATTAGGAATATATTTTTCTTTCAATTGTGTGCATTACTTTTTATGGATTTGCATCATGATCTAATAGCACCATTGTGTTACATAGCAGAGCATACTAATCACTGGTTCCCAACCCAAGTTATAAAATTACATTTATGGTTGTTTCCATTCCACACACACACATTTCTCTACATTTTTGGCAGTACCATTCATACAAATCTACCACATTGAAATAGTATTTATACTGCGAATTAAAGAAACTATATATACTGATCGTAATACAATTAAAAAGAGAGATTTTTTTTAATTGGGTAACTTCTTAAATTAGAAATATATGCATTAATTTCAAATACGTATTTCCTTAAAAAGGAAAGAATTCCCGCTAAATTATAACAAAATCTTTTCTCATAATGTATATATATTTGTGTAAACGTGAATGATATTTATATTATTCCTGTAGAACAAATTTGATATAACACGAAAATAAATAAATTGCGCCCTTACGAGAAGTAAGAACGTAAATATGTAGAAGTTGGAGTTGTATTTTCGAGATAGAAATAACGGACCAATCAGAGAACTCGTATCATCTAAAAATCGGTTTAATCATTGATTAACTAACCGGAACGTTTTTAACAGTCGAATAGCTTGGTGGGACGGGATGGTTTTTAAGTATACTTTAGTGGGCCGTTAAATTTAGTGCCTGATTTGTTAATCAGACATTAGCACTATTTTAACAGACGTTGGTGGGATCGGCCCTTAGCTTGGCTAGAGAACAGCTGAAGCATTTTCCATTCAGATAGCACTGTAGCTAGAAGTGTTCAGAGTATTGCGTTATGTCACTGCCGTGCTGTATGAGATTGAAAGTCGAGTGTCGTACAGAACAGAGCACCAGGCGCGAAGCGCCTTTAATTTCCAGTTTCAATATGTCGTTCTTATCGTCAAACTGTGACATTAATTCAGTGACCCTAATTGGAGGTTCGAGGTTTTTATTTACTACTTTTTATTATTTGTCCTAGCTCCTAGTGTGGCAGTTTGTTGCACATCTGGAGTTTAAGCAGTTTGGGGGGTTGATGCAGATCTAAGGGTTACCTAGCATTTTGGCAGCTTAGAGTTTTGAACATTAGTCGCGAGTTTTATTTGATATCAGGTGTTTGAGGTTGGATATTTAATTCCGATTATCGATGTTTAGAACAGGGCGGGGTCTCTTATGCGATTTGGCCTTGCGATGATCATAGTCATGCAGATTGAATAACAGTTCATTTGGAACGGATGGCAAATTTTTGTTAAATTTAAGCGCTAGCTTTTTAATTTGGGCTCTAACAGTTTTTATTTTGAAGTCATTCCTAATTACCGAGTTCCTTAAATACCTGGGAGCTTTCCTGATAATCCGTAGGATTTTGTTTTGTTTTGTCTCTAGGAGGTCTATTGTAGTTTTACAGGCATATCCCCATACTGGTGCTGCATACAGCATTCCCGGGCGGATGACCGATTTATAAATTAGCAGTTTGTTTTGATGACTGAGATTTCCGTTTCCTATCATTAGGTATAAGGCTCCTGTAGTTATATACGCTTTTTTGATTAAGTTCGTTACGTGCTGTTTCCAGGTTAGGTGGGAATCTATCGTTACACCTAAGTATTTAGCAGATTTTTCTGCGAGTAAGGCATGATTGTTTATATACAGTGGCGGCGGCGGTTTGTTTTTCCTCGAGAAATAAATCCAATGACATTTATTGGGGTTTAATTTTATTCGCCATTTTTCCAGCCATGATTGGAGTATGTCTAAGTGTTGTTGTAGCCGTCTGTGCGTTACTGAGACATAGGGGTGTTTTGCAAATATCGCACTGTCGTCTGCATAGAGTGCCAGCTCTGTGTTTGGAGTTCTGGGGATGTCGTTCAGGTATATGTTAAAGAGTGTCGGGCCCAGGATAGAACCTTGCGGTACACTATTTTTAATGAGCTTGGGTGTTGATAAGTTACCTCCTACTCTGACTTGAAAGTGTCTCTTATTTAGGTATGAGATTAAAAGTTTGACAAGAGCGTCAGGGACTTTTAAAGTGATCAATTTGTACGCTAATCTACAGTTCCAAACTTTATCAAAGGCTTTTTGTATGTCCAGAAATATCGCGGCTGTGGGTGTCTTACTATTAAGTCCAGAAGATATGTACTCTACCACTCTCAGCAATTGATGAGTGGTGGAGTGCTTTGGCCGAAATCCAAACTGCTCCGGAATGATAATGTCATTCTCACTAAGGTGCGTGTTCAGTCTCTTAAGAATTATTTTCTCAGTAATTTTACTAAGTGTCGGCAGCAAGCTAATTGGTCTGTAGTTGCCTGGAATTGTGGCATCCTCACCTGGCTTAGGGATTGTTATGATTATCGCTTCCTTCCATTCTTTGGGAAAGTAGTTTAGTTTTAATATTTTATTTATTAAAATAGTCAAGTAACATATTACGTTTAGGGGTAGGTTTTTAACCGCAATATTTCTGATTTTGTCGTGCCCTGGGCTTTTACGGTTTTTGATAATTTCTACTATCTCCTGCGGGGTGGCTGGGTTAATCTCAGCCGTTACCGGGGAATTCCTGAAGTTATTTAAAGTTTGTCTAACCATTCTTAGGGTGTCCTGACACATGAGATCGTGGTTTGGTTGGAATTGTTTTTCATAATGGCTTGCGAGCGCCTCGGCTTTTTCCTCGTCTGAGTACGCGATTTTAGCGCCATCCATTAGAGACGGGAGCTTAATTTGAGGTTTCCTGGGTCTTTTTGCGAATTGCCAGAGCGATACGTCTTCTGGGCTAAGGGATTCGATTAGTTCCTTATACTGTTGCTGCTTTTCTGTGACAATTTTTTCCCTGACTTTGCACGTGAGTCTGTTAAGCTCCCTTTTAAGGGCGGGGTCTCTGTTAGCCTGCCATGTCTTACGTATTCTACTCCTTTGCCTGACTAATTGTTTGACATGGTGGGAAAGTGTGGGCATTTTTGGAGACTCACGATGTGTTGTGGCAGAGGCAATTGCTCTCTTGATTTCTGTTGTGAGTGTGTGCGTGGCAGAGTCAATATCCGCCGTGCTCATTATGTTAGTTACTGCTAAGTGCGGCTCGAAGAGTGCTCTTTTGAATACTTCCCAGTTGACCCTTTCTTGTCCCAAAGAGGTTGGAAGAGGTGTGTTCAGGTTGAATGTCACCAGTACCGGTAGATGATCCGAGTCGAATTCTTCCAGGGTACTAATTGAGTGTAGTCTATGTTTCGCGTTAGGACAAAGTCTATGAATGTGCCGCTAGCGCCTGAGAAGCAGGTTGGTGTCGACGGTGCAATAATGTTAGTGTTTGTGGTGTTCAGCAGTCTATGTATCTGTGTACCGCGTGCATTGACTCTCCTACAGCCCCACGCTCGGTGGTGTGCGTTGAAGTCGCCTGCGAGTATCGTGTTTGGATATCGCGAGAAAAGCAGTTCCAGTTGCGCAGCTACGTCTACTCTACTCATATTTTTGACATATGTTGAGGTTAGGATAAACGGGCTAGCATTATTAATTTTAATTTTTATACTAGTATTTTCTATACTTTGAAGATTTATGCTTTTTAGTTCCTCGTGGGGAATATTTCTTTTAATGTATATTGCTGTTCCTCCATGGGGCGTTCTAGCATTAGTATTTGAGCTAAGATTATGATAACCAGAGTAGTTGGCTATGTTTAGTTTTTTACTTTCTCTAACTCTAGTTTCCTGAATTAATAAGGCGTCTACGTCATTTTCGTTTACATAGTTCCTAAGTTCATTTATTCTTAGAGATATGCCGTTCGCATTCCAAAATATTATTTTTATTGATTCCTTTTGGGACCTAGCCATAACGGGTTTGATTCTCACTGTTACTTTTAAAGTCCGCGATTATTTTAAGGGCCTCAAAGACCATTACCATTGGATCTCTCTTTTTTTGTACTAACTCTGCGAACTGCATCAACAGATGTTTTATGTCGTCTAGATTGAACATGCTGATAAATCCTCTGATGAGGTTGAGGATAACCTCCATCTTTTCAGCATCAGATTTATCAGCCGGTTCAGTCTCAGCTTCCATTTCCTAAGCCTCAACCGCGGTTTGCACTTTTTTGTGAGTGTCCTTTTGGAACTCGATAGTCTTTTGTTTTTTTCCACCCGTTTTAACTAACGACTGGGTTTGCGCGAGCTCTTCTTCCTCCCTGAGTCGTTTAGTTTCTTTCATTCCTCAACTTTCTTATCCAGTCTATCCTTTGCCTCCTTTGCCTGTCTGGCTTTTTCTGCCTCTGTTCTCCTTTTAATGGCAGCAGTAGCTGCTCTTACTTCCTCCAGGGTCAATTCTCTGGAGGTCGAAGGTTTGGGGGCCTGCTCTTGCACCGATCTGGTAGGTGCTGAAGGTTGGTGTCTATTTAACTGTGGCACTATGTGCGAGGAGCCCTGAGGGGGTGCCTGGGGGTTTAGTCCGAGGGCCTTTTGTCTCCAAGGGGGTATCTGATTTTTTGGGGGGAGGGGGGCATACCCCGGTGCCTTTCCTCTGTTCCAGGGGTTCTTCGGGCATTGCCTGAAGTTCGCCGGGTGGTCTCCATTACAATTTGCACACGTTGCCTTCTCTATCCTGGGTCTCTGGCAGTCCCGTATGAAGTGTTCTTCAGCACACTTCAGGCACTTTGGTGGCATACTGCAGTTCTCAGAGGAGTGGTTGAACTGCTGGCACCGGTAGCAAATTTTGAAGCCTCGTGCTCTGAAGGCCTCTACCTTCACAGCCAAGTATCCTAACCTTGTCAGTCTGTAAATCCTCTGCCAGTCTTCCGTGGGCATAAGGCTAAGTAAGAATATCGGCAGAGGGAATCTCGTTTTAGTGTTTCTCACTTGAGAATCCCGGACTACATCTAATCCCATGGATATTAGAGTAAGTTTATCCCCTCAATGTTATAGTTTGCTGGTAGCCCCTTCAATACTACCTTTTTGGGCCTTTCTGTTTTCAAGTTTAAGCTGTGAAAGGGGATTTTCTCACTAGTCAATTGGCGCTGAACACCCCTATAGGAGTCAGCGTCATTGGGTATCAATTTAAGCATATCTCCTGAGAGTTTGCCAGATACTTTATTGCCTGTGATCTCATTTAACTTTTTTAGGAGAGCCTGGTAGTTATCTCTAAACTTAATGAAAAAGCATTCCGCTTTTGGGTCTTTTTTCTCTACTTCCATACTTTTATCACTACCACTATTTACAACCGTTTTTGGTTTTGGTGCACTTTTTAACACTAGAGGTTGCGCGACAATTTCAGCATAAGTCTTAGGCTTATTTACTTCATTAGAATTTGCATTTACACTTTTATCATTTACATCCTTAACAATTACATCATTACAATCCATGTTATCATGGTCACTAGGTTTTAAGTTTGATTCTCCAGTCTGGATTTTAGTAGGAGTTCCCTTAGTGGGAAACTCCTCTGTCCTAGCCCTTTTACTGGGATTTTCAACCGTTTCAGTTTTATCAACAAGTTTAATCTCATTAATTAGTCCTAACTCTAGCAGTTTAGATTTAATTTCAGTGTTGTCTAATCTCAAGTTATTATCCTCAAATGATTTAAAGATTAAATATATGTCACTACTCTTAAATTTAGTCATGTCACAGCCTAACATAAAAGAATTCACAAAATTGAACATACCCAAAATCCGGGAGACTTGGTCCTTGTCCTGGTCGATGAGTCCATTCTTCAGCATATCCCTGATATGCAGAGTCAGCGTGTAGATCAGTAATCCACAGAAGTTCACTGTTTCCATCACTTCCTGGGTCCACGTACGAGAAAGTCCATCGTCCGGCAGGGAGTTACAATAAGAATTCATGGCATCCCTGAGAGGCCTAGCATCATCTCCATCCAGTTTCTTTGCAACATCACTCGTCACTTCCAAAACTTCTCTGTCCAGCTCCATAGTCCAGCAGGGTCAATCCAAGGCACGAAAAGCACGTGGTAAAAACACACGTGGTAAAGCACAAAATGGTGAAAAGTCGCACACAAAGTTGAAGATTACTTAGCCCGACGTGCTCTATCGTAACTAGATATAACACGCCCAAGCGTAAGCAAGAAAAGTCACCACAAGATAAAAGCAGCAGCTTCGCAAAATCACAACCTCACACTTCTAAGTCTGAGCTCCGAATGAATGAATGAGTATGAGATTCACAGATTCTGCTTCTCATATGTCTGTCTTATGGGTCTTCTTCTTTTGTTGAGAGTCTTGTATTTAGATAATTTTTTTTCAATTACTTAAAATATTTTCCTAAAATTTCTTAGTTGACTGTCTTTTGCGGAATTTAGATTTATTATTAGATTAAATATTTTAGTCAGTTTAGATTATGTAATTGACCACAGAATAATATTGATAAATAAAGAAATGTCTTCATTTTAAGTACCAAAATACACAGGCGCAGACTTTCAGAAATTTCGGGGGTGCTCAAAAATTAAAATATCTTTAAAATTTTTTTAATCGTTCGGAAAAATGGTAGCTTATCATGAATGTAATGACGTCTAACAAGGTTTGCAAAATTTATCAAGATGAAACATAAACCTATGCAGAACATATATCCCCATCAGGGGCGTCTCCAGACCAAAATCCAGGATGGGGACAAAAGGCCTAAGAAACGTAATAACATAAATGAGAAAAGTATTTGCACTCTCATTTGCTAGTAATTTCTGTTAGTACTTCTACAAAATGTATTTAATCGGACTTCACTCTCTTTATGAACTCGTCTGCGATTAAATCCCATGTTTTATTTGGCAGTTATTTCCTTGTGAACATGCAGAATAGCCACGCTTAGTCTCTGCTGCTTCATTGTAGATCTCAAGTCTTGAGTCGTCGGAGAGTAGAACAGGCAGTCGGCAGAACAACAGGTGAACAAATTTTTGAAACGATCAAAACTTATATGAAAGTACATGACTTACCTTGGAATTTATGTTCCCACATTTATACTGATGGAGCAAAGTCCTTGCTCGGCGCAAATAAGGGTGTAATATCGCGAATAAAGGCCATAGCCCCTGACATACAACATTCCCATTGTTACCTGCATCGCCATGCTCTTGCTGTCAAACGAATGCCAAATGAATTGAAAATAGTATTCGATAATGTAGTTAAAATCGTCAATTTCATCAAATCAAGGGAATTAAATTCCCGGTTATTTACATTACGTTGCGAAGAATTATTCAGTTTACATAAAACATTGCTTTTACATACGGAGGTTCGTTGGTTATCCCGTGGAAAAGTTTTAAGTTGATTTTATGAATTGAAGGATGAGATAAGATTTTTTTTATCTGAACAGAAACATGAATACGCAAATAAGTTGAACGATGAAAATTGGATGCAAAGTATGGCGTATCTTGCCGATATTTATTACCATTTAAATGAAATTAATATTTCACTCCAAGGAGGAAAAACACATATTTTCAAAGTTTACAGCAAAATTGAGGCAATGATTTTAAAGTTTCAAATATTTTCAAAGTTTACAGCAAAATTGAGGCAATGATTTTAAAGCTTGATCTTTGGAAAAATTATATAAAGAGAAATGACGTGCAATGTTTTGAAAGCTAAACGATTTTTTGGTTTCAAACGAGCTTAGTCTTAATGAAACTGTACAAAAGTTCATTATCGAACATTTATCGAATTTGCAGGAAAGTTTCAGAGAATATTTTCCGACTCCCAAACAGTCATATAACTGGGTTCAAAATCCATTTCTACAAGTCGAAGATGTTGATCTAACGCCGATGGAAAGAGAGCAACTGATTGATATATCCATGGATTCGACTTTAAAAATGCAATTTGAACAAGAAGAACTATTAGGTTTTTGGCTGAAAGCTTACAAAGAATACCCGGAAGTGTCTGATCGAGCAGTAAAAATTCTTATGCCCTTTGTTACTACCTATCTTTGCGAACAATCTTTTTCGAGTTATGTCAGCACTAAAACTAAATACAGGAACAAATTAGATGCAGAATTTGAAATGCGTTTGCAAATAACAATTAAGCCTCATTTTTAAAAGTTGTGTAGCAAGAAGCAAGCGCATTCAACTCATTAAATTTAGTTACTTCTAGTATTACTTCTGAATTAGATATATTCCGAATTTTGTATTTTCTTGCATTTATGCCTACAAATATGCTCGTATGTTTCACTGCAGTTGCGGCTTTTTAGAGCCAGCAAATTCACCTCAGCTGTATTCAATAAAAAATCTGAATAACATGTTTTTAATAATTAATTTTTGTATTTAGTATTTGGTTTTATGATTATAATGGTCAAAATTAATTTGCAGTCTTCGGTAGTTAATTTTTGTAAATGTAGCCTCAAAACTTTTTTGCAGAGGGAGAGGGGGCACCGAGATTTTCTGTTACGTCACTATGCTTACGGGGCATATTTTTTGTATTAGGGTTCTAAAAAAAATTTTTTTTTAAGCGTAGAGTTCCGAAGGCGTTAGAAGTTTGAAGAGCACTGCCCTAGGCTGAGTCTGGTGACAGATTAATTAGCTTATTCTCCGGCCAACGACAATATTTATTTATGTCAAGCACATTTTTAAACTTTATGTGGGTAGCAGAGGATTTTACCTACCTAAGATTAAAATCCATTTTCTTGTTTTTTTTTATGTCATAATGCATTACTTTAAGTTTAATTACAGGCAATAACATAGATACTTTTATGATATTATATCCAATTTGTATTTATAATGCATCTTCGTTTTATTTGGCAACTTAACGCATTTTAAATTGTCTTCAGCTCCTCAAAATTAAAAAAACTAAAATATCTCAAGAACAGTTCAGAGTCATGGGATCAACTTTATTCGTTCTGTTGACAAAAATTATATAGAACACGTATATGATTAATATGTTTCAGCAAATTTAATAATTTCTTTAGATTTTCACGATCGTTGTGGGATATTTGGCAAAATAGGATCGGTTATGTTTTTTCGAATCATAACAAAATCTAATCAGCATCAACAAATGGCGCTACTCCGCCAGCGATTTGCATAAAGCCTCCAGATAAAGGATTAGCATAAAACCACAGACTAATATTATACAGACCTGCCACTCTCGATAGTTTCGTTTTCGCGGCGGCCATTAAGACCAAAACGAGGGTTGGCGTGCTCTTGGCGATGGTCTGGTTTGGTCTGAGCGCTTGGCGATGGTCTGGTTTGGGTCCAAGACGATTTTCAATGTTATAACCCTATTTCGCTCGACGAAAACTTAGAACAACAGACTAGCGTGGTTTGAGTAACGTGAAAAAGGATTATTTGTTAAGTGTTTAGATCATTTCATAGAAATGGATTGATAAAAGAAAACTGTTTGCGTTACAGGGTATGTAATTTATTTTTATTAAAATTGAAATAATTATAGTTATCACCATCCTACATATGTGTTCATTATAAGTATACACGTGTTCATAAGTATACACGTGTTTATATAAGTATACATGTGTTCATCATACGAAATTAGTGTTGTGTGTGTTATTACTGCCGGATTAGACAAAATTTTAAGAGGTAGTGGTATAATTAGTTAAAAAATATTTTCCGTATTTTTATAAAATGTGAAATAATTGATATTTGGATAGCTTTTTCTTAGTTGAATGTGATATTGTATGTGTATATATTTATGCAAAATTTTTATTACGTGCCTTATGGTGGAAAATTCACCTCCTCCCCCCCCCTCGGGTAATTATTGATTGAGTTCCACAACTTCGATGGTGCATTTATGTAAATTTTATATTTCCTATATGAATATTTTTATATTAAAAAAAAATAAGTCTATTATCAGTATCCCAGAACAAATTAAGGATCAAGTAATTAACGATCAACACGCTAGTATACTTTTTAGACTAAAAATATTATATAATATTTCAGTTTTTTGAGTATGTTAGCTTGTAATTTTTTGTGCATTATGTTTTATAGTGAGACAATGCAATTTGTCTATTATTTTAATCTATTTTATGATTATTTGAATTAAATATATAACTATGTTTATTTAAATTTACTTAAACTAATGAATATATTTATCTGGCAGATTAATGTATTTTTAAATCCTGATCATTTCTATAGTTTCAAAAATTATAAAAGTACAATCCTCAACATTTTGTTCCCATCCCGTTTTAAAAAAAAAATCGCCAAGCGAGCGATAACAAATCTGGCAGACGCATCGTAGTTCAGTTGGTCCCAAGCAAGGTAAATGGAAGTAAGAGAGGTAGGCCATTCGTTTCTGGCAATCTACTCCTGTCCAGAGTTCTTGGAATTACTGACGTCACTGGTCCCTAGCCGGACCTTTCCGAAGCATGGGAAAATGTGTCGATGTTTTTAACTCTCGCGTTTCTAATGATGAAAATAAATCAAAGCGCTCAGCTTTTGGAAATAATATAAATGACCAAATGCAAATTCTGAGTCAAATGCAAGCGGATATTACGGCACTCAGAGTCATTTCTAAAACTTCAATACTGCCTTTCCAAAAGGGCATTCTTGTTTCAAGAGCAAGCTTAAAAGGACATTATGATGACATGTAAGAAAATAATATTAAATACATAATGACAAGTTAGAGTCAATCAAGATGCTCTAGAAAATATATTTTCCCAAATTAGAGGTCTTGTACGATTTTATAACCATCCTCTTACTACTGATTTCAAATCCCGACTTAAAACATTTTTGCTTGGGTCTAAGCTTCCTATGCCAATAAATACAAATGTGGAAAATGACCAAGATCAAACACTAACTGCGACTTTATTTTTCAAATTAGAAGAAAAAGACTATGCAGCATCACTGCAGATATTGAGCGTCAACATTCATTTCAGTCCTGTTGTACATGAAAAAGAAGCCTTGCGGTTTTTTTGCAGGATATTTGGCATATCGTCACAAAGAAGCGCAGTTAGGAACTTATTCATATCCAGTGGAATCAACATCCGAAAATGATAAAAAATGGATTGAATCTTTATCAAGAGGTCGTTTAATTGTTCCACATGATACCTGGGTAGAAACAGTCACCAAATTATAAGATATTTTTTTTAAACTACACGGAAATTTTATTTCTAATTCAAGAAATATTTTAGAGAACCTCCAACTGAAAATAAAAAAACAATTTCCTGAAATAGCTCTTGATGTTGTAAGAACATATACCAGAACCAGAACCTTCTTTCGAATAAGGCACATAAATGAACAGATGAAAAGAAACGCCATGAAAAGAAAAGCTGAAAGAATTTCTGGTCATTCACGTGAAGAAATGAAAAATAAGCAATGGAGAGAGAGCTTTAAATTTTAAGGTTTACTCATGACCTAGTAGTTAGGAATTGACGGGCTGTGTGTGTTAGGTTTTCATGGCTTTCCTAACATGTAACATAAATGTGACGCAGCTTCCCTTAAAAAGTCCTCCATGAAGGCATTCCTCCTTTATAGAATGGTCAATTTTAAAATTATCCTTCTCTCCCAAAGGGGAAAATCCGTAACCCAGTCATTTGATCACTGACCTTTGTAACACCAGAATTAGTTGAAAGATCGTGAGATCAAATCTAGTAAAGTCACTAAAGAGGTATTGGGGGATATACCCCCCCCCCCCCCAGAAACCTATCGAAAACTATTGAAGTTAGAAGGAAGGATATTAGGAGAAATAGGAAACAACTCATTTCATTATCGCCCCCCCCCCCCCCCATTTTTTCTGTCGGCGCAATTGACGCCTTGGGTCCCAAGGTCTATTGAAAGGTAAGGTTGGCCAAAGATTGTACGCCAACAGCTGGAATTCTCCCCTCCCTTCGCGCCTGACGTCACTGGTCCCAAAGACAGGTCCGTAGCCCGTTGCTGTCATAAGAAATACATTGAATTAGCGCAGCAATTTTCTTAATTTAAATATACATCATATAGTATATTGACATTTCTACCGAGTAAATGATAGATTACATTTCATTATTCATATGTAAGAATATAATATTAAATAGAACTAGTTATGGTAAATTTTATTTAGGACTGTATTGTTAGAGTTGTTTTTAAGCATCTCTAACGATGACATTAGCAATTGAGCTGTTTAAACTACGCTAAAATATTTTCTCCATTTTAAAATTGTTATTAGTTTTTCTTTAATAAGTGCATAGTAAAATATCGGAGGATTTAGCTAAAATACAAGGCACTATTATTCTATCTGAGACTAGAATAATAAGCCAACAAAACCTGTCCATTTTTATCGAACTGCTTTAAAATATCATGCTTGTAGACTTGAAATGATAAAATAAATTAGAAGACAGTGAATGACTTGCTGAATGTAATTCAAAAATAGTTTTCAGAATTATAAAAATAAATAAATATGTGACGTCCTTAAAGATTTCAGGCAGAAAAATGCTCGTATTATTATTTTTTTTTCATTATGAAATTGATATGTGTACGAAATCCAATTATTTAAAGACTTCTCCGAATGCGAACAAATGTGGAAATCATATTTTGTACGATACAAAAGATCAGTACAATTGTTTTCTTTTATTATGTATTATTATTGTTTCATGATGGTCAAAAAATCGAATTATTCAAGAAATTAAATGAGCACTGAATTTCATATAACGATAGGCAATTTTTGAATATGGGTACTTCATGATAAAAAAAAATTAAAAATTAAAAAAGTAAAGAGATAGGACGAGATATTGATTAGATAAGTTCAGTTGTGACCAGATTTTGAAAATACCTTTCATAAAGGAACATCTACCGAAATTGTGCCTTATTTACGCTATATGTTTGAAAATTAATGAAAACTAACACGTCCAACCAGTCAGTAGGTTTTAATCAATTGCGTCGACAGAAAAAATGGGGGGGGAGGGGCGATAATGAAATGAGTTGTTTTCTATTTCTCCTAATATCCTTCCTTCTAACTTCAATAGTTTTCGATAGGTTTCTGGGGGGGGGGGGGTATATCTCCCAATACCTCTTTAGTGACTTTACTAGATTTGATCTCACGATCTTTCAACTAATTCTGGTGTTACAGAGGTCAGTGATCAAATAAATGACTGGGTTACGGATTTTCCCCTATGGGAGAGAAGGATAATTTTAAAAATGGCCATTCTATAAAGAAGGAATGCCTTCATGAAGAACTTTTTAAGGGAAGCTGCGTCACATTTATGTTACATGTTAGGAAAACCATGAAAACCTAACACACGCAGTCCGTCATTTCCTATCTACTAGGTCATGAGTAAACCTTAAAATTTAAAGCTCTCTCTCCATTGCTTATTTTTCATTTCTTAACGTGAATGACCAGAAATTCTTTCAGCTTTTCTTTTCGTGGCGTTTCTTCTCATCTGTTCATTTATGTGCCTTATTCGAAAGAAGGTTCTGGTTCTGGTATATGTTCTTACAACATCAAGAGTTATTTCAGGAAATTGTTCTTTTATTTTCAGTTGGAGGTTCTCTAAAATATTTCTTGAATTAAAAATAAAATTTCCGTGTAGTTTTAAAAAAATATCTTATAATTTGGTGACTGACCCAGGTATCATTTTTGTCATTTTCGGATCTTGATTCTACTAGATATGAATAAGTTCCTAATTGCGCTTCTTTGTGACGATATGTCAAATATCCTGCGAAAAAATGCAAGGCTTCATTTTCATTTACATCAGGACTGAAATGAATGTCATGTTGAGGCTCAATATCTGCAGTGATGCTGACTGCATCGTCTTTTTCTTTTAATTTGAAAAATAAAGTCGCAGTTAATGTTTGATCTTGGTCATTTTCCACATTTGTATTTATTGGCATAGGAAGCTTAGACCCAAGCAATAATGTTTTAAGTCGGGATTTGAAATCAGTAGCAAGAGGATTGTTATAAAATCGTACAGACCTCTAATTTGGGAAAATATATTTTCAAAAGCATCTTGATTGACTCTACGTGTCATTATGTATTTAATATTATTTTCTTTCATGTCATCATAAAGTCCTTTTAAGCTTGCTATTGAAACAAGAATGGAAAGGCAGTATTGAAGTTTTAGAAATCACTCTGAGTTCCGTAATATCCGCTTGCATTTGACTCAGAATTTGCATTTGGTCATTTATATTATTTCCAAAAGCTAAGCGCTTTGATTTATTAGGAACGCAAGAGTTAAAAACATCGACACATTTTCCCATGCTTTGGAAAGGTCCGGCTAGGGACCAGTGACGTCAGTAATTCCAAGAACTCTGGACAGGAGTAGGTTGCCAGAAACGAATGGCCTACCTCTCTTACTTCCATTTGCCTTGACTACACCTTCTCTGTGTTTGTCCATGCTACTAGCATGGGGAAGATAGGACCGCACTCCCTCCATATATACTAACTCGTTGGTCTTGACACTCGTGACTCCGTTCCAAGGGGTGTTCAAGGATGGACAAAAACCTGTTTTTCTCCCGTCTCCAGAATTCTAAAGAACTCTTTTGAAAATTTATGAAATTTTACATATAAATTCATAATTACTGTACGGAATACAGTAGAAACAGAATTTTTCGATTGGAGCAGTGTGAAATATTCAGAGAAACATCTGGTAAATTATGAAAAGAAGATTGTCAGTCAATTATTTTATTTCGCAACATAAAAATCAAATCGTGTATCAATGATATGGATTCTGTTCAAAATTTATTCGAAAGAGAATTTCTCAATCTTTCGGGTGGAAACTTTGCGATAATATTTTCTGTCATTAAGGAATCGATTTGCATGAAAATCGCCTAAAACCGTGCTAATAAAATAACTCAACCAATTCAAATTTAAAAGAAATCCCGCCGAGGCGTATCGTTCCGAGTCCTGAAGTACCTGTGTATCAAATGTCATGGCCATTCAACGTTTAGATTTTTCTCTACAGACACCACAGGCAAACAGACAGACATCTTCCTTTATTATTATAGATTATAGAAGCTCTGGGACTAGCAGTGACACCACTCGTCTTTACTTCTTTGGACAAGTTTCCCCCCCCCCCAACGAGACATCCTCATATATATATATATATATATATATATATATATATATATATATATATATATATATATATATATATATATATATATATATATATATATATATATATATATATATATATATATATATATACACAGTGCAACTTGGATAATTCGAAGTTGAAGGGACCACTAAAAAAATTCGAATTATCCAAAACTTCGATTTAAAAAAGTTACATCTTTTAACTTTAGTTTCAGGTCCACTGAATGCTTGAAAAGGTTATTCTGTCAATAAGTAAATATTTATTGAGAAATATCATGGTATGAAGGACTTAAACACTATATGTATGTAAACAAAATAAGATTTACGTAAGCTACATACCTGTACGTATTACATTCAATACAGAAAATTATAGTTTTAGAAAAAATTGTGCAATGCCGGATTGTTTTGTAGAGTTCAGTCGTTTATGGTTAGCAAAATCATCATGTTTAGTAAATGGAAAACAACTTCACTAACGTTTGTTTGTCCTTCAATGTACCGACGAAATTCGCCTAGATGAAACAGCGTCTCCGACGATGTAGGGATTGGTAACTCTTCTTCTTCCTTCTGCATATCATCCTCGATATCGTACTCTGCTGCACTCGTCTAATTTAACATTTCTGATAAAATGTCTTGATCTGACAGTTCTCCACAAACTTCCACGTTTTCGTCCAAATTAACGCATTCTTCGAATGTCACACCCATATTGTTACCCCATGCGTCCGGCGGGGGGACATTTTCTTCTATGAACTCCGCTGGGCCAGTTTTATTGGTAAATCCTACCTTTCGAAAACAATTTGCTATTGTTGTTTCCGTTACTTGAGACCATGCATTGTGACACAATCGTGCTGCATCAAGGACATTTATTACTGTTTTATTGTTTTTGTCCTTGAAAGAATCTATCAAGAGGTTTCGAACGAAAAGATATCTGTAAAAATGCTTGAGATTGTTTATGATGCCCTGGTCCATCGGTTGCACAACTGAAGTTATATTTGGTGGGGGAAAAGTAACCTTTACATTGTCCATGTGTGGAATAGAGTTATGCACAGTGCAATTGTCAATAAACAAGAGAATTTTTCTGTTCTTTTGCCGATACGTTTTATCAAGTTTCAGCAGCCAATCTTTAAAAATTTCTGCAGACATCCAAGCTTTTTTATTTGATCTATACTCTACTGTTTTTGATTTGACATTTTTGAAACATCTTGGATTAGCAAATTTGCCTATCATGAGCAAAGGCAGTTTTTCACACCATCCATTAGCCCCAACCACCGCGTCGTAGTGTCGTACAAGACAGAGCACCAGGCGCGAAGCGCCTTTAATCTCCAGTTTCAATATGTGGTTCTTATCGTCAAACTGTGACATTAATTCAGTGACCATAATTGGAGGTTCGAGGTTTTTATTTACTACTTTTTATTATTTGTCCTAGCTCCTAGTGTGGCAGTTTGTTGCACATTTGGAGTTTAAGCAGTTTGGGGGGTTGATGCAGATCTGAGGGTTACCTAGCATTTTGGCAGTTTAGAGTTTAGAATATTTTTTTTTTTTTTTTTTTATAAAATAATAGTCGCGAGTTTTATTTAAAAATCAGAAGTTTGAGGTGGGATCTTTTAATTCCGATTATCGATGTTTAGAACAGCGCGGGGTCTCTTACGAGATTTGGCCTTGCGATGATCATAGTCATGCAGATTGAATAACAGTTCGTTTGGAACGGATGGCAAATTTCTGTAAAATTTAAGAGCTAGCTTTTTAATTTGGGCTCTAACAGTTTTTATTTTGAAGTCATTCCTAATTACCGAGTTTCTTAAGTACCTGGGAGCTTTCCTGATAATCCGTAGGATTTTGTTTTGTTTTGTCTCTAGGAGGTCTATTGTAGTTTTACAGGCATATCCCCATACGGGTGCTGCATACAGCATTCCCGGGCGGATGACCGATTTATAAATTAGGAGTTTATTTTGATAACTTAGATTTCCGTTTCCTATCATTGGGTATAAGGCTCCTGTGGCCATATACGCTTTTTTGATTAAGTTCGTTACGTGCTGTTTCCAGGTTAGGTGGGAATCTATCGTTACACCTAGGTATTTAGTAGATTTTTCCGCTTTTAGGGCATGGTTGTTTATGTACAGAGGCGGCGGAGGTTTACGTTTTCTAGAGAAATAAATCCAATGACATTTATTGGGGTTTAATTTTATTCGCCATTTTTCCAGCCAAGTTTGGAGTATGTCTAAGTGTTGTTGTAGCCGTCTGTGCATTACTGAGACATAGGGGTGTTTTGCAAGTATCGCACTGTCGTCTGCATAGAGTGCCAGCTCTGTGTTTGGAGTCCTAGAGATGTCGTTCAGGTATATGTTAAAGAGTGTCGGGCCCAGGATAGAACCTTGCGGTACACTACTTTTAATGAGCTTGGGTGTAGATAAGTTACCTCCTACTCTGACTTGAAAGTGTCTGTTATTTAAGTATGAGATTAAAAGTTTGACAAGTGCGTCAGGGACTTTTAAAGTGATCAATTTGTACGCTAATCTACAGTGCCATACTTTATCAAAGGCTTTTTGTATGTCCAGAAAAATCGCAGCTGTGGGTGTCTTGTTATTGAGACCAGAAGATATGTACTCTACCACTCTCAGTAATTGATGAGTGGTGGAGTGCTTTGACCGAAATCCAAACTGCTCCGGAATGATAATGTCATTCTCACTAAGGTGCGTGTTCAGTCTCTTAAGAATTATTTTCTCAGTAATTTTACTAAGTGTCGGTAGCAAGCTAATTGGTCTGTAGTTGGCTGGAATTGTGGCATCCTCACCAGGCTTATGGATTGTTATAATTATCGCTTCCTTCCATTCTTTGGGGAAATAGTTTAGTTTTAATATTTTATTTATTAAGATAGTCAAGTAACATATTACGTTTAAGGGTAGGTTTTTAACCGCAATATTTCTGATTTTGTCGTGCCCTGGGCTTTTACGGTTTTTGAGATTTTTAATAATTTCTACTATCTCCTGCGGGGTGGCTGGGTCAATCTCAGCCGTTACCGGGGAATTCCTGAAGTTATTTAAAGTTTGACTAACCATTCTTAGGGTGTCCTGACACATTAGATGGTGGTTTGGTTGGAATTGTTTTTCATAATGGCTTGCGAGCGCCTCGGCTTTTTCCTCGTCTGAGTACGCGATTTTAGCACCATCTATTAGTGGCGGGAGCTTAATTTGAGGTTTCCTGAGTCTTTTTGCGAATTGCCAGAGCGATACGTCTTCTGGGCTAAGGGATTCGATTAGTTCTTTATACTGTTGCTGCTTTTCTGCGACAATTTTTTCCCTGACTTTGCACGTGAGTCAGTTAAGCTCCCTTTTAAGGGCGGGGTCTCTGTTAGCCTGCCATGTCTTACGTATTCTATTTCTTTGCCTGACTAATTGTTTGACATGGTGGGAAAGTGTGGGCATTTTTGTAGACTCACGATGTGTTGTGGCAGAGGCAATTGCTCTCTTGATTTCTGTTGTGAGTGTGTGCGTGGCAGAGTCAATATCCGCCGTGCTCATTATGTTAGTTACTGCTAAGTGCGGCTCGAAGAGTGCTCTTTTGAATACTTCCCAGTTGACCCTCTCTTGTCCCAAAGAGGCTGGAAGAGGTGTTTTCAGGTCGAATGTCACCAGTACCGGCAGATGATCCGAGTCGAATTCATCCAGGGTACTAATAGTGTGAGCGTAATCTATGTTTCGCGTTAGGACAGAGTCTATAAATGAGCCGTTGGCGCCTGAGAAGCAGGTTGGTGTCGACGGTACAATAATGTTAGTGTTTGTCGTGTTCAGCAGTCTGTGTATCTGTGTACCGCGTGAATTGGCTCTCCTACAGCCCCACGCTCGGTGGTGCGCGTTGAAGTCGCCTGCGAGTATCGTGTTTGGATATCGCGAGAAAAGCAGTTCCAGTTGCGCAGCTACATCTACTCTACTCATATTTTTGACATATGTTGAGGTTAGGATAAACGGGCTAGTATTATTAATTTTAATTTTTATACTAGTATTTTCTATACCTTGAAGATTTATGTTGTTTAGTTCCTCGTGGGGAATATTTCTTTTAATGTATACTGCTGTTCCTCCATGGGGCGTTCTAGCATTAGTATTTGAGCTAAGATTATGATAGCATATGTAGTAGGCTATGTTTAGTTTTTTACTTTCTCTAACTTTAGTTTCCTGAATTAATAAGGCGTCTACGTCATTTTCATTTACATAGTTCCTAAGTTCATTTATTCTTGGAGATATGCCGTTCGCATTCCAAAATATTATTTTTAAGGATTCTTTTTGGGACCTAGCCATGACGGGTTTGATTCTCACTGTTACTTTTAAAGTCCGCGATTATTTTAAGGTCCTCAAAGACCATTACCATAGGATCGCTCTTTTTTTGTACTAACTCTGCGAACTGCATCAACAGATGTTTTATGTCGTCTAGATTGAACATGCTAATAAATCCTCTGATGAGGTTGAGGATATCCTCCATCTTTTCAGCATCAGATTTATCAGTCGGTTCAGTCTCAGCTTCCATTTCCTCAGCCTCAACCGCGGTTTGCACTTTTTTGTGAGTGTCCTTTTGGAACTCGATAGTTTTTTGCTTTTTTTCACCAGTTTTAACTAACAGCTGGGTTTCCGCGATCTCTTCACCCCTGACTCGTTTATTTTGTTTCCAATCCTCAACCTTTCTGTCAAGCCTATCCTTTGCCTGTCTGGCTTTTTCTATTTCCGATCTCTTTTTAATGGCAGCTGTAGCTGCTCTTACTTCCTCCAGGGTCAATTCTCTGGAGGTCGATGATTTGGGGGCTTGCTCTTGCACCGATCTGGTAGGTGCTGAAGGTTGGTGTCTTTTTTCCTGTGGCACTATGTGCGAGGAGTCCTGAGGGGGTGCCTGGGGGTTTAGTCCGAGGGCGTTTTGCCTCCAAGGGGGTATCTGATTTTTTGGGTGAGGGGGGGCATACCCCGGTGCCTTTCCTCTGTTCCAGGGGTTCTTCGGGCATTGCCTGAAGTTCGCCGGGTGGTCTCCATTACAATTTGCACACGTTGCCTTCTCTGTCCTGGGTCTCTGGCAGTCCCGTGTGAAGTGTTCTTCAGCACACTTCAGGCACTTTGGTGGCATACTGCAGTTCTCAGAGGAGTGGTTGCACTGCTGGCACCGGTAGCAAATTTTGAAGCCCCGTGCTCTGAAGGCCTCTACCTTCACAGCCAAGTATCTTAACCTTGTCAGTCTGTAAATCCTCTGCCAGTCTTCCGTGGGCCTAAGGCTGAGTAAGAAGATCGGTAGGGGGAATCTCGTTTTAGTGTTTCTCAGTTGAGAAACCCGGACTACATCTAATCCCATGGATGTTAGAGTAAGTTTTATTTCCTCAATGTTATAGTTTGCTGGTAGCTCCTTCAAAACTACCTTTTTGGGCCTTTCTGTTTTCAAGTTTAAGCTGTGGAAGGGGATTTTCTCACTAGTCAAATGGCGCTGAACAACCCTATAGGAGTCAGCGTCATTAGGTATCAATTTAAGCATATCTCCTGAGAGTTTGCCAGATACTTTGTTGCCTGTGATCTCATTTAACTTTTTTAAGAGAGCCTGGTAGTTATCTCTAAACTTAATGAAAAAACATTCCGCTTTTGGGTCTTTTTTTTCTACTTCCATACTTTTATCACTACCACTATTTACAACCGTTTTTGGTTTTGGTGCACTTTTTAACACTACAGGTTGCGCGACAATTTCAGCATAAGTCTTAGGCTTATTTACTTCATTAGAATTTGCATTTACACTTTTGTCATTTACATCCTTAACAGTTACATCATTACAATCCATGTTATCATGGTCACTAGGTTTTAAGTTAGATTCTCCAGTCTGGATTTTAGTAGGAGTTCCCTTACGCCCCAACCAATAAAGTTACTCGTTCTTTACTGTTCTTTCCCCCACTGCAACGCTCTCCCTTAAACGCTAATGTCTTGTCTGGAGCACATTTGAAAAATAAGCCAGTTTCGTCAACGTTGAAAATGTCTTTAGCCGGTGTTCTCTCAATCATTTGTAAAAGTTTCCAAATCATTTGTCTTTCCAAACAGTTGCTGCTTCTTGATTCACTCTTCCACTTTCACCACACATACGCCTAAAGGAGTTTCCATTTCTTTCCTTAAATCCATCCAACCAACCAGTGCTACCCTTGAAATCACTTTTTCCGAAACCGGCAGAAAATTCTTCCGCTTTTGCTCGAATAAGGGGGCCACTCAGAGGAATGTTTTTGTCCCGTGCTTGTTTAAACCACTTCAACAGGCATTTGTCGACTTCAGGATTGTCCGATTCTCTAGCTCTTTTGCGATCCTTTCCATTTCCACGCGTAGCAGCAGCGTTACTCAGAATTTTGTCCTTATTTTTCAAAAAAGTAGACAAAGTGTTCGACGCTATCCCGTACTCGTTGGCATTTCCTCTTAACACCCTTTTCAACATATTACGGCGACCTTTTCAGCAAACGTTAATGTATTGAATGCGTGGTTTACTGTTAGAGCAGGAATAAGAAGTAGAGTGATTTAGCCCATTGGATTTTCCTCAAGAACGTGTTCTGCAATTAATCACGTGACTACAGGCAGAAGAGCTGCCACATTTGGCGGCTCTATCCATTCGGTGTGTTTGGCGATTGGCATCTCTAAAATAACAAGAAATGTAAAGAAGAGGCAATGTAAAGAAGAGGCACAAGAAATGACATCTCTAAAATAACAAGCTTAGTGCTTACGAAAAAAACTTTTCGGTGTGTATTTTAAGAATCCCGCGAAAACAAAACATATAGTGCTTGATGGTATTAGAATAGGAAAGGATTTTGTACTTCCTGGTTTAGTTTTTGGTTTGTTTGGAATAGAAAATTAGCTTTCTAATAAACTTTTTATTTAAAAGGTAAAAATGTTTTAAATAATATTTCTTTTAATCTGGATTACCTATGGCAGAGGTGACACATGTGATTTTTTTCTTTTCTTTCTTCATTTTTCCCAAAAGTGTGATCATTATTTCTACCAAAAATGTCCGCAAATTAAACTTTTTTTTTTATTTGGAGGAATTTCTATCAGATTTTTTAATTAAAGATTTCTTTACTTTATTATCGATTTAAAAAATAGCTTCAACTGTGCACATGTGCCCCATTAGAGGGGTATTTGTGAACATACATGGAGCGTAACAATAAAAATAAATCAAAATTTTCTGATTTTTTAAAAAGTAGTTAATGTAGTGAATTTATAAATACGTGAACTAACATTTATTACGAAAATATTTTTGAGAACTGAAGCTAAAATAATAAAATTGCGCTTTTTAGCAGAATGTAATTACGAACTTGATCATGTGAAAGAAAATGTACTTTAAATTCTTTATAGAAAATGAAAAGATATACTGTGAAGAATGACTAAGCGTTTTTTTTAAACACTTAGTCATTCTTCACAGTATATCTTCACAGTATATCTTCATTCTTCACAGTTTATAAAAAAGTTGGGATCACTAAGAATTGCCTATTCTGATACTGTTCATATGTGGGAAGAAGCCGAAAAATCTTTTCGGTTTGAGCAATATTTGAAAAGAAAAATATAATGAAAAAACTTATAACAACACAATTTCAAATTTAAACGATTTTAATGTACTGAAAAATAGCATATTAGAGCAAGAGCTACTAGAAAATCATTGACTAAGAATTCAATATATATCGCAGAAGTAAACGACATTCCAAATTTAGATTTTTTAGTTACCCGGTTCTTGAATTATTCCTCAAAAATGAATATATTCCTATTGCAGGTGGTATGGTCACTCCGAGTGGGCTCGGAGCCCGAGAAAACAATAATTCAGGGCCTCATGACAGAATAACTGCATGCAGATAGAAAATGTTCTACATAAATTCAAACCCGGGTCGCTCAAGCATTACGGGCTCCCGAGAATTTTTCCAGGCTTCCTCCTCTTTACGGGCCCAAGACGGGCTATTCTTAAACGGTTTTAAAATCTAAAGAATTAAAATATACAACAAAAGGCCGATCTATTATGAATTTGTAATTTCTAGCTGTTCCGGTTTTCAAATTATTCCCCAAAAAAGTAGTACATTCCTATTGCGGGCCCATGTCGGTTGTCGAGTTAACCCCATAAAGTTCAAAATCCAAAGAATTAAAATGTACTATAAAAGGCAACGATTTTGATGTTACTGTGGTTAATGGAACCTGATTAGTTAAAGCATTAATGTAAATCACACTGACAAACACCCGGCCAAGTTGTATAAAAGGAACTTACCATGAAGCAACAAATACAGTTCCCTTCTATAAATATTATAAATATGAAGCATTTAAAACGGCATCAGATATTTTTCAACAGGCATTTAAACCAAATTTTGATATAGTCAAGTAAATTATTAAAACCTGTTAAACAAAATAATTTAGTTGATTTAAACTAGCAACTACCTTATTATCAATATTAAAAAATATATATGATATACTTAAACACAAACAACATTAAACTTATTTAGCACTTTGTAAGTAAACATAGCAGAAATATGTTTAGCTTTTATTTTTACAGAGACATTTGGCGAATAATTCGGTCGCCAAAACGAACCGTTTGAATAATTTTGCCTGTATGCAAATCATTTAAACGAATTTGACAAAAAACCAGTTTCTTTTCTAATAAATAGCATAAAAGTGCAAATAGTCCATCGAAATATAAGAATTTATCAAAAATAGCAATACTATATAGCTTGCTACGATACAAATCACAAATTTAGATCAACCAGGCTATTCAATAGTGAATTTAATACCAAAAAACTATACATTAACAAAACATTAATGAATAGTTATACATAATAGCGAAACGTTATGGATCCTCCTTTTACTTGTATTTCTGTACAGTTGTAACAGCAGCATGACGAAATCATTTTAATCTCTTTTAAATAGTTAACTTGACAAGCGTCCATTGAAAAAACACTGAAATGACAGGAGGAGAAAGGAGTTCTTGCCGGTAATCACGTGGTTTAACGATGGAACACCAAATCAAGGGTTATAGTAACTCTACTTCGTATCTCTCCTCTAAGGGTTTACTCAAAGACATCTTGAATGCTCGCTAGCGAAACTCTCAAAACACTACAGACACACTGACAGTAGGAAGCTCAAATGACGTCTGAAGCTGGTTGAACCAACACACTCTGTAGGTTGAACGCTCGAATTGGTCGAACAGGCAGCGGGAAGCGGGGTTTTAGCTGTCACGTGTCGAACAGGTGGAGGTATTCCGGCGATGATTTCTTAAAGATGAAAGGCCGAAAAGTTGTTATGGTTCGAAAGTTTTTATAAAAAACTTCGAATTAAGGAAGTTGAACTTCGAATTATCCGCGATTTGTTAACATTGATTTAATGCAAAGTTCAAGGGACCAAGAGCTATCTTCGAATTAAAGACGATTTCGAATTAGAGACGTTCGTTTTATCCAAGTTGCACTATATATATATATATATATATATATATATATATATATATATATATATATATATATATGTATATATATATATATATATATATATATATATATGTATATATATATATATATATATATGTATATATATATATATATATATATATATATATATATATATATATATATATATGTATATATATATATATATATATATATATATATATATATATATATATATATATATATATATATATATATATGTTGCACTATATATATATATATATAGTGCAACTTGGATAAAACGAACGTCTCTAATTCGAAATCGTCTTTAATTCGAAGATATCTCTTGGTCCCTTGAACTTTGTATTAAATCAATGTTAACAAATCGCGGATAATTCGAAGTTCAACTTCCTTAATTCGAAGTTTTTTATAAAAACTTTCGAACCATAGCAATATATATATATATATATATATATATATATATATATATATATATATATATATATATATATATATATATATATATATATATATATATATATATATATATATATATATATATATATATATATATATATATATATATATATATATATATATATATATATATATGAGATGTATTACAGACATTGTGTGTCTTCCAATGAACACATTTCGATATGCTGATACAACAAAAAAATAGAACTTCCATATGTATTATCCTTCCTTCTTATGTGTGTATATTTGAAAAAAGAGTCTTTAATTCTTTTATATTTTTGTTTTAAAACGTGCAACACATAATCATAACATACAGTATATATTATCATACTGTAGATGCTATTATTCACTTTCAAATAGCAAATCCCGTCTAAAATAGATAACATTTTAAAAATATAATTAGCGTTTTATAATTTTTGCCATTATCAGATCTCTATAATTTAAAAACTTCCTTGATAAAAAAAAAAGGAAAGAAACGCAGGTAATCACACAACGGATTCGCCCAAACAGTACCTGTCGTTGTTGTTAAGACCCAGACCGTCCGACCTACCAGAAAGGTTTAAGGTAACTGTTTGGACGGCCGGGAAGTGCCACCGAATTTAGACCGGAACCCAGTGGGGGAGACTTCCACAAGGACCGTACCTTCCTTCCCCTACCACCAATCTTTCGGAAGAACCTACGGACCCACATGCTTAACGTGATCGTACTCCGCATGAACACGGCGGCAGTTGTGGCAGCGTGCAAATCCAGCGCGCAAACCACCGGGTTATCGCGCCCGAGATGTGCCAACAGCACGCGGTGTTCCCAGGTGGTCACACACCCAAGTACTAACCGCGCCCGATGCTGCTTGACTTCGGTGATCTAACGAGAACCGGTGTTTTTAGCACAGTAGGGCCGTTGGCATCAAAAAGTACCTGTGAAATCTCTTCGTTATTTTATAAATTCTCTCTGACTAAGCATTTTGAATCCTCAATAACAGTGTTTTTGAAGCTTTTTTGGATAACGAAACCCCTTTTAAAATTCAATTTGGTGGCGGAACCCCAAAGTATGAAAAAAAAAAAAAAAAAAAAAAAAATTCAGTGTGGTTCAAATTTTGCATTAAAATTTTACACGATTTTTCAATTTTTAGAAAATTTACCCGGCCAAACCCTCTGGAATACTGTTGCTAAACCCAAAGGTTTCCGCTGCACAGACTTTGAAAAACGCTGATATCTCTTCTTCCATCTCCCTTCAGTAAGATTCCTATAAATACAGGCTGGCGCAACAGCAGCCATCTTGACTTCCAGTTGAAGCCAATGCAGTGCAGGGCGAAAAGAATGTTATTTTCTTGCCTTTTTCTTTAGATCTCCAGAAAATCAAAACATTCTAGAATACGTTCTTGAATGATTAGTACATTTTTTTTAAAAGCAGAAGTACCTATTTTACAGCTAAATTGCGTATCGAATATCAGCCATGTAACATGCGCGCACCATTGAAATAGCACAGGCAGACGATACATGGCTGGGCCCAAAATGGCGGTTGCGTTAGCCTGCATATTTAGGAGCCTTACCCTTCAGACAACCAGTACTGTATATGATGTCTTTAGGCAAAGCAATCAATCCTTGTAACTATAATCTAATCGATCGCCTGAGTCAAGATATGACCGAAACTCAACGACAAATGGGGAAATAAGTTTGCTAATCGTAAAAAGGTCTGGAGTGAATCTTAAATATATCAAAAGCTGTTTCTAAATAATACTGTACTGAGATGCATATCTTAAGCAAAAGCACTCCGTAAATTTCCTCAAAACCTACTTTCTTGATTATAAATACAATCATTTAAAGAATAACATTATATAAAGAGCTCTTAAATCAACCATCAATACAATCATTTAAAGAATAACATTATATAAAGAGCTCTTAAATCAACCATCAATACAATCATTTAAATAATAACATTATATAAATAGCTCTTAAATCACCCATCAATACAATCATTTAAATCATAACATTATATAAAGGGGTCTTAAATCAACCATCAATACAATCATTTTAATCATAACATTATATAAAGAGCTCTTAAATCACCCATCAATACAATCATTTAAAGAATAACATTATATAAAGAGCTCTTAAATCAACCATCAATACAATCATTTAAAGAATAACGTTATATAAAGAGCTCTTAAATCAACCATCAATACAATCATTTAAATCTTAACATTAAATAAAGAGCTCTTAAATCAACCATCAATACAATCATTTAAAGAATAACATTATATAAAGGGCTCTTAAATCAACCCTCACGTCTATTTTCTATCTCTGAAAACAAAAAATAGAGATAAATAACACTGGAAAAGTTTTCAAAAATAAGTGATATTTTACTCCGGTGGTCACCGAATACAGATTCTCTCCTAGACAACCTGTACCCTAGTACTTTGACTGTGGACAACTTCTGCAGTCAAATAGAAATTTCACTTTGTTCGTCCGTAGAAGTTGTTTCTCGGTAAGACGTGTTTTATTGCAGGGAAAACGACTTCTCCACCTCGCCGGCTGAACCTATTTGAATGTTCGGCGGCTTTTAGTAACGTCTACAAAAACTAATTAGCAGTAAGACATTGAATTTTAAATTTAATAAAAAAGAAAGCGCTTATTATTATTATAAAAGAACTTAATTTTTTTAATTTCCTTATATACATAATGTATAAGGAAAGTATTGTGACGGGGTCGAAAATTCGAATTCGAGTTTTCGACGGCAGAGCACGTTTCAAGCATCCCTGATCACGAATCAAACATTTTTGAAGTGATGTCTATGTGTGTGTGTGTGTCAGCGAGCTATTGTTCTTATACAAAATCGAATGTTCAGAACCCCCCCTAAATTTTCGAGTGAAATTTTGAAAAAATCGTCAAAAAATCAAAACCGCTAATAAAGTTACTCAAATAGACATTTCTTATGTAATTTTTCATTAGAAAACGATTGACATAAATTTTAGAACGCTAACATGAACCGTTCTCGAGATATTGCACATTTTCCAAAAAAATTATCAAAAAGTCATATAAAATAAAAAAAAATATATTTCCTACTAAGAAACATGTTCACTTTTCATATGTAATACCATGCGATAAGTTTGGTGAAATCATTCTCGTGGATCTAGCTTGTTCCATTTATAAAAAAAGATACTTTGAGTAATACTTTTGTATTTGAACGCCAATAGTCATTTATCTGCTGCACAAATAACTTATTTCTTCGTCCATAAGGCTTGGCGAGATTTTGGCGACAATTTTGGTGGAATGTCGCCAACTTGGCGACTTTTTTTTGTTGCTAAATTAACGGAAAACTCGCTAAATGGATAAAAATGACGCTAAATCAATGAAAATGCCGACCCATTGACGAAAATTCAATATCTTGGAAAGAATAGAAATATCTACTATAAAAATAATGTATATATTTTTTTTTGCTGTAAAAGTACTAAATTCATTGCATTATATAAGGAAAGTCATGTGCTGCCCACATCAGACTTTTTTTTTTTATCTCAATGGAGCAGAGCCTTAAAGCAATATTGTGTTGGTATGGTTCAATGTTTCCTACACTGATAGGCTTACTTCTGGAAGTACGTGCAAGAATTTAAAGCGGTTTACTAGTAGATTTGAGCTGCATGTTTATTAAAAAATAACTATTTATTTAAAATTTTAAGTCCATACAATAAAAGCGACTGATCAAAAGATGCCTGAATAAGCTTGCGTTTAAAAATATATATCTCGGGATTCGTAAAAAAAATAAATTTTACAATTTTACTTAGCTTAATCTTGTGGATGTTTACATTTTCTATAATGTATACGGATTAGTACGGTGAAGGGGTAAAAATTGTATAAATATTTTCGATGTAGAGAGAAAAAATTCTGATGTGGGCAACACATGACTTTCCTTATATAATGCAATGAATTTACTACTTTTACAGCTAAAACAAACGTTATTCTTATAGTAGGTACTTATTATCCTTCCATGATATTGAATTTTCTTCAATTAGACGTCATTTTCATTGATTTAGCGTCATTTTTATCTATTTGGCGAGATTTTTGCTAATTTGGCAACAATTAAAAATGTCGCCAAGTTGGCGACATTCCGCCAAATTTGTCGCCAAAATCTCGCCAAGCGTTATGGACAAAGAAATAAGTTATTCCTACAGCAGATAAATGACTATTGGCGTTCAAATACAAAAGTATTACTCAAAGTATCTTTTTTCATGAATGGAACGAGCTAGATCCACGAGAATGATGTCACCAAATTTGTCCTATGGTATTACATATATAAAGTGAACATGTTTCTCAATAGGAAATATTTTTATTTTTTATTTTATATAACTTTTTGATATTTTTTTTTTTTAAATGTGCAATATCTCGAGAACGGTTCATGTTAGCGTTCTGTTAGCGGTTCATGTTAGCGAAATTTATGCCAATCGTTTTCTAATGAAAAATTACATAAGAAATGTCTATTTGCGTAACTTTATTAGCGGTTTTGATTTTTTGACGATTTTTTCAAAATTTCATTCGAAAATTTAGGGGGGTTCTGAACATTCGATTGCGAATAAAAACAATAGGCTTCCAGTTTCATTGATTGCAATTTTCGAACCAAATTTTGTTGGAATCGCTCCATTCGTTCATCAGTTATAGTCTCCATAGACTCACTGATACACACACACAGCCATCATCTCAAAATGGCCTGATTCGTCTTCAGGGATGCTTTAAACGTGCACTCCCTTTCGAAAACTCGATTTCGAATTTTCGACCCCGTCACAATACTTTCCTTATACATTATGTATATAAGGAAAGTAAAAATTAAATTAAAAGTAGAATGGCGCAAAGTTAATAATCAATTTCACAGAGTAGACACTCGTGTTGATTCGCATTAATAGTAAAAATCTGATGTGCGCAGCACACGACTTTCCCTACAGACTTAATTTCATTTTCTCGTTATTTAATTAATAATTCATTAAATTGAATTTAATTGCTCTGATTAACACGTATTATTATTTTCAATTACACTGAATTTACACTTTTAATTGAGTTTTCGTTTTCATTCGGTAACGGGACGTAATTTCAAAACAGGTGTAGCAAAAATGTAATAAACACAAATATTTCAGGAACGGTTAGTCCTAGAGTAATGACGTTGGTCTTATTCTTTTTATCGTCAAACATTACGCATAAAACAAGCACTTAATGGATACATTTGAGCATACGTAGTTTTTTATTTTAAATTTTGACAAATTTTGATAGCCATTTCGCAAAAAAAGGCAGATTCTTTTTTCCCGAATAGAACCAAAATCTTATCAGTATTAGAGTAACCCACCCACAAATGACATATCTATAAAATTTTGTAAAATTTAGTTATATTTTTTAGCTAGAGTGGATACATGCGATTTTTGCGTGCCATTTCGCTAAAATAGACGGGTTCTTTTATCCTGAATCGTACCAAAATCTTATCAGCCCCAGGGTCACCCACAAGTGACTTACCTGTAAAATTTAATTGATTCCAATACTTTCCATTATTTAATTGATTCCAATACTTTCCCTATACATTACCATATATTGCAGGAAAAGTAAAAATCTGATATGTGCAGTAGATGACTTTCCTTGCAGACTCAAAGTCATGTTTTCTTTATTTCTTTAATAATTCATTAAATTGAGTTTTATTGCACAAAATAACACTGAATTTACACTTTTAATTCAATTTTAGTTTTATTTGGTAATTGGACATTTTTTCAAAGGCTGCTTAACATAATTGCGAAAAAACTCAAGTGTCTCAAGAACGGTTAGTCCTAAAATAATGGAATTGGTCTTATTCTTTTTCTCGTCAAAATTTAAGTATAAAACAAGCATTTAAGGGATATATTTGAGCACATGTAGTCTTTTATTTCTGATTTTGACGATTTTTGCGGGCCATTTCGTAAAAAAAGGCAGGATCTTCTTTTTCGAATCATATCAAAATCTAATTAGCACCAGGGTATCCCACAAATGACTTATCTACTAAATTTTGTGAAATTTTGTGAATTAGATTTTTAGATATTGTGGATACATTTAGATTTTTGCGGGCCATTTTGCAAAAAATGGCGGGATCTTTTATCCCGAATCGTACCAAAAACTAATCAGCACCACGGTCAAGTCCTATTCACACAAGTGTCTAACCTGCCAAATTTTATGAAATTTGGTCAATTAGTTTTTGAGTTAGAGTGGATACATACATTGCATACACAGACAGACACTTAGACGTCATGCTAAAAGTAGTTTTTTCGTATTCTAGAGGGACCAAATCTTGCAAATTAGATCGAAATTTCGAGTTATTTTCGTCACGATTACAATACTTTCCTATACATTAGCATGTATTGCAGGGAAAGTAAAAATTAAAATAATTAATTCAATTATTTTTCTTATATTATTTCTTTCCATAAATCCCAATAGCCGGGATGTATTGATGTCATGTCGCTATAGCAACGGCCGACTCAAATTCAGCTGCCTGCAACAAGAGTATAAACATCCCATGCAGTGACTCATCTTACTTCGAAGTCCACTTTGCAAAGTTGAAATTTATGCTCTTATGATTCAGAAAATATAAACGGCATTAAAGTAGAATATATTTTTTAACACTTTACAACATCGTTGAAAAGTGTTTATGACTTTGTTCATTCTGTCTATCTGTCCGTTAGCACGATAACTGCCGTAAAAATGACTTTATCAAAATTAAATTTTGGTATGTCGGTATGACAGTATTTGGGACGTATTTAGTATGACGGTCTGTGGGACCTATGAGAATATAAATGAATAATATCACCCAATTATTAACACTTTACAACATAGTTGAGAAGTGTTTATGACTTTGTTCATTCATTCTGTCTGTCTGTCTGTCTGTCTGTCCGTTAGCACGATAACTGTCGTAAAAATTACTTTATCGAAATGAAATTTTAGTATGTTGTTCAGACGGTCTGTGGGACCTACGGGAATTTATATGAATAATATCATCCAATTAGTTTTGTATTGAACCCGGGGTGAAAAAATGAAATATATTGAACTCTATACGGGACCTAATTTTTCAAACATTTTTCAAGCAAATTTAAAATTCACAAATTGCTTCGAAAGTTTTAGGAAATATTAAAATTATCCCATAAAATATAAAAAAAAAATTCAGCAAAATATATTTAATAGTTTTTTAAATAAAAATTAAAATAATAATTACACCCTTTATATGAAGAGATCACGTGACCATTATATGAACCATTACATAACCCCACTTTAAAATAAAATATGGCATCCATCTTGTGTCAAAATCGTGATTTTTAAAGTTCTTTTTAATTTATATTTAGTGTTGTATCCTTCCTAAAACCGCTTTATTTTTGCTTAAATTCTGTGCATCTACATTCTGAAACAACGCAATTATAATATATTTGAGTTTAAATGATCATCAAACTTTGATTATTCCTACAACGAAGCCTAATTTTTTCTATGGAGAATGTAAATACCAAAAGATGTAGAATTAGTTGTATAAGAATTGCTGCATTTCTTTAACGCAAAATTATTTAGCTCTAGAGTCTGTAATATAGCTAATATGAATGAAACATTCATTGATTCTACATACAGAAGCAGACTTTTTTTTCGATGAAGTTTTAAGCATAGAGTTAAATTACTTGTACCTCCATGGTTTTAAATTTTTAAATAAAATAAATTATTGTAGTATTGTGATGAAGGAAAAGAATGGAAAAAAGTTAATGAATGAAATGCTGCTTTTATATATAGAGTCAGGCAATTTATATTTCGATGACGTCATTTGAATAAAGTTCATTTGTTTTCGATGAAGTTTTCAAATATAATAAATTAGTGTAGTATTGTGATAATTATAAAAGTATTACCGAGGAATGTATCCTATTTTAGAGATGTTTAAATAAAATTGCATTGCAGTTGGAAAGTGTTTCATAATTAATGCTTTATGCATGATTGATTTTTCTTGTTAATGAATTATTTAGAGTGATGAACAGGTTTATTATATAACTAGCAGGATACCCGTTCTTCGTACAGTATATGCAATATAAAGAAACTTAAAACTCACAATCATGAGCAAATTTCTATAATATTCTAAATGACATTGTTATTAAAAACATTTTATTAAATTATTTAAATTAATGCTCCTAAAAAAGTTTATGAATCTGTTATCGCTATATAAAATTATATTCGCAGGTAGATCTGAATAATAAAACAATAAATTTCGCTTTTAAACAAATTTGCAGAAAATATGAAATTGAATCAAGTCAAAATGAAAGCGCTAAAATTGCATTAGAATACCCGTACTATACTTATATTCTCTTGTATTAGAAGATATATTCGTACTACAATATATGGGCTTGAAAAATCTTTGCCAAAATAAAGCAGATGACGTGAGAATGTGAAAATATCAATAATCCCGTAATCTTTAAACCCAAAGGCCGTAATGGATATAATCAAATCAAAACTGAGATTTCAATTAAATTTATTTATATAGATTTCTTTATTATTCAAATGTAAAACAATTTACGGCTGTATTAACTCATTGAGTTTAATCCCGTTGCTTAGCAACACGATATTTTTTTTTGTCAAATATAAATTCATTGGGATTAATTCCATTGGCAAGCAACATATCAAATAATTTTTCAGAACAAATATCGTTTGCCAAATGCTATCTCAATAAAATATTTAATAGTGCTTTTTACTTTCCTTATATACATAGTATAATGTGTAATGGAAGTATTGTGACGGGCTGAAAATTCGAATTCGAGTTTTAGATGGGAGAGTACGTTTCAAGCATCCCTGAACACGAATCAAAAGTTTTTGAGGTGATGTGTATGTGTGTGAGGGGGGGAGGGAGACGATATCTCACAAACAAAAGGAGCGATTCGAACAAAAATATGTCTTTTCTATGTTATCACTTCTATTATTCTTGTTTACCCTGTTTAAGTCCAAATACAATTCTTTCACGGGCGCCCCACAGTTTTATTTCGAATCGCATATGACCAAGAATTGTGTGATAGCAAAACATTATTTGTTTAATTTTTATTGTGTTTCACTAAAACTGTGTAATTAGAAATATTTTTTATAATACATTATTTCATACTTTATAGTTTGTCGGGATTTTGTAATCAATACTTCACCAGATATCCAATCAAACCTTTTTCAAATCTTTTATTGAATTCGTCATGACTGATGATTGTATGTCTGGATATGTCTGTTTCAACTTCTTTGATAGTATTACTTTCCTTATATAAATAATGTATAAGGAAAGTATTGTGACGAGGTCGAAAATTCGAAATCGAGTTTTCGACGGGAGAGCACGTTTCAAGCATCCCTGATCACGAATCAAACATTTTTGAGGTGATGTCTCTTTCTCTCTCTCTCTCTGTGTGTGTGTGTGTGTGTGCGTATGTGTGAAAGTATGTGCGTGTGTGTGTGTGTGTATGTGTGTGTGTCAGTGAGTCTGTGGAGACGATATCTCACGAATGAACGGAGCGATTCGAATGAAATTTGGTACAAAAATCACAATCCGTGAATGCTGGAAGCGTATTATTTTTAAACGTAATCGAATGTTCAGAACCCCTATAAATTTTTGAGTGAAATTTTGAAAAAATCATCAAAAAATCAAAACCTTTAATAAAGTTACACAAATATACATTTCTTATGTAATTTTTCCTTAGAAAACGATTGACATAAACTTTAGAACGCTAGCATGAATCGTTCTCGAGATATTGTACATTTTTCAAATAAATTTATCAAAAAATCCCATAAATTAAAAAAAAATATTAACTGTTGAGAAACATGTTCACTTTTCATATAAAATATCATGCGATAAATTTGGTGACATTATTCTCGTGAATCTAGCTCGTTCCATTCATGAGAAAAGATACTTTGAGCAATACTTTTGTATTTGAACGCCAATATTCATTTATCTGTTATAAGAATAATTTACTTCTCCGTCCATAAAGCTTGGCGAAATTTTGGTGACGAATTTGACGGAATGTCGCGCGACTTTTTGAAATGTTGCCAAATTAACGAAAATCTCGCCAAATGGATAAAAATGAAGCTAAATCAATGAAAATGACGACTGATTGATGAAAATTCAATATCTTGGAAAGAATATAAATATCTACTACAAGAAAAACTTTTTTTTTTACTGTAAAAGTAATAAATGCATTGCATTATATAAGGAAAGTCATGTGTTGCCCATATCAGATTTTTTGTGAAATGGACCGAGAAAAATCTCTTTTGCTTTACATTACTCCACTGTTGTAAGGTAGTTAAAAGGAATTCAATATGCGGCCTCACTTTCATATCTCATTGTCGAAAGATAATTAAAAAAAGCGTTCAATATGCGGCTAGAGAACATTTTTAAAACTATCTTATAACAATGGGATTTTTACGGGCTATTCTCGGCACAATTTCGTGGAGGGGATCTACTGAAATTCGATGGAATGTTGTATTGTTATCGCAAATATGTATGTGCATAAAATTTCAACAAATTCAGCTCGGTGGAAGTGGGTAAAATGCTGATTTCAAGATGCGTTTTTAGTTGGAACTCTTGTAAATATTTAATATAGCATACAAGATACCTAAACCCTAAAAAAATCTATCTAATACTATATAAGAAAATCTGATGTGGGTAGTATATGGCTTTCCTTATATAATGCAATGAATTTACAACTTTTACAGTTAAAAAAAATGTTATTCTTATAGTAGATACTTATATTCTTTCCAAGATATTGAATTGTCTTTAATTAGTTGTCATTTTCATTGATTTAGCGTCAATTTTATCCATTTGGCGAGATTCTCGTTAATTTGACAACATTTGAAAATGTCGCCAAGTTGGCGATATTCCGCTAAATTCGTCGCCAAAATCTCGCCAAGTGTTATGGCCGGAGAAATAAGTTATTCTTACACAGCGGATAAATGACTATTAGCGTTCAAATACAAAAGTATTACTCAAAGTATCTTTTCTCGTGAATGGAATGAATTAGATCCACGTGAATGATGTCACCCAATTTATAGCATGGTATTACATATGAAAAGTGAACATGTTTTGCAATAGGAATTTTTTTTTTATTTTATATGACTTTTGATAATTTTTATGAAAAATGTGCAATATCTCGAGAACGGTTCATGTTAGCGTTCTAAAATTTATGCCAATCGTTTTCTAATGAAAAATTACATAAGAAATGTCTATTTGCGTAACTTTATTAGCGGTTTTGATTTTTTGGCGATTTTTTCAAAATTTCACTCGAAAATTTAGGGGATTCTGAACGTTCGATTGCGTATAAAAACAATAAACAATAGGCTTCCAGTATTCACGAATTGTAATTTTTGTACCAAATTTCGTTCGAATCGGCCCATTCGTTCGTCAGTTATCGTCTCCACAGCCTGACACACACATACTTTCACACACACACACACAGACATCACTTCAAAAATGTTTGATTCGTGATCAGGGATGCTTGAAACGTGCTCTCCCGTCGAAAATTCGAATTCGAATTTTCAACCTCGTCACAATACTTTCCTTTTACATTATTGTATATAAGGAAAGTAACTAGTGAGAGAAATGCAAATACAGAGCTCCCATCGAATGATTTTGTAATTTTATTGTGACCGATAAATTGTATGAAAAATAATTCTGTTCTTATTTCTAAATCCATACGTTTTCCTTGTTATGTTGCCGTGAATAACAACTTGTATCATTGAATGTAGGGGTATTTATTCGTTGTTCTTCATTTCATGATTGAAATCATTAATTCAATTTTTAAGTCACTAAACTTTTAAATGTGTAGTGGTGGTCCGCAATCAAATGTGATTTGAGAATGTGGTCCTTTGGTGTAAAAAGTTTGGGAACCCCTGCTCTAGATACTTCTAATAGGGCAACGGATCAGTCCACTTAATGAATTAGACACATTTAAGCCGATCGATGTCAATAAATACTATTTTAATGCTCATAACGAAATATGAACTATTATTTTCTCAAGAAAATTAACAATTCTGAAAAATGAGAAGACTCCCAGTACGACCATTTTTCGAGAACTGTGATGATTTCGTCACAGAAAATGCTTCAAAATCTGAAACTTTGAATAACATTTGCTCCAATTATATAAATGACATGAAACGATCTAGAGTTAGTTTTATGACGATTTAAGAATACTACTGATTTCCAGTTCTTGCTTTAGGCTTAATCCATTAAAACCAAGTATAAGGTAACCTTCGTATAAACTACGAATATTAGGTTTTTGACCTTCCCCTTCCCCTGTCATCCGTTCAGGGGCGAGAGAGAGAGAGAGAGATCCCTCGTATATCGTCTGGACACATCGATCGACAGTGCGCGCGCAGTTCTAGGCAGCTGAAAAATCGTTTGCCACGCATGATCGTCACAGTTGCAGAGAGGGCGGAGGGGGGGATGAAATAATTTCGCGGGCCGAATCCTGAGCAGCCGATGAGCTCTTCTCTTCTCCTCACTTCCTCCTCTCCTTCTCCAAGCCGGTGGTTGGACTCCAATCGCTTCGCTTGTTCCCGAATCTCATCTCTTTGTAGCACCGCTACTCTTTCGTGATAGTACCTTGTGAACTACCGGCGCCCCAATCACCAAAAAAGATTAAAGACACTCATCTAAGGCCAGGTAAGTCGGTTATTGGATTGTTAGAGATTTTGGAATGGCTTCACTGCGGTACTCGGAGATGGCTCGCGACATTTTCCTTTTTTTTTTCTCGGCAACCTAATCGCCAAATGCATTTTTTTTCTCTATGGGCATAATTTAATGTATGAGAAATGTTGCTGAATAATTATTTTTTTTGTGTGTAAATTGACACGTTCCATGTATCCCAGAACATGAATATATTATTTTTATCTGGACGTTTATATTTCTGTGCATTTCTTGTAACCACTCCAACTCCAGAAATGTCCACCAGAATTTTATTAAAACTGGACGTCAAGAAAGTTATCGGTTACCCTGGTCTTGATTGAATTTGGTATAATTTGGAGAAAACAGAAGTGCTTCTTTTATCGAAATGCATGAAAAAAAAATCTGATGTGGGCAAACATGACTTTCCTTATATAATGTAATGAATTTACTACTTTTACAGTAAAAAAATAGGTTTTTCTTATAGTAGATACTAATATTCTTTCACAGATATTGAATTTTCGACAATTATTCATCATTTTCATTGATTTAGCGTCATTTTTATCCATTTGGCGAGATTTTCGTTCATTTGGCAACATTTCAAAAAGTCGCCAAGTTGGCGACATTCCGCAAAATTCGTCGCCAAAATCTCGCCAAGCGTTATGGACGAAGAAATAAGTTGTTCTTACAACAGATAAATGACTATTGGCGTTCAAATACAAAATTATTACTCAAAGTATCTTTTCTCAAGAATAGAACGATCTACATCCACGAGAATGATGCCATCCAATTTATCGCATGGTATTACACATGAAAAGTGAACATGTTTCTCAATAAGAAATATTTTTTTTTCATTTTATATGACTTTTTAATAATTTGTTTGAAAAATGTGCAATATCTCAAGAACGGTTTATGTTAGCGTTCTAAAATTTATATCAATCGTTTTCTAAAGAAAAATTACATAAGAAAATATTTTTTAAAGAATATTTTTTAAAGATTTTCTAAAGAAAAATTACATATGTCTATTTGCGTAACTTTATTAGTGGTTTTGATTTTTTGACGATTTTTTCAAAATTTTATTCAAAAATTTAGTGGGGGTTCTGAACATTCGATTACGTATAAAAACAATAAGCTTCCAGTGTTTACGGATTGGGATTTTTGTACCAAATTTGGTTCGAATCGGTTCATTCGTTCGTCAGTTATCGTCTCCACAGACTCACTGACACACACACACACACACACACATACTTTCACACACACACACACACAGGGATGATCAGGGATGCTTGAAACGTGCTCTCCTGTCGAAAACTCCATTTCGAATTTTCGACCCCGTCACAATACTTTCCTTATACATTATGTATATAAGGAAAGTAATAACTTTAAAAAACCTGAAAAGAATATATGTATATGCTTAAAAGCATTCATTAAATACTTGTTTAATACGTAATTTTGGGTAGCAAAGCAGACAAAACAACCCTCATTACCCTAGTATGCACTATATTTGAGATATTTCAGGTTTTAAAAACGATAAAAATGCGACAAAAATTGCGCCTTTTAAAAATGCAGCAAAGCGTCCAGTAAAATGTTGTTGTTGAGACCCAGACCGTCCGACCTACCAGAAAGGTGTAATGTAACCGTTTGGACGGCCGGGAAGTGCAACCCAATTTAGACCAGAACCCACTGGGGGAGGCATCCACAGGGACCGTACCCTCCTTCCCCTACCACCAACCTCTCGGAAGGACTTACAGACCCACATGTTTAACGTGATCGTACTCCACATGAACATGGCTGCAGTTGTGGCAGCATGCAAATCCAGCGCGCAAACCACCGAGCTACCGCAGCCGAAATGTGCCAACAGCACGCGGTGGTGATCCACCCAAGTACTAACCGTGCCCGATGCTGCTTAACTTCGGTGATCTAACGAGAACCGGTGTTTTCAGCACGGTATGGCCGTTGGCTGTCCAGTAAAATGTGCAATACGTTTAACATCTCTATTTTACTGTAATTCAAATAATTATTCAGCTTAGTGCTATTTTGTGGCATAAATCTGAAATTACAGGGATTCGAGATAGAAATTTTTCGAAAGAAAATGAATATTTTTTTCATTGGATAAAAAAACTTTTAAATAGTGTAGAAACGAATGATATAATTTTTAGGTAAATCTTTTAATTAAAACTTTAAGAAGTTAACAATTAAAAACTCTGTCCTTTTTAAAAAAACTTCCCTTATGAAACAGAATTTTAAAAACTTTAAAATGAAATAAAGACAACCAAATTTGGCCAATTAAAATGTCTTTAATAATACCACCATTTATGATGTACTCAAAATTGTAAATCCAGAGCGATTTTAGACCTCATTACGTCCTTCATCAGTAGCAAAGTAAATTGTTGGTGACGAACGTGAGTTCTAATATATATAAGCCACTACCGGGAAACACGATTTGCATATTGATTATTTTAAAATCGATGTGCATTTAAAAAACAATTTAATTACAAAATATATACATAATAGTAAATCATAAAATACAGGGTAACCAATAGGTATGTCGTCAGGCACAAAGAAGACTGTGTGTCCAGAAAATTATACAAGGGGTTAACACGCAGTGAGTCAAGAGCGAGACGCCATTAGTAACCGAAAGTTTGAAAGGGATAGAAATTACAAATAGAATCGCGATAATATAAATGAAAAAGGATTCATAAAGTAAAATATTAAGGGGGCTATTGCAGCTAATTAAGAGAAACGTTTTATAGAACATAGGTTTGAAATTATCGTTAATAACAAAATGGGCAAGAACCGTAGACAGTTTTTATTTTATTTATTTTTCATTTTATTTTATTTATTTATTTTATTTTTAATATCGCGAGCTTGCTCAGATAAACGAATACCGACGGTACGCTTAGTACTACTAATATAGAACTTATAATTATTTTCGGGCGATAACAAATGACCACAGAATTTAAAAAAAATTGTTTTCTCATAAATTAAATTCTTTAAAAGTTCAATGTTTAAATTAATATAACTGGAGAAATTTTCTAGATATATCTATAAAATTTGAGACAATTTTTCTATATGTTAACGCTAATTGGTCTTCAGAATATGCGCATAAAATTACAAATTTTAAATTTATGGTGCGTGATACATGTCACTCTTATAAGAAGGATTTTAGCATTATTAGTATTATTATTTTTTTAATAAGTATATCCAAATATCCCGAAAACAAATTTAAGAGCATGTTTCTCTCCAATAAAAAATATCGTTATTTAGTAAATAGTGTATGAACTCATAATTATATCAAATTTAAAACTTTTTTATCACATTTAAAAACTATTTTTTTTTTTACGTTTTATTTTCTTTCTGCTTTATATGATCTCTGTCTGTGCAATGCTTTATTTAGATGCATTTAGGATAAAAGATTTTGACACATATTAACGTATTTTCGCTTCGGGCTTCGGGACCGCTTAGGCTCAGATGAAATATTTAAAAAAGTTCGTGGATTTTGGCCCAGTCAAATCTTAATATTTTCGGTCCGGGTAAAATTTTTAATTAGACTCGTGCAGAACTTTAGTCACTAAATAACTGGCTTTTGCTCTTAGCCTCTGCAGCCAGCTTCAGAAACCGGGATTTTTCCAAATTTGCAAACTTTGGATTTTATTACAGTAGGAGTATTTCCCTCATAGGAGGGAAATACTCCTACTGTAAAAAACCCTCATAGGAGGGAAATACTCCTAAAGAATTAATAATAAAACCTAAAGAATTAAAAAAAAAGTCCCTCTGCTACTACGTCACTGTAATGGTACAGTGACGCAGTAGCACAGGGACTTTTTTTTTAATTCTTTATTTAAAAAATCCGACCATTTATTCCACTTTTTATTGTTATTTATTCATTTTAATTTATTTATTGGTGGTTAAAACGGGTTATTTATTTATTTTTTTTAATTCAGGGATTTCAGAACGACAAACTGAATGGAGATTCAGTAGATTTTTTTTTATCACATGCATGTTTAGGAAGCATTTTGAAACTTTTCAATTTCGACGGTGTGTGTGTGTGGGGGGGGGGGGGTAACCCCCCCTTAAATACGCCTCTGCTCCGTTATCTAAATTTCGAATATCTATATATAATTTTAGGGCAATATGTGCATTCTTTTATGAGTTATAATTTACACACACACACCGAGGGCCAACGGCCGTACCGAGCAGAAAACACCGGTTCTCGTTAGATCACCGAAGTCAAGCAGCATCGGGCGCGGTTAGTACTTGGGTGGGTGACCACCAGGGAACACCGCGTGCTGTTGGGTGTTTCGGGCGCGGTAGCCCGGTGGTTTGCGCGCTGGATTTGCACGCTGCCACAACTGCCGCTGTGTTTATGCGGAGTACGATCACGTTAAACATGTGGGTCCGTAAGTCCTTCCGAGAGGTTGGTGGTAGGGGAAGGAGGGTACGGTCCCTGTGGATGCCTCCCCCACTGGGTTCCGGTCTAAATTAGGTGGCACTTCCCGGCCGTCCAAACAGTTACCTTACACCTTTCTGGTAGGTCGGACGGTCTGGGTCTCAACAACAACAACACACACACAGAGAGAAAGAGAAATATACATATATCCAAATGTTCAAATGTATTTACCATGTTCTAAACCGCGCTTTTCGATCCAAATCTTGAAGATTTACTGGGAATGATATATATAATAACCATTCACTTTTATTATCGTATTATGCTACAGTCACAAACCATGCATTCTCCACCTTGTCAAACTAAATTATTATTGAAACTGAAATGAGACCGAAAATAGTTGTTGGCGACGGATAAATGTTTTATTTTTCCCTTCAGAATTATTTGGCAAGGTTCCACATGCTGAGGTGTTCGTGACTTATACCATTTACAGTACTGTACTTATTGAGAAAACGAGAAATGACTGTACAATAGCGCTTAGAAAAACGTGGAACATTAAGTAGAGATAATATTTTCCTTTGAGAAAGGAGTTTGTTCAGAAATATGTATATATCTAACAGAGGTGCCTTAAGTTCTTTCGAATTCTTTGAAAGAACGAATTCTTTTTCGAAGACTTCTTTTGCATGTGATTCAACAAAATATTCTTCCCACAATCCCACTTATCCTCTAGAATCATTGCATTATCAGGATACAAGACTGAGACCAAATTTCTGGATAACTAACACCTTTATTTACAAGCTCAGCGTAAAGAAGAACAATATACAGCAAATATAGCTCTCGCAGGATCACTAAACAACTGCCAGGTACAGTAAAACAGCAATTAAATGCTCAGCTAATTTCCCAAAACAGCAGATACTATTCCCAAAATATCGACGTATCTCACAATTCAATGTGTTCGTATGTCGTGAACTGTTCCAACTGAGCGATGACTCCTTTTTTATACTCTCCGTAAAAACTACCAGAAGGGGCTCGTATTTCATAAAATATTCGTTATTTTGAAAAGGTTCTTGAAATTTTGAAATGTCGCTAAAATTTGCTATAAATTGTCAAGTCTGGAAACCCTGAATCGTCAGTCCTGATATAGCAACCCTAGAATCAGGTCATGGGAATGGATGCCTGTACGGTATTTTTCCCCTTCTGGGTCTGAAAAGAAATTCCAGTGGAGGCATTTGTCACGTTCGCAACAATATGATAAATAAGTTTATTTTAGTTTTTGTCTTGCTAACTTCTTGTCTTATAATAGTTCTTACCGCAAAGAAATTGTTTCATACCCAATTTTACTTTCCTTATAAACATAATGTATAAGGATAGTATTGTGATGGGGTCGAAAATTCAACTTCGAGTTTTCTACGGGAAAGCACGTTTCAAGCATCCCTGATCACGAATCAAGCATTTTTGAGGTCATGTCTGTATGTGTGTGTGTGTGTGAAAGTATGTGTGTGTGTGTGTATCAGTGAGTCTGTGGAGACAATATCTTACGAATGAATGGAGCGATTCGAATGAAATTTGGTACAAAAATCACAATCCATGAATACTGGAAGTCTATTGTTTTTAAACACAATCAAATGTTCAGAACCCCCCCTAAATTTTCGAGTGAAATTTTGAAAAAATCATCAAAAACTCAAAACCTTTAATAAAGTTACGCAAATAGACATTTCTTATGTAACTCTTCCTTAGAAAACGATTGACATAAACTTTAGAACGCTAGCATGAACCGTTCTCGAGATATTGCACATTTTTCAAATAAATTTATCAAAAAATCCCATAAATTAAAAAAAATATTAACTGTTGAGAAACATGTTCACTTTTCATATGCAATATCATGCGATAAATTGGGTGACATCATTCTCGTGGATTTAAGCTCGTTCCATTCTTGAGAAAAGGTACTTTGAGTAATATTTTTGTATTTGAACGCCAATAGTCATTTTTCTGCTATAACTTATTTCTCTGTTCATAACGCTTGGCGAGATTTTGGCGACGAATTTGGCGGAATGTTGCCAACTTGGCGACTTTTTGAAATGTTGCCAAATTAACGACAATATCGCCAAATGGATAAAAATGACGCTAAATCAATGAAAATGACTATTAATTGTCGAAAATTCAATATCGTGGAAAGAGTATAAGTATCTACTATCAGAAAAACCTCTTTGTTTTTACTGTAAAAGTAGTAAAGTCATTGCGTTATATAAGGAAAGTCATGTGTTGCCCACATCAGATTTTTATTTCTTAGTTCAGACAATGCATCATAGCCCAATAGGGGCGATCGGGAACCCTAAACTGTCATATTCTTGAACCTTTATGAAGTAATCATACCCCTACGAAGAAATCATATATTTCGTAAATTCGAATTAAACGTGTCAACGTAAAGGAATAATAAGAAAAAACTTCTTTGTTTTTACTGTAAAAGTAGTAAAGTCATTGCATTATATAAGGAAAGTCATTGCATTATATAAGGAAAGTCATGTGTTGCCCACATCAGATTTTTATTTCTTAGTTCAGACAATGCATCATAGCCCAATAGGGGCGATCGGGAACCCTAAACTGTCATATTCTTGAACCTTTATGAAGTAATCATACCCCTACGAAGAAATCATATATTTCGTAAATTCGAATTAAACGTGTCAACGTAAAGGAATAATAAGAAAAAACTTCTTTGTTTTTACTGTAAAAGTAGTAAAGTCATTGCATTATATAAGGAAAGTCATGTGTTGCCCACATCAGATTTTTATTTCTTAGTTCAGACAATGCATCATAGCCCAATAGGGGCGATCGGGAACCCTAAACTGTCATATTCTTGAACCTTTATGAAGTAATCATACCCCTACGAAGAAATCATATATTTCGTAAATTCGAATTAAACGTGTCAACGTAAAGGAATAATAAGAAAAAACTTCTTTGTTTTTACTGTAAAAGTAGTAAAGTCATTGCATTATATAAGGAAAGTCATGTGTTGCCCACATCAGATTTTTATTTCTTAGTTCAGACAATGCATCATAGCCCAATAGGGGCGATCGGGAACCCTAAACTGTCATATTCTTGAACCTTTATGAAGTAATCATACCCCTACGAAGAAATCATATATTTCGTAAATTCGAATTAAACGTGTCAACGTAAAGGAATAATAAGAAAAAACTTCTTTGTTTTTACTGTAAAAGTAGTAAAGTCATTGAATTATATAAGGAAAGTCATGTGTTGCCCACATCAGATTTTTATTTCTTAGTTCAGACAATGCATCATAGCCCAATAGGGGCGATCGGGAACCCTAAACTGTCATATTCTTGAACCTTTATGAAGTAATCATACCCCTACGAATAAATCATATATTTCGTAAATTCGAATTAAACGTGTCAACGTAAAGGAATAATAAGAAAAAACTTCTTTGTTTTTACTGTAAAAGTAGTAAAGTCATTGCATTATATAAGGAAAGTCATGTGTTGCCCACATCAGATTTTTATTTCTTAGTTCAGACAATGCATCATAGCCCAATAGGGGCGATCGGGAACCCTAAACTGTCATATTCTTGAACCTTTATGAAGTAATCATACCCCTACGAAGAAATCATATATTTCGTAAATTCGAATTAAACGTGTCAACGTAAAGGAATAATAAGAAAAAACTTCTTTGTTTTTACTGTAAAAGTAGTAAAGTCATTGCATTATATAAGGAAAGTCATGTGTTGCCCACATCAGATTTTTATTTCTTAGTTCAGACAATGCATCATAGCCCAATAGGGGCGATCGGGAACCCTAAACTGTCATATTCTTGAACCTTTATGAAGTAATCATACCCCTACGAAGAAATCATATATTTCGTAAATTCGAATTAAACGTGTCAACGTAAAGGAATAATAAGAAAAAACTTCTTTGTTTTTACTGTAAAAGTAGTAAAGTCATTGCATTATATAAGGAAAGTCATGTGTTGCCCACATCAGATTTTTATTTCTTAGTTCAGACAATGCATCATAGCCCAATAGGGGCGATCGGGAACCCTAAACTGTCATATTCTTGAACCTTTATGAAGTAATCATACCCCTACGAAGAAATCATATATTTCGTAAATTCGAATTAAACGTGTCAACGTAAAGGAATAATAAGAAAAAACTTCTTTGTTTTTACTGTAAAAGTAGTAAAGTCATTGCATTATATAAGGAAAGTCATGTGTTGCCCACATCAGATTTTTATTTCTTAGTTCAGACAATGCATCATAGCCCAATAGGGGCGATCGGGAACCCTAAACTGTCATATTCTTGAACCTTTATGAAGTAATCATACCCCTACGAAGAAATCATATATTTCGTAAATTCGAATTAAACGTGTCAACGTAAAGGAATAATAAGAAAAAACTTCTTTGTTTTTACTGTAAAAGTAGTAAAGTCATTGCATTATATAAGGAAAGTCATGTGTTGCCCACATCAGATTTTAATTTCTTAGTTCAGACAATGCATCATAGCCCAATAGGGGCGATCGGGAACCCTAAACTGTCATATTCTTGAACCTTTATGAAGTAATCATACCCCTACGAAGAAATCATATATTTCGTAAATTCGAATTAAACGTGTCAACGTAAAGGAATAATAAGAAAAAACTTCTTTGTTTTTACTGTAAAAGTAGTAAAGTCATTGCATTATATAAGGAAAGTCATGTGTTGCCCACATCAGATTTTTATTTCTTAGTTCAGACAATGCATCATAGCCCAATAGGGGCGATCGGGAACCCTAAACTGTCATATTCTTGAACGTTTGTGAAGTAATCATACCCCTACGAAGAAATCATATATTTCGTAAATTCGAATTAAACGTGTCAACGTAAAGGAATAATAAGAAAAAACTTCTTTGTTTTTACTGTAAAAGTAGTAAAGTCATTGCATTATATAAGGAAAGTCATGTGTTGCCCACATCAGATTTTTATTTCTTAGTTCAGACAATGCATCATAGCCCAATAGGGGCGATCGGGAACCCTAAACTGTCATATTCTTGAACGTTTGTGAAGTAATTATACCCCTACGAAGAAATCATATATTTCGTAAATTCGAATTAAACGTGTCAACGTAAAGGAATAATAAGAAAAAACTTGAAACTATGCTCAATGCTCAAGCACTTCCACTCTAACTATAGAATTTTGGTTTGGGTCTTATTCGATCCATCTCGGATTTTAGATCAACGGAAACATCTAATATTTTGAAAATTCAAATTAGGGAGGGGGGACTCGATGCGAAGAAGTATTAAATTTGTACAAATTCAGCACAAAGTCCAGTATTAAGTATTATTTGGTATTACCACGTTAGCTAGAATCTTGGTTGGTCTCATTCGATTCGTCTCAGCTTCCGGATCAATGGGAAAATTTCGAAAATTCGAATAAGGGGTTATAATACATAGAGATCTACTAAAACAACTTATACCGCTTTGTCTCTCAGAAGTGATAAAAGTATAATTTTATATCATTTCGCTACCAATCGGAAAAAATAAACAATTTAATTATTTCGTCACACGCGGATATAAGATTCACTCTATTTTCCCATTTAACATGTTAGCAGAATTATAAGATGTGCGCCATTTTTATGCTTCAATCAGAAAGGATTTTTGATATTCAGAAAATGTATCCAGTTTTATTAAGCGTATGGGTGTGACATTGAGTGACCTAGCCATTTCGATCTGGCGGATGGAAATGGCTAGTACAGATTATTTAGAAAAAAAATGATTAATTATTCAAATTTTTCAAAAAGATTATTTACAAATTATTCAGAAGACTGAAATTCTAAGATTTTATTTTGAAATGTTAAGGTATTTATACTGAAACACTGCTTTCAATGATCACTAGTTTATCGACCCCAGCTGAAGGCCCTCCCCCCCTCCACACACACACACACACCACATTTACTCCCTCGTTTTCTCGCTTCAATGTTGAAACCAGGTTTTATTTCTTCAACTCTTCATTTGTATTTCTTCATGTCATTATTTGTACACCAGAAATGTCGAATTGACTCGTAGTAGTAGATGTAACTATATACTTTCAGCAAGGCTAACCTGAATACACCATGGAAGTTATAATCAGTAATTGACACCTTCGTTTTGTTTATCTCGTCTTAGTCAAGCCAAATATGTGGATATTGAATAGATGGTTTCCATGGTAACAGAATCGCTTTTGAATATAATTTTATATTTCAGTTATGAGAATTAATTGATTACAACTCAAACTCTTGGTTTTAAACAACAAAATTGTAATTTTTAATTATTAATGACCTTGAACAGATACACTCTAATTTTACAGTTTTTTCTATACCTCTCTCTGTTGGCTTTGCCGTAATTATATTTCAAATACGCAAAATGATTCATTGTGACAAAACCTACCTATGGGGGCATTTCTGGTAGGTCGGACGGTCTGGGTCTCATCAACAACAACCTATGGGGGCATGTTCGATAACTTTATATCATGCTGCATTAATGCAGCAATCAGCATGGGTGAACTACTTTCGCTCCACAGCGAATAATTGTCACTGTTAGCCGAAAAAATGATTTTTACTGTCACTGTAGTGATTTAGAATAAGTAATTATAATGGGTGTTAATCATCACTAAGAGGTACTCAACCAGAGTTCGATTCCTGTTATATTGTTCTGCGAATATTTTGTAAATGATAGTGTCACGAACCATGCCAAGAAGATTGGGAAAAAGTTTATTTTCGGCATGGACAGAGTTCGTGACAGATAGTGACATTTTCGAAGCAGGTCAAATGAGTTTTGTGTTCCGGGAAACATTAATTATCATATCATTTCACCGCTTGTTAAAGCTCAGTCTACTGTTCAGTTCTCCTGCTCAGTCTTCTATTCTTTTCAGTGACGTGAAATTTTGTTTTAATGATTTTATTTTTTCAGAATTAGCTGATACTGCATGTGTCAAAGTGTGCCTTGGATTCGCGGGCGCACTTATGAATATTCTTCCACACTCTCGCGCTCATTTATTTTTCAGTAAATTTTGATTTACCGTTAAAAGCTTAGAACACCACAGAAATATTTTGAAAAGGTTGGTGTTGAAAGCCCAGACCATCCGACTCATCCTAGGACATAGAGCAATTTAGTGGATGGCCGGGAAAACAAAACGAAAGCTTGAAGTTAGATGAATATACCAATACTAAGATATGAAAGAAAATAATGTATTTATTTACTGTGTAATAATATAATATATTTATAACTTTGTGTTCTGGACGTGTGGGCTGGAGATTATTTATTATGTGTACGTGTTTTAATGCTGTGACACCTGACTGGTAAATTTTCTCTTTGAAAATTATTTTTTCTATTTGAGAAAGTATTTCTTTTTGAAATCACACGAGAATCTCCATGACTCTCCTAGGTGCCGCAATGTACCGGCGGGGAATCGCTGCTGTAGAGAGAGACCTTTTCGGGACGGCGGCATTCCGGAGCTGTCGCGGTCCAAAAGACGACGCGCTTCGCTTCCGAACTGGTCGAAAAGGACGGCGCATTTTTTGCGCTAAGCCTAACTCTCGAAAAAAATTCACTAAAAATCACCTATTCAACATAGAAATATACTTTTTACAGGAATAAAAGAAATATTTATGTTCTATTTGATGTATAATTTTCATACAAATCTGAATACAAAATACTCGTTAGTTGCTCCCATTCTTTTATCCGAAATAAGCGAATAATTTCACTGCCTCTAAAACCCAAACAAAAAAAACACTCTCTTATATTCCTATGATTCACCAACGAAATCATAACGCTGAAATAAAAATAAAAACCGAAACTCAATTATAAAATTGTTGATGCTACGAGAATTGCTCTGTTTGTTTATGTTACAAAATGATTTTCACCGCTCCAAATGGAGAAATAATTCATTCGATCCTCTTCTGCCAAGGTCATGCCTCTGCAAAATGCATTGAAGTTAGTTCCATGGACAAGTAACGCCATCTAGTTCACAAATTAAAACGTTCTGCGTGGTGGCACTTATAGGTGCCACTATCCGCTTGCGGTAAAATTTCCTCTGGCCCGAGTGAGTGCCGTTCGTCCCTGAATGCATGTTCGCATCTGGCACCTGGGCGTGCCGTTCGTCGCGAAAGGGTTATAGTCACTCAAGCCATCTTTCGTTTAACATTTTTGAAAGCAAAATTATAAATAAAATTAATTTAAAAATTATTGGACTACAAAATAGATCAGTTGGTAAAATGACCCCCCCCCCCCATCCTAACTGCCCTCTCATAGCAACTCGTTATTACACAGATCGTTTTATTAAAAAAAAAATCAATACCAAGGAGTTTATGTTGCCTAGCGGCATGATTTACTGCACCATCTTTCCCGATTCATAAGTGAACGCCTCAGAAAAAAAAAAAGATTCGTCCTATTATAAATTCCGTGGGAGCTATACTTTTAAGAATTCGTCACCAACTGTTGTGCCTAAACATTTCTATATCTTGCCTTAAAACATATCCCATCCAATCTGGAAATGATCTATAATACAAAAATGTGGAAATGGTTGAGGAAAGGGAATCAAATTTTTATTTTAAAAATTTAGGAATATTAGATGAATAAAATTGTAGAGTGATAGGCTCTAAGCGATTTTCTTATACATTAATGTTGCATATTGTTTAGATATCATGACGAATTTCTCATACTTCATTTTTCGTTAATGCTACTACAACTATTTATTCATACCTGAAATTGCCAGTTATGCATATAAATAGCTAAATACCATACCGCAATATTATTGGCATTGAATTAACATCACGTAAATTGATAATGGAACGACTTTAGTGTATAAAACAAAATGGCATACATATTTATTCTCACACGCAAAAATGACACGTAACTAATATCACTTGAAAAAGTTTAAATTTTGGGAATTCATCGATTGCAAAATGCGAAACTATTATAAAACGTGTATTTTTTCGTAAAAGGAATATACGAGAAAAATATTAATAGGCTTGTTGCCTATAAACAGTCAACTTATTTAACGATACCGATTTTTTTATATGTTTGAAAAATTGTAATATCTCGATAAAGGTCCATCGTGTCAGCATTCTAATAACACATGACCGATCGATTACTTAGAATGTTTAAATGCGCCGATTTTTTTAATTTTTTCAGAAATCGTTCGAAAATTCAGGACTTTCGAAAAATTCGCTAGTGTTTAAAATCGATAGGATTCCAGTTTTCATACGTTGTAATGACCACCACCCCATTTCATCTGAAACGCTCTATCCATATCACCTTCACAAACTCATGATCACATACACACATGCATCCGCAGAAAGCACTCGGTTTGGGCGTGTGGATGCTCAAAATGTGTTAAGTGATCGAAAACCCGAATTCGAACTATTAACATCGCCGCAGCACTTCTCCTATACATCATATATTATAGGAAAGTAACGGCGATTAATACTTTTTAACAGTGATTATAGCTGTTAATGTCGTACACCTCGACTTAATAGCTAATAATATTGCTACAACGTATCCTCTGAAATCATGGGTGTATTTACTCTCAGGATATAAAAAGAAAGATAAATCAAGCATAAAACATTGATTATGGAACGCTTTCCAACAGCAATGACATTTTAATTAAACATCTCTAAAATGCGATACGTTCAGTGGTCAAATATTTTAAATTATCACAGAACTTCAATAATTTATTTTACTTAAAAACTGTGAGGAACCCAGTCGTTTTCGAGCATTTTTACTTTCCTTATATACATAATGTATAACGAAAGTATTGTGACGGGGTCGAAAATTCGAATTCGAGTTTTTGACGGGAGAGCACGTTTCAAGCATCCCTGATCACGAATCAAACATTTTTGAAGAGATGTCTGTGTGTGTGTGTGAAAGTATGTGTGTGTGTGTGTGTGTGTGTGTGTGTGTCAGTGGGTCTGTGGAGACGATAACTGACGAACGAATGGACCGATTTGAACCAAATTTGGTACAAAAATCACAATCTGTAAACACTGGAAGCCTATTGTTTTTATACGCAATCGAATGTACAGACCCCCCCTAAATTTTCGAATGAAATTTTGAAAAAATCGTCAAAAAATCAAAACCACTAATAAAGTTACGTAAATAGATATTTCTTATGTAATTTTTCATTAGAAAACGATTGACATAAATTTTAGAACGCTAACACGAACCGTTCTTGAGATATTGTACATTTTTAAAAAAATTTTCAAAAAGTCATATAAAATAAAAAAAAAATATTTCCTATTGATAAACATGTTCACTTTTCATATGTAATACCATGCGATAAAATGGGTGACATCATTCTCGTGGATTTAGCTCGTTCCATTCATGAAAAAAGATACTCTGAGTAATACTTTTGTATTTGAACGCCAATAGTCATTTATCTGCTGTAAGAATAACTTATTTCTTAGTGCATAACGCTTGGCGAGATTTTGGCGACGAATTTGGCGGAATGTCGCCAACTTGGCGACTTTTTGAAATGTTGCCAAATTAACGAAAATCTCGCCAAATGGATAAAAATGAGGCTAAACCAATGAAAATGACGACTAATTGTCGAAAATTCAAAATCTTGGAAAGAATATTAGTATCTGCTATAAGAAAAACCTATTTTTTACTGTAAAAGTAGTAAATTCATTACATTTTATAAGGAAAGTCATGTGTTGCCCACATCAGATTTTTTTTTAAAAGTACTATTATTTTTAAAAATACTATTTTTAAAAGTTTAAACAATGTCAATATTGGAATTCATTGCACAAAATAATATTGTCACGAATCTCTAAAATATCTTCACTGCCAAATGTCTGTTACCGAGGGACAACGATATTTACAGGAAACCGTTGTAATTATTTGAAGGTCGAGTTTTGTAGTTTAGTTAAAAAATTTCAAGAGTTACATCGGTTTACCGAGATCTTTCCACAGAGGATATATATGTATAAACGGGTCATCGTTCAGTTAGAATGAGTAGTGAAAGTAAATGGCGAATACGCCACATTTTTGAGGATTTAATCATCACTACTCAATGAGTTAAGAGATTAATAGTTGTTTTAGTGTATCTGAAGGTTGTTTTAGTGTATCTGAAGGTTATTTTATGACTTTGTTAAAAGACGTTCTCATACTCAAAAACAATCAGCGTAATCCTCTGAAATGTATAGGACTCCTGTTAATAATTAGATGAACTTGATCACCTCTAGAAAGACATATTGCTGTATGGAAGACATCATCCATCACTAGGACTATTTCTTGCACAATAAATATCCTCTTTTCGATTACTTCATGTATATATCAGTAACGAAGTTAAATAAGAGAAACTTTTCTACCATTAATGACTCATATTTATGGAATGGCTTACTTTAAAAGTATATTCTGTAATTTATTTTCTCTGATATCCGTCGCCGTTCATTCTGTTAAACGAGGCCTGTATAACGAGTCATTAAAACATCCACGGTGAGGATCAGTGTTCATCATAATTAATACGTTTACACTATCCGTAATTCAAAGGAGCATAAATAAAGCGAGTGTGTAAAATGGTCTTAATTTTCGTACAATAACTTTGAGGGTCTTTAACTCTACCGAAACATAATTTCTAGTGTTCTCATTGTAAAGTGAGGAAATTTTTTTTTAGTTGCTCGAACATTTCTGAATTCGAGATTTTGACGAAAATGTGTATTTTAAAACCTCCCGAATACTTGTATAGATGTGTGTGTGGACAAGATAAGTCAAGAACACACCTATCGATATCCAATTTTGTGCACTGATACGTATTACAAATTTGAATACGTAGGGTCATTATTCTATGATATATATATATATATATATATATATATATATATATATCTTGTCGGCATTGTGGCCGTGGATTTGCTTCTATGGTGGTGTTGATATTGCTTTTTATTTATTTTTTATTTTTTATTTTATTTTATTTTTTTTGTATTATTATTATTACATAATTTTTTTATTATTACATATTTCTAATATATATATAACCTAAAACAACTACCTTACATACATGATATTAAAACTTTCAAAGACCTCTCTCTTTAATAACATTGATATTAATGATTTATATAAAATCATACTAAATTTATATGAACAATTTACTCAATCAAACAACATCTCTTTTCCAAAATTCAAAACATTATTAAAATTCATTCTGTTCAAACAGTATATATCTCAAGGAAATTGCATATACAAATTAAATAAGGAAACAACCACAGGGAGGAATCTCATCTGCAATACTGGGCAGTCTTTATCTACATTTTTACGAGATTCAGTACCCTTTCAACAGTCATATCATGTACTGATTTATTAATGACCTAATTATTATTGGAATTACTAATGAAGCACCTATATTAAACTTTAATTTTTATCCACCTAATCTACAACTAATTGAAAATGTATATACATCAAACTGGACCAATTATCTAGACGTTAGTTTAAAAATACAAAACGCAGACACATTAAAATTTAAAATTTACGACAAAACAGAAACTTATAACTTCAAATTAAATAAACTTCAACATTATTCATCCAATCTTGCAAAATCAGTATTTAAAAATATTATTAACCAGTTAGTAAGAATAAAAATGTCAAGTACATCATGTTACTGCAAAGAACATATTTTTAAATTCATAAACACCACTAATAAAAATACCTATCCGCCAAACCTTATTTTTTCATTTATTAAAACACATTTTAATTTTAAACTCAACACTTTGCTACAATTACAGCAACATACTGTCAGATCATTCTCAAACAATTTTAAATAATTCTTTATCTCCATGTTTCACTTCCAACAGTTGAAATCTTAGTATATAGAATTAACTGTAACCTGTTTTGAGTTAAAATGCTTAGTCAGTATCACGTATTCTACATTGTTAAGCAGCACAAGGGTAAATACATTTATATTATTATATATTCTTATACCTTTTCATTACATTGTATTCTCCTATAAATACTTAGCCACACGCTGGTATATTTGATTATATATCATTTTTATATTTGATTTCTTATATATCTGATCCAATTTATATTTTCTTCTACGTCGGGCCATGTGCATTATTTCTGTAATACAATTTACAGTAATGCACACAGAAACGTAGAATCCGCATTAACGAAACATGTATGGCCCTTGATAACGTACATGGTTTCGGAAATGCTTTTCACTTTATTCAATTTCAAAAAAAAAAAATTTGGGAGCCAGAAAAAGCCTAGCTCATCGTGCAAAACAATGTTTCTGTTTTGCAACATTTCATCTTAAACACATTTCTTGCATTTACACCTTGCATTTACATTTATGCAGGAAACAAGGGGATTAGTACTTTAAGTACATGCATTGCATATATGATTTATATAAAAATACTTTCATCTTAATATGTAGTTACAAAAAAATTTTTCACCCATATTTACCACTTGTAATTCTTATTCCATTCTTTAACTTATGTATGGAACAGGGAAAAAGGGGTATTTTATACCAATTTAGTACCTGTTTTATTTATAATGTTTACATATCATGTTTTTTCAAAATATTCAACGGTTGTCATATAGTATTTTCGATGTCACATTTACATTTTAGTCCATCTTCCTTTCACTTTTGCTGTACAGAACATTTTCTATTAACGATCATTCTCAGGTATATATGTATAATACAAGTAAATATATATATATATATATATATATATATATATATATATATATATATATATATATATATATATATATATATATATATTGTTTGAGTTCTAATTTGGTGCTGCACTGATAATTTATTTCTGGAAAATGAACAGCGAAAATAATAAAACAAGGATGGCTCCAGCTCGATGGAGCCGAAATGATTTTGCGTGAATAAAATTTTGTAAAATAAAACTCCAGTAGAGATACGTTTATTTAATTTTTTTCAGACTCATTTGTTTCGTTTACAGACTTTCGAAGCTCTATAAATGACTTGTCAACTGTTTTCAGCATTTTTAGTTTTTGCCCGGATTTCATCTAGATACTCTGGCCATAGACTTCACTTTAAAATATCCAAAAATTTCGCTAACTAGTTTGACGATGTATGAATTAAATTTGTACAATATATCTAACGAAAATTTAGATTCTAGTTAATCTATAAACTTGACTGAATGGCACATAAATACGTACTTCAATACGTATATTTCCATCTATTCTGGTCAAACATCAATCATTAAACATCTTTAGAATCTCCAAATTTATTTAACTTTCTAATTGTTTTAAAAGAAAATATCTCGTGTTTGTGCACCCATATTTCACCAAGAAGAAAATAAACGCATTGAGCTGCACTCGTGAAGTTTTAAATATTTCAGGTTTTCCATCCATTTGAAAACCCAGGCTAAATACTAAAATATCAAAATAATAACCTCTATATTATAAGAAAAAATATCTCTTGTTTGTGCACCCATATTTCACCAAGAAGTAAATAAACGCATTGAGCTGCACTCGTGACATTTTAAGTATTACAGCTTTTCCATCCATTTGAAAACCCAGGCTAAAATACTAAAATATCAAAATTATAACCTCTATGTGTGAGCCGGCCTTTCTGCACTACTGAGATTTGTAATAGATCGGCACCCGGTAAAATAATAGGGCTTTCCGATTGGTGAGAAAATAATTCCAGGCAGTTGGTGGTAGGGCCCCATATGAAAAGTATTACGCATTCACAAAAGTCACTGTAGCTCGTATCTTGTGAACTAACTCTGAGTGATAATTCCTTTTTATAGACTCTACGGAAACGTCTGCGTAATCTCTTCTATTATGTAGAATAATCATTATTTGAAGATGGTTCTCGAATATTCGGGAAGGCGCCAAATTGGAAATACATCGCCAAATCTGGAAACCCTTCTCGAACGTCATAATTCTAGCAACCCTGCGATCATGCCCTCGTCATCGTGTTTTCTCCACCGGTCTTTGAAGTAGACGACTGTAAGGAGCGGGAAAATAGACACCAGATGAAAGGGCGCGTTCGCAACAATATAAAAAAATCTGATGTGGGAAGCATATGACTTTCCTTATATAATGGAATGAATTTACTACTTTTACAGTTAAAAAATGTTATTCTTATAGTACATACTTATTTTCTTTCCAAGATATTGAATTTTCTTCAATTAGTCGTCATTTTCATTGATTTTGCGTCATTTTTATCCATTTGGCGAGATTTTCTTTAATTTGGCAGAGTTTAAAAAAAGTCGCCAAGTTGGCGACATTCCGCCAAATTTGTCGCCAAAATCTCGTCAATAATCAGGGCCCATCAATAAACACTCAGAAAAGAATAATGGAGGGTATTGATAATTTAGTGAGAATCAATTATAACATTAAGAAGTCAAGAGATAGGGGAAAAGCCGCAACTCAAAAATCACTGGATACAATGGGGATAAGCATAAAAGATCTAAAGGCGCTGTGTCTCCATAGAGATGAAGAAAACTGTCAGCTGCAAGAGAGAGTACAAAAGCTGGAGAAAGCACGAATAGTAAATATCAAGGAAGTAGTTGATGCTACCCTGAAGACGGCAGAGAACAGGCTATGCATTAGGGAAGTTTTAGAAGACAATAAAGAAAGAAATAAGGTAGACAAGACTTTGAAAACAAAAGTACAAGAGCTTATAGACAAAGCGAGCAAAAATTACAGAGAGGAGACTAAGTTACATGAAAAGGTCACGGAAGTTATGGCTGCAGTAGAGAAGACCAATGAGGGAAATAAAGAAATTATCAATAATTTAAAAGAAGTAGTTACAAAAGCAGAGAAGACATACAGTTACGCCGTCAAATTTGGGGCAACAAGGGATGAAAAAGAACAGAAGCAAAGAACTTTAATGCTGCAACCAGTAACGGAAGATTTCGACGCAAGGGTTCTAAGAAGGAATCTAAGTGACTTAAACTGCCCAAGAAGCATTAAAATTAATTCCATTAGAACACACTGTAGGGGTATTGACATCGATCAGGTGCAGTAGAGAAAATTTAGAAGAGCTAAAACAACGTTAGAACAACGTTAGAACAATGTGAACAGTTTAGAGGTAAAACAAAATTAATAAAAAAGGGACCAAGAATGACCAGAGTGATTATCTTTAATGTGCCCCTGAAGCAAGAAAATTATGTCAAAGAAGCTCTAAGCCAGGCAGCTAAAGTAGGCGCAAATGAATTACAAGTCCAGAGATCGTTAAAAACAGGAGGACCTAGACAGCACTGGATCATTGATGTCCTAGGCAGAGTAGCGGCAGAGCTGATTAAGAAAGGACGAATTATTATCGGCTTCAATGCCTGTACAGTCAGAAGATACGCAACTTTACAAAGATGCTTCCGTTGTCAGGCATATGGTCACATAGCAAAGGACTGTAGAGCGAAAAGAGATTTCTGTGCAAAATGCGCAGATAATCATAGAACAGAGGCTTGCACAAATACGACTAAAGCGTGTATAAACTGCTGGGAAAAAAATAAGAAAGTGGCACAAATTTTGATCTTGATCACGAAACTTTTGCAAGGGAGTGCCAATCATACAAAATGAGAATGCGAGAACAATTAGATGCAACAGATTTAGGAGATAACAACAGATTTAGGAGATATGGTGATCACGACGCTTTATGTGCCATCTTCCGGGGATATGCCAACAGCGTTGAAAGAGCTAGATACAGTGGTGAGCAGCATCCAAGACATCCCGTAAATTATTGGTGGAGACTTCAATGCGAAGTCATCAGCTTGGGGCTACTGAGTTGAGGATGAAAGGGGTGAGCAGGTTATTGACTTTTGTAGCCAACATAATTACTTGCACGGAAATACAAGCGACGGACCACCAACATTCGAGACACATAGAGCGAAAGGATGGCCCGACCTTACATTGCTAAACATTGCTACCCAGCTTTACAGCAACATCAGGATTGGACAGTAGAAGACACACAGAATGCAAGTGACCACAATTACATACGCCTGAAATTCAGCACGTCTCTGCAACATAAAATGCCAAGAAGATATAAAACCAAGTTATCAACACACAAAAAGTTTCACCACCATTTTAGAAACATTAAAGACAAGTTAAAAGAACACCTACAGGATGCAACAACAACAGTAAAACTAGAAGAATTTACAACTAAATTAAACAATTGCAAGATATCAGTGATAAATCATATAAACTAAGAGAAACGAAGATAGAAACAAAATTAACATGGTGGACAAAAGACCTTGCAACTCATAGAAACAGAATAAGAGCCTTGCAGAGACGTTGCCAAAGAATGAACAAAATTACTCAAGAACACCGAGAAATGATTATAAAACTTAAGAAGCAAAGATCCCAATATAAAAAGAAGATAATAAAAGAAAAAAGAGAAGCATGGCAGAGATTCTGCAGTAACACAACCGAAAAATACGGCAGGTGCTTCAAAATGGCAAATGGCAAATTTTTCAAGCCACATGAAGTTCAAATACAATAGACAGACAGAAGTCACTGGAACAAAGAGTAATCGCATGTGAGACTAGCAGAAACACTTTTTGGGGGTACACAACGATAGACAGAGGACACACATCTCTACATAGCCCCTTCAGATAAGAAATTCACACGCACTGAAATCGAATTAGCATTTTTTAGCTTAAACCCTAACAAAGCACCGGGACCGGACAATATTGACTTCTTCATCATTAGACAGGTACACAGGTACACAAGCAAGCAGCAGGACTCCTGAAAGACTGGCTTAACAGGTGTCTCTCACTTGAATATTTCCCAGAATGCCTTCGGATAGGCGAAGTTGTCTTTTTTCAAAAACAAGAGAAAGATGCTAAAAATCCGAGGGCTTACAGGTCTATCTGTCTATTACCAACACTGGGTAAATTGCTCGAAAAGCTGATAGGAAAAGGACTGATAGCGCACCTAGAGAAAGGCGGTTGGATCAGGGAGCACCAACATGGTTTTAGGGAGAGGCACTCGACTGAGTCAACTAACCAGGAGGTCCTGGAAGCGATACAGGAAAGCAAAAAAAAAGATAAACGCACAGTGCCTGTCTCACTCAATATAAAGGGAGCGTGACTCTCTTCCGTGGGCCACGATAAAAAGAAGTATGGAAGAGACGAGATGCCCTGGCAACATAGCTAGGACATTGTCCAGGTACCTCGGTAAGAGAAAAGTTTTGGTCAACTGGGGTTCAGGAAGTAAAAAAATTGAAATCTTCAAGGGCTGCCCGCAAGGGTCTTGTCTAGGCCCGCTGCTTCGGACCTTGGTTGCCGATGAGGTACTTCAGGCGATGAATAGCAGTGTTACAAAACCAATTGCTTACCCTGATAATTTTATCATGATAATGTCAGGAATTACTGGAAGAGAACTAGAGTGGAGTGGCCAGCCTGTCGTCGATCACTTTATAGGGTGGTGTGGTAAGGTAGTACTCTCAGTGTCCCCCGAGAAATCTGTGCAGATAGTAAATGGAAAGAAAAAGAAAAAGACCATGGAAAGATCGCCGACAATAAAAGTCAGCGGACGAGGAATTCAAACGAAAAGCACGTTGAATTATCTTAGGGTGACATTAGACCAGGCCCAGTCATGGATGCCTCACATTGACACCTTAAAAACCAAAGTTTTACAAATGCACAAGCATTTAGTGAAGTACGTTCCCAGGACATGGGGTATTCGACCGAAGCTACTCAAATTGTGGTACTTGACAGTGGTTGAGAGGGTCCTCTGTTATGCAGCGGGTATTTGGGGCACCAATCTGAAGGGATATCATGAAAGGAAACTGTCATCCGCACAAAGGCCTTTCTTGCTCTTGATGACATGGGCTTATCGTTCAACAACGACGGAGGCCCTCCAGGTGCTGGCCGGTGTCATGCCCATCCACCTTACTCTCTCAAAGGAAGGATTAACAGCCAAAGTCAGCAGACTCAGGGTGGCCCACGAGGAGAGAGGTTTGAACCTTGTTTATTTACAAATGATGCCAAGCTGGACCACACATCCAACCACGGACGGTGTTAGCAAATATATAACAGAATAGCCAACAAAGAGCAAAATAACAATATATACAGATGGCTCAAAGACAAGAATGGGTACGGCAGTAGCCTTCTGCGTCTACACAGACAACATACTAACACATACGCAGACACAGAGACTTCAAAATAAAAACTCAGTCTTTCAGGCAGAAATGTATGCGATTTCAGAGGCTCTAACATGGTTGATAAAACACGGGTCGCCACCGGCGGTAATTGCCACAGATAGCCTGTCAAGTCTTGAAGCCTTGAAAAAGCACCAAACGACATCGGGGCAGGTTAGAGATGTCCAGAATCTAATTAGAAACGTGGGTTGTAGAGTACAGATAACTTGGGTTCCAGCACACACAGGAATAGAAGGTAATGAACTTGCGAATGAGGCACCAAAGAACGCAACGGAACATCCTGAAAATGTAATTCATACCGGTGTTAAGCTCCCGATATCGAGCCTTAAGAGGGACTTAAAACAATATCATATGAAAAAGTGGAAGGAACGCTGGGCAGCATTAGAAAAGGACCGTAAAACACAACCATTTACACAAGAAGTCAGATCAGACAGACAACCTACAAACAGAGAAACAACAATGTGCTTCACAGAACATGGTCCTTTTCCGTCCTTCTTATATCAGATTGGTAAGAGCGCCGCGGACTTCTGTGTCTGTGGGGATGTCGGCGCCCCACTTCACTACATGTCATACTGTCCACTGACGCACAGATACCATGTTAGAGCACCAGCAACTGACAATATGGCCCTCTGGACTGGCAGAGTTCTAAAGAACTAATCAACACAGGACAGAATTAAAAAAGTCATCCATTACCAGGAAGTGAACGAAATTTATATCATGGGTACAGCACCACACAACACACACACTCCAATTCGCAGTGATTGTGTACATAGATAAATATAGTTATAGTGATTGTGTACATAGAAAAAAAATAGATACAGTGATTATATACATAAATAAAAATAGATGAAGTGATTGTGAATATAGAACTAGATAGTGACAATGTCTATAGATTAAAATAGATAAAGTGTACATAGAGAAAAATTATTATTGGACAAACATTTGAACTATACAAACTTATAAAAAAAAACTCAAAGAAACTCAAAAGCAATCTGATGTGGGCAGCACATGACTTTCCTTATATAATGAAATGAATTTACTGCTCTTACAGTAAAAAATCTGATGTGGGCAACACATGACTTTCCTTATATATTGCAATGAATTTACTACTTTTAGAGTAAAAACATTGGTTTATCTTTTTAGTAGATACTTATATTCTTTCCAAGATATTGAATTTTCGACAATTAGTCGTCATTTTCATTGATTTACCGTCATTTTAATCCATTTGGCGAGATTTTTGTTAATTTGACAACATTTCAAAAAGTCGCCAAGTTGGCGACATTCCGCCAAATTCGTCGCCAAAATCTCGCCAAGCTTTACTGATGGAGAAATAAGTTATTCTTATAGCAGATAAATGACTACTGGCGTTCAAATACAAAAGTATTACTCGAAGTATCTTTTCTCATGAATGGAACGAGCTAGATCCACGAGAATGATGTCACCCAATTTATCGGATGGTATTACATATGAAAAGTGACCATGTTTCTCAATAGGAAATATATATTTTTTATTTTATATGACTTTTTGATAATTTTTTTGAAAAATGTGCAATATCTCGAGAACGGTTCATGTTAGCGTTCTAAAATGTATGTTAATCGTTTTCTAATGAAAAATTACATAAGAAATGTCTATTTGCGTAACTTTATTAGCAGTTTTGATTTTTTCAAAATTTCCCTCGAAAATTTAAGGGGGTTCTGAACATTCGATTACGTTTAAAAACTATAGGCTGCCAGTGTTTACGGATTGTGATTTTTGTACCAAATTTCGTTCGAATACGTTGCCTACACCAATGCCTTGTGCAAGGTTGGCAGTCCGCCTGCGCCGTCCTTATTCTTACAGCAGATAAATGACTATTGACGTTAAAATACAAAAGTATTACTCAAAGTATCTTTTCTCGTAAATGGAACGAGTTAGATACACGAGAATGATGTTACCCAATTTATCGCATGACATTACATATGAAAAGTGAACATGTTTCTTAACAGTTAATATTTTTTTATTTTACTTGATTTTTTGATAAATTTATTTGAAAAATGTACAATATCTCCAGAACGGTTCATACTAGCGTTCTACAGTTTGTGTCAATCGCTTTCTAAGGAAAAATTACATAAAAAATGTATATTTGCGTAACTTTATTAAAGGTTTTGATTTTTTGATGATTTTTTCAGAATTTCACTCGAAAATTTAGGGGGTTCTGAACATTCGATTGGGTTTAAAACTAATAGGCTTCCAGTATTCATGGATTGTGATTTTTGTGCAAAATTTCATTCGAATTGCTCTATTCCTTCGTGAGATATCGTCTCCACAGTCTCACTGATACACACACACATACTTTCACACACACACAGAGACATCACCTCAAAAATGTTCTATTCGTGATCAGGGATGCTTGAAATGTGCTCTCCCGTCGAAAACTCGAATTCGAATTTTCGACCCCGTTACATTATGTATATAAGGAAAGTAATGAAAGCCCGAGACAATTTCCTAAGATACACCTACAAGTTCTAGAATAGGGGCAACAAGAACCTAAACAGTCCGGCACGACATAGTTCGCATACTGGCACGGAATATGGTTGTATACAGTATTGCATCAGGATCTCATTCCATTGTCTGGACCCGAGCTCCGTTGGGTATTCACTTGCAACTGCTCTCAGTACTTAGATAAGTTGGGAAACGAATACATTCCGATGCTCTAACCTAATGCATCATCTACAAGTTTATATAACATTGTTGCTGCGTTAAAAATATTATGTGGTAGTTAAGCATTAATCTATATTAAAATTTCTTTCAGAATTGAATGCCTCACATGCCAACTCGATTAACTCCATAAAACAAAATGTTGAGAAAAATGATAAAATAGTATACATTGTTTTTTAAAATTCCTTTTAAATTATAAATTCAAATAAATGATATAGACTGTATTACTGCAGATGTATCTTTTATCTAACGACATATAGAAAGTATAAGATAGTATAAAAATAAGAATAAGATAGTATAAGAATAAGAATAAGAAAGTATAAGAATAAGAAATAAAGAAAGTATAAGAATAAGAAACTATAAGAATAAGAGAGTATAAGAATAATAAAGGAAGTATAAGAATAAGAAAGTATAAGATAGAATATCCTTGGAGTAATCGTTATTATTACTACAATTTTTGCGTGATTAAGGGAGTTAATCGATTTGGCAAGCGAAAGAAAATTATTAATTCAAATTCAGTCTTCAAATTATTTTTTTATTACAGAAAAACTTCATTATATACATTTTTACTTTCCTTATATACATAATGCATAAGGAAAGTATTGTGAAGGGGTCGAAAATTCGAATTCGCGTTTTCGACGGGAGAGCACGTTTCAAGCATCCCTGATCACGAATCAAACGTTTTTGAGGTGATGTCTGTGTGTGTATGTGTGTGTGTGTGAAAGTATGTGTATGTGTGTGTGTGTGTGTGTGTGTGTCAATGAGTCTGTGGAGACGATATCTCACGAACGAATGGACCGATTCAAATGAAATTTGGTACAGAAATCACAATCCGCGAATACTGGAAGCCTATTGTTTTTAAATGCAATCGAATGTTCAGAACCCCCCTAAATTTTCGAGTGAAATTTTGAAAAAATCATCAAAAAATCAAAACCCTTAATAAAGTTACGCAAGTAGATATTTCTTATGTAATTTTTCCTTAGAAAACGATTGACATAAACTTTAAAACGCTAGCATGAACCGTTCTTGAGATATTGCGCATTTTTCAAATAAATTTATCAAAAAATCCCCATAAATTAAAAATATATATATTAACTGTTGAGAAACATGTTCGCTTTTCATATGTAATATCATGCGATAAATTGAATGGCATCATTCTCGTGGATTTAGCTCATTCCATTCATGAGAAAAGTTACTTTAAGTAATACATTTGTATTTGAACGCCAATATTCATATATCTGTCATAAGAACAACTTATTTCTCCATCCATAACGCTTGGCGAGATTTTGGTGAAGAATTTGGCGGGTTGTCGCCAACTTGGCGACTTTTTTAAATGTTGCCAAATTAACGAAAATCTCGCCAAATGGATAAAAATGACGCTACATCAATGAAAATGAAGGCTAATTGACGAAAATTCAATATCTTGAAAAGAATATAAGTATCTACTATAAGAATAACCTATTTTTTTACAGTAAAAGTAGTAAAGTCATTGCATTATATAAGGAAAGACATGTGCTGCCCACATCAGATTTTTTATTAAAGATTTTAGCAAAAATGAATAATAACTGTTCTGTTACTGTTACGTATTATATTACGAGTATTATTACTTTGTTTAAATTGATTCATCAGCAATATAAATGATGTCTTATTCGTTAGCTATATTTGAGCTCCCGTCATGTCGATTTGTCCTTAAATTTTTATAATAATCATGTTTAATAGGAGGAATGAATTTCAACAAGTCAATCATATCTTTCCTCTTTTCTCTTGTCACAGTTCTACCTGTTGAGTGCAATGAAGGCTGGTCTACATTTCTCAGACATAGTGGCCTACCTGCTACCTATTTTCTTATATTAATGGCATTAAATTCTGAATCTTCGTTAAAGTCACACTTGAATTGCATGAGGTGGGGTTTCGACTTTTCTAATTTTATCCAGTGTATTTTGAGCCAATTTACTGGTATCCATATAACTGTCGCCTTTCTGTTAATGATAGAATTTTCTAAAGTTCTTCTAGAGAAAAAGTCCTGATGCGATTTACATTAGAGTATGGAGTTAATCGGATTGGCTTTCCTATCCCAGTTATTATTTTATTCCTATGAAACACAATAAACCTCAAATTTTTTTTTTTTTTTACTTTCTTTATACACAAAATCTGATGTGGGCAACACATGACTTTCCTTATATAATTCAATGAATTTACTGCTTTTACTGTAAAAAAATTGGATTTTCTTATAGTAGATACTTATATTCTTTCCAAGATATTGAATTTTCGAAAATTAGTCGTCATTTTCATCAATTTAGCGTCATTTTTATCCATTTGGCGAGATTTTCGTTAATTTGGCAACATTTGAAAAAGTCGCCAAGTTGGCGACATTCCGCCAAATTCGTCGCCAAAATCTCGTCAAGCGTTAAGGACGGAGAAATAAGTTATTCGTATAGCAGATAAATGACTATTGGCGTTCAAATACAAAATTATTACTCAAAGTATCTTTTCTCAAGAATAGAACGATCTACATCCACGAGAATGAGGGCACCAAATTTATCGCATGATATTACATATGAAAAGTGAACATGTTCCTCAACAGTTAATATTTTTTTTTAATTTATGGGATTTTTTGATAAATTTATTTGAAAAATGTACAATATCTCGAGAACGGTTCATGCTAGCGTTCTAAAGTTTATATCAATCGTTTTCTAAAAAAAAATTACATGAGAAATGTCTATTTGCGTAACTTTATTAAAGGTTTTGATTTTTTGATGATTTTTTCAAAATTTCACTAGCAAATTTAGTGGGGTTCTGAGCATTCGATTACGTTTAAAAACAATAAACTTCCAGTATTCACGGATTGTGATTTTTGTACCAAATTTCATTCGAATCGCTCCATTCGTTCGTGAAATATCGTCTCCACAGACTCACCGACACACACACACACACACACACATAACCTCAAAAATGTTTGATTCGTGACGGGGTCGAAAATTCGAATTCGAGTTTTCGACGGGAGAGCACGTTTCAAGCATCCCTGATCACGAATCAAACATTTTTGAGATGATGTGTGTGTGTGTATGTGTGTGTGTGTATGTGAAAGTATGTGTGCGTCAGTGAGTCTGTGAAGACGATATCTCACGAACGAATGGAGTGATTCGAATGAAATTTGGTACAAAAATCACAATCCGTGAATACTGGAAGTCTATTGTTTCTGAACGTAATCGAACGTTCAGAACCCCCCCTAAATTTTCGAGTGAAATTTTGATTTTGAAAAAATCATCAAAAAATCAAAACCTCTAATAAAGTTACGCAAATAGACATTTCTTATGTAATTTTCCCGTAGAAAACGATTGACATAAACTTTAGAACGCTAACATGAACCGTTCTCGAGATATTGCATATTTTTCAAACAAATTTATCAAAAAATCCCATAAATTAAAAAAAAATGTTAACTGTTGAGAAACATGTTCACTTTTCATATGTAATATCATCCGATATGTTTGGTGACATCATTCTCGTGGATCTAGTTCGGTCCATTCATGAGAAAAGATACTTTGAGTAATAATTTTATATTTGAACGCCAATAGTCATTTATCTGCTATAAGAATAACTTATTTCTCCGTCCCTAACGCTTGGTGAAATATTGGCGACGAATTTGGCGGAATGTCGCCAACTTGGCATTTTTTTAAATGTTGCCAAATTAACAAAAGTCTCCCCAAATGTATAAAGATGACGCTGAATCAATGAAAATGACGACTAATCGTCGAAAATTCAGATGACCTTTGGTCGATGACGTCATCATGTGAACTTTGGACCGATAACGTAATGTGAACTTTGACCGTATCAATATTGGAACGGTGACGCAATGTTAATATTTGCCATTCCCGACATAGTTTTAGGTGAATTTCGCAAAAGATGCTGCCCCTAGCGGATATTTGGGGAACTAATGGTGCGTGTTCGATATTGCAAGGGGTCTAAGACCCATTTCTTTTAAAAAATCACGATTTTTGAATGAATTTCGTGAATTTTCTCCGAACTAGGGCTGCGTTTTCGGTATTTCAAGGGCCTAAGACTCTAAAATTTCAATATTTTAATGAATTTAGTAAATTGCATGGTACTTAGCGGATTTTCGGGGAACTAGGGACGCGTTTTCAGTATTACAGGTGGGAGGGGGGGGGAGTCTGAGACCCATTTTCATTTAAAAATTACTATATTTGAATGAATTTAGTGAATGAAATGACCCTTAGCAGATTTTCGGATAACTAGGGTGCAGTTCCTAGAAGTAATAGTGTGTCGATTGCCTATACCTACCAATGCTGCGAGCTGTTCCCTAACAACATCCACCGCCAGACGGCGCTGGTCTCGAATAAGATATCAAAAGGCTAGGCGTTAACATTGAAACTAATAGGAATTTAATGCAAATAAAATGACATATATCTTTGAAAATAACTGAAGAATTTGTGTTAAATTTGGTGTTATTATTGCAAGTAGCATACACAAAAATCATTTGGTTTTCAGAGAGCTTCAACAAAGGATATATTCGAATTTTTAAAAATTTATTTAATTTGATCTGGTGTTCGTTCAAACCTTTTGTATGACTTGAGTGAAAATAAATCTATTAATTCGTCGTGGGCAGAGTAGTGCAGTATCAAAATAAGGAAGTACAAGAGTCAGGTTGAATAACAAAGTCCACGTTTATTTAGAACGTAAGAATCTTGCCATGTTACAACGGCTATCTGCTTTAGTAATATGCAGCTTGAACATATATACAAGGTTTGAATGTAGAGTTGTAAACTTTTAAGAAGTCCATATGGAAACGTCAATGGTGACGAGTTTTTCCATTATATGTCGTTCGGCTTTCACCTCAAGTAGATCACATGCTGGAACATATAGAAACTATATTCTAATACAAAATGATTAGATACTTCAGTGCTTATGAACGGTCATACACATGCTCAAATATTAAAAGCATAAATCACCGGCATAATACTTATGTGACAAAATCCATAAGTATTATTCGCACATACACAGATTAACATAACTGCGTATCCTTCAATACCGAACTCACCTTTTTAACCAAGGCTGTCAATTCGAGGACCGCCATAGCGTAACCACATGTCAACACAAGATCAATCTATCAATCGAAAGATCTTCAATCTATCTAAAGATCTTCAATCTATCTAAAGATCTTCTTCATGTGTAAAGATGTTTCCAAGGTGAACATCTTAAATACACGGGGGATCGGTACCTACCGGAATGCAACGGGGTCCGTCCCTAAGTATTCGAATGAGTTTGTGTACGCGTTGGATATTCAATTTGCATAAAGACTTCTGCTGAAAGAACGCCGTGAGTCACTTCCGAGAACGAGGTAAGTGAATCAAAAATAAAGTTGTGTTTCTGAACATCGTTCAGGGGAATAGTGAATTATGATCATTTGTTTACATTCTTCCAGCAATCGCCCCCTTCATGCAACTTTTTAAATTCGACGCATACGCAGTAGTACTAAAAAAAATTTAATCCGTCACGTTCTCTATTTCATCAAATTCTAAAGATAGGTACTTTCATAAACAGTTTTAGCCCTATAATACTTCAATAATAACAATATAACATGATATAACATGAAGTCTTAACATACTCAAATTTCAGTTGAGCTTGATGTATGATCATTAATTAGAGTCATGAAATACGAATAAAGTCAATAGACTCTGTAAGAAATTTTGAATTGTAGAAAATTTTTAAGTATAAACATTTAACCTTTAAAAATATTAAAATTTAAGTATACGCATGTCAAAAATATACATTTAAAATATAAGTATAGACATGTCAATAAGTTAAGTTTAAATTTGAGTATAAATATGTCAATAATTTAAAATTTAGATTTTTAGTATAAACATGTCAAATAAGTTAAAGTTTAAATTTAAGTTAAACATGTTATATCAGTTAACGATTAAATTTAAGTAAAAACATGTTAAATTAAGTTAAAATTTAAATTTAAGTATAATCATTTAATTTAATATTTTCATTTAAATTTAGGTATATGTTTTGATGTCAAAATTCAATCACATTACACAATTTAAAAATATTTGAAGTTTGAATCAAAACGCCAAAAATACAAAAGTTTCACACATCGCACCCAATGAAACACATTAGCAAACAAAAAAATCTGATGCAGGCAGCACATGACTTTCCCTGCAGACTCAAATTCATTTTATTTTCTTTATTTCTTTAATAATTCATTAAATTGAGTCTAATTGCACAAAATTACACTAAATTTGCATTTTTAATTCAATTTCTGTTTTTATTTGGTAATTGGACATTTCCCCAAAGTAACAAAAATGCGACAAAAATTAAGTATAAAACAAGCATTTAATTGATAATTTGAACATACGCAGTCTTTTTTTAGATTTTGGCGACTTTTGCGTGTCATTTCGTAAAAGAAGGTAGGTTGTTCTTTTCCGAATCGTACCAAAATCTAATCAGCACCAGAGTATCTCACAAGTAACTTATCTACCAAATTTTGGGAAATTAGGTCAATTAGTATTTTAGCTAGTGTGGATACGTGAGATTTTTGCCGGACATTTCGCAAAAAAAGGCGTTTTTTTTTCCTCCGAATCTTACCAAAAACTAATCAGCACCAAGGTCACACCCAAGTGACTTACCTACCAAATTTTATGAAATTCGAATTGCTTTTGTGGGATTGAAAAATGGTATAATTATAAATGTTATTCATATCAAAATTTATCCTGTAAAGCGAAACCTTTCGCAATAAAAAAAATCTGATGTGGACAACACATGACTTTCCTTATATAATGAATTGAATTTACTAATTTTACAGTAAAAAATGGGTTTTTCTTATAGTAGATACTAATATTCTTTCCATGATATTGAATTTTCGACAATTAGTCGTCATTTTCATTGATTTGGCGTCATTTTTATCCATTTAGCAAGATTTTTGTTAATTTGGCAACATTTCAAAAAGTCGCCAAATTGGCGACATTCTGCCAAATTCGTCGCCAAAATCTCGCCAAGCGTTATGGATGAAGAAATAAGTTATTCTTACAGCAGACAAATGACTATTGGCGCTCAAATGCAAAAGTATTACTCAAAGTATCTTTATCCATGAATGGAACGAGCTAGATCCACTAGAATGATGTCACCCAATTTATCGTATGGTATTACATATGAAAAGTGAACATGTTTCTCAATAGGAAATATTTTTTTTTATTTTATATGACTTTTTAATAATTTTTTTGGAAAAATGTGCAATATCTCGAGAACGGTTTGTGTTAGCGTTCTAAAATTTATGCCAATCGTTTCCTAATGGAAAATTACATAAGAAATGTCTATTTGCGTAACTTTACTAGTGGTTTTGATTTTTTGACGATGTTTTCAAAATTTTACTCGAAAATTTAGGGGGGTTCCGAACATTCGATTGCGTATAAAAACAATAGGCATCCAGTGTTTACGGATTGTGATTTTTGTACCAAATTTGGTTTGAATCGGTCCATTCGTTCGTCAGTTATCGTCTCCACAGACTCGCTGACACACACACACACACACACACACACACACAGACATCACTTCAAAAATGTTTGATTCGTGATCAGGGATGCTTAAAACGTGCTCTCCCGTCGAAAACTCGAATTCGAATTTTCGACCCCGTCACAATACTTTCCTTATGCATTATGTATATAAGGAAAGTAATTAACTGAAGTGTCAGAATCCGTTCTTTCGTAGATTTTTTTCCCCCAATAATGTTACAAGAAACATTTTCAAAAATCTGTTTCATGGGTCCAATGATTGCAATTATAGCGTGTTAACCTTCACTTTAAAGAGCTTAAAAAATCTTTCAATTGATGTCATGCTGGACAATGTACCTCTAGAGAGGAGGTAACTTGCCCCCGAGGGGGCTAATGACTTCACGAACAAAACAATTGTATCGAGGCTATTTTTTACAACAATGATTGAAACTGTTAAGCCTCGTGACCATTGAGCCACATGTAAAGTCTTTTGTGCATGATTATGTCAAGCATTGTCCTATGCTGCCATGTTAAAAGAATATAAAATTTCGAACAAATCTCGAAATTTTGGTTCGAATTAAAGAAAATTCTATCTAGCTGTAGACTTTTTGATAACAAAGTGAGATATAAAGTGTTGTGAGAATCCATTAATATGTATAGTCGCTGTCGTGTACACAATAAAATGACCACAGACATACATACAGACAGACAGACCAACAGACAGGCAAATAAACAAATTGACGGACATTACTCCAAAATAGTCAAAACGTTTTCAGGGGGGAGGAGTCTTAAAATATACTGGGTGTCCAGTGCTATAGGTGCCCAATGGCTATTTCCTCAACCATTAGTTACAGAGATATACTTCCAATTTCAAAAATGTTTTAAATTTTAAAATCTATTATCTTAGAAACAGTTTAAATCAATAAATACATTTCTGAAAGAAATACGAAATATAAATTTTTATACGGTCCCCCGGTCCTACCAATTATATTTAGGAAAATCATCCTCATACAATTTTATGCAAAATAAAAAAATATCATCCTTTTAGGACCAAAATTGACCGACTTATAGCTGTTTAAAGTTGGAGCACTTTTTGCGCTGAGAAATGGTCAATACGGTCCCTGATTGGTTGGTTGCCTGAAACGGGACATTTTTATGCGTGGAAAAGCGACTTAAGTCATAAAGTTTAATGCTTCATAACTCGGTTAATTTTGGTCGTAAAAGGTTTTTTTTTTATTTTGCATGAAATTCTATGAGGATGATTTTTCTAAATATAATTGGTAGGACCGGGGAACCGTATAAAAATTTCTATTTCATATTTCTTTCAGAAATATATTTATTGATTTAAACTGTTTCTAAGATAATAGATTTTAAAATTTTAAACATTTTTGCAATTGGAAGTATATCTCTGTAACTAACGTTTGAAGAAATAGCCATTGGGCACCGATAGCACTGGACACCCTGTATATTGGCATCAAAATCTCAAATCCGAAAGTTTTCGTTAAAACAATAAAGTAAAAATACATACAATACTCCAGCGCTGCCTGAATGACTGTCTCAAACGAATTTGGCATTTTCTCAACAGATAAAGTGTTAACTTCTTCTTCTTCTCTTCCATGATTTACAGTTTAGGATCCAAATTGTTTATTTGTTGAATATTTGTGCCTTTCTCAAGTCTCATAATATTCATCGTGTCTCAGGTTTAAAGTATTACCACAATAAATTTTCCTGAAAAACCATGATCATTCAATGGATAATAACTCTCACCCAAGACGTACTTTTTTGATAAAATAGGAGATTTTCATTGACTCAGAATTGTTTTTGACCCAAGATCTCTTTACCAGTCTATCTGTCAGTTCCAGCCATATGCAAAAAGTTAAATGTCAACCGTTTGATTTAGAATGAGTATATAAGTACGGGTATAAACTTAGAAATTCAAGGATGTGAGGCATTTAATGATATAGATTCGCTATATATAACATACGGCTTGCTTATTTTAAATTATCAGCAATTAATATAATCAACATTATAAATATACATATTTTTACTTTCCCTACAATACATGGTAATGTATAGGTAAAGTATTGGAATCATGCAGAAAATCGCAACTCGAGATTTCGACGGATCTACAATTTTTTGGGACCTTTAGAATACGAAAAATCTATTTTTAGCGTGGCATCTGTGTGTGTATGCCTGTCTGTGCAATGTATGTATCCACTCTAACTCAAAAATTGATGGACCGAATTTCATAAAATTTGATAGGTAAGTCCCTTGTGAGTGATCCTGGTACTGATTAGATTTTGGTACGATTCGGTATAAAAGAAAATGCCTTTTTTGCGCAGTGGTCCGCAAAAATTTCATGTATCCACACTAGCTGAAAAACTAATTGACCAAATTTCACAAAATTATAAGTCACTTGTGGCCTACCCTGGTGCTGATTGGATTTTAGTATAATTAAAAAATATAGATCACCTGCCTTTTTTTCAAAGAAGGTCCGCAAAAATCGTCAAAATCTAAAGTAAAAACTGCATATGCCCAAATATATCAATTAAATGCTTGTTTTATACGTAATTTTTAACAATAAAAAGAATAAGACCAACCCCATTATACTAGGACTAGCCGTTCTCGAGATATTTTACTTTTTTCTCATTTCTGCTACTTCGCCTTTGAAAATACGTCCAGTGATACAATGGAAACGAAAATTGAATTAAGAATGTACATTCAGTGTCATTTCAAATAATTATGAATTTTACTTTGTGCATTTAAACTCAATTTAATGAATTATTAAAGAAATAAAGAGCAAATGAATTTCAGTCTGTTTAGAAAGTCATATGCTGCCAACATCAGATTTTTTATATTAACAAGTGTACTTTTCATGTTGTATTGAAGTGCATAAATATAGCCAGGATTTCGGAATAGGGTGTATTGGATTACATTTTCCAATATAGATATTATAGTAATCCATTATAGTACATTATAGTATATTCATTATAGTAATTTTTGCTTTCCTTATATACACAGTATAATGTATAAGGAAAATATTGTGACGGGGTTGAAAATTCGAATTTGAGTTTTTGACGAGAGAGTATATTTCAAGCATCCCTGAACACGAATCGAATGTTTTTGAGGTAATGTCTGTGTGTGTGTGGAGACGATATCTCACGAACGAATGAAGCAATTCGAATGAAATTTTGTGCAAAAATTACCATCAGTGAATACTGGAAGCCTATTGATTTTAAACGCAATTGAATCATAGGAAGACCCCCAAATTTTCAAATGAAATTTTGAAAAAGTTATCAAAAAATCAAAAATTTTAATAGAGTTACGTAAATAATCATTTTTTATGTAATTTTTTATTAGAAAATGATTAACATAAATTTTAGCATGAACCATTCTCGAAATAGTGCAAATTTTTCAAATAAATTTATCAAAAAATTACATAAAATTAAAAAAAAAGTATCAACTATTGTGAAATATGTTCACTTTGAGTACGAAATAGCTTTGCATGTTGTCATTCGGAAAAGGGCCAAATGTACAATTCAACGTCACAAAGACTGTGCCGTGGATCTTTTCATCATTTTTTAACTGTGGAAGAAATAAATTCATTGTATTATAAAAGGAAAGTCATGTGCCGCCCACATCAGATTTTTTTACCGGTGGAAAGTGGAGGAATTATGACCTCAACTTCTCCCTACCTACGCCTATGTTGAAGTGGGGCAAGTTTATATTTTGAAAATCCTGTACAATATCTACATAATTTATGTTTTCACTCGAGAATGTCACGGAATTTAAATAGTTTTTAAATGCTGGAATCACCTCTTCACAGAATAACTGCACTGACATCCCCCCCCCCCCCAAAAAAAAAAAAATTAAAAAAATGTGCAATGTGTTTCAGTCTGGGGAATGTTTAGGATGACCTACGAAGTCAGCCATTAGATTTCAATTTAAAGCCGACTGTATGATATGAATCACTCACATAGATCACCGCACAGAGGTTCGCAAAATTGAGGCACATAGCATGCACAGATACAGTAATTTTGGTCTATATACAATGAGCAGCCTTATACACGCTCTGTGGAAAAATCTAGAAAAACGTAGGGACCTCGGAAATTCTTGGCCAATCTCTTCGATTTTCAAACTTTCCCAAACTTGCTAAAGTTGCCAAGGTCAAGCGACCTTCACATTCCTAGAATAACGATTGGTAACTATAAAAGTGGCTTTTCAGCATGTATATACGTAAGACAGGGAAAACGCTTTCTGATATTTTTCCTTTCAGGGAAAATGCCTTTTGAATGATTTACGTCTGCTACTGGCTTAAGTTGCAAAATTTTCCTGGGGAAAACTCTCCTGTAGTGAAGACACAACATTTGCCACCAGAAAATGCAATATCGCGATGGGGAAAGTCAGATAACCATAGACGTAAATTTCTATCTATGCCTATGGAGATAACTCGATTTGGAAAGGGAGAGAAAGCACAAGAATATTCGAAGGTCAACTGAGATAGAAGAAACATTCGGGGAATGAGGGATAAGAAACGCCGATGGTATATTTTGAAACTGAAGATGTTCCTCTGTTGAGGAGGCTGGTTTTGTTCATACCTTCTGTACTGTACCTTTTCTTATGTAGCATATGTGTTAAGAAAAGGAAAGTCAATATCTCTCTGTTACGCTTGGGGCCATATTAGGTGCCCTTGGCGACTCCCTTGGAGCAATATCACCTACTTTGAGACTTTTTGGAAATGTCGCCATGTACAATATCTCTGGAAATTTAATGTAATTTGTTCAATAATCCCTGTCGCATTGTGGTAAATACGAATTTACTATTCTTATTTCAAAATAAAGCAAATTGACTTGTTTAGAGAAAGGTACGGTCTAGGGGATCGAAAAATAATTGCGTTTTGTTCAGGGGTCGTCGTATAGTACTTATATTTGTTAGGAGGTCCTATCGTAATTAGAACAAGAAAGATCAATCATGCTTAAAGCATTGATTATGAAACACTTTCCAACTTCAATGCAATTTTATTTAAACATGTCTAAAATGCAATACATTCCTCGGTAATATTTTAAAACTTATCACAATACTACATTAATTTATTATATTTGAAACCTTAAACCTTCATCGAAAAAAATGAACTTCATTCAAATGACGGCATTAAAATATAAATTGCCTGGTTTAAACATCTCTAAAATGTGATACATTCCTCGGTAATAATTTTAGAATTATCATAATACTACGATAATTTATATTTGAAAACTTCATCGAAAACAACTGAAATTCATTCAAATGACGTCATAAAAAATTAACACGCCTGGCTCTCTCTATAAAAGCAACATTTCATTCATAAATAATTCTCCCATTCATGTCATTCATCACAATACTATAATAATTTATATTATTTAAAAATTAAGACCATGGAGCTACAATTCATAAACTCTTTGCTTAAAACTTCATCGAAAAATATCGTCCTTCTCTTTCTGAAATCAATGAATATTTAATTCATATCAGCTAAGCAGACTCCATGGACTAAATGATTTTGTGTTAAAGAATTACAGCGATTCTAATACAACTCATTCTACATATTTTGCTGTTTACATTTTACATAGGTGAAAAATAGGCTTAATAGTAGAAATAATCAAATTTAGATGAGCATTTAAACTGAAATATATTGTCATTGCGTTGTTTCAGTATGTAGATGCACAGAATTTAGGCAAAAATAAAGTAGTTTTAGGACGGATACAACACTCAATATGAATTAAAAAGAACTTTAAAAATCACGATTTTGAGACAAGATGGATGCCATATATCATTTTGAAGTGAATCATGTGATCGTTTCATATCATGGACACGTGATCGCTTCATATAAGAGGTGTTATTATTATTTTAATTTTTATTTAAAAAACTACTGAATATATTTCGCTGAATTTTTTTTTATATATTTTATGGAACAATTTGAATATTGTCTAAAATTTTCGAAGCGATTTGTGAATTTTAAATCCGCTTAAAAAATGCTTGAAAAATTAGGTCCCATAGGGCTCAATGTATTCCATTTTTTCAACCCGGGTTCAATCCAAAACTAATTGGGTGTTATTATTCATTTATATTCCCATAGGTCCTATAGACCGTCTGAACAACATACTAAAATTTCATTTTGATTAAGTCATTTTTACGGCAGTTATCGTGCTAACGGACAGACAAACAGACAGACAGAATGAACAAAGTCATAAACACTTTTCAACTTTGTTGTAAAGTGTTAAAAATGCTAAGAAAAGTTACATGATCAGCATGTGTCTGGGGATTTTAGGAGTGTTAACGCTACATATGGAAGATAATACATTACGTAATTTGCAATTCGTTGTATGACAAGCTTTGTATAACAATATAATATTTAAAATTTTAAAAAATATTGAAAATTTGTATTTAAAATTTTATATTTAAACGTTTAAAAAGATTGATTCTGCATAAAAATATTGGTATGTTGCAGATCATTTTTGTTTCATGTGAATAGCATCTATATTTGGGGTATCTCTGGCTGAAATCGGAGCGTTACGAAAAATGTAAACACTTTAAAGGCCTATATCTCCGAACCTAATAAATAAAAATATAAACAAGTTTTACTTATTTTATGGTAAATATGATACAAAAGTTGAATATATAAAAATAGTTTTAATATTTTATTATTTTGAATATTACTTTTTTAACACTAAAAAGTTTTTCCTTCACTTTTCTTACTTTCACTAGACTTGTATCACACAACTCGTATCTCACTAATAGATTTTTCCGCGTACGAGTTGATAAATCTCTCTCTACTATTAGACCAATCAAGGCCGGTGTTCCGCAAGGAGGAAATCTTAGTCCACTTCTATTCAACATATTCATCAACGACATTCCAAGCATACCACAAGTCAAGCTGGCCATCTTTGCAGATGACACAGCGTTAATTGCACGTAGTAGTTCACCTAAGAACGCTATTAACACTTTACAAAGTTACATCAATCATAGCTTTGAGCACTGGCTCGTTCATTGGAGAATCCAAATTAATGCTACCAAGAGTGCAGTAGTTATTTTCAAGCCGAACTACCGAGAATTAAACCATAACTTTGTTCTTAATATTTTTAACCAGCCTATCCCTTTTTGCTTCTCCGCTAAGTATTTGGGCGTCACTTTGGACGCCCATATGACTTACGGAAACCACATTGACTCCAAAGTAGCATCAGCCAATAAGACTTTTCGTGCCCTCCTTCCCATTCTCGGTAGAAATTCCCACCTTTCCCTTAACAATAAGCTTATTATTTACAAACAGATCATAGCACCTGGATTTTTGTACGCCGGCCCGATTTGGGGATCGGCAGCAAACGTCCATATTAGGAAACTGCAAGTGTTTCAAAATAAAGTTTTACGTTGCATCGTTAGGGCACCTAGGTATGTCCAAGACGAAGTGATCCATCACGACCTCAAAGTCTCGGGAGTTATCGAGCAAATCTCGGCCCATTCACTCAAATTTAACAAAGTTAATTCTAATAGACCCTGTTTGCAGGATGTTGACCAGACGTACAACCCTATTATGCCTACCTATTGCAGGAAGCGCAGACCTAGGCATCTTCTCAAGGACTCAAGGACGGGGTTAGTGGAGTGCCCAGGAGAGGACTCCTCCCTTTAAACTCCAGGCGAAGAGAAAGAAAGACATAAAGAGAAAGTAATAAAGGCTTTTAAACAACTGATAGAATTTAAAATCTGAGATATGCCTGGGGGGGGCGCGACCTAGATCGTGCCCTTCCCCAGGTCTTCAGAAAACTGAAAAGGTTGGGGCCCAAGTGGGTTCCCAACAGAGAGAAAAAAGAGGGGGATAGACTAGGGCGCCACGAGGGGCGCAGGGCCTTGAGCTTGAGCTGTGCCTAGTAGCGACGACATAAAAGGTAGCTTGCCAACGAAAAACGCGAATTCCCAAAAGCAAGGGAGGAGTACAGCATACTAGAGTCAGCATCTAAATTGAGAGCACAAGGCTAGGATGGACGCAACCGCTTTTTAGGGCGGAAGAAAACATCTCTCACCGATCTAGTAGGTAACGACCGGGGGCGCTTATGCGACCCCGGGCGCCCTATTCGATAGTGAGGGATGCTGTCCAACGTAGGATTGTTAACGCTTCCCAGACCTCCGTGGAATTTAAGAGAAAGCTTTTTGACATGTTCCAAAAAAGGCCTAATATTGAGGCCTAGGCATCTTCTGTTTAGCACCAATGGTACTGTTATATTGTAATTTTCAATTCCCAATATAACATTGCTATTTTGAAAGTGGAAGGGGATCTAAGAAGATGGTCCCTCATACAGCGAGACAATTCATATAACGTTCCCTTAGACACAGCTGGACCGGACGTAGTTCGAGAGTGAAAAAGGGAGCTTCTCGTATTCACGTCAACACTAGGTACTATATTAGACGAAAGGGGTTGAACCTCTTGACCCGAGAAGTCAATTAACTTCCTGATGGACATGGGAAAATGTTCGTGAGAACTTTCTGCTCGAAAAAGACAATACTCAAATATCTGATATTTCAAGGGGGGCTTCGGCCAGTTAGATAGCCGGAAGGCGGAGTTATGTATTTACGGAACCAATGAGAGTCTGGGGGCCTAAGAGAGAGGGGAGAGATGAAGAGAGACTTAAACTTTTAAAATTTGAAAATCGAGATGAAGAGGAGTGAATTTGGGTGTGTGCTGAAAGGTGGTCGCACGAGGGCGACGATAAGACAGAGCGCACCGGGGAAGTCCTTTCCTCCTGCCGATGAGAAGTTTCCAGCCGACGGTGATGTTCCGAGGTATGCAATTTCTTTACATGTATTTTGCACGAAGGTCAATGGCCCAGTATGCTCTCACCCTCTCTCTCTATTAATTATGAAAAGTGTTAGGAGCAATAAAGGTTTTATTGGATTTAATTAGGCAATTGTGTAATGTATGCCTCACGTGAAGTAGATGTTGATAAAGGAGATCTATCAGTATATGATTTGAAATATTGGTTCCGCGGCATGATTGTAAAATTAAATGAGTTGATACGAGGTCTGGAATATTAAACATGCATTGTGGAATTGTTGAATTTATCAAATATTAGTAATGGTTATCGCATAAATAAATGTTTATTTACTTTTGTTTAAAATTTGTCTCTTCATTTTTAGTTTCTTATTAGATGTATTTTAATTTACTCCACTTTACGAGATCGGTCTATATAGCGTCAATACCTGGCGTGTGATGACTCACATAACATTTTGGCGCCCGTGACCAGTCGAACCTGGAATCAAAATTATTGCACACATATCATTTTGGTGCCGTTTAAACCAGTTTCGAACCTGGACTCAAAATTATTGCACCCTTATCATATTGGGGCGCGGTAGCCCATTGGTTAGCGCGCTGGAGTTGCACTCGGTAGGCCCGGGTTCGATTCCAGCCACTGCCAAAACTGCCGCCGTGTTCATGCGGAGTACGATCACGTTAAACATGTGGGTCCGAAAGTCCTTCCGAGAGGTTGGTGGTAGGGGAAGGAGGGTACGGTCCCTGTGGATGCCTCCCCCACTGGGTTCCGGTCTAAATTGGGTGGCACTTCCCGACCGTCCAAACAGTTACCTTACACCTTTCTGGTAGGTCGGACGGTCTGGGTTTCAACAACAACAACAACCCTTATCATATTGGTGCTCATGACCAATCAAACCTGGATTCAAAATTATTTCACCCTTCTGGCGACTTTGCTGTTTTAGACCTGTTATATGCCAGAATTTAAATTTTAATGAAGAGAATAAAAATATTTGGAATTAATGAAAAATGAAAATATTGAATAAAAATTTTTTCTGTGTAAAATAAGGATTAAATTAAAGAAAGAATTTTAAAATTAAAATAAATGTAAGTTTGAAGGGTGTATCAAATTTGAAAAAAAAATGTATATACTATAGGGAAGGATTTAAAGTAGATAAATGGTTAGGATGTTAAATAAGAAATGTATATATATAGTGTGGAAAAACATAAGGCAGAGAAATGTAAAATAAATAAATAGTAGGAATTTGAAAAATTTAAGTTTGAAGGGTGTATCAAATTTGAAAAAAAAAAAAATGTATATATTATAGGGAAGGATTTAAAGTAGATAAAGTATAGAAATTTCAATGGGGCAAATTTTGAGAATGTTATCAAATTTAAATGAGTTTGAGAAAAAAAAAAAAAAAGAAGTTTTTTTGGTAATGTTTCGTGTGCCGGGTGACAAATTAAAATTATGGAAATTGAATTTGTAAAAAAATATACTTTGGTGAGTTTTTAAGAGAGGAGAGTAATAATAAGTGGCCTGAGTGTAATGTATATGTATTGATTTGCTTAAACAAAACATGAAATAGCATACAGATCCTGTTGCCCAATGATTTCCAAGTGGTCAGCGATTCCGGTTACACAACCATTCCAGACAAACAACGATTCTCAAGTGGTCAGCGATTCAACAATTCCAGACAAACAACGATTCTCAAGTGGTCAGCGATTCAACAATTCCAGACAAACAACGATTCTCAAGTGGTCAGCGATTCAACAATCCCAGACAAACAACGATTCTCAAGTGGTCAGCGATTCATCAATTCCAGACGTGCAACGATTCACATATCATTTCAGCGATTCATGTCCATTTCTGCAACAAGGCCAGTGTTTAACCATAAGGAGATAGTGTACAATCAATCGTACCATTACAAAGATATACAGTTTAAACATTTTTCTTTACTATAAACTTTTCAAAAGACATTCCACGAATGCAGCTACAATGTTTCAGATACAGAATAACAATAAATCCAACTGATACTTACAACAACAACAAAAAAAAAACTTTACAGGAGCACTGTGATTTGTATATATGCAAAGAGTATTTGATATTTTGTTACCAGTAATATTTTTGTTGTACTGAAATGACTGATATATGTATATATAGTGTAATGTTACAGATGATGCAGTATTTGAGAGAGAAAGGAGGTGATGTCACAGGTAACTCTGCCAGTGTGATGATGAACTCACCACTCGATAATTGGCTTTTTTCCCACCAAACTTTGGGGGGGGGGGAAGAAGGGTAATTGTTATATTGTAATTTTCAATTCCTAATATAACATTGCTATTTTGAAAGTGGAAGGGGATCTAAGAAGATGGTCCCTCATACAGCGAGACAATTCATATAACGTTCCCTTAGACACAGCTGGACCGGACGTAGTTCGAGAGTGAAAAAGGGAGCTTCTCGTATTCACGTCAACACTAGGTACTATATTAGACGAAAGGGGTTGAACCTCTTGACCCGAGAAGTCAATTAACTTCCTGATGGACATGGGAAAATGTTCGTGAGAACTTTCTGCTCGAAAAAGACAATACTCAAATATCTGATATTTCAAGGGGGGCTTCGGCCAGTTAGATAGCCGGAAGGCGGAGTTATGTATTTACGGAACCAATGAGAGTCTGGGGGCCTAAGAGAGAGGGGAGAGATGAAGAGAGACTTAAACTTTTAAAATTTGAAAATCGAGATGAAGAGGAGTGAATTTGGGTGTGTGCTGAAAGGTGGTCGCACGAGGGCGACGATAAGACAGAGCGCACCGGGGAAGTCCTTTCCTCCTGCCGATGAGAAGTTTCCAGCCGACGGTGATGTTCCGAGGTATGCAATTTCTTTACATGTATTTTGCACGAAGGTCAATGGCCCAGTATGCTCTCACCCTCTCTCTCTATTAATTATGAAAAGTGTTAGGAGCAATAAAGGTTTTATTGGATTTAATTAGGCAATTGTGTAATGTATGCCTCACGTGAAGTAGATGTTGATAAAGGAGATCTATCAGTATATGATTTGAAATATTGGTTCCGCGGCATGATTGTAAAATTAAATGAGTTGATACGAGGTCTGGAATATTAAACATGCATTGTGGAATTGTTGAATTTATCAAATATTAGTAATGGTTATCGCATAAATAAATGTTTATTTACTTTTGTTTAAAATTTGTCTCTTCATTTTTAGTTTCTTATTAGATGTATTTTAATTTACTCCACCTTACGAGATCGGTCTATATAGCGTCAATACCTGGCGTGTGATGACTCACATATCAGGTACTAAATGGAAGAAACGTCGTTTTGTCACTCCGCAACCAGGCGTCTCGTAAACTTGAACACCGGTAGATGGCGGCACTGCTGCCACTCTACCTGTTCACTTTTCCTGGCTCAACCACTGGCCAACCCATCTGCTTGCTTTTGCTCGCGTTTTTTCCCTGCTAGACCAGTACAATCTCAAATCCACGTTTCCGTAACTTAAATTTGATATTGTAAATTATTGTGTGTCACTGAAAAGTGCCTTCTTTTTTCTAGAGCAATGGTACCCTGACTGCAACGCAGTCTCAGATTAAAACTTAGATTAAACTTAAATGTATCTCTGCAGCTTAAAAATTTGTAAATTATAATCTTGTCTCTCTTTCACCTGTAATTTTCCCTTTAAATTCATAGCATTTCATTTAAATAGTAAGTTATATTATTCATTTAAAATTAACTGTACTTAAATTTAACTTGTGTAAAAACTTATATCCTACAGAGCTAGCTCTGTATTTCTATTGGTTGCCCTTAAGGCATTTCCTATTGGTTGCCCTTAAGGCATTAGCCCCTCCCCCTTCCTCCCTAACACCGACTTGCAGGTCGAAGCCTTCCAAGACATAGTCGAACCTGACATCATCTCACAGCAACTGCCATATCAGCGCCCTCGATGGAGTAGAGCGCCATCGTGTATTGCTATATATGAAAACATACACGAAAGGATAACAAATGCTATAAATTCGATGTGGGGTTAAGTGCAACCTGCACAGGAACCCCGGAAGGAAGCGTCTTGGCTTGGCTTTCACTAGAAATGTCTTCTAAACTATAAGAGATAGATATAAATAGTACTTGGCAAAAATGCTCGGTAGAAAATTCAGTTTCTAGATCTATCTATATATTTTTTTCTTTTGCAAATTTCTTATACCTTTTGAAGATTCTTCTTATAAAGTTGAAGAAGACTAAAAATGTTCCGTTTTTCAAGTCTGTATACTACTTATATCTAAAAAATTGCAAACGCTAGTTATGAACTGTAAGAAGTAATTTATAGTTCTATGAAGGACCTACAAGGATATATAATTTGATTTCAGATCGAGTTCTTAGTTCTTGAAATATAGTGGTTATAATTTCGATATTTTAATATTTTGAACTATTTTTAATAGGCGGTAGTAATTTCGATATTTTATTATTTTGAATTATTTTGAAAATGCCAATGTTTCTAACGTTGCAAAGTGCACTGAGCATTGTTCGCTTTCCTGTATGACAACATGTCAAATTATTTTAAAGTGCAAATATAACTTTACGATTAAAGGTATTGCTGACTTCCGTTAAGCAATATGCTCCGTTATATTAAAATATGTTAATTATTAATTCATCAATATGGAATCATTTTCGTAACTTTAGCATCATTTTTACCAATTTGGCGATGTTTTCGTTACTTTGGAGCCACCATAAAAAGTAGTTAAACGGGCAATATTTCGTCAAATGAGCCGTTCACTTCGCCAAATTTATTACTAATTATTACATATTTAACGATACTTTATTGTCCATTTTTAACACTTTCCAACATAGTTGAAAAGTGTTTATGACTTTGGCCATTCTGTCTGTCTGTCTGTCCGCATGATAACTGCCGTAAAAATAACTTTATCAAAATGAAATTTTAGTATGTTGTTCAGACGGTCTGTGGGACCTATGGAAATATAAAGGAATAATATCACCCAATTAGTTTTGGATTGAACCTGAGTTGAAAAAGTGGAATACATTGAACACTATGCGACCTAATTTTTCAAACATTTTTAAAAAAAAGTTAAAATTCACAAAGTGCTTTGATACTTTTAGAAAACATTCAAATTATCCCATAAAAAATATAAAAAAAATTGAGCAAAATATGTTCGGTAGTTTTTTAAATAAAAATTGAAATAATAATTACACCCTATCATATGAAGAGATCACGTGACTCACTTCAAAATAAAATATGGCATCCATCCTTTTTCCCAGTATCAAAATCGGGATCTTTAAAGTTCTTTTAAATTTAAATTTAGTGCTGCATTCGTCTTAAAACCGCTTATTTTTCGTATTTTCTGTGCATCTGTATTCTGCGCCAACGCAATTATAATATTTTTTAGTTTAAATGATCATCAAACTTTGATTATTTCTACAACGAAACTTAATTTTAACTTTAACGTATGCAGAATCTAAACAAATCAAGCTGCAAGATGAGTTGTATAAAAATTGCTGAATTTCTCTAAAATTACTTAGCTCTGGAGCCTGGTTATATGAATGAAATATTCATTGATTTTACATAGAGAAGCAGACGATTTTATAGCATTGCTATTTTCGATGACATTTTAAGCATGGAGTTAGAAAGTAATTTTACCTCCATGGTTTTAGGTTTTTAAGTAAAATATATTATTGTTGTACTGTGATAATTTAAAAAACATCACTTCTGAATGTATAGCATTTTAGAGATGTTTAAATAACATTGCATTTCAATACGGGAAAGAACGGGCAAGATACTATTTAACTTAACTATTTGACAAATAACTTACATTAAAAAGAAGTGTAAATCTAACTGCGAGTATTTGACAAATTACTTACATTTAAAAAAAGTGTAAATCGGGGATGCAATTTGGGGTCCCCTTTGAATCTTCTGAAGGGAAGCATATGCTTACCTTGCCTTTTAGGTAATCATGTCCTGTGTACACTCACGCTCATGTACACTCATGCTATAGTATATGCTATGCAATAAGCAATGCACAGCATATATAGTATATGATAAGCTTTGCTATTGCTATGCATAGCATATATATGTATAGCATATATATAGTATATGATATGCATTGCTATACTATTTTAGCGATGCATAGCATATATAGCAGTGGTCGGAAGTAGCGCGCTATAAGTAGCGAAACTACAGTAGTCACTACTTTTTTTCGTAGTTTGTAGTGTAACGCGCTACTTTTAAAAATAAGTAGTGTAGCGAGTAGCGCGTTACAATAAATCAGTAGTTTGTATCGAGTTTTGACGCTACTTTTAACGTTACTTCAGTAAACAAACAAGGTACCATTCTACAATTCTACATATCATGGGATCACCCTTTCTTCATTTGTATGAAATTTAGTGTTCTTCGCAACGATGTACGATGAATGGCTGGCTGCAGGGTTAGAAAGGCCATTGCCTCATGAAGTTGATTTTTTATATGGATATATTCAGATGCGTTATTTTTCAAAAGATCCTGCTTATTTGATTGCAATTTTGAGATGCAAATTCTACTAAAAATGAACAAACATGTTTTTAAATAAATAGTTTTTACTTTTATTTTATTTTATACTTTTAATAAATAAAATAGGTACAAGTCAACTTTAATTAAACTTTAAAATCAAAGACATCCAAAAATAGGTTTTAAAGTCCTTTAATAAAATCTCCTTTCCTCGACGTACAAATATTACACGGCCAAAGCGCTTTCGGGCATCACAATGCCTGCATCAGTGGCGACTGATGAAGGCATTGTGATGCCCGAAAGCGCTTTGGCCGTGTAATTTTTGTACGTCGAGGAAAGGAGATTTTATTAAAGGACTTTAAAACCTATTTTTGGATGCCTTTGAATTTAAAGTTTATACTTTTATTTTATTTTACTGTTTTCAGAAGTGGGTAAAAGCGTAAAGATTGATAAGTTAATCAGTGAATTTTAATTATTCAGAATAAGTATGTTAAATTACTGCAGTATACCCACATCCTCAACTTCTTGTGAAAATTGAAGCTGTGGCAAAATTCGTCTTATAAAAGTAGTTATGTAGTGACTACATTTAAAAAGTAGTTTGTAGCCACTACTTTTTAAAAAAAGTAGTTGTAGTCACTATATTTAAAAAAAAAGTAGTTGTAGTTAACTACATTTGTCATAATGTAGTCGTAGTTCACTACAATAATAAAGTAGTTTTTCCAACCACTGATATATAGTATAGGCTATGAATCTCTGAAAACTTCGTACAGGAATCAGCCTTTACTCAAAATTGGACCGTGAGTCAAAATTTGCCCGTATTTGCCTAAGCTGATGAATAAACTCGCCTCTGGAGATACCAACGAGATAGTATAATACTATCTTGATGGGAGATTAACACATTTAGTATTCTCTGAGTTGTCAGAGCCATACGTCGTGTTACCCGTTGCCTATCATTTTCTCATTTACGACAGAAATGATGCGGGTCCCGTAAATATTGACGCAAAAAGAAAAGATGGATAAGAAAAAGTCTGATTCAGTCAGAAAATATTTGAAGTTGGAGGGCCGCCACTCGACTTCCTCGGATATTCATATTCCATTGAGTTCCTCTTGTACCACACTCACTATATTGGAAAGAAAAAGAAATGCAATTTTTTAAAAGTTTTGGTTTCGAAATATTTCGCTTTCATATACACAGAGACGAATATATACTCAAAAGTGTTCAAAATAGGTTCAGGAGGTTATACGAGGTAGGATCAAAAGTTTGGAGACTATGCTGATATCTCCAGCCCTGATTGGAGGAGAGGGGAACTGTTTTACCGTGGCGTAGAGGCACATATGACGCGAGATGTGAAGAAGAAGAAGCAGTTCCGCAGTGCCGGGTTTTTCCAGACAACTCACGTCAGTGAACTGTAGTCGTTCGCGTTCGTCGAAAACGGAAATGGCGTTTGAAGAACAACGTACGGTTATCAAATTCTACCAGCGTTTGGGGAAATCGCCGACAAAAACATTGTACCTGCTGCGCAGGTGCAATATTTCTGTTGGCGATATTCGCATTTTGGTCTTCAAACACCATTTCCGTTTTCGACGAATGCGAACGACTACAGTTCACTGACACGCATTGTCTGGAAAAACACCTGCTTCTTCCTTTTCACATCTCGCATCACATGTGCTTCTACGCCACGGTAAAAGTTCCCCTCTCCTCCAATCAGGCTTGGAGATATCAGCACAGGCTCCGAACTTTTTGATGCTACCTTGTATAAAACGTGCTTATTCGTCAGGATCTAATATTAAAAAAATTTCGGGAAAACAATATTTTCTTTACATGAGAAAAGTCTGAATTATAATACTTATAGAAAAAAAAATCTTTCAAATCATGATTAAAATTCAAAGTGTTGGAGAGCGGAGCTATACAAGGTTCCTAGGAAAATCTTTAACAAACCCCACCCATACATACCTCGCACCAATAACTTTGTAAGGTAAGATCTGTGTTAGATATATCTATTTTAAAGTGATAATATTCAATCGAATAAAAGAAATTGCAATGCCTCTAATGGAACATTTAAAAGTTAAGAATAACGGACTCGGCAGCAATACGAGATAGAAGAAAAATGTCTACTAAGTTATTGAAGAAAACTATTATCTAATGCAGTGTATTTCAAAATTCTTTCGTCACGGAACCCTTTTATTTATTTATTTATTTTAAAAGAATGCAAGGACAAAGTCCTAGTAACAGATTGCAAGATACAATACAATATATATAGATTAAGGTATAATAAAATACATTAAAATACAAACTATTGACAACAAATGATTTTCGAAAGCGCCTGTAAATAAATAAATACATTAAAATATAAAATATTTACAACAAATAATTTTCAAAGCCATTTCTGTTGAATAAAGACATATCAAAATTATCAGGGAAGCTGTTGTATAGTTTACAAAAATTACTTATCGCACAATAAAAACCAATGTTCGTACTAAAATTCCTTTTAGCAAATAAACGCATGCTCCGTTAATACTTAATGTGATGGCGGAACCCCCAAAAGTCCCTTGTGGTGTAAATTATACATTCAAATTTTACTTTTTTTTAATTAACCTTTTGCTTACCGGTGGGACAGCGTCCATCCCAAACGAAGAACCTCTCAAATTGGCGCTGTCCCACCCGTAAGCAAAAGATTAAGAAAAATTATACAAAAACTATTACGTTGCGAACACACTTTGAAAACAGCTGGTCTAATGAACAAGAATCTACACCAGGAACGCATGAAACATCTATATATGGAAATAAATAAATAAATAAATATTAAATACTTGTCAAAAAGTTTCATCACGTGGTGTTGTAACATCTGCAATGCTTTTCAAAGTGCACAGTTCTGTTATTTTTCGAATTGCAGGTGACGGAGGATTTTTTGAACACACGTTGTACGTTAAATTCATGTAATAGATTCTCATCTGGGGTAGCTGCAATAATTCTTATTCAATCGAGCACGATTGCTTTGCTATAGATAAACCTAAAGTATAATTTCATAGACCTTTTCTTGCGAAGTTATGGATGTGTTATGGAACCCTATATAAACAAAATCGAACATCGGCGTACTCAGATTTTTTTTATGGAAATAAGGATTCGAAACTAATTTTAGGGAAAATATTATGTAACACATATATTTAAATATTTATTAATTCATGTTCTTTGATATTTGAAAGAAACTAATATACGATAATGCAATGTAAATCACCATGTAATGTAAACCAATGCACGTAAATTTTCACCGAGAAAAAAGCATTAACGAGTTATCGATTGTACTAAATTGCTTTCTTCTATTGAAATACTTGAACCGTTGTTTCAAACCAATTTCTTTTAATTGAATGAAACAGGGTTCAATATATGATTCAAATTAGGTGAATTTTTTTTACTGAAATAAGATATTTTCTTTTCTGTAAAAGAAAATAACAAACTTCCGTTAATCGCGCTTCAATGGTTCGACACGCCCGACCTCTCGAACGGTATTCGGGTCCGTTCGGCTGTATTCGGAAATGCTTTTGAGCTCGGACTTTTATGCAAATTTTTGTTCATTGAAGTTTACCTTATAATATTGTTGTGTAATACATTCTGGTGCAATGTTTCAGACAAATCAATATTACATTTATTGTCTATTATTTTTGTTTTAATTTATGTTTTTTATCTTATTTCAATTTGATAATCTGACAAATTTGGTAATCCGACACCGCTGGGGTCTCAAACATGCCGAATAAAGGAAGTTAATTGTAATGGGTTATTTTTAGTGTTTTAAATAAGGTATAGGAGTAGTTGCATTTGTACCTCTCCCACCTTCTAGACACACTACTGTTTTTGCAAAAATTTGCTGCTGCTCCGAAATTTATCAACGGTTTCATTTGAGAAGATATTTTTTAAAAAGTAAAGCCAAGAATGCAATTGCACAGAATGTACATACAGGTTGACATTTTAATTGCTGTACCTGTTAACCGACACTTTTCATCAGTACGACAGAATGATACGGGATTCATAAATATTTATGAATTGTCGAGAAAAAGAAAACAACAAACGCCGAAAAAAAAAAGTCGTCTGCTCGAGTCATGCCGTATCGGACGCAATAAATAGGCATAAAAAAGAAGAGCTCGCAATTCTTGAAGGGGAGAAAGAAGGGCCATTCCAGGGGTGTACGCGCATGAGAGGGAGGTCGACTGCCGCGTGCTATTCTATTTTTACGCCAGCCAGCATATCGTTTCGGAAAAAGGGGCCGGACAGAAGAAACTTGGCGTCTGGCTGCTTTTCGCCGGTTGCGCATTGTGTATTGCAGATTTGTTTTAGTGTGTGGTGCGTAGTTAGTGTGCTCTGAGGATTGTACCGGCCGATGGATATGTGCCTGTGAGCGAAGGATATGTCCGTGGCATTATGCTCTCGTCTGCTAAGAAGGGGGTGGGAGCAACAACCTTTCAAGGTGAGTCATACCTGTCTGGTTCGATTCTATTTCTCTCTTCCTCTTCGACTTCGTCACTGCACGTGCTCGCGTTGCGTGGATTTCTGATGGGTGTCTGATCCGATCGCGTGGGCGGGCGCGGAGACTGCACCCCTTTTCTGCCCCCACCTACTTCCTAGAAATCCGAGAAGTGCTGTTTGAGTGGTTAACAAATCCTGAATTTGCCCTAAAATATTACCGTGGTCATAAATTAAAAAAAAAAAAATAAGTAAATAAATAAAATAAATGAAAATAAATAAATGAATAGAAGAAAAATAATTCAAAGTTCAATCTGAAGGTGTGTAGTCATGATGAGTAACATTTTATTTACTTCTCCTTCTTTAAAATTTTCGGGAAAATCTAAGATAAATATTAAGATCCAATTTTTTTGCATTTTTACTTTCCTTGCAACTCATGGTAATGTATTGGAATCATGCCAAAAATCGCAACTCGAGTTTTCGACGATCTTACACGTTTCGAGATCTCTAGAATACGAAAAAACTATTTTCAGCGTGACATCTGTGTGTGTCTGTATGTGCAATGTATGCATCCACTCTGACTCAAAAACTAATGGCTCGAATTTCATAAAATTTGATAGGTAAGTCATTTGGGTGTGAACCTGGTACTGATTAGTTTTTGGTATGATTCGGAAAAAATGACCCCGCCATTTTTTGCGAAATGACCCTCAAATATCTTACGTATCCACGCTATAGCTGAAATACTAATTGACCAAATTTCACAAAATTTGGTGAATAAATTACTTGTGGGATTACTCTGGTGCTGGTTAGATTTTGGTACGATTCGGAAAGGAACAACCTGCTTTTTTTACGCAATGGTCCTCAAAAATCGCCAAAATTAGAAAAAAAGACTACGTATGTTCAAATGTATCAATTAAATGCTTGTTTTATACGTAATTTTTGACGAGGAAATGAATAAGAACAACTTTATTACTCTAGAACTAACCGTTCTCGAGATACTTGAGATTTTTCGCATTTTTGTTATGCAGCCTTTGAAAACTGTCCAATTACCAAATAAAAACAGAAATTGGATTAAAAATGCAAATTTAGTGTTATTTTGTACAATTAAACTCAATTTAATGATTTATTAAAGAAATAAAGGAAACATAAATTTAAATCTGCAGGGAAAGTCATGTGCTACAATGTGTGTGCTCAAATTTATAAAATTTCCCAATTTCCTCTCGCCTCCTTTAAGCTGTTTTGCAGTCGCACATAAATAGTAATGAATTTGCTACCTGCATACACTTTTATAAGGTTCGCTACCCCTCCCTTGTATAGTATTATCCCTAGTTTCATGACTTGTCTTTGGGCCAATAGTAGCAGCCTGTATTGGGCCAACATTGGGATGGGGTAGGAGGGGCATTTTGTCAATGTAACCCCAGTATTGGTAGCCGATATTCGGCCAATATTGGGGTGTGGGTAGGAAGGGAAATTTATCAATGTAACCCTAATATTGGCTTGATAAGATATAGCCAATATTGACTTCCATAATAATGGCTTGCCAATATTTGTAAAATATTACTTAAAGTAACATAACAATTTTTATTGGGTGTTTTAACTAGTTTTATACTATTATTCAAAGATGAAAATTTTAGCGATTAAATAAGAAAAACCTGTCTGTAACTTATTCCAAATATTTTTCATAATTAAACAAGCGTTACTTAAATCTTAAACTATTTTAAAAATCACAACTCTCACGTACGTATAAACTGTTGATATCTGCTTTAATGTACCTATGATGAGGTGTTTTTAAACCCCATTTTTTTTTTCTCGGTCTTTTCCCCTCTTCTTCAAGTATACAGATTTTCTCTACGTAATCCTAGTAAAATGTGTGAAATCAGTGATCGTTAACACAACGTGTTTGAAACGGGGAACGCTGCTTTAAACGATGTTGAAAACGCCGAGAAAATATAAATGACATCCGAATGCTAAATTTTTTAAGGTTTTCAATCCGTTTGAAATATTTTGAACATATACTTCTCTTATAAACAAACAATCAAATTCCGACGTATGTTGAAAAGCCGAAGTTAGTGAATTCTATAAGCAGGTGCCAGTTTCAGAAGAAAAATTGATAGGAACAGTTTCCACAGAATTATGGATAGAATTCCATAGAATTATGCAGACAATTTTGCCTTTTATAGTTCATTTAAGAAAGCAGGCATCTTGTTGCTAGGCAACAAAAACGAAGTAATTTTATTCTTCAAAAATACTACTAATGATGATGGGGCAGAAGCGCCAATTTTTCCAAACTAATAACAGATAACATTTTCAGTTTGTATAAAAGTCACTTTTTAGTTTAGCATGATGCTTATATATATATATATATATATATATATATATATATATATATATATATATATATATATATATATATATATATAAATATATATATATATATATATATATATATATATATTTATATATATATATATATATATTTATATATATATATATATATATATATATTTATATATA